>OY754469.1:5000000-10000000 GCA_963575645.1 Xanthostigma xanthostigma | reverse complement strand
CAAGACGATGTCTTATTTACATATAAACGTTCGACAACTTAGGCCATTCCCGTCAAATTACAAAACAAACCATGATTAATCCGAGAGCGGATATTTAATTAGATATTAATGACCTTAGTTATTATACAATAAATTAAATTAGGACTAATTATTTTACTATATTCGACAAACATTCTAATCTGAAAACTGATAAAACAATTAGGTATTTTATTTTATTAACTTGTAAAAACATTTCTCTGTGTAATTAGATGTTAATGACCTTAGTTATTACAATAAATTAAATTTGGAGTAATTATTTTACTATATTTTGACAGACATTCTAATCAAAAAATGCCAGCCAATTGGGCGACGGGACCATTCCAACTTCAAAAATGATGACATTTGATTAAAATAAAGAAAATACAATATCTTATATCGCGTGAGGTGACGCGGGTAATGGCTAGTATTCAATATGATATTTGCTAATCGTTGCCATGGTTACCTACATAATATGTTCCACGTCATGTAAATATTAATCAAAACATGCCGAACTTGTTTATTTCTGACAGATCTATAAAACAAAAGAGCGGCTTATTTTTTTTATTTTCAAAATATTTCCGAAACTATAAAGTTTATAAAAAAAAATTTTAACGAAATTTTCTTGAAAAAATAAATAAAATAATAAGCCGTTATGAAAAGTATACCATTATTAAATAAAAAACACCGTTATAGCAAATATCTCTTCTGCGCATGCGCCGATTTTCCCCAAAAACAACAGGGCTCTTCATATATTTGCATACCAAACATCCTCCCAAAATTTGGTTTCGATCCGCTCATCCGTTTGACCTGTATCGTGTTCACAGACTAACAAACGCACAGAGATTTTCCAAAAATATGTTTTTTGGATTCAGGGGACCTCAAAACGGAAAGATATTGTAAAATTTTTGAAAAGTGATTTTTGACTTAAACTCACTTGTGGGTTGGAATGGTAAAAACTGATAAAAGAAAAGGTATTTTATTTTATTAACTAGTAAAAATATTTCTCTATGCACAAGTCATATTTGACACCGTTTAGATAAGAATTTATTGGATTCAGGTTTTTTCCGTTCGTTCTGTATTCTTAAATATGCCAAATTTCAATTTGATCCCCCTCCCACTCTAATCTATAAAAAATAAACATTTTTTGTACTTACGAAATGTTATTAAACGCTGTCGCAGGCCATCCGCGTCACTTTGATTGGAAAAATGTGTTCCAAAAAATTTGGTCACCCAACTCCCACATCTTGATCGAGTCCACATAGCAAGCAGTTGGCGATCTGAAAAGATAAAAAAAAATGTCTTCATTTCTAAAACTTAGCAACTCTATAAGTTTGGTGCGCAAACGTTACGATACTCCAGTTTTTTATTCGACTGTCAATTTTTTTATATCGATTTAACATTCAACTATTTTAAAGCGTTTGATCAAGTCACTGTCTAATTATTATTATATCTATTAAAATAAAATGTCGAGGGCAATGAAATGAACTGAAAGTTGTCTACTAACTTTAAATTAATAACACATATACCACTTCTTATAAATAAATCAAATTGATTAGGTTTTGATTTCCAAATAAACCGAAATCATATTTTTGAACTTCTTATGGCGATGAGACGAATAATTGTGTCTTTGATACTGAACACAATCACAGTTTTGTATTGTAAGAACCAAATGCTTAAACCAATAGTTAATTAAGAATTCTGTTTTTAAAGAAAATATATTTCAAATTCATCAATCGATACAACCTCTATTGTAGTGGATGCATATGTATGTATCTGTTACGGTAAATGTAAACTCTTGGGAAATGTACACTTTTACCGTAAAATGTGCTGGAAAATGTGTACATTTGCCGCAATATCTACATTTAATGTAGGTACACATTTTCCGGCACAGTTTACGGTAAAAGTGTACATTTCCCAAGAGTTTACATTTACCGTAACATATCTACTACACTATTCTGTTTCAACCATAGATATATATTAATAGATAGCGGATGCCTATCCTTGAGCATTGTGCGGAATGGTTCCAATTAGAAGCCATATGGAAGCCATTTTGTACGTGGAAAACGCCGTAAAAAGCGCGCGGGATTCAAAAAGATTAAATATTCTATAATATGATGTTAATGGAAAAACAATAAAACTCGCAGTAAACAGTGATATTTCGCTCCAAAACCTATTTTTATATTGAAACGTTTCAAAAATTACAAAAATGAGCATAAATATAATATAAAAGCTTAGAACATTTTACATTGTCAGATTGGCATCAATGCTTGTCAACCTTGATGCCAAATTGACTGTTTACTGTGAGTTTTGTCGTTTTTCTCAATAAAATCATATTATAAAATAATTAATATTTTTGAATCTCGCGCGCTTTTTACGGCGTTTTTACAGGAGGCGCTAGTGTATCCGCAATCTATTAAATATATATCTATGGTTTCAACACAGAATGCCCCCTGCATATACAGAATGTTCAAAAAGTCCCGTAACGCCTGAATATCTCAGAGAAATTAAATTTTTTTGGAAAAATGTTGCGAATAAAAGTTGCTCAACTCGTTGTAATGTATTTTTCGGTCACAAAAATTCCTCCCAAGGGAGTCAAAAAAATAGATAAAAATAATATTTTTGATAATACATTGAGAGCCATGAAACTTTTTCGTATTTGTCATTTGATGACAGCCAATTTTTTTCGGCAACTAGCATATTTTTAATTATATCGATTTTGGCACCTCCATCAATGCCGTGCCAACAATAACCTGTGGCACGCGTGCCATATGTTCGCCACTCCTGGCCTAATTAGTTGCAGGTACTAGGATTTGAAACTTTTTATGCCAATTTTCAATGAACAGATGTATATCTGCACAATTATTGTAAATTCACACGATATATTACATATGTGTGTGTAATCCCTGTCTTATCATAGACACGTGTCTGTGTGTGTTTGTGTGCGTATGTATATACGGGATACCAAGTTTACAAAACTATATAAACTTAGGTCAATCACGTATCAGTGCGGGTCTGTTGTGGTCTTCTCGAAAAGTGTTGCTTGTTGCTTGTGCCATGTCCACCCTGATGTGACTGTGACAGTGCTGTTTGTTATTAGACTGTGGCAGTGTTGTGTTGTGTCGTGTGATTTGAAATTAATCAAATTATATCATGTAAATTATTTTTTTATCGGCCCACAATTATTTATATCTATATAGGCCAGAAAAATCACAAATCCATTCAACTTTAGTACCTACTTATTCCGTTGGAATTTTTGGAAAAAATTAATTCTAACCAATTTTATAATGATTGAATATTGGAAAAGTTATATGGTTTTATACGTTTGTCTAAAATTGGTATCGCTAAAGAAATCGTTATAAAATCGGTTAGAATTAATTTTCTCCAAAAATTCCAACGGGATACTAAAGTTGAATGGATTTGTGATTTTTCTGGCTTGGTGACCAGCGAAACCCGTTTGTGAAAAAAATAGCGCATCAATTTGAGAATTTTCAGCCATCTATGTGCGGTCATTTTTTTGTAAAAAAATAGTGAAAAAAATGTGTTTTTTAACTTTCGGGGCTATTTGCAAGTTAACAATTGCACTTAGCGACCTCTTTCAGTGCTCATTTTTTAGAAAATTTCATAAGGAACAACTTTCTCAATGCATATGCTATACTAAAAGTCAAGAGGAACGGAGATATTAAAGGAAATAGAGAAAAAAACACTATTTTTGTCACTAAATGTTAATTATAAAATCAAGCACACCAACAATTTGTAAGCAAACTTAGGGGGTTGAACTACACCCTAAAACGAAGCGATTCCAACAATAATCTCGCCTGTGCCCGAATAATGCACTTTTTAATGTTTTTACCTCCTCGCCGTCTATTCTAATAGGCAGGTTTAAGATTCAAAGGATTTGGGTATTTTGTGGTTTAATTTTCTGGTCAAGATTTTTTTAAGGTTCATATTATTTCGTCGTTTATAAATCAAAAGGGCGTACCTCAATATTTGATCCTTGTTGTTTTTTTTTTATATAGAACATTTCAAATACTCCATTTTCGTAGTTATTTCAGCAAAGAGTCGTATCTCAAAAATATACCCATTTTTGTACATTTGTCATTCCGTCTGAATAACATCGATTTAAAAGTTTTTTTTTAAATGAATTTGCTGAAATTAGATCATATTCATATTTACGTTTAAATATTTTGAAAAACTTTTGCATACTTAGTATAGGTACAGAATTCAATAAAACAGACAGAAATGGGCAAACATTTGCATAAGTTAAAAGTAAGCAAGTAACCTTAGTATTTAACTATCTGACATACTTTTATTGTTCCGTAACACTCGATACAACTTTTTTTTTGCATTCATATTTTAGACCAAACACTTCAATATTTTAAACATAAGTAACGTTGGCCTAAAATTGGCAACAAGCAACTTGGCTTAGGGTTCTTATCAAAAACTAAAGAAACAATTTTATAATGTAATCAGAAGACTTGCTGTGTTCAGTTTTCCTGCGTAGCTTAGAAAAATAATTTATATATATTATTACATTATTATTACATTGTGTTTAAGCCTATTTTCGCCAGGCGCAAACAGAAATCCAAAAATTCAAAATAACATGTTTTTACATTTTTTTTAAACTTCTTCATATTTTTGCTCTCCGGAAAAAAATCGAAAATCCGAATCAATTAAGTTCTGTGCCGGTGTCTTGTACGCAAAAATTGAGCTACTTAAGTCAACAGAAGACTTCTGGAGGATGCAGAAAGATAGACAGACATATTAGGAGATTGGATTATATGTAGAACTAGCTTTTGCACACGGCTTCGCTCGCGCCAAGTTTGGTTTTTGATTGATTAGTTTTAATTTTTTAAATTATGACTTTTTAGAATTTTTTTGTTGTTCAAGTGTAATTTTCAAAATTGATGACACGTCCTGACAAAACTTGGAAATGACACCCATGTTGATTTTTAGACTATTTACCTCTTTTCACCCTCTGAAGGGGTTGTTTTTGAAAAAGCACGAAACACGTGTTTATTTATTTGTTGACAGGAGTAATCCTGCGCATTTTCTAATTGATACATCTGTCTTATTTGATGCAAATTTTGAACCCCCGTTACACCCTTTTAGGTGTTGAATTTTCAAAAATCCGTTCGTAGCGAATGCCTACGTCATAATAACTATCTGTGTGCCAAATTTCAGCCCAATCCGTTCAGTGGTTTGAGCTTTGCGTTGATAGATCAGTCAGTCAGTCACGGTTTCCTTTTATAAATCTAGAGGTAGATGCCTTTCGACGCCCCTGACTGTGGGGATATCAATGTATGTAGATCGTCTCCTCAATTAACAGATATGATAGATAGATTGTAGACGCTTAACAGCTGAGATCATCAGCGTCTATAAGGAAAGATAATCCTAATAATTATTGTTTTTACTTTAAATATTGATTATATGCATTTCTTTACACAGATGCAATTAAAGTTGGTTTAGTAACATTAGCCAACAAAAGTGTATTATTTCCAAAACAACGTGACAACAGGGGAGGCCAAGGTGACTGCAACAGAAGACCCGTTGGTGTTGGTTTTTCTTTTTGCACCTGTAGTAACAACAATAACAACACACACACAGACATTAGATAATTATAATATATGCACCTCTACATAGTCCAAGACAAATAATTATAAATTGTAGTGCTATTTTATAAATAATGACAATGAAAACAGTGATGTTGTTGACAACAATTAGTGTGCTACTGTGCGGTTTTGCGTTGAACAGTGCGAGAGCAGCGTCGCCTCACATAGTATTCATTGTTGCTGACGATTTAGTAAGTATTTTAAACTAGACTTTGTAATTAGAGCTGTAACAAACCGTATGTATTCGTTACTGAGTAACGGGTACATCGTCTGACTCGAAGTAACGAATCGTTACTTACAAATTCATTTCGTTACTCGCATTTGTCGTATCCATGTCAGTTCGACTCGTTTGATGCGGTTATACGTTATACGAACGAAGTCTTATCGTATCACGTATGCGACGCGTCTCGATACGATGGTACATGCTTGATGTTGTTAGTACACGATTGTATGTCGTATGAAAAGTAACGAGTAACGTAACGATACGAAAGTAACGGGTACTGGTTCTTTAAATAACGAATACATACGGGTACCTACACAATTTCTCGTTATTTTTACAGCTCTAGTTTTTATACCATATTAATTAGTCACTTTTCGTTAGGTTAGTATCCCGGCGGGGGCAGATATGGCTTGAACTTTTTCTCCTGCTGCCTCTCGCTGAGAAACAGTAATTCCTGTCCATCTTGTTGAGATTTTCCATGGTTTCCCTCAATAATTCCAGATAAATATCGAGATGGTTCCCTATTCAACGCCATGGCCGAGAACTTGTCAAACTCCTATGATCAAAATTTGACAACCTTATCCTAAAGTACAAAAATTACTTTTATAGTTAGTTGAAGTCTTCAGTTTTTCAGTTTATGTCAATTTTAAAACTTATGAGTGGGAATTTTGGAGACTCGCGATACAAAAAATACTAATTTCGACTAGTAAAAATATTTTGAGCTACGGATTCTTACGCCAAATTTTATTTTCGGACATCGATTATTAATTTCTTTAAAAAAATCAACACAAAGCTTAGTGTTTGCTGAAGATGAGAGCATAGCTCCCGAAATGTAAATCCGTTAATAAAACTGTTGTGGTAAGAAGTAACTATTCTATATTTTTAACAAAGTTACCACTCAAAAGATCTGCAGATGTCCTTCAAAAAATAACAATGAAGCTTAGTTCATTATCAAAAAAGTACTTAGAGAAAATTTTCTATCAAAAGATTTTTAGATAAAAAACACAATTGTCATTTTTCATTATGCAAATAACATGTTTCTTAATTGTAAATGAATACTGTTATAATAAAATAAAAAAATAATAAAATATAAGTATATGCAATTATTCGTTCCGTCTAAGTATAATAATTCTCAACGTAAAAATAACAACGATCCATAAAAAATCAATTTCACAACTTGCATATTTATAAACTAATTCTAAACCTTGGCTGTGTTTACTGTTTTGTTTGATAACAAAAAAAATGTCATTCCTAGTTTGATAAATGTCTTATTTTTGAAGTAAAACTTTTTTGACACGGCATGGTAAAATGGATTTGAAACTGTAACAAAATGTTGCAACGCACGTATATCGTATACTATAAAAACCAGCCGTACCTACAAATTATAGTCAGAGTGCCCGTCGGCAAAAATTTTACTGACAAATACTCTCCCTAAAATTTGTATATGGCTACATTAGGCCTAGTCTGACACCTATTTCCTCTATGCTTTTTTTTGATTTTGGGGCGTTTTCCCTCTAAATTTTCCGAAACATGTCTTTTTGACGACACGTAAAAATTAATAGATAGTGTTTGTTTTTTTTAGTTGAATATCTTAAAAACTTCAATCAAAACGCTCTGACAAATAACATGAACCATTTAAAATGTCTGACACCTCGAATACGTCGACATATTCGAGGTGTCAGATATTTTAAATGATTTTAACTATGTATAAACGCTACTAACATTTTTTTTTTTGGATTTTTAAAAGTCACGTTACTTTGAAATTTATTTTAAATATTATCATATATATTAATACGCTAAGGTTTAAGATGTTCTTTTTAGAAAAAACCACACAATTTCTCTACATAAATTACATATCATTTTACAGATAATTGCTTGCTCTACTGACATCGACAACTAAAAAATGTATTATTGCTATTGTTTTTGTAAAATAATTAAATTAATTAAACTCTGAACAACGTCTGCCATCTGACGGCGTAACGTTAACACTTCGATCTGTCATCTGACCCTTCATATTGTAAATACTGCATACTGCCATCTGACGGGCAACGCTGAACAAGGCTTTCGCTACTTGCGCCTCTATATGATAATTTTAGTAAAATATTTCTTTTACAACAAAAAGAAGAAAGTTATAAGCAGTGTGCAAAATTAGAAACGAATTGAATACCTGCAATCATATTTAAAAAATAATTTTGTAAAGTGATAATTATTATACTTATTTAGTGCGAATAATTCGCACAGGTCACGCTAGTTGTTTAGTATTTTATTGATATTATATACTTCACAATGGCATTATACTCTATCTGGTTGAAATAGATCAACGTTTATGTTTGCGAGAATTGATATAGAAGACCGGTTTTGGTGTTAAAAATGAAACAGGATCTTCATAATATGTATAAGTTTTTTTCCATTTTCAAAAGAGCAAAAAAACGGTTTAACGTCATCTTTATTTATTTATTCTATGCTAGATACATGCTGTACTCAAAACAAGCGAGAACATTATTTTCTAAATAGAAAAAAGACTCTCACTCTTTCCGTAACTGATTTCTGTATCATTTATGAACACGCTGCACCACAGTCTTTCCAAATTTGAGCATGATCATTTTAAAAGAGAAACGTCCTGATATTGAATAAATAAAACATTTTTTTTAATATCAAGTTTCTCTTTTCAAATATCTATATTTAGTCAGTTGAAATCAAATCTTTGCCATTGCAAACCATGAAAAGTAAGAAAGAATGATTTAGTAAGCAGAGAATGTTATAGCATTAATGAATTTTTTAATATGTAACTCTAAATTTTTTTATGTACATGCCATATACTCTTTTGTCAATGTGGTAAAATAAATATTATTATTATTATTATTATTTAAGTCAAAGAGATCTAGCAGAATAATTATTTGGGATTCGTGGCACCCTCAGACAACGATCGTGTGTTTCAGTAAATACAGTATTTAAATCAATTTAAACATAAATGAAAATAATTTTCAGGGTTGGAATGATGTCAGCTTTCACGGAAGTGATCAGATCCAGACGCCAAACATCGACGCCTTGGCGTACAACGGCGTCATTCTCAACAGCCACTATGTCCTCCCGTTGTGTACCCCGACAAGATCTTCGTTGATGACGGGAAAATATGCGATGCATTTAGGTATGCGTCATTTTTTCTCTCAAGTAAAATATATGGATAAAAAAGTACAGCGAAAGCTCGCTAATTCGGAGATTAGTACTGAACCGATCTAGAAATTAGAAAATCGTCCCACATAAAATGCAACATAGATCGAGTGCCCACAGGAACTTCGTATGAATTTTTAATATATAAAAAAAGTGCAGCAAAAGCTCTTTAATTCGGTAATTAGTACTGAACTGATCTAGAAAATAGAAAATCGTTTCACATAAAATGCAACATAGACTGAGCGCCCAAAGGAGGTTAGTATGCATTTTTTTGTCGAACGATTGTCGATTGTCTTTAAGCTACCATAGCTACCATGTCAGCAAACTCGTGTCTAAGAATTGGCATTCGTTACATCGCTAATCAAAATAACAAGTTTAAAACGTCATTAACTTAATCATTTCTAATCAAATGTTATTAAAAACTACAACTTATAAATTAGAAATGCTATTTATTACTGTCACTACATTGTCCTTACTTAATATTCTGTATAACGGTGTTTTGTGATATCAATTTAAAAATTCCGTTATATTAACAAGCACATTAACTTTTTTTTACATTAAAATATTCATTTCCTTGGTTTTTCAGCAGCTGATATTTAAAAAGAAATTCGTTCCAAGGTGATTGTTGCACTTCGTCACTCGATGCAATTATTGTTATCTTAACATTCATTTTAATAGCGAAAAAAATACTCAGTTAATTATTTAACAGAAAATTTCACTAGCCCCTTTAAAAAAAAGCTAAAAATATAGACACGGACCTAGAATATTTCGTACCCACGCTCTATTTTATTAATATTTAAAAGGAATGTAAGGAACACATTTCGGAACCCAAAAGAATGGTGAGACCTCTGGTGAGAAATGCGCCGAACTGTCCTAAGGCGGGTTTTTGACAGGTAAACTATGCAGGCATAAGGTAAATATTGATTTAGAAAAGCATGATGAAGGCTAACCTATCCTCCATCATGCTTTTCTAAATCAATGTTTACCTTGTCAAAAACCCCCCTTCGGACAGTTCGGCGCATTTCTCACCAGAGGTCTCGCCATTCCGTTGGGTTCCGAATTGTTAGCTCCAAATTTACGCGCTTTACCAGCAGGAAAACTTCTTCCACAGTGTCACAAGGCATTTGTTTTATAAATTTTAACATTGTATTTGTATTTATATTAAAGGAATGCAAGGAATTCCATTAGGGGCCGCTGATGTCCGCTCTTTGCCACCAGGAAAACTACTTCCAAAATATCTTAAGGTTTGTATATTGTATAAATTATCTTCCAAAACACTTCTTCAAGAAATAAGCTATCGAATGGCAAAAACCACATTCAAATCAGCCAGAGACAGAGACACCTACCGAAACATCTTTTTATACAACAACAACAAATCATATAATTATTTTAACATCTATAAGTAATACAAATATTAAGAGCACTGTGGTTGAAACAAAAATAAAAAATATAGAATAGTTACTTCTTACCAGAACAGTCTTATTTAGCGGATGTATATTTCGGGAGCTATGCTCTCATCTTCAGCAAACACTTAACTAGTTTAGTGTTTGCATAGCCCCCGAAATGTACATCCGCTGTTGTGGTAAGAAGTAACTATTCTATATGTTTTATTTCTCTGTTATTCCCGCAGAAAAATATCAAGTCGCTTTAAGAACCGGTGAAAAAAACTGATCATAGGATTTTTTTATCTTTTAATAACGCTTTAACAAACACTTTTTTAAATTTATAGGAACTAGGTTATTCGACAAGAATGGTTGGAAAATGGCACGTAGGACACAGCCACGTCAACGACACACCAACATACCGCGGGTTCGACTCTCATGTTGGATATTTATTGGGATTCACCAGTTATTATGATTATATACTTTCTGAAGAGGTATGCTGTATTTAAAATAATATAATTACCTTAGAAGGTAAAATATGTATAACTTCAAAACAAACTTTAAATTAATCAGTATTATATGATTCCATCGGTCAAGTTTCCATCAACCTAAGATTTACGCTCAAGCGAATCTTAAATTTAACCTACCAATGGCGTAGTTACCAGGAAGCCCTGCCTCAAAATTTGTCAAGTAGGAAATTTTATTAAATCTGATACACCGGTAGCTACGCCATTGTCTTCCTTTGAAAGCAATGGAAACGCGGCAGCTAGAAGATTTCTCTTTATCCAAGTGTGTAGGCTTTCACGGCCGGTGTTGAACCAAATTGTCTTGGTTTCCTGGCTTGTATTCCGTGGTCCATTGGTATTTTATACCTGGCGTTTCGTCTACAACTGCGGTAGACATTATCAAAGGCGATGTGGTAGCGGGCGAAGTGTCCTTCTAGGTTGCTCATAGGTAAGTGTGTCGACAAGTGTGGTACTTCCGTCTTTTATAGTCAGCGTGCCCCTGTTCTGTACTCGGTCGTAGTATGCACACAAATAATTTCAACCGCAAAGATGAAGGTTTGTATCTAAGTAAAATCTGGACACCAGCACTGTGCAATACCAGCCCACTGAATGGAACGACCAATCGCAGAAAAGCATACTATGACCGAGTAGAGAACACGAGCACGCTGACTATAAAGTACCACACTTGTGACACACTTACCTGTAAGCAGCCTAGAAGGACACTTCGCCCGCTACCACATCGCCTTTGATAATGTCTCTACCGCAATTGTAGACGAAACGTCAACTAGAAATATCAATGAACCACGGAATACAAGCCCGGAAACCAAGAAGATTTGGATCTCTCTTTAATTAAAATTAAATTGTCGGTCGAGAAAAACAGTACAGTGTCAGTTATTTGCGTTATAGTTAGACGGAAAAGTGTATCACGGAATGACAATGAAGCGCGGTTTGGAGCCGGCATGGGATCTGGTTGGTCAGTATGCTACTGACATGTTCACCGACGAGGCAGTGGATATCATCAACGAGCACGATCAGGGCAAACCACTGTTTTTGTACATGGCGCATGTCGGCGTCCACACCGGAAACGAGGGCAAGTGGTTGGAAGCGCCTCAAGACGCCGTCGATAATTTCCGACACATCGTCAATCCGAACAGAAGAACTTATGCAGGTACTGTAGTAGATACATCAGTAAGTAGGCTATAAGTTACGTATATGGTTTGAAATGTAGAACTGCAAGATATGTTAATTTAAAACGGTTAGTAATAATCGTTCTAGTTAATAACGCGACGTTTGCATTTTGAATGATATAAATATATGTGTATTTGGAAGGAAGGAAATAGTCAGGTGGTGGACGCACGTGGCTATGCCAGCGCGAGCTGGTGTAGGTCGACGTTGGTAATGTAAATAAATGATTATTAAATCAAATTCAATAGTTTTACTAATTTAAAAGAACCTGATTAACCACCAAACACTACATGGCGATCCTGCCAGTTAACGGCAACACTACATGGCGATCCTGCCAGTTAACGCCAACTCTACATGGCGATCCTGCCATACACGAGGCTGGAAACACTGCTTGGACTTCTGCTGGCCGACAGGCTGGGTACGAGGCTGGAATTGACGGTAGTCAAAAGATAGATTTCAAAATTAGAACAGGGGCTATTTTTCTTGCTAGGTCCTCTGCTCGCTCTGAGCAAGAACCAATCAGGAAACAGTATATTGTCACGTGGGCGACATGAACAAACGCCCACAAACCAACACGGGCGTCAGACACGTTTTGCTCTGTGTTTATATTTGAACTGTCACTCTGCGCGCACCAGATCTATCCACAGAACAAGCTTGAAAGGACGTCTCGTGTGAAGCAATTAAGAAAACCAGCGCTAGAATACTAGTAGTCGAATCTAGCGGCAAGTCCAGCCTCGTGTGCAGCGGCCAGTAGATATTGTTCATCCCCTCCAGGGAACTATAATAATTTGTTACACACATACAGACGGACCTATAATCCCATAACGGTTCCGCTTTGTTGCGTTGGAGGAACGGAGTCTTAAAATTGTGTCTTTGTCTGAACTTGAATATTTTTCGTTCGCGATAAACACGTCAAACAGTTATGTAACAGTAACGGCAATAGAGAATAAATGTTTTCTACAATTATTCGCTTAAAAATAATATTTGCAAAGCAAACATCTTCAAAGATTTGTTTTGTTTATGATCATGCACTTGAACAGAAATAAACCATTAATGATTAAATGACTCACAGATGAAAATTAATTTTTCAATCATTTTTATTCAGGGTCGACTTAAAAATTGGACGAAACACGAGACCTTGACAATTTATAGAATTAATTTAAATGAATTCCGTTTTGTTTGATGAATTATTTATTCGACTCGAAT
The DNA here is from genome assembly GCA_963575645.1 of Xanthostigma xanthostigma. NCBI lineage: Eukaryota > Metazoa > Arthropoda > Insecta > Raphidioptera > Raphidiidae > Xanthostigma > Xanthostigma xanthostigma. The sequence goes on along the minus strand of OY754469.1, from coordinate 9,986,703 downwards.
AATAAAAAAATTTGCTAAACGTCAAACGACGATATCAATTTAGTGTAATATACTAATTTGTTGAAAAGTACAGAAAAATATAGGTAGACATTTTTCAAAAATTCTCGCCACAGAAATATAAAAGACACCCTCGAAAATGTAACGAAATTCGCGACGAGAACGTTAATGCGCATTTCTGTTCGAGACGAGGAACTCAGGAACTTACTCTAGTCTCGACACAAGGGCGTAGATATTTTTTTTTTGAGGAGGGGTAAAGCAAAAAAATCAATATTTTTTTCTAAGTTTTATTAATATCAAATAAGAATACTCACGAAGGAAGGTGTCAAGCAAAATATTAATTCCCAAAATACACTGTTGCAATTTTGTTTTTTTAGTTAGGTATTATGATCCTGGGGGGAATTCCCCCATATCTACGCCCTTGTCTCGACAGTCTAGGCATGGGCGTCGGCAGGATTGATTCCAAAGAGATACAAAATACAAAAAATTGTTTTCAAATTTTGCTTAATAGTAATTTATTGACGTATTAATTTAAACCCTCTAATACAACTCTGGTATTTTTTCCTCTCCTGGATTTTTCATTTTTCTCTATCCCCCATCTTTAAGCGAGGACTTTCGCAGCAGAGCTAGAAAAATATCTACAAGTCATTGAATTGATATGATTGTATAATACCCGCCACGAATCTAAAATGCTCGGAAGTTAGATGCGAATGCAGGCTTGCGCTTGTACAGTTTGTTGAAAAATCGCAAGGCAACAAAATTAACATAACAATAACAACTTGACAATAGCGTACTCGACTGTACTTTAAAGCAGGAAGCGACAAGTGACAAAGGCAACGAGCGATCACGGCCAATCACCGACGAGCGCACGTTCCGTGCAGGTAGCTGGGAGGTGGTGAGAGTATCAACGGCTCTAAAATGAGCCTTTGCGACGCTGTTTGTGACTAACTTCCCGAACCTTTTAGATCCGTCGCGCGTACTATACTTTTGAAACACTAATTGCAGAAGTTCTATAACTGTTTTAATTTTAAGGCCGCTTTACACAGGTATAGTAGCTAAAGCAAGTAACTAAAGCAAGTAACTAAATTTAGCTACTTGCATTGTGTGAACATTCAGTTTAGTAAAGTAAAGTACTGGCGTTTTAGTAAAAGTTTTAGTCAAGTAGCTGACTTCTCATCCTATTCACTAAAGCAAGTTGGTCCCCCACCACGCGTCGTAGCAACTAAAACGTGCACTAAACCCGTCTGGACAATTCCAGTTTAGTACAGTGTTGTTGACTTGATTAGTGATCTTTGAAGAAATTTAAAATAACAATAACAATATTAATTTAGCTACTAAAAATATTGATAATGTGTGTAGACACTAACTAAACGGTAATTCACTAAAATGTAGTTACTTGCTCAAGTTACTTGCTTTAGCTACTACCAGGGCTGCCAGATGAACGGATTTTTCCGTTCCAAACGGATTTTTCGAGTAGAAATAAATTTGAACGGATAATGGAACGGATTTCATGATCTGAACGGATTTAACGGATTTTCTAACTTTTCCGAATTTTTTACCTTTTTTACTACATATAAATTCAAACTTCACTCGATAATCGATAATTTGGGGACATTCAGGTATTTTTAGCACATTCGAGCATATCTGAGCACGTTTCTTTCACTACCTCTGTCCTACTCCTCTCTCTATTTGGGTAGAAAAAGATAAGAGAGTGTATGAAACAATGTGTTCGCGAAACACACACCTCTATATCGATGAATATCGACTCGCTATCTTTGTCTGATGCATTTTTTTCACACAACTGGAGTCAAGTGTTTCGAGTTACACGGATTTACGGAACACATTGAGGATTTAACTGATTGTACTGCCGCATTTGTTACTATCGCAACATTCTAACAGTCAATATAATATTTTTATTTCATAAAAATGTGAAAAATCTACGAAATAATCGATTCATAGGATGTGAAAAAATGAATCATTTCTATTCAATTTAAAGTCTGTTTGTAAGTAAAAGTAAATTCAACGTCTTATACGAAATTCATTTAATAATGTTAATAATAAAGCCATAATGAAGGTGGAAACACGTCGATGTGTCGTTTATGGTACCGCATACTTCACTTTACTCTCTATCTCTCTCACACTCATTGCATTAATGGGTGAACCGGGCGAACGGATGGAAACGGATTTTTCAGACCACTTCCCTCACCACTTTTCGCCTTACCGACGGATATCTGAGGAGAGAAATCTGGCAGCCCTGGCTACTACACCTGTGTAAAGCCGCCTTTACTCAACGTGTGTTTCTGCCTGTCTGGTTGTCTGTCACGAGCATAAACTTGATACATCATTGCAAATTGTTTTAGTTAGTAGCAGTTTCGCTCGCAGTAAACAGCGAAACATTAAACTTTAATACTGTATTCGAATTGCGTTTTCAGGAATGGTGGCAAAAGTCGACGAGAGCGTTGGACGCGTGGTGAAGGCGCTGCAATCGCGCGGAATGTTGGAGAACTCCATCATAGTGTTCATGTCGGATAACGGCGCTCCGTCTGTCGGTTACTATCGTAACTGGGGCTCCAACTGGCCCCTTCGCGGCATCAAAGGCACGCTTTGGGAAGGCGGCATCAGAGGCGTCGCGTGCGTCTGGAGTCCGCAGCTCACGCAGACGCCGCGCATTTCAAACGAAATGATGCACGTCACTGATTGGTTGCCCACACTCTATTCGGCGGCCGGCGGTGACGTCACCGAACTCGATCCCGATGTCGATGGAATCGATTTATGGCCGTCAATTGTTTATAACTTCCCGTCGCCGCGAAGCGAAATCTTGTTGAATATTGAAGAGACGACGAAGAATGCGGCGTTAAGATACAATAATTGGAAACTTATTATCGGTAATTAAAAGTTATCATATTACCTCTTTTAGTCAGGCGCGTTATCAAGATCCAAGAATTTAAAATAACGTCTTTTTTACCCGACTACGGCGGAGCCAAAAGGAAGGGTTATGAGTTTAGCAGTCTATTTATGTTTGTATGCACGGATGTTCCACCGTAGCGCCTAAACTAATCATCCGATTTTGATAGATAAGGTGTCAATCGATTCGTTATTATGGTCCGGGTAACATAGGCTACATTTATTTTTAAATTTTGGGATAAATTAAAAACAAATAAGTTAAAAAAAATAATTTACATAAAAAATAAGTTCAAAAACTAAAATCCGACTACTGAAAAGTATGAAACAAGAAAATATTCTCATCTGAGGATAGCCGTGGTCGTATGCCATCTCATATATATGAGGTCCCTCTAGATGTATAGCGTAATGCACTTTGCCCTTATGATCGCTTACGTTTTGTTAAGGTAGGTGGCATATGACCACGACTAATCTCAGATGAGAATATTTTCTTGTTTTATACTTTTCAGTAGTTGGGTTTTAGTTTTTGAACTTATTTTTTATTTACATATAATATAGAACATATTTTTCAGTCAGTTAGGTACATGCCCTGGGGAGAAAATTTAAAATCTGGTTCCGTTAGATTCTGTCCCGTGTCCCGTGAGTCAAGTTTAAACTAAGTTCTAAATCAACTGGGGTCTTCTGGGGGGCCTAGAAAAACAGACAGACAACCGGATATATGTAATTTCATTTTTGGTTGAAAAAGAGACATTTATGGTAATAAGTAATAATAATCAGAATTCATGACTTATGATTATTACTTATTAGTTATGAACATAAAAATCTTTTATTCAACTCATGCGCGCTATTCATGTTTTATCATGCCTAAAAACCGAACCCTAAATAGCCATTTACCGACTGGTGACAATTACTTGTCATAACTCAATGAAAATTCCTACTAGCTCGGCCATTGTGGAGTAATGAAAATAAACGTAACTATTTTCTGAGTCGTAACGAAATAGTAGGTAACAACAACTCCCTGTTGTTACCCATTGAGGCTAAAATTGAGAGGCCGAATGTTTTCGACATGGAGTTTATTCATAACCGACTAACCTCAAACCAAAACATTGAATCGTGCTGTTTGGTGCTGTTAGTATTGACAGTTTTTTTATAAAGAAATAAATAGATATTAGGCTTCGTTTTTTAGGCAATGAATAAAACATGAATAACGCGCAATTGTTGAATAAAATTATGGGCGCAACTTGTAGGCTAAGTCATGACCTGTCAGCGCGATGAATGACTTAGACTACTAGTTACGCCAATAACTATTTTTCAACCAAAATTCGTTCCCCCCCTTTTTTTAAAACGTGTCTCTATAAACGAACGTTAGCCACCGAGGGCATAATTTTGTCCATCCATTTATCGGCAAGGCGTCTTGAGTCAAATTAAAAAATTTTCAATAATTTTCGACAGGGTCGAGCGGAAATCCGGAAAGTGAACTATACCAAGGCGAGTCCGGGAAATTGAACGTTTATACTCTGCCCTACAACATGTCTGCCGTTGCACAGAGCATGGTAGGTGAAGCTTTAGCCAAGTCACTCATTGCGACGCCATCCTACGAGTACGAAGCTCTGCGGAGGGAAGCGACTGTCAAGTGTCTCAACAACAATGAGAATAAAAACCCGCCCACTTGTGATCCGAGCACCGGTATGTATTGTTGAGATTGAAACAAATCATAAGGAAATATGTCCTTCAAGTAAAAATATAAAAGAGGTTACGAAACTGCACAGTGCACTATATATCCAAATTAATTGTGTCATACATTATACAGTGTGACCTCATTTTATCGAAGTATTAACTACAGCGGAACCTTTATGCGCGAAGACTATAGGTTTCTATTGTTATAATAAAATAATTATAATTCGTAATTATACAAATACGAGTAGCAGGGCCGTAACTAGGCAGGGGCAATAGGGGCACTTGCCCAGGGCCCAGGGTTCAGGTGGGCCCAAGAAGACCCCGATAAAAAATTATCTCAATTATTTTCATTCGTATTTTAATGAATATTACAAATCACATATATAAGTAACACCAGTGGTGGCTCAGATTAGAATTTTTATTTAAAAAGAATCGTACCAAAACATCGTTGTTGCTTTAAAAATATTTCTAACCCTACCAGTCACCACCGCTTCTTGCGAGAGAAGTTTTAGTAAACTGAAGTTAATTAAAAACTATTTAAGATCGTCGCTCTCACAACAGCGTTTGTCGAACCTGTCTATTATATCAATTGAATCTAACATAGTGCAAGAAATAGATTTTAATAATATAATTGATGAGTTTGCGGAGAAAAAATCAAGAAGAATGCAATTTAAATAAATTTTTAATTCGTTTTTCATCATAAATATAAAATTTAAAAAAATTTACAAAAAATATGGACAGGACCAATTTAAAGATTCCTTATTTTGTGTTTATTTATTAAGTGATATACCTACTAAACTTTAAAAATGTGAAAGAACAGGAACTATAACCATGGTAAGTTTTTCTCAATTTGTTTTTTATTGAGGGGGGCCCAATTTGAAGGTCTTGCCCAGGGCCCACAAAATCCACGTTACGGCCCTGACGAGTAGCATCCGAGTGTCTAGAAATCAATTAGATTCTAGTATAATTGTGACGACATTAGTTATGATAAGTAATAACATTTTTTCTAATTTTACTGAAATAGTTGAAAATTCACAGGGAAGTGGAATTATACAAATACGGGTAGCATCCGAGTGTCTAGAAATCAATTAGATTCTAGTATAATTGTGACGACATTAGTCATGGTAAATAATAACTTTTTTTCTAATTTTACTGAAATAGTTGAAAATTCACAGGGAAGTGGAAATTATTATACAAATACGGGTAGCATCCGAGTGTCTAGAAATCAATTAGATTCTAGTATAATTGTGACGACATTAGTCATGATAAGTAATAACATTTTTTCTAATTTTACTGAAATAGTTGAAAATTCACAGGGAAGTGGAATTATACAAATACGGGTAGCATCCGAGTGTCTAGAAATCAATTAGATTCTAGTATAATTGTGACGACATTAGTCATGATAAGTAATAACATTTTTTCAAATTTTACTGAAATAGTTGAAAATTCACAGGGAAGTGGACAGGTTAAAGAAGTATAACGTTTCGCTGTTATATTACAGCGAAACGTTATATACTTTTTTAAAACTGTCCCGTGAATTTTCAACTATTAATCATCAATGGACATGACTACGATAAATTTTACTGAAATATTTAAAAAAACGTGGGTCCCCTAAATTTTGCGTTACCACGGTTTCTCTCATATTTTATTTACCGTTTATCATTTGCGCTCGGAAAATTTCAAACAGACATGTTGCTAAGAAGTTTCACGTAAAAAATTTGACAAATTTAAAAAAAAGCACTTAAATTTTTATTATTTCTTCATTAATTATTTCGGCCTTCTTTTTTTATTTTTACCTTTCGAAAAAGATACATTTTTATTTTTGAAACATCGCAACCACCAGTATTATATTTTTTTAATTGTGTGTATAAAAGATAAATCAAAGAAAAACGCTGTAGGTACTCAAAAGACTGTTGTACCCCCTTTTAAAACAAGTACTTAAAAAAGCCTACTTGTGCAGACCACATCTCACAGTGCGTATGTACTAAGCCAAGACAGATCCCAACTATGGAAAATACATTATTTTCAGAATTAGCCTTTAAGGAGAAAAATAACGGCTACAGCATAATATGCATCTATATCTTTAATAGCCAATCTACAAACCCGAACGAAGTCTGACCGGGCCGCTAGAATAGAATCATATACTTTTATTCTAAATTGAGCATATAGGAATAAAATCACAATCGAACCATTAAGGTGCAAACATATACTTGTCTTTTTTTAAGCCGTAAGCACTGGTGTATCCAGGTCAAAACAATCACGGGGGACCCGGCTTAAGAAACTTCTAATTTGCCCCCTCCTGGGCCAAAAGCTGGGTACGCCCATGTTAACGTCATAGAAAAAGACAAAGTTTTTGAAACAGAGATACTTTATCCCATATATCTATTAATTAACTATATGAATCATTGCCTATCTACTCAATGTGCGGTGAGTGAACGCAACAAAGCGTATTGAAAATATATCTGCGTCTCTTTCTTCGATGTAATTCCCTGATTTCTCCAATGATAGGATTGGTTGATGTACTTTGCATTCAATCTGAATAAAGTATCTCTGTTTCTATGATGTTGACATGGGCGTACCCAGCTTTTGACCCAGGAGGGGGCAAAATAGAAATTTCTTAAGCCGGGTTTCCCGTACTTGTTTTGGCCTCCTGGATACGTCAGTGCTTACGACGTAAAAAAAGACAGAAGTATATGTTTGCACCCTAATAGTTCGATTGCGATTTTATTCCTACGCTTTATCCAGATTGAATGCAAATACATCAACCAATCCTATTGTCGGAGAAATCAGGGAATTACATCCGAAGAAAGAGACGCAGATATATTTTCGATACGCTTTGTTGCCTGCGCTCACCGCACATTGAGTAGATAGACAATGATTCGTATAGTAAATTACTAAAATACTTTTTTACAACATTTTTTCTTTTGCAGGGGTGTCATGTCTGTACGATATTTCAAGCGATCCGTGCGAAGAACACGACGTGTCAAAATTATTCCCGTACATTGTACGGCGAATGAAAAAAGCCCTCGTCGAATACAGAGCCGGCCTTGTACCGCAGTCGGACAGAACCGAAGTAGCGGCGGCCGATCCTAAAAACTTCAACTACACGTGGGCCCCGTGGATAGAATAGGAAAAAAACTGTTCGACTCACAGCGAGAACGTCAGATGCGTTCGTGTTTTCTAGACTGCATTTTTAAACCCTGAAATAGACCGGCGCGACGGACGTTAAAAATTAACAGTGATGTTTAAAATTTATAGACAGTTTTGATTTTATCAAATTTGTAGGTAAAATGTGCGTTGAGTTAATTTATTGTGGTCTGCTGCGCAGAGGGGATAGAGGTGCTCGACTGTCTATCAGTTACACAAATAAAATGTTCGTATAATGTTTTTATAGTAAATTTTCAGAATATTTTCATTTGATTAAAGTCTTGTTTTTCAGTTTTAAACATATTTCAAATGAATTCTTTCACGCCACAAATTTTCACAAAAAAATATAACTAAAGTCATTTTACTTTTTCGTGTAGTTATAAGTCGCCATTAAAAAATGTTATTTATATTACGTTTAAATTAAGAACTGAAATTGATACAAATATAAAAATAAAAAAAATAAACATAAATCTAATGTAACAACTACTATAAAATAAAGTAGCCGATGAGAAAGTTCTTGAAGAAAGTTTCAATCCGTTATTTTTTGTTCAAGAAACAAACTTTTACGAGGTGACATTACTTAGAAGTGTTTTATCAGGAAAAAAATACACAAAAAAAGAAAAATTTAAGAGATTCGATCTGATTTTCTAAAGAATTAGAACATAAACACCGAGGACTATGTAAAAATATACATAAAAAGCATAATAAATATATATTCATTTTTATTAATAATTACCTGATCCCATATCGCGTTTACCGATGAAATCACGTACCGGAAACAAATAGTGGTGGGCGTTGATTCAACGGATTAAATTCACTGTTCCTCAATGGATCAACTACCTCTGTTTTTTTTTACTGCTCCAGTCAGTGCCGGATTAAGACTCCTTGATGCCCTAAGCATTTCTTGCTTATGGGCCCCATCTCTAATATGTTTAGTTTATAAAAAAAATCAAATTGATGGAAAAAAGTTAAAAAGCATAGATTTTTAAGAAAAAAATTGAATTTTACAATTAATACTCCCATTGAAAATTTGGCTGTCTATAAAATCGGGCATTTTTATACAATTAATAGAAAAAAGTTTCAAAACTTTAAATTTAGAAAAATTGAACTAATTGAAACAATGTTTTTTCGTTTTCATTTTCAAAAATAAAATATTATTTATTTTTAACTTTTATACTTCTAAAGACAGTTTTATATCAGTAAATAAAATTTTTGAGAACATGATAAGAAGAAAAAAATTGGTTGTCTGTAAAGTTGGTTTACGGACGATAGTTTTACGTGATAACGTCATAAAGAAACATTGAACCATACTCGTAAAGTGTTGAAAAATAACTTTTTTTATTTTTCACATTATACGTATACGTTTCCAAACATTTATTTTTACATATTTAAACAGTAAAATTAGAGTTCTAACCAACTGTAGAAACGGTTTTTAAATATAATGAACCGTTTTCAAAATACACGCAGTTTTAATAAACGGACGGTCGGGTAGTGTGGATTTTTCACTCCCTGTAAGTATATATACGAGCAAACTGTGGCAGTCTATAGGAAGTGTGTGTCTTGTGATCTTTAATAAATAAATTTTTGTAGCTGTCAAACTTGGGCCGATCGTGCTTCTCTATCGCTTATACTGCGCTCTCGCTTGCACGCACAGGGTCAGGCGGAACGTGACATATTTCGGAACGTGACACTTTTTCGTACATGCAGCCGGTGTTTCATCAATTTATAAGATTGGTGTTTCATCAATTTATAAGACGTTATCACGTCAAAAAAAAATTTGACACGGTTTAGTGAGGTATTTTTCATTTCTGAGTGGTGCTTCTTGGTGCCCCCTGAAACACGATGCCCTAAGCAGTTGCTTAATTTGCTTATAGGTTAATCCGGCACTGGCTCCAGTCTATTCTTCATGAGAAAAATCATTTCCACTGTCATCAAATAGTAAAAAAACAATCACCATCATTAACTCCACCGCCTAGTAATTCTTTTAGTGAAATTAAATAAAAATTGAACCAGAAATGGAATAAAATATACACGTGTTTGTGCGTTGTGTGTGTCATTGGGACTTTGGAGTTAAGCGGTTTCCCAAAGCGGTCGCCGGAAGTCAACTTGAAAATAAGAGATTTGTTTCTTGTCTACGGTACGTATTATAAATTACAATAATCGGCTCAAGATCTGCGTTAAGTTCTGAAATAAGTAACTACCGCTACGGCATTTAAAGTGTGCAAACAGCTCCAAGGCAATTCTGTAAGTAACAAACACGAAATGCACTCAAAATCTGCGTCACGCAGTATTTATACGTGAGACGCACTACTACCTACTATTTTACCTAACACCTGTGATATACCAACTTCTAACACCTTGTTTCACAGCTCGAGGCGCTGGGTGTCTATTATACATGTCTCCTTTTCGCGATTTATTTGAAAACCACTAAATCCAAAGCCGAACTTAGATGACAAGAACGAGTTGAAGTTCCGGGGCTTCCACACATTTTTATATCTTTGTAGATTATTCTTTTAATTCGACCGTAATTCATTAAATTTTTAAGTTTGAAAATTATTTCTCCTGAAGCGATTTTACCTGTGTTAATTCCTACACATCGCGATGAAACATATATTGTGCGCTTCCTTTCAAATACTAAGAAGAGAAACATGTATGTTTCTCATAGTTATGTGTACGAATTAACACACTCAAATCAGTACCACACAGATGATAATTTTTTTTATAAGAGTATAACACAAGAAAGTATTGAGCTTGATATTGATATGATTTTTTAAATTGTAAATAATACATTTTTAACATATTTTTATAAAAAAAAAAATTAGTAAACAATTTGGATCTTTAAAAATAGATGATACCAGTCAATGGCGGCGTGTGAACAGGGTCAACCGAAGGTACCTTCCAATACAGGCTAGGAATTCAAGCTAATGATGTTTTAATTATTAACTTCTCTCAAACACTGTAACACTAGTCACTACTGCCATAAACCGTGTGTCGTGTATTATGTATGTGTATGTACGACATACGTATCGCCGAATCAAGCCGTCAAAAGTGTTGACTGAATGACTGCACACTTCTAGCATATGACAGCGGTAGATACTAGATAAGTTGTGCTCAAAAATCTAAGAATTAGTAATTTACGATCAGCTGTATGAAATGCAAGAAGTTGAAACTGAGTTATCGACGTAACAAAATCAGATATTATGAAGTGAGTGTTAAACCTGGACGCGCTATTATCAATCATTCGCAGTGACATTAACAATATTATACTAACAGTTGAAAGTGATAAGACTGAAAGATATTTACATAATTATCTTTATTTCTAAAAGCTTCTGAATCTTATTTACAAAGTGAAAGCAAATATTTTATTTACAAAATATGTCTGAACTCTATAGTCGAACATTATTTACTTAATAACATCATCAAAGTCCTAGAATTTTAACTTTTTTCAAACGAATAAATGAAAAAAAAACATTCAAGCTTAAATATACGACAACTTGAAGTTGTAATTTCTGTGATGACAGTCTCTTATTTAGTTGAACTTTTTGAAAACAAAATATTAAAATAAATTTAAACGTTATCATTGCAAGAAACGCACTATAATAGAAAGATGTTTTAATATTGTGATAGAAAAAAGTTACAATGTAAACTCCATTTAACGTCACTCGATATAACGACAAACTCCTCAAAACGTCAAGACTACTTAACTCTACTTGGTTCACTTTGTTGCTCATACAATGATACACTCTAAATAATGACACACCCAGTCTAAATAACGACAACAATACGTCATTAAGCAATAAACAATACTTGTTTGTTATTTTGTTGCTTTGTTGTCGGCATCAGGCGTACCGAAGATTTCAAGAAAATTGTTCTTTTTGTTTATTGAGACGAAAAACGTCAGACAAAGATAACAGCGTTGTAATTTGTGATAGTATGAATGTTTAAAATCTTTGATTAACGTCTGAATAGAACTCTTCAAGTAAATAAAATTGTCGACCAATTTTTCTCAGGCCATACGATATATTGACAAAAATGATAAAAATACAAATCAATATAACATCATTCGTGTAAATAAATAATAATTAATAATTTAATACTAATTAATTTTTATATTTTTAGATTTTTCTGAAGAAGATCCAAATCCGGATCGAAACGTCATCTTATGTTATATTGATTTGTATTTTTATCATTTTTGTCAATATATCGTATGGTCTGAGAAAAATTGGTCGACAATTTTATTTACTTGAAGTATGAATGTTTGTTGGTCTGTTGTAAATTTTATATATTATGAGTAAATATATATTATAGTAAAAAAATATGAATGGATTATTTCTTATCTCCGTTTAACGACAACTCTCAATAACGCCACAAAGTGCACAGTCCCTTGAATGTCGCTATATAGAGTTTACAATGTATCAGTATTAACAAAGTATTACAGACTTGATAATAAAGTGCCAGTTATTAAAGACCTGTTACTTTACTAAAATATAACTTAACTAACAGTGGGTATTTTCTTTTACAAAAAAAAGCCAAGGATGTCTGCATTCTTATCATAAAACGCTGTGCGTTATCAGCCTACTGACATCCATTCGCCGTCCAAACTTTGCCAATGAAAGTTGGCTGACCAATAACAAATATTTAAATAATTACACACTACGCCGAATACAAAAAAAAATAATTTTTCTAGTTAGCAACGATTATACCACATTTTTTAATGAAAAAATATGGTATAATCGTTGCTAACTAGAAAAAATTTTTTTTTTTTATTCTAAATTAATACGGTAGATCCCTTTTATATACTTTAATACATTTTTCATCAAAATATTGTTTTTTACCATGTCGGACTCAATTTTTAAGCGCCGTGACAGCGTTTTTTCATAAAAAAATCAGCTTTTACAAGGACCGTGTCAAAACACCACCTTAATTTTTTTCTGAAAGAAGGTTTGACATCTATTTTCTGCATAAAAATTGGTCTGTCTGTGAAAAAATGTTTTTTACTATCACAGACTTCATAAAAAAAAAATTATAACAAACGAAGTCTGACAAATTTATTAACAAAAATTGTCAGCCAGACAAGTTGTATTAGATAGAAGAGATCTTAAACTTTATTTTAAAAAAAATTCAAGGAGGTGTTATGGAATGTATTTTCATAAAAAAAAAATAATTTATAACACATGAAGTCTGACAAATTTATTAACAAGACAAATTTTTTCAAAAATGGGACATTATTTACTACAAATTGTATAAATTTCAAGCAGGTGTTTTGGAAAAAAATCAGGTTTTTTTTTTAATTCAAAAATTCATAAAAAATAACAATTAACAAATTTTTACTAGTCTGGCGGGCGTAACATGTTTCTTACATGTTTTTCAGCCATTTTCACTTTATAATTTTGAGGTGTTCGTAGGGGTAACTTTTTCTGTCATGGGAGCTTGGACTACTATGACTAGTAATCGATGTTATTTTTCAATAGTTATTTATAACGGATTGTTTTAACGAAATATAATAATTCCGTCCGTACACCAATACGTGTCCCATTTATAATACGCGCCACGAATCTAAAAGGCTCGGAAGTTTGATGCGAATGCGGGCTTGCGCTTGTACAGTCTGTTGAAAAACTACAAACTCGCAACTCAATAAAACTAGCATAACAATAACAACTTGACAATAGCATACTCGACTGTACTTTAAAGCAGGAAAGCGACAAGCGACAAAGGCGACGAGCGATCACGGCCAATCACCGACGAGCGCACGTTCCATGCAGGTAGCTGGGAGGTGGTGGGAGTCACAACGTCTCTAAAATGTGCCTTTGCGACGCTGTTTGTGACTAACTTCCGAACCTTTTAGATCCGTGGCGCCTATTATACAAGAAGCGCGCCCTTCGAGCACGGAGCAAGGAATGTCAAGGAGACGAATGTTTACACTGCTTTGTGTTGACTTAACCTCGTTTCACTTAAGGCTTAAAACTGAAATTAAGGTATTACATGAACGTACGTGCGCCTATAATGGATCCAGCGCCGAGGCCGACTCTAAACTCGGCTTTGTTAGATTCTCAAGGATCATATTAGATTTAACTTTATAATATTACATTTGAAGTTTAATTTCGGGATCACCGCCACATAACTTAGTAATGTTATGATTTACATGTCGTTGTGCCGATTTTCTCATTAAAACTTCACTTGCTTTCCAACGAAAATACGTTTTCGAAGTTAAGGCCGCTGCACACGAGCTTGTTTTGCAGCTGGATTCATTGCTGGAACTTGTGCTGGTTGCGAAGACGGAAATGGCGTCATTGCGGATTCGCAAATTGGGTAAACTAAAATATAAATATTCATCCCTCAGTTCTATGTACGGAAAGCTACCCCGAAAATATTTTTTTTTGTAATTTAGTTACACAGTATATATGGTGGTTCACGTGCCTGCAAAATTTCATCCGAATCGATTAAAAGATGGCGAAGTTATAACGCTTTGATATACGAACAGACGGACATGTTGAAGTTATTACGGTTCAGTGAAAATCTTTCCTGAGTTAGAAAGATAAAACATTACAAATTGAAAATCCAGCTAAATACAGCTATATAGCGACACTCAAGGGACTGTGCACTTTGTGGCGTTATTGAGAGTTGTCGTTAAACGGAGAGAAGAAATAATCCATTAATATTTTTGATGTGAAACATCTACCTATAGGCGCACGTAAAACAGATTTCTGGCATGGCGACGTGGCGACGCGTCGCCACGCAATCGACTGTGCGATACCTATAGTGTATACTCCACAGGGTATACAGTGTTGTTTACTATTATAATTAAAGTGTGCATGAGATCGGATACCTATAGTGTATACTCCACAGGGTATACAGTGTTGTTTACTATTATAATTAAAGTGTGCATTCATCTGTGCATTAAGCACGCGTATATTTGGTGTGTTTGAAGCGCCAGTAAATGTAAAATCTACTCTCTTGGTACATTAAATTATGTTTCACATCTGCCAGGCGTCCCGCGACGGCTCACATTTTTTACTATAGTGTGTATTTACTCATAATATACAAAATTTACAACTGCGACCAACAAACATGATAACTTATTGATAAGCAGGTGAGCTAAACATATAAAAGATAGTCCTAAAACAAACAAAAGAACGAATTTCTTAAAATCTCCGGTGCACATGATGCCGACAACAAAGCAACAAAATAACAAACAAGTACTGTTTATTGCTTAATGATGACGTATTGTTGTCGGTTATTTAGAGTATATCATTGTATGAGCAACAAGGTAAACCAACTAGAGTTAAGTAATTTCGACGTTTTATGGAGTTTGTCACTGTATATACAACCATCTTGTTAGTCAGTAGAACTGTTCGAATGCAGAAGAACAATAGAAAAGAGGAAGTTGTTAAGTTTTCTTTATAAATGTCACTTTCGTGTAGCAGCCGCAAACTTCTATACTTCTATATTGAGAGGATACGGAAGTTAGACACGGTAGTCTAGCTTATAGTTTTCGACAGCGCAGCGGCGGTCACTGTTCGAACTAGGATAATGTAAAGAGGTAATGGAGGGGGGTAGACCGATGCACTTGAATGTTCAAGTAGTCGATGGCGTCGATGGTATATAGGAGAGCTTGTAACGCCGACGGACACACAAAAGGTTTCGTTGTATTAAAACTAGAACCTATATAAGTGCGTCTTCTGTCTCTTTTCGCTCAATATCTATTTATTTTTGTCTGTCTCACTTCGTTGCCAATTCTCTATTCAAATTATTATTATAGTAGACCAACAAGAAGGTCGTAAATAAAAATTTTAATTTTTAAAAATATGAAAAAATCAGTAAAACAAAATTAATTCGTTTTAACAAAAGCAAGATTTCAACTGATTGGATTTTTATATTAACAATTTTTAAAAAGCTCGTCGAAAGGAAAAACAAATATGAAGTACCTATGTAACGGCACATAGAATTTCTAACCTCAAAACGCAATTAATTCACCTAGCACCTCGCAGGTCGCCAGCGGATCAAGAAGGCTGACTGTTGGGACAAACAAATAATCCCGACATGAGCAGTTCGGGTATAGTGACCACGATTACATAATGTTTAGAATAATGTTATGAAAAAATTGTACAGGGCGTTTCTAAAGGCCCTATTCTGTAGGTGCAATGTAAAAATTTACAGTGCTGTTAATTTTTTAACTTTAAAATTGTTTATACCTTTAAAAATGATAAGAAACTTCAAAGATGCACTACTAGTAAAATTTCAAGCAATCTGTGAGCTTATGAGTCTACTAGTGCGACCCTTGATCAACTGGGTTTTTGCTATCGGAAACTGCTTCCGTACTTCAAACTCAACCGGTAGTGTACATGCATTGTTTTTTCAAATGGCAACATATATTTTTCCCTATAAATTAAAAATTTCATAAGGTTACATAAGAAAATAATCGAGAAAAACGTTATCAATCCATTAATTAAATACACAGTAACAAATATTTTTCAAGCACTCCACACATGTGTAAATTCGTTTTTCTCGAATATTTTCTTATGTAACCTTATGAAATTTTGAAAAGTTAATTTTGACCTAGATGACTACAATTCCCCAAGGTCGTAGCCAGGAATTCACTTCGGGGGGAGTCGAGCTCTGCACCAGAGACAATAAGTAACAACTTTATTTCAAAATAAGCACACGTATGTATATTATAATACATAAATACAAAAATTAAAAGGCAGCCGACTTAGATTTCGACGAAAGAGTTTAATGATTCAATTAGTTTATTAACTATGCATTACATTTCGATTTTACTCATTCCGAAGAACGTGGAATCCAATTATCGCATCACAGATCGAAAAATATATCACTAGAGTATACCTATGAATAAAACGGTGGGTTGGCTAAGGCATTTCGGGAGGTGTTTGAACCCCCAAAACACCCCCCCCCCTGCCTACGGCCTTGCCATTCCAGCAGGTTGAAACAAATTCAGAAATATCAAGTAAAATGTCTATAAAATACGGAGTTCCCCAGGGCTCAATATTAGGCCCGCTACTATTTGTTATTTATGTCAATGACTTATCTATCAATATGGACCCTTTCTTTACAATTCAGTACGCTGATGATACGACTTTTCTTGTTAAGAGCAGATCCTCTGTGCAGGGGAGGACATCGTGTGATCCATTAGCGAAGGCCTCGGACTGGTTTAATGCAAATAAGCTTTGCTTAAATGTCGATAAAACAGAACACATCAAGTTTAGTCATCTCAACAACACTAAGGTGAATATAAAATTTCTGGGTATCTATCTTGATCCCGACTTAAAATGGCGAACTCAGATAGATCATGTTTGCAATAAGCTGAGCAGCGCTACGTATGCCATGAGAAGGGTAGCAGAGGTTGCATCCACTTCCGCAGTTCGAACCTGTTATTTCGGTCTTTTCCAGTCCTTATTAGAATACGGCATTTTGTTGTGGGGTAGCTCAACTTTTACACATAGAGCATTTAAAATTCAAAAAATGGCAGTTCGTATTTTGGCTAGGGCCGCACCTCGTGAACACTGCAAACCACTCTTCCGAAATTTCAAAATAATGACTTTACCATCCTTATTTATATATCATTTATTATTATATGCCAAAAAAAATCTACCATCTTTCAATAGAAACAATAACCATAATTATAACACGCGGAATAAGGAAGCTTTACGACTGCCTATGTGCCATCTAACTAGAACCCAGAACAGTTTTCACTACCTGGCCCAAAAATTTTTCAATAAGTTACCACAATCTGATAAGGATCTAAATGAGACAATTTTTAAAAAGAAAATTAAAAAAATCCTAACTGAAGCGTACCTGTATGAAATCAGTAAATTTGATAAAATGTATTTTTAAATTGTATTTTTAAACTTGTATTTTTAAATTGTATTTTAGAATTGTATTTTAAATTGTATTTTTAAATTGTATGACATGTCATATAGATACTATGTATCTCAATTAATGATCAAATAAACTTACTTACTTACTTACTTGTGGAGTTGGAATGGTAATACAAGCATTAATTACATTTTTATTAGCGTATAAAGAGCAACAAATTTCAAATGTCAAAAAATTTAAATGGCAAATAGTTGTTAAATGTCGACAGAAACGCGATTCGTACAATCTATGTCATTAAACGCTTTATATTAGTTTGGGTTGTAACTAACTATGTATGTATGTATGTATGTATTATGTATGTATGTATGCATGTAACGGAATCTTTGAGCATAATTTTCACCAATTTCCCGAAGTCTGATTAATTTGAAACTTTGCATACGTATCAAGGACCGATGACAATGCAATAATTTGATAACAGTTTCCCATTATCCTTATTAGGACCCCCAGGATTAATAAATTCTTTTATAGATCCTCAAACTAAAAAGTGAAAAATAAATATAGTTTAAAAAAAACTAAAAAACACGCTTTATATCGAACTAAAAAGTAAAAAATAATTTTTTTAAAATAAGCTTAAAAAGCGTTGGGCGCTCGATGTACGAAAATGTGGAACAAAGCGCCCCACGCTTTTTAAGCTTATTTTAAAAAAATTATTTTTTACTTTTTAGTTCGATATAAAGCGTGTTTTTTAGTTTTTTTTAAACTATATTTTTTATATATGCATTTTGTATCATAAGGTATGATAAATGAGATTGACCCGTACTACCACGTCCCTAATAACATTATGTGTCTGGTCACGACATATTAACGTTCATCCAGACAAGTTAGGGCTCACATTTGCGGACAGTTAGATTGAATAACCTGATAACTTGTTGTTTGAATCTATTTGTATAAATGTAATAACGCCCGTATCTGATATACGTCGCTTGCATTAACTTATTGCCTCACGCGCGTACTGGTTTTCCGTAGTCGAACATTCTGATTTTATTTCTAGGTAGGTACGAACGACCAGAAAAAATACCAAGAGCACTGTGATTGGCTAAGGTCGCTGCCAGATGAGGCAAGATTTGGCTACTAGTTTTCTAGCGCTGGTTTTCTTGATTGCTGTTATGTGCTCACTTCACACGAGACGTCTTTCCAAGCTTGTATTGTGGATAGATCTGGTGCGCGTGCAGTGACAGTTCAAATATAAACACAGAGCAAAACATATACAGACATTAAAAGCAGATATTTTATAGGAAGGCGTGTAAAAAATATGTTACACAATAACTACTTATAATTTTAACAAGGTCTTTACATATGCAGAGACCTGTATAAATTAATGTTTATACAAGGTTGACTTATTTACAGATGACATTGACAAGGTATACGTCTTTATTAACTACATTAGGCACCCCTTTGTTATGTTACACTTACAATAATATTCTGTATATTGATATGTTAACACAAATATAGATCATAAAACCCGTTTCACAAAAAGACAATTATTTTGACATTTTTTGTTGATTTGACTACGCAAAAGAAGAAAACAAACAAATCAAAACGCGACATAGATTTTTTTCCCGACTACTGTTTTCTTTTGTTACGTAGTCGGGTTTTGATTTCTTTAACATCATATATATTAATACGCTAAGGTTAAAGATGTTTGCCTCCCTTTTTAGAAAAAACCACACAAATTATATATCATTTTACAGATAATTGCTTGCTCTACTGACATCACAACTAAAAAATTTATTATTGCTTTTTTTTTGTAAATTAATTAAAATACAGCAACGCTGAACAACGTCTGCCAACTAACGGCTTTAATTTTGAAACAACGTCAACACTTCGATCTGTCATCTGACCTTCATATTGTAATACAACAGTCACAATACTGCATACTGCAATGCTGCATGATGCCATCTGACTTAGCTCAACGCTTTTCCTACTTGCGCCTCTATATGACAATTTTAGTAAAATATTTCTTCGATCTGTCATCTGAGCTTCATATTGTAATACAACAAAAAGAAGAACGTTATTAGCAGTGTGCAAAATTAGAAACGAATTGAATACCTGCAATCATATTTAAAAAATATTTTGTAAAGTGATAATTATTATACTTATCTAGTGCGAATAATTCGCACAGGTCACACTAGTTTATTTTTATTAAGATGTATAAAATATGACGGATTGTCGAAAGCAGGTAAATCTGTACTAATATTATAAAGAAGTAAAGTTTGTAAGTAATTTCCGAAACTACTCATCCGATTTCAAAAATGTTTTTCACCAATATTTAAAATGGACCTTCAGGATGGTCGATAAAATAAAAGCGCTCATCGTGGAGATCAATTTTGCATTGTAAGTCGACGAAAAAACGATGGAAAACTACAAATTCGAACCGTCCCGCTGGTATCACATCAAGGATACAGAACAACCGAACACCTATTTCCGTTACATCAAGTTAAGTTCAACTTGTCAAATATCAATGTACAATGTACAGCTCCGGCATCTTAGTTTACAAAGCTTATAAATAATTAATTAAATTATGGGCTAAAATAATATTAAACTAAAACAATATAAAGTTATTCAGTAAATAAATTACATTTCTATCAAAAAGCTCGTTCTTATTTTATAGCTACCGAAATGTATATCCACTAATAAAACTGTAATGTGGGATAAGAAGTAACTATTGCACATACCGCTAAACTAGCGGTATGTGCTTTATTATCGCTTTGCGCGTCAGAGCTGACTTTCGTTCACATAAGAAGTTGTATCTAAGTTAATTTCGCAAGAAATCCATTCAAATTGAAGCTTTTTGAAAAGAGGAGATTCTGATCTATAAAACAGAACCATTTTTAAATCCATTCGAGTTCATAAATACTACTAAAATTGTAATTGAAAATCACGAACAGCAGTCGTCGGTTGGTCTGTACGTATGTACGTACGTATGTACGTACGTATGTACGTCACGACTCTACAGATCGCAATTTTGGTCAGATTGCCTTGGGTTATATTTTATTCACTTTATTTACTATCAGACCAGAACCCTATTTAAATTCACTAAAATGTGTTCAGTAGTTTAATTTTTATAAACAGTTTTATTTTTTATTATTTTTGACAGCTAATAGTTTAAAAATAGTTGGCAAAACCAAAAGTGCACATCCCGCAAGTTTTCCACTGTATGATAAAAAAATAACAATTAAAAAATATTTTTAATAAATTTAAAAAGATTTAAAAATTTAAAGAAATAAATAATTAAAAATTGAAAAAATATTTTTTTTAAGTTTGCAAAAATAAAAAAAATTAAGAATTATACATAATATAATATATAATTAATATCAAGTGGAATAAAATAAAACAAAATAAAAAGAAAAAAAAAGAAAAAATTAATGATCTCGTAAGGAATCGAACCCAGGACCTTGCCCTTGGGGATCCAACGGCATAACCATTACGCCACGGCGGCCTAATACCTGTAGTGGTGTTATCACGGTATAGAAGTGTAGCACTTGTTTTATGGATTACAATATATTTACACTGCAATTATTATATTGTTTTTTTAAACTATTAGCTGTCAAAAATAATAAAATAAAACTGTTTATAAAAATTAAACTACTGAACACATTTTAGTGAATTTAAATAGGGTTCTGGTCTGATAGTAAACAAAGTGAATAAAATATAACCTAAGGCAATCCGACCAAAATTGCGATCTGTAGAGTCGTGACGTACGTACAAACGTACATACGTACATACGTACAGACCAACCGACAACTGCTGTTTGTAATTTTCAATTACAATTTTAATAGTATTTATGAACTCGAATTGATTTAAAAATGGTTCTGTTTTATAGATTAGAATCTTCTCTTTTCAAAAAGCTTCAATTTGAATGGATTTCGTGTGAAATTAACTAAGATATAACTTCTTATATGAACGAAAGTCAGCTCTGACGCACAAAGCGATAATAAAGCACATACCTACCGCATATTAGGCAGCCGTGGCGTAATGGTTATGCCGTTGGATCCCCAAGGGCAAGGTCCTGGGTTCGATTCCTTACGATATCATTGATTTTTTTTTCTTTTTTTTTTCTTTTTATTTTGTTTTATTTTATTCCACTTGATATTAATTATATATTATATTATGTATAGTTCTTAATTTTTTTTATTTTTGCAAACTTAAAAAAAAATATTTTTTCAATTTTTAATTATTTATTTCTTTAAATTTTTAAATCTTTTTAAATTTATTAAAAATATTTTTTAATTGTTATTTTTTTATCATACAGTGGAAAACTTGGGGGATGTGCACTTTTGGTTTTGCCAACTATTCTTTATTTTTATAAAAAATATTTTTAACAAAAAAATTGAACCGACTTCGAAGTATGCACTAAAAAGAAAAAAATAATTGCGTATTGAAATGTTTTGAAGTCGGTGCCACATCGGAATTCGAAAGTAGCAATTTAAATCTCACATGTCTCTATAGTTCTCGGAATAGATTTCATTTTGGCTGACACCGACTCCAAAACATTTCAATACGCAATTATTTTTTACTTTTTAGTGCATATTTTGAAGTCGGTTCAATTTTTTTGTTAAAAATATTTTATGTTTCTCTTTTTATTAGTGTTAGATAAAGTATTGCAATGGGTAGGCCAAGTATGCGTGCCTTTGAAATTTGAGAGTTTCCCTCGATTTCTCCGGATTCCACCATCAGATCCTGACTTGGTTCCGATGGGACCACCTCTGAGGTGCACTCTTTCGAATAATTTTTTTTTTTAAATCGGTCCATAATTGACGGAGAAATCGGTGAACATACATAAAAAAAAATCTAAAAAAAATATACAGTCGAACATAGAACCTCCTCCTTTTATGAAGTCGGTTAAAAATAAAATATATATCACATAATACCGTGCCGCTTTTAGCAGTTCCGCGGTTATTTAAAACTTTCACACGTAAAAGTTTTCATCGAATTAACTCTTATATTAAACTATCAACTTGATTGAAACGTAAAAGGCCAAAAGGCAAAACAATCCCGCATTTCTGCCTGTGTGTCTGTATGGATGTATATAGAGATATGCGCGTAAATGAAGCAGGTGAGAGAAAATACACACATGTTGGTATTTGCTCATTATACAAGGCGCCATTAAAATTATTCCATAGCATACGACGGATTAATTATATTTGAAAATATTTGAAACAAGGCTGTTTACTTTCGACAGTGATCCCTACTTAACTGATTTACATATTTTTTAAGCTGTTTACAGCGTAAACTCTATATAGCGAACTTCTATTTAACAAAAAACTCCTTAAACCGTAGAAATTGCTAATGTTTGTTTGGTTTACATTGTTACCCATAAATTGAAACACTCTATATAGCCAGTGCCGGACTAAGACTCCTTGATGTCCTAAGCATTTCTTCACTATTAAAATTCTAATATTATGTCTCTGTCATGTTAAATTTATAAAACATGTTCAAATTGTGAATGTCATAAGTTTAAATTTGATAGAAAAAAGTTAAAAAGCATAGAATTTTATAGGGAAAAAAATTGAATTTTACAATTAACGCTCTCATTGAAAATTTGACTGTTTATAAAAACGGTCCTTAGTCATTTTTATAGTTAATTAAAAAAAAAAAAAATAAATAAAAAAGTTAAAAAAATCATACCTACGTTTTCATTTTCAAAAATAAATTATTATTTGTTTTTAATTTTTGTACTTCTGAAGACAGTTTTATATCAGTAGATCACATTTTTGAGAACAAGTCCAAAAGAAAAAAAAATTGTAGACACGGTCTTGTGAGGTATGTACTTTTCATTTCTGAGTTGTGATTTTTGGTGCTCCCTGAGCAATTGCCTATTTTGCTTATAGGTTAATCGAGTACTGTATATAGTGTACAACAACCACTCTTAAAAGGATATTATACACTCTCGACCGTATTAGTAAAAACTGCGTCCGTATTTTGTTGTAACAAAAAATGTTATATGACTTGGTAAATTTATTATTTCTTATGGAAATATTATATCCTATTTAAGAAATAATATTTAAACATTTGATATAATATCATAAAGTTGTGACTTAAGCAGTATATTTAATTAAGTCCAGTGTACACGAATGATTTTATCTTACGTTTTGATTTTAAAAACCTTTGAACCGTTAGACGTATAGTTTTTGAGTTATTGGATACTAAATGCAGTTTTTAATACACGGTAAATGAGATAATATCCAATTTTCAAGTTTTAGTTATTAGCTACGTCAAAAAAATTATATAATAAAAACAAAATTTATGAAAAACTTTTCGTGTAATCTGGTTTTCATGGTGACAATTCAAATCTAGAAAATAGAGATTTTGAGAGTTGTTTCGAAAATTTTTAATTAATATTTCTCCAAAACTGCACGGGAAAGTATAGTTTTTTTAATTTTTACGTTATCTAAATGAGTCAAACTTTCGAATAATCAATTTTTTAAAAATTTGTCTATAGCCAATTTGGTTTAATCTTATTTTTATATACACTTCCGGGTAGTCTTCTCATTTATCACTGTGTTAAAAATCGCATTTTTAATAATTAATATCTTGAAAACTAGACGGTCAATGTTTTTTAAAATATGCAGTTGAATGTATGAGATATCCATAATTAACATATTAAAATTTCAGCGTATTATCTATACATTGCTCTATCGGGCGTATAACCTTAATAGCGAAACAATACGTCATTATTTAGACCCCAACAATGGGTTTCTTAGAAATGTCTTAATTTGTTTGTTGTAAAAAAAAAATGTAAAAAACGCTTCGTATAGGATATAGGAAAAGCCGTTACTATGTGATCACAGTGACTGTTATTCCATTTACACAAAAATCACAGTGAAAAATCATCATGATCTCGGTCAGACGTTATACGTCGGCTGGAGATCACAGTGATCATTTTAGACGACTGATCACGCCGAATGCCGCCCGCGCCGAGCAAACACTTGGTCGGGCATTACGTCGGCGTTGGTCGACTACTCGGTTGGAGCGCCGTCAGGGGCGCCGGGTTTTTTCAATTCCCGTGGGTGCTCCAGCTTTTTTTTATGTTTGTTCACTCAGAACTCTGTTATTTATGAACCGATTTGAAAATTCTTTTTTTGATTGTAAGGATACACTTCCAGATTGGTCCCACTTTTTTCAAAATCCATTTCCGGTGATGGGATCCTTGAGGAGTTAAGAAAACTCCTCAAATATTATAGGCATACATATAGCGCGTATTACGTAGGTACTTATATTATTTAGATCGTGTTTGCTAATAGATGATAATGAGAATTATTTTAGATATTCTTAGTCGTGGGTGCTCGGCACCCACTATTTACCTTTCGTGGGTGCTGGAGCACCTGAGCACCCACGGAGTCGGCGCCCCTGAGCGCCGTCGTGATTGCTGTAACATGGAACAACATACCTCTTGTCAAATCACACTGATCATTTTAGACAGCTGGAGACAGTGATTTTTTCATCGTGAATTTATTTATTCCCCAACTCTAATCGGATAGTGTTCTAAAATGCTGAGGAGAAAAAAAATGCTGGTCGAAGTACAATACGCGCCACGGATCTAAAAGTTTCGGAAGTTAGCCACAAACAGCGTCGCAAAGGCACATTTTAGAGCGGTTGAGACCCCCACCACCTCCCAGCTACCTGCACGAAACGTGCGCTCGTCGGTGACTGGCCGTGATCACTCGTTGCCTTTGTCACTTGTCGCTTTCCTGCTTTAAAGTTACAGTCGAGTACGCTATTGTCAAGTTGTTATTGTTATTTTAGTTTTGTTGCGAGTTTGTAGTTTTTCAACAGACTGTACAAGCGCAAGCCCGCATTCGCATCTAACTTCCGAGCTTTTTAGATTCGTGGCGCGTATATTGTACCAAATTCTGGATTCGTTTGTTATAGGACAGTTTTAAAGAAAAAGATGTGTATTGACAATAAAGTCAGTGATTTGTGTCAACAATAAAAGAAAACTCAATACATATAGCTGTTAATCTTTCTTTGGGGCACGGTTCATTTCCTGACAAACGAAATATCGACAACACAATTTGCATATTGACCATGCAATGAAACGACTTCTATTTATTGAATAACAAAACCGATTTTAAAGTTTAGCACCACAAATCTATGCACGACTGGTCTACAACGAGACTTTAAGGCCTAGTTTATATGAGAGGCGTTCAACGCGCGTTGGGCCAACGCGCGTTGAACGCCTCTCATATAAACTAGGCCTTATAGTTTTATTAAATGATTGCACAAAATCTGCATCGTGTACATAAACAATGTAGGTCAAGGACTCAAGGTCGAAAATATATACAAAAGGGAATCAGTTATGTCATGATGTCTTTTTGCACAACCCCTACTAAAATAATAATAATAATGCGTTTAACGTCCATTTCTCGACTTTATGTCATAGCAGACGCCATTCGCACCATTACTATTTTCCATCTATCACACTTCCCGTCATTTTCTATTTTTTTCAACTTCCACTTTAATAGCAATAGGCGAATGAAGGAATTTTAGGACATTAGGATAAGGCAGGCAAATTTTGAGCATAGGAATTTGACATGGCCTTGAATAAGGAACCATCTCGATATTTACCTGTAATTATTGAGGAAAACCATGGAAAACCTTAACAAGATGGCCGGGCACAGGAATTACCGTTTCTCTTGGCGAGAGGCAGCAGGAAAAAGTCCCAGCCACATCTGCCCCCGCCGGGATTTGAACCCGGTACCTACCTCCCAAATGCGAGTCTAGTGCTCTCACCACTGCGTCACCTCGCTTGGTATATAATCTGTTTTCCAGCGGCCAAGCGGGAAAAATCTTCGAGACTCGATTCCCGCGATGGCCGCATTATTTACGCACGTGCAAGTTTGTACGGAGCCCTCGGTGCGCGAGTCCGACTCGCTCTTACCCAGTTTTTAAAGTAAAACATCTTTACGCACGCTTGACTTGGGGAGTAAGCTGGTGAATGCCTGACGAGAGATTTACGGAAGTGTGATCGGGCGAGGCGAACAGAAGATATAATTTAGTGAAGATAGAAAGAGGATGACAAATACTTCACTGGCCAGTGGTGCCATCAGGTGGTCGAAAATATAAGCAGTGCTAACAATAGAATGACACATACTTTACTTGCCAGTGGCGCTATCTGGTGACAGAAATAAGTTTCGTAAAGCTACTTTAAATAATAATAATTCATAAATATTTACGCTAAAAATCCAACGGGAGCTAAGTAATTGCAATGTATTACTTTTGTTTTCATTATCTTTGTGTTTATACCTATTTCTTTCTTCTTACATTAGACTGTTCATTTCGTTCTTGAACAATTTTATAAATTAATATTTTGTTCAATGCATTAAATATTCTACGTTTAAAGTAAATAAAATTGTAAATTCATTTTAAAGTTCATATTTTGCGAGTTTTCGGGTAAATAATAACAAATTATGGCAGGAAGAAGTTTTACTTCAGTCGTATGGTCCAAAGCACACTCGTTTTTTTACACGCTTTATATTAGTTTCACTTGTAAGTTTGTATGTATGTATGTATGTATGTATGTATGTATGTATGTATGTATGTATGTATGTATGTATGTATGTATGTATGGTTGTATGTATGTATGTATGTATGTATGTATGTATGTATGTATGTATGTATGTATGTATGTATTATGTATGTATGTATGTATTTAAGTATGTATGTTTGTAAACTCGTTTGGACTACAGCAAGTGGTTTATATAGTGGTATAATATGCCAGCTCTGTAAGTACACTGGCTAGCCGTGCGGTCTAAGGCACGGGTCTTCGCTGACGTCAACTCTCGGAATCACGGGTTCTAATCCCGTCCACGCCAAAAAATATTTTTTTTTTCGGCAAATTTTTGACAATAAATCGAACTATGAAGTGGAAAATAAATACAGTTTAAAAAAAACTAAAAAAGACGCTTTATATCAAACTAAAAAGTAATTTTTTTTTAAATAAGCTTAAAACAATAATGAATAAAAAATACAAGTATTATTGTGAAAAAAGCGTGGGGCGCTTTGTTCCACATTTTCGTATACATCGAGCGCGCCTCGCTTTTTTCACAATGTATTTTTTATTCATTATTGTTTCAAACTTATTTAAAAAAAATATTTTTTACTTTATAGTTCGATATAAAGCGTGGTTTTTTAGTTCTTTTTAAACTATATTTATTTTCCACTTTTTAGTTCGATTTATTGTCAAAATTTTCCGAAAAAAAACAATTTTCTTTTTTCGGCGTGGACGGGATTAGAACCCACGACATGTGATTCCGAGAGTTGACGTCAGCGAAGACCCGTGCTTTAGACCGCACGGCTAAACACCGTAGTTCAGTGCTGGCATATTATACTACTGTAATAAACCACTTGCTGTAATCCAAAGGAAGGTTACAAACAAACATACATACTTACATACATACAAACTTACAAGTGAAGTTAATATAAAGCGTGTAAAAAGCGTCCAGTACACAAACCCAAGTCATACACACACGTGCTTTGGTACAGTAGTGATGTGGATACCCGTGTTTCTATATGTATTCGTGTATGTAGAAGCGTGCTACAACGTCGCGACGTGCCCCTATAAATCTCGTCGGTTGCATCATGTCGGCAGTTTGAATCTGTTAAACACGCGAGACGGCCAACGGTGTTGACGTCACCGAACGTCAGTCGCGACGCGCGCCCTTCAAAATTTTTTTGCGCGATGTTTTCAAACAATTAACGGAATCGCTTACGAAAAAATTTTCTATCGACCGTTTATTGTGTTTTTAAGATGCTCTATATATGAAATGAAATATAAATAGTATTTGTGATTCTTTTGTTTATCGACGTCGCAAACAACTTTGAAGAAATGCCACGTATGTTTAAAATGTTTCTTTCAATTGTTTTTAATCTAATGCAGATTCTTTCACGATTTCTATGAAATGTTAAAGTTCATTAGCGTTGGTTATTAGTATGAGTACCTGGGTGACCGAGCTTTGCTCGGAAAGTTAAATAAAATACTAATATGCTGTGGTAAGCTTTAAAGATTAACTGTCATAATATTTTGAAAATAATTGTTTCATTGCTTGTATAAAATTCCAAAACCTACTTACAATATTTAAGTATTTTCATACGTCAAAAAATTGATTTTTATAATGATAAAATTTGTAAGAAAACGATTTTTTCGAGAGATGAGACCTAGCTAAAACGATTTTTTGCCCCCCAAAATACCTTTTCAGTAAATTTCATCCAAATCGTTAGGACCGTTTTCGAGAAAATATTTAGGGACATAGGTAGATACAAGATTAGCTTGTTTAATAATATAGGGGATAAAATTATACGGGATACAAAGCATGTGTGATCTTATCAATAAAAATAATATTGATATTATTGATAACTCTTTAAAAAAATTATCAAGACAATTATTTTAAACTGTTATAACTTTTTTATACTTTACTAGTTGTGTATTATTTTTTTTTTTTTGAGTTTCTTTGGCTTTTGCCTGTAAACTCATTAAAACTTGTTGTGAAAAGATGTATGACTTGGACGACTGTGCATTATGGGATGGTGATTATTTTAATTCGTATTATGATGCCTGAGGAAGGTCTAATAAAGACCGAAACGTTGCAGAAATAATAAAGTGATTATTATTTACCATCTTGTCTAGTCCACATTCCTGATATTATTAATATAGGTATACTTGTTATTTTTTTTTAATAAACCATAAATCATAAAATATTAAAACATTTTAATTTTTTTTTTAATGTTTTAGCCTTGTATCCCGTATAATTTTATCATACCATAATACCAAGGTGTCTTATTTTATTTTGCTAGTTATTAGACAAAGCCTTTATAGATTAAACATTTTTTTTTCAAAGTTATCGATCTATAGAGATCTGACAATATTTTGAACTACTACTATTAACAAAATAAAGATACAATCACACTCTACGATGTGATACAATATACTTGGCAGACAAAAACCCAATTTACTTTTGACATAAAATCACAACAATCAAGGTATTAAACCAATAAAAGTTTTATTCACGTCCGTAAATATTTAAAAATCCCATAATATCTTCAGTGCGAAAATATATATTGTATTTTTAAATAAAAACCATGTAGCATTTTTAAAAATATTTTTACGACATCGTTATTATATTATACCAAATTTTCTGATTTGCTTCCAAATGCCCACTGAACTAAAAATCAGACAAGACAAAGACTGTTTAAAATTTTCTTGAATTAAAATAAGTTTATTTTTTGTTTATGGAAATCGCGGAATTTTTTCTTTTTATCCAGATGGTCAAATTTTTTCATGTTTTCATTTTGATACATTTTTGAGAAAAAGGTTCGCTCTGTTTCGTTTGATATTATGCATACGTATAGAAAAAGTCCTTCTGAATCGATTCCGACCATCCGCAACCATGTATCTCTTGTAGTTTCGGAGATACTGACTGTTTAAATTTTTATTAACTTAAAATCGTCATAGCGTCCAAACTAATCGAGATACGACTTTGTGCTTAGGCCTAATCGATTCAGCGTACTTTATTTCATAAGACACGTCAATATTAAGCATATTGGAATTTTTTTTATTTTTTTCCAAATATCGTAAATAGTTTCATTTTTTCATGCGTTTTGCAAATATGCAACTTTTTAAGAAACTAAACGATTTTTGGCCTGTTTAATATTAACTGGACTTATAGAAAAAGTCAAGCTGAATCGATTCCGACCATCCGCAACCATGTATCTCTTTGTAGTTTAAATTTTTATTAACTTAAAACCGTCATAGCGTCCAAACTAACCGAGATACGACTTTGTGCTTAGGCCTAATCGATTCAGCGTACTTTTTTCTATAAAACAGGTCAATATTAAGCATATCGGAAAAATTTATATATTTTTCCAAATATCGTAAATCGTTTAATGTTTTCATGCATTTTGCAATTCTGCAACTTTTTTAGACACAATAATAGTAATTACCACCTTTACCTCTCCATATCTTCGTTCTTGGTTCAAGGACACCGTTGAACGTAAATCTAAAGTATTGCGGGTTGCAGCTGGTATTGGATATAAGGCATCGATAAGCGATTTGCATAAACTTGAAAGCTGAAGGATTCGAACTGAAGGATGTATTTGCATGTCAGTAATTTGTGTAATGTCGAACAAGGCACATATATACATATACAACTGGCAATGTCTAAAGGGATTGAAATAAACGATATCAAAGAACGGTGTAAATAGTTCGAGGGTTTTTAACAACAAAGTGCGGTGTTGAGGCACGTACCTACCACTACAATATAATATGTTATAACCGCTATGTATGTCATATATACACAAGAAAATCTGTTCTCTACTTCATCTTGCTCTACTTGGTATGCAAGTAGCAGCGTTGCCAGTTTTTTTTTTGCCAAGTCGGGATTTTGGAACTCTTTGAGTGAAAACAGCGGGATTCTTTCGTCGAAAGCGGGACATAGTAAAAAAACGTATATAATCAGAAGTTTTCAAATACCTATTCATCTTTTTATTTGAATTAAAATTACGTTTACGTGACAATAGATAGCAAAAATAGCCATAGAAAATGTATTTTAATAAAAATATAACATTTTAAATCAGATTTACCCTATCGTTAAATAGGTGAGTCTTATTCATCTTCAGAATAAAAAAAAAAAAAAAAAAAACAGAAATCAAAATCAAAAAAGTTTTATTCGTTAGAAAAATATGGCGTTTCAAACAATACCTAGTCTGTGAAGTGAGTGTTACAAATTTCAACTTACAATAAGAGAATAATTATTTATAAGAATTACTTATTCATGATATTTCTGTGAAGATTTAACTTCTTTTAAAGTTATCCCCGAGTTTTCCCCGAAAAGCGGGACCGAGCCTGTCCCGCGCGGGACATTTAATTTTGATTTAAAAATCGGGACGTCCCGCCAAAATCGGGACGTCTGGCAACGCTGGCAAGTAGGTATTGAGGTTTAACCAAAGGCGGCTGCCCACGAGGCTGTTCTTGCCGCTAGATTCCTTGCTGGATTTTGACAGCTAAAGGCCACTGCACACGAGACTGGTTTTGCCGCTAAATTCCTTGCCAGATTTGACTACTAGTATTCTGGCGCTGGTTTTCGTCACTGTTTTTATGTGCTCGCTTCACACGAGACGGTTTTTCAAGCTTGTTTTGCATGCAGGTTCGGTGCGCGTGCAGTGATAGAACGGTAACAAAAGTGGACGTTTATTGTCTCTAAACAGAACGCACACTATGACATAGTGTTTGTTTGTGGGCGTGTGTTCATGTCGCCCACGTGACAAGATACTGTTTCCTGATTGTTTCTTGCACATAGCAGCGGACCTAACAAGAAAAATAGCCTGTTCTAATTTTAAAATCCATCTTGTGAGTTAGCAAGCGAGCCCGCAGTGACGTCATTGCCTGTCTCGTAGCCAGTTTGCCGGCCAGCAGAAGTCCCAGCAGTGATTCCAACCTCGTGTGCAGCGGCCTTTAGAGTCTAATGAAAACGAAGAGCAACGTTCACGCCGGCAACTTCAACTTTTGCAATATTCCTTTGATTTTTGTTACTTTTCTAAAAAGTTACTGAACCGATTTTGCCAAAATTTATATGGGATCAACTTTGAAACATACACTATCGAAATCGGACATATAACATATAAACTCCTCCTTTTTTATAAAGTCGGTTAATAAACAGATTATAAAATATGTCTGTTTAATAATGGTTAACACGAAGAACTCTAGTAAGAGGAATTGTTTAATAAATACGAAATTCCTGTGCAGAAATTATAGATCAGTTGCAATTGGATGAACTCTTGGTAATTATGTACATAATATTTACACACACACACATCGTTCCATATAAATGTTCAAATATGAGCGAGAAAGAGACTAAATGATAGAAAGAGAGATGCAATCACGCGAAACAAACTTGTCCGTTACGGCGAACTTCTGCTGTCTGATCCGCCGCTCTCTTTTGCACTGAACTTTTTTTTTGCTTGAACATATTTTAAAAGTTGCGGTTTAAAACTTTCTTTCTGATAGGATTATTAGAACGAGATGTCAAAGAGGAAAACACGTTTGACGATTTGATATCATTTGTTTGTGACGTAACAAATCATGTTTAAATACCTACTTCATTAAAAGTACTACCTGACCGCATTTTGCACTTAAATGAATTCAAAACTTTAATTATGTGCATTGTAACGGGTAAGTTGAACGGGTTTAGCGTTCCGTAGCGCTAAATCGCGTCACTGCATAGCTGCTCAAGCATTTTATAGCGGCTTACTAAGCGCTTCGAGAATGATATAACCTCAAATTAATTGCAAGTAGCTAAAATAAGTATTATTAGTTTTTTGTTTAGAACACAATCAAGACACAAATAAGCGATGTGCTTAATTTTTACAATGTACAAAGCATAAAAATTTGTATGCATTTCATGAATAATTACTATGCAAATTTTAATAAAGCTGGAAGATACACTAAATGAGAAATGTATAGAACACTCGAAAATTGATATCGACTAGTTTTATTTGCATTTCGATATGAAGTACTTTCAAGTCAATTAAATTGTATTTAGTATGTAGTATGTAGTACAATAGCTACGTTGCAACAATAGCACGAGCTTGGAGAAAGCTGTGAACAGAAGGTCGAGACTTCTTAATAATTTGCATAATGTATTTGCATTATTATTAGTTAGGTACCTATTTAAGCTTGGATATCAATTTCCATCAAAATAGTCTTTGAAATTCTCGAGTATTGTTGATACGCACAAACAGATCGACAAAATTTCTGGAGGCACGTTCTCCCAGAAATGACACAACCTGATATTTTATCAGATTCAGCACGAAAGCTCAGTTAAATTTAATCGAATTAAGCACTCAGTTAATCGACTGACGACTTACTTGTATATAATGACTGATTGTGTTGCCGATGTTCTAACAAACGGAATGCATTTAATCCACTTGCAACGCTTAATTGTTTTCTTAGAGCACGAATAAAATATATGCAAAGACCATTTCAATACTAATATACAGAGTGTTTAAAAAAATGATACCGAAACTACGGGAGGCGATCCCCCAGTTAATTTAAAAAAAAAGATCCTTTTGACGGAGCTTCTGAAACGGTTTGTTACAAAGCTGCAACCCTCTGAAAATGTGGATTTTCCATGTCAACTACAAATCTTTGATTAACGTCTGAATAGAACTCTTCAAATAAATTTAAAAAACTGAAGTCTTACGTAGGGGGGAGGGGGATAAGAACTTGATGTGCAATTGATCTGCGGTAATACGACAAACGTTTTGAAAGGTGGTGTCGGATGATCGAATTTGTCCCCTTGTAGTCCGGAACTTTTTTGAAAAGGAGTATCTTGTAGTCCGACAAAGTACATACACCATAAAAACGGTGAGATAAATCTGTATGATGTGGGACTTAAACAACATGTCGGATTATAGGGGGTGCCGGATTATCGCGGGTTAACTGTATTTAGATCATAAACGATAGTTATAAGTGCAATTCGGAAAATATACAGATGCCAATATTCAAAAATAGAATATAAAAAGGGTTAGCTCGAAGTAAACTCAACTTCATTTTTAATATTCCAGATCCCAGTAGAGAGGGGCAGCTACGTTGCGCACGCCTATGATCTATACTTTTAAAGATTTACAGCAAAATAAAAAGAACAAAATGAAAACAAGTGTTCTTGAGTTTAACAAATAAACTACTGCATTTCAGCTAGGTATAATTAATTTAATAAACTTTAATTACCTCCGTAGATTAAGCAAGTAAATTCATAGAATGCTGCAATAAAATAACTGACACACCAAAAATGATATACTCTTAAAATTCGTTTAAAATCGCTTTTTACATTTTCATCAATTAATATTGATAATTATTAATAACTACTAAATTATATTTTTAACACATGTAGAATATTAATTCAATCCAAGTGATGTAAGCCAAAGGCGTAGATATGGGAGGTAAAGGGGGTAATTACCCCCCAGGACTATAATAATAAAAACTAAAACTGAAAATATTACGGATACCTAACTAAATTAATATTTTGCTTGACACCTTCCTTCGTGAGTATTCTTGTTTGATATTAATAATAAAAAAATATTGATTTTTTTACTCTACCCCCTACAAGAAAAAAAATATCTACGCCCCTGATGTAAGAGTTTATTGAATTTGAAAAATACAACGAAATACTCAACTTCTCTATTAGATATAGGTAAGAGAACCGAACAAAAAACTGTGTACCTATAATTAAATATTAATTATGTTGATGTTATATAATTTTGAAGGAATTTTATAAAAAGCTAATTAGAAATTAAATATTAATTTTATTTTTTATATTTTTTAGATCAGTTCTGAAGAAGGTCCAAATCCGGATCGAAACGTTAATGTATTAATTATATATTTTTTTGTTAATATATTGTTTGAAAATTTGGTCGATAATTTTATTTATTAAATAAAAAAAAACTGAATGTACATTTATTTGTTAATTTTCTACATTTTCAAAATAAATACTTTTGTATTTTACGACACCCTATATATAAAAAACGGTATTGTTGCGGGATTTTAAACTTCCTTCTCTGCAAGTTCAACTAGTCGTAAAAAATGTAAAAAAGAGGACAAAATAACTGCTAATGATTTCCTCAACACAGACTGCTTGAGTTAACTGTTCACAATTTCAGGAACAAAAAAAAAAGAAGAAAGGTAGTATAGTTAGCAATTATTTTAACGTGAACTATTTTCTTATTATTTTTACTTCCTTAAAAACTCCACACTAGCTGTAAATAGCAACACGATTTTAAATTGTCACGGACAAAAAATAAACAGATAAAATTTTTCACTTACATAATGCACAGCGTTTCGATCTATTAACTCATTCTTCTCCATTTTGTTATTTCGTTGTTGAAAAGCTCAACTTGAAGCATATAAACCTGTAACAAAGTCATTAATTCAATAAATAAATTGAAGAGTTAGAATCAGACGTTAATCAAAGATTTAAAGTCATTAATTATTACATATGTTGATTGGAATTAGACGCACTGTATGTTGAGAATAAATTTTAATACGTTTCTGTTCACGTCCAAATGGTGGGAGAACGGGTATATATGGTGGAGGTGCAGACACGTTCAGTGATATGATAGCTCCGTTTCAAGTCGTCTTAGAACGGTAACAGAACCGTCATCGTCTTGCGCAGCACCTAAAACGAAACTGTTTTATCGGTTCTTGAGCTACTGCGCAAGACTGTTACGGTTCTGTTACCGTTGTTAGACGGCTTGAAACGGAGCTGATATGGTGGAAATGTGAAGTTATATACCTACATCGATATTGCGAATGTATCTATTTTATCATAAATTTCGATATCTGTAGCGGCAGACGTACAAATATACTATTTTGTACGATCTTTATAGCTCCTGACTGTTCGAAATATATTTTTTTAGTGTCGCAGCTTGAGGGAAATTAAGTTATATTCTAAATCAAATCAATCTCGTTAAAATCTCCATGTCAATAAATATTTCTTTCGTATGTGCTGTATTTGACATTTTGAAATATTGTGAAATTTTGAAATTTGTACCATTCTCGACTTGTGGTGTTGGAATAGTAAAATACAATAGAATATCGGCGATATCTTTGTTATGAAAATTCTTAAATGTTTTTCATTTTTTGTGAGTTTTATTTGTATATATTTTCTTACTTCAATAAGTTATTCAAATCCACAAGTCCTAAAACTCAAAGTAAAACTATAAATCAATGTCAAGACATCGCCCAAGACAGATAAAAAAAGAATCCGTCAAACACCGGATCAAACAATATAAAGTTATGTAAATTAGGCAGGGTTAGGTTATTATTTATCAAGAGACAAGGTGCTATGCAGAATTTTGTTCGAGATGGACATTCGAAAAACGTAGGCCAAGTCTTCTAATCACATTTCAGGAAATTTTCAGGTGCTCAAATCCAATAACGGGTAATAAAACAAGCTTTATGAATTATCATACTTTGGTCCATTACACCAGATCCCAGGAAGGTGCCTCTCTCCCTTGCGTAAGCCGGTGTCAATGGATTATGGATAATAGCATGAATCTCATTATGAAAAATTATAATTCCAATTTTTAATTAATTTATTTTTTTTAAGTTACTGACTAATATTTTATTAATTTGGAGCGTTAACTGGAATAAATGTCGGTAGCAATTTTGGAAAAAAATATTTAAAAAAAACACGACTGCACAAAAATGAAAATGAAACTAATAAAAAAGAAGAAAAGAAGTCGGAAAACCTCAAAACGCAGCTGGTGGGGATCTATTTGTCTTTTTCTTTTACATGTCGATTTTACAACAGAACTGGTTGGCAGCAAAACACCACGAATAGCTGTATGCATTCCAATACACGACAGATATTTAAGAAACTATATCGCCCATCCCTAAAATTATATCGAATCAAAATCTGACAATCAACAGACGGATAATATCACACATCAATATCTTACAAAAAAAACAGACGTGAAGAAGTTGTACGCATCGAAATGTTTGTTTTTTGTGTCATAAAAAATGTTACAGTAATTGAAATAAATTTTTCTTTTACACTGAAGTATAGAAAATTATTAGTTTTTGGCGACGCAAACTGTTGGGTTTTCTGGGTCTAGTAGCAATCCATATTTAAAATGTATTATTGACAATAAACTGAAAAAATCAAATTGATATTAATATGGAAGAGGCATGAAGTCGTGATATAATAACAGTTGTCTTTAGAGCTCGATTATTCTCAAGCCCTAAAGAATTTTCAAATAAAGATTATAAATTAACAGTTGTCTGTTTACACTTGTTTGATACTGAAAGATGAATTTTGGGTGTTAGTATTTGAACGTCGGTGAAAAGCCTTCTTGAAAAGAATAATGAAAAATTAATTGATAACATATCCAAATAATTCTGACACTGGAATATAACCCGAGGCAATTCGACCAAAATTGCGGTCTGTAGACTCGGATGGATTTAAAAATGGTTCTGTTTTATAGAACAGAATCTCATCTATTCAAAAAGCTACGATTTGAATGGATTTCGAGCGAAATTAACCTAGATATAACCTCTTTTATGAATGAAAGTCAGCTCTGACGCACAAAACGATAATAGAGCACATACCGCAGTTCAGCGATGATCTAGTTTAAATGACGATAACGTGAGATCGCTCTGAAGGTATCTTCTATTAAACTAAACATCCGGGCATAGATTGATAAACACAATATCCTTCCTTGACGTGCTACAATCGGGTGAAAAGAGCGACTATATAATTTATTAATATTTACTCTGTGCTTATCTGGTAAAAAATATTCTCTTATCTGGCATGCATTAAATCAAAGATTCAGGTTTTTCAGTGTGCAAACATCCATCAAACAAGCTGAAAAGGTACTTTTTCAGCTCACACATATAGGTGCCCCTTTATACAATAAATGTATTCAATACGTCTCTTTTACGGCCTTGGGCAACTTTTTGTAAGCGCTAGGCGCATAGGCGATTCGTTAACTTCTAGTGTACTTTACATTTTACACGAAGATTTATTGCCCGTTATGCTTACCGTTTTATTTTGTCGAAGATCAAACCTCGACAACAATAATATTAAATTCAAATCTTTGATTAACGTCTGATTAGAACTCTTCAATAAATAAAATTATCGACCAATTTTTCAGACAAATATATTAACAAAAAATAAAAAAATAATACATTAACGTTTCGGTCCGGATTTGGATTTTCTTCAAAACTAATTATTAATCAATTTTTATATTTTTTAAATCAGTTCTGAAGAAACTCCAAATCGGGACCGAAACGTTAATGTATTAATTATTATTTTTTTGTTAATATATTTATCTGAAAAATTGGTCGATAATTTTATTTATTGAATAATATTAAATAATTAATTCTAAATTATTTTTAAACTTTTAAATGGTCTATTTCCGTTTGCAAACAGACCCCTTACGTTTGGTCATCCATTTATCTAGTCCAACCTCTAGGAGCGGCAAACCTTTCTACATCTACGTGCCATTTTTTTTTCAATAATTTTTAATGTAGCCTTGACGTGCCGATAAGCAGCCAAAGAAATTAACCAAACGGAGATGATAAGAATAATTTCGATAATACATTGAGCACCATGAAACTTTTTCGTATTTGTTATTTGAGGACAGTCAATTTTTTTCGAAAACTTGCCTATTTTTAATTATTTCGATTTTGCACCTCAAATAATAATTAATCTATCGCGTGCCATAGGTTCAATTCATCATCAAAAATAACAAACTGATTTACCATTTCTGTAACCGTATTTGGAATCATTATATTTTCAAAAAGACATGTAACAAGGAAATAACGGGAAGGCCCGTAAAAACATCAGTTATTCTCACTTCACAAATTTTAAAAGTATTATCTGAGTTGTAATAAACCGAGATTTATGTCTGAAGGAAAGCGGCTATTATTCTGATAGTTCATTTATAGACTTTCCATTGATGTAGACTTGTACTTTGTGACGTCATCGCGGAAGATCATATGCCAGCGGGCAGGGCTCTCAAACTTTTTTTTAAACTTCTTTAGGTGCTTTTTATGGAGGACTTTTTTCAAGTTAAACTTTTTAGGTACGTTTTGTATAGTCAGGTGTTTAAAATTAATACATTTTTGAAGTAAAACTTTTTTACGCACGCTTGACTTGGAGAGTAAGCTGCTGAATGCGTGACGAGAGCGTTACGAAAAGTGTGATCATAGTCAGTTACGTTTCGTATATCTAAGACACAGTGCAGGCCTATTGTCTGTATCACACTGTAGGAGCAAGAGACAGCAGTGCGCGCGCAAATTTTCTTTCTCACTTCCTCTCATAGCCAGTGCATGAAGTATCTCTCTCTCTCTCTGTCTCTTTCAGTCAGTAGTCCGTTTGCGAGTTTGCTAGCGGTGATTTCTTGATTATTTCGTAATTTCATTTCGTTCTTGAACAATTTTATATACAAACATATAGATGGAGCTAAAGAAGTTTTACTTCAGTCGTGTGGTCTAAAGCACATTCGTTTTTTTAAGTCTTGTTTGTAATTACAAAGAAGAATATATGAACGTACTATTTGGTTTAAATTATTTGCTTTTGTATAAGAAATAATGTAAACTGTTCAAAATTATCAAATTTTGGTAGAGAAACTAAGAAACTTGTTAGTGGGAAAAGGTCAGGCAGTATAACGCAATCAATAACGTATTTATTATTTCACTTCGAAACGCGGCGCACTGGTTGGGAATCACTACCATAGAGACTGTAAGGCAGTCATAAGGTTATACCTGTCGATATATTGTGTTAGATTGTGTTAACAAAAGATTTTCGCCATTCTAATTTTTCATGAATATGTTCTGTAAAGAAGTCCTATTTTTCTATGATGGAAATGTTTTCACGTGAATTTACATAAAAAAAGAGAAACGATGAAAAATATACTTTATACCGATATTATACTAATAAAAGATTAAATAGCAATATTGTTTGTTTACTTCAAAAAATGAATATGCAGCTGTTCAAATGAATATTTAAATTAGTTATTATAACCGAGCGGTGAGAGCACTAGACTCGCATTCAGAAGGTACCGGGTTCGAATCCCGACGGGGGCAGATGTGGCTGAGACCTTTTTCCTGCTGCCTCTCGCCGAGAAACACGGTAATTCCTGTACCGGCCATCTTGTTGTAGTTTTCCATGGTTTGCCTCAATAATTCCGGATAAATATCGAGATGGTTCAAGGCCATGGCCGATTACCATGCTCAAAATTGGCCTACCTTATTCTAATGTCTTAAAATTCTTCCATTCGCCCATCGCTATATTAATTAATGGAAGTTAAAAATGTAGAAAATTAGAAGTGTAATAGAAAAAATAGTAATGGTGCGAATGGCGTCTGTTATGACATAAATTCGAGAAACGGACGTTAAACGCATTATTATTATAAACTAGCCGCTACCCGCGGCTACGCCCGCGATTGAGATGGAAATCGACTTTTGACATGCATATCAGGGGTTGAGGTATTGCACATATTTTGACAAACAATTTTCTTATTTTTCGTAAAAAATTTTTATTTTTTTTTAATAAAAAGTATCCTATGTTACTTCTAATACCTTCAAGAGTGTATGTGCAAAGTTTCATGATGATCGGTTAAGTAGTTTTTGCGTGAAAGCGTAACAAACAAACTTACATTCGCATTTATAATATTTCGTTTTCATAAAATTTGTAAGTCCGGTCCTGTCGGGCCGATTTTAATGAAATTTTAATAGCACATTTTAATCATTACTAAAGGGTTAAATTTCAATTTTGAAACGATTCGGAGAAATTTTTCGGTATTTTTGGGCCCAAAAAATGTTTTCAACCCTTTCTTATTTTTCGTAAAAAATTTTTATTTTTTTTTAATAAAAAGTATCCTATGTTACTTTTAATACCTTCAAGAGTGTATGTGCAAAGTTTCATGATGATCGGTTGAGTAGTTTTTGCGTGAAAGCGTAACAAACAAACTTACATTCGCATTTATAATATTAAATATGAAAAATATGATTACTTTGTATAGAAATTTTAGTTTAGTAAAATTTATTATATGATAGATGCGGTGAAGAGTTTTGGAAATACATATCAATATTAGATGCTTGGGAAGACCACATTCCAAAAAAATTTTTTGTTTAAAAAGTTTGAAAACCTTTAATGAGCTGCTTTCGTATCATAATAGTAATTGTAATCTGATGATGTACCTATTATGATACGAAAGCAGCTCATTAAAGGTTTTTCAAACTTTTTAAACAAAAAATTTTTTTGGAATGTGGTCTTCCCAAGCATCTAATATTGATAAGTAAAATTTAAACTAAAAAGCGACTGTTGATTTTTTTGGTCAGATATCTTAGCGGGCTCGCTCACAGCATCCCACCAAAGTTTCATCGTAATCGGATGAATGGTATAGAAAGTAGAAACGCACATGTCCCGAACAGACGATAAACAGATTTTTATTTTTGTATATTAGATTATAATATGTTGAAATGAATACATGCAACTATATTATATTGCCATAGTAAAATGTTAATTATGTATCAATATTCTATATTATTATGTTCTATTCATAAATGTTTATATTTTGTATGCGTGGGGAGAATTGAAAAACATCATTTTGATAAACTCGTTTATACACTATTGATTGTGTGATCAATAAATGTATTTATTATTATTCGTTTACAATTTGAATTGCATGGGATTGCGGACCAGAGCAAAGTATTATTGTTATTATTGACTAGCTGTTACCCGCGGTTCCGCATGCGATTGAGATGAAACAGAAACAACGGCTCCATCGTATTGTAGTACCACTTTACAAAACAATTTTTATACACTTTGACATTTTTTCCAGCAGTCTTTGCGTGGTATATTACGTGTGAATTTTGAAATCATCCCCAAATTTACCCTCAAAGGATGATTTTGCAAAAACGCTGAAACACGTAATTCTTTATTTCTTAGCCTTAATATGAATTTTCATATACCTAACTTGAGAAATGATCGGTTCTCCATACAAACTTTCATCTCCTATTTCACCCCTTCAAAGTTGTTTTTTAGGACAAACAGGAGCCTATGTCCTTCCTCAGGATGCAATCTATCTCCTTGCAAGATTTTATCGAAATCTGTTCAGCGGTTTACGCGTGAAAGCGAAACAAACAAACAAACTCACATTCGCATTAATAATATTAGTTAGAAAATGAAAACCTATTAAGAACACTTTTTATTCAGCCACGCTCAAGTAAAAATAAAAATCAAGATTAACAATTGAATAATATTTTTAATAATAACCAAGAGTCCAATTAATTATTATTGTTCGATTAGATGCAAAGAAATACAATAAGATAAACAACGGCACCCCTTATAACCTCGACAGGATTTAATAATTTTGTTTTGTAAATTCATTCAGTTTCTCAAGTATAAGTTTGCACTTAAATTTCCATTTTAAGATATTCGTGCATACAGACAGTTAATTATGTACATACATAAATATGCATATTCAAATATATTTAATACCTTCCACACAGCAAACATAGTTTTTGCATTAAGAGCACAACAATACAAAATTAAGTGCTATTTTCTCTATACCGCAGAAAATACCAAAAAAAAAATTGGTTGTCTGTAAAGTCGGTTTACGGACGATAGTTTTACGTGATAACGTCATAAAGAAACATTGATGAACTCTCTGACGTCACGCGAGAAGAGAGAGAAATGCGTACAAGCCGACGCTTGGGCCGATCGTGCCTCTCTATCGCTTATACCGCGCTCTCGCTTGCACGCTCAGGCTCAGGCAGAACGTGACACTTTTTCGTGCGTGCAGCCGGTATTTCATCAATTTATAAGACGTTATCACGTCAAAAACATACATAAAAATTATAAAAATTCAATTAAACTTTGTCTATAATCGAAAGTAATTAATTTTTAGGAGGTAAGCCTAGAATGCTTATTTTTTTACTGCTAAATTCAATAGAAAAGGTTTCGGTATCGATTTTTTATAAGATATTCCCATATTTACCCTAGTTATATAGCGAATTTTATTAAAGGTAGTTTGGGAGCCGCAATCCCAAGTCAAATAAATGACTTGTTTTTTTTTTTGTTCCTCAAATAATTACCTAAATCATGCTATAATAATTAATAGAAATTCACATAAAAATTTATTTGATTTAATTTAATGCGAATTATAATTAAATAATTATAGTAATGTAATTAATAAAATATGAATTGACTAGTACTCAGCTGTCACTAGTCACTGTCACTACAACAACAGAGATAGAGGCCACATGTCAGTATTAAAAAACTAAAAAAAATCAAAAGTACGTGGTAATTTATTCTGAAATTTTTGCAGTGTGTATTTCAGACATCGTTCTATCCATTAAAAAGTTTTTTTTGTAGGGTCAAGTTTG
Source organism: Xanthostigma xanthostigma (assembly GCA_963575645.1). Taxonomy (NCBI): domain Eukaryota; kingdom Metazoa; phylum Arthropoda; class Insecta; order Raphidioptera; family Raphidiidae; genus Xanthostigma; species Xanthostigma xanthostigma. The sequence goes on along the minus strand of OY754469.1, from coordinate 9,943,199 downwards.
TCAATTTGCGGAGTTATTGAATAAGGACACTCATAACGACTCGTGTATTTTTGCATAACTTTAATTAATTATATCTTTTAAACGGAGTGGTAAAAAAATCTGATTCTTTTTCTGTAGGTGTCTTTAATTATAATCTTTTGAATAAATATAAAAAAATGTAGGTTCAAGTTTAAGTCATTTGGCTACCAAACTACCTTAAGACGCAATATATACATGGTAGCTATGAAAACAGTTATTGCATTATAGGAAATCGTTCCACATAAAATGCAACATAGCTCTAGTACTAATTTTTTGAATGCGGTGAGACTATCTCTTAATTTCACTTAAAAGACAATTGTTTTTTTGACGTGATAACGTCTTATAAATTGATGAATCACCAATCTTATAAATTGATAAAACACCGGCTGCATGCACGAAAAAGTGTAACGTTCCTAAATCCTAACGTTCGTAACGCGTAACGCGTAACGTTCCGCCTGACCCTGTGCGTGCTTTTTGCTAATTTCTCGCTCAATTTAAATCAGATCGGTTTGAAACCAGTCTTAAACGAAAGAGGAGAACATTTTACATAGATTTCGTATAACAGAATTTGCCTAAACAGTTTTTTTATACAAATTTATATAGAAAAATAGCTGTATAAATGCAATGTTGTCTAATGCATGGCGCGACGCGGTCGGTCGTCTTTGTTTGCCGTACATGGAAATTAGAAGATAACGTATGTCTTGTCTTAACATGAAAACGGCTGCATTTCTAATGTTTAATTCAATTTTTTGACATTAGTATTTTGTGAAATGCAACGCCTTCTAAGTTAAGTATTGGAATAACTAATTATTATTAGAACATAATACTTTGACAGTTGCAAACGTCACTTTTGACATTTCTTATCATTCCGACACCAATGATAAGCGGATTGAATCCAAATTTTGGGAGGTTTTGGTTATGTATTACGGAATACGTTATCACGTAAAACTATCGTCCGTAAACCGACTTTACAGACAACCAATTTTTTTTTTTAAATATCAGCTCCATTCTTAAATTAAACTTTAATCAGCTTTTCAGTAAAGAAATAACTCATAGCGTCAAAATGTAAATTAAAGCTGCTATAGCCACACATTTTTCGAATATTATTTTACCAAGCTTGTGAAAAAAGTATATCGCATACAGAATGTTGACATATTTTTTTTGTATCTGATATGCATTCATTTGCATATGTATTATATTATATCAACGTGCCAAACAAACACATTCAGAATTAATATGGTTTAAGAATGTACAGTGTCTATGCTCTACGATGTATAAACGAGGTTGTTTCTGATTGGTTGATCAACAATAAAATGATACGAATATACTTACGATTCAACATTTCTGTCCGCATTATCACGAAGTCAAATAGTATTCGGGAAAAAATACACTAGAAAAAATTTTTCCCAATTATTAACAGAAGTCCAATGGCAAAGATTAGATGAATAATTATATTTTTTTTCTGGTGATATTTTTACCTGTGCAATTTTTTTTCGTTACTTTTCATGGTGAGATTTAAAAAATGAAAATAGTTATAATTTTATGACATTTTTTAATTATAAACATGATGGCGATTTAAGTAAAATAAAGACCATCGGCGCCCTAATTTGACGTTCCGCTGTCAGTGTAAACAAATTAACATCAGTTTTTTCTTATTACATTTTTTTTTGACACACCATGGCCAACTAAAGTTTTTGACTTATCACCTTAGCAACACGTCGCAATTTCCATAAAACGTGAGTTAAATAATTCTCTATTACCCACTAGCAGCGCTAGTAGGCTTCGTGCACACAGACTATAAGAAGGTTAGTCTGGTAAAAAATTGCTATATAGGTATTAGAACGATGAATTGAACATACTGTGTCACTGTGGAGTAATGTTACTAAGTCCGCCGCGATAGTGGAAATATTCGGGGTTCGTATCCCGATGGTGACATTATTTTAGAATAAAATTTTTCTAATATAAGCATGTAACAATGGGTGTTTTAACACAATGTAGCAGCAGTAGCTAGACTTTAAAGTTATTTTGTCTAATGTTTTGGTGAGCTCGTAGCAAGATGATACCAAAACTAACATTATTTATCTGAATAATGCACTTTTTAATGTTTTTACTTCCTCGCCGACTAGGCTAACTTTTCATATTGAAAACTTAGCGTTATTGGCACAGTCGAATTTTTTGTTCTTTAAATTTTTTATTAATCATTGGGAACTGTTATACGGTAATTATAGCTACATGCTGCTTTAATTAATCGTGCCGACTTTCGATACCAAGATGGTCGATTTTCTTTTCCGAATGCGAAACTACTAGACACAAGCTGTTTACAATTCAAAGTCTTTCAAATAAAAAAATCTGGGCCACCGTTTTATGACCTTCCGAATGCGCAAATTAAAACAACCTTGAATCAAAATAATAAAATATGTGACTGTACATAACCTCAAACAGAAACATGACTCTTTCGTTCAGAAACGAATAAAGAAAATGTAGTAAGAAGAGAATACACACACAGAGAGAGAGAGAGACAGTTGCAGTTTTGTGGACATAAAGATTCATTTATGTTCTTACGTAATATTGGAATACTGTTATCCGAACACAGTCTCAATGATAAAAACCTATTAAGATTAAGGCCGGTCACGGAGATTCCATTGTTCACGAGCACAATAGCACGACAGGACCAAACCATATACTAAGTATATTATAGAGAAAGTCCACAGCGCGACTCGAGCCCGTTTCAAACAATAAATAACTTTTCTTGCACACAATTTTGTCATTAGTAATAATACTAAACAAATTTTTGATTAACGTCTGATAAAAACTCTTCAATAAATAAATTTATTCAACTCATGCGCGCTATTCATGTTTTATCATGCCTAAAAACCGAACCCTAAATAGCCATTTACCGACTGGTGACAATTACTTGTCATAACTCAATGAAAATTCCTACTAGCTCGGCCATTGTGGAGTAATGAAAATAAACGTAACTATTTTCTGAGTCGTAACGAAATAGTAGGTAACAACAACTCCCTGTTGTTACCCATTGAGGCTTAAATTGAGAGGCCGAATGTTTTCGACATAGAGTTTATTCATAACCGGCTAACCTCAAACCAAAACATTGAATCGTGCTGTTTGGTGCCGTTAGTATTGACAGTTTTTTTTATAAAGAAATAAATAGATATTAGGCTTCGTTTTTTAGGCAATGAATAAAACATGAATAACGCGCAATTGTTGAATAAAATTATGGGCGCAACTTGTAGGCTAAGTCATGACACGCCATGAATGACTTAGACTACTAGTTACGCCAATAACTATATCGACCAATTTTTCAGACAATTATACAGGGTGACATGTGGGAAACGGACGTTTTTAGAATGGCTAGTACACAGATGTCAGTGGTGGAAAATTGTTGCGGTTTAGAACGTTCGCTTCGAAGTGACCTACCGTTTTAGATAAAATGGAGCAGTGGGCGATACAGCAGTGAGTGTTCGCGTACGATACGTTCGTTCTGTTATTGCAACACAGCGGATCTTTCGTCGCCATTTTAATATCGGTCGGAATGGCGCAATTCCAAGCCATAATACAATCCTGCGATGGATTAAAGGTTTCAGATTAACAGGAAACATTAATGGAGTTAAAAGATGCCATTAAAGAAGAGGTGCATTTGGTTGAACGAGAGCTGTTAGCGAAAGTTATGGATAACTTTCGGAACAGACTTGAAGTGTGCATTCAAGAGAATGGCCGCCACCTGAATGATATAATTTTTCATACCTAACTACCTATATTAAATCAAATGGTAGGTATTGATCTGTCGTTTTTTAAAACAAATTATTTTTTTCATCAAAAACAACTGATTATACATTCATTTGAAAAACGTCCGTTTATTAACAAAGTTTATTATAAACTAATTATTAATTAGTTTTTATTATAAACTAATTATTATTAATTAGTTTTTGTATTTTTTTAGCTCAATTCTCAAGAAGTTCCAATTCCGGACCGAAACGTTAATGTATTGAATTATTATTATATATATTTTTGTTAATATAATTGTCTGAAAAATTGGTCGATAATTTTATTTATTGAATTATACTAAACATATTTAGATTTGACCCGGAGGCGGAACCCATTTCAATATATTCAATATGGCTGCCCTATTCGAAGTATACCACGTTTAAATGTATTATTTATACTTATATCGAGGAAGAAATTTGTCTTTGGGATGATACCAATCCTTCAAAACGTAGTTATATTCAAAACAAATATAAGCATTCGTAAATATAAATTGTTTTAATTGATTATGGAACCTAAATTATATTTTACACGTCTTATAATTATTGTTATACAAAACTTGGCGCATCGATAAAACACAAAAACATGCTAAATAAAGCTAATATTTCTGCTATATTCAAATAAAAACTTAAAAAAATTAAAAAAAAACATATGTGGTGGAAGCGAAGGTGATGGTGGTGGAAGAACGGGTCTCTAGTCGTTTTCACGTTTGCAAATATCGTGCCACGATTTTTACCGTTTTCTGGCAAACTCTACGATATAATACATCCTTTTTGATAATACGCAAGTACAGTTGAGAACAAAAATATGCCACACTTGAAACGAGTATTATCTATTAGATTACTAAAATTTACTCAATGCTTGTATCAAGTTTAATCCAAAGCCGATACAAAAAAACCGACAAATATTTTTTTATGTAGTGGCTGAAGTACAATGTATTGAATTACGAACTGCAGAGGGGAACTATAGAAGCTCAATTTATATCTACATGTTTTTGATACCGGGATTAAATTTGCGGTTAAAATCGTCGATGCAAATAAACATTGTCTTTGTGTGGATTATATTTGAAATTATAAGTTTTGCATGTGAAAAATCTATACGTTAGAAATGTTGTCCCTGACCGTAATTACGTAGCATTGTATGATAATACATGAACTAACGAGAAAAAACACTCTGAATCGTTCGGGACTTCCCCTATTGTGAATTATAAACCAACAAGCAGAGAAGAGCGGTTATGGGAAGGGTTATACGCCATAAAACAGTTACAATACAAAATCAGATCAAGCTACTTGATTGGAAAAGAAAATTAATAATATATGACGAAATATTTGACAGTTAATCGATTGGCAATTATTAAACTTTGCAAGTTGCTTGATAAATAATTATGAACTTTTAGTTGACAAGCTCGACAAAAAAACTTTGATCTATGATGTATATTCAAATTTTTACGACGCTTTTCGATTTGCACAATGAAAATAATATTTATTTTTCCAGTAGATTTTGAAGCTGGATCAGGACTGTTAGTAAAAATATACCAACAGTTTGGTCTCGAAAAATATGAACGTCCACAGTTTGAATAAAATATTGTAAAAAAACATTTTCATTACAAAGAAAATAACCTTTCATATTCATTAGTATTCAACTCTTTGTGTTTTCTGAAAATGCTCATTAATTAATTTTTATATTCAGCGGCACTTTAAATATATGTGATTTACCTTTCAATTAAAAATGGAAATATGTAAGTCCTATTCACATATAATATCAAATAATAACTAATTATTTTTGATTAATAAACAAGATTTTTTCACGTTTCAAATATTACTGAAAAGGTAATTATTTTATAATTCCAGTGAAAAAGAAAATTACTAGAAAATATATAATTTTTTCAGTTAGCATTTGTTATTTTTTTTATACAATAATTTTATTTTTAAAACTCTCAATAATTGTACGTATTAGGCAAATATTCAGCAAAATAAATAAATAATTTTTTTCGTTTCTGATGTTTAATTTTTTTATGCAACTATAAATACTTATATTAATACTTTTTTAACTATCCCGACCGGATTACAACCCCCGGTTTTTAAAGATTGCTCTCTTTTACGCACTAGTGCGAAAAATGTCCATTTTACAACCGCTATGCAGGTATAGAAAACAGTTATTTTTAAGGGGGTCGTGCAAAAAAATATTTTTGTATACTCGCTTAATTATCATTTCGACTACCTTAACATTTACTGTTCGTGCATATCACTACATATAAAACCCGCCGCGTGTTTGTCTGACTCTGGACACGATAAACTCAAAAACTACCGAACGGATTTTTATACGGTTTTCACCAATGGACGAAGTGATTCAAGAGAAAGGTTTATGTGTATAATTCACTAGCGGTCCCGTCCGGTTTCACCCAGGTGTAAAATAACGAATGGGAAAGGGAGGAACATGAGTACACACATTCATATTAGTTTACCGAGATTAATGTTGTGTCCAAATTACATGATGATCGGAGTTACCGTTCAAAATTTTTTGTCGATAAAAAGCAGTGTTTATACTTTTTTTAACTAATAATTTTTTTTAAGTAATTAAATAAAATTAAAATAAATTTTAATGTAAGCCTTAGAAGAAAGCAATGTAGAAAATAAAAAAAAAATAAAAATGCAATCGCCCAACGTAGGGCTCGAACGCACGACCCTGGTATTGACAGTCTTGTGCTCTACCGATTGCGCTAGCCGGCGTTGTATTCTTACATCGCTAATATGAGTATACTTAGTTAGTGCATTTCACCTGAATAGAAGCTTATTTTTTAGATACATTTGGAACATTTTTCATTAATGCTCCGCTCCAAATGGTCGTAGCCTGATTTTATATAGCCTATAGCCTTCCTCGATAAATGAGCTATCCAACAAAAAATTTTTTTTTCAATTTGAACCAGTAGTTCCTGAGATTAGCGCGTTCAAACAAACAAACAAACAAACTCTTCAGCTTTATATATTAGTATAGATTAATGCTTTGTGTACACACGGAAAAAAAAAATTAGTTCCCACAGCCCAAAATTTAGCTACGCCAGACCATATTACTAATGGATTTCGGCACAGCAAAATTTTCTATGTCCAGCAGCTAATTTGTTTCACCTAGCGAAAAACTGTTGTCACTGCTAAAGCATTTGACTCCAGTACATAATATGAATTAGCTACCTACCAAAGTGTATGAGTTCCCCCACACAATACGAATTGGTTGACTCAACTAAAGTTTTTGACTCTAGTACCCAATTGAATTGGCTACTTTAGAAAGTAACTGCAGCTGTAATAGGTGTATTTATAATCAGTGAGGCATTTTTTTTTATCTGTAGCAAATGGGCTTATGGGTTAATGCAGCAAATATAAACAAGTGTGATATAATATTAAATAGTTTTATTTCATTAATATTCATATTATAGTAAAGAAACAGACATATATTCTTATAAAGTAATACTTATTAGTTATCACAAACGTTTGCCCGAGTTTTTCTGGCTTCTGAAGTTTCATGTAATATGCTAATATCCTGAAACAAAAGTATTTAAATTAGAAATAATGAATTAGGTATTAATTGTAAATGAGTGCGTCAGAGACGAAGAACAGATATTTTTAAAACGTAAAGAGTTTGCATCGATTTTCATATTGTCAAATAAAAATATATTTTCTTGTAAAAATTAAATTATTGATTATTTATTGATATAAACCATTATTTAACAAAGAGGAAAATAAAATGTATTTGAAAGAAAAATAGTATGTTCTAAATTTTAGTTTTTACTGTCATATATTTTGGAAGACTTTGACAGAGATAATTAAAAAAATTAATGCAAAATTTGTATTAAAAATTAAACTTTTTAATTATTATACACATTGAAAATTAAACATAATATGATGCAATGCTATAACTATATAGGTACACACGGGACACTATATAAATAATTGATTTTAAAAATAAAATAGTTTTCTTACCTTTAAACGTCTCTATTAAATTTTCAAATCCCCAAATACGTAAAATTTCTTCGACATCCATATTTCTTACTAATATACCACAATATAAATCCTGCATTCGAACAGTGAACTCTGCATTCACAGGACACAGATCATTGAATAAATGACATTATGAAAGCATAAAGACGCAAAGAACTGTGCAAAGTCATCGTGCGATATTAACCGAGCGGACCAAACTATACCGAATTTAAAAAAAAAATGCTAAATGCTTATTTCATTCGCTGCCTTTCGCTTGCTCATTGGCTGCTGTAGCAAAAAAAAACACTATGCCACATGCATCATTTTAGTGCAAGGCAGCTATACGTAAATCTCGTACAGACAACTATACTAAGTGCTCCACCCAAAAAAATTAGCTGTGGCACACTATTTTTGATCAACTAGCCCTAGAGCGTACGGAATGGCTGTGTTAGCTTACTATTTCAAGACTCTGAATGATATGTTTATCTGTGGCTGTTAATTCTAACCAGTAAATTTCCATCAGCTGAAGTAGATAAGTTGACTTAGCTGTCCAGAGAACATTCTATGCGTGGTGACAAATTTTTTTGACTGCAGCACACAAGAACTTGCCAGCTTTTTGTCATTAGCTGCAGGATCCAAGGTTGTTTTTTCCGTGCATTGGTTGAAATATGACGATGATTGTTGAAGATGGAAAAAATCAAGCCGATCGGGAGCTTTCATCGAAAACGCAGCCTAATCCCTTTGAGATATAACAAAGAAATGTATAGTGGAATTGTTCCTCTTTTATAGGTCTGCAGAAAAGTCCGCGATGGAAAATGTCTATCTTCTAACGATAGCTTACTACACCCAGTTTGATGCTAAGCGCTTTTCGTGGATATCAATTTTGAGCAACGTAAGTCGACGAAAAAACGGTGGCAATCTACAAATTCGGGCGAAACCGGGCTGGCCCGCTAGTATATGATATAATGTAAGTTGTCCTAACTGTTAAAAATAACAAAAAAAAACTGTTCTCAATTCACTGACACGAAAATAATAGAATTATCAAGTCATATTTTTTGAAAACAAGCACTCGTGACAAAAATAATAGGTCATTATAAATATTGTAAGAGAGACAATGTGACAATTAGCACTTTCCTCGCCTGCTCGTTGTTGAAAATAAGCCATTTAATTCGCAGTCTCCGACTGAATAAACAGGGAGAGAGTAATTACAATTTTATTAATTAGCTTTTCATAAATCAATTACAACTTCTATAATATGAATAATGTAATTAATACTTTCTTTCTGTTTTAAATTTAAATTTACGAGGCAAAATACATTTGCATATTTTCTACCATTTTGTCTGGCGATAGATTAAGCTTCAACCGTATTTACTTATTTCCAAAACAGTCAAGAAATATTTTTTGATTATTTTGTTTTTTAATTGCGTAATGCATAATAATATCATACAATACAAATATTAAGAGCACTGTGATTGAAACAAAAATAATAATAAAAAAAAATGGAATAGTTACTTCTTACCACAACAGTTTTGTTTTTATCATAATAATATCAATTTATAAAAAAACTCGGTTTCAATGTCGAAGAAAAGTATCTATATTTGCAAATATTTGCATCGCGGCTTTTTGAATTTTGAAAGCGCTGCAATTTTTAATCAAAATTAGCTAGTATGAATTTATTACATAACCATAATCCAAATTTCAAAGGACATCTTTGAATAGAAAACTTTCAAGATTCGTTGTACATGCCGCGTTTACAAACATCCTATCAAAATTTGGTTTCGATCCACTCAGTCGTTTGACAGACAAACGAACGAACAGATTTTTTTGCAAAAACATGTTTTTTTACAATCCGGGAACTTCGAGTAGGGAAAGTATTCTAAAGGCTAGAAACGCTGCTAGTTTTGCCTACTAGTTTTCTAGCGCTGGTTTTCTTGACTGCTGTTATGTGCTCGCTTCACGCGAGACGGCTTTTCAAGCTATAGTTTTGTAAATAAATCTGGTGCGCGCGCAATGACAGTTCAAAATATAAACACAGAGCAAAACGTGTATGTTGTCTGACTCTGAGCAGAATGACGTCATGTTGGTTTGTGGGAATTTGTTCAAGTCGCCCGCGGGACAAGATGCTGCTTCCTGATTGGTTCTTGCTCATAGATAGATAGATAGTTTATTCATCATAGCGTCAAAACATAGTTTGAATATGACAAGTCACAACATACAAAATTCAAGAATTAGAACATAGAAAATAAAAATATTAAGAAAGTGCCAATATATATATATATACAACTTATGAGGTATAAAAATCGTTTAGTGAATAAAATCATTGCTCAATTAAATTTTTTTTTAAATACGCTTGATTGGCGTCATTGGGATATTACTGTAGTGTAGCGTAGATACTAGATAACTCGATGAAATTTACACTGAAAATTGTACGTTAGATATATCAATAAACAGCTGGTACACTTGTCAAATTCAGACTTGATCACTTGATCTAAATATAATACGTTCCCCTGCTCAAATATCGGGACTGCTAGTTTTTACACTTTTGGTGTACTAAATACTAAATAAGTGTATCTTGCATGTTTGTATAACAAACGCAATATAGTGTCAAAAGTGTAAACACTGTTTAAATTGGAGCATGATTGCAACGTGCCGCTATAGATTTAAGTATACAAGGAAACTTAAAAATGTCAAAAAATATTTATTTTAGTAACATTCAATTGACAAAATAAAACAATGAAAATTAAATAACATAATCTTTTGATGATTTGTTTTTTGCATAAACATTTTCGTGTACAATCAGAATCTGATCTTATCCTCGACATGATTTTTTGACTGTCACCATTCTTAAATTTCTATACGGAGCATATAACTAAAATAGTTAATACATTTCTTTTTATCGATTTCGAAATGTTTGTGACGCTTCACCTTTTGTATTGTATTTTGGCTATCTGGTTCCTTACGTAGCAGCGAACCTAGCAAGGAAAATAGCCCCTGTTCTAATTTTAATATCTATCTTGTGAGCTAGGCGAGCCCCCAGCTTCGTACCCAGCCAGAAGAACTCCAAGCAGTTTCTATCCTCGTGTGCAGCAGCCTTTAAAGTTGTGAAAATCTTTGATCTCAACCATTCCTCACTTGTTCAATTGGAAATGTTTGATATGCCGGTCAATCCTACCATCGGCCACTGTAAAAGGAAACGGACATCGTTGCGATGTTGTTTGTCACAGGATGAGGCGCCATAATGAAAAGTAAGTCACGTGCCGCTAGATCTGTAAACACGTTCGCTCTACTGACCGCCGCCGGCAATATTGACCGACGAAGATGCAATTTGATGGCTAAGGCTCCTAAAAGTGCAATAATAGCGCTGTATTACAGCGTGATTTATTTTAAAGTTTATTTATACGAATGGATAGTTTTAATAGCTATTGGCGTAACTAGTAGTCTAAGTCATTCATGGCGTGTCATGACTTAGCCTACAAGTTGCGCCCATAAATTTATTCCACAATTGCGCGTTATTCATGTTTTAATTATAATGAGATGTAAATATCTATTTATTTCTTTATAAAAAAAAACTGTCAATACTAACAGCACCAAGCAGTACGGTTCAATGTTTTGGTTTGAGGTTAGCCGGTTATGAATAAACTCCATGTCGAAAACATTCGGCCTCTCAATTTTAGCCTCAATGGGTAACAACGGAGTTGTTGTTACCTACTATTTCGTTACGACTCAGAAAATAGTTACGTTTATTTTCATTACTCCACAATGGCCGAGCTAGTATAGGAATCTTCATTGAGTTATGACAAGTAATTGTCACCAGTCGGTAAATGGCTATTTAGGGTTCGGTTTTTAGGCATGATAAAACATGAATAACGCGCATGAGTTGAATAAACGGATTTATTGACTTAGAAATCTAGTGCCGTCAAATCCGGAGATTTAGGTGGCCTTGAAATTGACCCTGCTCATCTAACAACAACCTAAATAAGGGACTGTATTTTCACTACACACTACAGAAGTAAAAGTTGTTACAAACGCATGCAAAACTCCGTAGAACATTAAATAGTTATGACATTTAGGTACAAGCATTATTATAGAAAATATATAATGTCAGCGACAGCATAATATGTGTCTTTACTATAGGCAATCTAAAAATTCAGGCGAAGCCGGACCCGACTGTTAATAATAGTATATAAATATTTGATTAACGTCTGAATAGAACTCTCAAATAAATAAAATAATCGAACAAAAAGTATTTTTTTTCATTAATATTTCAATAATTCAAACTCCATTCTATTAGAAAATAAGTAGATAATTAATTTTTATTCAACTCATGCGCGTTATTCATGTTTTATCATGCCTAAAAACCGAACCCTAAATAGCCATTTACCGACTGGTGACAATTACTTGTCATAACTCAATGAAGATTCCTATACTAGCTCGGCCATTGTGGAGTAATGAAAATAAACGTAACTATTTTCTGAGTCGTAACGAAATAGTAGGTAACAACAACTCCGTTGTTACCCGTTGAGACTAAAATTGAGAGGCCGAATGTTTTCGACATGGAGTTTATTCATAACCGGCTAATCTCAAACCAAAACATTGAATCGTGCTGTTTGGTGCTGTTAGTATTGACAGTTTTTTTATAAAGAAATAAATAGATATTTACAACAGCTCATTATAATTAAAACATGAATAACGCGCAATTGTTGAATAAAATTATGGGCGCAACTTGTAGGCTAAGTCATGACCTGTCAGCGCGATGAATGACTTAGACTACTAGTTACGCAAATAACTATTATATTTTTTAGATTATTTCTGAAGAAAATCCAAATCCGGATCGAAACGTCATCTAGTGAAATTTTTATTGGTAATTTTATTATTTTTGTCAATATATAGTCTGAAAAAAATTGGTCGAATATTTTATTTATTTGAATGGTATATAGTTGTAGCAAGCGATGTAAATTTTAACATATATTACTCTTATTTACGGTTTAAATGTCCATAAATACTGACATAGTAGCGTGAAATTAAAAATATCTCAACATCAAATTTAATTTAAATGACACTTGGATAAGTATTAAAACGGCGTTTAGATTGTGTTAAGAAAGACGAAGACGTGCACAAAGATGGAATGAGACAGAACATATTACGTTACACATTAAATATTAAATTTAACATTGGGTGGCCGGCCAAAAACATACTGCTGCAAAATAAGAACTTTTTTTAATCATTTTTTTATTAGTCATACAAGTGCCTAAACATTTAATTTAAATAGTAATTAAATCAATATTTCTCTGTAGATATTTGAAGCAACGTAAATTTTTTTTTGTAATGTCTGAAAACAAAATCGAAGACCATGGGCTGAAAGATAGTGGAGCCTAGTCAAGCCGTGAATTTTTAACTTAATTTTAATTTCATTTGCCAAAAAAGTCCGTGAGGCTTTTTGAAATTTTAATACCTGACATTATGACAAATTAGTTCAGTGGACGCAGGTCTATTTGTTTTATATTATTTTAATAAATAAAATTATCGGCCAATTTTTCAGACAAATATATTAACAAAAAAAAAATTGGTTGTCTGTAAAGTCGGTTTACGGACGATAGTTTTACGTGATAACGTAGTCCGCTCGAATATCATATTTAATAATACATAACCTAAATTTTAGTAGCTGTCAAACTATATTTTTACCGACTAATAATTTGATCAACCAAAGCAAAATACATATTTTTAAGCATGGGCCGATCGTGCTTCTCTATCGCTGATACTGCGCTCTCGCTTGCACGCACAGGGTCAGGCGGAACGTTACACTTTTCGGAACGTTACACTTTTTCGTGCATGCAGCCGGTGTTTCATCAATTTATAAGACGTCATCACGTCAAAAGATATAATTAAATAGAAACTAAACATTAATTACTTTTTATATTTTTGGATCAGTTCTGAAGAAGATCCAAATCCGAATCGAAACGTTAATGTATTAATTATGTTTTTTGACGTGATAACGTCTTATAAATTGATGAATCACCAATCTTATAAATTGATAAAACACCGGCTGCATGCACGAAAAAGTGTAACGTTCCTAACGCGTAACGTTCCTAACGTTCGTAACGCGTAACGCGTAACGTTCCGCCTGACCCTGTGCGTGCTTTTTGCTAATTTCTCGCTCAATTTAAATCAGATCGGTTTGAAACCAGTCTTAAACGAAAGAGGAGAACATTTTACATAGATTTCGTATAACAGAATTTGCCTAAACAGTTTTTTTATACAAATTTATATAGAAAAATAGCTGTATAAAATATAAATGCAATGTTGTCTAATGCATGGCGCGACGCGGTCGGTCGTCTTTGTTTGCCGTACATGGAAATTAGAATATAACGTATGTCTTGTCTTAACATGAAAACGGCTGCATTTCTAATGTTTAATTCAATTTTTTGACATTAGTATTTTGTGAAATGCAACGCCTTCTAAGTTAAGTATTGGAATAACTAATTATTATTAGAACATAATACTTTGACAGTTGCAAACGTCACTTTTGACATTTCTTATCATTCCGACACCAAGGATAAGCGGATTGAAACCAAATTTTGGGAGGTTTAGGTTATGTATTACGGAATACGTTATCACGTAAAACTATCGTCCGTAAACCGACTTTACAGACAACCAATTTTTTGTTAATATATTTGTCTGAAAAATTGGTCGATAATTTTATTTATTGAACAGTTCTATAATCATGACGTTAATCAAAGATTGCTTATATTATTTTAATCTGAAATAATTGTAGAATTAAAATCATCGCGTCGCGTTATATCAATGAACATCCTACCTGACATCATAACGAGACGTGCTACTTGGAATAAAGACAATATTAAAATTGTAAGAATAATGGAATAGCATTTGAATTTCCACTTGTATGAAAACCGGACAATTATGTTTTAAACGAATGACAGGTGGCGTTCTTTAAAGCGCTCTCTTGTGCTGACACGTGATTATCAAGCGTGATTCGAGGTGACACCGTCAGCTCTGACGCTGTATACGAGTATGACGTCGCGTGATTCTTATGTGTATATCTGTGCAAGGATTCTTAAGTGCCTTACAAATTACATCCGCTGTTAAACCTTACGTTCGATGAGATATCTACACAGCCGACAGTCAATTATTCTTCACTACAGTGAAATGCAGGCCTACCAGCTATATAAGGTTGGAAAATTCATATTTTAAAACTGGTGATTTTAATCAAGTATTCCATTAACCCACTTCCACGGCTTAGAGAGCGACGGCTACGACTTGCGCACTGTATACATGGGTCCTAATCTTTATTACACGAACTGCGCACTGTACAAAAGACCATAAAAATTCGCAGTATACGAACTGCGCACCAGGCAATTATAATAATAATTATGTGATAAGCGTTATCTTGGATTGCATCTTACCTTGATGATCGCGAGCAATGTGTTCGTGTTGCTGATGCTTTATCAAGCTCCAGACCGGTTAAATTAGGTGTACCTCAAGGTTCCGTTTTAGGTCCACTACTCTTTATTCTTTATGTTAATGATCTACCATCTTGCGTATCCTGTGACCGTATTATCATGTATGCAGACGATACATGTTTCATTACTTCTGCGAATTCTCTTTCCGAATTACAGCAAAAAACTCAGCTTGTTCTTGATCAATTCTCCGCCTGGTGTATTGACAACTCCCTCTGCCTTAATGCGAATAAAACGCAATACATGGTTTTCCACACTAATCGTAATAAAACAGCTTCTCATTTGTCACTAATGTCCAATAATACATTACTTGAAAAAACATCCACTTTTAAATTTCTCGGTGTAACCATTTCTGGCACGCTACAATGGACCAATCATGTTTCAAACTTATGTTCCAAACTTTCTAAATCTCTATTCGCTCTGAGAAAAATTCATTACAGCTGTCACGACTCGAATCTTTGCCTCACAACTTATTATGCATACTTCTATCAGCATGTTAAATACGGAATCATGTTTTGGGGTAGCAGTGCATCCGATCTCCATAGAGTATTTTTAATGCAGAAAAAAGCTATAAGAATTGTTTTCAATCTAGGTTTTCGTGACAGTTGTAAAAATTGTTTTAAGGCAAATCAAATATTAACAGTTCCATCTATTTTCATTTATCACTCTCTATGTCATTTGCAGAAATTTGTTACTAAATATCCAACTCACAGTACAATACATAGCTACCAAACGCGTAATAAGAACTCAATTATTCTTCCGAAACCAAATCTTAGTCTTTATCAAAATAGCCCCGAATACTCTGCCCTAAATTTCTATAACTGCCTTCCTATAGAACTGAAGAATTTACCTTTTCTTAAATTTAAAAGGGAGCTTAAATCATTTTTAATTAAAGCTTGTCTATATTCAGTACAAGAATTTTTTTTTAATTAATTTTAATTAAGAAATTTAGGACGAACTCCTGCTGTATAGCTATTATGGACAATAAATTTATCTATCTATCTATCTATCTATGATCAAAGGAAAGAAAAATAAAACTTAACAGCTATGAAAGTTTTAAAAGCACAGCGCCAAAACGACTCGCCATTTTTTAAAACCATCGAAAAAGAAAACTTTACAGCTTCCAAAACCAAAACTTCATTTCCTCTTTCACTATACTCAAAAACGGGATTCATAATGAATATCAGACGCTAGAGTAACTTTAGCAAGACTTCACTACAAGCACCTCCACAAAACAAATCTAAAGAACAATTGAAAAATGAACATTTCCATCAAAAGCAAATACACATCTACCTGACAATGCAAAGATAAATCAATTAAGAAAAGGGATTAATAATTATTTTTGTAAATACCAGCAATTGGACTAGTGCGGAAGTATTACAGGTAAAAAACGAAACCTCAATAAAAGATTAAGAAAGTGCGCAGTTCATACACATCCTTAGGGAGTTTCGTTTTGACGTTTTTATCAAATCAGCCCAAAAACTACTGTAAAAACATTTTTAAGGTTATTTGTTTATTTTCTCTTCTTTTTCTGTATTTATGAACATCTGAGTCAACTCCAATCAATTTGCACAGAGCAAACTCATGTGGTGGAAGCTAAGGTGTTTTATTTGTAGATGGTGGGAGCGACGGTTTCAATAATAAGATTCGTATTTTTTTATTTTATAACTTCCAGAAACTTTATTATCACGTTCAGACGTTTTACAATGTTAAAATTTATTGAAAACATTCCATAAAATTCGTTTAACATGAAAACAAGCTACAAATATTTATATAGACATTGTTTATTTATTTAAATAAATTTTGCAATACTGACTATTTAGTATTCTTGAAATCAATAATTTCTGAGAAATTCAAATGACGGATCACTACGAATCCTAACCGAACAGTTCATTCTATTAAAATAAATTAAAATGGTTGACTGATTTATGTAGGTACCGCTAGTATTTAAATTTAAATTCTAATTTTAAATTGAAAACAAGTTGCCTTTCGGATGTATAGGTGTAAACACACCAAATTCCGAGTATTCACTGTAGTGAGGGTTTCCCTTTGATGAGTCGCACTTGCTGACGTCGATCAGCGTTTAATAATGCGGACCACTCGACTAGTATCTCGCGACGCCGCGCGTCGTCACAATACGCCGTCGCATGAAATCCGTTGAACGGAATAACAATTCGTACACCACACGTTATCTGTCGTTACAGATGATTTTTAAGGACTAGTCTTTAAAAATAGTTCAAGGCTACAGGCACTTAAAATCCATTAATTTTAAAATACCTTCTCTACTTACAGTCAAATGGAATCGTTTTACTTAAAATTTTTGTACACAAATGATGTAAGGCACTCATAATAATTAAAAAAAAAATGTGAGCCGTCGCGGGACGCCTGGCAGATGTGAAACATAATTTTTAATGCACAGATGAATGCACACTTTAATTATAATAGTAAACAACACTGTATACCCTGTGGAGTATACACTATAGGTATCCGATCTCAGTGTGGCGAGAGAGATGGCTTAACGCCGGATCGAGTGGGAAGAGAATCGCACAGTCGATTGCGCATGGCGACGTGTCGCCACACCGTACACACTACTGCATATACATATATATATATATACCATCATAGAGCGTGGCGACGCGTCGCCACGCCAGAAATCTGTTTTACGTGCGGCTATAGATGTTTCACATCAAAAAATGAATAAAATTTAATTAAATACCTTCATGACTGAAAATTCTTTAAATCGATCAACGATATAAGTAATATATTTAAAGTTTATTTGACATTTTTAATTAAGTACGTATCAAAGTTAGACATCTCATTAGCTTTTCCACATAAACGATTGGAACTTTAATTGGTTTTTAAAATTTACTTAAATTACACAAGCGCTTTTAAAAGTCTACTTTATCACAACGTTCCCATCAAGTCAACTTTAAAACACATTTTCAGTAAAGGGTCGAATATTTTATAGAATAACAAGCGGAGTTATCGCTCATCATTGTGTATTCAATTTCTGCTGCTCTCGGAAATAACAAGATTTTTTAAAATAATGGTCTCGTCAATTAATAAAACGTTAAAAATATCGCCCGGGTGCGATAGATATAATTCTACAAAATGTATTTCGTTTGCGGTCTGGTCAATTCTACCAGATTTGCTTCTGAACTAATAACTTTGAGCGAATTCTATCAGATGTCGCTACTTGGTACCAAAACAGTTTTTTTATTGTTTGTTTCTGAACTAATAGCTTCGGGTAAATTCTATCAGACGTCGCTACATGTTACTAAAAGAGTTTTTCACTATACACCGTAATTTTAATAAAAACTATCCTATAGTAAGTTGGATCTAGAAATTGGTTCAGTGGTTTCGGAGATTAGCGCGGACGAACATCGTGAGACGAGATTTTTATATAAATTCGAAATTGTTGGAAAAGGATGCATGTCTGCAGTGAAATCAGATTAGAAATAAACTATGTGATCATATATCGATTGAGAGCAACGCGTAGTAGCGATGCTATTTTTTTGTATACTTTGGTAAAAGACAGTTTCTTAAAATTAGATTTATGAATCTAATCTAATCTTAAAAGTTCTTTCAAACTATTACATGAATCAAAGCAGGCCAATGAAACTTCTTTTAAGTTTTCTCTTTGTTTCTGTAAGCATTTAAGTAAACATATAAACGATCGTGGATATAATTTTTCTTTAAAGTTTTCTTTTTCATATTGTTCCCATTCTTGATTGAAAGAAAATACAATCTTGTGATTGAACGCTTTTTACAAGAGTAATAAAATAAACATTGCACTATTAATTTATCGTAGAACACTCATACATACAGTAAACCCTCTTTGCATATAGACGGACGTTTCATTTTTATTAGTGTAAACTCCATTTAACGTCACTCGATATAACGACAAACTCTTTAAAACGTCGATATTACTTAAATCTAGTTGGTTTACCTTGTTGCTCATACAATGATTCACTCTAAATAACGACACACCCACTCTAAATAACGACAACAATACGTCATCAATGAGCAATAAACAGTAGTTGTTTGTTGTTTTGTTGCTTTGTTGTCGGCGCCATGCGTACCGAAGATTTTAATAAATTTAAGGAGGTTGAGCCGTTTTACGAAGATAATGAAAAAAATCTGAAATACAGTTTTTTTAATAGATTTTTTTATGACAAAATTTTCTGTAAAAAGTCAAAATCATTAGGAGATTTATAAAGTCAAAAATTAAAAAAAACTTTTACATGTATTCTTATGGAAAATATGTCAACCTAGCATGCAAACGGTACATTTTAATTTTTTGCAAATAACCAAATAATGTCAGCAGCTCCGAAAACTAAGTATGTAAAGCATCGATGTCTTACGCATATTTTAATATTTTTTCCAATTTAATTAGGAGACTTTTAATCAATAAAAAAAATTATTAAACCTTAGCACTTTTCGATTATGGACTTTTATTCTTGACAATTTTAACAATTTTAACTAAATTATTAACTTTTTAATGATTTATAATTTTTATTTTTATTACTTCTAATTTCTTTTTTTTAATTATTTACTGCAAAAAATATGTAAAATACAGATATTTACATAAATTTATTTTTTCTAACCTAACTTTGTACAAAAAATTCAAAAGTTTGTTCATTAAGTAAAATACTGGAATAATCAATAATATTAAAAAAATATTTATTTATGCGCTTATGACAATAATTTATTGGTATCATCGACTTATACCCTATTGTAAAAATTTATTATGGAAAAGTTCCCATTTAGAATTCGACTTACTTTTGATTGGGACTGTAACGCATCAACCTCCTTAGCACAGCTGCTTATCGATAAGTTATCATATTCTTAGTTGCCCACAAACTTGCAAATCGTATATAATGTTTATTACATCCCACTTTATATACGTGCCAAATTTCAACTTTTTTCGTCCAGTAGATTCGGAGAAAATAAGCTGTGACAGACTGACATCGGATATATAAAATCACATTTTTTTACCTGTTTTTGTTATCATATTTTCAGATATAACAAACATAACGACGCGATAACATCATATACTACAAAAATGACGTCACACTACTTAAGAGTTCCGTGCGTGCAGCTCTCCCTGTTGGGCTTCCTGGCCGTCGTCGCCGGTCGTAATCCTCCGTCCTCGTCAACTTCTCAGAGAAACAATCACAAGAATATCTCAGACTTGTTGGACAAATTACTAGACGGTTACAACAACAGCATCCGTCCGGATTTTGGAGGTAATTTCACTTATAAATTATTAGTGTCCGGTTTCGGTCTAGTTTCGGCCAAAAAACTGGTTTCGGCTTAGTTTCGGTTTCGGCTGCCCATCCGGCCGAAACTACGACCGAAACCGAAGCTACATTCGGGAGGTTTCGCGCTGAAATGCGGTGCAGCTGCGAGCGACGAAGTGTCTTTTATGTCTGCGCGCTCCGCGTTTTTTTTTTTTTTTTTAGTTTGAAAGAAAACATTTTTTATTTTGATACTTTCGTTTCTTTTTTTGTTGTGTGTACCTATACCTAAACATATTTATTAGGTAAAATTAGGTAAATACTTTTTATAAAAAGTAATTTTGTTTTGTAGCTTTTATTTTATTTCATAATATTAAAAAAAAACTATATTTATTTGTGTTTTTGAAATAAGGTAGGTAATAATATGTTATTATAAGTTATTGATTAGTTAAAATATCAGAGGCTGAATGATTAATATGTGAATAATTTAAAAATAAAAAAAAAGATAATAATAAAGCCTGATTATGATAATATATTTACTTTATTTATTTTTCCCACGAAAACATGAAGTTTCGGTTTCGGCCGAAACTGAGACTGAGGCCGAAATTTGGTTTCGTTTTCGGCCGTAAAACTAGTTTCGGTCGGACACTATAAATTATTTTTCTTCATACCACGATCGAAAGTACATACTTTCGGCATCAATTGTAAGGCAGAAAGTCTAATGGTGGGATTACACGCACAGATGCGGGAAGTACGTACGTTCAGGCGGCAGTAAAGAAAAAATCACCTATCAACTGTTGTTTAGATGTAGCAACCCTATTACATTTTAGCGAATAGTTCGCGAACGGCTGTCATTAGTGTTTTTACGTATAACCTCGAAGCTGTTTGCTTGGAATTTAATCTGTGTTTTTATGTAGATAGTTAATATATCTAATTAATTAATTACAGTATTTAATAAGCGTGCTTACGACCGAGGTATGAAGAAAAACAATACACACCACACCTGTCCGAAAGTATGATACCTTTCCCTTCGCGCCATGATGCCAGAAGCGAAGCCGAAGGCATAATGGCGCGCAGTGCAAGAATATAAAACTTTCGGCCAGTGTAGTGTAATATACTATTTTTTTTTATATTGGTCGAATTTTTTTACATGCATTTTTTACTCGAAAATTCGAATTTCACTCAATCTAAAATTTCTATATCTACGAATAACTCGAATTTTCAGACCGACATCAATAGTGTATGTGCTATATACTATGTATTAGTGATGTGCCGGATATCCGTATCCGCGGATATCCGAGGGAGAAGAGAGATCCGTATCCGTATCCGTTAGTTTTTGGCGGATCTTTTACAGATCTTTTACCTTAATAATTTTCAATTCATAGATGAAATTTTACATATATAGGTGATTAGGTAATAATGAAAAACTGTTAAATTCCATTCAGATTATTTTTTATTTTTTTTTTTCATCGTATTTAGCACCTTTATGCTGCAAACATTTATCGTAGTGAGTACCATACCAATAGCACATAACTCAAAGGTACTAAAAAACTATCATTATAATGAGATATTGCACATCGATCTTTGCAAAGAGACAATTTGTTATGAGAATTAACTCTTAAAGAGGTCAATAACTTTTTCCCATAACAGATAGTCTCTTTCCAAAGGTCGATGTGCAATATTTACCGTTGCGTACTCTAAGAAAGTTAAGATCCGTATCCGTATCCGCGGATCTTGAAACCAAATATCCGTATTCAGATCCGTATTCGCGGATATGCATTTTTAACGATCCGGCACATCACTAGTATGTACGTAAACACAGTTATAAGCGTAATTAGCTTATTGGAGATATGCATTAGTTCCGGTAGAGCAGCACAGGAAGTATAAGTATAATACGATAAAATTATTAAACATTATTATTACAAAAAGCTGATTATAACCTACCACGTTGTGATGCATACAATATGTGATAGGTACCTGCCGCCATGTTTATTATATAATCTCAACTCTGTATTGAAACTAATATAGGATTAAAACATACTATCTAGTGACTAACAGCATTAAGGTGGCTCCAGTCACAAACTGAAATCTGTCAATTATTGCATTTTTTTTATAACTAACTTTTTATATAACGTAGTAGACGTTTCCACTCTATTATTTATTAGTTTTTGGGCCCGACTTTGGCAACGAACTAATCATGAAATGCTGAACAAAAACGTGTTTCTCTGTCAATATAGATTAGCATAAAAATTTAAGGGGCCAAAAAAAAAGGCTGTAACTTGGAGAAAAATGGTCGTACAGCAAATTTAAAAAGAGGAAATTGTAGCTCCAAGTGTCTAGTTTTCGAATTCTTTTAGCGTCAGCAGTTTTCGGGTAATCTTAAGAAAACCACCGACAAAAAAAAATCGAAATTTTTTTTAGTTTCTTTTTTTGATCTACGGACTTTTTTTTACTTATTCGCCATATGAACCGAATAACTTGTTCATTCAGCTTAAATTTCTTTTTTTAAAGACCTTGATACGACCACTTCTCGCCGAGATATCGGTCTTTGAATGGGAAAGAATAATTTTGTCTTTGATTATTGATATTATTAAAATTTTGTCTTTAATTTTCGATATTATTAAGTAGAAAAAAAAATGAGTTGCAGCAATTTTTTAAATTTGTTTATTGTTAGTGATGTTTTCGTACAGTAGCGTTGCATTTTAAGTGAAACGATCAATGCATTAATGTTTTTCGTAACTATTCAAGGTAAATAAAATCAGCGTTTTAAGTGACTAAAATATCTTTTAGCGATTACCGTATTCGCGTACGGAATCCGCGAGTTACTTTACATTTTTTCGCTCGCTGCTCATCGCTCTTTTGTCTTAGTGTAAGATCGCCAATGGTACTCGGAAAGAAATAATATTCAGCTTTCTGAAAGTTAATCCCGATTTAAAATACCTGGCACTTCTAACATTTTACTGACTCTAAGTCGACACATTTTTACTATGTTTCTAGGTCCCCCGGCCGTTGTTGAAGTTGACATAATGGTGAGAAGTATGGGCCCAATATCTGAAGTAGACATGGTAAGTAAACAACTAAACCTAAAATATAAAGGAAAATAATTGGAATTGCCAAAAGTGCACAACACACCGCTAAGTTTAAGAAATAAAAAAAGATACAAAATAAAAAAAACAAATAACTAAATGTCGAGTGAAATTGTAAGAAATCGAACAAAAAAATAATAATTATGGTGCCGACTGGAACCGAACCAGCAACATTTTGCGTTACCAGCTCATCCATAAAATCCGATTTATATGCTGCTGTTATAAAATAATAAAATTGTTTACAGTACTGAACTCATTTTATTGAATTTTAATACGGTTCTACTTTAAGAGTATTCGTCCCTGCAAATACCCCCTGCACCCTTCATCTCAAATCTTTTCCCCTCGCCTAAAAACGGTTCGCGCTCTCCCGACGCTATTTTTAAAGCTAGAGAGTTCTGGTAAACGCCAAATGAAAGACAAAGAATCAGACTACAGATCCTTCAGGCGAATTTTTTGAAAAACAGTTTCGCCTACGTGTGAAATATTAGGTAGCTTATTATTTTTTTCAAAAGGTTGTAAGTTTTTTCAGAAATTTTTTTTCAAAAAATTCGCCTGAAGGATCTGTAGTCTGATTCTTTGTCTTTCATTTGGCGTTTACCAGAACCCTCTAGCTTTAAAAATAGCGTCGGGAGAGCGCGAACCGTTTTTAGGCGAGGGGAAAAGATTTGAGATGAAGGGCGCAGGGGGTATTTGCAGGGACGAATACTCTTAAGAGTAAAGAAAGCGAAAAAAAAAAATAAACCAAGGCGATCTGTCAAGAATTACAATTTGTACAGCTCGGACGTTAGTACGCACGTACGTACGTACGTACAGACCAACCGACAAGTACTGCTCGCTATTTTTAGTTACAGTTTATTGTGAACTCGAATCAATCTAAAAATGGGTTCATTTTATAGAACAGTACTCTCAAAAAAAAAACGTCGTGAATATTTGAATACGATTACAGCTACGCATAACCTCAAAAAAAAGACAGCCGACCAAGGAGAGTGCTATAACTGACTTGAGTTCCAAAAATGTATTCAAATAAACTATTATTGAAATTAATCATAGAATCAATAAAATCTGTCTGTCGTTTCATAAATCAGGATATCAAAAATTACTTCTATATAGCGTTTAATACGTTTGAAAATAATTTATTCTGGGTTTGGTCCTTTATTTGCTGTACTAATTAATGACATTTTCCTTTTCAACACATGTAGGTCTCCTAAAATGAAATCTACATTTAGTGTAGATGAACACAGTAAACTGACCGCGTATTTGCTATCGCTTATACAGTGCCGTCTCTTTAATCCGATCAGTTATACCCACTGGGTTGTTCGAATAGGTCATATGCATAAAACTCCAAATTGGTTAAAATTTTTATTTCGAAATATATTTTAGTTCTTGATCATAACGTAATGGTTATTTTATTAATCTAATCACTGAAAAAAATACAAATAATAAAAAAGAAATGTGGAAAATAAGCGCTATTTTCGAATTTTCAAAACGCATCGTGACGTCAGAGTATATATCAACAACAGTTTTCATGACGACTGTGTCGTCTCACAGTAAGATTATGTCAGTATTTAGAGAAAACAACAAATAAACTTCATTTAGAACATTGACAATTTGACATCAAGGTTGGCATGCATCGTATATCATGACGTCACATAAGCCCGCGAACATGGCCGATTGTTTAAACTGTCTATTTTTGAATGTGGAATTTAATATTTTTCTTCTTATGATAATATTACATTTTTAAATGATTATCAAATTTTTTCGGTATTATGGTTGACTAAATAATCTATTAAAAATATTAAAAAAAATCATGCATATGACCTATTGTAAAAGTGTTTGAATAACAAGAATTGTATTTTTATAATTTTACTTCAAAACGTAAAACTGTTTTGAAAACAATGTTATCTTTTAATTTTCAAATTTTACGTTTTCGTTTTTCGACACTTTCGATTACTAATAATTTTTCGATATGCATCATTCAATACGTGGGAGACAGCGTAAAATTCGATACAAACAACAAGGGAGCTTACCGGCTTTGCCGACAAAAAAGAAATAAGATCCAAGAATATTTCGAATGGGGACCGTGCGTGAAACATAGAGGCAGCACTACTGGCGAAGTTGGCGCTCTCTAGTATCTAATTAATGAAGTAAATGGGATCATTTTATAATGGTAAACAATGAAAATTAATTGAAAAAATGGGAAAAATAAGAAGTACGAATTTCAACCTGTAATTAATACTCGTGTACCTACATGGACAGAATAGCTCAAAAGGCGAAAAATTATATAATTCTGGTCATGTATATGATGTTGTAGAACATTATTTAAATGGGCAAGTGGTCATAATCGCAAAGTTGTACCACAAGAAACAGTGTCTAAAGTAGTGTTGGGCATAATCGATATATTTCAATAATCGAATGAATCGAAATAATCGGTTTTTATAATCGAATGATCATTCGAATTATCGATTATGAATGATGCGCAAACTTGGCAATTATTAATTTCGTTTTATTTACTTTTACAGTATAAGCGAATGATCATTCAAAATATCGATTATGAATTATGTTCTAACTTTGCAATTTCGATTTGTTAATATTACTTAACACAATATTAATAATGGAATCACTGGTATGATCGAATAGAAATAGAAATATATTTGTTATGCCCTAGATGGATACATCGTCAATTTACATAATGAGTTAAACATTATAATTGAAATTTAAAAAATCCTTAATGTCAGAAAAACAATTTTTTAGGAATTTGATTTAAGTTTGAACTTAAATTCTTTACCACACTGAATTTCAGTTAAGCTATTAATTGGTAGTTTATTAAATAAAACACTGCCAGCATAGACTTCCCATCCCAGTGCATGTAGATGCAGAAACGAATGATATATCGATATATCACATTAATATCGACAGTGGACATAGCATTAGTACTGTGTCGAGATAATATATTCATTTCATATTTCATAATCGATTCAAGCGAATGATATCTCGGTTGCCATAATCGAATGATCCAACAAACTGCAAAGTATGTACAATCGAAACACCCCCACTCTCCAGTGCTAACAAAGACTTCCCATCCCAGTGCATGTAGATGCAGATACCGAATGATATATCGATATATCACATTAATATCGACAGTGGACATAGCAATAGTACTGTGTCGGCATTTAATATTCATTTCATATTTCATAATCGATTCAAGCGATGATATCTCGGTTGCCATAATCGAATGATCGATTATTCGGCCATAATCGAAATATTTCGATTATATCATTCATAATCGCCCAACACTAGTCTAAAGTGTCTAATGTAAAAATTACGCTATGTATAAATAATTTCCTCTTTATAATATAATATTTTGTATAATATTAGTATTTTACTTTGTAATTTACTTATATTTTCAATAACTGAAAAGCAAACTGTCACTAATTGACACATAAATGCAATTTTTTTATCCAAAGCCTGCTCATAATATATCATTATATTATTTTGAATAAATGCTCCCATAAAATGAACATTGTTACCACCAGTTGGCGTGAAAATCGCGAAGCTCGGCCTCCACATAGGATAAACGCATTTCTACGCCCGTGATAAACATAAACGAATGGACGTGGCCAAACGGTGACGGTCAATGCAATTATGTGTTTTAATCGTGTTTGGATGTTTGTTCAAACTTTGCTTCCGACAGTCGCTAATATGATATATATACAAAGTGAATTGTACACATGCCAAAACACACAATAAAACAATAATCAAATCATTCGACTGATTTGTGCACATACGTAAATGTCCGAACCAACGTACTTGTCTGCAAATTGAAATCATAACAATAATAACGTATAGATACCCAATAGTTGTACAATACACTTGTTTAATATATAATTTTCAGATACAGCGTTGATTCGGAAAGTTGGCTGCTCTCGTATAAAATTGATTTTTTTTCATACCTATAGATCGAAAGTACAAACTTTCGGCAGAAAGTCTCACATTTACGCATTGGTGGGATTACACGCACCGATGCAGGAAGTACGTACGTTCGGGCGGCAATAAAGTAAAAATAGTTGACAAAACCAAAAGCGCACATCCCGCAAGTTTTCCACTGTACATATTATAGGTAATGAAAAAAAATTGAGAAAATAGATTTAAAAAAACTAATTAGAAAAATAGAAAAAAAATTAAAAACAAAATGGAATAGAAAAAAATATATTACTTGTGTCAGCGGGAATCGAACCCGGCACCTTGCTAGGGACCAACGCTTTTAACCGCTCGGCCATACGGATATCGTAGCTTGCGTTGTTATTATGGTATAGCAGTGTAGCAGGTATTCTACGTAATACACTACATATTTTACAATAACAGTAATAGGTATTTTTTTGTTTTTTTTAAGGTTTTTTATTTTAACTATTAGCTGTCAAAAATAATAAAATAAAACTGTTTATAAAAATTAAACTACTGAACACATTTATGTGAATTTAAATAGGGTTCTGGTCTGATACTAAACAAAGTGAATAAAATATAACCCAAGGCAATCCGAATAAAATTGCGATCTGTAGAGTCGTGACGTACATACGTACATACGTTCATACGTACAGACCAACCGACAACCGCTGTTTGTAATTTTCAATTACAATTTTAATAGTTTTTATGAACTCGAATTGATTTAAAAATGGTTCTGTTTTATAGATCAGAATCTCCTCTTTTCAAAAAGCTTCAATTTGAATGGATTTCGTGTGAAATTAACTTAGATATAACTTCTTATATGAACGAAAGTCAGCTCTGACGCACAAAGCGACAATAAAGCACATACCGCTAGTTTAGCGGTATGTGCAACAACCAATCAACTGTTGTTTAGATGTCGTTTCCATAGCAACCCTGTTACATTTTAGCTAACAGTCGCGAACGGCCGTCATCCGTGTTTTTGCGTATAACCTCAAAGCTGCTTGCTTGGAATATAATCTTTGTTTTTATGTAATTAATTAATTAATGTGTTTTTTACCGAGCGGGGGGGCGTAGCGGTGACAGCACTAGACTTGCATTCGGGAAGTATCGGGTTCGAATCCCGGCGGGGGCAGATGTGGCTGGGACTTTTTTCCACTGCCTCTCGCCGAGAAACGGTAATTCCTGTACCGGTCATCTTGTTGAGGTTTTCCATGGTTTCCGTCAACAATTCCAGATAAATATCGAGATGGCTCCTTATTCAAGGCCATAGCCGAATATCTGTCAAACTCCTATGCTCAAAATTTGCCTACCTTATCCTAATTTCCTAAAAATTCCTTCATTCGCCCATTACTATTAAATAAGTTGAAGTTTAAAAATTGTAGAAAATAACGGGAAGTGTGGTAGAAAAAAAAATAGTAATGTTGCGAATGGCGTCTGTTATGACATAAAGTCGAGAAATGGACGTTAAACGCATTATTATTATTATTAATTAATGTATTTAATAAGCGCACTTACGACCGAGGTATGAAGAAAAATAGTATACACCGCACTGGGCAAAAGTTTGATATCAGGGCAAAAATATCAAAACATTCGACCAGTGTTGGGCCAAACTAAGGTGACTAGCTGGTATTCTTTTCCAATTTACAGACCTACTCAATGGACTGTTACTTCCGCCAGTCTTGGGTCGATCGTCGGCTAGCCTTTCGAGATGACTCCAACGCCACTTTAGCGCTGAGCATATCTATGCTGGCCAAGATATGGAAACCAGACACGTATTTCTACAACGGGAAACAGTCCTATCTGCACACCATTACGACTCCGAATAAATTTGTTCGACTCTACCAAGATGGACGGGTTCTATACTCATCAAGGTAAGATTTCATTTAGGGGCTGGATAACTCAATTCTGAACCGGTCCAAAGATCCGACTCCGATCGAAAATCCTCGGAAGCCAATTCATTTCTTCAACCTATCAGTTAACTCGGTAAAATACGCGTTCTCTGTACACATGGCACTTCTGTAGCATAGCCAGAACAGCTCTATAGTGGTCTGATGACTGGGATACAGCTAGAGATTTTGTCACCTCGAGACACTCAGCCTGACCGTGAAGCGCATTAGTAGAATTTCCGGTCTAATAACCATAGTTTCTCAATCCCCGATTCGTTATAACTTTTTGTATCTTAAACCAACCCTGCATCGCATCGGGGCATCAGCTTTCACATACTTTAGCTAATTAGCTATCATACGGACGGTATAAGAAAATGTGTTTAATTAATTCTCGATCTGAAACTACAACACAAAAACTGGAATACGTTCAGGTTATAAAAAAGGTAATTAAATTTATTTTTTCTAATATTTCTTCACAAAATAAAGACCAATTAGATCGAAGTTTGTAACTTTTTTAAATTATCTTAGCAATAACAAATATGTAAAAAAACATGTTTACGTGAAAATGTACTAAAAAGTAAAAAATAATATTCAATTTAATTTAATTACAAAAACGTGTTCCTGTGATAGATTATTACAGTTTATAATTATGAGACTAAATTAAATAATATTTTTTCTCTTCAGTACATTTATTTAAAAGCTTGTTTTCATTGTTTTTACCTATTTAAAAGTTTAGCCCTCATAATATTTTACAAAAAGCTTGTAAAAACTAGAGGCACGTTCTCCCACCACCAAAACCGGAACTTCCACCACATTTTTCTTTTTAATTTTCTCTTCAAAACATTTCAATAAACGTTTGTGTTCATTGTTTTCACCTATTAAAATGTTTAGTCATCATAATATTATACGAAAAAACTTGTAAAAACTAGAGACACGTTCTCCCACCACCAAAACCGGGACTTCCACCTCATTTTTCTTTTTAATTTTCTCTTCAGAACATTTCAATAAACGTTTGTGTTCATTGTTTTCGCCTATTAAAATGTTTAGCCATCATAATATACGAAAAAGCTTGTAAAAACTAGAGACACGTACTCCCACCACCAACACCGGGACTTCCACCACATTTTGTTTTACAGATACGCAGAAAAGAGACTAAATAAAATGCATACCATTCGTTAGCTTGTCAAGACTACTCAGAAATCATGCATTTATAATGAGCTTTCGCTAATTCAAACACAATATTTAAATGACACTTTAAAAAAAAGGCAAAACGCATTAATTCCACGCTTTTGATGCAGTAGGTACCTACTCTGTAAGGTTATATCAATATGTATGGGCTTTTCCCAGGGAACTCATCAAACGTGTAGTGAATTAATATCAAGAGCGACGCTCATATTTAAATGCGCGGAAACGTTCACAAACCGAACTCTTCAAATATCGTTACGATATCGTCGACAAGATATCGACAGTACAGTGCCTTCAGTAAGTCTAGCGGTTACATAACTTTAAATTAAAATGTACCATACCAAAATCATATTATTTTAAATATATAGTTTTCTTTCAACAAAAACAACTCACAAACTTCATTTAACGTCACTCGATAAAACGACAAACTTCTTAAAACGTCGAAATTACTTAACTCTAGTTGGTTTACCATGTTGCTCATAAAATGATTCACTCTAAATAACGACGCACCCTCTCTAAATAACGACAACAATGCGTCATCATTAAGCAATAAACAGTAGTTGTTTGTTATTTTGTTGCTTTGTTATCGGCATCATGCGTACCGAAGATTCTAAGAAATTCGTTCTTTTGTTTGTTGGGATTATCTTTCATATGTTTAGATCAGCTGCTTATCGATAAGTTATCATAATTTTAGTTTCCCATACAAACTGTGAACATGCGGCAAGTAAAAAAATCTTTGTGTATATTTCTTCTGTCCGTTTAACGACAACTCTCAATAACGCCACAAAGTGCACAGTCCTGTGAGTGTCGCTATATAGAGTTTATATAAAAACTCCTTCTCCGGATAATCCATAAAAAACCTCGTCGTTACCCTTCCTTAGAACTCTTTAGCGAATTTCGAGTATTGAATATTACTCAACTATTTGCTAAATCTGCTCTATCCCTGTTCCATAAAAAGCCAGAAAACCGTATCCCATATCATCATAATTATGAAACAAGAATGATGTGCCAAAATCCCATACAAGTGCCAAAAATGTCGAAAACTTTTAGCCAAAACCACGCGGTATTCCTTGCTCCTAAGCTATACAACAGCATACCTGTTAAATTCAAGAAAATAAAGCGCCTACAAACATTTAATAAAAAAATATTCGGCTGGTTGTTACATGGAAACAACTCAAAAATTGTTTACAGCATCCTCAATCACTCTGAATTTACTAAAACTTCGTAAGTTATTATTAATTCATTTTATTTATTTTCTTTCAATTTTTTTTTCAATTCGTATTTTGAAAATATACGCTACAAATACCTATTAAAATTGTAAAATGTTTTGTTTCCTACCCTGGAACTGGCTCTGCCAAGTTGGGTAGGAAAACTTACATATTATAATTACATTTTGTAAAAATAATGTAAAAGTAAGTAAATAAATTCATATTCATATTCATACTGTATTTTGAAATCATCAAAATGTTCCGCTTTACGCTATCATAGGCGATGTCGATCCTATGTGCTTGTCTTAAAACATATGCGTGGGTCTGTGACCCGCTTAACAGATAATTCTTTTTGATATCTATGAAGAAGCTACTAGAATAAAATATGTTTGATACAATGATAAATCGTGTACATATACCCTTTACAAGAGTAGCTATCCATTTCAAGAAGCAATCTCCGCTGTCTAAAAACAGAGAAACGGAATGAATCTGTTGCGGGTAGAAGGGGGGACTCTTGGCTGTTTATAAGACGCACGTGACCTGTCCACTAATAACGGGATTACGTCACATAAAAACGTTCTCATGAAGAAATCAAAATAAATAGCTATTCTTCGATGCTTCTAGTATACAGAGTTTACAAAAGCATCTTATGTTAAAAGTGCATGCAATATTTAAATCTCCGAGGTTCTAGTTTGAGAATTAATAAAAGTAGCATTATTATTGCATTATTATAATTAATAAAATATTTTTAACAAAAAAATTGAACCGACATCAAAATATGCACTAAAAAGTAAAAAATAATAATTATTGTTATTTTTGGAGTCGGTGTCACATCGGAATTCGAAAGTAGCAATTTAAATCTTACATGTCTCTAGTTCTCGGAATAGATTTCATTTTGACTGACACCGACTGCAAAAATAACAATAATTATTATTTTTTACTTTTTAGTGCATATTTTGAAGTCGGTTCAATTTTTTTGTTAAAAATATTTTATTTTCGAATAAAAAAAGAATTTTGAAAATCGGTCCATAATTGACGGAGAAATCGGTGAACATACATAAAAAAAAATATACAGTCGAACATAGAACCTCCTCCTTTTTTTAAGTCGGTTAAAAATCAAACTACGACTTGATCCTGAGACTAGTAGGCCAGTAAAATGACGAACTCAGTTTACACTAATTCGAAAATCAGAAGAACTTTTCCATGGTTACAATATTGAATTTTGAGAAGATACAAGCAAAAAACTGATGAAACGCAGTTATCTAACTCTTTTTTAAAAAGTTCCAGTCAGGTGAAATTTTGACAGATTGTGTATCAAAGACACTCTACATTCCTCCAAAATGTCGTTATAGGTTATAAAATTTCCTAAGTTGTTCTCTTCCAAGCGCGACAAACGTAAAAACGGAAAATATGTATAATACTCGAATGTACAACGTGAATATTTCCTTATTCCGGTTTATTATGTTTATTATAGAACAAGACGTGTTAAACCAGCAGTTTTAGTTCAGTGGCGTTTGCAAATATCGCATACAAGGGCACCAATTCTGTGATAATAGACAAATAGCTTCAAATCTTTGATTAACGTCTGAATAGAACTCTTCAAATAAATAAAATTATTTTTCGGGCTATACAGGGTGAGTTTTAAGTTGATGCTTTTTTTACAGCGTGTAAAAATCAAATAAACGAGCAAATATTTCAAATAGTTTCTTTATCAAAACTCAAAAATAAGAGAGAAACAGCCTTTCGAAGTTTAAATAAATTTTATTAAATTTTCTTTAATTTTGAGCTCGGTCCTGGGGTTATATTATGTCACTATGGAAATAAGTTGTCATTATCTCTCAAAAACAGAACAATACACATGTCAGTTTCAAATAAGCACCAACATACTTGATAATAACAACTTATTTCCAGAGTGACATAATATAACCCCAGGACCGAGCTCAAAATTAAAGAAAATTTAATAAAATTTATTTAAACTTCGAAAGGCTGTTTCTCTCTTATTTTTGAGTTTTGATAAAAAAACTATTTGAAATATTTGCTCGTCTATTTGATTTTTACACGCTGTAAAAAAAAAGTATCAACTTAAAACTCACCCTGTATATTGACAAAAATTATAAAATGTATCGCATATTTCATATGCGTTTTGCAAATTTGCAAGTTTTTAAGACACTAAGTAAATTTGGCCCATTTAATATTACTCGAACTTATAGAAAAATTCAAGCTCAACCGATTCCGACCATCCGCAACCCTGTATCACCTTTAGTTTCAGAGATATGAGCGTTTATTTATATTATATGAGAAAAAAATCAAAACGCTGTAACTTCTAAACGACGAATGATACAGAGGTGGGAGTGGTTGGAATCGATTCAGCGCTATTTTTTCTATAAATTTGCTTGATATTACACATACTTATAGAAAAAGTAATTCTGAATCGATTCCGACCATCCGCAGCCTTGTATCTCTTTTAGTTTCGGAGATATAGCCAATTTAAACTGTTTAAGTTTTTTTTACCATTTAAACCGTCGTAGCGTCTAAACTAATAGAGATACGAATTTGCGCTTAAGCCTATAATCGATTCAGCGTACTATTTTCTCTAAGGCGCGTTAATATTAAGCATATCTGAGATATTTTTATATTTTTCCAAATATCGCACTTCTTCATGTTTTCATATGCGTTTTGCAAGTCTGCAAGTTTTTAAGACACTAAGTGATTTTTGGCCCGCTTTATATTACTCGAACTTATAGAAAAATTCAAGCTGAATCCCCAACCTTGTATCTATTTTTTTTCGGAGATATAGCCAATTTAAACTGTTTAAGGAGGTTGAGCCGTTTTACGAAGATAATGAAAAAAATCTGAAATAAAGTTTTTTTAATAGATTTTTTTATGACAAAATTTTCTGTAAAAAATCCAAAATCATTAGGAGATTTATAAAGTTAAAAATTAAAAAAAACTTTTACATGTAGTCTTATGGAAAATATGTCAAGCTAGCATGCAAACTGTTCATTTTAATTTTTTGCAAATAACCAAATAATGTCAGCAGTTCCAAAAACTATCTATGTAAAGCATCGATGTCTTACGCATATTTTAATATTTTTTCCAATTTAATTAGGAGACTTTTAATCAATAAAAAAAATTATTAAACCTTAGCACTTTTCGATTATGGACTTTTATTCTTGACAGATTTAACAATTTTAACTGAATTTTCAACTTTTTAATGATTTAATTTTAATTTTTATTACTTCTAATTTCTTTTTTCAATTATTTACTGCAAAAAATATGTAAAATACAGGTAATTACATAAATGTATTTTTTTTAACCTAACTTTGTACAAAAAATACAAAAGCTAGTCCATTAAGTATAAAGTACTGAAATAATTAATTAATATTAAAAAAAAATATTTATTTATGCCTTTATGACAATAATTTATTGGTATCATCGACTTATAAACTATAAAAGTTCCCATTTAGAATTCGACTTACTTTTGATTGGGACTGTAACGGATCAACCTCCTTAAGTTTTTTTTACCATTTAAACCGTCGTAGCGTTTAAACTAATAGAGATACGAATTTGCGCTTAGGCCTAATCGAGTGTATTGAGTGTATTTCCAATGGATATTTCGCACATCGAGTTATCGTACTTTAACCAGTAAACTTTAGCTTTTAATATCTGATTAGCTGATAAAATAAAAAAAAAATATTGGGGAACACCGAAGTCAAGTCGCGCTTGTGGGCTTCCGATTTCTTAATTCCGCGTAGGATTCGATTTCTTAATTCCGCGTAGGATTTGGGGAACGCCCCTGAGTCACGTTTGCAGACACAGCCGTTACGGTGCATTAAACAAACTGTATCCGTTGAAATGTAAGTTTTAAAGTAAATACATAAAACTACATACAACCGTGAACATCCGAACACATCGTTGACTATCCGCGACTACACTTATTATTTTTAACGGGAACAGAAAAACAAAACAACGGTAAATCCGGTAGCTTTTTCATATATTTATGTTACGGTGAAACATTTATAAAAGTATTGACGCCTTAGCACCGACGCAAAACTTTTATGCATCGCGCCTTCGACACATATCTCAAACACGTCGCTGAGCTAGCAGCCTCACATTGCCGAACGATATGTAATTTTTGAGAGAGGTGGGGGGTGCCTGTTTACACATCAATAAAGTACAAACGCAATCCTAAATTTATCTATACAAATATTATAAAGAGGTAAAGTTTGTAAGTTTGGATGCAGAAGGTAATCTCCGAAACTAGTCATTCGATTTAAATTTTTGAAGTAAAACTTCTTTAGGCACGCTTGACTTGGGGAGTGAGCTGGTAAATGCCTGACGAAATCGTTCACGGAAGTGCATCATATCGCGAGGCCTGACGAAATCGTTTACGGAAGTGCATCATCGGAGTTGAGAGGGAGATATAAGTTAGTGAGTGCGACAAAGACGGAGCATTAAGTTGAGAGAGAGATATAAGTTAGTGGATGCGACAAAGACGGAGCATTAAGTTGAGAGGGAGATATAAGTTAGTGAGTGCGACAAAGACGGAGCATTAATACAATTATTTGACGTTTAAAATGAAAACAACTGTTTTTTTGTATCAAAAATACATTTCATCGAATTTTGCTGCATTTTGTAACGGAAAATAATGTACATTAGTAAATAAATCCTTTTAAATGTATTATAAATTATGCTAATAAATATATATGTATAGATTTTTTGCCTATTAATTAATCAAAAATTATATTTTGTAGATATGTGCTACAGAGTGAGGTTATATTGTGTTCGATAAACTTTGAGACGAACCGACTGCATATTATTGTTCGTTTATGAATTAAACATGAGCAAATTTGAGGTATTTACGCATTATTCTTAATAAATATATTTAAAACAATTATGGCAGGAAGAAGTTTTACTTCAGTCGTGTG
Organism: Xanthostigma xanthostigma; assembly: GCA_963575645.1. NCBI lineage: Eukaryota > Metazoa > Arthropoda > Insecta > Raphidioptera > Raphidiidae > Xanthostigma > Xanthostigma xanthostigma. Next base: position 9,906,480 of record OY754469.1, on the reverse strand, counting down.
GTCTAAAGCACACTCGCTTTTTTATCAATATCTAGAACGGAGCTTCAGGATAGACATAGGCTATATATTATCGCGTTAAAATAAAAGCGCTTTTCGTGGAGACCAATTTTGCAACGTAAGTCGACGAAAAAACGCTGGCAACTATACAAACTCGGGCGAAGCCGGACCGGGCCGCTAAATAGTATTAAAAAACATATAGATAGGTATTTTTCTAAAGGCCGCTGCACACGAGACTGGTTATGCTGCTATAAGCACTGCTGAGACTTGTACTGGCTGTCGTGCTGATTGAGGGGATTACAGCTTGGATATCGAACCGAGACTTTTCGTGCTTTAAGCACAAACCAATCAGTATCTTGTCACGTGGGCGACATGGACAAACGTCATTAACAAACATGACGTCATATAGTGTGTGTTCTGTTCAGAGACAATAAACGTCAATTTTGGTCTTTGCACGCGTATATACCAAAACTATCTTAAAATCCCGATTCAAAGCAAGCATCGTGTGAAGCCATCACACACAAAAAAACATCACGAAATCCAGCGCCACAGCACGCTTGGAATTTTGCGGCGAAATAAAGCGACGAATCTAGCGGCGAAATCAGCGGCCTTAACGTTAAATGAAAAGATTTTCACTAAACGAAAGTATATAGCGTCAGTGTTATTGTGAATTGTTTAACAGCGTGTGAATCGGGCTGAAAAGCGTATCGATCATTTAAATACGGTTAGAATTATTATGTACAGTGAAAGCAGTCGATCGTAATCTATCCGGCACACGAACACAATACTTCTACCGTACCTTTTACGCTCAAACGCTTTACTGACCAATTGTTGAATTCCATCACAATATCCATATTGCCATTGTTATACGAAAATTAGGGATGACGACTACTATTCAGGTACCCGGGTAAAATTGTGTACTCGATTTTGAAAGGACGTGATAATTCGAAAAAACCAAAAATTACAGAAAATATCACAAATACAGTAGAGTTGGGAAAGAAACCACTAAAATAACTAGAGTTGCTTCTTTTACAAATATTAAGAGCACTGTGATTGAAACAAAAATAAAAAAAAATACGTGTGGCACTCGGGGACTGCCGCGGTAAAGCTATTGCATATTCTTTTTAGGTCTTTAAGTTTTTCTTCTCTATAAAACGAAAATAGCTAGGTATAAATAATAAGGTATAAATATAGTGTAATTACACACCAAAACAATTATTCATTCATTTGATCATAGAATTTCGCGCGATGTACATTTATATAGATATAATATCATATATACTTTCTCTGCACATAACCTAAATAATTTAGGTTATTTTTTGTTAAGATGTCAAATGCTTATAAGAAAACTAAACACGCATATTTTAGTGTTTAAGTGACAGTTGGTTCTGGCAGTATATATTATGTTATGTTTTAAATTACTAGCGTATAGAGTGTTATTGTTTATGTTTCATTTTTTTGTTTATGTATCTTATGTATATCGTTCAAATATGTACTTGTATTTTTAATAAAGAATTTAGTCTATACTCAACAGGTTATGGGCCCAGGTCGTTCCCAGTCGTCCTAGTCGTTTTCGTGTTGTCGTAGTTGTAATTTTATCAAACGGTTGTTAAAGTTCGGGCACAGTACCGCGGTTAATACGGGTAGTTTGGAGACGCCGAATCTAACACAATGGAGCTCGATAAAATTAAAGTAGAAAAGCTACGAGATATGGAAAATTGGTCACAATGGCAGTTCGTTCTGCAAACCATGTTAGACAGTGAAGATGCTCTAAATGTTTGCACAGGAGAAGAACGAAAACCAGTCCAAGAAGCTCAAGATTATGATAAACTCCTTAAGAAGTGGACAAGGGCTGATAGAATCGCAAGAAAACTCATTGTCACCACTGTTGAAGCTAAACCACTACAGCTGCTAATGAATTGTGAAACAGCTGAAGAGATGTGGAAGAAACTTCAAAGTGTATATGATATGAAATCCGATGAAAGTTTGTCGCTTGTGCAAAAGAAGTTTTTTGAATATCAATGGAAAACTGACGGAATTGCTCAACATATTTCCGGGTTAGAGCAGTTGGTCATAAAAATGAAGAAACTTGGAGGTGAAATTCCTGAATCGATGCTAATAACGCGAGTGTTGTCTACACTACCAGCAAAATACAATCATTTTCATAGTGCATGGGATTCTACAGATACTAGTAAAAGAAATCTGGAAAATTTGACGACCCGCTTATTAACTGAAGAACTTCGATTGCAAAAACAAGACAAAGAAGAAGATGAGTCAGTTGCCTTAATGTCAAAGGTTAAATTGCAAGAAAATGTGAAAAACAATCGCACATATTCAAAGATAAAAAAGGGTTGTGCAATATGTGGAAGAAAAAATCATGTTCAGAAGGACTGTTTCGGGTGTTACTCGTGTGGTTCAAAGAAACATCTTGTCAAAAATTGTCCTAAGAAGAATGACAAGAAAACTGAAATGACGAATCAAGCCTTCGTAGGTGCTGTTGACCTAAGCAGCAATACAAATGATTGGTTGATAGATACAGGGGCATCTGATCATATGTCGACTCAACGTGATGTTTTCTGGAAATATAATGAATTTACTGAACCCTTAATGATTCAAGTTGGCAATGGTAACAAAGTGAAAGCGTTTGGAAAAGGTGACATCAAAATTGAAACGTATGCTGAAGGAAAATGGTTACGTGGAATATTATATGATGTACTATATACTCCAGACATGATACATAATTTGTTTTCGGTAAGATCTGCTGCTAAAAAAGGTGTTGATTTCGTATTAAGCAACAATGGAAAAAGTTGTGTGTTTCAACGAAACAAGAAAACAGTGGCTACAGGAGTAGAGGCTAACAACCTTTATCGAATTCTGTTGAAAGTGTTGTTACCGGAAAACGCGTTTACAGCAAGTCATGTCGATACGTTACAATTGTGGCATGAAAGACTAGCGCATCAAAATAAGCGATATGTGCAAACTTTTTTGAAAAATGTTGGCATAAATGTAAGTGTTGATAATGAACTTTGTACTGGTTGTGCGTACGGTAAAAGTCACAGACTCAGTTTTGGCATAAGAACTGATATCGCGAGTGAAGCCAGAGAACTTATACATTCTGACGTTTGTGGTCCCATGAGTATTGAAAGTCTAGGGAAGAAACGGTATTACGTGTTGTTTAAAGATGACTGTACCGCGTATCGAGTTGTGTATTTTATTCGTGAAAAATCGGAAGTAAAAGACAAACTTAAAATGTTTTGTGCCGAAGTAAACACGCGATTTGGTAAAAACATTAAAGAACTGCGTACAGATGGTGGAAAAGAATATGTGAACGGTGACGTTGAATCGTTTTTAAATAAAAATGGAATCAAGCATAATGTTACGGTTCCCTACACGCCTGAACAGAATGGAACAGCAGAACGTGAAAATCGTACTATCGTGGAAGCAGCGAGGTCAATGCTGTATTCAAACGCGAAACTACCAAAATTTCTATGGGCTGAAGCAATGAACACAGCGGTTCTCTTACTAAACAATACTGGTCCAACAAGAGTACCTGGGAAGTGTCCATTTGAATTGTGGTTTGACAAGAAACCTCAAATGAAAAATTTCAAAGTTTTTGGTACCAAGTGCTTCGTGCATATACCTAAAGAAAAACGCAAGAAACTGGACAAGAAAGCATTAGAAGGTTACTTTGTGGGCTATACGGATACAGTGGAAGGGTACAGAGTATGGGTACCTGAGATTCACGACATAATTGTGAGCCGTGATGTAATTTTTGATAAAGAACGATTGTGTGCTTCAGAAAGTGAGCTTATCTTAAATGAAAAACAACAAGAAGAAATTGAAAGAGATAATCAAGAAGAATCATCAGAACAGCAAAGCAACGAAACTGAAGATAACATGAGACAGTTACGGGACAGAAATAAATTAAAACGTCCGGATTACTATGGAATACCAGTAGCTATGATTGCTAACAATAATGAACCAATAAACTACGAAAAAGCAATAACTTCACCTGATGCTGAAGAATGGTGGAAAGCAATGGATGAAGAAATGGAATCGTTAAAGAAAAATGAAACTTGGATTTTAGTTAATAAACCACAAGAAAAAAGGATCTTAGACAATCGCTGGGTTTATCGTATTAAATACAATTCAGACAGTACAGTAGATCGCTATAAAGCACGTCTAGTGATTAAAGGGTGTTCACAAAAACAAGGCAAAGTAAAAAGCAAAAATGTGTCGCGCAATCTACAACAGAAGCTGAATATGTAAGTGCAGCAAGTGCGTCAAAAGATGTGGTATGGTTAACGCGCTTAATAAATGAAATTAGTGTTAGTGGCATAAATAAATGCATATCGTTGTATGTTGATAATATAAGTGCTATTAAACTTATTAAAAATCCTGAATTTCATCAACGCACTAAACATATAGATGTAAGATATCATTTTATTCGTGACTTGTATGATAAGAAAGAAATAAATATAGAATATGCTTCAAGTGAAAATCAAATAGCTGACATAATGACTAAAGCGTTAGTAAGGCCAAAATTTATTATTTTAAGAGACAAATTAGGTCTTGTAAGTAATGGAAATAATTAACTGTTATAGATTTATGTTTTTTATGCTTTATTGTTTTTTAAATTTATGAAATGTGTGTTGAGTTTTAGGGAGAGTGTTAAGATGTCAAATGCTTATAAGAAAACTAAACACGCATATTTTAGTGTTTAAGTGACAGTTGGTTCTGGCAGTATATATTATGTTATGTTTTAAATTACTAGCGTATAGAGTGTTATTGTTTATGTTTCATTTTTTTGTTTATGTATCTTATGTATATCGTTCAAATATGTACTTGTATTTTTAATAAAGAATTTAGTCTATACTCAACATTTTTATAGCAGTATTATATATAAATTCATTTATACACAAATAAAGATAGAATCAGTTATGAGCATACGTCTAGTCGCACGCACACAAACACCGTGCCGAAGTCTGCCGAACTGAAACGACGTTAGACGATGCGTTAAGTTTTTTCGTTACGGAATTTCTTGATTCGGTCGCCGCGCTCAAAGCCCGCGATAGAAGCTATGCAATAGCTTAAAAATATAGAATAGTTACTTCTTACCACAACAGTTTTATTAGCGAATATACATTTCGGGAGCTATGCTCTCATCTCCAGCAAACACTAAACTGAAGATGAGAGCATAGCTCCCGAAATGTACATCCGCTAATAAAACTGTTGTGGTAAGAAGTAACTACTTTATATTTTTTATTTTTGCTTCTTTTAATTTCTTCTTCAAAACAAAAAGATAGTAAGTCTAGCGAGTAAAATTGGGGACTTGTATTGGTTGAAAACAGTAAGGTGCAGGAGAGTTAATTTAGCGACTGTGCACTTTGTGGCGTTATTGAGAGTTGTCGTTAAACGGAGAGAAGAAATAATCCATTAATATATTTTTGAAGTGAAAACTTCTTTAGCGGCGTTGTACACTTTTTTTGTAATGGGTAAAAAATGTTAAACTCGCGTCAGGCCTGACGCGTCAGTTTTTTTGTAATGGGTAAAAAATGTTAAACTCGCATCAGGACACGTGACTCTGACACGTCAGGAAGTGTTGCCAATAAATAAACAATGCTTCTTTATGCAAAAAATTAAGACGTTAATATTCAAGTTTTCACTTCTGCCGGCACTCCCGGAGTGCAGCGCGGAGTTTTTTTTACTATAATATGCATTTACTTCGAAGCGTTTTCCAACCTCACTTATTTTTCTCCCGCCTCTATTGCTCGTATTAATAAAACTTTTTCGGCAATAGAGAAAGATTTTCTTTTACTCGCCATGTTCACAGTTTGCACGTTTGTGGCCAACTATAAGAATATGATAACTTATCGATAAGCAGCTGAGCTAAACATATGAAAGATAATCCCAATAAAAAAGAACGAATTTCTTAGAATCTTCGGTACGCATGATGCCGACAACAAAACAACAAAATAACAAACAAGTACTGTTTATTGCTTAATTGTGACGTATTGCTGTCGTTATTTGGAGTGTATCATTGTATGAGCAACAAGGTAAACCAACTAGAGTTAAGTTTTTTCGACGTTTTAAAGAGTTTGTCGTTATATCGAGTGACGTTAAATGGAGTTTACACTGTATTTTCAAATTATCACCGGACGATGTACCTACTTTTGAAGACGAAACTAATTGTGATTTATTCAATTTGGTCATCTGTGTATTTTTCACAAAAAAATGTTTTTAATCACACGCAGACACTGTAGGTAGTATAAACAAATTTGATAAAAAAGTTGAACTAATCAAATTTGCAATCAACACAAATTCACAGCACACAAACGGTACAAAAAAAAGAAAAAGAAAACAAGATTTCGGCGTGTTAAAAAAATGACAGAATTTATTGTCGAAAGACAAACATTTAATATATTGGCAATATAGGGTAGTGTGAATGTGTCAAAAGCAATAAAGCTTCATAGAGACACGAAAAGCTCACATAATAAACGCGTACATATACGGAAGCTGTTTTTAGCCGGTCAGTGGCGTGCATTTTAATTGTTAAATAGACTAAATCGTTAGTTCATAAAAGAAAAAATCCCTTGTTTTCCTTATATACACTTAAGTTACCTTTAGAAAAAGAAAGGACGACGCCTGTCATTTATACTTCTGGTTTTTTTAATTGAGTACTCGAAACAAATATCAATTTTTTAGTTAGCTAGTACTCGTTATCTGATATTTACCTGATGTCAAACTTACACTACATATAGGATAGTTTATAATCTTTTTTATTGCAAGACACAGAAAGACAGGAAGAGAGAGAGGGAGCGACTATCCTTACATATAAAATATATCTATATCGTGTCTTAGCGACATCTGCTAGAATTTTCTGAAAGCTATTAGTTCAGAAGCAAATCTGGTAGAATTTGCTCAAACTATTAGTTCAGACGCCGAGCCGCAAACGAAATACATTTTGCAGAATTGTATCTATCACACCCGGGTGACATAATTGTAATGGAAATTTCATGATTTACCTAGTCGTGTTAGTCAGTGGCGTAACAATAGGGTGGCAGAACGGGCAAAATGCCACGGGCCCCTAGTCTGAGGGAGCCCCCGGCCCGAGAAGCCGTTAGAACAGGAAGAACCTAACATTTATTACACAATTTGGTAAAAATATTAATTATGTATATTTAATCAAATTAAGTTAGGTTTTAATTCAAGAACCTACACGAATTATACAAATAACTACTTCGTGATTTTTTATAAAAATGAAACTACGTGAAGCTTTTTTTATATTAAGGGAGGGCCCCATCCGATGAATTTGCCAAGGGCCTCAAGTGATATAGTTACGCCACTGATAATACCATTCTATCTTAGTCGCGGTATTCATTTTCTATGTGCAGACCCCCATTTGAACGGGCGTCACTGTACTTACGACACTGCACTGCATTATACATGTATGTCATTTATTCGGTAGGTCGTACAGAGTACGTTGTTCAAAGCGTGGCGTCTGCATATATTCTACTTTATAAGGCAGTTGTGTTTCGATACAGAGAGCTTGGGGGCGGCGTCGACATTCGTGTATCGAGTAGATCCTTTGCTACCGTCAGCTAGACGATTAATATATCGGTCCCGCAAATGAAATGTTTCGAAAACTATACACGTCATCGCTTCGTCAAATTATTGCGTCAGTAGTTTGGAAAAAGTGGAAGAATTAAAATATCTGGACACAAACAACATCAGCTGTTGATAGTTACTTATTTACAAAATCTCTCTCTCTCTAAAAATTTTATCGATAGTTATCTCTTGCCAACGACTAAAGTTTCATAAACAATGATTTTCGGATTTTTTTCCCCTGATTATCTATAAATATGACAGCTAATTTAGAACTGGGTTAGGATTTCTGAGTACACAAGCAATAGATAGACAATGTATAATATGCGCCACGAATCTAAAAGGCTCGGAAGTAAGACGCGAATGCGGGCTTGCGCTTGTACAGTCTGTTGAAAAACTATAAACTCGCAACTCAACGAAACTAAAATAGCAATAACAACTTGACAATAGCGTACTCGACTGTACTTTAAAGCAGGAAAGCGACAAGTGACAAAGGCAACGAGCGATCACGGCCAATTACCGACGAGCGCACGTTCCGTGCAGGTAGCTGGGAGGTGGTGGGAGTCTCAACGGCTCTAAAATGTGCCTTTGCGACGCTGTTTGTGACTAACTTCCGAACCTTTTAGATCCGTGGCGCGTACTATAACGTGTAAACTAACAAAATAACTTCGCTTTGTTTTACAAACCAAAGCTATATGATTTTACTATCAGTTATCACCTAGTTACATAATTTAGTATTACGGCAGTAAACCTCAGATATCGATAGCCCAGCGTATTTGAGTACAGCGTGGTTCGAAATGTTTAATATTAAGTGTTTGTATTAAGTATTGTGATTGGCTGTCTATTGGCGGCGGAACGACTTTTTTATTTAAATTACGTGAGGCGTTTAGGGGGGGGGGATGTCAAGCCAAACCACACCCAATCTCACGAGGGGGAGAGGGGGGCGGTTTCGGCAAATATCCCGTAATTTTTTTCCCCGCAAGAAACAGTGTTAATATTGCGAGACAACTGCGTTAAATTAAGTAAAAAATGTTTCTCCAATAAAATATGGTAAATCATATGCAATAATATTTATCGCGGTTAATAATATGTTTCTACGATTCTAGACTCCGTTCTTTAAGAAGTCTTTAAAATAACTAGTCTTAATATATAAAAAGAATTAAGCAAATTAGGTTTTTTTTAGATAAATCGAACGCAATCAAGCACAGATTTACGTAGGTATTTACATTAAAAATACGCATTTTGAAATGTGTCGAGAAAATTTTCACGGCATCTCACCAAGGATGGAGAGGGGAGTCAAAAAAGCCCTAAATTTGCCTCTCGTAATTTGTGAACGCCCCCTTTCGAGGAGGGGTGAAGCCTTTAGCATACTTCGTTCTCGCATCTTGAGCTAGGTCTGGCTTTTAACTACAAGCTCAACAGTATCGTCAAAAATCTATTTTTTCAAAATGATTTCGAAATAATATAATTACAGTATAATCTCACTAATTCGGCACTTCGATAGATCGACACGTCCAATAATCCGGCACCCTCCGCTATGTACCTACATGTTAATTTAATACATTACATACATTTATTCCCTCTATGAAATGCTTTATTTTATTCATTACCTATGACTTTTTCACTATAATCCAGTAATCCGAGCATTCCAATAATCCGGCACCCTCCGGTTTTTAATAGTGCCGGATTAATGAGATTACACTGTAAATATATTTTAATTAATTATTAAAATCGGTTTAAAAAAAGCGAAATTCTTGTTCTTGATTATTCATAATGTCAATTATTTTTGACCACTCTGTATATTGAAGTATGTCTACACGCAGATTGGATGAATGATAATATAACTAATTCAGATAACGTGGATGTATAAAGATGGCTTTTTCGTCACACAAGAGAGAAACTTGCTGAGGTTTGGCGTGCTGTTCAAATCTAAGATCGGTTTATAAACCGCGTATTCTACGATTCTGGACTCTGGTATAATATCGATTAGCCCCATTGTTCTATGTTCTAATTTATAATCCGAACGAAATAATTGGCTCATATTTTAAGTCAAATTTTGAATCTTTATTTTACTTGTTTACTTAACATTTTTTTCACCAATTGACTTCGGAAGTAGAACCTAATGCGCCAGCACAAATTCCAAAAATTAACATTTTCCTTCTGTGAAAAAAATGTTTAATAGTATATTGTGCAACTAGTGCGACAATGCCGCACGAGTTGCACATACTATTTTTTATTACGAATTAAATTAAATTAAAATTAAAATTTTATTACGAATTAAAAAAAGAAATTAGAAGTAATAAAAATTAAAATTAAATCATTAAAAAGTTCAAAATTCAGTTAAAATTGTCAGGAATAAAAGTCCATAATCGAAAATTTTAACCTCATATCTGCTTCAAATGACAGTTTGTTTCGTTGACATTAACACCGTTATTATTTTGTTTTTTTTTCTCTGAATTTGCGTGCGGCAAACAATAATTTCAGTGCGACAAATAAAGTTTCCGCACGCAAATGAAAATAGCTACTTTTCAATCGTAACAGCATGCGTAAAGATACTACTTTTCCCGCATCAGTAATAAAATAAATATTTTTTACACGTATGACTGAAGAACAAGTTTCTATTTGTGTCTTTTGTTTTAAAAGTTTGAAGACCCCTGACCAACGCTGACTTAAAATGGCTTATATTTCGCCTGCAAAGAGGTCAAACCGGACCCTAATTTACATAAAGTTTTAATTAAGCTTATGTCCCTGCGAAACTAGACGAAGCCTTCAATAACTTCTAGTCTTATGTTATAAATAGCTTGCCTCATCCAACGGATGAGTTTATCAAAATTCAAGGAAAGAAATTTCAAATTAATAATTTATGTACCAATTTAAATAAAGAAATGAGTTATCTCCCCGACGGTGGACTGGCCCTGGAAGAGAGATACAGTAGCCCGAGACTTGTCTCAACGATTTTTCTATAATTAGGGTTTTATGAAAACAAAACGTTCACCGTGCAGACTGTTAAAAAATGAAACGATTTTATGTAAGGATTAATTATTTCCATAGCTACCAAATAAACAGAACCCTTAAATGAAATTCATTGTGTATATGGACATACATGGTCATTTTTCCTATGGGTTGGACAGATTCATCTTTAATAGAATTTAATTAAACCAAGCCGGCAAATAATATGAAAATTTGTCAACTGGAAAGAGGTTTGTCTCTGATCTCAAATGTACAACACGGTCAACGAAAAACGCTTAGATTCACTACAGGACCATACGAAAATAATTGTCAGTGGAATCATGCATAGAACGTTACTAACAATCGTAATGGAGCGGAAAAGCATTGGATGCCTTTCGCTTGGACCGCAGATGTTGAATTGATAATAATATTGCACTTAATAGAAATAAAATATTGTTTTAAACACAAAATAAAGCCACAATGCCTGTATTAGCTATATTTATCGGCAGGGTTTTGGCACTGCGGCTCCATTTACTTTTTTTTTAAGTAAAACTTCTTTACGTACGCTTGACTTGGGGAGTAAGCTAGTGAATGCCTGACGAGAAATTTACGGAAGTGTGATCGGGCGAGGCGAACGGAAGTTGAGAGGGAGATATAAGTTAGTGACGATAGATAAAGGATGACAAATACTTCACTGGCTAGTGGCGCCATCAGGTGGCCGAAAATATAAGCAGTACTTACTAACAATAGAATGACACATGCTTTACTTGCCAGTGGCGCTATCGGGTGACAGAAAAAAGTTTTGTAAACCTGCTTTAAATAATATTTAATAAATATTTACGCTTAAAACCCAACGAGAGAAGTAATTGCAATGTATTACTTTTGTTTTCATTATCTTTATGTAGACTGTTCATTTCGTTCTTGAACAATTTTATAAATTAATATTTTGTTCAATACATTAAATATTTTACGTTTAAAGTGAATAAAATTGTAAAATCATTTTAAAGTTCAAATTTTATGAATTTCCGGGTGAATAATAACAAATTATGGCAGGAAGAAATTTTACTTCAGTCGTGTGGTCTAAAGCACACTCGTTTTTTTTAGACAGAAGAATGAATAACGATAATAAATACTAATTATTTATTTCAGATTAACTATAAAAGCGGGATGTCCAATGAATCTTGAAGATTTTCCAATGGATATTCAAAGATGTCCTTTGAAATTTGGATCATGTAAGTCATGCAGTAACTTCATACTTAGCTAATTTTGATTAAAAAATTACACTACTTTCAAAATCCTTACATTTCTTGCTTCGTCTTTTGAAACTTGAATACAATATCCCTCTATACCTACCTTCCAATAAGTAACCCCCAAAGGAAAGAAACAGAATTTCTAGTTACATATTTTCAATACATTTTCATTTATAATGAATGATCATAACGTGGGGAACTTTTCCACAAACTATATTTGAAAAGTTATTCAAAACGACGCTCTCCTCGGGAACCGCACAATTTTTACAAATTTACGTTTCCTCCGCGTCAGTCCAAAAAAAATCGACCGAAGGTTAAAAAGGAAATTAATATTAAATTTTAACGCAAATTTTAACAAAATTGGTGGATTTTTTTCGTTTCGGATAGAAAGAAAATTTAGTGTTATTTTTCATCTACAACACTGGGGTTAAATAGCGTAAATTATAAAACTGTCAGTTATAAAGTCATTGACAAACGGTTTGGGCGACGCCTGGGAATAGTTGTAAGTTTTTCATCTAATACAATAAATTTGAAAAGCATCCCGTTGTCACTGTGACGTCTCTATGACATATGACAACAGCCGCACAGCGTTTACAATGTCCGTTGAACTTCTCAGGATGAACGCTTTGTCTTTTCGTCAACACCAAAACACAGAGACAACAACGCAAAAAAAACCTACCCCGTCTATATGTCAGTTAAATGCTATCAACAAAAACAATTGCAAGAATAAAAGCGGTTTTTTTTTCAAATTAAATAACAACTGACGAGCTGCAGCGTTTACGTATAGGCTGTGTGCACGAAGCCTACTAGCGCCGCTAGTGGGCAATAGAGAATTATTCAACTCACTTTTTATGGAAATCGCGACTTGTTTCTAAGGTGATAAGTCAAAAACTTTAGTTGGCCATGATGTGTCAAAAAAAATGTAATAAGGTAAATTGATGGTATAATTTGTTTTTACAGCGAACGTCAAATTAGGGCGCCAATGGTCTTTATTTTACTTAAATCGCCATCAGCGCAACAGCCCGCAACACAACAAACATTTCCGAATCGCTTAGTTTTCCTATGTTTTCTTTGTAATTAAAAAACTGCGTAAAATTATAACTATTTTCACTTTTAATAAACATTGCTCACTGCACATACGGAAAATTTGAGCTTGAAGTTTCCTCTAGTGCTCTCCACAAACGCTCGTATCGAAAAATTTGTAACTCCGCCTCCTTGCACATAGCCCATAGGTCCGTGAATTTGCGGGCTAAGTGCGTCAAATTCAAATAGGCGCCATCGCATTCATAAATGCAAATTGTAAAATAGTTTTATTATATACTTACAGACTTTATTTTTTCAGTAAAAAATTATGATCGCATTCTAATAAATTTAGTACCGCTGAATTTATTTTCAAAATATGTATTTCCGAAATTATAAAGTTTACAAAAAAAAACTCTTTTGGAAACATAAACATAGCATATTTCAACATTACTTTTACAGTCGGATATACAAGTCGCGACGTCGTGTACCGATGGAATACGATGCGACAAGTGGCGATCGCGGAAGACATGAAACTGTCGCAGTTCGATTTAATCGCAACGCCGGCTGGAAATCACACCGACACAGTGGTTGCCAGCGATCCCCATGGAGGACCAAAACCTGGTCGTACGCATACTTACATTAGTGAGTTGAAAACCCTAACATTAATAGTCGAGGCCCGCGACCTTTTTTGGGCAAACATTTAGCCAAAGCTAATTCATAATTAATATGATTATTATATTGTTGATAACGAGATGTGATGTACACAGTAGCGTGGATTGAGTTATGGTAGTCACCCAAAATTAAAACAAAATTTCGTGTATATGTTACGGTCTATACCCGAGTTCGGTCAATGACCGAAATAAATGCGCAAACTAGTTTTGACCAACGAATATTGCCCAAACCCGAAATCTTACATTTAAACGAGTATTGACTGTTATATAAAATGAGCAATACTAGTTTTGCGCATTTTCAATTGGTCAAAACTAGTTCTGTCCATTTTTGAACGGACATTATAGTCAATACTAAGTATGGCATTGGAATCTTCTTTGCGTTTTTTAATTAACTTTTCTACATCAATGATAACTTATAATATCAAGGCGATTTATTCTTCTGTATTGTTTAGCAGACAGAGGTTTTAATTCAGCTTTCAATAAATTTGCTTTCTTAACCTTTCTTAGTGTAATAAGGTAATTATGTTTCGTCATAAAATTATGTTTCAGAAGCCTCTAATAGGCGAACTAGTTGAGACTCGAATTTTACCTTGCATTTTTACTTAATTATTACACGGAATATCCGACAATTACATGAATTATAACATTCAAGAGAACAATTCAATAGACAGGTACGTAAACAAGAACATAACCCTACTTTTGTTCGGGTTTGGACATTGATTAAATGAAACAAACAGAACTAGTATTGTCCGTTCAGAAATAGACAGAACTAGTTTTGTCCAACTATGAAAATGCGCAAAACTATAAGTATTGCTCATTTTATAACTCTCAATACCCGTTTAAATGTAAGATTTCGGGTTTGGGCAATATTCGCTGGTCAAATTTAGTTTTGCGCATTTATTTCGGTCATTGACCGAATTCGTGTATAGACCGTAACATATACAGTGTGTTCGTGGAAAATGGTAACAGTGAATAATTCGTGTGCCCTACTAGATACAAAAAAAAGTTTCTTTAGTGGCAATAAATCTGTTCTTAAATATAATTTATTATTGGATTCCAGGCGAATACTCGATGTTGCTCGTGAGTTTCCATCTGCAACGACACATGGGTAATTTTTTAATACAAGTATACGGACCGTGCGTGCTACTTGTAGTCCTCTCTTGGGTTTCGTTTTGGCTCAATAGAGAAGCAACAGCTGACAGGGTTTCATTAGGTAAGAAATATCAATTATAAATAGACAGATAAAAACGTAACCCAAATCGTGAAAATTTAATAAATTAAATAAAGAACAGTTCTCACAGTATATTACAGGAGTCGAGAGGGGTGCGTGGGTCCAAGCGAAATTAAAAACAATGTATTAACTACAATAACTTGACCATATTTTAAATCTGCTATTATTTTTGATAATAAATTGAAACTTCAGTTGATACTTTCACCAGTTTTCTGATTTGAAATTGAAAACTTATAATAGAGACATATTCGAAACGTTACACCCTCGGCTGTTCTCAAGCCCCCCTTCCCCCTTAATTTATAACTATGCGACTGATTAATTGTCATTATTTTTTTATATTTTTCAACAATAAAATTTTCATCTAATTTATACTTTCCAAATTTGGTGTCGTTAACAGTACATTTTGACAATTTTAAAATCGTTTGTCTTAGAATCTACATTTTGGCAATCACTGAAAACCGATGATGATTACATAATTGCATTTTTATGCTATATCGTGTTTCACTGAACTAATGAACCATTTTATATGTATTGTGTTTTACAAACGTATAAATTCTGGGATATATCGCATAAATTGATGTGTAATTTAATAATAACTAGTAAATATAAAAACTTTACCTGTTAAATAAGGGCCCAGCATTGATCCATTTCTTTATAATATAATCACAACTTCACCACTGAGAAATCACAAAATCACAAATTTTTAAATAATCTAAAACATATAAATGTACATCAACAAAGTATATAAATAAATTAATAATGTCTAGGTATCTATTATTACTGTCCGAACTTTTTTAGTTACTTACACGATACGTAAGACATTTTAGCACTTTGATTTAGTTTTAATACGAGCAAAATTGGCCTGCTGAACGCGAACTTGTCGGCGAAGACTAGTTTTTGAAATATGAACATTGTACCTTGAAAACAAAAATTTGTTATGCAACCACAAAAAATAATATTTAATGATGATGCGCTACACTATCAAAACGGACTGCCAACAGTTTAAAAAAAAAAAAAATTTCTACTAACATTTGACATTGCAATGTGACTATAACATAATCAAAATGATATCAAAGGTTCTTAGATTCGAACTAGCGCGATTCAATAATAATTATATTTGCAAACAATTCTAATGAAACAAAAATCAATTTCTCTTATAATGAACAACTTTTAACTATTTCAATTGATTTTTAAAAGTCATAATAAATTCAATAATTTAACTATAATAAAGTACTTTGTATTTGCAGGTATAACAACAGTCCTTACAATGACCTTCTTAGGGCTGGAAGCAAGAACCGATTTGCCAAAAGTCCCGTATCCAACTGCCTTAGACTTTTTTGTTTTTCTATCATTTGCATTCATTTTTGCGACAATAATACAGGTAAATAGCAACAACCGGAACTGATTTTTGATATTTTTTCCTACTCAAACAAACAAAATTGATTTTTTTGCATGTCTACACTCCGCTAAGTTTGGTCGTGTATGATTAACATATATTTAATAATTTACTATATGAATCACTAGCCGCTACCCGCGGCTACGCCCGCGATTGAGATGGAAATCGACTTTTGACATGCATATCAGGGGTTGAGGTATTGCACATATTTTGACAAACAATTTTCTTATTTTTCGTAAAAATTTTTTATTTTTTTTTTAATAAAAAGTATCCTATGTTACTTCTAATACCTTCAAGAGTGTATGTGCAAAGTTTCATGATGATCGGTTAAGTAGTTTTTGCGTGAAAGCGTAACAAACAAACTTACATTCGCATTTATAATATGTATTTCGTTTTCATAAAATTTGTAAGTCCGGTCCTGTCGGGCCGATTTTAATGAAATTTTAATAGCACATTTTAATCATTACTAAAGGGTTAAATTTCAATTTTGAAACGATTCGGAGAAATTTTTCGGTATTTTTGGGCCCAAAAAATGTTTTCAACCCTTTCTTATTTTTCGTAAAAAATTTTTATTTTTTTTTTAATAAAAAGTATCCTATGTTACTTCTAATACCTTCAAGAGTGTATGTGCAAAGTTTCATGATGATCGGTTAAGTAGTTTTTGCGTGAAAGCGTAACAAACAAACTTACATTCGCATTTATAATATTAATAATTGTCTATCTTCTCAATGTGCGGCAACAAAGCGTATCGAAAATATATCTGCATCTCTTTCTTCGATGTAATTCACTGATTTCTCCGATGATAGGATCGGTTGATGTACTTGCATTCAATCTGAATAAAGTATATCTGTTTCAAAAACTTTGTCTTTTTCTATGACGTTAACATGGGCGTACCCAGCTTTTGGCCCAGGAGGGGGCAAATTAGAAATTTCTTAAACGGGATCCCCCGTACTTGTTTTGCCCTCCTGGATACGCCAGTGCTTACGGCTTAAAAAGACAGAAGTATATGTTTGCACCCTAATGGTTAGATTGCGATTTTATTCCTATGCTCAGTATAGAATAAAAGTATATGGGTTAATAACACCTCTAGAAATATAACGTTTTTGGTCAGTTGGTAAGCCTGACGATAACCATGTTTTTTGAACCTTCAATTATTTTCAGTTAATTCAAATATTAACAAATAAACATCAGTTACATTATTAATTCCTCTGGTGCCAACAAAATCAGATAAATCAGACTGTTTGTATTATTATTGTGTTTATAGTTTGCAGTAGTCCATTATTTCACAAAATATGGTTCAGGAGAATGCTACTTCAGTTATGATTTGAGTTCTGAGTCAAGCAGCGATGACGAAGACTGGAAACCTGGTTACGAATCCAAAAGAAAAGCACCCGACGCTTCTTTTATTGTAATTGCATTTGTCTTTAATATAATATAGTCTAACTCTAACAGAAACTTCTTAAGAGCCCGTTTGCCGATCACAGAGGGGAAGCTGTATTTTGCGGCGTGTGGTGAGGAAACATTTTGAAACATTCCATTCATAATAGTACACCTAATTATTGTGGTCTATGAGAATTGAATGCTCTCTCTCTATCTTTCACATATGTGAGAAGGATTGACAAAGAGAACCGAATTATTATATGCCTCGTTATAGTGATATACATACTATTATATGTGTTAGTATACTAACACAGACACGTATAGACTGCAGATATCAAATAGGGATGTGCTATATTCATTTTATATCCAGAATTACAAAACTTTACAACATATAATTTATCTGCAAAGAAATAGTTTACAAAAAATAGAATTATGTTAAATGTCACAAAAATATGGAAAAAAATGTATTGTATATTCATAATAATAACTATAATACAGTACTGTTTGCTACAATTAGGGTTGCCACCTTTTTTTCGAAAAAAAAAAGTATTTTTTTAAAGTTGCAAAAATATAGGACTTTCATTATTTGTTTTATATATTATTTATTTAATTATTTAATTTATGACTGAGTTTCTTTACTCCACAGTGACACAACTATTAGCCAACTTATGAGCTAACGAATGAGCTATGGAATCTAATACAGTTGCATAAATAAAAATTTGAAAAGAAGTTTGAACCTGCAGGCCATCCCTGTAACTTCCCGCTATTTTCAAGTTCAAAACGCTCAAAAATATATAAAATATAGCAAGAAGTTTATTTTTTAGCTCTTCGAGCCCAAAAAAAAAACACTTTGTTACGAAATTTTCGTTCACGATATCTCATGAACAAATGAACCGATTTTGATACGATTTGCGGTAGTCGACGCAATTTTTTAACCTAAAAAAGTAATTTATTACAGAAAAATCGATCTCATAGGAATTTTACGAGCAATTTAAAAAAAAAACACTTTTTTACAAATTTTTCGTTCATGATATCTCGTGAACAAATGAGCCGATTTTGATGCGGTTTGCGGCGATCGACGCAGTTATTTTAACCTAAGAAAGTAAATTATTACAAAAAAAACGAATTGATAAGAATTTCACGAGTAATTATAAAAAATTACTTTTTTCCTAATTTTTCGTTCACGTTATCTCATGAACAAATGAACCAATTTTGATCTGGTTTGCGGCGATCGACGCAGTTTTTTTAGCCTAAGAAAGTAATTTAGTACAAAAAAATCGATCTGATAACAATTTTAAGTCATTTTAAAAAACACTTTTTTACGATTTTTTCGTTCACGGTATCTCGTGAACAAATGAACCGATTTTGATGCGGTTTGCGGAAATCGACGCAGTTTGTTAAGGAGAAGAGCTGATTAGATTTTGGAATTAATCGGTTTAGTAGTTTAGAAAATATTTTACAAAAACAAATTTTAAAAAATTTTTGAAACTTATTTTTTTAAGATTTCTCAAAAATTTTTGGGCCGAATCATTTCAAATTTTCAGGAAGTCTAAGTTCACCAAGTTCACGTCAGATCCCGCAAACCGCGTTTCAGTCGGACACTCCATTCAAAAGATATAAAAGGTTTACATACATACATACACACACACACACACACACCCCCACACACACACACATACAGCCCTGAGAACATCATCGCCAAAATAGTTTCAATAGCTTCCTAGGACCTCAAAACGTCGATATCTGGCGAAAACTCGATTTTCAAAAATCGGGGTGAAACCCAATAACTTCCCGATTTTTGAAAAAAAATTTTTTTTTTTTTTAAGCGGGAAGTTAATAATAAATCAGTTAATTTACTAGAAATCAATTAAAAAAATGAATGCACACTTTTTATTTTTTTGGTTTTTTAATTCTGAATTTTTATTATGTACATAATTTTATTACAATTCATTCTTATTTTATTATGTCCACTCATGCGCCTAGGCACAGGTTTTTTGACATTAGCGCGTTATAACTTTAAAAATATTAATTTTAGAAAAAAAGTTTGAATTTAAAGCTGTAGAAAATTTGTAGATTTAAAACTTAAGTCATTAGCATTTTATTGTTTAAACAATTATTAGAAGAGATATGGATCCAAAAGTCAATAAACAAATCGTAATAGTTGAATAAGTCGTAAACGGTAAGTGATACAAAAAAAAAGTATTGAACAAAAAAGATAGTAAATTTATTTATCTACAATAAAGGTTATTACCTTTTTTCGCCTCAAGTGCACGGTTAGGGAGATATAGGCTGAAACGGTTTTTGTCAAAATGGCGGCATATCCGCCCTCCTAATTTGTAAGGATTTTGTGCATTTAGGGTCAGTACGTGATACTGAACCTATTTAAGAAAAAAAAAAAAGTTGTAGGATAATGCAGAAAAAAATTCTCTATTACCTGTACTAGTGCCATAGTAATTAAAACAGTTTTATTATTTACATCATTTTAATTCAAAATTCTTCTTTTGTCATTAATTCTGAATTTTTATTATGTAGGTACATAATTTTATTTGAATTCATATTTATTTTATTATCTCTTCATAATTAAAATTCTCAATATATTCTATGTGTATAGATATAAAATTAATCTCTTCCATTTTAATTATGCTGTGACAAAATTTTTTTTCTGTTTTGACTTTTCAGATAATTTTTCTTCTACTATTAAATACAATAACTTCCTATTGGAAGTTAAATATCAATATAAATCAATAAAATAAGTATTATAGATAAAATATTTACGTATTATATTTGGCAATGTTACATTTTTTCTTACGTTCTGTTGACAAAGGTAATCTTGTTTATTTTCCACGGTGATAATCCATGTTGAAACGCTGGACTTTCTGTTGGTACAAATCTGGAAATGAAGTCACTGTGGGCTCGCCTGCTAGCTCACAAAATTACAATAAGAACAGGGGCTATTGTTCTTTCAAGGTCATCTGCTGGCTCTGAGCAAGAACCAATCTAGAAACGGTATCTTGTAACGTGGGCGACATGAACAAAGGCCCACAAACAAACATTATGACATAGTGTGTGTTTGTAAAGATGTCTCGTGTGATGGCAAGGTGACCTCTTAAATGACAAGGAATGATTTTAATACCAACTGTGTAAAATGGTGTGTGTATCGTAGCTGCCCTGGGAATGGTGTTGTCACAACAAGCACGTTTCCAACAAAATGGTTGATGTTTAAAATACATTTCCTCTTATAATTGTAATTTTGTAAGAATTGAACAGTTTTTTTATCCTTTTTTATTAAATAATATTGTTCATAACATAAGTAGACAATTTTGAAACTCCCGCTTTGATTCGCTTTGGTGAGCTGGCGCCATTTCAGCGATGCCAATGACTGAAAAAAGTTCGTCAAAAGTACATTTTCATTAATTTTCATGCTATCATGTTGGCATTAAAATTATTCCTTCAGACAAATAAGAGAAGCTCGAATAGCATTGAGTTTCATACCCCTGGTCAGTCCTGCATTAAAGTTCCGTGTCCCGTATTATAGGAAATGTCCCGCATTATTACGTGAATTTTACGAGACCCGTGTGGCTATATGAAAAAGACTTTTTTTTGGCTCTTCAAATTCTACCCAAAATAAAGTTTTTTAGTTTAGTCGTTTGGTTTTGGTGTTCCTCTTAATAAAACTTAAAAATATTGATTTCTTTAGCTTTATACCCCGCCCCCCAGAAAAAAAAAATATCTACGCCCTTGTGTGAAGTGAGCACATAATAGCAATTAAGAAAACTAGTAGTGAAATCTAGCGGCAAATCCAGCCTCGTATGCAGCGAACTTTAAATTAAAATCGTTGCAACGAATATATCAAACCACTATATAGTATACAACCCAGCCCTAAATTTTAACGGCACATGCCAGCACAGAGGATAATTTCAAAAACACCCGTTCTTTCCGTAGTTACAGCACCAGTCAATTCAACATATTACGATATTTTTTCATTGCAGAGCTACGGCTTCCTGTATAAACTGGGTCGTAATTTTGGAAAACAGGCTACGGCATATTTTTTTCTAGTTATATTAAGGATCAATCTATGTCCGTATTGTAACAAATTTTTCATTTTTTACTTTGTTAATTAATGGCGAATGCTTTTAAAAGACACTTTTTACGGTTTTTAAAATTTTTATAAAAATTTTTCTGCTAAAAAAATTAAAAAAATGGTACAATAGGGACATAGATTGATCCTTAATCTCCATAAAAATAATTTTTCATAATTTTATCTCTCGTTTTACGATCAGATTTATACGGGACCGCAGACCACTGTATTGCATTGAGAAAACCAGGGGAAACGGGCTCTTAAGTAGCGTTAAAAACAATTAAAATTAGATTAAGAACTGTTGTCAAATTAAATTACAGATAGACATTGTAAATTATAGACGCTCAACAAATTACAGATAGATGTTTCCTCAGTTTTTAACACACTTTTATTAACTTAACTCATATGTATCTATCTAAATGATATCTTTCAATTTAATTTTAATGTCAGTTTAATTGAGAATATCGACAAATGTTTGCGCAGGATCCGCAGACGACATGTCGTAAAAACAGTAACGTATCGACCGGTCGTCGTAGCAGTCGTCCGACTACGACAAACGGGCACAACGCCGGTGACGGTCGCCTTCTGGAAGTGATACCTCTGTCGGCGTGCTCGATACCCGTGACTCCGGCGCGCCGTCGCTCCCAACCGTGGACGACGCTGCCTTGTCTAGTGTCTGACCAGGCACCGCACGAAACGCATCCCTACACGCCGAGTTCCGTCAGCGTCATCACTGGCCAAAGGCACTCGTTTCAAGGACAACGCAGACGTAAAAAGAAGAAAAGAACGCCGAGATATAATTCTGTATCGAAAATAGATCGTGCGTCCAGGGTCGTATTTCCGTTACTATTTTTGACAATAAATGTATTTTATTGGTATTCGTATTTATCTAGAAGTGAACGCATTTTAAATAAAGAAAATCAATAGTTAAATGCCTTTCTTCATTACGATATTTATGGAGGACCCTCCATAATTATATTTGTCGCCACGGATCTAAAAGGTTCGGAAGTTAGTCACAACAGCGTCGCAAAGGCAAATTTTAGAGCCGTTAAGACTCCCACCACCTCCCAGCTATACCTGCACGGAACGTGTGCTCGTCGGTGATTGGCCGTGATTGCTCGTTGCCTTTGTCACTTGTCGCTTTCCTGCTTTAAAGTACAGTCGAGTGCGCTATTGTCAAGTTGCTATTGTTATTTCAGTTTTGTTAAGTTGCGAGTTTGTAGTTTTTCAACAGACTGTACAAGCGCAAGCCCGCATTCGCATCTAACTTCCGAGCCGTTTAGATTCGTGGCGCGTACTATACGATTGGTTCTTTTCTATGGCGAAACGAATTGTCTCACAACAACATTTTAAAATTTTGATCAGTAAAGTTTATATTATGATATTAATGCAGTCAGTTCGAATTCGTCATTCAAACATACTTTTCGGGTGAGCAGCGATTTCGTAGGGAGTTCAGTGGTGAATTTAAATCTGAACTTTCAGGCCGAAAGGGTGTCCCCATTCAGCCACCATCTTGTAAAGAAAGTTATAACTTATAAGAGTATTTTTTTAATCAGTTTGAAACTCACTACCAACTCCCTCCCTAAGAATTCGAAGCACAAACTCGCTACCTACCTAAAATGTGTAACTAAACCTTGTTGGTTTTTTATGAAAAATATAAAGCAATCTTTCAGACGTTAATCAAAGATTTGAATCTTTCTGTATGTTTTGATCTAGCATGTAAATAATAAAAACCGTAATAATTCAAGTGTTTTTGTTATTTTTACCCTAATAATATAACTTATTCCTTTAAATTTTGTTAATCTAAATGGTAAATTTTAGAAGTAAAATACCAGTATTTGAATGATAGCCTCATCGTGCAGTCACTATTTTGTTTGCCATTAAGAGATAGGTAATTATTAAAATAATTTTCCGTCAGTCAATCAATTTAAATCTATAGATTTTAGCAAAAATTACTTCTTTTGAACTTTTATTTTAGCGGGTAATTTTTAAACAGGGGAAATTGCACATCTATATTGGCAACACTGAATTAGGAGAAGAAAACTAAGAAAACGGACCAGTTCATTCTATTAACCTATGTCATTGACGTTTTATGCAATTTGACTGTGAGCAGTTTTGATTTTTATTATACGTAAATTCCAGTCACCATCGAGAAAAAAGTAAGATCTTTGCATAATTTATTACATTTCATTTACTTTGGATTATTTTAATGCCACTTTGAAAGCAATATAAAAAAAAAATAGAAACAGTTGTAAAACGTTTCTTGGTATAAAAATATCCTAACCTTGTAATTTAATTTCAGAATGCCTACAATAAAACTTCAGTCGTCGGACGGTGAAACTTTCGAAGTCGATGTGGAAATAGCAAAATGCTCGGTCACTATCAAAACTATGCTAGAAGACCTTGGTATGGATGAGGATGACGAAGAAGTTGTACCTTTGCCAAATGTCAATTCAGCTATACTAAAAAAAGTGATCCAGTGGGCCACTTACCACAAAGACGATCCACCACCCCCAGAAGATGATGAAAACAAAGAAAAGCGCACGGATGACATTTCGTCCTGGGATGCTGACTTTCTGAAAGTAGATCAAGGAACTTTGTTTGAATTGATTTTGGCCGCGAACTACTTAGACATCAAGGGCCTACTTGATGTGACATGTAAAACGGTTGCAAATATGATCAAGGGCAAAACTCCAGAAGAAATTCGAAAGACTTTCAATATCAAAAACGATTTTACAGCTTCCGAAGAAGAGCAAGTCCGAAAGGAAAACGAATGGTGTGAAGAAAAGTAATTTTTCTTCGAAAAACTTTTCATTGATATAATTGTATTATATGTTTTTTTATTTTTTTTCCTGCTTTGTTTTATATCAATCAATATTATATTTCATTATTTCTGAACCTAAATTATTATTTCTTTGTCGTATCGTCATATTTTTCATGTATTAAAATTATGATTAGAAACACGCTGGCTTTCTAAAAGCTGGTTAAATTGTTTTGCCACCATTAAATAAAGTAATTTTCACGTAAATGGTCAATATTGTCCAAACCATTTAATATTGATAACTGTATAATTTAAAATACGCTTTAGAATTAAACATTTGTAAGTTTTGAGTTAGAATGTAGATGTGATCAAAAATATCTTAATAATAAATCTTACACATCCACTTAATAGCTAGAATTAATCACATCCTAACCTTACCGTTACATCTTTACTTTCGTTACCAAAATTGACACCAAACTGGAACCCTGACGCGTATTTATTGACAAGGACACAAATGAAACAGTCTCCACAACTGGTGTACTTGATAAATATTCATACTTAGATATACTAGCTTTGGGGATTCTAATTTAATGACCCAACAAGTCCAAAACGTCATCACTAACACATTATATGATTATATTGAAGACTACCTACATACAATCAATGTACAATACGTATTTTGTATTGGCGTTTTTTAGGGGAAACAAAAATTAAATTTCGTCTCGAATAATCGAAATGCTCCAGCAACTTAATAAATTAGCTGCTCTACCGACAGCGTTAAAACGACCCTTCGGCAGACGTATGTAGAGACTAGTGATGTGCCGGATATCCGTATCCGAGGGAGAAGAAAGATCCGTATCCGTTAGTTTTTGGCGGATCTTTTACCTTATTAATTTTCAATTCATAGATGAAATTTTATATACATAGGTTATTAGGTAATAATGAAAACCTGTTAAATTCCATTCAGATTATTTTTTATTTTTTTAAATCATATTTGGCACCTTTATATTGCAAACATTTATCGTAGTAAGTACCATACTAATAGTACATAACTCAAAGGTACTAAATCAACTATCTTTATAATGAGATATTGCACATCGATCTTTGGAAAGAGACAATCTGTTATGAGAGTTAACTCTTAAAGATGTCAATACCTTTTTCCCATAACAGATAGTCTCTTTCCAAAAGTCGGTGTGCAATATTTACCGCCGCGTATTGTAAGAAAGTTAAGATCCGTATCCGTATCTGCGGATCTTGAAACCAAATATTCGTATTCAGATCCGTATCCGCAGATATACATTTTTAACGATCCGGCACATCACTAGTAGAGACGGGCAGGTCCGAGATTTTGAAGGATTTTCGAATCCGCCGGATCTTTATAGGTTCAGCTTGTCTACCAGGCGATGTGAACGGCGTATCCGACATGAATCACCACATAAAACCCTTGCCCGCCGTCCCTCTTAAATTGACGGGAAAATATTTTTTAGGTTCTGACTATTAGATACGGGCGCCAGTGAGTTTTATAAGTGTACGAAATTTAAGTTTGATACCTTTATATTTTAGTTCAGAAAAATTTCACTGTGGCAGACAAAGGGACACACGAGTGCTCCCATAAAGGTTTCCTTTTCCACATTTTATTGAACATATTAATTGTACAGAACAGTACACGTAAGTTATAATATATTTCTAAAAATATTTTCAAAATGGTTTTGGTGCGCATGTATTACATTGTGACCAAGTAATATTTAACAATCTATTTAGGATAAAATGAATAAGTGAGCAACTGACTCGTTCCTTACGATTGAACCTGCAGCATGTACGTACTCCCAGCATCAATCCAAATGAAAAAAGGAACCAACACAAGGAAACAATCAAAATTGTTTTCAAAAATAAACAAAAATAGTACCACAAACATTCAGATCTAAAAAAAAAGGTATTTTCTCATTTTATTAATTTCTATTGCCGAAAATTACTGTAAAGCGGCCTACACACCTTGATACAAGCTGTGATGCAGGTATCCACTCTTATGTTTCATGATGCAAGTAGCAGTGTGTGTAGTCCTGAATCACGTATTTGGCATCAGTTGCGGCTTGCAGGGAATCCCATTTTGGTCGGCGAGCCACGAATGCAAGTTTCAGCGCGTATAGAATTGCGTCGATGCCAAGACGATATTAATTTATTTTCCCGCGCCATTTTAGAGGTTACTTTGTTGTTTGTGTGTGTAAATTCCATGATGGAAAGTGATCGTGTATTTTTGGAAGAGTTCATAAACATCTGCATACGTGTCTTTGGATTAAAAATGTACTTTTAGCTCTTCCAATAAAGCATTTGAATAACCGTTTCTTTCTATAAACCATCTTTTTGACCATTTCCTTTTTCTTTTATGGAGTACAAAGAGTGCCCCAACTACTGCTAATAAAACTGGTGTTGGCAAAACATACCTCATTTTATTCGTCAAGCACTAGGTACCTAGAAATAAGTTAACCTACCGTTCTCGTGTTGCATGAACATGGAGTCGATTCAGGCATCGCAATAGGTTTCGATTTACGTAGGCGTTTATGCCACTGATGCAAGTTTCATGAAATATAGAGTCGATGCCTGCATCGCAACTTGTATCAAGGTGTGTAGGCCGCTTAACTTGTTACCTTTTGCTTAATTGTTTTTCTAACGAATTGATATTATGAATCTGTTCACGAACCAATTTCACGACAGAACATTTCTTATGAAGAATATGTTTAAACGCATCGTCCGATTGAGAAATATTACTGGAACACTCGCATTGTAGGCTTTTATCAGCCACATTTCTAATTTTTGTGACCTGAATCGAATGTGACATTTGTAAAAATTAGTCAAAAAAAAAACAACGCCTAGCAATTTGTAGCAATAAGATAAACAAAATAACGTTATCTTTGCAGCTTTAATAAAATGATCTGTGATTGACGTTTAAATAATTTTGAACTATGGACGTTAAAAATTTAAATTATTCCTTTCAGAAATGATCAATGCATGACGATACAGATGCTGGAGAACTTTACGAATATAACAAAATAGTCTAGCACGATTTTTTAAATTAATTACTTTCCCGGCCCGTAATAATTGAGCCCATCCGCCCCTACCCTCATTTAGCATGGCTGCATAAATTAAGTACATTATATGTGACAAACTGGAATTAAAAATAACTCGGTCCGTTCATGATTGTAAACTACGTACATTCAGCATGCTCTAGCGACCGAATCGATAAAAATTATTATCGTTTGTCGGGACATAAATCAGCTTCTACGGATGTGCATCTTGTAAAAGCTACCTAGGCACTTTGTTTTGGATACTCGAAATCTTTAACCTAAAATAATTTTGAACGACGGCATCGTAGAAACCATCTTGAAAGAAAGGTAAAACATAGCTACGGACGCAAACCAAATTTGAGATCAGTTTCCGCTATTTAAATTTAAAGTCTTCGTCAACGCAAAATTTTCGATAATGCTTTCTGGAGCCCAGCCTGGAGCAGTTAAATTGGGTTAGTCATGCTTAAAAATCAACAAAAATTAGCACAGCAATAAAAAATATGTTTAGATAATTTATTATTTCGGACGCTATATGAGCCAGGACATATTAAATTAAACTTACAAAATATCTAATTAGTGCTTACGGTGATTATGTCGTACATTTCACTTTATCAGTCAGTAATGTAATATATTATTACAATACGGTTGATTTACTTTACAGACATTTTACAAAAACTGTAATAATTCTATTTCAGTAAACTTCAATACACTATTTAGATGGCCTGTTTAAAAGCAACCATTTGGTTTATTGTCATGAAATTTTTTTTATGACATCTTGTAAAATATCTTTTCTATCGTTCGAGTGTAACTTACGCATTTTTAAGAAAAATATATACGATTTAAAGAACAATTATCGAGGCATCCATTTTGGCCAAATACAACATATTGAGATTATTTGACATCTTCAAGTGTTTCATGTACAAGTTCTAATCCACTAAATTAATAACATAAACAAGTTCCGAGTCGTCAAATTTTCGATTTATTTTTTATCAACTATTTTTCGTATTGAAATGTAAATTATCAATTACTCCCATTTTCCCTTTTACAAAACTTGAAATATCAAAATTTTTGGCAAATATTTTCAGATTTCTATTTTTCATTAATTCTGCGTTGGTGCGCATGTGCAACTATGCGTCTCTGTTTGGTGCATTCAAATTGCCGTGGAACGCTTACACGCTGCGAAAGCTCCGCTTACAAACGCCAATTTCCGTCGTTTGACTTGGACTGTGGGCTCTCTATACCTCAATGTAAAATGAGCATTTTTTCGCGCCAGTAATGACGCCTTAAGGAGGTTGATGCGTTACAGTCCCAATCAAAAGTAACTCAAATTCTAAATGGGAACTTTTCCATAATAAATTTTTACAAAAGGTTATAAGTCGATGATACCAATAAATTATTGTCATAAAGGCATTAAAAAATAATTTTTCTTAATATTAATTAATTATTTCAGTATTTTACTTAATGGACTAACTTTTGAATTTTTAGTACAAAGTTACGTTGAAAAAAATTAATTTATGTAAATATCTGTATTTTACATATTTTTTGCAGTAAATAATTAAAAAGTTGAAAATTCAGTTAAAATTGTCAAGAATAGAAGTCCATAATTGAAAAGTGCTAAGGTTAAATAATTTTTTTTATTGATTAAAAGTCTCCTAACTAAATTGGAAAAAATATTAAAATATGCGTAAGACATCAATGCTTTACATAGTTAGTTTTTGGAACTGCTGATATTATTTGGTTATTTGCAAAAAATTAAAATGTACCGTTTGCATGCTAGGTTGACATATTTTCCATAAGACTACATATAAAGTTTTTTTTTAATTTTTAACTTTATAAATCTCCTAATGATTTTGGATTTTTTACAAAAAATTTTGTCATAAAAAAATCTATTAAAAAACTTTATTTCAGATTTTTTTCATTATCTTCGTAAAACGGCTCAACCTCCTTAAGTTGATTTGTAAGCGTTCATACTGTCAAATCGAACGGCGTACTTGTCACTGATCGGCGCTCACAACGTGTAAGCACCCAACTCATGTGCATCAATTATATGTGAACTTAATTTTGAACTGATTTTAGTGTCAAAAAACTTCCCAGAACGCTTACATGAAGATGCAGATGTCAAATGATTTTTAACAAATACATGCACCTTATTGATAAGACTAAATTTTCAAATTTACATATTCCTCAAGGTCAATGGTCTCAAACTCATATCATTACATAACAAGTAACAATAATAGCGTTATCGAATCACCCCAACAATGTACGGTCAGTACATCCCTATCTTTTTTTTCAGTTCGGTATGTTTGCTTTACTTATCCCCATTAGTGAGGTTAAGTTTTCTGAGTCTGTGTTAGTTTCGGGTAAACTTTTTACAGAACACACAGCGCAACATACAATTAGTACAGCAACAAGTCACGCGAGTATAAAATATCAAGCTGTGTAGATTATAGACGCTCGACAATTTATTAAACTAACTCTCTTTTCTTCACGTAACGGAGTGTAGATACAAATATACTGATAGCACATAATTAGGTAAATAAATAAATACCTATAAGAAGAAAATTTTAAACTAGCACAGCTCTAATATATAAATAGAAATATTTTTATTTCTCCATAAATTCTTAATTGTCTTTTTATAAACAAAAATATACTTTTGTAGAGAAAGCGTTAATCTTCTTTCCCGGTATGCACTTTATTTGTTAACACTCCAAAAAAGCTGAGAATTTCTTATTGCAAGTCGCTTTTCGCTCCCCGATCCTTTGTAAACAAAAAATCTCTATTATTTGAGCATTAATAAACACAGCACATCGACATTATTGATGTATTATAAACTTATTCTGCACACACTGCTTTGAACTGCCCACAGACCAAGGTGGTTATATAGCTGGCGTCCCTAGCGGGCGAACTTGGCAGTGCCCATCCGCATCCCATTACGTAAAATGATCCTACCACAATGTCAATGGAGCAGAACGGGGCAAGCTTTTCTCAAAAATGATCGCAGGCCGTTAGCTTTGAATAAAATCTCCACGGTACTAGAGAGTATAGATGCAGAACTCAAATAAGAAAAATCTAACGAAGAATACTTGAGTTATACACAAAGAATATGATTTATTCTACAATCGTCTTCGAGAAATAATAAACCGGACCCATTCTGCTCCAATGACATTGTCAGTATATTTACTCGTCTGTACTCTAACCGAACAGGCGAGAATTTAGGTGAGTTTTTGTAAAAATGAGGATACAATATTATTTAACAAAAAATATAGTATTTCAAAAAGAATATTTCTTGGATGACACCAACAAAAACAGTGAATAGTTATATTTTTATAATCACAATGAGTACTACGTTTTTATATACAATATTATGAGTTTAAAACCGTTCAGTCCAATAACATGCACACATTAAACAGCAGTAAATTTCTTGATATTTCATTACTATATTAATACAAATTACGAGCTTGTAATTTCTTTATTACAAACTGTATTTTGATGTCGCAATTTTTTGGCTATTTTTAAACACTCCTAGTACAGTCTCATCATTTGTATTTTGTTCGAAAACCAGTACAGCTTGGCAAGTACAACTATCTGAGCGAAATCTGAATATACCATAATAATTCCATAACACATTACAGCCTTAAGAAGTACATTTTTTTACATGGATAATAATTTGACAAAAGTTTGGTTAAGTTCTATCTAAACTGAATCATGACCTTTACTTTTTAAATATCGTGAAAAAAATACAAATACAATTAAAAACATACCAAAATTGACGTATCTTGTAATCGGCCACAAACAGCTCACAATAAAATTATTTTAAGTTCTCACAAGATGGTTTCACTCAGATGTATTAACCGCGATTAACCCGATAAAATAATTAAAAATCGAACTTCACAGTTATAAAGTAGCCATTGTTCAACGTTTTTCGTTATTTCCAAAGCAAAATTTAAAAATTCAGCACAGAAAAAAAGTAACCTGAAAATCACAAACGATAGTTGCTCCTAACCGGCAAATAAATTATAAAACACACTTCTCACATCACAAATTTTAAAAATATTAATTTATAGTCAACAACAACTGACATTTTTCTTTGGACTGTTCTTACATGACTACATTTTTAAACTTAGGTTAATATAACCTTCAAATGTATTTTTATGCCAAGCAGTACTTATATAATATTCATTTATTAACTACTTATGTCACAGATCTGCTACAAATCATCTGTGCAAAGCGCCTTCCTGTACATAACTACAAATTAAAAAATATTTATTGGTTCAATTGCGCGTCGTAAATGAAAATGATATTAAAAAACCTTCAATCCAGTAATATGAAGTATATTGAAATGTCATTCAAATTCATTTTTTTATTACTCATGCGGGAAAAGTGGTATGTTTACGCACGCTGTTACGGTTGAAAAGTAGCTATTTTCATTTGCGTGCGGAAACTTTATTTGTCGCACTGAAATTATTGTTTTCCGCACGCAAACTGAGTTACCAATACAATAAAAATTTTAACTGAATTCTCAACTTTTTAATGATTTAATTTTAATTTTTATTACTTCTAATTTCTTTTTTTAATTCGTAATAAAATTTTAATTTAATTTAATTCGTAATAAAAAATAGTATGTGCAACTCGTGCGGCATTGTCGCACTAGTTGCACAATATACTATTATTGTTTTTTTTGTATCAACGTTGACATTTCTTTAGCATTTTTGCAGAAGTTATTGTAAAGAAAAGAAATTCAACAAACACTCACGCCCGGCCACTATGCAAAAAACTACTTTTCTTTAATTTTTGAAGGTAGTACAGTTATTAGAACCTGATCCTGTCTCGAACACGCTTTTTCGAATTCCTCTCCATATTTCCATTTTCTTATGCGAGTAAAAAAACATCATTTCCTTTTGCGAGCGCACAGAACCAATCGCAAAACTGCCTATTTGTTTAAACAGTACAATATCAACTATGGGGATTTATTTAATATATCCACTAAATGAAAGCATATTTTTCATTTGTAAAATTGCTCTAATATCACTTTAAATAACACTTACATATCTGAATTTACCAACAATAAAAATGTGGAGTCAATACGACTGTTAGGATACAGCACGTTTCCCGTATTCATGAGGGTTTGGTATCATCATCTTCCGCGGATAATAACGAATTACGGAACACGGTGTACAACGCAATTTTTAACTGTAATTGACAATTTGAGTAAAAATAAATAAACAAACGCGTGAAAGTCCACGATCCTAGCAAAATACAAGTTTTCATGTCTATGCGCATGCGCGTTTTAACCAGCGCGCGATTGTTTCATTCGCTTTTTCAGAGCCGCGAGTAAGGAAATCGGCGCACTTTAATTCCGCGAATACGAGAAACCTACTGTATATGTTTAACTGAACCAAATAAATAATAAACGAATTTGTTCGATACAGGAATTTTTCTAAGTAGATTACTCAAATTAAGTTGTCTCAGTAAAAATATATTCAATACGTAAATTAAAATATTCATTACTTTCCCTACGAATTTGTAAATCTGTTGATCTGGCTAAACTTCAAGAGTTCAGTTATGTTCCCAAGAGATGGTAGGCAATAATCTTAGAAAATTGTTTATTTCATACTGGCCTACTTATATTGTTTTTAATAACCAATGTCAAATATGTAGTCATCTCTTAGCAACCACACCCTCAAAATCTGGCCCGAGTTATGGTCGAATTTGTTAATTCATGAGGCTGTCGAGGGGACGTCATGGGTACGTTATCTCTCTTTTTGTTCCATAAAATATATAAAAATTCGTCTATCGAATAAATCAAAATATAACGAAAATATAAAAAAAGTCTATTTTAGAAAATAATTCGAATTTTTATAAATTAGTTTTTTTTATTTAATTCAGTTAAAACTATTTATAAAAATATTACATTTCTATATCTCAGAAGTTGGCAGGAAAACATCTGTTGTAATTTATCGAACGTTCTAGTTTAAAAATTTTCAATTCTGTTATGCCGAGCTAGGCAAACCAATGGGCGTGTTTGGCCGAAGTAAGTACTTACTACACTTAGTAAGCCAGTTAGCATAAAAAAATTAAAATCTTACAAGCTGACTATAACGTTTTTCGGCCAGGACAGACTTATTGGCTTAACATAACACAAAACACCGGTTTACGTTATATCTCGTACATAACCTCATAGACTGAATATAATTGACAGTACTAAATTTATCAATTATTAATTTATATATATTTAAAATGGCGTTATATTAAGTCATGCTTACTGCGTTAGCACTTATTTTGTGTCCCGGCCGAAAATTTTGTAAGTATAGTGAGTGACTTACTAGATTTAGTAAGTACTTACTTCGGCCAAACACGCCCAATGCATGATGATTGGAAAAACAAAAAGCATCGATTTATCTTCTTTAGCTCTGCAATATTATGCTCTACCGGTTTTAAAAATTTTAAAACAAACCGTTTCAAATATGCCTGCAAAGCACGATTTTTATTTTTAAAACTGAACAAAATAATTTAACAAATAAATAATAATTTAGAGGTTAATATTCTTAAAACAAACAAAACGATCCATAATCATTTACTATTTTCAGGTTTTTTTCTAAAACTTTCGATATACCATTTTTGGGTGAAACCAGCTTAAAGACTACAATTAAAGTATGAATTGATCTTACCTTGACAAGAATAGCGTTTAAATATCTATTACTAAATTTTATAGCATATAATATTTTAAGTTCCAAAAATATTTTCTTTCTTCTTTCGAAAATGGACTTGTACCTTTCTGCTGCCTCCGAGCTATAGATCTGATTTCTAGGGTGGATTTTGACAACGAGTAAATGAAACTTATTAAAAAGGTGTAACATTTGGCAATGAAAAAAAACACACATTTATTGCTGATTAATTGGCTCGATTAACTAATTTAAAAGTTGTCACTATTTCAGTTTATCATTATAAATTATTTAACATCGAGTGTCTCTTTTAAATGTCTCATCATATGTGAACCAATGTCTCTCACTTCAGGCCACTGTTTTAAAACAAATACTACTGTGAACACTACTAAAATTGTAGTTAAAATACGCACCCTGAAAACAAAACACAATGCGTGAATATCTCACACAGAAAACAACGTCGCATCGACCGAAAACGAACCTTTAAAAAATTACACTCATACTCAAGGCATGGCAATTATCCACAAGTTATAAATAGGTATTTGTCAAGTACACATTAACACCGGATTAAAATATGTGCTTTGAGATTAATTCATTTCTACTGGTACTCTAGAAAAGTCGCTCAGTTACGCTAAGATAATATATAAGAAGGTATTCCAATCCTGCAATGCATCATGGGAAATGTGTCAAGCGGTGGCGTCACCACGAGTGTGTCAGATACACTAGCCATCCAATCCTGCAATGCATCATGGGAAATGTGTCAAGCGGTGGCGCTACCACGAGTGTGTCAGATACACTAGCCTTCCAATCCTGCAATACATCATGGGAAATGTGTCAAGCCAGTAACTAAAGTATTTTCATCCTAACTCTTGAAATAATAATAAATATTGTTTATTAATTAATTAGCGCCTAAAAATTTTTTTTAGGTACTAATTAATTAATAAACAATATTTATTATTATTTCAAGAGTTAGGATGAAAATACTTTAGTTACTGGCTTGACACATTTCCCATGATGCATTGCAGGATTGGAAGGCTAGTGTATCTGACACACTCGTGGTAGCGCCACCGCTTGACACATTTCCCATGATGCATTGCAGGATTGGAATACCTTCTTATATATTATCTTAAGTTACGCAGTTGACTAATAGAACGCGCTGACTATACATAACCTCAATATAACATTGATGCTCAAAAGTCGACGATATCAAAAATTACAGAATAGTATATTCTATGGCTATAGTAAGTTTTGAAGGATGACAAATGTCTTCCACTTTAAATAAAACATTGAATGCAAACCATAGAAGATCTATGATGCAAACGCTTTGCTTAGGTCAGCCATATTGAATATTTTGAAATGGACTCCTAGTCCAGGTAAAATTCCAATAATAATTTATTTGAACTCAAATCATTTATACGCTGTTGAAAGTTTAAAAATTAAAAATGTCAAGCAAATATATAGGGAATAAAATGACATAATATTAGGTTGTCCGATAAGTTCTTGCCGTTTTTTTAAATTAAAAATTAGCGATCGAAATGAAATTTTTTGGTATAATGTTTTGTGTTATTCGAAAGAGAATTTTTCGCTGTACAAGAAATTCTATTTAGTTTTTTTGTTTGGATTCATTTTTGTTAATTTTTAGAGCATTTAAATGGAGTGTCAAGTCGACAAAAACGAGCATTTTCGACACCACCTTCTTTTTGCGTTTAACCGAGGTGCCAAAGCCACGGAAGCTGCTAGAGAGATTTGTGCCGTATACGGAGAGGGTGCCATAGCTGAAAGAAAAACAAGCGACCCCGCGAGCGAAGCAAGATCTTCATCCACGGAAGACAATGTTGTGTGTATTAATTTAAAAAAACGGCAAGAACTTATCGGACAACCCAATATAAAGAAAGGTGCTTGACCCACTGTTAGTGGCGCCTCTGGCGGATAAGTTTGACAGTCACAAGCGCCATCGTAAACATTTCCAATAATATCGGAAAATTACACTTACCGAGTGCGTAAAAAAGGCATTGTGATGCCTGCAACCGTAGCTACAAGTAACAATATGACTTGCAACACAGTTAATAATACATTAATCAACTTAACGACGAGGGCACGAGCATTACTATTGTCTAAACCTTCTAGTGTCACGTACTGCTGCTGTTGAAGAGCCTGATGCTCCATTTTACATATCTGAAACGAACAATGAAAAATGAAGAATACAAAAAAGAGTGTGAACTTCACGGGCATAACCTCAGGGGGGAAGTAAAACTTCTTTAGAGCTATTCACACTATAAAAAAAATTGGTTGTCTGTAAAGTCGGTTTACGGACGATAGTATTACGTGATAACGTATTCCGTAATACGTAATTTATGTTCTATTTCTCCTATCTTCTACATATAATAATTATAATAATTCGAATATATGATATTGCATCTTTCGCTTCAAATTTAGGTTAATTTTATTTATTAAAATTACTCACCACCTATAATAAAAATTGTTTTTTTTTAACTTTCTTTCTTTCGTATTTATTTTAAGTCTCAAAAATTAACTGTCATAATATTTTGAAAACAATTGTTTCATTGTTTATATAAAATTCCAAAACCTACTTACAATATTTAAGTATTTTCATACGTCAAAAAATTGATTTTTATAATGATAAAATTTGTATGAAAACGATTTTTTCGAGAGATGAGACCTAGCTAAAACGATTTTTTGCCCCCCAAAATTCCTTTTCAGTAAATTTCATCCAAATCGTTAGGGCCGTTTTCGAGAAAAGCACGCACAGGGTCAGGCGGAACGTTAGGAACGTTACACTTTTTCGTGCATGCAGCCGGTGTTTCATCAATTTATAAGACGTTATCACGTCAAAAGAATTAGGTTATATAAGTTTTAACCCAGAAGGCTGTAACTCTCTCTTATAAAGACCATACTTTATCTTCCATACCACACAGCACACTGTGCAACAGACAAAGACAACCGAAACAAGGTCGCGATTTCTTTCAAAGTTACAGATTTCTCCTTCAACAGCACAAAAAATTTCAAACACATACGTCGCTAAAGAAGTTTTACTTCAAAAATAATCTACAAATAACAGTTCTAAAAATCGATAAACACATTTAAACGTACTTTAGTTTGGCAGTGTTCAAGCATTTCATGTATATCACGTAATCTTTCCTCACTTTGGTATTGCACTTTTTCCTCCATGTCGGCTAAAGCTTGTTTTAAATTTTCTACTTCATTCTGATGCAATTCCGTTAAATCATTTATCTGAAAACATTTTTTCGCAACGTGAATATTACCTAACCTTGCGTTACCAAAGTACAAAAAGAGTTAACCTTGACGAAATAAATAACTGTAGTTCGGTTCACTTATTCTAAGTGCTGACTGTTATACTTGACAATATAAGGGACACTTTTTAAAGTGAAACTTTTATTCTATCGTCCCGAATTTTTCTGGCCGTCTGTTGCATGTCGCATTACAGGCGGCCGCGGAGTAGGGGTAAAGTGAAAGGCGTTCGGAGTAGGCGCTCGGTAGAGCAGCCAAGGCCAATATGGCGGCGCCCATGGTTAGCACCAGCTGACCGTGTAGTATGTATAACACATAGTCTGTCTGTCATGCGGGCAAGTGCTGTACAGTGTTTACATGTTTTTATTCGTGTATTCATGTGAATATTGTTGTTTATAATTAATCGTGATGGATAAGTGTCTACAATCCAACGCCTACAATCCAATAAAAGTTTCACTTGCGTCGTGGTTTCTTAAAACCACACAACTGTTTTTGTTTGTGAGGAACGGGTATTGTTTGAATTACTAATTGTTCTTCTCATTCTTACCGTGATTTTGGAATTTAAGAACTTTCAGAAACCCATTCCTTAATATGTTTCACTGTATACAACTTATGCAGGGTGTTTCATGAGGAACGGGAAATATTTTGATAGATGGTCGAGTGTCCTTAACTATACAGGGTGTCCCATTAAGAATGGGACATAGAACAACCGCAGATTCTCCAATTCAAAATAAAACGATTAAGCGAAATATGCTTAGATAAAATGTTACTCGCTCTACCAGTGGCGTACGGCAGGAGTAAGTAATGCTTGTACCCCTTCTAAATGTTACGTCGCTGTCTAAATTTTAATTTTGACTATAATTTTAATTTTTTTGATATTTTCTAAGTCAATAATGTACACTAGTTAGTTTGTTGTAAAGTCATTGGTTTTCGAGATATTCGCAGTTAAAGATAGATAGACATGTACTTTTTATTTGTATTATTATTAATAATATTCATTTTTACAATTTTGTCTTAAAAAAACTGCGAATATCTCGAAAACCAATGACTTTAAAACAAACTAACACGTGTACATTATTGACTTAGAAAATATCAAAAAAATTAAAATTATAGTCAAAATTAAAATTTAGACAGCGGCGTAACATTTAGAAGGGGTACAAGCATTACTTACTCCTGCCGTACGCCACTGGTAGAGCAAGTAACATTTTATCTAAGCATATTTCGCTTAATCGTTTTATTTTGAATTGGAGAATCTGCGGTTGTTCTATGTCCCATTCTTAATGGGACACCCTGTATATAAAGGGGAAAA
This sequence comes from Xanthostigma xanthostigma, assembly GCA_963575645.1. Classification (NCBI taxonomy): domain Eukaryota; kingdom Metazoa; phylum Arthropoda; class Insecta; order Raphidioptera; family Raphidiidae; genus Xanthostigma; species Xanthostigma xanthostigma. Next base: position 9,867,836 of record OY754469.1, on the reverse strand, counting down.
TGTATAGAATGCCAATATTATTGAAGTTTGTGACATTTGTGTAAGCTTACAGTTCGATTTTAGAACACTCGATCACTCTTCTACATCACCGGAAACCCTTTTACCTCAACGTTCCAATACCTCAAAAATAATACCGATTCTAACGAGGAAGCAACACCGATTTAAAAAAAAAAAGTGTACGCATCTGAACTAAAAAAAAGAAGATTATTACTTGTTCTTCCAAACGTTCACAACGAAACCGTTCTTCTTGTAACGCAGAATTTAAAAACTGAACATCCGTCTGTAAATTCTTAAATGATTCGAGCCGTTCCCGAAGACGTTCATAGTCTTCTCTTCTCTCTTGCAGTTCGTTGAAAATTGGTTTTAAATCGAACACATCGGTCCCTTGCTGTACACTCGCATGTACTTCACCGTGATTGCCGCTTCCGCTATGATACCTAAATTTGATAAAATTCAACATACGAAAATGTCATCTTGAATTAAATCAAACTATTATTTTTATCGCAGACATTGAAGTTCAACCACAGTCAATTCGTTTATAGTATATATCGGTTATAACGACGGCTTCAGGACCATACAAAAGACGCCGTTATACCCGATCGTCGATATAACATTTTTAAACGACTGATCAAAATGAAATCTAGTCGGAAATACGGAGCCTAAAAAGTCTAGTGGCGCGAGGAGAAAGACAATTATTTTGTTTCTTCCGAACTATAAGCGAATTCAACTGTTTTATGAAGTGCACTATAAAAAAACTGACGTCATACCCCGGTATGCTTTCTGACGTAACACTACTGCACTCGCTTCCTTCGTCGCTAGGGAATTTATTAGCCGAATGACTATGTGAACCTGTGTGAGAACCGCCAGTTGGCAAAGCTCCGGCCGGTAATGTTGCAGAACCGTGATGAATACCGCTGCCACCTCCGCCGGCGCTGCCGGATCCTTCGGCCGAACTGCCCCCTATGTACCACGCTAGGAATTAGAACAATGCATTCAGATTGTGCAAACAGTTAGTGCGTATTGTTAAAGCAAGAATGTGTTAGGGTCTCAGCTTGGCTTCAATCATGCACACAGATATTAAAAAAAAAAACAATTCAATGATGATAATATCGCAAGAGCAATTAACTAAATACAAACAAAAGAAGGACGAAGAGAAATTTTACAAGATAAAATTAAATACACAGTATATACACCGTTTTAGTGCTTCAGCAACATAGCAACCCTACGTCGAAGAAGAAAAAAAGAAAGACTAAAGGTTTCTAGAACTTTCCCCGTTAAGGTAGTACGAGCACCAAGGCAATTTTAAATAAAAGGCTTGATTTTTTTATATTTAACATTGGCTTTATGGTAAAACGGTAGATGGATGATATGTTATCATTGATTTCTCCAAAACTAGTCGGTGGAAATTAAAAAAAAACTCTTTAAATTAAATTTAAAACCTTAATAAATTATTGAAAACAAAAAAACAAAACCCGTTGTGCCAGACTAATTAAAAAGATATTTATTTATTTATTTATTGTTTAAAAATATAATAAAAAAATTAAAATATAAGTAATTAAATAAGGAGTAAGTATTACAAAAATGCTACAAAAATAATACAAAATATTAAAAGATTAAATATCTTTTTAGTTAGTCGGGCACAACGGTTTTTTTTTGTTTTCAATAATTTATTAAGGTTTTAACTTTAATCTAAAGAGTTTTTTTTTTAATTTCCACCGACTAGTTTTGGAGAAATCAATGAAAACATATCATCCATCTACCGTTTTACCATAAAGCCAATGTTAAGTATGCCTACTTTTGAAGTCATTTATTTATTTAAATAATCAGGCAACTCCCCCTAAAATTTTCAGAATTGGTTGACTTAGTCCAACTTCATATAAAAAAAATCAAGCCTTTTATTTAAAATTGCCTTGGTGCTCGTACTATCTTAAGTTTAATTGGTTGACAAAAAAAAAAAAAAAAACAAATGAATCAACTCTATCTCTTTTTCTGTCATATTTCTGGAGAAGTATTTAAATTATATTAATTTCGGTAGATTTTTCAATACCTATAAATTTATCGTAAAATTTAAAAAAAATAAAAATAAAGTAATGTAGGTACAAAATGGATTTAATTTCAAATTAAAATTGTATATCGTTGTACAAATAAAAAGAAGTGCCCAATTTCCTCCACCGAAAGTTTTTTTTTAGTGTTTAAAATAAAAGGTACCGCTAACATGCTTCAAAATCTATTGTATTTACAAACACTTAATTTGAAACATTTCTAATATACTACGGTGATTAAAAGACCACCAGCTGTAATGACTGTTTGGGCCTAGTATCAAATCATTTTATCGATTTATTATCTTTAATAATAAATTAGAAATCCAACCGATACTTCCATCAGTTCTTGAATTGTAATCTAGGTTTTGAAATCAAGACCTAAACTTTTTAAATCTGTCCAGTTCAACAACAGACAGAAATACTGCCAGAAAACATTGATTAATATTTAACATATGTACCTTCAGAAACATTAACAAATAAATAAAATCAAGTTCACTGAACATACACAAATAATGATGATTGAAGTATTCATATTATAAAACAATTACCAATTCGTTTAGTGGAAGACGTCGTAATTTTGGGTGTTTTTTTGTAAAAAAACATACCGCAAACAACAAAACAAAATCAAATGAATCAAAAAATAAAAATGTTGTTATAAAAAAAAATGGAATAAACCCGTATTTTCACAGTTTGACATTTAATAAATAAGAGAGCTGTCAAGATACAAAAAAGAAAGAAATTGTTTTACTGCGAATTGCAATAATTTCTGAAAATTCCATGTAAAATTTTAAAGACACAAAAATAAAATAAATCGTTAATACAAATTTAAAAAAACAAGTAAGTTTGAAACTTAGTTTGTAAGAATTAAAAAAACCATAAAAAAAACATGCTACAAATCGTTGAGGTTGTATCGAATACATACTTGATAATTGATTTATATTATCAGCGCTTCCGAATTTGTTCTTAATGAGATGAGCGAACTCACGTGGCTTTGACATAACACTGCCGCTGAAGCCCGTAATGCCATCTCGAATATTGCCACCGACATTTCTAAAAAGAAAAATACAAAAATAAATTCCGCAACGAAACCTCACTCAGAGCTGGGCAGTGCTCTCAGTGCTTGTATTAATGCTTTAAGCACTTCGTAAAACAGATGCCCGATGGGTTACAGCACTAGCATAAAGACTTGCTACTTATTATCGATGCTTTTAAGCATTTTTGAAAATGAAAGTGCTTGACGCTTGAATAAATCCAGCGTTTATAAAAGTGCTCGATGCTCGGTGTTTTGCCCAGCTCTGACATCTTTTCGTAGGAAGATGAGAATAGTTCGACTCACTTAAGTCCTTGTCCGACATCCCTGAGAACGGTCCGCGGCTGTCTTTGCGTCGCAGCACACCCCAAAGTCTCCCACTCTCTCACCCGCTTATTATATGCGTCTAATTTTTTCTGTAATTGCGCTATAACATGAGCACTCTTTTGGTTCTTTTTTTCAAATACGGCTTTAATTCGTTGTAGTTGTTGCTTATCGGCACTTGCAGCCAATTTCAAATATTCATTCACATTATCTGCAATGAATTTTATAATATGCTTTCTTTTAAGCCTTTCGTAATATCGTAAAACAACATGCAGTTCGATAATACAATGAACACAGCAGGGGCGCCGACTCCATGGGTGCTCGGTGTCTTTAGCACCTGGAGAAAATAAACAGCGGGTGCGGAGCACCCTCGACTACAAACGTGCGAACTGTAGAGACGTCATCGTAGCTTCGTAGCACTTACACTAATTATGAAGGAGTCTCGAGACATAATTACAAGTAATACATATCGATTTTACTTAAAATAAAAAATACATTTAACTTTCAATAGATTGATCGTCTCGCGCTTCGTCATTTTTTGACAAATGAGCACCCACAGGTTCGCTAAAAGCCAGCGAAATTATGAATGACCCGCCTGGCACTGCTTGCGTACTTCGCTACAAATAAATACTACATGCGAGACTGGTTTCATATCGGTATAATATACGCCCAATTAATTTAATTTTTTCCCAACAATTTCTTAACTTTTAACGAATCGATACCACTTCAGACGTACAGTGCAACTATACATAAAAATACTGAGCACAGGTACAAACCATCACGTTCAGTCTGTTCTTGACGGATTAGTTCTTTGGTACGTCCTATTTTGTTTTGAAGATGATGTAACGCAGCATCGGAACGGCTTCCAGGCGTTCCGTCCGCTTCATCTGCGACTCCGCCCACCGTCAATTCACCGCTGCCATTGCTCAGGAAAGATGCCGATGCCAGATAAAACTCAGTAGGATCCTGAAAAATCAATAATATCGATAACCGATACAATAAATTAATGTGCGTTAATAAGGTCTCATGTCACCCCAACTTCGCACCAAATATTTAATCAAAAATTTAACGTTAATATTATCACTTCAAATTAAACAATAAAAAAATATTCATTTCAACAATGAAACGATTTCTCAACGCTAAAATATTAACAGAAGGGTTTATTGAAATTTTAAATCAATTACCACATTTATCATTTCTTTTGTCAACATTTGAAATGAAGCGGAACTATTTCGCAGATATCGCGATGATTCAAATTTTAAACAGATATCGTAAAATATATCAAAAGAATAAACGTTTTGTTAGAGTTTAGAAATAAAAGTCGATTAAATCCAAGTACCTAATTAACATAATCTTGCAAAAAATAGTAAACAAAGCACCATGTTTGTTCAAACTAATTACTAATAGAACGATGGGCAATGACAGTTGTTTACAAAGAATTTAATTGTGTTACACAGATGAATGCATAAAATTAAATAACAATGTATAATATGACGTTACGTCGAATTCGTTAACTTTATATTAGAGAGAATGATTACAGTTATTTTTTTTAATTATCAGAGCCCTGCAATCTGAAGCGACTGTGGGAAAAAAACATTGAAAAATACACAGGCAAGAGGTATTTATCTTGTTAAATAGTTATTGGCGTAACTAGTAGTCTAAGACCCAAGTCATTCATGGCGTGTCATGACTTAGCCTACAAGTTGCGCCCAAAATTTTATTCAACAATTGCGCGTTATTCATGTTTTAATTATAATGAGATGTTGTAAATATCTATTTATTTCTTTATAAAAAAAACTGTCAATACTAACAGCACCAAACAGCACGATTCAATGTTTTGGTTTGAGGTTAGCCGGTTATGAATAAACTCCATGTCGAAAACATTCGGCCTCTCAATTTTAGTCTCAATGGGTAACAACGGAGTTGTTGTTACCTACTATTTCGTTACGACTCAGAAAATAGTTACGTTTATTTTCATTACTCCACAATGGCCGAGCTAGTAGGAATCTTCATTGAGTTATGACAAGTAATTGTCACCAGTCGGTAAATGGCTATTTAGGGTTCGGTTTTTAGGCATGATAAAACATGAATAACGCGCATGAGTTGAATAATAATACAAACGTACCCCATTTAACTCAGAAACAAAAGCACAAGAATCGTACCCGTAATTTGTAGACATCGAAACTTCACAAAAAAAAATGTTTACTCCCTGAAATTACTCTCCAGAATTAAAAATCTACTTTATATAGACCTCATGACCTCATTTAGTATGGCTGCATAAATTAAGTCAGATACAGTTATGTTCGGGGGCCGGAAAAAATAAGAATAATAAAAGATAATCAAACCTCAATGTCAGCCGTTGAAATGAATTCTTCTGCAGTGATGACATGTTCAGGATTGCCACCACGATGCGGTGTTGCAGGCGGCTCCTCTGAGTCTGTGGTTCGATCTCGTTCTCTCTCTCTGTCCCTCCGGTGGGCAGTCGGAGAACGTTGGCGTCCTCTCAAACTGCCTGAACCGGTGGAACCTCCCTCCGGTACCTACACAGAAAAAATCGCTTCCTTGTAACAACAATCAAAATTCATCGATCTGGAGTCCTTTCATCGTCCTGTCCGCTCTTGGAACTTCTCTGATTCCCATAGTCATGCTCCAAATGTAAATAATCAGAATGGACCTACAAATTAACTCCAAGTCACAGGAAAGACTTTAATTTTTTCAGTTATATTCCAGAGATTTTCACAAGCGATCGATAAGCCGATAACATGTCAAAATAATCTTCTCAGCAATGTCATCGATGTTCATACACATAGTTAATGGTGTGAGCATGCTTGTGGTACGCTACGAATCTGCTTTGTTTTAAAATAATAAAAATGCTACTGAAATAAAGGCGGATTTAAACATCAAACAATTACCAAAGTGCATAAGAGTCACATCTTACTGATCATTTATTGTTAACAAGAATTTATATGATTCATTTCTTTTTGACCTTGGATTATTCATCTGCATTATTCTCTATACTAATTGGAAAACTATTCCGCAAGGCTGCCATTATGCCAAATAGAAGATAAGATTATAGATGCCCGGTCATCCACGTTTATTGGCAAATATTCTACTCTATTCTAATAGAAGAATATACTAGGCTTAAAGCCTCTCATATATCTAAAAAATTATATATTGTGCGTCCTATTTTGAAAGAGTATTGAGTAACCAATGGAAAACCCATATACATATAAATTACTATATCAAGCTTCGTCTATTTACTCAATGTGCGGTGAGCGAAAGCAACAAAAAGCGCAAAAAAATGTCTCCGTCTTTTTTCGAAGTCATTCTGTGATTGTACATCTCTTTTTATCAAAAGTTCTACTTCTTTATCTACGTCAGTAGCCAATCAGAATCAACGAACTGTTATCACAAAAAAAAGACAAAAATATGAATGGCGCTTACATGGTTTTTGTTCTAGCTGCGGTATATTTTTGTATATGTATATGAGAAAACCATAAGTTTTATATATAATAGTATATTGTGCAGCTAGTGCGACAATGCCGCACGAGTTGCACATACTATTTTTTATTACGAATCAAATTAAATTAAAATTTTATTACGAATTAAAAGAAGAAATTAGAAGTAATAAAAATTAAAATTGAATCATTAAAAAGCTGAGAATTCAGTTAAAATTGTTATTGTATTGGTAACTATGGTAACTCTGAATTTGCGTGCGGCAAACAATAATTTCAGTGCGACAAATAAAGTTTCCGCACGCAAATGAAAATAGCTACTTTTCAACCGTAACAGCGTGCGTAAACATACCACTTTTCCCGCATGAGTAATAAAAAAATTGGTTGTCTGTAAAGTCGGTTTACGGACGATAGTTTTACGTGATAACGCATTCCGTAATACATAACCTAAATTTTAGTAGCTGTCAAACTTGGGCCGAAGCCTACTGCGCTCTCGATTGCACGCACAGGGTCAGGCGGAACGTTAGGAACGTTACACTTTTTCGTGCGTGCAGCTGGTGTTTCATCAATTTATAAGACGTTATCACGTCAAAATATTATATTTAATTAAATAATAATGCGCTTGTCCGCTGATAGAAATAGAACATGTATGTGTCTTTATTACAAATTGATTAAAGAATTGTTTACACATTGTTTCAAATAGGGAATGAGCCATATTATTCGAACGTTATGACTGCATCATTGTTTCCCACAAGTACCTACATCAAAATTCAAAGTCATCGCACAATATAATCCAGTTAATTAGCATATTGTTTACTTATGTCGGGCACGCGCTATTTAAATTTATGTAATTCGAACTTTCCACGTTCGATGTCTAGGCTGAGACCTATATTCAAAACACTCTCAGAATTAAAATTACATACGAATAGGTTATCCAGGACGGAACATTTTTAGAGACAATAAAATTCTGAGAAGACATAAAATTTAAATGCCATGTCCATTTAAACATTTTATTTCTGTAAAATTTAGAAGATGGTAAATAGTTGCTCACTATGATCACTGAAGCTAAATCCACTTTTGATTCCGAACTGTCTAGATCCGGCTTTATAGGAACACCAATCAGAAATCTAATTATAAAAAATCACAGAGAGTCACGCGGGAAATTAGCTGCAGACAAAATAATAATGTGTTTGTTATCATTTTATTGACCACGGAAATACTGATAATAAATGGTCGATTGTAGTTTCGTCACAAATTAGAATTTATAAACAGTAGAGCCTCGATTATACGAGCTATAGTCGACCGAGCCCCGCCTCAAATAATCGAAAAACTCGGATAATACCGACTTTAATTATTTAAAAAAAATTGGTTGTCTGTAAAGTCGGTTTACGGACGATAGTTTTACGTGATAACGTATTCCACTCGAATATCATATTTAATAATACATAACCTAAATTTTAGTAGCTGTCAAACTATATTTTTACCGACTAATAATTTGATCAACCAAAGCAAAATACATATTTTAAGCAATTATAAGACATTTAAAAGAATGTATATATATTATATTATATTTGTTAACAAATTGTATAATTTATCTGGCCATCTGTCAGATGTAGCTTTCGCTGGAACAGCCGAAAAAAATGTTGAACGCACACTACTCTCTGACGTCACGCGAGAAAAGAGAGAGACTACCGCTTATATCGCGCTCTCGCTTGCGGAACGTTACTCTTTTTCGTGCGTGCAGCCGGTGTTTCATCAATTTATAAGACGTTATCACGTCAAAAAGAATTATAAGATGGTTTTAAATCATGAAGAGAAATATTTAGTCTAATGATTGAAAATCTTATTCCGGACACATCAGAATTCCGCCCGCATTCCGGACAAAGTTTTAGAATCCCGTATATGTGCGGAAAAATCCGGAAGAATGGCAACCCCACCTGTGATGTTACATCTCGAAACAGCCTCATACAATCATGACCAGAATCGAAGGTCACAGTCTGCTTTAAAACTTTTGGGTAAAGCAAATGATTTGCCGGTCATTTACAAATTTTAATTACATCATTAAATGATGTTTAAATTAACAAATTTTGTTTAAAACTCGCGACGGCTCCGTTTCTCACCTCAATTATATTATTAACATTTAATAGTGGCCAGTGGTATCATTGAATATTCACAAATAAATCGGACAGAAACAATGGGCCATTTTTAACTGCGCGTATTAACAATTATAAATTATTCATTTAGTTATTCATTTACTAATCTACAAGCTTACATAATTAAAATATTTTTTACTAACGAAGCAAAATATATTCACAGATCATTTATGTAACCTTGCCAGAGACTACATATTTTTCAATTCAAAATTTTATTTAAAATGATGTTTTATCACTATAGAAAAAATCTCATTATATTACTGAACAATAATTTTGTTGCTGTTGTACTTCGTAATTCGGCAAACAATACTTTCTCTTTTTGTATTCATATTGCCGATAATATTAATTATAACATAGATTTGCATAGACAGATAATTTTTGCTATTTTAACAATAGCTTCCAAAGTCCAGGTCAAACTTTTATGAGCGCTAAAAATGACAATCATTTATTGAAAAAGAATTTAATAAAAAAAAGACGCCTGGCAGATGTGAAGCATATTTAAGCGAAATTCTGGTAACTAAATATCGCCCTGTAATTAAATATTGCCTTATCATTTAGTTGTCACCTACAAAAACCAAGTTGTAATTCAACGCATACACAAACCTTTAATGTATTTAATAAAATAAAAAATAAATAAGTCAGCTCATTTACACTCGACTAAATGTTCTGGTTATTTATTTTTTATTTTATTAAATACTTTTAAGGCATTAAAATTCCAAAATACCTCACTACCCTTCAGCCAGGTCTTCGATCTTGTGTTCAAGGCATTACAAAAGAAATGTTATACACAATTTTTCACGCTGCCTCAACTACCTACCCAAAAAACTTTTCTTCATACCTCAGTCGAAAGTACATACTTTCGGCATCAATTGTAAAGCAGAAAGTCTAACATTTACGCATTGGTGAGATTATACACTGATGCGGGAAGTACGTTCGTTCGGGCGGAAATAAAGATAAAACAACCTATCGACTGTTGTCTAGATGTCGTTTCCATAGCAACCCTATTACATTTCAGCTAATAGTCGCGAGCAGCTGTCATTCGTGTTTTTACGTACAACCTCAAAGCTGCTTGCTTGGAATTTACCTGTGTTTTTATGTAATTAATACTTACGACCGAGGTATGAAGAAACATAACATACATTACCTTGTCCGAAAGTTTGATATCTTGCACTATGCAGTGCAAGATATCAAACTTTCGGCCAGTGTGGTGATTGCTATGTAATATACTATTAACAGCTCTCCTACTATACAGTGTGTCCCCGGTTTGAGTTCACAATAGGTGAGATTGACCAAAAATTTTCGAATTGGAATTTCATATTTTGGGATTCCGCCCTGCTTGGTCTGAAACTTATTCTTAGTTTACTTTCGATTTTTTTAAAATCAAGTAGGCCTTTACAGTTGAGCAAAACCTCTTTTCATTTCAGGTAAAGTACCTTTTCCGTTCATAGTACGCAAAAGTGTCACTAAGAAAAGTTGTTCACAATGAAAAATTATGGCGTTATGCAAATTTTCAGAATGATCGGCCTACTTTGATAATAGAAGTAGAAAAATATTTATTATTAACAATTACATGATAAATCTTAGATGAGAAAACAGGATGATTAGAAGTGTTCAAATTAACATTCAAATTTTTACAGTTTATCAAAAAAAATATATTAAACTTCAATTACTCTATTTGGCTTCCTCCACGCGATTGTTTTTCATTCAAAACAAAAGAAAAGTGGATTTTATCAAAGTAGGCCGATCATTCTGAAAATTTGCATAACGCCATAATTTTTCATTGTGAACAACTTTTCTTAGTGACACTTTTGCGTACTATGAACGGAAAAGGTACTTTACCTGAAACGAAAAGAGGTTTTGCTCAACTGTAAAGGCCTACTTGATTAAAAAAAATCGAAAGTAAACTAAGAATAAGTTTCAGACCAAGCAGGGCGGAATCCCAAAATATGAAATTCCAATTCGAAAATTTTTGGTCAATCTCACCTATTGTGAACTCAATCCAGGGACACACTGTATATCTAGGGTTTTCATTTGTTGCGCTGTTTTGTATCAATTCACATGTTCATTATTCACCAAAAGTCTGGACAGATAAAATAACACTACTGCTCACACATTTACATACCTTGCCAGTGTCGTGCATTGAGGAATGATGAGGTGTGTGGGTGTCAGAACGGGGTCTGCATGGAGAGGCACTACGACTCGATGTCTTACTACTAGCTGATGGTACGCCACTCACGTGCAAACTGTCCATCACGGTCTCATCAACCCATACACGATGGAATACATCACAGCTCTGCATCATATTTATAATATATACATACATTAAACAATATAAACCACTCATACTTATACAGACTGTCCGGAAAATGCGTCCGAAAAAGTTACTCGGGGTGCTAAAAATAATTCGGAACAAGAAATTCTTCCCGAAAAAAAGCATCTTTCCAAGAAGATACGGTTGTGATCTTAATAGTCACTGGATGACTTTCTTTCGTAACATGGAAACTTTCTAATTAATTAGATAATTGGGCTTTTTACTTTAAAAACGTTAAAACCGGCTTTATTTCGCTTTATTTTTAGCACCGTAACTTCTAAATTGTTCAGATGTATTTCTTTAGACACACATGTACTGAGATTATAGATTTCAGACGCTCAGCATATATAATATGTGTACTAGCATTTTCGTTCATTATATATATACCTACATCATGGATTATTAATGGCAATTTTCCTTAAGGGCATAGTGAAGGATCAAAAAATTATTGAAGCAATTGGGGCTATTGGGCATACTGTCCTTGGATTAATAGGTCATATGCATAAAACTCCAAATTGGTTAAAATTTTTATTTCGAAATATATTTTAGTTCTTGATCATAACGTAATGGTTATTTTATTAATCTAATCACTGAAAAAAAAAATTTGAAAAGTAGTTTGACCCTGCAGGCCATCCCTGTAACTTCCCGCTATTTTCGAGTTCAAAACGCTCAAAAATATATCAAATATAGCATAAAGTTTATTTTTTAGCTCTTCGAGCTCAAAAAAAAACACTTTGTTACGAAATTTTCGTTCAGGATGTCTCATGAACAAATGAACCGATTTTAAAGCGATTTGCGGCAGTCGACGCAATTTTTTAACCTTAAAAAGTAATTTAATACAGAAAAATCGATCTCAAAGGAATTTTACGAGCAATTAAAAAAAAACACTTTTCAAAAATTTTTCGTTCACGATATTGATGCGGTTTGCTGCAATCGACGCAGTTTTTTTAACCTAAGAAAGTAAATTATTACAAAAAAATCGATTTGATAAGAATTTTACGAGTAATTTTAAAAAATTACTTTTTTCCTAATTTTTCGTTCACGTTATCTCATGAACAAATAAACCAATTTTGATATGGTTTGCGGCGATCGACGCAGTTTTTTTAGCTTAAGAAAGTAATTTATTACATAAAAATCAATCTGATAACAATTTTAAGAGTCATTTTAAAAAAACACTTTTTTACGATTTTTTCGTTCACGGTTTCTCGTGAACAAATGAACCGATTTTGATGCGGTTTGCGGAAATCGACGCAGTTTGTTAAGGAGAAGAGCTGATTAGTTTTTGGAGTTAATCGGTTTAGTAGTTTAGAAAATTTTTTATAAAAACAAATTTTTAAAAATTTTTGAAACTTGTTTTTTTAAGATTTCTCAAAATTTTTTGGGCCGAATCATTTCAAATTTTCAGGAAGTCTAAGTTCACCAAGATCACGTCAGATGCCGCAAACCGCGTTTCAGTCGGACACTCCGTTCAAAAGATATAAAAGGTTTACATACATACATACATACACACACACACACACACACACACACATACATACAGCCCTACGGACATCATCGCCAAAATAGTTTCAATAGCTTCCTAGGACCTCAAAACGTCGAGATCTGGCGAAAACTCGATTTTCGAAAATCGGGGTGAAACCAATAACTTCCCGATTTTTGAAAAAAAAATTTTTTTTTTTTAAAGCGGGAAGTTAATACAAATAATAAAAAAGAAATGTAGAAAATAAGCGCTATTTTCGAATTTTCAAAACGCATCGTGACGTCAGAGTATATATCAACAACAGTTTTCATGACGACTGTGTCGTATCACAGTAAGATTATGTCAGTATTTAGAGAAAACAACAAATAAACTTCATTTAGAACATTGACAATTTGACATCAAGGTTGGCATGCATCGTATATCATGACGTCACATAAGCCCGCGAACATGGCCGATTGTTTAAACTGTCTATTTTTGAATGTGGAATTTAATATTTTTTTTCCTATGATAATATTACATTTTTAAATGATTATCAATTTTTTTCCGTATTATAAGTTGACTAAATAATCTATTAAAAATATAAAAAAAAATCATGCATATGACCTATTGAGTCATTTCAATATGACGTGACTCTGATGACACAACTTCAAAAAGTATCGATGCAAGGTTCTTGCTAAAACCCATAATACCTTTGGGACAGCAGTCATTGCGCATGTCGCATCACAAGAAAATGACAAAAAATAATTTAGCCATTAATTTTAGGATTTATAAAATAAAATCTGTCGAGCATTCATTGCAGACAACTTCTCTTACCTAACCAAAACTCTAGAACGCTTAATATAATTTTTTTTGTTATTATTATATTTTTTGCAGAGATATGAGGTACTAAAATATTATTTTATAATTACGAGCTAATGCTAAATTGCTCACAAATATACATAATAATAATATATACAATAACCGATATAAGTAATATCTACAATTCTTTATTTTAAAACACACCATGTCCTGTTTAAGCTATCTATTTAATTTATTTACATAACGAAGACAAGAAAAACATTCATACAATCATTGTTATTGAGATAATTTAATTAAAAAATGTTAAATATGCAAATACAGTCAAACCTCACAAAAGTCGTACCTACTCAGTGCCTGTCTCTTTAAAATTATTTTTTTCTACTCCAACGCTCCCTCATTCGTACCCTTATTTTATTACATATTCTGTAACGATTTTTACCACGCTCTTACACCGAAATAATCGGCCAACAAAATCGGACTAACTTTCTCATATTCCTCCATGCATTTTGAGTTTGAATACATTAGACTGCCCCTGATGTATGGAAACTATATTTATATGATCACAATCTAAGGTCATTGTCAAATTTTTTGACAATTCTTTCTGCAACCCAGGAAGTGTTGAAGAAATAATAATTTCTATATTAAAGTAATTTATGTTTTAAAATGGAATAATCTAATCAAAAATCTATTTCTCACGTTATAAGTATAATTGAATAAACAATTTAAAAGTGCAACTTTTCAACAAGGTGGGTACGAAGGGGAAGTACTATCATCATATATCTATTAATTAACTATATGAATCATTGCCTATCTACTCAATGTGCGGTGAGTGAACGCAACAAAGCGTATCGAAAATATATCTGCGTCTCTTTCTTCGATGTAATTCCCTGATTTCTCCGATGATAGGATTGGTTGATGTACTTGCATTCAATCTGAATAAAGTATTTCTGTTTCAAAAACTTTGTCTTTTTCTATGACGTTAACATGGGCGTACCTAGCTTTCGGCCCATGAAGGGGCAAATTCTTAAGCCGGATCCCCGTGCTTGTTTTGCCCTCCTGGTTACGCCAGTGCTTACGTAAAAGAAGTATATGTTTGCACCCTAATGGTTCGATTGCGATTTTATTCCTATGCTCAGTATAGAATAAAAGTTTATGACTCTCATTTATTAAAGGCACAGCGGTACCACAAAAATTACTTATGCGAGATTCGACTGTGATTATTTTCAATGAAAAAATGATATTATCCCAAGTTCTCACAACAATACATTATCTAATAAGTGCTAACTATGTGTACGAATTTTGTCTTTTATAAAAAAAAGAATTGTTAAGTAGGTACATTTAAATCTAAGGTCATATAATATTATGCAGATCTTATACCGTCTGTAGAAACCCTGCAAGTTAAACTAACAAAAATATTGTAGTTTACGATCTTATACTTGAATAAACGGACACAAGCTAATGCCTCAATTGGCTTAACATTCAGGTAACTTTTCCACAGAAACTAATCACTAAGCTTATAGAACGCAATCCTCCATATTTTTGCATTTATTGTAATGTACACCCAGGACCATAATTAGGGCTGTAAAAGAAAAAATGGCACCCCTTCAAAAATATTCGCAGAATTTTTATATTCGTACACAAATTGGTCATTTATTATAAAACCATAAGCTCAATTTGACTCCCCCAAATTTGGCGCCCGGTTGTGTTACACGTCCCACCCTCGCAAAATTTAAGAAGTGAGTCATACACTTACACTTCACAATGTAATATAAGCGGCATAGTTTTTATGCATGACAAGGGCGTGCTTTACATTGTTTTATTGGTTTGCCGCTACATTAAGCGAATGACTAACTCCGTAAACGCAACGTCGACTATAAAATATCTACGGTGGCAAAACAGTAAATGAAAGACTCAAGTTATAAACGTTTATCAATAATACATAATATACAAGTAGAATATTTAATATGCTTCGTTCCCAGGTGGTAGCTATTATCCAAATACATACATGACTGCCATAGCCTGGGACTGTGTTGCTGGGGTGATTTCAAATAAAAAATGTCTAATGAACATATCCCGGAACGCTATCCTAACTGACCTAGAAGCATTTGAAATTTTAAATAAGTAAGCCCACTAATGCAGGTATTCGGTTCGGCTGTTGGTTTTCTTATTATTAAAAAGACCAGGTGGCTGTGAATCACCATTAGTGTTTATTCGTGCTGATCCTGAGACTCTTCGCAATGCTACCACTTCAATTCTAAGAAGAGCTAGACTGTGTATACAGCAACTGGGTGGACATTTTGAGCAACTAATTCAATAAAGCGATTTCCTTTTAAATGGTTTTAAAATTAGTAGGGAATTCCTACTACTACTTATCTATTTCAAAAGTTTCTAGCTCAGTTGGGATAGCGTTCCGGGTATATGTTCATTAGATATTTTTGACTTGAAATCACCCCAGCAACACAGTCCCAGGCTATGGCAGTCATGTCGTGGGGCATCCTGTATATTGGGAAAAAAGTAAAAAAAATATCTTATATAAATAAAATGGTAAATTAGAATACATATTAAAGCAAATCTTAGAACATAATCAGAAATTTTCAAATAAAAAAGTTAAATTAATTCGTTTTTTTTATAACGTTAGAAGAGAATTACTTTGGGACCTGGGAGATAATAAATAATATATTATGTAGGTATAAATTTCTGATCATTGTAATGTAATATAATGGGTGTAGTGGATAATTAAAACTATATTTAACCTTAGATATATATTATATATAAATAATATATAGGTAGGTCAAATCCGAAATTGCAAGTACGTTTTGTCTTCAACAAAAAATATATAATATAGTCTAAGCTAAACTATTAATAATGACAGTAATTGTGATAATATAAAAAATCAGAGTGATACATACCTGTGGTAACTGTATATTCAATTACTCATAATTTAAAATTTAGATATTTGGAATAAACTTGTCAGTACATTCCGTAAATTAAAAACACAATAAATAACACAGAAATATCACGTAAAAACGCACAAAATATTAAAATTGCACAATAGCACTTTAATTACTGTTAAAGTACAATTAATTTAATTTGAATTGAAAATAAAATATCTATTGTTACACGCTCAAGGTGTTTTCACACAAATATGTCAGTGCATTGTCAGTAGAGATGGTATAGATGTCATAGACATGACTTGAATGAACATAGCCGCATAACAAAAAAAAATCCTGGAATATGTAACCAAGCTTAGTTCAATACAAACGTCAAATTCTACCTTTTCCCAGTATTATTTTCAACATAAATTTTAAACTTCCAATTGAATAAAGTAAAAAACGTATATAATAATTAATGTTTTTAAAAAAACTCAACACTGACACATATATATTTCACTACACAATTTTCCAGGCAAATGACAAATTACTATTACCTATTCCATTATTTTAATTTATTTAATTTTTCTAACAAAGCATTACCAAACGAAACCCTATACAGTGGACTTATGCTGTCCAGTAAACTATATGGTGTTTCAAAATGCAATTCGTCGTATTCGGTATTTAAATCATAACCTCTACCCACTATTCGGAAACCTAGCCCAGACATTTCAATACAATAATCATTGCCCTCAAGAGTAGTCAAATTCAAAAAAATTCTTTGGTCAGTTGATTCGAACACTTCTGACACTTTTATTAGTTTTACGTGTTCTTCAATATCGTTTATTAATGCCGCAGCTTCTGCATGCCAATTTTCTTTATCTAACACATTTTCTGTCATTTTTCTGCTTATATAGACACATAATTCAAGAATATCTATTTTTATGTATCTAATTTTAAAAATGGTAACATAAGGGTCGTCCGAGATACAAATTAGTATTATTAATATTAGACGAAACTACAAATTTTTAACCAAAACTATTTTTTCCTTGCATTTTCCTATTATTTGGTCACACACTGTCGCAATTATTTTAACAAAGAAATTAGAATACTCAGTCTGGGTTTTAATCACATATATTAAGGTGTAAGTAATATCCAAATTATTTGTTCAAAAGCACAAACGTCAAATTCACAAAACAAACTAGGCGAATAGATGATATGCTACAATATGTGTAATAATCTGATTCGGAATAATTCCGACATTTTACTTTGTTTACATTAGAGCTTTAAATACGTATACAGATTACAAGTTATACACGATTGCCGCGCTTTACTGAGGACTTTTCAGTGTCAGAATAGATCGTAAATAATAATTTATCCATAAATTTAAAAGTAATAAACTTGTGTGAAATTAAATAGAAACTTTATAATACAATTTTTGGACAGTTTTCAACCAGTATGTTAATTTAGTACAAATTCCTTAACTTACCTGCTTCATTGTTTGAGATCTACGTTGAGTGTTGACCCTGCGAAATGTTATGGAAGTTACATTACAATAAGTAGGTAATTATTTTGTGATTTTTTTTATAAAGACCTCTATTTATTGTCTACGCCAAAGATTCAAATTCATAATAGAGCAGTTCGAAACCAAAATTTGGTAAGATGTTTGGCGTGTACATATGCTAGCGCAATCCCTATTGTTTTTGGGGGAAAAATGGCGCATTTGCAGAAACGATATGCGATAATGCGCTATAACATTGTTTTTTTTTTCTGTTATAATGGATATTTTTCATATTGTTTT
Source organism: Xanthostigma xanthostigma (assembly GCA_963575645.1). NCBI lineage: Eukaryota > Metazoa > Arthropoda > Insecta > Raphidioptera > Raphidiidae > Xanthostigma > Xanthostigma xanthostigma. The sequence continues at coordinate 9,849,572 of OY754469.1, read as the reverse complement.
ATTATTCTATTTTTTTTCCAAGAAAGTTTTGTAAAATTTGTTTCGGAAATATTTTTAAAATAAAAAAAACTGCTGTTCATTTGTTCTGATCTGTTAAAAAGAAATTAGTTAGGTATTCATTTAACTGAAAATACAGTTTTCAATTAAAATCCAATCATTTAATTAAACAGGCAAATTTTTACATTTAATACAGTGTTAATATTCTGGTCGATTTATCTATCCGCAAATTTACATGTTGTTCTTCCATTTTTCTTCCGTAGTTTCTTAAAATTTCATAGATCACGATATTATTATAATGATTCAAACATTTCGGCTCAACAAAAATTGAATTGAAATCTGTATTACGAAAAAGTTATTAGAACAGTTTAATAATAAGATAGCAAGATGAAAATCTTATAATACACAAATGGGAAATAAAAACCTATGCAATATTGACGCTAGAAAAAATAGCTATTCTGAAATATAGGTACGCGAAAATTATCGCTTGAAATCTATTACATTAATAACAAAAAAAAAAACTTATCGTACTTATATTCGGAGAGTAACACTGCATCTCACATATATCTCTGACGACTTCTAAACTCCGAAGTACGCCATCATATTCCAATTTATGTAATAAATTACATTGTTCTAACATAGACAAGATAAGATCATCCAACATTTCTCTGTTGTTTCGTAATTGCAAATGCACATGAACTGAATACAAAAATACATATTATCTTTTTTTGACGTGATAACGTCTTATAAATTGATGAAACACCGGCTGCATGCACGAAAAAGTGTAACGTTCCGCCTGAGCGTGCAAGCGAGAGCGCGATATAAGCGATAGAGAGGCACGATCGGCAATGGCAATATGGCGCTAATAATAATTAATAAATGTCATTTTATTTTGTTAAAAATAACTGATCGCCGTCATTATGGATAAAATATGATATTATTCACAACGAATGGAAATGTATTGATCAATTGATAGTTTGTACACAAACGCAGCTACATTTTGTATCAAAAACAAATCTTGGGAGATATCTGCATTTCATAACAGCAGATAAATTATACGGTTTGTTAACAAATATATAATATATATACATTCTTTTAAATGTCTTTTATAATTGCTTAAAAATATGTACATATTTTGCTTTGGTTGATCAAATTATTAGTCGGTAAAAATATAGTTTGACAGCTACTAAAATTTAGGTTATGTATTATTAAATATGATGTTCGAGCGGAATACGTTATCACGTAAAACTATCGTCCGTAAACCGACTTTACAGACAACCAATTTTTTTTATTCAAACAGCACAATATGTACTCCAATGATCGTCTAAATGGTAGCGTTTAAAATTTATTTTTTGCACTTACCTAAAGAATTCCGAAAGTTGTTTATAAGTAACTTAACAGTTGAACGTATATTCCGACTTCGACTTTGATCCCAAATATATCCTGAGATCATTGTAAATCGATAAAGCGGCATACCTCGTACTAGCAAATGAAATATTTCATCGTAGTGACAAATATTAGCTAGATGCAAATAATGTAAATAAAAAATGTCATTAACTACAAATGTAACAAAAAATTAAAATCTATACTAATTAGTGATGTGCCGGATCGTTAAAAATGTATATCCGCGGATACGGATCTGAATACAGATATTTGGTTTCAAGATCCGCGGATACAGATACAGATCTTAACTTTCTTAAAATACGCGGCGGTAAATATTGCACATTGACCTTTGGAAAGAGACTATCTGTTATGGGAAAAAGTTATTGACCTTTTTAAGAATTAACTCTCATAACAGATTGTCTCTTTCCAAAGATCGATGTGCAATATCTCATTATAAAGATAGTTTTTAGTACCTTTGAGTTATGTACTATTGGTATGGTACTCACTACGATAAATTTTTGCAATATAAAGGTGCCAGATACGATTTTAAGAAATAAAAAATAATCTGAGTGGAATTTAACAGTTCTTCATTATTACCTAATCACCTATATATATAAATTTTCATCTATGAATTGAAAATTAATAAGGTAAAAGATCCGTAAAAGATCCGCCAAAAACTAACCGATACGGATCTTTCTTTTCCCTTGGATATCCGCGGATACGGATACGGATATCCAGCACATCACTAATATTAATACAAAAAGCTGAAGAGTTTGTTTGTTTGGTTGAACGCGCTAATCTCAGGAACTACTGGTTCGAATTGAAAAATATTTTTTTGTTGGATAGCTCATTTATCGAGGAAAGCTATAGGCTATATAATATCACGCTACGACCAATAGGAGCGGAGCATCAATGAAATTGTTACAAAATGTAACTCAAAATTTGTCCGTCCCGACAAAAACTTTTGAACGGAAACTTCGATCATCATGAAATTTGGACACAACATTCATCTGGGTAAACTAAGATGAATGTGCCTCCCTCCCATTCGTTCTTTTGCACTCGGGTGAAACCGGGCGGGACCGCTAGTAAAAAATATACTTACAAAGTCTTAAACAGACACGTAATTGATCACAATGATGCGTTACACATCGCCATGATTCCTCGCTGATGACATGTTCTCTGGAATCCGAGTCGCATACACTGATATCGATATACTGAAGTACACAATTGTTGCTTTTTATTAGGGCTCTTAATATGTCGTTGGAGAAAGACTGATAGTCAATTTTTAGTACAGTTAAAAATTGCAATCGCTCCAAGGAACGTATAAACTGTGGGAACGTAAAAGTGTTTTGCCAATTCTGAAATGCGCTCCGTATATCCAGAAACTTCAATGTTTTGGGACACGTTCGAGTACAGGATGACAAAAGTTTTAATATTTCGGACGAACTGAAATTTGCATTGTAAAAACTAACACTTCGTAAATGAGTTTGTGTACTGAAAAGAAATAAGTAACAAAAAATTATTTAAATACAGTAGATACCGATGAATTGAGACTAGAAACTTTGGTCCAATAATTAAAGCATCTACTATAATATAATACAATTATCTCAAGTTTTATGTAAAGACGAACTGCAGAGCAACAAAAACTTTGGGTTAATAATACTCTTTACAATAATTTTGTAACCGAGATATGAACGGTTCTTTCAGCGTTCCAACCGAATTTGTGATCGTTTGTAGACGGTTTCAGTACATGGTCTAAACATAACGTGATCATGGACCTATAGAATCAATTCCCTCAAAGTCGTCTCGCTGCCAATGGATCCAATTAATCGGAATCTACTGAATCAGTTTGAATGAAATGGAAAAAAAGCTTACTTAATGAAATTTGATAAATGATACGTCATCTTTTTGAACTTCCAAGCAAAAAACCAGTCTGTCAATCTCAGACTGTTTAATTGTACATTTTCACCAATCAGTAGCATAAAATATCTGCAACTGTTGTGAGCCACTATATCTAAACGATCTCGTATCCATTGTCGTGGTAAATATGGTTTGGACCAAGCCAGTTCAACAATACGTATATATTTACTATACCTTTGTGTTAAGATCGTTGTCCAAGTCTCTATTAAAAAAATATGCACTACCTATAAAATTGTTTAAACAAATACACAGAACTTACATGGTAAGGATAATAATAATATTAAAGAAAACAATTAGTTTTTTTTTGTACATCGTCATTCAAATAATTTCGTTAAAACAAAGAAATTTAAAGCAAGCCTACAATAAATTAAAGAAGAAATAATAATGCAAGAACTACTACCATATCAGAAACAAATGATTGTTGACATTAATTTTTTTTCTGCAAACATTGGATGTGTTCGTTGGTCCTTCTTTTTGAATGATGGGAGACGCACGCGCACAAACTATTTTTAGACTGCGTTTACTTTACTGGTTTACAATAATATAACCTGGATAGGGTTAAAGAAGGTACCTATCAAGGTTAGTTGATTACAGAGGTCGCCTAGTTCCATCTGACCAATCAGCGTAAGCGCGGAAATGACATCACGCCTAAAGAAGTTTCACTTTGGCACCCGACATAAGCTAACTATCTACGTATGTCCAGTCCAAGCCGAGCTACTTTTATATTAATAAATAGAAATTTAATTGTTTTAAATACAAATATAATGACTTACCTTTTAAGTCCAAATCAACATAAATGTGCAGATATTTCCAAAGAATTGGATTGTCAAGTGCTTCAAACCATCTGCGACACACATAGCCACATGCCAGCCTGTCTTTTCGTGGCAAAAACTCAAATATATGCATCAAAACTAAATCTGGCAAAAGATTCCATTGAGTCATGATAATTGAAAGAAAAAAAATTGGTTTATATTTTAGGTAATAGTTTTGGTTGTCTCATTTAGATAAATAGTATTGACGTTTATAATGAAATATATTGTTTTCCCACTTAAAATAATTACGTTATAATATGAAAATATATATTTTTTAAATTACTTGCAAAATTTAAAAACATAAATTCTTTAAAAACATCATGACGTCCAACAGAAAATTTTTTATAAAACTTAGATATTTTTTCTTAAACTATTATCTGTCAAAAAAAAATGGACGAGATATTTTTTCTTGGTAACATATTTTCTAAATGACAAATGTATCCACAGCTTACTGATCTCAATTTTTTCCCAGTAGAAAAATTGCACAGCATTGTTTTTTTGGTTACACAACTGAAGTAAAATGAAAATGGAAGAAAATAAAAAGCAAGTAATAGTCCTGTTATCGACACACAAATAATTATTGTACTGATTAATTAAAGCGATAATTTAGGTAATAAACACAATCAATCACGTAACTCATCGAATTAGATCAGCCAACACCTGATAGTTTCTCTTATATAATAGTTTTACGCCGTAAAAACCCATTCACCTGCAGATATGGAGTGCTAATGTACTACAAACCAACAGGACAGAGAAAGCGATAAACACGGTATATGTATGTCTCTTTCTGACCCGCCTTACTGTATGTTGTTGACGGAATGACTACTCAATATCTACAACACATTGAAAAAAACCTTGATTTTCCTCTTGCAGCAGTTCAACATCACTCTTTCGGCGCTTTTTTCTTCCAGTCTTCTGGTTTCTTAAAATTATGTATTCAACTTTTAAAGAGATCTCATTTCTTTAAAAGAGATTCGCCATAAGTTAAATAATAAATATCTGCATTTGACACGTATGTCTTCGGCAGAATGTATCATGCATAATTAATACAATATTGAGTGTGTGATTTGTTTATTATTTAGTCTTAAAATCCCATTTATGAGGAGCGATAGATGCACATATTTTCAGTACAAACTGTTATCTTGCATCTAGCACGAAATGATCATTTTATTGAAATAAATTCTTACAATCAGACGAACTGATGATGGTAACACTATACCACAGTATAAAGCTTGATTTATATATGTCGCCGGGATATTGTCAAATCCGTGATTTTGTAATTTCACTAGTGAAATTACAATATCACGATTGACAAAGATTCGTGATATTATAATTTCACTAAGTGAAATTATAATATCACGGGTTTGACAATATCCCGGCGACATATACATTAAACTGCGTAAATACCTACTATTTTAGATCCGGGATTAATGCCAAATCGTATTATGTAATGATGAATTATTTACATAAATCCACGAATAGATACTTTGCATAAAAAATAATAAAATTAAAAGATTTCACCTCGGACCGTCAACTTAGCTGTATTTCGTTTTTTTTTTTAATAATACTTCTCGGGAGAATTTACTTTTTAAGTGTCCTTTCCTGTGAACTAGCAACGAATTTTTTACGATAAATGTTTTGCCACATAATTCACACATATAAATTTTATTTCCAGTATGTGCATTTTCGTGTTCTTTTAAACTTGATTTGGAATAAAAGCCTTTATTACAAAGCTTACAAAAAAATGAATAAAGCTCGGAATGCCTTTTCATATGAGTTTCCAAGCAATTTTTGTGATTTGTACAAAAATCACATTTCCTACAAGCAAAGGCCTTCTGGTTCTCGTGAATTTTTTTATGCTTGGTAACTTCGTAAGATCGTTTAAATTGTTTGTTGCAAATATCACACGAGTATTGACGAGTGTTAGAATGGCTTAAAAAATGTCTACGTAATAATTTCAGTGAGGGGAAGTCTTTTGCGCATATTTTGCATTTTGAAAGTCGATGAAAGCAATCAAAATGCGTCTTCAACAAAACTTTGTTAACAAATTTCTTATTACAAACCAAACAAAGCAGTGGTTTTTCGTTCAAATCAGTATGCATTTGTTGACATTCAGTTTTATTTGATTTTAAACAAATAACACATGTTTTCTCGATCCTAGAAATTTTATCTTCAGACATTTCTTTCCTGTAAACGAAACACAAAAACAATTAAACAATAAATTGTCTGCTTTATAAAATAACATTTTGAAAGAAACGTATCTCTAACCACCACAATATTTTAACACACCTTATAATAAAACTATTACCTAAATAAAACAAAAAATTGAACTTGCTTTTTCTCTGGTGATATAAATAGTAAACACACCTATGGTATCAGCAGTCTAAATACCTACTTAATTTAGTTTTTTTTTTAATGTATGGGAAGTTAATCTTCATTGAGAAAGGTGGATATTAAACCTGGGCAACGAATCCTTTTTGACATCCATGTGTATAAGATCGTGCGCCAGTATGCTGTCGATCGCTGTGCGAAACATTTTTTACAAGCATCGCAAACGTACGGTGTCTTTAAGAAAGTATGCTTATACTTGATAATTTTTTTTTTCAGGAATATCACAAAGCGCGGTATATTTTCCTGTGTGTCTATCCATTGTATGTATTTTTTTCTTGATATTTCTTTTTACAAACAGATCACACCGTTGTTAATTCTTGTAGGTTGTGATTTTCTTAAGATCCGCACAGATGTTAGGCTCCTCTGTGACCAATGGCGTATCTATACCGCTTGAAGCCCGTTGCAAATTTTAATAAATGATGTAATAATAAATGTTAGGATCCTCCTGTGTTCACGGCACTTTCGGGCCGGGGGCCCGTGGCATTTTGCCCGTCCTGCCACCCTATTGTTACGCCACTGTCTGTGATTGTTCTAATGCTCATTAAAATTCGATCTTCGACCTTCTCAAGAGTGCCCAAAAATACAAATAATTCTGTCTATGTTGTTTTAAGTCCGTTTTTAAACTCGCAATCGTTGCTTGAAGATATTCTGATATTTTTGTGTACTTTTTGTGCTTCGTCCAAATATCACAGTCGAACGCTCTGTTCAACTATTCAAACATCGTTCATACAATTTACAACTTTTAAAATATGCAAGTTTTTGTTTTGTAAACATTTGAATAATGGTTTTGAAAATGAAATTTAATCGGAAAATGGTTCTAAATATATGTTGCTTGTATTATTTTCGATAACACTTCTTCATTTAAAAACTTGATTGGCAATAAAACTAAGATATTTCCTGAAAATAAAAATACCGATTTCAAATGTATTCCCATTTAAAAAAAAATTATATTTCCGACAAAAATGGTAACTGAAAATGCGCACATCTTGTACAGTAAATTTATTAATTCAATTTTTCAGTTTCAATTCAACTGAATCAGATACATCAAACTACTATATGATTATTTCACATTAGTTAACAATACTGTGAAATTAAAAATATAAAAATTGATTAAATTGGATATTAGAACAACTTTTATACCACATCTTGGTAAACAAATGTTTAAAAATTGTCCAATATTCGGTTATAAAAATTAAATCCCCCCTTCTCTCTTTGAAATGATAAATTACAGAAAATTCTCGTAGTGTTATTCGAGCAAACTTCCCATTATCGTATTTCTGTTGCAACTCTTAAGATGAATACTAAGCACGCCTTTAGCGACGAAGCCCTTATGACACAAATGACAAGTATACGGCCTTGCCCCCGTATGATAACGCTCGTGTATTACGAGCGTCGACCGTTGCGAAAAACATTTTCCGCATACGTCACAGATGTACGGTTTTTCCCCGGAATGAACTCTGAGATGCAGTGTCAGGTTGCATTTCTTAGCGAACCCTTTGCTGCACACGTCGCACGTATACGGTTTGTATCCCGTATGAATTCGACGATGGAACTTCAAGTGTTCGTTGCTGGACAAGCGCTTTCCACAAATGTCGCACAGAACCGAATTCTCGCCCGTATGTCCTTTCATGTGAAGCATCAAACTCTTCTTGTGAGCGAACCGTTTTTGACAGATGACGCATTCGTTTATGATCGGTTCGTCTTTGTAGCTTTCGGGATGCATGCTGCGCTTGTGCGCCGTCAGATAACGGGTGTACGCGAAGGGCTTGTCGCAAATATCGCAAATGAAAGGTTTTGCGCCCGTGTGGAAGTTTTTGTGTTCCTCGTACCAATTGTGCGAATAGAAACCTTTATTGCACACCTCGCATCTGTATCTGAAATCGGTTTCGTGCCGTTGAACGTGCGCCTTCAAGGCTTTCGGAAACAGGGTTTCGAAGTCGCACATGTCGCAACGGAATTTCGATTCGATCGTATGAGAGCGCGAGTGGATTGAAAAATCGTACGCGGTTTCAAAAGTGGTACTGCAATAGCCGCAATAGAACTGTTCTTCTACGTGCGCTTCTGAATGTTTTTTCAATTTCCTCTCGCTGTCGCATACTTTTCCGCAGATGTGACAAAACGCCGGACTGCTGCTAACGTCCGGTGGCACGATATTTTGTAAGTGTTCGGGCGGAATATCGGCCGTCTCTTGTTTGATCGGATCATCTTTGTGACCCGCGTAATGCGTGATCAAAGCCTCTTTTGATGGCAAATCGGCCAGGCAAATTAAGCATGCCCATTTCGATTTTGTCGGAACTGCTTTTGCGGGAACGGTTTGCTGTTTTGCAAAAGCTTTGCGTTTCCGAGCAGGAGCTTGCGGAGTATCAAACCCATAATTAAATGGATTCACGTATTCATCGCTGTCGTAGTCGATCGGCTCGATTTTTACTTTGGTTTTTTCTTCTTTGTCATCGTCCCTATTCCTCTTAGATTTTTTCTTTTTCTCCGGTTTGTAGTCTTCATCATTATCATCATCTTCGTCCTCTTCTTCTTCATCGTCGTCTTCTTCCTTTTCATTAGCTTTCTTGAAGCTCTTTTTGCGTTTGCCGATTTTTTTAGGAGTCGTTTTTTTCCTGCCACTTTTGCCGTACGATCTCTTTGGCGTTTTATCACTAGCTAATCTTTGTTTGACAAAATCTAAATCGTCATCGTCCGAATCAGAATGATTAATCAGCTTTTGTATAACGTTCTCTAATTTACGAGGAGTCGCAGCCGATCTTTTACTCTTCTTAGGCGGCATTTCTGTTATAGTTATCAGAGGTTCAAAATCTCCCGGATCTGGTTTTATAGCAATATTCTTGTAGTTCCCATATAACCGTCTGAAAATAAAATATTGTGGTGGTTAATATCGCTCGTTTCTGTTCTAACTAAATGAATAAAAAAACAAAAATTTTCAAAATATTGATTTAGAATTAAAAACACACTGCTTTACATCATATTTAAAAAGTAAAAAGTCGAATAAAAAATGTCTATGGTCGATAGTGTCTGGAATAAACAAAAAACATACCTATTAGGGTTTATTTAAGATGAGTTAGGATTGTTTTAATTTTTATTTTAAGAAGTTTGTTATAGACCTGGCACTCAAACCGGAGTATGAATGATAACATCTGTAGATCAAATTTCTTTTTGTAATTCGTTCCATATCGCAGATAAACGATCGTTAATATGGATCATGAGAGCTCGCTTTAAATGCCTCGGAACAAATTCAACAACTAAACGGTGTTTCATCACTGTAAGTCGCCGTTCATATTTGCAGATTGGAGTCCCGCATAAACAGTGGAACAAAGTATGTCGAAATCCGTTAACACAATCAAATGTTATGATTCAAATTTTGCCACCAACAGCTACGGTTAATTGGGTGTAGCACCAATTCATATTTTCAATTTTAAAACCGAAGATTTCTAAATTTTCTTAGCATTTCCTATGACTAGTACATTCCGTATTAATTATATTCCAAATATTTATGATTAGCACTTATGAAGATTAAATAATTATAGATCATAGATGAGTTGGCAACCTTATGTCCGACTTCCTACGAAAAGTACCGCGTTTTTTTTAAAGCTATTTACGATGATTTATTGAAAAATAAATACTTTGACACTTTTATTTTAACATTTTAATTATCAATCCAACATCACCGTCAAATTAAATACAGTAAGTAACTCAGGCCCTGTTTGACCAATTCTTATATAACTTCAGGGCTATATTTAAGAACAAGGACATTATTTTTTAATTAAATCCTTCCGTTCTGAACAATTAAATAAATTATTATTCTACTTTTTAACGCTATTTTTTCTGAAAAAAGGCACAGGAAGTCCAAAAAATTCAAACTTTTTATTATAATATCTATACATAGGCGTATATCATATTTTCAACACACATGTAAAAAATATTCGGCTACAGCTGAGGCGCATAAACATGTACCACAATGTTTAAAATTGACATTTTCACAACGAAGTAATATTACTGATGGAATGTTGGCTCTTTTGGTGTGCGTTCAGCAAATATTTACTGACAAATCCCTTTCCACAAGCCGTACACCGATACGGCCTTTCCCCCGAATGGTAGCGCATGTGGATAACAAGCGTGCTTCTTTGAGTATAGCACTTGCCGCATTCTTTGCACTCGTACGGCTTATCCTTCGTATGGGTCCTCGAGTGAACAACAAGCGACGTCTTCTTGCCGAAACACTTCCCGCAAACCTCGCACTTCAACGGCTTGATTCCCGAATGAACTAACAAATGATCGGAAAGACTTTTTTTTGAACTTAAATTCTTACTACAAATATCACAGATATAACTATTTTCACCCGTATGCGATTTATTATGATGCCTTAAGCTTTTTTTATGGACAAACGATTTCCCGCAATAATCACATTGGTATTTTTTGAGAGGCACGAAACCATCTTCGTGAGTTCTTAGATGTTTCTGAAGAGAATAGTCGCTGACGAACGATTTGCTACACTTATCGCAAATGTGTTCTTTGGCGCCGTGCGCGCTGTTCATATGATTAGACAGTTCGCGCTTCGTATAAAATCCTTTGGAACACTTCTCGCAAAAAACAATATATTTCTCCGTGTGACGTTTTTTATGGGAATTCAGCAATTGTTTGCGTTTGAATATTTTTGAACACACGCCGCACTTAAAACTCTTGCCGACGTCGTGGATTTGTTCGTGAACGTTCAGTTCATAGTTCCGTTTGAACATTTTCGGACAATGAGGACATTTAAAAGGTCGGATGTCGCTATGAGATACCCTATGAGAATTCAGTTTTGATCTACTTTTAAATGTTTTGTAGCAGTGGGTACATCTGAAAATATTTCCAATATTTTTTTTAGCGCACGGCCCTCCATTTAAGTCTTCTTTTAGCTCAAGTTTTAAATTTTCGTCGCTATACTTTAGAACACTACCATTTTCATCGTCGGCTACTCGTGCCTCGGTTTTTACATAGTTGACTGTATTGTTTGTTCTGAAAATAATAAAATAGAAATATGTTTTTTTAAACTATGCTTGAGTGTCGATAGTTTTAAAAGAAAAAATATCAGATTCCTTTTACTAAATATTTTTAATGTTAATAAATATTTTCAAGTATGTAAAATTCTGAAGCCATTTTAAGAATAGTAAAAAAAGTATTGAAATGTAAGAGTAAAAAAGTAATTGGAAAAATATCAATATTTTAATGTTTTTGAGGTCCGATGTTATCTTATATTTACAATTTGATATTATCTTTTTTTCTCATCAAAATGTATTTTTATCAAAGGAATGTTGGACAATGTAGATTGTAGATCATTCAGTTTCCAGATATTAACAAAAAATAATTGTAAGTCCACTTTCATAAAGAATAAAAAAAAAACCTTTTTATAATAGATTTACAAATATTTCACATCACTGGATGAAATTTTGTGTTCAAAAATGGACATTAAAGACACAATTTGTAGACATTTTTTAATTAATAATTTTTCAAATACATTAATTTGACAAATCGTATTTGAAATTATTTCTTGTAAATAAAAATAATTTTATTTGGATATTTCTTTTTGTCGTTAATACTTTTTTCCTGACCTATGCCGTACAACAATAAGTAATAGGTAAATGAAAAATTTGACCACAAAATATATTAAGTACAAACAATTTTCAAATATTTGTTCAATTATTTATTGCATTTGTTAAAAAATTATGTCCTATTTTTAATTTAAACAAATAGAATAAAAAAAGTCTTTCGTTGTTAAATAAGAACTAATAGATAAGTTTAATGTTAAGTCGTTAAAAAACTTAAATGTTGATTTTTCTGCATCGTTGAACCAAAAACATTATGCGTCTTGGCCAGATGAGAATCCAAGTTAGGTTTACTGACAAATTTGCTGTCGCAAAGATGGCACTTGTAAGGTCTCTCTCCCGTATGATTCCTCTTGTGGATCACTAATGAAGAGCTTTGTGTAAATCGTTTGCCGCACTCTTTGCATTCATACGGCTTGACACCCGTATGGGTTTGGATATGCACTCTTAATGTTGTTCTCTTACTGAAACACTTCCCGCAAGTTTCGCACGTCAACGGCTTCAATCCCAAATGCAGCTTGGTATGATCGTTCAAACTCTGCTTCGACGTCAATTCTTTGCCACACGTCTCGCATACAAAATTACTTTGTCCCGTATGCACTTTAATGTGATTTCGCAACGCAGTTTTGGACAAAAACTTCTTATCGCACATCTCGCAGGGATACAAAGTTCGTTCGGCAATGCTCTGATGCGTTCTCATGTGAGAATTCAACAGGATCGTCGTAGAAAACGACTTGTTACATATTCCGCAAGCGATACTTTTTTCACTGTGCACGCTGCGTTTGTGAATTTCCAGCGTGTTCTTGAAGAAGAAACCCTTCGAGCAAACGTCGCAAAACAAGGAATATTTTTTCAAATGCGTCATCTCGTGTAGTTTTAGACCTTGCTTCGTTTTAAATTTGTGCGAACAAGATTCGCACGCGAAGTTTTTCGAAGACGACGAACTGTGTTGGGATTTTTTATGGGTTAAGAGATTACTTTTTTGATTAAAACGCGCCGGACAGGCGTCGCACTGGAAAGGTTTCTCTCCGCTGTGGATCAAAACGTGACGTTTCAGATATCGTTTCCTCGTGAATTCTTTTGAGCAAACGGAACATTTAAACAGTTTTGATCCGTCGTCAACGTTAGGTTCTTTAATACCGACCGCGCGTTTAGAATTTCTCGCACGTGTCATGCGCTTTAAATGCGGTTGTTTTTGAATTTCACTTTCTTCCATTGAATTTTCTGTTTCGTTAACATTCTCTTCTTTGGTTTGGTTTAGTTTGGTTCGATTTGATTGAGCAACAAAATAATCGTATAAGAAATTCGAAATTGACTTGTCTTCTGAGCCCCAAACCAAATTTTGCTCCAAAGGGAATGTCTGTGCTGTCTGATCAGTATTTAAATTTATATTATGTTCTTTGTTTAAACTTGTTCTAATTTTAATTTTACAATTACTGTTCTCACCAACTAAAGGACCTTTTTTCTGACTCGTGTCATACAAATCATCCATTCTGAAAATAATAAGATAAAAACATTTTTAATGACTAAAGAACACCACCTGCTTTCAAATTTTCTGCTTAATAGGTGTATCACTAGTCGAGACATAATCGATAACATTTTCTCTTCGTTTTTTTAAAAATAAATATATAAACATAATACACGATATTTAAAGTAATTTATTGCTCAAAATGTTTTATTAACAATCGGTTGTACAGGTATATATAAAATGTACCTAACCAAAATTATCAATAAGTTACAAAAATAATTTGATTGGTTTAAAAAAAAATACAATTGTTCAGAAATTAAACAAACAAAATAACTAAAGCATGCCTTTTTAAAACTTCATGATAGAGTGCAATTTCACATATATTTCAATGAGATAGAGCCCCCTACTCCTCGATTATTATACATGATAAATTATTTTATAAGAAATATTCATTGTAAAGTGTTTATTTATGGCACACATAACCCAGTTTATATTATTTTTTTAATTGAAAAAACAACAATATCTCAATTTTTTGTCACATAATATACGTCGTACATTTTATATAACGAGTACTTTAAACTGGTGTCTTCCCACTTGCGGTCGGAACAATTTTGGTCCCACTTGCGGTCAATCAATATGACAAAATGCAAATAGTATCAGAGGTGATCTCACTACGGTCAAGAAAATAACTATATAAATCTAAACAACTCTGCAGAATGCAATCTAACAGATTTTTCCAAACATCGGAACAATATAAATGATGAAAATCTATAATGGAATTCCATCAGAAATTAGATTATTAAATTATAAATTATTTAAACAAAATTTAAAAAAACTATCTAATAACTAATACGTACTATAGCACAGAGGAATTTTTTAAGGCTTGCATTTTTTATTAACTTGTTTCATGCCTGTATGGTATTTTAGAAATAAAGATTATTATTATTATGGCACAACTAATTTTAATCCTTATTACTAAAGCCAATATTTGTCTTCATTTTTTATGGTTGATGCGATGGTGTTTTTGTTGCGCATTGAAAATCGATTACGGGGTGCTTTTGATGCGAAATTATCAAATTCTCACTCCTAACATTATTTTCTTTTAATAATATCGACTGACCGCAAATGGGACGACAATTGTTCTAACCGCAAATGGCACGACCGCAAGTGGCATTATTTCCTTTAAATTATAATAAAAAAATAAAGATGAAGATTCAAGATGATTAAAAAAAATTGTGTACTACAGTTTCATAAAACAATCAATGAATGAAAAATGTCTTTAAATAAATAAATCCTTGTTCTAAAAAAATGGTTGATACGATCACAGTTAAATAGGGCAATCCTTTTTTGTGCGTATATCAAAAAGGGTATGCATTTTATTTAAATGTGAATTCAAATTGCATTTACTGACGAATTTGTCAGTGCAAAGATGACAATGATAAGGTCTTTCCCCCGTATGGTTTCTCATATGAATAACCATCGGACTGCGCTGCGTGAATCGTTTACCGCACTCTTTGCACTCGTACGGTTTAACACCGGTATGTATTCTCATGTGAAGTTCCAGAGTTCCTTTTTTACTAAAACATTTCCCGCAAGTTTCGCACGTGAGCGGTTTCGAACCGGTATGAATTTTATAATGATCGTCGAGACCTTTTTTCGACGTTAATTTTTTTCCGCACGCCTCGCACATATAATTGAACCGCTGTCCAGTATGAATTTTCTCGTGATGACGTAAGCCGAACCTTGACAGAAACGTTTTGTCGCACGTTCCGCACGGATAGATTATCCGATCAGCGATGTTCTGATGCGTCTTTAGATGCGATCGAAGCGCTTCTTTGGTCGGAAACGATTTATTACAAGTCTCGCAATCGATTTTACTTCCGTCGTGAGCTATGCTTTTGTGATATTCAATTTCCTTTTTTGAAAAGTAACCTTTCGAGCACACGTCGCAAAATACGGTGAACTGTTTGAGATGTCTCATTTGATGACCTTTTAAACCGTCTTCTGTTTTGAATCTTTTTGAACACGAATCGCACACGAAGTTACGAGACGAAATGTGACGCAGCTTTTTATGCAGTGTCAAATTTGATTTTTGTTTGAAAAGCGCAGAGCAAATGTCACATTGAAACGGCCTGGCTTCGCTATGAACTAAACTGTGTTGCGTTAATTTCGTTTTCTGTTGAAACACTTTCGTACATTCTGAACATTTGTAAGGAGGCTTCGAGCCGTCGGAATGTAAGATAAGTTTATTATTTTCTCTGTGAATCGATTTTTTGTGTTTACTTCTATTACTAAGAAATTTAGATTTACTATTGTTATAGTCATTTTCATTTCGCTCTAGTTTTAATAACTTGTGCTTCGTTAACCTGCTGACAAAATCGTCAAACGGAAAATCTAATTCATTTTTTGAATTGAGTTTCTGAAGATATATTTGTAACAGAGGCAGTATCTGTTTTATTTGATCTGGTTTCAACTCCAATTCCGATAAACGCTCGCAAAAAAAGACAACGTAAGAATTAGAATCTTTACTATGGCTATAATTATTAATTTGATTAAGTGTCAAGCTTAATAAATTTTGAATACGTATGACAGTTTCTTGATCCAAAACTGTGTTCGTTCGGGTTCTGAAAAGAAAGAAAGATCACTTCTTAATGTTTTCATTCAGCGTAGAAAGGCATTAAATTACATCTAATACTGAAACTGCATATATTTTCGCACAAGATAAGTACAATACAAATGCAAAAATCATAATACTAAATAAGTATATTATAAAAAAATGTTTCTAATGTTTCTAAAAACATTAAACAGCAATAGAAGATTTGGTTGTCATTGTAAAAAGAGTATGTTTGCTTCTCAAATGTGTATTGAGTACGGATTTACTGATAAACTTATCATCGCATAAATAGCACGGATAAGGCCTCTCCCCGGTATGGTATCTCATATGTATCACCATGGGACTATGTTGGGTGAATCTTTTGTTGCATATTTTGCACTCGTAAGGTTTTACTCCCGTATGTATTCGCATATGGATATCCAGCGTCGACTTTTTGCTGAAACGTTTACCGCAAGTTTCGCAAGTAAACAATTTCAATCCCGTGTGCACGGTGTTATGGTTGACCAATCCTTTTTTCGACGTGAACTTCTTACCACACAAATCGCACATATATCCAAACCTCTCTCCCGTATGGACTTTATTGTGACGCCGCAATCCGTTGCTCGACAGGAAAGTCTTGTCGCAATGCTCGCAACTGTAAATGCGTCTTTCGGATATGTTTTTATGGACTTTGATGTGCGACTGCAACGCGCCTTTCGTCGGAAATGATCGGCTGCATATTTCGCAGTCGACTTTGTCCGCCCCGTGAGCAACGCTCATATGATATCTGATCTCCTGTTTAGTGAAATAGCCCTTATTGCACACCTCACAAAACACGTTGTACTGTTTCTGATGTCTTTTCTGGTGTTCTTTGAGACCGTCTTCGGTCTTAAACGTTTTATTACACGACTCGCAAATGAAATGTCGCGGCGACATGTGGCGCAACTTTCTGTGAAGATAAAGGTTGCAGTGTTGCTTGAAGGCTTTGGGACACAAGTCGCATTTATATTTTCTCTCGTCGCTGTGTACCAACAAATGCTGATGGAGTTTATTTCTTTTGTGGAATACTTTCGGACATTTCGGACACGTTAAGCTTAAACTTTCTGTCGAGTCGTCTTCTTTATAATCTGAATCTGAATTAACAATTGCCTTGAATGATATTTTCTGACTCTTCTTTTTACTCTTCTTTGTTTTCGTTTTTCTCTGTAATGCATTCCTTACCGACGATTTTGAATCTTTTTTTAAATTGTTAATTGGTAAATTTTCGGAATTAGCATCGGAATGAATTGCATCTTCCAAATCTTCCTGTTTGACCGTGCACGTATATTCTTCCAAATCTTCCCGTTTGACAGTGCAAGTGATTAACAAGTCTTTCAAAATAGGCAACGCTTTTTGCAATTCATCTTGTTTATATTCCAGTTTCACGTTCTGACAGAATGTTGTCAGTGCATTTTGGTTCGATTCGAGCGATGTATTGCCCTGATTTAAAGCCAAGCTCAATAAATTATGAGCATGCATCAGAGTGTCTTGATCCAAGACTTTGTTGCTTCTGATTCTGAAAAGAAACAAATACCTTTTCTTAGTTAGTCGCAATTATTTAATTGTTTTTTTTTAATATACTGTTTTATTACGTGCTCAGCAATAAAATATAAATTAATTAATATATTTTTATTCACATTAAAAATGGCGTATAAAGTAAATTCTGCGTAACAGAATGTAATTTTATAAAAAATACAAATTCAAGTCAAAGTTTGATGTTTCTTTTTGATGTGCTCTTTTAAAACGGTCCTACTGACAAACTTCCCGGCGCACAGATTGCACTCGAACGGTCGATCGCCGCTGTGATATCGCATGTGCATAACTAGGGGGCTCCGCTGAGTGAATCGTTTGTTGCAGATTTTGCACTCGTACGGTTTCTCCCCGGTATGGTGTCTTGTATGCACTACGAGAGCTTTTCTTGTACTGAACTGTTTTCCGCACGTTTCGCACGTAAATGATTTCAAGCCGCTGTGCAAAAGTCGATGAGAACTCAAACTTTCTTTTGACGTGAGCGTCTTACCGCACAAGTCGCACATAAAATCGAACCTGTTTCCGTTATGGACCTTAACGTGTCGCCGCAAACTAAAATTCCGTAAAAACGTTTTATCGCAAACATCGCATCGATACGTCGGACGTTCGACCAGATCTTTGTGGATTATGGAATGAGACTTCAACGCGTGTTTCGACGGAAATAATTTATTGCAAAATTCACACTCTATTTTAATGCCGCCGTGTTCAACGCTGACGTGATATTGTACTTCGTTGTTTGTCAGATACCCTTTCGAACAAACCGGGCAGAACTTATTGAACCGTTTGAAATGGAACCTCTCCTTGTGAGATTGCAAACCGGATTCGGATTTACACACTTTTTCGCATAAGTCGCATTTAAAATCGCGCGACGACAAGTGGCAAGTTTTCTTGTGAGTATTGAGTCTGTAATTTTGTTTAAAAGTAGACGGGCACAGATTGCACTTGAACGGTCGCTCTGTTTTATGAGAATTCGAGTGGCGTATCAAAGACTGGTGATCATTGAACGTTTTCAAACATTCCGAACATTTGTTTTCCGAAATATGTTTCTCTACGTTAAAAGTAGACTGATTTTCGATCGGTTTTAAATCTAATATTTGATTATCTGTGTTTTTAAGAGTTTCTTCTTTAGTTTTAAAAATATTATTAGAGTCACTTTGGTTATTTGACTGCAGTACGTGTTTCAAAACAGGCGTGACACTTTCTTTTAGTTTTTCATTACAATTTATCAAGTTCTCCCCGTTCCAAAAAACGCTGGAATCCGTTCTGAAAAGAAAAAAAACTTCAACTAAAAAATGCACGTTCAATTAGATATTAACTTTTTATTTTAAATTGGCACAATTCTTTAAATAAATAAAACCTATATAATATGTAGTACAGCATATTAGCAAAGTTGAACGCTGTTTACTAACAAACGAATCGTTGAAAATAATATTAAATCAACCTATCGACCAAAAAATACGTTTCACAGAAGTACAGCGAAATGTGTTCGGTACTTCCCAGAAATTGAATCGAAATTAATTTCTTAGTGATTCGATTGATTTGGAAAAGAACGAAAAGTATAATCAAGTTCACTTTCAGGCGAAATGTGAGAGAATAAAACTTAAAAAGCTCTGCTGTATTACAACGAAAAATATAGACTACGACGCGATCCACGCCTCAGAATCAATAAAAGTCATCGTGCTACTCTTTGAGCGGCGCAACAACCGAAGCTTTGATGATTTTATGTTTGCTTTTCATATGCATGTTCAGCATGCATTTGCTTATGAATCGCTTATCGCATAAATGACAACTGTAAGGTTTCTCTCCCGTATGGTTCCTTAAATGTATCGTAAGAGTGCTGCGTTGGGTGAAACGCTTACAACATTCCTTGCATTCATACGGTTTCGCCCCGGTATGCATTCTACTATGCGTGATCAAGTAAGCTTTGTGATTGAAACTTTTGCCGCAAGTTTCGCACGTAAACGATTTACGACCGTCGTGCAAGGCCAAATGATTCTCGAAACTCGTCTTCGAACTGATCTGTTTTCCGCACTTATAACACATGTATTCGAGCGAAGATGCTTCGCCCTTCCCGTGAACTTTGATGACGTGTCGTTCCAGAGAACTCTTACACAGAAATTTCTTGTCGCACGCGCTGCACTGATATTTTATACGGTCTTCAATGTTCTGGTGCACTTTCCTGTGAGAGCGCATATCGTGAACGCTCACAAAGATCCGATCGCAAACGTCGCAACTGTATTTTTTGCCGTCGTGTTCGCGGCTCATGTGTACCTGTAACTCGCTCTTTGAATAAACCCCTTTCGAACAGATTTGACAGAACGCGGTGAACCGTTTCAGATGACGCTTTTTATGCGTTTTGAGGTTATCGTCGCTTTTGAACGCTTTCGTACAAATATCGCAAACGAAATTGCGTTCGTTCGAGTGCACTCGGACATGAACTCGGAGTTCGTATTTCTGTTTGAACGCCGCCGAACAAACGGTACATTTAAATGGTCTCAGGGTGGTGTGGGCATAGGAATGTTTCTTCAATTTGTGCCTCTGTAGGAATGTTTTCGGACATTCGGGACACTTATACACATCATTCTTTATTGGTGACTGCGCGTTATCTAATCTTTTTTTAACTGTTAAAAGTTTCTTATTGTTTTTTTCAATCAAAACATTTTGTTTTTGCGATTCGGTGGAACGACGAGACGCAGCAATATGCAATATTTCCGTGTCTGCAGAGTATTGATTCTGTTCTTTTTCTGTCTTGGCATTTATCGCGCGTTCGTTTCTGAAAATAAAGAAATAATATTTCTCATTTTACTTGCAATAAACTGCATATAACAGTTTGATTCTTTCAGTATAAGAAAGCTGTACAACATAAGATACACATTTTTTAATAATTCGAATCTTGTCATCTGTTGAATATAGTTGATTTCTATAATTAATATTGCAATCCGTCAATTGTTCATTAATTTCTTTGCTTCGTTTTTGCTGCGCTGCGATAAGCTTGACTGATAATCCGGAGATCTTCATATTATATTTTTTGTTTTGGATTCAACATTGCGTAAACATTTTGTAATATTCTGGAATATAGCACATACAATGAAGAGACGGGATGAACTAAAAAACGTATATTTATTTATGTAAGAAACATTTAGCAGCAATCTATTAGAGCAGTGGTCCCAAAACTATTTTAGCCTACCGCCCCCTTTCCAGAAAGCGCCCCCTGGAAATTAGTTTCTTTTTTAATTTTTAATAGAAATTAAACAGAAAGATATATGAATTAATGCTTCTACCTTTTTTCATAAAATATAGTAAAGAAAGGTGTAAATTAGAAACATTGAAGTTTGAGACTATGAAACTATTTATTGAACTCAAAATTCATCGACCCCAAATGCACATGTAAGCCATCACCGCCCCCCTGAATCGTTGCAGCGCCCACTTTCGGAATCACTGTATTAGAGTAACAAATAAAGTTTGCCAGTCAGAGAACAATTTTTTCTTAGATCTTTGATTAACGTCTGATTAGAACTTATTTATTTATTGAATTTTTTTTAGTATTATTATTATACAGGGAGGTACCTAATTTTCTTGCGTATCAAATCTAAAGTTGAAAAATAACTTATAACTGTTTAGTTAATTTTTAATTGTGCCCAATAATTAAATATTTCAAAAACATCGTTCTAAAAAAATCTCAGTAAAATACATTTTATTACAGAATACAAGTTTGTAAAAAGGTAAATAATTTTTAATATTTTTTAAAAAAAGAATCATCAATAATTTCGTTAGTGATATTGCGTTCACAATAAAATACAAAACTAAAATGCATGAAAGTTTATGCTCTGAAATACTTTTTTTCACATGCCCTAATAAAAACGATCGTGAAATGACCAGTTTATAGTTAGCACGTAAAATAAATTTCAATTGTAATTCACTATCAAACTTATTGCTTCGAGACAGCTGTTTTCTTTTTTTTTCATTCAGATAAAACTTTATAATAGTTATTGGATCATCGGAAAGTGGACTTATATACGAAACGATGCTGATAATAATATGTGGCATTTTTTTAACATGATTCAATAATTAATTATTATTTCAACAATTATAAAAATTATAGATTTTAAAACAACTCCCGGCGTGTCCAAATTAGAACGCAGCATATTTTCACGACATGACGCCGCAAAAATCTCACATTAAAGCTAAAGACTTTTGTTGAGGCGTTTCAAAATCAGAAGTAAGTGTATCTCCGACGAACCACGATTGGATCTATCCACGGGACAGATACATACACATAATATTGAAGTAAAATTTCTTTACGCACGCTTGACTTGGGGAGTAAGCTGGTAAATGCGTGACGAGAGATTTACGGAAACTGTGATCGCTGTGACCGGGCGAGGCGAACGGATGTTGAGAAGGAGATATAAGTTAGTGAAGATAGAAAGAGGATGACAAATAATTCACTGGCTAGTGGCGCCATCAGGTGGCCGAAAATATAAGCAGTACTAACAATAGAATGACACATACTTTACTTGCCAGTGGCGCTATCGGGTGACAGAAAAAAGTAATATTTTGTTCTTAACATTAAATATTCTCCGTTTAAAGTGAATAAAATTGTAAATTCATTTTAAAGTTCATATTTTGTGAATAATAACAGATTATGGCAGGAAGAAGTTTTACTTCAGTCGTGTGGTCTAAAGCACACTCGTTTTTTGTCTGAAGATATAGTGTCATTAGAGCAAAAATAATAATGATTTAATCAGTTTTTCCAACAATGATTTCATGCTTCTTTTTAAGATGCACGTTTAAAACACATCTGCTGATAAATCTGTTAGTGCAAAGATGACACTGGTATGGCCGTTCCCCACTGTGATTCCTCAGATGTATTGTCAAGCTACCCGATTGAGTAAAACCTCTTCCGCAAACCTTGCACTGGTACGGTTTTACCCCGGTGTGTATCCGACGATGCGTTATCAAATACGTTTTGTGATTGAAACTTTTACCGCAAGTCTCACACGTGTACAGTTTGCGGTCGTCGTGGACTTTTAAATGATTTTCCAAACTCTGTTTCGAAGCGATCTTTTTGCCGCACTTGTAACACATGTATTCTATCGAAGACGGTTCGCCGTTACCGTGGACCTTGATCCTGTGTTTTTCTAACGAACGTTTCGACAGGAAGTTGCGTTCGCAAGAATCGCACTGAAACTTTTCACGCTCGTCTATACTTTGATGACTTTTTCGGTGCGCTCGCATGTCTTGAACGGTCGCGAACAATCGATTGCAGACGTCGCAAGCGACCTTTTCGCCGTCGTGTTCGCGACTCGTGTGCAATCTGAGCTCACTTTTCGAATAGACGCCTTTCGAACACACTTTACAGAAAATCGTAAAATGATGCAAGTGTCGTTTTTTGTGCTGTTTCAAAGAATCTTCTCTTTTGAACAGCTTGCTACAAATATCGCAGACGAAACTGTCGCTTGAATGTACTTTCGAGTGAATTTTTATCTCGTATTTTTGTTTAAACGCTGCCGGACACAAGGAACACTTAAAAGGCCTAGCTTCGCTATGCACAAAGGCGTGCTTTTTTAATTTGTGTAACAGATCGAAAGTTTTTGGACATTTACTACACACGAACGATCCTTTCTTATTTGGTAAGTCGTTTATTTGTAGACATTTATTGTAACGTCGAACTTTGTTCTGTTTTTGAAGTTTTTCAGTTCCAATTTTTATTGTACACTCGTCTCTGAAAATAAAGAAATAACTTTCTCAATCTGCTGTCACTGAATTTTTATTGTTAAAAATATACAACAGACAATTACAGTGTTGTTCTTATTTAAGTATTAAGCTAAGTAACAAAAAAAAACTGTCTTCTTATTAAAATATTCAATAAATACGGCACTATTTTTATGCTACCCCTGTCTCATCAATTCTAATTTCAATGCATGAGAGCACCGCACGTTTGCGGTTTAACTTTGTTACCAATCAGTTCCCCAATATTTTTTCATAAATAAAATATTTTAATTTTTCATGTTTAAAACTTAATTTTTTCACTTTTTCACAAAAGAATTATGTTTATTAAAATGTTTAATTATATTACTTATCATTTCATAATTAATTAATCATTCACTAGATAAAATTATTAAATGTCTCACATTTTATTTTTAAATATTTATTCAAAAAATGCTACTTAAAATATAAAAAAGAAAAAATAAATAAACTAGCTACACGAAAGTAATAAAATAAAATTTACTAATAATTCAGGATACGTGGAAAATATCCTTTTCATACATACGTTATCGCTGATACGAAATTTTAAGAGATAAAACTCTTTAGTCGACAAACTGGTTCTCTTTTTACAGAAATTCAGCTCTTAGAATTATCAGAAGTCGATTAAAAAATTTTTAACTGTCACAAACGATGAGTAATTTAATTACGATTTTTTTCTCACCGTTTGAAATTGAGAACGAAATAAACAAACAGCTTTTACGTAAAAATTTATATGCAGAACAAAGAAACGGATAAAATGTTGAAATAAACTTTCTTACAGTCTATTTTAACACGTACGTGTTTTTAAGATGCACAAACTTTACGTATTTTTTGTAACAATCTTGTGCTTGCTCTTAAGATGCGCATTCAAAACGCATTTGCTTATAAATCTGTTAATACAAAGGTCACACTGATACGGTCTCTCTCCGCTGTGATTCCGCATGTGAATCTTAAGCGTACCCGACTGAGTAAAACTTTTACCGCACTCTTTACAGTTGTAGGGCTTCGCCCCGGTATGCATTCGAGCGTGAACGGTAAGCGTCGACCTCTTGCTGAACCGCTTTCCGCAAATCGAACATATAAATCGTTTCTCGCCCGAATGCAACGCCATGTGATCGTCGTAACTGGCTTTGCTAGTCACTTGTTTGCCGCACATGTGACAAATGAATCTCGATACATCGGCGTCGTGTTTCTTTGAGTGTAGTTTTAAACATTTCATGCTGGTGTAAATTTTATCGCAGATCGAACACTTGAATTTCGGTCGTTCTTCGAAACTTTTATGCGTCAACGAATGGGATCTCAGATCGTATATCGAAGCGAACGATCTGCCGCAGATTTCGCAATCGAATGTTTCGCCGCCATGTTTTCGACTCATATGAACCGTCAATTCGCCTCTTGTGAAAAACCCACGCGAACAAACTTCGCACTTGGCCACGTACTTTTCCTGGTGTCTTTTTTGATGGGTTTTGAGGGCTCGTTTCGTTTTGAATTTCTTTAGGCACGTCGCACAAGGAAACGAGTGTCCTTCGTGAAGTTCCATGTGATTGTGAAGACTGAATTTTAAGTTGAATGCTTTTGGACACAGGGTACACTTAAACGGTCTCTCGGGGTTATGAGAAACTAAATGATCTTTTAATCTGTATTGTTTTGTATAAACTTTAGGGCATTCCGTACAACGAAAAAGTTTCGCTTCAGATGTTTTCTGCAAAGCTTTTTTAGTGCAGTTATTTTTACTTAAAACATCCGAAGTTTGATCACTAAAATTACACACTTCTTGATTGACACTTGCTTCATATCCAGACCTGAAAAGAAAGCGTTTTTCTAAATGTTTGAAAAATTAATGCGTCACAAAAAATAAAACTACATTTCACACGTTTCTATAGACAATAGTTTTTAATGAATATTCGTTTAGTTAAACATTTTTCTAGCAAATATACAAGCTTTCAGGTGCGCTTTGAGCAACGTGTTGCTTACGTAACTTCTTTGACAATGAGGACATTGAAAAGGTCTATCTAAAGAATGGTATCTCATGTGAATAATGAGGGTGCTACGTTGAGTGAATCTTTTGTTACACTCAGGACACGAGTGCGGTTTGAGGCCGGCGTGACTTTGAAGATGAAGTCTCAACGTCGACTTCTTGCTGAAACCTTGACCGCAAACATCGCACCTGCAAGGTTTCTCTCCGCTGTGCAATCTGAGATGATCTTTTAGACTAGCCTTGGTAGCCAGACATTTATTACACTCCGTACACTTAAAACAATTGCCAGTAAGATGATGTTTTTCATGAATTCGCAAACTTTTCAAATGAACAAATCGCCTTTCGCATTTAGAACACTGGTGAGGTTTTTGAGCTACATAAGAAGGATCGTGCCTTTTCACGTGTTCTTCCAAATCAATACTATTTTTACACGCTTTATTACAAGCCACACACTTGAATTGTTTTGGACGATGACTGTTCTCTTTATGGTTTACGTAGTCCTCTCTCGATCGAAACGGTATTTTACAAAATTCACATCGAATCAACAACCCCGAATTGTGTTTCTTTATGTGAGAGTCAAACTGTTGTTTCGTGTCGAACGATATTTCACACGATTCGCAACCGTACAGATCTTCTTGTCGCAAATGAACGTGCTCGATGTGCTTCTTCAAGGACGACGGTCTTTTAAAATTCTTTTTACAGAGCGTGCATATTTTCTTTGTTAAATATTCATCATGTTTAAGAATATGATTCGAACATTGTTCTATAGTTTCGAAACGCGAATTGCATATGTTGCAAACGTACTCTTTAGTCGTCGGACCAACAATCAAGTAATAACAATTAGAATCGTCGTCGGACAGATAAAGTAACGCGTCGTCATTTTTTCCTCTGGAGACATTATCGTCGAACGAAAAACCTTTCCCCCCATTTTTATTAACAGTAGCTTGACTGTTTTCTATCGGTTCTTCAATTCTGAAAAATAAACATCTGCAATTAACTTTTCAGAAGTCAACTGTTTTGCTTTCAAAAGTCAACTTTTAGAAGTCAACTGTTTTGCTTTCAAAAGTCAACTTTTAGAAGTCAACTGTTTTGCTTTCAAAAGTCAACTGTTTTACTTTCAGAAGTCAACTGTTTTGCTTTCAATGCGCCAAAATGTACAGATTTAGGTGACTCCCAAAGCAAATTAAAAAGGAATACGATAATCAACATTATTGAAAAATAAGATTAAAAAAAAGTCTTACACTAGAATAAAAAATGACCGGGACCGTTCGATCAATAACGTGGACTTTAGTGTGAGATCTCAAAAGGGTTTTGCTCACGAAGTTTTTATTGCAAAATCTGCAGCTGTACGGTCTCTCCCCGGTATGGTATCGTTTATGAACGACCAGAGTCGACCTTTGCGTGAATGTTTTGTTACACTGATCGCAAGCGTGCGGTTTTTGTCCCAAATGCACCTTTCTGTGCGCCCTTAAACCGTTACTAGAAACAAACTGTATATCGCAAACATCGCATTTATACGGTTTGATGTTTTTGTGTCGTCTCAAATGTACATCTAAACTGTTTTTAGACGCCAACGACTTGCCACAAAAATCGCACATCCACTGATTGGATTTAGTGTGACTGTTTAAATGTGACGTCAAATTTTTTCTGTGTGAATAAGTTCTAGAACAAATATCACATTTGAAGTTCTTGCTTTTATAATCGGGCTCGTGAATTTTTCTATGCTCAGTCAACGCTTTCAGACTGGCGTTCGCTCGATTGCATAAGTCGCAAGCGTACTTGTTGACAAAATGGCGCATGTTCAAATGGTACTCCAAACCGGCTTTGGTCGTGAAAGACTTGTTGCAAAATTCACACCGGTGCAACTCGTTGTTTTCGTGTCGTTTTTCGTGAAAAACACAGCTCTGTTTGTACAGAAACGATTTGTCACAAAAGTTACACTTGTACATTTTTGTACGGCGATTTTCATGAATCGATACGTGAGTTTGTAAATGTTCTTGTCTTTTAAATAGTTTCGCGCAAATGTCACACTTAAAAGTTCTCTTGTCATTGTGTACCGCCATGTGCTGTACCAGATGTTGCTTCAACAAAAATTTTCGTCCACAAATATCACAAAATTGAGGTACTTGCTTTCTTATGCGATTTTTCAATTTTTCTTTTGGTGCTGACTTCACGTTACAATTTGTTTTATTTTTTAACTTATCAGATCTGCAGAAAAAGAGAAAACATAACTAGTTTTGTCACAAATCAATAGTGGTCCGACCGAAGCTTCGGCGAGACCCTCGGCTTCGGCCGAAGGTTTCTAACAAGCGCCGAAATTGAACGACCTGTTACGAATGAGAGCGTGATGGGCGTGACGACTTCTAGAGATGATTAAAATTACCTTTTTTATATTATATAGTCAATGTAAACCCCTTCAATTCAAAAGTTTTAAAATCATTTATATTATTTATTGTAGCTCGTAGCAGTTGCAGCCAATTTAAACTAAATTTCTTAGGGTTTTTGAGTCTTCGGCTTCGGTCGAAGGTTGTCGCGATAGCCGATTAATCAACTTCGGCCAGAAATCGATCTTCGGTCGGACACTACAAATCAAAGACTCGACAGTTAAAAACTATTTTCTCGTACATACGATATTGATTAAATTCTTTTAGGATAACAGGCGTACCTATAAATAATTTTAAACATTATTATTAGAAGAAGTAATATTTTTATTATACCTTAAATTAACAAAAATGAGTATAAAAATTAAAATATCAGACCAGTAATTTCAAATAAAAATGCAGTCTTTTGTTTAAACACAATAAAAATGAAGATCTATTATTATTTCGACGCCGTTTCGTGATTTCTAACATGATATTTCATTTGAGTTCTAGTAACAAAACCTTTTCCGCAAATATCGCACTTGAAAGGCCTCTCACCCGAATGATACCGTTTGTGAACGACGAGAGTCGATCTTTGCGTGAAACATTTGCCGCACAGTTCACAGAAATGCTTTTTCTCGCCCGTGTGTGTAACGCGATGTAAACGCAACGACGCCCTCGTCTTGAACCGCTTATGGCACACTTCGCATTCTTCCGGTTTCTCCCCGGTATGCGTACGTTCGTGATTTTTCAGCGTGGCTTTTCCGACAGTTTTCCCACAAAAATCACACACTGCCAAATTGGCACCGGTATGCGTTCTTTTATGATTAAATAAACACTTCGCCGACAGTAAATATTTTCCGCAAACGTCGCACTGAAAATTCAAATTCGACCTGTACTCCGGATCGTGAATGATTTTGTGTTCGCGCAGCGCCCTATTGCTCACGTAAAACTTCAAGCAAATGTCGCACTGGTGATTTTTTTTCTCGGTATGGTATTTTTCGTAGTGAGCGTTGACTTGATCGCGCAAGTAAAAGCCTTTATTACACGGCACACATTTATAAGTAAACATGTTGAAGTGACGCTTTTTGTGGATGAGCAAGGTGGTATGGTTCGAACATTCTTTGCTACAAACGTCACAGATTGCTTTGCATTCATTGTCGTCGTGCGTGATTTGTAAGTGAGTCAAAAGTTGGGGAATGAATTTGAAACGGTCGCCGCAAAAGCGACATTTGTGCTCCTTGAAATCGGAATGGATCAAGCGCAAATGTTTTTTCCAGGTAAACTCTTTCTTGAACACTTTGTTGCAAATATCACACTTCTTCTCGAATAACGGAACTATCAGTGATTTTTCGTCACCTTTCACCGGATACAGTTCAATAACGGTCGACAGAGAAACTATTTTATCACTTAAACTTAATTTTGTTTTATTACTGTACGGTTTGTCTCCAACTGTAATCATTTCTCCGTTCACATTGTAAAAAGTACTTGAGTTATCTCTATCGGTCACCGACTCTGATCTGAAAAGGCAAAAACTGAAATCAATCCAACGCCGAAACGACTTGGTTTATTTAATTTTTAACCGACTTCAACAAAAAGGAGGAGGTTCTGTGTTAGTCTGTATATATATTTTTTTTTATGTATGTTCACCGATTTCTCCGTCAATTATGGACCGATTTTCAAATTTTTTTTTTTATTCGAAAGAGTGCACCTCAGAGGTGGTCCCATCGGAACCAAGTCAGGATCTGATGGTGGAATCCGGAGAAATCGAGGGAAACTCTCAAATTTCAAAGAAACGCATAATGTTTTTTATGTATGTTCACCGATTTTTAGTGTTAGATTAACACTAAAAAGAGAAAAATAAAATATTTTTAACAAAAAAATTGAACCGACTTCACACTAAAAAGTAAAAAATAATTGCGTATTGAAATGTTTTGGAGTCGGTGTAGTTCTCGGAATAGATTTCATTTTGGCTGACACCGACTCCAAAACATTTCAATACGCAATTATTTTTTTATTTTTTACTTTTTAGTGTGAAGTCGGTTCAATTTTTTTGTTAAAAATATTTTTTACTATTTACGTTAATCCAGTATTTTTAAAGAACCTTGTCAGTAGAAAAGAGACACATTTATATATAAAATTATTAATTATATCTCTTTTAATTACAGATTCACCGTATCTTAATATTTGAACTCAAAATATAATTCAAATTCACAGAAATACGTTTTATTGGTAAATTCGAAACACAACATTAAAATTCGCTTATTTTTTGTGTAAAGAAAGTTTTTTTTTATTGCAAAGCTGTTATAAAATCGGTGTAACATTGCTTTCCATAATTTGCCCACCAATTATCAGTTCGCCGAAAGCTTAATAATCAATAAAAAGTTGGCAAATATCGCCAAAATATTGCCAATTTTGTGTTGATCAACTGCTGTTAAGTATTTTTCTAAATACAAAACTTTTGAAATTTCGAGTTATTTGCTAAATACGGTCGTACGACAATCAAAAAATTCTTAATCATGATTTTACCATAATTAGAACAGTCTAATAAAATTCCACAAAGTTGATTTATCGGTTTTGAAGAGAGAGAACATGTTACGTATATGATAAATACTTCGTCGAGGTAATAACGAAGAAATCAGTTTCTGCGCAATCTTCAACAAAATTTATAATAGAAGTTCTTCATAAACATCATTTCGTACAGTAAAATTTATGTATTTCACGAATTGCGAAAAATTATTGCAAAAAAAACACACAGAGATGGTGGCAAAACAACTTACTTAAAAATACCTCTAACCGATCATTCCAATAATATTATTTTGAAAATTTCATAAAACAGGATGTAAATTCAGAATACGATTTCATTAAAAACGCCACACTAACAACATAAAACATGGGAGTAAAATATCTATATTTGAGAACTAAAAAGACACTGCGAAATCATGACAAAATATAAACAAACGAATTGTTTGTCTTACAAAACTTATTTTATTTTAGATCGCGTAGATACAATTTTATATCTAATTGTTTGTAAAATCAAAATTTTGGATGGGATCGGGTAAAACGAATAAAACAATGTGTAAAACAAATATAGTCTAGTCAAAATTATCATTAAAAAAATTAAGCTGGTAAAGTTTGTTTATAGTTTTTAAACACTTCAATTTCACTTGTTTACAAAACTCGGCACAACAATTTTTTCTATCGCATGACACTTTGCCATGTGCGATTTCATGTACGTTTTCGTAACGAAAGCCATCTGACACAAACTGCACACATAGGGCCTCTCCCCGCTGTGATATCGCATATGTATCACGAGGCTCGTGCGTTGAGTGAACCGTTTATCGCATTCTGTGCACTCGTAAGGCTTGCTTCCCGTATGAGATCGAAGATGCCTCGTCATCGACTCTTTGTTTGCCAAACGTTTGCCGCAAATGTCACAGTTCAACCAATTTTCGCCCGAATGTATGAGCAGATGTTGTTTCAGGCTCTGTTTCCGTTTAAAGTTTTTGCCGCAAATGTCGCACAAGATCGCCGACTTCTTGTGATGATGTTCGTTGTGCGAGATCAAGAGGGCGTTGCTGACGAACGATTTGTCGCAGGCATTACAACGATAAGGTCTCTCACCCGTATGATAACGAACGTGAACGGCCATGCTGCTACGATATTTATAGCGTTTGCCGCAATCG
This sequence comes from Xanthostigma xanthostigma, assembly GCA_963575645.1. Lineage (NCBI taxonomy): Eukaryota > Metazoa > Arthropoda > Insecta > Raphidioptera > Raphidiidae > Xanthostigma > Xanthostigma xanthostigma. Next base: position 9,818,076 of record OY754469.1, on the reverse strand, counting down.
CTGCACTGATACAATTTTTCTTCGGTGTGAGTGCGAGAATGCATGTCCAGTTCGCGTTTTCTAGCAAAACATTTGCCGCAAGCGTCGCAACGAAACAGCTTCGTGCCAAAAAAAGCGTCTTCGTTCTTATCGCAAGAGTGTTTTTTCAATTTGTTCTGTGTACTGAATTCTTTGAAACACAATTTGCATTTCAAAGCAATCGTCTTTTTCCGCGAAGTTTTATGAGAGTCAGAGCGTTTTTTCGCTTTCGATGTACTGTCTTCTTCTAAATTTGATTTAGAAAATTCGGTTAGTGCATCAATATCTTTACAGTCTTCAACTAACGGCATTTGCATTAAAATCTTGCCGGTTTCTTCGGTATTCCTGTAATTTAAGACAGCCATTGACAATAAAAAACGACATGAATTCAAAAAATTTATTTTTAAAAATAACGCAAAAAAAACTCAAACGAGTATAAATGTATAAAAAAAAGGTTCAAACGTTCCAGAGGAAAAATAAAAAATCACTCAACATATCACAAAACCGCAAAAATATTGTTTTGTAAAAACTTCAGAAAAAACGTATTGATTTATATTTTAAGAAAAATAAAAACAAGCTAAAAGTATGTACAGAAGTTGCGTTTCGCAACGTCTTTGGCCACATCTATCCGAAACCACGTAGGTTCAGTTCTTGTACTGGTAAAACCGGTGTCGGTCTGGCCTCAGGGACGACGGTCCTCCGTGGGCCGGTTACATGGTCTCGTAGAGGCGTTTGACAGTTTTCCCGGTAATTCTTTAGGTTTCAGATCAAGTAAGAATTATTAAACTTGATGCACACGATGCATATGATTGTTAAGCAATGATTTACTGACGAACGCATCAGAACACAATCTACACTTGTACGGTTTCTCTCCTGTATGTCCTCTCATGTGAATCGTCATCGGACTTCGTTGCGTGAAACATTTCCCGCAAACGAGGCACTGGTACGGCCTGGCTCCCGTGTGAGTGCGCATGTGCAGTCTGAGAACCTGTTTCTTCCCAAAACTTTTACCGCAAACGTCGCACGAGAACGGCTTCTCGCCCGAATGGATCAGTAAATGTTTTTGCAGACTCGTGTTTGTAGTCAACACCTTCCCGCACACGTGGCACGTAAAGCCTTCGTGGCCCTTCAAATGTTTCCGCAGAGCGCCGCGAGTAACGCATATCTTATCGCAAATGTGACACTTGAGCTTTTCAGGACTGTAATTCGGATCGTGCACTTCCTTGTGAACTTTCAAGTTGTGCGGCGAGCTGAATCCTTTCGAGCAAACGTCGCAGTCGTACGTGATTCCTTTGTGTCGGTAGTCGACGTGCAGTTCGAGTTTTTTCTTGAGGAAAAACTTTTTGTCGCAGTACGTACAGGAAAACGAACGTATGTTCAATATTTTCTTGTGATGCAATTTTAAATACTGTTTCGAACTGAACGTTTTGTCGCAATGGTCGCATTGTACACTGTATTTTTTTTCGTGAACGAAAGCTTTGTGCGATCTCATTTCCCAACCGGACGCAAAACATTTTGTGCAGACGTCGCATTTGAACGGTTTCGAGTGTTTGCGGTAGTGAGTGAGAAACATATTTTCCGTTTTGAATACCATCTTGCACTCCTTGCACTGTATGCTTGCGTCCGCAAGTCTATTCGAACAATTTTGAACGTTTATATCGTTTGTTTTTAACGAAGTGTTGTTTGCGCGATGTTTTTTCAATTTTCCGTCTGCACTATTTTTATTTGTACGCTTTGTCGGTGACTTAATTGCTTTGTCGACGGAATCTTTTATAAAATCACTTTTTTCTCCTTTCAAATTTAAATCAGATCCGTTTGGTTTTTCTTCTTTCACTGCAATACCGTAGCGTCTGAAAACGGAGACAATATTCTTATGGAAAAAGTGCAACAGAAATAAAAAACGTATATGTTCATAATTATCTATTATTTAGAAAGTAAATACAAAAACAATTTGTTTATTTTTTCAATACATCATCAAAGATTTGTTTAAAACTACAAAATTTACTTTCATTTCTTTGGAAAGTAAATGAAGAGGCGTAGTAGACAACAGACAAAAATAATGCATACGAAAAATTAAGTAGGCACTTAAAATTTCCTAACTAAAAATCTACTTGTTTTATCGAAAATAAGAAGTTATAACTTTTATTTTTAATATTTAACGACATATAAATGACGAACTGCAAATTTTTACTCAGATAAGACACGAAATATGTACAAAATTATCCTTGTCAATCGAAAAAATAAACGCGAATGTACACATGGTGGAAGAAAATATTCGTGGTGGAGGGAACGAATTTCGGTGGTGGATGGACGGGTATCGCCATAGTATTATTTCATATACAATTTTATTGTTACACTAGCCGCTACCCGCGGCTACGCCCGCGATTGAGATGGAAATCGACTTTTGACATGCATATCAGGGGTTGAGGTATTGCACATATTTTGACAAACAATTTTCTTATTTTTCGTAAAAAAATTTTATTTTTTTTTAATAAAAAGTATCCTATGTTACTTCTAATACCTTCAAGAGTGTATGTGCAAAGTTTCATGATGATCGGTTAAGTAGTTTTTGCGTGAAAGCGTAACAAACAAACTTACATTCGCATTTATAATATTAAAAAATATAAAAATATGAAATTTCTTATTTTTCGTAAAAATTTTTTATTTTTTTTTAATAAAAAGTATCCTATGTTACTTCTAATACCTTCAAGAGTGTATGTGCAAAGTTTCATGATGATCGGTTAAGTAGTTTTTGCGTGAAAGCGTAACAAACATTCGCATTTATAATATTAATATGATATGATATGATTTTTCGTAAAAATTTTTTATTTTTTTTTTAATAAAAAGTATCCTATGTTACTTCTAATACCTTCAAGAGTGTATGTGCAAAGTTTCATGATGATCGGTTAAGTAGTTTTTGCGTGAAAGCGTAACAAACAAACTTACATTCGCATTTATAATATTAATTAATATTAAAATATTAATAATATGATATGATTTCAACGTTTATCTGCGAATCATAGCTCATTAAAACAATATTTTAATCTCATAATCTTCAGTTGCAACATTAATGACTCCATGAAATATTTAAACAAATTTGGCAAACGACTCGTTCAAATATCACTTTTAAATTGTTGTCGTAATTAATCAAACAAGAATTATGTAGCTCAACAATATGTACATTTTTATTTTAACTTGTCTGTAAGAGCCGCGTAGACAAAAAGTTCAAATTAGGTTTCTGTCATTGAACAGAGATTAGAGATATATACGCTAGGAAAGTATCTTTTGACAGACGACTTTTGCGCCCTCTCGTGGTTTTTTTCTCTAATTTGGTTCAGTCAAAACCTTAGTGTCATATGTTATACGTGCATTTTAATAAGGATTAATTGTCGAATAAAATGGGTAAAAAGCTATCAAATCGGAAGTGCTGTGTTGTTGATTGTAAAGATACACCAACTAAACATCCAGAATTACAATTCCACCGTTTTCCTGGAGTTTAGATTAGAGAGAAAAAAATGGACTGCAGCAGTACGTCGTCAAGGGTAATTAAAGTTTATTTTACGTCTGTAATCATTATTAAATGCATGAAAAATATCATAATTGTTATTTTGTTAACAAAAATAAGATTTAAAAAATTTAAAAAGTAAAAATGTATATAATTTATGTAGTTTTTTTACTGTTTTTTATAATTAAGAATAACGCTGGTTTCCATGTGTTTGTAAGTTTTGGGTGAACCACTTTTTAAAAAATCAAGCACGAGATGGTGCGAAGGTCGCGTGTCAAAGATACTTTCCTAGCGTATAAACAGATTCGCGTGGATTCTAAAACTATAGAAAACAGAGATGACGTTTTGAGTTTGTCGTTCAATCAGACGTGACGTAAGTTCATTTATAAATTCGTTTGACTATAATATGCTATATTTTTTTTAAACTTGATAAGCGCCATAATAGATGAATCTGACGACATTTTGAATGGTTTTTATGAATAAAATATTCACAAAACAAGGTAGGTTACTGGACTAGAGTCAGGGTCGTCAATGGAATATTTTCTATGGAGATTTGTTTATATCTCCATATATATACAGCAACTTTAAAAACAGAGTGCATGAAGCAATTGAAGAAAATATGTATACCGGGTGTCCCATTTTAAAGGAACACCTTGAATAACTTTTACAGTTTTAATTATATGGAAAAATGTCCCGAATACAAGTTGTTTGATTTGGAGGGGGATATCGTATAAAGACAAATACCACCCCTTACTCCCATCCTCTACGCAGGGATGAGGGTGAAAATAATGGAGGATATCTAATATTTTAAACCTAAATAATAAAAAATTAAAATCAGTACTGAAAAACATCTTTCTCAATAAAGTAATATACAGTTTGGAAGAATACTATAGTATAAATTTTAACGAATTTTAAATTTTATTGCATATCAATTGATATTTTTTTTATGACGCAATCTACGCTGTACTGGCAATATTGAATAAAGAAATATTATTATTATACATAGAAAACAAGTAGCTAAATATGTTTTTAAATTTAGTAGAGAAAAAAGAAGACAAATAGCCAATTTCAAACTAGGTAGATGGATGAGAGATGCAAGAAGAGATACGGAGGGAAACAGGATATGCGTTTTTTGTGGTGATATGGAGTCAGGTAAACATCTGCTGTTTGAGTGTGCAGGACTAGAAAATAGTAGGCGCGAGCTGGTGCCTGAAATAGAACGCAATAGTCTTGCTGAAGTTTTAGACGAAATTTCTATTAATACAGCCGAATTTATTTCAAGATTTTTAACGAACAGAAAAACTAAACTTAACTAATCAATAAGTATTAGAAGTTAAATATGATTGTACTGTAATATTACATAATCTCAAATAATTGATTATTAATTGTATAAGATAATCATTTAAAAGTGTGTATTTGTAAGCCGAAAGGTATGCAATAAAGAATTCTTAAGTAAGTAAGTAAGTAAGTAGGTAATATCTCCATAAAAAATATTCCACTGACTGTTCTATACAACACAAGAAACACAAATAGTTTGTCAAAAGTTGATATTTCTAAGAGAGGTGTTCAAGGTCGTGATTTTTCTGCAAGTGAACATTTAAGAGCGATTTGCTAACGAACGCTTTTTCGCATAGCCTGCACGGATAAGGTCTCTCTCCGCTGTGGTACCTCATATGGATAACTAAGGGGCTCCGCTGCGTGAAACATTTTCCACAATCTTTACACTGATAAGGTTTGGCGCCCGTATGTGTTCTTAGATGAACTTGAAGCGTACTTCCTCGCATGAAACTTTTACCACAAACTTCACAGCTCAGAGGTTTCTCTCCTTTATGGGACAAGAGATGATTGTCTAAGCTGGATTTCGACGACAATATTTTACCGCACACGTCGCAAGCAAACCCTTCGTGAGCTTTCAAATGTCTCTTCAAATAACTCCGCGAATGCCACATTTTACCACAGATTTTGCACGTGAACTCCGGTTTATAAATCGGATTGTGTAAAATTTTATGAGTGTTCAAATTAGTCATGCTTCTGAACATTTTTCCGCAGGTATCGCATTTGTAGCGTACGGCTTTGTGTTCGGAATCGACATGATATCGGAGCTCGCGTTTCAAAACAAATCCCCTATCGCAATGTTGACATTTATGATCGTATTTCTTCAGATGTCTTTTGCGATGATCTTCGAGCGACGCTTGCGACGCACAATCTTTATTACATATTTCACAAGTGTACAGTTTCCTTTGAGGGTTGTGTATTTCTTTGTGTTTTCTGACTTCCCACATGGTTCTAAACATTTTGTTGCACAGATCGCACACAAAAGGTCGGTGTCTTTCCGTGTGCACCTTTTGATGAAACTTCAACTGCGAGGGACGCTTGTAAGATTTGTCGCACCGGTCGCACCTATACGGCCTTTCTTTCAAATGAACGAAGTAGTGTTTTTTCCAGGCGGTTTTTATTACAAATAATTTATTGCACGACTCGCAACGAAATCCATCTTCTGTCTTGATATAGCCCTCACTCACTTCGTCTTCAATACATTTCATTGTTTGCGCTCGCTTTTTCGAAGTTTGCATTTCCCGTTTTGCATTTCCGGCGTTTATCCTGTAATTGGAGACACTTATTTCATAAGCCATTCTGACCATTTCGAAAAAAAAACATTTGTATTTAATGCTAACATTGTTCTAAAATAAGCGTGTCTAAAAATGTTTAATTCGTAAAAAATGAAAAAGTCAATTCGTGAATAGCGACAGTGGCGTTATTACGGAGAGAAAAAATAGCCCATTAATTTGTTCTTCCATATTGTCGATACGGTCGAGCGACTGAATCCAAAGCGTCTTCCAACACCACTTATCTTTTCTCCCGCCTCTATTGCGCGTATTAATAAAACTTTTTCGTCAATAGACAAAGATTTTCTGTTAATCGCCATGTTCACAGTCTGCAAGTTTGTGGGCAACTAAGAATATGATAACTTATCGATAAGCAGCTGAGCTAAACATATGCAAGATAATCCCAACAAACAAAAGAACGAATTTCTTAGAATCTTCGGTACGCCTGATGCCGACAACAAAGCAACAAAATGACAAATAAGTACTGTGTATTGCTTTATGATAACGTATTGTTGTCGTTATTTAGAGTGGGTGTGTCGTCATTTATGAGCAACAAAGTAAACCAACTAGAATTAATTTCGACGTTTTAAGGAGTTTGTCGTTATATCGAGTGACGTTAAAAGGAGTAATTAAATAATCTTGATTATTTTAAAGCAACTGTTATTTATTATCTTCTTGGTTTCCCGGATTGTATGCCGTGGTCCCTTGGTATTACTACCTGACGTTTCGTCTACAACTGCGGTAGACATTGTCAAAGGCGATGTGGTAGCGGGCGAAGTTTCCTTCTAGGCTGCTCACAGGTAAGTGTATCGACAAGTGTGGTACTTCCGTCTTTTATAGTCAACGTGCTCGTGTTCTCTACTCGGTCGTAGTATGCTCTTCTGTGATTGGTCGTTCCATTCAGTGAGTTGGTATTGCACAGGTTTCAGAGTCAAACTTTCATCTTTGCGGTTGAAATTATTTGTGCGTTTGTGTATTTCTATGCGTGGGTAGTAGCTCAATGTTCTATCTATAACTTTGGTTTCTTCAAAAAGGATCTTATGATTGTCTAGAGTCAAAATGGACCACGGCACACAAGCCCGGAAACCAAGAAGATTTGGATCAACACCGGCCGTAAAAGCCTACACACTTGTTATTTATTATTTTAAAAATAAATTTTAAACATCAATGCGACTTATTGTAGTGGATACATCAGTAAGTAGGATATAGTTACGTATATCATTTGAAATGTAGAACTGCAAGATATGTTAATTTAAAACGGTTAGTAATAATCGTTCTAGTTAATAGCGCGACGTTTGCATTTTGAATGATATAAATATATGTGTATTTGGAAGGAAGGAAGAAGTCAGGTGGTGGACGCACGTGGCTATGCCAGCGCGATCTGGCGTAGGTCGACGTTGGTAAAGTAAATAAAGCATCATTAAATCAAATTCAATAGTTTTACTAATTTAAAAGAACCTGATTAACCACCAACACTACACTTAGTTTTTACATGTAAGAATTTTAATCTGGTAAGTTTCATCTTCTGTTATGATTTCGTTGTACATGCGACATCATTTGGGTTCTGGTCACAAACGCTTTATCGCAAAGCTCACAAGGATACGGTCGCTCCCCGGTATGGTATCTGATGTGAACGACGTACGAAGTACGGGTCGAAAATCGCTTTCCGCACTGCTTGCACTCGTACGGTTTCTCTCCGGTATGTGTTCTTAGGTGCAGCGTCAAATTAAACGTCTTTGTAAACCTTTTGCCGCACATTTCACAGTTCAACGGTTTCTCGCCGCTATGAGACAACAAGTGTTGTTCCAGACTCCACTTGCGCGTCAAAACTTTCCCGCAAACGTCACAAGTGAACCCTTCGTGGCCCCGTAAATGCACGTTCAATTTTTGACGCGATTTGTACGCTTTGCCGCATTTATCGCACTCCAGTTTCGGTACGGAATAACCGTTATCGTGTACTTTTTTATAGTGTACTTTTAAATTTCCTTTGTTGAAAAACGACTTGTGACATTTATCACAATCATATGCGCCTTTATGATCACCATTCATGTGTTTTTTCAGCTCGATTTTCGTTCTGAACTTTTCGCAACAAAATCGACATTTCAACAATACATCGCCGTGCTTGCTTTGATGCAATCTCAGCGATTCTTTGCTGTCGCATATTTCGTTGCAAATACTGCAAATCAAATAAATGTCTCGATGCATTTTAACATTGTGGATTTTCATATCGTATCTAGTTTTAAACGATTTTCCGCATACCTTGCAGACGAAAGGACGTAATTTATTGTGATTAAAATTGTGTCTAATCCAACCCCATTTGTACTGAAACTCTTTTCCGCACTGCTTACAGCGATACCCGTACGGCACTTTAATGTAACCAGCAGTTTTTATTTCGTCCGTCAAAGCAGGATTTTCATTCCCATCTTCTTGAATTTCTTGTTTCATAATTATATCCCTGAAATAGGATATACCAGTTTAAAAAAAAAAACAACTACCAATGTTTAACCTTACAGCAAGCGCGTAAAAATTGTCTATTTTTCAAAAACTACACAAAGATCGAAATTTATTCATAACCTCTTAACGCTATCAGTTAGCAGTACTGCTTTTTTCCATTGAGTGAAAAAATGAACAAATCGATTGTGGTAAAGTGCCCGCGATGAGAGTTGAAGCCAGACACGTCATCAATAATATGGTATAGTGAACGCCTACTTGCTCGCAGACAGTCGCGTGTGGAATAATTCCATTTATAGCGGTAGAATAAAAATAAACACTCGACGCACACGGATCTCCGAAACAGCCAATAGCAAGCTAGAAGGCGGGCGCAATGCGTTCACGTCACTGTGACGCGGTGGCTTCATCTTTCGCCACAGCTAGTATAACTAACGCGCTCACTGAAAGGTTAACAAAATATTTGTGTAGTTTCTAAAATTGACAAAGTAGATCTTTTAATGCCAATAAAGAGTCGTTAATCTTCTTATAAAATGTATTTGAAACTAATTAAATGTAATTCACATAATAACGTACAAGTAGGTAAAATAGTTTCAAAAAAAAGACCTTAATTACGTCTAAAAAATAAATATAAAACAAGATCGGACTTTATTGTCGCTAGTCAATGTAACCGATCCCGGGCGGCGCCGACGCTTCCACATTGTGCAAACTGTGCAAGTGCGCCGTCAGCAACGGTTTGCACACGAATCCGTCGCCGCACAAATGGCACCGATACGGCCTCTCCCCGCTGTGTCCCCGCAAGTGCACTTTAAGGCTAGACCGCTGCGAAAAACATTTGCCGCACACCGTGCACTCGTGCGGCTTTTCTCCCGTATGAACGCGCAAGTGCAACTTCAAATTGCAGTTGCGCACAAATCGTTTGCCGCAATACATGCAACTCAAGCGCTTCTCGCCGCGATGCATCAGAATATGATCGTCGAGGCTCTTTTTCGACCGCAACATTTTGCCGCACACGTCGCACGTGAAGCCGTCGTGATACTTTTGATGTTTATAAAAACTGTTGCGATTGTTATAGACGCGTCCGCACGTTTCGCATTTCAGCTCGACGGGCACCGCGCCGACCGCGTGCCTTTTCGAATGCGTTGTCAAATTGCCGGACGTGCTGAACAGTTTGCCGCACACCTCGCAACTGTACTTGATTCCTTTGTGTTTGCTGTCGATGTGATCCTTGAGCGAGGCTTTCGTACGCGCCTTGTGATCGCATTGGCTACAGAAATACGAGTAGATGTTTAAATGCGTGTCGTGATGCAGTTTCAGCGACTGTTTTGAGGTCGATTTGTGATCGCAAATCTCGCACGCGAAGAACTCTTTGTTTATGTGATGTTTGTTGGTCATGTGCGTTTTGAGACTGTCGGCCGATTTGAAACATTTCTCGCACATGTCGCAAGGAAATGGACGCGCGTCGACGTGGGTGAGATAGTGCCGTATCACGTGAGCGCGAATTCGAAACACTTTGTCGCAAACGGTACAGTGATGTCCGTCCGCCAGTCTGATGTATCTATCGTCCGGCTCGCTACTTCGCTTCCATTTCTTCGCCGAACCGTTTTTCGAATCGCTGTCATTTACATCTTTCTCAACGTTCACATCCGGTTTCCAATCAAAATCATCGACTTCCTCCTTTATTTTCACATCCCTGCAATGGGAGATACAAAGGTGTAATGATATATATATTTAGAAGGAAATTATCATTTGTTAAAGTCATATAATAAATTATACATCGATATGTTCGGGATTTCATAATAAAAATAAAACATTTCAACCGATAGAGTCAAACCATATCATGCCCATATTCACCGAGCACTATATTAAAGATACAAGTTACTATAATCTTGGAACGAATTCATTACGTTAGAATAAAATTTCCTTTCACTTCACCAAGCAAAATATCATGTATATAAATATACACTGCACTATACTCCTTGCTATTTTTGTTGAATAAACGTTCACCCAAAAATCCGACCGGTGGAGTTAGTGTAAACGTCAAAAAAAAGTTTCACAAAATAATAATGTTTTGTTCTAACCCAATCGCACACAAAACGTTTTACAACTATACACTTCACAAAAGGTTAATAAACAACACATGAGTAAATTCACAAGAGCAAACTGTAGATATAATACTTCACGTTTATAGGTTAGGCGGTATGATCTATGTGGCGGCCATTATTATTTTGTCAGGCGAATAAAATATTTATACCCGAGAATTTGAACAAAATAGTGGTGTACACAATTACGTCTGGTGAATTGAATTATCGCTATTTATTCGGAGCTATAGTGCCCGCGGTGAGAGTTGAAGCCAGGCACGTCATCAATAATATCGTAGTGAACGCCTACTTGCCCGCAAACACTGGCGTGTGGAATAAATTCGTCATATCCATTTATAGCGGTAGAATAAAACTAAACACTCGACGCACATGGATCTCCGAAACAGTCAGTAGCAAGCTAGAAAGCGGGCGCAATGCGTTCACGTCAGTATGACGCGGTGGCTTCATATTTCGCCGCAGCTATTCTACCTGAAGAGCAAATGAACTACTTACGTTCGGTGAATATGGCCATTGTTCAAATAAAAGCGTGCGTATATAATATTATAGAAATCAAACAAACAATTTTATGAAACGGCGACGTGTATCTCCACATTGTGGAAACTGCGCATGTGCGAATTGAGCAACGGTTTGCACACGAATCCGTCTCCGCACAAATGACAGCGATACGGTCTCTCGCCGCTGTGTCCTCTCATGTGAACCTTGAGACTGGTGCGTTGCGAGAAGCGCTTGCCGCACTCGACGCACTCGTGCGGCTTCTCCCCCGTGTGGGTGCGGACGTGCAATTTCAAATTGCTGCCGCGCACGAAACGTTTGCCGCAATAGTCGCAGCTCAACCGTTTTTCGCCGCGATGCATCGAAATGTGTTGATTCAGACTCTCCTTCGACTTCAACACTTTGCCGCAAATGTCGCAGGCGAAGCCGTCGTGACTCTTTTTATGATCGTAGAAACTACTGCGACACGTGTACACTTTGCCGCACGTTTTGCATTTCAATTCCGGCGGAACATAGTCCGGCTCGTGCCTTTTGCAGTGTCTCTGAAGATTCGCCGTCGTCGTGAACAACTTGCCGCAAACTTCGCAACTGTATCTAATTCCTTTGTGCTTACTGTCCACGTGATCTTTCAGACACTGCTTGCTGCGAAATTTGCACTCGCACTGCAAACAGGGATACGAGTAGATATTAAGATGGGTGTCGCGGTGATATTTCAAAGACTGTTTCGACGTCGATTTGTGATTGCAAATGTCGCAAGTAAAAAATTCTTTATTAATATGATGTTTGTTGGTAATGTGGGACTTTAAATTGTCGATCGACTTGAACGTTTTGTCGCACATGTCGCAAAAATACGGTTTGCAGTCGATGTGCGTCAAGTAATGTCGCATCGCGTGCGTTCTGAGTTTAAATGTTTTGTCGCAAATCGAACAACGGTGCTGGCCGTCGCACGAACGCACAACTTTACCGTCAGATCTAGAGCCCTTATTATTTCGTTTCCGTTTTGTCAGTCGCTTACTGACAAAATTATTCTTTTCCGCTCGTGTTACGATTTCATTTCTCTCTTCTGTTTTAAAAACATCATTCCTGCAATGAATAATAGAACTTTTTGACATACATTTTCACTGAAGCAGATCCACCAAAGTTAAGTATTTTGCTACTTCAATTTTCGGGATTCATAGATTCGATTTTTATGTCGTCAAATATAATTAACTAATAAAAACGACGCCGCAACGATGAAACACCTCCCATGTTGTTCACAGATCTATTTTGAGTTAAATGTGGAATTTTAAATATACAGCATTTTGTACTCAAAATCAAGCTATGAACTATGTAGAAAGTCTTTCACGATTGAGATCAATATATTGAACTTTAACTGAATGTTCAGGTTTCAAAATTTGTTTTAAGTTAAGAGTATTCTTCCCTGCAAATGCCCCCTGCACCCTTCATCTCAAATCTTTTCCCCTCGTCTAAAAACGGTTCGCGCTCTCCCGACGCTATTTTTAAAGCTAGAGGGTACTGGTAAACGCCAAATGAAAGACAAAGAATCAGACTACAGATCCTTCAGGCGAATTTTTTGAAAAACAGTTTCGCCTACGTGTGAAATATTACGTAACTTATTATTTTTTTCAAAAGGTTGTAAGTTTTTTCAGGAATTTTTTTTCAAAAAATTCGCCTGAAGGATCTGTAGTCTGATTCTTTGTCTTTCATTTTGGCGTTTACCAGAACCCTCTAGCTTTAAAAATAGCGTCGGGAGAGCGCGAACCGTTTTTAGGCGAGGGGAAAAGATTTGAGATGAAGGGTGCAGGGGGTGTTTGCTGGGACGAATACTCTTAACTGCGACAACAAATGTAGCTAAGCAATTGGTCTATGTTTAACACACAGCTGCAATTTTCTAAAAGCACAACTTATTAAAATCCACGTCAATACCCATTCCAACATCTTTACTAGCGAAATATTTTCAGTTACGAGTAAGATAAGCTTTTAAAGAAAATTATATTTCAATTAGGATTTTGTTAAGTTTGTGTTAAGTAGTTCAATTGTTACAAATAGATTTTTGTATGACTATTTTTAAGACTTCCCAGTGCTAGGTCTAATCCATATTTTCATCATCATTATTATTTAACTTAACTTTCAACAGTTTTCAGATCAGAGGCTGAATACTACAGATTTATAAATAGACGAGCCTTAAGTATCATTATGAAGCCCCAAATAATTTCCGCTACACTCAAATTACAAATTTGATGACGAATTAAAACCAGCTCTAGGCTGAAAACAGTGCTCAGCCGACAGTCAGCGCATAACGAACGGGAGTCGGTTGTGTTCAACTAATTGTAAATCAGTCACTTGAACGAATCCTTTAGCAGCGAAATCTATAATATGTGCATACCTACTATTTATAAAAACAATTACGAAAGAAAAGACGAAGAAGATATCGTTTTCACGCAATACTAGTAGACCGGCTAATTTCATAGCTCCTCGGTCGACCGACGCAAGCTAAACTGACGATTCCCGTCTGCGCAACGTAGCTCTACGCGCATAGCGATTTGTCAGCGCTGCACTGAACGCGTAATACGCTTGCATAGCTAGGGTCACGCAATACTTGTAGACTGGCTAGTTTCACAGCTTCTGGTCGACCGACGCAAGCTCAACTGACGATTTCCGTCAGCGCAACGTAGCTCTACGCGCGTAGCGATTTGTCAGCGCTGCACTGAACGCGTAATACGCTTGCATAGCTAAGTTCGCGCAATACTTGTAGACTGGCTAATTTCACAGCCTCTGGTCGACCGACGCAAGCTCAACTGACGATTCCCGTCAGCGCAACGTTACTCTACGCGCGTAGCGAATTGTCAGCGCTGCACTGAACGCGTAATACGCTTGCATAGCCAGGTTCACGCAATACTTGTAGACTGGCTAACTTCATAGCTTCTGGTCGACCGACGCAAGCTCAACTGACGATTCCCGTCAGCGCAACGTAGCTCTACGCGCGTAGCGATTTGTCAGCGCTGCACTGAACGCGTAATACGCTTGCATAGCTAAGTTCGCGCAATACTTGTAGACTGGCTAATTTCATAGCTTCTGGTCGACCGACGCAAGCTCAACTGACGATTCCCGTCAGCGCAACGTTACTCTACGCGCGTAGCGAATTGTCAGCGCTGCACTGAACGCGTAATACGCTTGCATAGCTAGCCCGATCGTTGTACGCGCTGACCGTTGGTCGAGCACTGTTTCCAGCCGTTTAAAGTTATTCGCGTAAATAAATGAAATGTTGATTGAACAAACAAAAACAGGCCTGTATAACATTTTAGATAAAACGTACTCATAAGTACCGTCGATTGTTCAAATGTTAATATCGATAATAATTAATATATTAGTGAATGTATAGGTATATTCAAAACAAGAAAAACATCGATTTCAAAATTGATATATTTTATTAGTCAAAAAAATTACACAAGTTTTAAAACAGGTTTAAACTTTCTCCAAATAACAACAAAGAAAAAGTATAAAGCAAAAATATTTCTGGATTTGAAAAATGAGCAAATCGCTTTTTAATGCATTAAAAAATAAATAATTATGATTTGCATGGTTTGAGAAAAAAATTCATTAAATGTAAACATTTTAATTCCAAATTTGTACTACACGGATGTTGTACACAAATGATACAAAACGGTCTTATTTTCATAAAATTATCAAATCTTTGTGAAAACAGTAAACATTTTACTTTCTTTCTAGACAATATAAAATGGAAAAATACACTGTACACAATTACCATTTTGCCAGTAAGATCAGACTTTTAACAAAATTATGCTTATAATTATTTTATTTATTAACTTATCAACTTCAAACTCGTCAAATTGGCGCAATTTTTTTAACTACAAACATTGCAACTCGCAGACCATTTACACATTTTTCAGAAAAACTCCTTGTAGGCAGCCTTTATTGATATACAGTCGATTTTTAATTTTTTATGTAATGTAAAATATTTTTTAAAACTTTATATACACATTTTCCAAACATATTTGAAATTGTCCATTTTTTACAAATATTTATTATTTCGTCCACTGTTCGAATGACACCAATAATGTAGTTTTGGTAATTTGAAAGGTAATGAAATCAAAATTTTGAGCATTTTACGTACTTTAGTGTCTCACTTAATTTTATGCGGACAAAATTAATAGTTACAAAATTGTTGTTTGTTCTCAGAAAATCTGCAATCGAGTGTTGTTCTAATATGAACTTTTTTACTTGGAATAATCAATAATCAACCAAATCTTCGGGTTTATGTAGCTGTACCTCTAGTATTTAAAACAATTATCGACAGGTTTAGGGAACGGGCGCCGGCACATGCCCTACTCCAAATCAGACAAAATTTCGTAACATACTTTTATAACAATTCAATTTCAAAAATATCTAATACCTCTAACAGCGAAGTGAAATATTTTCAAAGTAATAAATCTTTCCACGCCAGAAATTTTGTATCTCTTGTAGTCGAAGATGAATACAAAATGTCTATGCTCGAAAACGGAGTGATTTTTAAAATAAAAAAAAAATCGCTGATCTTGCGCACTTTCGTCTTATTTTTGAAAAATATTTTTTCAGCACGAACCAAGCCTATACTAATATTATAAAGCGAGAGTGCGAATTTTGTGAGTTTGTGTGTATGCGGAGGATATTCTCCGAAACCACTGCACCTATTTGAAAAATTCTTTCAACACTTGAAAGGTACATTACTAAAAAATAAACATACATGAATCGTTTCTCTTAAAAAGTTCTAAAAAAAAGTCCGTGACAGCATTTGCCTATCTTCAAAGAAAAACTCACATGTTTCAAATTTTGATCAAAAATAACCAATTATTTACGAAGCTGTTACGATGTTAATATATGTCGAAATAAATTCGTTTATTATCTTAAAATGTTTTCTGCACAACCAAAAACAACATTTTCAGCACGAGCCAAGAATAAAAACGACAAAAGATAATGCAAGCTTCGCTTACCTAGCCTTCCATTTACAGCGGCCCTATTTCCAACTCAAAAAGAGTCAGAGAGAGAAATTTTAGATTATCCACGTTCCGACATTTTATGGATGCGTCGAAAACACTTCAACACACACCAATCACAAGTCACATTATGGAATTTAATTAGTTATTTATACACGCTCGACAACCGAGACCATAAGTATCTAAATTAAAGTTAATCGTACACAATTTAACACTAACAATAAATTTTACAAGGTTTAGCAAAACAAAATTGCATGTTCAAGGGACGCGAGGTCGTAAACTGGCAGCTGTTCACTCTTACACGTACAAGATATGCGCATACGAAAGAGTATGGTGCATAGAATTAGCCTAGGCCCTATAGGAGATGCACAGCATTTCTTTATTATTTATACCGCACTGGTACACGACAATCTACTATCGAGTTTAAAGCCGGCACTTCACATGGCTATTTGTATTTGTGTATTTGGCAAACAATTACCAAGTGTGGAGGGTCTATTTGACAAAGTGTTGGCCTTATTTGCCTATTTGACAAATAAGGCCAATACCAAATACGCGTTACCGTGCGCTTGTCGGTTTTTCGAGGCACATCAAAGGAGTCAAATAGGCAAATAAACCGTCCACACAATGGCTATATTCAGAAGCGCACGCGTCGTGAACTTGTACGGACGTGCAGTATGTTTGTGCTGTGAGCGAGAACAGGAACTACTATTGAAAATGAATTGGGACAATGAAACAGTGTTAAAATTCCTGGAATTTTGAACCTTGCGTTCTACTGCCAAATGTTTGTGTGTTTGCTATTTGACTGCCATGTGTAGATGGTCGTATTTGCCTCTATTTGCATGTTTGTCTTGAACGTCATATATTTTGCCAAATACAACAAACACCCAATAGCGAAAAAGCATAGCCATGTGTAGTACCACCTTAAGAACAAACTGTGACAAAATCAATAATTAAATTAATTATTTCAACCTAATTGAATGTCAAATTACTTATGTAACAATGAGCTGTTTATGGTATAGGTTTTTAATAATTTTGTGTAGGTGATAAAGTAATGTATAGGTATTTATTTTTCTTCTATATTAATGTTATGAAGAGGTAAAGTTTGGACGTAGGAGATGATCTCCGAAACTACTCATCAGATTTCAAAATTTTTCTCACCAATATTTAGAATGAACCATCAAGATGGACACGAACTATATATTATCGCGTTAAAATAAAAGCGCTTTTCGTAGAGACCAATTTTGCAACGAAAAAAACACGACGGCAGTTCACAAATTCGGGCGAAGCCGTACCGGGCTGCTATTATTATTATTTATAAAGAGAATGAGTCTTCTGCATATGCGCCGTCAATAACGACTTGCTAATAAACGCGCCAGAACACATTCCACACGAGTAAGGTTTCTCTCCCGTGTGACTTCTCGTATGTATCACCAGGGGACTTCGTTGCGTGAAACGCTTACCGCAAATCGTACACTCGTAGGGCTTCGCCCCGCTGTGGGTGCGCTGGTGTACTTTCATCACCGCTTTCCTCGTGAAACGTTTGCCGCACGTTTCGCACGTGAAGGGCTTCGCCCCCGTATGCAGTAGCGTGTGCATGTCGAGGCCTCGCTTTGACGTGAGAATTTTTCCGCAAACGTCGCAGGCGAGGCCCTGATGAGCCCTCAAATGTTTGTTGAGAAAGCTGCGGCCGTAGAACACTTTCTCGCAGATGTGGCATTTGTGGCCGGGCGCCACGTAATTGGGGTCGTGGACTTGTCTTTGATGGACGCGCAAATTGCCGACCGAATTGAAAGCTTTCTCGCAACGATCGCAATGAAACCTGACGCCTTTGTGTTTGTTGTTCACGTGCTGGAGAAGTTTATTGTTCGAAATGAATTTCAAGCCGCACTGCGAACAGTTGAACGGATAGATGTTCATGTGCGTGTTGCGATGAAGTTTTAAATAATGCAACGATTTTAATTGGCGTTGGCACAAATCGCATCTGTAATATTTTCTATTCTTGTCGTGCTTATTCCTTTTATGGATCTGTAGATGATATTTGGTCTTGCACGTTTTGTCGCACGTGTCGCAACCGAACGGTCTGACAGACGTATGTTTCACGCTGTGTCTTTTCCACAAACATTCGGAACGGTACACCTTATCGCACGCATTGCACTGGAAACCGTTTTCCGAGCGTGTGAAACCGTTTTGTCGATCGTCAACTTCACTGTCTACAGGTTCTTCTTTTATCATCATTACGTCGTCTAAATCCCTGCAACGTTGAACATCTAATGAATGTTTCGATTTTAAAAAATTTCTTCACATCACATCAAAAACAAAGCAAAATCAACATTATCAACAAGGTCTGTAAGTGTGGCAGTAAGTATATAAATGGTCGGTTGTTTTTTAAAAGTGAGAATAAACAAAAAGACACGCCGCGTCATTATTTGGTAATCAGATGGCTCTTTTGAAGATGGACGTTGAGGGCGGCTCTGCTCGCAAATGCGCCGGTGCAATGAGTGCACCTGTAAGGTCTGTCTCCCGTGTGCGTCCTCATATGGATGACGAGGGCACTGCGTTGGGTGAAACGTTTACCGCACACTGTACACTCGTACGGTTTCTCTCCTGTATGTACTCTCAAGTGGGGCGTGAGCGTCGAGGTGCTCGTGAAGCATTTGCCGCAAAAGTTGCAGCTCAACGGCTTCTCGCCCGTATGTGTCAGCGCGTGACGGGCCAAACTCGATTTGGTAGCGAGCACCAGTCCACAAACTTCGCACGTGAATCCCTGATGATCTTCTATGTGTTTCTTAAGCGTTTCCTGACTCTGATACGATCTTCCGCACAAGTTGCACTTGAACTCGAGCTGAACGTAATTGGGATTGTGCTTTTTGTGTTTGTGATTGAGCATCTTGTACTTCCATTTGTACGGTTTGTTGCACACGTCGCAGGGATACACCAGCCCTTCGTGTGCGGTTTCCACGTGTTGTTTGAGTATTTCTTTGGTGCTGTATTTTTTGTTGCACTGGTCGCATTCGAACGGTCGCGTGTGTGTATTGTAATGGTTTCGCAACGACTTTTTACTGCCGAGTTTCAAACAACAAATGTCACAGGTCAAATTATCCGCTTCGCCGTGTGCAAATTTTACGTGAGCCTCCAGTCGTTTCTTATAGAAATAGCTCTGTGGACATAGTTCGCAACTGTACTGAACCTTTTTCGATTGCTCTAGTTTAATCTTTCTCTTTTGCGATTTTGAAAGTTTTCCGATATTTTCGTTTGTGAATGTTTCCAACAGTTGATATATTTGTTCATCTTGACATTTATCTTCCGTTTGCTCCTCCTTTATTGTATCAATTGATATCCTGTAATTATAAATACAATCCATTCACTTCTTGTAAACAAACATGTCCAAAAGCTGGTTTATGTTAAAAGGCTTTGGTCGCACATACCAAATAAATGCAAAGAAAGAAGAAACGCTCATGTTTTTGCTGAGTCACGTTCGGGTCTTTTTTTATCATTCAATAATTTGTTAAAAAATAAATTGTGACAACAAAAGCAAATACGCTGAGAACACATCTCTATTCTAAGGAAGGGATTAAAAAACAAAATTTTAACTAACGTGAAGTTTTGAAAAAACGAATTCTCACACAAAACTTGCGTAGGCCGGATAAATAAGAAAATAAATCCACGTTTAAATATTATAACACTTTGTATATTTTCGTATAAAAAAAATATATTTATTGGATAATTGCATTAAATCATTGATTATATTTGTATTAAAATTTATATTAAATCTTTACAAACTTTGTTACTATTCAATTCTTCTTTAGGCATATCATTCCTTCCTTTAATCGTGAGAAATCTTCTTGTTGATATTAATAATTATACGTATTTTTTCAAAATAATTTTATTAAAAAATGTTTTTTTTTCTATTGTTTAATTTTCAATTATTCCGTCACTTCCATTAATTCGTTTACACATTAAATAATTTAATTTTAGTTTACGTTGTATCAGAAAGTTATAAAACACATTTCAGTAAATTAAATGTAAAAAAATATATAAACAAAACTGCGATTGAAAATAATACCAATAATTTATTTATTCACATAAAGTACAAAGTATCATCGAAATTTCAACACAGAATAAATGTTTACATTAGTGTTTCTCAAATGGACATTGATATTAAAGTTAGTTAAAAACAAACTGTATTTTTAAAAATTGGTTTAATTAACTTGGTTCCAATATTACAGAGAACGAATTCTACCAGTAAACAAAAAATTTATAAGATAGCCCAAAAAAATCTTTGAATATCACGTTAATCCTCGGAAAAGTCAAATATTTTTTCTTTACGAAAACACATCGGCATTTAAAAAAACTTCCTTTCGCAGTTGGTCGATCTCATAAACATTCTGTATATTTTTTTTTGAGAAACACTGGTTTAGACAGAACTACAATTTTCATACAAAAAAAAAACGTATTTCTTTTTCTCAAAAGTAGACGGGTGCTCAAGATCACAGATTTATACATTCACATATATTTAAAAGTCTGGGCTATATTCGTTTGGTAGTTTCGATCCCTTAATCATATTGTGAATTATATTTACGTTTATTTTCACAATTAGCTGTTTTACCTCACAATCGTAGCCTAAACCAATTCAAACTTCAAATACACTTCTGAAAGACACAGTATTAATGATCAAATGCCTGAAGTACCTTCCACTAGACCAGGGGTCGGCAACCTTTTGAGACGGAAGAGCGAAAAGTTACAATTTACAAAATTTCCCGGTTTTTAAAGAGCCACTAAACATTTTCGTTTCAGTATTATAGTATTTGCTTATATAGGTATAAAAAATATATATCCGAGGACGACACGTCGCGACGGGGGCGGTGCGTGTGAGACGTGAATGGAAATGGCTGAGAGATAAACATGGATCGATTGGACGATTTTTAAGGGTTTATATAATAAAATAATTATTTTTTGCGTACGGAACTGGAGAGCCGCAACTTTACATCAAAAGAGCCGTAGGTTGCCGACCCCTGCACTACTCTGCACAGACTTGCTCACTAAACAATATACATAAAAAAAGTGCTTCGATATCTAAGCCTCGCAGCCGCAATTCATCAAAGAATTTTTTTGCGAGTTTAATTTAGATTTGAGGATGAATAAACTTCGTTTGCGATACTCGCGTTTATAAAAAAAGTGTTTGAAACATGTAACCAACAAAGTGGTCTTTCAATAAATTCTCCACCTCATTTACTCAAAACGTGTATCTATACAAAAAGAAAACAATAATGATAAAGATATATTTGGTAAGTGCATCGATTAGAGCACGGCACTTAAATAGAAGAGCTAAATGAATTAGTAACAATCAAATGATACTTTTGAAGGTGTACGTTCAGCGCGGCTTTATTCGCAAACGATTCGGTGCAGTTGGTGCACTTATACGGTCGTTCGCCCGTGTGTCCTCTCATATGGAGCACCATGGGGCTGCGCTGATTGAACCGTTTGCCGCACACCGTGCACTCGTACGGTTTCTCGCCCGTGTGAATCCTCAAGTGCGGACCGAGAATCGTGCTGCTCGCGAAATGCTTGCCGCAATATTTGCAAGTGTACGGCTTGGCGCCCGTGTGCGTCAAAAGATGACGTTTCAAGCCGGCCTTCGAGGCGAGCGCCATTCCGCACGTTTCGCAAGTAAAGCCCTGATGACTCTCTTTGTGGCGTCTCAGAATCGAATTCGAATGGCATATTTTGCCGCAAATTTCACACGTCAAATTCGGTCGCACGTAATTCGGATCGTGCTGTTGAATTTTGTGCAAGTGCAAGCCGTATTTTCCGGTGAATTCTTTGCTGCAAACGTCGCAAAAGTACCGTATGCCCTTGTGCGTGATGTCGATGTGTTGCATCAAGGCCTGTTTATTACAGAATTTCTTATTGTTGCATTCCTTGCACGTGAAAGGATCGATGTGAATTTTATAATGCAACTTCAGGTTGGCCTTGCTCGACACTTTCACGCCGCAGAGGTCGCATTCAACTTCCTGTTTACTAATGTGTACCCGTTTCCTGTGCGTTTTCATGTGTTCCTTAGATTTGAACGCTTTATTGCAAATGTCGCAAACAATCGACTTTTCCGTCACGTGAACTAAATAATGTCTCTTTAAGTATTTCTTTGACGTGCATGTTTTCGGACAAATTTCACAATGAAACAATTCTTCAGAATCGTCGACTCCATTATCTTCCGTTTCATCGTCCGTCAATTCTTCTTTTATCTGTACATTCCTGGAAGTAGATATCATTTTCAAACACAACTCATTTTAAAGAAACAGAAACATAACTAAAATATTTGTTACACGTGCCTATATATATTAACAGAAATATTATACGGTTCTAGAAAATGTAAAATTTCGTTCATTATTTATGAAACATTTTAATAGCACCAAAAAGAAAATTTCATTCGCATCAAATATAAGAGAGAGAAAAAAAACTCAGTTCTACTGTTTAACAATCAAATGCGATTTCTGCTTGTGCGTGTCCAACAATGTCTTGTTCGTAAACGCGTCTGTGCAATGCGAACACTTGTACGGCCTCTCCCCGGTATGGCTTCTCATGTGGATGACGAGGGGACTCCGCTGATTGAACCGTTTGCCACAAACATTACACTCGTACGGTTTCTCTCCGGTATGTATTCGAAGATGCGGTCCGAGGATCGAACTGCTCGCAAAACTTTTACCGCAATACTTGCACGTGTACGCTTTAGTGCCCGTATGGGTGATCAAGTGCCGTCTCAGACCCTCGGTTGTTTTCAATAACAAGCCGCAAGTCTCGCAAGGAAAGCCGCTCTGATGCGTTTGAAGGTGCAGTTTATAATTGGATTTTACGTGAAATATTTTGGCGCAGTCGTCGCACTTGTATTCGGGCTTTTTAAAGTTCGGATCGTGGTCCTTTCTGTGCAACAGCAGGCTACTCTCCCAGTTAAATATTTTATTGCAGATTTCGCAATAGTATTTTCTGCCTTCGTGCATGTTTCTTATGTGCAATTCTAGACCGTGCTTTGTTGTCAATTTCTTATCGCACAAGTTACAGTTAAAAGGGTTGAAATGCTTCTGACGGTGAACTTTCAGTGTAATTTCAGTCGAATACTTATTCCCACATATGTCGCATTCGCATCTCGGCGTTCGACCCTTTTTTTCATGCATGTTCTTTTTATGCACTTTCAGATACATGTTCGATAATTTGACGTGGCATAATTCGCACTCGACAATCTTTTTATCTAAATGAATGCGCTGTCTGTGATTTTTCATTTGCAATATATTTTTAAACGTTTTATTGCAAAGGTCGCAGACGATTGTTTTTTCGGACACGTGTACCGAATAATGCTTTTTCCAAAAATGAATTGTTTTACGAACGGCTGGACACAATTTACAATGTACACCGTCGGCCCGTTTAACGTATCCTTCAGTCTCGTCGGGCCAATCTCGCCAAGACTTTTGTCGATTTAACGATTTAAAATATTCAGCAAATGCTTCGCCGCTATCTCGTATATAATCTTCCGTTTCTTCTTTAATATTTACTACATCCCTGAAAATATTAACAGTATTTTAACACAGAAGATGTACGATTAGTCAACTAATTTATTATTCTTCAGTGAACAATACTAAACAACAAAATTTTCTTACAAACTGCTTTAAATCTTACACAAACATGATAAAAAAAAATATCAAAACAGAAAATATTATTTTTCCTGTTTTATTTAAATCACCTACACACAATTTAATATCGATTTTAAAAAAGTAATTTTACTTCTAATATGAATTTCATTATCAAACATGTCAGACGTGCGAAAATTCGAAAGTGAACGGGCCCGCCAAGCTTCGACACCAAAATATCAAATAATTCAACACAGTTCCACTCAAAACGTACGATTCGACTATAAAAACAATTCATCTAACAATCCGGTGCACGCTCTGCAAATGCGAATTCAAAAGAGTTTTGCTCGCAAACGATTCTGTGCAGCGACTGCAGCTGTACGGACGTTCCCCGGTATGTCCACGATTATGAATAACGATAGAAGTTCGTTGTGTGAACCTCATTTAACAATCCGGTGCACGCTCTGCAAATGCGAATTCAAAAGAGTTTTGCTCGCAAACGATTCTGTGCAGCGACTGCAGCTGTACGGACGTTCCCCGGTATGTCCACGATTATGAATAACGATAGAAGTTCGTTGTGTGAACCTCATTTAACAATCCGGTGAACGCTCTGCAAATGCGAATTCAAAAGAGTTTTGCTTGCAAACGATTCTGTGCAGCGACTGCAGCTGTACGGACGTTCCCCGGTATGTCCACGATTATGAATAACAAGAGAAGTTCGTTGCGTGAACCTCTTTTTACAAATACTGCACTCGTACGGTTTCTCTCCCGTATGCGTTCTCTGGTGAACAACAAGAGCCGATCTACACGCAAACTTTTTATCACAATGCCCGCAATCGTACGCTTTCACTCCAGTATGAGTCAACATGTGTCTCTTTAAGCAGTTTGTGTTCTTCAAGACAGTGCCGCAAATCTCGCAGGGGCGCCCGCCCTCGTGAGTCTGTAAGTGAACCCTGTAATTGGATCGCGTATTGAAAATCCTGCCGCAATCGTCGCACGTGAAAGTGGGCCGTTTAAAATTGGAATCGTGCTTTTTCCGATGGATCAACATGCCGCCCTCCCAATTAAACATTTTGCCGCAAACGTCGCAATAGTACTTTCTACCTTCGTGAACGTTTTTGATGTGCAACTCTAAAGACTGCTTCGTTGTCAGATTCTTCTTGCACCGGTCACAGTTGAACGGATTCAAATGTTTTCTGCGGTGTATTTTCAAGCCCTGTTCGGTAAAGTATTTGTTGCCGCACAAGTCGCATTCGAACCGCGGCGCTTTGCCCGTTTTTTCGTGCATGTTCTTTTTATGATACGGCAAATTGTAGGTGCGTACTTTAATGCCGCAAACGTCGCATTCGGCCGTGTTGCCGTTCGAATGCACGCGCTTTTTATGCGTTTTCATTTGCCACGTGTTCTTAAACGGCTTATGACAAACGTCGCACATCACACTTTTCTCCGACGTGTGTACCGAAAAGTGTATTTTCCACGTGGCTACGTTTTTACGAACGGCCGGGCATAGCTTACAGTGGACTCCGTCGCCGCGTTTAGCGTATTCGTCAGTTTCCGTAGCGGTCGGCCAATCTCTTCGAAAAGACCGATCGTTAATGTAGCAGACATTTGCGTCTTGCGACTTGTTTTCTGGTTGATCTACTTCAGTAAATTTATTGTCGATAACGGTAGGCCATTCTCGGTATGTTTTCATCTCGTCGAATAAATCGATATTAATTTCTTGAGAACGATCTTCGTACGATGTTTCTGTGTCTTCAAGTTTTATCATGTGCCTGAAAATACCAACTCTTTTAACATAATTTCAGGTTACCAAGTCCACGAACAAATCTTGGTTACGGTACGTTGAATACTCAATACACAAAGAGCTGTACTTCATAACTGTGTTTAATATAAACGTATACAAACTTATTTATAATTGTTTTTACTTTTAAAAACTAATATGAAGTGTTTTTCTATTTCTTTTTCAGTTGGCGTGCTCAATAATTTTGTGAAAAACTACGTGAAATATGCACAGCAAGTTTAATATATCTTACGAAGTTTTTGTCAAACCGACTAGTTATGAATCACGCGGTTTTAAAAAGAAAAATACTCCCCATTTTTTGCACATACAATGGAGGACCGGATTCCTAAAATGTAACAAAAAAAAAATGCGCGAAAATAATACGGAAGCTTGTTTTAAAATTTTCAAATTATTATTATAAACAACAAATAGTTGAGCTGTGTATTTTGTAAATAAACCAATTGACGACGCGACGACAATTTAAATAAACTGAACAATATCACAAAAGAAAAAAAAACTGATACCTTTTACGCAAATTATCGTTTAAGTAAAAAACGAAAGTATCGAAAGCTTACGCTTTTAAAGGAATTCTTTTACGCAATTTAAAATAAAGAATATCTAGATTGTATATTTTTCAAAAATATAAAATTTTTATACTCCATTTCATGACGAAATTAATCGTAGTTGACATTGCCAACAATTCCATTATGAAACACAACCCAAAATTTGCATATTTAGCAATTACAAAATGTGTTATTTAATAACCACTGTTTCTGCGGATTTCCCTACACAGAATTCCTAGCTATTGTATGACAAGTTGATGAATATTATGCAAATGTGAATCCAAAATAGCTTTATTAGTGAACGACTCGTCACAATGATTGCAGCTATAGGGACGATCCCCAGTGTGGCCCCTCATGTGAGTAACGAGTGGAGTTCTTTGAGCGAACTTCTTGCCGCAAACGGTACACTCGTACGGTTTTTCTCCGGTATGGGTCCTTTGATGAGACGCAAGAGTGGCCCTGCGAGCAAATTTCTTATCGCAATATTTGCAATGAAACGCTTTGACCCCGGTATGGACCAACATGTGAAGCCTCAGGCTCTCGGAATTCTTCAAAACGTTGCCGCAAACTTCACACGGAAATCCGCCGTCGTGAGTCTGTAAGTGCAACCTGTAAACCGATCGCGTGTTGAAAATCTTCCCGCACGTCGCGCACGTAAAAGTGGGTTGTTTGAAGTTGGGATCGTGCGTTTTTTTATGAGCCACCATGTAACTCTCCCACGTAAACACTTTGCCGCAAATGTCGCAAAAATATTTGCTTCCTTCGTGTACGTTTTTTATGTGCAACTCCAGTTGCCGTTTTGCGGTCATCTTCTTGTCGCACAGATCGCAAGCGAAAACGGTCGAATGCGTTTTCTGATGCACTTTCAGCAAAAATTCGGTCGAATACTTTTTTCCGCACACGTCGCATTCGACCGTTTCGTCGGTTTCTAAGTGCATGTTGCGTTTATGTCTGTTCAAGTTTGAAGTTCGCATCAAAACGCCGCACACGTTGCACTCGGACATTTTTTTATTCAAATGCACGTTCCTCTTGTGTCGTTCCATTTTCGAAACGTTTTGAAACGACTTATTGCAAAAATCGCAAGTTGCTGGTTCGGTCGCCGAACGCGCTTCATTTCCTTCCGAAAATGTATCCTCCGGAACTGTATCACTATCGTTGCAACTTTCAACTATACTGGTGGGCCATACTTCACACGTTATCTTCTCACTCATATTAAAATTCATTTGTTGAAAATAATCACCGAATGGTTCTTCGGTGTCTTCGAGTTTAATAGCGCTCCTGAAAAGATCAACTCTTTTAGCTTTTTAGTTTAAGTTTTAAGACCGATTTTTTAGGGATCAAGAACAAAGCAATCCTCACACCGACTTGATTATTTTACATAGGTAACAGAACTTTCAAATTAAGAAATGTAGAAGAACGATTTTTCAATTTAGTAATGTTTCCATGTAGTTACCATATACTTAATATAAACCGTTCCCGTCCGAATAAAGATCGTTCATACACAAATATTTCACATCATCTTTACATAAAATTAAAAATTGTGGTTTTAATGGCATGTATCAATTAAAAAAAAAAAAAACGTTCTTGCTCAAAAACTCACAGTTACAGAATAAAGGAAAACTAAAACTAGGAGATTTCAAAATACTTTTCATACAATTTTTTTCGAAAGTGTACACACAAGTAACTTTCAAAACCACTATTTTCATAATTAATAATTATTTAACAATCTGATGAATATTTTGCAAATGCGAGTCCAAAAGTGTTTTATTCGTAAACGACTCTGAGCAATGACCACAGCTATACGGTCGTTCCCCGGTATGGCCCCTCGTGTGGATAACTAGAGGAGTTCTTTGAGTGAACTTCTTGCCGCAAACGGTGCACTCATAGGGCTTCTCCCCTGTATGCGTTCTTTGATGCACGACCAGAGTCGACGACCGTGCAAATTTCTTATCGCAAAATTTGCACTTATACGCTTTAATGCCGGTATGAGTCAACATGTGCCATTTTAAGCCTTCGGAATTTTTCAAAACGGTACCGCAAACCTCGCAAGGACAGCCGCCTTGATGCGTCTGCAAATGGCGTCTATATCTGGATCTCGTATTGAATATTTTTCCGCACTCATCGCAAGTTCTGCTGATCTGCTTAAAGTTGGAGTCGTGCGTCTTTCGATGTTCCAACAATCCACTTTCCCAGTTGAACACCTTGTCGCAAATATCGCAATAATACTTTCTTCCTTCGTGTATATTTTGAATATGAAGATCCAAAGAATGTTTTGTGGTCAGCTTCTTATCGCAAAGATTACAGCTGAACGGATTGAGATGTCTTTTTTGATGCACTTTAAGTGTTACTTCATTTGAGTACTTATTTCCACAAATGTCGCACTCCAATTCGTGTGTTTTGTCCGTTTTTTCGTGGATATACTTTTTGTGTCTTTTCAAACTGGCACTGCGAACTTTAATACCGCATACATTGCATTCAGCCATTTTTTTATTCAAATGCATGCTTCGTTTGTGCCGTTTCATTAAAATTGCATTTCTAAACGATTTATTGCAAAAGTCGCACGTCGCACTCGTTTCTTGCGACTTGTGCACCGAAAAGTGCGTTTTTCGATGCACTAACAATCCCCGTTCCCAACTAAACACCTTGTCGCAAATATCGCAACGATGTTTTCTCCCTTCGTGTATACTTTGAATATGAAGATCCAAAGAATGTTTTGTGGTCAGCTTCTTATCGCAAAGATTACAGCTGAACGGATTGAGATGTCTATTTTGATGCACTTTCAGCGTCATTTCATTGGAGTACTTGTTTCCGCAAATATCACACTCCAATTGGTGGGTTTTGTCTGTTTTTTCGTGCATATTCTTTTTGTGTCTTTTCAGATTTGAACTAAGAACTTTTACGCCGCACACACTGCATTCGGACATCTTTTTATTGAAATGCATACTTCTCTTATGCCTTTCCATTTTAGAAGCACATTTAAACGATTTATTACAAAAATCACAAATTATATTTTTTTCTGACAGAGATTCGTCCCCTGGACGTATTTCATTTTTTTCCGTAAATCTTTCGTCCTGAACTATATCATTGCAATATTCAATTATACCGGTAGGCCATACTTCACATATCTTCTTACTCAAATTGATGGGTTGAAGATAATCCCCGTAGGGTTCTTCAGTGTCTTCAAGTTTTATCACGCTCCTGAAAAGATCAACTCTTTTAGCTTTTTAGTTTCAGTTCAAGACTGGTTTTTTTTTTAAGGATCAACGCAAATCAATTAATCCTCAGTCCTCAACATCAACTTCAAAAACTTAAATAATTTACATAGGTAACAGAATTCTTCAGAGTCTTCAATTGTTATTACTTTCCTGAAAATAGTAAACTTTTTAAGCTGATTTCTATTCGGTATTTTATTAATAAAATGCGTACCTAATTAAAATTATAACGGTATAAAAAACCAACTGGAATTTTTCATATCGTTTTTAAAATAAGGGTCATAAACGTTTCAACTGATTAATTTAAAAAATACTAAATTATTTGAATTCTTGTTCTGTGTTGTACAAGGAAAGCGAAGGAAACTACAAGAATAAAGGTATAAAGTCACGTATAAAATGTGCTTTGTTTACAAACAATTTTATTATAAACAATTCTGATACACAAGAAAATGTATTTATCATGTTAATGAAAGATTTCTTATAATATAGTCACAAGCAATTATTATCAGTATAAAATCAACTCCCGTGAAATTAGCATAAACAGTCAAAATCTGTTTACATTTAAAATACGCATGAAATAATTTTCACGCTGTATAATCTCATTTACTTTTAAAAGCTTAGATCAATAATACTAAATCATGGCGAAGTAATGGTGTATCGCGTGGAAGAAATAATATTATTTGTCATGCGAATATATAAATCTTAACATAAAAAAATCTGTAGTTTAAACAATTTATGTTCGTCGTAAAAAAGAAATAGATAAAACACAGATAATAAGAAAAACAAATCTAGTCCGATGATGACAAAGTACCCAAATGTTTTAGTGTCAAAATATTCTCGAAGAATTTTTTTCGGATAGGTTTTAAAATCACCGCTTATTAATCGAATAAGAATAATTATTTAACAATCTGATGAATATTTTGCAAATGCGAATTCAAAAGTGTTTTATTAGTGAACGACTCAGTACAAAGATTGCAGTTATAAGGGCGCTCCCCGGAATGCCCCCTCGTGTGAATAACTAGAGGAGTTCTTTGGGTGAACTTCTTGCCGCAAACAGTGCACTCGTAGGGTTTCTCCCCTGTATGTGTTCTTTGATGCACCATCGCAGTGTTACTGCGAGCAAATTTCTTACCACAAAACTTACAGGAAAATGCTTTGACTCCGGTATGAGTCAACATGTGGCTCTTTAAACATTCGGGATTTTTCGAAACGGCGCCGCACACCTCGCACGGACATCCGCCTTGATGCGTCTGCAAATGGCGTCTATATCTGCATCTTGTATTTAATATTTTTCCGCACTTCTCACACGCTCTGCTGAACGGCTTAAAGGTGGAGTCGTGCAGTTTTCGATGTTCCAACAATCCCTTTTCCCAATTAAACACCTTATCGCAAATATCGCAATTATACTTCCTTCCTTCGTGTATACTTTGAATATGAAGATCCAAAGAATGTTTTGTGGTCAGCTTCTTATCGCAATAATTACAGCTGAACGGGTCGAGATGTCTTTTCTGATGCACTTTCAATGTAACTTCATTTGAATATTTATTTCCACAAATGTCGCACTCCAATTCGTGTGTTTTGTCCGTTTTTTCGTGGATATACTTTTTGTGTCTTTTCAAACTGGCACTGCGAACTTTAATACCGCATACATTGCATTCGGACATCTGTTTATTCAAATGCAGGTTGCGTTTGTGTCGTCTCATTAGAATGGCGCTTTTAAACGATTTATTGCAAATGTCGCACGCCACAGCCGTTTCTTCCGACTTGTGCGCCGAAAAGTGCCCTTTTCGATGTAATAACAGTCCCCGTTCCGAATTAAACACCTTATCGCAAATATCGCAACGATACTTTCTTCCTTCGTGTATATTTTGAATATGAATATCCAAAGAATGTTTTGTGGTCAACTTCTTATCGCAAATATTACAGCTGAACGGTTTGAGGTGCCTTCTTTGGTGCTCTTTCAGCGTCAATTCGTTGGAGTACTTGTTTCCACAAATATCACATTGGTGGATTTCGTCTTTTTTTTCGTGCACATATCTTTTGTGTCTTCTCAAATTTGAACTGAGAACTTTAATACCACACTCATTGCATTCGGACATCTTTTTATTCAAATGCATGCTTCTTTTGTGTCTTTCCATTTTCGAAACACTTTGAAAGGATTTATTACAATAATCGCACGTAGCAGTCGTTTCATCTGACGTGGGCAATGAAAAATTTTCGTTCACGAGTCGTGGTTTACTTTCTTCTAAAAAACCATCCTGTAGAACTGTTTCAGTTTCATTTAAATTTTCAACACCATCCTGTAGAACTGTTTCAGTTTCATTCTCATTTTCAACAAATACAGTCGACCACAATTCACAGGGTTTCTTCTCATTCAATAAATTAAAATTCATGTATTGAGAAAAATTCCCAAATGGTCTTTCTGTGTCTTCGAGTTTTATCGCGCTCCTGAAAAGATCAACTTAATTGAAACACAATAACAAAATCAAATTACCCTCGCCAAAAAACATATTTAAATAAGAAATTAAGAAATAATTGCAGTAGGTTAATATTTCGACTAAATGCCTATGAAACGACAAGAAATGAGAATAAATTAATGCACAAAATCCTTAAAAAAATTAGCAAAATTCAAGAAGTTAGTCATCATTATAGTTCGGTTCGTTCAATGGAGCGGCAAAGCAATATAAACAATGGTAAGCATACCCGTCCTATACATGAAAACGATAACAAGGTGAAGTAATTATAACTCACTTCTTTATTTTGATTTTTTTACGTAACATTTCAACACATTTTTAGTCTATTTACGTCATATTCCGAAGACGGATTATCTCCTAACGCCACCGGTATTCGACAAAACGCCTATTTGATAAGCTGATGAATGTTTAATAAATGAGAATCTAAAAGTGTTTTGTTTGTAAACGATTCGGGGCAATAGTTACAGCGGTATGGACGTTCTCCCGTATGGCCCCTCATGTGAATTACGAGGGGACTTCGTTGAGTAAACCTTTTCCCACAAAAATTACACTCATAGGGCTTCTCCCCCGTATGCGTTCTTTGGTGAACTACCAACGTCGATCGATTGGCAAATTTTTTATCGCACTGTTTACAGTCGAAAGCCTTGATCCCCGTATGCGTCAACATGTGGCCTCTCAAACAACTCGAATTCTTCAACACGAGACCGCAAACTTCACACGGACACCCGCCCTGGTGGCTCTGCAAGTGCGACTTGTAATGAGACCGCGAGACGAAAATTTTATCGCACTCGCCGCATTTAAAATCGGGCCGTTTGAAATTCGGATCGTGCCGTTTCCTATGAAACACCAAACCCGTTTCCCAGTTGAACACTTTGTTGCAAATGTCGCAATAGTATTTCCTGCCTTCGTGAACGCTTTTGATGTGTTTTTCTAAAGCCTGTTTCGTCGTTAATTTTTTCTCGCACTGACCGCAATTGTACGGATCGGTATGTTTTCTAAAATGTATTTTCAGAGTGGTTTCCGTTGCATAT
This sequence comes from Xanthostigma xanthostigma, assembly GCA_963575645.1. Lineage (NCBI taxonomy): Eukaryota > Metazoa > Arthropoda > Insecta > Raphidioptera > Raphidiidae > Xanthostigma > Xanthostigma xanthostigma. The sequence continues at coordinate 9,785,232 of OY754469.1, read as the reverse complement.
TTATTCCCGCAAATGTCGCATTCGTATTGTCTGTCTTTTTTCTCGTGCTTGTTCTTTTTATGACTCGCCAAGTTCCAACTACGAACTTTGACGCCACACAAATCGCATTCGGCTTTGTTTTCGTTCAAATGAGAACGTCTTTTGTGTCGTCTCATTTGCAAGGCGTTCTTGAACGGCTTATTACAAAAATCGCAGGTTACCGTTTTTTCGGATATGTGCACTGAAAAATGTATCTTCCACGTGGCTACATTTTTACGGACGGCAGGGCACAGTTTACAATGAACGCCATCAGGTCGTTTGATATATTCATCGGTTTCGGGGGGCCAATCTCTTCCAAAAGTTTGGTCGTTTATATAACACGAATTCATATCGTCAGAAATGTTTCCTTTAATGAGTTTTTTATTCCGTTTCGCTTTTTTAATTTGTTTATCGGTTATCGTGGGCGAACTTTTTTTTGATGATAAATTCGATTCTTGATGTATATCCGCACGTGACGGTTCTGTGTCTTCAAAATTTGTCACGGCCCTGAAAATACATCAAGTTTAAACACCACTTTCTCCACTTCTTAGCTCTGTAACTTAAGATCTGCTTCGGATGGATTAATTTAACTGAACCACCCCTGTATAAACCAATTTCCAAAAATGCGTGTCATAAGCAAGAAATGTCCTACACTTCTTATAATTTGTATAAAAAATTAATACGTCGTTAGAATTAAAGAAAATTGATTAATAACACAAAAATAAATGAAAAACGAATCTTTAATTATTCTTCTAATGTTTAACAATTACAAAGAATTAAAGATAACGTATGTACATCATTTTTCAATCACACTTAAATATGGATTTGCTTAATTTATCACTTTAACAGAATAATTCAGATTTATAAACACCGCTACTGATAAGCCGAATTGTTCAAAAAATATTACGAAATACAGTTATTTTTATGTAAACCCTTATTTAATATAAATTTTTATATCACACTAATTAATGTTATGTAGATATTTAAAAATAAATATAACAAAAAATCTTATTCACTAGAACATTTTAATCCTCTAGTGGACGCCTGGATTACAGCAGTGGGCCAGTTACTCTTGGAATTTATCTTTTGAAGATGGACATTTTTATCTGCTTATTTTCGAATTAAAGTAGCGTCGGAATTTCCCTTAACCATTCATGAATAATTTTCTACTCAAAAAGACTCATCTCCTAAACAGTAAAATTAATAGAATAGTAAGTAATTCTACAATAAACATATTTTGGACCGATATATTACATTGCATACATCCACCCCACTCTTCGAATTGCAAGCTACGCAGCTAGACTTCGTAATTTGTAATGCCGGCAGTACACACTCGCCGAGCGATACCGAGACTGCCCGAACGCGAGTGTGTACCGAGGGCGCTTGCCCGATCTCCGTATAAAGTCGGAACCGAGCGGCGAGTGCGCGAGCGCAGTCAGTACACACTCGTCACCTCGTGCGAATATAAATGTACAACTTATAGTTTATATATATTTGTAACAGGTATATGAGCAATAAGCTGCAACAGCAGCAACACAAACAACGTCCAGATCGGTTTAACTGCGCCGCTTAAATTAAGCCACGCCCAGTGTGTACACAGTATCTAATCTCTCAGCGAATGTGTCCTGCAGACATAACAGAAAGACTTCGAATGATAATTTAATCAGCGTAACCCGCTGCCTGAATTTTGAGTTCCCGAAAATTTAGACTATTTAATAATGCGATGAACATTTTGAAGATGCGATTCCAAAAGATTTTTGTTAGTAAACGCGTCCGTGCAATAAGTGCACTTGTGCGGCCTCTCCCCCGTATGACCGCGCATGTGCGTAACTAGCGGACTCCTTTGATTAAATCGTTTGCCGCAAATGTTACACTCGTACGGTTTCTCTCCGGTGTGAATGCGCAGATGCGGTCCCAAAATCGTACTGCTCGCGAATTTTTTACCGCAATATTTACAAGGAAACGCTTTGACGCCCGTGTGCGTTATTATATGACGCCGAAGGCTTTGTTTAGTCTTCAACAGTAAGCCGCAAGTTTCGCACGGAAAGCCGCCCTGATGCGATTGCAAGTGTCGCTTATAGCTCGATTTTATGTTGAAAACTTTATCGCACTCGTCGCACTTGAATATCGGCGATTTGAAGTTCGAATCGTGCTGTTTCTTCCTGTGAACCAACAGTCCGCTTTCCCAGTGAAACACTTTATCGCATATGTCGCAATAATATTTTCTTCCTTCGTGGACGTTTTTTATGTGCAATTCCAAAGCGTATTTTGTCGTCAATTTCTTGTCGCACTGTTCGCAATTGAACGGATTCACGTGCTTCTTCTGATGAACTTTCAAGGTCAATTCGGTCGAGTATTTGTTTCCGCAAATATCGCACTCGAGTTGAGGATTCCTTTCTCTCTGCTCGTGCATGTTCCGTTTGTGTTTCAGCAAATTCGTACTCCAAACTTTTATGCCGCAAACGTCGCACTGCGCGGTTTTTTTATCGATGTGGACGCGTTTTTTGTGTCGTTTCATTTGCAGCGCGTTTTTGAACATTTTGTTGCAATAGTCGCAAACGACAGTTTTTTCCGTCACATGAACGGAATAGTGAGCTTTCCACAGATTCAAGCTGCTCCGAATTGCCGGACACAACTTACAGTGTACACCGTCGCGGCGCTTTACGTACTCGTCGGTTTCTTTGGGACAATCTTTCCAAAGCGATCTATCTTTTACAGTCTTTGATTTAAGTTCTTGAGATAAAGCATGTAACGACATCTCTTCGATTTTTATCACCTCTTCTATTTTTATCACATCCCTGAAAATATTAATTCTTTTAACATTTTGCACTACAAACTTACTGTGTACTACGCCAAGTGACATTTATTATAAACTTTAGTGTTGTTAAAAAATAAAAGATAACATTTTAATGCTAACGCTCTCTATTAAATTTTTTTCTTTACAGAACGACCATAATCGCGAAATAGCGTTCGTTTGGTAGCACATTTCAGTTTCAAATTTAATACGTATCCTCTTGCAGTATCAAATTTGTTCAAAAATACTTATATTCCGATAATTAAAAGATATGAAAGCAAAGAGATGAAGTTTGGAGAATATTCTTTACTGGTAAAAAATCTCCTTTTAAAAAACGCCACATTACTGAAAATACAGAAGTTATCGACAGACTCGTTTTTGTTTTAAAGTTCCTTTTATCGTTGAAGCTTTTCTTAAAATATAACATTCAATTCTGATACCATAGAACTGGCTGAAAATTTATGATTTACCGAAATTACATTTTTATAACAGCCAATCAATTGCAATATCTTGTACAAAGCCACTATTAAAACAGTCTGATTATTGAAGTATATTTTCTGAAATTTCCGGGGGCAAATCATTTTATATTATTAATTTCATTTTATATTTTTTTAAAAGACAAACACTAAAAAAATATGCCGAATTAATAACCTCCTTTTTTAGTCGGTTAAAAAATGAACATCCATCTTTGTAATAATTATTATCGATTGCCGTCAGTTCTCGAAATCAGCTAAAATTATTTTGCTAGGACTAAAATTGCTTTATATAAACGATAACTCAAATAATGAAGACAAATTTCGATATAAATATTTTATTTTCATTTAAAAATGATGTACATAACAACAAACAATATATAAGGCCACTGTTTTGATTATCTGGCCCTAAAGAAATATTATCAATTATTTTTTATTCACAATTAATTGAAAATCGATACGAAATCACACAGCAGTTCTAAAATTAAAAATAGCTCACAAAACAAATGTTCTAGGTAGCTCAAATAGGGTTGGCAAAATTACTTAGCTATCGGCCAGTGAAAGTCCCGTCAATTGTTTCGGAGATTAGTCGGAACAAACAGACAGACAGACAAAAAAGTTAAAAGTTGTTTTTTTTTTGTTATAAGTATCGTATGCACTTTCGTATGCAATTAGTAAAAAGCTGTTATTATGACGTTACAGACACTTCAATTTTATTCATCTGTACAGAAGACGACTTAGGGCTCTTGTTAAACGACCGTTTTAGTCAACGGGTAACGGGCCGACGCGAAACGGTTACCTTTGTACACGATCCGCTAACATACGTGAGCGCGTCCGTTGTTATCGATATCAGTTCTATACATGAAGGGCGAAGAAGTGCAAGTAAATTATGTCTGCTTGTTTATTTTTGTAATTTTCTAAAGTCTTGTCCCAACACTGGCCTATTATGAACAAGGCTAATTAATAAATCCATATCAATATCAATTTTAAACTCCATATTCACAATGAGCAGCACAAGGTAGGTAGGTAGATATAGGTAAAAACGTGCGTGCACATCTGTCGTCGTCAACAGACTTCTATGAAGTTACGTGGTCCACTGCATCGGACCGGCCGCCGTCGCGCCGAGGGGCGACGTGCGGGTATCCGTTGAGTTTTGTTGCAACGGTTACATGCCCGTCGCGTTAACAAACACCCACACTAACCTATTGAACACTGCGCGTCGGCTCGTCGCCCGTCATAAAAGAGGCCTTATGGGTTCCTGTGAATATTTTGTATATGCGATTTCAACAGTGTTTTGTTAGTGAACGCGTCTACACAGTGCATGCACTTGTACGGACGCTCCCCTGTATGATTCCTCATGTGAATGACGAGCGGGCTTCGCTGACTGAACTTTTTCCCGCAAAAACTGCACTCGTACGGTTTTTCTCCCGTGTGAGTCCTCAGATGAGGTATCAAGGTCGACCTGCACGCGAACCTCTTATTGCAAAATTCGCAACTGTACGCTTTTATTCCGCTGTGTATCAACGAATGCCGCTTCAAGCACTCGGAATTCTTCAACATAATGCCGCAAGTTTCGCAAGCGTAGCCGCCTTGATGCGTCTGCAAATGCAGATTATAGTTCGATCTAACATGGAACACTCTCTCGCATTCCTTGCATTTGTAATCGGGTCGTTTGAAATTAGGATCGTGTCCTTTCCGATGAAAAACCAAACCGCTTTCCCAATTGAACACTTTATCGCAAATGTCGCAATAGTATTTCCTACCTTCGTGAACGCTCTTCACGTGTTTCTCCAAAGCCTGCTTGGTCGTCAGTTTCTTGCTGCACTGGACGCAATTAAAGGGGTTCGTGTGCTTCCGGATATGAACTTTCAGCGTCACTTCGGTTGAATACTTGTTTCCGCAGATGTCGCAGTCGTACTGAATGCCTTTTTTTTCGTGCATGTGCTTCTTGTGACGCGTCATATTCATGCTACAAATTTTTATGCCGCAATCGTCGCACTCGACCATTTTCTTATCCAAATGTGTGCGCTGCTTGTGTCTTTTCATTTGCAAGTCGTCTTTAAACAATTTATTGCACATGTCGCATATCACGGTTTTTTCGGATATGTGTACCGAATAATGCCTTTTCCAAAAATGTATCGTTTTATGAACGGCAGGACATAATTTACAGTGAACGCCATCGGCTCTTTTTATGTATCCGTCAGTTTCGCTTGGCCAATCTTTCCAAGACACTTTACTATCTACTAACGGCACACCGGTTTTTTCTGAGCAATCTCCGAACATGTTTGTCTCTTCTTTAATTTTTAACACATCCCTGAAAAGATGAACAGTCTTTTAAAACAGCATTATTTAATCATTTTTTTTTCTTTTTGGTTCTTTCTTTTGGTCGTATTTTACTTAAGAACAAAATCTCGCATTTTTCTTCACAAATGCACTTTCAAGACTGCAATTAAACCCGAGTCAAATGTCTTCCGTCTAAGTACCTAGTTTTTCCGCATATTGTCTGACCACAAAGCGGGTGTAAAATTCATAAACATTGATTCTTCGCAAAAGACCAATAACTAGCTGCTTTAAATCATTGAAACCGCGTACAATCTATTTATGATTCAAATTCTAATGCTTCAAATGTTCACAATCGATTGACACCTATACTGTCATATTTGAATAAGATTCAACAACTGAGATACAGGATGTTCCAAACATAACTTACTCAGGCGGCCAACCATGAATCTCGATAATTTTTTATGTCGTGTTCGTTAATGAGTTGAAATTATCTACAAGATTGTGGTAAGTTATCGATAATATGTTTGAAAAAATGTTTTAACAGAATAGCTACAAAAAATATTTGAAAAAAAAAATTACTATTGCCTCCCTGAATACATCGTCGACAACAATCTCGTAAAGAATTTCACTTCAATAACGTATGTATAAGCTTTCATGGTGTCATATTCAAAAATAATTTCGCAATAGATCTGGGAAAACTTGTCTGGGACACCCGATATACAGTACACTATAGTAGACATTCTTCAACAGCTGCTGCAAGCGTCTAGGAACTGAGGATAGGTAGTTATAAACCAACGACTTATAGACTGGACGGGCCCTAGCTAAAATGTTTTTCCGAGAGTATTCTACCCTACTCATTAAATCTGAACAATAACTACATAGATATATACTAGGAGACGTCAAGTAGTATAAGTCGATGTTTAAAACTAGATATTAACTTGACGGTCGAAAAAAAAAAAACGTTTTTAATATAGGTAGATACTTTTTTCAAATAAAAAAACTTGCGTACCTATAAATCAAATTTATTTAATCATATACTTTATACATAACTTTTTACAGCTGTCCTTTCCATACTTAGCATAATTATTGTAAAATTGATTAATTATCAAAATGTCTTTATTACACAATTATTAAAATCATGTAAGAAATTTCTCAATGCTCTTTTCATAACATAAAAAAATAGTGTCGATATACGTAAGTCTACCGTTTTACGTAAATAGATTTGAAAAAAAAAAATATCTCGAAACGGCAGACGAATTAAACCCAATCTACTTTAAAAAAATTGGGTATTGGCAATGACAGTTGTTTTTCAAAGTGAATAACGATTTTTGTTTTTTAATCAAATCTAAGAGTTTTGATATCTTTTAACCGTAAAATTTATAGTGTATAATTATGATATTCCACATTATCTATTTTTTTAATCACTGTAAAATAATTTTTCCACAACTATCATCTTAATAGCTTCTCTAAATAATACATAGAAAGACTGCTGTATTAAAAGACTACCAATAGTCGAAGTTATTTGGGTATAAGTCAATTTATCAATAATTAATAATGTTGAAAATTCAATATACACTTTTATGAGTTCTTAGATAAGAACCCAGAGGTTTGTTCAGGTTTTAACAAGTTGATGAAAGTTTTGCAAATGTATACTCAAAAGATTTTTATGAGTGAACGCGTCAGAACAGTGCGAGCACTTGTAGGGTCTCTCTCCGGTATGGTTTCTCATGTGAATCACAAACGGGCTGCGCTGATTGAACCGTTTACCGCAAACGCTACACTCGTACGGTTTCTCCCCTGTATGAATGCGAAGATGCGGTCCCAAAATCGAACTGCTTGCGAAATTCTTACCGCAATATTTGCACGCGAATGCTTTCACCCCGCTGTGGGTGATCATGTGTCGTTTCAGATTCTGTTTCGTTTTAAACAACACACCGCAAACGTCGCACGGCAAGCCTTCTTGATGGCATTCCAAGTGCCTGTTGTAGTTCGATTTTCGGCCGAAAGTTTTTCCGCAGTCGTCGCACTTAAAAGCGGGACTTTTGAAATTTGGATCGTGAGCTTTAATGTGCAGCGACAATCCAGTTTCCCATTTGAATTCTTTGTTGCATATTTGACAATAATATTTTCTCCCTTCGTGCAAATGTTTGACGTGATATTCCCTCGCCTGTTTTGTTGCAAACTTTTTATCGCACTGATGACACGTCATCGGATTAACATGAATATTCCGATGCGCTTTCAAAATCTTGTCACTCAAGTATTTATTTCCGCAAATATCGCATTCGAAATTACGACTTCTATCTTTTTTCTCCTTCTCGCCGCGTCTGTTATTGCGACGTACACTAGAAATACTCGCATTGCGAAATTTGGCATCGTTCCTGTCTAGATGAACGCGTCGTTTGTGAACGTTCATTTGACCGACGCTTTTGAACGATTTGTTGCAAATATCGCAGACAATCTTTTTCTCAGTTATGTGCGCTAAATAGTGTTTTTTCCAATAGCGCACACTTCTGTGCACTGTCAAACATAATTTACAGTGAATTCCGTCAGATAACTTAATATAGCCATCGGTTTCGTCCGGCCAATCACGCCAAGACGTCGTTCGCTTTAATAAATTGTTTACGACCGGAAGTGTACCGACTTCCTTGTCGAGCAAGACACGCTTTTCTTTTATTTCTTCATTAAGTTTTAACACATTCCTGAAAATATCAACATTCTGTAACTATTAATACTTTGGACTTTTTATTTATAGAAAAATCAAATTATATAAATTCTTTAAAAAAAAACGTTCTGTTCTAATTCGGCGTTTTAACAAATTCCTGGATAAAACTATAGGAATGTATCACATCAGTAAAAAATTGTATTTCTTATAGATAGTATTTTTTCTATTTATTTTAAAGTAGTGCATTATTATAACAAATTATTATTAACAAAATACTGAATAATATATTACGTATAAAACTGTAAGCAAAATATTGCTTACCCAAAATAAAATTCCTAAAACCGCCCCTGTGCAAGATTGCATGAACAAAGTACAGACCGATTCACAAGCCGGCTAGAATTGGTATTTTTTAAAAACGCATTATTAAATACTGAACAAACTGAAAATATCCATTTTTTTTAATCCACCGACTACGAGGCTTATCTGGGCCCAGTATAAACTATTTTAAAAATTTGTGTGTATATGTATGTAGTAAACCTCTTATTACTTTTGAACGAAGTATCCTATTGAAACGCGATTTTCGGAATTTGACGTGATTTTGGTGAACTTAGATTTCCTGAGAATTTGGAATGATTCGGCCCAATAGATTTTGAGAAATCTCAAAAATACAAGTGTCGAAAATTTTTAGAAATATTTCTAAACTACTCCAAAATCTAATCAGTTCTTCTCCTCAATAAACTGCGTCGATTGCCGCAAACCGCGTCGAAATCGATTCATTTGTTTAATTTGTTCAAGAGATATCGTGAACAAAAAATTCGTAAAAGTGTTTTTTTTAACATTACTCGTAAAATTTCTATCAGATCGATTTTTTTTGTAATAAATTACTTTCTTAGGTTAGAAAAACTGCGTCGATCACCAAACCACATCAAAATCGGTCCATTTGTTCCCGAGATATCGTGAACGAAAAATTCGTTAGGTGTTTTTTTTTGAGCTCGAAGAGCTAAAAAATAAACTTCTTGCTATATAGCTTCTTGCTATAGCGGGAAGTTTCAGGGATGGCCTGCAGGGTCAAACTTCTTATCAATTTTTTTTCTGATAAAACGGCAAGCGTACAGTCCTACTTAACAAGTAAATGGAATTTCTGCAAATGACTATTCAACAGCGATCTGCTAATAAACGCGTCCAAACAATGGGAGCACTTGTAGGGCCTCTCCCCCGTATGACCTCTCATATGAATGATGAGAGGACTCTGCTGATTGAACCGTTTCCCGCAAACCGTGCACACGTAGGGCTTCTCCCCCGTGTGAATTCTCAAATGTGGTCCGAGAATCGAACTGCTGGCGAAATTCTTGCCGCAATATTTACAAGTCAACGGTTTGGCGCCGGAATGAGTCAGAAGATGTTTTTTCAAGCCCTCCCTGGAGCACAACACCAAACCGCACGTTTCGCACGGATGACCGCCGCCGTGGCTCTGCAGATGCCGATTCAAATTCGAATTCGTGTGATAAGTTTTGCCGCAAACTTCACACTTCAGAGCCGGCCTTATGAAATTCGGATCGTGCAACTTTCTGTGCAGCGACAAACTGCTTTCCCAATTAAAGACTTTATTACACACGTCGCAATAATATTTCGTGCCCTCGTGCATGTTTCTGACATGCAATTCCAAAGCGTGTTTTGTCGTCAGTTTTTTATCACATTTCGTACAATTAAAAGGATTCACGTGGATTTTATAGTGCGCCTTAAATGTCATTTCACTCGAAAACTTGTTTCCGCAAAGATCGCATTTCACTTTTTTCTTTTCGACGTGCATTTTTTTCATGTGATGTTTCAAATACGCCTCGCTCGACAGTTTCGCGTCGCACAATTCGCACTTCACAATTTTCTTGTCGAGATGGACGTGTTTCTTATGTTTCTTCATTTGAGCGACATCTTTATAGGCCTTGCTACAAATGTCGCAGGCGACTGTTTTCTTCGTCACGTGCATTAACGAGTGTCTTTTCCAAAAATACAAAGATTTGCAGACCGCCGAACACATTTTACAATGCAGTCCGTCCGCTTTCTCAACGTATCCCTTAATCTCTTGAGCATCATTTCTCTTTAGTCTCATATTTCTCGTAACGGATCTTTCAACACATTCTTGATCGTCTAACGACTCATCATCGTCATCATCCTCTTCTTTCACTTTTATATCCCTGGAAATATTAACAAGTTCATTTAAAATAGAGGGATCCACTACCTGAAGGCACTGAGTTTTATTACAGAATACAAATTACAAAAATAACTGTGCAATAAAATCAACTTAAAACCACGAATTTATTTCAGAAAATATGTTATCATTTACAGTGCTACATAATAATTATATGACAATGAAATACAGAATCATCATAGAGATTGTTTTTTTTTTATTATTCTTTTATCATCAAATGATATTTTTGCAAGTGAACATTCAACAGCGACTTGCTAACAAACGCCTCGACGCAATGCGTGCACTTGTACGGGCGCTCGCCCGTGTGTCCTCGCATGTGTATGACGAGCGGACTCCTTTGATTGAACCGTTTGCCGCAGACGGTGCACTCGTGCGGCTTCTCTCCCGTGTGAATTCGCATGTGCGGTCCCAAAACCGAACTGGTCGTAAAATGTTTTCCGCAATATTTGCACGTCAACGGCTTGGCGCCCGTGTGCGTCAACAAATGTTTCTTTAAGCCGTTTCTCGACGCCACCACCATGCCGCAAGTTTCGCACGCGAAGCCCGAATGACTTTCTCGATGGCGTCTCAACAGCGTTCTTGTCGGATAGCTTTTGGGGCAGATGTCGCATCTAAAATCGGGGCGCACGTAGTTGGGATCGTGCTGTTCTTTTTTGTGAACGTACAGGCTGCTCTGCCAGTTGAAAATTTTATTGCAGACGTCGCACTGGTATTTACTGCCCTCGTGCTTGTTCTTTATGTGCGATTCCAGGGCCGTTTTCGTTGCCAATTTCTTATCGCACTGCGGACAGTTGAACGGATTTATGTGTATGTTGTAATGCGCTTTCAATGTGATTTCGTTCGAAAACTTGTTGCCGCACAGATCGCATTCGAGCGTTTTCTTTTCAGAGTGAACGTACCTTCGGTGCTTTTGCAAACTGACCTCGGTAGTCAGTCGTGTTCCGCATATATCGCACACGAATTCCTTTCTCTCCAAGTGCACTCGTTTTCTGTGCTTCTTCATCTGTTCCATATCTTTGTACGTTTTATTGCAAATGTCGCACACTATTGGCCTGTACGTCGTATGTTTCGTCCAATGTCGCGACCAATAGTGTTTCTTTACAATTGCCGGACACTTTTTACAATGCAAGCCGTCCTCTTTTTCAACAAAAGCATCATCCCCTCCTTGATTAAGCCACGAAATTTGTTGATTTAACGCCGAATAATCCTCTTCTTCAAGTTTTAGATCTGGTTCTTCTTCTTTTATTCTTACAATCCTGGAAATATTAATATTTCTTTTAACACAATTCAGACAAATCCGATATGTTTTATGACAATTTATTATCGTTAAATCACGAATTACGTTATATACACTTGTCAAATCTTAACAGAAAAAATATAATCAAATGAAAAGATATACATCAAAGTTTAGAAAATAAACTATCTTTTATTGTAATAAATTTCACGTATAATATAAAACTTAAACAGAATCAGCTCGCAAATAATTGCTGTAATCGAATAAGTTCAAAATTAACGGTCTTCACAAGATTAGACTTAAATAAAAAATCAGTTCGGTTATTTGACAAGCAAGTGATATTTCTGTAGGTGAACATTCAGTACGGCTCTGCTTATGAACGACTCGGTGCAGTGGGTGCACTTGTACGGTCTCTCGCCGGTATGGTTCCTCATGTGAAGCACCATCGGACTTCTCTGATTGAACCGTTTGCCGCAGACCGTGCACTCGTACGGTTTCGCGCCGGTATGTATTCTGAGATGCGGTCCGAGAATCGTGCTGCTCGCGAAATGTTTGCCGCAATATTTGCACGTCAACGGCTTGGCGCCGGTGTGGGTGAGCAGGTGACGCTTGAGTCCGGCCCTGGAAGCGAGCACCAGGCCGCACGTTTCGCATGTGAAACCCTCGTGACCCTCCCTGTGTCTTCGCAGAAGGGTTTTGGTCGGATAGCTCTTCGGACAGACGTCGCATTTGAATTCGGGTCGCACGTAGTTCGGATCGTGCTGTTTCTTCTTGTGATCGTTCAGGCCGGATATTGTCGTGAACGATTTGACGCAAACGTCGCAGTAGTAAGAGACGCCCTCGTGTTTTCCCTGGGTGTGATTTATCAAGCCCGCTTTCGAACGGAACTTCTTGTCGCACTTTGTACAGCTGAAAGGATAAATGTTCAAGTGCGTGTATCGGTGATTCTTTAATACGGCCATACTGGATGCTTTCAAGTCGCAAATGTCGCAAGCGAACACCTTTCTGTTCTCCTGGTGCACTTGTCGGTTGTGCGACTTAAGCTGGTCTGTTGATTTATAGCACTTGCCGCAAATTTCACAGCTGAAAGGTCGATCGGTGACGTGTCTCAAGTAGTGTCTTTTCCACACTTTCTTTGACTTACAAACCTGACCGCAAGTTTTGCATTGAAAGCCGTCATTAACCTGCATAAATCCCTCTGTATAAAGCATATTAGCTATGATTATTTCAGGCTTCTGGTCGGTCTGATAATCTTCGATGGCTTCTTCTTTTATTGTTTCAATCATTGTCCTGCAAGAGTAGATATTTGAATGTCAATATCAACGCTCATGATGATTGTATTTTTACTGTCTTTAGATCAGTGCACAAAACAACTTTACAGAAACAGACTTAGTGATCCATACAAACTTATTACAAAATTACATTACAATATTGTAGCAAATCATCAATTATTATTATTATAAAAAAAAATCACAAAGTGCCATTTTACCGATCGTTATAAAACCGAGTTTCAAGTACCTACTACTTATTTATTATTTATTACGCCGCCATTAACAACAGCCAAAAGGACAAAGAATATTCGATTTACAAAACAAACTTTCTGATTTACGAAATAATTAATGCACATCCGTCTAATTATCTAATATTCAACAAATCGAACAGGGAAAACATACATACACGCATTCACACCGTATATTAATACCGTTGCACGTACTGGGTGTAGAGTGGTAATTGTCGTAACAAAAAAAAAAAAATGTAAGAATTTATATTTTGAATGTACAAAAACAATATTTTTTGCATACCATTCTATAAAAAAGTCGATTTTCATGACTGCATAGCGGTCGTGAAACACTAGTGGCGTAAAGATACGCCACTGTCTCCACAGCCCAACCGTATACGAATACAAAGCAGACTACTATTAGAAGTGAACTTACACAAAATTATACTGTCAAACATTTTGAAAATCGACTGTTTTATAGAAGGCGCATTCAAAAAAAAAATGCTATACATATCCCGCGCGAGATGATGTATTATGAATTGTTTTAAAAATTTGCAAAAACGAAAAAAGGAATAAAAATAAATTTTTGTCCTAAAAAAAAAACTATTGGCACTTTGATCCATTCATTCGCTAGTCATTCACGAAAAAAGTACAAATAAAAAGAAAAGTATCTCGAGATACAAATGAAACAAAATACGGTCAATTCCATTATCAACAAAAAAAAATATTGTGATAAATTCACAGTAATTGTAAAATTTTTCAAAAGGCTATCAAAAACTATTTTTAAGGTCATGTTAAATAACGTCAAAAACACCTCTACACCCTGTATTTACCGTACACATATCACGCACGCGCTAAAAAATTATAGGAAAGAGTTCGAGCATAATAGCTTCGCAATATAAAACAATTTATCTCACAGGGACAGTAGATTGTATTTCTACTGTTAGAATGCGATTTATTACTGGCGAGTAAATTATGGACGAGCGCGATCAAATTCAACAGTCACACGAGTTATAACATTGCGCACGAGATATATAAATATATGCTATAATTTGTCATACCCCTCCTTCAAAATATCACTTCACTTCTCAGTATATTTTCAAAAAAATTGAAATTTAATTTCTGTAGCAAACTTCTAAAATTGCTATTTAATTGGTTTTCATTACAATACTAGTGCGTTTTGGGTCACATTACAAGCCTGCACACATGCACGTAAAGCAGCTATTTTAAGAGGGGTACGACAAATCAAGTCTTTGCGCCGTTATAATTTTTTTTTCAAGTGAACCGTCGGCCTGATTCAATATTAAAGAACAAAAAGGCAACGTTTAACTTCCAATATTTTCACTATAAAATAATCATTACATAATAAACTTATATACTACGAGGACCAACTTCAAGTGAACACGTTAAAAATTACCAAAAATAAGTTTCCTGAGATGCAACACAATCAATTTCAACAATAGAGTGCCGTGTCAATAATTATTGAACGGAATACAACGAGCTCTCGTGCAATTCGAGCAGCGTTTACAAGCAAACGTTTCTGCGCACGCGTAAAATCCGCTGCACACGAGGCTGGATTTGCCGCTAGGTTCCTTGTTAGATTTTACTACCAGTTTTCTAGCGCTGGTTTTCTTAATCGCTTCACACGAGACGTCTTTATAAGCTTGCTCCGCAGGTAGATTCGGCGCGCACAAAAGTCTTTGTCTCCGAACAGAGCACACAGTATGGCATGTGGACGTTTGTTCAAGTCGTCCACGTGATAAGATCATGCTTCCTGTTTGCTTCTTGGTCCATACCTAGCAGCGCGGACCTAGCACGAAAAATAGCCCCTGTTCTGATTTTAAAACCTATCTTGTGATCCCGCAGTGACGTCATTTCCAGCGCTGTACCCAATCTACCGGCCAAGCGGCCTTAAGGCAATTTCTCGCCACTGTGTTTCCTCGCGTGTATCATCAGCGGAGTTCGCTGAGTGAAGCGCTTTCCGCACACCGCGCACTCGTACGGCTTAACCCCCGTGTGAGTGCGTTCGTGAACGCGCAATATCTGCTTCCTGTTGAAGCGTTTGCCGCAAAATTCGCACGTGAACGTCCGTTCTCCGCTGTGGACGCGCAAGTGTTGCGCGAGACCGTGTTTCGTCGTTATCACTTTGCCGCACGACTCGCACGGAAAACCTTTGTGCGTCTGCACGTGCGTCACGTAGCTGCTGCGACGCGTGAACAGTTTCCCGCAAACGGCGCACATCATTTCCGGCGGCGTGAAGTTAGGGTCGTGCGTTCGTTTCCGGTGACTCGTCAGGGCGCTCGGCCACAAAAACGATTTGTCGCACGAGTCGCACGGATATCTTTTTCCCTCGTGCGCTATGCCGACGTGATGGTTCAAGCCGGCTTTGGTCAAGAAAGCACGCTGGCAATAGGTGCATTTGAAACGGTAATTTTTCGAATGGGTGTCGCGGTGCATCAGATAATTGGACTTGTTCGCCGATCGCCAATTGCAGGCGTCGCACCTGTACGTTTTTAATTCGTCGTAATGTATTTTCTTTTTGTGCTGCTTCATCTGATACTCCGATTTGAACGCTTTGCCGCAAATGTCGCAGGGAAACGGTTTGACGTCGATGTGTTTCCAATAATGTTTTCTCCAAAGATTCTTCGCTTCAAACACCTTGTCACAACTCTTGCAATGAAAACCGTTCGCTTTTGAAACGTAACCGTCCTCGTTCATATAAACCTCGCACATGACGAGTTTCTGCGACTTTTCTAAATGCGAGTCTCGGTGATGCTTCGCCAGCTCCTGTTTTTTAGACGATTTCCAGTCGCAAAGTTTACACGCGTAAATGTCCGCGCAGTCGTGCATTCTCTTTTTGTGCACGTTCATTTGATACGCCGTTTTGAAAGACTTTGAACAGAGATCGCAAGGAAACGGTTTTACGGTGACGTGTTTCAAGTAATGCTTTTTCCACAGGCGTTTCGCTTCGAATACTTTGTCGCAAAGTTTACAGCGGAAACCGTTCGACGTTTCTACGAAACCGTCATCGTCCAACAGTATCTCTGTCGTTTTCTCTACTTTAATAACGTCCGCACTCGCGTCCTCTTTAATCGCACTGATAATTTCTTCGTTTGTCCGCCTGCAATACCAGATATTTCCGATTCAATAGTGGAACATTTTTAAAGGAGAATACAGAGTATTTTGAAGCACAAACGAATAGCTTTTTTGAAACGCCTTATTTCAATAACGATTCCGTGCATTTCCATTAACCATATAAAATACAACAGGAGACAATATTATTGTAGACGATTTTTCAGTCGATTTATTTCAAATAAACAGCATACAGTTATTTACAATGCAACGCCAACACAAAAACAATTCCATTATCCAATAAAGAAAAGGAAAATCGATTTTATCTTAATGTACGCTCTTGATCGATTATATTCACGAAGCCCAACAAAAATCATTAAAGTAACAATATTGTGATAAATTGATTTTTTTCTTAATTATAATACAAACAAATTTCCAACTAACGTAAATCTTAAATAACAAATTACAAAACAAATTTAACGTAGGGATGGAAATCGAGAAGAGACCCTAAGTGATTGATGAACATTTTGCTGCAATGAATTTTCTTTTTTCAGAATTAAAAACACGTGAACAGGTTCCCTTTCAAGGCCAACACTTTAATAGTAAGTAAAAGACGGTATTAATTAGCTTGTAATTTTTTTTTTCACATTTCATTAAAACCAGTCGCTTAACCTCAAAGTAATTCAAGGATAATCCGAGAACATTCTGAATTTGGTAATCAATGAGACTTTAAAGAAGAGCTACAAAAACGAGGAAAAAGTCGCGTGGGTTGCCGAGCCCTATACTGGACCATTTCCGGTGTCAGTGTTAATCAACTAAACTTAATGATGCGTATGAATATTATTTTTTTAAAAATATTTCCGATTTCAAAACGAACCAGTGACTATATTTAAAATGCCTTTTTGCTGAAACGCTCCACAAATTATCTCATTTAACCGTAAATTAGTGACCGGAATTTGCTGACTAATCAAAACCGTCTTAATCTTGCATTTCCTAATCCAATAATGTGGATAAATAATGTTGTAGATCACACTTTTTTAGTAACTACGAATATATCGCAATATCAAGATAATTGTTAGGCATTTAAGTGATTTTCGGCGACCCCCAGGCTGATTTAGCTTATTTCGGAAATTTCGCGTGACTCGAATTTCGACTGGCTCGATGCTATACATTGAGCTTTTATCAAAACTACTCTTTAAACACTTCTGTACACGAACGAGCTGTATTTTTCGTTGCGATTAAAAGAGTTACTGGTCGCGTGTTACCTACCCGCTACACGAGCACCACACCGAACGAAATTATCTACTAATGTGCATTTTGAATTTCAAACTCTCGAACTGCGTTTCTTTACATTTCTTATGTTTAATATGTAGGCTGATGAATACTGTACGAATTTTAAAAGAATACTGGGTTATGGAATGTACTATGACCTTATTGCAGAAGAGCGCACAGGCATTTTATATTAGTAAAAGGTTATGATCCTGGAACCGCTTCAATGCAATAAGGGACACAATAATACACGTCAGCGACTTCTCGCCCTTTCCCCGCCGGTCTTCTTTAGCCGAGCGCACTGTAAACGTAACCGTTGATTTAAAAAAAACCTGTCTGACAATTTCACGATCTACGCACCCCGCCGACGAATTGAACGTAACTATTTAAAAAAAAAATCGAACAGGGGAAATACTATAAACAAATTGACTTTTACAATGTTATTTTATTTAAATATCGATTACTTGATAAATTCAAAAACATATTACTTCAATTCAATAATAATATTGCTGTTAGAACAGCGCAACTTATTTGACAATTAAGTGATATTTTTGTAAATGCATATTCAGTACGGCCCTGCTGATGAACGCTTCCGTGCAATGCGTGCACTTGTACGGGCGCTCGCCCGTGTGTCCTCGCATGTGAATGACGAGCGGACTGCGCTGATTGAACCGCTTGCCGCACACGGTGCACTCGTGCGGTTTCTCGCCGGTGTGTATGCGCATGTGCGGGCCGAGCGTCGAACTGCTCGCGAAACTCTTTCCGCAAAACTTACAGGTCAGCGGTTTGGCGCCCGTGTGCGTCAACATGTGACGCTGCAAGCCGGTCCTGAACGCGACGACCAGACCGCAAATTTCGCACGTGAAGCCCTGGTGGCTCTCCTTGTGCCGTTTCAGGTGCGTCTTCGAATGATAGATCTTGTCGCACATGTCGCACTGGAATTGCGGCGGTATGTACGTCGGATCGTGGGTGCGTTTCTTGTGCGTCGTCACGTCGGCCTGAAAGGCGAACGTCTTCTGACAGATGTCGCACTCGTAGCGCATGCCTTTGTGTTTGCTCTCGATGTGCTTCTCGAGAAAGTTTTTCGTCGTGTACTTTTTGTCGCATTCTGAACAGGCGAACGGATAAATGTTGAGGTGAGTGTTAATGTGGACTTTGTAGTAGTGTTCGGAAATCGATGTCCAACTGCAGACGTCACAGCAATATATCTTTCTGGTTCCGCTGTGCTTGTTCTTTTTATGTAACCGCACGTGTTCGGGCGCCTTGAATTTCTTGTTACATATATTACAAGTGAAAGGTTTTATTTTAACGTGTTTCAAATAATGCAATTTACAGTGACTTTTCTTCTGGCAGACTTTGTTGCACGTCTTGCAACGGAAACCGTCCGCTTCCTGAAGAAAACTCTCCTCAATCTGAACCTTATTAATAAAATCGGTGATTTGTTCGTCGGCCTGCAGATTTCCGTAGAAATCTTCGTTCTCAGTCTTCACTTTTCTACGCACATATTTTCTCTTAGGTTTCGTTTTGTCAACTGAACTTCCGTCGTTCACGACACCTTGGAAATCGTAAGTGTCGGCGTCGCTTTCGTCGTCGTTCTTTCGTCTATGTTTTCTCTTACCGCCCGCATTCCCCTCATTTAACAGTTCAGAAATCCAGTGAGTCGCATCGGGTAAATCCTCCTCTTTAATGGTCTCTTCTTTTATCGTTTTTGTAAAATTCCTGTAATAGTAGATACGTATTGATACATTGATTAATTTAGTACCATTATTTAAAGTTATTTCTTAAAGTTAGAACAAATATTTCATAATGTAGTCATCATAAGAAAGGTATAATAAAGGCTAAAGTCGAGCCATTGACGAATAGAGAATTTCGTTTAATGAGAATGGAAAAAGTAAGTCAATTCATACACAATTTTATTTCTCAGATTCGAATACAAATAAGATTGTTAAAATAATACACACAGAATTGCAAAAAGAAATTTTAAAAAAACACAAACCAAAAATCTATCACGTTGACTAACTCTGAACACTATGACTCTTTTTAACATGATTCGATAATAACGATTTACTGACAAACGCCTCGGCACACAGCTTGCACTGATACGGTCTTTCTCCGCTATGACTTCGCATGTGTATAACGAGGGGACTGCGCTGAGTGAACCGTTTACCGCACACAGCGCACTCGTAGGGCCTCGCCCCGCTGTGCGTCAGCTCGTGTACTTTCAAAACAGTCTTTTTGTTGAACCCTTTGCCGCACATTTTGCATATGAACGGTTTCTCGCCGCTGTGGACGAGCAAATGTTCGTCGAGACTCTTCTTCGACGTCACAATTTTGCCGCACATATGACAGGCGAAGCCCTGATGCGCGCCCCGCATGTGTTTGTTCAAGAGACCGCGCGACAGCCACATCTTTCCGCACATTTCGCACTCGTACTGCGGCTCCTTCCGACTCTGTTCGTGAACGCGCTGCTTGTGGTGTCGCAGATTGTTGGTGGAGTTGAACGACTTCTCGCAAAATTCGCACTGCAACTTAATGCCCCTGTGCTGGCTGTTGATGTGTTCGAGCATTCCGATTTTGACGGTGAACTGTTTGTCGCAGTGTTCGCATTTGAACGGATAGATGTTCAGGTGCGTGTTTCTGTGCATGTTGTAATAGTGAAGCGTTTTGAACTTTTTATCGCACACCTCGCACGTAAACGGACGTTCGCCGTAGTGAACTGTCTTTTTGTGCCGGACAACGTCCCTGTTGTACCTGAACGTCTTGTTGCACAGATCGCAGTTGTACGGTCGCAGATTCAAATGACAGCCGTAATGGGCCGTGAACCGTTTCCTGTTCGGAAACACTTTCGAACACACTTTACAGTGAAAGCCGTCCGGGCGTCGAACGAACGCCTCGAGAATCATCGACGTCGTCAGCTTCACGTGTCGCGGTCTCTTTACTCTTTGTTTTTGCGCGAATTCCTCTTTTACCGCGTTGGCAAATTCTTCCATTTCGTTGACATCGATTTCTTCCTTTACTGATTTATTGATTATCCTGGAAAGGGAGACAGTAATTGGAACAAAATTATACAACTTTTCAGATTTCTCGATGGCATTAGGTCGGTTGTTTTTTCTTTACATTTAATTCCAATTATTCCACGCTATTAACAATTTGTTTGTTCTGGTGCCTTATTCAAATTATTTATAGTTTATTTGCATGCATAATAAACTGAACAACAAAATCACAACAACGATATCAAATTTCTTCACAAACATTTTTTGAACGAAATCAACAATCGTCATACGCGTCCATGTTAAAAGAAAAGTTCTAAGAAATAAATAAGAGCATATCTCTTTATATAAAAAACTCGGTTATAGAATATCCTAATATTATTTAGTAAGTTTTAGATCTAATAAAAACACGCACTCTACGAACCAGTAAAAAATCAGCTACAAATCAATACAAAATCTAATTCCAAATCTTCTCAGCAGACTTACAAAAAGGTAAATGAAATGATAACATTTACAAGAATCAAAAATTTATTTTAAAAATAGCGAACCTTTACATGTTAATAAAACAATAATAAGTTAATATTCCATGTCTACATTAAACATTTTTACGTGACTGACTTCATAATAAAGCATAATCAATAACAATTAAACAGTCATCAATTTTTAATATACCAATCCATTAATCTTATTTTAGTAACGTATTTGATTGTAATTCAATAGGGACACTGGTATTAAAGACCAATTCTCCATTTTTTCACTTCTGATTACATGTCTCATAGTCTAAGATCCCGATTTGGCTCGATCTTCACCCATCGAATTTTCCAATGAAATTTAGAAAACTTGATTTGGTTGCCATTCAATTTCTTGGCATAGCTATTTTTATTGTTATTCGCTGCCTTGATTAATATGTTCCACGTGTTCGCAATAAAATTATCTACATTTTCATATATGACAATATAGAAAACCCTATAACTGCAAAATACTAATTCGAAGGTGCCTGTCTACCTGGAATCAAAATGTCATTGGCATTTTATATACATATTTTACTTTCTGTTGGTAATAAATTTATCAGAAAACTCGTCAACTACATTTCAGAAATAAAATTAACAACTTTAATTTTTTATTAGAAATAGCTGTGCCAAAAAATTGAATGGCAACCAAATCAATTTTATTTAATGCATTATATTATCAAAATTCAAATTTCATTAGAAAACTCGATGGATGAAGATCGAACCAAATCGGGATCTAGTACCTACTATCAGGCACAGCAGGACGGTACCTAAAGAAGTGTCTTTTACAAGCGAACTTGGTCAGCACGGTTAAACGATTATTTCGACAAGAACAAATTCCTAATTTAGTAATTATATTTCACGCTTTTAGCTAAAACTTCTACATAAAGATCATTATTTATTGATATGTTCAAAATCAGTGTCTCAAATGTCTTTCGATAAATTTAAAGGTGATTTTTCTGCATGTGACTCATCAACAACGACTTGCTAACAAACGCTTCTACGCAAAGATTGCACGGATAGGGCCGATCACCCGTGTGACTTCTCATATGTATCACGAGGGGACTGCGCTGCGTGAATCGTTTACCGCAAAACTTGCACTCGTACGGCCGCGCCCCACTGTGCGTCAGCTGGTGAACTTTCAAAACCGCTTTCTTGCTGAAACACTTGCCGCAAGACTCGCAAGTGAACGGTTTATCGCCGCTATGCAACAACAGGTGTTGTTCCAAGCTTTTTTTCGACGTGACTACTTTGCCGCAAACGTGACACGCGAAGCCCTGGTGCGCCCTAACGTGCTTGTTCAAGAGTCCGCGCGACAAACAGACCTTGTCGCACTTTTCGCATTTGAATTTCGGCGGATCGTAATTGGGATCGTGTATTTGTCTTTTGTGCTGTCTCACGTTGTTCGAGGAACTGAACGGTTTGCCGCAAACGTCGCAATGATATCTGACGCCCCGGTGTTTATTGTCGATGTGTTCTTGCATTTCGCGTTTGCCGATGAACTTTTTATCGCAATGAACGCAACTGAAAGGATAAATGTTTCTGTGGGTGTCGGCGTGCAAGTTGCAATACTGTAACGATTTGAATCTCCGATTGCACACGACGCAAGTGTAACATTCTTCCGAACAATGGACTCTCTTTTTATGAAGATTAACCTCCCAATTGAATCTGAAAGCCTTATTGCAAATTTCGCAAGCGAAAGGTCGCGAACTAATATGACAACGGTAATGTTTGGTGAACAGTGTTTTGGACGAAAATACTTTAACGCATTGTGTACAGTGAAAACCGTCTTGGCGTCTGACGAACTTTTCACTGACATCCAGACTGGCAGCGAGAGTGTGGCGTTCCTCTAGCGGTTCTTCCTTTATCGTTACATTCCTGGAAAGTGAGACATTCATTGGAGAAAATATTCAACTTCATTTTCCATTGCTCGAAAGCTTCAATTATGAAATGGTGTGTTCGAAAAAAAGACGTCTATGACCAGTTACATAATTATTTATTGTACCAAAAATACACGTCAATATATTAATTTTATATTTTCAGAAATATATTACAAGCTCATGAAAGCTGAATCAGTATAACAAAAACGTACCACAAATTTAAATAATTTGTATTCCGTTAAGTTTATTTGAGATGAAGTTATTTTAACAAAAACGTGTTCGTCCTTGATTTTACGAAATGTCGTTGAAATGAATGCGTATCAATATCCGTTAATAACTAGACTACGTAACTATCTGACCGCTTAAGTGTACAAAATAAAAATCTCCAATTGATGATCAATAAAGACCTCGCCTCTGATGATCTAAACATCCTAAACATTCCTTCACAATACGTTCATTAGGCGGTAATATCATTTTTTTTAATTTTCAAACGTCGGTGGTTTTTTTTTCTTACTAAAATAATTTTATTCTTATAAAAATAAGGTACAATTGGTATAATTGAAAAAAAGTATGACCCTAATCTAAGTTCAATCTCGCTTTTCTCGAAACTGATAATTCAAACTTACGTACAGCATTCACTACAAAATTGAGGTTTGCTGTCGTTTTAATCGAACAATAATTAAACAGATTCGAAGGTCATGAGCGTGAAACTATTTTATGACATACTAGCGATCCGCCCCGATTTCAACCTGGTGCGATATATATAATTCTTGCAAAATGTATTTCGTTTGCGGCCCGTCGTCTGAACTATTAGCTTTGAGCAAATTCTACCAGATGTGCTTCTGAACTAATAGCTTTGAGCGAATTCTAACAGATATCACTACTTGGCGTACTAAACAGTTTTTTTTGTTTACTTCTGAACTAATAACTTTGAGTAAATTCTATCAGTTAAATGTTACCAAAACAGTTTTTTTGAGAAAACATCGTAATTTTTGTACAAAATATTTAATAAAAACTATTAAGTTGCACCAAGCAAGACGCATTTACAAAATTTCAGTGGTTTCGGGGGTTGGCGAGGCCAAAATTGTGACACGAGAATCTATAGTAATATAATATAAAGCAGAAGAGTTTGTTTGTTTGAACGCGCTAATCTCAGGAACTACTGGTTTGAATTGAAAAATTGTTTTTTTGTTGGATAGCCCATTTATCGAAGAAGGATATAGGCTATATAATATCACGCTACAACCAATAGGAGCGGAGCATCAATGAAAAATGTTGCAAAGTGTAACTCAAAATTTGTCCGTCCGACAAAAGCTTTTGAACGGTAACTCCGATCACCATGAAATTTGGACACAACATTCATCTCGGTAAACTAAGATGAATGTGCGTACTCATGTCCCTCCCCCCATTCGTTCTTTTGCACCCGGGTGAAACCGGGCGGGACCGCCAGTTTAATATAGATAGGCACGTCCGTAATCAGTTGTGAGACTTCTGCACGTGTATAGTGAGCAAAGATTTGCTCGCGAAAGTATCTTTGCACAAAGTGCACGAGTAAGGTCTCTCGCCGCTGTGGCCTCTCATGTGAATGACGAGCGGACTGCGCTGCGTAAACCGTTTGCCGCAAACAGAGCACTCGTAAGGCCTCTCTCCCGTATGGGTGCGCTGGTGAACTTTGAGTATGCACTTGTTGTTGAAGCGTTTGCCGCACGCCTCGCACGTGAACGGCTTGTCGCCCGTGTGAACGAGCAAATGTTGATTCAGACTCTTCTGCGACGTCAAAATCTTGCCGCAAACGTCGCAAGTGAAGCCGACGTGGGCGCGCATGTGTTTGTTCAGCGTGCTCTTCGAATAGCATATTTTTCCGCAACCGGCGCACTTGTGTTCGGCGCGAACGTAACTCGGATCGTGCAACTGTTTTTTGTGCACGTTCAAGTTGCCGAGCGAACTGAACGTTTTTTCACAAACGCCGCACCTGTGACGCACTCCTTTGTGCTTGCTGTTGATGTGCTCCTGGAGGCCGTTTTTCGTTAAGAAGTTCTGATCGCACTGAGCGCACTTGTACGAATAGATGTTGAGGTGCGTGTCGCGATGTATTTTTAAATAGAACAGCGACTTCAAATCTTTATTGCAAATGTCGCACCGGTAACTTTTCCTCGCCTCGTTGTGTTTGCGCATCTTGTGCATTTTGAGATTGAACATCGTTTTACACTTCATGCTGCACAAGTCGCAACCGAAAGGTCTGGCGTCGATGTGCATATAAAAATGTCGGAGCCAACGCTTTTTGACCGGAAACACTTTACCGCAAACGTTGCAGTGGAATCCGTCCGACATTTTTGTGTATCCCTCCTCGGTATTTATTTCTGGCGCTGGACCGAGGGATCTTTTTGATTCTGTTCCGTTGCACACCGCATTATCATTCCTGGAATGGGAATCAGTTGTCATTCGCAAATTACAGCCCTATACAGTTCCAGCATTAATTAAAGAGTTGGAAAGAGATCGCTAATGACAAGAAAATAAAGCCACGACATTCCTTGAAAAGTTTTATTAAAAGCAATTAAAAAATGTTGATAACAATTTCAAATTTCTTTGAACCAAAACTAAGTCCAAACTTCAAGAGATAAAATGCACGGCTCAAGTTCACGTTTCCGAAATACGTGAACCATGTTTGCTCTTGATATGCACATTCAACAACGATTTACTCGCAAACGCATTCAAACAAAGCTGACAGGGATACGGTCGCTCTCCGGTATGCATTCTGATATGTATTTTAAGGCTGCTCGCTTGTCGGAAACACTTATCGCAATCCTTGCACTTGTACGGCTTGACGCCGTCATGGATGCGCAAGTGACACTTCAGCGTGTTGAGTCGCAAGAAACTTTTGCCGCACACCTGACAACTCAACGGCTTGTCGCCTTTATGATTGAGCAAATGCAATTCCAAGCTCTGCTTGCTCGTCACCAATTTGCCGCACTGATAGCAAGTGAATCCCGTGTGTTTTTGCGAGTGTCGCGCGCGACTGTCCGTCCGAACTTTTTCGCCGCAAATGTCGCACTGAAACGTTTTGAACACGTAGCTCGGATCGTGAATGGTTTTCTTGTGCGTGTTCAGGTTGCTCAAAGAGCTGAAAGTCTTTTCGCACACCTCGCAACAATAGCGTATGCCCTTGTGTTTGTTGTCAACGTGTTCCTGCAACCCTTTCTTGAACGTAAACTTTTGATCGCACTGGTCGCATTCGAACGAATAAATATTCAGATGTCGGTTGCGGTGAACTTTCAAAGAGAACGACGATTTCATGTTTTTATCGCAAATGTCGCACGTGTAATGTTTTCTCGTTTTAATGTTGTGTTTGCGGATTTTGTGCAAGGTCAACTCGTAATTCGTTCTACAGGTCATGGTGCAAAGGTCGCAACTAAACGGTCTCGCGTCAATGTGTATTAAATAGTGTCTGGCCACGTGCTTTCTCTCGTGAAAAACCTTATCGCAAACAACACAGTGATATCCGTCGGACAATTTTGAGTATCCGTTCTCTGTAATTATTTCGAACCGTTCCTGTTCGGCTTTTACTTTTCGATTTGTCGTATTGCGAGGTCTTCTCTGTGATTTTGTTCCGTCACACAATGCAATGTCAGATACTGCATTATTCCTGTAACAGGAAATAATCGTCATTCCAAATTAAGAGCCCCAACTGGTTCTCGACAGATTCAGAAATGCTTTTTTTAATAACGGAACTTTATAGCGACATAAGTAATAAAGAATGACGAATTATTTGTTGAAAAATCACAATTACTTTATTAAATAAATAGCGACATTCGTTGCATAAAGGCCACTGCACACGAGGCTAGAAATTCTGTTAGATTCCTTGCAAGATTTGCCTACTAGTTTTCTAGCGCTGGTTTTCTTGATTGCTGTTAAGTGCTCGCTTCACACGAGACTAATTTTCAAGCGTGTTTTATGGATAGATCTGGTGCGCGCGCAGTGACAGTTCGAATATAAACATTAAAAACAGAGCAAAACGTGTCTGTTGTCTGGCAGAATGACGCCATGTGGGCGTTTGTTGAAGTGTCCACGTGAAGATACTGCTTCCTGATTGGTTCTTGCTCATACCTAGCAAAAAATCTAGCAGGGAAAATAAATAGCCCCTGTTCTAATTTTAAAACCTATCTTCTGAGCTAGCAAGGCAGCCCGCAATGACGTCATTTCCAGCTTCGTACCCAGCCTACCGGCTAGCAGAACTTCTAGCAGCGTTTCTAGCCTCGTGTGCAGCGGCCTTTACTTGAATGTTTACTAATTCTCAGAATTTTTAAAATACTTAACGACCTACTAACCGCACTTTTATAAAATTACAGTCGAACGTCGTTTCCAACTTTCTCAATCGATATGCTTCAATGAATCAGCAACACAAATTATAGTATTGTGTCTATTAATTTTAGAAATATTCTTCACAATAATAGAAATCGTTTAAAGTTTGTATACGTTCTTTAAAAAGATGCGCTAGCCATACACTCAATGATGCAACAAAGAAAACTTCGTTTTTTTTTCAAAATTTAAAACGTGTGCAAAAAGATCGCAGCAAAAAAATAGAGAAATGTATTCTACTTTTTTATATAAATATGAACTCATTTTTTCATCACTGTATAAGTAAGCGCCATCGCCGAATATTAACTATCTTTTCATTTTAAAGTTGTAAAGAAATAATCTTCTACCGTCAAAATAAACAACAACATTTTTAATAACAAAATTTAATACAAATATCACAAGTAAACGAATTACGTACGCAATTATTCAAAAATACTCAAGATTAAAAAATAAAAAACTCGTTTTTAAACGTGAATTCCGTGTTTATTTTTGAGATGCAGGTTCAACAGCGACTTGCAAACAAACGCGTCGTCGCACAGCGTACACGAATACGGTTTCTCCCCGGTATGCATTCTGGAATGAATTTTCAGACTGCTGCTCTGCCGAAAACATTTGCCGCATTCCGAACAACTGTACGGTTTAACGCCCTTGTGAATGTTCATGTGACACTTCAACGTGTACGATTTGCGGAAACTGTTGCCGCAAATCTCGCACTTCAACGGTTTCTCTCCGTTATGAGTGAGGAGATGATTTTCCAAACTGCTCTTGGAGGTAACGAATTTTCCACAAACATCGCACGTATAGCCCGTATGCTTTTCCGTGTGTTTGGCCCTGTAACGCGTCGGCACCACCTCGGCGCAGACTTCGCACACAAACGTTCGCATCACATAATCCGGATTATGCGCAACGTTCAGATGATCGTTGAGGCTTCCGATCGTCGGATACGATCGACCGCACACGGAGCAAGTATGTCTGATATTGTCGTGATACACGTTGTTGTGCGTTATCAACAGACAGTTCAAACGGAACGCCTTTTTACACGGCTCGCATTTAAAAGGAAAATTGTCTGAATGTAGCTTTTTGTGCGCTCTAATATTCCGCACGGACTTGTTGCAAACGTCGCATTTGTAAAACTGTTTGGGTTCGTGTTTCCATTTGACGTGACTGCTCAAGTTCCACTCAAATATGAACGACTTGCCGCAAATGTCGCATTTATAAAGACGCGAGTCGTTCGCGTGTTTCAAATAATGATATCGCTTTCTCTTATCGAACACCTCGCGGCATATTTCGCATTGGTATTTGCCGCCGAACAAAGGTATCAAAACTCTACAAACTCTTTTCCCGGATGATTCTTTTTTAGTCACGCAATTTTTTTCTCCACTTTCAACAAATTTTATTTCAGCCTTCGCCAGAATCCTGTAAAAAAGATCCATAAACTGAGATGCAAAAACTCAATAAATACGTCTTTTTATTTCGAGATGTTACGCAAAAAATTTGTTCACATTTCTTGAAGAAATCGCCATCAGTGTTCAAACCAACGTTGACGCACAACACAAAAACTACTGTACGAGTAAGAAAAAAACAAAAAATCATCTGTAATCAGTGTATTAAAAAAATTCTCTTATCTACAATCACGCAATGAATACATTTCATTTATTTAAAAATACATCAGCTAAGCAGAAAGCGTAATCCAAGCCAGCAGTTCGTTGAAAAAAAACATCGTATTAATTGTCCTCATTAGGATTTGACGAGAATTTGAGTTATAATTTTACGTAACCTAATATCAAGACAACACAATAGTGTCTCATATGGCAAATAAATAAATGGTATCACGGGAAAAATGAATGTAATCCAGTAATGGTTCTAGAATTCTCAAAAAACAATTTCAATCAAAAGAAAAGATCATGGTTCTTTAATTTATCTACCTAATTTACGTAAAACCATTTTACTAGCCAAGTGGACTGACTGCCCCCCACTAGAAGAATAGACAACGACTTGTCTCGAAAAAAATTAATGCATCAGAAACTGTTTTTGAAACAATCCAATAACTTATTTCATTCAAAAGTGTGATAACGCTTTTTTAGGTTATAAGTATTGAAAAAAAAAACACTGTCTATAATTATTAAAATATAATACGTGAATTATTTGTAAAAATAAATTTTTCGTATGACTGGTCGACAAGTATCGTTTTATTTAAAATAAAAAAAAAATGTAAACTTAGTAAATACGCGTTAAAAAAAAAACAATACAGGTACTAAATAAAATTAATCTTGAACGCCATGTTTGTTTTTGATGTGTGTATTCAACAGTGTTTTGCTAACAAACGCGTCAGCGCACAGCGGGCACGAATACGGTCTCTCCCCGGTATGCATTCTGGAGTGTATTTTCAAACTGCTCGCCTGCCGGAAACATTTGCCGCACTCGGAACAATTGTAGGGTTTAATGCCCTCGTGTATGTTCATGTGACACTTCAACGTGTACAGGTGAAGGAAACTGTTGCCGCATATCTCGCACTTGAGCGGTTTCTCGCCCCTGTGCCGCAGCAGGTGCAGATCGAGGCTAGCTTTCGACGTGACAAACTTGCCGCATATGTCGCACGTGTAGCCCGTATGCTTGCCCATGTGCTTGGCGCGAAAACGTTTCGGCACGTCCTCGCCGCAAACGTCGCACTTGAACGTTTTGACCACGTAGTCCGGATTGTGTGTCATGTTGCGGTGATCGTTGAGACCGCCGACCGTCGGATAAGATTTGCCGCAATCGGGACACGTGTGCCGGATGTTGTTGTGATAGATGTCGTTGTGCGTGATCAGTTGACTTCTGAACCGATACTCCTTTTTGCACGGCTCGCACTTGTAACGGAACACCACGTTTCGGTGCATGTAGAGGTTGTGCCGCTTGATACTCTTCACGTACTTATTACACACGTCACACTTGTATGGCTCGCGGTTTTCGTGCATTTTTTTGTGATTCTGCAAGTGCCAGTTCAGGTGAAACGATTTGCCGCAGACGTCGCAATTAAATGGCCGCGTCTCTTCGTGTTTGAGATAATGATAGCGATTGATTTTATCGAAAATTTCATTGCACACCGTGCACTTGTATTTTCCGTCCAATATCGGACACATAACCTTAAATCTTACGGCCGATTTATTTCTGTCGCCCGATTTTAAAAGTTTACTTTTCCGTCTCTTACTAAGATTCGATGTGGATTTATGTGAAATTTTATTAAGTGAAGATTTACTACGCTTATATATCGAACTATCTTTTGCGTCGGCTGTTTTCGATTCGTTTTTGATGTCATGTCGCGTCCAGAATTCCTCATTTGTAAATTCGGTCCAAGTATTTTCTTCGGCTTTGATTTCAGTCTTCAGATTTAAGTTCCTGTAAAAGATATCCACTGATAACTATATTTGCGTTGTCAAAATAATATTTACATAACATCTGTTCAGTTCAAAATCGTCTTGCTGGATCAAAAATAAAAAAAAAACAACCTAAATATATCTTGACAATGTACAACAAAATACTTTATTACTGGAAAATTCCGTTTCGAAATACAGTTCAAAAAATTAACAATAACCCTACCCAGACATTTTTTTATTAAAACCTTAGGAACACACAAAAATATACTCCTAAATTATATGGAAATAAATTATGTCAGTGCGTTTTGGAACACTTTGTATATGAACAAATACTCTGCAATTTAAAATGTCTAATTTTCTGCCGTTCGTAACAATTCCGCTACGCGTGTTATTTTCCAGTTAATAACGAATTACCAAAATCAAAAATCAGCATAAATAATTTAGTTATCTCTCCTACAAGACTCCATTTTCAAATAATAATAGTAAATAAATCAGTCAAACTTTTGTACATTTTAAATAAATTTTCTTGTCGTTTTACTGAAAACGTAAGTTTATTATTAAACTGAGCATTCTATTTAGTTTACTAAAATTATCGAATACCAAATTTTCAGTCAAAAATTCTCTCAACGCACCCCTAGTCACATGATAATCCCAGAAAAAAGTCCGTCAAAATACTGAAATACAATATTGACAATGTCCGCAACCGGTTAAAAAAATTCAGTCACGCACGCCGTGTTTGTTTTTGACGTGCGTATTCAATAACGTCCTGCTCACAAATGCATCGGAACAAAACTGACAGGAATAAGGCCGCTCTCCGGTATGTAGTCGCGCGTGAATCTTGAGACTGCCGCTTTGGCGGAAACATTTCCCGCATTCCGTACACTTATACGGCTTGACGCCCTCGTGTATCCTCTTATGGCAGGTGAGCGTGTACAGATTGACGAAATTATTTCCGCATACGTCACAGCTCAACGGTTTCTCGCCCCTGTGCCGAAGCAAGTGCAAATCGAGACTCTTTTTTGTCGTCACGCATTTGCCGCAAACGTCGCACGTATAGCCAATGTGCCGTTCCATGTGCCTGGCTCGATTGCGTTTCGGAACGCTCTGGCCGCACACGTCGCAATCGAACATTTTGACGATGTAGAACGGATTATGGGCGACCTTTTCGTGTTCCCTCAAACTGTGGCGGAGCAAGTACGTTTTGCCGCAAGTGGCGCACGTGTGCTTCACGTCGCTGTGACACGACTCGTTGTGAATCTTCAGTTCCGATCGGAAACGGAAATTCTTTTCGCACGGCTCGCACCTGAACGGAAACACGTTCATGTGCAAGATCTGGTGCTGTTTCAAGTTTTTAACCGCCTTGTTGCA
The DNA here is from genome assembly GCA_963575645.1 of Xanthostigma xanthostigma. Classification (NCBI taxonomy): domain Eukaryota; kingdom Metazoa; phylum Arthropoda; class Insecta; order Raphidioptera; family Raphidiidae; genus Xanthostigma; species Xanthostigma xanthostigma. The sequence goes on along the minus strand of OY754469.1, from coordinate 9,753,264 downwards.
CACCTCGCACTTAAACAGTTCCGTGTTGTCGTGAGACTTTTTGTGACTGTTCAAATGCCAGCTCAGATGAAACGTTTTGCCGCACACGTCGCAACTAAACGGCCGCGTCTTTTCGTGTTTCAAATAATGATAGCGTTTGGCGCTAGCGAACGACTCGCCGCATATTTTACATTTGTATTTGCCGTCCGACGTGGGAACGAGCGCTTTCAATTTAAATCTCAAAACCGGCTTCGAATGAACCGTCGACTTTTTTCTGCGTTCCCTCGTTTTTTCCTTGCCGGTCAAATCGCGCTTTTTTCCCGACTTTTTTATTTCACATTCCGGCTCAAGAATATGGCCCATCCATACATCATGTGTATCATGTGTCCACGTATTTTCCTCTTTCATTTCAGTCTTCAAAACAAAATTCCTGAAAAGATATCCATTAATTACTGTGTTTTATTGTTACCAATCTAGCGAACAAAATATTATTACACCATCGTCCTTCTAAAATTACATTAAGAACGCGACAGATCTGTTCTTTCAGTGTTCATTGATTGCGTTGTTCTTCTGCGACATAAAATATGTTAAAAAAAAACAAATTTGTATAGCTTTGCGGGCTTTTAAATCGTTGATATTTTTTAAAGCTTCGGCAAGATCATATACATTTCAAAATTTCATTAAATCTTCGTAATCGAATTCGTTCACTTTGCTGAAAATTTATAAGAAAATTAAAAATTTCTTTTCGAGATTCCATGTGAGGCAAATGGACAAATTTAACCTATATCATAAAATATGTATCACAAATTTAGAAAATAAACTTCCCCCACATTTTAATCTTGTATTATTTAAATTTCTGGTAGTTCTTAAAGCATAACGTACATTTTGTTACGCAAATAATAAAGTAACTGAAAGCACTATAAGTTGTTTGAAAAGAATTACATTAGAAAAAACATTTTTATTAAAAGGTATCAATTTATTAAAACTTCAACGTTTATTTACAAAAAATTACACTGTATGTTCGTACGATCCGTCGTAATTATTTTATGTAACTTGAGATCAGAATTAGTCATTAGACATGGACCAAGAAGGTCCAAAACTCAGAATGTACACATAAAAACATAAACTATCTGCCACAAATAAAATAAAGACCTTCAATAACGGTTTAAAAGTTTTACGGCAACAATCTTATACTGTGCGATCGGCGAAAGAAGACCGGTGGGGAAAGGGCAAGAAGTCGCTGATGTGCTCCCAAATTATCGGAATTCATAGGCGGCGCATAGCAAGGCATGCAAACAATGTATAGCTTTAAATTTTAAGGCATTATTTTGAGCCTCTAACTCACACATTTTAATTACATTCGCTATGACCTCCCTAGCGCCACTTCTAACTGTTTTTCCCTTTTTACTTTCCATTTTGATGATATTCAGACAACACCTCTCAACTTAGTCCGTGGACGCACGCCTATGTACTGTCTGGTGTATGATTTTTTTGTACTGTTAGCAAGTGTCGCTGTATAGTCGTACGGCTATAGCAATAGTACAATTATCGCGATAACACAATTGTTATACGTTTGATCGACTGGACTCCCTTATTGCATAGAAGCGGTTCCAGGATCACTACCTTTTACTAATATAAAATACATGTGCGCTCTTCTGCAATAAGGTCATAGGACTACATTCCATAGACCGGTCTTCTTTTAAAAATCCAACAGTAATCATCTTGCGGCTAACCAACTTTATATAAAAATAACAAATTTCGATTCTTGCATTATTTACAATCGTCATTTAACTTAGGTCATAAAGAAAAAATCACTGTTGTCAATAAAAAAAACAGTATGAAAAACTCCTCTTTTTTTCACGAATATTTAAAAGCCATGCTTCTTTATATGAGTATCTAAAATAGTTTTGCTTACAAACGCTTTACTACACAAATGGCACTTGTAGGGCCTCTCCCCGCTATGATATCTCATGTGGACAACTAGACTGGTTCTTTGCGTGAACTTTTTATCGCACTCCTTGCACGCGTAAGGTTTGACGCCCGTATGCGTTCGAAGGTGGAGCACGAGCGTGCTTCGTTTCGAGAAACTCTTCCCGCAAGTTTCACAGTTGAACGGCTTCTCCCCCGTGTGCAGCAGCATGTGTTTCTTCAAGCTTCCCAAACTGGTGACCCATTTGCCGCAAACGTCGCAAGTGAAGCCCAGATGTCTATCCATGTGCTTCGCCCTGTTGCTTGTCGACACGTTTTCAGAACAGACTTCGCACTTGAACGTTTTCGCCACATAAAAAGGATTGTGCGTCCTTTTCACGTGCGCTCTAAGACTGCACCGATGTCGAAATATTTTGCCGCAAGTGTTGCACGCGTGTTTTATGTCGCTGTGATAAGTTTCGCTGTGGGCGCTCAGTTCCGATTTGAAACGGAATTCTTTACCGCAAAGTTCGCATTTATAGCGAAACGATTCCACGTTGTGCAGTATCCGGTGACTCTTTATGTGTTTGACGGTCTTGTTGCACACTTCGCACTTTGACAGTTTGGTTTTGTGGTAATACTTGTGCCTTTTCAAATGACAACTCAACAGAAACTTTTTGCCGCACACGTCGCAGCCGAAAGGACGACTCTCCTCGTGTTTCAAATAATGATCCGGCTGCGGTCTGTCGAACATTTCGTCGCAGAAACGACACTTGTATTTGTCGTTCTTCACCGGAACGAACGATCTCGACATAACCTTCAAATCCAGTTCGACGTTCGACGACGACCTCTCTTTTCGAACGGCCTTGTCTTTTTTAACAGTTTCGTTCAACTCACTTTCAGGCGATAACAAAAGATTGCGCAGTATGCTCAGATTATCGCTGCCGCGGTCTGCGCAAGCGTTTTCGGCATCTGTTATCTCAGTCTTCAAAACAAACGGCCTGAAAAGATACCCACTAAATTACTGCGTTTTATTTGTAACAAAAACAATACCAACAGGACACTTTTCAATTATTCTTAATCACGAATTTGTTGTGAAAAAAAATCAATGCTCAAATGTATTTATTTACGAATATATATTTTTTCGTTTCTTTAAGGTACAAAATTTTATAAATCCAACTGCCGCATTAACAAATGCCAAGCCTGAATCCGTGCTTATTTTTAAAGTGAGTATTCAACAACGTTTTGCTCACGAACGCGTCTGTACAGAGCTGACAAGGATACGGTCTCTCTCCCGTATGCATTCTGACGTGTATTTTAAGACTGCTGCTCTGCCTAAAACATTTCCCGCACTCCCTGCACTTGTACGGCTTGACGCCGTCGTGTATTCGCATGTGACACTTCAGCGTGTTCAGCTGCAGAAAACTGTTGCCGCAAACGTTACAGGACAGCGGCTTTTCACCTTTGTGCCGCAACAGGTGCAGCTGTAGACTCTTTTTAGAAGTGACGAATTTTCCGCAAACGTCACACGTGAATCCCGTGTGTCGTTTCATGTGTTTGGCCTTGAAGCGGTTCGGCACTTCGTTTCCGCAAATTTCGCACGTGAATTTCGGCGGATCGTAACAGGGATCGTGCGCGGCTTTCTCGTGATCGCGCAAATTGCCCAAGCTCGTGTACGACTTGCCGCACACGGCGCACGTGTGTCTGATGTCGGTGTGCGCCGCCTCGTTGTGAACTTTCAACTGGCTCTTAACGCGAAACTCCTTGTTGCAGCTGTTGCATTTAAAAGGAAACACGTCGACGTGCGTTCTCTGATGCGACTTCATGTCCTTGACAGTTTTGTTACAGATGTCGCATTTGTAAACCTGCGGGTTCACGTGCATTTTCTTTTTGTGATTGTTCAACTGCCAATTCAACTGAAACGTTTTCTCGCAAGAGTCGCAGCTAAATGGTCGCGACATTTCGTGTTTGAGATAATGGTAACGCTTGATTTTGTCGAATATTTCATTGCAAATTTCGCATTTATATTTGCCGTCCGACATAGGAACCAACGCTTTGAGTTTAAATCTTAAACCTTTCACGTTTTTTATTTTCGTCTTGCGCTTGCGCTTCTTCGCTTTTATTTCGTTATTTTCAAAAACCTCGTCTTCGATCTTCACTTCAATGTTCCTGCAAAAAACATTTCACTGATAACGATAACTTTAAATTAAAATTGTTTACTGCTTTCAATATATTCACTGCAATAAGGAACCACAAATAAAAACAATGTAATTTATTATAATTTAAAAAAAAAACTAATCAATAAATATATAAGTCAATTGACCAAAGTATTGATCGCATAATGTTTCATTTTAATATGAGTGTTCAGAACAGCTCTGCTCGTAAAAGCTTTGGAGCAAACGTGACACGGGTAAGGTCTCTCTCCGGTATGGTTTCTAGTGTGAATCTTCAAGCTGGTACTTTGCCGGAAGCACTTGCCGCACTCCTTACACTGATACGGCTTACTGCCGTCGTGTATTCTTTTATGTACGTTCAGATTGCTCTTCTTCAAGAACTTCTTGCCGCACACATCGCAGCTCAGCGGCTTCTCGCCTTTGTGCAGCATCAAGTGCGCGTTGAGACTGCACTGCGACGTAACAACTTTGCCGCAAAGATGACAAGTGAAGCCGACGTGTCGTTTCATGTGAACCTCGAGGCCGCGTTTGTTCACTTCGTCGCCGCAAATTTCACATTTCGCTTTCGGCAACGAGTAGGCCGGGTCGTGCGCGACTTTCTCGTGAAAGCGCAGATTGTTGACGCCGGCGTACGATTTGCCGCACACGCCGCAAATCAGACGAATCGAATTGTGCACGTCTTCGTGCCGCTGCAGCTGCGTGCGCCAATGGAAACCCTTGTCGCACATCGTGCATTTGTAACGGTATTCGAGCGTGTGTGTGCGCATGTGGTGCGCCAAATGTTTGACGGACTTGTTGCAAACTTCGCACGTGTTCGGTCCGGAACTGTTCTTCTCGTGGCTGCGTTTGGCATGATATCGCAACTGCCAGTTGAAATGATACGTTTTATCACAGATTTTACACTTGTACGGTTTGCTTTGCACGTGCTTCAAGTAGTGATAGCGTTTGAAAGTGTCAAAAGTTTCGCCGCAATACTCGCAGCGATATTTGCCGTCGGCGGTTTCGACTAAATTTTTTATTTTACTCTTAGAACGAGGAGCTTTCAAACTTTTCTCAATCGGTGCCATTTTATTTGCCGATTGCGAATTAGTTTTATCTTCTCCTGCGTTCGTCGAAACTTCAATCTTCACATTATCAAGTAGCGTCCTGTAAAAAACATTCACTTATAACATGGCGTGTATCTTTTTTGAAAGCATTAAAATCTGACGAACTATTTCAAAAATACAACATAATACTTTATTTAACAGAATCGGTACATATCACTTTTTTAAATAGAAATTACATAGGAAATTAAACACGCCTGTCGCAAGTCCAAATTTCACGCGACCTGCAACGTATGCGACTTCTTCGTGTGATTCTTTTGGAACGTTTTGCTGACGAACGATTTGTCGCAAAACTGGCAGGGATACGGTCTCTCTCCGCTGTGGTAACGCATGTGTATCACGAGCGTGCTCCGTTGAGTGAATCTTTTGCCGCAATCGCTACACTGATACGGTTTTTCTCCCGTGTGCGAGCGCAGATGAATTTTCAACTCTTGCTTTTTCTTGAACGACTTGCTGCAAATCTGGCAGCTGATAGGCTTGACGCCCGTGTGAACGGGCATGTGCGTGTTTAGATTCGTGACGGACACGAAACTTTTGCCGCACACGTCGCAAATATAGTTCTTGAGTCCTTTGTGGGTGTTGATGTGAATTTTCAGATTGGTCTGCGACGAATAATTCTTATCGCACATGTGACACTTAAAAATCTTTTTGGCGACATAATTCGGATCGTGTTTGTCGAGATGGGTGTTCAAATAAATCTGAGATTTGAATCCTTTCTTGCACACCTCACACACGTACCTCTTTCCTTCGTGTTCGACTTCGTAGTGTTCCTGCAAATGACAGTCGACAAAAAAGCCTTTATTACAAACTGAACACTTGCATTTGTACTGTCTGAAGTGTCTGTCGCGGTGCAACGTTAAAATATTCTTGGTATTAAACCCCCGATCGCAATATTCACAAATGAATTCGCGCTTGTTGTCGTGTATTTTTCGATGCGATTTCAGTTCCCACGAGCGTTTAAACGATTTATTACAAATTTCACACGGGTGGAGTCTAATGTTCGTGTGTTTCAGAAAATGTCCCGCCCACCGCGACTTCTTGACGAAAATTTCGTCGCAAAGGGCACATTTGAATCCCTCGTCGGTTTTAATGTAGCCAGTTTCGTCGGGCTTTTTTTCCAACTCTCGTTTCGATTTATTACGAGGAGCGGTACATGCGTTTTCTTGCTCGTTCCCGTGTTCGGAAACGGATTCAAATTTTATTAACATTGGCGATAATTTTCTGTAAGGAGAAACGCATGTGTTAGTTGCATGAAAGCACTGTTTTACTTGACAACACTGTTAAAAATGGGCTAAATTATTTCACCGCAAGTTCTTCGCATTGTATTTTTTCTTCGGCGCTCACGATCGTGACGATGAAATAACAAAAACCTGTATTTAATCAAAAAATCGTTTCATCTGACAAGAAAACGCTCATAGCACTAGGTACACACAAATTGTAGTTTTAGGAAGTCATTAATTAAATAAAAAAATTTGCAGAATCAATTTTCAATGTTTCAAATATTTTATTAAAAATTATGTATATATCGAGTTCTTTTCAACAAGAACAATTTTACACTTCAATTGTTATAAAAACAAATTAGTTATTAATTAACTATAATACATCAGTCAACGAAATAAAAATGTTACAAAAACTGTACAGTTCTATTTTTTTCATATTTAAATAAAAATATTTCATTTACGTTTAGTGAGAGTACAACAGAAACATCAATTGTAAATGTCTACAATCTTAAAATAATAATTAAAAAAAAAAACAGTTGAAGCTGCGAATTCACACAATGTGATTTGACGTACGGGTCACTTTTGAATTTAAAGACAGAAAGATTTTATTGTTCAACAATATTTCATGAATAATATTTACGAGTATCAAAATATGTATAAAAATGACCCGTAATATGTCACATTCACAACGCCAACATTGCACGTACTCCGGCAGCTTCGGACTGTACTGTTGGCCAAAGTTTAAATCCGTGAAGTTTTTTTAATATGAGTGACGAGAATAGTTCTACTGACAAACGTTTCGGGACACAAGTGACTCGCGCAGGACCTCTCCCCGCTATGGTATCTCATGTGGACAACTAGACAGATTCTTTGCGTGAACTTTTTATGCCAACATTTAATCCGACAGCTTTGGACTGTACGATTGGTCAAATTTAAAACCCGTGAAGTTTTTTAATATGAGTGACGAGAATAGTTCTACTGACAAACGTTTCTGGACACAAGTGACACGCGTAGGGCCTCTCCCCGCTATGGTATCTCATGTGGACAACTAGACAGGCTCTTTGCGTGAACTTTTTATGCCAACATTTAATCCGACAGCTTTGGACTGTACGATTGGTCAAATTTAAAACCCGTGAAGTTTTTTAATATGAGTGACGAGAATAGTTCTACTGACAAACGTTTCGGGACACAAGTGACACGCGTAGGGCCTCTCCCCGCTATGATATCTCATGTGGACAACTAGACTGGTTCTTTGCGTGAACTTTTTATGACACTCGGTGCATTCGTACGGTTTGACGCCCGAATGCGTCCTGAGATGCAGGACCAAAGTGTGTCGTTTGGAGAAACTTTTGCCGCACGTTTCGCAATTAAAGGGCTTCTCTCCCGAATGCAACAGCATATGTTTCTTCAAGCTGCCGCGACACGTCATAGACTTGCCGCAAACGTCGCAAGTAAAATTTTTAACGTTCTTATGACAACTGTCCTCGTGATAGATCAGCCCGGCTTTGTAAACGAAAGCTCTGTCGCAAATCTCGCATTTGAATCGCTTCTCGTAATCGGGATCGTGCTTTTTCGAGTGCACGTTCAAATTCGACACGGTCGAAAACGACTTGTGGCAAACGGCGCACGCGTGTTGGGTTTTATTGTGCTCGGCGTCGATGTGAGTGCGCAATTGAGACGCGTACAAGAAACCGCGCTCGCAAAACGAACAGAACACCTTGTAATTTTGGGAATGTACAAGTTTGTGTAAGATGAGACCGTCTTTCGACTGAAACACTTTCGGGCAATCGTCGCACTGAAATTTAACGCGGTCGCCGTGTATTTTCCGATGGGCCTTCAGTTCGTACGACATTTTAAATCTCTTCTGGCACACGTCGCACGCAAACGGTTTCAGATCAATATGGGTCATGAAATGGCGTTTCCAGCTCGATTTTACGCCCCACTTCTTTCCGCAAACGTTACACGCGTAAGCTCCGTCCGCAAAAGTGTAATTATTGTCATTGTCAAAATCTACAAAGAACTCCTCTTTCAAAGCTAACGACGCCTCTCTGAAAAACACACATTGTATTATTTTTACGAGTTGCTTTCCGAAATTCTACGTTCGCGGCTGACGTCTGTTTCAATGCAATCAAATTATGAGTGGATAAAAACAGTATGCTAGCTAACAGATAGATTATTTCTAATATTGCTGACGCTATTTGTATGAGCGCAATCTGACAACGCATAAAAAAAAAGATTTATGACTAAAGCAACTCTGGATCCTACAAATTTTGAAAAAAAAAAAAACATTCCGAATATTTATGGTAAATAACCACCCTGAAAAATTGCATCCCCACAACGAAAGGCAAACGTAGAAATATGCTTGAATGACTGCACCGACATTTCCCCAGAAATTAAAATCTTAAATGACGCTAGTGCCTACAAAATCAATACAGTCAATCAACTTGTGTATTTGGATCAGAAGACGTAGTTGACTTGTTGAACATAAGCGCTGTCAAAATTTTAAACTTGTCTCGAAACACCAATTAATTTTAATTCGCTTATGGCCATAATCACCGAAAGTAAGTAGTTATTTACTCGGTTAACTTGTTTTTCAGGTAACTATTTCTCCGAAAAAATAGCCAACCACAATATTATGTTTACTGCATGTATAAATCTATTGTCTTACTTCCAGGGTATAAATATTTATTCGCCTCATAAAATAATAATGGCCGCCACGCCACATAGACCATAATACCTAAACTATATAAACGCGAAGTATTATATCTGCAGTTTGCTCTTGTGAACTTATTTGTTTTGTTTATTAATCTTTTGTGAAGTTTATAGTTGTAAAACATTAAAGTTGGTGGAAGTTTTTTTTCCAATTGGGTTGTGAAACTTTTTTTTTGACGTTTACACTAACGCCATCGCTCGGACTTTTGGGTGAACGTCAAAATATTCAACAAAAATAGCAAGGGGTACAGTGCAGTGTATAATCTTTAACTAACCTTTCTACCTGATAATTTGCTTGGTAAATTGAAAGTAAATTTTATTTTAACAAATAAATTTGTTCCAAGATTAGTAACTTCTATCTTTAACATAGTGTTCGGTGAATATGGGCATTAGAAACTTTTTATTTCCACCGGCTTCTTACTTTTGCTATAATTAATGAACTTTAAAGTGCGCTTTAAGAAGAGTTCTCGTGACAAATGCTTTTTCGCACAAATGACAAGAATACGGTCGCTCGCCGCTGTGGTACCGTTTATGAACTACAAGAGTGCTGCGCTGGGTGAACCGTTTTCCGCACTCCAAACATTCGTACGGCTTCACCCCCGAATGCGTACGCGAGTGCAAAACGAGATTATCTTTGGTACCGAACACTTTCCCGCAATCGACGCACTTGAAAGGCTTCTCCCCCGAATGCCTTTGCAAGTGAAGGTGCAAGCCTTTCTTAGTGCTCAAATTCTTCCCGCAAATGTCGCACACGTACAAATTTCGCTCGACGTGCTGAACCAAAACATGCAAATCAAATCCGCGCTTCGACAAAAACGTCTTGTCGCAACGTTCGCATCTGTATTTCGGGTTTTTATTTTCGAAATTCGGATCGTGCGTCTGAACGTGCCTTTTCAAGTCGGCCTCGTAGCTGTACGACTTGCCGCAAAATTGACATTTCGGTTTGTCTTCCCTATGTTTAAATTTGTGAGCGTTCAGGTCCGTATTATTAAAAAAACCTTTCCCGCAACTTTCGCAGAACACCAAATAATTTTTATTGTGTCTCTTTCTGTGCATCGTAAGAATTTTCTTTTGAAAACACGAATAGCCGCAAATGTCGCAAACGTGTTTTTTCTCGGCGCCGTGCAACAAACTGTGAGTCAACAAATACTGTTTCGTTTTAAAGTGACGATTGCACACGCCGCACGAAAACGGTTTCTCGGTCGAGTGCACCGACATATGAGATTTTAGCATGCCGTTACTCCTAAAAGATTTACTACAAACACTACAGACAAAAGGTCTCTCGTCGGTATGTATCCTGCGATGTATTGCCATATGGAACGAGTTCATGATTTTGTCGCAAAATTCGCATTTGACCGAGACGCGCACCGATTTGTTTATTTTTCTATCAGAGCGATCGCAAGCGACCTTCGAAGTGTTTCGATCGTTTTTGATGGTAGCACAGTAAAGAGAATTTGGCTCCGGCAATCTGCAAACAAAATCAGAAATAGTGTCTTCAGAAAAAGATCCCAGAAACGGACCAGCCTTCCTACAATAGACTAACTCGTTTATTAATCGTTTTAAAACGTTCGTATCGTAGTATAAGTCCACAAGAATTTATATTTCGCTTAAAAGTAACCGTTTTATATGAGAAGCTAGCGCGAAAACCCGAACCGCCGGTTGCCCACTGTGACGTCATTCTTGTAGTACACAAGTAATGACGTATTTGAATTTTTATGTTTCAATATTTTTTGATAGATTTCAATCGAGTACCTTTCGACAAAATTATTAATATAGATGGTACCTATTTGCTGTTAAAACCACAACGAAATAGATATAATTTATAATGTAGATAAAAATTTCAGCGCGATGTGCAGAAAAAAGTTTACTTCAAACCGCCATGGCGGAGACAGAGATTTTTTTAACACGTCGAAATTTGCAATTTTATAATTACCGGTCATTTCTGATTTCTTGTTCGATAAATTATCGTATTCACCTAATTCAATGATTTTATATAGTGTCAATTGCCGTATTAACGGGACTCTGAGTTCGGATTAGAAAGGGCTAGGCCGTGCCCTTTCAAATGGGTATTCAACAGCGTTCTTGTAACGAACGCCTTGCTGCACAAATGACAGGGATACGGCCTTTCACCCGTATGGTATCTGATATGTACCGCGAGCGAACTTCGCTGCGTGAAGCGCTTCCCGCATTCCTTGCACTCGTAAGGCCTCTCCCCCGTGTGGGTCCGCTCGTGGACTTGAAGCATTTTCTTTTGCGGGAACGACTTGTCGCAATGCTGACACGAAAACGGTTTTTCGCCCGAATGTATTTTCTTATGCAAATCGAAACCGGTGTCCGACTTGAAACCTCGACCGCAAGTGTCGCATATGAAAAGTTTCTTGTCGAGGTGCGTGACGAGGACGTGGTTTTTCAAATAGCGAGGCCTCGAGAACGACTTGTCGCACGACTCGCACTTGTGTTTGTAATTCGGATCGTGCGAGTGAACGTGCCTTTTCAAGTCGCCCTCGGAACTGTACGTTTTTCCGCAAAATTCGCATTTCGGTTTGTCCTCCCTGTGCTTGAATTTGTGCGAAATCAGATCGCTCTTGTAATAAAAACTCTTACCGCAAATTTCGCAAAACAACAGGGAATCTTTGTTGTGTACTTTACTGTGTTTGGAGAGGGCTTTTTTCTGAAAACACGAGAACCCGCAAATGTTGCAAACGTGTTTCTTCTCGACGCTGTGCAACTCGAGATGACTTAAATAATTGTGTTTCGCTTTAAAATGGCGCTTGCACGTCGCGCACGAAAACGGGTATTCGTTCGAATGTACTGTCGAAACGTGAGACGAGAGCATGCCGTTACTTCGAAACGATTTATCGCACACGTCACACGAAAACGGTCTTTCATTGGTATGAATCCTGCGATGTATCTCCATATGAAAGGCGTCGAGTCGTTTCTCACAATACTCACACTTGACCAGAGCACGGACTCTTTTATTCGGTTTACTGTCAGCGTTTTCGGATTTTTTCGAATTTTCTAACTCGCTTTCTAGTTTTATATCGACTTTGACCCATTCAGACGCGTTGCCGTAGTACGATTCCGGTAATCTGAGTAATCTGTAAGCAAAACGAAACACGGTCTTCAGAATATTTCGTTTCATGTCGGTCTGAGACGAGGAAATTTATCAAATTTGCCAGTTTTTTTAAACGGTCTTATTCAACATCGCGTTCCGTATATTTATTTTGAATCCTGCGACCGATATTTCACGTACTTCCCGCTATCCAACTCGGTTGAAATTTCGCACAAGTGTGTAGTTCCGATGACAATGCAATATTGTGCCGACTAGTTGGTTTGCCCGGCTTCGTCCGAGTGCGAATTGGAGTTTTAAATTTTCACCCACTTCAAGTAAACCGATTGAGTTGAAATTTTGCATACAAGTGTAATTCCGATGACAACACAATATTAAGGTACCTAGCTGACTGGCCCGGCTTTCGTCTGGGTGCAAATCATATTTCTGAGTTTTCAACCACCGATTTAGTTGGGAAAAAAAAAGGATGAAAAGTCTGCATTCTTTGGGACTATCAAATCATGGAATAAACGCGATTAAAATACCTACCATTTCACTACAAATAGCAGTTCAGTGAATCGGATAAATATAACAAAATCTAACTAAGCAAATAGAGCACATTTAAAACTTAAATATAAGTTTAAAAAAAATCATTTTATTTTTGGAAATCAAAAATAGTGTCTTCAGAAAAATATCCCAGAACGGACCAGCCTTCTTACAATAGACAGTTTGACTATTGTTTTTTTTTTAATCGTTTTAAAATGTTCGTATCGTAGTATTAATCCACAAGAATTTTTATTTCGCTTAAAAGTAACCGCTTTATATGGGAAGCTAGCGCGAAAACCCGAACCGCCGTGTTGCCCACTGTGACGTCATTCTTGTAGTACACAAGTAATGATGTATTTGAATTTTTATGTTTCAATATTTTTTGATAGATTTCAATCAAGTCTATTGTATCTTTCGACAAAATTATTAATATAGATGGTACCTATTTGCTCTTAAAACAACAACGAATTACGAAATAGATATAATTTATGTCTATATAAAAATAAGAATGTCAGCGCAATGTGCAGAAAGAAGTTTACTTCAAAACACCATGGCATAGACAGTGCTTTTTTAATACGTCGAAAAATTGCAATTCAACTTCGTGTTTTTGTAATTCACATAATTCAATGATTTTTTAAATAGTGTCAATTGCCGTATTAGCGGGACTCTAAAGAGTTCGGATTAGAAAGGGCTAAGCCGTGCACTTTCAAATGAGTATTCAACAGTGTTCTCGTAACGAAAGCCTTAGTGCACAAATGACAGGGATACGGCCTTTCACCCGTATGGTATCTGATATGTACCGCGAGCGAACTTCGCTGCGTGAAGCGCTTCCCGCATTCCTTGCACTCATAAGGCCTCTCCCCCGTGTGGGTCCGCTCGTGGACTTGAAGCATTTTCTTTTGCGGGAACGACTTGTCGCAATGCTGACACGAAAACGGTTTTTCGCCCGAATGGATTTTCTTATGCAAATCGAAACCGGTGTCCGACTTGAACCCTCGACCGCAAGTGTCGCATATGAAAAGTTTCTTGTCGAGGTGCGTGACGAGGACGTGATTTTTCAAATTGCGAGCCGTCGAAAACGACTTGTCGCACGACTCGCACTTGTTGTGTTTGTAATTCGGATCGTGTGAGCGAACGTGCCTTTTCAAGTCGCCCTCGTAACTGTAAGTTTTTCCGCAAAATTCGCATTTCGGTTTGTCCTCCCTGTGCTTGAATTTGTGCGAAATCAGATCGCTCTTGTAATAAAAACTCTTACCGCAAATTTCGCAAAACAACAGGGAATCTTTGTTGTGTACTTTACTGTGTTTGGAGAGGGCTTTTTTCTGAAAACACGAGAACCCGCAAATGTTGCAAACGTGTTTCTTCTCGACGCTGTGCAACTCGAGATGACTTAAATAATTGTGTTTCGCTTTAAAATGGCGCTTGCACGTCGCGCACGAAAACGGGAATTCGTTCGAATGTACTGTCGAAACGTGAGAAGACAGCATGCCGTTACTTCGAAACGATTTATCGCACACGTCACACGAGAACGGTCTTTCATTGGTATGAATCCTGCGATGTATCTCCATATGAAACGCATCGAGTCTTTTCTCACAATACTCACACTTGACCAGAGTACGAACTCTTTTATTCGGTTTACTGTCAGCGTTTTCGGATTTTTTCGAATTTTCTAACTCGCTTTCTACTTTTATATCGACACATTCAGAAGCGTTGCCGTAGTATGATTCCGGTAATCTGAGTAATCTTCTGAGTAATCTGTAAGCAAAACGAAACACGATCTTCAGAATATTTCGTTTCATGTCGGTCTGAGACGAGGGAATTCATAAAATTTGCCAGTTTTTTAAACGATCTTATTTTAACACCACGCTCCGTACATTTATTTATTTCGAATCTTGCGACCGATTATATTCATCTACTTCCCGCTAACCGACTCGGTTGAAATTTCGTACAAGTGTGTATAGTTCCGATGACAATGCAACATTGTGCTAACTAGTTGGTCGGCCCGGCTACGCCCGAGTGCGAATCAAACTTTCACCCACTTAAAAAAAAAATAAGTAAAAAAAAAAACATTTTAAGTTAAACGGTTTTATTATACTTATTTTATTTTTAGAATAACTAATGCACCCTCAGATGCGACTTCAACAGTGTTTTTGTAACAAACGATTTACTACACAAATGACAGGGATGCGGCCTTTCCCCCGTATGGTACCTCGTGTGAACAACAAGAGAGCTCCGTTGCGTAAACTGTTTGCCGCACTCCTTGCACCGGTACGGTTTTTCCCCGGTATGTACGCGTTTGTGAACTTGCAGCATCTTCCTCTGAGCAAACGATTTATCGCACAGCTCGCAAGCGAACGGCTTGACGCCCGCGTGAATCTTTTTGTGCAGATCAAAGCCGGTGTCGGAATTGAAACCCCTGCCGCAAGTGTCGCAGACGAACAGACTCTGTTTCAGGTGAGCGACTCGCGTGTGATTTGTCAAATTGCGAGCGCACGAAAACGACTTGTCGCACGAGCCGCACGGAAATTTCACCTCCTCATAATCGGGATCGTGAGTACGGACGTGTCGTTTCAGATCGGGTTCGGCGCTGTAAGTCTTTCCGCAAAATTCGCATTTGGGTTTGTCGGCCCTGTGTTTGAACATGTGACCTTTCAAATCGCCCGCCCTATAGAAGCCCTTCCCGCAAACCTGACAAAAAGCCGCGTAATCTTTGACGTGCCGCTTTCTGTGATAGTCTAACAAACTTTTATTCACGCAAGTGTAACTGCAAACGTCGCAGGCGTGATCGCGAATTTTCGTATGCTTCGATTTCGTGTGCACCGTGAGTTGAGATTTTGTTTTGAACGTACGCAAACAAATGCCGCACGAATGTCTTTGGGCCGGATGGACGATGTTTTTATGCCTTCGCAAATGCACGTCGCTATAGAACGATTTTTTGCACACGTCACAGACGCAAGGCTTCTCGTGCGTGTGTATCTGTCTACGGTGGACGACCATTTCGAACGGTCTCAAAACGACGTCGCAAAGTTCGCATTTTTCCGGCTTTCCTCTCTTCTTGCCGACTTTTTTTAGACTGCCCGCAGTCGCTAAATTTACAGTTTTTAAAGAATTCGCATTAATTAAATGGTCTTTTAGATTGTGAAACTTAAGGCTATCGTTAACGTAATACGCAGCTTTTGGCTCCGATCTGCAACAAAAACCAAACGTTGCCTTAGGATCGATAAAAACAAACCGGATTTGAGAAAACCAATTTACTGATTTAATTGCAAGTTGGTTGAATAAATATTTAGGGATGGATTCGAATACTATTTTAAAAAGAACACGAATGAATTTAATGTGTTTTCTGATGCGTTTTTAACAAAGTTTTCGTAACAAAAGCTTTTTCGCACAAATGACAGCTATACGGCCGTTCCCCGCTGTGATATCTCGAATGCACAACCAGAGTACTGCGTTGCGTGAAGCGCTTCTTACATACGGGACATTCGTAGGGCTTCGCCCCGGTATGAGACCTCGTATGTACCGCCAACGTGCTTCTAGAACGAAAACATTTCTCGCACTCGGAACATTTAAACGGCTTCAGACCCAAATGCACTTTCAAATGGAGGTCCAAGCCCTCTTTAGTATTCAAATTCTTACCGCAAATGTCGCAAATGAACAATTTCCGATTGCCGTGCTGATTCTTCACGTGATATTTTAAACTACTGTTATTGGCCAACGTCTTGCCACAAAACTCGCACTGGTGCGCGGTAAAATCGTAGTCCGGGTTGTGGGTCAGCATGTGCTTTTTCAATTCGTACTCGTAAGAATAAGGCTTTTCGCAAATGTCGCATTTCGATCCTTTGTGCGTGAACATGTGCTTCTTCAGATCGCTCACGATTTTAAAGCGTTTCCCGCACGTTTCGCAAACCTCGGAAAATTCCTCGTTGTGCCGCCTCAACTTATGAGAGTCGAGAATCGCCTTGAGTCTAAATTTGTCGCCGCAAATGTTGCAGACGAACTTTCTCAAATCGGAATGCATTTTTTCGTGAGTCTGTAAACCGGTCTTTCGCTTGAACGATCTGTTGCACACGTCACAGACAAAGGGGCGTTCGTCTTTGTGTACCGACAAGTGAGAAGTAAGGAGATGATTGTAACGGAACGACAAGCCACAATCGGAACAAGCGTACGGCTTATCGTTCGCGTCACGACTCCGCTCCGAATCTTCTCTCGCATTATTCGAAACCGACCGCTTTTTTAATAACTTATTGTCACTGTTGTATTGCGATTGGTTTTCAGTTTTTAAAAAAACACATAAATCCGAATCTAAATTATACCGGCTCAAGTTATTGATTTCAGGTTCTAAATGTTCAGTCTTTACACTATCCGTAGAGAAATCTGACTTGACGCCATATTGTCCCGAATTATTTACGTTTCTACTTAAAACTGTCGAATAATTATGTGAATAAACTAAATTAGACGAAAGTTCATTATTGTGAAGAAGTGTTTCATATATGTTGCAGATTGACTTTGACTCCAGGGATCTGCAAAAAATTAAAAATACCTATCAGAATGAAATCCACTAAACGTTTTTTTTAATGGCAGGATTTTGCAAAATATTAAACTTTCATCATTTTTTTTTATCAAAGACAATTATGTCAACCTTCGTTTTAACTTATATATTTTAATTCAGCCATGATCCAAAATTGAAGTAATACAAATTTAAGTGCTCTTTACAAAAAAATTAATGTGATCGATCTGTAATAATTTGTGGTTTTAAAACTTTAGTCGCTGGCATCACGACTGGAACTTGTGCTGGCTACGGGGATGGAAATTACGTCACTCGCGCGCGTGATTACGAGCTGGATTTCAAAATTATTATAACCGAGGTTTTTTATAGCAAGAGTCGATCAGAAAACAGTATTTTGCGACATGGACAAACGTCATAAACAAACATGACGTCACAGTGTGCGTTCTGTTCAGAGACAATAAACGCCCACTTTGGTTAACGTTCGAACTGTCACCAAAAGAATCTAGAAATCTAGCTTCAAAACACGCGTCGAATAAAGCCAATGCATAAAAACCATCACGACAGCCAGCACGCTTGGAATCTGGCAGCGAAATCAAGCAACGAATCTAGCGGCAAAGCCAGTCTATTAACCATATATTTAATAACTTCTATATTGCTAGTTGCCGTAAATGGAAGCGTAGCCCATGAAATCGCGTCTGTAGTCGAGCAATTAGTAAGTGGAATAGAGCAAGCCACAGCTTACTTTCATGTGCAAACTGACGCGCATCCATTCACGGACATGCGCATGAGACTCAGAGTATAAATGGTGTTTAAGTCTTTCTCCCGATCTTTGCCAGCAATATAGAGGGTATTAAATATACGCTATTGACAACATTGTTCAGTGAACTTTCATGTGAGAATTTAATTGCGTTCGTGTGACGAACGCTTTTTCGCACATAAGACACGGATAGGGTCTCTCAGACTCAGAGTATAAGTGGTGTTTAAGTCTTTCTCCCGATCTTTGCCAGGAATATAGAGGGTATTAAATATACGCTATTGACAACATTGTTCAGTGAACTTTCATGTGAGAATTTAATTGCGTTCTTGTGACGAACGCTTTTTCGCACATAAGACACGGATAGGGTCTCTCGCCCGAATGATACCGGAGATGCACGACCAGACTGCTGCGCTGCGTGAACCTGCGCCCGCACTCGACGCACTCGTACGGTCGTTCGCCCGTATGCGTCCTCGAATGCAAGAGCAGATTCTTTTTCGTTATAAAACACTTGCCGCAAACCGTGCACGCGAACGGTTTCAGTCCCAAATGAGTTCTCGTGTGTAAATCGAAACCGCTCTGCGAATTTAAACTTTTGCCGCACACGTCGCAAACGAACAGCCGCTGGTACAAATGGACTCGCGTATGAATGTTCAAGTTGCCGATACTGCAAAACGACTTCTCGCAATACTCGCACTGGTATCGGACCGTTTTGTTCGCGTAATTCGGGTCGTGAGTGCGTACGTGCCGCTTCAAGTCGGCCTCGTAACTGTACGACTTGCCGCAAACTTCGCATTTCGGCTTGTCGACCCTGTGCTTGAAGGTGTGCAAGAGCAAATCTTTCGAGTTGTGAAAACCTTTGCCGCACGACTCGCAGAACACCGAAAAATCTTTCGAGTGTCGCTGTTTGTGTATTTTGAGGGTGTTTTTCTGTGCGCACGCGTAATTGCAAATTTCGCACACGTAATCTTTGGCGCCGGTGTGTATTTTTATGTGTCTTAGCAGATAGATTTTCGTTTTGAACGATTTGTCGCAACGATCGCACGGAAAATAAGCGTCGTCTTTGTGCAATTTCATGTGATTGTTTAAGCTGTATTTGTTCTGAAAGAGTTTTTTGCACGTCGAGCACGAAAACGGTTTCTCTTTGGTGTGAGACCTAACGTGTAACTCCATTCTGAACGGTGTTAAAAGTTTATCGCAAAATTCGCATTTCGACCTGTTTCGTTTAGAACTTTTCGTTTTAACATTCGATAATTTAGAACTAGTGTAAGACAATCGTTTTTTTAAATTACTGTCGGGTTTTTTTACATCGTCCAAAGAGTTCTGCTGATCTGAGAGGCAGACAGCATTTGGCACCGGCAATCTGCAAGCAAAACCAAATACTGTCTTCAGAAAAAAGCCACAAGATTAAAACAGAGAAACAGAAAATGCAAGACATAAAAAAACCCTATTAAGCTAATGAATTTTAAAATGTGAATTCAACAGTGTTCTAGAAACAAACGCTTTTGTGCATAGATGACACTTGTAAGGCCTCTCCCCCGTATGATAGCGCATGTGAACTACTAGCGGACTGCGCTGGGTGAAACGTTTCTTGCATTTCGGACACTCGTAGGGTTTGGCCCCGGTATGGGAACGCAAATGAACAGTCAAATTACTCTTTGAATTGAAACATTTATTGCATTCAGAACATTTGAAGGGTTTCAAGCCCTCGTGCAATTGCAAATGCAGCTTCAATACCCTTTTCGTACTCAAATTTTTCCCGCAAACATCGCAAACGAACGACTCTTTATCCTCGTGCAAGTCTTTTATGTGACGTTTCAAGCTACTGTTGTTGACCAGAATCTTTTTACAAAAATGACACTGCGTCACCGAGAAATCGTAACTGGGATCGTGCGTCAACATGTGTTTCTTTAACCCGTACTCGTAGCTGAAACTCTTGCCGCAAATATCGCATTTCGCGCCGTTATGCTTAAACATGTGTGCCTTCAAGTCGACGGCCATTTTGAAACCTTTGCCGCATATTTCGCACACGATAGAGAAGTTTTCGCTGTGCCGTCGCAAAACGTGCGTGCTCAGCGTCAACTTCAAGCGAAACTTTTCGCCGCAAATATCGCAAACGAGTGCCTTCTCCCCGTTATGACTACCGAGATGGTTTTGTAAGTGGTGTTTGGCTTTGAACTTTTTGCCGCACACGTTGCAAGCGAACGGCCTTTCCTCAGAATGGACGCTCGCAACGTGAGATTTCAACTGACCTTTGCTCACGAACGATTTGTTACAAGACGAGCACGCGAACGGTTTTTCTTTGGTGTGGGTTCGACGATGAATTATCATTTTAAAAGCCGAAAAATACCTATCGCAAAATTCGCACTTGGTTTTTGTCGAGCGCATTTTCGTTACGTCTTTTCGCGACGATTTGCGAGCACTTATTCGATTTATACGTTTAGTGACAGTGTCGTCAGAAACGGTATTGTTGTCGTTCGGAGCGGGTTCGGTCTTTAAAGAGCCGCTATCGACGTGAGCTTTTTTCTCATCGATACGTGAGCTAGTGACCGGTCGGAACGAATTAAATATTTGAGAATCTAAAACAGTTTTATAATCACAGTCAGAAGTGTTTTGCTGAGACGAATCATATGCGAAGCAGACGGGCTTTGTCTCCAACAATCTGCAAAAGAAACGAAAAAATCACTTCTTCATATTTGGTTTTAAATATTTTTTGAAAAATGGAATAGATACAAAAAGAACCGACAGGGTATGATTCTGAACATCTCTGTCAAATTTTTAGGTTATGTAAATTAAGCTAGTGAATTTTCTGATGAGACTTCAGCACCGTTCTCGTTACAAAAGCCTTGTCGCATAAATGACAGCTGTAAGGTCTCTCGCCCGAATGATATCGCATATGTACAACCAAAGTGCTGCGTTGCGTGAATCGTTTCTTACAGTCGGGACATTCGTAGGGCTTCGCCCCAGTATGGGAGCGCGTGTGAACGCGCAAAGCTCCGTTAGAACTGAAACATTTTTTGCACTCGTCGCACTCAAACGGTTTGAGTCCGGTGTGCAGTTTCAAGTGCAAATTCAACCCTTCCTTAGTATTGAGATTTTTACCGCAAATGTCGCACACGAACAACTCCCTATTGCCGTGCTGTTTTTTAACGTGCAAGGTCAAACTGCTTTTGGCCGCGTAAATTTTTTTACAAAACTTGCACCGCGTTCCCTTATAATCGTAATTGGGGTCGTGAATCAACATATGCTGTTGCAGGTCGTACTTGTAAGAGTAGGGTTTTTCGCAAATGTCGCACTTCAACCCTTCGTGCGTGGTCGTGTGCTTTTTCAGATCGTAAGCAATTTTGAAACCTTTGCCGCAAATTTCGCACACGAACGGAAAATGTTCGCTGTGCCGTCTCAATTTGTGCATGCTCAGGTTGATTTTCAGACGAAATTTAGAGCCGCAAAGATCGCATTCGAATCTTTTGGTCGGGTCGGTGTGTATCTTCTCGTGCGACAGTAAATCGGACTTTCGCTTAAAAGACAGACCGCAAGATTTACAGGGAAAGGGTCGATCGCTACTGTGACAGGACATGTGCGTTTTCAAGCGATAGCCGTATTGGAACGAGGCGCCGCACTCGGAGCACACGTGTCGTTTCAACACCTTGTGAACAGTTTTCAGGTGAGAGTCCAACTGATCCTTTAAAAAAACCTCATCGCAAAATTTACATTTCTCGCCGCACTCTACACCGGGTCCCGATTCTAAATCGGGGTCGGACAAAACGCTATTCCGATCCCAACAACTCTGTTCGGCCTTAACCGCGGGACTATTATCAAATTCAATACAGGCATTCTGTTCTACTTTTATTTGAGGGCAGATCAACAAATTCTCGACACTATCGATTTGTCGGGTCGGTTCGAACGTGCCGAAAACGGGCTTCACGTCCACGTATCTGCAAACAAAAGAAAGCCTTTAGTCGTTTTTGAAAACACTCAACATTCAAGTTTTCCCCCAAAAACAATGTACAGCGCACAATTATCTTTCAAGGACGTTAAACTCAGACGTGATTTTTCGAATGGGATTTCAACAGCGCTTTAGTGACGAAGGCTTTCTCGCACAACTGACACTTGTACGGTCGTTCGCCCGAATGGTATCGCAAATGCACCACCAGAGTGCAGCGTTGCGAAAAGCGCTTCTTGCATTCGGGACACTCGTACGGCTTCGAGCCGCTGTGGGTGCGCAGGTGAACGCGCAAAGCGCTTTTCCAACTGAAACATTTGTCGCATTCGGTACACCTGAAAGGTTTCAGTCCCGAGTGCACGTTCAAATGAAGATCGAGACCCTCTTTCGTGTTCAAGTTTTTGCCGCACACGTCACACACAAACAACTGCCTGTCGCCGTGATGCGTTTTCAAATGCATCTTGAGATTGCTCTTATTGACCAAAATCTTTTCGCAGTAATCGCACCGGTGCTGCGAAAAGTCGTAATTCGGGTCGTGCGTCAGCACGTGTTTCTTCAAGTCGTACTCGTGCGAGTAGGGCTTCTCGCATATTTCGCACTTGAGTCCCTTGTGCACGGACATGTGGTAGTCTAAGCGGTTGGCGGATTTGAACCTCTTGCCGCAACTCTCGCAAACGAACGAAAAGTCCTGACTGTGGACGGTCTTTTTGTGCGCGTCGAGGCCCGACTTGAGATAAAATCTGCGACTGCAAATCTCGCACTCGAAACGACCCGACTCGAAATGTTTGCGTTTGTGAATTTGAAGCGTGTTTTTCTGCGTGCAAGCGTAACTGCAAATCTCGCAAACGTAATCTTTCGCGCCGTGTCTCTTCAAGTGTTTGAGCAGATATATTTTCGTTTTGAACGACTTGTCGCACTGGTCGCACGGATAACTGGCGTCATCCTTGTGCAACTTGGTATGGTTTTTCAAACTGCATTTGCTCTGAAAGTTTTTATTACACGTCAAACACGAAAACGGCTTTTCCTTAGTGTGCGACCTAATATGAAGTTGCATTCGGAAAGGTGTCAAGAATTTATCACAGTATTCGCATTTCATTACGCTTCGTTTCTTTTTGGACAATTTTAGGTTAGAACGCGCTTTCTTACAACTGTCTACCGGCAACTGTTTTTCAACACTGTTATCGGTCCGATTTAAACTATCGTTCGAACTACAACTTTGCTCTACTTTGGGGACAGTTTGGGGGCACGTCATTAAGTTCCCGAACGAACCGTTATTATCAACAGAACCGATTGGCCGAGATGTGCCGAAAACGGGCTTCGTGTCCACGAATCTGCAAACAAAAGAAAGCCTTCAGTCTTTTTGAAAAACTCAACATCAGATTTCCCAGCGGTACATGAAAATTCTTTAGCATCAACTTTACAAAAAAAAAAAAATATGTACAAATCAAGTTCACGGGGTTTTATACTGACTGACTCGAAACAACAATTTTACAAATGATTCTTCAAATGCATTTTCATGAGCGTTTTAGTTATGAAGGCTTTCTCGCACAACTGACACTTGTACGGTCTCTCGCCGCTGTGAGACCTCAAATGAACCACCAAAGTGCTGCGTTGCGTGAACCGTTTCTTACACTCGGGACATTCATACGGTTTCGCGCCGGAATGCGATCGCAAATGGACCCGCAAAGAACCCTTGGCGCTGAAACATTTGCCGCACTGCGTGCACTCGTACGGTTTGACGCCGGAATGCACGTTCAAGTGCAGTTCAAGGCCGTCTTTCGTGTTCAAGTTTTTGCCGCAAACGTCGCACACGTACAACTGTCTGTTGCCGTGTTGCGTTTTCAAGTGCATAGTCAGACTGCTCTTATTGACTAGAATTTTGTCGCAGAAGCGGCACTGCGTCTGCGAAAAATCGTAATTGGGATCGTGAGTGAGCACGTGCTTTCTCAACTCGTACTCGTACGAGAACGGCTTTTCGCAAATTTCGCACTTCAGCCCCCTGTGCACCGACATGTGGTAGTTCAAGCCGCTGACCACCTTGTAGCGCTTTCCGCAAGTTTCGCACACGAACGGAAAGTCCTGACCGTGGACAGCTTTTACGTGAGCGTCGAGACCCGACTTCACAAAAAACTTACAACTACATATATCGCAGACGAACTTTTTCGTTTCGAAGTGGATTTTTTTGTGCAAGTGCAGAGACGAAGTTCTTTTGAATTTCTTCTCGCAAACCTCGCACGAATACGGTCTCTCTTTGGAATGACAAGCTATATGGGAGAGCAGTTGACCGTTTTTATTAAACGCGGCATTGCAAACTGAACACTTAAAATTTTTCTGTTTTGGTTTATGAACACCTACAGTAAAATTATTTTTAACATTCGAATTTACAGAGGGATGCATTTTTATCAATGGAGCGTTTTCAGTAAATTCTCTTTTAACGTTAGGTATTTCTTTTTCTATTAACGGATCTTCTTCTGGCATTTCTTGTTTAAAATAGCTTTGGACCTGACAAAAATTTAGATGTTTGTAAAAAACTTCAGAAGAAAAATACGGTTGCAACGAATTATTTACATAAATGTCGGATTGTGGTTTGTTGGAAACTAATCTTTCGTCCACTGACCTGCAAAGAAAAGAAAAATCTCTTCAGAAAGCCATTCCTCCATTTCATTTAATTAATCTACATTCAAAAGCTGAACCGATCACGAAAATATATCTAAGGAGAAACCGCAACTTCTAAAATATTTTCCGTTGAACGAACGCCAATCATTAGCGACGACCAAAATCTTTTAACTTTTTGAAAATATCACAAGTAATTATTAACCGATTGATTTTTGAAGGTCGAACGCACTGTAAACTTAACCTTGAGACAAATACAAACGAGTTAATTTTTCCCATCAATTTTCGATAAGCGCGGATAATTTTTCGCAAAGACCAAAAATCGTCCTCAAAAAGAGACTGCACACGTCTTAAGTAAAACTGGTTACAAACGCAAGAAAAATTATATAGACGCCGACCGCCGGATTCGAACCAACGACCTCTTGCGTACGAGGTAACCGCTTTACCTCGCAGCCACCTTAGCCAGATGCTACACTAAAAAAAAAATCAGTGGTGTTTTTTGAGATGATTGTTAAGCAGCGTCTTTGTCACAAAGGCCTTCTTGCACAAATGACACCCGTACGGCCTCTCGCCCGTATGATACCTCATGTGCACCACCAAACTGGCGCGCTGCGTAAACCGTTTATTGCACTCCTTGCACTCGTAGGGCTTCGCCCCCGTGTGCACCCTCAAATGAACTTCGAGCGTATTTCTCGAATTGAAACGCTTATCGCACTGCGTGCACTGTAAGGGTTTCGAGCCCGAATGTATTCTCGCGTGAATCTCGAAACCCTCCTTGCTGTTGAAACTTTTGCCGCATATGTCGCAAACGTACAGTTTCTTGTTCTCGTGTTTCAACTGTATGTGAACTTTCAAGCGACTTTTCGTAACGAACGACTTTTCGCACAGGTGACACTGCTGTCGGATCGCGGTGTTCACGTAGCCGGGATCGTGAGTGCGTCTGTGACGCTTCAAATCGAGCCGGCCGCTGTACGATTTGCCGCAAATGTCGCACTTTGCCTCCGGCATGTGTTTGAACATGTGTTCGTTCAATTCGCTCATAATGTGAAAGCCTTTGCCGCACTTGTCGCAAAAAATCGAGTGCGTCTGATTGTGTCGAAGCGTGTGTATTTTCAGGTTCTGTTTGAGTTTGAAGGCTTTGTTGCACACTTCGCAAACGTGGCATTTCTCGGCCGTGTGCAGTAGCCGATGACTGCGCATCTGACCGTTGCTCTTAAACGTGTGACTGCACAGATCGCACTTGAACGGTCGCTCTCCCGTATGGACGCGGGCGTGGACTTTCAATTCGCAATTGTAACGGAATGACTTATTGCAAGTGGAACACGAGTGGGGCTTTTCGACGCTGTGCTTTTTTAAGTGCTCCTCGTAATCGGCATTATCGGTATATCTGTGACAAACGTAACACTTTTTCGTGTTGTTCAGTTTGTAAACGAGATCGTCGCTTTCGAGATCGCGTTTAACGGATTTGGTGGCTTTCGAACGCGCGGATTTATTCGTCGCGCTACATTCGCGCCTCGTACCACCGACCCTACTAGAATTTTTATCGAAACATTGCGGCACCAAACTAACAACTAAGTTATCATAATTTAGAATCGCTTGCGGTTCTGTCGGTGGGAACGTGCCGATGAAGGGCTTCAACTCCAATCTGTAAACAAAAACCAGAAAGACTCCCTTCAAAATACTAGACGGTTCAATTTCAATTACTGTACCAAAGTACTAAATTTAATATTTCTAAATTAAATTATTAAAAAAAAAAAACTAGTTTCGATGTGGCAACTCATCTAAGTCTTTCTTTCGAATCTCAGGCTGAGCTTCTGGGTTTCTTAAAATGACTCGAATCCATAAGCGACGTTACAATATGATCTCACGGGAGAGAGGCGCGTCAGGCTCCGGAGCCTCTTAATTTTTTTGGGAGGGAACAAGCCGTTTATTTTAAGCTCAGCAAAACCGAGATTTAGCCGCTAAAAGAAATAAAACCAGTAAACCTAAAAGAAACCGTTTGTGTCTCCAACATTGGGGGCATCCTTTTCTTCTTTACGCAGATTTCGCAGAAGCTCCTACTTAAGAACTTAATAATCGCCGCACTTTTGTGTATCAAAATCACACTTCTTTACATACGCTCACGTCTAAAAACTACATATTTCTTAAATTGTTCATTTCCTGTGCAATTATTTATTATCGCGCATGTCCCTTTAATAAAACCGAACTTATCGTCACAAATTTGCTTGTTTTTTACGTGCGGCTCATTCAGGTTGAATCACTAGCGGAACGCCTTCCCATAAAAGTGACACGACAGATAATGCCAATGTCCTTACATCACTTCTAAAATCTTTTATTGCGCGAATATAAATTTCAATATTTACACAACACCTCTGACTCGAAAGTCAGCCGATCTCTCGAATGCATTTTATAGGAAATAAAGTGTCGATAAAAACAAAATCAATCGATGACGTTCAATTTGTACTTTATTAAT
This sequence comes from Xanthostigma xanthostigma, assembly GCA_963575645.1. Classification (NCBI taxonomy): domain Eukaryota; kingdom Metazoa; phylum Arthropoda; class Insecta; order Raphidioptera; family Raphidiidae; genus Xanthostigma; species Xanthostigma xanthostigma. The sequence goes on along the minus strand of OY754469.1, from coordinate 9,726,283 downwards.
AAAAATACGAATATTTGTACAGTCGTGTACAGTCTAAAAGTGCACTGAAATAATAAATACTTGTTCAATAAAACAAAATGAATAAATAATATAAATAGCTTAAAATACAATCACAGCTTTAGAAGCACTGGGAGGAATTATAAAATAAAAAATATATATAATGTAAATCTGATCATAATGAAATGAGATCCATTAATTGTCTATTCTCAACTATTTGAGTTTAAAAATAAAAATCAATTTCTTGTCATGGCCTAGACTCCATAAATCTAGTCCGTAAGAAGATGGCAATATTTTGACTCTGTAATTTTTTTAAGTAAAATTGGCGTCTACTCCACACGGGCATTAAATTTTGTAAGATCCGTTAGAAAGCGTCATATAGGTATACATCAACACAAATATTTTAAGATATATTTTTCGAAAACCGTTTTTTTTTTTTAATTTTCAAAATATTCATTTATTGATATGCACGAGCATTTACTACGCGACCTTACAAATTTAAAGCAAATGCGTCATATCAGATTTATACAAAAAAAATCGAATCAGAGACAGGAACATTTTCAGTAACACTATATGCTATATTTTGTTCGCAAAACTATCATTACTGGAGCAACTATCGAAAAAAAATAATTGCCCTATTGCTAATAATACTGATTATATATAAATAATTATAAATTAACACAGCTAAATTGTCGGAGAATCTAGAAATGAATGTCTAAGAAATTCAATATAGGAAACATCATTTTCATATTTTATATCTAATAATATTATTTTATATATACAACCTATACTTATTATTGCAAATCAACATACGCGAGAGCTTGTCAAATTGTTATCAAGAGCATCGTATCAAAAGGATTCAAAAATATAATTTCACAAAAAAATATCACAGAATGTTAAAAGAAGTTTGGCAAAGACGACACAATTTTATAATTGGGTAATCTGAGTTCATAAAAACTGCAAACAATCGGAACATGATTGTAATATAACTTCCTAAATAATCCAGAAGTTTATTTTAGAAAAAAACACTAATGCACTAAAAATCATATTTAGTGCTTAGCAACGGTACCTAGTATCGAGATTTTCGAAAAAGTGTGGTTAGAACTTCTTTTGGCGCGTGCGCAATAAGCTTGACATGCGCAATGTAGCGTATATGAAGTACACAGTTCGTATAACGAAACAGAAACAAATCTAAAATAATAGGTCTTTAGAAATATAATTTAAAAATAATAAAAATAGGAAACGTTTAGCATATCACTATAAATTACCTTCTGATATAATGTCTTGATTTTTTTAGATATAATTCATAAATATAAATCGAAAAAACTAAACTAGAAACTAAACAGGTCCCTTAATAATATGTTAAAAAAATAATACATAAAAAAGAATACTGCTGGTTTAAAATATCACTTAGTATGAGTATTAAAATTACGATCATCGGAGTCAGCAATCGAGATACTGAGTAAAAAATGCATACGAAAGCTGGGTTTATCATAAGATTAGAGAAAAACGTAAAAGAAGTAAAACTTTGAGAGCAATCTAGATTTCACTAGCTCACATTCGAATTTGAAAAAAAAAAATTTTGTAGCACAAATACAAGTTTTTATGTTTAAGATTTATTCTAAATGAGAGCTTGATTTTTTTTTATAAATTGGAAAATGATAACCACTAAGCATTTCACAAAAGTAATAATTTATTAGTATTTAACTATGATTACGTTTTTATTAATAAATCTTTTAACTTAGGGGCCTTCGATTATTTTTCAATTTAACTGTAAACAGCACAACACCAATCCCAAAGTTTAAATCAGATTAAAATTTTAATAGTTTCAAAAACGAAATTACGGAATCAAAAACAAAAAAAACAATACGCTACGAGCATTTTTTAACTTCTCATCAATCTTCGAAATCGCATGTTGAAGACCCCTCATCTTAAAAAACCGTTCTACAGGTTTCATATAAAAGCGTTTTGAAACCGAACTGGACGCATTTGTAAATATTTTCACTAACAACTGGGTAATGCTTTTCACAATACCATATTTCTAATTTCTACAACCTAACGCATTATTTTACGTGATTATTCATGCATATTTCGCCGTACGCGTCGCTGTTTTTAAACAGTTCCTATTACGATACTAACCGGCCCGCTTTCCAAACATCCACAACGCATCTAAAACAGTTCCACCGATAGCACAAAGTTCGCCTATTTCAATTTTCAAATACCGAACACCAACACTACCGTATTCATCGTTGTCTTTAGCATACACTGGAATGTTAAGAAAAAAAAAAAAAAAACTGTGGAGTTCAGCGCCACGAAAGGAGTTAAAAAAAAAAAACCATTAAAGGAACTATTTCCAATATTAATTTCTGGTATCGGTTAGCAGATTAACAGCCGCCGACAACACTATTGCACCAACGAATCGAAATTAATTTTTTCACATTAGACCTACAATTGTAAATAAATCAAGTGTGCTTTTTCATGTGTGTCAACATTATAGTTCTCGTAACGAATCCTTTATTGCACACGTTGCACGTGTAAGGCCTCTCGCCCGAATGGTATCTCCGATGCACGGTCAACGTGGACGCCTGCGTGAACGACTTGCCGCACGTCGAACAAATGTACGGCTTGAGGCCGCTGTGGATTCTCTGATGCACCTGCAAGTATTTCTTGTGCGAGAACGCCTTGTTGCAAATGTTGCAGAGCAAGTTTTTCTCGCCGGCGTGCGACATTTTGTGCACGTTCAAGCTCTCCCTCGTCGCCAATTCCTTGCCGCAAACGTCGCAAGGAAATCTGGTCGTTCCTTTCATGTTGTCCTGGCTCTTGTGCGTTTTCGTGTGGTGATTGTAGGCGTTCCGCGTCGCGAAGCGCAGCTCGCACTGGCTGCACGCGAACGGCAAGTTCGCGTCGTTCGCGGCCGCCGGCTGCGGACTTTCGGTCGCGCATGACGACGGCGTTATGTGGTAGCTCGTGACGTGACGATCCAACAGCTTTTTGTATCGGAACGACGCCGAACACTGATCGCAGCCGAACGGCTTTATTTCGACGTGGATGGCGCTGTGCATTTTCAAATGGTGCGCCGTCAAAAACGCCTTCAAACAAACGTCGCACTTGAACCTGCGTTCCTCGTGCGCCGACTTTATGTGATACTGCAGTTTGAAGTTCGTTTCGAACTGTTGCTGACACACCGAACATTCGTATTTTCCGTCGGGCGTCATGCTGTTCAATTTCTGTTCCTTTTTTTCTTTGGCGGTCAGCTTGCGTTTGTTCTCGAACTGTTCGAAGTTTTTGAACGATTCGGTCAGACTCGTGTTGGAATAGTTCGACGTTTCGTCGGTGTAACAGACCGGAGACAGTACGTTGCTGAAGCTGTTCTGCGACACGCCGTCGTACTGATACGGTTCCTGATATGAATCGTTCACGCCCAACTGAGCGTCGTCGTACATGTCCGAATAAGTATGGTTACTTGATATGTGCATCAAAGGATTGAATAATCGCGAAGATTTAAAAGCGTCATAGCTATTGTTTGTGTTTGTTGCCAATGCCGGACCGTACTGGACTGGACCGTTCCTATAAGAACAATAGAGAAAAACTATTGTAATTTCAATCCATTCAACAATAACAATATCATAGTACAACAATTCTCAAGCACTAACATGCAGAACATTTTATTATTCAATGGGGGGGGGGTCATCTTGTGAAATTCTTGACAAGTCCAAGAAGCAAATTTTACTAGCATTGTAAAAATTGTGTTATTTTATTTCATTTAAATGACAATCCGAATAAAAAAAAAAAGAGGTAAGGTATACCAGCGCTTCAGGTAAATTTTTAGGCAGTGTTCCTTTGAAAACAAGTGACTGTTAATAAGTCTTGGGTGACTGATTACAGAAAAATCTGCATCTCGTAACAGTTCAAATAGTACATTTGTTTTCACTCAAATGACCTAAAAATTTATGAAACGCTTGAACGATACACCTATATATTAATTTGGTTACAAAATCTAGAGATTTGGTTTTAAAACTTTCTGTAATTTCCACGCTCGGAGGACAGTTAAATTTTTACATGAGTTTTCATAAACAGTAAAACTATTTTTTTTTTTTAACATGTCCGAATTGGGGCTGTTCAAAGTTTTGTTTGATACTTTTTAGCCCTCCTCCAAGCATCGAAATGACTAAAACACCAGGAATTTTCATATTATAAATGTCATATTAAATTAAAATAATAGTTAAAAAAAAAAACCTAATCGCCGGCGGTGGTGGTACGCTGGGTGAGGACGCGTGAGGACCTCTGGCGTACCACCGACCGCTAGCGACAGGGTAGTGAGTTACCTACCTGGAAGTGCGGCCTCACAGCTGCGCCAGAGGTCTCGACCCTTCCATCTCAAAACACCTTCCGGTACCACTACCGCCAGCCAAGTTGGAACACTGTCTTATCAAATCGTCTCGTGCTCTTCGGCAGTGTTTAATCGTTTCGTATACGCTGCAAACAAAATTTTCCTCGCGGTTTCCAAAAAACAAACGCACTGCGCAGTTTCTCCAAAGATCTTTCTTTGTTCTAACGTTTTTAGCGACTGTCTTTTTTTCGTTCCAATCTATCGTTCCAATAGATGTTTCGACACAACGAACCGTTCGAAATTATTGCGTTGACACACACACAACACACATCGAAACTCTTGCATGTTCATATTTTTTAAAACTGTAGTTCGTTCAATTCCGTCGTTTTCGCAACTCAAAAAATCATCGAGCCCAAACCGATCCGTTAAACGGTTTCCGATACGCGTGTTAGACACGAGTGACCTCAGTTATCGTGCGTCTATAATCTACTATCTTTTCAATACGCGCGTTTAATAAAGTACGACAAATACGTCGCATTTAAAAGAACTACCTATTTCAACTAAAAAAGATACTACTGTCGTAAATGTAAAGAAGATTGATCAACCAGCATTTTTTTAATGCACCTATCGTCAATATATGCGGGATTAAATCACCCTTGATTTCAACTTCTAATATATTACTGAGAAATTAAAATTTCAAACTATTCTTCACGGCGTGATAAAACTGTCAAAGAAAGTTTTACAATTTCATAGGATTTTCCGCTGTATCGTTTCACCAGCTTTTGTTTTTAAAAGAATGATACAAACTAAAAAATTATTGTTAATTCGGCTTCATTTCGTCTAATGCCGCAATTAGATAATGAGTTTCGTAATTCCGTTTACTAAAAATTATATTTTCAGAGCAAAGTTCGAGTCAAAAGTCGTGAAACATTTTGACTCGACAACAATATTGTTCAAACAATTGAACAGCCATGTTATATAAGAAAACAATATTTACTAATTCCAATTTTAGAAATTAGTATCAGTAACTAAAATTCTTCAAATGCCTAACCGATCTCAATGTACTCACAGAATTCTAAATTTCCAAATGTACAGCAAAATGTTCACTTCATCTCATATTCTTACTTTGTATGCATTATTATTATTAACAAACAATAAATTCAATATCTAATATTATGCATTCCCTAATTTTCTTAGGACGGGAAATCAAACAATTATATTGTAACTAGGTAATTTAGTTGTTCAAAAATCGTGTTATTTTAAAACACACCTCAGATTTAAAACGCCCGGCAAACCAAATCCAGAGGTCTCTGCTGTTAAGTTCCTGGTAATCATCTTTTGTTTTCAAAAAAACGGAACACTACATGCGCACGCGCAGCAGTACAGAAAACGTATTCATAAAAGAATATTTCTAATCAGTGAGCCAACTGTGCTACTTGATGTTACTGACTGTGTATGAATATCGTGATGAAAAATGGTTTTTACTGCGTCAAATTTATAATTGGGGAAAAAAAATAGGTAAATGCATACAAAGTAGTCGTAAGAATCTAAAGATTACGGTGCAGAAAATGTTCTGACAAAAAGGGAACAACTAAAATCCAATACATACCTTAAATACTAAACACAAAAAAGTCACTTCACTGTTATAACACTAATTAACTGATGACAAAATACCAAAACGTCATTTTGTTGATATTTTTTTTTTTAAGTTTTAAATGACAAATTAATTCAAAAGTTTTGCTGAATGAAGCTCGATGCCTATTGCTGAATGAATAACGCCATCTTCTTTTCCTTTTCGATCTATTCGAAGTCATCTCCCAAAATATTTTTAAATGCATTATATACATATTTCCGTCTTTCTCGGTTACTTATTTATGCTTCTTTCGAATAATTTTTTTCATACGATGATGTTTTACATTAGTTTTTAATTTCTTTTCCATTTTTTTTAATATTTAATCGCAGATTCAATGCAGCAAATAGTATATATAGCATTCATAAAATTAACGATAACAAAACAGTATTCCGTTCCGCAAGAAAATCAACGTAAAAAATCAATTTATATCGTGTATTATTTAAAGTCCATAATATTAAAGGTATATTTCAAACATTTTTGGAATATATCAATCAGTGATTATAATTTTTGGGGTAACATCGGTAATCTTTACTGACAACTGTTTTCAAGTTTGATCTATATTGAAACTCGATTTGTCCGGACGAAATATTTCGATTACAAAACTCGCACAGCGCTCAAAACCAGTTCTCAGTATTTCAGACACAAAAGAGACTACTTATATCAACACACACAAGTTTGCAAACTTGAAATGATTATCAATACATTTGATCGATCGAATTCCATTTCACAAATGAAATTTTTTTCGTTAAAAAAATAAACGCTGTGACTCAAATGCACATTGTAAAAAAAATGAATTATTTTATCAAACTATAAAAATATCTTCGAATATTAAAAAAAAAAAAACAAACCTTATAATTAATTTTCACAAATAATTTTATCGACAGAACGGAATTACGGCCATTAAAAGCACTTTCATTTTTAATATGGTTCATTTCAAGTTTACAAACAAAAATTATATTTTAACTTAATCGATTCAAGCGAAATCCAAACACACTCCAATTTATATTGTTAATGTTTACTGAACTGGTAAATCGCTTTAAATAAAGAATAAACTAACTACTTACTGTAATTATTTATAACAAAATACACGGTCGTGTTAGTAAATCGACACGAGTTTTGAAAAAAAAAAAAACTTATAAACATACGAAATACGAAGCATTGAAATAATTAGCAATTTATCAAAAATGGGTCTAGGTATCAATGATTCAATATTAATTTTAATATTACAATATTGAGCTAGGATTTAAGATTACACTATGAGGGAGCTACATTCATAAATTCTTGCCTGCTCCAATTAATAGCAAAAAGTCAATGGCATTATTTAGGTGAGACTTGAACTCACTTGGGCAGAACTATTTGATCGCCCTTACCAACTTTCCTAACTTTGATTAATATAAATTTGTAAGCAGAACAAAAGGGCAAATGTTCTTTATGATTAAAGTTGATTTAAAGAATTATAGCTCATTTCCCTGGATGAAAAAAAGGGGGGGAGACGTCACATTTTAAAAATATGCTATTTTATGTAAGCCTAACCAGGCTGAATGAAAAAAAATACACCTACAATACATTATACAAAACCTATTATTATAAATAATTACAGAAAATATATTTTTTTTAAACAACATTAAAAAATTTAGTAATCCTAAAAAGTCGTGTAACCCTATCTACACAAAATAATTGACACTAAAAACGAAGGCAATTGAAAATACAGTGTAAACTCTATATAGCGACACTCAAGGGACTGTGGCGTTATTGAGAGTTGTCGTTAAACGGAGAGAAGAAATAATCCATTAATATTTTTTTTCGAATAATATGTATTTACTCAATATATAAAATTGACAACTGACCAACAAACATTCATACTATTACAAATTACAACAGCTGAGCTAAACGTATGAAAGATAATCCCAACAAACAAAAGAACCGATTTTCTTTGAATCTTCGGTACGCATGATGCCGACAACAAAGCAACAAAATAACAAACAAGTACTGTTTATTGCTTAATGATGACGTATTGTTGTCGTTATTTAGAGTGAATGTGTCGTTATTTAGAGTGTATCATTGTATGAGCAACAAGGCAAACCAACTAGAGTTAAGTAATTTCGACGTTTTATGGAATTTGTCGTTATATCGAGTGACGTTAAATGGAGTTTACACTGTATATAGATATCAAAAATATAGCATTGGAAAAATCAATCTAATCCGGTATTTTTTTTCAGTACATCCCTTGATTAAATTTTTTCACGCAATTTTTAAACTGACGTCGGGAAATATTTGAGATATTATGCATTTGATTAGAGAAAAATATCACCTAAAAACTCATTCACTCGTTGGCTACTTAAAATCTGTTCAAGAATTTAATACGAAAAAACAATAAATTTCCAAAATAAATTAATTAATTAAAGACTTCCTGAATTACTGATTTTTCCCCGATTCTGGACAACCCTGAACGTTCAATATACACCCATAACTTTTCGGTACTGAGATATGAAAATCAAAATAGATCAAATATTCAACACTGAATCGCAAAAACAAAACAAGTTACCCCGTTTATAATTATTTAAACAGTTTAACTTTTTCAGGGATGGGTTACACTAGTGTAAAGACAAAATTTAGGTATCGCAGACAAACCAGGAAAGTAAACACTAAAAATATCGAAATTCCCCTTTTTAAAATTTCCATTAACTGTAATAACAATGTATTAAAACTATATAATAATAAACAGGTATAATATAATGCACAGATAATATGAATTCAATTACGAAAAAATACGATTTAAATTATTAAAAGAAAAGTATGGCACTTTTGATTCGATAAATGTAATTGGAAATCGCTTCATTAAAGAATGAAGTGAAACGTTTGTCTTGTATTTTTGTTGCTACCCGATAATTCTACACGAAAAAGACATTTGAAATTATTATAAATATATCTTTTTAATTAACGAAACTGCCAACAAAACAACATCAACGAGAAAGTATAGATATGAAAAACAAAGGTAAATGCGAAAACTGCAATAAATTACAATAGACAATGGCTGACCAATTATTCAGTAAATACATAAACCTACCTTTTCGATTTCTTCCTAAATTCGGCATGTCCTTTCTTTGAGATAAATGGGTCCGAATGACTGATGAGTAAAAAAATGTATACAACCACACTTTAAATAATAATTTTTACCCATATTACATAAAGCGTTTATTTTCAAATATCCAATTAATAATTAATCTTTTCAATGAATTTATAAATTATGAAATTTATAAAAACAAAATAGTTTATAAGAACAAATAATAAAATATACAATAGATGTTCCACGCAAAAATGTGTCCCCTATTTAAAAAAACTACTGAAAAATATTTTAGTCTGTTTAGTTATTAATATTTTTTTACTCACAGTCATAACGCGTTTTTAGGGGTTTCTATCTAATTTTCTAAATATCTTAAGATTAAATTGCTTCGATAATTTTCATATAAAAAAGCTATTTTAATTGATTTTATTAAAAGATAAAATATCTCGATACACCAATATTGAGTTTAAATATTAATTGGAAATTCTCATCACACCTGAACGAGCCAAAGCCAACAAAAATTAATTTTATAAAAAAAGGTAAAAAATTAGTCATTTATTAAACAGTTGAAACTTGTTATTTACACGGTGGTTTATTTCTTGGTTAGGTATTTTTAATACACAGTAAAAGATTTTCCTTTTCTTCTGTAAGAACTTTCTGTTGATTAAAATTTTAATACGAATTTCAAATGGCAATAGCAAAATTCTTCTTATTTAGGCACATTCTCGAATTAAAAATTCCACTTCTGAGAGGTTTAATATTATAAAAAAAAGTCGTTGTCAAAGTTCCATCACTTTAGTGATTTTTTTCTCTTTGAATAAAAAACTTATACACCAATTTACACTACAGAATACAGTAGGCCCTACCCACGCATGAATAACTGGTTCAGTGGATACCTAAAACCAGGATAGTAGCACTGTAAAAGACAGTCTTTTCTTCGGAAATTCGGGTAAAAATTAATACACAATCACGTACAAGTCGCACCTACTCGTATGCATGTACTAGCACTTGACCGTTTCGCGCGCTTTAAACGAACCGCAAATCGAAAGTGGGGGGGTCTACTGTATGCATTATCAGTTATGGTTAATAAACACCTTTAATGAGCCTTACAAAAACGACTCAACATTTTCCAGCCATGAAATAGTTCATAAATTCTAGTAACGGGTTATTCAAAAAGCGAGATCCATATTAAAAGGTCATATTTTTTGCAAAGATTTTGAATTAAAAAAAAAAAAATAGGTAGTCCTTGAGGACTTTCGATGGAATTGAAAACTTAAAACTATGATATAACAGTCAATTTAACTTTACTTATATACATATGCACAGCACTCTACAGATATACTGTTAACATTAGCATCTCAAGTCAAACCCTCCCAAAAATCGGCTAACATACCTATCGTGTGAACTGACTAGTATACTTATTTTCGACAGAAATCTTCGCTCTGTAAACATGGTTTGTTTATACAAAAATTATTGCATGTTTTCTATCAAATACAAAAACACGTAATCCAAAATAAACTCTCAACATGTTTTTAAAATTCGGTTTTATTGGCAATTAGACCTTGCTTATAATGAATGGTCTACTGTTTACTATAATTATAGAGATTTATCGGACATCAAATATAAAATTCTTTAAAAATACCTGTTATATTTCACTATTTTCTAAAAAAAATATTTCGATGATCGAACAAGATAGCATTTTTAATTAAAACAACAAAATATATTAATGTAATGTACACTAGTCAATTAGTTTTTAGTCAGGAACACGATTACAGAGCAAAAATAACTGACAGATAATTTGCACGGGGGGTAGTGGGGGGGGGGGGGTCAAAGCGGGAGTGTTGTATCCAGCGTCGCACAGCAGCTCTCGGCGAGTATCTTACTAGTATGATTGGTCAGCCATTTTATAATACGGACAAGACAAAAGAATCAACTTCGGGTTTCACCTCCACCGCAAGCTTAGAAATCACAAATTGACACTCACCCTGCTTCAGTGTTGCTAGTCGCAGTAGCTGGAGCGCTACTACTACTACCACTTTTCTGTACACCCGACGGCCCAGCTTGTTCTGGGTCTTGTAACGATACATTAACAAATGTAGTTGGCTCTAGGGAATCATTCTCATTATATTCAACATCTGAGGCAGCCTCCTCCTGTAATAACAAATTTACTCGTTACTTATACACGCATTTACGAACGATTTTCATCGATGAGAAAAATAACCGCGTCTCTGCCGAGATTCAAACGAAATTAGAGTTTGTTTTGCAAATTTCCGCGGGTTCGTAACTAAAATTACTAAGTTTCTCGGCCCGGTATCAATGTATCGTTCCGATTTAATACTTTCAATAATAAATTTAAGGAGGTTGAACCGTTTTACGAAGATAATGAAAAAAATCTGAAATAAAGTTTTTTTACTAGATTTTTTTATGACAAAATTTTCTGTAAAAAATCCAAAATCATTAGGAGATTTATAAAGTTAAAAATTAAAAAAAACTTTTACATGTAGTCTTATGGAAAATGTGTCAATCTAGCATGCAAACTGTTCATTTTAATTTTTTGCAAATAACCAAATAATGTCAGCAGTTCCGAAAACTATCTATGTAAATCATTGATGTCTTACGCATATTTTAATATTTTTTCCAATTTAATTAGGAGACTTTTAATCAATAAAAAAAAGTATTAAACCTTGGCAATTTTCGATAATGGACTTTTATTCTTGACAGATTTAACAATTTTAACTGAATTTTCAACTTTTTAATGATTTAATTTTAATTTTTATTACTTCTAATTTCTTTTTTTAATTATTTACTGCAAAAAATATGTAAAATACAGATATTTACATAAATTTATTTTTTTTAACCTAACTTTGTACAAAAAATTCAAAAGTTAGTCCATTAAGTATAAAGTACTGAAATAATTAATTAATATTTAAAAAAATTAATTATTTATGACAATAATTTATTGGTATCATCGTCTTATAAACTATAAAAGTTTCCATTTAGAATTCGTCTTACTTTTGATTGGGACTGTAACGGATCAACCTCCTTAAAACGCAAATTTGGAAAATGACAAAAAAAATAATACCTTTGCAACAGTGTGCCCACTGTCAAAGTCGCGATTATCGTCGTCTGAATCGCTAGGAATAGCTGCCATCTTTCGAGCATTTGCTGCTGCTTTTCTTCTCGCATTTCGTCTAGGTCTTTTACTAACTGTGGCTTCTTCTACTTCTTTTTCTTTTTTAACTTTTGGAGGGGGGTCATCAACAATTCCGAGCCATGATTTTAGTTGTTTTTCTGCATTCACACTGGTATTCCAAAATTGGTATTGCTGATCTAATTTAAAATTACAGCCATCACAAATACTTTTGGGCAGGCGATCTTCTCTTGTCACCTACAAACATTTTCAAAATACAATTCATTATACAAATATACGCAAAAACGGTTATTCACTGTATTTTTTTATTGTTTAGCTTAGAAAAATGCTGAATATCTTATATATGTCGCCGGGATATTGTCAAACCCGTGATATTATAATTTCACTTAGTGAAATTATAATATCACTAATCTTTGTCAATCGTGATGTAATTTCACTAGTGAAATTACAAAATCATATATAAAACATATATATAAAACAAATATAAAACATATATAAAACAAAGGCACCAAAATGCCTGTAGTCGATTTCTTCATATTTGCGTTTGCTACTACAAAGCATTTAACATATTTCATACAAGTCATCAATTAACAAACATATTCAATCAACAGTGAATACCTGATAGGGAAAAAAGCAATACCTTCTTTAAAGAAGTAAAGGCGGCAAACGCTGAAAAGCGTCATTAAAAAATTTGCATAAATGTTATGACCCTGAGAAAAGTTTTCAGCTTGGAGTGGTATAAATTATTCTAGTTCCCATTTTCCAGTAGTAAGAAACCGAATGGTATGTTTCCTGATTAATATTATAACAATATAAACTTATGCACAATGCAATATTCATGTATGTATTGTACACAATACATTACCTATTTATACAAGTAACAAGTACAAATTATTTCAAGTTCAATGGCATTGTAGCAATATTTTAACAAACACGGCCCTGACTGAAAAAGTTTTCAAACATAACAGAAAACCTATTGAAATAAATGCTAACAAAAAATGGCGTAAGTATACAAAAGTAGCGTCCTACCTTCAAAGGTAAACATGTCGTTATCTTTTGAAGGGTGTGAAGATTGCCTTGCTCCTCGAATATAGGAATATTCACTTGTTCTTTCACCAGACACAGACGACACATTAGGTGGCACTCCATTGTGTCCGTCATTTTTTCGCTATCTTTTGACTCGGTACATGAAGACGCCCGTTTTGAACCTCTCGGTCGACCCAGCTCTACAGCAAACGGAATCAATGCCGACGCTTAAGCTTGCGCACAAACGCTGTGGCGTTGGCACAATTAAGTCCAAATTTAGGAGACGAATTCCAAATCAGATATTCGAAATTGCTTCGAACGAATACTTTATTCTTCAAGTTGGGAACTTAAACTTCAGTTAGATACTGATTTTACACAGAAAACGTTTGTACTTCAACGAATTTTAAACAATTTAACCGGACCTTCTTAACGTCGACTAACTTTCTGCAATGTACAAACAGGAAAGGGAAGAAGAAGCAAACTGACGCACCAAACATAGCTCGAGTTTGCGCAGAAAGACAAAGCTATATGTAATTCCGTCCCATAAGTCATTACCTAATCAAAATTGTTATATAAAATTACTTCAAATGTTTATGAAATTACAAAAATCATCATATTTTCTATTTTTATCAAATATAAATATGCGAAATGTCAAAACAGAAACGTGTAGGAGGTATATAATTTGACATTTACGTTTTATATTAATTTCAGAACTATTGACAGAAATTAATATCCAACGATCAATAAAATGCCAATACCAAACCACAACAGTCCCGCCTCTTTTTATTGTTAATGTTAGCGGCTTGGCCTTCCTTTGAATATAATTATGAATACCCTTAAGAATAAACTAATAAATAATAATCTATATCTAAATGTTGCATTGATTCAAATAGTTTATGAAAAAAATAATTAATGTTTTAACTGTTACACATCAATTTTAACTGGATTCAATATGATTACCCCAAGAAGAATAATGATTATTGCTTGTACATCTTTAATATGACGTTTTAAAATGCTAGCAACAAATGTAACACGAAATTTTTTTATGAAAACAATTAGGTAGGTATCGCACAACAGTCGATATTTTTCGTGATAACAATAATTAGACCGGACATCCTAGGAAGGAAATATGAGGCATTCAGACGTCTAGTTCTAGTTTAGGTTCTCCAAAGTATTTTCTTTACAGTTTACACCTTCGAATGTCAGTTTTGAGGAAGTTGCTTCTAAATATGAAATTTGGAGGATACATTCCTGTTGACGTCGTTGATAACGACACCACTGATCTCTTTTTAATAGATAGATATTATTATTAAACATCGGCCATCTCGGTGGCAAACATCATTTCTTTATGGGCAAAGTCATTTTATATATAATATAAATAACAATAAAAGTATATAATCTGGGCGCACGGCAGTTGCGGCACAAATTTAGCCAAGTCTTGCGTTAATATCCCACTTAAAACTAAAATGTACAACAATAATTGAGATCTAAAAAGGATACATGTTTTCATATACAAGTCATTTATTTATATAATCTAAGGACATGAAAACTTGGCATCCTTTTAGATCTTAATTTCTTTTTGTATTGACTAATTTTGTTTGTAGTGGGATATCAACGCGAGCTTGGCTACATTTTTTTTACATATGTTTTTGATGGGATAGCGAATTTATCTAGTTCTATTTAATTTTCAACATTGGCAGATTATTCAATTCTGACTTAACCTAAAACCTCAAAGCGGCCCATCATAAAATATGTCAGTTCGTTACCAGAAAAACCGTAAAATAAGTCAGTTTTAAATGTGAAAAATGCCTTTCAACGTGTCATTGTCATTATTATATTTTTTTAGAGATGAAAGATCTCAAAGTTTAGTACATGTGGATGATAGCTTCAAGACTGTAAATGATTTAGAAAATCACATTAGACATATTTTTAAAATCAGTGAATGTTTAACCCTTATAACAAAAAAACATTTTTTACCTGGTTCGGAAAGTATTAATCTTCTTTCAAATAACGATGAAGTGATGTGAGTAAAAATTATTACGAAAAATATTAAATATTTTTGGTATACCTACCATATTTTTTGTAATAAGAAATAGACCAGTTTACACCTACTTATGTATTTTAGAGTTCTACCACGAAAAGACAATCATAATGCCCAGCCCGAAGCATCTAACTCGGTACCTCGAAAACGAAGACGGGCAGGTGATTGCAAACCGGAAGAATCATGTGAAACCAGCCTCCAAATATCAGCTCATTCCACAGAAATTAATGAAAGTTTAGAAGAACCTAGTCCCATCAAAGGAAATAAAAAGAAGGAAAAGCTCAAAATTTCGAAGCCACAAATTTCTGAACCCATCAAGAATGACCGACCAAAAAGAAATAAAAAATCTAAAACGAGCATTGAAAATGATAACATTCGAAATGATGAAATCGATACAAAATCGAATATTCCTAAATCAGTTCGCGTACATAGCATTGACGAGTCAGATGAAATAGTCGTCGATAATTCAAAAAAGAAAAAAAAGAAGAAGCCGAAATTGGATTTAAACGAAACAGATAGAAATCCCTTTATTAAAATGGAATTCGACGAGACAAATAATGCCGTGGTTAACGCAGCTTTTGAACCAACAGCTCGGCTAGATGTGAGTAGAACTAATACAGAGAATAAATCAATACAAAAATCCAATGAAAATGTTGTAATATTATCTGAAAGTTCTGAAGAAAATACATATGTTCAAAAATGTCATGAAAAACCCGGTAAAGAAAAAATACGTCATTCAGTTAATAATAAACCTTATTATAATTGTCGCAAAAATAATATATTTACTGTTGGAAATTTTATCAGTAATATTGGTAACGTTATTAAAAAATACGAACCAATGGAACAGAGTAATTCGACCCAAAATAATGTACCCGGTTCTTCCTTGAAAGAAAGTTCATTACTTAGAAATCCATATTGTAAATCTGTTAAAAAGAACAATATAAAATCTGAAACAGAACCGTCAAAAGAGCTTAAAAATGAAACCACTTCAAAAAATACAGATGAAAACAAAGTGTTATCAAAATTACAACATTTAGAAGATGTAGCTAATAACGTTATGTCAGTTGAAAATAGTGAAAATGAAATAATCGATTCGGAAAATGGGATTAAAAAAAATTCAAGTCGTAAAGATAACACAGAAACCGGATGTTCGGCAACAGAACTGCAAAAAATATCGATGAATGGCGAACTCGGTAGTGATCACAATTCAGAAAATAGAATAAAACTCAATAGCGATGTTGCAAACGAAGAATCTACGAATGAAAATGGAATCGACACTAAATCAGTTGCCGAATTATCCGATAAACAGAACGACAATAGTTTCATGAAACGCCGGAGACGTAGGCGTAAGAAAAAAATAGTACGAAATGACGATTTGATTTTAAATGAACTGTGCACCGTTCAATCGGAATTTGTTCCTCCCCGAACATCAGCGGCTCCTCTAATTCATATCCGATTTACGGATGATGATTATTCAGAATCAGATTCGACCGTCGTATCAGATTCAGCGCAAGGTATATCTGAAATAGCAAACGGGAAAAAAAACGAATCCGACGATAGTAAGACTGATAATGAAAATTGTGCAGTAAATGAACAAAATGTTAATGAGTCTGTACAAACGGAAGAATTATTAGAAACTAACCAGTTAAATACCGCCGAAAATGCAGATAATATTGTGATAACTGATTATAGAAAAGTTGATTTAACGCAGCATGATTTAAACGGAATCAAATATACCGTCATGGCTAGGGAACACCTTCCAGAGATCGAGAATATCATTGCGTTCAAGGTAACTATTAAATATTAGTGTTGGGCGATTATGAATGATATAATCAAAATATTTCGATTATGGCCGAATAATCGATCATTCGATTATGGCAACCGAGATATCATTCGCTTGAATCGATTATGAAATATGAAATGAATATTAAATCCTGACACAGTACTATTGCTATGTCCACTATCGATATATCATTCGGTATCTGCATCTACATGCACTGGGGTGGGAAGTCTTTGCTAGCACTGGAGAGTGGGGGTGTTTCGATTGTACATACTTTGTAGTTTGTTGGATCATTCGATTATGGCAACCGAGATATCATTCATTTATGGCAACCGAGATATCATTCGTTTGAATCGATTATGAAATATGAAATGAATATTAATCCCGACACAGTACTATTGCTATGTCCACTGTCGATATTAATGTGATATATCGATATATCATTCGGTTTCTGCATTAAATCAAATTCCTAAAAAATTGTTTTTATGACATTAAGGATTTTTTAAATTTTAATGTTTAACTCATTATGTAAATTGACGATGTATCCATCTAGGGCATAACAAATATAGTTCTATTTCTATTCGATCATACCAGGGATTCCATTATTAATATTGTGTTAAGTAATATTAACAAATCGAAATTGCAAAGTTTGAACATGATTCATAATCGATATTTTGAATGATCATTCGCTTATACTGTAAAAGTAAATAAAACGAAATTAATAATTGCCAAGTTTGCGCATCATTCATAATCGATAATTCGAATCATTCATAATCGATAATTCGAATAATTCATAATCGATAATTCGAATGATCATTCGATTATAAAAACCGATTATTTCGATTTATTCGATTATAGAAATATATCGATTATGCCCAACACTATTAAATATCCATTCTTGTTAACGACCGGAATGACTCATTTATGCATATGAAACACGGAAATCTTGAATGACAGTATACACAACTCTATTCATGGTGAACACACAGTGGACGCAGTTATGTCCCCGGGCCGGAACAGTTGAGCCCATCCGCCCCTGATGTTGACTGAAATGCATTTGTTGAAACAGTTTATTTTGTTTCAGTTATACAAGTTCAATGAAAAATATGAACCGTCTGTTTCGCATTGGACTATCGGAAAAGTGATTAATTTCAATCAGCATGCGTTCACAATAAATTTACACATTCTAGGTAGGTTGAATTTTTCAAAATAGTCTTTTGTTTAGTATATAAAGTACATAGATATATATATGGAAAAATGGAAAAACAATAAAACTCGCAGTAAACAGTGATATTTCGCTCCAAAACCTATTTTTATATTGAAACGTTTCAAAAATTACAAAACTGAGCATAAACATAATAATAAGTTTCGTTCCAAGCAGCCGCGAACGGTAATAAAACCGTACACAGTCTTATTACTGCGCAAGACTGTCTTGCGCAGTATCGATTTTTGAGCTAGTGCGCAAATTAGTCTTGCGCAGTGACAAGACTGTGTACTGTTCAATTACCGTTCGCGGCTGCTTGGAACGTACCTAATATAAAAGCTTAGAACATTTTACATTGTCAGATTGGCATCAATGCTTGTCAACCTTGATGCCAACTTGACAATGTAAAATGTTCTAAGCTTTACATCATATTTATGCTCAATTTTGTAATTTTTGAAACGTTTAAGTATAAAAATAGGTTTTGGAGCGAAATATCACTGTTCACTGTGAGTTTTGTTGTTTTTCTCAATAAAATCATATTATAAAATAATTAATATTTTTGAATCTCGCGCGCTTTTTACGGCGTTTTCCACGTACAAAATGGCTTCTAAAAGGTACAGGAGGCGCTAGTGTACCCGTAATCTATTAAATATGATATATCTATGATAAAGTACATGCGTTTTGTTTTTTTACAGCCGGCGAAGTTCAGATTCAAATTCCTAACGGCAAGTTTTCGATTGAATATGGCCAGGAAGAACAGGAAACAACAATTCATTCCGACGGAATAGTTGAACTGCTCTGGAATGATTTGCTAGAACCGCGCTTACTTCATACATAATTTTGGTAATTACTAACACTTTTCCAAATATTGTTTTAAAAATAATTGATCGATTTCAGCTATTAATATTTTTGAGGTTTTTAATATATCTATATTATTAAAAAATTGCATAATAAATTTGTTCATTAGTGTATTTGCATAATAAAACAAAAAAATAATAATTAGGGACTAAAAAAATGTATTTAATAATTTTCGTCGAAACAATTAAACTTCAAAAATAAATGTGCGTATTTGCATTGGCTTAATTTCAATTTCGTAATCAGATGCTTTGAAATGATTCCTCATTCTGTTAAGATATTTGATCATATCAATTCTTTCCATCATATCGTTAACAGAACTTAAATCGTCTAAGATGTTTGTCGTATGTTTTTTATTTATTCGTTTTGGCCCCGTTTTATTTTTATCTTTTCTACTCTCGTTGCATTTTTCATCACAGAACGTTTCAGTTAATTTCCTGCTATAACGCAGTCCCATATTTTTATATACATTTTCGTCGATCGATGCACATTTGGTCGCATTTGATTTGTCAAAAGTTGCCTCCAAAGGTTTGCCGGCTTTCCATTTTAAACGTTTTAAATCCGATAAGAGTTGATTTGCACCTAGTGTCACTTCGGAAACAGTTTTGAATAAAAATATATCCTAAAAATTATATATGCTATTAAAACAAATTGTCCAAAAACTCAAAAAAATTTTTAGCAACTAGTGTATAACATTAAAAAGATTAAATATTATATAGCACAGCTATTTTTATCAATTCTAAAAAATATGGAGGGTAGAGGTAAGGAGAACCATCTTATATGGGGGTAAAACTGAAAAAGTGTCCATCTGAAAACGTCAAATAACAGTTCAAAAAGTGACCAGAATGGCGCTAGTGTAGAAAAAGTGTTTAATGTAAACTTAGCAGTTGTAAACGAAATAAAGTGGGCTGAAAGAAATATTTAATATTTTTGGCGACTAGAGTAGTTAATATATTCACAGTAAATAAAACCTCGGTCACTTACGTAGTCAAACATTATTTGGTAAATATAACCTATAAAATCATCAGAGAGAAATTGACACTCTCCTACAATGACTCCATCTTAATTTTACTCTGATGGACAGTTTTCATACACAGAGATTGTTCTCCTTACCCTCTACCCTCCATTCTAAAAAAGAACGGATATGGCTACTTTCTGAAAGAACTTTCCCAGTAGATACTACCTACATCTTTCGAAAATAGGATTTGTGGAACACTTGCAATAACAACGATTGATATATTTTTATTTTTAATTGAGATAATAAATTCACTTACTTGCAAATTCACAATTACTGGTTTTGACAATAATGGATCCTCGTTCTTTTCCAAAAAGTGCTCAAGTCGTAATAAAACCGAGAAAGAATTGTTAATATCCCACGGTTCAAGTGTAAGTATTTGAACATTTTTTGGGAGACTTGTGCCAAGGCTTGAAAACTAAAACAGCGTATTTTAATTCTAATCCAATATGTTCACAATAGGTTCGTTCCAAGCTGCCGTGAACGGTAATAAAACCGTACACAGTCTTGTCACTGCGCAAGACAAATTTGCGCACTAGTTCAAAAATCAATACTGCGCAAGACAGTCTTGCGCAGTAACAAGACTGTGTACGGTTTTATTACCGTTCGCGGCTGCTTGGAACGAACTTAATTTAAAATTAAAACAAGTGAACCATGTTTTCTGTTTTGTTATATTTAAACTTTTTATACAACAATAATATTAATTTTATCAAAATTGTATGATGCGTTGTAAATTGTGATGTATATTAAGAAATAAATAAGCTTTGTACTGTTTTATGTTTTGAATTGTAATTAAATAGGCATACCTTTAAAAGATATAATTGCTGAAGTTTTTCGAATGTTATCCCATTTGCTGGACTCACAAAAATACGAGGTGCGAATATTTTTGATTGTGCAAAGATTCTTTCTTGGGCAGCTAATGTCGGCGCTGTTAATACAAATTTGTTAATAAATTATTTATTTTTTTAAAAAAGTGTTGTTTATAATCAGAACAAGTTTCGTTTAAATAAATAATAAAAAGAGCCCCTCTTTTATAAATGAATTTTTAATAGTCTAAGTCATTCATCCCGCTGACAGTTCATGACTTAGCCTACAAGTTGCGCCCATAATTTTATTCAACAATTGCGCGTTATGTTTTAATTATAATGAGATGTTGTAAATATCTGTTTATTTCTTTATAAAAAAAACTGTCAATACTAACAGCACCAAACAGCACGATTCAATGTTTTGGTTTGAGGTTAGCCGGTTATGAATAAACTCCATGTAGAAAACATTCGGCCTCTCAATTTTAGTCTCAATGGGTAACAACGGAGTTGTTGTTACCTACTATTTCGTTACGACTCAGAAAATAGTTACGTTTATTTTCATTACTCCACAATGGCCGAGCTAGTAGGAATCTTCATTGAGTTATGACAAGTAATTGTCACCAGTCGGTAAATGGCTATTTAGGGTTCGGTTTTTAGGCATGATAAAACATGAATAACGCGCATGAGTTGAATAAAGTCAATTACTCACAGGTATTACTATCGGAACCAGCTATTATATGGTGTTGACCTCTAACCACCAAACCTTTTCCAAACGCCGTTTCGTTCAATTGTTCCCCAACACCAAAGGCGTCATCGTGTAAAAGTCTACGATGAACCTAAAATATTTCAACAACATAATTAAAAACATAACCAAAATTGAAAAAAAAAAACAATGAATAATCAGAATTAAGTTTGTCACAGCAAAATTCAACACTTTTTTAAATATCTGCATACCATTAATTCAATTTGGCCATCTTCTAAACTAGAGCCACCTTGAGCTCGATCAACAAGCACCGCCATTCGTAAATTTCTCTGTTCATCGCGCAAAACTATTTTCGAAGTTATCGGATAATAGTTGCTAGATTCTTTCTCTTCCATTGTCAGAGGATAAGTTGGTCGGAAATTTCTAATTCGTTTTAATAATTCGCGACCGTTCGAATCAGTATAAAACGTAGCGTTCGTTTGTAGATCGCTGTTTATACGAGTGATAATTTCTTTTCCAATGGCGTCACTGCAAAAAAAAAATATTTAAAATATTAATAAGAAAAAATTCGCAGGTTTGTGGACAATAGTTGTATTTATAAATATTCGCAGATGAAGCAAGAACAAAGCACAATCAATTTTAAATTTGGCTGAACATTGAAGCCAAAGTTAGTTGTACGGACAGACAGTATTAAAAAAGCGTGATGTAATTTTTAAGAAGTGTGTTAATACATACTTGACCGGTATTGGTCCGATAACCCAATCTAATTCGGTGCTGTTGCTGTTTTTGTAAACTCGTACCACTTGGGTAATCCAATCATTAAATTGCTGGTGTGCCTCTTCGACAAGAGGCCCTTTATAAATCATTTTTGTAACGGGTTTCTGATTACCCAAACCTATCGCAGTCCCGTCAGGTCGGAAAATGTATGCACCGGAAGCACGGAACTCAAATTCACTATTGTTTCCAGAATGGCCTTTATAATAAAGGAAATCTTGAGAAATATTTAATTGTTTTCCATTATAATCGATGCCTTGAATCGTCCCATCGTTATTATTCAAAAATACTTTTATGTTCTGTAATTTACGAAATAATATTTCTTTATAAAGTATTTTTGAAACAAATCATTCGGAAAAAACTAAGGTGATCCCGGTTTTATTACGAAGTCGCACAAATGACAGTTGATCGTGCAATATCAATACAAATGTGTATTTTGAACCCGAAATTGGCAATAATTAGGTGTAACATGTTCAAATTAACTGTTTTTTGTTATGACATTAAAAAAGTTGTTAGTCTGAAATTAGAATTAATAATAACCACAACGAAAACAAATGAATACACACATTCCCTTCCAAGACATTGGTTTCCTTAAGCGTGAACGCTAACGATTGCGTGTAGTATGAGGCATCTGTTTCTTGAACAACATAATATACTTTATAACCGAGCGGTGGCAGATCTTCCGCTAAGAATACAAGTTCCTTTTCCGCTTGACTAAAGCGGCCAGGAATACGTAAAACTCCGTTTGGAATCGGGACAATTTGTGTTATCAATGTTTCACCTGCAATAGAACAGAGTCAATAGTCAGAATAATGTGGCCTATTCGATGGTAGTTGATGAAACGAGGTGCGTAGTAATATAATATTTTTTTCAAATAAATAAAATTGTCGACCAATTTTTTTCAGACAATATATTGACAAAAATAAAATATTATAAATCAATAAAACAATATATGACGTTTCGATCTGGGTTTAGATCTTCTTCAGAAATTTCTAAAAGTATAAAAAAATAATTTATTATAAAATAAGTAGATTTTACTAATTATTTTTTATATTTTTAGATGTGTCTGAAGAAGATCTAAACCCAGATCGAAACTTCATATATTGTTTTATTGATTTATAATATTTTATTTTTGTCAATATATTGTCTGAGAAAAATCGGTCGACAATTTTATTATTTGAAGAGTTCTATTCAGACGTTAATCAAAGATTTGAATAATAATTTTTTAATACGTCAAGAAGGGATCAAGTATTGGCATTAAAGAGGCGTGCCCAATCGTTGTAATTACCTTTATCATTTTTCACCGAATAATCACCATCAGCCACTGGTAGTCTGATATAATGAGATTGCGGGTGGGTGTAAGGATTATATGCTAGAACTATGAAACTTTTGGAATTTTCAGTGACGGAGCATTCACTTATGTTGAGCAGTTGGCACGATTCAAAAGATAAATCGAAATCTTGATAAATTTCATTTTGAGATTTTGTTTCCATAATTTTCCTTTAAAATAATGCAACGCTTTTATAAATAGAAATTTCTATATTTTTTTTATTATTATTAAATATGCTTACTGTAGAGAATTTATTGCAGTATCTGAACATTGGTTGGCTGCTTTGTTTAATAATCTAGCATAATCATCGGCTACGTGCTGTTTCTCAGTGCCAGTGATAGCATCGTGATGTTGCATAACACCCATAGCTTCTCGTAATTCATCGATTTCATCGTTGTAACTCATCGTTACAGCGGATAATTGCTTGCATACCTAAATATTAATTTAGATAAAAATATTATTGACGATGCTAAATTAGTGCACAAAACAATAGAAGAGCACACTCGTGCTCAATTAAAACGGTGGTTGAAGTGCCAAGATCGGAAAAACTAGTGAAAGTAAACAAAAACTGGGAGTTTGGAGGTTATTATTTATCATTTTTCACCTGTCAAAACAAAAAATGCCCGAAAAATTGGTTGTCTGTAAAGTCGGTTTACGGACGATAGTTTTACGTGATAACGTATTCCGCTCGAATATCATATTTAATAATACATAACCTAAATTTTAGTAGCTGTCAAACTTGGGCCGATCGTGCGCGGAACGTGACACATTTTGGAACGTGACACTTTTTCGTGCGTGCAGCCGGTGTTTCATCAATTTATAAGACGTTATCACGTCAAAATATGGCGAAAGTTGAGGCATGCGCACAAAAAATTTTAAACTATGAAAATGTCTATTAAATGTTAAAACGTCACAATGTCTACCTGCAGTAAGTTGTTGCTGTCCCGTTCAAAATACTTGCTGGTTGGCCGTGAAGTATAATAACCAGTCCAATACGCATGTGGATCCGAAGCATATGGAAAGAAGTCGTCTGTTTTTACCGGCCATTCGCGATCAACTGAATTTACTGCTTTTACGTAACAAGACGGCGTCGAATAAAAAACATTGAATTCGTCTCCGTATAACTTATTGGTGTAGCTAGAAAATGTTTAACTGATTAAGGAAGGTTCTCTGTTTTTATTAGATTTACTGTTCATTCGTTTGCTGTATAGACTATCAAGGGTTCGATGGCTTTATACTTACAAAATTAATTTATCCATGTTTGTAAACCACGTATCGGCGCTTTGATATGTAAAATCGTCACCCATTGTAATAGCTATGTTATTAGTGGTATAATTATCGACAATCGATCGTAAATACGATGTAAATTCTTTGACTCGATTTTCAACGTTGTAATCGGGACTGTCTTCATCATCGATGATAGGTAAATCGTTACAGTTTATATCAAAACAAAATCCAGACGGAGCGCTGTAATGATTACGCAAAATGCTGGTAAACAATTGCGACTCGACACCTAAGTTGGCGCTACCGTTCCACAGCATTTCAGCGGTTTTTGTGATCAATCGTTGATTTTTATCTCTCCAATCGAGTCGACTGAAGAACAAACCGTCAAATCCGAGTTGCGCAAAGATCGATGCCATTTCTCGACTGTGACCGAACGGATCTATTTGCCAGCCAATCTTCGGCCGTCCGCATTTTCCAAACATTTTATCCAATTTATGAAAACCCCAAGTAAACTGATCAATAACCGACTGATAATGAACGGCCGCTTCGTCGTTCATACTCCAAGCCCCGCCTGTTATTTCAAGCTGGCCATTATTTACCAAATTGCGTACCTGTTCGCGTTTGTAATTATTTTGCTTTTCCCACCATTTCCAAAGAAATGCCGTTTCAACTTGAATAAATCTAAAAAAACTCACAAACTTATTTACTGAAAATCAAATTTTGTATAAGTAATTTAATACCTGCGATCTGGATTTTCCAATAAACTTTTAACAACAGAATCAATAATATATTGAACTCCAGCTCTTTGAATATCGTTTCTACCTGAAAATGAAATCCTCAATACATTTAGTTTTTGTGAGTATTAGAACAATATCGGACATTACGAAAATTATGACAATAATGGATGATAGTCAATGTTTTATCCTTATAATTTCAAAACGGAAAGCAACATTCATACATCTATACTAATATATAAAGCTGAAGAGTTTGTTTGTTTGAACGCGCTAATCTCAGGAACTACTGGTTCAAATTGAATAAAATTTTTTTTGTTGGATAGCCCATTTACCGAGGAAGGCTATAGGCTATATAATATTACGCTACGACCATTAGGAGCGGAGCTTTAATGAAAAATGTTGCAAAAAGTATCTCAAAAATAAGCTTCTATTTAAGTGAAATGCACTAACTAGATATACTCATATTAGTGATGAAAGAACACAACCTCAGGTAGATCAATCAGTAGCGCATGCGACTGTCAATATCAGGGTCGTGGGTTTGAGCCCCACGTTGGGTGAATATATTTTTATTTTTTACATTGCTTTCTTCTAAGGCTTACATTTAAATTTATTTTAATTTTATTTAATTCATTTAAAAAAATTATTAGTTAGAAAAAGTTTAAATACTGCTCATTATCGACAAAAACTTTTGAACGGTAACTCCGATCATCATGAAATTTGGACACAACATTCATCTCGGTAAACTAAGATGAATGTGTGTACTCATGTCCCTTCCTTCCTCATTCGTTCTTTTGCACCCGGGTGAAACCGGACGGGACCGCTAGTGTATATATAAGTATACTTACTTCCATAAAAATACTGATCTACCGTTTTTAGCCATCCCACATCATCGTGAGAATGTGCAATTAAATGAATATTTATTGTACTTGAATTTATTTTTGGACACGACTGCAAACATAATAAAAATAAATTACTTTAAATAATTGTTAACAAAACGTCTTACAGCTCGCTCACACTGGCATCGATAAAAATTACCGATCTTTTATTTTAACTTTAGTTATTCTCAGTGACATCGAATTTTATCAATAACAGTATTATTAAAAATTAAGTAACACTAAAAATGTTATGTAGGTACCTGATATCCACAAATAGGATCAGCCCTGTAATATTGTGGTCTTCCAAAAAGAAATCCCACATCCAGTATAAAAATTAATGCAGAAAAAACGAAACGAAGGTATCGTGCCATTTTTGAACTGTGAATGATTAATGTCAACTGATTTTTTATGCAGCTGCAATAAACAATTAATAGATACACAAATTATTTATTTATAAGTGTTTGGATATTATTTAACAGATTCTATTTTATCTTATTATTGATAAAAATATCCACACATTAATAATAATAACATATTAAAATGCGTCTCAAAAGTTTTTAGCATCTTTTATGGGTAAAAAAGAAAGCCAAAATACCAAAACATTATAAACAGATTTACAGTATGTAAACGCGTAAGGTGCACATAGGGAAATTGGCATTGAGAAAAAATACTTGGATCAGAGTTAGCCATGACTGCATTAATTGTTATTTCTATTGAATTATCGTGGTAATCTTGAGGATTTCTATTTTATTTTGATTTATTTTTATTTTACTTGGCTTTTTTAACAATAAAAAGCTCTTATAAATCATTATTGCACATACCGCTAAACTAGCGGTATGTGCTTTATTATCGCTTTGTGCGTCAGAGCTGACTTTCGTTCATATAAGAAGTTATATCTAAGTTAATTTCACACGAAATCCATTCAAATTGAAGCTTTTTGAAAAGAGGAGATTCTAATCTATAAAATAGAACCATTTTTAAATCAATTTGAGTTCATAAATACTATTAAAATTGTAATTGAAAATCACAAACAGCAGTTGTCGTTGGTCTGTACGTATGTACGTACGTATGTACGTACGTATGTACGTACGTATGTACGTACGTATGTACGTCACGACTCTACAGATCGCAATTTTGGTCGGATTGCCTTGGGTTATATTTTATTCACTTTGTTTACTATCAGACCAGAACCCTATTTAAATTCACTAAAATGTGTTCAGTAGTTTAATTTTTATAAACAGTTTTATTTTTTATTATTTTTGACAGCTAATAGTTTAAAAACAATATAATAATTGCTGGGTAAATATAGTGTAATCCATAAAACAAGTGCTACACTTGTATACCGTGATAACACTACTACACGTATTAGGCAGCCGTGGCGTAATGGTTATGCCGTTGGATCCCCAAGGGCAAGGTCCTGAGTTCGATTCCTTACGATATCATTGATATTTTTCTTTTTTTTTCTTTTTATTTTGTTTTATTTTATTCCACTTGATATTAATTATATATTATATTATGTATAGTTCTTAATTTTTTTTATTTTTGCAAACTTAAAAAAAAATATTTTTTCAATTTTTAATTATTTATTTCTTTAAATTTTTAAATCTTTTTAAATTTATTAAAAATATTTTTTAATTGTTATTTTTTTATCATACAGTGGAAAACTTGCGGGATGTGCACTTTTGGTTTTGCCAACTATTTTAAATTTTTTGTACAAAAATAAAACAAAAAAAACAACTCCATCTGTTTGGAAACATTTCATTCAAAAATTGTCTGACTGGTATTACGTATGCGCGTTGGTAATTCAGTGACCCAATGTCTTTAGGTTCAACTCGAATAGGCGGAGATATTTGATCTCGCACCATATTTAAGTATTTTTGGGAATTTAATGTCCCATTAATAAAAAAAGTCCGATTATGTTGTAATCATTTGAATATTTTCTTCGGTAGTATACACATTCATTTTGCAAAAGAATATTATCTGTCAAATTGAAAAACAAGATTTCAAGGCTCACTCTGATCCAGTCATTTTTTCCCAATGTTAATCTCTCTATGTGCACCTTACGTGTTTACATACTGTATATGTGAAGTCGGAAGTAATATTTCTTTTAAAAATGTTGGAGCATTAAAACAATAAATTATATTCGAAAAAATGACATGTCACTGACTCAATGACTGACTAACTGCTGAATACTCCAATTTCATGCTCAGTAAGCACTCTTATCAATTAGTTCCGAACAGCGCCGTATCTAGATTCATTGGCTCCCATGGCAAGATTATGATTTTGCACCTCCAAAATTTTGTTGGTTGATATATTTAAATAAAACAATCATAATCGCATTGCTAATTGCGCCCCTGGCGCGAAACCGGATTGCCAGGCCCTTGTTACGACTGTGAATTTTTCATTTAAAAATAATGTTAGGTCGCAAAGTTTTCATGGATTTCCCAATTTTTTTTTTGTGCATTGATCTTCAATAACATATTTTTTTATATACTTACTTGGAAAAAACAAAAGGTGCAACTGAAAAAAACAAAGTACATTGTACAAAATAATATTTTAAATACAGCATGTCTAAATGGACATTAGTAATTCTGAGGTGCAAAGATGCATGTGGTGCTTCCAGCTCCCCAACCCCAAAAAACATAGGAGTGTGTTTTAAATATGAAGTAACTCGCGCTAGAATGTCGTTGGTTAGCACGTCTCATAATCTAGTTAGGTACCGAAACAGAAAATCGCATCGTAATTATTATTTTACCAAACCGAATTTAGGTCCTCTTAAAAACCGACAGTCGAACCGAAATGAATTACAGGTATGGTTCCTAAAAATAGTACCTAAAGATTAAAAGAACGATGTACGAGACACTCGGCGCATGAGAGATACGTTCATCCTTGACCGTTTTTTGTTTTGTGTCGTAAGCTACATTGAAGTGGTGTTACGATCATAACTTAGTTTTTCATACACCTAGTATGTCTTTCAATAACCGAATACAATATAATCTTATCTTAATCTGGATTCTCATAAACACATTACTTAAGTAAAAATAACAATTTTATATCTTTATGTCCAAAAATCTATATAAATAAAAATGAAATGCTGTTCGTTGCTAAGCGCATCACTTGAGAACGGCTGGACCGATTTGGCTAATTTTTTTTTAATGTTCGTGATAGTCCGAATAAGGTTTTTAGGGAAAGAAAAATTGGAAAACCGAGGGCTGTTGTTGCTGTCGAACGGGCCACAGGCCCGTGAGGCAAGACTGTAATACGGTTTTTATTAAAAATAGCCGTTACCCGCGGCTTCGCACGCGATTGTGACAGTATAACAATTAGGCCTCTTTAAAGCACAATGTTTTTACTTTGACTTTAGAAAAAAAAAATATTTTTTATTATTTTTTTGTCAGGAACGCGGGCGCGAGCACAACTCACCAAAGTTTCATTGTAACCGAATGCATGGTGTAAGAACGCATAGGTCCCGAACAGACGAACGAATGATCAGACATTGATTTTTATATATTATATTAGATAGAAGGTACTTGTGCCAACAAAAACCCATAAAAGTTTTAATAGTGACTGGACTCTAGTCAAAGTATTGGATAAACGTTTGCAAATAACTTATTTCAAAAAGAATGTTCATTGTTCATTCTTATAATTTTCACACCCCTTTCAAAATCGACCATCCGTCATTGGTTTGGCAAAATGATTATAGAGAGCAGCAGTCGCAAATACTTTAACCTCAATCTATCTGTCAAAATATTCGCGGATATCAGAATAAAGCAATTTTTTTAAATATTAATTAAAAGTACGTATTTATAAGTTCGGTTATACTTAAATATATAGTTATTAGTTGTTACTGAAAGAATAAATAAG
Source organism: Xanthostigma xanthostigma (assembly GCA_963575645.1). Lineage (NCBI taxonomy): Eukaryota > Metazoa > Arthropoda > Insecta > Raphidioptera > Raphidiidae > Xanthostigma > Xanthostigma xanthostigma. Next base: position 9,695,877 of record OY754469.1, on the reverse strand, counting down.
TAAATCGGAACAAATATATTAGTCTGTAATAACCTTACCATCACGAATCTTCAAAATACTTTTTCCCCTTTTAGGATTATAATGGGCGGCTGGCGTTTAGAAGTAGCAAAAATGGCAATGTACATGACATTCCCTGTAGCACTGTTTCATTTCTTTAATCAACCAGAATATTTTGAAGACTGGGTAAAACGGACGAAACGCGAACTGTATCCGCCAGAAAATGAATTAGATAGGCTAAAAGTAGAAGAAGCAATACAACAAATGCAAGAACGACACAATATAAAAGTATTTGGTGACATAAAATAAGTCAAGTGTTACGTTTCTGGATTCTTAAAAGTTTTTAAAATAGCGAAATATATGTATTTTTTTCTCTATTAAATCAAGGTTATAAAAAAAGATAACTTTTTTGACTGCATTTGAAATGTATTATTTTGTACATATGAATTATTAGTCCATGCTAGTGTTAATTGTTGTTTTTTTTTAATAAAGAAATTTAAACTAACGTTTCTCTAAAAGTTGTATCTTTCAGAAAAAGTGTCGCGTAATTATAATCCTTTCAGAAGGTTGGCAGTATCTGGCATCTGCCTATATCACAAGAATTGATAAGTTATAAGTAAATACACCATTATAATAAATACATATTTATTACTTCCGTACTAACAATCCTATACAAAAATTGGTCCCTTACATGACAAAAATTCGACTAGAAAATGCAATTAATAAAAACTAAAATATACAATTTATTATCTGATACTATTGGTTTAAAAAAATATATTTCTTAGTAACAACAAAAATACTTTATCTTACCTAATACACTTATTAGGCAGGCATATAAAAAATAATTTGTAAAAATTTATATGGGCGTTTTTTTATACAAAAAAAAATAATACAATCACATTATACAAATAGTCAATTAAATCACCTGTATTTGAAAATATCACGTCTTTAAATTTTAGTTGCTTTTAACTAATTGATGCGTTTTTAAATTTTGAAATTTAGTCTAGCGCATTGCGTCATTACCTAAAATTAAATTTAAATAATTTATTCTTGGTAACTTTGATCGTTAATATGTACAAAACAAAAATAAATTTAAATAAACGTCAATCATTTTTTTTCATGGCATTTGTCCATCTAAACGATATAAAGGCTGCCAACATTGAAGTAAAAACGGATATATATAATACTGAATACTGGCCACACAAATCGCCGATAACACCAGAAAGTAACGGCGCAATTAATCTAGCTAACGAAGATAAACTATTACTGGTTCCGATAAGAGAACCTCTTTGATCGGGCAGCGATCGCTTTAACATTGCTTCAGTACCAAAAATACGTAATAAAGAACTACTAAAAGCTAACGGAATCAAAAACAATATTAAGAGAAATACATGTCTCGACAACGATAGACCTATAAACGAACACGCTAAAATAAAAAAGCCATGGAAATTTTTGACGTTATCGTGTGAATTCTTATAAAATTGACTGTCGATCCAACCGCAGAAAAATCCTGCCAACGCTCCGATAATACTTTGAAATGAAATTAAGTAGCCGATAGTTTTCGGTGTGATATTTAAAACTTCAGTCCATATAAATCTGCTACCGCCATAGTACATAGCCAATGCAAAACCCAACAGGAATTTTAATAAAAATACATCGTAATATACTTTCCAATTGACCTGTTTGAGTTCAGAAGCAGCTTTAGCAATTTCACTGTAAACAGAACCAATCACAGAGAATGATTTTTCAGTGGAATCAACACTGTTCAAATCAGACTTGGTTACAGAACTTTTTGGTGCTTTAGCCATCACTAGATTTGGGAGAAAGAAATATGTAACACCTACAAAACAAAATAATAATAAATTATTATATGTGCAAAGGTAATAAAGTCTTTGATTATATAAAAAATAAATAAAATTATCGACCAATTTTACAGACAATTATATTGACAAAAAATTGGTTGTCTGTAAAGTCAGTTTACGGACGATAGTTTTACGTGATAACGTCATAAAGAAACATTGATGAACTCTCTGACGTCACGCGAGAAGAGAGATAAATGCGTACAAGCTGACGCTTGGGCCGATCGTGCCTCTCTATCGCTTATACCGCGCTCTCGCTTGCACGCTCAGGCTCAGGCGGAACGTGACACTTTTTCGTGCGTGCAGCCGATGTTTCATCAATTTATAAGACGTTATCACGTCAAAAACTCGATATTCATTTGTTGTAAGTTTTTACCGCTAGAGGCGCTTATACTCATATAGTCTTGTATCCCTTGGTACAGTACTGCCACCATAGATAACCTCACTTTATTTGAAAGACAGACTAACTTATAGACGCTCGGCAGCTAAGGAATATGTGAGCATCTATATTACAATGTTCTTTATATTAATCAAAGACCTTGAAGCATATCTTACATAACGTTCTCTGACTGTCTCACTAACTAGCAAGTAATAAGCATATTAGCATTGATTTCCACAAAATGATTTGCTGTACGGTTAAACAACTGCGTGTTTCATAAATCATTTAAATAATTTAGAGATTTCGTTACTTCAATGCTAACTGCTTAAATACAATATTAGTACTCGGACGTGTTTAATACCTAGACTGATAAATAGCAAGGAGCTCGTCAATAAACATAAAATTGTAAATCCATTTGGTGTTTCTGCCAAATGTCCTCCGATTACTGGTCCGATTATAAATCCGAATCCAGATATTGCGTTCAATCGGCCACATACTTCTGGCTGTATATCGGGAGGAACGCAATCAGCAATAACAGATCTCACTAAATTTTGTGTATGTTTAAAAATACCTTAAAACAATTATAATTATAAATTATTTTATAAACAATTAGAATTAGTATTCGCTATTTCTTGTTGCATATTAATCGCGATTTAATAGCGCCATTAAAAATCGTATTTCTGCGCGTGAAGGAACAACTGCCTACCTGAAATTATTCGCGTTAAAAATATAACAATAATACTAGACGATAATCCAAATACAATATAATTTATCGAGCATATAAACAACGTAAGAATTAATATTTTTTTTCTTCCTCTTAGATCGCTCCAGCTGCCCTAAAAAATTGAAAATTCAATTAAGACATATCAAATTTAAGGAGATCTAACAATACTTCCCACTTGTAAGTTTACAAATTTTGCAAACTGATAACAAGCTTATAATCTGGCTTTTTTACTTTACGTATCTAATGAGGGATAATGTTTTTAAACATGCGGTTAACATTCTGTCCAACATAAAAAAGATAATTGTAAAAATATTATGTCATTTTCATTTTAATATTCGAATTCGTACTATTTATCTCGAATTCACGCATAAAATTCACAGGTTCTACTCGCTGGACATCAGCGATATACATAGGTATGGTCAGAGTCATGTAAACAAAAATTTTTTGTATGAAATTATAAAGTACTGCCAGATCTCCCACAAATTTGTCTAAAAAAAACGATCTACTTACAATAACCGGCCCCGATAACAACTGTAATGCCGCATATGTTGATCCCAGAACACCAATCAATGAATGAGAAATGCCCAGTGACCTTAAATGATCTCCAAATAATGGTATAATAATACTAATACCAAACAAATCCTAAAAATTTTATATAAATTAATAAATAAATCAACTGTTAGAGCGTTTTTTTAAAGTGAAACTTTTATTCTATCGCCCCGAATTTTTCTGGCCGTCTGTTGCATGTCGCATTACAGGCGGCCGCGGAGTAGGGGTAAAGTGAAAGGCGCTCGGAGTAGGCGCTCGGTAGAGCAGCCAAGGCCAATATGGCGGCGAGCATCAGCTGACCGTGTAGTATGTATACCACATAGTCAGTCTGTCATGCGGGCAAGTGCTGTACAGTGTTTACATGTTTTTATTCATGTGAATATTGTTGTTTATAATTAATCGTGATGGATAAGTGTCTACAATCCAACGCCTACAATCCAATAAAAGTTTCACTTGCGTCGTGGTTTCTTAAAACCACACAACTGTTTTTTTTTTTTTACCAACACGATAACGATATGCTAACACCGATATCGAAACACCACAAATGACAAATGTACACACAATGTATTTGAGGTGCTCCGATATCAGTATCGGCTGCGATGCATCGTTATCGTGTCGGCCGAGGAGAAAACACTATTTATTCATGAACAAAATTTTTTTTAAAAAGCTCTCAATTTTTTATATTGTAATTAAAATGTGCAAAAATGCGATGAAATAATCATTTATATATATTAAAGTTGCAATTATCAAGCAATACTACAATACTCACCAGAAATGAAATTAGGTAGAGACAATTAATACTATTGAACAGTGCCATTATAACCTTCACAACGCGAATAAAAAATAACAATGAAATAATACGAAAACAATAATTTAAAAGTATTGCAAATTAATACCTAGGTATATTTTGACATCATCACTAAATTTTACACATGAGTTAATTAAGTAATGTTTGATAAAACATTCATATTCTTATCATAAAAAGTAGTTTTTAAGTAATGATTTGTTGATTTTATCGTGCATCATTATCAATTATCATCCTATTTTTTATTTGTTTTGACATTGACAATTGCGTTTGAAATAAGCTGTGAAATTATTCAAAGATGAAATGTGATTAGTCACGCATCTTGAAGCGAATTCATAAACTAGAATAATAGTTGATAACATTAATGTCTACATACATCTGGTCGTTTCGCAGGGCTGTGAAAGTTACACAAAAATCATAAATATCAAGAGACAGAAAAAACACTAGCCCCTCACCTAGTCTAATCTTTTTATAATCAAACAACGGAACATCGTGATGTTCAACTATTTCCGAGTTTAGCCACAAAATACTGTATTTGTGCACATGTTCGATCAGTGGCGGATCCACGGGGGGGTTTTCGGGTTCAAACCCCCCCCTTCCAGAGAATCAAAAATCCCAAATTAAAATCTTACTGCGCGATAAAAAAAAGCTTTTCATGTTTTTCATGAATTCTCCGCAAAAGGAGTAAAAATTTTTCAAGAACCCCCCTTGCCGTAATCCTGGATCCGCCACTGTGTTCGATATTTATTCATATGTACGAAACAAATATTTTACATGCTTCAGCGTTATAAATTGTTGAAACAAAACTATGCTCTGCGTATAAACTATGTTTTCCGAGTGTAATCTGTTTTTTCTCAAATTGTTTCTTGTTTATTTACCATATACCTTACTACTTAAAACAAAAAATATTTTTTGTTATTTAGATGTACCGATACATGCATTACCGTAACAGTTGGTAACAGTGGTGAAAACAGAATCGTGGAATAGACAGGAAAGGATTGAAATAGGTGGAATTTATAAGGCAAAAAAAAAAAGCGATTAGTGAACTTGTTCAAGTTTTTATCGTATAATGATTCAGCAGTCATAAAGTAGCATAATAGATAATATTTAAATTTTTGAATGTTTTTTGGCTCGATGTGACATCATTGTAGACCGAGATACAAATGTTTTTGAGCAAACGTCACATGCATATGGTCTCTCTCCTGTATGCAATCGTTTATGGATTGCCATCGGTGAAAACTGGGTAAAACTTTGTCCGCATATATCGCATCTGTAAAAATATTAACATTGATAAAATTTTAATCTTCACGATTTTCAAAGTGGCGCTAAATTAAAGTTTAAAATATGAAGAAAATAAACAGGCAGATAAAAATCAATAATATCGTAGGCAAATAAACGTGTCGACAACTTTAATTGCGTTAAGCAATGCACATAGAAGTGAATAAGTTCTTCAATAAATAAAATTATCGACCAATTTTTCAGACAATATTTGGTCGATAATTTTATTTATTGAAGAGTTCTAATCAGACGTTAATCAAAGATTTGAATAAGTTCTTACCTATAAGGCCTTTCTCCCGTATGTGATCTTCTGTGGCATCTTAACGCATCCCGCCTCGCAAACGCTTTTCCACACATTTCACAAACGAAAGATTTTTCTCCCGTATGCATCGTAGTATGTATTCGTAAATCCACACGTGTTAAAAATCCTTTATTACAAACATTACAAACGAAAGGTTTCTCCCCTGTATGGATTCGTTGATGAGTTGTCAGATAGCTCTTTGACACAAACATTTTATTGCAAACTTCACAGGGATATTGCCGATTATCCATGCCACTGTGTACCTTCTGATGTGATTTGCATAAACCTAATAAGCATCAATAAAAAATAAAGAATAGTTACTTCTTACCACAACAGTTTTATTAGCGGATGTACATTTCGGGAGCTATGCTCTCATCTTCAGCGAACACTAAACTCCCTAGCTCCCGAAATGTACATCCGCTAATAAAACTGTTGTGGTAAGAAGTAACTATTCTTTATTTTTTATTTTTGTAAAAAACGGGCGAAATCTGACTTTATTTCATATATTTTGTTAAACTGCTGCAATTTTCTTGAAGAATAAGGAAGCAAAATTTCGTCCAAACATATATTGACATGCTTTTGTATAGAAACCCGTGAGTCAAGCCGTCATTCTAACTTCTCGCTATAATCCAAGATTAAATTCTAAACATAAATTCAACCGGCTTTACAATTTACCTTTGGTAATGAACCCGCGTCCACAAATATCGCACATGTACGGTTTAACACCCAGATGCCTGTTCATATGGTCAAGCAGTGACTGTTTTGTTTTAAAATTTCGTCCGCAAGTATTGCAAGGATAAGGTTTGGCATCACTGTGTACTCGCTGATGTACGGTTAAATAACTACGGCACTGAAAACCTTTTCCGCATATCGTACAGAAAAAGTCATAAACACCTATACGAACAAATCAATATTAAAATAACCTGCTTATTACATTTTTCAGCAAGAGGCAATACAAAAAAAAAACACCCTGTCAAGTAGGCCTCTGCATCCGAGGAGATTTGGTTCCACCGTCTTCTGCGGATATCTAAAAATGCAGATAGTAGCAAACCATAACTAGACACGTACAAGTTCACGCGTCTGGCAAATTAATTAATATTTCATTCGATGCTCGATCCTTTCGTGCATTTTGACGTGATAACGTCTTATAAATTGATGAAAACACCAGCTGCACGCACGAAAAAGTGTAACGCCATAACGTTCCGCCTGACCCTGTGCGTGCAAGCGAGAGCGCAGTATAACCGAATTAACCGATAGAGAAGCACGATCGGCGTCGGCTTGTACGCATTTTACTCTTCTCGCGTGACGTCAGAGAGTAGTGTGCGTTCAACATTTTTTTCGGCTGTTCCAGCGAAAGCTACATCTGACAGATGGCCTTAAGACTTAAAATCAAGATATCTAATAAAAATGTCATAAATTATCGAATTTTTAAAGCAATTTTTTAGATAATACATCGTTATTTGTTCGTTTTTGCACGGATATTTTTTGTGTCATATAATTATTACCGATTCATCCAAGCCAAAGTATAACTGAACGCACGATAATGGATCTGCATTTCATAACAGCAGATAAATTATACGGTTTGTTAACAAATATATAATATATATACATTCTTTTAAATGTCTTTTATAATTGCTTAAAAATATGTATTTTGCTTTGGTTGATCAAATTATTAGTCGGTAAAAATATAGTTTGACAGCTACTAAAATTTAGGTTATGTATTATTAAATATGATTTTCAAGCGGAATACGTTATCACGTAAAACTATCGTCCGTAAACCGACTTTACAGACAACCAATTTTTTTTTTCCGAACTGCGGATAAATGAAACCAAAGATACCGAATCCGCGAATACAGGGAGCATACTGTATTACTAACTTTTTAAATTCGTGTATGATTTAAATGGCAATAAATGATTGTATAGTCGCTAAAAGAACGTGAACGAATTTCATATTGTCAATAATGTATTACCTGTGTGTTTTGCCTCGTGTTGGGCAAGACCGATCTTTGACCGGAATCCTTTTTCGCACGTGTGGCAACGATACGGCTTTTCTCCTGTGTGTTTGCGCATGTGTTCGTTTAGTTTATAATTCGTTCGATAGCTCTTGCCGCATTCCGAACACACTTTCGGTTCCCATCGCTTTCGACGCATTACGGAAGTATCTTCCGGTTTCATTTCATCGGATCTATTGTTTTCATTAATTTCAGCTTGGTCGTCTTCGTCTATCTCAGTTTCATACTTGCAATCTAGATTATTCTAAAATTATAAATATAATGTACATTGCAACGGCACTTTAAAACAATGTTTTTACACTTTGAAATTTTTTTTTTATTCGGCCAGGAATCTTCGCGGGCGCGAGCAAAACTCACCAGTTTCATCGTAATCTGATGAATGTTACCTAATAAGCCCGAACAGACGAACATTCATTTTTATTTAGATGAGTTTAGTTACAGTTAGTAATTATTATAATATATTACAGAGTAGCTACTGTTTGCTACAATTGTTAAGAAACACCCATTGTTACAACGCTATCAACATAGAAAAATTAGTTTATTTTTTCAAACAATGTCACCGTTGGGATACGAACCCCGAATCTTTCCACTCTCGCGGCGGACTGAGTTACATTAGGTACACCACAGTGACACAACTATCAAACTATCATTCTAATATTTATAGCATTGGTAACTGATTTTTTCACATCATGCGAGAGCCAATTATATTAGTTAACGCTAGATATGAACCATCACAGTAGTGAGAGCTATTAATGTAAGGAAACAATTTCACCTTTGATTCACTCATAGCTCTCACTACTATGATGGTTCATATCTAGCGTTAACTAATATAATTGGCTCTCGCATGATGTGAAAAAATCAATTACCAATGCTATAAATATTAGAATGATAGTTTGATAGTTGTGTCACTGTGGTGTAATGTAACTCAGTCCGCCGCGAGAGTGGAAAGATTCGGGGTTCGTATCCCGACGGTGACATTGTTTGTAAAAAAAATAAACTAATTTTTCTATGTTGATAGCGTTGTAACAATGGGTGTTTCTTAACAATTGTAGCAAACAGTAGCTACTCTGTAATAATTCATTTTTATATATTAGATTATCATGGGTGAATGTTGACAATTTTTTGTGGAAATTTTAACAAATTTTTGGATGTTTTTAACATTTTTTTGGGTGTATTTTGACGATTTTTTTTGTGAATGTTGACAATTTTGACAAAATGAGGCCCCATTTAACTTTAATAAGCCCTATGTCCCGAAAAACCTAGATCCGCCCCTGCTTGTGCTATAAGCCCCACCGAATGGCCTACCATTCAACAGGTACTGGGAAGACCACAGAACAAGATAAAGTTACCTTATCTCTGTTCTTCGTTCTTCTTTTGTGTAACTGTTTTCTATGTACATTCAAATCATTCTCATTTTTTAATAACAAAGTACACTTATCGCATTTAATCCAATGATTTTCGTAATGATTTTTAAACGCGTCTTTATCCTCATACATTTGAGCGCACAACGTACAAAAATAACAAATAATTTCTTTGCCGTCATCTGTAATCACAGACTGTATATTTGCATTGCGTAGAAACTCCTGGAGTTTCTCTTCTGTCATATGATAATCTAACGCCTTTTCATCCTTATACTCTTCATCGTCAGTTCTCTGATCATAATCCGGATCATCGGTCGATTCGGCCGATTCATCGATTTCCGTATCGGACACTGTTTGTTTCATTTCATTTTTAATATGTTCGTCAAAATTTTCACATTTCACTCCGTATTGCTCGTTCTCAATTAAATCGTCGCACATGTCCGTAGTGTTCAATTGTTCTTGTACCGTTATACCATCCGTTGCAATGTCGATTTCCTGCGCGTGTCTGACTTGTTCGAGTGAAACCGGTATCGCCATATCCTCATTGCGAACGGTTTGAATATCGTTCGGATCGATGGTAAAATTCTCATGCGTCAATTGTAAACTTTGATCGGTTAATTCCAAAGTTTGCTGAGTTAACATAATTTCATTCTGGTGCACGATTACATTCTGATTAACGATACTGTTAGTTAGTTCCTGTGTATCGGTAATATAATGATGCTCTTGTATTGAATGAGTATTCTGAATTTGTAATTGCTCTGAATCTGGCAGAATCACGCTGGTTTCCTGATGAGACTTATGTTCTAGTAATTCTATACTTTCACAATTTCCTACGGTACTGTTAATTTCTTTAATTAAATTTAAAAGTATATGTTCTGTGTTGATCGATTTTTGACGGAATTCATATAAAAGATCTAATTTATAACCGCACTCCTCACAAACCATCTTTGGCAATTGATCAGTTTCAAGGACCTGGAAAGTGAGAAAAATCAATAGTTTTGATATATTTTGTTGTGAGATTTTTACAGCTATTATACCTGTATAGGAAGGCATGTCCTTATTTTTACATCTATCTGTCTTCCGCATTCTGGTTTTTCAAAAATCATTACTCCTAACAAAGCATTTATTTTAGCTGCACATAAACGACATAAATAACTGAATTCTTCATGAATTGATCCAGCCATGTTTCCCAGATATATTTTAAAGATAAAGCATCTATTTCACAAATAAATACGATTCTATGTACCAATCAAACATTAAAAATCACGCTTTCCGTTTAATTATCAAAGCAATTAAACTGCTTCTTTATTTATTTTTCAACGAAATCTTAATTTGACGTTGACGTTTCAAAAGCGGTTTGTGGATATCTGAATTATCGGCATTTGTTTCTACACAAAAAGGAGAATGTAACCAATATTTTGAAAAAAGCAAAAATATGCCACATTATAATTTTGTCCTACAGAAAAAATGCCTTAGTCTTATCAGGTGCATTAACCTTTGGATTAACAATACATTTTCTATTTATAAAAGACAAAATGTTTTTTATTTGGAAGTTTTGCAATGTTTTGGTTCGTGTTACATACTCCTCGTAGCACAAAAAAATCAACGTTTGTAAATGTCAAAACGATATCATGAAGCGCCCTTCATTTACATTAATATTTTCTGCAATTTTTATAGCGTATATTTTACATTCAATTTGGACGTTAGCTCAACTTTTTATACCGCCAGACTGTGAAGCTAGTGGATTAGAACGCTGTCTAAATGCATATATAACCTCAATACCGGCACTTGGTTTGTTGGTGTATACTTCAACGCGCACAAGACCTTACAACAATGCTGATGTACAGCTAGTACACAGTAACACTAATTTTGATTACAATACTCCGTTTGAAAGGTACGATTAATTTGGTACTTATTGTTCATCTGCTCGTAGGGTGACCACCTTTCCGGGTTTTGCCCGGCCTTCGGGAAGTCACCCTAATCCAGTTATACAATAATAATCTCCATGTTATCTGTGAAAGCAAAATGCATTGAGCATTTTCAAGTAAATAAGTTTCCGTGCTAAAATGTAAATACGTCTTTTTTTAGGGAATTAACTTTCGACGTACCGTCAAAAACACACCGAAATGGGTCTTTATATATGCATGTTGCGGTTTTTGTACCGTCATCCAAAAAACCAAATAAAATACCATCTTGGGAAGAAGTTCAAAGACAGGAAGGCGCAAATTTCTTACGAATATCAGTTACACGATATGCTCTTCCAAAAATGGAAATGTTTAAATTACTGACTGAAAAAGTGAGCTTTCATTGTGTAATAATTCATTCGTAAAATTTTAAGTTTTTGTGGTATTTGTTAACTTCTTTTTTTGCAGAAATCGGAAAATAAACCAAACAAAATGTCGTTGAGACCGGTAACACATATAAAGAAAAACGTTGCTTTTTGTATGTTATCGGACCCTATTTCATTTTCGACTAATAATTTGCCACTAGAAATTGCTAGGAACATGGTGTAAGTATTTATAGCTTAAAATAAAATATTTCTCACAGAACATTGCTACTTGCTTATGGAGTCGATGACCAAAACGGAAATAATAAATTAATATAAACCAAAAACCTCTTAAAAACAAGCTTTTGTTAAAATTTACTAAAACGAAAAAAATAACAAAGGTTTTTTGACGTGATAACGTCTTATAAATTGATGAATCACGTCAATATAAAAAGATGAAACGCCGGCTGCATGCACGAAAAAGTATAACGTTCCGCCTGACCCTGTGCGTGATAATAAAATTAAATATGATATTCGAGCGGAATACGTTATCACGTAAAACTATCGTCCGTAAACCGACTTTACAGACAACCAATTTTTTATTTAAATTCAAGTTTATGGATAGACAAAAAAAAGGACGCAAAAATATATTTTATATTTCAGCGTAACAAAAAGAGGCGATTATCTACCAATACTTCAATACGATTTTGTCCGATCGCGCCTTAAAGATCTCGAACAACTAACCAGCAGTAATAAAACAATAACTGTAACGTTTTCTTATTCTCCTATTGGTATTGGAAAGCTAAGGTTATTGATCCAGTTAGAAACCGCTATGGCATCGCTTATAACTTTAGGTTTTACGGAGAAAGATGTCGATGAAGTTAAAAGCATCATTGCCGACACAAATGTTTATCTACTCTGTGCTACAGTTTTTATTGGCAGTATGCATGTAAGTTGAGATTTTGACTCCGTGCAGAATGACTCTTGGCAACATGACAAATTTCGAAAGCTTTCGTTGACTGTTTTGTATTGTTTTTACGCGTCATTAGTTATTCAAAATTGTTTTAAAAATGGTATTACTGTCACTATTTCTAGGTCACATGAATGTAAATTAGAAACTGGCTTTTCGGAATTAACTTTTAAGGATAATTTTCGGTTGTCGACAAAATTGGTAAATGCCAAAAATTTGACAGGAAGATTCGCAACGTCACCGGAACCTTTCATTTTTAAGACAAAAAACCAATTATTCGTATGATTCGTGCTTACTAGTTAATCCACTTTTTTCTGTGCTCAAACATATGAGGTTTTACGGAAAACGAGTAATATTTAACATCTTCCGTATTTTCGACTTGTTTCGGCAGTTCAGTAAATGCTTTACCTATTCGTTATTTCCAAAAAATGGCACAGCACACAAATCAAAATAAAAATAATTATTTGCACTGTTACGAAGTAAAGTCTATATTGCAACGATAAGTTACTGATTTGCCACTGCGATAGCTGACACTCCGTTTCCAAGCCTCGTTTTCTGCACGGAGTTTATATCGCGAATCTATATTAGACTAAAGGCAGATACAGTCTTGAGTAATCGTACCGAAGTCTTGGAGTCAGGGGCGGATCTATATAATGGCTTTTTGGGCTGCAGCCCAGGGCCCCGTGGTTATAAAGGGCCCCCAGCCCCTATTGAAGACAATGAACACTATTGCGAATTAAAAAAAAATTAATTTAACTTAACCTGCTAATTTCTTTTGCAATAATGTCTTAGGCTACGTTCACACGTTGCGGTTTACCGAAACGTTTTTCGTATGCGGTTTTCAGTAGCAAATGCAAACATATACACGTATTCACACTATACGGTAAAACCGAATGCGGTAAAAAAAACAGTTTCGTTTATTTTTGCATCCGTGTCTTGTCACTGAAAACCGTGAGCCGCGTACGGCAAAAAAAACGAAACGGTCTCACAGTACGGTTTCTTTGTACCTAACCGGCGCAGTGTGCGGTAGAGGCAGTCGCTACATTCGATTGTCGTAAGACGTGCCGCTATGGATAATAAAATTAATTTTTTCAAATCTTCTTCCAATCTTCCTAGAAGTTCATTAAACGCTGACATCGACATCCGAAAATAATTGAAGAATTTCGTTTCATCACTTCGCAATTCTAACATGAGTGTCCAAAAGTGACCCAGATTTAAACGCCTAGATACAATAGGATGCTCCCAAAATCTTCTATGTTTTTTCTTTTTGTTTTTTCTGCAAAATAAGTGCCAATAAATGAGCACAGTCGCAAAGTCTTCATCGTCCATTTTTTTGCAGCAAACTGAACACAAAACAAACCGCATACGAAAAACGTTTCGGTAAACCGCAAGGTGTGAACGTAGCCTATGCTTAACCTGACGATTTTACCGTATAAGAAAAACGTTAAATGTGAATACTGAATACGTTTCTGCTGTATACGGTAAAATCGTATAAGAATACCGAATAGAAAAAACCGTATCGTGTGAACCTAGCTTACTGTACAAGATTTTAAAATTTTAATGAAACACTTTTGTTAGCCTAGCACATAATTGTAAATGTTCATAAGATAAAACGGTAAGATAATTATTGTTTTTAGAGGTCTTTTACACCTGATGAACTTCTGTACGAAAAAACACGATTTCACTCATTTCAATGTCCTAATTTTTTTCCTATATACAGATTGTATCAAATCAAAACGGTCCATAGGACATTCTGTGCGTAAGACAGAGACGATATTATATAAAGCACTAAAGCAGTAAGTAAGAATGAGATAAATGATCGCTAATAGTTACTGTGGTTATACAATCTGATAGTATCGTCTTTGTTTTCTACAGTAAAAATCACAATTTTATCAAATGTCAGTATTCACTTTCAACCGCCAACATAATACATTTTTTATTTACGTAACCACAGTAACTGTATTAGTGATCATTTATCTCATTCTTACTTACTGCTTTATATATCGTCTCTGTCTTACACACAGAATGTCCTATGGATCGTTTTGATTTGATACAATCTGTATATGGTATAAATTAGGGTGTTCTTTTAATTGTTTGTTTTCGGTCCCATTGGCTCGTGTTTTAGTATTGAACCTAAAAATAATTCTCCCAAAATTTCAGATTCCTAGATCAAACCTGTGAAAGGAGCATGGGAAAAATGTTTTTACTCAAACATGGATAGCTGGTAAAATTTTTTTAAAATTTAATTTTGATAACAGAAATTTGGAGAGAATTGAATTTCCCACAAAAAAGGTCGTTAGTACTAAATCCGTGAATTTATTATTTTCAAAGATATTCTCGTTTAAACATTAATTAATTAAATGAATTCCGATTTTTATGGGAATTTTTAAACGAATATATTTTTGAAAATAATGAATTCACGGATTTAGTACTAAGAACCTTTTTTGTGGGAAATTTAATTCTCTATAAAATGCTGCTATCAAAAATTAAAAACTTGGTTTGCGCCGTTCACAGGTTTGATCTAGGAAGCTGAAATTTTGGGAGAATTTTTTTTAGATCAAATGCTAAAATGAGACCGAAAAATCAAAATAAACACCCTATAGTAGGTATACATCGTTATAGAAAACACTTTTTTTAACAGTTAGGCCCCCAAATAGTGTTAGCCCAGGGCCCCACAAATTCACGGTCCGCCCCTGCTTGGAGTACATTCGCAGTCTATCACGAGAAGCTGTGTGGACGCGCAAACCAGTGTCAGATTTTTAGCACTACTCAGATTATGCCTGCTTACATATTGAATTCACTAATAAACGGTTAACGGTTATTTTAGTTACTGTTTGACTTCCTCGCTTTTAAAAACGATGTCTCATTTTGGAGAAACAAAAAATCGCATGAAGGTCTATCAGCACGTGCAGTATTATGGCGGGCGTTCAGTCAAGCCGTCATATTTTTATATCTTTTAGATGAAAATACATCTCTGCTGGTTTTGATTCCAAGTGGAATTGCAATGTTAATCGAAGTACGTTAAAAAATAATATTGATATTTGAAATGATTCGCGGAAAATAAAATAATATTTTTAATTCTAGTTTTGGAAAACTAAGAAAATCTTCAAGATAAAAATAACGTTCGTTAGATTGCTTCCTAGAGTAAACTTCCAAACAAAGAATGAAACAGAAGCAGAGCGTAAAACTAATCAGTACGATGCCGAAAGCATGAAATATCTCAGTTATGTTTTATATCCACTGTGTATAGCAGGAGCTATTTATTCGTTGCTCTATGAATCACATAAAAGGTATGTTTTTTAGTTATATTATTGACTAATAATATTTTAGTCAATGGTTATATACTATAGCGGTCCCGCCCAGTTTCACCCGGGTGCAAAAGAATGAATGGGGAAGGAAGGGACATGAGTACACACAGTCATCTTAGTTTACCAAGATGAATGTTGTGTCCAAACTTCATGATGATCGGAGTTACCGTTCAAAAGTTTTTGTCGATAAAGAGCAGTATTTAAACTTTTTTTAACTAATAATTTTTTTAATTGAATTAAATAAAATTTAAATAAATTTAAATGTAAGCCTTAGAAGAAAGCAATGTAAAAAATAAAAATATATTCACCCAACGTGGGGCTCGAACCCACGACCCTGATATTGACAGTCGCATGCGCTACTGATTGATCTACCTGAGGTTGTGTTCTTTCATCACTAATATGAGTATATCTAGTTAGTGCATTTCACTTAAATAGAAGCTTATTTTTGAGATTTTTTTCATTAAAGCTCCGCTCCTAATGGTCGTAGCGTAATATTATATAGCCTATAGCCTTCCTCGGTAAATGGGCTATCCAACAAAAAAAATTTTATTCAATTTGAACCAGTAGTTCCTGAGATTAGCGCGTTCAAACAAACAAACAAACTCTTCAGCTTTATATATTAGTATAGATATATACTCCTCAAGGCTGAAAAGTAGTTTTTAAAAAATCCCTATCAATCTGTAACCGCGCCTAGGGATTCGATGGATTTTGCTCAAAAATTTGCGTGTTCAGGACAATGACATATCGAAATAAAATCGCAATATCAGCCGTAACTCAAATTTGGGAGAATTAGCTTCCTAAAAACCAGTAAAATCGACTAACAATTTTAATAAAACTGGCATGAAATGACATGACTAGAAAATGTCGAGAGGGATCCTACTCCCATACGAGAAATTGAGTTGTGTCTACGTTTTCTTTTTTTTCACTTTTCAGTTGGTATTCATGGACCGTACACAGCATTGTAAATGGTGTTTATGCGTTTGGATTTTTGTTCATGCTTCCACAATTGTTCGTCAACTATCGCCTGAAATCGGTGGCAGCACTTCCGTGGCGAGCATTTATGTACAAAGCCTTTAATACATTCATCGATGATGTCTTTGCATTCATTATTACAATGCCTACTGCGCACAGATTCGCCTGTTTCAGAGATGATATTGTGTTCTTGATCTACTTATACCAAAGATGGTGAGTGCTTTTTTTAAATTTTACTATCGTCTTTTTTTTTAAATACTTTAATTTAATTAAAAGAAATAAGGTAGTACGAGCACCAAGGCAACTATAAATAAAAAACTTGATTTTTATTTTAATATTTCGGTAGATGGATGATATGTTTTCATTGATTTCTCCAAAACTAGTCGGTGGAAATTAAAAAAAAAAAATGTAATTAAATATCTTTTTAATTAGTCGGGCACAACGGTTTTTTTTTTTGTTTTCAATAATTTATTAAGGCTTTAACTTTAATTTAAATAGTTTTTTTTTTATTTCCACCGACTAGTTTTGGAGAAATCAATGAAAACATATCATCCATCTACCGTTTTACCATAAAGCTAATGTTAAATATGCCTACTTTTGAAGTCATTTATTTATTTAAATAATCGGGCAACCCTCCTAAAATTTTCAGAATTGGTTTAGACTTCCAACTTCATATAAAAAAAATCAAGCCTTTTATTTAAAATTGCCTTGGTGCTCGTACTACCTTAATTTACTGAGTAAAATTTGACTGTTTTCCCATAATTGTAATATTTAAAGTGTTTTTTTTTTACGCGCGATATTTTCTCGACATCATTTTCCGATCATTATTTACAATGTTCCATGTTTTTAGGTTATATCCTGTCGATAAATCCCGTATAGATGACTCTAGTCGCGTATTCGTTGATAAAGATTCACAAGACTTGATCGAGAAGAAAAAAAAATAATTCTTAGACAATGTTGTTATATATGATAATATGAGTATAAGCTAACTAAAGCAATAAATTAATTAAGTAGCGAATTTTTCGTATAAATGGACAACGATCATAATTTTTAGATATAATTTTTTTATATAGGTATTATAAAATGTTAAAATTATAAAAAAAGTTACGCAATTCTGTTATGAATTTTTGCACTAGGTTTGGCGGGTATTGAATTAATATGGCACTGTTTTTTGTTGATATTGAAAGAGTTTAAAGTATGTAAAAAAGTCGAAGAGAAAATTCATTAAATTTTGAGATCGGCGCCAACCATAAAAAGTAAGTTTTAATTATTAAATTAGCGCGGATCTGAAAATGTAATTATTTTTCTATTTTTAGCGGCTTTTTTTGACTGATATACGTGCATAAAAATCATTGATTTTATAGGGGGTGGGATAGGAACGCATTTTATGTAAAACGCTTATTTGCATTTAAATACTTATTATAATATATGTTTATTTATTTTAAATAGATTAATAATTTTCCACGGTATTTATAGGTACTAATATGGGGTTCTTCATTACACATAAGTATCTCTTCGCTGAGCATATTCTAGGTATAATTTGCAAACGAATAATAGGGTTATTGACAGTGATTCAAATTAAATATAAAACTGTGTTATAATGAAAGTTTATGGTCTAAAATATCGTTTAGAATTATTATTTTTATTAAATAAGTGCGTTAAATATATTAAAATAAATAAATAACATCACGATTTTTAACCTATGTTTGACGTGATTTCAAACACCAATCACAGCGCGTGACGTCATTAATCAGTCAACATGGCCGGTAGCTGTGTGCCACTGACTGCCATGTGTATTCGTTATCTCTGTTCAGTGTATGTTCTCTGGTGTATTCATTGTACTCTGTCAATCATATTAAATTCAACACTTGAACACTTTGTTGGTTATAATGCTATATATCACGTTGTACCCGCTCGCTTAGTGTTTACTGATTGCCTACTGTGACGTAGGCAATCAGTAAACATGGCTGTCAAGGTCAATTGACGTTTTGGCGCAGAATTTACAGTCAAAATAAAAAACAACTAATAATGAGTCAAATCTGTTATATTTATGAGAAAAAATATTTTTTACGGGTACATATACCTTTATTCTTTAATTTTAAATACTTTTTGAAATTTTGTCAATAACCCTATTATAAATGGAAGAATCGAATTAAAATAGTTACGTTCCAATTTGAAAAATAATTTAATTATAATTTTGGGACAAACTTCTATTCCTCAAATTATCTTCTAATTAGGTCAATTATTTTTGACAGTCGTTTAGTCTCAGTATTCCTCATACAATTTTTAGTGCTTAGTAATACGTTTTTGCACTTTCAAAACAATAATTTTATTAACTGATTGTTGGACAAATATCCACGTCCCAAAACCAGCACCAATTCAATCAAAGCCTATCTACTATTTGAATAAAATATATGTGTGCTTGTCAAGTCAACAAAATCAAGGTTATTTTCTGTTTAATCACTATATTTCGTGATTAACATTGACAAAATCTTCAAGGCTGATATTTATTTACTCATATATTGCAAAAAAATTATCTGCAAACTATCAAACTCAATAACATACAAATTTTAGTATTGCGTTTTTGGTTACAAGTTACTTTTTTCTTGTATCGGTTAAAGTAGGTCACGTTTTTACAACTTGATACCCAAATAATAATATGCAAAGTCAAAACATATTTATTTTGTAAATAAGAGATGTTATTTATTTGTTACATAATACAATTAATTATTATAAATTATCCGTTGGCAATTTTTATACATTCCAGATAATAAAATATTTATAATAGTACTATCTCGTTATCTAATAGTAATTAAATATTTTAAGGATAAGACTTATGTATACAAAAACAATATTAATTAATTTATTGTATTAGAAATATTTTGAGGGTTCTTAATTGACAAAAATGATAATCAAATATAAATACCTATCTTTTTTTATGTGAGTAATAAAAGAGTGTTTCATTAAAGGTGATTGAACTTTGACACTAATTTCGGCTAATAATAGTTCCTATATATTTTAATAGTTTTTAAACGTCCATAACTACTGGTAAAGCCAGAAACTTAACGAATAGATGTAATATTTAAATTAATAAAAATAAAATATAGCAAACAAAAGAATGTTTGTGTTAAAAATTTGATAATATCTGGGACTTTGAAACTGGTCAGTTCTGAATAAATCTGATATAAAGTGTTTATTATAAATTAAAAAAATTGTAACTTAAAACCAATTCTATTTCGTTAAATATTCGTGTCTTCTTTTTTCGTGTGGGGCCCCAATTGTTCACATTATTGTCTGTGACTCCTAAACTATAAGTGCCCCAATAAATGAAATTGACATATATTATGTAGCTAATTTTTTTTATTGGACATTTAGGGAGGGGGGATATATTTTTTTACTATAACTGTGTGTAGTGTATGAATAGAACGATTAGAGTAAAAAAAGTATTTTTATTTTTTGAAAAATGGTGACGTGAGCAGCCTAGAATACAGACGCTCGACAACTGAGGTCGTTGCAACTGTCCTATGCGTTATTATAAATAACAGTGTTAAAAACATATGGCAAACGGATATTTATTTAATTTGTTTTATTGCAGATAATCATTAAATATTATTGAACATATATATATTTGGACATTTGAAACTTTTATCTAATTTTTGGATAAAATGATTAGTGATAATATGCTGACTAATTAGAGAACATAATAAAAGATAAGATTAAAAAAAAAGTGTAAATGAACTTTAATATAATTTGTTACTAAGATGAAATTGATCAATTTGCGATAATAAATTTTGCTGATTGTAATAAACCGATAGTGAAATTATTTAACGTAAACTTTGTGCAAATGTATTTTCAACTGAGCTAAGTCGCAACTTTCGAAACAATGGATTTTATTTTATACATTTTGCAACCGATCGCGGTGTCGAGTGTGGCATTGGTTGTATATATTTTTACGTATCGCTTATTGTTTGTAAAAAAATCGAAAAATTCTGCATATAGTATACCAGGTTTGTTAACTTAATTTTTATTTTACTATAATAGTGCCTTCAAAGTTCTTCGGTTACATGACTGAAACCAAAAATGTAGGAATAGTCACTGAATTATAAATAAGAGCTCAATTTTCAAGTTAATAAAACGGTTAAGAGGACGAGTCTATTTATAATAAGGTAGAGACGTCATAGAATTTAATTATGTAACCGTAAGATTTTTTGACGACGCAGTAATATATCTATCGATTATACATTCTATATTATACAGGGTGAGTCAGACCACCCGTATCGGTCGTTTTTTTCGAAAACGGTTAGTCGTAGAGAGTTGTGTCAAAAATCTGTATTATAAAAGCCCTAATGAAGAATCGAATGGTGATATTTTTTCCCCCCGGAAAGGTCGCCTTCCCTGTTAGTTTGCTCCGGAATGCTCAGAACTCCGGTATGTTAAATGGCACGATAGGTCGAAAGTGGTATTGTTGAAAAGATCTTTAAAAAATAAACAAGTTTTGTAGGACATTTTTTAAGTAATATTCGTTTGAAATTATTAAATTAACATGTCAGAATAACAAACTTAATTTTAAAAGTCGGCATTTAAAATCTAGTTACCTAATTAAACAATGTCACAAATGTTCAAACTGTCTTCAATTTACTTCTAAACACTGCGGAGCTCTTCTAGATATGTTATGAGTACCTGGAAGTATTTTCCGAGAAAAAAACACAATTGCAATTATTGAAAACTTATTGTGACATTGTTTAATGTAACTAGATTTTAAATGTCGACTTTTAAAATTAGGTGTGTTATTCTGACATGTTAATTTAATAATTTCAAACGAATATTACTTAACAGGGGTGGCAGTAACAAAAAAAAATGTCCTACAAAACTTGTTTATTTTTTAAAGATCTTTTCAACAATACCACTTTCGACCTATCGTGCCATTTAACATACCGTAGTTCTGAGCATTCCGGAGCAAACTAACAGGGAAGGCGACCTTTCCGGGGGGAAAAAATATCACCATTCGATTCTTCATTAGGGCTTTTATAATACAGATTTTTGACACAACTCTCTACGACTAACCGTTTTCGAAAAAAACGACCGATACGGGTGGTCCGACTCACCCTGTATAAAATTATAAATGCACCGAATGTCCCCGGATTGAGTTAATGGTGTATTAAACACGCTCGATTAAAATAAAATAAATTTTGTAGACTGGAACTTCACGCTAAAAAAGATTTGGGCGAAATATTGTATCAAAAAGTACCAAACTTTAAATAAAATCGATTTTGCCAAGCATGGACTGAAATCAGAACTGCCACAAATATTGAATACTGAAGAAGTGAGTAATCAATTTAAATAAAAAACAATTGACGATTTTATTTAATACTAATTTATTTGTAGAGTTTCGATGCGCATCTGTTTTCCGGTACTGATATAAAAGGAAACTGTATTATCGTTAGGATCAAGAAAAAAAGACATCATATCGCAGAAGTGTGGTTGCAGATACGTTTAGAAGATGGTTCTGTTTATCAATTACCACGTAAATAACTGTTCATTATTTTTAACTAGCGACTCGCATTTAAAGGCCCGCGGGTCAAATTCGGACATCGAAGCTCTATAATCGAGTAAATAAATTGTAATTTTTTCAGAGCATCCTGATACCAATTTTCATAGCATAAATAAAAAGGAATGGACTGCCGCAGGACTAAAATTCACAATTCTAGAACCATTTAAAAAAATACGAATTACTTTTAACGGTTTGCTAAAAAAATTTGTGTGTGCCGACTCGCTTGTCGAAAGCGATGAAATTAAGCATGTCAAGTTTTCATTTATGTAAGATATTTTTCACAAAACTAGCAATACCACTTAAAAACATTAATAAACAAAATACTCATAAATTATTTTTTTGTTATTTAAGTTGGTCATCGTGCGCAAAACCTTTGCATTGGCCGAACGACCAAAGTCCGAACTTGCAAGCCGAAGCTCTTGCTTTGGAAAAATGGAGAAGCGGAGAATGGTTGAAATTAATGTAAGTAAGGTACAATTAGGCTTTTGAAAAAAAAATAATTATCGATTTTTTTATTGTATTTTAAAACTTTATTATAAATAATATTGATAATCGATGCGAAAAACTTTTTTTAAATTATTTATAAGCAATTTAAAATTGATAAAATATTTAAAAAAATCACGTGAATGCAAACGCACTAAAATTGTTTTTGACAGTTGTGACGTCATAATGGTAAAATGTATATACGCAGTATACTATCAATGGCTTCTACATGTGTATTGACTAAAACATTATAACGTCACATTATGTTCGGGAAATGTCGGCGCGTTCTCGGAACTGGGTACAAAAATTTATTTTTAATTTGATATAACTTTTGAATTATAACGAAAATAAAAAAAAAATAGTTTTGTTATAAAACTTATATACGATCTTTCCATTTATGACAAAAAAAAATTTCATTTAAAAGCCCAATTGCTGCTCATTTTGCTATTAGGTACTTCAAAATCCGCGTAACTACAAAATTGGTTCAGCCGTTTTGAAAAAAAAAAATGGTAACAGACACAGCTTTTTAACCCAAATGCATGTAATTTTTCTGTACAATTTATTATTTAACTGCTAGGCTCCAACCAAACATCTCAGGTTATGATCAGTATGGAGTTTTACAAGGAAACATAATAATTTCTGACGAGACCAGCTCCCCGATCACACTGCTACTACCCGGACTGCGCTATAGACGAACGGGAGCTATCAGAAATAATCTTAGACGCAATCTGACTATTACAGGTTGTTGTTCCGACGGAACGTTGTTCTGTATCGGAGCTTATTCAGCTAAACACGGACTTACGCAGTAAGTTATAATACGCGCCACGAA
The DNA here is from genome assembly GCA_963575645.1 of Xanthostigma xanthostigma. Classification (NCBI taxonomy): domain Eukaryota; kingdom Metazoa; phylum Arthropoda; class Insecta; order Raphidioptera; family Raphidiidae; genus Xanthostigma; species Xanthostigma xanthostigma. Next base: position 9,672,233 of record OY754469.1, on the reverse strand, counting down.
TCTAAAAGGCTCGGAAGTTAGATGCGAATGCGGGCTTGCGCTTGTACAGTCTGTTGAAAAACTACAAACTCGCAACTCAACAAAACTAATATAACAATAACAACTTGACAATAGCGTACTCGACTGTACTTTAAAGCAGGAAAGTGACAAAGGCAACGAGCGATCACGGCCAATCACCGACGAGCGCACGTTCCGTGCAGGTAGCCGGGAGGTGGTGGGAGCCTCAACGGCTCTAAAATGTGCCTTTGCGACGCTGTTTGTGACTAATTTCCGAACGTTTTAGATCCGTGGCGCGTATTATACAAAAATCGGTTATATTTAACGAAAGTAATAAAATTGTGTAATTTTTCCACAATTTTACGTTGCATGGCGCTACCTAATATTGTTATTTTATTTTTTGTTTTTTACATTATGATGAAATGGAAATGGTGAATTTTGTTTTAATTTTTTTTAAGTTGCAAATTTGGAAGTATCCGGCCACCACAAGCACAAATTTATTTAGTAGAGGAATGCGATATCGTTCTTCCAAATATTGGAGAATACAGTGATGAAATTCCAAAAACATTTACGGTTCAGTTTAAAGGTAAATTAGTGACTTCGCTTAAGACATAACTGTGTCCACGGTTGACATTAGTGTCCATGGGGGACATTGGGGTCCACCGTGAACTTTTGTCTCTATAAACATATTTCTCAAAAATATTAAAAAGTCTTCTGTGAACACGGAGTCCAATTTAGCCAACGCAGTTAAATTGACTTAAAATTCTTTAAACAAAAATTTAAATATTTTTAATTTCTGATACAGCAAATTCAATCAATTATCGTTGCATCATTCATACTGTACCTAAATTGACGTCTACTTTATACGGTGGACAACCTGAAGATAGTAAAATTTTGCAGATTCCAATTGAATTCTGGTTAAACAGCGAACATGGCCAAGGAACAGCTTTCTTTTGGTATAAACATAAAGGTGAGTTCGATTAAAGAAACTGACTACAATTATTAATACCCAGTAGTTACGCGATAGACGGTAGCTGGAGAAAAATATATAGAAACCGTGTGACTTCAAGTTCGCATTACAACACTTGTACAAAAAAAACAATTTTCATGCGCATAACTTCTTATAATATCCGGTTGCTCTGTGAGACGTCAGCTCGCTAAATAGATCGCCCGTCTTATTCGAAAAACTATTTTTCGCTATGACAGAGACAGCATTGCTGCTCGTGTCTTTGTTGTACTTAAGATACAAAAATGATACGAAGGAACCTCATTTTATTTTTCTAGGTAATAGTTCTTCAGCAGCATCACCGATCACGTTTCTGATTCATCCCGATATAAAACCAAACTCGGATCAACACATTGCGTTCTTTAACGATAAAGAATGTCAGTCACTTTCTGTTAGTGGAGGAAAAGGGGCATCTTTAGCACTTTTAACAACAATCGATACGGTCGATGTATGTATTAAATGATATTTACACAGATGTACAATAGTGATTATTAGCTGATTAATCAAATCTTTGATTAACGTCTGATTAGAACTCTTCAATAAATAAAATTATCGACTTATTTTTCAGACAATATATTAAAAAAAAATATAATTAATACATTAACGTTTCGATCTGGATTTGGATCTTCTTCAGAACGGATCTAAAAATATAAAAAAGTAATTAATATTTAGTATCTATTTATTTTTAATGAAATTTGTGAAAGATTTTTTTAATATTATTTTTTCAATATTTCAATATTAAAAAAATTTTTCACAAATTTCATTAAAAAAAAATTGGTTGTCTGTAAAGTCGGTTTACGGACGATAGTTTTACGTGATAACGTTTTCCACTCGAATATCATATTTAATAATACATAACCTAAATTTTAGTAGCTGTCAAACTATATTTTTACCGACTAATAATTTGATCAACCAAAGCAAAATACATATTTTTAAGCAATTATAAGACATTTAAAAGAATGTATATACCTATATTATATATTTGTTAACAAACCGTATAATTTATCTGGCCATCTGTCAGATGTAGCTTTCGCTGGAACAGCCGAAAAAAATGTTGAACGCACACTACTCTCTGACGTCACGCGAGAAGAGAGAGACTATCGCTTATATCGCGCTCTCGCTTGCGGAACGTTACTCTTTTTCGTGCGTGCAGCCGGTGTTTCATCAATTTATAAGACGTTATCACGTCAATAAATAGATACTAAATATTAATTATTTTTTTATATTTTTAGATCCGTTCTGAAGAAGATCCAAATCCGGATCGAAACGTTAATGTATTAATTATATTTTTTGTCAATATATTGTCTGAAAAATTGGTCGATAATTTTATTTATTGATTAGCTGATTAAATTATTAGAAAATTTGTTGATAGCAAAATAGCCACAGAAAAATAACTTTAATAGTCAAATATTTACGATATCGACGTTTCACCAAGGTTTTAGGCTTTCGTGAAGTCTTAAACAGTCCTGTAAACGTAAATTTTTTTTTCTAACAAAAAATTGCTTTTATATTTCAGTATACAGTTCCAAATGGATTTGTACTAACTGTATCGGCTTTACAAGCGCATTTAAAGGGTCACAAAGCACTGAGCGATGCTGTAGATAAAATATATTTAACGTCTACAGGCCAATTAGAGAACAATGTATCCTGCCAAATTAATATAGATCGTATAAATAGCGAATTACCAAAAGTATGCAAGGAGTAAGTAAACAAAATGAAGAATTTTTATCTCTTAAAAACTATTGGGATTTTACTGCTACCATGCGCCGCCTACACAGCATTTCAGCGAACTGTCCTATGCAAAGCGTCTCCTATAGGGTGTGTGCACGAAGCCTATTAGCGCCGCTAGTGGGTAATAGAGAATTATTCAACTCACTTTTTATGGAAATCGCGACATGTTTCTAAGGTGATAAGTCAAAAACATTAGTTGGCCATGATGTGTCAAAAAAAAATGTAATAAGGAAAACTGATGTTAATTTGTTTACACTGACAGCGGAACGTCAAATTAGGGCGCCAATGGTCTTTATTTTACTTAAATCACCATCAGCGCAACAACCCGGAGCATTCCAGATCGCTTAGTTTTCCTATGTTTTCTTTGTAATTAAAAAACTCAATAAAATTATAACTATTTTCACTTTTAATAAACATTGCTCACTGACATACGGAAAATTTGAGTTTGAAGTTTCCCCTAGTGCTCACCACAAACGCTCGCATCGAAAAATTTGTAACTCTGCCTCCCTGCACATAGCCCATAGGAAAGCATTGCTCACTACGTATTTTTGTAAATATTTATTTAAAAATCGAACAAGAAGCATGATATAATATTTTTAAATGAGCTTGACCTCCAGGTAAAATCCCAATTCTAGATACATATTGTAAATTATAAACGCACAAACAACAGAGATCAAAAAAACATTGCTAGACTTATTAAACACATTAATTATGATCTGACTGTAATTCTTTAAACTTTGAAATTGTTTTTAGAGCATGTAGTCTGTTTTCAAATACTCCAGTTAACGAAAACTTGTCAAAAGTAGTGTGCGATGCTTTAAAAAGATTACGATTCGAATCAAATGTAAACGATGTCTGTGAAGAATGCCGATTTGCCGTTCGTTCATCGGCGATCGGTGAAGATTCGGAAGAATTATCCGCAGCCGGTCAGAACGATACGATCCTAGGTTGTACATCTGATGAATCTGTTTTGGACGCCGTTATAAAATGTTGGTCGTCACTGTATTCATTCACAAGTGTCGAATACAGAAGGTGTGTATTTTTTTAAGACTACCAGCTGCCTGGTAGTAGCTAATTTTGTAAGATACGTCCTAGTCCCTACTAGCAATACAGGAGTATTAAATACGCGGGTTGAATAACGTATAATAAAAACACTTGAAAATTCTACGAACAAATTTTATTCAAAAATGATTGCACTGCATCAAGATCAGTCAATTATGCAATGTCTAGTTTAAATTTTTAATATTAAGAAATTGTTATAGACAACATGGACTACCAATAAAGAGCCAAATGGCTGTCGTCATCCAGTTAATGGTACCAGCAGATGTCGCCGGCGTCATGTTTACATGCCATCCAACAACTGGAAATCCTGGACAAATGCTTATTACTGCGAATTACGGTTTAGGAGAGGTTAATTGATAATAGTACCTACTTTTTTTTATTTTTTTGTGCCATATAAATACAAAATACGCCACAGAAAAATAACACTAATCATTATTTATATTTTTCTTTATGGCTGCATATGAGTTCGTTCCAAGCAGCCGTGAACGGTAACAAAACCGTACAGTCTTGTTAATGCGCAAGACTATCTTGCGCAGTATCGATTTTTGAGCTAGTGCGCAAATTAATCTTGCGCAGTGAGAAGACTGTGTATGGTTTTGTTACGTTCGCGGCTGCTTGGAACGAACCTTTCGTCATCCCAAACAAATTTTAATGTATAATACGCGTCACGAATCTAAAAGGCGCGGAAGTTAGATGCGAATGCGGGCTTGCGCTTGTACAGTCTGTTGAAAAACTACAAACTCGCAACTCAACAAAACTTATATAACAATAACAACTTGACAATAGCGTACTCAACTGTACTTTAAAGCAGGAAAGCGACAAGTGACAAAGGCAACGAGCGATCACGGCCAATCACCGACGAGCGCACGTTCCGTGCAGGTAGCTGGGAGGTGGTGGGAGCCTCAACGTGCCTTTGCGACGCTGTTTGTGACTAACTTCCGAACCTTTTAGATCCGTGGCGCGTATTATATCTTCTATGTTTTTTTTTAAAGACCGTCGTATCGGCATCAGTTGATCCTGACACAGTTACGATAAATCGTACGTGGAAAAATGAAGTGACGGTTTCCGATGTGGCAATTGGTAAAAAAACTCATATGACAACAATGTCTGCGAACAGCACTGAAAACAAACAGACTGAACTAGAATTGGCCAGCAAGTCTTGTATTTCGAAAAGTCAATCCATTCAGCTAGCTGAAATCGGCATTATGTTAGAAGAAAAATTCGGCGGGCCAAGAGATATTGAATGGTGTATATGTAATGTAAGTTTATGTGGGATTTTTATCTTTCATCATATATTGCTCAAGGATAGTGTAGCTTTTTATTAGTGAAAGAATTTTTAGAATCGGTTCGGTAGTTCCATAGATTACCCCCTACAAACGATCATACCTCCTTATAATATTAGTATAGACTTTCTTTTCGTTTTTTTTTAGGACAAAATATATCTGCTACAATCGCGTCCGGTTACTTCATTGTCAGTGTATAGTGATTACGAATTAACACACGAATTCGATACGCCAATACTATCTGACTCAGAAGTATTAACATTTGCGAACACGGGAGAAGTACTTCCCGGTGCCATCAGTATTTTGACGCAATCAACTGTTTGTTATCAGTTGGATTATAACCTGCAACAAATGCAAGTCGAGTTTGCCGGTCACAAGAATATTGAAATAAATGAATATTTCTCAGTAACAACGCCCATTACACATCATCGTTTAGCCATTAATGTCCTAACGGTAATTGCCTACTCAAAATATTATAATACTGAATGCAAGCTCGGCCTTGTTCGAGTCAAATTTGAGGTTAGACAATTCCTAGCAACCAGCTCGAAATAGTAGAGAGTTTCTTTCTGTGAACAACTTCATCCTGTTAATTTTGATGTTACATCGTAAAAATTTACTATCATGGTTTTTTCATAACGCGCCAAGAAACGTAAAAAATAAACATTTGTTGATTCACTATTTCTACCACCAGATGTCAGCGTCAAATGTCATTGACAACGCTTACTAACAAGTCGAACTAAGAGAGGAAATCAATGTTCTGTATTATTTTATAGGGATTTCTTCGTCATGTAGGAAAAGAAATAAGTATAACTGATAAAATAAACAGTTTAGCTGTGTTTGGACATGATATAACAAATGAGGAACTCCACAGCCTTGCATTTAAGAGAAACGGGGAAGCAAAAAAACTTAACGTGTTATTCAACACCATTAAGGTAATTTTGAAACTAATGTATAATTAATATACACACCGATTTAATACGTTTAAATGTTTCACTGATTATTGATAAAGTTATTTTAAACCGAAGAAATCAATCACATTTTCAAGTGACCTATTTTTTGTGGAGCTACATACGTTTTAAATTTATCGAATATGGAACTATGTAAGCGAAGCAACTTTAGATTTTCTACGAGACTAGGGCACGTCGACTTTTTCACTTCAAATAGCCTCGTCTGTTATGAAACACTCACATACGAATCTATAAAAAAAATATAAATTATTGATTTTATTAGAAAGCTTGGAACAATACAAAAAATGCAAATTTGGGAACTCAACTCAGTGAAAATTTTCATTTGGATAAAGAAGCTGATCAGTGCTCTACCGCTCAGGAATTGTATAATTTAATTTCTAAAAACTTTCCGGTCTTATACGATGTTATTACGATTCATGGAAGCACTTCAACTGTTAGTGTTTTTTATGAAGTAATATCGATGAGCATCCTTGCTGAAGGAAGTGTTGGTATGTTTTGTTATTTATTTTTTCATTTAACTAGCCGTTAATGTCGGTTTTGAGAGAAGCCCTATATTGACCAGGGTTCTCTCATCGTTACAAATTTTGTTGGTTCATTCATAGACTCGGAAGCGCTCTTTAAGGCCTCTTTTCCACGAGACACTGGTGTCCAGACACCGGTGTTTGATGGAGAATATTCACCAGTGTGGGGACACAGCGTTTGAATTTTTTAGTAGTATTTTGAATGCCGAGATGGATGCACTAGACGACAACGCGTTAATTTTGCTCGGTCTCTTGTTAATAAGAAAAAGACGGCAAAAAAAGGCGAAATGTATGAAGTAACGAAGATTTTGGGTACACCTTTATTAGCCGAAAGGCATGAAAAAGGGCTTTACCCATTCTTATATTTGGATTTACGAAATCATCCAGATAAATTCTTTCAATATTTCCGCATGTCCGTCAAGTCCTTCGATGAACTGTTGTCAATATTAGAAATTCATATAAAAGGCCAGGAAACAAACATGAGAAAGTGCATCACCCCTATAGAAAAACTTATTAACACTAGACACTGACGTGGTGGCGTGTCTCGTGGGTAGAGCACGCTTTATCTCAATGCTTTGCTAAACAGACACAGGTGTCTGTGTTTTTCAATTGTGGCGGAACAGAAACACTTCGAGACACAGTCGCCGTGTCGGAAACCGAGTGTCCGATAGATGTGTTCCGTGGGTAAACATGCATATATTTGTATGATCGGCTAGAATGAGACACCGGTGTCGGACACCGGTGTCCGGACACCAGTGTCTCGTGAAAAAAGGGCCCTAAGACGGTCATCGTTTAGTTCTATAAATTCTAGTACAGTAGAGACGCGTTAATCCGAACCTTCATAATCCGGATTCTTTGGTAATTCGGACAGTCGTTTGATAGTATTATGTACATTGTAGTCCGGATTTTTCCAGTTTCAGTAATCCGGATCATGATACTTAGTTATTGAGTAGCTGTACCGGCATTATTTGCGTCAACACTAGTGGCCGGCGGTGTGTTACAAACAGTTACATACATATTTGTTGTCAGAGAAGTGAAAGAAGTTAGGTGGTTTTAGTATGTATGTAGTCGTTGAAAACTCAGATAGAATTACATAGAGAACGCACTATGGCGCCGCGTAAACGATCACACGTTACTTTATCACTGCAAGTAAAAAACGAAATTCTTGACAAATTAAAAGTTTTATTTTTTACGTATGAATAAATCCTTTGAGCACGCATTTTAGTTTGTTTTCTTGATAATTAAAATTACATCCAGTAATCCGGAAATTTTGATAATCCGGATCAGCTGTGTTTTAATTAGTCCGGGTTATCGCGTCTCTACTGTATTTGTTTTATTCACGGAGTTTTATTCGGAGTGTCGAATTCGTTAGAGCTATGGGTCATTTTTCATATTAGCGTAACTCACAACACTGGTGTAAACAAAACATCCTATTTGCGACGATACGCAATAGATCTATAGCCACTTTACGCTATCGAATTACGAGAAGACACAAAGAAAATGTCTATCTATTTTTTTTTTTAGATCTTACGATAGATCATCTACAAGATGTAAGCTTACTACTTTCTTCTTGTAATAATGTCTTATCTGCGGAGATTCCAATCGCATTTAAAGAAATTTCATCTCTTATTCGACGGTAATATTCAAAATAATGTTACGACACACAAGAACCGATATTAATTGAAAAATGTCTTTTTAGTTCAGGAAATATCGATGATTTTCTCAACATAAAACCTAGCGAAGGAGAAATTTGGTTAAAAATGAATTGTCCAGGAGCGTACGATAAATTTGTAGATTTTATTACAAGACACGGTCATAGAGGATCGCGAGAAGTGAGAAACATCTTTTATTTAAAATCAACCACTTTCGAAATGAGATATCACAGTTTCTAACCGGTACGATTGTTTTTATTTTGCAGCTGGACCTAATGTCCGATTCTTGGGGCTTAGACTTAACAACATTTTTTGTGACTTTACAAAATACTGTTAAAATATCGCACGAAAATGTGGATTCTGCTAAGACTTTTAACGCGGCACAAACAGTAAGACAGCTCGTATCACCCAAGAAAAAATCAACACGGTGAGAACGTTAAAAATAAAATATGACAATTTCCGTTTTATATGTTCTCTGGTTTAATAATTCTTTTTTTTCGTCGAGTATCAACAAAATCGGAAATGTGTAAAATGCAGTAAATAAATACTATACAATTATAAAGGGTAGTACAGTGTAAACTCTTTATAACGAAACTCAAGGGACCGAGCATTTTTTATCGTTATAGAGAGTTACCGTTATATGGAGTGAAGAAAGAAAAACAACCAAATTAACAATAATCTTCAATGTACTGTATAATCTCTTTATAACGAATTTTAAGGAACCGAACATTTTTTTCGTTATAAAGAATTTTCGTTATATGGAGGGAAGAAAGAAAAATAACCAATTTTACAATGTGGTGGAATAATCTTCATTAAATAATAGGAATTTTTCGATAAGTTTGGCGTCATCAAGTGCTTGTTGAATAGATGGTGATGGTTCAGAATGGTCCTCTTTATGTCTGTAAACATTTGCTGACGCCTAAATATGAACATATATCTTCATAATAGAGAATGGCTGTTGCGTTATAAAGAGGGTATTAATGTATAGGTTTTAAGGTAAACCAACCAAATCGTAAAAATTTCGACGTTATAGGGAGTTTTTCGTTATAACGAAGGACGTTATAAAGAGTTTACACTGTATTTAAACGAGTGAGTGTAAATTATAATTTTGGGTGACAAAAATAATCAATTTGGGTTACTGTATTACTAAGTGAGCGACTGACTGCGCGTGACGAGAAATCAACAGAACAGCAACTTACAAACATCCATTTAAGTTACATAAAATACAAAATGGGAAGCTTCATAATATTTGAGCGACCTAATATTTGTTTGAGTGTCAACGTTACGTCCTGCATTTTTTTCAAAATTTGGCAAATGATTTATTTATTCTGAGCGGCATTTTTTCTAAAAAATATATATTTAATTGACTGTCAATTAAATATACATTTTTTAGAAAACGCAGTTCTATTCAAACAATTAACTATTTAATTCGCATACCTCGTTATCGTTCACCCCGGAATTGTTTTTTTAAAAACTCCACATTTGCCCCTTCCCGTTTCACTGCGAGACAATTCGCATACCCCTTTATCGTTCACCCCGGAATTACGATTCGCATACCCGTTTATCGTTCACCCCGGAATTTTTTTTAAAAAAACTCCACCTTTGCCCCATCGCGTTTCACTGCGAGACAATTCGCATACCCCTTTATCAAAAAAAGCGGTGGTTTTAAATCTTCATGAAAATGTAAGTTTTAAGTTGTAGTCTCAAAGTGAAAAAAAAATAAAAAGTAAAAACAAAAGAAAATATCTGCTTCAAAATTACCGAAGGCATTCTAGTCACTCACTTAGTCATTTAGTCGCTCACTTAGTAATTTAGTCACCCAACTATTATTTTAATATCTCAAGTTATTAAAACAGTATCTCATCATCAGTCACCAAGTTTTTTTTTTTATTCGACCGTTTTATAATTCCCTGATTATAAATAAGGAGACTCCGACTTTATGAGTTTTTTCTTTACGAGAGTGCTCTAGAGACAATCAACATATAAAGCAGAGAACTACCTGTAAAGCCTATTGAAATTTAACTTAAAAACTCGATTGAAAAAAAAATTATTGTATTTTGTTATGTTTTAGGTTCGTCTTGAAGTATTTAGTAAACCTTTGCCGCAATTCTGTACAAAAACGCGAGCAAACGAAAAGTGCCTTAGTATTAATAATTCACAAATTCCGTTTAGCATATCGAAGGCTCTCTCTGTTACTTTTCAGAAATGGGCTCTTGCCTGATACCGCGTTAATATATCACTTGACGCATTATGAAATAGGCAGACTTATTGATGGGGATTTCACTTTAATTGCCAAGTAAGATTTATACAACGCATATGAACTTTAATACACTTTCCGTTTGTACTAACTACTCCTATTTTAGAGCGAATCGAAGACGGAGATTGTATAAACAGTGGGATAACCTGAAGTTTAACGAACTCAATTACGGAATCCCAAAACCTATTGATTTTTCGACATCGAGTGAAACAAGACTCGATGGGTTAAAAATCAATGGTACTCCTGTGTATCCTGGAAACATTACAGGAAGAGCTTGTGTCATACAAGACTTGAGTGAAATTAGTTCACTTCAAGCAGGTAACTGTGTAACCTTGAATTTATTAATTTCGCATAAAAAGCATTAAGGTAGTACGAGCACCAAGGCAACTTTAAACAAAATACTTGATTTTTTTTCTTATATTTCGGTAGATGGATGATATGTTTTCATTGATTTCTCCAAAACTAGTAGGTGGAAATTAAAAAAAAAACTATTTAAATTAAAGTTAAAACTTTATTGAAAACAAAAAAAAACCGTTTTGCCTGACTAATTAAAATCTTTTTAATTAAATATCATTTTAATTAGTCGGGCACAACGGTTTTTTTTTGTTTTCAATATTTTATTAAGGTTTTAACTTTAATTTAAATAGTTTTTTTTTTAATTTCCACCGACTAGTTTTGGAGAAATCAATAAAAACATATCATCCATCTACCGTTTTACCATAAAGCCAATGTTAAATATGCGTACTTTTGAAGTCATTTATTTATTTAAATAATCGGGCAAACCCCCTAAAATTTTCAGAATTGGTTTAGACTTAGTCCAACTTTATATAAAAAAAAATCAAGCCTTTTATTTAAAATTGGCTTGGTGCTCGTACTACCTTAAGTATTTACCAATTTAAATTCTTTTGTCATGTGATTTCATTATTGAAATTTAAAACGGACATAATCAATTTCTTCTAGGGGACATTTTAATAACACATTCTACGGATATTGCCTGGTCACCGTATTTCTCAATGCTTAGTGGAATTGTGACCGAACTTGGAGGGCTTATTTCGCACGGTAAATTAATCAATTAATATTACGTAAATATAAAATTTAAAAAAGAAAATTGTGGGAAACTTTTTATTTTACAGGTGCTGTAGTAGCTCGTGAATATGGTTTGCCCTGCATTGTTGGCGCTCAAGGAGCAACATCAGTGTTTAAAACTGGAGATAAAGTTATATTAGTGGCTAGTAACGGACAACTAATGCATTTTTAATTAATAATATTAATATATCCTACATATTTGACTTTATACCTTAAACTTAATATGAAAAATAAAATTTATACGAACTCACGGCGTTCTTCATGCAACATAAATTAGAAATCTGATGAAATGAACACTTACTTCCCTCAATTTCAGTTAAAAAATTACAGTATTTACACGGCAATTTAAAATGTCAGAGTTTTGTAACAATAAACAGGTTCCCGCTTAGCGCCAATTCAACTACATTGAAGTTGGTGAAAACGCACTTGGTAAACCAGAATGTAAAACTAAAAAAAAAAAACAAAATTAAACTGTAGGTAAAATGAGGGTATTCCCCTAAATAAAATGTTTAAAAATATAGCTGAATATAGACATTCTGGTCGAAGCTTTAATATGACAAAATTTTAGACATAATATATCCATGGAAAAAACATTTTTGTAGAGGTTAAGTTATTTTGTTGATATAAAAATTACTATCAAAACAAAGTTCAGTTAAAATTTGATAAATATTTGTTGTTGTTTTTCTTGTACACGTGTTAGCTCATTATTATTATTATTATACAGCGTACTGTCACAATTTTCAACTGACATTGTAGAATTTATTCAAATTAGCATTGACTAATATTTTAGTGAAATTTACTGAGTCAGTATTGGTAATCTTATTTTCTTTTATTGCCGCCATGTTCAGAGTTATCTGGAGCAGCCTGGAGTAACTTCGTTTATTTTTTAGAAATGGTGACAGTCCGAGAATGGGAACAAATCATTTGAGATAAAATGATGTAATGAATATCAATATTTTTTTCTTAGATAACTTATAAGAGCAGCTATTGCTAAAATCTTATAAATAGCAATAACGGTGTGATTTAATATATTGTCGAAAAAAATGGAGAACAAAATGTGCCGCTTGTGCGGTAATGTAGAAAATAATATGTTAAATATATTTGAAAAAGATGCTAGAGATGTTCAATATATTCATAAAATAAAATCGTGTGTACCAATTGTGGTTAGTATATATTAATTAGCGTGATTTTCATCTCATTTTCTGTAGAAAAATAAATATATTTCTTATGTTCTTTAGATATATCGCTCAGATCCGCTGTCAAAAGTACTATGCAGAAAATGTGTTGTAAGAGTCGATGAGTATTATGAATTTCGGGAAGCTTCGGTTATGACAAATGAAGAATATATTTCACGAATCAAAGATGCCGATGATACATCTGTATTGCTTTATTTGAGTGCTGTAAAAAATTACTCAGTGCAGGTAACTTTTTTTTTTGTTTAAAAACAATCTGAAGTAAAATATTTCTCTTTGACCGTTCTTTGTCTTCTATAGAATGCAGAAGTTCCGCCACTTACTCCAGTGAAGCGAATTCCTTCACCTGATTCATCGTGTAATATAAAATCTGAAATTGTAACTCCTGAAAAGAATATGGCTTTGAAAATACTTACTCCTTCTCTGATAAACAATTCTCTGGTCGAAACAAAGTGTGCGAGCTCAGTAAACATCGATGAAAACGTGAGTTCGGAAAATAAAATATCAGAACCACTATCACTCCTGCAGTGTTCATTAAGAGTTATCAATTCAGTACTGCAGTGTGAGGGGAAGAAAACACCTGAACGTGATTTGAAAGTTTCCAAGAGTGAAAGTAATGCTTCGAAATTAATCGGGAATAGACGGCTTTCTGATAAAGTTCGTAGTGTCGGTGTAAAACGATGTTTGGAGGACGGAACAAATTTACTCAAAGAGTGGTTGCAGTCGCAAAATTTAGGAATTAAACGTGTTAAATTAGAATCAGTGGATCCACAAGAACCCGAAATAACGATTTCTTTAGAAGGAGAATCTTCTGATTCGTTTTCAACTTCAGCTCCGAGTGAAGAATATGAAGAAGAGAAATGGGTATGTCAAAAATGCAAAGCAACATTCGAGGACATTTGTCAGTTGGCGTTACACGAGGAGAAGCACATAAAAACCTATATCGGGCCGAGAGTCGATTCGGCCGAATGGAGTCACGACGGAGAAGATTTGTACATTAGGGATAAGTGGTTATTTGATATCAAAGAAGAGAACGAATTGTACGAAGAAGATAACAAAGAAGATATTAAATTGTCTATTGACAAACTGTTATCGGTCAATATATCTGAGCCGGAAGAAGTTCAGAAACCCCCGGTTATTGAAACACACACTAATAGTACATTGGCACCGACCACGTTGTTCGGGGGAGTAGAGTTCAGAAAACTCGATCCGAAAATTCGTAGGAGCGTCTACAAAAGCAGCATATCTAAAGGCAGAAAAGTATACGTATGTCCAAAATGTCGACACTGTTTCAAAGATGCATGGAGCTTGGATAAACATTTTATTAATTATACTTGTACTAGAATTTGTACTTTTTGCAACTTGGAATTTGACAGAGATAATGTTGCGTACTTAGAACACGTAATGGTGCATAAGAATGAGAAGAATTTCTTATTTCACCTAAGGAAAGCAAAAAAACAGTACTATCGTTATCTGCAAACCCATAGAAGAAACTATACAGTAAAAGTCAGCAGTAACCTTAAAGAAGTGTTGAATTATACCGGTGATCCCGTCGTAAGACAAGTCGTGAAAACGATCCCGGCACCGCCCGCCGCCGTAAGTGATCCAAAGGAATCAATTAACAGGCCTAATCAAGCGTACTATTGTCGAAAATGTTACAGAATATTTTACAAATTATCCGAGTTACAAATGCACTTTAATAAATGCCAAGAATTCTCGGCGGATGCATACAGCATCATTCCGGAAATGAATCCTCCAACAATGAGTTATTCAGTCGATAACGCAATGATGCAGAGAACGTCTTCAATTATCGACAAAAGGCCGTCTTCAATTATCGACAAAAGACCGTCTTCAATTATCGACAAAAGACCGTCTCCAATCGCTGACAAAAGGTCATCTGCAATTATCGAAAACAGACCGTCTCCGAGTCCGTCTTCTCGTTCTTCCGACGGCAATCAAACTTGGGAGTGCACCATTTGCTGTTGCGCATTCCCGTCATCTCAGTCTCGCAATAGTCACATGCGAATACACAAACGTGCTCCTCAAGAATCAGTCAAAATACCGATACCGGTTCAAATGTATTCGAGTCAAGATTTCATGATCGATCGCCCTACCACTTCGTCGGCGGTGGATTCTTCAAACGTCGACGTAAATCTTGCACGTCTAATACAGAGCGGACAGTTGACCATCCGAACAAAATCGTCGCCGTCTGCTCCTACGAAAATACAAGTACCGCAAAATAAAGTTCCTTCGACCATGATTCCAAAACCGCAGTCTACCCCTCAAAGAACCCAAAATACGCCTGCGCAAATTACTCCCCAAAACTCCAAACCGATAAAATGTATTCCTTGTGGTCAAACGTTTCCTTCAAAATCGCACTTGTATTTCCACAAAAAAACGTGTGACTTTCTTAGCACCGCCGAACTGATACCGATACCCCAGCAGGTACACCACAGTGAGCCGGTTCAGCAGCCGAGCAGTTCCGTTGTTAGAC
The DNA here is from genome assembly GCA_963575645.1 of Xanthostigma xanthostigma. Taxonomy (NCBI): domain Eukaryota; kingdom Metazoa; phylum Arthropoda; class Insecta; order Raphidioptera; family Raphidiidae; genus Xanthostigma; species Xanthostigma xanthostigma. Next base: position 9,656,983 of record OY754469.1, on the reverse strand, counting down.
CGAGCCAGGCGAGTTTGATAAGGAAACGTCCGGACGGAGTTTGGCTGGTTCCGTCTGTCAAGAAATATAAATGTATCCCGTGCAATAAGAGGTTCGGAAACAAAGCTGCGTTGTATTCGCATAAGAAAAACGACTGCAAGAAGTTGAAAACGGGAAAAACTTACGAATGCCCTTTTTGCAAACGTAAATTTGGAACCCAGACACAGTACACTACCCATATTTTGTACGATCACCCGGAATAGAGTAAATTAAAATCAAAGTAAATACTTTGATTCAGATAGAAAGAAAAACGTGTATAATAGTAGCTTATGAATTGTAACTTACAGTTATTACGTCTAGCTTAATATTTAAATTTACAAGCATTTCTGTAACACCGTTGAAACTAAAGTAAAGGAGGTAAACAAATAAGAGCTAATTTTTCGCCTATCGATAATATTACATTAAAAACATAATGCTTCTTGGTATGCTTGTTATTTAAATAGTCGATAAAAGTTCGATAAAACGTCAAAGATATTTTTAAAGTGTTTTTGAAAAGCAGTTATTATGATTTAATGTTAAATTTCGCAAGCAAATTTTCCATAAACATTAACTGTAAACAAAAACAGAAGAGAGCTTTGAATAAGACACTTTTTTGTCATCTGCATATGATCGTTGAAAAAAGGTTTTTATTTACCCACCTCTTTTACAATTATATGATACAGTGGAATCATAATTTAGTGAAGTGACTTTGGGAAATCCCTTTACTTTTTAAAGTTATCCACTGTTCCGAGGTTTGTAAATATTGAAATAAGCGCCCTATTGTGAATAGAACGTTTTTTTAACTGAACTAGCATAAACAAAATCAACGGAACGGAAAATTGGAAATAAAAAATTGCGCTTTTTCAAACTAAAATCGCTTTTTGCCATATACTTTTGTGTGTTCACTGGAAACGATGTTCACTATTTCGCTATGTGGCGCTAACTGGCGGTACTATTTGCAAATAATCGCAGTTTCATTTAAATACAACATGATATGAAGAGAAAAATGATAAATTATCTATGCATTGAATTGTTAGTGATTAATTAAAACCCTCTTAATATTTGTGAGATACGTTTTCTTAATCTATCAATTAAAATATTGTTTCATGCGTCACTTTTTTACATTCTCGCAAATTTAAATTAAATGTGATGTGAAAAAACCCGTGATTTCGTCAAACGTCAAGTTTTGTTTTTTTCCAGAATATTTTTAAAAAGACCGACAAACATCGACTACCTTATAGATAACAATGAAAATTAATTTTCCGACAAACCATAGTAACAAACTATGCGCAAGTTTTCTTATTTTGCCACCGAGACATACGGAAACAGTTTAGGTCCACCCACTTGCACATTGCCCATAATTTATGCTACGAAAAAAATTGCAATAAAGTTATTTTTCAAGTTCATCTGAACACAATATGATAATTTTGCAAAGGTATTAAATTTCTAGTCGAAAGATAAACATTTTAATGTCCCACCGGCTCATGAAAGCCACAAAGTAAATATTTTGGCTGTCTGGAGGACTATCTATCTATCTATCTACTGTTTTAATGAATTTGGGAATAAAAATTTCATATCCTTTTCGTTTCTCGAGCAAAAAAAAATGTTTGCATAGGCAGAAACTACTGAACAGTCGACCGACTAAAAATTGCTTGCCAAGTGCCTGGCCTAATATTACAATGAGGCTGTCCCACATTTTTTTTCTCTTGAGGGTTGTGTACCTAAACAAAGTTTTTCGTGTTAAATAAAAAGCAAGTAATTTCTAATAGTACACGTTTTATAATTATTTATTAGGTAGTATAATAAACTGTATATATTTTTAAATATAGCTTGTATATATCTATTTTTTATTTGTGAACTCTAGACTTGTGTTCGTTTCAAACTCTGAACATTATTTATGTCATCGTACAGTCGAAGCATGTAGTTAGTATTAAAGTGTCGTTTGAATTACGCAAAATTATTTTCTTGTTTAGTATTTTAGCTCAATAAAGATCGGCGCATAAGTTTTTATGGCATTGTATATACTTGTATCAATCTTACTGGCACACAAAAAAAGTTCGTGGCTAAGGTCTTTTTATTTTAAGGAAAAGTCATTTTCTGAGCGCCGTCAAATTCGTACTTTTAGTGTCGGTCAAGATTTGCTTATTAATAAAAAAAAATTAGAGGCGCTGATACTGAATAATTTAAAGATTTCGTTGTTTCAAAGAAAGATTCGAAGACTGCGTTGCCGAATTTTATAAGTATAGCTGCGTTCCAACCTCTCTGAGAACGGTAACAGAACCGTCACAGTCATGTGCAGTAATTAAAACGAAACTGTATCAGTTTTGGAACATGTTTTAGCGACTGCGCATGACTGTAATAGGTGTGTCATCGTTCCCAGAGAGGTTAGAATTCATTTAATATGTAATATTGTTATTGGAACTCCCAAAACTCAGACAGTATTGTCATATACCTGCAAAAAATAGTACTAGTATATTATGCATTTTGTGTATAAATAAGTAAATGGAACACTTTAAGTCATAATCTCGTACTTTTTATCTTTTTTGAAGTTGTAAAAATGTTTGTTTAATGTATTTATTATACATTGACTACCTACTTATAAATAAATGTATGAGAAATACTAACAATTTTTACTTAGTTTAATAATAATAATTTGATAAAAGTGAATTGTTTTCAGTATTTATTACATAATATTCAATTTAACTTTTATCCGGCTACGAAAGATTTCTGTCGAAACCGAGCAAAAGCCGGATATATTACTATAATATAAATTTATAGAAATGTGTTTCGTGTTCATTAAATAGGTTGTAAAGTAGGTATATAGGTATTGTCCTGTTTTTTTTTCTCTTATTTTTTACTAAAGAGCTAAAATATAATATTTATTATTTTCAATTCTTAAACTAATACCTAAGTGGAATAGAAATTTACGAAAACAGTCTTGATTAAATGGTTTATTTTATTTTATGTACATGTTAATTACAAATTGAATTCATTAATAATTAAATCGACTGCTTCAACAAAACTTTTACAAACAGCACTTGGAGGCGGTGAAATTTTAGTTTCATCACCGATTTTATATTTCCCTGTCTGAACTAGAAATCCTCTTATTCCAGCATCCATTGCCCCTTTAATATCGTCTGTTACATCCTAAAAATGAATATTCCTTGAAATTTATTATATATTTGAATTGATATTAAATTTATTGACACACCACGGACGAGTACTTAAAATTTATTCCGATGCCTGTAGCTAATTTATAGCATCAGAATAAAACGATCAGTCGAGCTGTGTAAAGAAGATATAATTGTTTGTTTTTTGCATCTGTTTTTTTGCACTTACATCGCCAATCATGATGGCTTCATTCGGTGGAATATCGTCCAAAGCCGACATGAAAAATGACGCATTTGGTTTACCGACTAGTTCAGCTTTGCATTGCGCTGAATATTCAAGTCCTTTTACGAAACAGCCTGGACCTAGCGCTAAACCATCCGGTCGTTTATAATATTTTCCTGCGTGTATGGCTATAAGACTCGCGCCTTCTAATAAACATCTATACATTACAATAATTTCATTTTGTTATGGTTAATTTAACCAATTTTGGCATCGGTGTCAAACTGGGTTAACCTCTGACCCTTTTCCTCTCCCCCCTCAGAATTAAAGAGGAGTTTTCCTATTCAAATATTATTATTTATAATTCCATTTAGTTTTTTGAGGTTTTTATGGATCACTTTCATTAAAACTCTGTTGTCGAGCGTTTCTAATTTAAAATATCTATATATATCTGTTGAATTTATACATGAGGAATACATGGCTCTGTTCCAGCCTCTCTGAGAACGGTCACAGAACCGTCAATCACGCGCAGTAGCTAAAATGAAACTGTATCGGTATTGGAAAATGTTTTAGTTACTGCGCATGACTGTGACGGTTCTGTTGCCGTTCTCAGGGAAGTTGCAACAGAGCTTGTCCCTTGCTGCGTGGATCTTTGACTGAACCAGTCTGACACCAATTGAAAAAAAAAAACTACCTAAAAGCATCGTTTAATTTTTCATAATGAAATTCGCTTGGCGCTAAGCCAACGACAACGGCGTCAGGTTTCTCATTTTCCTTTACGCCCAAACCTTCAAAATCTTCTAATGCTTCGGGTTCTAATAATAACATCGGTTTAAGATTTCGTGACACAATTACAGATCGTGCTGCTGCTAATGAACTAAACATCTCATTTTTATCTAGCGAAAACCCCAAATTAGTCAAACGATTATACAAAAAATTGCTGCTTTCTTTCGTTGTATTTGTAACAAAACGAATTTTTAAGTTTGTTTGGCGTAATCTGAAATGTAAAATTTAATGATGGATTTATCAGAAATTATATATTAATCATGATAAAACTGACAGAATGTATGATATGAAATACAAAATACGTTAAATAGATAATTTCAACAATCAGCATACTTGCAAAGTGCTTCAACGGCTCCCGCTATAGCATTATTATCTATATGGAGAGTACCGCTTAAATCAATAAGAACAGCTCGGATCATTGTCTATATATATTATACAAATATTTTTATATTGTTTAATGACTTCTGATCCCTAAAAGCAAATAAAATAATTTTGACGTTTAAATGTCATTCTTATAGTGTTTTATTTTTCTTGATATTTGGTAATGCTCTGTTGCGTCAATGTTGAGAACAGTGTTTTATGACATTTCTGAACACGTGTTTTGCCGCTAAGTGCTAAAATTTTATAAACGTCTTTTTGTGTATTTTTAAATAAAAATGGCATTTACTCAACAGACTTCAGGGAAAACGATCGTTCCTTGGTTCAATAGGTAATTGTTTAACGACAATTTCTGTCAAGAAAGTAAAATAAACATGTTTTTTTGTATTTGTAGAAACGAGTGGTTATTTGTTTTCGAACAGTTGTATTGCAAAGAAAATACACTTGAAAATAAACAGAAAGCGTTAGACGTTCTGCTAGTATGGAAAACACGCATGCCTCTCTTACCGGCAGGCGTTGAAGGCACACTTATTATATTGCGAGTTCTAGTTTCTTGCCCAGACGTAAACCCAACAGTTTCAAAACATGAGATACAAAATGTATGTACAATGTACTCATCAGCTGTTACGAGATTTCTTAACTTGTGTGCAGCGTATGACAATCGTCAAGGAACCTTCTATCAAAAAGCAAACGAAATGAAAATTCCAAACTGGATTGTCGATTTACGTCATATTAGTGCCCACAGTTCTGATCTTCCAGATTTTTACACTCTTCACAAAGCTTGCGTATTTGCATTAGATTGGTTAAAAAATCAGTATTGGATACCCGTTAATCAAAACATTAACGACTGTATAACGGATTCTGCGCACAGTGTTCAAGAAACCGAAGAAAAAATAGTTACGATCATGAGTTTGTACGAGTGTATAATTATATGTCAGCACGAGAAATGGAATTTAAAAAGAATATCAGATATATCCGATGTGGAGTCGAGACGACTAATGTTGGAAAGCTTAAGCCATGTTCATTGGGTGAATAATTATACGGAATTGACGTATGTTCAGGCGGAACTAGAAAAAGAAATGTCTAACTTTTTGAAAGTTAAAAGTGTCGGTTCCAATAAACATTCGTTATTGATTGATGTTTTAGTTAATGGAGACACATTTTTATGTGAACCCGAATTAGCCCAACAATTATTTGGAGGTACAGTTAATTAACAATAATAATACTTTATTTTTTCTGTGCTGTATCATCGGAGAGCTCTGTTGATCTTTATTTTATTGTACGTTGCTTTTTAAAGTGAAACTTTTATTCTATCGCCCCGAATTTTTCTGGCCGTCTGTTGCATGTCGCATTACAGGCGGCCGCGGAGTAGGGGTAAAGTGAAAGGCGCTCGGTAGAGCAACCAAGGCCAATATGGCGGCGGGCATCAGCTGACCGTGTAGTATGTATAACACATAGTCAGTCTGTCATGCGGGCAAGTGCTGTACAGTGTTTACATGTTTTTATTCGTGTATTCATGTGAATATTGTTGTTTATAATTAATCGTGATGGATAAGTGTCTACAATCCAACGCCTACAATCCAATAAAAGTTTCACTTGCGTCGTGGTTTCTTAAAACCACACAACTGTTTTTATTTTATTTTTCAGATGGTTCAATAGAACAATTACCGTGGAGTTTCGTGAAACTTTGGAAGAAACTGATTAATTATATTCAAAAAAAATACATACTACGATCACTTATTTTGAAATTATTTTCTGTATCGAACTCGAGCAAAGAAACAAATTTAAGAAGAACATTGGCTTCGCTGTGGCTAATTGAGTTAGCAAAAGGATTTTCAAAACATTTTCTTTGTCAAGGCATACTACAAAGAATACAAAAAGTAAGGCATTATGAACTCTGTCGGTTGTTTGTATCTGTCATTAGATATTTACGGTTTTAAAAAAGTTTCAATACTTCGTAATATTTAGGCTCCATCTTTCTGCACGGCGTCCATACTATAGATGCCACGAATATTCGGCTACTTTTTTTAATATTCGGTATTCGGCCGAATGTTGCGTACTATTCGGCCGAATATCAAATCATGGGGAAAAACGCACATATTACTCAAAAATATGCGATTTTTTTTTTAATAGTAATATTTTGTAAAGCTTTTGGTGAACAAACAGTGATATATTTTAGTAATAAGGACTATTAAATATTAATAACACAATTTGATTAACAATGAACAAATAATGCTTGTCGTGACACGGTCTAGTTGCGCAAATGAAACAAATACGCCCGCGGCGTTGCTACCGTACGCTCCGTAATGGGACGATTCGTAACCTGTCACCCGCAAAATGTACACATAATTTGCCGAACATTCGGCGCTTCGGCCGAGAACATGGCCGAATATTCGGTATTCGGCAAAATCACTATTCGTGGCATCACTAGTCCATACCACTAGTATAACAATTCTGTAAATTCTTTAATCATAATTTTACCGGTTTCACTAATTTGTTTATTTTTTTCCAGGAAAATAATTTAGGCGATCTCAGTCGTTCAGAACTGAATAGTTTAATCAGCAACGAATGTGAATTTTTACATCCCAAAACGAAAAACAATCTCACATTTAACTGTATTTTAACAGTGCCATCTGTTGCAACCAATCTGAATGTTTTCACGCAGTATGTTCTGTCGAACCCTACAGAATACACGAAAATATATTTACCCTAGTAAGTACACATCAATCTAAAAAATGTTTTAAAAGCTTTGTTTATTTTTTTTAATTTCGTCTGCCGACTGTACGATTGTAGTCTGTAACAGTTGAGCGTGATTTAATGGGATTTTTTTGGTGCTGACATCTGGTGGTAGAAAATTAAAGTATAGCTAAATGAGATTGTCACTTGTTCATCTCAAATTGGGAATTTCGAAGCGTACCAAGTCTAATGAATCGTTTTTGTTTTCAGCTTTTTAGAAATAATCGACCCGCCGATTTCAGAAAAAACTAAACGGGGGATCTGTGAAATTGTAGAAGTTTATACAAACTCGTCGACAGTTTCACGCGGTACTGATTTAAAAAATTCCAAAATTTATACCGTCGATGATATAGAACAGTCGGGTAGTGGTGATAATGAAATTGAAATGAAGAAAATGAAGCTAGCAAACGATATTGAACTTATAAATAATGATAGATCAAAATTAGTGAATTCGGATGCAGAGAAGAATAATATATGGGAACATGCATCAGGTATCTACTATTAAATAAGCCGGCTCTGTTATTTGTAGTGATGTGCCGGATATCCATATCTGTATCCGCGGATATCCAAGGAAGAAGAAAGATCCGTATCCGTTAGTTTTATGGCGGATCTTATACCTTATTAATTTTCAATTCATAGATGAAATTTTATATATATAGGTGATTAGGTAATAATGAAAAACTGTTAAATTCCATTCAGATTATTTTTTATTACTTAAAATCGTATTTGGCACCTTTATTTTGCAAGAATTTATCGTAATGAGTACCATACCAGTACTGTAGTACATAACTTAAAGGTACTAATAAAAAACTATCTTTATAATGAGATATTGCACTTCGATCTTTGAAAAGAGACAATCTGTTATGAGAGTTAACTCTTAAAGAAGTCATTAACTTTTTCCCATGACAGATTGTCTCTTTCCAAAGGTCGATGTGCAATATTTACCGCCGCGTACTCTAAGAAAGTTAAGATCCGTATCCGCGGATCTTGAAACCAAATATCCGTATTCAGATCCGTATCCGCGGATATGCATTTTTAACGATCCGGCACATCACTAGTTATTTGTATCGATTAAGTGTAAACATTAACTTTTTATGTAACTTTTCAGCACATATCGATTTTTCTAAGAGTCCTCTTGGATTACTTCCGTGGCAAAAAACAGACGAAAATCCTCTTTTGAAGAACATTTTCAAAATCAAACAGGTGTGTGCTTTAAATTTAAAAATTATAGGGATATGTGAGTGGTGGTAAAGTTACTATCCATTGTGCTAGAGAGATAACCATGAAATCGACCCAAAATGGCCGACTGACAGAACATGGTGATGCAAAACTGTCACATTTGCAGCACACAGAGCCAACGCATGCGCGCAAATGCACATGGGCTGCTTTTTATCTCGATTGGTTCTGTAGTTCCTGGATAATAAGACCAAACTCTCTTTTTTTACAGGCTTAAGATTATCGGCATAGAACTCAATGTTAAGGAGATGTCGTGTCAGATCTTCAGTTGTCACTTCAGGTAATTGAATATAATAAACGAATTTAATATATTATCAGTCGATTTATTGTGCATTTTATATTAGTAAAAAAGTTCAATATATATACCTATATTATTTCTGGCACCCATTATTTAACAAATTGTCATGCAAAAAAAGACGACCTATGTAAGAAAAAACAAAGGAAAGTTAATATTTGTCACAATTTTTCTTACAATAAGCCTGTCTATATTAAAAATTACTAATCTATCAAAATATTTTCAACAAAAAACGATCGTATTTATAGAGAAAAACAAAAAATAAATATATATATATAGTACACACCAAAATATCTAAACCTTTTCTATGCAATGTAATAAAAAAAAAAAACTATTCTAAATTCAATTAAACTAATTCTTTACGGTTGGAATTATGGTAAACTTAGATAATACGAACTTTCAAAAAGGCAAATTATATTTAGCTGCCATATTTTTAAACAGCTCAAAAAACAAAAGCATTCGTGCATCGGACATTTTTTTATTTTCGAGTGCGTTGTTATTTATTGTTCTATATTGGCGACATCTGTTATTAGAAATTGAAGTATTGTCGCAAGTAGATATCCTCAAACACAGCCATATTTTCTAGTTTTTTCTGAAGCATGTAATATCAATGTCGTTCATATTATCACAAATATACCAACAGTTTAAAAGAAACTTAAAATTAAATAACAAATCATAAAAAATATAACATTTCAACAAAACCTCTTAACTAAAAGAATAACCATATTTGTAATGCTTGGCCGATTTACAAAATTTGAGTGTTTTATAGTATAAAGTTCAAAAACGTCTAATATTAGCAAGTATTGCCACAAATAAAACAATTTTGCAATTTTGTTACAAATTTATCGATACATCGCACTCAGTGTTCTGCATACACAGAAGTAATTCAAATTTATTTATTTATCGGTACCTGCGTCTTTTATTAATTTTAGAATCCTTTCAAAAAAAAAACATATTTACAAAAACTGTTTCAATTTCTTTTAAAGAAATCAAAATTATTAAAGAATTGAATAAAAACAAAATCGTGCAAACTGCATTTGGCACCGAAAGAAATATTCTATTTGAAACAGCTTGAAATTTACAACAGCAGGTGGCAGCAGTGTGCTAGCCTCTAAAACTGCAATCACAAACATTCAAAGGTAATGTGAAATTATATCAACTCAATTATCTTCATAAATATCGGTAGAATTGAATAGCACGATAGGTCTGATTGAACAGTCGATAAATATGTTAATCTCAATAAACACTACAAAAAAAAAATAAGTCAAACGGAAGGCCTTTTTTAAAAAGCTTAAGGCACTGTCTTGTAATATAAAAAAATAAAATTAGCTTTTTTTCTGCAAAAAAAAGTTATTTGTCGTCCCACTTTTTGTTTCTTTTGGGGCTAAGAATCTTTATTACAGATAGGCTATAATTTTTCGGAAACACTATGCAATAAAAAAATTGTTGTCGCTTTGGAATTTAATAGGTGATGGCCTGACTCGTCTTATGTCAGTAGCCGAATGTATAATACTCGCCACAGATCTAAAAGTTTCGAAAGTTAGTCACAAACAGCGTTGCAAAGGTACATTTTAGAGCCGTTGAGACTCCCACCACCTCCCAGCTACCTGCACGGAACGTGCGCTCGTCGGTGATTGGCCGTGATCGCTCGTTGCCTTTGTCACTTGTCGCTTTCCTGTTTTAAAGTACAGTTGAGTACGCTATTGTCAAGTTGTTATTGTTATGTTAGTTTTGTTGAGATGCGAGTTTGTAGTTTTTCAACAGACTGTACAAGCGCAAGCCCGCATTCGCATCTAACTTCCGAGTCTTTTAGATTCATGGCGCGTATTATATGGTTTGGACGGTTCTAAAGCATTTGTTGACAAATAATGATTCAATTCTCGAACTTGCTTATAAACCACGCCTTTTATGTAGTGATAATTAAAATTAAAAATAATTAATAAACCGATTTTTTAAATTATTGGTAACATCCGATTAAAAATTGCTAGCATCCCATTAGTTTTTTTTTTATATTCAACAGATAATTATGTAATTATAATTACAAACTCACTGATAGAAATAATATTACAATTCCGTAATTATTTGCTAATCTGCATTTTTTAATAGTAGAAACTTCAGTAGTTTGTATTAATTATACCGAGTAGTATTATATTAAATACTTATTGTAATTGATTATATTTATTGATATCTAATGTTAAAATAAAAACTGTGTTTAAGCGTGGGTCCATCATCAAACAGTAGTAACGGGGTTCCCACGCTTTTTTAGAATTTTGCATACCTTGAAATAACGCACGCCCGCAATATTTCCAGTTAGAAGGATTATGATTCTGAAACAAGGCCACTTCGAATATTTCTTAGCCTGACCCCACGGAAGCTAAATACAACCCGGCTTGTCTGAATGCAGAGTAGTAACTAAGGCCCTCGCCTGGGGCGCAAAACCTCGGTGAGCGCAATCAGCAATGCGATTATCATAGTTTTATTTGAATATGTTAATCAACCAAATTTTGCGCGGGCGAAATCAGAATTTTGTATTGGGCGACGATGAATCCAGCTACAACACTGTCTGAATGAAAACAAATGAACGGTATTAAATTAGCCAATCCAAAGAATTCAACTTTCTTATTGGTTCAAAAAGCAGGCAGGCATTAAGGACGTAGTCCTATGTTCAGGCTCGTTTTCAACCGTTATTACAGAATTTTTTTTTTAAATCAAAATAATGTACGATGTTTTCAATTTTGTTACATGTTTTTACTGACATCGTAAATTAAGAAAAAAAAATTTTTTTTGCTTAATTTTACACCATTTTATAATTGTTTTTTTAACCTAAAGTAGACAACTTTAAATGGAGGTAGGTGGGTAGCGCGGGTGATAACGTCACTTGGAGTCAACTGAATTATAAAAATTAAATTGGTTATTGTTTCGTAGGCTTGTGGCTCTATCCCGTACTAGAAGTAAACATTTTTATTGATAAATAACAAAATGGCGGGTTTTAGAAAAAAAAACAACGAAAAAATCGTGATATTTTCGTTGAAAATCGGTTAAAAAAAATAGAAATAATATTTATAATTAAGTAATTCTAGTACCGGGCGGAGCTATTGTTGTGTAGAATACCCTGTGCAAAACTGAAAGCAATCGATTGTATACAATTGTTTCAATCACCCGCGCCGCTTAGAAAAACGTAGTTTTGAGAAAAACGCGTTTAAAGTTTTAATTTCAGATTTCTTACAAAAAAATAAAAATGAATATTTACACTAATCAGCTATGCCTGGTGTATAGTAAACCTTCCGTTTCTTCAAAGGCATCGTTTTCTGCTAATTTGTTTGCTCTACTCTGCGAGAGTATAAGGGTAACGTGATAACAATTGAGAGGTAAGAGCAGGTAAGAGTCTTACCGTAAGACCGTTGCTGCTCTCGACTATATGCTATAGCTATGTATTTATTTAATATTTCGGTCTAAAATTTTTACAGTATTTTCTCAATATATTATACTTACTAAAAATGTAAAAAAAATAAATTCCTTTTTTCAAAACCCGAACACCAGACTACGTCCTTAAGTCTCAAGAAAATTTGTGTAATACAAACCGTGTGGTATTTACTAGTTTTTATAATTTGAATCTAAGCTTGTTTTTAATATTGAAAATTCATGCAATTAATGACCTATAACCCAAATAATAAAAATAGTTTAGACCCTGAGTAATTTTGAAATGATTTCTATTAAACAATGTGATGTCAATCATCATGATAGAATTTTAAATTTAATAGTTTACTATCGTAGCGTCAAAATTTTAGCCGATTTGAATCCACTGATGTTCTGGTCTTTTTTAAAACTTCTTCTAAGGACTTGGCACTGTTTAAGCCCCATACATCTATCGGAGGTCGTGCCATCGCCGCAATTCTAAAATATTTAATAACACTTTCAAAATATACAACCGTCACAAAATTATTTTTATTCAACTCATGCGCGTTATTCATGTTTTATCATGCCTAAAAACCGAACCCTAAATAGCCATTTACCGACTGGTGACAATTACTTGTCATAACTCAATGAAGATTCCTACTAGCTCGGCCATTGTGGAGTAATGAAAATAAACGTAACTAATTTCTGAGTCGTAACGAAATAGTCGGTAACAACAACTCCGTTGTTACCCATTGAGGCTAAAATTGAGAGGCCGAATGTTTTCGACATGGAGTTTATTCATAACCGGCTAACCTCAAACCAAAACATTGAATCGTGCTGTTTGGTGCTGTTAGTATTGAGTTTTTTTTTATAAAGAAATAAATAGATATTTACAACATCTCATTAATAACAATAAATGAAACATGAATAACGCGCAATTGTTGAACAAAATTTTGGGCGTAACTTGTAGGCTAAGTCATGACCTGTCAGCGCGATGAATGACTTAGACTACTAGTTACGCCAATAACTATTAAAAGTGCTCCACATACCTTTCACCGGAGAGGGAATGTAAAAATTTCCAATAGCTCGGACGCAAATTTGTGGGTTCTATAATAGCTGCATGAAATAGTGTTGCCGTACTCAGTGCATATAAAAATACAGTAAATCCAGGCAGCTCGTTCACAACACCGTGAGCTACACCCATCGAATAAGTTCGCTAGAAGAATATGGCAAAATAGTATTACCACCACAAGAATAAATAAATAACCGGAAGTATGACTCTCTATTACGAGCTTTATTCCTTCCCATAACCTCTGTGCTTGAGTAATCTAACGTTCTATCCTGAAACGGCCAGAGCTGTACCGTCTTGACTGTCTTTTATTGTTCTTACGAGCAACATAAAAAATCTGAACCAAATGACACATAGTTTTCGTTTGTTTTCCCTGTTGTATATCGAATTAAGTATTCTCCTCAAAATTGACGTGAACGCTGCCAAAAGCTAATTAGTACAAATACATAAAACAAAAACTGGGTATCTGTTTGTAATTTCACTCTTTTTTTTCGGGTTTGAAAATATTTTGTATGATACCCAACCAGAAAAACCCAACCGATCAACTTACCTGTAACATTTTCCACATAACATAAAGAGCTACTGTATTGTCAGGATATTGTGTAAAGGCAATGCTGGCTACGAGTCCTGCGGGTAAAGCAAAATATTGACTGTCCTTGTTTGTGGCCCATCGTAACATACACGATGTTAACTGAAAAATGTAAAATTCCGTTCTACAATACAATTCGTGCACTGAACTTTTTAATAATGTGCTTTAGTCAAATCCATTTAAAAATCCTCTGTTCTTTTTAATAAGTTTTTTTTAAAAATGACTGTTTTGGGAAATAACAATATTTGCAGTATAGTTCTTTCAATAGCACACTTTAGAATAAATAATTATACCCAAGAAATACACAGTACACCAATAATACAGATCAATCCACAGCTTAAAGAAATATCAGTTGAATCACTGCGTTCTTATATGTAGTAAAATTAGGAGCGGGGTTAGCGCGCACTTAACTAGGGTTGCAACGATATATCGGTCAGCCGATATTATCGATAATATCAAAACGAAAATATCGATATATTTACATTCCCGATATGATATTACCAATATTATGGCATATAAATATCAAGGAGTAAATGTGACCTATTTTTTTTTGTGTATGTGGAAAGTTAATTAACAAAATATATCGATGTTGAAGGGGTCGATATTATCGATTATCAATATCGGTTCAGTGTCAATATAAATATCGATATATTTATCGATATTAAGGCCTTAGAAATTTGCTAATACTATCACCAAAGTGTCTATAGCCGAGTGAATCTGCCCGAATAACCTGTGCTACACGCTGCTATAAAAGGGTTAGAGTCAATATTATGAAAAATTATTAATTACCCTAAATAACGCCGAGTATCCTCCAAGAAACAAGCCCAACGAAAGAATATTTTTATTAATCAGCACAGTTTTAAGTAATTTTGGTCTTTTAATAATACGCTTCGCCTGAAGTAATAACTTTAAACATAGTTGCAATCCAAATCCTACTGAAAATAATTTAAGACCACCCTGAAATTATACAACAAACGATTAATAAATTACATCTCATAATACAGACGTTAACTTTATCTTATGATTAAAAAAATATATATATCCATTGGAGTGTGCCGTCGATGTTAAGTTCGGAGTTTATTTTTGGCCTTTTTTATTATGCAGAACGAAAATATAGATCAATCTGCACAACACTCTCAGATCTGACAAACATTGAACAATTTGTTTAAGCGCAATAACTCATTACAATAGGGTATATGCATGTAACTTATATTTAGTTTAAATGTTATTTTTTGTAATCTTTATTGCAATTGATTAAACTCTAAATAGTTTTTTCTTTTTTAATTTTTGCTAAATAATAAATATTAATTAAACAAAAATGCAATAAATACGCGCTAAATATAAAATGTCGAAACGCAATGCTATTAAAATCTTTGATTAACGTCTGATTAGAACTCTTCAATAAATAAAATTATCGATCAAATTGTCTGAAAAATTGGTCGATAATTTTATTTATTGAAGCAATGCTATTAATTCGACCGTAGTGTGACGTCAACAAACACGTAAACACATGGTTGCCATAGAATTATTGCCTCTTTATGACGTCACAAATCTCCCGCGAAAAAATGGCGCGTTTAAATAATCAAAATAGCTTGCCCAAAAAGAATATTTATTTTTAATTCAATAAGAATGTTTTAATGAATGATTTAATTTGTTTGATAACTTTTAATATGAAAATAATTGATTTTAAATATTTTCAAAAATTGTGCATATACCCTATTGAAATAGTTTCAATTCCAAATTTCAAACGCTGTAATTTGAAAATGCAGTATCGCCCATTATGTAGTCGACACCTGGGGATTTGTGGTTCGTAAACTACTGGATTACAAAAATGCGATAAATTATTTACTTGTAAAGTATAAAACACACAGCTGAACGGATGCGGACAAACGGAGTGCCTTACTCCGCACTTAATTTTATAAATAATTCGTTTGTACATTCTCAGTGCGTCCATAATTAAATGGTAAATTATATTATGATTGCCGCGGCGTCCGCTACGGTAATTTGATCGGGGATAACTTTGTCGAGGTACGTTCGGATCGGTGTGTATATTTTGTACTTGTTGTCTGTAAAATGTGTCGGCGCGCTGGTTGGATCTTTTCTCCGCAAAGCCCTTTTCTTCGCAAGGTCCGACGACAAATCTACAAAAACAAATCGCTATCACTTATAGCGTCGATAAAACAATGCGATTTTTCATATCAGATCAGATTATTCTAAATTCCTTAGATACATGCAATAATCACTAGCTATTAGTTCACTTGTTTCACAACCTTATCAATGCACAGGATATCTCTTAAAGATGTAGCCTGCGTAACTCCGTAACACGGCATAAACCAGATGCAAAAATAGACCGATTTAAACTCCACTAGATTTTTCCATGTTAAATTCTTTACTGAGATTCATACGCTTTCATGTCTAAAGGTCGCTGCACACGAGGCTAGAAACACTGCTAGATTTTTAGCGCTGGTTTTCTTGATCGCTTCACACGAGACGTCTTTTCAAGCTAGTTTTGTGAATAAATCTGGTGCGCGCGCAGTGACAGTTCAAAAACACAGAGCAAAACGTGTCTGTTGTCTGACTCTGAGCAGAATAACAAGATACTGCTTCCTGGTTGGTTCTTGCTCATACCTAGCAGCGGACCTAGCAAGGAAAATAGCCCCCTGTTCTAATTTTAAAACCTATCTTGTGAGCTAGCAGGCGAGCCTGCAGTGACGTCATTTCTAGCTACACACCCAGCCTATCGGCCAGCAGAACCCCACGCATTGTTTCTAGCATCGTGTGCAGCGGTTTTAATGTTAATTACCTGAGTAAATCAAACATGGAATCATTCTTTTCACCGTCTTTGTGTTGACCACCGCGAAAATAACACATTAATACGGCGGTACTTATGCCAAAGATGGCGACTTCGCCGTATTTAATCGGTTTCACGTAATTTCTTGCGACGGCCATACGCCATACTGTTTCTGTGGCGACGTTAGCTACATACAAACATAATAAACCTCTTCGAGACGGTCTTTCAATTAAAATTGACAAGACGCTTGAAATGAACGCTGGAATGAACGATACGGTATAGAAATTATAGTGCCCTAAAAGTTTCCTAAAACAAAGCAACACATTAAGATACGTCGAAAACTGGAAAATGTTCAAAGTTAGATTTTCACATACCGTATAAAACAATTTAATAACGAGTAACTAAATCCGCTCATCGATAAAAACGCCGTCGATTGCAAAATCCCGAATAATGTACGTTTTATATCACGAATTTGGGGAATTTTTCCTCTCATAAGCAAAGCAAGCTACAAAAAATTATAATATTCAAATTACAATTACTTACTTTACGTCAAATCAATATTTTTTTTAGTAAACCTGTACATTATAGCTCTGTTATAGCTGTATTATCATCAGCACAGTCTTGCGCAGTACCTAAAACGAAACTGTATCTGTTTTTGAGCTACTACGCAAGACTGTGACGTTCGCAGAAAGTTTGGAACAGAGTATAGTTCTATAACTAGGGTTGTCGGAAGTGAAGAAAAATATCGATATATCGATGTATCGATATTTATAAAAATATCAATATCGACGTCGATATATCGAGGAAACAATATCGATATATCGGTCAAATTTTCAAAAGATTTTATACAAAATGTAGGTACATTATTTTAATGTACAAAAATCTCAATAAAAATGAAGGTATTTTTACCAGTATTTCTTTTTATTATTATATTATATTATTTAATATGTATTATTACATTCCTTTTTATTTACATAAATAAAAAAAATATATCGTTTTTGATACAATTTTCGATATTGGCTATTTTGTATCGATATATCGGCTAAAAATATCGATGTTTTGAATTAAAAATATCGTTACATCGATATATCGATACTTTTTCAACATACCTATGTATAACTACAAAGGCACTGGTTTGATTTAAAAGAAATATGTATAATTTAAGAATGTTACGATAATTCTAAATTATGTATTCAGCAGGGATTGAGTGCAACGTGTAAGATTTGGCTAAAAATATCGATGTTTTGAATTAAAAATATCGTTACATCGATATATCGATACTTTTTCAACATACCTATGTATAGCTACAAAGGCACTGGTTTGATTTAAAAGAAATATGTATAATTTAAGAATCTTACGATAATTCTAAATTACGTATTCAGCAGGGATTGAGTGCAACGTGTAAGATTTAGCTGTACCATTGAGTAAAGTATTAATCAATGGCTGTACTGATTTTTTTGCGAAACAAACGAATCAACTATGTAGATAGTTGGCTCCCTCGACACAACGACAGTGTATAGAAGGTCGAGTTTTAAACTGATTAGGAAAAATCAGAATGTTGAAATGTTCATGCTTAAAATAATTTGAAACATAATTTATTTACCGTATAAACTGTTATATAAATACGAGCCGAATCTTGTATGGCGTGAACGAGAAGTCCTGCCGATGCGTCGATACAATTATCTGACCACGGATGTACATATTCAATACAAGTTGCGGAAACAGGCTGTAATTTACTGTATGCAGCCATTTTTTTTTTTTTTGTTGCACACCGATTAAATTTTAAATTTATATGTACACTTTATATTCACTTCATATCTTCAACTTTGCTTTATTTTTAAGTTGCAACTAAAAAAATAATTATATTTTCGTATTTAGCACAAATTTGAAGTTATCAAACGTATTTATCGAAACTGATAAGGGATTTGTTATTTTTAACGTATTTATCTACTAATATATCGTTTTTAAAATATCACATCATATCGGAATTTGTATTATCATCAACACAATGATTTATAAAATTGCAACCTTGTTTACTTATAACTTTTTTCATAAGCTAATGTATTGAATTACAGGCAGTATATTAATTCCACCTTTTTTTAAACAAAAACTAAAACTATTATTAATTAATCAAGGTGAGAAACAGCATATTTCGAAACAAACAAATAATTAAGCAAGTTCTGATCAAATAGTCAATAATAATTAAAAAAAATAATAAGTAGTTAGTTGTTAAAAGTCCAAGGTCTAAATTAGGTACATAGTTTGAAGTTAATACAGTTTGCGCGGAAGTACAAAATCCTACAAAAATATTCGTTTAACTTTTAAATATAATAATTCTACTAACATTTTTAAAAAGACACAAAAATGTACTTAAGTATTTATTTTTTACTGAGCGAATTAAAATCACATCCCGTAAGTTTACAAATAAAAATATCTCTGGACTTCACAACTTAAGATGATGACAGTTTGACAGATGAATTAATCATATTCAAAAAATGGCTTAAAATTAATGTATTTTTATGGTATTTTTGCCCGTTTAAGAAACACATACAGTCATCGTCAAATAAGTAGATAGAACCAATTTCCCCCTTTAAACAAACATGATCTTTTACGCAGTAAGAGTTACAAAGTTATCGCATATTGACATTGAAAAAATAAAAACATGCATTGAAATGATCTGATTAACAAACACATACTGAATACATTCAATTTACTGATAATAAGTCCCTGGAGTATCCTAGAATATCACAATATCATTCTATTTCTATTGACAAACAACCTGAACATGACATTCATGACAGCTGTTGAATTTGATTAGTGAAAGTCATTGAAGAATTAAACCTTTTATAGTTATAAAAGTCGTCGGTAGAGAGCAGTACACATATTTTATTATTATGTAGTTTTTTAAGTTAGAGACAGGTGGCTTTTCGTGTTTCAAGTTTTATTTCTCTGAACTGTCAATAGATGTCTGAGTCGTTGTCTGTAATGAATTATTTACAAATAGTGGGCGGCTTAGCTAAAAAAGTGTTTGAGTAATGAAAGGGCAAACAAGGGTCGTTTTAAGATATTGGGTCACTTCAAAATTTACACAGGCGACTTGAAAAATCAATAGTAAAAAATTGGTTGTCTGTAAAGTCGGTTTACGGACGATAGTTTTACGTGATAACGTCATAAAGAAACATTGATGAACTCTCTGACGTCACGCGAGAAGAAAGAGAAATGCGTACAAGCCGACGCTTGGGCCGATCGTACCTCTCTATCGCTTATACCGCGCTCTCGCTTGCACGCTCAGGCTCAGGCGGAACGTGACACTTTTTCGTGCGTGCAGTCGGTGTTTCATTTATAAGACGTTATCACATCAAAACAGCTAAATATTTATACCATCTTACAAGTTTGGCAGATCTTGAAAAATCTGGTTTTCGAAGACACTGTTGTTTTCAACAGCTATAAAATATTTCAATTGACTATACTCACTACTATAGAATTAAAATTTATACCGGGTGTCTGTATATCAGATTCACTATATATCGGAGTAAACATGAACATTCAGTAATTATTACAATAAGGTCAGAACATAAGAACAATCCTTAAAGGTAAGTACTAAGTGCAATTCGTGGAATTTTCAGGCGCCAAAGTTCATTAAGGGAAACTAAAAGCGAAACTTAATGAATTTTCACACTATATACTAATTATTTCAGATCCCGAGGGACGATAGTTCTTCAACACCACCCCCCCCCCTCCCCCAATCATCCGCGTCTACGCCGTTGAAAAGAGGCATTTAAATCTTTCCGTATATTAAAATACAGAAACTGTGCAAGTATTGTACTCGTATGTATTGTGATTTTACCATGTATAAGACACATTCTGTTCGGGTTATGCAACTAGCTACATCATGAAGCCGACAGCTAGGTAATTAGGAAGGTGTAATTAGCTAATGGTACTCCACTATGACGTCAAATACACGTATGCATATTATGTCATATACGTACATGGCCGTAATAATATACGGTATTCAACGGAAAAGATGTCTGACTATTTTAAATAACGAATATCAATTTTTAGACATATATATTATAGCGGTCCCGCCCGGTTTGACCCGGGTGCAAAAGAACGGATGGGGAAGGAAGGGACATGAGTACGCACATTCATCTTAGTTTACCGAGATGAATGTTGTGTCCAAACTTCATAATGATCGGCGTTACCGTTCAAAAGTTTTTGTCGTTAAAAAGCAGTATTTATACTTTTTTTACGTAATAAAATTCTTTTAATATAATAAACATTTAATTGAAAACACTGTAGGAAAATTATTTTTATATAGGTGCCTAATGCCTATAGTTGTAATAGTTTTCAAATTTCAGATGATCTATTAATTAGATTTATTTAATTTTAATTAGTCGTAATAAAATTTTAAAAAATTGAAATGTAAGCCTTAGAAGAAAGCTATGTAGTAAATAAAAAAAAATAAAAAATATATTCGTCGACGTGGGGCTTGAACCTTAGACCCTGGCATTTAGAGTCTTGCACTCTACCGATTGCGTTATCCGGGCTTGTACTCTAGGCGCGCTAATATTGCAATATTTAGTTAAGGCATTTCACCTGATAATATTTGTCGGACGGACTAATTTTGAGACATCTTGCAACATTTTTCATTTATGTTCCGCTCCAATTTGTCGTAGCCTAATATTATATAGCCTATAGCCTTCCTCGATAAATGGGCTATCCAACAAAAAAAAATTTTTTTCAATTCGAACCAGTAGTTTCTGAGATTAGCGCGTTCAAACAAACAAACAAACAAACAAACTCTTCAGCTTTATATATTAGTATAGATATGAGCACAGGCGCAGCTCTGTATCATTCATGTGTCTGTATATCGTGTCTAGTTTCGGAGATAATCTAGTTTGAAATTTTCAAACTTTCAAATGCTCATAACTTCGAAACCAGAAGAGATACAGTTCTGATGCTTGTGCTCATTCGATTCAGCGGACTTTTTTCTATAAGGCATATCCGTGACACTTTTATATTTTCCAAAAAATTGAAAAAAATGAAGTTTTTCGATGTTTTCGCAAATCGGCGACTTTTTGAGGCACTAAGAGCCTTCCGATGCGGTTAATATTACGTGTACTTATGGAAAAAATCACGCTGAATCCAATGAGACCACCCGCAACTCTGTATTTAACAGCATCGATACGCAATTTACTTAGGCAACCAATGTGCGATTTATCAATGTATATGATACCGGCCAAACCCGATTTCAGGACAAACTAGTTCTACAAACCAGTTTGGCCTAGGCTGAACTAGTTTGTCCTAGTATGAATAGTAGGCCAAACTAGTTTGTCCAGAAATCGGGTTTGGCCGGTAACATATATATATATTATGATACGAGGTAAGACGAAAGTCACGTGGTCACAGAGCTATAAAACTTGGAAACTGGCCTCATGTACACGGCGTTATATGGGAGAGAGGCAAAATCAATGTATAAAAATCTGTTAGAGATTCGTCGGCATTTAGCACAGAAAAGAATCACTAACGAGATTCTTCGATCTAACATAATATAATCTTTGTCATCATCAAATAACAGATGAGGGTATATATTTCTAATACCGGATCTCGCACTGAGAGGCATTAGCCAGGAAACTGACATTAATATTAGCAAAGCAGCGGTTATAAAGGCCAGTTTTTTTTTAAATAAACAAAAAATATAATTACACACAAACTGGATTGAATCCGCGTTGGGCATAGAAGATGGTGGTGCGAAACGTATGCGGGGGCCGCTTGGGTTGGCAGTTCACTATTTCTCATTATCTCAGTTATATAAGCGAAAACGAGCTCCCTGCACACACACACACACACACACATACGCACTTCACTCACACCCACACCGGGCATGAATATACGCGCGAGATATTCCGTACATTTGGTTTTAAAACCTTACAAATTCGAACGATCGAAGCAAAATCCCGTTACTGAATGCACAAATAATTTGTTTACAATTGATACAAACATTAATATTTATTCTATCCTAATAATATTAATAAGTTAATAACTCCACCATCCCCATGTATCTCAGTCACAAAATTATGCCCTACTTAATCATGAATTTAATTGATATTATAAAATAATTTATTCATTTCATAATTTCTTTACTTGTTACATAATTTCCTTTTTTTTCTGTTAACTTTCAATTGAATTTTATTTTATTTGTCAGTTATAATTTATCAGTTGAAATAAAACGATTTAAAAATATTATCTATTTAATTTACCAACCAGATCCGCAACAATATTCAAAAATTGGTTATTTGGTTGTCTGTAAAGTCGGTTTACGGACGATAGTTTTACGTGATAACGTATTCCGCTCGAATAATACATAACCTAAATTTTAGTAGCTGTCAAACTTGGGCCGATCGTGCGCGGAACGTGACACTTTTTCGTGCATGCAGCCGGTGTTTCATCAATTTAATTCATCAATTTATAAGACGTTATCACGTCAAAAACTGTAATAGTTTTTATTTAAAGCATTTCGGAACTCTATATCTATGTAAACACGCAAGGTGCACATAGGGAAATTAGCATTGGAAAAAAATACTTGGATCAGAGTTAGTCATGACTGCATTAATTGTTATTTCTATAAAATTATCGTGATAATCTTGAGGATTTCTATTTTATTTTGATTTATTTTTATTTTACTTAGCTTTTTTAATAATAAAAAACTCTTATAAATCATTATTTTAATTTTTTTGTACAAAAATAAAACAAAAAAACAACTCCATCTGTTTGGAAACATTTCATTCAAAAATTGTCTGACTGGTATGACGTATGAGCGTTGGTAAATCAGTGACCCAATGTCTTTAGGTTCAACACGAATAGGCGGAGATATTTGATCTCGCACCATATTTAAGTAGGTATTTTTGGGAATTAAAAGTCCGATTATGTTGTAATCATTTGAATATTTTCTTCAGTAGTATACACATTCATTTTGCAAAAGAATATTATCTGTCAAATTGAAAAACAATATTTCAAAGCTCACTCTGATCCAGTCATTTTTTCCCAATGTTAATTTCCCTATGTGCACCTTGCGTGTTTACATACTGTATTATACTAATATATAAAGCTGAAGAGTTTGTTTGTTTGTTTGGTTGAACGCGCTAATCTCAGAAACTACTGGTTCGAATTGAATGAAAATTTTTTGTTGGATAGTCTATTTATCGAGGAAGGCTATAGGCTATATAATATTACGCTACGACCAATAGGAGCGGAGCATCAATGAAAAATGTTGCAAAATATAATTCGAAATTTGTCCGTCCGACAAAACGGTAACTCTGATCATCATGAAATGTGGACACAACATTCATCTCGGTAAGCTAAGATGAACGTGCGCACTCATGTCCCTCCTCCTCATTCGTTCTTTTGCACCCGGGTAAAACCGGACGAGACCGCTATAGTCATACCTATACCATATAGTTGTGAGATGTGGGTTTTGAAAGCTGAAGCGCTATTATAAACAATACAATATTTAAAAGTTCAGCAATTCTATTTTACGAAGCGACTTCCGAAAACAAGTCGGCCAACCTTCATCATACTCCTGAAATTCCGTTCACTCGCGCGGAGAACCCCACGGGAGATCGGGACTCGGCACTAGGATGTACCTATATATATATATATCAACGATCACGAGGTGAATTGACTTATGTCAACTTTGTTTTGTTCTATGAGTGTACACAAACGATAGATATAAAATTTAATTTGCGATAAAATAAAATATTTGCTCAAAGGAATGTGCATTGTATTGATTGAAATTCTATTGTACCTAACTTATTTATACCCTGAAGGACAGTAGTGAGGGGGCGGCAATTTTTTAAACTACCTAGGGGCGCCACATTCCTTCATCCGGGCCTGATGTCAACCAAATAAAGAAAACTGTCTAAAGTCGATATGTTGGTCGGTCTAAAAACGCGACATAAGCCATTTTTCCTTGTATCTATAACGAAGATACAGAGAAACGGGGGAGATGTCTGCTATATATATATTTATATATACCGGGTGTCCCAGAAGTCACGCACTTCCTCGTAGGGATCGAAAGAGAAAATTATTCTGAGACGAAAAGTCCTTATAACCATTTTTTAATCAGACGCATAGATAATTAATTATTAATTAATGAAAGTGACCAATCAGGAGAGATTTGATTTGTTTTCCGATTTTTTTTGTTTTTCTCCCGTATCTTGGATAACTGTCTTCCGTTGTCAGTCGTCTCTGAATTTTCTGACAACGAACAACGTTATTATGGAACAGCGTCATATCCAACAGCGTTATACGTCTGCTGATTTTACTGAGATGCTTATCCTTTATGGAGAGTGTAATCGCAATGCTGTTGCGACTGCACGCGTTTATCGCGAGAGGTTCCCGGATCGCGTCAGTTATCCGGACAAAAATGTCATCGTCCGCGCTGATAATCTTTATTAAAAAAAACATCCAGTGACTGTCGGGAGAAAAACAAATAAAATCGGAAAACAAATCAAATCGCTTCTGATTGGTCACTTTCATTAATTAATAATTAATTATATATGCGTCTGATTAAAAAATGGCTAAGGACTTTTCGTCTAGAATAATTTTCTCTTTCGATCCCTACGAGGAAGTGCGTGACTTCTGGGACAGCCTGTATATATGCAGAAGCAGTGCACTTACACAAACGCACGGGTGTTTGTGTGTATAGCGCCATTGCTTGCTCTGAATCCTTGTGCGTTCGCCTCTGAAATTTACTTCCGCTATGATGATTGGATATGAAAATTATCATTTCGACCCCCCTGTTATATCTCATCCCCGTTCGGAACGTGCGATGGGGGTAGTCTACCTAACCTCTGAACGGTTACGCAGCTGTGTCTTCGCGATATAAATTTTGATCTATAAAATTATTACCAACGGGTTTACACGCGCTCGTGTCAGTTTTGACTGGAACCCTATAATTAACCCGAGTGTGTCCGGGGAAAAGTACCCTATAATTTGAGTTTTTGCCGCCTTTGATATAGATAGATAGATATTTTATTCTTGAAGTAATTTAGAGTACTCCAATCAGCTTGCCTCAAATATATTTTTTCGATATTTATGATTTTTTTAAACCGCCTGGCAAATTTCATAGGCGTAGCAACGATTTTATCCTGGGGGGGGGGGCAACTTTCAACACTACCTGCCAACACCAGCTGCTACTTACTATACATAATTTGAAAACTGTTCATAGAAGCGAAATCGATCAACACGACTTTCTGGAGAAATTTCACGACAAAGAAAATAATATGTAGGTTATTGTTATAGATTTATAAAATAAATGTAGCCTATGTTACCCGTACTTAGAGAATACAATCCCGGGAACCCGGATCTCGGGATCCCGGCCGTTTTCTGGTCCCGAAAATCCCGGGATCGTACTTGGCTAATCTCGGGATTTTCGGGATTGCCAAAAACAGATCTAGTTTGCATTCCGTAATCCGTTGCGCCTTGACAATTACCTTGCCTAGATTATATTAATATTATTTATTACGCATAACGCATAACGACAAAAAACAATCCTTAAATACGCGGTACGATATGTAAGAATATGAAATCTCCAGATCCTGAAGTACAAGTACAAAATGAATCAGGGTTGGCAAACAGTATTAGACGTGAAATAAACCTGTTCGAAAATGGAGGGTTCGTGGATATCACTTAGAAACGGCATATAAGTATCTA
This sequence comes from Xanthostigma xanthostigma, assembly GCA_963575645.1. Lineage (NCBI taxonomy): Eukaryota > Metazoa > Arthropoda > Insecta > Raphidioptera > Raphidiidae > Xanthostigma > Xanthostigma xanthostigma. Next base: position 9,630,645 of record OY754469.1, on the reverse strand, counting down.
TTGTCTATTCCTCCAACGAGCGCAGAACCTGATCGAGCGTTTTCAGCTTATGTTGGCAATAAACTACGAAGCAGGCTTGGTAGTCAAACATTGGATGCTTTAATATTTCTGCGATTGTATTTTCTAAATTCTAAATAGTTTTTTTGTGTTGTCTTTTTGATTTCTTGCAAAAGTAATTTTTTTTTTGTTTTGTCTATATTCTTTTTTTACTATATTGTGATTTGTGTTGTGCAACGATTTTAAAAACATTTTTTAAGAAATTACTCAAGTTTTATTCATTTGAGCCCAATTAGAAACCACATAGTCTAATCCCGGGATAGCCCCGGGATTACGCATCAAAAATCCCGTAATCCCGGGATTGAAAAACATTCTCGGGATTGTATTCTCTATACCCGTACCATAATAACGAATCGATTGACACTTTATTTACTAAAATCGCATGAATAGTTTAGGCGCTACGGTGGAACATCCGTAAATACAAACATACATACATAGACCGCTAAACTCATAACCCTTCCTTTTGGCTCCGTCGCAGTCTGGTAAAAAGAAGTCTATTCGGAACCCAAAGGAATATGGTGAGACCTCTGGTGAAAAATGCGCCGAACTGTCCTAAGGGGGGTTTTTGACAGGTAAACTATGGCCTCCATCATGCTTTTCTAAATCAATGTTTACCTTATGAAGGGTACAGGTCCATAGTTTACCTGTCAAAAACCCTCCTTAGGACAGTTCGGCGCATTTCTCACCAGAGGTCTCACCATTCCTTTGGGTTCCGAATTGGCAACTTTCAATGGACAAATTCATTTGAAGTTGACTAGACGATGATCACGCGTTTATACACTTTCTATGTGTAACGCGGTTTAATTCAACGTTCCTTTACTCGCGAATCGTTCTCATCAATCGAAATTGTTCTATGATGAATATTAAACACGTTTGCGTTATATACCGGTTACTCTTACATTTTTTTTATTGGCGTGTTGGAAAAAACGGATTTACTGTCCATGTTGAAAATTTAAATTAAGTTGTATAACTTACCTCGCATTAATAGTATGAAAGTTAAAAAAAAATTATAACATTTAAATTAATATAATGTAGATACTATAGGGATGGGCTATGTATAAATGGGCGGAGCTAAACTGTTTCCGAATGTCACGCTCGCGGTGGCCAAATAAGAAAACTTGTGCATAGTTCGTTATTATGGTGTTTCACGACATTGCCAATACGATTCATATATCATTATTCATTATTAAAAAAAATAATGTTAAGGGAGAGGAAAGACTATGGAGATATAAGTTACTAGAGTACGCTAGCGGGTATGCTTGCCATAAGTGAAAGTGTCTGCAGTTCAGAGTGAGAACGCTGTCGCTGCAAACGTTCCGTATCATTAAATAATATGTTTACTCAAATCAGTATAGAGGATAAGGAAGTTTTCTCTCTCTGAATTGCAGACACTTTCACGGCTCACTCGCGTACTCTAGTCTAATCTCTCTATGGGAAAGACATTAATCTAAATATATAAAAGGGAACCGTGACTGATCTATCAACGCACAGCTCAAACCACTGGACGGATTGGGCTGAAATTTGGCACACAAATAGTTATTATGACGTAGACATACGCTAAGAATAGATTTTTGAAAATTCAACCCCCGAAAGGATGTAACGGGGGTTCAAAATTTGCATGAAGAAATCATATAAGATAGATGTATCAATTCGAAAATGCGCAGGATTACTTCTGCTAACAAATAAATAAACACGACTTTCGTGCTTTTTCAAAAACAACCCCTTCAGAGGGTGAAAAGAGGTAAATAGTCTAAAAATCAACATGCGGGTGTCATTTGTTTGTCAGGACGTTGATCACGTGAATAGCATCAATTTTGAAATTTATTAAGGGGATCTCCGTCGAGAAAGGAGTAACTATGCCAAACAATGGAAATGCATCCGTGTTCGTTTCAATCGCGTGCGAAGCCGCGGGTAACGGCTAGTACTTCTATAATATTATAAGTACGTTGTATTTTTAGCTGTGTCTTTGCCGTTTGTACTGCATACTCAGTGTGGATATGACATGAAATTGAAACACTTCGTGTTTCAGTTTTCAAATGTTGATTTAACTAGATATTTGCTTTTCAGCTGTATAGTGCAATGGAATTAGACAAAACACAGTGCAAATAAGCAGGATATGATTTAGTGGTCGATAAAATAGAGGATTACTTTACAACCCGCTGTAAATATAACTGTACAAATAGAAGTCCTATATATACGAAGAGACAGTGCGTAACAAGCTACCGTTGTTTTATGAACAGATGATCCGTAATATTATACTTTTCTTTGAGTTAATTAGGGGAAACGGGAAGCCAAGTGACATTAAAAAACATAGATATAGTGTAAACTCTATATAGCGACACTCAAAGGACTGTCCACTTTGTGGCGCTAAACGGAGAGAAGAAATAATCAATTAATATTTTTTTACTATAATATGTATTTACTCATAATATGAATATGATAACTTATGTAACTATAAGCAGCTGAGCTAAACATATGAAGGGTACACGGGAAGAAGGTGATTTGTCAGTAAAAATTCGAAATTAATATTTTTATGCCATATTGTAGCCAAAAGTCGTACCTTTTTGTTGGTGTGTTCATTTTAGACAAAAATACGCTAGGTCAAAAGTTATAAGCGTTGGAAGAAATGGCACGATCTTAAACCCTTCAAAATGCTCTCCTGCACAATTTACATTTTTTGACAATTCACCTTTTTCCCGTGTACCCTTCATATGCAAAATAATCCCAACAAAAAAAGAAAAATTTTTTTAGAATATTCGGTACGCATGATGCCGACAACAAAGCAACAAAATAACAAACAAGTACCGTTTGTTGCTTAATGATGACGCATTGTTGTCGTTATTTATAGAGTGGGTGTGTCGATATTTATGAGCAACAAGGTAAACCAACTAGAGTTAAATAATTTCGACGTTTTAAGGAGTTTGTCGTTATATCGAGTGACGTTAAATGGAATTTGCACTGTACATTGAAATTATGAACAACAAAATAACATTCTACAATTAGTAGAAAAGAAAAATCAAAGCGCAGTTAGAGTCCGCGTCAATAAAAATATCTAACCTCCCAAGACAATAATTCCGAATGCTGTATATAGAAAAATGGTACTTTAACGGGATAGTTTTAGACTTCAAAACAATATAATATACATACCGAGATACTTAACCAAATAGGGATGAATGATTACTCATCGCGCTTAAATAATAATTTGTAATAGTATCTGGTTCGGCGGATAGTTTGCTAACAACATTACAGAAATTTTGACTCGACTTTTGTACAGGCAAATGTATCTAACGCTTACATATCTATATATTTAAGATTGGAATATATCGTAATAATACGTAGTACAACAAGTTTATAACCATATTCAGGGCACGTCCATGTTTAAAATGTCACGTGTCGGTAACGCAGAGCCACTGACTTACCGACAAAGCCGACCGCCAGCAAAAAGTACACACTTTGATACTTTATTATTACTCGACTATCATGTTTGTATGTTTGTTTGCATTGAAATAATTGTCTTACCTGCTTATGTTTACTTACACATAAACTAACTGAACTGCCTACGACCAGCTCTGTTTAAATGATGATAACTCTACTCTGCCAATGCGCATGGGCGGCGGGAAACGGAGGGAAATTTAAATCGAAGAATTGCAGCGGTTTCACAAGCGCTATAGACTGGAATTGTCAGGGAGCCAAGAGGACAGGACAATAAGACTTGACGGCGGATATTTGAAGCAGAGGAGTCCAACTTCGGGGAAGTCCTGGATGGAAGTTAGATAAGTAGGTAGATGAAACCGGGGGCAGGAAAAGATTCTCGATGCGCCTGCAAGAGCTGCATCCTAGACATCGAAACCAAAGCTTGAACAGTCAGGCTCGAATTGTCAGGGAGCCAGGAGGACAGGACAGTAAGACCTGACGGCGGATTGTTGAAACAGAGGAGTCCTACTTCGGGGAAGTCCTGGATGGAAGTTAGATAAGTAGGTAGATGAAATCGGGGATAGGAAAATATTCTCGATGTGCCTGCAAGAGCTGCATCCTAGACATCGAAATCAAAGCTTGAACAGTCAGGCTGGAATTGTCAGGGAGCCAGGAGGACAGGACAGTAAGACTGGACGGCGGACTGTTGAAGCAGAGGAGTCCAACTTCGGGGAAGTCCTGGATGGAAGTTAGATAAGTAGGTAGATGAAACCGGGGACAGGAAAAGATTCTCGATGTGCCTGCAAGAGCTGCATCCTAGACATCGAAATCAAAGCTTGAACAGTCAGGCTAGAATTGTCAGGGAGCCAGGAGGACAGGACAGTAAGACCTGGCGGCGGACTGTTGATACAGAGGAGTCCGACTTAGGGGAAGTCCTGGATGGAAGTTAGATAAGTAGGTAGATGAAATCGGGGACAGGAAAAGATTCTCGATGTGCCTGCAAGAGCTGCATCCTATAGACATCGAAACCAAAGCTTGAACTGCAGTCTTTGGGCTTTATGAGAACTCGCCCTGGCCATTCCTAGAGATCTTGCTAACCGAATATTTGGTTTCCGTGGGTTTGTCTGAGGCGTTTGTGTGAGACCTCCATATTTATTACTGTAAGGATATACCTCCCAATTCGTCGGTTCCCAAAGCAGCATACTCACCAGTTGTGTGGTAGGATGACTCATCTTCCTCACCACACCAACTGCGCAAGGCGTTTGTAATTTTGGAAGTTCACACCGAAACGTCATGAATGACCTTTAATACCAGGGACTAAAAGCTGTGACTTTTCACGTCAAAATGGTGGGTTCGAAAAATTATTACGATTTTTTTTACCAAAGTTACACAAATTTGAATAGCGATCGTTTTTGACTGGGTGATAATTGATCCCCAAAATGTTTCGGGGAACTTAGTACCGTGTTTCAAATGGTAGTCGCGACGGATTTTGTTTTTAGAAACAAAACGGGCACGCTTATGAAATCTTTTTAGTTAGTACACGTATCTTTATGTTTATTTATTCTGTACTGTTCCAAGATGTTATGGAGAAAATAAACTTTATTGTAATCTATTACTAGTTATTATCAACCTTGTAGGTATTGTTTTATATTATATTTTTTTAACCGTAAATTACTCACGTTTCTCAATATGGAAAACTTACTATGTTATGTAGGGTAGTTTTACGCTAAGCGACTTACATAACATAAGTACTTATTATACCTTATCTCGTATTTTATTACACGCAAAATGCTCAAAAAAAACTTTTTCGGCTTTCAGATGCGTTTTGCAAATCTGCAAGTGTTTAAGACACTAAGTGATTTTTGGCCCGCTTATATTACCCGAAATCATAGAATTATTCAAGCTGAATCTTTTCCGACAATCCGCAACACTATATATCACTATTAGTTTCAGAGATATAAGCGTTTATTTATAATATTTACAAAAAACTGAAACACGCTGTAACTTTTAAACGACGAATAATACAGAGGTGGGAGTGGACGGAATTAATTCAGCGCAATTTTTTTATAAGAGTAACTTCAGTTGTAAGTCATATATAAACAATATGGCACAGATTTTTGGGTTTTTCTAACAATGGAAAAAGTAAGAAGGGGGACCTTTCTTTCGAAATTGAAAAATTTTTGAGTAAAAAGTTCGCTCTGTTTCGTTTGATATTATGCATACGTATAGAAAAAGTCCTGAATCGATTCCGACCATCCGCAACCATGTATCTCTTGTAGTTTCGGAGATAATATAGCCAATTTCATCTGTTTAAATTTTTAAACCGTCATAGCGTCCAAACTAATCGAGATACGACTTTGTGCTTAGGCCTAATTGATTCAGCGTACTTTTTTCTATAAGACACGTTAATATTAGGCATATCTGAGATGCCTAATATCGTAAATCTTTTCTTGTTTTCATTGCGGCGGTGCCTGTTCTATAATAACTGCTGGACTAAATTTAATGTTGATTATCACTACTCTACGGTACATATAGATTATAGGTATAGACGTCCGGCGCCGCGATGTTTATTCGTCGTCCGACGTTCAGTCTTGAGGCGATACCACGTGCGACGCATCCGTCTTCTAACATATACATGTCTATTATTAGTGTTGGGCGATTATGAATGATATCATCGAAATATTTCGATTATGGCCGAATAATCGATCATTCGATTATGGCAACCGAGATAACATTCGCTTGAATCGATTATGAAATATGAAATGAATACTAATCCCGACACAGTACTATTGCTTGTCGACTGTCGATTATAATATGATATAGGTATTGATATATCATTCGGTTTCTGCATTAAATTTCAATTTTAATGTTTAACTCATTATGTAAATTGACGATCCATCTAGGGATTAAAAATATATTTCTATTTCTATTCGATCATATCAGTGATTCCATTATTAATATTGTGTTAAGTAATATTAACAAATCGAAATTGCAAAGTTAGCACATTATTCATAATCGATGTTTTGAATGATCATTCGCTTACACTGTAAAAGTATATAAAACGAAATTATAAACTGCCAGGTTTGCGCATCATTCATAATCGATAATTCGAATGATCATTCGATTTATCATTCATAATCGATAATTCGAATGATCATTCGATTTATCATTCATAATCGATAATTCGAATGATCATTCGATTATAAAAACCGATTATTTCGATTCATTCGATTATTGAAATGTATCGATTATGCCCAACACTATCTATTATTATGATAAGTCATACGCGCCAACGTGTTCCGTAGTTAGTGTGTTCTCTCGGCATCTCAAGTTCGACCGAACGCGAAGCTTCGATCAACTTCGGCCAAATTTCCGGCTTCGACTAATGCCGAGTCGGAGGTTTTGTCACTAGAGTAATTGAGTAACGCCCGCGATCATTAATTTAGAAAACTTAATACTTATCCAGAAAAAAAATCTCTTTCATTCACGTTTTTCTAAAGTAAATATAAAGAGCAGGATGTGATTCATTGTTATTTTGTTATCTATATATCTTAACTAAAAATAAAAAAAATATAACTGAAAAAGCCTTTTAAAAACGAGCATTTATGATGTGCTTAAAACGCAGAAATTAACAATCAAACGAATAAAATCATTTAATTATCATTGTTGACCTAACCTAAAAGCTTTTCGCGAGAAGTTTTATATTCTGAATTTTTTATGAACACTCGCGTCTGCAGGTCAATAACGATAGTACGTAAAATGATTTTATTATAAAAGCTTGTTTTTAAAGTCATGTGCTCTATATAATTCCTGACATCTAGAAGTCACTATACTTAATTCCTTTATTATTGTTGCATCCAGTGGGTGCTAGATGTCCGGTATAATTTTAGCGTGCACTCTCTCTTTTCCGGTGGAGTATTTTCGAACAATCTTCACCTTATTTCTTGTTTCTTATACATGCGTGCTTTATGTTTACTCAAAACAAAAGTTTATTTTCTGTGGCGTTTTCCGTTATAAACTGGTAATTAATAATTATTCTTGTCCATGTTCCATGTCTTCTAGATAACACATTAGTGTTTTATTATTTATGTTAATTAATTAATACGTTTAGTGTTTTATTAATATAAAATATTAGGCGTTGAAATCGTTAATTTGAAAGAATTATTGACAAGCACAACATTAGTTCCCGACATTGAATATTAAAGTTATTGGTTTCAATCCGATTTTCGAAAATCATCAGATTTTCACGTTTTGGGATCCTAAGAAACTAGTTTGACTCTTTTTAGATGAACATAAATGTGAAAAAAGGGGCCAATCCTCTATTAATGTACCGAGATGAATGTTGTGTCCAAATTTCATGATGATTGGTGTTACCGCCGTTCAAAAGTTTTTGTCGGACGGACAAATTTTGAGTTACATTTTTCATTGATGCTTCGCTCCTATGGGCTATGTGCACGGAGGCGGAGTTACAAATTTTCCGATGCGAGCGTTTGTGGTGAGCACTAGGAGAAACTTCGAACTCCAATTTTCCGTGTCAGTGAGCAATGTTTATTAAGAGTGAAAGTATAGTTATAATTTTATAAAGTTTTTTAATTACAAAGAAAACATAGGAAAACTAAGCGGCCTGGAAATGCATCTTGTGTTCCGGGCTGTTGCGCTGATGGCGATTTAAGTAAAATAAAGACCATTGGCGCCCTGATTTGACGTTCCGCTGTCAGTGTGAACAAATTAACATCAGTTTTCTTTATTACATTTTTTTTTGACACATCATGGCCAACTAAAGTTTTTGACTTATCACCTTAGAAACATGTCGCGATTTCCATATAAAGTTAGTTCAATAATTCTCTATTACCCACTAGCGGCGCTAATAGGCTTCGTGCACACAGCCTATTGGTCGTAGCGTGATACTTTATAGCCTATAGCTTTCCTCGATAAATGGGCTATCCAACAAAAATTTTTCAATTCGAACCAGTAAGTTATAGTTCCTGAGATTAGCGCGTTCAAACAAACAAACAAACTCTTCAGCTTTATATATATTAGGATTAGGATAAAATGAAAACTCGCCAAGTAAAAACTTCTTTTGTTTTTATTAACGTGAGACTAAATTTTTTGGTGAAATGTTTTCCATGAAATTAACTTTACAGACAGTGCGATTAAAATTTGATTTATGTAAATGACTCCGATAAATCTAATTTTATGCCATTTATTGTATTGCCATTGGGAAATCTCGCCCAACTTATACGTGAGTCAATATTAAAACAGTACTTGATCAAAAATTATAATTATACGCCTTGAAAAAAAAACTGTTGAATAGAGAAATTATATAGTGCAAGGCGATAATTTTAATCGATGTGAAAAGACCTTCACATCATAGATATAATCGTTGAAAGATGACTTAACAAGATGTAAGGTGGATGGAATTCTTTACAATATTATATTCCATCTTTCTTATACTGACATTCCATCCCGCATCTATCTCTCTCACTTTCATTATACCAATTCATATGTGATGGAATATTGCGTTCTCTCTTGGATCCATTCATTTTGTTCTTTTCAACCCGAATTTTTGATTGTATGTTACTTTCAACGGATATACGCAACACATTACATGATATACTGACCAGCAACATCATCTTATATCCACTTTGGACGAAAACAATTTTCATACCGAAATTGTTAAAAAAACAGCGAGTATTCTCAAGAGATGTGCAAACAGGCTTAAAAAAGTTTTACAGTTGTATACATTAGAGCTGTAACATTATGTGAAAACAAGAGTCAGCGAATTTTAAGTTTAAACTCGCTTAATATTAAACGAAACGAAGCGATAAAAATTTTCAACATTTTTCATATTGTTTGCATATGACTCACAACTGAGGTTATTCTTCTAGCAAAAATCGCGCTGAAGCAAAACTAAACTTTACCCTGTCATCTAGTTGTCGCCTTTAACAAATGCCTTAAGTTATAATCCAACGCATACACAATTATAAGCAAGCGTTCTCATCTAACGAAATACTATAGTAACTAAATTTCGCCCTGTCGCCTTTAAACTAAAGCCGTGTTTGATTCAACGCACGCAATTAACGTAACGTCGTCCCGTAAAAGTGTCGCGCCAATTGCACAGTTTTACTTCCAACCAAAATAGATGTTTCACATAATTACGGGTCAGGAAACAAACAAAACTTGCGACTGTTAACCAACAGACAACATTATATCGACAGGTCAAACAGTCAGAAAGGCACAATAATCTCATCCACAAGGGTGTACTCAGAAAAAGGTGACTGGATCCAACCCTCTTATATGTTAAACACAAGTATATACTGCAACTATAATGTGTATATGTTGAAGGCTGCGTTTTTTTGAACGTTTCTATTATAAAGAATTTTTTTTTGTGCAAGAGAAAGTTTGGTTTTATTTTAACACATCTGCATTTTATATCAAAGCGCACAATAGGCGCTGACCAAGTTCACGCAAGGCACTGGGCACACGAACCATTTCAAGCCATTTTTGATTCTCATCTATCCCGATGATAAAATTTCGACTTATAATTTCTAAAACTATAAGAGCAACATCCATACGTCAAATATATTTGTGATAAAACTTTTCAGAAAAGAGTGGGTGCGTTTATTTATGTACGCGCGCTAGAAAATAAGCTTCTTCGGCTTGATTAAAAACTAATTTTTAATTTGCATGCAAATAATTTATTGAAATAAAATAATACACTATTCACAACTAACAAAATTAGTGCGATCCGGTATTAAAAATATATAATATCCTCATCTGTTATTTGATGATGACAAAGACAAGAACAACTTTGACGACTGGACATCCCTGAAACATATATTGCGCACGAAATATAGGAAATATCATTATTAAAAAAATAATGGATATTTTATTTGAAATATATCCGGCATTAAGTATGTGCTATGCGCACGAAACTTGTAGAATTACATTTGAGAAAATTTATATTAATAATACTAAAATTTAAAATCTTATTGTTCATCGAAATTAAATAGTTATGAGTCAGAGAGTCTACTTATATATGAGCCAACTTTTTAAAAATACAATGTAATATGTATATATCTACAATTGAATTGGATTTTCGATAGAATTAATTCATTCCCAACATGCTTTCTGCATAGCCTTCGAACACGCAATAGACGTTTAACAATTCGTTTAAAAGTATGTCGTTAATATAAACGCTATATACCTACAAGAAACAAAATGGCGTTTCAGATATATAGTCAATATCATATAATATATTAATACGCAAAGGTTAAAGATGTTTGCCTCCCTTTTTAGAAAAAACCACACAATTTCTCCACATAAATTATATATCATTTTACAGATAATTGCTTGCTCTACTGACATCGACAACTAAAAAATTTATTATTGCTTTTGTTTTTGTAAATTAATTAAAATACAGCAACGCTGAACAACGTCTGCCATCTGACGACTTTAATTTTGAAACAACGTCAACACTTCGATCTGTCATCTGAACTTCATATTGTAATACAACGACACAATACTGCATACTGCCATCTGACGGTTTTAATTTTGAAACAGCGAGCAACGCTGAACAACGTCACAGCAATGCTGCATGATGCCATCTGACGGCTTAGCTCAACGCTTTTGCTACTTGCGCCTCTATATGACAATTTTAGTAAAATATTTCTTCGATCATGTCATCTGAGCTTCATATTGTAATACAACAAAAAGAAGAACTTTATAAGCAGTGTGCAAAATTAGAAACAAATTGAATACCTGCAATCATATTTAAAAAATAATTTTGTAAAGTGATAATTATTATACTTATTCAGTGCGAATAATTCGCACAGGTCACTCTAGTATATACATAATATTTCTTCCACTAAATATGTTCCGTACGTTCTTTACGACCGCAGTTGTCTTTTTCATCATATATTACAATAAATGAAGATCGGATACGCAAGGCTACGATTTTAAATTTAAAAAAATTGAATCTCCTTAAAAACAATACACTAAAAAGCGTAAAATGCAAAGTTTTGAGGTTAATTTAACTATTACAACGTTTTATATATTTTAATTGACGTCAGCCACAAAACTTTATTTTTTACGTATTATTTTGAAGTGAGTTAAAAACGAGAAGGTTAACCCTTGGTAAAGTTATGACTGAACAAATATAAAAAAAATATATATACTGTGTAAACTCCATTTAACGTCACTCGATATAACGACAAACTCCTTAAAACGTTTACTTAACTCTAGTTGGTTTACCTTGTTGCTCATACAATGATACAGTCTAAATGACGACACGCCCACTTTAAATAACGACAACAATACGTCATCATTAATCAATAAACAGTACTTGTTTGTTATTTTGTTGCTTTGTTGTCGGCATCATGCGTACCGAAGATTCTAAGAAATTCGTTCTTTTGTTGGTTGGGATGTTTAGCTCAGCTGCTTATCGATAAGTTATCATATTCTTAGTTGCCCACAAACTTGCAAAATGTGAACATGGCGAGTAAAAGAAAATCTTCGTATATTGACGAAAAAGTTTTATTAAATACGCGCAATAGAGGCGGGAGAAAAGATAAGTGATGTTGGAAGACGTTTTAGGATTCAGTCGCTCGACCGTATCGACAATATGGAAGAACAAATTAATAGATTATTTCTTCTCTCCGTTTAACGACAACTCTCAATAACGACACAAAGTGCACAGTCCCTTGAGTGTCGCTATATTATAGAGTTTATACTGTATATACCTACATGTCGAATTGATAATCTCTTTTTATTTTTAAACTAACAGTCCCGGGTGTAAAAGAACGAATGGGGAAGGGAGGAACATGGATTACTTTGCTGACTCATTACAGCAGTTTATGAATAAGCTTTATTCTATCTGAATTGTCTTTTGTTTGTATTTTTTTTCTTCTTCATATATTGTGTATGCGATTATTATAACACTCTGTAAGTGGACCTTAGGTCTGTTGAGTGGATAAATAAATAAATAAATAAATGAGTACACACATTCATCTTAGTTTACCGAGATGAATGTTGTGTCCAAATTTCATGATGATCGGAGTTACCGTTCAAAAGTTTTTGTCGATAAAAAGCAGTATTTATACTTTTTTTAACTAATACATTTTTTTTAATTAATTAAATAAAATTTAAATGTAAGCCTTAGAAAAAAGCAATGTAGAAAATTAAAAAAAAAAAAATAAAAAAATATTCGCCCAACGTGGGGCTCGAACCCACGACCCTGATATTGACAGTCGCATGCTCTACCGATTGAGCCAGCCGTGGTTGTGTACTGACAACGCTAATATGCGTATATTTAGTTAGTGCATTTCACCTGAATAGAAGCTTATTTTTGAGATACATTTTGCAACATTTTTCATTAATGCTCCGCTCCTAATGGTCGTAGTGTGATATTATATAGCCTATAACTTCCTCGATAAATGGGCTATCCAACAATTTTTTTTTTCAATTTGAACCAGTAGTTCCTGAGATTAGCGCGTTCAACCAAACAAACAAACTCTTCAGCTTTATATATTAGTATAGATGTAAGAATTGCGATATCCGCATTAACTGTCAGAAACCAGAGTCAGCAGGTAGACATTTATACCAATGCTTGTTAAAAGCTGTAAAAAAATGGCTAAAAAACGCAGTCAGTTAGTGAGAGCGTGTTCATATTTTACAAACACATAACTAATAGCATGTAAACGAGGGTGGGTCTGTCCTTTCTCCAAGAAATATGGATTCTCAGAAAATATTTTAGTTGCGTTCTTTAGTAAAATAAAGTACCGTTTGGAGTGTGTCTACACGGAGAATGGTAGCCACTATAGCCTCTCTCTTTCGGTCATCTCGCTCCATCACTTACCAAAATGCAATCCTGACTTACGTATGGTACTTATATATTTTGCCTTTAAAACAGCAGTTCACGAAATGTCAGAATAATACTGATTTATAAGATTTGGGGTGTCTTGCCGGGCCAGACTCTAAATTAAAAACTAAAACACATATACTATATTAATTTAAGTCAATAAATGCAAATTTAATATCTGTAATTGCGTTTTTCTGGATCCTTTGGCCACTGTAGACAATTTCTACAAGATTGTTAACAATTAAAATCTTTGTTTAGTTAGTTTAAATCAATTTTCATATAAAGGTTATAAAAAGCGTCAATTATCTTGAGCTTGAGGCTACAGACACCTTAGGTCTCTTATTTTTGATAAGCTCATTGATGTCAGCTGTCTACAATCCTCACTGCATAGATTCTGGTCGCGGACCGTATTGAGATGGCTGAGTGTCGGATCTTCATAATTATGTAGGTAACTATTAGTGATAACGAATATTCGTATTTGCAATCGCGAATATCGACGAAATATTCGAATGTCTAAAAATTGGCATTGTTACACTGTCGTCACTGATCCTTCAATATACCGCTATTATTGAAGTAAAACTTCTTTAGGCACGCTTGACTTCGGGAGTAAGCTGGTGAATGCCTGACGAGAGATTTACGTAAGTGTGATCGAGCGAGGCGAACGGAAGTTGAGAGGGATATATAAGCTAGTGAAGATAGAAAGAGGATGACAAATACTTCACTGGCTAGTGGCAACATCAGGTGGCCGAAAATATAAGCAGTACTAACAATAGAATGAGACATACACTGCTTGCCAGTGGCGCTATCAGGTGACAGAAAAAAGTTTTGTAAACCTACTTTAAATAATAGTACATAAAGATTTACGGTTAAAATCCAACGAGAGCTAAGTAATTGCAATGTATTACTTTTGTTTTCATTATCTTTATGTTTATATTTCTTTCTTCTTACATTTAGACTGTTCATTTCGTTCGTTTTATAAATTAATACTTTGTTCAATACATTAAATATTCTACGTTTAAAGTGAATAAAATTGTAAATTCATTTTAAAGTTCATATTTTGTGAATTTTCGGGTGAATAATAACAAATTATGGCAGGAAGAAGTTTTACTTCAGTCGTGTGGTCTAAAGCGCACTCGTTGTTTCTATTTATCTTGAAAATATTCAGAAAGGCTAGTTTAGGAATGCCCGTAAGTGCAGCGTTGCGATTTTCTCGGAAAATGCTTCAAAGATTTTGATCAAATTTGGTAAACTTCGAAAACGCTATATAGGTAATAATCTTCTTTTTTTGAGGTCGATAAAGAAGTGATCACGCTCTATAAATACAGTAAGGAATTGTTTGAGAACCGCTAGTCAGACGCCTGTTTAAATTTCAGAGGGTGTTCGTTTTTTTTTGTGTGTACAGTAAAAAGTAAATAGCAACTGGCAAGTGTGTAGTATTTGCGTTTGGAATGTTATATCTTGTTGTTTTCTCATTTTCTGACATCTTACGCATTCCAGCTCATATAATATGTCTGTAATTTGTTAATATGAACATTCCTTTTTCAATTAGCCAACTTTTCATTCTCGTATCGCTCTCTTGATTGTTTTCAGATTCGTAATACATTTGGATAACGATCTGCCGTTTTAACTGAGAGTGGCTTGAAGAAAAAATCAAAATTTAGGAAATAACCACAATTTTCAAATCCGTAACATACTTAAATAAATAACCGATTTGCTGTTTTTATTCGTTTCATTTATTTAAATTAACAAAAGAACAGATATTAACGTCAGTGGTAAAAAGGTGACCCGATTTTAATCTTATATGTTTAAAATCATTTAACTGAAAATATTGCTTTTGTTATTAAATTATTGAAGTAAATTGTAGAAAACAATTAGATAAAAACTATCTATAGTCTTATAGAAAGAATAAAAACGTTAAAATACTGATAATAATAATAATAATAATCCGTTTAACGTCCGTTTCTCGCATGGCCCCCACATTCGATTGTGGGCCCTGTAACCAGGATCTGGGTCGGGCCCCCCCCCAACATATGCCTATTTTTCTTTGTCTTCGGATAAGAATCTTCGCAGAGTTAGAGTGGGGGAGAGTAGAGGGAGTAGGTGGGGCCCGTGCGTGCTGTTGTATACAAAGTAATATCTATTTTACTCTAAACTGTTTTTATATTTAAATATTTTCATTTATTTTGATAATAAAGCTATGATCCACTGCAAATACTTCTTGAATAAAAAAACCAGGGCCCCCTCTGAGCCCGGGCCCTGTTACCAGAGTTGCACCAGCCCCACCATTGTGGGGGCCATGGTTTCTCGACATTATATGTTATAACAGACGCCATTCGCACCATTACTATTTTTCATCTATCACGCTTCCCTTTATTTTCTACATCTTTTAAACTTCCACTTAATTAATAGCAATGGGCGAATGACGGAATTTTAGGACATTAGGATAAGGTAGGCAAATTTTGAGCATAGGAGTTTGACAGGTAATCGGCCATAGCCTTGAATAAGAAACCATCTCGATAATTATCTGGAATTATTGAGCGAAACCATGGAAAACCTCAACAAGATGGCCGGTACAGGAATTACCGGCAGCGGAAAAAAGTCCCAACCACATCTGGCCTCCGCCGGGATTCGAACCCGGTACCTTCCGAATGCGAGTCTAGTGCCCTCACCACTACGCCACTCCGCTCGGTTCTGGCACTCCAATATACGCGGTGATCCTTCTTGAAGGAAGCTAATTACACCTGCTTATATTTTACCAACACATCAGAAATCGAGTAGAATGTGTGTGTTTAAGGCGTGTGTTTATCGTGTTATGATTGCGTCAACGAAAAAGCATTGTGAAGACGAATTTCTAAAAGGTCCATTAAATCAATTTGTCGCGTCAGTTTGGGTTATTTATTAAACAAAAGCGCCAAGTAAGTAATAACATCCACCCACCGACCGTTTCCATGTTATGTATGCATTGGGATGTGAAGATCAAACTGCTAACAATGGCTAGTTGCTACCGCTGCCGCACTAGCCTCTTGCTGGACCACGCTGTCAGTAAAGGCACACACAACACAGACAGGGACAACACACACACACAAAACGGATCACACAGCAAGCAAAAAGACGCCGTTGTCCGATCCAAGTCTCCACGTTGTGTTGTGTCGGTATACCGCCATATGACACCCGAAGCGTATTCGTGCGCAGTCGTGCTGCGCTTCGGCAAGTCGGCTGCCATTACTGTGTGTGCCGCCTTGCTAGATCAAACGCGCCGTTGATTGGTCGGTGTGGCCGTTGCGATCGCGCTTCTGCACAAGTGCTCTCTGTGTGTAGCGGCTCTGCTAGCCGCCCCTCAGTCGAGTTGAAACGTTCGCCGCTAAAAGAAGTGACCGTCGCCGTGTTGCGTTTGTTCGGCATATCTGATATAATTTTATTGTTATAAAAACGTATCAGATCGCAATATTGTCACTGTAACAAAAACGGTGATATACACAACAAACTTACAAATACATTAAGACGTATGTTGCGGTTCCTTTCGTGTTTTTAAAAAAAAATAATAATTCGTATGTGGGTGTGATGTTTTTGTCGGTTTTGTACATTGGTGCGTAATCTCAATATCAACAAGTGAAAACGCTTCACGCGCTGTGTTTTATCCGCCCTCTTATACGAAATCGTTCTGTTATTTTGTCCATGTGCGTGGCAAGTGTAAAATCGCAGTTGATTTTTAACAATTTGCGAATGAAAAAAATCATTCCACAAAAAACATGTGTCCATCTTCGCTCGCGTAATCAATCGTTTTATTTAAAAATAATAATGACACTAGATATCAACAATTCTAATAATCGGTTCGTTTGATGTGTTTTTATTGTACATTTTAACACTGATAAGACAACAGACAGTATACCAAAGATTAAAAATAGAGTTCAAATACAATATTCCAAGGCTTCGTGTTATCACTATTTTTGTGTTTGTATAATATTATTATAAATCGCAGTCATGATTTTTGTAAAACAAAAATGCTACAATATTTTTACAAGTCCATGAAGTGACCAAGTGTTGATGTAACAGTAATGTCAAAAAGATGATTGTTTCAAATAAAGAAGTGTGTTCTGACGATATTATTGTGTCAGGTGTTCAGTTGGTAGTTAGACAACATTATGGAGGTTAATAAATAATATCAACTTGTGTTGTTTTTTTGGTGGAACTGCTGTTTGTCGGCAGTGTGTGTGTAGTATTGTGTAGTGTTGTGAGCTTCGCAATATGCCTCACGTTTCGTCTGGAAGTGGCGGTGATGACCTTGGAAGTACAGATGAGGTGAAGGTGTTCAAGGACGAGGGCGACGGAGAGGACGAAAAGAGATCCTCTGAAAATCTTACAGAGGAAAAAAGCAGTCTCATTGATCTCACTGAATCGGAGGTAAGAATTTTGTATGCCGAATCGTTGCTTCGAATTACAGTTAAATTAAAACAATTGAAGCGTCATTAGTCACGATAATATAATTTGACATTTAAATGATGAAAGTTAACTTTGCCACTTTGCTGACACTCGACAATAATTGATACTGTTAAAAATTCATAACGACGAACGATTAATGTTTCAGAATCGGCTATATACTTGTTATTTTGTAAGCACTTGTTTCGGAATAAAAATTATGCATTTTGGCAATGTTTACCGACAATGTTGTTCTAGATTTACCTGTATTGACTAAATAACTTTTAGTCCCTTTGCATTTATGACCCCAGTTCGAAAAAGTTTTACTGTCAACAGTTAACCGTTGTAAATTCTTGTCAAAAAATATGTTCGAGCGTGTAATTTACAAAACCGCTGATATTTTTTTTTTGTACAAAATACGGACTAATTTTAAATTATGTTGAGACAATAATTGTAAAATATGTCAAGTAATCATTCAGCTAGCCAAAATTGATACTTTGATAATAACAAACAAATAGAAAAATATTAAATAGGTATCTTCTAATTTTATTGTCAGTTTATTTTTTTCTGTATCCTATTCCAAATTACATAAATGTTTTATTTTGTTCCTTTCTTCTCTCCAGATTTCGAACAACCCAAACATTATTTAATCCTACTGAGGTACTTGTTATATTGACAAAAGAGTATATGGCATGTCCATAAAAACTTAGAAATTACATATTAAAAAATTCATTAATGCTATAAAATTATCTGCTTACCAAATCATTCTTTAACTTCCTTTTCATGGTTTACAATGGCAAATGCTCATCAATATCCGAATATTTGAATTGCAAAAACAAAAAATCATTTTAAAGTTTAAATATCGTTTTTAGAAAACTTAAATATTGCATCGAATAAAAACATAACACAATAAAGTTATCAAATCCAGTAAATTTCATGTACTTAGTACAGAAATATTTTTACCCTAATATAAATGTATAATAGTGATAATGTCGAAATGGGTTATATTTTGTTAGGTATGCATAACAGATATTTTTATAGAGTACCGTGAAAAAAATATTATTTAAAATAATATAAAGCATGTATATTATAAGCAGATAAATGCACTATAAATAAAATAATAATTCATTTTTAAAATGTACTTTAGTCACTGTACATTTGTGAAAAAAAGTAAAACAACTAACAAAGCAAAATTGGAAAAAAGTTTTCAAACATGTACTTACGGTGTCAGTCATAAAAAAAACGAATACCTAAGTATGAAACTGCTTCGTTTCATATCCACAATAGTTTCTGTCAAAATATGAACTGATTTAAGAGTTTAAAGAAACATTATAACTGCTGTGCCATAATGCTTAAATAATTAAACACGTATAAGTTATAATTATTGTTACGTCACAACAAACTCAAAGAATGAACTATATATATTAATTTTCAAGTTGGCGAACTTTTAGTTGTTTATCTAATTTCCGACGCTATATTTAAATGTATAATACCTATGTGTACCTATATTTATATTTTTTATCGTGATTAATTGACCATTTATTGTTTCCATTTTGACGAAAAATGTTTTAGTGCATGGGTATCAAACTGATTTATAAGATTTAGGGTGTCTTAGCGGGCCAAACTCTAAATTAAAAAACTAAAACACAATCATACTAAATTGAAATCTTTATTCAAGTATTTAGTTTAAATCAATTTTCATATAAAGGTAATATAAAAGGTAAATTATCTTGAGCTTGAGAATCCAGACACGTGCGGTCTCTTGTTTTTGATAAGCTCATTAATGTCAGGTGTCCAAAATCCTCACTGGATAGATTCTGGTCGCGGGCCGTTTCTTTGACATCACTGTTTTAATGGACCTAGACTTTGATGTCTGACTACAATTTTTTTTAGAGCCCAAATTTTTACGTTAAACTGACAAATAAAATTGTAGACCAATATTTTTTTCAGACTATATAATATAACCTGTTGACAAAAATACAATTATAAATCAATATTACAAAAAATAACGTTTCGATCTAGGTTTAGATCTTCTTCCGAAATATCTAAAAATATAAATAAATAATTAGTAAAATCTACTTATTTTATAATAGAATGCAGAATTGGTCGACAATTTTATTTATTTGAAGAGTTCTATTCAGACGTTAATCAATAATTGCAAGCATGGGTTATTGTGTTCAAGAAATAAGGAAACATTTTTTTTATCTTCAAACCAAAATGCAGTTTTGTCGCATTGACGTATCTGTGGTTACTATATTATAATATGTAATCGTTTGTCTGAAATTCAACGACGTAATGCTGGATACAGTATTTATTGTGCCTATAACTAGTGCGGTCGAAATTCGACCGTAATTCATGAATTTTTAAGTTCGAACGTAATTGTGGTTCTTTTCTCATTATACGGATTTCTTCTGAATCGATTTTGCCTGTGTTAATTCGTACACATCGTGATGAAACATACATTGAGCGCTTCTCCTCATTAAAAAGAAGGGAACGAGGAATGTTTCATCACGATGTGTGTGAATTAACACACTCGAATTGGCGCCACAACTTCTTTACGTATGATTTTTTTTGTTTGAGATTTTTTTAACATACTCTTTGTTTTTCAGGAAAAATCTGGCGGTAGTTATTCATCTAGTAAAAATGTGTCGCGACCAGATCACAGTCCTGTTTTCGGTGAGTTTTTTTTTTAAATATTTATATTTTAGAACACAAATCTCTATTACATATTTACAATTTTATCGGGTGCTGTTTTATCAAAATAAAGAACAATCTTTGAAATCGCGATGTCAAAGACGATTTATATAAGCCCTGCGACCGAGCGGGGCGGTGAGAGCAGCTAGACTCGCATTCGGGAGGTACCGGGTTCGAATCCCGGCGGGGGCTGCAGATGTGGATGGGAGTTTTTCCCACTGCCTCTCGCCGAGAAACGGCAATTCCTGTACCGGCTATCTTGTTGAGGTTTTCCATTCTAGACAAATATCAAACTCATATGCTCAAAATTTGCCTAGCTTTTCCTAATTTCCTAAAAAATCCTTCATTCGTCCATTACTATTAATTAAGTGGAAGTATAAAAATGTGGAATATAACGGGCAGTGTGATAGATGGAAAATAGTAATAGTGCGAATGGCGTCTGTTATGACATAAAGTCGAGAAACGGACGTTAAACGCATTATTATTATTATAAACACTGCAAATTCTGCAAACCAATAAAACACTGCAAAATAACGGTTTTAACACCGCCCGTATAAATTTTGTTAGCGCGACTTTGAATTTCGAAAAGTTATGACGTAGATTATTATATTTTTGGTTTATTAGATTGCGTGTCTTTTAAAAATAATACTTTTGGTTGGTCATCGTATTATTTTTCTTCTTCGTACATTCTTGGCATTAAAATATTGCCAAACGTAATTCTAAAAAATCTTTTATTTGTATATCATTTGAAATAAAATGACTGTATGTAAATATTTCATTAAATAAAATTCATTTAATATGTATCTTGTTAAAAAAAAAATCGTTTTTATTCTGATAGAATAAAAAAAAGGTTTATTGCTTCCTTTACACCCACATTCAAATGTTTTTTAAGGCGGTACTACTACTGCATCATTTGCTTTTTTCTAACAGCTAACAGATTTATTGTCAAAGAAAACTAAGTTCAAGTTTGAAGTTTAAATATATACCACCATTTCAGCAAATTTTGTTCTTTATTTATAAATTATAATCAAGTGTTTTATCAATATTAGGGGCAAACTGACAAAACTTCTATAACCTAAGATTTTTTTTTAATTGGAAAACAGAAAAACTTATGCTTAGAATTTCCACATATCCAAATTTTGTTTGATATGTCAGTCACGTGCTAAACTAAGTGATACTGCAATGATGCAGTTGTTGAACGATCGAATAAAAACAATCGGAAATCAATATACTAATTAATTATCAAAGAATGAGGGTCCAATTTCTATAAAATAATATCTAAAAACTAGGAAACTTTCAGCATATCATCTTAAATATATTTTTTTGTTGTCTACAAAATTGGGTACAGTAGAACCTTAAAAAACTGTTAATTTAATTTATAACATTTCTAAGAAATATTGACCTAGGCAAAAAATCTTTAAGCACAGTGGAGAGAAGTAGGCGTTTATTCTTCGTATAATACAAACTAGAAAAAATACACAAAAAAAATAAAATGTAAATATTATTTATGTGTATATAAAATGTTTAGACCTGTGCTTTATGCAAATAAATTTGACGTCTGTTAAATAAGAACAAAATGCGTTTAATACGAAGTAATTCATATGTTTGTTTCTGTTTTTGAAAAGCTACTAACATATTGGTGTTTATTAGATAAAGACGTTTGTATCTTTACTAACGGCTAAACGGATTGTATGTCCTTGTTAAGGAATTCGTTGAATAGAAACAGTGAAACACAGATCCTCGCCTGGTCTTCCAAAAGATACGTGGTCATGTTTGAAGCGTATCGGACAAAGACGGAACGTGTCGAATAATATGGGGTTGTTATATGCGTTGTCTTTATCGGAGAACGTGCGTGTGGTACGGACATCCCGCTGGTTCGCATTGTGTGAAATATTTGGCTGGTCTATTGTACACTTGTTACTCGGATTGATGTATGGTGCAACCCTGCCGCCAGCATCTCGTCCTCTAGCCATGTCTCCGTACAGACTGTTCGGAAATTAATGACCGTTTTTCCATTGTATTGCTTGAACGATTTTTAAGACACCAAAACAGGACGTTATTATTAGGTTCGTTCCAAGCAGCCGTGAACGGTAATAAAACCGTACACAGTCTTGTCACTGCGCAAGACTAATTTGCGCACTAGCTCAAAAATCGATACTGCGCAAGACAGTCTTACGCAGTGTCTTGCGCAGTAACAAGACTGTGTACGGTTTTATTACCGTTCACGGCTGCTTGGAACGAACCTATTGTTATTAATTTTAAAATTAAATCCACTTAAAATTTGTTAATTGTTAATAGAATTTTTGTTCCAAAAATATGTATTGAAGAAGATTTATTTGGTTGAGGAACAATTGAAAAATAAGCTTTACCAGAGTATCGCTTGTGGCCAACGTTTCGAAAAATATATTTTCATGTTCAGAGCCTATTAACATCTACAGTATTAATTACATTTAATATTATTTTGATTTTATCTGATCTGTAATGTATATATTTGTAATTTAGAAATCAAAATAGTATTAAATGTTCATAGGCCCTGAAGATTAAAATATGTTTATCGAAATGTTGGCCACAAGCGATACTATAGTAAAGCTTATTTTTCAATTGTTCCTCAACCAAATAAATCTCCTTCAATTAAAATTTGTTCTCAGATTTAATCGTGAAAACTGGGGGCTTGTAATAAACCCATATATTGAAGTAACGTCATAGATTTTGATTTCGGTGATTCGGAAGCCTTGCTTGATTTTTAACTTTGTGCGTTTCCAGGGTATATTTTTAATTTCTGAAGTCCACTTTGAAATTTAAATAATTACTATATTCATCACAACAAGCTATTATTTATCAAGTGCTGTAAAATGAGTTATATAAATAAAATGTAAGGAAATTTATCATATTTCGTAGCAGTGTTTCTTTTTTGTGTTGATGGTAATATTGGGAAAGGGATACAGAGATTCTGAAAAAAAGATTGTAAAACACAGAAATAGTAAAATTTTCCTTACTTCGCTAAATTGACATTTCTGAAATCGGATTACAGTATCATAAAATAGATTTGTTTGACTGGCGTAGTGCTAGCAGACTTACATAAATCGGTATAAGTATAGGAGCTGACGCGTTTAAAAGAATTTCAAGGATGGTAAAAAAATGGCTAAATTAAAAAAAAAATTCTGCCGCTTCGTTTTTAGGTTCTGTTAGAGCCAAATAACCGGAAAATACCGGCGGCAAAAATTTTTGATTAATTTCACTCTCCCCAAGCCACTCAAAAGAAAGTGGATTTAAGAACATAAATCCTCTTTAACGTTTATATAAATAAAATGACTGCAGTAAATTATTTCTGACGAAAAGATTTTTAGCTGTACGATCAAATATTGTTTAATTTTATTTTTAAAAAGGTGATGAACAAACAAAAAATAATTGTCATTCCGTGCTAGACACCTGCTTCTT
Organism: Xanthostigma xanthostigma; assembly: GCA_963575645.1. NCBI lineage: Eukaryota > Metazoa > Arthropoda > Insecta > Raphidioptera > Raphidiidae > Xanthostigma > Xanthostigma xanthostigma. The sequence goes on along the minus strand of OY754469.1, from coordinate 9,606,767 downwards.
GAGTAAAAAAAATGTCTGACACCGTATTAAATAATTATTTTATTTATATAAAACAAAATTTCGTCAAATTACAGTTGCGACCGATCTGTTATTAATTTCCAAACATATGTTCCACGATTGACTGAAATCCAATTAAAATTTTGCGATTTTATTTTTTTAAAGTCTGTCATTAAATATATCATAAGGTCGCTGAACACGAGGCTAGAAACGCTGCTAGATTCCTTGCTAGATTTGACTACTAGTTTCCTAGCGCTGGTTTTCTGGATTGCTGTTACGTGCTCGCTTCACACGCGACGTCTTTTCAAGCTAGTTTTGTGAATAAACCTGGTGCGCGCGCAGTGACAGTTCAAATATAAACACAGAGGAAAACGTGTCTGTTGTCTTGAGCAGAATGACGCAATGTTGGCTTGCGGACGTTTGTTCAAGTCGCCCACGTGACAAGATACTGCTTCCTGATTGGTTCTTGTTCATACACATAGCAGCGGACCTAGCAAGGAAAATAGCCCCTGTTCCAATTTTAAAACCTATATCTTGTGAGCTAGCAGGCGAGCCCGCAGAGCCAGCAGAACTCTAATCAGTGTTTCTAGCCTCGTGTGCAGCTGCCTTTATGTGAAATGAATTGTTAGTTTTATGGCATAGTGTACTAGAAAGTGACATTGTGTGGGACTCAGGCCAAAGCCCCATATTCACTAAAACCCCCTCCTTCATGCTCCTTGTAGACCCTTCCCCACCGTGGCACTGAAATCCAGTCATTCCTTCTTCGGTCTCTAGTAATACGTCAGAACCTAAAAAAGTTGTTCGTCCAAGGGAAGTGTCCGTTCGGAGGAGTTGTTCGTTAAGGACACGTTTTACTGACTTGTGACGAAATAAAGTAGCCAACAATTGAATTAAAGGTGGTTCATATAACTAAAACACACACACGCACGACATTACGTTGGTGTATACCTGTATAATATTATTTATTTTGACCAGATAAATTTTTATAATGACAATGTAATTACACGGTGAAAACTAATTTTGATTCTCTATATTTACCATCTCTCACAAATACAAACGCAACCTCGTTGATTTTGTCTGATCACATACCAATTTATGTGTGTGGTTGTGTACGGGTGTTGATTATATCAAGCGCTCTCAACAAGTTCTCGTTCAATATAACTTTGTAAAAAAAAGACGGGTTGCACTCTGGGAGTGCCGGCGGAAATGAAAACCTAGATGTACTTAAACTAAATTTCGCTATGCATCCAGGTTTCGTAAAACTACACATTTATAAAATTACATGCAGCCAGTCACTGGATGTAATTTTTTAAATTTGTAGTTTTACGAAACCTGAGTACATGGCGACATCTCTAAAGGAATTTTTTGCACTGCATGTAACTTATATTGCTACTGACATCTAGCGAATTTTAGTATATGTACTGCCGAAGCAAGTGCGGTAGACCGTCTCAACAACTCGTCAGGGTCACGTGACCCTGACGCGTCAGATCTGACGCGAGTTTAACAGTTTTTACCCATTACAAAAAATTAGAGAGTTTTCTCGCTCACCCAGTTCTTACTTTACCTGACGCCTGACGCGAGTTTATCATTTTTTACCCATTACAAAAAAAGTATACAACGCCGCTAAAGAAGTTTTCACTTCAAAAATAAGTTCAAAAACTAAAACCCGACTAATGAAAAGTATCCAATATTCAACAAACTGTCAAAAGCTGGACCCGCAAACCACTGACTGTAGCTCTAATCCAGGAAACTTACATGGGAAAAGCATGTTTGTGGGCCCTTACAAAGGACTTGATCAAACTCAGTAGACCTAAACTCAGGAAAGTGGTTGGGCTCTTAACCGGTCATGCACCCCTGAAAAACATCTACACACGATGGGGATACGTCAGGAATCGACAAAATGTAGATACTGCGAATTGGAGGACGAAACAGCCAACCATCTATTCGAATGCGAGGCCCTAGCCTACAGGAGATCAAACATCTTTGGATACATTGATGAGAGTGGAATAATTCCTCAGGACAATCTAGTCACCAACCTTCTGGAGTTCATGTGAAAATCCAAATTATTGGAGAACTAGATCCAGCTCAAGGGGGAGCACAAAAATTCTTCTAGGATGACGTGCATAACGGACTATTAAGCCATAACCCCTAATTTATTCATTCATTCACTGAAAAGTATGAAACAAGAAAATATTGTAATCTGAGGATAGCCGTGATCATATGCCACCTACCCTAACAAAACATTTCATTTTAACAGTAGTAAGCGATCATAAGCTCTAGAGCAAAGTGCATCTAGAGGGGCCTCATATATATTATGAGATGGCATACGACCACGGCTATCCTCAGATGAGAATATTTTCTTGTTTCATACTTTTCAGTAGTCGGGTTTTAGTTTTTAAACTTATTTTTGTATTTATTAGTGAATTCCAGACCTTCACAGAAAACTATTTTTATCGATTTTGAGCTACTGCGCAAGACAATTTTGCGCGATATCAAGACTGTGACGGTTCTGTTACCGTTCTCAGACAGCTATACTGTGCGATCGGCGAAAGAAGACCGGTGGGGAAAGGGCAAGAAGTCGCTGATGTGTTCCCAAATTATCGGAATTCATAGGCGGCGCATAGCAAGGCATGCAAACAATGTATAGCTTTAAATTTTAAGGCATTATTTTGAGCCTCTAACTCGCACATTTTAATTACATTCGCTATGACCTCCCTAGCGCCACTTCTAACTGTTTTTCCCTTTTTACTTTCCATTTTGATGATATTCAGACAACACCTTTCAACTTAGTCCGTGGACGCACGCCTATGTACTGTCTGGTGTATGATTTTTTTGTACTGTTAGCAAGTGTCGCTGTATAGTCGTACGGCTATAGCAATAGTACAATTATCGCGATAACACAATTGTTATATGTTTGATCGACTGGACTCCCTTATTGCATAGAAGCGGTTCGAGGATCAGTACCTTTTACTAATATAAAATACATGTACGCTCTTCTGCAATAAGGTCATAGGACTACATTCCATAGACCGGTCTTCTTTTAAAAATCCAACAGTATAGGAACAGACCTTATATTTTTATACGAGTAATTTATTCGACGGACGCACCTGTTTTTGACCACTGTTTGGCAACACAACTAAGCATCCTCGTTGGTTGACAGGTAGAAAGAACAAACTTGATGAGGAGATTTCAGGTCCGCAGGTATAAGCTCGGTCCAGCAAACTAAACCCATTAAACAGAGGTGTATGTGTTTGTGTGTGTAGATAGAGAATAACGCTTCACAGCCATAGACCAGTGAACCGTTGATAGAAAGGCGCCTAATGGATTAAAGCATGGTGTTTGACAGTTCATGGCGTCCAATTGACTCGTTGATCATGAACTATAGAAAAAAAATTGTTTTCCCTGACAAGACTCACATAAAAATGTTTGTCGGAAGTAGTTTTGCCATACATTTAACAAGCGATCCCGCCCGGTTTTGTCCGGGTGCAAAAGAACGAATGGGGGTGGGGCATGAGTACGCACATTCATCTTAGTTTACCGAGATTATTGTTGTATCCAAATTTCATGATGATCGGAGATACCGTTCAAAAGATTTTGTCGGATGAACAAATTGTGAGTTACATTTTTCATTGATGCTCCGCTCCTATTGGTCATAACGTGATATTATATAGCCTATAAGCCTTCCTCGATAAATGGGCTATCCATATTTTTTCAATTTGAATCAGTAGTTCTTGAGATTAACGCGTTCAACCAACCAACCAAACAAACTCTTCAGCTTTATATATTAGTATCTATACATAACTTCTATATTGCTAGTGGCCGAAAGTGGAAGTGTGGCCCACAAAATGAAACAGCAAATGACCGTTTTCTATCTCTTTCCATTTACTTGACCCGTTGTGCGCAAGTGTCGCGTCTGTATTGGGGCAATTAGTGAGTGGAATAGAACAAGCCACCTCCCTTTCACAGCTTAGTTCCATGTGTAAACTGACGCGCATCCATTCACGGACATGCGCATGAGACTCAGAGTATAATAAGTGAGACAGACGTATATATCTGTCGGCACCGTAGTGTTTAAGTCTTTCTCCCGATCTTTGCTAGCAATATAGAGGGTATTAAATATATGAGTTTTGCAAACGACTGCGCCACTATGCCTTGAACTAGTTTGTTGAATGTTGAATTTCTATTATTTCTATTTTTGTTTATGATAGATTGTAACATTTTATAATAACGAAACGAAGCCGTGTAACAAGGGAGGAGTGCCCACCTTTACCCATACCAATTTTGTTGTATTATGGTGTAGGAATTTTAAGGATTATTGACTTCCTATCGATGTTTCTTGTACATTTATTATGCTCTGTTATGGCATAGTGTTACGTGTATAATATTATAGCTAGTTGGGCGAAGATATAGGCATTTTTGTTTGGTACTTGCTACATATTATAAACTCCATGACTACAAGATATTATTTATGTATTTTTTAATATCTCTTCTTACATGGTTGATTGCGTGAGAATGTATTCAAAATATTCTTGATAATAATAATAATTTATGGTGAGCACACGAATTTAGATTTTGATGTTGTCAGATTTGCTCTTGATAGACTTGTCGTTTTTATGATGGATAGAGATGTGAGGTTAAGTCTTTTTTGTTGTGGAACACATCTGGATACAGTCGATAAGCGTTCAATATGAAAATTAGTCAGGTAAAAAAATTATAATCCCACCAAAAACATGAATGTCACCCTTTTGTTTTTTTTTGTGTTTTTGGTGGGATTTGAATACTTATTCTAAAGTTATATACCACACTTTATTATATCACACCAACTAGGCGTGAGTAGTCTTCGGACGATCGGTTTATACCATAGATATATTAGACTATAGTACGCGAGTGAGCCGTGAAACTGTCTGCAATTCAGAGAGAGAGAAAAGTTCTTTATCTCTGTGGTAACTAATGATACAAAACAATGCCAATTTGAGTAAAGTTTTCTGGGTTTTCTGCAGCGTTTTCTCTCTCAAATGAGGACACTTTCACTTATGGCAAGCATAAGAACTAGCGAACTCTAGTTACTTATATCTCTATGGTTTATATTTACATTTGATTCGATGCTCTCCGCACCGGCTAGACTATTTATGATCTATCAGTCAGGGAATACGCGATTTTTGAACACTCGTAGGCTGGAAACTATTCCATCTAGACGTAAAAAATTTGGAATACTTCTTTTTTTACGGTAACAGACCCCTCTAGTTTTGTAAACTTTCAAATTGGCTGGGAAGTTCGTCTAAATAAAGTACAGTTCTTTGCGAGAAACCGTGCTCTATGTAAAATATGTTTTGTTCCCGACTAATTTTCATTTTGGAAGCTTGTTTTCTCCTTTTATGATAACCGTAGTCTGGTTTGTTGTTTTTTTTTAAGTGAAAACTTCTTTAGCGGCGTTGTACACTTTTTTTGTAATGGGTAAAAAATGTTAAACTCGCGTCAGGAAAAGTGAGAACTGGGTGAGACTCTCTAAGTGATAGTAATTGCCAGATACTTTTTATACAACGTTAGACATCTAGCGTTGAAATATCGTACATAAAAATGCAATCTATGATACAAACCATTTTATTTTTTATACAATTTAGACATCTAGCGTTGAAATATCGTACATAAAAATGCAATCTATGATACAAACCATTTTATTTACAAGTGTTGCCAATAAATAAACAATGCTTCTAAATGCAAAAAATTAAGACGTTAATATTCAAGTTTTCACTTCTGCCGGCACTCCCGGAGTGCAACCCGTCTTTTTTTTCATATTTAGGTCAGGATTTTAATTTTAAAGATAGAATTCGATGTCTTTGGATACAAATGATGATTCACCTTGCTCAATTAATTGTGATAAATAAAATTACTTCAGCCTTCATGAAACTTCGAGAACAAGTCATAAAACAATGTACAAACAACTGCATGTATAGCACATTTGATATTATTTATTATATTGGGATTAAAAAAAGGTTAACGGAGGTTATTCGTGTTTGAATTAAGCAAAATACAAAAACATGCCACATGCTAACATGCGAATGCAATAAAACAAATATTATATGACTGGCTGCTTAATGTTTTTACGTTGAAATAAATTACATTAAGTTGGATTAAATATTACACATAATTACAATTACAATAGACAGCGCTTAACAATACGAGTGGGCATTAATTATATGTGACGAACCGTATGACGTTAATATCTCATTTGGATTGTTTATGGGTTTTTGTGTAAAGAAACAATAGCCGCCAGTGTCGAATTATGCCCGTTGTCAATAAGTCGTTTTTGGCTCATCCATATACTAATATTATAAATGCGAAAGCAACTCTTTTCACGCCTAAACCGCTGAACAGATTTCGATAAAATTTAGCAAGGAGATAGATTGCATCCTGAGGAAGGACATAGGCTACGTTTTGTCTAAAAAAAGTGTGTGTGTCTGTGTGTCAGCTCCGACGCACGACTGGAGTTTACTCTTTAGATACGCTGTGTAATGTATTCCATCTCATTCTTTCGCACGTTAAATCCTACAGATATATATATGGTTGTCTCTTGTATTCCAGCTCATTCTTTTGCACGTTAAATCCTACAGATGGAAGCTGACGAGCGTAACGCCACACTTGAAGCGGTGGAACATAACGCCTCGCCAATCGATTTTAGTATTGCTAAAATTTTCGTACCGGGTCTTATAACTCAAAACCGTTTCTTAATAGTAAACTCCAAAAAACAGCGAAATAGAGGAGAAAGTTTGTATAGGAATATGAAAAATCATATTAGAGCTTTTGGTAAAGAAATAATTACGTGTTTCAGCGTTTTTGCAATATCATCCTTGAAGGCGTTTAAAAACAGGGGATGAAAGTTTGTATAGGGATCCATCATTTCTCAAATGAGGGATTCAATGGATGCAAAAAAAAATGTGAAACGCTGCTATAATGTATAAGATTTAGTCGAAATTTCAGTCAAAAATTAACATTTCCAAAACAGCAGTTTTGTTTGTATATATATTGATTATATTTTATATATTTATTATATAGATATCGTTGATTTACATTATAAATGTGTCCAAAGGACAGTGAGCTCTTAGAAAACTAATCTTATCTTGTCAAACAAACATCAGTCTATATTGTGATTTGAAAATTGATTATACTTCTTGAAGGAGACATTTTTACATAATGTTATTTTGAGATCTTTGCAAGAAGTTCCCGAATTCTCATTTCTTTTATATTGATACTGAAATCAAATTATTTTGCCACTAATTCTTCTCAATATTGAATTGTTCGTCCTCCCCGAGATAACACAGGAATTAAAATTCTTAACAGTATTCTACAGCCATTTCAGTTTGGAATGTTTGGATTACTCTTCTGCCCCAAAAAGGTATCATCATATATATTAATACGCCAAGGTTAAAGATGTTTGCCTCCCTTTTTAGAAAAAACCTCACAATTTCTCCACATAAATTATATATCATTTTACAGATAATTGCTTGCTCTACTGACATCGACAACTAAAAAATTTATTATTGCTTTTGTTTAAATTAATTAAAATACAGCAACGCTGAACAACGTCTGCCATCTGACCTTTAATTTTGTAACAACGTCAACACTTCGATCTGTCATCTGACCTTCTTATTGTAATACAACAGACACAATACTGCATACTGCCATCTGACGGTTTTAATTTTGAAACAGCGAGCAACGCTGAACAACGCCACAGCAATGCTGCATGATGCCATCTGACGGCTTAGCTCAACGCTTTTGCTACGTGCGCCTCTATATGACAATTTTAGTAAAATATTTCTTCGATCTGTCATCTGAGCTTCATATTGTAATACCACAAAAAGAAGAACGTTATAAGCAGTGTGCAAAATTAGAAACGAATTGAATACCTGCAATCATATTTAAAAAATAATTTTGTAAAGTGATAATTATTATACTTATTTAGTGCGAATAATTCGCACAGGTCACTCTAGTCTTGTAGTATTATATAACAAACATTCGTATTTGTAAAATTCATACGAATATCATTTTTTTAAATGTGATTTATTAGCGTTTTTAAGAGAGAAGTTTTTCTTTCTCCTTTTTTTTGTTTATTAAAAAATACATAAAAATGATTGTTTTGTTTATGAGTTTGTTATCGAAATGTATAGGAAATTTATCTGTTATTTTTGGCGATATGTTTTTCAAGATAACTAACCGTTATCTTAATTAAGTTTATATTTTCCGATTAACCTACTGCTAGAATTATATTGTAAAAATAAAATAGTTGGGAAAGCTATTTTTTTTTGTAAAATCACTGGTATTTTTCTGGAAATTATATACCTAATGCTTAATTATTTACGATAGTTAGATTTAAAATCTTAATTACGCTATGAGTTATGACGCCACTTCTGTAATTTCTAAATATAATTACTGTCAACTTGACAAAATTAAATACACTATTTATTTAATGCGATTAACGTCGCTTTTAATTTCACATATGTTGTAATAAAAATCTAAATATTTTCGGGTTTCGAAAGTGTAGCGAATTTTATTTATAACTTCGCTGAAGCACAATTAATTTTCGAGAAGCCTTTTTGTAACATTACTCTATATCTAAATATTTTTACTACACGACCCCACCCCAAAATTTCAAAATACATTATTTAAAGCCAGCCAAAAAAATTGCGCTTGAACCTTGTTCAAAATGTAAATAATTTGTCCCTTCGAAAACGCTCGACATTTTTGTACACCGTTCTTGCAAATCGAGAAGCCATCGTAAACGTTCCTTTGTTAACGACTCGACAAGATTTTTATCGAGAACGAATCGAGTATTTTTATGTGTCGTCTGATACTCCATATTATCAAGAGCTCCTACAATAGCTAACCATTTCTATTTTTTTTTTGTTTATTGTAAATTGTATAATACGCGCCACGGATCTAAAAGGTTCGGAAGTTAGTCACAAACAGCGTCACAAAGGCACATTTTAGATCCATTGATACTCCCACCACCTCTCAACTACCTGCACGGAACGTGCGCTCGTCGGTGATTGGCCGTGATCGCTCGTTGCCTTTGTCACTTGTCGCTTTCCTGCTTTAAAGTACAGGCGAGTACGCTATTGCTATGTTAGTTTTGTTGAGTTGCGAGTTTGTAGTTTTTCAACAGGCTACAAGCGCAAGCCTGCATTCGCATCTAACTTCCGAGCCTTTTAGATTCGTGGCGCGTATTATATCATATTTTTCCGATGCAGGGAACATTTTCCAGATGGACACGCCGTAAAATACATAGAAGTGAAATACAATAGCTATATGTATTGTGTACCTATGTTAAAAATGGTTGATCGTGTCGTGTATATTTTGTTCTTCGATACAACTTATAATTAGGCTATCAAGCTGCAATTTCTCATATCTCAGTATTCGAACGTGTTATGCCCATAAAGCTTCGTTCACATGTAACGGTCTAGGAAACGATGTTTCACACACTGACCAATATCTCTGCATTGGGTCGTTGGAAAAGTGACTTTATAATGTAGATATGTCTACCGTAGGCACGACTGTGTCCACCGGGAACATACGATCTTAGCGGGCCTCAGCCTATCGGGAAAACTCCCAAAATCTCTGTGGGTTCATCCGTCCCTGATTGTCAGCCAAACGGTTTTTTAACAGTCGAGGCGTTTTATAAGTTTGAAGTCTTTGTCTGTTTGCCTGGTATTATAGCTCTACACAGTGTCAGATCAAATAGTTTTCTATATCTTCAGAACTGCGTCATAAAAAGTCTCAGGCCTCAGCGGTCCCCGACGCATTTATGAATTACTAGCGGTCCCGTCCGGTTTCACCCGGGTGTAAAAGAACGAATGGGGAAGGAAGGGACATGCGAGTACACACATTCATATTAGTTTACCGAGATGAATGTTGTGTCCAAATTTCATGATGATCGGAGTTACCGTTCAAAATTTTTTGTCGATAAAAAGCAGTATTTATACTTTTTTTAACTAATAATTTTTTTTAATTAATTAAATAAAATTAAAATAAATTTTAATGTAAGCCTTAGAAGAAAGCAATGTAGAAAATAAAAAAAAAATAAAAATGCATTCGCCCAACGTAGGGCTCGAACCCACGACCCTGGTATTGACAGTCTTGTGCTCCACCGATTGCGCTAGCCGGCGTTGTATTCTTACATCGCTAATAATATGAGTATACTTAGTTAGTGCATTTCATCTGAATAGAAGCTTATTTTTTAGATACATTTGGAACATTTTTCATTAATGCTCCGCTCCTAATGGTCGTAGCCTGATTTTATAGAGCCTATAGCCTTCCTCGATAAATGGGCTATCCAACAAAAAAAATTTTTCAATTTGAACCAGTAGTTCCTGAGATTAGCGCGTTCAAACAAACAAACAAACAAACTCTTCAGCTTTATATTATATTAGTATAGATATATTTCATCCAAACGAGGAAATAGTTGATACTCCGGATCAGATATCAATTTTTTTTATGTCCTACGGGCATGTTCAGCTAAAAATCGACTAAGCTGGTAGTATTGACAGTAACGTGAATTAGTTGCAATTTTCATTTGCAAGTTGCAGCACTGTCATCGCGACGTGTGCTAAAAGGAGTGTTTGGTTAAGCCTACAGTGAGACGTTGCAGGGGGTGAGGTTGCAACAAAATGCATCGATTATAGCGATCCTATTTATAACCTACGCTTCAACTTTAGCAATCACAGTATTATCTCTTTTGTTCAGGACCGGCTCAAGATAATACAAATGACAAATTATGCACATTTGAAAATCCGCTTTGCCTGTGCTCTAGAGCTTTACACCCAAGATGAGACATTCGTAAATATCGTTTCTGCCTCGTCTCAATAAAGACTAGCCTAGCAGCGTTGCCAGACGTCCCGATTTTGGCGGGACGTCCCGATTTTTAAATAAAAATTAAATGTCCCGCGCGGGACTGGCACTGTCCCGCTTTTCGGGGATAACTCACAGAAATATCATAAAGTTATTCTTATAAATAATTATCTTATTGTAAGTTGCAATTTGTAACACTCACTCCACAGACTATTGTTTGAAACGCCATATTTTTCTAATGAATAAAACTTTTTTGATTTTGATTTCTGTTTTTTTTTTTTTATTCTGAAGACAAATAATACTCAACTATTTAACGATAGGGTAAATCTGATTTAAAATATTATATTTTTATTAAAATACATTTTCTATGGCTATTTTTGCTCTCTATTGTCACGTGAACGTAATTTTAATTCAAATAAAAAGATAAATAGGTATTTGAAAACTTCTGATTATATACGTTTTTTTACTATGTCCCACTTTCGACGAAAGAATCCCGCTGTTTTCACTCAAAGAGTTCCAAAATCCCGACTTGGCAAAAAAAAAAAACTGGCAACGCTGTAGCCTAGTCTCGTCTTATTTCGTTAAGATATCGTTTGTCATTTTTTTTTCTAACACAAAGACGGGAATTTTGACATAAATACTTTTTTATTTCCTGTAATTTTTAAAATGTCATACGGAATGCCATTAATTAAATGGAAGTTCTCTTTTGAAAAGATGCATTTGTGCGTAGTTTTGCAATCTTCATAAACCCCGAATCTAAAAAACATATTTTTGGAAGAACTCTGTGCGTCTGTTAGTCTGTGAACACGATACAGGTCAAACGGATGAGCGGATTGAAACCAAATTTTGGGAGGATGTTTGGTATGCAAATATGAAGAGCCCTATTGTTTTTTGGGGAAAATCGGCGCATGCGCAGAAGAGATACATGCTATAACGGTGTTTTTTATATAACAATGGTATACTTTTCATAACGGCTTATTATTCTATTTATTATTTCAAGAAAGTTTCGTTAACATTTTTTTTCTAAACTTTATAGTTCAGGAAAATATTTAGAAAATAAAAAAAAAATCATCTGTTCTTTTGTTTTGTAGATCTGTCAGAAATAAACTAGCTAAGCATGCTTTGATTAATTTTTACATGACGTGAATATCTTATGTATAGGTAACGATTGCAACGAATAGCAAATATAATATTGAATACTAGCCATTACCCGCGTCACCTCAAGCGATATCAGAAATTTTATTTTCTTTATTATACCATAACAATTATTAATGTCAACATTTTGAAATTAGAATGGTCCCGTCGCCTAATTGGCTGGAATTTTTCAGTTTTCAAGTCCGCGTAGCGGTTTGCCACCTCTGTTTATCGGTTGGGCATTTTAAATGTTTGTCATTTATTAGCCATAAGAATAAGAGAGAGGCAGGGTACAGTCAACACATAGTTAATGAATCACATGCATGTATTTATACAGTAATTATGTAGGTACGTGTGTATGGGATGGTGGCAGTAGGTACTATATAATATATACGCGGAGTATACAAACAAAAGACGGTGGATAGAGGACCGAGAGAAGGTCGATCGGCGCGGCGTGTCGTTGTGAACGAGTCTTTTTTAAAGTTCAACAGCCTATCTTTACCACCGCAGCCTATCTGCCGTTCAATCGGATGCTGGAGTGACTGAGCGCACACACACTTGCGCGCACAAACATGTGCGCGCAAACATACATACTTAGCTAAGCGTATAAGGATGGGAGAACGACCGGCAGGATTGAATTGTTTTTTTTTTTTTCTATTGACAGTTTGAGCAATGTCGGAGTAGTTTTGTTCTTTTTCGACGGCTCAAAATACATTTTATTACTGTTGCTTGTATCCAGGGTCGTAACAAGGTAGGGGCAAAAGGGAAACGTGTCCAGAAAGATAAAAAAATTCGCATTATATTAAAAAATTCCAGCCAATTCTGCGACGGGATCATTCCAACTTCAAAATTATTGACATTTGATATAGTATAACAAAGAAAATAAATTTTCTGATATCGCGTGATGTGACGCGGGTAATGGCTAGTGTTCAATATGATATTTTCTATTCGTTGCCATGGTTACCTGCATATTATGTTCACGTCATGTAAAAATTAATCAAAGCGCGCTTAACGATACAGGTCAAATGGATGAGCGGATTGAAACCAAATTTTGGGAGGATGTTTGGTATGCAAATATGAAGAGCCCTATTGTTTTTGGGAAAAATCGGCGCATGCGCAGAAGTGATATATGCTATAACGGTGTTTTTTATATAATAACGGTATACTTTTCATAACTGTTTATTATTCGATTTATTTTTTTAAGAAAGTTTTGTTAAAAAATTTTTTTTTCTAAACTTTATAGTTTCGGAAATATTTTGAAAATAAAAAAAAAATCAGCTGTTCTCTTGTTTCGTTGATCTGTCTTAATTTTTACATGACGTGAAACATGTTATGTAGGTTACAATGGCAACGAATAGCAAATGTCATTGAATACTAGCCATTACCCGCGTCGCCCCACGCTATATCAGAAATTTTATTTTCTTTATTATAATGTCAAAATTTTGAAGTTCGTTGCCCAATTGGCTGGAATTTTTTTTTCTCGATGTTGGCTGCACATCCCGAGTACGTGTCGTAGTGTTAGTTATGTCGGCCTCGAGCCCTCCTTATAGCCGTGCACCGCACTACAAGGTTACACGCCGGTGGTTAGTTTGTTGTTGTGTTGTTGGTACCTTGCCGTTGTACTTACTGCTCTTGGTCAGCATGAAACCCGGGCCTTCGACTTGCGCTACTGACTACACTTATCACCCGAAAACTTATACTGTTAAAATTAAAGCAGAACGTTGAAATTAGTTGTGACTTAAAAGCAGCGTTGCCAGACGTCCCGATTTTGGCGGGACGTCCCGATTTTTAAATCAAAATTAAATGTCCCGCGCGGGACAGGCTCAGTCCCGCTTTTCGGGGATAACTTTAAAAGAAGTTAAATCTTCACAGAAATATCATAAATAAGTAATTCTTATTAATAATTATTTTTCTAATGAATAAAACTTTTTTGATTTTGATTTCTGTTTTTTTTTTTTTTTTTATTCTGAAGACGAATAAGACTCAACTATTTAACGATAGGGTAAATCTGATTTAAAATATTATATTTTTATTAAAATACATTTTCTATGGCTATTTTTGCTATCTATTGTCACGTAAACGTAATTTTAATTCAAATAAAAAGATAAATAGGTATTTGATAACTTCTGATTATATACGTTTTTTTACTATGTCCCGCTTTCGACGAAAGAATCCCGCTGTTTTCACTCAAAGAGTTCCAAAATCCTGACTTGGCAAAAAAAAAAACTGGCAACGCTGCTTAAAAGTGAGATTTTCTTTGTTGTAACTTCGTTTTTCAGTTATTTTTAAAGACTCTTCCAGAAATTTTATTTTATTATTATCCTTTCAGTAATAATCGTATTTGATACTTCTACCAGTTTTCGATAGAACTTGGGCACTGGTGGTTTATAATGGACAAGCGTCGGTCTGTCCTCAAAGAAAACCGGGACTTTTCCCGGTGGTCTGCCGGTCTGGATTTTTTTCTTCTTAGTCCCACGGTCTCGTAGAGGCGTTCGGCAATATTCCCGGTAATTTTTTAGGTCGCAGACCGACTCTGTAATGGACAGCCGCGGTAAAACAACGAAATCTTAACGATCTTAAACGTCTCTTTGCTAATAATCAGTATACGAAACCATATTTGTTTCTACTGACAACGTATCATCCGAAAATATGATAATTCTGACTTGAGATTAAATTTTTCCTGAGATTGGCGCCTCTTGATTCAATAGAAAACGTCTTGTTTCTTTAACTAGTCATTCGAAAAGTTCTTGTTGATTCTTCTTGGTTTAGCGCAAACATTGTTAGTGTTTTTCACTTGCAGTTAACATGATAAAAAATCATATTTTTTTTAATGGAACAAGAGCCAGAAGTCCAGTCTCGGTTCGGTAAAATCTTACTGTATTCACACTATCATTCTGGGTTCGATCACGGTTCAATCTCGATTTGCAAGAAGTCTGATCCATTTCCTTTGTAATACATTTTACTTTATTTCATAAGTACAATTTTTCTAGTTGTCTGACAATGTCTTTCGATTTTTTAATTGAAGAATTAGCTGTTATAGCTATTCTTCTTGATGAAGATATGGCAAATAAGAAAAGAGTGAAACGCAAGACAACGAAGAGAAGAATGTGGGTGCATCCAAGCTTATTAGCGAGGAAAACGGAAGGCGAATACTACACCCTGTACCGTCATTTAATCGACGAATACTGCATTTGAAACAAAAACCTATTCATAAGTCAGGCAAAGTCCGATCACGCTCCAGCAAAATATTCTTCTAAACGGATCGGTGCCGGAGCGTGATTGGATCCGAACTTGAGCGGTGCTGATAGTATGAATACGCTCATTGTTTCTTGTGTAAGAATTGTTTACCGAACCGAGACTGGACCGAGAGCGAATCGTGACCGGCACTATAGTGTGAATCGGGCCTAAATTGTCAATTTTGGTTACGAGCTAACATATTTCTACGATTTGCCTACAAGATTTAACAATGTATCAGTTTTATGGAATATTTAAAAAAATTATTTAAACCATACTTAATTTGCGGTTGTAATTTAAATACAAAAATTTTTTTCTCTAAGATAATTTTCGTAGATTATCGAAAAAATGAAATACTAAGTACATTTCAGAAATAGATCTGTATCAGGATTTGTTAGTATATTCATTTAAGCTTTATGATCTCCCATTTATTGATGATAATATAATGAAATAAAATATTCTTAATTAAGAAGATTAGAGAGTAAAAAGTCTTTGTACCAATTTGTGATCTACACGAAAGACAAAAATCCCGCTTATTAATAGTTTCATAATAATTTTTTTTGACGTGATAACGTCTTATAAATTGATGAAACACCGGCTGCACGCACGAAAAAGTGTCACGTTCCGCCTGAGCTTGAGCGTGCAAGCGAGAGCGCGGTATAAGCGATAGAGAGGCACGATCGGCCCAAACGTCGGCTTGTACGCATTTCTCTCTCTTTTCGCGTGACGTCAGAGAGTTCATCAATGTTTCTTTATGACGTTATCACGTAAAACTATCGTCCGTAAACCGACTTTACAGACAACCAATTTTTTAATATTATTTTCTTCAGTTCTTACACTGGAATTGTTCCGATTGTATTGACATGGCTGATTATGTCAGAGGATGTAGAGGCCAATAAACCATATATTAAAAAAAAAAAGTTTCATAACTACATAATATATTGAAAATGAAACTGATTAGGCCACAAAAAAAACAGTGCTTTATATATATATATTAAAGTAAAAAGTCGAATAATTGGGAAGATACAAAAAATTGATGAATTGAAAAATTTAACATGAGCGCTTTAAAACACTATAATCATATATGCCCAGATGTGTGTATATGTGAGTTAGTGTGTGTGCCGCAGTCACTTAATAAGGCGAAACTAATTGTGAACTGGACTATGTGTATGTGTGTGTCTGTCTGTCTGTGTGTTGAAGTGAAACAGAGCTACTAGTTGACCGGGTCGAATTGTCAGCATGGTTAGTGGACATGATGTCGCCCATTAATTACACGGACGATTGACTGTCACACCATATTCTGATGTAAATTAAATGTCTGGCTGTTTGTGTGTGTTTTTGCGCGTGCGCGAGAATATGTAAGTATACAGTATTAACATAATTACCATTGACAAATTAATAGATTGTGGGAAACCGACCCACAAGTGCGCAGAAATTGTTTAAAACTTGACGAAGTCAATTTAGCTTTTAAGGAGGTTGAGCCGTTTTACGAAGATAATGAAAAAAATTTGAAATAAAGTTTTTTTAATAGATTTTTTTATGACAAAATTTTCTGTAATTAAATCCAAAATCATTAGGAGATTTATAAAGTTAAAAATTAATAAAAACTTTTACATGTAGTCTTATGGAAAATATGTCAACCTAGCATGCAAACTGTTCATTTTAATTTTTTGCAAATAACCAAATAATGTTAGCAGTTCCGAAAACTAACTATGTAAAGCATCGATGTTTACGCATATTTTAATATTTTTTCCAATTTAATTAGGAGACTTTTAATCAATTAAAAAAATTATTAAACATTAGCACTTTTCGATTATGGACTTAATTTTAATTTTTATTATTTCTAATTTCTTTTTTTAATTATTTACTGCAAAAAATATGTAAAATACAGATATTTACATAAATTTATTTTTTTTAACCTAACTTTGTACAAAGAATTCAAAAGTTAGAAATAATTAATTAATATTAAAAAAAAATATTTATTTATGCCTTTATGACAATAATTTATTGGTATCATCGACTTATAACCTTTTGTAAAAATTTATTATGAAAAAGTTCCCATTTAGAATTCGACTTACTTTTGATTGGGACTGTAACGGATCAACCTCCTTAAGACGTTGCAGTGTGTTGAATCATGTTGAATGTGAAGTTATTCTGGTATCACTGCTTGGAGTAAAATTTTTTTAAGATTTGCCAACCACAAATAACCTTTTTTTTAACAACCTATGGCTTAAATAATTTTGTTGTGTGCACAATTGAAGAGCAAAAAAAAAAAACGAATGACCTTTTTTCTAATTTCACAAATTTTATCGTGTATGGGCACAATGTAGGAGAGCGAAAAAAAAGATCCTTTCATTTCCACAACAAAAAAAGTCTTTTTTTGGTAATTTCCCTTTTTTCGTTTGTTGTAGTGGGTGTGTGGACATTAGGTATTAAAAAGTACTAGATTTATTAAAAAGTACTAGATTTTTGCTTCAACGTACTAGCGTGCAGAAAATGACAAAAAAGTACTAGATCTAGTATACAATAATTGTATACTAGACTGGCAACACTGCTTGCCGGTAGGCTGGGTACGAAGCTGGAAATTTCGTCATTGCGTACTCGCCTGCTAAGCTTACAAGATAGGTTTTAAAATTAGAATAGGGGCTATTTTCCTTGCTAGGTCCGCTGCTAGGTATGAGCAAGAAACAATCAGAAAGCAGTATCTTGTGACGTGAGCGACTTGAACAAACGCCCACAAATCGACATGGCGTCATTTTGCACAGAGTCAAACAACAGACACGTTTTGTTCTGTATATTTGAACTGTCACTGCGCGCGCACCAGATTTATGCACAAAACTAGCTTGTAAAGACGTCTCGTGTGAAGCGAGCACATAACAGCAATCAAGAAAACCAGAGGCCTTTATTTGTTCCAATTGTCTGATAGTTCCTGAGATAATATTGATGCAAGCATATTTCCGACTTGCTTGACATTTTCGCTTACCTCTCATCATTTTTAGCACTCGAGTAATAAATATCTACATAATTTAACATTTCCTAACGTGAAATTTTCTCTTCTGTTTAGAAACAAAATTGACCTAACGAAGGCGATTTTCCCCCCTTGTAATAATTCAGCAAGTTTATCTTTTGAACGTTTTTTTATTAACATCAATTGATGCACATTATTTCAATCATTACACTTTATCTAATCACTGTGAAGTGCTCAAAAGGTTTTTAATCGCGTGCAGTTTTGAAAATAATCATCAAATTAAACTAAATATGGTATGTGGCAGTAAATTACTAATCATTATGTCACAATTTGATTATACAGTTTAAGAGTCGGGGATCGTGTGACCAATGAACTCAAATAGCTGATAGACTTGATTTGAATAACCATACATTCTACAAACACATGTTTAGTATAGAACCGTACACACAATACTAATATTCTTTTCTTATTAGGCTATAATAAGTCTTGACCACAGTCCATTTCTGTTGAATTGAATGCAAGATTTTACTGCCGATAGTGTTTTGATATAAAAAATTCCAACCAATTGGGCGACGGGACCATTCCAACTTAAAAAATGTTGACATTTGATTATAATAAAGAAAATAAAATTCCTGATATCGCGTGAGGTGACGCGGGTAATGGCTAGTATGCAATATGATATTAACTATTCGTTGCCATGGTTACCTACATAATGTGTTCCATGTCATGTAAAAATTAATCAAAACATGCCTGTAACTAAACTGGTTATTGGAAAATGAAAATCAAACTACAGTCGAAGAATTATATCAAAAGTCCAAAATTTTACAGTGTTGTCTAAAGACAGTAGCGCGCCATGCTGTTTTAAAAAATCTTAGACTAGTGAATTAAAAATTATAGTTTTAAATCAGTTCCCAATCCAATAAAATCGGTTTAGTTCGTTGCTTTTTGTATACCATAGTCAGTGTATTTAACGGATTAAAATTTGCCCTGAAGATGTGATATAAATTATATAGCAACTGGAGCTGCATGTTTTGTAATAGCTTTTTGGGCCTGTACTACATGTTAAAACACAGATTATGCGTATACATAAAATTATATATGTATACGACACACCTATATATACATGCATAGATACCATGTGTACATGTTCATAATATGTATTTTTCCTGTATAAACATCCAAAATACCATGTCGTGGTGTCAACATTCAACTAAATTTAAATTTGACTGAAAGAAAAAATGTGGTCATTTTAATCTATAATGTCTATGTCCAATTAATTCGAGTGGATAAAAATAACAATTTTGAAGGATAAGATAACATTTGAATTTATATTTAAAGTAACGATATCTATTAATGTTAATTTAGAGTCACTGATAAATCTGTTCATTAATTGGATATACACTTCATGTAGTTTGAATTGCTTTGTAGTTAAAAAGATCAAAATCCTACTAATGCATTATGCGTGGATGATTCTAGAAAATCAAGGCATATCCTAGTTCCAAACGATCTCCCGTAGCATTAAATACATGAATTATATTGGTCAAACAAAAAGAGCTCTTAAAACAAGAATAAGAGAACATCAAAATAATCGTAAATTAATCCCTGACAAACATAATGTAATAAAATAACTAAACACAAATTAGAACTTGACCACAAAATTAATTGGGATAATATAAAAATTTTAGATAATGAAACTAATTTTTTTAAAAGAAATATTTCGGAAATGTTACATATAAAATCAAATAAAAATTCTCTCAATGCTCAATTAGATACGGAAAATTTAAGTAATATATATAATATTATGAAATAATATTTTGTTTTTAATAATTTTTCTTTCTTTTTAGGTTTCACAATTATTTCCATGACTACTTAATAAAAAATTGTTTGTTATTATTTTTTCAATATTTTGATACTAATTAATTATTTTGAAAGAATTTTACAGAAAGCGAATTAGAAATTAATTATTAATTATTTTTTATATTTTTTAGATCCGTTCTGAAGAAGATCCAAATCCGGATCGAAACGTTAATGTATTAATTATATTTTTTGTTAATATATTGTCAGAAAAATTGGTCGATAATTTTATTTATTGAAGAGTTCTAATCAGACGTTAATCAAAGATTTGATTAAATACATGAGTTGATTTACTCATCTCCAATCTCCTCTATCATCCGTACTACTGACATTCTTGATCACCAAGAGTCGGTATCGTAACTAACCTTTGAAAAATGTCTTCCATGCATGACCCAAAACTCGATCGTAGTCTGGTCATTCCTATGCCCTTTCAGGTTCTGGGCACTGTCAAGAGTTTCTTAAATTAGATACTCCAAAAATTTCTTATACGGCTTTTGGGTCTCATTTTAGCCTGATTACGGGCAACTTTGATATTCCTATCGTCCACGGAATTGTATCAGTGTGTTGCTTAACAGATGGTCAGTAAGAGTTGTTTAAATTGGCAAGAAACCTTCTTAATAAACACTCAAAAAAAACTGCTCCTAAACAATGGTTCTATTGATTGAAGCACTAGCTTTTTGTTCTGTTTCGTTTGACTGGCTTCGTAAGTACCGAGGCTGTTTAAATTAGGAAAGCACCATATAATATATTTTGAAATGCACCATGTTGATGCATTTTATTGGTGCGTAAGCGCGTGTTTTCCTCACACAGTTTACAGTACGTATTTATATATTTTTATGAGACGTTATATTTATCTTTGAAGGATGTATTCAGATTGTTTTATTTTCCTTGCCGCACCGGAAACTGCCTTCTGTCTCCCTCTTTCTTTACATTTGTATCTAAACTTAATTGAGAAGGCTGTGAGAAAAACCGTATGTTCGATTAAATTTTAGTTATGTGATTTCTTCTTGAATACTTCGAACTGTATTTAAAATGTAACTGATTTAAAGTCAAAGCAATTATGTGTTTAATATAATAATTTGTTAGTGATGTTGTAAGCACTTACTTAGAGAATATTAATAAAAATGTTTGATGTTTTTCCTTGAAAATTTTGTATTTACATTTTGAAATGTGTCCAAATTTCAATAATACGCAGAATACAGCATTGAATGCCGGATTATCAAAACGTACGGTATGTGAGTACTCCCGATAAGTTTCATCAGACAGTAAATTCAGGGCCGGATTAACCCTGTCCGGGCCCCTAGGCAATGCAATCCAGTCTTTTCAAGTTGATGAAGGGATGCGAGTAACTTCCAGATGATCGGCTCCAGGCATCCTGTTACTTCAATGTCTTATGTGATATTGTAATAACATGATTACTTTGACTAGATGCTGCAGCATCGCCTTACCTGACTCGTTAGCTTTATCGAGACGGTCTTAATGAATAGGTTATAGATAATTGATGATCCAGGTTTTTTGATGGGTCAGGAAAGATAAATGAGACGTGACTTAGTTATTTTAAATTTTATCTTGTTAAATGCAATAAATTACAATAAACAACGAAAGAAAATAAGATTGTTGTTGGTAAATTTCATACAAATTTTCGTTCAATGAAAAGTTTTTTTTATTGGTGCGTTCACGGGCCTCTAGTCGATGCGGGACCCCTAGGCAGTTGCCTACTCTGCCTAATGATTAATCCGGCACTGAGTAAATTTTAAATAATGGTCAATAATTTCAAGACATTGATCCAGATTTGGGGTTATCAACGTTTGGTTATTGGTGTGGGTCACTTCAATAATCTCAGCAGTTTAACCCATCCCTGTTTGCGGACAAGACTTCGAGACTCGTTGCATGTCTCACAAACTAAATTAATCCATTGTTAATTGATAACAGACGCGAGAACTTCTTTTTCTCTCACTCTTTTTTTTTTTGTTAAATTCGCGAATGTGAAACATACTTGTCGCGTTGAGAAACCAGCATGTGTATGTACTTATAAGTAAAACGTGGCATGCCTAAGGCGATTCATGCAAATCATTTATGCGTCTTTAAGTTTTAACAGTCAAACTATGCACATTGCAAAAAGTGTACCCGCGCAGATGGCATAGAAATTGGACTGCTTCTTTGATTGCTAACGATTTTTCAGAATGGATAAACCCGTTGGAATATCACTGTTTATGAAGCACTAGCCGTTACCCGTGGCTCCGCACGCGATTGCGATAGAACACGCCACTGACTCGAGGGGTTACGCTCCGACCGAACATTTGGTTTCGGCTTTAAATTTGAGTTTTGGTGTCGGCAGAAAATCTAACTGGGTTCGTGAGCTTCCGTGCGGCGTTCGGGAGCGATCGGCGTAGTGGAACGAGCGGCGGAGAGTGTCGGTGTGTCACTGTTGGATTCCCATCACGCCCGTGCTAATTGCCCGCCTTCGTGGGTTTATCAAATAATTGCTTCTATGTTTCGGTGTCCTGTGTTCGTGAGCTTCCGTGCGGCGTTCGGGAGCGATCGGCGTAGTGGAACGAGCGGCGGAGAGTGTCGGTGTGTCACTGTCGGCTTCCCCTCACGCCCGTGCTAACTGTCCGCCTTCGTGGGTTTATCAAATAATTGCTTCTATGTTTCGGTGTCGGCAGAAAATCTAACTGTGTTCGTGAGTTTCCGTGCGGCGTTCGGGAACGATCGACGTAATGGAACGGGCGGCGGAGAGTGTCAGTGTCACTGTCGGCTTCCCCTCACGCCCGTGCTAACTGTCCGCCTTCGTGGGTTTATCAAATAATTGCTTCTATGAACACAAACATTTGCAACAGCTAAAATCAACAATAGATATACACTGGAATTGCATTCGAAGTAAGTTTCGTCCGAAACAGAAATCAAAATTCGGTTTCGGTTGTAAAAACTAGTTTCGGTCGGACAGTATCCCGAGGTATCCGATTCAAATTCCGGAAAGGCTACGCGCCCGGAGGCCGCTGCACACGAGGCTAGAAACGCTGCTAGATTCCTTGTTAGATTTGCCTATACTAGTTTTCTAGCGCTGGTTTTCTTGATTGCTGTTACGTGCTCGCTTCACACGAGACGTCTTTTCAAGCTAACCTTTGTGAATAAATTAGGTGCGCGCGCAGGGACAGTTCAAATATAAACACAGAGCAAAACGTGTCTGTTGTCTTGAGCAGAATGACGCAATGTTGGTTTGTGGACGTTTGTTCAAGTCGCCCACGTGATAAGATACTGCTCCCTGATTGGTTCTTGCTCTTTCCTAGCAGCGGATCTAGCATGGAAAATAGCCCCTGTTCTAATTTTAAAACCTATCTTGTGAGCTAGCAGGCGAGTACGCAATGACGTCATTTCTAGCTTCGTACCAGAACTCAAAGCAGTGTTTCTAGGCCTTAAGAGTATTCGTCCCTGCAAATACCCCTTGCACCCTTCATCTCAAATCTTTTCCCCTCGCCTAAAAACGGTTCACGCTCTCCCGACGCTATTTTTAAAGCTAGAGGGTTTTGGTAAACGCCAAATGAAAGACAAAGAATCAGACTACAGATCCTTCAGGCGAATTTTTTGAAAAAAAATTCCTGAAAAAACTTACAACCTTTTGAAAAAAATAATAAGTTACGTAATATTTCACACGTAGTCGAAACTGTTTTTCAAAAAATTCGCCTGAAGGATTTGTAGTCTGATTCTTTGTCTTTCATTTGGCGTTTACCCGAACATCCTAGCTTTAAAAATAGCGTCGGGAGAGCGCGAACCGTTTTTAGGCGAGGGGAAAAGATTTGAGATGAAGGGTGCAGGGGGTATTTGCAGGGACGAATACTCTTAAAATTACTGCCGCGGTATTCGCTTTACAATGTTTGGTTTCTAATAGGTCAGTTACACTCATATGTACAAGCTCAACAATATATTTATTAGTATGACTGATAATAATAAATAGTTTTATAACATTTCATGCGCGCATGTATGTGTCACAATGCAATTATTGTAATGATTTTAAATTACAATGACAGTTCAATTGATAATTAATTAATATTTATTGTTAACCGGCGTCAGCCACAGACACTAAGTATTTGTGATTTATCATTTAGCTATACGGTGCTATGTTTGTATTTAACATTGTTAGAGCTGTTGTTGTGGTGGTCGTGCTGCAAATTATTGCACAGTCGTTCTGCATGTTGGCAGACCTGCGTGTGCGTTGATATGTGCTTTCCTTTGGTCTGTTACACTGTATCAACAGTTTGCTCTTAACGGACGCGATCCTAAATTTTCCCTTTGCAAAAATTATTGAGTTCGTTTTTAGATCTACTCCTCAAAAACATTGAAAATTGCATATCAACATGAATGAGTGGTTCAGTAAAAATGGTCTAAAATTAAACTTGGACAAAACTGAAATTATTAAATTTGGAAACTATTTCATCATGCCTACGCCAGATCAATTAGTAGTGAAGAAGCAAGTAAAATTTTTAGGTCTGCAATTAGACGATCAACTTAACTGGAAAAGTCAAGTTGATAATATATCTGCTAAATTGTATAAATGCATATATCTTATAAGATATTTAAAAAACAAATTAAATTTAAAAATACTTATTAATGTTTATTATGCTCATTTTCAGTCCATAATGAGATATGGTCTAATATTTTGGGGCAACTCTGTAAACAAAAAAATTTAATAATCCAAAAATTATGTGTTTGAATCATGGCAGGTGCTGCTCCTTGAGAACATTGCCGCCCTCTTTTCAGAAAATTAAACATCCTGACAATTATTGACCTTTTTATTCTGGAATGCTCTAATTTCGTCAGATTAAATCCCGATCTATTCAAAACAAACAATATAATACATAGGCATAACACTAGAACTAAAACATCCACTCTGAAAAATGATCAACATCATCCACAAGTGACGAGTCGCAGAGCACGCAATGCCATGATTCGAATACATAATAATCTGCCACAGAATGTAAAAAATATTGATGTTAACAAAAAAACCCTTTCTAAAAAAGAATTAAGTCAATTTTTATTGCAAAAAAATTTTTATGATGTAAATGAATTTCTTAATAATTAATGTTGTAATACATTATACTGCGGACGCAATTAATGTGTTTTAAAAAAATACTTTTTAAGAAAGTGGTTATTATTATTATTATTATAGGGCCGAAAGTTTGACATTCTTGCACTGCGCGCCATGGTGCCCTTGGCTTGCCGCGGGCATCATGGCTTTCGGCCCTTGTGGTGTAGTATACTATTTTAAAAGCCATATTGTTTTGAAGTACATCAAATAATGAAGAGGCGTTATGCTAATTTCGCTTTATCCATATCGCCTTGGATTAGTCATAAAAAAATATTTTTCGAAATGTTTGATTGAAAATGTTGGCTGCTAAGTTATTCAATTACAGTTGTTAGATAATGTATTCGATGTCATAATGTTTGGCATTGTATGTAAGAAGAATGGGCAGCATTGATACCGCGTCCGTATGGTGTTTATAGCTGTTTGGAATCTTTTAACTGACTGATTTTGTTCACTACTCATCGAATGTTTGGGTCCTCTCACAATCTGTATTTTAATACGATGTTGTATAATGAAATGCTTAAACGAGACCGAATGAAATTTTGCACATACGTGTTTTATGGTTCGGATTAACATATGTTGTTTTTATGTCTGGATCATAGTTCCCGATGTATCCATCGAAACACATATGAAAAGCCGCAGTTATTCCTGAATGCGCTATACGCCTTGCGGCGTCTGTCTGTTTAATGCATTTTTTAACACTTTGACGGACAAACCGGCTTAGACCGTCATAAACAAAACTTCAAAAGTTTGGACGGCTGAAGCCGTCGTATACTACGGAACGTTTTATAGCCAGACGGGTGTAGCAGTCTATTTTCCAGCATAGAATACATACCCTGTGTGTTATGCGTCACCGTACAAATATCTACTAAGGCAATATTGTCACAACAGAACAACTTTTAAAAGTAATTCAAACATATGAAAAAATTTAAAAACTATAATGTCAAAATTGGAACATACCTGAATTTTTAAGTGTCCGTCAAAGTGTTAAGACACTTCTATGTCCATAAAGCCGAAACCGTCAGCATAGACTAGTCTATACTTATAAAGACAGACTGCGAATTTTGTGAGTTTGTGTGTATACGGAGAGTAATGTCCAAAACTACTCATCCGATTTTTAAAAAAATTCACCAATATTTAGAAATAATATAAGAGAAACCTTGCTTTACGTATAGTACGCGACACGGATCTAAAAGGTTCGGAAGGTAGTGACAAACAGCGTTGCAAGGGCATATTTTAGAGGCGTTGATACTCCCACCATCTCCCAGCTACCTGCACGGAACGTGCGCTCGTCGGTGATTGGCCGTGATCGCTCGCTGCCTTTGTCACTTGTCGCTTTCCTGTTTTAAAGTACAGTCGCTATTGTCAAGTTGTTATTGCTATTTTAGTTTTGCTGAGTTGCGAGTTTGTAGTTTTTCAACAGACTCTACATGCGCAAGCCCGCATTCGCATCTAACTTCCGAGCCTTTTAGATTCGTGGCGCGTATTATACAATGGTTAACGCATTAATGAAACGATAGTTCATAACTATAAAGAAGTTTCACTTCCCTCGTGACCTTAAGTGAGTGAGGCTCATACGTCTTTATTTTGTAATTAAAGCCCAGATGTAAAAAATTAATCCATTAAACTTTCGAAGATCAATCAATTATTATTAGATTGTTTCGATTGCAAATTGCATGCAGTTTTCAAGTCCTAACGTACTAATGTAATATTATGCATATTTATGTGAATTAATACTTTCAACGGATTATTAAACTTGCAGTGGGTTTTATCTCAAGAATTATGAGATTCAACTTATTCTCGTATTATAAATGCGATATTATAGAACGAGAAACCTATTTGAATTTATTTCTTTAGCGAGATAGAAGAAAACCGAACGACTAAAGAGTGTCTTATAACGACTAAAAAATCCAATTTCTACAGATTGATCCATCGAAAAAAAGGGTTTTAACACGTTGACTTCCAACCAGTTTTCGACATTTGATCACCTCAGGCCAAGAGTGTTGTTAAAATGTTATAAAAGTAATCAATATGATATGTAATTGTGTTTTATTGCATACACCGGTGTTCGGAACAGAGACCTACTCGGTGTATCTCTATCGATACACGCGGCCTACACAAAGCACACCGGGTGTATAGCTAAAGATAAACGTGGCAGCCAACGTGTTGTCCGGAGGTCTGACTGACGCTCCATTCGACGAATCCGAACCAAATTTTAAACTTGGGATTTTTTTTACCCCCTCCGTGCCTTAAATGAAGATAATTTCAAAATGATGAACGAAAATCGAAATTAACGATTTTTTCGGAAACGATTCCAACTAAGTATTGTTATTGTAACTGTTGGTATTAAAAAAATAAAATAAATCGATAGCTCTGTTCCAAGCTGTCTTGCGCAGTAGCTAAAACGAAACTATCTGTTTTTGAGCTACTGCGCAAGAATGTGTTACCGTTCTCAGACAGCGCTAATACCCCTACAATCAGCGTTGCCAGACGTCCCGATTTTGGCGGTATGTCCCGATTTTTAAAGCAAAATTAAATGTCCCGCGCGGGACAGTCTCAGTCCCGCTTTTCTTATAAATAATTATTCTCTTTTCTTTTATTCTGAAGACGAATAAGACTCAACTATTTAACGATAGGGTAAATCTGATTTAAAATATTATATTTTTACTAAAATACATTTTCTATGGCTATTTTTGCCATCTATTGTCACGTAAACGTAATTTTAATTCAAATAAAAAGATAAATATTTGAAAACTGCTGATTATTATATACGTTTTTTTACTATGTCCCGCTTTCGACGAAAGAATCCCGCTGTTTTCACTCAAAGAGTTCCAAAATCCCGACTTGGCAAAAAATTGGTTGTCTGTAAAGTCGGTTTACGGACGATAGTTTTACGTGATAACGTATTCCGTAGTACATAACCTAAATTCTACATATAATAATTATAATAATTCGAATCTATGATATTCCATCTTTCGCTTCAAATTTAGGTTAATTTTATGTATTAAAATACTCACCACATATAATAATAATTGTTTTTTTTAACTTTCTTTCTTTCGTATTTATTTTAAGTCTCAAAGATTAATTGTCATAATATTTTGAAAACAATTGTTTCATTGTTTATATAAAATTCCAAAACCTACTTACAATATTTAAGTATTTTCATACGTCAAAAAATTGATTTTTATAATGATAAAATTTGTATGAAAACGATTTTTTCGAGAGATGAGACCTAGCTAAAACGATTTTTTGCCCCCCAAAATCCCTTTTCAGTAAATTTCATCCAAATCGTTAGGGCCGTTTTCGAGAAAAGCACGCACAGGGTCAGGCGGAACGTTAGGAACGTTACACTTTTTCGTGCATGCAGCCGGTGTTTCATCAATTTATAAGATTGGTGATTCATCAATTTATAAGACGTTATCACGTCAAAAAAAAACTGGCAACGATGTCTACAATACAGTATCATTCATTTGTCTGAAATAATCAGTGGCAAAGGCGAATTTGTAGACATTTAAACGTCTGGCAACACTGACAAATTTTTTTTGCAAATAACAACAACTTACCGGACGTACAATTCCCCGCTCCCACATGGATTCTCGTAGACGCAATAAATCGCTACGAAACGGTCAATATATTACAGCGATATTGATGACATTCGTATGCGCTTTATGAAATGTTATTATTGTTTATTGTTTTTCGAGTGGGTTCTGCAACAGCCGTGCGTCTGTCTCTGGCATGTGTTACATGTCGTAGGCTTAAGACGAAGGGTGTGCTCCACAATGATTACACTAAATGCATACGCAAAACCAATGCCACAAAACGCACATATTATGTATAGTACGATCAAGCCTGAACTTCTCTGGCGTCGCGCGTTCTTCATTATCGATCTATAACTATCTATACTAATATATAAAGCTGAAGAGTTTGTTTGTTTGAACGCGCTAATCTGAGAAACTACTGGTTCAAATTGAAAAAAAAAAATTGTTTGTTGGATAGCCCATTTATCAATATTACGCTATGACTAATTGGAGCGGAACATCAATGAAAAATGTTGCAAGATGTACCTCAAAATTAGTCCTATAACTATATATGGCAATATTAGCGCACGACGCTTACGGGTCGAATAGCTCAGTCGGTAGAGTGCAAGATTCTTAATGCCAGGGTATTGGGTTCAAGCCCCACGTCGGCGAATACATGTTTTTATTTTCTACATTTTTTCGTTTAAGGCTTACTTATCAATTTTTTAAAATTTTATTACGACTAATTAAAATTAAATATTTATGTCTTGAACGAAATTTTATTACTTAAAAAAAGTATATAAATACTGCTTTTTAACGACAAAAATTTTTGAACGGTAACTCCGATCATTACAAAGTTTGGACACAACATTCATCTCGGTAAACTAAGATGAATGTGCGTTCTCATGTCCCTTTCTTCCCCATTCGTTCTTTTGCACCCGGGTGAAACCGGGCGGGACCGCTAGTAAATATATAAAATTACTAGCGGTCCGTCCCGGTTTCACCCGGGTGCGATGGACATAACTCTGCAAAATGTTTTTCATTTGCGGCCCGGCGTCTGAACTAATATAAGCTTTGAGCAAATTCTACCGAATTTGAGTCTGAACTAATAGCTTTGAGCGAATTCTAACAGGTGTCGCCTAAAATCAATCAAAGCATGCTTAACTAGTTTATTTCTGACAGATCTACAAAACAAAAGAACAGCTGATTTTTTTCTATTTTCAAAATATTTCCGAAACTATAGGTAAAGTTGAAAAAATAAATAGAATAATAATCCATTATGAAAAGTATACCATTATTATATAAAGGAGACCGTTAGGTATAGCTTATATCTCTTCTGCACATGCGCCGATTTTCCCCAAAAACAATAGGGCTCTTCATATTTGCGTACCAAACATCCTCCCAAAATTTGGATTCAATCCGCTCATCCGTTTGAACTTATCGTGCTCACAGACTAACAGACGCACAGAGTTTTTCAAATAAAATATGTTTTTTGGATTCGGGGTACCTCAAAACATAAAGATATTGAAAAAATTTTTAAAAGTGATTTTTGACCTAAGCTAGTACCATTCCCGACTTGTGGGTTGGAATGGTAATTAATCAGAAGACACACACGATTCGAATTTTCTTTATTTTTGCGGATCGCCTTGTATCAGTTTAAAGACGATTGTGATTTGTATACAATGTGAACTCATTTAGTGGGCGTTAATGCTATTAATGTTAATACTATGCGGTTGCGCGCGTATTGTTATACATTAGTTGCACTCGATGTTGTTCAAATCTTAACCAACGCCCGGACGTCCATAGTCTGGTGTTTTGTTTAAGCGTTCAACTCTCGATCGTCCCGTTTATCACTTCTTATTGTTTCACTTACAACATTGTAATGCGTCACGCCCATACTGATTTATTCTCATAGGTTGACTCTTTATAAAAGTCTACTTATTAAAAATTTGGAAAAATAATATGTATTAACTTCATTCGCTGAGGGATCCGTACGTAATTCCACAGTTGAACTGTCAAAAATGTACTGAATCTATACTAATATATCGTCCGGTGCGTCTTATAGTCCGAAAAATACGGTACATGCAAAAATGTGTAGTATGCATCTCGATTGTAATGATTTTATGTCTCGTGTAACTGTTAAAACTCACTAAGTCACCTTTCGTCGTAGACAATAATGCACTACTAGGTACTAGTGATGTGCCGGATATCCGTATCCGTATCCGCGGATATCCGAGGGAGAAAGAAAGATCCGTATCCGTATCCGTTAGTTTTTGGCGGATCTTTTACCTTATTAATTTTCAATTCATAGATGAAATTTTATATATCTAGGTGATTAGATAATAATGAAAAACTGTTAAATTCCATTCAGATTATTTTTTATTTTTTAAAATCGTATTTGGCACCTTTATATTGCAATCATTTATCGTAGTGAGTACCATACCAATAGTACATAACTCAAAGGTACTAAAAACTATCTTTATAATGAGATATTGCACATTGATCTTTGGAAAGAAACAATCTGCTATGAGAGTTAACTCTTAAAGAGGTCAATAACTTTTTCCCATGGCAGATAGTCTCTTTTCAAAGGTCGATGTGCAATATTTACCGTTGCGTACCTACTCTAAGAAAGTTAAGATCCGTATCCGTATCCGCGGATATACATTTTTAACGATCCGGCACATCACTACTAGGTACACAGATTGCTGTTGTGAGTCTTAAAGAGCAAATAGTTATACTGATGTTGTTTTGTTTGTTGCAGGCAAGGTGGAGCCGACGCCGCACACGTCGTCGTTCAACATGGGCTACCTGGTGTCACCGTACGGCTACGCGAATGGTGCGGCTGGACCGATACCCGTCTCGATGGTGAGTTTCACATACCTACTTGTTTATAATTTCATTCTTCTGTTTTTCGAAAAAAGTTGTTAAATTTTTTATGTGGTAGTAATGATGATCAGTCTGAACATCTATTTCCTTAAAATGAAATCGCTAAATAGCCTGAAACGACATTTTTAATTTCAATTTTGTAAATCCGCGCGAAAGCTGTGATTTGTTTTAGCGCGACGTCACTATTGTAGTAAACAAACCCAGCAGACAAATCGTAGTCCCTCACACACTATAAATATTATTGTTCAATATTTTAGTATTATTTTACTTTGTTTTCAGTTTGAAAACAAACTTTTGAATTGTTTCAAACTTGCCATCCTTATAGAAAAGGACGTATTGATTCCAGTAAAAATCCAGCACTTCTTTAGTATGTGTTTAAAGCAGTGATTCCCAAAGTGGTCTATATCGACCCCCAGGAGTCGACGACAACTTACACGGGGTTCATGTCAGCGGGAAAAAAAATTGGGTGTCCATGAAATGAAAATGGGGGTCAACGATAGTAAATCTCTTAACAAATAAAATATAGTTTAAAAAAAACTAAAAAACACGCTTTATATCGCACTAAAAAGTAAAAAATAATTGTTTTAAAATAAGCTTAAAAAGCGTGGGGCGCTTTGTTCCACATTTTCGTACATCGAGCGCCCAACGCTTTTTAAGCTTATTTTAAAACAATTATTTTTTACTTTTTAGTGCGATATAAAGCGTGTTTTTTAGTTTTTTTTAAACTATATTTTATTTTTCACTTTTTAGTTTGAGGATCTATAAAAGAATTTATTAATCCTGGGGGTCCTAATAAGGATAATGGGAAACTGTTATCAAATTATTGCATTGTCATCGGTCCTTGATACGTATGCAAAGTTTCAAATTAATCTGAGGATCTATAAAAGAATTTATTAATCCTGGGGGTCCTAATAAGGATAATGGGAAACTGTTATCAAATTATTGCATTGTCATCGGTCCTTGATACGTATGCAAAGTTTCAAATTAATCAGACTTCGGGAAATTGGTGAAAATAAAGCGTTTACTACAGAGGATCTATAAAAGAATTTATTAATCCTGGGGGTCCTAATAAGGATAATGGGAAACTGTTATCAAATTATTGCATTGTCATCGGTCCTTGATACGTATGCAAAGTTTCAAATTAATCAGACTTCGGGAAATTGGTGAAAATTATGCTCAAAGATTCCGTTACGGAGTTAGTTACATACATACATATTTACAACCCAAACTAATATAAAGCGTATAAAAAAGAAACAAACTGGACATCGTTAACCGAAGATATTTAAGATTAAATATATAGCTAAATTGATGCCAAATGTTGAAAATTTATTATTAAAGCATCAGGTTCATCCCTCACACTAAAAGCATTTATTTTTTGCTTAGTTATTTTATGTAACAGAAAGTAAATTTTAATTTGATTTGTTTAATTTGAATCTAATTAATAAATGTATAAAACTAAACATTTCACACTACATTTCACTACCGCTATAAATTTAAATCGTTCAAAGTGAGTAGCACTATACCGGTTGTCAAAAATACATTTGAAATTAATGAATTTGCAAAAAATCTATATCAGATAAGCAGGGGGTCTACCCAAAACCGAAAAACATGGCAAGTGGTCCACGAGACAAAAAAGTTTGGGGACCTCTGGTTTAAAGTTTCCCAAAAATTACAACAAAAAAACCTGTTCGTAGCTTTTTAAATCACAAATTCCTCTTATTCTTCTTATGCTGAGATATCTCGTTCTTCTTGAAAACTGCAACGGTATACATTCTTAAATTATTATTTTATTCATAATGAGATATTAATCTTTCAACTGTCCATAATCGTTAATGACCCGATAAGTATCTGTTGGCTGAATATAATACAAAATTGGATAATTGCAACGAATGCTTTTAATCTTATTTTGGTATGTTTGGCACTTTGCCCCTCGGCGTTTGATATTAAAATGATACGAGTTGATTTGGTGTTTATATTCAGACATAAAGCACAATAATTTTCGATAAACAACGGTGTTATATTCTTATGCTATCTAATCATCGATGATGGCTTAACACGTTTCTGACACACAGCTCTCGTGACTCGAACTGTCTAACAATACT
The DNA here is from genome assembly GCA_963575645.1 of Xanthostigma xanthostigma. Classification (NCBI taxonomy): domain Eukaryota; kingdom Metazoa; phylum Arthropoda; class Insecta; order Raphidioptera; family Raphidiidae; genus Xanthostigma; species Xanthostigma xanthostigma. The sequence continues at coordinate 9,573,149 of OY754469.1, read as the reverse complement.
CAGTACCAATAGCCTCAAGCGCAAGGCCACGGTGGGAGGATGCTATAAAATATAAACCGTGCTGTTAAGCGTATTGTGTTTCAGGAAACTTAATCCAACACATTGCATTTAAGTAGTGATGTTTTTGAACTTTGTTTACTGACTTATAATGTAGTGCCAAAGAAATGAGTGATCAGCAGATCAAAAATAAAAGATATAATAAAAAATTTTAATATACCACGTTTTTAAAATGAACTAAAAAGTATAAATTTCTTTATAGACAGTTTTTTAGCTTGTAGGATTTGAAACGAAAAACGTGGGGCGCATTATTCGTTTTATCTCATTTTTCATTAATAGCTACTCTCTGCACTGCTTATATAACTGTCGCATACGCCCCACGTTTTTCGTTTCAAATCATACAAGTTAAAAATCTGTCTTTGAAGAAATTATTTTACTTTTTAGTTCGTTTTAAAAACATGGTATATTAAATTTTTTTTTAATATCTTTTATTGTTTTCTTCTTTTTAGTATTTTCTTGTTATTTCTTGAGTGATGTTAAAAATTTGAAGTCTTGATCTCATCAGGAAGTTAGTTTAAAATCAATTGCAAAATTCCACCCGGACAGACATGCAAGAGACTTACAAGAAAGCGAGTTAATAAAAACGTGATTAAAACAATCGGTACCTATGCGGGTACAATCATATACGTGACCTTCATATTCAGAAATATTTTAAAAACACGCATAAAACTTCAAAATCGATATTATGTTAAATAATAATAGTTATTGGCGTAACTAGTAGTCTAAGTCATTCATGGCGCTGACAGGTCATGACTTAGCCTACAAGTTGCGCCCATAATTTTATTCAACAATTGCGCGTTATTCATGTTTAATTATAATGAGATGTTGTAAATATCTATTTATTTCTTTATAAAAAAAACTGTCAATACTAACAGCACCAAACAGCACGATTCAATGTTTTGGTTTGAGGTTAGCCGGTTATGAATAAACTCCATGTCGAAAACATTCGGCCTCTCAATTTTAGTCTCAATGGGTAACAACGGAGTTGTTGTTATCTACTATTTCGTTACGACTCAGAAAATAGTTACGTTTATTTTCATTACTCCACAATGGCCGAGCTAGTAGGAATCTTCATTGAGTTATGACAAGTAATTGTCACCAGTCGGTAAATGGCTATTTAGGGTTCGGTTTTTAGGCATGATAAAACATGAATAACGCGCATGAGTTGAATAAAAATAATTAAATGACAAAAGATGGTAGAAAGTGCAATAATGAAAGGTTTTTCTACACAAAATCTTAATTATAAATTAAGTGAAACGGAACTTAATTCGAAACACCAATCAGCGGTAAGTGACGTCACTCCGTCGAAATACCAGTTTGATACTGAAAATGCTATCCATTTTTTGTTCTTAGTTCAAATCCATCTTCGATCAGATTTAACTAGTCGCTGAAAAATATTAACAAAAAAAACCTTGCCATTTCCTATTCGCAGGTTGTCATCAAAAACGTTGTTTGTTTGATCTATATTATTTCATCAGGTTCGGTGAAACATAGTCTAGTTCAATGTGTGAAGAAAAACATATAAATAATAGAACGAAATAATAAAATTATAGACATTTCTTGTTCGAGAATGATACGTTTTCGGGCGCTGTGTTTATGATTGTTGACATGAATGTCTATACGTCTGCTGTCTGCTTAATTTTTCAACCACAAAAAAAAAACTTCAACACGAATATATATTTTTCTCTATTAAATATCAGTGGCCAGTGGCATAGTTGTCCAAGGTAATGTTTTTATTTTTTGTGTCTTGTTAATAATAATAATCGATTACAGTAGTCTCACTAATCCGGCACTTCAGTAGTCCGATACGTCCAATAATCTGGCATCCTCTGCTCACCCCTCCCTACTGTTATCTTTTTATGAAATGCTTTATTATACAGTAGAATCTCAATAATCCGGCACTATTGAAAACTAGATTGTGCCGGATTATTGGAATGTTCGGATTATTGGATTGTATGGAAAAATCCATAATTCATTCATTTATGTAAATAAAATACAGCATAAAGAGTAGGGAGAAGTAAGGGAGGCGTGAGCGGAGGGTGCCGGATTATTGGACGTACCGGACTACTGAAGTGCCGGATTAGTGAGACTCTATTGTATTTACATATTGTAAATTTTTCTATACGATCCAATAATCCGACAGCCCCTAGTTTTTAATAGTGCCGGATTAGTGAGACCACTGTATTTACATATTGTAAATTTTTCTGTACGATCCAATAATCCGACACCCCCTAGTTTTTAATAGTGCCGGATTAGTGAGACCACTGTTCATAATGCCCTGTCAATTTAATTATTTGAATAGTTTTTATCACACTGTCCTCTCATATTGGGCATTTTTCAAACTGCCCGGGCATTATGAATAATTCCGTATTTATCACTTGGTCCACAACGTATATACATGATAATATGACGAAAGCGATTGTTAGCAAGATAAATATATATTGTATTATTGTGAATCATATACGTACAGTGTAATTACATGTTGCCAACGCATACACACACTCACACACGTGCGTTGCGAGTCATGGAATCTAGTGGCCGGCAGGCTTAGCGCCGGAAACTGACCACTGACCAGTCTCGTTACTTATATGAGTGTACTTTGTGTCGAAGGGCTAGACGCAAGACCGCGTATGCCGGAATTGTTCGTGATTTTTCAGCATTTGCAAATTTTCATCGACCGCAGTACCTATTAGTGATGTGCCGGATATCCGTATCTGCGGATATCCGAGGGAGAAGAAAGATCCGTATCCGTTAGTTTTTGGCGGATCTTTTACCTTATTAATTTTCAATTCATAGATGAAATTTTATGTATATATAGGTGATTAGGTAATAATGAAAAACTTAAATTCCATTCAGATTATTTTTTATTTTTTAAAATCGTATTTGGCACCTTTATATTGCAAACATTTATCGTAGTGAGTACCATACCAATAGTACATAACTCAAAGGTACTAAAAAATTATCTTTATAATGAGATATTGCACATCGATCTTTGGAAAGAGACAATCTGTTAACTCTTAAAGAGGTCAGTAACTTTTTCCCATAACAGATAGTCTCTTTCCAAAGGTCGATGTGCAATATTTACCGCCGCGTACTCTAAGAAAGTAAAGATCCGTATCCGCAGATCTTGAAACCAAAAATCCGTATTCAGATCCGTATCCGCGGATATACATTTTTAACGATCCGGCACATCACTGGAGATTTTAGATTTGATGCTTGCGCCCTTAATTGTCGAGCATCTATATTACTTTCCGAATAGATTTAATTTAATTTGGATACTTTCTCAGCCAATGACTTTAGCGGTACTACTTAAATTCGACGGCCCCCCCTATTAGTTATTTAAATTATCTAATAGAATGCACGATAATTCAATCATCGTGCATTCTATTAGAAAATATTAAATAACTAGTACTAATAATTTTTATATTTTTCTGAAGAAGATCCAAATCCGGATCGAAACGCATTTGTTATTTTGATTTATATTTTTATATAATTTTTGTCAATATATGGTCTGAAAAAAAAATTGGTCGACAATTTTATTTATTTGAAGAGTTCTATTTAGACGTTAATCAAAGAATTGAATATTATTATTGTATTACACATTTGACATAAACACTTTTGTTTTTTGGTCCCAATTACAGACGCTGTGTTGGAGTATCAATCATTCGTCAAACAAAGGTGCTATTATTATAATCATGCAATTAATTTATTGTGAGATCGCTTTTGGAAGAATATAAATGATCGCCTTATTTGAAAAAAAAGAAGTAAAGTTTGAAATAGGACATTTCTTCACTTAGGTACTAAGTAGGTACATAATCCATTCAAAGATGGCATTGTGTCCGCAATTAACAAAATCAACACTTTTTAAGAGTATCATTTGCCTGAATTGGACGCAGTGGACTCGAGATTATCTTAGCATGCAGCAATGCTGCTTTTTTGTATGGCGTTTTTATGGCTCCGTATTATTAAGTCACCAGGTTCTAATCTAATAAATTGTATATTTACTTAACATTATTACATACGATATAGCTGCTTTTCACTTCATTTTCAGAATTTGCATTTTTTTTTTGACATTTCACTTGTAGCAAAACTTCTCTTCTAATTGTCTTCGCCTCGGGCATAATGGCGCGCAGTGCAAGAATATCAAACTTTCGGCCCTTGTGGTGTAATATACTATTTAAGGTACCGAGCGCGGTGGTGTAGAGGTAAGGGCACTAGACTCGCATTCGAATCCCGGCGGGGTTTTCCATGGTTTCCGTCAATAATTCTAGATAAATATTGAGATCATATGGTTCCATGGCCGATGACCCATCAACATCCTATGCTGGAAAGTTGCCTACCTTATCCTAATGTCCTAAAAATTCCTTCATTCGCACATTGCTGTTAATTAAGTAGAAGTTTAATAAAATATTTTTAACAAAAAAATTGAACCGACTTCAAAAAATATGCACTAAAAAGTAAAAAATAATAATTATTGTTATTTTTGGAGTCGGTGTCAGCCAAAATGAAATCTATTCCGAGAACTAGAGACATGTAAGATTTAAATTGCTACTTTCGAATTCCGATGTGACACCGACTCCAAAAATAACAATAATTATTATTTTTTACTTTTTAGTGCATATTTAGTGCATATTCGGTTCAATTTTTTTGTTAAAAATATTTTATTTTCTCTTTTTAGTGTTAGATAAAGTATTGCAATGGGTAGGCCAAGTATGCGTGCCTTTGAAATTTGAGAGTTTCCCTCGATTTCCCCGGATTCCACCATCAGATCCTGACTTGGTTCCGATGGGACCACCTCGAAATATAATAAAAAAAAATTTTGAAAATCGGTCCACAAATTATTGACGGAGAAATCGGTGAACATACATAAAAAAAAGAAAAAAATATATAATAGAACCTCCTCCTTTTTTGAAGTCGGTTAAAAATGTAGAAAATAACGGGAATGGTCTTAGATGAAAAATAGTAATGGTGCGAACGGCGTCTGTTATGAATGATATAAAGTCGAGAAATGGACGTTAAACGCATTATTATTATGCTATTTAAGGTTATTCAATTCGAAATGTTCGTGTGCCAAAATAAAAGAATAAAAGTCATTATGTATGGAAAATTAAAAGACGTCCTGCGATCCTGTGTTATCCTTGGCAGGATTGAAACTATGAAACACGGGGGCCTTTATATTATAATACGGTATGCACCTAGAACGTTACGCAATACGTCGTCCGTCCTGAAACAGAGGGGAAAACATCATTACGCTGAAAGTACTGGCGCTTCATCCTCGCTCCTCCTCGCACATCCCGTTTCTATCGCAGTCGTTGCATTGTCTCAGAACTAAAGCGATCTCAGTAATTATGTACTTCATAGAACCGGATAGAACATTCTGTATACTACAATGCTTACACATCATCGCCATGTATTCAGCACCGCATTTGCATAAAAAAAAATTGGTTGTCTGTAAAGTCGGTTTACGGACGATAGTTTTACGTGATAACGTATTCCGTAATACATAACCTAAATTTATATAATAATTATAATTATTCGAATCTATGATATTGCATCTTTCGCTTCAAATTTAGGTTAATTTTATTTATTAAAATTACTCACCATATAATATAATTGTTTTTTTTTTTAACTTTCTTTCTTTCGTATTTATTTTAAGTCTCAAAGATTAGCTGTCATAATATTTTGAAAACAATTGTTTCACTGTTTATATAAAATTCCAAAACCTACTTACAATATTTAAGTATTTTCATACGTCAAAAAATTGATTTTTATAATGATAAAATTTGTATGAAAACGATTTTTTCGAGAGATGAGACCTAGCTAAAACGATTTTTTGCCCCCCAAAATCCCTTTTCAGTAAATTTCATCCAAATCGTTAGGGCCGTTTTCGAGAAAAGCACGCACAGGGTCAGGCGGAACGTTACGAACGTTACACTTTTTCGTGCATGCAGCCGGTGTTTTATCAATTTTTAAGATTGGTGATTCATCAATTTATAAGACGTTATCACGTCAAAAATCTTCGCTAAATTTGAAAGAATGGATCAGTTTTTTAAGTAAAACTTCTTTACGCGCGCTCGTCTTGGGGAGTAAGCTGGTGGATGCGTGACGAGAGATTTTCGGAAAGTGTGATCGGGCGAGGCGAACGGAAGTTGAGAGGGAGATATAAGTTAGTGAAGATAGAAAGAGGATGACAAATACTTCACTGGCTAGTGGCGCCATCAGGTGGCCGAAACAAAATACTTCACTGGCTAGTGGCGCCATCAGGTGGCTGAAAATATAAGCAGTACTAACAATAGAATGACACTCCGTCCGTTGGTGGAAACTAAAATCCGTTCGGCAGTTTTTTTCTAGACAGATTACTTAAAAAGAAATTAATGGGAGTAACCTATGTTTTGAATGAATTTAATACGTGTCTGTCTCAGTTTGTCAACAAAAGCGTAAGCATTTCGTTTTATATCATTTAGAGGATAGACGAGATATTATGACGGAGATGGTGTACTCTACTACACCACTACAGGCTATAGAACGAACCCATTGCCGTGTCGGAGGAGCTGTGTGATATCCTTTTATCGGGAGAGGATGGAGTGTAGTGCACACATTGTCCAACGATATAGGGATGTCATCGAACGATGAAAACTATAAAAATATGTGGATGCTTGGTGACTGAAGACGGAAATCAACGACTGACAAAACATTATCACTTTCGGGTCGTAAGAACTAGTGTATTCAGCGTTGCCAGTTTTTTTTTTTGTCAAGTCGGGATTTTGGAACTCTTTGAGTGAAAACAGCGGGATTCTTTCGTCGAAAGCGGGACATAGTAAATAAACGTATATATTCAAAAGTTTTCAAATACCTATTTATCTTTTTATTTGAATTAAAATTACGTTTACGTGACAATAGATAGCAAAAATAGCCATAGAAAAATATTTTAATAAAAATATAATATTTTAAATCAGATTTGCCCTATCGTTAAATAGTTGAGTCTTATTCGTCTTCAGAATAATAAAAAAAAAAATAAATCAAAATCAAAAAAGTTTTATTCAATAGAAAAATATGGCGTTTCAAACAATAGTCTGTGGAGTGAGTGTTACAAATTGCAACTTACAATAAGAGAATAATTATTTATAAGAATTACTTATTCATGATATTTAACTTCTTTTAAAGTTATCCCCGAAAAGCGGGACTGATCCTGTCCCGCGCGGGACATTTAATTTTGTTTTAAAAATCGGGACGTCCCGCCAAAATCGGGACGTCTGGCAACACCGAGTGTATTGGTACTAATTGTTGCCACTGATTGTTCTTTCTCGAAAACAATTTTCATTGGATGACAATATAATTGACTGCCAAAACACCGCGTCTCTCAGTTATTAATCGGTCATCCTCGTGTCCATTCTAGTGCTACCTTGGTATCGTCTGTAGAGTCTTTTATTAAAGCGGGAGGATTTTTTCTTTCTTCTCGAATTGAGCTACAAGAGAAACAGCAAAAAAAATTGCAAAGACGGCGTTGGCATAACTCTTTAGTTACGAAAATCACGTGGTCACAGAACTATAAAACTTGGAAACTGGCCTCATATACACGGCGTTATATGGGAGAGAGGCAAAATCAATGTATAAGAATCTGTTAGAGATTCGTCGAAATTTAGCATAGAAAAGAATCTCTAACGAGATTCTTCGATATAAAGCTGAAGAGTTTGTTTGTTTGGTTGAACGCGTTAATCTCAGGAACTACTGGCTCGAATTGAAATTTTTTTGTTTGTTAGATCGCCCATTTATCGAGGAAGGCTATAGGCTATATAATATCACGCTATGACCAATTGGAGCGGAGCATCAATGAAAAATGTTGCAAAATGTATCGCAAAAATAGCTTCTATTCAGGTGAAATGCCGTAACTACATATATCAATATTAGGTCGTACATTCACAAGCCCGGCTGGGTCAGTCGGTAGAGCATGCGACTGTTAATATCAGGGTCGTGGGTTCGAGCCCCACGTTGGGCGAATATATTTTTTATTTACTACATTGCTTTCTTGTAAGGCTTACATTTAAATTTATTTCAATTTTATTTCCGACTAATTAAAATTTAATAAATCTCTTTAATATAAAAATAATTTTCCTACAATGTTTTCAATTAAATATTTATTATATTTTATTAATTACAGTAATTATTGATTTAAATGAAATTTATTACTTAAAAAAAGTATCGACACAAACTTTTGAACGCTAACTCCGATCATTGTGAAACTTGGACACAACATTCATCTCGATAAACTAAGATGTATGTGCGTGCTCATGTCCCTTCTTTCTCCATTCGTTATTTTGCACCCGGGTGAGACCGGGCTGGACCGCTAGTTCAGTAATATAAATATAACCCAATAGTTTATTTTTTGTTACGTGCTTGAATGATCGAATCAAACACTTTTTGCACCCAACTCAAGTGTTTCTACGTGATACGTTCGTGCAGGTTGGTTGACAGCTGTTGATACGTTCATTAGATCACAATGCATGCGTCAGTTCTTGCAAGTTTTCATAACCCTGTCATATTGTTTGGTGCATAAAAAAGATGATGTGTACATCAGCGGTGCCACTACACACACAAAGAATATTACTAGACCAGTAAATTTGTGTCGTCAGAGAGACACAGAACACGGTATTCCATTTGTGGTTGTCGGTATTCATTGCGGTTTTAATAGACAGTAGGGTTGGTAGACTTCGGAGCAGCGTCAGCGAATTTTTCGTCGTCGATGAAAAATTATATCACGGGTTACCAGAGAGTGCTACGGTCAACTGTTACAAACTTTTAACGATTGCTGACTAGGTCGATTTTGTCAAAATGAGCCCTGATTGTATTTTTTTTAATTTGTATTCAATATTTCAGCTTTTGCAAAACACTAGTGGTTTTTTCTTTTGAAGCTCCCCGACGCTAGTTGATTTCAAAATATCAGCCTTTAAAACAATCTTGTAATTGTTGACTATGAACTATTGAAGTCAAGCTTGAATTATTGGGATACCATTGTTTCACATGACGTTATAAATCCTAATCATTTTCAACTGAATCATATAACGTTAAGGTTATAAAGATGTTTGCCTCCCTTTTTAGAAAAAACCTCACAATTTCTCCACATAAATTATATATCATTTTACAGATAATTGCTTGCTCTACTGACATCGACAACTAAACAATTTATTATTGCTTTTGTTTTTGTAAATTAATTATAATACAGCAACGTCTGCCATCTGACGGCTTTAATTTTGAAACAACGTCAACACTTCGATCTGTCATCTGACCTTCATATTATACAACAAAAAGAAGAACGTTATAAGCAGTGTATAAAATTAGAAACGAATTGAATACCTGCAATCATATTTAAAAAATAATTTTGTAAAGTGATAATTATTATACTTATTTAGTGCGAATAATTCGCACAGGTCACACTAGTTTATAATTAATAATGATAAAGAGCGGATAGCGGGATCAGATAATCCTTTCAGCGGCGATTATTGAAAAAAAAATCAAAATAATGGGCGTTAGAAAACAGGCAATAATAATTTTTTTTTTACTTCAAAAAAATGGAACTTAAACAATACTTTGTTTTTTAGTATTAATGTACCTCAAATAAACAAACGCGTTTAAATTACAATGAAAAATACATATTTCCAAAGAAAAGTCGGAGTGGAAAAAACGCGCATTTAATTTTAAGTCTTGTATTATCGCAGCGTGCAGGAAAAATGTTGACTTATATATTTGTTCAAAGAAAAATGGCGCAAAAAGCGTAAATTAAAAAGCGTTTTGTTTATTGTGACAATTAAAATGTATTGTTCATGTCTTTTAACAGATCGTCAATTTTTTTTCGAAGATTTTAATATGTTGATTATAATACATTTTTTTTTGTATTTTTTTACTGCAGATGTCGAACAAGACGATTCTATTTTGATTTAGAAATTTCAAAAATTGCGAAATTCTAAACGTTTCCACTGTTGTTCAAATCCAATCAATCAACTTTATTTCATTCGGAAAACTTGTTATTTTAATCTGCTTTTTCCTAGATAATGCAAAAGATACAGGCGATTCTCTTTCACGTATAAAAATCTCAAAGAATTTTTATTTATTTTGTTGTAGATTAACAGTAAAATTTGGATGCAAACTTAAAGGATTCGTAAAAAAATTGCTATATTCTGAAAAAAATTTAAATTAAAAAAAAAAATGTCTTTAAACTTATTAGTTACAAAAAACCGAATTGATATAACTTTTTGTCAAGGTTTTCTGTCAAGGTTACTTGGTACTAACTAGTGATGGGCCAGATATCCGTATCCGCGGATATCCGAGGAAGAAGAAAGATCCGTATCCGTATCCGTTAGTTTTTGGCGGATTTTTTACGGATCTCTTACCTTATTCATTTTCAATTCATAGATGAAATTTTATATATATAGGTGATTAGGTAATAATGAAAAACTGTTAAATTCCATTCAGATTATTTTTTATTTTTTAAAATCGTAAGTATTTGGCACCTTTATATTGCAAATATTTATCGTAGTGAGTACCATACCAATAGTACATAACTCAAAGGTACTAAAAAACTATCTTTATAATGAGATATTGCACATCGATCTTTGGAAAGAGACAATCTGTTATGAGAGTTAACTCTTAAAGAGGTCAATAACTTTTTCCCATAACAGAGAGTCTCTTTCCAAAGGTCGATGTGCAATATTTACCGCCGCGTACTCTAAGAAAGTTAAGATCCGTATCCGTATCCGCGGATCTTGAAACCAAATATCCGTATTCAGATCCGTATCCGCGGATATACATTTTTAACGATCCGGCACATCACTAGTACTAACACATCGTCGATGAATCATTTTGTTTACACATCTGATAACTTCTCGGCGTCGCGGCGACGGCATTCGTCGGTTTGTTTTTTTTCTTATAGTTCAACCTGTAGTTGACAATTCGGATTTTGTTGTGTGATTTTCAAGATTCAATTACTTGAAATTGCGAAGGGGAAGATGAAACTTTTCAATAACTGACTTTCTCTATAGTACACAGCAACTGAATGAATGCGCTACACGCATATTTGAAAATGGATTGATCAATATAAGTGCAATGAAAATGATACGAAATACTTTGCTATAGTATATAAGCGGGGAGATTTTCTACCGTACATGTTACACAGAATATTATAGCTATCTTTTCTATACAAATGCGAGATTGAAAATGATGCTGAAATTTGTATTTTGAAAAGTGTTTCGGATATAATGTGATCTTTCTCTCGTTCTCGAATCTAGTTTGACATTGTATATAGAAATTGATATAAACCTCAATTTTCTTTACGCTTCCACACGTCTTGAAACATTCCCAAAACTTCACTGTTATATTTGTAATAGATATACAATCTTGAAGTAATCCTCATATTTACTTCAAATCAAGGGTAAATTATCTTGAGCTTGAGGATCCAGACACCAGAGGTCTCTTGTTTTTGATAAGCTCATTGATCTTGAAGTAATCCTCATATTTATTAACTTCAAATCAATTTAATATAAATTAATTTTAACAAAAAAATTGAACCGACTTCAAAATATGCACTAAAAAGTAAAAAATAATAATTATTGTTATTTTTGGAGTCGGTGTCAGCCAAAATGAAATCTATTCCGAGAACTAGAGACATGTAAGATTTAAATTGCTACTTTCGAATTCCGATGTGACACCGACTCCAAAAATAACAATAATTATTATTTTTTACTTTTTAGTGCATATTTTGAAGTCGGTTCAATTTTTTTGTTAAAAATATTTTATTTTTCTCTTTTTAGTGTTAGATATTTACTCAATAAATTATGCAGTTATTTTATGAAGTACTGCAATGGGTAAAATTTGAGTTTCCCTCGATTTCTCCGGATTCCATCATCAGATCCTGACTTAGTTCCGATGGGACCACCTCGGAAGTGCACTCTTTCGAATAAAAAAATAATTTTGAAAATTGGTCCATAATTGACTGAGAAATCTGTGAACATACATAAAAAAAACATACAGTCGAACACAGAACCTCTTCCTTTTTTGAAGTCGGTTAAAAAAGGGTAAATTCTTTTGAGCTGGAGGATCCAGACACCCGAGGTCTCTTGTTTCTGATAAGCTCAGGTGTCTAAAATCCTCACTGGAAAAATCTGGTCGCGGGCCGTATTGATATGGCTGACCCAGAATATCGTGGGTAGTTACATCCTCGCACGACTCTCAATTTGCGCGAAAACGTATAAAGTCGTCAATAATAACAGCGCACTTAAAATCCGCGTTAATCGTGACGCACCCGGAGGCCTGCCAAATGTTCAATCTGCCACCAAGTCCGGTTTAATTTCAATGACAAAAACATCAGGCAAATATAAATACGCGTGTCTTCTTGCGAAGCTCTAAACGAAAATAGCTTTTAGAGTGCGGTAGAGAGCTTTAAAGTGACGACAAATGATCGAGCCATATACTTTTATTCTATACAGAGCATAGAAATAAAATCGAACTATTAGGGTGCAAACATATACTTGTCTTTTTTTATGCCGTAAGCACTGGCGTATCCAGGAGGGCAAAACAAGCACGGGGGACCTGGCTTAAGAAATTTCTAATTTGCCCCATCCTGGGCCAAAAGCTGGGTACGCCCATGTTAACGTCATAGAAAAAGACAAAGTTTTTGAAACAGAGATACTTTATTCAGATTGAATGCAAGTACATTAACCAACCCTATCATCGGAGAAATCGGGGAATTACATCGAAGAAAGAGACGCAGATATATTTTCGATACGCTTTGTTGCGTTCACTCACCGCAGATTGAGTAGATAGGCAATGATTCATACAGTATGTAAACACGTAAGGTGCACATAGGGAAATTAACATTGGGAAAAAATACTTGGATCAGAGTTAGCCATGACTGCATTAATTGTTATTTCTATTGAATGATCGTGGTAATCTTGAGGATTTCTATTTTATTTTGATTTATTTTTATTTTACTTGGCTTTTTTAACAATAAAAAGCTCTTATAAATCATTATTTTAATTTTTGTGTACAAAAATAAAACAAAAAAACAACTCCATCTGTTTGGAAACATTTCATAATTGTCTGACTGGTATTACGTATGCGCGTTGGTAATTCAGTGACCCAATGTCTTTAGGTTCAACTCGAATAGGCGGAGATATTTGATCTCGCACCATATTTAAGTATTTTTGGGAATTTAATGTCCCATTAATAAAAAAAGTCCGATTATGTTGTAATCATTTGAATATTTTCTTCGGCAGTATACACATTCATTTTGCAAAAGAATATTATGTGTCGAATTGAAAAACAAGATTTCAAGGCTCACTCTGATCCAGTCATTTTTTCCCAATGTTAATTTCCCTATGTGCACCTTACGTGTTTACATACTGTAGTTAATTAATTAATAGATATATGGACAGTCCCGTGTAGTATGCTACAAGGAGTACAACACACAACACACACACACCAACACTAGTCTTACACGCAGTGTGTAGAAGTGTAGTGAGTGTAGACAAAACACTAAACGGTCTGGTCTTCTCACAACGGCGAGCGGTTTTAACACAATCATTATCATTTCGAACACGCAATGCGATTAATCTGTTTCGCATTGTGTCTATACACAAGTCTTACATATTATATCAGAGTTGACTGCTGCTCTGTAAAGGTGTGCGTCAGGAGTGGCCGACCTTCGCGAAAACGAGGACTCGAATGGGACTTTTACCTGGACGCGGAGTTCACTTCAAAATACTGTTGAATATGGTCGCCCCCCCCTCCCCATGCCCGGAACAAAGAGGTTTCGATGTTTTATTTAAGGTCCGTGGGCCTTCGCTCGCATTTGTAGAGTGCCACCGTTTTTTCGTTGACTTGCGTTGCAAAATTGATATCCACGAAAAACGCTCGACATCAGAATGGGTATAGTAAGCTATGATTAAAAGACATATGCCTTTGCGGACTGTAGTTCTATGGGCTGTGTGCACGAAGCCTACTAGCGCCGCTAGTGGGTAATAAAGAATTATTGAACTCACTTTTTTATGGAAATTGCGACTTGTTTCTATGGTGATAAGTCAAAAACTTTAGTTGGCCATGATGTGTCAAAAAAAATGCAATAGGGAAAATTGATGTTAATTTGTTTACACTGACAGCGGAACGTCAAATTAGGGCGCCAATGGTCTTTATTTCACTTAAATCGCCACCAGCGCAACAGCCCGGAGCACAACAAGCATTTCCAGATCGCTTAGATTTCCTATGTGTTCTTTGTGTTTAAAAAAAAATTCATAAAATTATAACTATTTTCACTTTTAATAAACATTGTTCACTGACGTACGGAAAATTTGAGCTTGAAGTTTCCCCTAGTGCTCACCACAAACGCTCGTATCGAAAAATTTGTAACTCCGCCTCCCTACACATAGCCCATAAACGAGGAACAAATTCCACCATACATCTGATATTGTAATTTGATTGGATTTGAATTAATTACTTTTAAGTTAACATTCGAATCAATTTTATTGCTTTTTTCTGCTGAAGGTTTGGTATTTTTAACCGACTTCAAAAAAGGAGGAGCTGTTCTATGTTCGGCTGTATATATATATTTTTTTCTTTTTTTTTATGTATGTTCACCGATTTCTCCGTCAATTATGGACCGATTTTCAAAATTTTTTTATTCGAAAGAGTGCACTTCCGAGGTGGTCCCATCGGAACCAAGTCAGGATCTGATAGTGGAATCCGGAGAAATCGAGGGAAACTCTCAAATTTCAAAGGCACGCATACTTGGCCTACCCATTGCAATACTTTATCTAACACTAAAAAGAGAAAAATAAAATATTTTTAATAAAAAAATTGAACCGACTTCAAAATATGCACTAAAAAGTAAAAAATAATAATTATTGTTATTTTTGGAGTCGGTGTCAGCCAAAATGAAATTTATTCCGAGAACTAGAGACATGTAAGATTTAAATTGCTACTTTCGAATTCCGATGTGACACCGACTCCAAAAATAACAATAATTATTATTTTTTACTTTTTAGTGCATATTTTGAAGTCGGTTCAATTTTATTATTAAAAATATTTTTTTTATATCAGGATGTAAATTGTTAATGTCATTGAAGATTGTAAAATAGTTTTTGCACATATTATTATTTTATGTTTAATGAAAACGTGCGTAAAGTCTAATTTTGATTTGTGTTAACGACTCGCGTGAATTTAAATTAAGTTTCATTCATCGGAAATTTATCGAGACGATAAAAAAAATCGATGTGATTCTCACGTGAGAATTGTATTTACGATTCGACGAAATTATATTATGTACAGTGTAGTATAAGTTAGTATTTGCAATTGCAGTTTGATTCTTGAAAATTTTTAATGATAAGTAACATCTATTTTGAAAATTGAAATGCGTCAGCAAAGATTTATAGTAGGCGTTATTAATAATTAAAAAACTGGGTCCAATTCGATAACTGATGTGCCCAAATTTTGACTTTTTTTAAAGTCCTAGAAAACGCTACATTTTGACATTCCAAAAAAACTTTGTGGATTATTCACAAATTTCCTCAAAAATATGTAGAAACTTTTCGTCTTTCACTGTCATTTTGACGTGTTTTTTCCCCCAAAACATTTCGCAAATACGAATTAAAACCTGTGAGAGATCAACTGTATACCAAACGTGTCGTCGCTGCGTTTGTAATATTATGTAGCGATTTCAAGAATTGACTCCGAACTGGCCGGCATGCCGATCAGGTCTCCGGCTGAAATTCCATCTGTCCATAGTAAATAGCCTCTGAGCTGATCGTAGTGGTTGTTGAGTCAACGCACGCCCTGATCGTATACACGGCATTGTGCACATATTTAATATTTTCCCACCGAAAAAGATTTTCTCTTACCGTCCGTTACTTTCGAATGAACAATAAAATCTTATTTTTATCGAAAACTAACCTTTACCCGCGGATTTGCTCGTAAGGAGCCACGAAACGTATCGATGTGAGCAGGAAGGTGGAGGAATGACACAGCGAAATAGTTCGTTAGTGGAGCGATTCTAAAAAATCGAAACCGCTTGGTTTCGCTTCAATGAGGGTGGGCACTGCCAAACTTAACCGCTAGAGGTGCTAGTTAAATAATGCGTTTAACGTCCGTTTCTCGACTTTATGTACGCCATTCGCAACATTACTATTTTCCATCTATCACACTTTCCGTCATTTTCTACATTTTTAAACTTCCATTTAATTAATAGCAATGGGCGAACGAAGGAATTTTAAGACATTAGGATAAGATAGGCCATTTTTGAGCACAGAAGTTTGACAGGTAATCGCCCATGACCTTGAATAAGGAACCATCTCGATATTTATCTGGTAATTATTGAGGGAAATCATCGAAAACCTCAACAAGATGGCCGGTACAGGAATTACTGTTTTTCGGCGCGAGGCACCAGGAAAAAGTTCCAGCCACATCTGCTCCCGTCGGGATTCGAATCCGGTACCTCCCGAATGCGAGTCCAGTGCTCTCACCACTACCTACGCTACACCGCTCGGTACGCCAGCTATATAATCACCTCAATTCATAATAGTGTGCACAAAATAAGTTATTATTTAAAATAATAAATCATTGACAATACAAAAAGAAGTGGTTGCATGCTATACAGAAGGGAAAAAGCGCGTTCCTATATAAACGAATCATAATTTAGGTAGCTATATACCTGCTGCCATCTATATATTAAGTTTCTCATCATCGCTCTGACATGGTAGAATACCTGCGGCGAAAGATGAAGCCACCGCGTCATAGTGACGTGAACGCATTGCGCCCGCCTTCTAGCTTACTATTGGCCGTTTCTGAAATCCATGTGCGTGGAATGTTTATTTTTATTCTACCGCTATAAATGGATATGTCGAATTTATTCCACACGCCACTGTCTGCGGGCAAGTATAGGCGTTCACTACCATATTATTGATGACGTGCCTGGCTTCAATTCTCAGCGCGAATACTATACGTACGCGTCGTTCAAACTGCCCGCGCAAAGTTTATACCTGCCTTTAATAGAGATGATTTTTGCGCCATAAATTAATAAAACTTTTTTTTTTGTTTTATTTGAGATGAACCGTTATTATTACACTGCTTTGTTATGCAACTCGATTTTTATAAAGCGCTTTTAAACAACTTGCAAATGTAGAAACTAAATTATGCATAAAATTATTAGCAATTACTGTAAATACTACGTTGAAATCGAAAGCTATTAATTTAATTGCAAGTTAAATTCGAAAATGCTACTGTAAAATTGCTAAGTATAGGTGTGTTCAGATGTTCGCTGCATAAGTTATAGCATTATGGTGAAGAATGCAATTTAAACTGGTTAAACGCTGCAAATCTCGAATGTTTATACAATTTCATTACGTCGCATTAGAAAAACATGTACCTACGAAATGACTTATCTGATAACTATGCAAATCCTATTCGGAACCCAAAGGAATGGTGAGACCTCTGGTGAGAAATGCGCCGTACTGTCCTAAGGGAGTTTTTTGACAGGTAAACTATGGAGGCATAAGATAAGAGGCTAGGTTAGCCTCCATCATGCTTTTCTAAATTAATGTTTACCTGCCGAAAACCCCCCTTAGGGCAGTTCGGCGCATTTCTCACCAGAGGTCTCACCATTCCTTTGGGTTTCGAATTTTTTAAGTAGTTCATTCGTGAAACGGCTTTTCTTAGGAATTCAATAAAATTCAAGTGAAGGTTGATTTTATATTTAATTTAATTCAGTGAAGTTTTTTCACCGACTGTATAATAATAATAATAATGCGTTTAACGTCCGTTCCTGGACTTTATATCATAACAGACGCCATTCGCAACATTACTATTTTCCATCTAACACACTTCCCGTTAATTTCTACATTTTTAAACTTCCACTTAATCAATAGCAATGGGCGAATGAAGGAATTTTAGGACATTAGTATATGGTAGGCAAATTTTGAGCATAGGAGTTTGACAGGTACTCGGTCATGGCCTTGAATAAGGAATCATCTCGATATTTATTTGGAATTGTTGAGGGAAACCATGAGAAACCTCAACAAGATGGCCGATACAGGACTTCCCGTTTCTCGGCGAGAGACAGGAAAAAGTCCCAGCCACATCTGCCCCCGCCGGAATTCGGACCCGGTACCTCCCGACTGCGAGTCTAGTGCTCTTACCACTACGTCACCTCGGGAAGTGTGATAGATGGAAAATAGTAATGGCGCGATGTGACAAGTCGAGAAACAGACGTTAAACGTATTATTAATTACTAGCTGTCCCGCCCGGTTTCACCCGGGTGTAAAAGAACGAATGGGGAAGGGAGGAACATGAGTACACACATTCATCTTAGTTTACCGAGATGAATGTTGTGTCCAAATTTCATGATGATCGGAGTTACCGTTCAAAAGTTTTTGTCGATAAAAAGCAGTATTTATACTTTTTTTAACTAATATATTTTTTTTTATTAATTAAATAAAATTTAAATAAATTTAAATGTAAGCCTTAAAAGAAATCAATGTAGAAAATAAAAATGTATTCGCCCAACGTAGGGCTCGAACCCACGACCCTGATATTAATAGTCGTGTGCTCTACCGATTGAGCTAGCCGGCGTTGTATTCTTACAACGCTAATATGAGTATATTTAGTTAGTGCGTTTCACCTGAATAGAAGCTTATTTTTAAGATACATTTTGCAGCATTTTTCATTAATGCTCCGCTCCTAATGGTCGTAGCTTGATTTTATATAGCCTATAGCCTTCCTCGATAAATGGGCTATCCA
This sequence comes from Xanthostigma xanthostigma, assembly GCA_963575645.1. NCBI lineage: Eukaryota > Metazoa > Arthropoda > Insecta > Raphidioptera > Raphidiidae > Xanthostigma > Xanthostigma xanthostigma. The sequence goes on along the minus strand of OY754469.1, from coordinate 9,554,318 downwards.
ACAAAAAAATTTTTTCAATTTGAACCAGTAGTTCCTGAGATTAGCGCGTTCAAACAAACAAACAAACTCTTCAGCTTTATAATATTAGTATAAATTATTTAACGTGTATACGTTGAATTTTTTTATTTCATTCACAGTACAAATATTTATTAATGGCGACAAGAAAACTTTAAAAGTGTATTTCTTCCAACTTTCGCCATAACTTTTTCGATAGAATGTACTCGTCTGATAGTTGCGTGCACGCTACGGAAACGCTAACAATAATCTGCTTTACAAGTTTAACACCGGAGTCCGGACCATCGTGATTTGATGTTGAATTATTGAATACTGATCAGCAGCGTACGGATTTCACTGTAGCTGGGGATCTTTGTTCGTGGCATGATCCTCCTGTTTTAATCATTGCGTGATGATTGATGAGTTTAACTGTCGACTTGAATAATTTAATTTACTCAAATTTAATTAGTTGATTTTATTTCAATTACTCTGTGACCGTAATGAATACATTTTCATTGCATGCAAATAGTGGATAAATTAATTAACTGAATTCAATCGTTATGGAAACGGACCACACAATTTGGTTTCATGCATTTGAAGTACAGGAAGGAGTGCAGATGCATGTCAAATAATCAAAAATGGCTGCCATCACAGCGTCGTCACGTTTTTACTCCCATCCAAACGGCGCCATTAGATGTTTCGCATGAAATCATATGACCAAGCTAGAAATAGTCATTTAGAAGAGAGACTCCGTATTTTCCGATTTTCCAACATATCTGGTTTGTGGCCCTATTTGGTATGAAAGACTTCTTTTCCTCATAACTTTGCTATCCGAGCTTATAATAAATTGCCGTCGGAATATAAAAACCTAGCTTCTCTTGCGACCTCCAAAAGTAAAATAAAAGAATTTTTAATTAAGAACGAATTACTATACTAGAATTTTTATACTTATAGCTTTAAGCTTCTTTTTTTTGACATGTCAAATAAATGTACTCATTTCTATTGACAAAATATATTCTATTCTATTCTAAATACAGTGTAAAAACTATATATAATTTTACGAATAAGTGGTTTTAATTTTGACTAAATTAAGCGAAAAAATCACAAAATTATAATCCGTAAATTTTGTTTGTCGTTTTTTACTATGCCAGTATTTTAATTGTATCTTATTCATATCTTGGAATGTAGTGGGATCATCTTCCTTAAGGGGTTAGGTGGGTTTCAAAGGCTCAAAACAGGTGCATTTTTACGAATTTTTTTTTATTTAACCAACAAAATATTTCATTCCATCAATTTACCATATAAAAGTTATATATTTCATAAGTAGTTTGTGAAATTTTCATTAAAAAATATTGAAAATTAAGGCGTGGACACGTCGTTTCCTGTGACCCCTCAAAAAAAAGTTCTATAGGCGTGGTCAGGATAACTCATGACAGATTCATCGGAAATGCAAAAACCAAAAATTTTCTGTTAGTAGATGCTTAAAGCTTGTGCTTGGACAAAGGAAACAAAAAAGAAAATAAAATTACATTTTTGGCGGCGTTGAGAACAAAAAAATTCTTTTTTTGAGTAAAATTTGCACCCTTCATGGCCTTGAAAAATCACTTAAAATAGAAACAAAATCCTTCGTTCAAGCACGAGATAATGTTATTTTGAAGAAGTGTGCAAAATTTCAAAGAGATCGGTTCATAATTTTTCGAGAAATCGTGACCACCGATTTCAAAAACGTAGTTTCGAGAAAAACGCGATTAAAGATTTACATTCAAATAACATAGCCTGAAGGGTAGAACATCCGAAGTCATATCTCTTAGAATATTACTCAGATCGTTTTAAAACTTTAAGAGAATATTCTAAACATATTGAATTATAAGATAAGCAAAAAAAAATCGATTTTTTGAAATTTTGAAACCCACCTAACCCCTTAAATAAAAAGAATTTTTCTAATAATTTCAACAATCAAGTGAACACATTTCTAAGAATCCCATTGTTGGGGACTGGGGTCTAAATAATGACGTATTGTTTCGCTATTGATAGTGATTGTTGCGTCATATTTAGTGTTTCGATATGTGGGTAACGATGTCAACCAAACAAATCTTCGCAATTTCTACGTTTTAAAGGAGTTCTTCGTTAAATAGAAGACATTGTATCTATAAATTTAAACATTCACAGTGCGTGTGCAGTGAGAACCCTGCATACGAAGTTATGATAATTACAGTGACGTGGTCTTTCTTCGCGTCGAGTAAAAATAAAAACATTCATTTCAATTACACAAATCCATTTCAGTTGTCTGTGCCTACCTGATGATCTGATCTCGTGATGATACATTCTGTTATATAATCACACCCTTCGTGTCGTGAACAGTTAAAACGTTTAACAGCACTCACCTTAATCATTATAGTGTACATATCTTTCAAAAATTGACGAATTAACCAAACATGACGTACCGAGAGTCAAAAAAACTGGGAAGATCATTATTTTGATGGCAATTAAAATAATAAATAGCAGGTAAAACTTTGAACTTTTAAACCGAATTTGAAATTAAAAATTGGTTGTCTGTAAAGTCGGTTTACGGACGATAGTTTTACGTGATAACGTATTCCGCTCGAATATCATATTTAATAATACATAACCTAAATTTTAGTAGCTGTCAAACTATATTTTTACCGACTCTCTATCGCTTATACTGCGCTCTCGCTTGCACGCACAGGGTCAGGCGGAACGTTACACTTTTTCGTGCGTGCAGCTGGTGTTTCATCAATTTATAAGACGTTATCACGTCAAAAAAGAAGAGGAACATTTTAGGCGAGTGTCTTTTCTGACGTGTTTGAGGAAGTTGGGTAGGCACTTGCCTAGTCACATATAATGGATTCCGTCAGATAGTGAAAATCTGAGCTATTTCATAATTGCTAATGAAATATCTAGCAAACAGAATAAAGCTGTAACTCGTCGAGAATATTATTCACTAAAAAATTATGATATTGTAATAAAAAATAATACCAAATCTGTGATAAGAAATGTTAGATAATTAGTGAATCAGTAGCTTGGTCAATAGATTGTTATTATGATCAGTGTCAAAAGAATAACTCATTACTCGTAGTTCATTTAAGGCGGTGTTTGGAAGTGATCCAAAACTTGACCTTGTATCAACGAATCTTCCACAGCATATTACAGTACCGGCAGATTATGAAATATCTCGGTTTTTCACAATCTGGAGAATTCCATTATGTGACTACGGCATATACACAAATGGTTGCCATTTACGTATTGAGAATTTAAGTAAAACTCATTAAATCGGGATCTTTGTGTTTTACCTTAATTAGTTTCTCCTTACTAGTACAGGGAAAAGTTCTAGCTGTTCTTCTATCAACTTTGAAAATGTATATTTCATGGCATAGTTATTTTTGAAATTAACCCTATATCATGACTTTTGATTTTATGAGTTTTCTGTTGTTTTAGATCACTATTTTGAATTTTACCTTTTCAACAATAAAACTGTCCATCATATTCCATGTTTCAGATATGTTGTATATCACTGAGAGATTTTAACAAATTTTAATCATTTTGGATTTTTGACCCAATCTCCTTAACTAGGACTTAAAAATGAGTTAAATTAATCGTAAATATAAAATACAAATTAATATACATGTCAACCACAGTTGATATAGTTTTAAGTTATCTGACGGCACACTGCAAGCAATCAAGCCGATGATGATACTCAATATGTGAACGACTGTCTATTGTTTCAACTGCTTTAAAACAATTGAATACAATCGGAACAAATCAAGTCAATCACGTCTTGCGTGACTGTGCACTAACCAGGCTCGTTATTATCGTTAGAATCGACTAATGTAATAGCATTATATTTGTGTGTTGGTACGTCTCACTGCGCATGTCTGTGTTAGCAACAACCTATCAGAACAGTCTCATCATTCATTGTTTTTTTGGTACTTAAAAAAAAAAAAACAACCGGCTCAGCAGGACTTTGAAATATTCAAGTTTTAATAGACATTTTTGGAGATCCGCTTGCATTGGTGTTTTTTGCCTTCCACTTTCGAGAAACAATATAATAAGTTCGAATTCTCGTAAATCAAGTGATTTTGCAAGGTTAATTTGACGTTTATATTTACAACGATACGTCGTACATGCTGCAGATTGTGAGCGCGTGTTGTGTCTTTGGTTTAAAGTGTTCAAACAAATCTTCATGCTTTATGACTAAGCGATAGCCGATAATTGATTAAACATAAGCATTGATACGATTGGGTGTTCGGTATTTACAAGATGAATATTGTGTTGAAAAACAATGCATTACTTAGCTGATAAGATTGTTGGTAGACTGGACACTGCACTCTAGTTAAATGGGATGAAACAACAGAGTCAGTTATTTTTAAAAACTGCTAGTGGAAAAGAACCGGTTCTAAAAATAACAGTTCTCAGAATAATGCCCTGTACTTAAAGATCAGGTTTTTAGATAGAGAACAGGTTCTTGAGTGCGTGGTATTATTTGGAACAGTTTCTTAAAGGACTATTAATTAATGGTTTATGTTCCCGAAATGATTTGCGAATGGAACAGTTACTTTTTCAATTAAGAAAATGGGATACGAGAAGTAAATTGAAATTAGTTTTTTTCTGGAAAACTCATTATTATTTATCTTTTTAATGTTCTATAAACACCCATCAACTGTTCCAGCAAGGTTCAGGCTAGTTTCCTCTTCCAGCAAGGCTCAGGCTAGTTTCCTCTTAGCTCAATGAAATAATCCAAAAGTTGTCTGGTACAAAAGTGGAATTAAATTAAGCGGAATTAAATATTATAACTTTGAGCGGTTGAAGAAAAAGAAGAAGCAAACACCAGATGGTTAATGGCTAAAGTCTTGTTAAAAATAGACCGCAGCTCACAATGGAGACTGGAAAAATCATAAAACCTAAGTGCTCTTGATGAAATTTAGACATTGATATTAATTAACAAACCGTAAAAAAAATCCAAATTTCAGCACGGTGCAAATTCTCGATTGCAGATATTAAAGAATGGTTCTCGCAATAGAAATGTTTTGGGAAAGACCAGTTTGGGAACCGCTGCTTTATTAGACAGGGCAGTGTTCCACAGAATGTAACATGGTATGTATTATTGGGCATGGACATTTTTTTATTCTTTTTTTTCCACTTCGATCATGTTTGAAGTCGATTGAAAGAACCTCTCATCTCGCTTAATTATTAATTGACGTTTAAAAATAATACACACAAAACCCGTTTTACGAGGCGAGACAACGGGGAACCCATACAAGCATACGATACTGTACTTACGGGCGATATCTGTGTGAGTTATTTAGGAGTCTGAATTATCGTGTATTATAATTGAATATTAATGACAATAGACAAGGTACATCCATGGTAAAAACGGTGGAACACACCAGCCATGATTTCAGTTCTTTCGAAGGATACAACGGGAATGCGCCAGAAACATGTTTTTAGTCTTTGTCAAAGCAATTCGAAACATTTAAACTTGCGCGGCATCCAATATGGCGGCGAAGCATGCGCAGAAATCGAGTTTAATTTAAATGAAGATAAGGTACATCCATGGTAAAAACGGTGAAACACACCAGCCATGATTTCAGTTCTTTCGAAGGATACAACGGGAATGCGCCAGAAACATGTTTTTACTCTTTGTCAAAGCAATTCGAAACATTTAAACTTGCGCGGCGCATTCAATATGGCGGCGAAGCATGCGCAGAAATCGAGTTTAATTTAAATGAAGATTATTATTTAGCGTTAGATATCATTCCTTACGCACGCACACCTGCTATTTGAGCGAACCTGGCGTCTAGAGATATACTCTAGCCGACGTCATAACTTGATGCTGTTTGAAGGTTGATTCGTCATCGTCAATAAAACAAATACATCTGTGGAATAGTAGTATACTTTATAGTTCGGCGTACAGTGTGTCTGTAGGGTCATGAAGCGTAGTCAACTTCAACTGGAACAATTCCATCTGCTTTTAGAACTGTTGTCTCGGGACACTAGCGGTCCGTCCCAGTTTCATCCGGGCGCGAAAGATATATGTCTGCAAAATGTATTTCGTTTGCGGCCCGACGTCTGAATGAAATAGCTTCGAGAATATTCTATTAAATTTGCTTCTCAACTAATAGCTTTGAGCGAATTCTATCAGATGTCGCTATTTGGTACTAAAACAGTTTTTTCGTTTGCTTCTGAACAAATAGCTTTGAGCAAATTCTATCAGCTGTCGCTATTTGGTACTAAAACAGTTTTTTCGTTTGCTTCTGAACAAATAGCTTTGAGCGAATTCTATCAGCTGTCGCTATTTGGTACTAAAACAGCTTTTTCGTTTGCTTCTGAACAAATAGCTTTGAGTAAATTCTAATGTGTACATTTTCTCGATGCTTGCAAACATAATGATGTCCGAATTTTTCGCAAAGACTGACTGTTTCATAAAACACGTAACACGAGGAAGTCAAAGCGAGTCTTACGTCAATAAAAAAGAAGAAAATTAACTCACGCGATGCACTATGTAACGTTTTGTGACGAACACTCTGTATGCATGTGTATTGTTATCTTTCTTATTACAGCAATAAAAGCCCAGCATCAGCCGAGGTCCGTGCGTTGAACCCTCACTTCTAGCCTGTATGCAGATGCAGGCCATACATGCATATAATTTTCTCTGCTCATACACAGTCACTTGTTTACTAGGCGTTCGTACAAAAAGACCCTGGCCTACGTGAAACTAATAAGTACTCCACACCGTATTAAATATAATAAAAATATCGTGTTACGATGTTAGTCCGCGCTTTTCAAGGCATACCCCTTTTAAAAAAATGCGATTTTTGACGAAAACCGAAATCTTTCGGTACTTTGGCAAAATCATCATGCTTATAGAAAAAAACACGCTGAATCCAAACAAATGTCTGGATGTCTTTTGGTTTAGAAGTTATTTGCGTTTATAGTTTTCAAAAAATCATATAAAACCTCCGAATGGCCGTAGTTTCCAAACTATAAGAGATACAGACGTTTGTTTACGCTCATTGAATTCAGCGCAATTTTTTCTGTAAGCATTCTCAATTTCAAATGTATATTAAAGAATTCGATTTTTGCAATTTTTTCAAGGCATACCCCTTTAAAAAAATGCGATTTTTGACGAAAACCGAAATCTTTCGGAACTTTGGCAAAATCATCATGCTTATAGAAAAAAAACACGCTGAATCCAAACAAATGTCTGTATGTTTTTCGGTTTAGAAGTTATTTGCGTTTATAGTTTTCAAAAAATCATATAAAACCTCCGAATAGCCGTAGTTTCCAAACTATAAGAGATACAGACGTTTGCTTACGCTCATTGAATTCAGCGCAATTTTTTCTGTAGGCATTCTCAATTTCAAAAGTATATTAAAGAATTCGATTTTTGCAATTTTTTCAAGGCATACCCCCTTTAAAAAAATGCGATTTTTGACGAAAACCGAAATCTTTCGGTACTTTGGCAAAATCATCATGCTTATAGAAAAAAAACACGCTGAATCCAAACAAATGTCTGTATGTTTTTCGGTTTAGAAGTTATTTGCGTTTATAGTTTTCAAAAAATCATATAAAATCCCCGAATGGCCGTAGTTTCCAAACTATAAGAGATACAGACGTTTGCTTACGCTCATCGAATTCAGCGCAATTCTCAATTTCAAAAGTATATGAAATAAATCGATTTTTGCAATTTTTTCAAGGCCTTTAAAAAAATGCGATTTTTGACGAAAACCGAAATCTTTCGGAACTTTGGCAAAATCATCATGCTTATAGAAAAAAATACGCTGAATCCAGCATGGTCGTAAAACGTCGTGTGTCGTCCAAAAAAAATTTCGAACTAAGAAAAATTGACATTAATCCGACCAATGCCGCGGATAAAGGCTTTTTTTCAATGAATACTATATTTTAAGATAGAAATCTCTTTACAGGATATTACAAATATGGTATATACAAATTTCGGTTGCGTTACTTGTTGCACACAAATTAAACATGTTATATAAAAAAAATAAATAAATAAAGAGACAATTACAATGACAGTATAAAGTTTTTTAATTAATAATTAATTAAATGCTGTACTTGGGTAAAGCCTAGTATTTAATGTTTAAATATTACCTACTATTACAAAAATATAATCGTGCTAAATCGGTTACATGTTTATTATTTTAATATAATATATCGACCGTGGCAGTTAGTGAAAAAATAGACGTGAACTAGGAAAAACAAATACAATTTTTTCTATACACGTTGACGACAAAGGTGTAGAAAGCATTTCCCTTTCTTTATTGAATGCATCTGTTGTGCGTTGAGTCGTTCAAATTAAAACAAGAAAATAATCATAAATAGTGTGGAAATGGAACAATTTATCTCATACTTGATTGAAATGCATGATGTTGATGTTATATTTCGATATACCGTGTGCCAGTCGAAATGTGTCCCTGAGCATGCGCTATCCGTTTCGAAGGACCAAGTGAATTTGATCTATTTAAACAGCCTGCATCTGTTGTGCGTTGAGTCGTTCAAATTAAAACAAGAAAATAATCATAAATAGTGTGGAAATGGAACAATTTATCTCATACTTGATTGAAATGCATGCTGTTGATGTTATATTTTGATATACTGTGTGTCAGTCGAAATGTGTCCCTGAGTATGCGTGATCCGCTTCGAAGGACCAAGTGAATTTGATCTATATTAAACAGCCGTGCGTCGATGAGAATTTGAATTTAGATGCAGATCTACTTTAAATTGGATTGTACGAGCGTTGCAAAATACCAGATATTCCCATAATTAATCTACAAATGTAGGAAAATGGAGATAATTTTTAGGTTAGGGCGATCGTTTATTTTGCAGTGGGTCGATTTAAATGAGAATTTGAATTAGATACAGATCTACTTTAAATTGGATTGTACTAACGTTGTTATATTCTCAGAATAAATCTACCAATGGAGGAAATAGGAGATAATTTTTAGGTTAGGACGACAGTTTATTTTGCTTTATTAACAGCCGTGCGTCGATTCAAATGAGAATTTGAATTAGATAAAGATCTACTTTAAATTGGATTGTACCTACTACTCTGTAAGATAACAGATATTCCCATTATTAATCTACAAATGGAGGAAAACGAAGATAATTTTTAGGTTAGGGTGACCGTTTATTTAGCAGATCGATTTTAATGAGAATTTGAATTAGATGCAGAGATCTACTTTGAATTGGATTGTACTAGTGTTGCCAAATATCAAATATCCTCATAATAAACCCACCAATGGAGGAAAATGAAGATGATTTTTAGGTTAGGGCGACAGTTTATTTTTGTGATTTTCGTATTCGCGCTCACGCAACAATTGACTGTCAGATCGAACAGTTCTAGAAGACAATCCGTCTTGCAAGACGTGCTGACTATTTTTTAAAAGTTACTTATAAAGGTTGTTACAGTTGAAATAGTTTTCGAATGCGTTGATCTCTTAAGAGTATGTGTATAATAAGTATACTTAGTTCCGTGATTTTAATAACCATTATCGTATATATACACGGATTTTATTACAAACATAACGCCAGATGGCAAACATACGATGGTCATGGTGCACTGTTGACAGTGGGTCGTTATATTATACTGTACTGTACTTACGATAACGATTATGAACAAGTCATTGTTATGTATACCTACTAGGATCATTTTTGTTGACCATTCGTATTTACGACTCAACAGTCCTTTTTTTTAATTATAAGCCAACCGAACGGTACTTCGTAAGGTAGATTTTATGAAATGTTCATATAACATTGACTTTTATATTTACTGAACTTTTTTTTGTTTTGGCGGATCATTGCACATTGCACAGAAAATAGCATTCGTTATTTTTTGTGGTTTTGTTGAAAGAAGTCCTCAAAATCGGTTAAGCGCTTTGTTAACCATTGATTGTCCCAGGTATAACTAAACTGGCACACTAACAAGCGACTATAATATTGTATCAACGATTTTTTTTATAATCATGATTGCATAATACTGGATTATTGAATCCATTAATGTAGAAACGATTTTGAATAGTGCAGCCCTGCAAAGAAGTATTTTCTGTAATCACTGCAGTACCTAAACCAAAAATATCTTCTGTAATTAATGTTTTTTATAACCAATCCTTCTTTTAATAGATTTTCATAAACGCACGTATTTTTATCAAATACTTTTTTTCGTTGGTGAAATTTTTTTTCAAGGTGGAACGATAAATATATTCTATCATTTATTTAGTGATTTAGTCGATTGTATTTTGATTATATCCATAAGTAAAAGGGCAAAAAATGTTTTGTGAAAACAGATAGATAGACAAGTATACTACTTCAATTCATCGTAAGTGGTTTTGTTAGCATGGTTGTTAAAAATATCTTCCTAAAAATCTGATATTTTACAGAAAGAACAAGATTGAATGGGGCCTTGCAGTGGTTGAGCATTAAGCCTAGAAGAAATAGTGAAATCTACAAATACTTAATGCTTCACCATGTTTATGTAATGCGTACTGGGAATTTCTTTAGCTGTATGTTTTACTAAGATTGATTCACAACCAGTCCAGTGTTTAAAATAATATCAAAAATCATATATATATTAATACGCTACGGTTTAAGATGTTTGCCTACCTTTTTAGAAAAAAACTACACAATTTCTCCACATAAATTATATATCATTTTACAGATAATTGCTTGCTCTACTGACATCGACAACTAAAAAATTTATTATTGCTGTTGTTTTTGTAAATTAATTAAACTCTGAACAACGTCTGCCATCTGACGGCGTAACGTTAACACTTCGATCTGTCATCTGACCTTCATACTGTAAATACTGCCATCTGACGGGCAACGCTGAACAACGCTTTTGCTACTTGAACCTCTATATGACAATTTTAGTAAAATATTTCTTTTACAACAAAAAGAAGAACGTTATAATCAGTGTGCAAAATTAGAAACGAATTGAATACCTGCAATCATATTTAAAAAATAATTTTGTAAAGTGATAATTATAATACTTATTTAGTGCGAATAATTCGCACAGGTCACGCTAGTATGCAGACTTATTCAATCAATAACTCGTCTATTTTCCCTGATAGAATAGGCTTATAAAATGTTACGGACATTAATAAGATGAAGTTGTTCTCAGAAAAAGGCTACCAACAGAATAATTGCAATACCATCGAGTGAGGACAGAGTATGGTAGAGGCCATGTTCACATGCGCGTATAGCGTCTGACAACTGTATTACTTCAATTTGATAGCTGACCAACAGAAGGGTAGAATATAGTCGACAGCGGAGTTCTTCCCCCAAAGAAATGGGACTGAGTCATTGAATTTATTCTTGGGTCCGGGAGTCTAGTATGTGGAAAGCACCCAATGATTTAAGGTGATTTTTGAGTGGATTGTGAGATCGTTTATTGCTGAGTGTGTATCGACCTTTATAAAGAATATGTTGAATAGGGGTCAAACTGCAATACAAAAGAAGCTATTTACTATGTTTGGTCGTTCCTCCCCTAAGCTATTGTGATAAGTTATGCTCGACCATGCATTCACCTGCATCAAAAGCCATTCAGGAACTGTTTAATACACAGAAAAGGATAAATAAATATAACCTGCGGAATATTTATTATATATTTTATGAGCATAAATAAACATGAACTATTTGTAATTCATATTCAGTGAGATTTTTATGATTTTTTTGACGTTTTTTTTTACAAAATATAGCAAACACAAAATTCTGCATCGTGTAACAATGGCGTGATGAGATTTTTAATTTTCAACGGATGAAATCTATTTCGTTTAGTTTAGCTTTTCAATTTCGTAAAACATGAAAGTTTTATAAAGACGAAATCAGTCGAATTTGAATTTTCGACGAATGTAGAAATGTTTCATTTTGCATATCGAAATAGCAATTTTTAGATTATAACTTATAACTTGATTTTTGTTAACTAGATGACAGGGCAAAATTTAGTTACAAGCTGAAATTTAGTTACGGGGCGATATTTAGTTGCTAGAAGTTCGTTAGTTGACAGGGTGAAATTTATTTACTAGAATTTCGCTTTTTACGGTTCATATATAATAGGCGTCCCAGGACGGTCTACATCTATATAAATAAAAATTCTCGTATCACAAATTTTGCAAATGTGCCTTGCTTTAGTCCTACTTAGCTTTAGTTTTAATATTTTGTACAAAACTACGGTGTTTTGTGAAAAAAAAATTGTTTTAGTGGCATGCAACGACATCTGATAGAATTCACTCAAAGCTATTAGTTCAGAAGCAAATCTGGTAGAATTTGCTCAAAGCTATTAGTTCAGATGCCGGGCCGTAAACGAAATACATTTTGCAGAATTATATCTATCGCACCCGGGTGAAACCGGGACGGACCGCTAGTTTTTTTTTATAAATATTTGTGGTCACCCTGCTACCAGCTTAAAGAATCTTTCTTTGGTATATTCTTGATTAATTAGTACTAATATATGTTGCAGCTAAAATATTTTTGTTTAATTACACATGTAACGTGTTAAAACGATGAAAAATTAATTTAAAGTAAACTTATTTTTAATTAAGAGTTTTGTCTCATTAATGTAGTATCTACTTAACGCATGTAATCAGCAATTATTCATTATTTCATTTAAAAAGGTGTTTTTCTTTCTTGCCACCTGTCACAATATTGATATCATTAGAATATCTAGGTACACTTCCTACTAACACAGACTATGCAGTACTCAAACTGTTACATTTGAAGTTACAAGCATAAAACGTGCTGACGAAGAGCTTACCGGTTGCTATAATTTTGTTTAATTTAATTTTGCTAGTTCGCAACTTTGATTTCATCTCAACTGATAATCGATTGTTTTTGCGTGCTTCTAATGACACGTTAGGATGGGAGTAAAACCGTGCTATTGGCGCGACACTTTTATTGGACGACGTTTAATAGGAGAACGTTACGTTTTTATGCTTTAGTTGAAGGCGTTCAGATGGCTTGACAATCGATAAACGATGACAATAATTGATACTGAAGCTTACTGTTGACTCAGGACTTTGGGGGTTCGTTTTGAATTTGGACCCTAAGGGTAAGGACAGAAAGAAAAATACTTATTAAACGTGGACGCACAGAGACAAAACAGGCTGGAGCTTGTCGGCGCGTGTAGCAAGCTGCTTGCATTTTACCGGAATGAATATTTAATTATAAGCGAGCCGGCAATGGATATAGAAGTATTAATTTCTGCAGTTTTTAAACAAATCCCTGTATGGGACAAACGTGAAAAAATCACAGTAACAGAAATATTGTTGAGAAGTGTTGGAAAAAGATTGCCGAGGAAGTGAGCATTCAAGATATTCTCTAAATTGTGTTCTCTTTTGATTGATAGGATGAATACCTATTTTCTGTCTTCTCAATCTTAAAAACGGATTGTTTAATAAAATTTCTTCATCGGATGAAGAAGACATTTTTGCACCACTTTCAACTAGGTACTAAAATAATAACTGCGAAAACAGTAGCAGGTTTCGGCTTCTTTCTGGGCACTAACCTGCCTACACCGGCGCCGAATTTCGGCGCCGATAACCCGCTTTCTTTCTGTCCTTACCCTAACAAATAAGTAGTGATATTGATGTTGACAAACTCTGGTCTACATTCAACTGGCTTTATAATAATAATCATAGCCGCGCCTCGGGCGGCCAGTCTCGTTGTAGCGTAGCCGTCGTATTGTAATTATTAGATACATTACCTAAACCACGTCCAGGTGCTTGTTTATCATTACCGGCCGAGCCGGACTATTAACAGGTGTGAATTTGATATGTTTGAAACTTGTAAAACTGGCCGTATACGACGCATACGTGCATAAAGTGTATTGGAGACACTGCGGCGTATATACAGTTTTTGGATTCCGTTTTGACTAGAGATGCAAACTTACAGTGCTCTCTCTTGTAGTGATGTGTCCACATGACTCTTTATTGGGAGCTGGCTCCGTACGCTCCGCTCAGAGGGAGTCGTTCAAAGGAGCGACACTAGACAGTACGCACTACACAAGAGTGCAGACTGCAGAGGTGTGAACTGTCATGATGCATGCTCAGGAGTTACGTAGCATTGCACAGCACAATACACACACTCAGCTCTGAGCTAATTTACATATGATTCTGATCATATATTATTCGCATTTCGGATAAACTATAAAGTATAATAAAAGCTTAACAATAGTAATGTTTATTGTTACATTATTATATATTTGTCAACGACGTCAATGTGAATGGTTTAAGTCACTGTAAGCTTAGTACTATCACACTTACAGTGCTATTGTCAAGTTGTGATTGCTATTTTAGTTTTGTTGAATTGCGAGTTTGTAGTTTTTCGACAGACTGTACAAGCGCAAGCCCGCATTCGCATTTAACTTCCGAGCCTTTAAGATTCGTGGCGTGTATTATACGTGTCATTTGCCATTGTATAAATTCAGTGTTTTATTTGTGTCGAGAATTTCACGCTCAATTTCGCATCTCGTGTCCTGATCTGTGCATTTTTAAATACAATAATTTATTGAACAAGATTAGCGTAACATGCCGTAAACATGTATAAATAAGGGAATTAATAAGCGAAAATCTACCGATAACCAAAAAGCTAGCGTGGAAACGGAAGTCGTTAATATTTTGTTGACAATTTATTGATTTCTTCGTCTCGCTTGACTGTTATAATATATTTTATATTCCGAGCACCGTGAAATTTTAATCCAAATCTGTAACACGAGATAAAATATGTTTACACTAGCGGTCCCGCCCGGTTTCACCCGAGTGCAAAAGAACGAATGGGGAAGGAAAGGACATGAGTACGCACATTCATTTTAGTTTACCGAGATGAATGTTGTGTCCAAACTTCATAATGATCGGAGTTACCCTTCAAAAGTTTTTGTTGTTAAAAAGCAGTATTTATACTTTTTTTAAGTAATAAATTTCTTTTAATATAAATATTTAATTGAAAACACTGTAGGAAAATTATTTTTATATAGGTACCTATAGTTGTAACAGTTTTCAAATGAGCTATTAATTAGATTTATTTAATTATAATTAGTCGTAATAAAATTTTAAAAAATTGAAACGTGAGCCTTAGAAGAAAGCAATGTAGAAATTAAAAAAAATTAAAATATATTCGCCGACGTGGGGCTTGAACCCAAGACCTTGCATGAGTCTTACGCTCTACCGACTGAGCTATCCGGGCTTGTGAACGTGACGCGCTAATATTGGAATATTTAGTTAAGGCATTTCATCTGGTGTTATTTGTCGGACGGACTAATTTTGAGATACATCTTGCAACATTTTTCATTAATGTTTCGCTCCAATTGGGCGTGATATTATATAGCCTATACCTAGCCTTCCTCGATAAATGGGCTATCAAAAAAAAAAAAATTCAATTCGAACCAGTCGTTTCTGAGATTAGCGCGTTCAACCAAACAAACAAACTCTTCAGGTTTATATATTAGTATAGATTTTATTTCAAGTCTTAGACTTTTTGTAACGAAGGCAAAATAGACACAATACGTTCTTTTAAAATATTTTCCGTACCATTTATCGAGTAGGCACTAGGTATGTGTGTTTTACACTTGTTTTGAAATATATTAATTGCTCGCCAAAAGGCACCTGTCGAACGTTCTTTAAACACGACAAGAAATCCAATGTGTTCCTAATTACTAAAAGGCAATTAGTCTACAGTCTAATTACCTTAAACCCATTCCAGCATCCGCCAGGGTTTCTCCAGAAGAGAGAAGGTCGTTTTACACCCTCTAATTGTAACATCCTTAGTTGCTTTTTATTTTCAACTTCTATGACTCTGAAATATAGGGGAGGGAAATGTAGTTTACACGTTTTTATAAATTTTGAAAGACTTGAGAAGGAATTACAAATAAAAATATTGATAATTCCTATTTTGGAAAACTTGTGGAAAGAAACTAAATCTATGATGAGTATTTGGAAAGAATTCCGTGGCATAAGGATCGAAAATGAAGCAATACTGAGATTTTTTTAAACTTGCATTTAATTTTCGATCCTTATGCCACGGAATTCTTTCCAAATACTCATCATTAACTTCAATGGATCACAGTTACTCTATTTATTGAATAGAGTCAATCTTCATATAAACTAAATTTATACTAATATTTAAAGCTGATGAATTTGTTTGTTTGATTGAACGCGCTAATCTCAGGAACTACTGGTTCGAATTGAAATTTTTTTTGTTGGATAGCCCACTAATCGAGGAAGGCTGTAGGCTATATAATATCACGCTACGACCAATAGGAGCGGAGCATCTATGAAAAATGTTCCAAATGTAACTCAAGATTTGACCGTCTCACAAAAACTTTTGAACGGTAACTCCGATCATCATGAAATTTGGACAAAACATTAATCTCGGTAAACTAAGATGAATATGCGTACTTATGACCCTCCCCCTTCATTCGTTCTTTTGCACACGGGTGAAACCGGGCGGGACCGCTAGTATAAATTATAAAATAGTTAAAAAAGAACTATTATTACGTTTTAGAGAAACTTTTTCAAAAATGGCAACAATTCGTATATATTATACAAATAATATGTTAAAGTTGTACAAAGCAACATTATTATTTTTGTCAAATTGAATTCTTCACTTATCTAATCAAATTTCAAGGTAGAAACATAAAAATTACTCTAATGCGCGTTCTGTGTGAGAAATTAAAAATTATCTTTCTATACATCTGGCTTACGGCTCTTGACTTTTTCACTTTATGGTATTTTAAAATGTACTTAATGTGTGCTAGTAGGCGTGTATAACTTGTGAACATTGTGGCCTCCCCAAAATGAGCGATAACTAGCTGCCTACATTTTGAAGGTTTAATTTCTCTCTTTTTAATGTTCCGTACAAACGAAACACTTCGCTGTCCCGTCACAGGCGATTTTCTCTGAAACTATTTGAAGTAGACATTTGAAATTTAGCACAGAGGTAGAGTGTCGTGCCTCAATCATAGACGGGGAGTATTAAAAGTAGATTTTTGATTTTAGGGGTTAGTTTCAGGTAGTGAATTGGAAATAAAAAAAAAAGGTTTTCGAGGGCATCGTGATCAAATGAAAGCTTATTTAAGCACGGTTTCAACAATATATATTATGTATTTTTTTGTTCATTTTTTAAGAATTTTTCGTGAAAAAAACGCTCCCCTCCCCCTGATTTGTCAATTTAAGGTAAATATATAAGTATTTGAACACAGTTAATTGAGAAGTGACTATCAAATAGAGATGTCGTACCTAATATGTCGATTGCAGGACTCTTCTATTACAAGCTCCTCAAGAATATTTGTTTTCCACGCCTATTTCTAACTTCCTACCTACCGCACAACATACATAGGTACACATATCTAACATATGTACATTAGGATTATATTTTTTTCATAATTTGTAAATTATTTTCTGTCGTCAAGTTTTTTTTTTAACATTTTTATCGCGCATGTTTTTTGTTCCGTGAAGGTAAAACAAATTAAAAAAAAAATTTTTTATTCGCGTGTGTCAAATTCACAATTTTGATGTTTTTAATACGATATAGTGGAGTCTTCGTAACGTGAATAGGTTCAAATTGAATTTGTTCATATTATCGAGGAGTAGGCTGTGACTTTTCAGTCCCAATCAAAAGTAAGTCGAATTCTAAATCAGAACTTTTTCAGAATAAATTTTTACAAAAGGTTATAAATCGATTCCAATAAATTATTGTCATAAAGGCATAAATAAATCATTTTTTTATTATTAATTAATTATTTCAGTTATTTACTTAATGGACTAACTTTTGAATTTTTTGTACAAAGTTAGGTTAGAAAAAATAAATTTATGTAAATATCTGTATTTTACATATTTTTTGCAGTAAATATTTAAAAAAAGAAATTAGATGTAATGAAAATTAAAATTAAAACATTAAAAAGTTGAAAATTCAGTTAAAATAATGAAAATTGTCATAAATAAAAGTCTATAATCGAAAAGTGCTAATATTTTTGTTATTGATTAAAAGTCTCCTAATTAAATTGGAAAAAATATTAAAATATTTGTAAGACATCGATGCTTTATCTACCCAGTTAGTTTTCGGAACTGCTGACATTATTTGGTTATTTGCAAAAAATTAAAATGTACCGTTTACATGCTAGGTTGACATATTTTCCAAAAGACTACCTACATGTAAAAGTTTTTTTTTTAATTTTTAATTTTATATATCTCCTAATGATTTTGGATTTTTTACAGAAAATTTTGTCATAAAAAATCTATTAAAAAAATTTGTTTCAGATTTTTTTAAATTTTCTTCGTTTAACGCCTCAACCTCCTACGTAAGCACATAACACCTGCCGAAATTTAGCAAATAAAATTTTACATATATACCTATAATATGATTTATAACGTATAATAAAATAATACGATATATTCAACCAGAAATAAATATATATGTCGCCGGGATATTGTCAAATCCGTGATTTTGTAATTTCACTATTGAAATTACAATATCACGATTGACAAAGATTCGTGATATTATAATTTCACTAAGTGAAATTATAATATCACGGGTTTGACAATATCCCGGCGACATATACACTATACAATTAGTATTGATATATGAAACAAAAAAAATAAATTTCCAGGGTGTCGCTCCTCTTTAACTCCATCTCTATGGAATCGTGATTAAAATAATAGATGCGTTTGGGTATATCGTGCTTAGTGTAAAAAGTGTTGACACTGTTGCGTGTGTTATGCAATAGTGTACTATCCCAACGTGCGCTTTTCAGTGCGCACTACACCAAAATAATAATTAATTGATTGTAATTACACAAAACTGCTGACTTATTTGGCATACGATATTGTTTACCCTATTGACTTAAATCGTCGAAAGATCTTAATTCCGTGTGATAATTACAAAGTTACTATAAGGAAGAATTTTAAAAGGTACGAAATTCTTCCGATATCTTGTTGTTTTTTTTTTTTTATTTGGAACGTACATAATTTTTAATTAGATAATTGATATGCAAATAGCTTCCAATTGTATGTAAAAACACCTTTTATATTAACAGCTGTCATTTTATTATCATCTTTAAATTCTTGTTTTATTGGAATGCAAGAAATATGTAAATACTTAACGCTTAAATATAATATTCATGCGTCTGTCTGTGCAGTATATTGAACTGTATATCAATGAATATTTAAATATTTATAACTTTTGTTTTTGCATTAACTATTAATTTGTTTAATACACAAATGAATAAAGATTGACTAATCGTACTACGTTTAATAACCGAGCGATGTAACGTAGTGGTAAGAGCACTAGACTCGCATTCGAGAGGTACTGGATTCAAATCCCGGTGGGGGCAGATGTAACTGGGGACCTACCCTACTGTAAATAAAATTTCGACCTATTTTTCAGACAATATATTAACAATATATATAATTATAATTCAATTAATTAACGCTTTGATCCGGATTTGGACCTTCTTCAGAATTGAGCTATAAAATATAAAAATTTATTGGTTTGTAAAAGAATTCAAGTTGAGTTTAATCAATATTGAAATATTAATGAAACGGTAATGCGAATTTTTTAAAACTATTCCACTTAGACGTATGTAATTTGGAAGGCAACTTATTTTTTTGGTAACCTTAACTCTCCTGAAAAAATTTAGTACTCTAACAGGGAGATAGAGGGCTCTTGTTAACGACCGTTTTAGTCAACGGGTAACGGGCCGACGCGAAACGGTTACCTTTGTACACGATCCGCTAATATACGCGAGCTCGTCCGTTGTTATCGATATCAGTTCTATACTTGAAGGGTGAAGAAGTGCAAGTACGTTATGTCTTGCTTGTTTATTTTTGTAATTATCTAAAGTCTTGTCCCAACACTGGCCTATTATAACCAAGGCTAATTAATAAATCCATATCAATATCAATTTTAAACTCCATATTCACAATGAGCAGCACAAGGTACGTATGGGTAAAAACGTGCGCGCACATCTGTCGTCGTCAACAGACTTCTTTGAAATTACGTGTTCCACTGCATCGGACCGACCGCCGTCGCGCCGAGCGGCGACGTGCAGGTATCTGTTAGAGTTTTGTTGCAACGGATACATGCCCGTCGAGTTAACAAACACCCACACTAACCTATTGAACACTGCGCGTCGGCCCGTGGCCCGTCATAAAAATCGGGCCGTTATCCGTTGTCGTTACCAAGAGGCTAGAGGAGGCTCAAAAAGGGCTCGAAATGGCTTGTGTAAATATTGCAATACGCCCTACTGGCAACGCTGGTTAAATATAGCTAGTTTTAATTTTAAAATGTAGGCATTTAATTACGAATTATATATTTATATAAATAAAATAATGAAAGGTACGAATAACGATAGCTGATTAGTGGGAATCTTAGAATATATAATTAGCGTGTATCGTAATGGGAAGTAATTTTGTTAAAAATATGTAAAAAGTAAACACAACATAAGAAAATATATATATAAAAAATAATGTTTCACAATAAAAGGAAACCACTCAACAAGCTTTGGGTGTATTGTGTGCACCTGATTACTATAATTATCGACACAGTAAACGCAACTTTATCGTATAACCACAAAAATATATAAATATATTTAACGTTCGTGAAATTAGTTTCTTTTTTATTCTATCCGCGCCTTTTAGCCCATATTCACCGATCTATGTGGCGGCCATTATTATTTTATCAGGCGAATAAATATTTATACCCTCGAAGTTAGATTGAATAGATTTATACCTGCAGTAAACACAATTTATTATTCAAATCTTTGATTATAACGTCTGAATAGAACTCTTCAAATAAATAAAATTTTCGACCAATTTTTTTCAGACTATACCTATATTGGCATAAAAAATAAAATTATAAATCATTTATAATAGTATGAAGTTAATTAATTATCGAAAATTAATGAAAAATTAATAACAAAATACTTTATTATGTTTGGTGAATTGAATTATTGCTATTTATTCGCAGGAATAGCTACCTGACGAACAAACGAACCGAATAAAAAACTACTGTACGTTCTGTGAAAATGCGGCCATAGGACGTATATTTTTAGACCAGTCAAAATAAACATTTCAATTTACTATAATATTACAAATAAAATATCAGAAGTCCCCACCGATCTTATATCTGCTCCAAAATGTATTCAAGGTCAAAGGTCAAAAGTATCGTTTTTTTTTTCGCTTTTTTCGTAAACGGTAAATGTTATCTAAAAATAGGTCTGACAAAAGTTTTAGAGCGTGCAATTGTCTACAAAAACTGTTTTTATATTTTTTTCCTGCGAATCACTATTTCTGAGATATGGGACCAAAATTTTTATGTACGTACTGAACGCATTTATCAAAAATAGCGTTTTCAATAATTATGAATAACGGGAATGCGGACACATAGGTATATAATTCTTTTCTTTTATTGCTAACGTTTCGTCAAAAATATTGACTTTGTCAAAGCTCTGAAAATATGGATATAACAAAATTATTAATTACAAAACAAATTTAAATAAAAATTATAAAAAATATACATTACCAAAAAAAACAATTTTTTAAATTAGAAAATAAAGTTAAACATAAAAAATTATAATTTATTTTCCACTTTTTTATGTCAAAAATTAAATAAAAATTGTAAACAACACTACGGACTATGAAAAATAATAATAAATAGTATTTTCGATGTATGGAATCACCATTTCAAAAAAATGGTGAGTCGTAGGGAAAAAAGTATAAGAACAATTCTTTGAGACAATTCCATGATCTACAACTTTTGCCTGACCTATTTTTAGATAACATTTATCGTTTACGAGAAAAGTGCAAAAAACCGATACTTTTAACCTTTGACCTTGAATACGTTTTTAGCAGATGTAGGATCGGTGCAGTGGTGACTTTTGATATTTCATTTGTAATAGTGTACCTAAGACCTGTACCAATTTTCAGCTCTATGCGGTTTATTGTAAAGCTACCAATATTTTTTTTTGTCTATTTTGACCGGACTATTTGTCCATCGGAAAACGGAGCGTATACTGTACATGCGTGTGTGTCTGTCTGTCTGTATCCAGTTTATTGTAAAACAGAACGTCGTTTACAATTCACAGAAACGTGATAACAACATAAACCTAAACATTATGCAGGCAGGTATAAATGTGTAACTTGTAGTTTTGTGTCTGTACGGAAAGATGGTGGTGTTGGTCATTCAGTGGATGGGGCCCCATGGCTTAATACATATAATTATCTCTGATGTCTAATTAACGCGTGATTAAGGGACTCGCATACTCGATGCATTGCATTGGTTCGATCTGTCGATGTACAGTATCGGACAAAATCATAATGCAATTTTTGTACCGAACACAATATATACTGTATAATGTCGATTTGCCATGTTTATGAACAGAACTTTAAGTGGAGAGATTTCACTTAGTTTTTGAGTCACAATAATAAGGGCATGACCCCTTAAATTTAGAATTTATAGTATACTAGTACCTAGATCACTGTCGTTGTTCAATAAATGATTAATTTATACAAATACAATATTTATCTAATAAGAAATCAGAAATTATCGGTTTGTGTTCACAAAAACATGAGGTTGATTAATTTATATCACTTTTAAAACTGCAATTTTTTGACGTGTAAAAAACGCTGCTCGCCGTGATGTAAAGTGTGACGTCAGACTTGTAGTAAACACACAAATATACTTATAGAAACATTCGATACACACGCGTGAGTATAAACACGAAATGTGCCATATTTGCGCGTGTTTTGTTTACTACAAGAATGACGTCATAAATAGGTATTTTCGCGCCAACTAACATACTTTAAATTTTGAGTGCTATTTTATGTGATAAAACGATTACATTCAAACGAAATTGAAAACCTATGCACTAATACTATACGGGATGAACATTTTTAAGGCAATTTAATAATAAGAGTCTTTACAGCCCTTTTGACCACACCTGTATCCAGCGACCACGCACACTTTGTGCATGAACACCATTTACCTTATGTAAGCATGCGTTAAAGTTTGGTTTTCAAACTTTCGACTATCCGGGCTCGTCGCAGGAACGTATTAAAATATTAATTAATGTGTGCGATTTAACACACACTCCAATCGGGACCACCACATTTTTCCTTCCCGTATTAAATTTATATAGATTAGTAATTGGGGTGTTTACGTTAATAATTGTAAGTGATCGCACGAGTATATGAACTGTCACAATTTGATGTACAAGTAATTAGATGAAGTTTACGCGAAACGGACGGGTGACATAATTATCTTGTGTCGGATGTCACCATTCTTGCGCGCGAACATACCATGTTTCACCGCACTTCTGTGACGACGGACGCAATGTTGTGTCATCCGCTGTAAAGAAACAAATTATAATTAATTAATTATTAGTCTGTAGCGTTCGTTTTATGCCCATATTCATCGAACACTATTAAAGATAGAAGTTACTAATCACAAAATTCGTTGGAATAAAATTTACTTTCAATTCACCAAGCTAAATATCGGGTAGAAAAGTTAGTTAAAGAATAAATATACAGTGCACTATACTCCTTGCTCTTTTTTGGTTGACTATTTTGACGTTCACCCAATAATCCGACCGATGGCGTTAGTGTAGACGTCAAAAAAAAAGTTTCACAAAATAATAATGATTTATCCTAATCCAATACTTGCACACAAAACTTCCACTAACTTTAATGTTTTATCTCTACAAGAGGTTAATAAAAAACGCATTAAATAAATTCACAAGAGCAATCTGTAGATATAATAATCCACGTTTATAGGTTAGGTATTATGATCTAAATGGCGGCCATTATTATTTTATCAGACGAGTAAATATTTATATCCTCGGAGTAGGACAGAATAGTTTTATAGCTGCAGTAAACATAATTATTAATTATGTTTGGTGAATTGAATTATCGCTATTTATATTGGAGAACAAATGAGCCGAATAAATAACTATTTACTTAAGTGTGCGAGATCCTGGATGATGATATAGTAAGTTGTTGTTTTTAGAGGAAGAAGGATCATAGAAAACTATCAAGACGAAATTTTTATTTTTCGCAACGTTACGTGTTGTAATTAACACTTCATCAGGCGATCTACAAACATTAGTATTAATGTTTGTAGATCGCCTGATGAAGTGTTAATTACAACACGAAACGTTGCGAAAAATAAAAATTTCGTCTTGATAGTTTTCTATGATCCTTCTTCCTCTAAAAACAACAACTTACTATAACTATTTACGTTCGGTGAAAATGGCCATTAGACGAGTAATTTGAAGGAAAAAAAATGTGCTAATCAGGAAACAGTCCGGTAAGCAAAGAACTGAAAAAAAAAAACCCTAAGCGAACTGGTTGACTCGAACGCAGTGTGACGTCGGCTACACATTGCTCAATTGGCGGGGGATAACACGTGTACGTTTTCCGGTTGGCAGGCCTGCTTGTCAGATCTGATGCACGTCAAGACTTCTCACTCGGTTGGTCTTACAGTTCAAAAGCCAAACATTAACAATCCGGTCCTGTCAAACAATATATTCATTTACACAACCAGTTTTTCAACCAGACTCTTGTGCGTCCCGCTACGCCCGCGTCTTTCCGCAGCACCCTTCGATCCCATACACAGTGTTTGTAAAGCCCATAGATATATTGTGCATTAAAATATACTCGGCCAGGCAAGGATGTCCAAAGTGTAGTATCTCAACTCGAATTCTGAAATCATCTCTCGTGGGAAATGTTGAAACCATCGAGATATAAGAAGCAGTGAGAGTGTCCGCACTGCGAGAACGCTGCAAAAGTTCCGTGTCGTTCTCTCTCTCTCTCTCTCTGTCAGTTGATGTTTGACGGACGGGCGGACGGTGCTTTTCAGTCAACCAACGAGTGCTCATGGAAGAGAGATAAAATGTACGGAACTTCTGCAGCGTTCTCTCTCAACTGCGGACACTTTCACTTATATGACAAGCAAACGCACTAGCGTAGGTACTCCATTCTTGTCTCTGTGGTTGAAACGCGAGAATTGATTTGAAATTTTCTATAATATGCCATTGATTTGTAATTGGTCACAGCTTGTTTGACGTCACTGAACGGATGAACCGTGTAATGCAATGCAACGAGTTGTTTGCTTTGTTCATTCGAGACTTTATGAGTGCGTGGGCAAGTTTTTAATTGAAATTGAGACTCGAGGAAGTGTATTGTTGATTGAATGCGACCCTGGAAATAATTCACATTTTGATACACTTCATTAATTGCGTGCAAATTGAAAATTGGTTTTTAATCGCGCCAAAGAAATATAACTTCTAACGCATCCATTTTTTTATTAATAGTCTGTGGCATCTCACGAGAACTGACATGAAAATTTTCCGAAATATTGTCAAGACTTGGGCTAGTTCTTGAAAAAATGATTTGCTGTAAACTTCTATGATTTCGATGCTCTATTAAGAAACGAACCTCCACAGTTTGTGCCTTTTTTGATTAGATTTGATCAAACTAATGCTTTGTTTTTTTCTTTTGTTGCAGGTATGTACCTTTACGTTCTTTTGTTTGATCTTAGTAAGGTAAGAATATCATCATGTTAAATGTATCTTTTTACATCGGTATTTTTTTTTATTAAAAATAAACCTCGTATTTACGTTTTTTGGATTTTTTTAAAATCTTGTGATTCAGTTAAAATATTCAATTTCGTTATGACAGTTTGAGTGAATGGGTATTTTTTTTAATTTTATAACAGTCCATTTAGTGACTATTAGAGTAAAAACAGAAAAACAAAACGTTAGTATTATTATCAAAAATATGTTTGTGTTTTATAATTTATTTTGATATCTTTACTAATATATAAAGCTGAAGAGTTTGTTTGTTTGTTTGGTTGAACGCGCTAATCTCAGGAACTACTGGTTCCAATTGAAAACATTTTTTTTTGTTTTATAGCCCAATTTATCGAGGTAGGCTATAGGCTATACAATATCACGCTACGACCAATAGGAGCGGAGCATCAATGAAAAATGTTGCAAAATGTAACTCAAAATTTGTCCGTCCGACAAAAACTTTTGAACGGTAACTCCGATCATCATGAAATTTGGACACAACATTCATCTCGGTAAACTAAGATGAATGTGCGTACTCATGTCCCTCCCTTCCCCATTCGTTCTTTTGCACCCGGGTGACACCGGGCGGGACTGCTAGTGAAAAATAAAAATGGAGGCCCTAAATCACTGGGCTTTGCTCAAATTTTACATACGTGGGACCGGTAGTATTATATATATAATTGTACTTTACTTGCGGTACTCAATAAGTGAGTCACTTGATATTATCAAATAAGGCATAGGTTGTCGACGCCTGATCCTCCAGTCTAGACATAACGACTAATTGGAAATCGGTATACCTACATATTTCCGTGTAGTATTTATATTGAAAATATTACCCGAACACCCGGTATGTCGGGGCGTGTTTAGTGCCATGCCCCCGATCAAGCCAGACTCGAACCTCATTTGGGCGCCCCTTGTTCTCTTGTTTAAAATGTTCCTTGTTTATTATATTTCTTCAGAATTCTCTTTATACAAGACACGTTCACTGTCGACCGTCCCACCTCTTTCTAACACATTTATAAACCGATAAATCTCTCTCTTTTGTTCTCGTACTGTGAGCGTCCGTATCAATAATTTGAGCACCATGGAGTTACGGACCGTACGCCTCTCTTATTGTTTTTTTTTTTTTTTTTGCGTAAGACAGAGACTATTTGAATAACTTTTTTTTTTAATTTTGTTTTGATGTCAAATATTTAATGACGCGTTTGGCTGGGAGTAAAACCGTTCCGTTGGGGCGACATTTTTATGGGAGGACGTTACGTTTTTCAGTTACTATAGTAGACCGTTAGGTCACAGCGCGTAACGCTTGCTGTGTTGGATTATAACATGACTTTTGTTGACGGGGACAACTTACTAGAATAGTAACTTGACTGGCGATGCTAGCAACTTAAAGTTGCAGTGTCCATAGGGCTTGAGGAAGTGTCCGTAGGCTTTACACGTGGCAAGTTTAAATTTATGTTTGACATATTTGCCAAGCGTCTCGCGACATGTTTAAATCCAACGCGCACAATCGTAACGTCGTCCCACAAAAGTGTCGCGCCAATTGCACGGTTTTACTCACAACCGGACGCGCAATTAGACGTTTCAAGAGTTCGTGCAGACAGTTTTTTGTACGCCACTGTATTGTATGCACATAAATATATCCAATTTCCAATATACCCGTGAAGAAGAAATAGCTTTGGAGTAACAGTTTTCCATTACTTTTGTCTTCATTGGAGAGCCGATGCGTCTTTTTCACTTTTACACCCAGTCTGGTAAACTCGATAATATATACTGTGACTATACCTTTCTCGCTCTTGTATCGTCTAACAGAATGTCCATTTTTGTCTGACACATTGTCAGCTCGCAATACGGGCACTGTTGAATTTTTTCTTCTTGGTTCGTAGCATTGTTGCCATACTGCTGTAATGGTTTTTGTACATTTTGCAAACAAAAAAGTATCAGTCCATTAAGAATTATATTTTTGACGTGATAACGTCTTATAAATTGATGAATCACCAATCTTATAAATTGATAAAACACCGGCTGCATGTTCGAAAAGGTGTAACGTTCGTAACGCATAACGCGTAACGTTCCTAACGCGTAACGTTCCGCCTGACCCTGTGCGTGCTTTTTGCTAATTTCTCGCTCAATTTAAATCAGATCGGTTTGAAACCAGTCTTAAACGAAAGAGGAAAACATTTTACATAGATTTCGTATAACAGAATTTGCCTTAACAGTTTTTTTATACAAATTTATATAGAAAAATAGCTGTATAAATGCAACATGAAAACGGCTGAATTTCTAATGTTTAATTCAATTTTTTGACATTAGTATTCTGTGAAATCCAAGGCGTTGGATTTCACAGAATACTAATGGAAATTAGAAAATAACGTATGTCTTGTCTTAACATGAAAACGGCTGCATTTCTAATGTTTAATTCAATTTTTTGACATTAGTATTTTGTGAAATGCAACGCCTTCTAAGTTAACTATTGGAATAACTAATTATTATTAGAACATAATACTTTGACAGTTGCAAACGTCACTTTTGACATTTCTTATCATTCCGACACCAAGGATAAGCGGATTGAAACCAAATTTTGGGAGGTTTAGGTTATGTATTACGGAATACGTTATCACGTAAAACTATCGTCCGTAAACCGACTTTACAGACAACCAATTTTTTTTATAAAGTTTTATGTTATAACTGGCGGTCCGTCCCGGTTTCACCCGAGTGCGATAGATATAATTCTACAAAATGTATTTCGTTTGCAGCCTGGCGTCTGAACTAATAGCTTTGAGCAAATTCTGCTAGATTTGCTTCTGAACTATAGCTTTGAGCGAATTCTAACAGATATCACTACTTGGCTTACTAAACAGTTTTTTTTTGTTTGCTTCTGAACTAATAACTTTGAGTAAATTCTGTCAGTTTTTCTGAGAAAACACCGTAATTTTTGTACACAATATTTAATAATAGCTTTGAGCAAATTCCGCTAGATTTGCTTCTGAACTAACAGCTTTGAGCAAATTCTGTCAGATGTCGCTACTTGGTATTAAAACAGTTTTTTTTGTTTGCTTGTGAATTAATAGCTTTGAGTAAATTCTCAAGCAAGACACATTTAAATGTAATTAAAATCGGTTCAGTGTTTTCAGAGATTAGCGCAGACGAACATAGATATAGATTACTTACTTCTAAAAGCTACAAAATTAAATTTAAAAAAAAATGAAAATATTCTGTTGCAAAAAGAATGCGTACAATATTACAAGACGTTAAATGATTTGACTGTGATGCGTCTTAAGTTGTAAATCTTGTTCAGTTTTTGTTTGTGGCACTTTTTAATCTACGGCGACTGTAGTCGTCTAGGATTTAGACATGTTGCATGTTTCTCACTCATTCTGTACTAATCTTACTACAAACATAATCTTTTCTAATCTGAAAGCATGGATTTTTAAGTCGTTGATTGTGTATTTAAGGGATTTGTTGTTTTAATCTCAATATGAGATATTTCCTGGCTTAATGTTTTTGTTGTGTTAAATACTTTTAGTATTTGATTACTTCACGATAGCACACCCGTCAAATAGAAATATTTGATGACACTTTTCGAGAGATTTTTGAGCTTCTTTAATTTGATAAAATCCGTTAGATTATTTTGTTAATCGCTTAGATTTTTTGGAGAAATGAAAATAAGTGTTGATAATAATTTTTCATAAAACAATTACTTTCTGAAAAACATTACAAATGACTAGAGTGACCTGTGCGAATTATTCGCACTAAATAAGTATAATAATTATCATTTTACAAAATTATTTTTTAAATATGATTGCAGGTATTCAATTCATTTCTAATTTTGCACACTGCTTATAACGTTCTTCTTTTTGTTGTATTACAATATGAAGCTCAGATGACAGATCGAAGAAATATTTTACTAAAATTGTCATATAGAGGCGCAAGTAGCAAAAGCGTTGAGCTAAGCCGTCAGATGGCATCATGCAGCATTGCTGTGACGTTGTTCAGCGTTGCTCGTTGTTTCAAAATTAAAGCTGTTAGATGGCAGTATGCAGTATTGTGTCTGTTGTATTACAATATGAAGGTCAGCTGACAGATCGAAGTGTTGACGTTGTTTCAAAATTAAAGCCGTCAGATGGCAGCCGTTGTTCAGCGTTGCGGTATTAATTAATTTACAAAAACAAATGCAATAATAAATTTGTTAGTTGTCGATGTCAGTAGAGCAAGCAATTATCTGTAAAATGATATATAATTTATGCGGAGAAATTGTGTGGTTTTTTCTAAAAAGGGAGGCAAACATCTTTAACCTTAGCGTATTGGGTGTCATTTATTAGAATAATTTTATTGTCTCGTGTCTCTTGACATTTTTGCTAGCTTACAAATAAATTAAATAGACTAAATAGGTAATTTATTGAGAAATTAATAAATAAACCAATTGCCAATATATAAATTGTAACGAGACTTTAATCTGTAATTTAGTTTCCTAATTCAGTATTTTGTTTATTACTTTGACGGGAGAACGTATTTATAAAATATTGACTGTTAATTTGTGTCGGTAGTCATTTAAAAACGACTTCACCAATTTTAATAAAACAGCCAAAAGTACGTGCTTTTTGTCCAGTTAGACTGCCGTTTGAATTCTTTTAAAAATGATTTCTTCTGTAATTTTTGATCTTGAAATTTTAAAGCCATACCTTGGAATGTAATCATATGAATTGCTAGCTGTTTAACTGTTCTCCAGCATTGAACAGTTGGTTTGTCTACGCAAACAAAAAAAAAATCGGTTGTGAAAATATCTAATTTTTATAAATTAAATCTAATTTGTTTATATAAACTTTATCCAGCCAAAGGAGAATAAATAGATATATTTAATATGATAAAAATCACTAATAACAAAATTATGGTCATGCTTTTTATGACCGCAGGTGGGTCATGGATAATAAAAGTTTTTAATTATTCTGTAATTAAATTACGTAAAACTTATAATTGGTGAGCTCTCTAAATTAAAAGTTCTGAAGTTTATTTTAATTTCGAAACTGGTGGTCCCATTAAAAAGTTATAAAAATATGCAACGTTAGAAACAGTTGTCCATCGCGGAATAAAATTTATATGTTTCAAGTGGTTTTGCTCTCAAATTTATTAGCCGTTTTTTTTAAGTGATGAATATTTTGACATTAATTAGCTGTTCTTTTAAATAATTTTGATTGAATTTTATTATTTATTTAATCACATTATTATTCATGGTGATTAGTGCAAAGTTATACACTAATTTGAATTTTTATGCATGGTAATTTAATGAACCGTATCCAAAATATCTATCGATTAAAAATCCTACGATGTTTTTCTTATGAATATATAGACTAGCCACTATTCAAAAAAGTTTCACTTATGTGTCTCTCAAACTTTACAATAAATTTTTCAATAAATAAAATTATCGACCAATTTTTCAGACAATATATTTTGATACTAATTAATTATTTTAAAAGAATTTTACATAAAGCGAATTAGAAATTAATTAATAATTATTTTTTATATTTTTTAGATCCGTTCTGAAGAAGATCCAAATCCGGATCGAAACGTTAATGTATTAATTATATTTTTTGTTAATATATTGTCTGAAAAATTGGTCGATAATTTTATTTATTGAAGAGTTCTAATCAGACGTTAATCAAAGATTTGTTTACAATAAATTGCATAATGATATCAAAATGCTGAAACTGGAAACTTTTAAAAAATCATTGAGGAGCCTTCTAACCAAAAACTGTTTTTACACTGTGGATGAATTTTTTAATTATGAATTTTAATGTGTAAATTTGACGTCACATATGTAGTGTTGTACTATCTTATTGTGTAAATATTTCTATCTATCGATCTATCTATCTATCCATGCATGGTCTCATTCTGTGGTCCTTGTCAAATCGGATTTTTTGACAGTGCATTCTGCAACCCAGCATAATAATAATAATGTGTTTAACATCCGTTTCTCGACTTTATGTCATAACAGACGCAATCCGCACCATTACTATTTTCCATCTATCTGCACACTTCCCGTTATTTTCCACATTTCTAAACTTCCACTTAATTAATGGCAATGGGCCTAATGAAGGAATTTTAGGACATTAGGATAAGGTAGGCAATTTTTGAGCACAGGAGTTTGACAGGTAATCGGTTTTGGCCTTGAATAAGGAACCATCTCGATATTTATCTGGAAATATTGGGGGAAACCATGGAAAACCTCAACAAGATGGCTGGTACAAGAATTACCGTTTCTCAACGAGAGACACCAGTAAAAAGTCTCAGCCACATCTGCCCCGCCGGGATTCGAATCCGGTACCTCCCGAATGCGAGTCTAGTGCTCTCACCACTGCGCCACCCCGCTCGGGGCAGCCCAAAATAATTGTTTTAAACAGAGATGATTACGGAACGTCAAGCAAGAAAAATCCAATTATGGGAGAACTTCTTCTAAACTCCCTAATAATGATTAATCAACATCAGTTTTTATGTGGTTAAAACGTGTCGTTTTTGTTTTAGTATTAGTGACTTGCGTGTGTGTTTTGTTTTTGTTGTGTAGTTATGGGCTCTGTAATAAATTACTCCCATGGTTAATGCTTATGCTAAAGTATTTTAATTTTTGTAAAAAGAAATTCTATATTTATCTTTCTAAATTTCCGTTATTTTTATAACACTCGAACCGCTCTCGTTGTCTGGAAATTTGAATAAACAAACGAATAAAACTTTCAGTAATTGGCTTGATGTCACAAAGTGTTACGTCTGTCTAGATACGGGCTAAACGATTACCCCTGTCGATGGGGCGTCGTTAGTTTTGTAACTTCAAAGCTTCAGCTCTCAGGTTCTTGTCTGAAAAGATTGAAATGAGAAACAATTGCATCGATAACCGAATCGAGCGAAAGTGCGATTGAGAAACGAGAAATTTCAAGTAGCCGAGGAATCGTAAAATCGCCATGCAGTTGCTAAATCGCGCGTTTTCAATATACAATAAATAAAGTTGGGAATAATCGTTGATTTTAATAATAGAAGGGTGTGAACGAATGAATGTTTCAACTCTCGAATGAATTTTGCTCTCGATTTCGATGTCCAGTCTTGAGAGAGACACTTGCATGCAGTGCCTCATAGGACAGACGCAGATAAAAGACGTAAATAATCGTATTCAATACTGTGCAATGAATAAGTATCTCGAGTATGTTTATGTACTATTGGGTGAAAACAGAATTCATTCTATCTGTGTATGCATTCGTTTTATTAATATAACGAATGAATTTACCTCAAGTTTTAGGTTATGAGACTTGCATAGAACACTTACGTAACCATATAAAAAAAAACTGTGAAAAGCAATTTGAGAGAAACTATTACAAGCAGTGTTTTAAAGAGTATAGGTAAATAAAAGGCGCAATATTGTAATTAATTATTCGTAGGTATAAAAATCATTCGAATGAAATCACGAAACATTTTAATAATAGAATAGTTCGACGTTTTTATCTCTAACCAAGGGCGTAGACATTTTTTCTATGGGGGTGAAGCAAAAAAATCAATATTTTTTAAGTTTTATTAATATCACAGGAGAATACTCACGAATGAAGGTGTCAAGCAAAATATTAATTCTCAAACTAAGTTCACAAATTCCTTTTCAAAAAGTATTTCTAAGTTTTATTTTTTAGCCAGGTATTCGTATAATTTTTAGTTTTATTTTTTTATTCAAATCTTTGATTAACGTCTGATTAGAACTCTTCAATAAATAAAATTATCGACCAATTTTTCAGACAATATATTAACAAAAAATATAATTAATACATTAACGTTTCGACCCGGATTTGGATCTTCTTCAGAACGGATCTAAAAAGAAGAAGACCCAAATCCGGATCGAAACGTTAATGTATTAATTATATTTTTTGGTAATATATTGTCTGAAAAATTGGTCGATAATTTTATTTTTTTTTTGTTATTATGATCCGGGGGGATTTTACCCCCTTTACCCCCAATATCTACGCCCTTGTCTCTTATAAAGTAGAATGCGTGAGCTCTAAGTACGAGAGAAGTGCGTTTTTTGGTGCGTTTAAAAAAAAATCGGTTGTACCTATAGTTTGTTTTCCGTTCGGGCGGAGACAGAATTTCGAGAGCGGAATAATTAATTGAGTTATGTTCGTGTCAAAGCGCCATAATTTTATATTTTAATGTTGATACGAACACAAATCACAATTAACGTGTTCAACGTGTCCCTGTATATAATACAACACATTATCTTCAGTTAGTTGAATACACATAATAATATTATTATTATATATGTTTAGATAATAACGACTATTGGACGATCGTAGGCAAGGTATTCCGTGCCAGCAGTCACGCAACACGCGATTTGCTTGTCTATTGGCCAACAAAACTATATCTTAATTCAATTATTATATTTTAATTGGTAAATAGGTGTCTATTATTGTCTAATAGAATGGGAATTGTATACTTTAGCTTCCATTTTATTTTTGTCCGTTTTACATAAATTATTTTGTTTCCGTGCAGTTGTTCAGGTTTAATCAATTCTATTGTTTGTTGTTTTTTTTTCATGTTTGATAGACAATATACATATATTTTCATGCTCCGTTGTATCAAAATGGCGACGCCATAAAAGCGTATTATTTTTATTTCAAATTGAAAAATTATACAGAGATAACAGTTCGAAACACGAAATATGAAATATTGTTCGTTATTTTTATTGCATTTTAATGCCGGAATTATGGGATAGTTTTCTATTGAATTTAATCTTTATGTTTTTATAATTGGTTCATTATCACGCGTTTGCAGAAATTACAATTATATTTCGAATGCGGTTTCTATTAATAAATAAAATAGTAGTTTATTGATGCGTGGACAAAATTAAAGCCATGCAATGCCAAAATTTTAATTTTAACCGGAAAATAAATAGTGCATTATATAAAACTAGATCTTTTTGATGATTAATCACTTTTTACGTCCAAGTTTCGTAAAGAAAATGAAGAAACACGGTCCTTAAAATCCGAGACGCGAGTTGTAAATGTAAGGAATATTGATTTTTTTCATGGCGGCTATCTGAGATTAGGTATCTTTTATTTCACAATAACTTCTATAAGAATTGACCCACAGGGATTTTTGGGAGTTTTCCTGGTAGACCGGGGCCCGCCGGAGCCAGTGTAGGCCCATTGCCTACATTTAGTTTATATCTTGTTTACTATAATGATTTTACTTTTATTTTTTGATAGATATAATTCTAAAGTTAAATTAATAATGCGTTTTTTGTCTTTGTTGTAATAGCTCTCACGACCGTAAGCTATAACTTTTGTGGCGGCGAATAGAGTGCGTCCACGGTGACACAGTTATGTCCACGATGGATGCGGTTGTGTCCACGGTGAACACGGTTATGTTCCCGGGCCGGAATAGTTGAGCCCATCTGCTCCTGGATCTGACCAATTAGAATGATTTTTTCCCCGAATGTTTATCCCAGTAAATAATAATAATATTTAGGCTAGGTATTATGATCTAAGTGGCGGCCATTTTTATTTTATCAGGCGAATAAATATTTATACCCTCGAAGTAAGATAGAATAGATTTATACCTGCAATAAACATAATTATGTTTGGTGAATTGAACTATCGCTATTTATTCAGAGGAATAGTTACCTGAAAAACAAATGAACGGTGATTTTAGTTCCAATCGATTCTATTGATTCTATTTCCATATTCGATACAAGCACTGTATAGTTACTACTAGCGGTCCCGTCCGGTTTCACCCGGATGTAAAAGAACGAATGGGGAAGGGAGGAACATGAGTACACACATTCATCTTAGTTTACCGAGATGAATATTGTGTCCAAATTTCATGATGATCGGAGTTACCGTTCAAAAGCTTTTGTCGATAAAAAGCAGTATTTATACTTTCTTTAACTAATATTTTTTTTTAATTAATTAAATAAAATTAAAATAAATTTAAATGTAAGCCTTAGAAGAAGCAATGTAGAAAATAAAAAAAAAAAAAATATATTCGCCCAACGTAGGGCTCGAACCCACGACCCTCTTATTGACAATCGTGTGCTCTACCGATTGAGCTAGCCGGCATTGTATTCTGACAACGCTAATATGAGTATATTTAGTTAGTGCATTTCACCTGAATAGAAGCTTATTTTTGAGATACATTTTGGAACATTTTTCATTAATGCTCCGCTCCTAATGGTCGTAGCCTGATATTATATAGTCTATAGCCTTCCTCGATAAATGGGCTATCCAACAAAAAAAAATTTTTTCAACAAACAAACAATCAAACTCTTCAGCTTTATATTATATTAGTATAGATATGTTGCGGCTAGAATGCCTTTAAGATTTCATATGGGGCGTCTTTTAGACGTAAACTTTGTCAAATAATTGAGTTTCCAGCAGTTTCAAAATGAACATAGTTTTCTTTCGCCGGAATACTGGTGCATAATCGTTGTTGATTACATTCCATTAAAATCTTGATTCTTGACCGACAACATAGTTTGACGACATTTGTAATTATGTAGTATAGAATGTAACCCTTTCACACATCACAGACGCACAAATTGAATGCGAGAACGTGAAGAAAAAAAGTAATGAAATTCTTCACAAACAAAATACACAATAAAAATACATTTATCATAATCAGCAGACACATGGATCAAGTTGGATGAGGAGTACTGTACACAGACATTGTTCAGGGTCGGCTTTATTATTAAAATCTATTTTACTCTGCTGTTGCAACTGCAATCAACTAAATAAAATCGTAACTTTACAATTGGCTAGTCTTACATTTTTTTTGAAGTGAAAACTTCTTTAGCGGCGTTGTACACTTTTTTTGTAATGGGTAAAAAATGTTAAAATCGCGTCAGATCGAAAATTCGTAAGACATGATCGAAAATGCGTAGGACCTGATCGAAAATTCGTAAGACGAAAACTTTTGTACACTTTTTTTGTAATGGGTAAAAAATGTTGAACTCGCGTTAGATCGAAAATTCGTAAGACCTGATCGAAAATGCGTAAGACCTGATCGAAAATTCGTAAGACGAAAACTTTTGCACACTTTTTTTGTAATGGGTAAAAAATGTTAAACTCGCGTCAGGACACGTGACCTGATCGAAAATTCGTAAAACGGATGGAGAGTAGAGGTAATATTCAAGTTTTCACTTCTGCCGGCACTCCCGGAGTGCTTGCTTTTTTTAAAAACTTTTTCTAAGATATTTAGAATTTTCTTTCTAAAAGTGTGTATTTTTCATTGTAAGGGATTGTCCATAAACTACGTGGTCCTATTTCAGCCATTCTGGAACCCCCCCTTTCTCCATGTAGCCTTTCCTATAACCCCCTCCCAACCCGGATGGAACGTAGCTTTTTAAGTCCAAAAGATATTTTGTTTTTTATTTTCATTGTGCCAAATAAAATACATGAAGAAAATTTCGTAGCTTGACTCTTACCCTCTCCATTCCCTTTTTCAGCGTAGCTTTAGAACTGATCCCCCGCTCCCTCTTGACCGACCTGCGTAATTTATGGACGCTTCCTAATTTGAAACTATACGACCTACGGAGCTATGTCATCGCTAGACAGCTTTTTAAGCACACTCAATGGGATCATGCGATAGTGGTAGAGTGCCTGCGGTGAGAGATGAAGCCAGGCACGTCATCAATAATATGCTAGTGAACGCCGGCTTGCCCGCAGACAGTGCCGTGCGGAATAAATTCGACATTTAAAATTCTACGTCTCTAAAACTCGACGCACATGGATCTCCGAGACAGCCAATAGCAAGCTAGAAGGCGGACGCAAGGCGTTCACGTCACTGTGACGCGGTGGCTTCATCTTTCGCCGAGTGTACTCTATAGATAACTGGTATTTCTTGTTCATAGACATATTTCTCTTTTCTCTAGATCAGAGGTTCCCAAACTTTTTTGTCTCGTAGACCACTTGCCATGTTTTTCGGTTGTGGGTAGACCCCCTGCTTATCTGATATTGATTTTTTGCAAATTCATTAATTTCAAATGTATTTTTGACAACCGGTATAGTGCTACTCACTTTGAACGATTTTAATTTATAACGGTAGTGAAATGTAGTGTGAAATGTTTAGTTTTATACATTTATTAATTAGATTCAAATTAAACAAATCAAATTAAAATTTACTTTCTGTTACATAAAATAACTAAGCAAAAAATAAATGCTTTTAGTGTGAGGGATGAACGCTTTAATAATAAATTTTCAACATTTGGCATCAATTTAGTTAGATTTAATCTTAAATCTCTTCGGTTAAAGATGTCCAGTTTGTTTCTTTTTTTGTTAGGAGATTCACTATCGTTGACCTCCATTTTCATTTCATAGACCCCCAATTTTTTTTCCCGCTGACATGGACCCCTGCAAGTTGTCGTCGACCCCTGGGGGTCGATATAGACCACTTTGGGAATCACTGCTCTAGATGTTACTACTGTGCGATCGGCGAAAGAAGACCGGTGGGGAAAGGGCAAGAAGTCGCTGATGTGTTCTCAAATTATCGGAATTCATAAGCGGCGCATAGCAAGGCATGCAAACAATATATAGCTTTAAATTTTAAGGCATTATTTTGAGCCTCTAACTCGCACATTTTAATTACATTCGCTATGAC
This sequence comes from Xanthostigma xanthostigma, assembly GCA_963575645.1. Lineage (NCBI taxonomy): Eukaryota > Metazoa > Arthropoda > Insecta > Raphidioptera > Raphidiidae > Xanthostigma > Xanthostigma xanthostigma. The sequence continues at coordinate 9,516,115 of OY754469.1, read as the reverse complement.
CTCCCTAGCGCCACTTCTAACTGTTTTTCCCTTTTTACTTTCCATTTTGATGATATTCAGACAACACCCCTCAACTTAGTCCGTGGACGCACGCCTATGTACTATCTGGTGTATGATTTTTTTTTGTACTGTTAGCAAGTGTCGCTGTATAGTCGTACTCGTACGGCTATGGCAATAGTACAATAATTATCGCGATACCACAGTTGTGATACGTTTGGTCGACTGGACTCCCTTATTGCATAGAAGCGGTTCCAGGATCATTACCTTTTACTAATATAAAATACATGTGCGCTCTTCTGCAATAAGGTCATAGGACTACATTCCATAGACCGGTCTTCTTTTAAAAATCCAATAGTAACTTTGCTTTTAATTGCAAATAGACGATTTTAAGAAAAATTGTCTTAAAAACTCCGTCTCTGTGCGACATAAACAAACCAAGACCCAATGCCTTCACAATGTGTACACAAATATTACAGCTTGCAGTAGCTCATAGCGATTGGTGTAAGGCATGTAATAGATCAAAGGCGTTCTATAATTAGATGTACTACTACACAAACATTAGTTTCTGTACGTAGTCTTGTATAGTTGAGATGACACAATTGTAGTGGTGGTGATCCATCGTCTCTCCTCCGTCTTCTTATCTCGCTGCGAGATGCTCGGCCAGACGATTACACGCTAACTGAATATGTCTCACTGCCAATTTATATGCTCGTACTTATTTATTTTTTTGTTTTATGTATTTTTTTCATCATTTTTTGACACAATAATGACATTGTGTTCGTATAATTGTTGTTTGTGAGTTAACAAAATAGACAGCCATTTTTTATTATTTTTATTCGGACGAATCATCGGATACTGGTGTCAGTTATGTTCAGTTTTTTTATTGTTGACATATAGTGAGAGAGACGGTGACAGAAATGTTCAAGGAGCACTTGGTGGCATGGAGAGTAGGGGTTTAGCGTGTTGCGATACGACGCTGGGGCAAAATTCAAAATTCTTCTACTAAATAGCAGAAAATGACTGGAAGACATCTGGGGGGACCTCCTAATTGCAGAAAAAATATTTTCTGCCAATTGACCCTCTGCAGAAACTTTCAAAATCCGTTTAGACCTCTACTCCACCAAGCGGATTTGTATGAGGGGGACTCAGACTACACGAAAGAGAGCGTTTTAGCCACCAAGTGCTTCTTGACCATTTCTGTCACCGTCTTCTAACTATAAAGGAAGGAATTATTTAACTCGCTAGTAATTAAAGACGCTCGATAACAGAGATCATAAGCATCGTATGGCCATATTCACCGAACGTATCTAGTTGTTATTTATTCGGTTCATTTCGTGTTCAGATAGCTATTCCTCCGAGTAAATAACGATAATTCAATTCACCAAACATAATTATGTTTACTGCAGGTCTAATCTATTCTGTCTTCCTTCGAGGATATAAATATTTATTCGTCTGATAAAATAATAATGGCCGCCATTTAGATCACAATACCTAACCTATAAACGTAGAGTATTATGTCTACAGTTGCTCTTGTGAATTTATTTATGCGTTGTTTATTAAATGCTTATTCGCCTGATAAAACTTTTTAATAGTGTTCGGCGAATAAGGGCATGATCAAATTTGGTTGCAGACATTGTGATGTTTTCGATTCGTAAAGTCATGAAAGAAATGTGATCTACATAATATGTACAATTGGGCTTTTGAATTTATTAAATAGAATTATTTGTCAACAAAATTTTTTTATACTAAATTTAGGATAGTTTTAGTCAATACACATGTAGAAGCCATTGATAGTATACTGCGTATATACATTTTAACATTATGACGTCACAATTGTCAAAAACAATTTTAGTGCGTTTGCAGTCACGTGCTTTTTTTATATTTTATCAATTTTAAATTGCTTATAATTAATTTAAAAAAAATTTTTTGAAAGTTTTTCGCATCGATTATCAATATTATTTATAATAAAGTTTTAAAATACAATAAAAAAATCGATAATTATTTTTTTTTCAAAAGCCTAATTACGAGAACTAAAACTCGATGAAATTGAATTGATTGAATAATAGTCGTGTAATTATAATACTCATGTGTATTGAAATTAATTTTGCTGGTTTAGTCTATCCGTGAAAAATCGTGTAAAGGCCGTTTAGAACAAACATTGTTTGTGTTGTCAGCATAATGAATTTTATTTTATGTATGTCTAATTGTGATTTGAATTTCATAAGTTTTGTTCCTTCAATACACGAGAGTCCGTTCAGAAGTTTGGCGCGTCGTAGTCTCACGGTGAATGAAGAGCCCTAGAACTATCTATACTCGCAGTTTGTGATTTTTAAACCACAATGTGCCGAGGAGATGTTACATTAAGAGGTGCGTGGACAGATTGTCGGTTAATGGTTGACGTATGGCGGTTTACTTTCGGGACACCTTATAAGACGGTATTAGTGATGTGCCGGATATCCGTATCCGCGGATTTCCGAGGGAAAAGAAAAATCCGTATCCGTTAGTTTTTGGCGGATCTTTTACCTTATTAATTTTCAATTCATAGATGAAATTTTATGTATATAGGTGATCAGGTAATAATGAAAACCTGTTAAATTCCATTCAAATTATTTTTTATTTTTTTAAATCGTATTTGGCACCTTTATATTGCAAAAATTTATCGTAGTGAGTACCATACTAATAGTACATAACTCAAAGGTACTAAATCAACTATCTTTATAATGAGATATTGCACGTCGATCTTTGGAAAGAGACAATCTGTTATGAGAGTTATTCTCTTAAAGAGGTCAATAACTTTTTCCCATAACAGATAGTCTCTTTCCAAAGGTCGATGTGCAATATTTACCGCCGCGTACTCTAAGAAAGTTAAGATCCGTATCCGTATCCGTGGATCTTGAAACCAAAAATCCGTATTCAGATCCGTATCCGCGGATATACATTTTTAACGATCCGGCACATCACCAGTCGGTATTGCTAGCCCCCGTCATAATTGTATCATATATTGCATTTTTGTTTGTATATTTTTTTGTAAGAAATATTTTTTTCTTTTTTTACATTTTAATATAAGAGAACTTGACTTTCATTTATTTAAGTACTAGTTTGAGCCAAGCGTTAGAACTTAGAAGCTTCAGCTTTTTTTTGTTCAATCGGTCCTAGTATAAACGCGACATGAATGGCAGGGGTGCTCAGTATAGGATGTGGTCGGAATTTTATCGGCATTAGAGATCAGACAGCGCAGCGCAGCTTAGGAATGTTGTACTGTACTGAATACAAAGCAATACTGATTTGGTTAATGTCACGTCTATTATATATTGACACCTATACCTATGCAGTTAATGCTCTTATCACGGTAGTTGAAACATTTGATAATAATTCGATGGTAATCGGGACCCGACAAATTATGGAAGACCTTACTGGCCCCACAAAAGAGGTCATTCGCCTCAAAAAATATGCTTCAACTTGCGAATATTTTTTGAGGGCTATTTCATATTAACAGTTTATTAGTTTTTACCTTGTTGAAATTTGTCAGAATTTGAGAGGGGGGCTTGTATAATATAGAGGAGTACCATTGTTGCACTTTCGGCTATTTTGTGTCGTGTGTTTACTACAAGTCTGACATCACACTTCAAACAGAATTTTATGATACATCCCAAAAAATTGCAGTTATAAAAATTAAAATAATCAATCTCTTGTTTTTGGAAATACAAAACGGTATTTTTTGATTTCTTAAGGAGGTTGATCTATTACAGTCCCAATCAAAAGTAAGTCGAATTCAAAATGGGAACTTTTCCATAATAAATTTCTACAAAAGGTTATAAGTCGATGATACCTATAAATTATTGTCATAAAGGCATAAATAAATTTTTTTTTTTAATTATAATTAATTATTTATTATTTTACTTAATGGACTAACTTTTGAATTTTATGTACCTACAAAGTTAGGTTACAAAAAATAAATTTATGTAAATGTCTGTATTTTACATATTTTTTGCAGTAAATAATTAAAAAAAGAAATTGGAAGTAATAAAAATTAAAATTAAATCATTAAAAAGCTGAAAATTCAGTTAAAATTGTTAAAACTGTCAAGAATAAAAGTCCATAATAGAAAAGTTCTAAGGTTTCATATTTTTTTATTGATTAAAAGTCTCCTAGTTAAATTAGAAAAAATATTTAAATATGCGTAAGACATCGATGCTTTACATAGTTAGTTTTCGGAACTGCTGACATTATTTGGTTATTTGCAAAAAAATAAAATGAACAATTTGCATGCTAGGTTGACATATTATTTTCCATAAGACTATATGTAAAAGTTTTTTTTAATTTTTAACTTTATAAATCTCCTAATGATTCTGGATTTTTTACAAAAAATTTTGTCTTAAAATTGTGTCAAATACCATTGTTACCAATTTTTATCGCTAGAAAATAACAAATTTTTTAAATTGTTGTACAGAAATGAATCTACTTCTTTTGAAATACGAATCTTATTACTTTTTTCGCTCATGAAACTTTATTCGGCGCCTGGAGTGTTCGCAGTAAAGTCTTAGAAGTGTGCTGTTTTTATAACTATTCAGATATATCCATTGTTCTTCATCTCATTTCTGAGTATCCAGTTAAATCACATTTACTCTGTGATTTATTATCGTCTTAAAATTGTGAACAATATAAAATTTATTATTGGATTTTTTTATTAATAAGTAATCTATTTGTAGGGCAGCGGGGGCCCGGTGGCAAAATTATGACTTGACGTGCAAAAAAATAATCACAAAACTGGAATATTGTAATTTGTGCAGAAAAATATTATTTTTTTCAATCGCATTTCCTGCCTTTAATATTCAGTTTATTTTATACTTAGATATTCTGTACCTATAAATAGAAAAAGTTAATGTTTGTTTGTCGCGAATAATATCAAGAACTTAGAACTTGTTGTTTCTAAAGTGTCCCACTTTGTAGCTAGCAAATTGGCATACGTTCTTAACTAAATATTGTACGTTTAGTGATAAAATCTTAGCAGTTCTGAAATGACGTGGGACTGGCGGCTCTGGGATCTTCGTCTATTATTAATTATCTCAAAAGTAATATGTAATTTGGATATTTTGACACGTATATTGGCATAGTAGTCAATTGTTTTGTGATTTAATGCTTCTGCGCTCTGCAGTGTACAATTCTGTTAAGTGAAGTGTTAGTCACTTGTCAATAAGCAGCGTCCTCTCGAGGACATTCCGTATATGGAGTGTAACATATAAATATTTGTAGCGAGTCGAATTCGATAGCAAATATGCATAACAAAAGACATTTGTCTGAAGGCAGAGCACATTTTCCACGGTGGTATCGAAGAATGGCGTGTTGTGTTTACACAGTAACAGATGTCAATATCATACGTGTATTAAAATCTATAGGCTCAATTACATTGAGCGAGTTTACAAGCTGCTTGTTGGCGAGTTTAGAAGCGGGCGAGTTGGCTAGTGGGATACGGATGATGACACACAAACTTCTCACTCGCTCACTAGCCAACGAACCACGTATTGTGAATTTGTTGTTGTTTTTAGCGATGAGTATTTGGAAAGAATTCCGTGGCATAAGGATCGAAAATGAAGCAATACTGAGATTTTTTTAAACTTGCATTTAATACTAAGTATTAAATACTGAGATTTTTTAAACTTGCATTTAATACAGTATTAAATGCAAGTTTAAAAAATCTCAGTATTGCTTCATTTTCGATCCTTATGCCACGGAATTCTTTCCAAATACTCATCATTAACTTCAATGGATCACAGTTACTCTATTTATTGAATAGAGTCAATCTTCATGTTGTTTTTAGCATTCCATCTACCATCTGCATTAAATCATTAAAATGGTGATGCACCATATTTCCAACGTCTTTCTATCCATGGTTTCACCCATCCTCTTCTTTGCCTCAATTTGTGCTTTTCTTTTTTTTAACTCCTTTTTGATAGCATGAGCTAAAATAACGATTCCCGCACGAACTACTTCCGTCGACATTTTGTAGAGACTGAAACCAGAAACTACCAAGACGCATCTAGTTCACTGGCAACTATGATGACACACGGCTAGTTTACTAGCTAACAATCCCAAACTCCAGCGAGTAGCGAGTAAAGTTGACCGGCTTTCAACTTTACTCGAAGATAGTTTACAATCTGCTACTTGGCTAGTAAACTGATTACACTGAGCGAATTTACTAGCAACTAGCTAATTCGTCAACAAGCAGCTTGTAAACTCGTTCAATGTAATTGAGCCTTATGGTCACAGCACAACGTGGCTTGTGCCTTTTTTTTGGGTCGGTATTATACGTGTAAAAACTAAAAAAAAATGTTTTACTTAAACAAAATACAGTGTAAACTGCATTTAAAGACAGTCGATATAACGACAAGCTCCTTAAAACGTCGAAATGGCTTACCTTGTTGCTCATACAATGATACACTCTAAATAACGACACACCCACTCTAAAAAACGACAACAATACGTCATCATTAAGCAATAAAAAGTGCTTGTTTGTTATTTTGTTGCTTTGTTGTCGGCACCATGCGTACCGAAGATTCTAAGAAATTCGTTCTTTTGTTTGTTGGGATTATCTTTCATATGTTTAACTCAGCTGTAATTTGTGATAGTATAGTTGTAAATTTTATATATTGTAAGTAAATACATATTATAGTAAAAAAATATTAATGGATTATTTCTTCTCTCCGTTTAACGACAACTCTCAATAACGCCATTAAGTCACAGTCCCTTGAGTGTCGCTATATAGAGTTTACACTGTACATAGAAATATACCGTATGTAAAAATGCCTTGGTCCGGTATATAGATCAGTGTGTTCAGCTGTTTATAACATATTAATGAATAATGATATATATAAGTACATCATATATATACAATCATATCACACATCATGTAAATACGTAGCAGGAAATTGGCCTGTCTGTACGTTTACACAATATGCTGATAAAACTGTGTTCATTGAACCCTTCTACCGCAGGATGCAAAGTTTTACAATATCTTTCAGTTTTGAGGTCCCCCGAATCCAAAAAACATAATTTTGGAAAAACTCTGTGCGTCTGTTTGTCTGTGAACACGATACAGGTCAAACGGATGAGCGGATTGAAACCAAATTTTGGGAGGACGTTTGGTATGCAAATATGAAGAGCCCTATTGTTTTTGGGGAAAATCGGCGCATGCGCAGAAGAGATTTATGCTAAAACGGTGTTTTTTATATAATAATGGTATACTTTTCATAACGGCATATTTTATTTATTTTTTCAAGAAAGTTTTGTTAATTTTTTTTTTCTAAAGTTTATACTTTCGGAAATATTTTGAAAATAAAAAAAAAATCAGTCGCTCTTTGTTTTATGGATCTTTCAGAAATAAACCAGTTCGGCATGCTTTGATTAATTTTCACATGACGTGGAACTATGTATGGCAACGAATAGCAAATATCATATTGAATACTAGCCATTACCCGCGTCACCTCACGCGATATCAGAAATTTTATTTTCTTTTATTACAATCAAATGTCGACATTTTTGAAGTTGGAATGGTCCCGTCGCCCAATTGGCTGGAATTTTTTTTTAAATATTATTAAGACAAGATTTAAATTTCGAATAAAATAGTTCTGCAGAGACGCGTTCGTTACAAGGCGGGGTCGGCTTTGCACTTTGTGTTACTGACTTTGCTACAGATTGTGTTGCCGACAAACGACGCCGATGGCTGGTTGTCGGCGCTTGGACCGACGCCCATCTATCGACGCGTCACCCCGCATCTCTCAATGTACCTGTAATGTCTGTCTATATATACACATTCGACAGACGCTCTGGCCATGTGCGCAAGCAGAATAAATGACATCAGCTGTATTGCGAGATCCGTTCAACTCTTTTTTACTTTTTTAATGGCCTTGACTTTAGACGATATCGTCAACTTCGAACGTATGTGTAATTTGTTCGTTTTTATTCTTCTAGATCAGTGATGGCGAACCTTTTTGAAAAGTGGGTCAAATTTTATTATTTTTTTGATGCGAAATATCTATAGCCGCACGTAAAACAGATTTCTGGCGTGGCGACGTGGCGACGCGTCGCCACGCAATCGACTGTGCGATACCTATAGTGTATACTCCACAGGGTATACAGTATTGTTTACTATTATAATTAAAGTGTGCATTCATCTGTGCATTAAGCAAGCGTATATTTGGTGTGTTTGAAGCGCCAGTAAATGTAAAATCTACTCTCTTGGTAGATTAAATTATGTTTCACATCTGCCAGGCGTCCCGCGACGGCTCACATTTTTTTTGTAGTACTGGCTCGTGGGCCACTATGTCAGTGGCGTTACTGGTAAAGGGAGAGGGGGGGTGGTTCAATATTATTTGTTTTAAATCTTTGATTAACGTCTGATTAGAATTCTTCAATAAATAAAATTATCGACCAGTTTTTCAGACAAATATATTAACAAAAAATAATTATTAAGTATTACAATAACGTTTCGGTCCGGATTTGAACCTTCTTCAGAACTGATCAAAAATATGAAATTGATTTATAATTAGTTTCTAATTGGTATTTGAAAAAAAATCTCTATAAGTTTTGAATTAATTATTTTTTTTTTTGTTAATATATTTGTCTGAAAAATTGGTCGATAATTTTATTTATTGTTCAAAACTTTTTGAACGACATGCGATTTTTACGACCATGCTGGATTTAGCGTGTTTTTTTCTATAAGCATGATGATTTTGGCAGTTCCAAAAGATTTTGATTTTCGTCGAAAATCGCATTTTTTTAAAGGGGTATGCCTTGGAAAAATTGCAAAAATTGAATTCTTTAAAATATTTTTGAAATTGAGAATGCTTACAGAAAAAATTACGCTGAATTCAATGAGCGTAAGCAAACGTCTGTATCTCTTTTAGTTTGGAAACTACGGCCATTCGAAGGTTTTATATGATTTTCTGAAAACTATAGACGCAAATAATTTCTAAACCAATAGACGTACAGACGTTTGTTTGTGCTCATTGGATTCAGCGTGTTTTTTTCTATAAGCATGATAATTTTGCTAAAGTTCCGAAAGGTTTCGGTTTTCGTCAAAAATCGCATTTTTTTAAAGGGGTATGCCTTGAAAAAATTTCAAAAATCGAATTCTTTAATATACCTTTGAAATTGAGAATGCTTTCAGAAAAAAATACGCTGAATTCAATGAGCGTAAGCAAACGTCTGTATCTCTTATAGTTTGGAAACTACGGCTATTCGAGTGTAAGCAAACGTCTGTGAGAGAACTCTATCTCTCTCTGCCAACGTGCCATGCGCAGTGTGTATAAGTAGGATTTTCTCTGACATATTCCACTTTATTTTCTAATCCTGAAATAATAAAATCCAATGTCAGAATCTAAAATGTTTCGCTTCTATCGCGCGAGCGTCTCAACAGAAATACCTTAGCTAACTGGTATTGGAAGTTCTTATTTTGTATAAACTGAGCCAGAGACCCGAGTACATAATTGTTTCTGGTCAATGGCTAATCTGTTCGCCGCCTGGCTGTTATTGAACGAGCGGATGAACAACTCAACCCGATGGCCAAATAGAAGGCAGCCGTTGTAGGAGGGAGCAAGGGTCATATTATATCCATGCCGTGGAACATCGAGAAACAAACAACCCAACCTCATCATTGTTCTGTATTTTATTAGAAACTTCCGTCAGATATAAAATAAATTACAAAATAGAAGAGTACCGATATATTGTCGTCTCTGTCCAATGAGTAAGGCTTTCTGTTTTGCATATGTAAATAGTCGAGAGGTTGGGTGAAGGCATTGTGTGGCTCCGTAAAGGCAAACAATCTGCCAAGTGCCAATTTGTGGATAAATTGTAACACGCTGTGCGTGGCACCTATATGTATGAATCTAATCACATATACGAACAGTGATTCTTAACCTTTTTGCAGTTGGCAATCCTTGTTTTTCGTATGGAATCTACTATATCAATCGCCTAACCTGTGAATCCCTATTTTTTCCGTTACGCCCAAACGGCAGTACTGTGCGATCGGCGAAAGAAGACCGGTGGGGAAAGGGCAAGAAATCGCTGATGGAATTCATAGGCGGCGCATAGCAAGGCATGCAAACAATGTATAGCTTTAAATTTTAAGGCATTATTTTGAGCCTCTTACTCGCACATTTTAATTACATTCGCTATGACCGCCCTAGCGCCACTTCTAACTGTTTTTATCTTTTTACTTTCCATTTTGATGATATTCAGACAACACCCCTCAACTTAGTCCGTAAACGCACACCTATGTACTCTCTGGTGTATGATTTTTTTGTACTGTTAGCAAGTGTCGCTGTATAGTCGTACGGCTATAGCAATAGTACAATTATCGCGATAACACAATTGTTAAACGTTTGGTCGACTGGACTCCCTTATTGCATAGAAGCGGTTCCAGGATCATTACCTTTTACTAATATAAAATACATGTGCGCTCTTCTGCAATAAGGTCATAGGACTACATTCCATAGACCGGTCTTCTTTTAAAAATCCAACAGTAGAAGACCGGAGTCAACCAGTTTTGAGAAATAGTACCTACCGCAAAAAAATGCAGATATAAAATTAGGTATTTGTGACTGCAATTAAGAAAAAAAATATTCAATCGCAAAATTTTCTCGAAACGAAATATTCTTTGTATTTCAGCGACTGATGTTTCTGAATTTTGAAAATCTCTGAGGATCAGAACATATAAGTTTAACTTATTGGTAATGTCTTTGCTTATTTTGTTTCTTTAGAGGTGGCATAAATTTAACGACCTATTCCTAATAAATGGGTACATCTACCACTGCCAAACGGCTCAACCGATTTGAATGACTGTTCTATTCCATGCGAGGTCTAGTTATATAGATGACGATGTCCAATTTTTTTATGTTACTAATATATTTTTTTTTTTGTTTCAGGTATGTACTTTTTCGTTTTTCTATATCTACTCAATAAGATAAGGTAAGAAGCAACATTTTGGTTGTTATGAATTAAAAAGAGTAATTGAAAAAACTAACAAAAATAATTTATTACCTGCGAAAAAACCCGTTATTTTTTGAGGGTTTTGTTTTTAAACATTTAAAAAAAAATCTTTTGCATTATTCATTGGCGTAGCAAGGAGGGGGGGCAGGTGGGCGCGCTAAGACGAGAGAGATGGATTATTATGAAACGGATGTTGTTGTTTTCTAAACAATCGAATACCGGAAATGGCGTTAAAAATCCCGTGGAATTCGCAGCTCCCACTTGGGAAACAGTTGCGTAATATCGGATATTGTACTGTTGACATCTGAAATGTGATCTAGTAAAAACACCGTTAACGGAAGGTAGATTGCTTTATCAATATGTATATTTCAAAATAAAATATGAACTTTAAATTTTAAAACAATTAATAAATATTTTACTGCAACCATATCAATTAATTATTCTTGGAATTATGTCTGCACCATAAAAAATGTGTATCGTACAGTCTCTATCAAAATACTGGTTAAAAAAGTGTCTCGCAGACTTCGAAGATTAATATCAGAGCCATTGTAGGATTCCGTACATGCAGCTATACGTATGAATTTTTGTGTTTTGTGGTTTTTGTTACGAAACCTCGGAAGCAATTTTAACCGGGGATACAATATTGTTATAAAATAAGCGACGGACAGACAGACAGAATAGTGAAAGCAATTTAATTGGCTGCTTCATGTTTTATTTAAAAACCATCAATGATTTAAATAAGTTGGGTTACACTCGTATTATTTTTGACAAGAAAATAACAGCGTTGATAAATATCAACGTTTTTGAAAACTGCGTACTTTTGCAAGATGTTTTGATATTTAAAAAAGAATTTCGGTGAAAATTGTTTTACACGAAATATTTCAGTCTTTTACGCTAGAGCCGTAATGTTCGAGAAATGCATATAGGCATTAAATAATATCTTTAGATACACCGCAACATAGTGCCTTAAACATACAAAAACGCCAGCAGCGAGTTGCGTTTGAAATTCTTTGAATTTTACTCATTCGAATATTCCCAGAATTTTGTATAGCTCCTTGTTCGCATTTTATATGAAAGCGTGCTTATTAAAGAAAATGGAAAAGTACAGGGCTGGAATACTCCGCTGTTTTTTCGCATTTCAGATGAATACTAGGTATTTTATTGAAGGAGATTTATTTGGTTGAGGAACAATTGAAAAATAAGCGATACTCTGACAAATTTTATTTTTCAATTAAATAAATCTCCTTCAATACATATTTTTGGAACAAAACTTTCTCTAACAACTAGGGTTTTTTTATATTGCCACAAAACTAGTCCTAATTTGGTTGAGGGACAATTGAAAAATAAGCGATACTCTGATAAACTTTATTTTTCAATCGTTCCTCAACCAAATAAATCTCCTTCAATACATATTTTTGGAACAAAACTTCCTCTAACAACTAGGTTTTTTTTATATTGCCACAAAACTAGTCCTACGACCTTCAGTATACATTTTTCTGTCGTTTTTATTTATAGATAACTAGCGGCCCGGTTCGGATTTGCCCGAATTTGTAGATTGCCAGCGTTTTTTCGTCGACTTACGTTGCATAATTGGTCTATACGAAAAGTGCTTTTATTTTAACGCGATAATATATAGCGTATGTCCATCCTGAAGGTTCACTCTGAATAGTGGTGAATAGTTATTTGAAATCGGATGAGTAGTTTCGGAGATTACCTCCTATATCCAAACTTACCTCCTTATACTATTCATTTTTACAAGTTCAAAACCAATGTACGACATGTCAAATTTTCCTCCATAGGGATTTAATCCCAGTATCATTTGAATACAAGAGTCTTGCTCCTACCGCTGCACTTAACTTCATCTGGACTATTCCGCTAAAGACCCGAGTGTCTACACATGAAGGAAAGCTGACTGAGATCATAATTAGACTTAGCTGACTTCTGACCCGTTACGATTTTTTTTAAAAACACCTACATATATGTGATGGGAATACATCAGGAATTAACACTATGTAGATTTTGTGAAATGTGCCATCCATGTTGTATTCGAATGAGATGCTCTGGCCGACAGGTGGACAACCATTTTTGGTTTCGTATTCCACAGAAAATCCTTACAGTGAACGTTTTGGTCCAACTTAGGGCCAACCTTATTTGTCGAGTATCTGTAATCTTCCATCGCCCTCTCAGTTGAACTGTTGCAATTGACAAGCTTCTAAAAGTAAAACCGATATACCTATAAAGAGTAATGAAAGCATAGTTTACGCGGTGTGAGCCGTGTATAATAATTACGCGCGGTGATTATTGCGACAGCCAGACAGACATGTTGGCTACTTTACATACATCGAGTGTTCTCTGCGAATGGAGGATCCGCAGAACCGGTAGCCGTGGAGTAACACGTCGCCGCCCTGAGCTAAATGATAACCGTGCTCACTTCTCACTGCCTACATTATAAAATGTGTCTTCGGGGCCACAAACCCGTGTGGCCGATGTCGAATTTTTTGGATAATCGGTCTGCACTAATACGTAAAATTACACGAGCGGAGTATGTTGGAACGTCTGTGTTACATAAAAAGACTACCGATTTTGAGAAAACCTGCATCGGGACGTGTCTTGAAATCTCAGGGTCAGAACAAAGCCGCGAAAATGCGAATGACGCATTATTTCGTGCCCGTGTCTGGGAGCTTGGAAATTGGCGCTGGGAGGATCTGAAAGCCTTTTGGTAATAAAACAAAATTGTTTGGAATGGACGAGGAACACCACAATTTCGACCTTTACGTTTAAAACCAGACTTTTTTTACCAACCTCTCAGTTGGGCGCTGTCCGTGTCTGGTAGCTTGGGAATTGGCGCTGGGAGGATCTGAAATCGTTTTGGTAATAAAGCAAAACTGTTTGGAATGGACGAGGAACACCACAATTTCGACCTTTACGTTTAAAACCAGACTTTTTTGACCAACCTCTCAGTTGGGCGCTGTCCGTGTCTGGTAGCTTGGGAATTGGCGCTGGAAGGATCTGAAATCCTTTTGATAATAAATCAAATTGTTTGGAATGAACGAGGAACACCTTAATTTCGACCGTAGATTGAAAACCTGAATCCTTTGGACAACTGCTTTCGACCAAGTTTATTTTATTACTGAATTGAAGTTACTAGATGTTTTAAAAAAGTTGGCGGTTCCTCTGATAAGGCAAAGTTTGATCTGAATACGAGTCATAAGCCACTTTACTTTGTGATCAATCGGTTGGTCCGGTCCAGTCCAGTCGCGCGGTCGGTCCTCGCTCTATGCTCTCCTGTCCGCTCTCTAAGTCACTCGCGTCGTTTATACATACAGTCATGCTCACGCATTCCTTGCTATAGTAGTATTTTTCTCAACGGGAGATTCTTTAAATTCCATTCTGTACGAATCATTGTGTCCGACTTTAAATGGATGAAGACGAACTACTCGTGTCGTTTGCCAAAAATTTAATAGGGTGAAGACATCGGTTCCTGATCATTCATTTGATCGTTTGATCACATTAATATTTGATACAATCGATTACAGTTATTTTCAACCTAATCGACCAGTGTATTTTCAACTTCTCCGTCATCCCCACTTCGTGGCAGGCGTAGACCAATCAGAACTCTATTTTAACCGTTAATTAGCAACTTAAGAGGAAACATTTTTCGTGGAGAAGGGCAATAAAAGACGCCCTATTTTTGGACGATTGGGTCGGCAACACGCCGTCCTGTTTTGGGCAATACCAAATTTTCAAATTAAAGCATTGTAAATTAAATCAAAATTTTGTGTTAACATCCAGGGACTCGTCTTGAAATCTTTTGATGAAAATATGTATCGGTTATTCTTCCGTTTCGAATACCTTTACTATATCGATTGTTTTTTTGTTTATTGTGGGGGATAGTATTCCCGCCAATACGCTTATGTCCGATAGTCGACGTCTCGTTTGGAGTGTAAAATAATATTTTCAATATCAGTAAATTAATAACTTTGTACCTGAAATCATCGTTTATTTATAACTTTTTTCGATCTGATCTTTTTTACGAAAAATATTGCAATGTAGCGATTTTGATGGACCCTTCTGAAAAACCATGAACCCTCGGGTTCTAATTCAAGGGCTAGTGAAAGTATCAATTAGATTTTCAATTTATTTTTCAGAAAAAATGCCCCTTCTCTGATAACTCTAGTGTGTAAATACATAAGGTGAGGGGTATGCACGTACTCATTGTTTGTAGATACGACTGTGACAGGATTTAGGTACGATCTTTCTGCGCGACGGCAACGATTTGTCTACAGGCAAATTGCTTTAGTTGAACTGACTTAATCCGTCCGTAAATAAAATCCATAAAATCTGAGATTTTACAAATTATTGTTTGTCATATCGTAGATGAGTTGAAGTTTAACATATTGTTGAAGAGTTGCGACAGCGGACAAAATAGTTTTCTGGCGACAAGTTAACTGTTTAACCTATTTTTAAAATCATTACTCTATTCTGTTTTTTTCTTCCTTATCAATGAACACAGTGGCGTTTCTTATAAAAATCGGGTACGTTTTAAAAATGCCGTGCGAAATTAAAAAAAGAAAATACTGACCGCGCAGTCGAGCTTCCTATCGTTTATTGAGAAGCTTCGCGGTTTAAAACAACGATAACGAGGCAGTCCAATCCCGCTCTATTGCCCGCCAGCGGCGCTAGTAGTCTTCGTGAAAGTAGACATCGAATGAAAACAAACACTATATCTCCTTAACTGCAGGTATAAAAATTTTGAAAAATGCTCATTTGACACTAAGAGCATGGAAAATTGCGGATGGTAATAATATGCTAGTGAACGCCTACTTGTCCGCAGACAGTGGCGTGTGGAATAAATTCGACATATCCATTTATAGCGGTAGAATAAAAATAAACACTCGACGCACATGGATCTCCGAAACAGTCAATAGCTCAAGCTAGAAGGCGGGCGCAATGCGTTCACGTCACTATGACGCCGGTGGCTTCATCTTTCACCGCGCGTAGTATACGCGGTGCTGCCGCCACGCATACAGCGAATACAATAGCCGAGGCGGCGTTGGAATGGCAAAATTGTCCAGATAGTGTTTATGGTGACCCGCCACTGTTTTGAAACGGTCGGATTGTGTCGTTCTAAAACGTTTTTAAGACATCATCTCTGTATATACATTTAGTTGGAATCGTGCCTACAATAGTTAATGCGTGTTGTTCGTTTTGCGTGAAACCCATAAACTCTAACGACTCCTTCATGTGTCAAACCGGGCAATAAGTTATCCTCACTCCACTCCACTTCTGTCTTCCAGACTTCAACTTCAACTCAATCTAATTTTATGAGATCTCTTCACGGGTGTCTTAGTTTCAACGGGAATGCAACTTTGGATACGTTTTACCACGTTTTTATTAACTTACTTTCTTGTATGTCTGTCCGGGTGGAGCTTTGTAATTGATTTTAAACTGACTTCCTGATGAGACTTGAAATTTTTAACATGACTCAGAATTAGATAACAATACAAGAAAATGTTTAAAAGAAGTAAAGCATAAAAAAAATCTATACCAATATATAAAGCTGAAGAGTTTGTTTGTTTGGTTGAACGCGCTAATCTCAGAAACTACTCATTCGAATTGAAAATTTTTTTTTTGTTGGATAGCCCATTAATCGAGAAAGGCTATAGGCTATATAATATCACGCTACGACCAATTGGAGCGGAACATCAATGAAAAATGTTGCAAGATGTATCTCAAAATTAGTCCGTCCGACAAATATTATCAGGTGAAATGCCTTAACTAAATATTGCAATAGTAGCGCGTCACGTTCACAAGCCCGGATAGCTCAGTCAGTAGAGCGTAAGTCTCTTAATGCCAGGGTCTTGGGTTCAAGGCCCACGTCGGAGAATATATTTTTATTTTTTTTATTTTCTACATTGCTTTCTTCTAAGGCTTACATTTCAATTTTTTTAAATTTTATTACGACTAATTAAAATTAAATAAATCTAATTTGAAAACTATTAAACGGATGTTAAACGCATTATTATTATTATTAGTAGAAATTTTGTTCCAAAAATATTTATTGAAGGAGATTTATTTGGTTGAGGAACAAGTTTAAAATAAGCTTTACCAGAGTATCGCTTGTGGCCAACGTTTCGAAAAATATATTTACCGTATATTTACCATCTTAACTTGCATTGAGGCGCTGATGATGAAAATATATTTTTCGAAACGTTGGCCACAAGCGATACTCTGGTAAAGCTTATTTCAAACTTGTTCTTCAACTTACAAATCTCCTTCAATTATTATTATTATTATTTTGAATTATTGATGTGAAACAACTAATGGCGACACTTTTATGAGATGACGTTACATTTGTGTGACTTAATGCGACATCTAGATAACAGGGCGACATTTAGTCAGCAGTAAGGGTTTTTGGCGACAAGATTTTTAAGCGATTTTCTTGTTTGATCGTTGTATTAATATATCAGCCCATTGAAACGTTTTGTACTCTTTCTCCGTTTTTAAAACGGAGCTGGCAAATTTACTATCTCATCAAAGACGCACTGTATAGGAGAGGTACACTGTTGTTACATTATCATTTCGTTAAATTAGTAATAACGATCCCATTTATTGTATGTGTTGCCGAATCTGTCTTTAAAACATTTAACTTTTAGTATTATTGTCACAAACTGAACAATAATGATAATCGCCTACAACATATTTTATTTTCCACCACCTCTTCATTTTGCCTGTTTTATTTTTATTGTTTTTATCTCGCGTAAAATGTCTTATCCGAGATTTGAATTTAATCGCAATCGAAATATTAGCGTGCAAACATATACTTCTCTCTTTTTTTACGCCGTAAGCACTGGCGTGTCCAGGAGGGCAAAACAAGCACGGGGGACCCGGCTTAAGAAATTTCTAATTTGCCCCCTCCTGGGCCAGAAGCTGGGTACGCCCATGCTAACGTCGTAGAAAAAGACAAAGTTTTTGAAATAGAGATACTTTATTCAGATTGAATGCAAGTACATCAACTAATCCTATCATCGGAGAAATCAGGGAATTACATCGAAGAAAGAGACGCAGATATATTTTCGATACGCTTTGTTGCCTTCGCTCATTAAGTAGATAGGCAATGATTAATATAGTTAATTAATAGATATATGATAAAAGTATATTTATCAGAAAGTTTTCGATTTTTTAACGAGATTATACCTATACAATATGTGATGGTCAGGTGTTTCCAATTGTGCTAGGAGGTAAGTCGTCTGTCGAGAGTCAAATCGAATCGAAAGTGACTATGCACGTAGTTAATTTATAATAAATAAATGTAAATAAGTACCTACGTACCGTACGAATATAGGTGATTAGTTTTTACGGCCGGTGTCAAGGCGTGAGCGTGCCAAGTATTGTGTTTTTATATTTATTTATGAAGATGGAGGCATGGAATTTCGAGCTGATCGTGTTGGTTAGACACTGAACACCTCGGGCTGACAACTTGTGTTGCGTTGTGGGACTCGGATATTGTATAGACATTTCTACACTGTGTCCTATTAAAAATTGATACAGGAAAAATTTCGGACGGCAGGATTCTACTTCTTTGTCACGCAATTAGAGAATACAATCCCGAGCATGTTTTTCAATCCCGGGATTACGGGATTTTAGATGAGTAATCCCGGGATTAAATTATGTGGTTTCTAATTGGGCTGACATGAAAAAAACATGAGTAATTACTTAAAAAATGTTTTTTATATCGTTGCACAATACAAATCACAATATAGTAAGAAAAGAAAATAGACAAAACAAAAAAAAAACATTACTTTTGCAAGAAATCAAAAAGACAACACAAAAAAAACTATTTAGAATTTCGAAAATACATTGCAGAAATATCAAAGCATCCAATGTTTGACTTACAAGCCTGCTTCGTAGTTTATTGCCAACATAAGCAGCAGCTGAAAACGCTCGCTCAGGTTCTACCCTGGTTGGAGGAATAGACAATAGAACTTATATGTTGTTTCTAAGTGATATCCACGAACTCCTCCAACAGGCTTATTTCACGTCTAATACTATTTGCCAACCCCAACTCATTTTGTACTTGTACCTACTTCAGAATCTGGAGATTTCATATTCTTACGTATCGTACCGCGTATTTAAGGATTGTTTTTGTCGTTATGTAATAAATAATATTAATATAATCTAGGCAAGGTAATTGTAAAGGCGCAACGGATTACGGAATGTAAGCTAGATCTGTTCGTGGCAATCTCGAAAATCCCGAGATTAGTAAAGTACGATCCAGGGATTTTTGGGACCAGAAAACGGCCGGGATCCCGAGATTCGGGATCCCGGGATTGTATTCTCTAGACTCACGCTGCATCGCATTTGTGTTCATTCCCTATACTTAATAATACGTCACAAAATCTGCCTTCCTCCATCCAATGAGTGATGATTTTTATGATTATTTGTAATATACAGTGTAAACTCTATATAGCGACAATCAAGGGACTGTGCATTTTGTGGCGTTATTGAGAGTTGTTGTTAAACGGAGAGAAGGATTGGTTGATGTATTTGCTTTAAATCTGAATAAAGAATATCTGTTTCAAAAAGTTTGTTTTTTTCTATGACGTTAACAGTGGCATATCCAGCTTTTTGCCCAGGAGGGGGCAAATTAGAAATTTCTTAAGCCGAGTCCCCCGTGCTTGTTTTGCCCTCTTGGATACGCCAGTGCTTACGGCGTAAAAAAAAGAACAGAAGTATATGTTTGCACCCTAATAGTTCGATTGCGATTTTATTCCTATGCTCAGAATAGAATAAAAGTATATGCTAACAAAATAAAATAAGACACCTTGGTATTATGGTATGATAAAATTATACGGGATATACAAGGCTAAAATATTAAAACAATTTTTATTCCCTAGAACATTATTTATTGGTGGACGTTTCGGCAAAATTTCTTGTTTTACGTGAAAATTGACTCTATTCAATAAATAGAGTAACTGTGATCCATTGAAGTTAATGATGGAGTATTTGGAAAGAATTCCGTGGCATAAGGATCGAAAATGAAGCAATACTGAATTTTTTTTAAACTTGCATTTAATACTAACGTTTCGATAAGTTTTGTATCATCTTCCGAGTGTTCATGTGACAGCATTTGAACACTGTGAAGATGATACAAAACGTATCGAAACTTTAGTATTAAATGCAAGTTTAAAAAAAATTTTAGTATTGCTTCATTTTCGATCCTTATGCCACGGAATTCTTTCCAAATACTCTATCATTTCTTGTTTTCTTCAGGAGATTTTTAAGGCCCTGAAGAAGGAAAGAAATTTTGCCGAAACGTCGACCAATAAATAATGTTCCAGCGAATAAAAATTGTTTTCATATTTTAGCTTTGTATCCTGTATAATTTTATCATAAAAGTAGGTGTATGGTTGATTTAATGGTTGAACGTCGGTCCCGTTTGTCAAGTACACCCGCTATGCGACAGCATCCATTGGCAGTTGATTTAATATCATAACGAGCACTTATTTTAAAACGTATCTCCGTGTATTTATAATATGTATTAAACGTACATACATATAACCCAACAACAGGTTCTCGTTATAGACTTGGCTTGGTGTTTGTGAACATTGCATAAGTGTGTAATGGTGTGTGTGTGTGTTGTAGATGTTACGGTTATTGCGGGAAATCCAGCGATTGTTCACAATTCCCGGTCAAAGTTAATCCGGCATTTCGTATTATGATTAACATTTCGAACGAGATTTTATGCGTTTTACAGATTGTTCAGCTACTTCCTTTTAAAACTGAAGAACAGTTTCAGAATATTTTTTGCTCAGGTGGAGAAGCAATTGTATAATTGCTTGCGCGATTCAAAATAGGATTTGAAACTTAAAAATTGTTGATTTTCAGTAGAACTAACATAACAGGGACTAAAGTAACCAGATCTGGTTTCTCACACTAGATATTAATTTACGACGTGTTCAAATCTTTGATTAACGTCTGAGTAGAACTCTTCAAAAAATAAAATTATCGACCAGTTTTTCAGATAAATATATTAACAAAAAATATATAAAATTAATACATCAACGTTTCGGTTTCAGTTCTGAAGAAGGTCCAAATCCGGATTAAAACGTTAATGTATTAATTTTATATATTTTTTCTTAATATATTTGTCTGAAAAATTGATCAATAATTTTATTTATTACGACGTCTTATTCGGTCGAATTCGGGCGCGTCATCAGAACGTAAACAAAATAAAATAATAATAATAGTAATTCGTTTCTCGACTGTATGTCGTAACAGATTCCATTCGCATCATTACTATTTTCCATCTACCACACACTTCCCGTTATTTTCTACATTTTTAAACTTCTACTTATTAATAGCAATGGGGCGAATGAAGGAATTTTAGGACATTAGGATAAGGCAGGTAAATTTTGAGTGTAGGAGTTTGACAGGTAATCGGCCACGGCCTTGAATAAGGAACCATCTCGATACTTATCTGGAATTATTGAGGGAAAACATAAAAACCTCAACAAGATGGCCGGTACAGGAATTACCGTTTCTCGGCGAGAGGCAGCAGGAGAAAGTCCCAGACACCACTGCTCCCGCCTGGATCCGAACCCGGTACATCACGAATGCGAGTCTAGTGCTCTCACCACTACGCTACACCGCTCGGTAAAAAAAGGCGTATTGCTATAAAACTGGTAAAAAAAACACAGTCAATCGAAAACCTAATTTCAAGCTTGTTTTCAATATCGCTGTAAAGATTAATTAATTATTAACTCTGTATTTTATCTTCTTAGTGATTGCTTATTCTAAGGATTAGACCGTAACATATACGTATCTAGTTGCGGTCCCGCCGTGGGCCAAGAGTCGCCGGTTCGTTCGCGTCCCCCGAACGCCGCCCCCCTGCACGCCCGTCCGTTCGTCAACCTGCGACGCGACCACTTAGCATTTTTTTTTTCATGTACACATATTTTTTTGGCGATAATTGTTTGAAAATTATAAGTTTTTAACGTTCTTTTTTCAATATCCTGCTTGTTAAATATTTTGTAAATAGATGTGTTCGAAATGAACATAAGATACGTTGTTAGTTTTCGTTTATTCTGCTGGATTTTGCAAACAGACGTTTTTAAATTGCCTGTCTCTTAGTGATTAACATTCTGTATGTGTTTTTGTAAAAAAATTCATACTGTATTTATTTATTTTCTAACAAAATTAAGTATCTGCCAGACTGAAAATATATTGTCTGTTCAATTTGATAAAATTTTTTTTTTTTTCTAAATATAAAAACTTCTTTCGTACTGATTTGTTAAAAATAATAGTAACTATTTTTCATTTCAACAGACACTGATTCATTTACGGCGTACAAAATAATTTCTTATATTTTTCAAAAACAGCGAATACAGAAACGAAAGGAAATTTTTTATCAAATTTTACCTTGCTAGATTTCACTACTAGTTTTCTAGCGCTGATTTTCTATTATGTGCTCTCTTCACACGAGACGTCTTTACAAGCAGGTGGATTCGATGCGCGCGCAGTAACAAAAGTGCGTGTTTATAGTCTCTGAACAGAACACAACACTATGGCATAGTATTTGTGGGCGTTTGTTCAAGTCGTCCACGTGACAAGATACTGCTTTCTGATTGGTTCTTGTTCATACCATAGCAGCGGACCAGGCAAGAAAAATAGTCTCTGTTCTAATTTTTAAACCTATATCTTGTGAGCAAGCAGGCGAGCCCGCAGTGACAATATTTCCAGCTTCGTACCCAGCCTACCGGCCAGGAGAAGTCCAAGCAGCGTTAAGCTCTTAGTGTGGATATTTTAACTAAAACTAGATAATGATAATGGGGGGAGGTACATGATTACGCACATTCATCTAAGTATAGCAAGATGAATGTTGTGTCTAAATTTTATGATGATCGGAGTTACCGTTCAAAAGTTTTTGTCGGACGGACAAATTTTGAGTTACATTTGGAACATTTTTCATTGATGCGCCGCTCCTATTGGTCGTAGCGTGATATAATATAGCCTATAGCCTTCCTCGATAAATAGACTACCCAACAAAAAAAAGTTTTCAATTCGAACCAGTAGTTCCTGAGATTAGCGCGTTCAACCAAACAAACAAACTCTTCAGCTTTATATAATTAGTATAGATAATACAGTCAGCGCTAATTCTACAGAGTACAGTGAGTGATTTTATAACATCTACGATAATTAATTATTGGAAGGAGAAAAATGCATAAAATCGCCACACAGGAGAAGATTATCTGATGCCGTTTTTTGTGCAATTCATGCAATAATAATGAAACACATTAAACATTACGTTAACAATATCCATATTCAGAGTTAAGGCCATGTTACGCTTGCTTTATGATAGTGAGTTATTACGTACAGGAATAATATGATGGTTTAAGGAATATTTATATGGAAATATTATGTAGGAATTTAGAATTACCAGTGTAAATTCATATAAAAAAATGCTCAACCGTTTCCTATTACCATTGTATATTTCATGTTGATTTGAAATAGTCATGTAGTTTTAGTTATAGAAATGCGACCAGGTATGCATATTGCGTTCTGATTATACGTAGTGACGCACGCTCACTTGTTTTTTTTATATAATAAACACTATACCTACTGTATTTGGTGTTTTTAATTATGTAATAAAAAATTAATTGTAAAAAAACTTAAAAATTGTCGTTCGACTAGCCAGCATCAATTATTAAAAGCTAGGTCGAAACGGCACTACTCCAAGGAGTTAGAGCTCACTTTTGGTCCAGAGACTAACACGCTAACTGCTACACTAACCTGTCCTTAGGATTAGATTAGCTTGAGCATTTGTGAATGGCTTCGTATTTTATCACAGTCCGGTAGGAAGCTTTTAGACCATACTACCATTCCGTAGGGTGTCAAATAAAAGCTTTATTGAAGCATTAATTCAACGATATATTTGTTGTACAGTGTAAACTCTATATAGCGACGCTCAAGGGACTGTGTACTCTGTGGCGTTATTGAGAGTTGTCGTTAAACGGACAGAAGAAATAATCAATTTTCTCGTCAATACACAAAGGTTTTTTTTTACTCGCCATGTTCAATGTTTGCAAGTTTGTGGGCAATTAAGAATACGATAACTTATCGATAAGCAGCTGAGCTAAACATATAAAAGATAATCCCAACAAACAAAGGAACGAATTTCTTAGAATCTTCGGTACGCATGACGCCGACAACAAGGCAACAAAATAACAAACAAGTACTGTTTGTTGCTTAATGATGACGCATTGTTGTCGTTGTTTAGAGTCGGTGTGTCGTTATTTAGAGTACGTATCATTTGTATGAGCAATAAGGTAAACCAACTAGAGTTAAGTAATTTCGACGTTTTAAGGAGTTTGTCGTTATATCGAGTTATACACTGAATCTTTATTTTTTAATTTTTTAATAATTTTTAGGAAAAACCGATTAAAAATCGATGTCCCTTATCCATATATACTTAACGATCGCCCAGAAAAATCTGAAATCATGAGCATTGAGAATTAGGTGTAGATTGAATGGAATATTATCAGGATTGAAAAATTCTAGCGTGATCGTATTGTTATAGACAATTTAATTGTTTATTTCTTTATAACTGCAGAACCTAAATTTGGCACATAAAAGGCGGGCTGATGCCACGGCACCCTAATTGTGCGAGTATTTTTTTTATTTTTCAAAATTTATCTGCAACTATTGATTATAATAATTAAACTGGGCAATTATTGAATTCAGTATTTTTGGGCGGAAGGAAAATTCCTCGGCTATCAATTCCGAAGACAGGTTTTTTATTTTTCGAAATTTAGCTGCAAATATTGATTGTAATAATAATAATTAAAGTGGACAATTATTGAATTCATTATTCTTGGGCGGAAGGAAAATTACTCTGCTACCAATTTCGAAGACAATCAATTCCGGAGACAGGTTTTTTATTTTTCGAAATTTAGCTGCAAATATTGATTGTACCTAATACTTAAAGTGGACAATTATTGAATTCATTATTCTTGGGCGGAGGGAAAATTACTCTGCTACCAATTTCGAAGACAATCAATTCCGAAGACAGGTTATAGCCATTACATACTACTCTATAGTGTATTAGTTTATTGTTCCAGTTTCTTATTAAACATGCATAACTATATTTTCATGTTTTGTTGTAGATTTCAAGAGCTCGATCATAAATTCGTGCAGATAAAGATCACATTATATAAGTTTACACGATCGTTGTGTATTATTGTATTATAAACACGTGAATGTGAACACTGAAACATCGACAATAATAAATTAGACTCAATTAAATACATTCATTAGATACACTTGTATAAATTAATTAACAAAAGGTACATACTAAGTACTTATGTACATATTAATACACCCTCCCTGATAGATACAAGTCGGTACATATGTGGCACTTTGCATATCATTTGCATATTAATGCGATGAGTTTTTGTTTTGTTAATATATATAATTATTTATAAATATGATTGATTGTTACAATTGTTTTACTCTTCAGTATGGAGAGTGGACAACGTGACTTGCAATAGTGATCCAGTTTTGAAGAGACTATACCAAATTCAGTATCTTAGTGGACTTATATGACCTCTGTTGTTGTTGAGCGTCTATGACTAGGGCCGGATTTACCCTGGGGCACCGTGAAAAATTCCGACCCATTACCGAAATTAATAAAATGGGATAAATGTTCGGTATACAATTTTTAAATAAATAAAATGATTCGTTTATAGTCAAAAATCTTTTTATTACAAACGGGATAATTACACAAGAAAACATTCTTATTCGTATTAAAAATCATAACGATTGCTCATCAATTACGAGATATTTTCAGAGGCAAAAACGTGTGACTAAAAAAAATATATTTTATTCAACTCATGCGCGTTATTCATGTTTTATCATGCCTAAAAACCGAACCCTAAATAGCCATTTACCGACTGGTGACAATTACTTGTCATAACTCAATGAAGATTCCTACTAGCTCGGCCATTGTGGAGTAATGAAAATAAACGTAACTATTTTCTGAGTCGTAACGAAATAGTAGGTAACAACAACTCCCTGTTGTTACCCATTGAGACTAAAATTGAGAGGCCGAATGTTTTCGACATGGAGTTTATTCATAACCGGCTAACCTCAAACCAAAACATTGAATCGTGCTGTTTGGTGCTGTTAGTATTGACAGTTTTTTTTATAAAGAAATAAATAGATATTTACAACATCTCATTATAATTAAAACATGAATAACGCGCAATTGTTGAATAAAATTATGGGCGCAACTTGTAGGCTAAGTCATGACACGCCATGAATGACTTAGACTACTAGTTACGCCAATAACTATAAGAATGTTTTTAACACGACTACACTTTTTGAGGAATTTTCTGTAACTCGAAAAAAATGTTTTCCCACGTTCCACATTTTGCCGCCCCTGGAAATTTGCCGCCCTGAGCACTAGTGTAAATCCAACGCTGTCTATAACTTATTATCACCATCATAATTTCTGGTCAGACTCAAAGAACAAAAACGTTCTTTGAGAGAAAAAATCGCATTATGGTCCACAAGGCGACATTCGTGTGAAAATGGTCATAACGCGACTAACTGAAAAATAGCTTAACGTGAAATTCGCGTCTTGGCTTTCATAATATTTCTTTACGTCACGCAGTGAAAAAAAAACATAAGGCGTTCTGGACGTTAGCTGATTCAACCACGATATACTACGAACGGGTTGCAAGTTAGAATTCCAGACTTTAATAGGGGTTAGGGGACCTGCAGCTCCCAGAAATGTTTTAACTGTTGTTATATACGCAATGATTGATCAGGACATCAGTTAGAAACTAAGGAAGATTTTCTTGGTCGACTTCATGATAATGAATAACTTTATTAACATTCAGGATATACGCTAGGAAAGTATCTTTGACACGCGACCTTCGCACCATCTCGTGTTTGATTTCTTTCAAAAGTGGTTCACCCAAGACTTACAAACACATGGAAACCAGCGTTATTCTTAATTGTAAAAAAATATTTACGCAAAATGTCAGTAAAAAAACTACATAAATGATATACATTTTTAAATCTTATTTTTGTTAACAAAATAACAATTATGATATTTTTCATGTATTTAATAATGATTACAGACGTAAAATAAAATTTAATTACCCTTGACGACGTACTGCTGCAGTCCATTTTTTTCCTCACTAATTCATAAGAAAAAAACGGTGCAATTGTAATTCTGGATGTTTAGTTGGTGTATCTTTAGAATCAACAACACAGCTCTTCCGATTTGATACCCTTTTCCTCATGTTATTCGACAATTAATCCTTATTAAAATGCACGCATCACATATGACACTAATGTTTTGACTGAACCAGATTAAAAAAAAAAAAAAACACGAGAGGGCGCAATAGTCGCCTGTCAAAAGATACTTTCCTAGCGTATACCTACCCCTACACACTGCCGAAGTGGAACTTCTTGTCAAGTTATGAATAATTACATTTGCGATTCATTTTATTTCAATTTTTCACTTATATAGGTATTTTAAATTTATTTTTGACAGTGGATAATAAAATGTTTATATTGCGTTTCCCCGTAACTCGTTTGTATAACCATGTGTTTTTCGTTTTTTATTCATTTTAGCCCCCCAAATCGGCGTGGTGCCGCATAAATTTCACTTAAAAAAAATAACAGAAATTCGACGCAATGTGCGTTGTAGTCGAAAGATTTAAATGTGAGAAAAAATGAGTGGTCTGGTAAGAATGCAGGCATCGCAGGTTTTTTGACTCTGGTGAGAAGAAAACAAAAAAAAAAATGTTGGGTGTTGCGTCTGCTATATGATTAGCACGGTTGTTTAAGACAGTATAAGTTACAATTTGTGAACGGGGCTTATTACCCGTAACAAATTAGATAAATTACCACTACATACGAAATAGAGTTAGGAAGGCCGAGTGTAAAAGATTTGACTTAATTTTATCGTGTTGTCATTTCGATTGATTTCGGAAATAAATTTTAAAAACAGTGCAAATATGATTAATTCTTTTTCCTAATGTGAATAGGCTTTCAGTTCCATATATTCTTGTTTTCCGGGCTTATAGCTGTGGCCTATTGGTATTTCTACCTGTCGGTTCGTCTACAACTGCGGTAGATATTATCAAAGGCGATGTGGTAGTAAAGAAGCTCAGTGGAAAGATTCGGGGTTCGTATTTCGACGGTGACGTTGTTTGAGAAATCAATAGAGCGATGTAGGGCCGTAACGTGGATTTTGTGGGCCCTGGGCAAGACCTTCAAATTGGGACCCCCTCAATAAAAAAAAAATTGAGAAAAAACTTACCATGGTTATAGTTCCTGTTCTTTCACATTTTGAAAGTTTAGTAGGTATATCACTTAATAAATAAACACAAAATAAGGAATCTTTAAATTGGTCCTGTCCATATTTTTTGTAATTTTTTTTTTATTTTATATTTATAAAGAAAAACGAATTAAAAATTTATTTAAATTGCATTCTTCTTGCTTTTTTCTCCGCAAACTCATCAATTATATTATTAAAATCTATTTCTTGCACTATGTTAGATTCAATTGATATAATAGACAGGTTCGACAAACGCTGTTGTGAGAGCGACGATCTTAAATAGTTTTTAATTAACTTCAGTTTACTAAAACTTCTCTCGCAAGAAGCGGTGATGACTGGTAGGGTTAGAAATATTTTTAAAGCAACAACGATGTTTTGGTACGATTCTTTTTAAATAAAAAGTCTAATAGCATATTCTGGCGTTTTTGGGCCCCGTCTATCTGAGCCACCAGTGGTGTTACTTATATATGTGATTTGTAATATTCATTAAAATACGAATGAAAATAATTGAGATAATTTTTTATCGGGGTAAAGTGCCCCTATTGCCCCTGCCTAGTTACGGCCCTGGAGCGATGTAACAATGTGTGTTTCTTAACAATGTAACAAACAGTAGCTATACTTTAAAATTATATATTAACATTTATATCAATATAATATCCATTCGATACTTCTAAAATTCTTGAAGTAAATTTTATAGCTTGTCAATTAAGAACTGATTTCGTTTTGTTTATTTACAGACATTTTTCTTTTCTTGCATTTGTGAACTGTTTACGTTTTGTTGGTTAGGATAATTCTAATGGCGTAACGAGAAATTTAGAAGAGATGCAGTATAATACGTAAAATTGACAATGCTGTGTGTTGATTCGCGATGGTTCGTTGATTTTTGTGGACACTTAGCAAAGTTTGTCATACAGTAATTTGTTGTAAATAATGCTTAATTTATTCGATTCTAATTATATTAATATTTATTATTGCCAATTATTTCTTGCACTGTGTGATTATCCCGAAAAAAAATCTTTTCGTGTCTTATCAAAATGGGTTGTCTACGGTATAAGTATGTGGAGGGGGGAGTACCGGTAACAACACAGGCGTGGGGGAAGAGAGAATGCCGGTCTGCCCTTAACAACGTTACGATTTGTATGGAAGTATATATATCTATGCTAAAAAATAAATTAACTTTGCGACAAAATAGTGAAAGCACTTTTGGAATCAATTTCATAAAAATTCGTTAAACAGTTTTTAGGTTAAATCTGTTCACACACACATATACAAAGAATTTTAAGCAGGTTTTGTTTATTGGGTAGCTATGGACATCAATAATGAGTTACAAAATCGTTCCATTTAAAATGCGACATACACTAAAAAAGAATATACAGTATGTAAACACGTAAGGTGCACATAGGGAAATTAGCATTGGGAAAAAATACTTGGATCAGAGTTAGCCATGACTGCATTAATTGTTATTTCTATTGAATTATCGTGGTAATCTTGAGGATTTCTGTTTTATTTTGATTTATTTTTATTTTACTTGGCTTTTTTAACAATAAAAAGCTCTTATAAATCATTATTTTAATTTTTTTGTACAAAAATAAAACCAAAAAAACAACTCCATCTGTTTGGAAACATTTCATTCAAAAATTGTCTGACTGGTATTACGTATGCGCGTTGGTAATTCAGTGACCCAATGTCTTTAGGTTCAACTCGAATAGGCGGATATATTTGATCTCGCACCATATTTAAGTATTTTTGGGAATTTAAAGTCCCATTAATAAAAAAAGTCCGATTATGTTGTAATCATTTGAATATTTTCTTCGGTAGTATACACATTCATTTTGCAAAAGAATATTATCTGTCTAATTGAAAAACAAGATTTCAAGGCTCACTCTGATCCAGTCATTTTTTCCCAATGTTAATTTCCCTATGTGCGTACCTTACGTGTTTACATACTGTATTATTTTGATAAATAAATAAAATATATTAATTATTTTCGATAGCTACCATATCTAATGCCTCTAGATAAAACAAATATACTTTAGCGATAGTAAGAGTGAGGGGTTTTTGTGAGTTTGAATTTTACAAAAAATATTCCCTCAAAATACTCAGCGTCACTTTTATGACGCTCCGTATATCTATAGGAAAAAGCTACTGTATTATTTGGCATAATCAAATCTAAATTTCAGATAACTCCTTTTATGTAAATATTGTGGTTTTATTATTTTCTCTTTTTTCGTTTGTTTTATAAACGAGTAGCGGCACTATATAATTACAATTTACAGAATTTTTGCCGCACTAAAAGTGTATGATTTATTTTATTTGATAAATAGAAGGGCAAGCACCGAAAATTTACAACAAGAATTTTTTACGACTTTTCGTATAATCTTAATGTGTTCATATACACATTCTCTAAATTTAAAAATAATAAAAAAAAGTCATATTATTTTACATTACCATAATACACTGACTCTATTCATATCGCTGTTTTCATCTCGCTCTAGCAACCAGTTTAATAAGTACAATAAAACAGAGATAAGCAAATCGTTACTAATTAGACGATAAGGGTCGCCGCAACAAAAGCTGTGTGTTTATTTTACCGATCATATTTTCATTTCAAACCGCAGTGTAGACGCAAGACGTTGTGTTTGTGTACAATACACTTGTATACAGTGTGTTCTATTAAACAAGAAATAGCCGTGGTCGTATGCCACCTACCCTAACAAAACAATACATTTTAACAGGGTCAAAACGCTCTTTGTTTCCTTGCTAGATTTGCCTACTAGTTTTCTAGCGTCGGTTTTCTTGATTGCTGTTATGTGCTCGCTTCACACGAGACGTCTTTTCAAGCTAGTTTTGTGAATAAATCCGGTGCATGCCCACTGACAGTTCGAATATAAACACACAGAGCAAAACGTGTCTGTCGTCTTGAGCAGAATGACGCTATGTTGGTTTGTGGGCGTTTGTCCAAGTCGCCCACGTGATAAGATGCTGCTTCCTGATTGGTTCTTGCGCATACCTAGCAGCGGACCTAGCAAGTAAAATAGCCCCTGTTCTAATTTTAAAACCTATCTTGTGAGCTAGCAGGCGAGCCAACAGTGACGTCATTTCCAGCTTCGTACCCGACCTACCGACCAGCATAACTCCAAGCAGTGTTTCTAGAGATGTCAAATACGCGGCCGAGAAGTTAAAAAAAACATTGAGTCTATAATAATATAATCATTCCAACAATCGTATTGTATCAATATTTTTTAACATTAAAAACATGCGGCCCCCAACTTCGTACAAATTAGATAATGTGGCCCGCAATATCATACGAGTTTGACATGCCTGCCTTAGAGCAAAGTGCATCACTCTGTAGAGGACGTCATATGACCATATATATCAGGTGGCATACGACCACGGCTGTTTTCTTGTTTCGTACTTTTAAAAGCGCGATTTTCTGTAGTCGGGTTTTAGTTTTTGAACTTACTTTTTATTTAAATTATTTTGGCATTATAATTTCATGATTATTCCCAATTTTCGAGTATATATTTATTGGAAATGTGCTAATTAAGCCCTTTCATTTGATACCCCACACGGCACCAACAAAAAATGTTTTTTTTTTAGTTCCTGACTATCTCGTCTCGAGGGCATCATATTTTATTAATGTGACAGCGGACTATCAAAACGCCTCCAACGATACCTCATTCGTCAAAACTAAAAATGAAAAACTAAAAAAATTAAACCTCCTGCAAAAAAAAAAACACTAAAAAGCGTGAAATAATAGTTTTGAGGTAGAAGCCAATTTAATATAATTACATTGATACATAATACGTTATAGTAATTAGATTGACGCCGACCTCAAGATTTTATTACTGGTCTTTTTTTAATAAGATTCAATTTAAAAAAAAAGTTTTTTAATTGACTGCCATAAAACATAATTTTATCGAGATAATAGTTTCTTCATGACGATCGGATATAGGCGATAGCTTCGTTGAATTTTGATATTTTTCAAGCTTTAATATATTATCGGGATCTACCTAACTCAAAGAGGACATACGCTATGCGTGACGTGTCGCATGTCCTGTCTTAAGGGCTGGCGTTTTATACAAGTCCAGTTCCGAGGGTCATTTTAAATTTAAATTATTCAAACGTCTTAATCAAGATTTAACGTTGCAAATGTACATGTTTATAGTGCAATGTTTTATATCAAGTCAGCTGGGTGTATTTATGATTGTATTATTAAATATTGTTATGTGTTTTGCCTTCTGTCTTTGTTAGTTTGTAACTATAATAGCTACCATTTTGCGTTGTTTGCTATTTTAAGTGTTTTGCATTTAATTGTTTTTGATTTCACGTAACGTCTTTAGGCGATTCATTGATCAAAATATTCGAGTTATCCCTTACCAGTCATTACACAGTTGTTGCTTTGTTACCAAAACAATGTACTTAGATCGTCATAAGGGGCCATTCAAGTATTGCGTAAGCAGAATTTTAGTAATTTTTGACCCTACTCTCCTTTGTCAGCAAAAGTAATCAAAGCTCTTATCCCTAATATTATGTGTCTAGAATTAGATAATATTTAAGTAGAGTAAGTAAGAATATAACTTTTCAAAAAGTGTTGAAATCCCACCAAAAACATAACCGTGAAAAAAGGGACCAAGTTCTCGTCAAAACTGCGTTTTGTCATCTTAAAAAAATAACTGAAATGTAGAAAATATGCCAAGTTCCTTGCCAACACGTTTATAAATTTACACGCCAAGTTTGGAAAATTTACATTAAAGAAGTGATCATTATTGAGCCCCTTAAAAACATTCCAAGTTTGACGTGTAAATTTTTAAATGTGTAGGCAAGGAACTTGGCATATTTTCTACATTTCAGTTATTTTTTTAAGATGGCAAAATGCAGTTTTGACGAGAACTTGGCCCCGTTTTTCACATTTATGTTTTTGGTGGGATGGATTTTTCTAGTCAATCTTTGA
This sequence comes from Xanthostigma xanthostigma, assembly GCA_963575645.1. Taxonomy (NCBI): domain Eukaryota; kingdom Metazoa; phylum Arthropoda; class Insecta; order Raphidioptera; family Raphidiidae; genus Xanthostigma; species Xanthostigma xanthostigma. Next base: position 9,482,822 of record OY754469.1, on the reverse strand, counting down.
TTAACGTCTGATTAGAACTCTTCAATAAATAAAATTATCCACCAATTTTTCAGACAAATATATTAACAAAAAAATATAATTAATACATTAACGTTTCGTTCCGGATGTGGATCTTCTTCAGAATTGATCTAAAAATATAAATAGAAACTAAATATTAATTACTTTTTATATTTTTAGATCAGTTCTGAAGAAGATCGAAACGTTAATGTATTATATTATATTTTTTTGTTAAGGAGGTTGAGCCGTTTTACGAACATAATGAAAAAAATCAGAAATAAAGTTTTTTTAATAGATTTTTTTATGACAAAATTTTCTGTAAAACATCCAAACACATTAGGAGATTTTCAACACTTTAATGGTTTAATTTTAATTTTTATTACTTCTAATTTCTTTTTTTAATTATTTACTGCAAAAAATATGTAAAATACAGATATTTACATAAATTTATTTTTTCTAACCTAACTTTGTATAAAACATTCAAAAGCGAAATACTAAAATAATTAATTAATATTAAAAAAATTATTTATTTATGCCTTTATGATAACAATTTATTGGTATCATCGACTTTTGTAAAAATGTATTATGGAAAAGTTCCCATTTAGAATTCGACTTATTTTTGATTGGGACTGTAACGCATCTTAACCTACTTAATATATTTGTCTGAAAAATTGGTCGTTAATTTTATTTATTGGATTTTTCTAGAATGCGTCCGCGACCAATACCTGATGAACTAAACCTAGCAAAAATCAGTAACTAATTCGATCAGTGTTGATATTTTCCCAGTCTGTCAGGTGCAAGTGCCGAGCATTTCACCTTGCATAATATGCACCAGCAGAGGAAGTCAATGATTCAATAACACACACACACATACAAACATGAGATGGTTGCAGAGCGTAGATACAACAAAATAAGGGTTTATACTAAACTCGTCCTGTGTGTGTATCTCTGCATATTTGATGCATGTATGTATGCGTGTGAAATATGTATTTGATTATAATAACAATAATCATAAATTGCTGTAATCGCGTGTATAAGTACCTCAGTACACACAAATACATATATACGAGTTAGTTATTATTGTGGGTACACTAGTTTATGGCATTAGAGGCATTATATGTTTGTATAACGGGGTTGATTTTCATAATGTACACACTTGTAAGGGGTTGCCAATATTACCGCTGCAGGTACTGTTTTTATTTTGTTGCGTCGGTTGTTGAAAGGGTGCACGTGCTGGGATAACTATTTTTTATAAACGCTTGGATATACCAAGTAATATAATTTTTTTCAAGGTCAAATAACCAAGGACTTCGCCGATTGCATGATTCATTCAAGTTTTACATTTAATATTTTAACAATTTCTGACCGAGTGGCATTCGAATCCCGGCGGGGCAGATGTGGCTGGGGCTTTTTCCTGCTGCCTCTCGCCGTTGTTGGCGTTTTCAATAATAAAAATATCGAGATGGTTCCTAATTGAAGGCCATGGCCGATGCTCCTATGCTCAAAATTTGTCTACCTTATCCTAATGTCTTAAACTTGTTTCATTCGCCCATTGCTATTCATTAAGTGGAATTTTAAAAATGTAGAAAATAACGGAAGTAGATGGAAAACAGTAATGCTGCTAATGGCGTCTGTTGTGACATAAAGTCGAGAAACGGAAATTAAACGCATTATTATTATTATTGTTAATAACGAACTGAAAATTTAATTTCTTAAACTGGATGGTTATAATAGATGAACAGTATTAGGGTAATTCCGGGAGAGATGGCCCTAGTAACTAAAAGGAGCTATTGTGAAGGAACTAATAAGAAGAATAAAATATTGAATTCTGCGGGAAACGAAATTTTAATTATAATTCTTACAGAACATTAACGAAATATTACTTTTAAATAAACAAAAACAAGTAATTTTAAACTTTGAAAAAACAGTAGAATTGGCCATCTCTCCCGGAGTATCCGGGAGTGATGGCCATAGGGAGAGATGGGCAGTACTTTATTTGCCTTTCCCTTTGCACTTAAGAACTTTTAACTCCTTTTTTTGATTACCACACTTGGAAGACATGTTCTCGACCTGGCTGTAATTCTCATGAAGCTAGAACATACAAACACTGCACTAAATCCAATCTTCAATTATTTTTTTTCTTATGATAGTTGTATACAAACAGCAATTTCAGCTATTTCCAAAGCTTCATCGTTAACCATTTATTTATTGTGATGTATGCAATCCAACATGCTTTTGAAATGAAGTTGTAAAAAAATTAAACTTTCTACGTACAACAAAAGCCAATATCTATCTCAATAAAGATGGAATTTAAACTTTATTAAAAATAAACAACTAATTTAGTGGAAAGATGATTTTGTTATCTTCTGGTTCAATCCGAATTACATTTTAATGTTATGGAAAGAGCCACTGGGTCACGTCTTACAGTTGATTAATTATCTCATTTCATTTATCATTTCTCGACTGTAAAATAATTATATTTAAATCAAATGTAGGTATAGTTTGTTTCGGAATACATTACTAATTAATTAGTCACTTATGCTAATAGTCAGAACTATATTAACCAGTGTTAACGAAATTATTAGGGTGTTTAAAAATAAAAATTAATAAACTAAACAAATTAGTTGAATAATTACATGAAAACAATTATATTGTTTTTTAATAAACTGTAGTATGAGTAGAGCGGAAAACTGGTCTTTGTTGGTATAGTAAGTAGTCTATGTATGTATAGATTGTGATGAAGTTTATTTTAGGTTATGCTACGCAAACGATAACAAATTTCAAGTCTCACGAATCAAAACATCACCACAACCGAAATACATTACATTTGTTACGCGTACCTCTTATAAAAAAGCTGATTCTTACTTAATAATAATCTTTCTGACAGCTGGTATCATCGCTGTGTGCAGCCATATTCATTTCATTTGGATTGCTTACGAAAACCTCGTTTGCTTTGCTTCTGTTCATTTATTGAATGGTGACTGCAAACAGGTCGCTTTCGGAAATTATTTGATAAGGGGGCATGCAACAAATACGAATATTTGCACAAAAAAACATTTAGAAGGTTCTAGTAGTTTCTGGAATGTTCTCTCGGCATCAACGTGTGTTAGATAACATTTCTTGCAGCAATTTCTTCATGTATTATGTCGCGGCGGTTGCGTGCTTTCTTTTTTTATACTTACGCAGAAAGACGGATGGTGGATTGTTTCTTCGAGTCTTGCAATAACTTACCCCAATTCTCAACCCTTACTGTGCGTATTATCAACGTGTTATAATTTGATATCAGCATAACATGTACGTACATATTAAATACACTGATACCAACCTAGGTGTTGTATCATTATCCCCGCACTTTTCGTATTTACTTGTATTTACGGAAAGTGTCTTAATTTCACTAAAGCCAGACACGCCGTTTGTCAATTGTCGCGCCAGTGTTTTTTTTTTACGCTCGTTCCGTGATAATGTACCTTTCTGGTATTATATAGCAGCCTTGCCTTAATGTTGCATTACATTGTGTTGTAAAAATAAATTTTCTTATATTAAATCCGTCCTCACGAAGCACTGCCGTGTGTTACACAATACATAAGTTAGAAGTCATGCAAAAAAAACATAGCGATTATTATTTTTTTTACATGATTTCAACCAAATACGTCACTGGTTAGTTTGATGCACTTTAGAAGAGCAATTCTTTCTCATTTTAACTCTGAGGATTGAACGGCATTATTATGAGACGGAACACTTATGGAATCGCTTCGATGTCCGTCCGTCCGTCTGTCACAGGCGATTTTCTCGGAAACTATGCGTCGTAAAAATACGAAATTTGGCACAGAGCTAGATTGCGGTGACCCGGTTACAGATGTGAATTATAACATGTTAAATATTTGATTCTGCGGATTAATTTCAGAGGATAAATCGAAAAATGAAAAAAAAGAGTGTGCTTTAGACCACACGACTGAAGTGAAACTTATTTAGGTGCACTGTGTCTTAGATATACGGAACGTAACTGGCTATGAGAGGAAGAGAGAAAGAAAATGTGCGCGCGCACCTCTGTCTCTTGCCCCTAAAGTAATATACGAAGCGTAACTCTATCTCTTTCTATCTTCACTAACTTATATCTCCCTCTCAACTTCCGTTCGCCTCGCCCGATCACACTTTTCGTAACGCTCTCGTCACGCATTCACCAGCTTACTCACCAAGTCAAGCGTGCGTAAAGAAGTTTTACTTAAAAAAAAAAGACGGGTTGCACTCCGGGAGTGCCGGCAGAAGTGAAAACTTGAATATTACCTCTAATCTCCATCCGTCTTACGAATTTTCGATCCGTTTACCCATACCTCTACTCTCCACCCGTCTTACGAATTTTCGATCAGTTTACCCATACCTCTACTCTCCATCCGTCTTACGAATTTTCGATCAGGTCACGTGTCCTGGCGCGAGTTTAACATTTTTTACCCATTACAAAAAAAGTGTACAACGCCGCTAAAGAAGTTTTCACTTCAAAAATTAAGTGAGATTTTGCTGACGTTCAAAAAAGCATATCACGTTTATGTAAGCCTACTGGTGTGTTATGACGTCACAAATCGCTGTTTCAGGGACACAGGGCGAAATATACATAAATATGCGATGTGTTTTGAACTGTGGTCAGACAATAGAGTACATTCTCTAAGTTTTAAACATTTATTGGCGCGTGAATGTGGTGCCCGACGACACAGACATCTATGCATCTCTCCATTCGCGTACTCTCTCTCTCTCTCTCTTTCCCTGTGTGAAGAGACATGAGATTCCGGGAAACTTTCAGCGAACATTCGACGAATACATAAAATACTTTGTATGATTTTGTCTGCAGTTGCAGTCGATGCATACAGTCCGTTCATAAAAAAGAGGCTGTGTTGTACACTACACACTACAGAAGTAAAACGGGTATAATTGTGAAAAAAAAAATAATGGCGCCAATCGCCGGGATCGAACTTATGACCTTTCGGTTACGAGGCAAGTATTCTAGATCTCGTCGCCAATTTAGCTCAATGTTCTACGGTCGATTTTTATAGTATGCGGAATATAGCTGCTTTTCACTTCATTTTCAAATTTTTGACATTTCATTTGTGTAGCTAACTTCACTTATAAGCTATTTTAAGTTATGAGTCGCATTGTAGATTAGCTATTTTATAGAGGGCGGGACAAAAAGAATATTTTTGTATTTTTTCTACAATATTTAAATATGCTAGTACATGTGTATTTCAAATATCAATTATGCATTCATATTGTGTAATAAAAATAGGTATATTGTGTGTGTATAAAACGAATCATTTTAATTTCATAGTTTTATTGCTTAGAATAATACGTTTCCATGTGTTAGACTGTTATATCTGTAGTAATTATATCTTTTACAAAACTTGTTTTACTCAAATTATAGAATTTTCTTTGAATACCTACGTGGGTATGCCAAGCGTGTTCCGTTCAGTTTTTAGACGAAACCTGGCTGCCTGCCTATAACCGTGGAAAGAAAATCCGGGCTCGAAGAGATTTTTTCAATCGAGATGAATTACTTAAACAAATTCAAATGCGAAAACAATTAGCTATAGATAAATTCGGGCTCTTAAAAAAGTTGCAGAGAAGTCTCTCCAATCTCCATGCCTCCTCCTTCCCTTTAGTCGGGGAAGCGTCTATGTTTTGTTATTTTTCGTCTACCGGTGATATCATCATTATAAGGGAAACGCATTTTATATCTGTGTTGGTTCGAAGGGAAAAAATACTTATTTTTGACGTGATAACGTCTTATAAATTGATGAATCACCAATATTATAAATTGATAAAACACCGGTTGCATGTACGAAAAAGTGTAACGTAACGTTCCTAACGTTCCGCCTGACCCTGTGCGTGCTTTTTGCTAATTTCTCGCTCAATTTAAATCAGATCGATTTGAAACCAGTCTTAAACGAAAGAGGAGAACATTTTACATAGATTTCGTATAACAGAATTTGCCTAAACAGTTTTTTTATACAAATTTATATAGAAAAATAGCTGTATAAATGCAACATGAAAACGGCTGAATTTCTAATGTTTAATTCAATTTTTTGACATTAGTATTCTGTGAAATGCAAAGCCTTCTAAGTTAACTATTGAAATAACTAATTATTATTAGAACATAATACTTTGTAAGTTGCAAACGTCACTTTTGACATTTCTTATCATTCCGACACCAAGGATAAGCGGATTGAAACCAAATTTTGGGAGGTTTAGGTTATGTATTACGGAATACGTTATCACGTAAAACTATCGTCCGTAAACCGACTTTACAGACAACCATTTTTTTTTTTTTGTTTTTTTCGTGAATTTTTTAAGATCTTTTCTGGTTTGATTGATTGTTCAGAATTATTGTATAGATTTAATTTATATATTCCTCCTAGAAGTCTCAGGTCGAATAATTATTACTTTCTGAATCCAACATTGCGTGATGGTCAAAAAAAGAGTGAAGTGCATAGATTATCTGAACTGTGCAATGTTAATGCTATCTGGTTGGATTTATATTGTTCATCCATTTTTAAAGTTAAAAGCAAATCAAAGAATTTACTAAAATATGAATAAACTTTTGTATTATTTTTTTAGTATTTTTGTAATACTCCTTATTTAATTACTTATATTTTAATTTTTTTTATTATATTTTTTAAGCTACACAAATATTTCAAATTATTTTTGTATGGGGCTTGCCCTGTTGAAACAACAATAAATAAATAAATAAATACATTTAATTTTGCGGGGTTTATCATGTTTTTTTTTACGAGAAACTTTTTGACAGTGCCTGATTATATCAATGAAAAATGAAAACGAGGTTGGCTGTGCGACTATTAATATTTTTGTTTATTGTTGACACGCCCTCGTAAACAAAATGCGATTAAATACTTAAGATATAAAGATTTAACTATCATCATATAAGCGTTTGACGTTGTCTATGTGCAAGCCCATAAATAATATATACAAGGTGTCGTATCTACAATTTTTATCCTGTTGTATAATTGTGGATTTGGGGCTATGCCTTTATAATTTTAGTTCAAGGTAACTGATTATAATTAATTAAGCTAAGTTAATTAAAAACATGACTTGTTTTTTTTTTTAATCCTTCAGTTGTCGCGTCGATAGTTCCTTCAGATAAACTAGAAACGATAAGTTCTTCGAGTAGCCAAATATTTTTTTGCGAATTCTGTTTGAATTCAATTTCGTTAGTTATGTCGCTCGCGACGTTCGAGTACAAGGAATGCCGGGTCCAATACGATGACTGGATGTGCCCAAGTTTGGACTTAGGAATTGCTAAATTTTATGTTCCAAAAACAAAAAAAAAACTTTGCGGATTATTAACAAATTCTATAAAATGGAACTACTTTCGTCTTTCACTGTCATTTTTTGAGTCTAATCAGAAATCGCATAATATGTACCTACGTCATAGCAACTGGTGTAGAATAACTGTATTACTATCTCACTTTGTATATACGGCCCCGTAATTGTTTTTTAAAGAACTCCCCCCAAACGCCTTCCCCTTTTCATTACGCTAAAAATCACCATCGCATCGACACGACCCCGTAATTGCTTTTTAAAAAACTCCCTCCAAACGGCTTCCCCTTTTCACTGCGCCAAGAAATACGCCATGGCATCGACACGACCCTGTATTTTTTTTAAGTTCCCCCCCCCCCCCCAATGCCGTCTCCTTTTCACTGTTATACTGGTAGATCATATTCAATATCGGAATATTTTATTGTTATGAAGTACTTCCGTTAAGTCAGGAAGAAAATTTCCCGCGTTGAACTTATTCTTAGCGTTTATCACCTTGTATTCGTTGTATGGCTATATATACAATATACATATAATTATTATTATATAGCTGTGTAATAATTAGCCGTAAAAATAGTTTTAACACAGCATCTAACTTCTGTCTGTTAATATATTTAAAATATACTGAGATATTAGATAATTTGACGGTAACGCATTTTAATAATAATTTATTAAATGCTAATTGCTTTTATATTGATTGGCAGGTTTTCGCAATTAAGGGACATTATTTTTATATCGACGGTCCGCCGTTTTAGCTGATTATTATAAAATTATAGGTTGTAAATATTTTTAATTTATTCGCTTGTCGATGCCATTAATAAAATAAGATGTTCTTTACGCGAAATCGAAATATAACCTGTTCGCAAATAACTGAACTAAATGCGACAAACTTGAAATATTATTATTTGAAGATCTTTTTTTTGGAACATTGGTTTGTAGTAAACAATTTAAAAACAAAGCTGTACCGCAGTTTCGTTTGTGGCCAACGTTCCGAAAAAAAATGTTTAGTGTATTTGCCGTAAGGTACTTACACTATTGGTTTCGTTCGGATGGCGGGACATAGGGATCAGACCAAAATTTCTCGACGTTTCATAGCCTTCTAAGAAGTTTGGCATTATTTTTGGAAATGTCCACATGCTGGAATATACCACCGAACGAAACCTATTTAAAATGGAGCCAATCGGGCCATTTTAAGGTTATATTTTGGAGTTGAAATATGTTTTTGGGCTCAAAAATACCGAAAAAATTCTCAGAATCGTTTCAAATTTGAAATTAAATCCTTTAGTAATTATTAAAATCTGCTGCTAAAATTTTAATAAAATCGGCCCGACAGGACCGTACTTATAAATTTTATGAAAACGCAAATTACTGATATGGATTTATTTACTGAAGGTTAGCTATTATACATAATTTGATACATATGCTAAATGATAATATTGAAAAAAATTCGTTTTAAGGGTGTATAAAGGGGTAAAATTTTTGATTTTGTCCAAAAACAAAGTTGTATTTAGATAATAGAGCCACACGACCTATAAAAGCAAATACACTATATTGTCGGCAGGGTTTCACACTGCGACCCGAGTTTTTTTTGTTTTTGTCATATTAATCGACTAAAAACAAAGTTACTTTTAAAATGTGCCACCCGAAAATTTATTGGACATTATTTTTATGTTTATATGGCTTATGGGAGGTGAACACACATTTGAAGGTTGTTTTTACGATCCGTACATATAGACAAACAGACAAAAAAAGACATTCACGTAATAATGTACCTATATAGGTATATATTGGGAGATTTTTATGACGAGTTTGACTGAAACAACCAGTTATAAGCTTGTTTGACATCACACTTCTCAGCTTAACCTATTCCTGTTCAGTGTAACTTTTCGGGAAAAAAAATATTTGGGTTCTTGGATGATACCATAAAGTATTAAGTCACGCCCTGGCCTTACAACCGAACCAAAAAATGATTTAAGAGTATAATACGCGCCACCGATCTATAAGGTTCGGAAGTTAGTCACAAACAACGTCGCGGTGGGTACATTTTAGAGCCGTTGTGACTCCCACCATCTCCCAGCTACCTGCACGGAACGTCGGTGATTGGCCGTGATCGCTCGTTGCCTTTGTCACTTGTCGCTTTCCTGCTTTAAAGTACAGTCGAGTACGCTATTGTCAAGTTGTTATTGTTATTTTAGTTTTGTTGAGTTGCGAGTTTGTAGTTTTTCAACAGACTGTACAAGCGCAAGCCCGCATTCGTAACTAACTTCCGAGCCTTTTAGATTCGTGGCGCGTATTGTATATTTAAACGAGTCTACAACAAATTACAGTAGAACTTCAAAGGAGACGCCAAAAAATGCATGTTATAGAGTTTTCGACTTAGGCGGATTTTGTGAGGAAAGATTCGACTTGTAGAGGTTAAGATTCTTTCTAACTAATTTTGAGTTGCTATAATATGTTCGAGATACAGAGGTCCAATTTATTTTTTCGAGTTATGGAGGGCAATGGCTTGTGGGATTCACTGATTATTTCGACCAATAGAGGGTTGAGATTTCGAGTTATTGGGGGCTTGAAAGATAGGGAACAAAACCTTTTTTTGAGTTTTGGAGGTTTTCGACTTATCAAGGTTCGACTGTACTATAGAGTTTTAAATACGTGCAACTTTTGTCTAGAGTTGACAACACAAGCGCGACGCGCTGTCTAAATGTTAAAAAAGTGTTGACATACTTGTCCTGGTTTGCAGAAAGGATTGTCAAAATAACTGATTTTTACAATGACCTTGCTGCAAAAAATTAGTTGGGTCACAATTGGGTGATATGAAAAATTTAACTGACTGTAAACTTATATTTTGAAACTGTCAGACAACTTTATGTCCCGAACATGTAAAAAATCAAATTTCGTATGTATGTTATAGCCTTTGGAACGTACTTCGACTCCATTCGGTTTTTATTGTTTTACTACGAATTCTTCGAGTTTAAAATAATATAGAACTTTTGTTGTCTTCAACTGTTTTGTAGTATGCATAAACTGGCCGTAAAATCAAGACTAGTAGATTTTATGTCCAAACCGAAAAATAAAACTATTTTTATCTATAATGACTTCTTAATAATGCGATGCTCAGTTTTTTTTTTGTTTTTGTTAATGCCACAGACATTTAAGTTTCTCGTTTGTTTTTGTGCTTTGATACTTTTGTATGTTGCGTTCACGAAACCATAACCAGGAGACCCAGTTCGAGCGTATCGGTGGACCGATATCTGTCGTATGAACTTATGAACCAATATGGCGTCGACTATTGGGTAACGCACACGTTCATGGCTTACATGTGTGTATAGTGTCAGTGAAATTAAACAAATGGCGAAAACAGGCGGAAAAAACCGAAGTTTTTCCAAGTAGCAAGATAAAAACGTCAGAGAACGGGCCCGTCTCGAAACACGACAAGTATAGGAATCTTGGTCTCCTCGGCGCGACGGCGGTCGGTCTGATGCAGTGGACCACGTAATTTCATAGAAGTCTGTTGACGACGACAGATGTGCGCGCACGTTTTTACCTATACCTACCTTGTGCTGCTCATTGTGAATATGGAGTTTAAAATTGATATTGATATGGATTTATTAATTAGCCTTGTTCATAATAGGCCAGTGCTGGAACAAGACTTTAGAAAATTACAAAAATAAATAAGCAAGACATAACGTACTTGAACTTCTTCGCCCTTCATGTATAGAACTGATATCTATAACAACGGGCGCGCTCACGTACTATATTAACGGATCGTGTACAAAGGTAACCGTTTCGCGTCGGCCCGTTACCCGTTGACTAAAATGGTCGTTAACAAGAGTCCTGACGCTTCAAGTTGAAAAAAGAAAATTTCAAGCTTAAATGTATTTTTTTTTTCAATAATTATTCATTGTTGTTCAAACCAAATTAACACAGCTGCTTAGTAGCTTTTTTTTATAGAATTACGTAATTCAGTTATATGTGCAGATCTTTGCTTTTTTTTGCAGAGGGAGGTAACGTAATACCATTGCTTTTGCTGCACTAATTATATAGAGGATTTTTCTCACGAATTTCAATACAACAAAATACTGAACAAGCACACATAATTCGTACATACAATCGTAATAATATAATAATAGTCCGCCTACAATTGACAGGTAATGTACGTTTTACCTGTTCACCAGCCATAGGGATGGGAAAACTGCACCTTGGCGTCGACGGCCTTGCAGTGAGACATGTCATTTACATTAGATAGCACGTTTGTTTTATGACCCTAAGGAGCGACGGCGTAGCGTTGAGTCGGGGGCCGAACATAACCGAAAAGAACCGAACTGTCTATGCCCAGGCCAGGGCTTCAGCTTCAGCGAACTAACTTTTGTCGTTTGTTTTGGTTAATTTAATTGAATAAATGTGTTTTTTTATAGTTAAGGTGTGGCCTTAATGCACAAAATCTCAGATTTGAGAAAATACTATTAGTAAAATCGTCACTAGCTCCTTACTATTGTTATGCAATAGCCGAGCATACGTTGACTCTAGACAACCATAAGATCCTTTTTGAAGAAACCAAAGTTATAGACAGAACATCGAGTTACTTACCCACGTATATACAGAGAGGCCATAGAAATACATAAACTCACAAATAATTTCAACCGCAGAAATGAAGGTTTGAATCTAAGTAAAACCTAGACACCAGCACTGTGCAATATCAACCCACTGAATGGAACGACCAATCACAGAAGAGCATACTTCGACCGAGTAGAGAACACGAGCACGCTGACTATAAAAGACGGAAGTACCACACTTGTCGACACATTTACCTGTGAGCAGCCTAGAAGGACACTTCGCCCGCTACCACATCGCTTTTGATAATGTCTACCGCAGTTGTAGACGAAACGTCAGGTAGTAATACCAATGGACCACGGCATACAAGCCCGGAAACCAAGAAGATTTGGATCAACACCGGCCGTGAAAATCTAGACACTTGGATATTAACTATTAGTTTACAAATCCAAGCGAGGCCGAACCGGGCCGCTAATATCATGATATCGCACGTTGAAAACAAAAGTGGCATTATGTAAAAAATGACATTTTACAGTAGAGCATTTTTTAATTTTAATATTATTGTTTTGTCCTAAAAAAGTTACTATTAAAATACTGCTTATAGAGATTTTTTTGTTAATAATGAGACAATTTATTATTGTTTTAATTTATTTTTTGACCACAATGTTAAAAATAAAGTTATTAAAAAAAAGACCTTTTAACAATAATTTTTTGTTTAGTGTCTTTGTTGTCATAAAGTGACACTTTTTGCAGTTGAAGTCTCCAATTTACTGATTGTAAATTGGAGACTTCAACTGCAAAAAGTGTCACTAAACAAAATGTGTCATTTTATGTATTTACTTACTTGCATTAATTTTTGTAGCAACTGTAATCGCAGTAAACTGTCGTTTAACAAAATGTGTCACTTTTTCACTTACAGCGACGTGCGTACCAAACAACTGCTTTGACACAATCAAAATAGTGTCGTTATATCAGTCATGACCATGGGCAATTCTTTCAAAATATAAAGTGACACTAGCTCAGTCTAGCGGAAGTAAGTGGGTTTATGAGCAAACGAAAATTTTCGTATAGTGACACTTTTGCAGTAAAACCTGAATCTTACAAAAAGTGAAAAGTCAACTTTTTTATATAGTGTCACTATTGTTTTCAACGTGCGATATATCAACCGATAATATATCCTTGGGCCCCGGCTAAAGGTAGATTGATGAAGAATTGGAAGCAATCGCAACCCTGATCTCAACTACCCTATGTTCTATTGAACGGCGATCCTGCTTTATTGGTTTAAACAGGTATAAATGTGCAACACAACAACACATGACGTTTATTGTGAAAACTTTAAACGACTTTATTTTGCCGAATTCGCTCCGTTTCCGCTGTTAAATGTCTGTCATTGTATTGTTGATTTGCTCTTTGTTATTTATGAATCCTCTCTGACAAGTACCTGTTTTTTTTTTTTTTTTTTTTTTGTTGTGATTGCACTTATATTTTTTTAACTAGCAAATGATGCAAATACTTTTGTGTGTTTCAATTTTCACAGAACCCCGCAATAGTAACTCGGTAAGATGTCACGGAAGTGACGCTTTTGGTGCGGCCAGTTCCGTGGTGCAAAATCCGCGGAACACTGGTGCTCGATAAAGACTCAAAATGTTTCATTCCTTGCCGCAAGAAATAAAATGTCTCAAAGGCAATCAGTTAAAAAAAAAAGTTAAATGCACATTTTGTAGGAACTGTGCCTTATAATATTTCTTCTAATTGGTTTGACGACTGTATCCATATTTGGCTCAACAAATAAAGAGCTATTGCACATACCGCTTCACTAGTGGTATGTGCTCTATTCTATTCTATTCTATTCTACAAATTTTATGTCAAATGAAATATCCTATAACTCTAGATTCTAGTATAATGCTTGATGACTTTTCTGTAAGATTGGAAAACCTTTTATATTAGCGTTGAGATGAAAATTCGAAAACGCTTAGAGCGTAATTTATATATCGGTTTTCCTTTGTACAAGAAGTATGCCGAGTTCAAGACCTTTGGTATTTAAAGAATGCTGAGTTCCAGCACACATTAAATAACGCCTGAAGAACTTATTCTGAAGCATTACATGTATTCGAAGCAATTTTAATGTGAAATCGAAATAAATGCTTTAAGCAATCGCGGATTTAAGAACTAACCAAATCCGATTGTTTTATTTGAATTTATTTGAAAGATATTTTCAGTTGAAAGTTTGTTTGTTTTTTTTTAAGCCGTACTAGGTCAGGGATCCGCAACCTGCGGCTCTTTTGATGTGAAGTTGCGGCTCTCCAGTTCCATACGCAAAAAATAATTATTTTATTATATAAACCCTTAAAAATCGTCCAATCGATTCATGATTGAGTACCATCTCTCAGTCATTTCCACTCCCGTCTCACCCGCACCGCTCCCGTCACGACGTGTCGTCCACGGATATATATTATACCTATATAAGGAAATACTGAAACGAAAATGTTTAGTGGCTCTTTAAAAACTGGGAAATTTTGTAAATTGTAACTTTTGGCTCTTCCGTCTCTAAAGGTTGCCGACCCCTGCACTAGGTGAAGCTAGTCTTTCTAGGCGGACCATCACGAAGAGGAGAGATGATGGGTCTTTGAAAGAATTTTAAACATTTTTGCTCAAAAAAATATTTCATTAATAAGTTAATAAAAATAACAGATACTTTTTAATGGCGTTTATGATCGAATATTACATTATTAGCGCGTTGAGATACTATCGTAGTTAGGGAGTTTATTCATGGTACGGCACTGCGTAAAGTGAATAGCAGTGGGCGGAGTGGAAATTTGACGTACACATTACTGTTAAAAATTTCACACCGATACGTCTCTTGGTGCCTAACCGGGAAAGGGTTAACGAATTTTGTAAATATTATAAGAGTGACATTAAAGACGTATCGTATTAAAATAAATAGCTTATGCAATGTGCATCTCGTTAGCAGTTGGGGGTAGATAGAAGGAAGTATGTACTAATAACGATGTTATTTTAAAATATCACTATCGTGTAAGATGGCCAACGTTACATTGTATTTATAATTGCATCTAAAAATAAATGTGAGTTAACCAACAATTGACTTACATTTTATGCGGATAGTGTATTTCGCCGAAGTTGATAATACGACCGCGTCGTATAAATATTTCATTAAAAAAAAAATTGGTTGTCTGTAAAGTCGGTTTACGGACGATAGTTTTACGTGATAACGTATTCCGTAATACATAACCTAAATTCTACATATAATAATTATAATAATTCGAATCTATGATATTGCATCTTTCGCTTCAAATTTAGGTTAATTTTATGTATTAAAATACTCACCACCTATAATAATAATTGTTTTTTTTAACTTTCTTTCTTTCGTATTTATTTTAAGTCTCAAAGATTAATTGTCGTAATATTTTGAAAACAATTGTTTCACTGTTTATATAAAATTCCAAAACCTACTTACAATATTTAAGTATTTTCATACGTCAAAAAATTGATTTTTATAATGATAAAATTTGTATGAAAACGATTTTTTCGAGAGATGAGACCTAGCTAAAACGTTTTTTTGCCCCCCAAAATCCCTTTTCAGTAAATTTCATCCAAATCGTTAGGGCCGTTTTCGAGAAAAGCACGCACAGGGTCAGGCGGAACGCTAGGAACGTTACACTTTTTCGTGCATGCAGCCGGTGTTTCATCAATTTATAAGATTGGTGATTCATCAATTTATAAGACGTTATCACGTCAAAAAATCTGTCTTTCATTAAATCAGTGATAATTTGAATCCCATGAAAAGACATCTCCTATACACGGTCGGTTTGGATCAGATCGGAGCAAATCGAAAAGAGCCCTAAGCACTGGCGTATCCAGAAGGGCAAAACAAGCACGGGGGATCCGGCTTAAGAAATTTCTAATTTGCCCTCTCCTGGGTCAAAAGCTGGCTACGCCCATGTTAACGTCATAGAAAAAGACAAAGTTTTTGAAACAGAGATACTTTATTCAAATTGAATGCAAGTACATCAACCAATCCTATCATCGGAGACATCAGGGAATAACATCGAAGAAAGAGACGCAGATATATTTTCGATGCGCTTTATTGCCTTCACTCACCTCACATTGAGTAGATAGACAATGATTCATATAGTAAATAATTAAATATATAGTTTTGCATCATCCAATCTAAATTATTGAACTTGACTTGCGGCTGAGAAGTTACCGATATTATTTTTTTAACTGTATACTTCTAGTGGATATCTTGCAATGATTTTTTAAGCTTTTGAAAAGCACAAAACTCTTCAATCCAGAATGATGAACTTTTTTTTAAATAAGAGAAATATAGGTTTGCGTTAACAAGATAATTAAATCGAAATGTTTATTTACACGTTAATGGCCAATGAATTAGTTTTATTTATTTTGATAGCGGATTAATCCAAGTACGTACAGATGACAGACTGACAGCTCCTCTGGGATTCGGTATTGCGACATTATATATGATACTGTGTATCTGAGTATGAACCATTTGGTGTTTCCTCTGCACAAACATGTGAGCCTGGTAATATTATGGACGATGTGTGTCAGTTTGGGACATCGATGTTGCATGACGACCGTTTTAAATGATTAAAAGTGAACAATAATTTACACGTAATTAACATCGATGTTATGGCGCGAAAGTTCAAAGAGACCTTCTCTCGCCAGATTGCCATGTGTCTGTAGTTATCTATAGTATGAACGTAATACTGGAAAGTGTGTGTGTTTTTGTATGAATGTAGAACAGTACATAACTCAGTACATGCTTTTTGGACCATTCCACACCGAACTAAAAACATTGCAGACAGGTTAGATGTTGGAGATAATCTCCGAAATTACTCATCCGATTTCAAGATTGTTTTCACCAACATTTAAGAATGGACCTTCAGGATGGACGTAGACTATATATTATCGCTTTAAAATAAAAGCGCTTTTCGTGGAGACCAAGTCGACGAAAAAATATAGGTGTAATGATTTTTGAGAAATATAATAGTATCATATCATTGCAGGATTTTTCTCCTTGTGGAGTAGATTTGAAAAGAGGATATTGTGCTTCTCACTGTGGAACATTGAGAACAATTTAGGAATTTTCCTGTCCGATTTAAATCTAAATAACTTATACGAAAAAATAGAGCATTACCTTGATGAACTGTTGTTCCTGTGACCATAAATACGATTTCGATTGCATTTATGCAGTTCAGAGTGAATCGATACTTACGATTGGTAAAATATTCAACAAACTGTCAAAAGCTGGACCCGCTATCAGCAAACCACTGACTGGAGCTCGAATCCAGGAAACTTACATGGGAAAAGAATGTTTGTGGGCCCTTCAAACAGGCTTACAGAGGACTTGATCAAACTCAACAGACTTAAAATCAGGAAAGTGGTTGGGCTTTTAACCGGTCATGCACCCCTGAGAAAACATGTACACACGATGGGGATACGTCAGGAATCGACACAATGTAGATATTGAGAAATGGAGGACGAAACAGCCAACCATCTACTGTTCGAATGCGAGGCCCTAGCCTACAGGAGAACAACCATCTTTGGATACATTGATGAGAGTGGAATAATTCCTCAGGACAATCTAGTCACCAACCTTCTGGAGTTCATGAGAAGATCCAAATTATTGGAGGACTAGATCCAGGTCAAGGGAGAGCACAAAAATTCTTCTAGGACGTGAATAACGGGCTATTAAGCCATAACCCCTAATTTATTCATTCATTCAAACGATTGGTCGTTTTGATGTAAAGAAGGTGATTTTCCAACCAGTGTGTACATTGCCGTACCTAAAATATAAAATACTGTATAAATACTATACTAAAAGCAACGCAAGTTCGGGAGCCGAGTGTTATGATTATTTATATTATATTTAAATGGTTTATTGCTGTCAAGATCTAAGACGGCTAGATGTACTGTCCGTCTTTTGATGTTATTTATAGGACGTGGTGATAGAATCGGCGGCATGGTGTTGTTGCTACTGTACTCGTGTGGATGAAGAACTAGCGCCGTGCTCATCATCTCATTAATAAACAGATGCGTCTCTTACTGTTCCTCAGTCAACCTTCAATTCGAGTCCAATGCAAAAACTCGCCAGTGAGACATTAGTATAGGTGCTGATAATGTCTTCTCAATGAGTATTTTGGTCAGAGTGCCCGACGGCAAAAATTTTACTGATAACATATTCGCGGCCCAAACTTTGTATATGGCTTCATTAGGCCTAGTCTGACACCTATTTCCTTTACGACTTTTCTTGATTTTGGGGCGTTTTACCTCTAAATTTTCCGAAAGATGTCGTTTTGACGACATGTAAAAAATTTATAGATACTGTTTGTTTTTTAATTGGATAGCTTAAAAACTTCAACCAAAACGCTAAAATAATGTTCTCTGACAAATAATATGTGCCATATAAATGTCTGACACCTCGAATATGTCGAACATATTCGACGTGTCAGACATTTTAAATAGTACATGTTATTTGTCAGAGAACATTATTTTAGCGTTTTGGTTGAAGTTTTTTTTAAACTATCCAATTAAAAAACAAACAGTATCTATACATTTTTTACATGTCGTCAAAACGACATCTTTCGGAAAATTTAGAGGGAAAACGCCCCAAAATCAAGAAAAGTCGTAAAGGAAATAGGTGTCAGACTAGGCCTAATGAATCCATATACAAAGTTTGGGGCGCGATATCAGTAAAATTTTTGCCGACGAGGACTCTGACTATTTGGTTTAATGAATTTTTATGCAGCGACTTTATCAAAATAAACCCTTCTTCAATGTATTATTGTTTTTTTGTTACTCTAAAGTAGGGGTGCCAGACTGATTTTTCTAAAGCAGCATTTATAAGATTTAGGATGGGTTGGCGGGCCAAGACTGAAGTAAAACTTTTTCCTGTCATAATTTGTTATTATTTACTCGAAAATTCACAAAATATGAACTTTAAAATGAATTTACAATTTTATTCTCCTTAAACGTAGAATATTTAATGTATTGAACAAAATATTAATTTATAAAATTGTTCAAGAACGAAATTAACAGTCTAATGTAAGAAGAAAGAAATATAAATATAAAGATAATGAAAACAAAAGTAATACATTGCAATTATTTAGCTCTCGTTGGATTTTAAACGCAAATCTTTATGAAATATTACTTAGCTTTTCAAGTTAAGTAGGTTTACAAAACTTTTTTCTATCACCCGATAGCGCCACTGGCAAGTAAAGTATGTGTCATTCTATTTGTAGTACTGCTTATATTTTCGGCAACCTGATGGCGCCACTAGCCAGTGAAGTATTTGTCATTCTCTCTCTATCTTCACTAACTTAGGTATATCTCCCTCTCAACTTCCGTTCGCCTCGCCAGATCACACTTCCGTAAATCTCTCGTCACGCATTCATCAGCTTACTCCCCAAGTCAAGCGTGCGTAAAGAAGTTTTAATTCAAAAACTAAAACACATACTTTTAAATCATTATTTAGTTTAAATCAGTTTTCAGATAAAGGTAATAAAAAGGGTAAATTATCTTGAGCTTGATGATTCAGACACCTGAGGTCTCTTGTTCATTGATGTCAAGTGTCTAAAATCCTCGCTGGATAGATTCTGGTCGCGGGCCATATCTTTGGACATCCCTGCTCTGAAGTTAAATTGATCAAAGATCAGTGCGATTTTACTAATCTAAAATTATAATTATTTTGTTTAGTGTGAAGATGATTCTATAAATCGAAACGATCGTGTAATAAAGGAATAATTATATTTATGTCTTATCATAAAATCATTATTACTATTTGATTGAAATACGAAATTGATCGCGTGCGTTATTTATTCCGAAGTTGAATAGATAATTAATATGGACAGATTGCGGTAATTCGGTCCCGTCCGTTTGGAGTTTTTTTTTTATTTCATCACATCATTAACACAATTGGTCGGCTTGTGTTTAAGAATGAACAATAAAATTGTAATAAAAACACAACACACAATGGCCCTTTTATGGAAGCGTTGGTGTTTTGTTTGAAATGCGCGCAGTACGCTTGTGCGTAGACTCCTTCGAGTCTTTTTGCAACGCCAACGGCCGAACGAATACCTCGTTATGATTTCCGTTTTACATATATTTCAAACGGGTTTATTGCAATACTTATATATGTAGCGTATCTACTTATCATTATTGTATTTTTCTATAAAATAGCTGCTTTTCATGCGTGTATAGCGGTCGTAAAATGTCTCATTTATTACAAGTGCATAAAGTAAAACAAACGTATAGGCGACCTAATCATTTCAGCTGTCATTTTCATAAACCACTTAGACCTACCAAAAGAATTATATTATGAAAAACAAAAGAAGACGCCAATAATAATTTTCATAGAAGTTTGTTACATAATTGAACTGTCAAAAATGTTTAAAATCATATATATTAATACGCTAAGGTTAAAGATGTTTGCGCCTCCCTTTTTAGAAAAAACCTCACAATTTCTCCACATAAATTATATAGGCATTTTACAGATGACATCGACAACTAAAAAATTTATTATTGCTTTTGTTTTTGCAAATTAATTAAAATACAGCAACCCTGAACAACGTCTGCCATCTGACGGCTTTAATTTTGAAACAACGTCAACTCTTCGATCTGTCATCTGACCTTCATATTGTAATACAACAGACACAATACTGCATACTGCCATCTGACGACTTTAATTTTGCAACAGCGAGCAACGCTGAACAACGTCACAGCAATGCTGCATGATGCCATCTGACGGCTTAGCTCAACGCTTTTGCTACTTGCGCCTATGACAATTTTAGTAAAATATTTCTTCGATCTGTCATCTGAGCTTCATATAGTAATACAACAAAAAGAAGAACGTTATAAGCAGTGTGCAAAATTAGAAACGAATTGAATACCTGCCATCATATTTAAAAAATAATTTTGTAAAGTGATAATTATTACCTATACTTATTTAGTGCGAATAATTCGCACAGGTCACACTAGTGTACTGAACTCTTTTATAGGGGTACATGCAAAAATATATATTATAGCATGTACAGGGTGTGGCATTTATCTCGAGACAAAATAATATTTTGGTTGGACTCGATTATTTCGAAAAAAGTTTCAGACAAAAATTGTCGGGCACCGAGGAGGCTATTGCAAGGTCCATATTACGAATTCCGATCTAGACCGGAAGTGGTGTTTTTAGATCATAAGTCGATTTTTGTAAATGGAAACATCCATTTTTTACCACGGATTTCGACTGAAAAACGATAAAAAAAATTCTTTTTGTTCTTTATTATTATTTGATTAGCCCATATTTTGTCCATAAAATGGTTATAAAGAACAAAAAAAAAAGGATCTTGAAACAACAAAATACAAGTGTTTCTAGCCGAAGACTTTCTTTTTCTTCCTCAAATTTCGAGAAAAACTATGTGGGACGGGATCTCTTTACGCTCTCTGAACACCATTTAAATTAAAAAATTTCGAGACAGCCTGATATGTCTGTCTATCTTTAATAGGCAATTTACAAATCCGGGAGAAGTCAGACCGGGCTGCTAATAATATCTATGTCGCGCCATAGAAGAAACGATAATTAATTTATTGTATTTGTTTATACTGTGTACGGTGCTTTTATGTGTGTAGTTTTAGATCAGTGCCCGTAACACAGTCCCTATTATTATAACTAATTACAACATTTGATAATAATTTGTGTACTCTAATAGTTACGAACTTGTGTGTATGTGTATAATGGCTCTTCCACGCATCATATATAGATCTTTATCTTTATATCGCGATATAGACATGTTGAAGTCAAATTATTATTATATTAATATTAATGCATTATCGCGCATGTTCCTGGGAAGAAACCAGATCTTAAAATAATTATACACCTACTCTTTATGCCCATGCGCAAAACAGTTCCGAAAACGCAACGTTCACGAAACGTTTGTTTCCGAGGAATGATCTTGTTCCACAGTTCTAAACGGACAGAAATATGCTTCGTAGTGTAAAACGTCGAACCCAGCTGACGCTCGACATTCGGAAGTGGACGACTACTCCGTCCTGCGGCCATTGTTGGATTTGACGAATGGTGACAGTTTCGTGATGAAATCGGACTATATTCGTTCACATGTCCCTTTTTGATGAAGGTCCAGTCCGCCTTCACCGAAAATTGTGATCGTGATGTCGTTCGATTCGGAATGACATCTAGAAGCTTTTTGAAAAAATTGGTGTGCGGGGCGAAACAGTTGCAAAAGTTATAAACATTTTAGTAAAAGATAAAATGGGGGTTTGGTTTTTTGCGAATATCTCAAAAACTATTGCAAGTATCTGAAATCTCAAAAAAGATTGTGAAAGAGCAGGAAATTTCCTATAAAAAAGTCCCATCTACCGAAACTCTACCGCCAATATTTCTAATTTTAATTTAGAGGTGAAAATAGGGCAACATTTTATTTTTCTATTTTTTATGCGACGAGCTAGAGGACGGAAATATTGAAAATTACATAAATATTGAAAAAAAATAAGGACCATATTTCGAAAGTACTGATGTTTAGACTCGTGTGACTATTAAATGTCACAGCTCGTGCATAATGAATGTCTAAATACAACAATTTTACACATCCCTGTTGAAACTGTAAAATCATATTCTAATTAACTTATATCAATTGTACGATTTATTTATACAATGCTTTTATAGGTTTGATTTTCATATCGCTTACATTAATATTAATTACATATTTATATTGCAGTAATTAATTAAATATGTAGTTTACATTTTATTAGTTTTCAAAATGAAATTTGCATAACATTATTATTCTATTAAAAGAAAAAAAACTCTCGGACATTCGTTTCGTTTATTCAATTGAATTATTTCTGACAGCATTTAAAACAATAAACTCTAATTAATTATAGGGCATTGTTTATTAGCTTTTCGGCCCGGCTGCGTCTTTCCGTTTTTGTGCATTCGGCAGGAGGCGTTATTGCCTCCAAACGAACACGGTATTGTAATGCAGCAAAGCGTATTTACTATAATAGCTGCGGCGAAAGATGAAGCCACCGCGTCATAGTATGACGTGAACGCATTGCGCCCGCCTTCTAGCTTGCTATTGGCTGTTTCGGAGATCCATGTGCGTCGAGTGTTAATTTTTTTATTCTACCGCTATAAATGGATATGTCGAATTTATTCCACACGCCACTGTCTGCGGGCTAGTAGGCGTTCACTACCATATTATTGATGACGTGCCTGGCTTCAACTCTCAGCGCGGGCACTATATTTCCTCCAAATCAGTATGGTTTTGTAATGCAATATTAACTTGAATAAAAGCATGTTTGTGTGGAGGCAGTAGCGCCTGCTACTGAACACGATTTTGTAAGTTAATATTGCATTACGAAACCGTGCTTGTTTGAATGCAATAGGGCCTCCTGCCGAATGCGCAAACAGAAACACGCGGCTCGGGTTCGCCCGAGTAAAGTTTGATTCTGCAACGGGCATCAAATTTCTCTTGTAATTCAGTCAGCTCAGAAACATTTTTCGCTTACTGCTCATCGCCTTTTAACCGTGGCACAATAATAACAATAAATCAAAATTACGTATGTAAGTACAAATACATAGTTATTTTTATTGCTAAGGTTTTTACGCTTTACGATATACAATAAGCGATTTTTATGCACGGGACGGTATTCCCGTCCCATGCATAGAAACTGTGCCGCTCATATCAGTATCGTGCTGAAAAATGTGAAATCTATAAAATGCGATTTGAAAAAATAATTGCTAAAATAAAGTTTTCACAACACTGTAAAAATAATACGCGTAAGTTTGACAGCGTGATACGAATTAATTTGTAGCTAGAGGTATTTTGAAAATGCGATGATTATAATGATTAAAGGTAAAAAGACTACAGACGAGAGGCGAATATTAAATAAATTACCGAGCATTTAAAGTTTTGACATGGATATTAAGAGTAATTTTTGTAGTGAGTGGACTTAAAATATATAATTTTTGTATTAAAATTATTCAACGACAAATTAATTCATAATCGTCGTCACGGTCTATAAATATGTAGACATTGTACATGTAATATGTATTGTACGTATTATCTGTGCACAGTTTACTACTGTGCAATCGGCGAAAGAAGACCGGTGGGGAAAGGGCAAGAAGTCGTTGATGTGTTCCCAAATTATCGGAATTCATAGGCGGCGCATAGCAAGGCATGCAAACAATGTATAGCTTTAAATTTTAAGGCATTATTTTGAGACTCTAACTCGCACATTTTAATTACATTCGCTATGACCTCACTAGCGCCACTTCTAACTGTTTTTCCCTTTTTACTTTCCATTTTGATGATATTCAGACAACACCCCTCAACTTAGTCCGTGGACGCACACCTATGTACTGTCTGGTGTTAGCAAGTGTCGCTGTGTAGTCGTACAGCTATGGCAATAGTACAATTATCGCGATACGACAATTGCGACACGTTTGGTCGACTGGACTCCCTTATTGCATAGAAGCGGTTCCAGGATCATTACCTTTTACTAATATTATGTAATATAAAATACATGTGCGCTCTTCTGCAATAAGGTCATAGGACTACATTCTATAGACCGGTCTTCTTTTAAAAATCCAACAGTACGTAGATATGTTTACTAGTGTACTTCTTTAACACTGCCGCAATGCTAATTTGTTTGTTAATTTTAAATGTTCAATAGAAATATTATTATTACGAAAATATGCGAATTACAATTTTAATATTATTTCATTCATAACCGCCGCCAATTCATATTCTTACAGATGTTTCAACAGCATGAAGTCAGTTTAGCGCCCCGGTCCGGCTTCGCCCGAATTTGTAGATTGCCACCGTTTTTTTCGACTACTCACGCTACAAAATCGGCCTCTTATTTTAACGCGATAATATATTATAGCAGTAATGGCAAACCTTATTGAGAAGTGGGTCAAATTTTGTTAATTATTTTTTTTAGTACTAGCTCGTTGGCCAATAAGTCAGTGGCGTTACTTGATGAGGAAGAGGGTGGAGGGTTAAATATTATTTTTTTTTAGTTTCGATTTTTTTTTAAGACGATACTCGACGTTGTATGACTATGCTGGATTCAGCGTGTTTTTTTTTTTCTATAAGCATGATGATTTTGCCAAAGTTCCGAAAGATTTCGGTTTCGTCAAAAATCGCATTTTTTTAAAGGATGCCTTGAAAAAAATGCACAAATCGAATTCTTTAATATGCTTTTGAAATTGAGAATGCTTACGGAAAAAAATACGCTGAATTCAATGAGCATAAGCAAACGTCTATATCTCATTTAACTTGGAAACTACGGCCATTCGAAGGTTTTATCTGATTGTCTGAAAACTATAAACGCAGATAACTTCTAAACCAAAGACGTACAGACGTTTGTTTGTGCTCATTGGATTCAGCGTGTTTTTTTCTATAAACATAATGATTTTGCCAAAGTTCCGTAAAATTTAGGTTTTCGTCAAAAATCGCATTTTTTTAAAGGAGTATGCCTTGGAAAAATTGCAAAAATCGAATTCTTTAATATACTCCTGAAAAATGGATTTTGGTCCGCGCAAACTTGAAAAAAGTGTGATGTATTCGAGTGGCGTCAGTATAAATATGCACAGTAATGATTTGTGCATAATGATCATGTGTTGCTCTCGCACCTGCTTATTAGGGAACCCTGTTACCGTTCTTTTGATACCAACATTTACAAACATAAATATTAAATACCTAGGTAAATGCTTACCAACCTTTATATATGT
This sequence comes from Xanthostigma xanthostigma, assembly GCA_963575645.1. Classification (NCBI taxonomy): domain Eukaryota; kingdom Metazoa; phylum Arthropoda; class Insecta; order Raphidioptera; family Raphidiidae; genus Xanthostigma; species Xanthostigma xanthostigma. Next base: position 9,457,171 of record OY754469.1, on the reverse strand, counting down.
GTGTTATGCAATTATATGTTTAATTGTCCAAGATCTTACTACTGATAACCATCGGAATTTTTTTAAGACATAAATATAATCTTGTTAAATAAAATGTGTAATGCTGAGTATTCCCAAAAAAAGAATTATTTTTCCTCAAAAAATTAAACCAAATCAAGTTTTTGTAAAAGGGAAGCATAAAAATACTTCCAGTTCACGTTATATAGATAGACTAGCGGTCCCGCCCGGTATCACCCGGGTGCAAAAGAACGAATGGGGAAGGAAGGGACATGAGTACGCATATTCATCTTAGTTTGCCGAGATGAATGTTGTGTCCAAATTTCATGATGATCGGAGTTACCATTCAAAAGTTTTTGTCGGATGGACAAATTTTGACTTAGATTTTGCATTGATGCACCGCTTCTATTGGTCGTAGCGTGATATTATACAGGGTGAAAAGTATAATTTTGTCATGCTCTAGAGGGTGGATAGAGATCGCGGAGACAAGCATTTTTAGTATAAGAACCCATGTCCGGAAATGCACCGTTACGGAGTTAGTGCGCCGGGTGTCGGGAAGACAAAGGTGATGGAAAACGGGCTCTGAAACGTTTGGCCTGTACAGTTTACTGTAATAAATGTTAACAAAACATTAGAGTACACTGACAGGCTACAAAACTAAACAATTACAACTTTGAAAAGAACGATACGGCGAAAAACGGTTGGTACAGTACAGATCACTAACTCCGTAACGGTGCATTTCCGGACATGGGTTCTTATACTAAAAATGCTTGTCTCCGCGATCTCTATCCACCCTCTGGAGCATGACATAATTATACTTTTCACCCTGTATATTCCTCGATAAATGGGCTATCCAACAAAAAAAATGTTTTTCAATTTGAACCAGTAGTTCCTGAGATTAGCGCGTTCAACCAAACAAACAAGCAAACAAACTCTTCAGCTTTATATATTAGTATAGATTGATAGACGATCGACAACAATCTATAAGTTATAGAGATCTCAAATGTCCGAAACGACTAGGCCGATTTTGACGGGACTTTCACTGGCGGATAGCTGATGTTATAAGTAGTAACTTAAAGCTACTTTTATTTTAGAAAAAATAATGAGGCTTCTATACTAATATTATAAAGAAGTAAAGTTTGTAGGTTTAGATGTAGAAGGGAATCTCCAAAACTACTAATCCGATTTTAAAAATTTGTTTACCAATATTTAGAATGGACCTTCAGGATGGACATAGACTATATATTATCGCGTTAAAATAAAAGCTCTTTTTGTGGAGACCGATTTTGCAACGTAAGTCGCCGAAAAAAAAATTCGGGCGAATTGATATATATCAAAGGTCTTTCAGCTGTTTTATAGCAGTTGGTTCGCCGAAAAATTTACCAAAAAATGTAGTTGTCAAACTTTGACCGGGATTTTCATTAAGTCAACATTTTTATTCCAGCTGCCGTGTAGGTACTAAAAACTAATTCATTCGATATAAAAATAAATTTTACTACACAAAAACTATTTCGACGTAAATTAAATAACATTTAATTAGAACTTCGCAATCTATTTAAATTATGGAACTTTTGTTTTTATAAACGCGATGAATTAATGCAGTCGGACTGCATATAATGTGCTGCCCATTCACGTCGTTTCTAACTATATATTTTAGTTTAGACAAAAGTGTAAAGTAGACAGACCGGGAGACCTTCAGATGTGACCACTGCGCCAGTAAAGCTGCTGTCACACTGACGACGGAAATTTCATTTAAAAACTATCCAATTGGGAAAGTGTCGTTTCATTTATCTTATATTAAAACTCTTAATTACGTTTTTTTTTTGAGTCATAGCAAGCGCTAAATTATGACGTTCCAAAAAAAAAATAATATTATTATTCACAAATTTCCTCAAAAATACGTAAAAAATTTTCGTCTTTCACTGTCATTTTTTGAATCTTACTTATCAGAAATCACATATATTACACGTCATAGCAACTGGTGCAGAATTACTGTATTACTATCTCACTTTGTATACACGATCCCGTAATTGTTTTTTAAAGAAATCCTCCCAAATGCCCTCCCATTTTCACTGCGCAAAAAAAGACGCCATCGCATCGACACAACCCCGTAATTGTTTTTGAAGAACTCTCCCAAACGCCTTCCTCTTTTCACTGCGCAAAAAACTAATTTATAAAAAAATATTTCCGCACTTAAAACGCGTAATAACACTGTTATATGGTGTATTAAATAATAATTGTGTATTTTCAATGAATATTTTGCACATCGAGTTATCGTACTCTAACCTAAGAATTTTTTGTGGATGGCAATTAATTTTTTCTTCATACCTCGATCGAAAGTTTGACATTACTCCCTGTTATTTATTATATTAAATGACAGCGGTAACCCTATAGTTACGAGTATAAATACGCATGAGAAATTTTTTCCTCCCGCCGTTCTCACTGGGAGTAAATGTCAATCTTTCGTTCCTGCTGACGAAAGTACGTACTTTCGAGCCGATATGAAGAAAAATCGTATACACCACACGGGTCTTAAAAGTTGAAATCTCGGACCTGCGCGTCATGATGCCCTCGACTTCGCCTCGGGCTCATGACGCGCAGGGCCGAAAATTCAACTTTCGGCCCTTGTGATGTAATATACTATTAATGTTGCACTTAGACAAGCAATAAAATAAATCGGTAGCAGGTCTAATATATTGAGAAGTGTGAACGCTACTGGAATTTAAAACACAGCCAGACAGACACAAATAACGATCTCCTAAGCGGAAACTCGTGAACAAGCCAGTAAATATATTCAAATGAGACAACCTTTAAACAAAACACAACAACGAGTGGTAGCCACAGAAGACAAATACTAAAGACACAGGTTTGACAAGCTGACCACCCATTCGCGCCGTTTACTTTTTACCTTAAAATGTGTTACGCAAACAAAACTGACAAGAAATCAGTGATTATAAATACTAACCGACTATTTCTATAGATACACCAAAACACCATACTTGATTAATCAAAATCAAATTAATATTTAGGTTCGAAAATAATGAAAAAAATCTGAAATAAAGTTTTTTTAATAGATTTTTTTTATGAGAAAATTATTCAAAATCATTAGGAGATTTATAAACTCAAAAATTAAAAAAAACTTTTACATGTAGTCTTATGGAAAATATGTCAACCTATCATGCAAACTGTTAATTTTATTTTTTTGCAAATAACCAAATAATGTCAGCTGTTCCGAAAACTAACTATGTAAAGCATCGAGGTCTTACGCATATTTTAATATTTTTTCCAATTTAATTAGGAGACTTTTAATCAATAAAAAAAAATTATGAAACCTTAGCACTTTTCGATTATGGACTTTTATTCTTGACAATTTTAACTGAATTTTCAACTTTTTAATGATTTAATTTTTATTACTTCTAATTTCTTTTTTTAATTATTTACTGCAAAAATTATGTAAAATGCAGATATTTACATAAATTTATTTGTTCTAACCTAACTTTGTACAAAAAATTCAAAAAATATTAAGTAAAATACTGAAATAATTAATATTAAAAAAATATAGGTATTTATTTATGCCTTTATGACAATGATTGGTATCATCGACATTTATAACCTTTTGTAAAAATTTATTATGGAAAAGTTCCCATTTAGAATTCGACTTACTTTTGATTGGGACTGTAACGCGTCCACCTCCTTAACAAAGTAATGGGTTTCAAAAATATATTTTCTTTAAATGGGACCACTCCCCGCATTTTTTGTAGCATTATCTATCACTTTAATTCTAAAATCGTACGTCTTTGATATTCCCGTATCGTCTTTTCTGAATATTTAAATGTCCTAATATAACTTTTATTAATCTTGTGTAGAATATAAAAATTAAAAATGTTATTTGTTTTACAATTAAATGTCTGCTAATTAATAATCATCAAGCGAGATAAGATTTTTGCCAGAACCGACATTAACGTTAATGATGCCGCAGGTACGAGCTAGTTAGTGCTTTTTTCTTAGTAAAGAAAAAGCTCATTTTAAAGCAATTAGAGATACGGTACAAACAATTTTAAATAAGATGGTTCAAGCAAAATTGCCGTCTGACTAATTAGTAAAATACACTAAAGTGTGGTTCCAGCGGAACTTCCAATTATTTAATTATAAAAATAACTTAACATGACATTATTATATCGTATATAAATAACAGGTATAATTAACAAAGTTTATGCTGCATGATAATAGGTAGAATTAATTACTTTAGTTGTAGACTTGACATTTAAACAACATAATTTCGTTTGATTGTTTACCCTCTAATAGCCCAAACTATCTAAAAAAAAAACGAGTGTGCTTTAGACCACACAACTGAAGTAAAACTTCTTCCTGCCATAATTTGTTATTATTAACCCCAAAAATTCACAAAATATGAACTTTAAAATGATTTTACAATTTTATTCACTTTAAACGTAAAATATTTAATGTATTGAACAAAATATTAGTTTATAAAATTGTTCAAGAACGAAATGAACAGTCTAATGTAAGAAGAAAGAAATATAAACAAAAGTAATACATTGCAATTACTTACCTCTTGTTGGATTTTAAGCGTAAATCTTTATGAAATATTATTTAAAGTAGGTTTACAAAATTTTTTTCTGTCACCCGATAGCGCCACTGGCAAGTAAAGTATGTGTCATTCTATTGTTAATACTGCTTATATTTTCGGCCACCTGATCACCTGATGGCGCCACTAGCCAGTAAAGTATTTCTCATCCTCTTTCTATCTTCACTAACTTATATCTCCCTCTCAACTTCCGTTCGCCTCGCCCGATCACACTTCCGTAAATCTCTTGTCAGACATTCACCAGCTTACTCCCCAAGTCAAGCGTGCGTAAAGTTTTATTTCAATAAATGCAACATACATGTGTTGTATAGTTTAATTTTAATATTGTGCCAAACTTGTTCTTATAGTACGTAATGTCTGTCCCGTTTTGGGTATATGATAGGTATATTTTATTGACAACTCATTTATATTCATATTACTAAAGTATAGTTTAATTCATTGTCTAGCTATCGAATAAGGTTACGGTTTTGTTTGTCAAGGCCATTCGAAATTCTAAATTAATACAGTCAGTTCTTCCTAAGAAATTGTTTTCCTATAAGGCAGCGGCTTTTAATCTTTAGTAGTTGTAAGACCATCTTTTCTTCACTAGAAGTTTTGAATTTAGTTTTTGATTACATATTTTATTATACTAATTGTTTTAAAGTAGGTAAACTGCATGCGAAATATAATTGCGTATCGAAAATTTGCTACGGGAATAGATAGAAGAACCAATAATTTTGGGGCTTCCGCGGTTAGATTCAATTTCTAAATGAGGAATGGTTGTAGCTGCGTCTGTTAACGACATTGTGAGATGAGGCACACTGCAATGTTGACGAAACGTCGGCACAATCGTATTGATAAATACGGCTACAACCCAGAAATTACCGTTTTTGCGAATTTATTCGATTTGGCGTTCGCCTCTGGTAGAATCTCTATCTACACGAAGCCTGCAGCCCACATAAACATTTTTACAATCAATTTTAGCTTAAAAAATTTAATTAAATACACTTATGTTCATATTATATAACAATTTTAAAGTTTTAAATAAAATTTGGTTTCCGAATTATGTAAGAATTCAATCTGCGACTCGCGTAGAAAGAATAATTTTTTAACCGACTTCAACAAAAAGGAGGAGGTTCTATGTTCGTCTGTATATTTTTTTTTTATGTATGTTCACCGATTTCTCCGTCAATTATGGACCGATTTTCAATTTTTTTTTTATTCGAAAGAGTGCGCCTCAGAGGTGGTCCCATCGGAACCAAGTCAGGATCTGATGGTGGAATCCGGAGAAATCGAGGGAAACTCTCAAATTTCAAAGGCACGCATTATTTTTTTTATGTCACCCATTTTTAGTGTTAGATTAACACTAAAAAGAGAAAAATAAAATATTTTTAACAAAAAAATTGAACCGACTTCACACTAAAAAGTAAAAAATAATTGCGTATTGAAATGTTTTGGAGTCGGTGTAGTTCTCGGAATAGATTTCATTTTGGCTGACACCGACTCCAAAACATTTCAATACGCAATTATTTTTTACTTTTTAATGTGAAGTCGGTTCAATTTTTTTGTTAAAAATATTTTATTTAAATGCTCTTTTGAAGGGACCTAAAGATGTAGGAAAAAATATCAAAATTTTGACATAAGCTGTTTTAAGATTTGACTGCGGTTAACGTCTTGAGCTAATTTGCAAACATTTTGATATCGACTGTTGCACATGCAATCAACAGTTGACGATAATATGTCTCTGCATACATATATAATTATTCCAGCGTTCATGATTTATACATTTGTAAGGTACGAACATAAATATACATCCTTGCTTTTCTCTATTTGTATAACTAAAACAATGCCACAATAAAAAATTATAAATGAAAAGAGGGATGACATTTTCAACAATGCGTCTATGTTCTCGCTGTACACAGGCATTATACACGTCTTTTTTGTGTTATATAATAATAATAATAATAATGCAGAGCTTCTCAAAATGTCATCGAATATACAAATCTGACCGTGAAAATTTTTTTATATTTTTTTTATTTACAAGTACCTATCACTATTTCTAGACTCTACAAGCTATAGATTCTAGACTTTTTTTTTTGAGAAACTTTAAACGCCTATATAGATGCTTCATCAAAAGAGAAAGAGAAATGCGTGAGTACTCATTAAAGTCAGCATATGTTTTCTTTTTATTTATTTATTTAATGCAATAAACACAACGGAACAGAAATTTTCAATAGTGTACAAAAATAAACAAAACAAAATAAATAATCCCAATTGAAATAAAGACAATCAAAGTAAATCATATATATTAATACGCTAAGGTTTAAGATGTTTGCCTCCCTTTTTAGAAAAAACCTCACAATTTCTCCACATAAATTATATATCATTTTACAGATAATTGCTTGCTCTACTGACATCGACAACTAAAAAATTTATTATTGCTTTTGTTTTTGTAAATTAATTAAAATACAGCAACGCTGAACAACGTCTGCCATCTGACGGCATTAATTTTGAAACAACGTCAACACGTCGATCTGTCATCTGACGTTCATATTGTAATACAACAGACACAATACTGCATACTGCCATCTGACGGTTTTAATTTTGAAACAGCGAGCAACGCTGAACAACGTCACAGCAATGCTGCGTGATGCCATCTGACGGCTTAGCTCAACGCTTTTGCTACTTGCGCCTCTATATGACAATTTTAGTAAAATATTTCTTCGATCTGTCATCTGAGCTTCATATTGTAATACAACAAAAAGAAGAACGTTATAAGCAGTGTGTAAAATTAGAAACGAATTGAATACCTGCAATCATATTTAAAAAATAATTTTGTAGTGATAATTATTATACTTATTTAGTGCGAATAATTCGCACAGGTCACACTAGTGATTCATTAATTGTTTTAGCGTAAAACAAAAAATATCAATGTTTAATTACAAACAGGATTAATTTAAATTAAAAAATATCTTGAGAGAATTTTAAAGAAAATGTGTTGGATGGATATTCCATTATTTCAATATTTTTGAAGTTGGAATAATAATAATAAATTTATTCCCAGTTGGCTGAAGTTTTCTTATCATAATAATTTTTCTCGCGCGTGAATCTGAAACACGTTCTTAATTTGGTCGAAATATTCAGCAGTATGCGGGTATATTTCAGGGCTGCAGTAGTAAGAGAAGATGACGGAAGTTCGAATCCAGCTCTATTATATTCCGGAGTGAATGCCTTTTCCTTACATCCACATGACACTTGTGTACCTATAGCTGTTCGTTCCTGGTTTCGTCATGTTTTACTTGTCTCTCCTTTTTACCCCACAGGTCTCGATTGCATACAGGATGTTTTTAAAATAAATAACTAGAAGTAAGAAATTCTCGAAAAATTGTTTTGAACAAAGTGCTCTAGTGTGGATTTTATATTTTTTTTTGAGTAAAATCATGGTAAATTATTTACTGATTTTAATGAAACCATGCGTTCTCGAGAATTTTAGACGAAATTTACTTCTTTTTGAGAACTTTGTTTTTTTGCAAGATATAATAAATACTTTACTACAGCAAAATATCTATAGCAATATTTTAGAACTAAAGTACGTTGTATAATGAAAATGTTCAGATTGTGACGTCATTAATGAAGGGATTAAAATAGGAAAAAAATGGCCTGATTTTGTTTTTTAATTAATTTTAGTGAAATATATAAAAAAATAAATAAAAAGGTATTGGTGAAAAAACATGTTTTATTGTAAGAACTATATGAATTTTAATTTGTCCGGTTAAATCATTTGTAATTTGATGTTATGTAATGGCTTGTCGATTTGTATAAAGTCGGATTCTTTTAAACATTTTTAATTTTCAGTAATCTACTGGTCAAAGACAAGAGTCAGGCCAAAAAAAAAAAATCAGTAATAGCTCAGTTTTAGATCGTTTACAGCTTTTTTAAACCCTTCTAACCCAATAACTCAGCAAGATGATTTTTCCCTAGTTTCAGCCTCGTACAATGTTTAAATCTTACTAAATAATTGTCTTTATACTTCTTGTTCTTCTAATAAAAACTGTTTCCCAAAAGTCCTTGTATATTGAAGTCGGCATATGTGATATATATGTCGAGAAAGGACGTAATTCTTTCCTTGATTTCGTTCTCAGCATTCCGTGCCAGTATAAATGGTAGCGACTACCATTTCAATTTATTATGCAAGCTGCTCTCTGTGGCTAAAGCATGATTCACGACTTGCAATAAATTATGGAAAAGAAAAATCAATCCATTTACATCATTGAGTTGACCATGGGGATTACTCGACACAGTTAAAAATCAAGGAAGTAAAAAATCAGGTTCATATTTGCGCCTGATAATAAAGTCGACGCTCTCAAATTGCAAACTGTTGAAATCTCACAGCAAAATGAGAACACAGCTATTATACAAGCAGAAGAAAAGTGGATAATTAGGTAATTGGAGTAAGGACGTGGTTTGTTTTCTTCTGATTTTTTTTTCAAATTCGATCCCCATCTTCGAAGTCTAAATTTTACTGTTAAACGTCTGTTTGATATTCTCCTTTCTCGTAATCCAAACTTACCAACAACAACAAAGATGGCTTTCATCTAAAATCCATAATTTCTTCAATACATTTTGTTCTTTTGCAATTTCCATTTTTCATTGTATATATGCTTTTGTTCCCCGTTTATCTGCAAACTCTTTAGTTATTGTCTGTCATCGATGGTAGCTCAATAAATTTTTCCCTGGCGACTATTAAACGCAAGACCCTGGTGATGACTTCAACATCTTCTTTTATTCTAAAGAAGTAATCACGTGTCTTGTCTAGGCATTTTATTAAATGACCATCGGATGGGCCACGACACAGATCAAAAGGTCGTGCATACCTACAGTGAGTCCTCTCTGACAGTCTGAATCGTGCTGGGTTGACGATGGTTGCAAGTGTTGTGTGTGGTGGTTTAGTTGGTAAGGCAGGAATCATAGAATGCCATACTTTATATATGCACGATGGTCCCTGAAGGCTTCTTTTGTTTCTTTCGAGCGAATATATAATGTTCACTCACGGCCTACTGCGTTGCCTTGTGAGTGACGGCACACGGGAAGGACTAGGCACCGCTTATTGTCTCTTTTTCTCTCTCTCTCTCCATATTAAAATCACAAGGGATGCAGAAAACTCGACAGGTCTACAAAAATGTTCCTTTCATCCGTGCTTACGATCAAAATTCTATTAAAACTGACCCAATATTCCGTATCGAAGGTTTTAAAATACTTATATTAATTATAATGAGTTTAAAACATTTTCAGGGGTAGCAGATTATAATATTATTTATTAGAAGTACGTCATTCTAAACCAATATTTTCTTTGTGGAAACGCAAATGAATTCGCCCATACGTTATCGAGACGCGTACATGTGCGATGACGATCCAGTTAAGGACTTGACAGCATAATATTTTTACCGTTGTGTTGTTAGTTTGATTCCGATCCTGCGCAGTGACGTAATCTTTTGCGCGGATGCCTTAACGCAGATTACACAGTCTTGATGAATATTCTTGATCCTCTCTGCACTGTGCTACTGGGCTTCTTGTCCGCCCAGAATGTGCCCTATACACATATTCCTTACTAGATGTACCGAATGTTCTAGGCAAACTGGATACTCAAAATTTTTTTTATACGGAGTATAGACAGTGTTCACAATTCATTTATTTGGCCTTCGAGTTGGTAAGGAAATAGATTCAAATATTAACGAAAAGCCTGCCTCATCCAGCTGTTGAGCAATTTCTTTAATCTACTATCGTATTGTCAATTGCAAATCTTTAAAAGATAGACATATGCCATCGCGGAATTTTCTGTGACCTATAAAAGAGGAACGATTCCACCATGTTTTGTTATATATCAAAAGGATTAGGCAGCGTTTTCGATGAAAGCTCCCTATGACCTTGTTTTTTCCGTAGGCTTCAACAATCATCGTCATAGTTCTACCAATTTACACAAAACATTAATCTATACTTATATATGTTACGGTGAATGTAAACTCTTGGGAAATGTACACTTTTACCGTAAAATGTGCCGGATAATGTGTACATTAAATGTAGATATTGCGGTAAATGTACACATTTCCCGGCACATTTTACGGTAAATGTGTACATTTCCCAAGAGTTTACATTTACCGTAACATATATAAAGCTGAAGAGTTTGTTTGTTTGTTTAAACGCGCTAATTTCAGGAACTACTGGTTCAAATTGAAAAAAATTTTTTTTTGTGGGATAGCCCATTTATCGAGGAAGGCTATAGGCTATATAAAAGCAGGCTACGACCATTAGGAGCGGAGCATTAATGAAAAATGTTGCAAAATGTATCTCAAAAATAAGCTTCTATTCAGGTGAAATGCACTTACTAAATATACTCATATTAGCGCTGACAGAATACAGCGCCGGCTAGCTCAATCGGTAGAGCACACGACTGTCATTACCAGGGTCGTGGGTTCGAGCCCAATGTTGGGCGAATATATTTTTATTTTCTACATTGCTTTCTTCTAAGGCTTACATTTAAATTTATTTTAATTTTATTTAATAAATTAAAAAAAATATTAGTTAAAAAAAGTAGGTACTGCTTTTTATCGGCAAAAAATTTTGAACGGTAACTCCTATCATCATGAAATTTGGACATAAACTAAGATGAATGTGTGTACTCATGTTCCTCCCTTCCCCATTCGTTCTTTTACACCGGGGTGAAACCGGACGGGACCGCTAGTGAATTATACACATAAACCTTTCTCTTGAATCACTCCGTCCATTTGGTGAAAACCGTACGGAAGTTTTTGAGTTTATCGCGTTCAAAAAGACGGACGCGGCGGGGAGACTTTGTTTTATATGTGGTGATTCTCATACGTTTCTTATTGCATATTATTTGGCCACATTGTATACACATCTACTTCTTTCCATTTGCCTCGAATCCTTTACAATTGCGTAGGGTTTTTTCAAACTTTTCCCTACATAAAAATAAAAAGGAAGCATGGGAGCATAGTATAATGTAGTAACATACAAAAAAATTAGCAACTGGGTAAAATAACAGGAACCAGTATTGTAAATTTATTGTTAGTAATAAATTGTAATATTTTTATAAAATGTGACAATAAATATTTTATCTATCTATCTATCTAATCCTTTACAAGGCGCGTTCCAATTCCACAAGAGGAAATGGTACATACTAATTTAGATCAAAATTCACTTTTCAAAAATGTACAATATTTTATTCGTTTTGAGGTCTCCGAGAGAACAGAGACATTGATGTTGACCTCGCAGTGGTATGAAGAAAGACATTCAATAGAAATGTGTAATATCTGTGATGAGGATGTTGTCTGAATCAAATTCACAGACGAGTCCGGATGCTTCAGAGACACACAGTACAGCTAACCGTTTATTAGAATTCTACACGAGTTTATGTTAATTGAATGCGTGACTATTTTAACATTCCAATACAGTATTTGGTTGTTTCAATGTCTTTTACAATTGCATGATCCTCTCTGAAGATCGTCGTCTAATAATTTTTTTAGGAGTTATTTTGTAGTGTTGAAGTTGTGAAACCATTCTGTAAAAAAAAATTGGTTGTCTGTAAAGTCGGTTTACGGACGATAGTTTTACGTGCTAACGTATTCCGTAATACATAACCTAAACCTCCCAAAATTTGGTTTCAATCCGCTTATCCTTGGTGTCGGAATGATAAGAAATGTCAAAAGTGACGTTTGCAACTGTCAAAGTATTATGTTCTAATAATAATTAGTTATTCCAATACTTAACTTAGAAGGCGTTGCATTTCACAAAATACTAATGTCAAAAAATTGAATTAAACATTAGAAATGCAGCCGTTTTCATGTTAAGACAAGACATACGTTATTTTCTAATTTCCATGTACGGCAAACAAAGACGACCGACCGCGTCGCGCCATGCATTAGACAACATTGCATTTATACAGCTATTTTTCTATATAAATTTGTATAAAAAAACTGTTTAGGCAAATTTTGTTATACGAAATCTATGTAAAATGTTCTCCTCTTTCGTTTAAGACTGGTTTCAAACCGATCTGATTTAAATTGAGCGAGAAATTAGCAAAAAGCACGCACAGGGTCAGGCGGAACGTTACGCGTTAGGAACGTTACGACCGTTAGGAACGTTACACTTTTTCGTACATGCAGCCGGTGTTTTATCAATTTATAAGATTGGTGATTTATCTATTTATAAGACGTTATCACGTCAATAAAAATAGAAATATCCTTCGTGGGACGCCTGAGAGATGTGGAATTATCACCCTGTAACTAAATTTTGCCCTGTCATATTAAAAACAAGTATAATATAGTCGGATAGAAAGGCGTACACGCAGTACACAGCTCACGCAGTGTATAATATACACGTACGCGCGGGAGTAGAGAGCGCGTCATGCCGTTTGTGACGTAACGTTTCGCTGCCAAGACGGGCCAATTCGGAACCCACAAGAGTGGTGAGACCTCTGGTGAGAAATGCGCCGAACTGTCCTAAGGGGGTTTTTGACAGGTGAACTATGGAGGCATAAGGTAAACGTTGATTTAGAAAAGCATGATGGAAGCTAGGTTAGCCTCCATCATGCTTTTCTAAATCATTGTTTAACTGTCAAAAACCTCCCTTAGGAGAGTTCGGCGCATTTCTCATCAGAGGTCTCACCATTCCTTTGGGTTCCGAATAGATGTATCACATCAAAAACTGTATAGACCGTCGAAACAATTAAAATCGCGGTTCGTTATTTTTGCATAGTTAACGTTAATTAACTTGATGTATTTATTGATGGAGAATTCCGATTATCCATGACAAGGCTAGTGGATGTAGGTATAGAACTGTGCTTCGTTCTGCATAACTCTGAAGCAATTCTGTGGCAACATCAAAACATTCCTTGTTGAATAATGTTTTGCGATATTGCTTTGACAAAAAATTATGGCTATACCTCGCGAATGTTAATGTACACATACATAAATTATAAAAGTTGAAGAAAGCTCGTTATATTTATGATAATTGATTGATATTATTGATGCGCTACTGGATTGATCAAATTAGCGTTGTCTATACTAATATTATAAAGAGGTAAAGTTTGTAAGTTTGGATGTAGGAGGTAATCTCCGAAACTACTTATCGGATTTCAATTTTTTTTCACCAATATTTAGAATGGACCTCCAGGATGGACATAGGCTATGTATTATCGCGTTAAAATAAAATCGCTTTTCGCGTGGCGACCAATTTTGCAACGCAAGTCGACTAAAAAACGGCGACCATCTACAAATTTGGGCGAATCCGTGGACCACTGGTGGATAATAAAAGTATTTGATTACCTTAAATTAATGATAATCAACAGCTGTATAGAACTACATACCTACGGTCTTTGTGAGGTTATGTATCATAGTTTGACTCTGAACTAATTGGTTTCCTGTTTTGTGATATTCTATATCAAACGAGATCCGATACGCGTATAATACCGGCTTCCGTCATTTTTCACGTAATTTTGTGTGTAAGGTACATATTATCTATTAAACACTAATTTGTATGCCGTGCGAAAGACTATATTTACGTAAATTTACACAAATGAGAATTAAAATGCATATAAAAACCTATAATTTTGTTATATTTAGCATTTATTTGTTCGCAGGCAGTATGAAGATGTTTTAAGTTAGAGGGGACACTTTAATAAGCTGTGAAATATTATATACTGACTAGTGACGTAAGGAAGGTCAATTTTTAGACATTCGTGAATGCGAGTATTCAGTTTTTAAATCTGCAGGCAGAACAAAATTCCGATCGGAACAACTCGGCAGACTGCCTTGAAGGGGTGTTCCGACCGAATTTTGTTCTGGCTTTTTTTAAATACAGGGTGTATTTGAAATACTATGAAAATCTCATCCTTGTCAAAATGAGTTGACGTTTTTAACCCTACTAGTGCATAGTGAAGGCTTACCCCTCAAGACGACTGGACTTCATGCCTAAATCAGCTTCCAAAAAGTTCATTAGCTCTTGGTCTATTATACAGAATCGGTAGGTATTAGGTATTGTGTGTGAATACCTTTTAAGTAATGCCACTTGTCCTTTAAATAATACAAAAAAGGGGTTTCCGAATGGCAAAGCAATTTGTATAATTAAAAACAACTAATTTTTTATCAGACGTTCACGCGCTGCTAGTTCGATTTATTTGTAAAAGAAACTATACTTTGTTATATATTTTTTTTCTTAGAATTCAAATGTTATGTCGAGGGCAATTGTTAGTTACCACATGAAAAAAATAATAATATTAAGACTGTTAAAATAATTACCTTTCCTTTTGGCTTTGCCGCAGTAAAAATTAATATTTGTATTTGAATTTTTGGGGGACCATCAAAATAAAAATGTTGTTTGTGTGTGTGAAGTGTCCCCCCCGTACTGGGATGCACTGTGTATTTAATTGCAGTGTAAACTGTGCTTAATTATATTTCACAATTAGTTCAGCCAGAGTGTGTGCGCAACGATTGTTTTCAGAAGAGCTTCAACATTGTTAAACCGTGCCGTTCGTGCGACTCGTTACAGCTCGATTCACATTGATTTTGTTTGTATCTGACTTTAAAATTTTTACAGAAAAAAAATAATTTAATCGCGATTTTTTAAAACATTTTTTTTAATATTATACTGAAGGAGATTTATTTGGTTGAGGAACAATGGAAAAATAAACTTTACCAGAGTATCGCTCGTGGCCAACGTTTCGAAAATTATATATTCTAATTCATCGTCAGGGGCTCAATGCGAGTTGAGATAGTAAATTGTGCAAATTATTGTAATATACATGATCATTTAAACTATGAAATTTAACGGTCTTTAAATTTAAAAATATCATAAAACAGTTTTTTAGATAAAATTGTTCTGTTCAGTGTGAAAATAAATATTGTACTGCGGTTTCACTTCCTTAATTTTCTGTCCTAAGCAACTTTCTTAACTTGGTGATAAATTCACTCCTGGGTACAACCCTGCATTTTTATAATGGAATTTATTGTAAAAAAAACTGAGTTTTTCTATTTACGCATAATATTAGGTCTGTATGCTTTCATAAGAATAAAATTGCAAAAAATTTAATTAACATTTGTGGCATCAAAATGTGCCATGCAAATTTTTTTTTTTAGTTTTGATTATTTTCATAAAAAAATTAAGATCTCACTTTTGCTTTGTTGCCCTACATTAAAAAACTATAATGTCAGTTATATTTTCATTTGGATTTTGTGACGTTATTGAGAGTTGTCGTTAAACGGAGAGAAGAAATAATCCATTAATATTTTTTATTATAATAAGTACGCATTTACTCATAACATATAAAATTTACAACTGACTAACAAACATTCCATACTACATATAAAAAATTACAGCTGAGCTAAACATATGAAAGATAATCCCAACAAACAAATGAACGAATTTCTTAGAATCTTCGGTACGCATGGTGCCGACAACAAAGCAACAAAATAACAAACACGTACTGTTTATTGCTTAGTGATGACGATTGTTGTCATTATTTAGAGTGGGTACGTGTGTCGTTATTTAGAGTGTATCATTGTAAACCAACTAAAGTTGAGTGATTTCAACGTTTTGAGGAGTTTGTCGTTAAATAAAGTTTACACTGTATTAATTTATAATTTGGTCCAAACATTTATTTGTAAGAATCAAGCTGATTTTATATTATTTACAATAGAAATTTCCTCATCGCATTTTCCCTAATTGATGTATTTTCTATCTTTGTTTCAGGTAAGTGAACTGATGTGTGCTATTCATTTCCGCATCTCACTTTGACAGTGTGCGAGTGAGAGAGACAACCCTATATAGACCACTCGAGGAATCGTCACACCGTCGTATCATGGTGTTCCTTTTGTCTCCGCAAGTCAACTTGTTTTCGCTAATGATTAGGCTTTGGTAAGTGAAAAATAAAGGTTCGTGCATAGATTCAGCGCGGACTTTTTGAAACGTCACTGAAAAAATCCAGTTAAATCCGATTCAATACGCATCGATCGCATATTGTTTTGTGGTCAACTGTTTCTCCGATCGTTTCCGATGAGCCCAAGACAAATGCCTTTAGCCGTTCGACTGTTATCGATAATAATTCGAATGAAATCTGATGATTGCAGTGTTGAACGTGCGCGTTGTGTTTTTGTTTTATTTATTAACGATATCACTGCTAGTGCATTTTGTACTTGTAGGTTGGTATACAAACAAACTCATATATGAGCGCGTACTTTCATATAATGAGTATACACATAATTGATATTTGCGGTAGCAATTTCAATGGGACTGTGACATATTCCTTAATTGCTCAAATAAATAATAATAAGCCTTTGTATATTTGCTCGTACGTTAGTTTCTATTTCCAGCTGATTTTTTTTCTCTTGTTAATTATGTTTAAAAAAAAACACTGTCTGCACATGCGAGAAACGTCGTTCGTGTGTTTCGAGACAGGAATGTAGTGGACGCGCCCCGAAATCGGGCAGCAGAATTCGAATTTGGTTTCTTTTTTTGTCGTTTTAAATTTATATCATATATATTAATACGCTAAGGTTTAAGATGTTTGCCTCCCTTTTTAGAAAAAACCACACAATTTCTCCACATAAATTATATATATCATTTTGCAAATAATTGCTTGCTCAACTGACATCGACAACTAAAAAATTTATTATTGCTATTGTTTTTGTAAATTAATTAATCTCTGAACAACGTCTGCCATCTGACGGCGTAACGTTAACACTTAGATCTGTCATCTGACCTTCATATTGTAAATACTGCTTACTGCCATCTGACGGGCAACGCTGAACAACGCTTTTGCTACTTGCGCCTCTATATGACAATTTTAGTAAAATATTTCTTTTACAACAAAAAGAAGAACGTTATAAGCAGTGTGCAAAATTAGAAACGAATTGAATACCTGCAATCATATTTAAAAAATAATTTTGTAAAGTGATAATTATTATACTTATTTAGTGCGAATAATTCGCACAGGTCACGCTAGTTTTTCTTTAATCGTACGAGTCAAGAAGCGCGAATATAAAATATCTCTACGAAAGGTGGTACAAAATATATTGAAGACGCAGAATAGCACTTTTTTATGGTATCGCAGATTGATGTTGGTGGAATCGTAATTGGTTAATTATGTTTGCTTCAGACGGCACATCACTGCCGACATTGTACAGTTTTTTGTTATTTCGCGGTTAATTTCCGGTCGTGTAATTATTATTGTATTATTAATTTTGATTATCGACAATTATTATTGAACTTAATAAACTGGAAACTGTATTACCTGTATTAAAAGTTACCGGTTTTGTTTGTGCTGTGAACTCTACCGTAATGTAAAGTCTAAAATAATCCATATAAACAAAAATGTAAGCGTTCGGTTGTTTAAAATCTCAAATCTCGTAAAGTTCTTCACCGATTGCTTTGAAATTTTGACACGGTGTTACATTCGAATACGCGCGAGTTTTTATATTACCTGTGACAGGTGAAAACATGCTTTATTAAAATTAAAAGCGACACACGCTATACTAAATATTTTACGGCAATGAAAGCGCCATCTGTTGAACGTGACAGCAACACACGCAATACTAAATATTGCTCGTGTCGGACAGCGCACTTCATGACAGCTGGTTTCACTTTTTTCGATTGCGTTCTTGAATTGAATTTTTTAGATCTGGACACTGATCGCTTCTCACATGGGCAATTATATGTGGTGTGCTCTAAAATCGGAAAACCAGACAGTCTCTATGCACAGACAATGGAACCAAAAAAAATGGTATACCGACAAGCATAGTGAAGTTAAAGATATTAGAAACGTGTGCTTTCTTTTTTCTTTCTTGTCAGTTAAACCAGACTGAGCCACAGCAACGCGTTGCCGGATAAAGCCAGTTCATAAACATACTTATAATTTCCAAGAAGGGTGAACAGTTTAGTTTATTACTTTCCGTCATCTGGTCGATAAGAATTTACTGAGCAACTGAAAAGTTAAACAAGCCTCCTCATTTACATATATATAAAGTATACAGGTAGACCATATGAATTATTTATTTATAACATTATTGAAGTTATTCTTGTATTATGTGTTCACTTTTGACATTTCGTTAAGATTATTGCCCTTAAAAAATATAATCTTTATCACTTAACACTTCATTAAGTCGATTGCAAATTATTATGTTCAACTAACAAGGAAGTGATTGTTGGAAGATGCAAAATTAAGTCCTTTAATGAGTAGAAATTTATGAGTTTGAATGTTAAAATCATATATTTAATAATTTCTATGTTGCTAGTGACCGTAAGTGGAAGCGTGGGCCATGAAGTGAGACAGCAAATGACTGTCTTTCTATCTCTTTCTTTTTACTTGACCCGTTGTGCGCAAGTGTCGCGTCTGTAGTGGGGCAATTAGTAAGTGGAATAGACCAAGCCACCTCCCTTTCACAGCTTAGTTCCAAACTGACGCGCATCCATTCCCGGACATGCGCATGAGACTCAGAGTATAATGATTGAGACAGGCGTACATATGTCTGCACCGTAGTGTTTAAGTCTTTCTCCCGATATTTGCTAGCAATATAGAGGGTACTAAATATATGGTTAAAACTGGAATACCAATATGTAGGTTCAAAAATCAACATTTCACATTTTTGTCTTGATTTTGACTGAACGCAGTTTTTCTACTTGAATGCTGTTTATTTTCCAAATCCGGTTTGTCTTTTCGAAAGTGAACCGGTCGTATTGTTGTATGGAAACGTGGAGACGTTATGATTATTTTGATATCATATTAAGATCGTCGTCGTGGCTGTTTTGTTTATCCACCAGAAGAGGCGGTTGGACTAGCCTCTCTGTCTCTCAGTCTTAGAACATATTTTGGTGTGTGTGTCGGCGGGGGCCTTCCCACGACCTGTGCGTGCTCTCATCTTATCAACTTGTTCATCTCTCAACTCTACAAATGTACTTTACCTATATATATATATACATGTAAATGTGTTCCGTGTATATTTAAACTGTATATCCGGCGCTATTGCCATTTTGTAGTCAACAAATTAAAAATATTACTCCTTTTGATCGTTTCGTAAAATTTTAACGTTCAGCTGCTTTACAACGAGCCCGAACCAACAACTGCCGAATTTTGAACCGTATACACATTACATAATCAAATAATGTAATTCAGATATTTCGATCTTATAGCCTTTCTCTTAAATTATTGCTCTCAATAATTTAAAATGGCAGAGTTTAGACGCCATAAAGCTAGCACATCACTTTCGCGCGTGATTAAAAAGACGTATGTCTATGGAAAGAGATATATAAACGAGTTATCTATACTACTACCGAACGATATAAGTCTAAGAAACCAGTGGGCTTTATTCAACTGGTTGAAAGATTAGACTCCGTGTTAAGTTTATCGACATAATAATGTTAATACTGCCGATTACCTGTTTAGCATAGAAGAACCGCCTCCTGGACAAAGATTATTGTTTAATACTTGCTCCATATTCAGATCCTGTTGGCTGAATTTAAATAATTATGCCTTGGCTCATACATTCATAATCTTACGAGATGTTTGTTTGTAGTGAGAAATTCTTTGGATTATAACTAATAATCTTAAAATATATCGTCATTTAGTTAGAGCCATTGAAATGATAAGTTGCTGAATGTTGGTTTTTGGGGTTCCGTGCCCAAGGGTGGAACTGTGTTGCACTTATCCGTCCACCCTTCTAATTCCAAAACTAAGTGCTACAATAATGAAATTTTGACATACAGTGAATTTAATGCTTTTGTCTATGGAAATCTTGGAATGATTTTCTGTAATGCATTAATCATTTCAAATCTTTGATTAACGTCTTGATAATCTTCAAATAATTTCCATACCTCAAACCTAAGGGGGGTTTTTGACGCATGATGGAGGCTAACTTAGCCTCCATCATGCTTTTCTAAATCAATGGTTACGTGCCAAAAAACCCTCCTTAGGACAGTTCGGCGCATTTATCACCAGAGGTCTCACCATTCATTTGGGTTCCAAATTGGACTGCTACTTATATTAAAAGAGGGGATAAAGAAATTAATTCTTTATTAAATAATCATGTGGGCTGCGTAATGAATACTTCGACCAGATTAGAAGAAAACAAATCCTCGAGGTCATCCACAATGAGAGATAGTGTCTTGTCTTGTCGCCGTGAAGTAACGGAACTTGAATCTCGTAAAGAATGCAGATATATGCCAAGTTCCGTCATTGCTAAAATGCACTTTTTGATTGATTGATCTATGGAAATCATTCATTTACCTATTTACGTGCGTATCGATAGACGTGCATCTCTCGCTGGATTGTCGTTCATGACTTGATGTCTCGTTAACTTGTATTTCTCAAGGAACGATATGCCGACAATGTTGCCAGATTCTCATTCCTTGGTACCAGAAAAATCTTGATATGGTACTTGGACGTTCATTAATTATAACGTCAAGTGTTTTTTTTTTTTTTAATTTGAATCTCCCCCCTTTGGAGAGATTTGGTAAGATGTGGCGGGACACCCCCCTCACCTTATAATTTAATTAAATATATTTGATATGTTCATGTATTTTGCTTCATGCCACTAAATACCTAAGCATTAATACTGGACGTCTTCGGTGTACTACGTTTTTTCTGTGAAATCAAACGAAAAAAAATGTTATCTGTTATTATAATGTATAGCCCCTGAATTAAAATTTGACGTGAGATTTACATTGGCCTCCTAATTTAAATAAGATTTGGAGAGATTTTGAGCTCATGAACGTCCCATAGCATGAATTTTTCATTTTAAAAAGATAATTGATTTTACAGAAGAAATTATGGTGAAATTTTTTGCAACGGATTTTTCTGCTTCACTATTATTTGAAATTTTGAATGGTATTTAAAAAAAGAGTCAACTAGCTTTTATTTATTCACCAAAAATAGAACCAGCCATTTTTTTTTCAAACGTTTACGAACTGCGTTAACTGCTTACATACAGCGTATTGCAATTGTTCTCAGGTTAACAATGTAGTATTTTGTGTCGTCGGCTGGAATCTGTGCGTCTGACAAAATGTCGCGATAGGCAAATGTTTCGTACACCGCTTGAATACAAAACAACTGATGGACGCATGCACCTTACTATAGATTGTCTTTTGTTTTTATGTGCGTACTTTGTAACTACGTATATATTATGCAGTGTTCTGTGAGCACAGTGAGAAAAATACACAAAACATGGCTAAAACTTTCAACTGGAATTGTAGAATTTGATACAGAATTACCGCTAGAGGCTATCGCTTGCCTCGATTAATTATCCTGCAATGATTTGGGTCAATTTTCTGTATGCGCGGCGATTGTGCCGAAATTCGATCTGGATCAGGCATCCAGCTTTTTTGAAAATTGGAGCCCTCTACTTCTTAAATTACTTATAAAAAAAATAATTTGGTTAAAATTTCGTTTCCCTCAAAATAGATAGTTTCTTCGAGCTGCAGAAAAAATACGCTAATAAAAAAATTGGTTGTCTGTAAAGTCGGTTTTCGGACGATAGTTTTACGTGATAACGTATTCCGTAATACATAACCTAAATTTATATAATAATTATAATAATTCGAATCTATGATATTGCATCTTTTGCTTCAAATTTAGGTTAATTTTATTTATTAAAATTACTCACCACCTATAATATAATTGTTTTTTTTTTAACTTTCTTTCTTTCGTATTTATTTTAAGTCTCAAAGATTAACTGTCATAATATTTTGAAAACAATTGTTTCATTGTTTATTCCAAAACCTACTTACAATATTTAAGTATTTTCATACGTCAAAAAATTGATTTTTATAATGATAAAATTTGTATGAAAACGACTTTTTCGAGAGATGAGACCTAGCTAAAACGATTTTTTGCCCCCCAAAATCCCTTTTCAGTAAATTTCATCCAAATCGTTAGGGCCGTTTTCGAGAAAAGCACGCACAGGGTCAGGCGGAACGTTAGGAACGCTAGGAGCGTTAGGAACGTTACACTTTTTCATGCATGCAGCCGGTGTTTTATTAATTTATAAGATTGGTGATTCATCAATTTATAAGACGTTATCACGTCAAAAAATGGATCAAACGTAATGGTTTGCGGATTGGTCTTTGGATCAGACTGTCGTGGGTTCGAATCCCACCTCCGCTTATAGATGTGTTATGATTTATGTCGTTTCAGTTTGTCAATTAGACGGTTTTGGTTGTCGAGCTTCTATAATCTACAACGAATTAAAAAAAAAGATGAATGGCGTAGTCCTAAAATGGTTATATTAATTACAAAGCTATTCAGTTGTTTTTAGACAATATGGTTGATTAGAATAATACATAATTCATAAATCCTGTCGATTAAAGATTGTGTATTAGAAAAAAAATGAATTGTATAACTAATTGGGGACACCCAAGATATTTTATTCGACTAAGTTCGGCATGAGTGGATTTCTTTTTTAATCCACGACGGAACGGAGAAGGTATAGGTATGTTAACAGTATCGTCTTCTGAAAGAAAAGACGAACGTAACTTCGGAACGGTACCGATTCCGTTGCAAGTTTTATGAATGACTACTGTACGCAGGGCACTATTGACGGTAATATCTCAAAACTAGCCTTTCCCCGCGGATTTGCTCGCGTTAATGCCAGGTAGTAATGTCTGGATGCTTCCCAGCGTCAGCAATATTGCAGCTAAGAAATGAATTTCAATAATCAGTATATATGGAGCGGAAGAAGATTATATCAACCACCCAGTCCACGCACTGTACAAACTAGTACAAGGAACGAGGATACTAGGTCAAATGATATAAGAGAAAGATCGCTGCAGAAATCAGAAATTTGTTTACTCAAATCAGCATTGTTTTGCATCATTAGTTACCATAGAGATAAGGAACTGTTCTCTCTCTTAATTGTAGACACTTTCACTGCTCTCACTCGTGCGTACAAGGAACGTGGATACTAGATTGAATGATATAAGAGAGAGAACGCTGCAAAAATCAGAAATTTGTTTACTCAAATCAGCATTGTTTTGCATCATTAGTTACTATAGAGATAAGGAACTGTTCTCTCTCTTAATTGCAGACACTTTTACTGCTCTCGCGCGTACTCTATTGTAATATTTATTTATTTATTTAAATAAATCTCTATGGCGATAGCACAGAGGTCGGAAACCTGCGGCGCGCGAGCCGCATACGGCTCTTTTGATGTAAAGTTGCGGATCTCCAGTTCCATACGCAAAAAATAATTGTTTTATTTTATAAGCCCTTAAAAATCGCCCAATAGATCCATTATTGAGCACCATGTCTATCTCTCAGCCATTTCCACTCGCGCCTCACCCGCACCGCCCCCGTCGCCTATATATATAAGCAAATACTATAATACTGAAACGAAAATGTTTAGTGGCTCTTTAAAAACTGGGAAATTTTGTAAATTGTAACTTTTGGCTCTTCCGTCTCAAAAGGTTGCCGACTCCTGCGATAGCACAATAACCCCCCTGAGGTTCCCGGTGATAAACCGACTCCCATTAATAAAAAATAAAAAAAACATGTGAAGAGAGCACTCCTGCTATGTAATAATGACACGTCTTTTTCCTGTGTTGAAAACCACACCTTGTGGATACTTCAGAGTAGGGTTACCAGATTGGCGGGGCTTGGCTGGATTGTCCAGCAATTTTACACTTTGTCCAGTGTCCCGGTTTTAGGCAAAATGTCCAACTAAAAATAAAAAACATGCACCGCCAGAGCTAATAATTCGATTAAACTTTGAAGAAAACTGTACTAATTTTAAATCTTTTCTAAATACAGAGAATTGAAAAAGGTTCTAAAATGATAAAGACGGCTAAGGGAAATACTAAATATATGTGGCAAAAAAGTGACTTGATAGGTACCATTGACTGTTAGATTAAGTTACCTTTGTTTTTGTACCAATTTCAGCTGTTCAGCTCAATAGTTCATATTTTCGTTTTTCTTATAACAATAATACCTAAAGTAAGTACATATTACTTAATTATATGTCGTGTTTCGGTTGATTAATGCAGATTTTTATTTTGTCCAGCCTAAAATCCTTTTGTCCAGATATTTTAGAAATTTGTCCAGAAATTTTGATTTCCCAATCTGGCAACCCTACTTCAGAGGCGTGTTAAAAATCTTCTATCAAGTTAGGTGGAACTGAGTATAGGAGCAATTATTAGTTGTTAGCCCACACAAATATTATTGATATAAGAAAACGTCAGTGCCTGTTTATAAATCTGCAATTAAAGTTAATTTATGGAGCTGCCGATTGTAAATCACCTGACATGTCAAAAGTTATTCCAGCTCTGTTAAAAAAAAGTAACGCAGTCAGACTTCTTTTATGTTGAAAACCTTTTATAATATGGCCGAAATTTAGTGTGCTCGAATTTACTTAAAAAAAAATTATTGTATTGACTTCTAGACGTTCTAAAATCTAGATCATTGGTGGCTGCTATCAATCAAAAAATCGATTCGACAAACAGTGCATTTTTAAGCTAATAAATTACACTTATGCCGGGTTGCAATAAGCTTTGTCAGAAAAGTTGTTAGATACTGGAATAGTCTTGTTATATAGAACATGAGATTGTACTCGTAAAAAACATGGAAACATAGAAGAAGATCGCTTTTCAAGCGAATTTTGATGAAAGTACGAAATTTTATTAGTTCAGAAGCAAACAAAAGAACTGTTTTAGTACCAAGTAGCGACATCTGTTATAATTCGCGCAAAGCTATTAGTTCAGAAGCAAATCCGGTAAAATCTGCTCAAAGCTATTAGTTCAGACGCCGGGCCGCAAACGAAATACATTTTGCAGAACTATATCTATCGCACCCGGATGAAACCGGGACGGACCGCTAGCTATTTTACAGTTATTGTTCTAACGAAACTATTAAAAAAAAGTTTATAATTGCAATATGTAAATTGTTTTGTTAAAGTGATTGTACTCGTAAAAAACATGGAAACATAGAAGAAGATCGCTTTTCAAGCGAATTTTGATGAAAGTACGAAATTTTATTAGTTCAGAAGCAAACAAAAGAACTGTTTTAGTACCAAGTAGCGACATCTGTTATAATTCGCGCAAAGCTATTAGTTCAGAAGCAAATCCGGTAAAATTTGCTCAAAGCCATTAGTTCAGACGCCGAGCCGCAAACGAAATACATTTTGCAGAACTATGTCTATCGCACCCGGATGAAACCGGGATGGACCGCTAGCTATTAAATATTTTACAGTTATTGTTCTAACGAAACTATTAAAGAAAAGTTTATTATTGCAATATGTAAATTGTTTTGTTAAAGTGATTGTACTCGTAAAAAATATGGAAACATAGAAGAAGATCGCTTTTCAAGCGAATTTTGATCAAAGTACGAAATTTTATTAGTTCAGAAGCAAACAAAAATAATTGTTTTAAAATAAGCTTAAAAAGCGTTGGGCGCTTTGTTCCACATTTTCGTACATCGAGCGCCCAACGCTTTTTAAGCTTATTTTAAAACAATTATTTTTTACTTTTTAGTCCGATATAAAGCGTGTTTTTTAGTTTTTTTTAAACTATATTTTATTTTTCACTTTTTAGTTTGACGATCTATAAAAGAATTTATTAATCCTGGGGGTCCTAATAAGGATAATGGGAAACTGTTATCAAATTATTGCATTGTCATCGGTCCTTGATACGTATGCAAAGTTTCAAATTAATCAGACTTCGGGAAAAGAATTTATTAATCCTGGGGGTCCTAATAAGGATAATGGGAAACTGTTATCAAATTATTGCATTGTCATCGGTCCTTGATACGTATGCAAAGTTTCAAATTAATCAGACTTCGGGAAATTGGTGAAAATAAAGCGTTTACTACAGAGGATCTATAAAAGAATTTATTAATCCTGGGGGTCCTAATAAGGATAATGGGAAACTGTTATCAAATTATTGCATTGTCATCGGTCCTTGATACGTATGCAAAGTTTCAAATTAATCAGACTTCGGGAAATTGGTGAAAATTATGCTCAAAGATTCCGTTACGGACAGTTAGTTACATACATACATACACACATACACACATATTTACAACCCAAACTAATATAAAGCGTTTAAAAAAAACTGTTTTAGTACCAAGTGGCGACATCTGTTACAGTTTGCGCAAAACTATTAGTTCAGAAGCAAACCCGGTAAAATTTGCTCAAAGCCATTAGTTCAGACGCCGGGCCGCAAACGAAATACATTTTGCAGAACTATATCTATCGCACCCGGATGAAACCGGGTCGGACCGCTAGCTATTAAATATTTTACAATTATTGTTCTAACGAAACTATTAAAGAAAAGTTTATTATTGCAATATGTAAATTGTTTTGTTAAAGTGTGTAATCGTTTATAAATTATTATCGTTCATTGTACAGTGTTTGTTGAATAAATCTGAATTTTCTTTAATAGAAATTAGAAATAACAGCAGGTGTCAAAGTTCTATAAAATAAATTATTGCATATGTCAAGCTACAATTTTATATCAGTTTACTGGAACGAATTACAGAAAGTAGAAAACACTTTCTACAAAGGCGTAGAATTTATAAAACTCGCTCGTTAGAAATTGAATTATGAAAATAAGCGTTTGAGATCGCGTATTTTCTGACAACAATAATCACTATAAATTGTATTAAAAAATAAGGACCGGGATATTATGAAAATGGATCTGTTAAAAACAATTTGCACAACATAATACCTACTGTTGAGGTACGAGTATAATCAGATTATATTTCAAGTACAGCTTTTCTCACTCGAGTAAGAATGGAAAAGATCTGGAAAAGCGTTTAAATCTCAGTATGATTCTTTATTTTTTGTCAAAATACCTTGAGATAATATGTTTGACGTGTCAACAAGTATACTTATTTAAATTAATCTATACTAATATATAAAACTGAAGAGTTTGTTTGTTTGTTTGTTTGAACGCGCTAATCTCAAGAACTACTGGTTCAAATTGAAAAAAAAGTTTTTTGTTGGATAGCCCATTTATCGAGGAAGGCTATAGGCTATATAAAATCACGCTACGGCCATTAGGACCGGAGCATTAATGAAAAAAGTTCCAAATGTATCTCAAAAATAAGCTTCTATTTAGGTGAAATGCACTAAGTAAATATACTCATATTAAGCACTGTGTACACCTAGCGCCGACTGGCTCAATCGGTAGAGTACGCGACTTCCAATATCAGGGTCCTGGGTTCAAGCCACACATTGGGCGAGTATATTTTATTTTTTTTTTTATTTTCTACATTGCTTTCTTCTAAGGCTTATATTTAAATTTATTTAATATAATAAAAATTTATTTGTTAAAAAAAGTATAAATACTGCTTTTTATCGGCAAAAACATTTGAACGGTAACTCCGATCATCATGAAATTTGGACACAACATTCATCTCGGTAAACTAAGGTGAATGTGCGTACTCATGTTCCTCCCTTCCCCATTCGTTCTTTTACACACGGGTGAAACCGGACGGGACCGCTATACTTTATAACTGTAATATAAAAGTTTTTGTAGTAAAAACAATTAGAATTCCACTGTTTACATAATGTCAAATTTTTTAGACAAACCAAAGACGGTATATCAACTTACTTGCATTTCAGTTGCGTTTAAATTAAGTTGTAAAATGTACTTTTATCAAGTTTCTGTCCCGGTTGGAAAAAAATCGTAGATCCGGGCCTGGTAATCGGGTATTCATACAGTTTGAGTCAGTTCAATAATATTATGTATTTTTCTATTTCCAAATCCACCTGTTTTGTAAATGTAAAGAGAATTTTAAATTTGTTATCTAAGTATACAGTACATACAATAATAGACTAAATTAATGTCAGTTTAATAGTGTCAGTTGAAGCCGATAGTATTCAAACGTCCCTTAAATTCAATAAACAATTAGTATCTTTAGTTGATATATATTTTATTCCAAAATTATCATCATTTTTAAAACATCTCTTATACGGGATTCTGTTAAAATAGCTATAGTTCGCTGTTATTGGTTACCCATTGTTAAAACGCTTTATTAGATAAATGTATTTTCAAAGAATGTCACAGCTGGAAATCAAACCAGATTTTTCCACTTTCGCGGAGGCTATTATCATTATCTAACTGTAATGTTGAGTTAGTCTTATGAAGTACTTAATCCACATTTGATATTTTTCTGTATATATTCTAAATTAGTAAAAAACAAAGAAGTAAATAATAAAGTTTCAATAATTAAATTGGCGCCATCCTAAAGTTTTTTTTAATAAATAAAATTATCGAATTGTCTGAAAAATTGGTCGATAATTTTATTTATTGAAGAGTTCTAATCAGACGTTAATCAAAGATTTGACTAAAATGTTTTTATTTTTCTGTTTTTAGTGGCATTTAAAAAAAAACCGTTTGTATACCTACATTTAAATTGTAAATTAGAAATTATCTTTACACTTCTCAGCGTAGTATAGTTGTGTTCTGGTATTCACCTGTGATTTTTAGGGTTTTTTTAATTTTACACCTTTTTACCTGACACTCCAACTACTCACAGAGCAGCTAAACAAAAAAATGAACATTTACTGAACATTATGTGAACTAACAAACAAAATATTAATACGCTTATAAAACATGCTTATTTTTATTGAACAAAAATCTCCCAAGACCTTCAAAGTACTTTTTTTTGGTACCTGAGAAGCCGTTTATTTATTTACTATATATTATAGAAATAAGAAAAACTGTTGCAGATTTTTAATAAAAGAGTGGAAAGATAAATGAGCAAGTTGCGTGCCGAATAACCGATTTGGGTATCTTTTTAAAATAATAACCATCTTTAATATTACACACAAAAACGTGGAACACTTTATAACGTGCGAAACATCCAGATCACGTAACAAATTGTCCTATTTCGTTGTTTTGTTTCGAATCCCACTGATTATAACTAACAGGAGAACTGTATTTACAGTAGACTTTGGGTCCAGTGGCTGTTGAGGAATAAAAGCTGACTTTTTTTTATTAATTGGGAACCTTGCAATCTTAGAGCTGGGGTGTCAGACTGATTTATTTTATAAGATTTAGGATGTCTTAGCGGGCCAGACTAAATTAAAAACTATAACACATGCTATATTAAAATCATTATTTATTTAGTTTAAATCAATTTTCTTATAAAGGTAATAAAAACGGTAAATTGTCTTGAGCTTGATGATCCAGACACCAGCGGTCTCTTGTTTTTGATAAGCTCATTAATGGCAGGTGTCTAAAATCCTCACTGGATAGATTCTGGTCGCGGGCCGTATTGAGATGACTTGAGGGCCTTATTAGAGGGCTCATTGTGCTATCTCTCAATCCCTTATATCACCCGATCCAGTATCCTCGTTTCTTGTACCGTGGACTGAGCGATTGATTGTCTTCTTCTAAGATCCAAAGTCTTGCATTCGCACAGAATATGATACGTTGTTTCCATCTCTTTATTGCATTGTCTGCACTTTAAGTTCCCGAACAGTTGGATTCTTTGGATGTGTCCTTTCAGGGAACAATGTCCTGTCAGGAAACCTACCACGAGACGAAGATTGTTCCTACTAAGTTGCAGTAGTTCGTCATCTTTCGGAATGCCTGGGATTCCAGGATGTCTCATGCTGACTATTGAATCCATTGCCTAACTCAAGGAAGCTCATTTTTGTTTCTTCATATTTCTTCTTAGTGAATCGAACAAAGACCTAGGTTCGGTTGAGCCCGGTGATGAATTCGACACGATTCAGATTCGAAACGTGACCAGCTGACACACAAACAGACCTACAGACGGACATGCGAACAAATTAATGTGTGTGGCTCAATTAACTTGTACACGGTTAGGCGTTGTGTTACCTGAATAATAAACACAATAAAAAATAGCGCAAGAACCACCACGCGGCGAAACCAATTACGTGAGTCATTACTCATTACATACTGATTAGTAATATTGCCAATCGATCATTCGGAATCAATCCGTGCCGATTACAGCCGCGCACATACAAGATGTTTAACAAAACCCGATGTTTTCGAGATACTTTATCGCGATATTTTTTAGTGTTCTTCTACTGAAACCTCGAGCCGGTTGCGTATTTCCGTCTGCGTATACAGAAGAAGGCAGTATTGCCTTCCAACAAACACGATTTTGTAATGTTATAATTAACTTGCAAGAGCGTATTCAAAGGCTTTGTCGTGCGCGATTCGAGGACGACTGACGTTCAATTCGGAACCCAAGGGAATGGTGAGACCTCTGGTGAGAAATGCGCCGATAAGAGGGGTTTTTGACAGGTAAACTATGGACCTCGATCCTTCATAAGGCAAAAACTGATTTAGAAAAGCATGATGGAGACTAACCTAACCTCCATCAAGCTTTTCTAAATCAATGGACAATTCGGCGCATTTCTCACCAGAGGTCTCACCATTCCTTTGGGTTCCGAATTCAATGTTGCATTACAAGATCGTGTTCGTTTCAAGGCAATACTGCACCCTGCTGAAATCGCAAACGGAAATACGCGAGTCAGGTTCGCCCGGGGCAAAATAATATATATAAGTAGCCTAACTGCATCTATAACTAATCGGGAAGGAAAGAATTTGCCAAACACAATAAACTGTGTTTCACGGCTCACCGGTGGGGAGTTTTTGTGTGACGGATATACTTTCTATTTTACAGTTGAGAATTTAAAATGCATCGGCGATCAAAAGGTTAAGAGTGATTGTAATGTGTTGTTATAATTTTTAGAGTTTATTTTTTCTAAACACAGTCGAAGCAGAGCGAAGAAGAAATCGTTTCTGAAATGTAATATTTTTTGTCGCGGTTTAATGGACCTCCGTCTGTGGTCATCGTCTTAATGCATTTCATTTGGTTGCCTGTTTTTGTTGTAATATGAGACGGTCTAATAGATTTTTTTTATTTGTCTTCACGTGTACGTATGCATGTGTATAAAATCTCCCGAGCTGTCTTTCAAAAATATAATAACAAAGGGTAACCACAGACGTGTGAAAAACAAAGTCAGAGATTTTTTATAGGCCAGGGAAATCACGGAATTGTCAGGGAATTGAATATTTTACCATTCCAACCCACTAGTGGGGAATGGTACTAGTTTAGGTCAAATGTCACTTTTCAAAATTTTACAATATTATCTTTTCGTTTTAAGATCTACCGAATCCAAAAAACTTATTTTTGGAAAATATGTGCGTCAGACGGTGAGCACGATACAAGTCAAACGGATTGAAATCAAATTTTGGGAGGATGTTTAGTATGCAAATATGAAGAGCCCTGTTGTTTTTGGGGAAAATTGGCGCATGCGCAGAAGAGTTATATGCTATATCGGTGTTTTTTTTTTTTATATAATAATGGTGTACTTTTCATAACGGCTTATTATTCTATTCATTTTCAAGAAAGTTTCGTGAAAATTTTTTTTTTAAACTTTTTTGAAAATAAAAAAAATCAGCTGTTATTTTGTTTTATAGATCTGTCAGAAGTAAACTAGTTAAACGTGCTTTGATTAATTTTTACATGACAACGAATGGCAACTATCATATTGAATACTAGCCATTACCCGCGTCACCTCACGCGACATCAGAAATTTTATTTTCTTTATTGTAGGTACTATTAGTCCAATCGGTGGAGATAAAAAGCTCCAGAAATTCGCAAACAGGCTGAATTTTTTTTTAATAAGTAGTTTAAAGTGTACTGATTGAAATAAAAAAAAATTCATTCGTCTATCGATTTCCCAAAATAAAAAAAAAAAATTGAAAATCATTTTGATTTTCAAAAATCTTTGATATTTTGAAATTTAAAAAAGATAGGAAAAAATAAAAAATACCACGTTGTAGAAGACGTTTTTTTCTATAAAAAAGATATCTTATACTTTTTTCGTCCGACTTATAGTTTGCCCGCAAAAAATTCGATAAACTATGTATCTATTTTACGCGCAGGATGCTCGGCTAGCCATGCGAGAACCTGCTTTTTCATGTCCGGCGTATTGAAATATAATATTTTACATACTTATAGAGTAATAAAATAAAAATTCAAATAGCCTATCTGCAAGTAGAAAATCTGAACTTTTCAATGGTGTAGTTAGTTTTTTTTTTGAATAAAATATCATGTATAAAAATGCAAGTATAGATATATATTTGAATCGAAAATCGAACGTTGCAATAATATTTTTTTTTAAACATAAGGAAAAGTCGTAAATTTTTTTTGAACCTGGTAAACTATTCTTTAGATGTTCTTTTTCATAAATAAAAATACCTGACCATAAATCTTATCTCGTTATTAAATACGGCCCTTGTTACTATTTTCAATTTTTTCGGAATCTTGAATTCACTGGAAAAAATATTTTTAAACCTCTGTAACACGATGAAAACTTAACGGATTTCAATGTATATTTTTTTAAATCGTAGGTATAATTAAGTGTATTAAGAATCACTAAGCATAAATTTGTTAAGTTTTCAAAATTTTTTAATATTAACGATTTTTCATCCATAAAGAGAAAACAGACATTTTTTTTGTTTTTCGTTTGTATCTTTTTATATCGTTGAATATAAAATTTCATACTATTACATTACGAAGATAAATACTCAAGGAATAGAATGTGATATGTGGCTAGGTAAGAAAGTATCTAGGTAAAAAATACAATGGAAATTAAAACAGGTAAACAAATCTTTGATTAACGTCTGATTAGAACTCTTCAATAAATAAAATTATCGACCAATTTTTCCATGACTACTTAATAAAAAATTGTTTGTTATTATTTTTTCATTATTTTGATAATCATTAATAATTTTGAAAGATTTTATAAAAATCTAATTAGAATTAATATCTCAAAAATGGTGCATTTTATAGGAAAATCATAAGAGACCTTTTTTCTTTAGAATTGTCCAAAAAAACTAAAAAAATTGGTTCCGACGCTAAAAACAAAAAAATTTTATTTTCCGAAATTTTTTTGCAAATTTTGAAATTTTTTTTTGAAAATTTTGTTTTTTTTAAAATTTTTTATTTGGAATATTTAGAATATGCATTTCTAGACAAATAGTGTTATAAACATTTTAGTAAAATTTAATGATTCTTGCTTCTGCAAAGTGATTTATTTGCTTGTTTGCCGACGCAAGATGACTTACTAACTTTCCGAATTTTTTCCAGGTAAACTATAGCTCTGACGAAAAAAGTACAAGATACCTTTTTTATAGAAAAAAATGTCCTCTACAAGGCAGTATTTTTTATTTATCTCTATCTTTATCCCCGCTTAAAATATTCAAGAATTTAAAAAATAAAATTTTTTTTCAAAATTTTTTTTGACTTTGGGAAATCGATAGACGAATGAACTTTTTTCTATTTCAATCAGTACACTTTAAACTACTCACAAAAAAAAATTGAGTCTGTTTGCGAATTTCTGGAGCTTTTGGTTTAAAATTGTCTCCACCGACTGGACTATATATCAAATGTCAACATTTTGAAGTTGGAATGGTCCCGTCGCCCAATTGGCTTGAATTTTATTTTATTCAAAAAGCCTTGCAACATAGAATACGTCAAATGGGTACAGCCACGAAAAAAATATCAAAATAATAATTTTTATGATTCGACCTTGCTCCGGTTCCAATCTTGTGACCTCGAACGCGATCCCGCAGTCAGCGCGCTAGCAAGCACAAGTCCCGGCGGATAAACCAGGCTCGTGTGCAGCGGCTTATAGAGTTTTATTAAGTAGAAGATGGATACCAACGAAGCTGTCTTCATTATAATAAAAAATAATTATTTTTTTCAAAATCGTACAATAAATTAATCTCTTTTTTTTACATGCATGTTGAATGCCATTAGTTGTGGTTTGATTCATTCATACATTTAATACTATGCCTCTTAGTCTCTACCGACCAGACTTTACAAGAATTTTATTCCTGCCGAACTGGTGGAGTGAGACACGGTTCATGTAAAGGCTTGGTCCAGTTTACCTTGCGGCTCCGTAGTGATCTTCATTTTACAGTACATCCAGATTACTTTTGTAGCGTTTAGTTTTCTTAATACACAATGGACTCGTCCAGGCATCAACTGTGTGCCGTTTTTGATGACGATAAAAGTATAGTACGCGCCACGGATCTAAACGGTTCTGAAGTTAGTCACAAACAGCGTCGCAAAGGCACATTTTAGAGCCGTTGATACTCCCACCACCTTCCAGCAACGTGCACGGAACGTGCGCTCGTCGGTGATTGGCCGTGATCGCTCGTTGCCTTTGTCACTTGCCGCTTTCCTGCTTTAAAGTACAGTCGAGTACGCTATTGTCAAGTTGTTGTTGGTACTTTAGTTTTGTTGAGTTGCGAGTTTGTAGTTATTCAACAGACTGTACAAGCGCAAGCCTGCGTTCGCATCTAGCTTCCGAGCCTTTTAGATTCGTGGCGCGTACTATAAACATCGAAACGTCTCGATTCAGTAGAACAATAATGTCAGTTTCTTTTGAATACAGTACGCGACAGACATGCATGTTGCTTGCATACCTAGTTAGGTTATGTTTTGACACCTTGCCATACAACTATATAATTTATAATGTAAACTTTTAATGATATTTTTATGATTCTCGTTCGTCATAAAGAAGCCACGGTTTTAAATTAATCTGCCTTTTTATTATAATTGTATTTTTAACTCGCACGATATTTTTTCCATTCTAAAACGGTCCACAGACTGTCAAAAATGCTTGACTCAATCGCATTGCGCAATCGTTTGGCGCACTTTTGCGCCTCTACCGGAATTTATTCACTGTTTCCCCTCCCAGTACCCGACGGATTAATTGCATAATTAAATACGAAAATTATGATAATTATTATATATTGTAACACGCTCCTAATCCCCCCCCCCATCAGGTGACGACATTGATTTTCGTTGAATGTTCTTGGTGTGAGCGCAGGTAGAAGGTTTTTTGTAAATGCAGGTAGCCAAATCCCAAATTTCTAACAATTGCAACGCGGGTGTGTTCGGATTTGGAACATTTTAGAAAACGCTAGAAGGGATACCCCGCGCATATAAATACAGCCTTGCGAGTTTAGTTAGACAGACACGGTTGGGACACGGTGAAGTAAACACGTGCGTTGCCAGTACGAAATAAATGTGGTTATTAGACCATTGAGTTCACATGTAAGTTTACTAGAGTGCGAAGATAAATTTTGTATGTTTTTCATTCATTTAAATGAATTAAAAAAAAAATTGCAAGTTTTTCAGTTAACATCCTTAATTACGGTAAAAGTGTTTCTAACTAGACATTTAATTCGCATTTTTAATGACATATTTTTAGTAAAAATTATAAGCGATTCATGAAAAAACAGTAGAAGTATGAATTGCTAAAAAAGCATTTCATTAACAATTCGCTAAATGATAAATATCAGATGGCTACATATTTATGTAAAGAAGACTGATCTATTATCGCATTAGATCAGAAGATCACTGCTTATACAGAATGAAAGGCACATTAATAATGTATAACATACATCAAAGATCGCCTATAAATAAATATCGGGTAAATGTACCAATTCTCGATCGGTATATTTATAGTTATCAGAATCAATAACAAGCCATTTTATTTCGATAGTCCGCCAGCGATTACATAATTTTTATTTATGACTAGTGGTCTGGTCCGGTTTTGCCCAAATTTATAGACTGTCGTGCACCGTTTTTTTGTCGACCTGCATTGCAAAATTGGCCTCCACGAAAAGGGTTTTTATTTTAACGCGATAATATATAGCCTATGTCCACTCTGAAGGTCCATTCTAAACATTGGTGAAAAAAAATCAAATCGGATGAGCAGTTTCAGAAATTACCCTCCGCATATACACA
Organism: Xanthostigma xanthostigma; assembly: GCA_963575645.1. Classification (NCBI taxonomy): domain Eukaryota; kingdom Metazoa; phylum Arthropoda; class Insecta; order Raphidioptera; family Raphidiidae; genus Xanthostigma; species Xanthostigma xanthostigma. The sequence goes on along the minus strand of OY754469.1, from coordinate 9,420,785 downwards.
ACGAAGCAGAAAGCAAACGACATGTTAAAAAGGAGCGGTCATATGTCTCTTTACAATAATTAATATTATTATAGGAACGATTACAATTTTTTTCTATAGGATACTCTTCTTCGAATCCCGATTGGAAACAGGATCAGGCTGGTAGATAATATTGATCTTATAAGTTTTTCGTTTTTTTTTACCAATACATCCGTAACAAGAGACATAAAATTTCAAATTGAGTGTAACTCATATATTTTCTCAATTCTCTGGCACTGAATTAAATTAAAAAATTCTATCATTTGTGTTACAGTTGTTACCAAAAAATATATAGTGATTGGTGAGAATTGGGAAATTTACCCTACTTTATAATTTAAATAATTCAACATAATACGGCAATAAATTATATTATAAAGATTAAAATACTGATATATTTTGTGTTATGCGATCTGCTCTCTGCTATAAACGTGTAAAATATAATGTTTGCTTTTGTCTTATTAAAAGCTAAATTAATTGATTAAAAACTTTTTAAGTGCTTCATCATTATTAACTGAATCCGTATGTTATTTGTTCGGTACGCATGATGCCGACAACAAAGCAACAAAACAACAAACAAGTACTGTTTATTGCTTAATGATGACGTATTGTTGTCGTTATTTGGAGTGTATCATTGTATCATTACCAGTTTTAAATGTACAAAATTCAGACACCGATAATTTTTAATTAATAATTTTTAATATAAATTTTAATAGTAGGTACTTATAAAACTGTATTTGACAAAATTTTGATTGATATAACTTGATTGTTTATTGTGACAATATGTCAGTTGAAAACTTAAATTACAAATTAAATAATTCTAATACATAATATGTAAGCCCTGAGGAAGGAAATATATTTTCCGAAACGTCGGCAACATCATTAGAAATCATTTCTATAGCCTTCTCCAAATTAATTCATCCTTTCATTATTAAACTATAGGCTAAACTAATACACCTATACAGTGTATTATTGTATGAGCAACAAAGTAAACCTCCTAGAGTTAAGTAATTTGAACGTTTTAAGGAGTTTGTCGTTATATCGAGTGACGTAAATGGAGGTTACACTGTATATAGTATTGATGATTTGTATAGGTATATGTATATATTATGTGGTTAGTTATAAAAAATGCAAAGATCCTCTCTCTAAGTATTCCACCGTACCCTCGCATTGCTTTCAGTGTGTAATGTAAAAATTTCACATTCTATTTGTGTGTCAGTTCGCCGCCTTGTTATTTTAGTCGAGCGGTTGACATCTTTAATTTTCTTTTATAATTTTTCCTATTCACGACCGGCTGTGCGAGATTGCATTATTATGTTTTGTATCAGTTTTTCCCTTATAACCGCCAGCGTGCCTATTAATTTACTATATCATTCGAGTCGTCGAGGATATGTATTTTCAAACCAAGGAGTCAACCTATTGTAATTGGAAGTGAGGCTTATCTGTCATTAAAATTTATCTTTTCAACTTTTAATAAATTTTCTTGTATACATTTTTTATTTACTCTTAATATATTATTATTTCTCGATGAAGGACGGTTTGGTTGAGGATCAAGAAATAAGCTTAACCAACGTTTCGAAAAAAATGTATTTTTATCTTAGGGTATCAAGCTCACCCAAATGGTGGTAAATTGTTCTTACAATATACATGATCATTAGTGTTATTTCTTGATCCTCAACCAAACCTTCCTTAACTGAGACATATTCTATTGGATCAACACTACTATATACTGAAGACATTATTATTTCTACGACCCGTAAAAAAATGGAAATACAGGCGGTTAGGATTGAAAAATCCTGACTAAGATAAGGCCGAACGCCGACATTACTGCCTTTGTTAAAACGTGACGCAGAGTGCGTTCGCCGAAAATTCGATAAAAACGTCATCAATTTATTAATATTAAAATTGACACATGTGTGGTGTGCTACGAAAAATAATTATTACTGTCCAAGTGTGTAGGCTTTCACGGCCGGTGTTGATCCAAATCTTCTTGATTTCCGGGCTTGTATGCCGTATAACTACCTGACGTTTCGTCTACAGTTGCGGTAGACATTATCAAAGGCGATGTGGTAGCGGGCGAAGTGTCCTTTACTTACCTGTGAGCAGCCTAGAAGGACACTTCGCCCGCTACCACATCGCCTTTGATAATGTCTACCGCAATTGTAGACGAAACGTCAGGTAGTGATACCAATGGACCACGACATACAAGCCCGGAATTTTTTTTAATAATTTATAGATAAAAAAAACGGAGATTTCGAAAATGTAAAGTTATCGATTTGGTCAAATAATTACTTGGGAAATGAACTTCCGGGAACCGTTGACATCGGCGGGCGACTTATCTAACCGCCATTTTTAAAAAGCTGCAAATAATCCCGAATGGAATGTAATTTGCAGTGAAAACAACGTAAACCTAGATGTTTAGAGCAGAGAAAAGAACGGCAAGAGTATGACTTCCACGTAAGTGAATCATTGACATCAAAAGAAGCCGACACTCTCGCATGCGTAATATATGTGGTTAGAACAAGATTAGATATTCATACACAATAATACATTTATAAACTAACGTTATTCGTATCGTCTCATTAATTTAACATATCGTCGTTGGTTCTGTAATACGTCTTATGTGCAAAAAGTAAAAATTGCAGGAAAAGCCAAAAAGTGGTTATTTCAGCAATGGATGGTAAGAACTAGCAATTTCAGAGGTATATTACTAATTCATACTTATCTTTACTATACGTGTTAATTAAGACGAAGTATTTTCTTAAAAAATATTTAACGTTAATTTCGAATTTATTGGCACACGGGAGGAATTATTTCATACAACTTTTCACATAAGAGTTACTTCCCCTTGTTGGTTACTGTAAAATAATTTTGGAGGTATTACTAGTGTATAGAGCTCCGTTTCCTGAATCTTTTCAATTAAAAAACGCAAAATCTGCCAATTATACACTTAAGAGCTATTACAGAACCAACGACGATATGTAAAAATATACCGTGATGTCAATTCGTCATTATAATTATAATTAATTGAAGTAGACTTAAGGCTAGAAACGCTGCTAGATTCCTTGCTAGATTTGCCTACTAGTTTTCTAGCGCTGATTTTCTTGATTTTCTGTTGTCGCTGTTAAGCGGGGCACAGTCCCGTGAGGCAAGACTGTAATACGGATGCACTATGTTCCAAATAGTTTATCGTCTCATTAATTTAACATATGTAAAAATATACCGTGATGTCAATTCGTCATTATAATTAATTAATTGAACTAGACTTACGGCTAGAAACGCTGCTAGATTCCTTGCTAGATTTGCCTACTAGTTTTCTAGCGCTGATTTTCTTGATTTTCTGTTGTTGCTGTCAAGCGGGGCACAGTCCCGTGAGGCAAGACTGTAATACGGATGCACTATGTTCCAAATATTTAGGAACACAAAATTATAAGCCTAAAGGCTTCAACGGCAATTATTTGAAATGATATATATATATAAAAACGTAATTGACTGACTGGGTTATATTAATTAACATTATTGAGTAATTAACTGTCTATTGATTATGCAGAATGAATGACTATTGCTTTAGGGCTATGTAAGAGTGTCAAGTTTTTTCATTAGCTATTTTATTAATCTATACTTTATAGTTACTTAACATTGTAACACCACGTCTTAAAAAGCCACGCCGCCACTGGTGTACCCTGGTGGCCAGGTAGAGAAACAGAGGCAAGATGGCAGCGGAGCGTATGAACTAGGAAGTAGGGTTCGTGTAAAAAAACAAAAATTAATAAATGTGTTGAATTAAATAATATTCATGTTACAAACTTACGTTAATAAATATGTTGAATTAAATGATTTAATAAATATGCTGAATAAAGTAATAATAGTTATATTTATACTTTATAGTTACTTATCATAAAACAATTTTTGACTTTTATAACAACTATCAGTGAATATTTTCATGTTTATATATATTTCGCAAAAATAATGAGTTGAAACCAGTTGAAAATCTACTTCTTGGTGTAAATAAACAAAAAGTGCTTTTTGCACCTGGACAGAGCTGAATTAAGCTGCTATAGTCTAATACTAATATTATAAAGATGTAAAGTTTATAAGTTTGGATGTAGGAGGTAATTTCCGAAAGTACTCATCCGATTTCAAATTTTTTTTTCATCAGTAGGTATTTTAAAATGGACCTTCAGAATGAACGTATATCGCGTTTAAATAATAGCGCTTTTCGCGGAGACTAATTTTGCAACGCAAGTCGACGAAAAATCGGTGACAATCTACAAATTCGGGCGAAGCCGGGCCGGACCGGGCCCCGCTGATAATGTATAAATACTGACTCTATTCTGTTTCACGTTGTTGGACTGGATTAGAATTTCCGGACACAATCCCAGGCTGTCATTTCTTCTTTATCTGATTTTTGTTTTTTCCGAAAGCTTTGTATAAATCACACACTTGCCTTTTTTTAAAATAAACTTGCATTAAAACTTGACAGGAGCGCGTGCTGATCAATTATTGACGCAAATCCACAAGCCGTGTTTTCAACTGATTTCCAATAGAGAAACACTCGGATAAAGAACCGCAATGCTTATACGACTTACGGAGAAGGAAGAAGAAAATTCACAGAGCACGACACACGTAAAAACTACTCCCGGGAGATTGATTGGCGTCGCTGAATCATTAATGCACCATTAAAGAAACTGTCGCATTGAAACGTTCATCTTAAAAAAGCTGCTCTAGAGACCAAACGGCAATTTTCTCCTGTGCTGTTGTTCTCATACTAGCTCGCGTTTGAGACGAAACACGGTTGCGGCCCCATTATTTGGCATAGTTACTCGTTTCTCGACGTAAATAACCACTAAAACTTTAAAAATTTTGTGAAAAATAACTATGAATCAGCATTAATAGTTAAACAATACCCCGAAATGTTCCAGACTGCGGCGTGTATACATGACCACCAAACCAGACAGTGCCAAAATAAGTATAAACCCTTCACAAATAGAACTTATATCGATAAAAGCGCCCACAATATGGCTATCAAAATATATAACCATACACCCTCTAAAATCCGCGAACTGCCATTAACTAAATTTAAAAAAAAACTTAAAGACTTGCTTATTGAAAAGGTGTTTTATAATACAGACGAACTATTTTTATAACTATTTTAATGTATCTATGTAAGATTAATGTAACTTTATTGACGTTTTAATCACCTCCCTGAGGTTTTATTTAAATAAATGCATTATTATTATTATTATTATTATTAATAATTTAGAGTGATGATCCTGTTTAAATATTATAGAAGATTAAAGGCTGAAACCTGGTGGTATAGGATCAATGAACTTTGCAAATACTGAAGGTTTTTTTTATTGCATTTTATTGTCTGACGTTTCGGAAATCTTTATGCCTTCTTCGGAGTAAAAATCAATCGGTTTTTCAAGAAAAATAGTAATTTTAATACCCGTTGATGACATTTTTTTTTTTTAATTTATTTTTTACATAACAACAATACTGAGAAAACAGACAGCATTGGTAAGTTTATTTATTTTACTTCCAATTTTTTAACATTAACTTTAACTGAAGGAGATTTATTTGGTTGAGGAACAATTTAAAATAAGCTTTACCAGTGTATCGCTTGTGGCCAACGTTTCGAAAAATATATTTTCATCATCAGGGCCTATGAACATGTATAATAATCGTTACATTTAATATTATTTCGATTTCTAAATTACAGTATACACATTATAGATCAGATTAAACTATACATTATTACATACCTCAATGCAAGTTGAAATGGTAAATTGTGAAAATAATTTTAATATACATGATCAATTTATTATGAATTTCGACAGTTTTTTAAATTTAAAAATATCTAAAACAGTTTTTTTATAAAATTGTTCTGTCATTAGTGCAAATAATATTGTACTGATGTATAAGAAATGCTATCTCTATACAAACTGCATTTTGTTTACAAGTTAGAATTTGTTGAATTTTGTTAATTAATTATATTGCCATAAATGTTATTTAACCCATCTATGTCCGTTCTCTTATTGACAGTGTTTGAAGTTTTTTTGATGTAACACATCTCCAAGAAAAGTCTTTTTTGTAAATTCACTTCTTTATGTAGTATTTTTGGTTCATTAAAGTTAAAATTGTGATCATTGGAGATGGAGTGATGAACCAGTGCTGAATGATTATTAATGTCACATGGTTTTCCTAAGGATTTCTTTACATCATTTTTGTGTTGATAAACACGATTTTTTAAGTATTGAGAAGTTTGTCCAACATAAATGGCATTACAATTATTACATTCTAAACTATATACCAGATTTGATTCTAACATTTTTGAGTGTTTAAATTTTGTTTTTGAGAAGAAATGATCTGCAATACGATTACAATTTCTATATGTTAATTTAATATTCTGTTTAAATACTTTATTTAATTTTTCAGACAGTTCTGTGATGTATGGAATTGAAAAATATCCTTCTACAACAACAACACTATAATAGAAGGATATTTTTCAATTCCATACATCACAGAACTGTCTGAAAAATTAAATAAAGTATTTAAACAGAATATTAAATTAACATATAGAAATTGTAATCGTATTGCAGATCATTTCTTCTCAAAAACAAAATTTAAACACTCAAAAATGTTAGAATCAAATCTGGTATATAGTTTAGAATGTAATAATTGTAATGCCATTTATGTTGGACAAACTTCTCAATACTTAAAAAATCGTGTTTATCAACACAAAAATGATGTAAAGAAATCCTTAGGAAAACCATGTGACATTAATAATCATTCAGCACTGGTTCATCACTCCATCTCCAATGATCACAATTTTAACTTTAATGAACCAAAAATACTACATAAAGAAGTGAATTTACAAAAAAGACTTTTCTTGGAGATGTGTTACATCAAAAAAACTTCAAACACTGTCAATAAGAGAACGGACATAGATGGGTTAAATAACATTTATGGCAATATAATTAATTAACAAAATTCAACAAATTCTAACTTGTAAACAAAATGCAGTTTGTATAGAGATAGCATTTCTTATACATCAGTACAATATTATTTGCACTAATGACAGAACAATTTTATAAAAAAACTGTTTTAGATATTTTTAAATTTAAAAAACTGTCGAAATTCATAATAAATTGATCATGTATATTAAAATTATTTTCACAATTTACCATTTCAACTTGCATTGAGGTATGTAATAATGTATAGTTTAATCTGATCTATAATGTGTATACTGTAATTTAGAAATCGAAATAATATTAAATGTAACGATTATTATACATGTTCATAGGCCCTGATGATGAAAATATATTTTTCGAAACGTTGGCCACAAGCGATACACTGGTAAAGCTTATTTTAAATTGTTCCTCAACCAAATAAATCTCCTTCAATACATATTTTGGAACAAAAATTCTACTAACAATTAACTTTAACAACAATAACTTTAACAATAACAACTTTAACAACAATAACTTAAAAACTTTTTATATATAAATCTTCTAGATTATCCGAAGATGCCATAAAGATTTCCGAAACGTCAGACAATAAAATGCAATAAAAAAACATTCAGTATTTGCAAAGTTCATTGATCCTATGCCACCAGGTTTCATCCTTCAATCTTCTAATATTTAAAAAATTTATTGTAGTCCTATATCCAAAACGGGCTTTTTATCTACCTTCACCTGTTGATGGGAAAAAGTAAGGAGGTAGAAGGAATTTGCTCTGTGTTTACTACCTTCCGTCAAAATTCGAAAACAGTACATTGATATTAAAAGTTGAAACTATATTAATTAAAGGTCGCTGCACACGAGGCTAGAAATACTGCTTCGATTTCTGCTGGCCGGTACGAAGCTGGAAATGACGTCAATGCAGGCTCGCCAGCTAGCTCACAAGGTAGGTTTTAAAATTAGAACAGAGGAGCTATTTTCTTGCTAGGCTTGCTGCTAGTTATGAGCAAGAACCAATCAGGAAACAGTCACGTGAACGACTTTAGCAAACGCTCACAAACAAAACACTATGCCGTAGTGTGTGTTCTGTTCAGATACAATAAACAGGCACTTTTGTTACCGTTCTATCACTGCGCGCGCACCGAATCTACCTGCAGAGCAAGCTTGTAAAGACGTCTTGTGTGAAGCGAGCACATGATAGCGATTAAGAAAAGCAGCGCTAGAAAACTAGTAGCGAAATCTAGCGGCAAATCCAGCTTCGTGTGCAGCGGACTTTTCTTTAAGTTTACTGATACGTAACCCACCCTTCAGTTTAACTTCTGTTTGGTATATTTTAGTTTTAGCGTCTGTTGTATATTTAAGCATACCGTTCAGGTAAATCTAACGCTTTGAATATTTTATCAATTTTGTGAGGAAAGCGTGTTTCTTAATGTTATTTGTATCACCGTAAAAACCTTTTTTGCTTTCTTGCATTAGCATTCTTTTTATCCAAATAAATATATCTAAATCTATACTAATATATAAAGCTGAAGAGTTTGTTTGTTTGTTTGGTTGAACGCGCTAATCTCATGGAACTACTGGTTCGAATTGACATTTTTTTTTTGTTTGATAGCCCATTTATCGAGGAAGGCTATAGGCTATATAGTATCATGCTACGACCAGGAGCGGAGCATCAATGAAAAATGTTGCAAAACGTAACCCAAAATTTGTCCGTCCGACAAAAACTTTTGAACGGTAACTCCGATCATCATGAAATTTGGACACAACATTCATCTCGGTAAACTAAGATCAATCTGCGGGACCTCTGGTAATAATATATAAAGAACCTTCAAATGCGACTTCTTGTATGTGATATTTTCACGGAAATATTTCGCTATTTTTTTTTCTAAAATCAGCAAAAATTTTTGTAACAATAATTGAAATTTACAAAAAATTATGTATATTGCAAAATTACTAATGTTTGCTTCCGTAATACTCAAACGCCCATTGCCCTGCAGAATTTCTTGTCCCAAATCAAGCGTCTGTAATCAATAACAATTTTTGATGCTATTAATTTTTAATTTTCCGAGCGTAAAACAGACGCCACTTAGTTATTTTAAATTTAATAACCGATATTTTGCTAAATATAGTTTAATAAAAACCTACATTTAACCGTATATAATAACGTGCTTTTTTTATTAATAACTGACCATTTTCTAATTATATTGTCTAGGAGACTACCCGTTCCTTATTAAACGCAATATAAACAAATTTTTTTAAAAGAGGGTGACACGTATATAATAAATGGGTGAAAAATTCTGTCACGAAGAAAATGATTAATTTTTTAACCGGACAGACAGGTATATAATATCAATGTAAATTATATAGTAGGTAGGTACGTTGTACGGCTAATTATGGTATAGGACTAATAAAAAAAAAGCACGATCAAAACTTCAAGCGTGATCGTCGCGTTTAATTGTCACCCCTGGACGCTGGATATGATTAATTATTAAAATCATTAGGGATTTTTTAAGTTTCTCGCGTGTTGGAGAACGAGAGAAATATTTAAATGGTTTTCTATATAAATTGCAATTTTCCTGATTTGTAAAAAAAAACAGTTTAATCTTTTGATACGCTTAGATTTTTAGTGTTAGATTAACACTAAAAAGAGAAAAATAAAATATTTTTAACAAAAAAATTGAACCGACTTCACACTAAAAAGTAAAAAATAATTGCGTATTGAAATGTTTTGAAGTCGGTGTAGTTCTCGGAATAGATTTCATTTTGGCTGACACCGACTCCAAAACATTTCAATACGCAATTATTTTTTACTTTTTAGTGTGAAGTCGGTTCAATTTTTTTGTTAAAAATATTTTTGTAGATATGTGCTACAGAGTGAGGTTATATTGTGTTCGAAAAACTTTGAGACGAACCGACTGCATATTATTGTTCGTTTATGAATTTAACATGAGCAAATTTGCGCATTATTCTTAATAAATATATTTAAAATAATTATGGCAGGAAGAAGTTTTACTTCAGTCGTGTGGTCTAAAGTACCTACACTCGCTTTTTTTTAAACTACAACAATTTTTTTTCTTACGTGTCAACATAAACAGAATTGTTTATGTCTGTTAATATGCATATTTAATATCTCTCTGCTTGTGTCACATATTTGTTATTAAGGTCTGATTACGCAATAATGAGACGGCTCTTTTATGCCGTGTAGTTATCCAATCGAGCACGGAATAAACGCAAGAAACGCGCAATAAATAAACCTTTATGGCGGGTTATTTGATTAATATTTGATCAAAAAACATGCGATTTAATGATAGTGAAATATTAATGTTAGCTTTTATGTATGCAGTTTCAAATAATTTCATAATTTGAAATTGACAGGAAAAATTAAAATCATGTGAAGTACACCGAACAGAAAAGACAAAAGCGATTGTTAGAAAATATAATTAGGTTATCAGGATAATGAATCTTCGAGAAGATTAAAGATCGCGCACATTTGTCAACCACGACTAGCACAGCACGGAGCAAAAACATGAATACCTATTATTTTTAATTCAACATATTTATTAACGTAAGTTTGTAACATGAATATTATTTAATTCAACACATTTACTAATTTAAGTTTTTTTAACTTGTACACTACTTCCTAGTTCATACGCTCCGCTGCCATCTTGCCTCTGTTTCTCTACATGACCACCAGGGTACACCAGTGGCGGACTGGATTTTTTAGATGTGGTGTTACACATTTTTATTCTTTTATTTATATAGATGAACTGTAAATTGAGTTTTTTTTTCTATATTCTCAAATAAAGATTATTATTATTAAATAAAAAACTCAGAAGTATTAACTATTCATTTATTTAGGAATTTGAAATAAAATCGTGGAAGACTTTAAACAATAAACGTTATGGAAATTACTTACTGTGGAATCTGTTCATTCAACGTGTTATAAAATATTTTAATATTAAAATTACCATTTTGTAATCAACATTTAATATCCTACTCTGAGAATTTAACTGCAATTAACAAGTCAATAAGTGTGGTGAGGTGGAAATCTCATTTGAGAGGCCGTTAAACATTAAATAACATTTCGGAAAAATAAAATAAAGTGCTCACCAACGGCAATATCTGCAGCATTGAACAAGCTGGTGATTTGCTTGATGAAACAGACCAAGTACTGAAGTATTTAACGAAAATAAACTCATCAGTCCATTTGTTACGGACATAATTAGTAACTGACCAGTGTTGAACTGAAAACGGTAAATGGCAATAAAATGTAATCTTAAATCCGCTACACACGAGGCTGGACTTGCCGCTAGGTTCCTTGCTAGATTTCACTATACTAGTTTTCTAGCGCTGCTTTTCTTAATTGCTATTATGTGCTCGCTTTACACGAGACGTCTGCTCTGCAGGTAGATTCGGTGCGCGCGCAGTGACAGAACGGTAACAAAAGTGCATGTTAATTGTCTCTCAACAGAACACACACGCCGGCATAAGATTTGTTTGCGGGAGTTTGTTCATGTAGCTCACGTGACAAGATACTGCTTCCTGATTGGTTCTTGCTCATACCTAGCAGCAAGCCTAGCAAGAAAAATAGCCCCTGTTCTAGTTTTTCTTGTGAGCTAGCAGGCGAGCCAGCAGTGCGTCAATTACAGCTTCGTACCCAGCCTACCGGCCAGCAGAAGTCCAAGCAGCGTTTCTAGCCTCTCGTGCAGCGGCCTCTGTAAGGCAATAGAGCGGCGTTTCAGCATCTGTAAGATAAAAACGTAGGTCATAAATGATAATTTTGATATATAACGCGGTTTCGCCAAGTTTTAATATGCTTAGAGAAAAAAGTGTAATAAAAAAAAAGACAGTGTTATTTTATTTTCGATTTGAAATAACGGTAGTTGGTATTCAACAATGCACAATGTCGATTATTGACTTCAGTCCGTAGAATGTAGATATGCAAGTCATGGCGTCTAGTGTTCTTGATTTTTATTAGCTAATGTTTTTGTAGAATTTTAATATTTCGTGTCGCCTACTGCCGATTTATAGTAGATATAAAAAATTATCTTTTCTTAATTGTTTGTACATGATTATGGTATTGTTGTTGTCAATATTTATTTAATAAATCGACTGTCAAAATAAGATCGATTAATTATTTGCACATCGCATTATCGATAGCAAAACGTCGTGTTTTTGGAAACATATCTGGGGTCACATTGATGAGGCAGCGTTAACTTGATAAGTTATGATTTTATGTAAACACAGCCGCGAGTCCAAGTAACAGAAAGACAGATTCACGCTGTGTTCTGTCAGTTATATATGTTACCGGCCAAACCCGATTTCAGGACAAACTAGTTTGTCCTAGTAAGAATAGTATGCCAAACTAGTTTGTCCTGAAATCGGTTTTGGCCGGTAACATATACATTCGACTAACGTATTACTGAGGACACCACAATAATACGCAAACCTAACTATAATATTAATGCGAATGTGAGTTTGTTTGTTTGTTACGCTTTCACGCGTAAACCGCTGAACAGATTTCGATAAAATTTGGCAAGGAGATAAATTGCATCCTGAGGAGTGACATAGACTACTGTTTTTTTTCTCAAAAACAACTCTGGGGGGAGAACCGATCATTTCTCAAGTTAGGGATATGAAAATTCATATTTAGGCTTTTAGCAAGAAATGAATTACGTGTTTCAGCGTTTTTGCAAAATCGTCCCTCAAGAGGGTAAAATTGAGGACGATTTCAAAATTCACACGTAGATAATATACCACGCAAAGACTGTTGGCAAAAATGTCAAAGTGTAGGTATAAACATTTTTTTTTAAGTGGTACTACAATACGGTGGAGCCATTGTCGCTGTTTCATCTCAATCGCGTACGGAACCGCGGGTAGCAGCTAGTAGCCGATTGAGTTGAATTTTTTCATACGTATGTAGTTCCGATGACAATACACTATTATAATGACTAACTCACCGATCCGGGTTTCGTCCGGATGCGAATCGCACTTAACACTAGTGATGTGCCGGATCGTTAAAAATGTATATCCGCGGATACGGATCTGAATACGGATTTTTGGTTTCAAGATCCGCGGATACGGATACGGATCTTACGTTTCTTAGAGTACGCGGCGGTAAATATTGCACATCGACCTTTGGAAAGAGACTATCTGTTATGTGAAAAGTTATTGACCTCTTTAAGAGTTAACTCTCATTGTCTCTTTCCAAAGATCTCATTATTATAAATATAATTATAAATATAGTTGATTTAGTACCTTTGAGTTATGTAAAGGGTGTTTTTTTTGGAGGTTTGGTTTTGAAATTGGCAACACCGTTTCATGTGACAGTTAATTTGACAGTTCACAGATGATTTGTGGTCAGTATGTTTTGCCATTTAACCATGAATAGACTTACATCAGTACAACGCTTGCAAATTGTGCAAATTTATTTTGAAAATTATGGTTCAGTTTGCCAAACTAACCGTGCGCTACGTCCATTTTACGGTCGACATAATCGTCCATCCGAGCAAGTTATTCGGAAAACCATGGATCGTTTTCGAACTACGCATACTCTAGTTGATAATACGCATCCACAAAGACGCCATGCAGTGCGCACAGAAGATGCCATTGCTGCTGTGGTGCGTAGTGTTGAGGAGGACCCGAATGAGTCGATACGCCGTCGTGCACAGCAATTGGGACTGTGCCCATCCACGTTGTGGAAGATTTTGCGAAAAGATCTTGGCTTACGAGCTTACAATATCCAGCTTGTGCAAGAGTTAAATCCGCGTGACCATTATGCGCGCCGTACGTTCGGTGAATGGGCCGAAAACAATATTCAGCTTGATCCTCTTTTTCAACGCAAAATTTTGATCTCACACCTATGGATTACTTTCTTTGGGGATACGTGAAGTCACTAGTCTACGCCGATAAACCACAGACGTTGGATCACTTGGAAGTCAACATTCGTCGCGCTATTGGCGATATACGGCCCCAGATGCTCGATAAAGTGATCGAAAATTGGACTTCCCGATTGCGCTTCATTCAAGCCAGCCGTGGCGCCCATATGCCCGAAATCATATTTAAACATTAATGGCATAAAATTATATTTTAAACAAAGCCAACAACGTGGCCAGCAACCTTATTTTTACGTGTTTTATTTCATTTTAAACTTGTATACCTCTAAAAAAAACACCCATTACTATTAGTATGGTACTCACTACGATAAATGTTTGCAATATAAAGGTGCCAAATACGATTTAAAAAAATAAAAAATAATCTGAATGGAATTTAACAGGTTTTCATTATTACCTAATCATTTATATATATAAAATTTCATCTATGAATTGAAAATGAATAAGGTAAAAGACCCGTAAAAGATCCGCCAAAAACTAACGGATACGGATCTTTCTTCTCCCTCGGATATCCGCGGATACGGATATCCGGCACATCACTACTTAACACTCATAAAAACTTAAAAATTAAATAGGTAAAAAAGCTTTTTTAGTTAAACGGTTTTATTGTACAATCGATGATGTAATAAAAACTAGAAAATAATTATGAGTGACCATAGCGGGCTTTGATTAAACAAAAATTAAATCGTGGGACGCATTTTGTATAGAAAACTTTCATTTGTTTGGAGTAGCCTATAGTGTCGTTTCTTGCATATACGAATGCAATTATTCTTACAATATTATGTAGATTTTAAAACCTGTTAGTCGAGGCAGCTGTATAATAAAACCGTTTGAATCGACACTATAAAAGTTTGCCTTATTTACGCAAATGTTATGCAAACTTTGAAGCTTTTGATTGGATTTACAGAAACTCACATAAAACAATATTGCAATCCGATGTATAATTGAAACATTGAATTAATAATATTGTTTTAAATAAACAGTCCGACACAACTCGACGTGGGTATTCGTTGGATGCCGTCTACAATTTTTCATGCTTTCATAAACCTTGTGTCAAAAGAGCATTTTTCAAACATTGACAACTGTAATAATATAAATAAGCGAGATCTTTAATTATCGAATTTTTTATATCCGTCAGTTAAGCAGAAATGCTATTGCGCTGAAAAAAGAACATATTTGTAAAAATGCAAAAAAAAATGTTATTCGACGTTTACTTCCACGAAGACTACAGCGGGCAATAGAGTGGGATTGAACTGCCTTGTTATTGTTTTAAACCGTGAAGCTTCTCAATAAACGATATGGCAGGGAGCGCGATGAGCAGTCACATGAAATCATACTCTATAACCGTTGCAACGTTTTTTTTTTTTGGGGTCCAGAAAGGCATTTTTCTGCTCATTTCCGAAATGCGCATTTAAACTTAAGGTACTGTACTCCGGAGATATTCATAGTATATGCACTGTTGTTCATAATAATGCAGACAATAGCCTTGCTTGTTAGTTGTCGGTACGTGATAGAATCTCCTCGTGTTTGTCTGCGTACCATTCCATGAGATGATGATGATGATGACGAAAGCATGGCTAGCTACATACTCAGCACGAAAACAATTTCACCATGTCACTACGACCGCCGGTTACTGAGTTCGACATTAGAAAAGAAAGGAAGAATCGCGAGAAAAAACCATTTCTGATTTTTTGGTAAAAGAAATCAATGATGTTCCGATTGACTTGCGGAATGTAATTGCAGACTTTTGAAATATTCGAACCCAATCCAAGAGAAGAAACTCTTTAAATATGTCGTGAAATCTCAGGGAACCTTCTATCTGGGAGAGGGTTAGCTTCGGCAAGGGTAAACTTGTACAAGGTTGGGTTAACGAATCAATTAAATCGTTTTCACGGAAGCAAAAAATGTCGCCTAGCGGAACTCACGTTGAAAAACGTTGCTCCAGAGTTTTGTGGACCTTTTTTCTTTCGTTTTAACTGATACACGTAGCTTTTCCAAAGTATAGGACACGCTGTAACGATTGGCAAATCAGAATTTCGGAATGATCTTCCGTCTCCAGAGTTTTATACCTACATGGGCTCAGTCTTCCGCAAGTCTATGGGAAGCAACTATACACATCTGGTATTTATGGTGTATGTATGGCAAACCGGTATTTAAAATAATATTAATTATATGTAAAATTTTTATAGATTTCATTTTAACGTGAGCATCGCACAACAATTAATTTTTTCATAACGCTATGCCTTTAGCTGCCACACACAGGAGTTGAGAGCAGTAATTATACAATTTTAAACAGGATATGATATGTAATTAAAGGTAATTAACTTGTCATGCAGTGTCAATGAACACAGGTTTTTTTTTGGCAATTTCTGATGATTTAGTAGCGCTTTATTTGTATTTTTTAGAGCTTGCTTCCGTAAAATGATTTATTTAAATATGTAATAATATTCATGCTTGCACATTTTTCATCGTTAGTGGTTTAATTAACTACCGTAAATAGATTTTTTTATAAATTTGCCTAATTTTTTTTGTCAAATTTTATTTCCTACCGCAAATAATTATTATAATAAAGTTATCGTATAAATTATTGTTAATGGTGCGGTGTTGAGATCCTATTGATAATATACCAACCTTCGAGAGCGCAAAATCAGAATCTTTGCCATGGTGGGCGTCGTTGAATCTGGCTACGGTATTGCGCCTGAATCAGTGTGTTAATGCGCCAGAAAATGGTCCATCTCGAAACACAGCAAGCTAGGTATCCTGATTAAAGACTTCGTGAGTATTAGATTGAGTTTTTACCGTTGCGGAAAACTTCAGACTCTATCAACTAGTGTTTCTTGTTGGTGAGAAAAACTAAAAAAAACAACGGTTGGCCTTCATGAAGATTTGATGATTATAATACCTACTGTTTAATCAAGACACCTCGTATGTGCCGACTTTATATTATTTCATGAACGTAAAATACGTGGGTATATGTATAATATAAAATGACATCTGCAGAATCCGCATCATACAACAGTCAGCAGTAAGAATCATTAAATTATTCCAGGATGTGAATAATAATGAACGCAAGATGCTTCCAGATAATGGCCTCTCCTCCGACTGACGGAAAAGAGATCAATGCTCGAGATATTGTGTGTACCTACTAGCTGTGCATGTATGTACGGGCTTTACTAAGGTATATTAAAGTCGAAATCATACAGAATGCGCGGTTAGCGTTCGACTATACGAACAAGGTGACTGATTGTTTATCATCGCTGTTTTTGGTGGACCAAAATCGGTCTCCACGAAAAGCAATTTTATTTTAACGCGATCATGTCCTGAAGGTTCATTCTAAATATTGGTGAAAAATTTTTTGAATTTGTATGAGTAGTTTCACAGGTACCATGACTCCATAAAAAAGCTCAAAAATCTTTGGTTTATACGGTAAAATTATCATACTTTATAGGGGTTCTAAGTTCAACAGATAATATTGTACTATTTCAATGATACTAGTTGATATATAATAGTTTGTGTACATATTATTACAAATGCATTAAACTCAAACAATAGCTAGATTAAATTTTAAAATACTTTTTTGTTAAGAAAGGGCATTTGTTAATTTGATACTAGTGTAACTGATGGTTCATTGTTTATTTAAATATTATATTAGATGATTCTCTGTTGTGTTTAACTATTGTCGTATAAATGATTGTTTAACTTAAGCAGACTATTAAAAATTCAACATTGTGGTCGTAATTTCGTATGTTTATTCGATGAATATTGAATACGGCTGTCGTTTAGTGTTTGTCACAACTTGCGTGACACGTTTGAAGGCATAGGTAGCAGTACCTCTTGGAGTACCCACTGACGCAGGTATTAGTGTGTAGTGAGAAGTTTGTATAGCGATATACGAACTTTAAGGAAATACCCGATTTTCTCTACAAACCATCGACTATTTCGATATAAGTTCAAAAACTAAAACCCGACTTACTGAAAAGCATGAAACAAGAAAATATTCTCATTTGAGGATAGCCGTGGCCATATGCCACCTACCCTAACAAAACATTACATTTTAATAGTAGTAAGCGATCATAAGCTCCAGGGCAAGGTGCATCACGTTATACATCTAGAGTGGCCTCATATATATATTATGAGATGGCATACGACCACGGCTATCCTCAGATGAGAAAATATTTCTTGTTTCATACTTTTCAGTAGTCGGGTTTTAGTTTTTCAACTTATTTTTTATTTGTTTTCAATTTGCTCCCCTCTGGGACCAAAATTAAAAAATAAGTGTAGCCTATGTTACCCGGGCCATAATAGCGAATCAATTGACACCTTATTTATCAAAATCGGATGAATAGTTTAGGCGCTACGGTGGAACATCCGTAAATACAAACATACGTAGACTGCTAAACTCATAACCCTTCCTTTTGGCTTCGCCGTAGTCGGGTAAAAACATTGAGGATAGGTACCTAGACTCTCAAGAGATGCGTAAAGATTCGAATACGACGACAGCTACACATAACCTCAAAATTGTTTTGAAGAGGTCCAATTAGGGTGAAAATGTATAACTAACAGTGAAGTTTTGTATCACTTTAGTGACTAGATATATCATCTAAGTACATCTTGTAAACCACCCGTAATTAATATTTATCGATACTGCGTGGTAATTGAAATTTTTAGGGTGAAAATATTTTTGATAATGCTAATTTCTGTACAGTTTTGAAAGTAACATTAACAGGTATACGCCGGCTGTCAAATAATTTTAACGCTACTATTTAACTCGACAAAAGAGACATTAAAATGATAATCGAGTTGTTACGCTCGTCATTAAACTGTCAATTCGTTATTTTTCGTTTTTTTAACCTGTTATTACGCATTCTTTGCAATTTAAATGCCGTGTTTTACCACAGACGATACGCACACATCCTAGTCGTGTGCGTGTGTCTATAGTTTTTGTGGACACGGTTTCATCATAATATGGTCTAATAGAAGGGACAGGAAGTGTCCTATTGTGTAATGCTACGCTCGTGTTTGAATGTCATTTTCGACTGTTATTATCTACAGTCCTGGTCGAAATTAACGGACCACTCGATTTTTCTTCTGTGTGTTTTTTGTGTTGGAAGAAGCAAGTTTTGTTTTTTTTTCGACGAAACTAGGGTAAGTTTGAAACCTTGCAAAGATACACTTATCCAAACAAAGGAACATATTTTTGACGTGATAACGTCTTATAAATTGATGAAACACCGGCTGCATGCACGAAAAAGTGTAACGTTCCGAAAAGTGTAACATTCCGCCTGTAACATGTATTATTAAATATGATATTCGAGCGGAATACGTTATCACGTAAAACTATCGTCCGTAAACCGACTTTACAGACAACCAATTTTTAATAATTTTTTGGGTATTTTTTGTAGAGCTGTATCTTTGTGAAAAATGGTCGTATCTAGATGAACAAAAAACCATTTTGAAGCATGAAGTTTCTTGTTTTGAGATCTTTTGGCAAATTTTTTTTGTTAGCTACGGTTATAGCACAATCATAAGAAAGTGCGCAAGACAAAAAAATTCCAATTTTTTTATATTTTTTTTCTTATGATTGCGCTATAACCGTAGCTTGCAAACATTTTTGCCAAAAGATCTCAAAACTGGAAACTTTATGTTTCCAAATGGTTTTTTGTTCATCTCGATACGACCATTTTTCACAAAGATACAGCTCTACAAAAAATACCCAAAAAATTATAAAAAAATTCTGTTCCTTTAATTGGTTGGATAAATATTTGGTGTTCTGAGGGGCAAGTTGTTTCAACGGCTGCACAGATATTGAAAGCAACAAATCTTCGCCAGTTTAACAAATCTGATGGTTTTAAACTCAACATTTTTTTTTTGTTAGCTACGGTTATAGCGCAATCATAAGAAAGTGCGCAAGACAAAAAAATCCAATTTTTTTATATTTTTTTTCTTATGATTGCGCTATAACCGTAGCTTACAAACATTTTTGCCAAAAAATCTCAAAACTAGAAACTTAATATTTCAAAATGGTTTTTTGTTCATCTCAATACGACCATTTTTTACAAAGATACAGCTCTACAAAAAGTTATTAAAAAATTCTGTTCCTTTTGTTTGGATAAATATATTTGGTGTTCTGAGGGGCAAGTTGTTTCAACGGCTGCACAGATATTGAAAGCAACAAATCTTCGCCAGTTTAACAAATCTGATGGTTTTAAACTCAACATTTTTTTTTTGTTAGCTACGGTTATAGCGCAATCATAAGAAAGTGAGCAAGACAAAAAATTTCCAATTTTTTTATATTTTTTTTCTTATGATTGCGCTATAACCGTAGCTTACAAACATTTTTGCCAAAAAATCTCAAAACTAGAAACTTAATATTTCAAAATGGTTTTTTGTTCATCTCAATACGACCATTTTTTACAAAGATACAGCTCTACAAAAAGTTATTAAAAAATTCTGTTCCTTTAATTGTTTGGATAAATATATTTGGTGTTTTGAGGGGCAATTTGTTTCAACGGCTAGGCTGCACAGATTTTGAAAGCAACAAATCTTCGCCAGTTCAACCAATCTGAAGGTTTTAAACTCTCTGATTTTATCTGAAAACAAAACGTCCGTCCGGTTCAATTTAACAAATACAGTAGGAAAAAAAAAAAATAAAAAAAAAAATATACGCGTCGACTTGAGAACCTCCTCCGTTTTTGTTTTTCGTCGGTTAAAAAACTAGTGGTGCATTAATTTTGATCAAGGGTGTAAACTTAAATTAACCAAAAGATATACTGAAATTCTCTTTTGCTTAGTGGAAAGCATGTCTTTTTCTGAAAGCATGATTAATTTGAAAAAGTGCTACTTTTCAATGGAAAAAAATCACAAAAAAAATATGCTTATAGATTTTTTTCTTTAGGTTTAAAACTTTAGTAAGAAAAAACTTCGGTGTTTATAATTTTGAAGCTATATAAACGTTGAAAGATTGTAGAATGGGGTTATTTTTTGTTTTCTCAATTAGCCAAGTACTATTTTGTTGTTTCAAAATTCAATATGGTGTTTTTTAAAACATAAAATAACTCCCTATTTAACAAAAAAAAAAAAATTGGTTGTCTGTAAAATCGGTTTACGGACGATAGTTTTACGTGATAACGTATTCCGCTCGAATATCATATTTAATAATACATAACCTAAATTTTAGTAGCTGTCAAACTATATTTTTACCGACTAATAATTTGATCAACCAAAGCAAAATACATATTTTTAAGCAATTATAAAAGACATTTAAAAGAATGTATATAATTATATTATATATTTGTTAACAAACCGTATAATTTATCTGGCCATCTGTCAGATGTAGCTTTCGCTGGAACAGCCGAAAAAAATGTTGAACGCACTCTACTCTCTGACGTCACGCGAAAAGAGAGAAACTATCGCTTATATCGCGCTCTCGCTTGCGGAACGTTACTCTTTTTCGTGCGTGCAGCCGGTGTTTCATCAATTTATAAGACGTTATCACGTCAAAAATAAATAAATATCAGCAACGGGTACCGCTTAGTAGATAGCCACATACCGTTAACAATATTTTAATAAATTGTTTTCCGAAATAGAAGATTTCACCTTGATTTACAGTCAGTAAGCCGACATTTTATGAAATAGACGATAGTGCTTCATATAGCAACAGTAAGTCGGGCATTTTAAACTGTTCTATATGCACTAATTTACATACAGAATATAAACTGTTCAAAAAATAAGTACACTACATAGAATTTTTTTTACTAACTACCGGTCCGTTTCCGGTACCCCTTTTGCCCGCGATTAATTGTTATCAAAAAATAAACAATCGAATGATAAAAACCGGATTCAAATCCGTTCAGTAGTTCTCGGGTTTTTAGCAAAACGACTCCGTGTAGGTTTTATTAGGAGACTACGATGCTATCATATTTATATTAATAGTTACACCCACACAACTAATATTATACTTTTTTTGAGGTTAAAAACGACGTGATTATTTTATTTCGAGCTAAATTTTCTCGTGGAAGAATCCCACCACAGTAATATTTAATTTATTCTTAAAAAAATGTCTATTTAAACTCTTTATGTTACCGACTCATCAAAGGTTCGAAATTGCACTTTTCGAACGATCTTTAGGTGCATTAGATATGCTATCACGACATATAAAATGTGTTGAATAAGGGCGACACCTGTCAAATAATAAGCAATCGGCAACAACACGATAGGCGTCGGTCCCAGGCGCCGGGACGCACCTTTACTTGTGTATGTCGCGTGACGTCATAAACAATACAGTGTTTGGCATTAAGTGGCCAGTAAAACCTGCTTCTGAACGACGGTTTGTGTTTTCTAGACCGTACACACTGAGTTGAAATCCTGCTGCGTGAATTATGTGTGCCGTGCATGTGTTTGGAGCGACGACGCTATACATTAATTTAGCCGCTGCGCATTCGCTTCCCCAAAATTTGACTTTTTGAGTTGAATAATTATTGTTACATATCAGCTTTAGATTTTAATAGCTTATACAATGCTTCTCGTTGACAGGTTAAAAGTGTAATTTTTGTAAGATTTTACACAATTATTAAAATTCATTTCTTTTTTTGGGTTCCATACCTCAAAAGGATCACTTCGTTGACCTTGTGTCTGTCTGTCCCGACCCTTTTTCTCAGCAACGCGTGGAGGTATCAAGTTGAAATTAATATCAAGTAACTCAGGTCTGCAAGCCTTTGGAGCTGTGAGAAAATCAAACTTCTATAAGTCAGCGCAATCAAAAGATACGGCCATTTTTGTCGTATATTTTTTCATTATTAAACTAATGTCTTAAAAGAAGACGCGATATTTTTATTTCACGCGTATCGATTTAGGCATTCTTTGAATCTAAGACAAATTACATAAGTTTCTCCCGTCAGTTGGAGGTCGTAACAAATTAAGAATGAGCAGAGACGAGCCAATAAATTATATATCAGTATAAAACTAAAAAGAAGTGCATTAAAATGGTTCGGAATGAAGAAAATCGCCTATCGTATTTTGTATTGAATTATATATTTGAAAAGTAAATAAATCTTTCGGTCAGAACCTTATAAAGCGTCTCCATTGCCATAATCTTATTTGACACAATGCATTAAATCTTTAAGTAACATATTGAGACGGAGATATTTGTTCTATTTTTGTCTGCGGACAAAGTCGTCGAGCTGTACTCCAAGCGCACTAAGCATTTTTCTTCAGATAAAATAGATCGAGTGTTATGCATTTCTGGAACTTTTGCTTTCCTATATCAATTATTGTGTTGGATATATTTTCGGAAAAGAAAGCGCTATATTTAGAACTTTGTAGTTACGATACTGTATTCATTTGTTCCGAGTAGATTACTTCTTTAGCGGCAACTTTTGTTTAACACAATACAAAAAAAAACGAGCGCT
This sequence comes from Xanthostigma xanthostigma, assembly GCA_963575645.1. Lineage (NCBI taxonomy): Eukaryota > Metazoa > Arthropoda > Insecta > Raphidioptera > Raphidiidae > Xanthostigma > Xanthostigma xanthostigma. Next base: position 9,397,508 of record OY754469.1, on the reverse strand, counting down.
ATGATGCAAATGTATTTAAACAAAAACGAGTGTGTTGTTTTTTATTCATTTTATTTGTTTTTTTTACGACGCCTTACCCTTTTCTGTGCTTTAGCTGATAATTTTATTATATTCTTACGATGATATAACCCGAAAATAATATCTAACACTTCCATTGAATGTAATGGATACTTTCTGATGCAATCATTTGCTGTACTTAACAAGCCATAACAGATCTTTTTATTGTGCCTAAAAAATCTAAAGTGTCAGCTTGTGTTTTAGTACACGACCAGTGTTTCAGGTGAATTTCAAAACTGAAACTAGATTGTCGTTTTAAGCTATTTAACGATACTATTTTAAGGAAATTAAACTTAAGATGGTCGCAAATGTGTTATTTTAACACTTCTTTACCCCGAGTAAAATCCATTTAATTAAAAACGAAATAAATCAGAGTTTAATATAAATTAATATCAGAACAATATGTCCATAAGCTACTGTCAACAACACAAGAAGTGAGTGCCGTGGTTTTACCTGCAATTCATAAAATCGGAGACGCGAAACGGATAGCGGATTTTAATAACTTTCATCATATCCTTTTATACATAGTTTTGTTATTTACATAACTAGCTTTAATATCATTCGGTGTTTGGTTAAAACATGACTATTTGAATTTGCAGTTACATAACGTAAAGGTTAACTGTTTGTTTTAATGCTTGTATGAAAATAAATTCCACTATCAAAGTTTATTAAAAAAAAACATATTTTATGCATTTTATTAAAATTCGTCAATCAAATATTACTTCTCTAAAATGTGACAGTTCCTTTCCAATAACAGGTATGAAAGTTGCTATTGTGTAAAAAGAATCAGTTCTGCATAGCTACCATAAATTATAACAGTCCAAGATCCCGATTTGGCTCGAACTTCACCCATCGAGGTTTCTAATAAAATTTGATAATATAATAATATTAATAAAGAAAAATTGATTTGATTGCCATTCAATTTCCTGGCACAGCTATTTTTCATAAAAAATGAAAGTTTTTAATTTTATTGCATTTATTTAGTATTAAATATTATGATATTTGTTATTCGTTACCAACGTATATGTTCCACGTGTTTGCAATAAAATTATCTACATTTTCATATATGACAATATAGAAAACCCTATAACAGCAAAATACTAATTCGAATGTATTTGTCTACCTGGTTTTATGCCAGGAATCAAAATGTCGGCTAAACTTTGGCATTAGGCATATTTTACTTTCGATTGGTAATAAATTTATCTGAAAACTCGATAACTACATTTCAGGAATAAAATTAACAACTTTAAAATGTTTTATTAAAAATAGCTGTGCCAAAGAATTTAATGGCAACCAGATTTTTTTAACATTATACCATCAAATTTCATTAGAAAACTCGATGGGTGAAGATCGAGTCAAATCGGGATCTGGCACTATAAGAGCCGTTCGTTTTTTTTGCGGAAACGAGAATTCTATCTTTTATTAATCCCTGACCATCATAGACTAGGATTTGTTGTAAATAACGATAATTGGGTAATTATCTTCATGCAGCACGCACAGAAACTGTTCTGAACCGAGAGTTAAGTAGACTCTTCAGTTTGAATTTAGGAAAAAATGAGATAATAATGGCTACAGAAAGACAAAAAGTCGATGCATCTTATTCTTCTTCTCTTCTGTTTTAAACCAATGCTTGTTTAAGATACATTAGCACCTGCCTCTACCTGGCAATTGTGTTGTCGACATACAAAGCGTATAGCTGCTGTCTAGTAAAATCATTTCTGCTTGTTGCTACAACCGGAGCGACCATGGTGCAAAGATCGGCTTACGTTTACACGCATCAAACACATTCGTTCTTTAATTATCAAGCCCTTTTATTCACCAGTCTCTCAGAAACTCGGACACAATAACTGCTACTGCGTTGCAAGTATGAAACCGTAAAGTATTAGTACACAAGCCTATGAAGATTGATGTCAATCAATCGGTAAACCGAAATACTTACAGTTTATAATTTATATTAATTCATAATTACCTTATCTATCAAATTTAATATTATATACCTATATCGCTATATTTATGTGTACAGTGCTAGTAGCTAAGCGTTGATGCACATTTTGTTTTGTTAACAAAAAAAAGGAACCCTCTGTATTAAAACGACAGCCCTGGATGGGGGAGACAAACCGGGGCACCCGCCCCAGAGTGGCAGTTTCAGGGCGCCGAAATCACAATATGATTGAAAACTACATCCGATTTACTCAAATATAAGGGTTCTTATTGTCCCGTTTACGAAAAAGCCAGCCATTTGTGAGTTTTTTTTAAGTAATTTATCTCAAACGCTGGAGAGAGGGGGTGCCATTATCAAGTTTCTGCCCCTGTTATAAAAAATCGTAGATCCGGTACTGACAAATGGAGTTGGTATAGTCGATCAATTAAATTATAATTTTTCAATAAATAAAATTATCGACCAATTTTTCACACAAATATATTAATAATATACATTAACGTTTGGGTCTGAATTTGAATCTTCTTCAGAACTGATCTAAAAAATATATAAATTGATTAATAATTAGTTTCTAATTGGTATTTGAAAAAAAAAATCCGCTTTAAGTTTTGAAATATCAAAATTGAAAAAAAATAAAGCGAATTTTTTTCAGAAACTAATTAATAATCAATTTTTATATTTTTTAGATCAGTTCTGAAGAAGATTCAAATCCGGACCGAAACGTGAATGTATTAATTATTATTTTTTGTTAATATATTTGTCTGAAAAATTTGTCGATAATTTTATTTATTGAAGAATTCTAATCAGACGTTAATCAAAGATTTGTAAATTGTAATTTATTGTTATTTTTTTTTTAATTGTGTGTTTTTTTTTGTTACAGGTGAGTGATCAGTTTAATATTTTACCGAGATACCACAATTTCGACGTTATGAAGAAGCTGTACGTATTACTTATATTATATTTTAGTGTTTTTGTATACCGTAAAAATTATTAAGATTAAGACAAATCGTGCACAGAAGCTCTGTTCCAACCTCTCTGTAAACGGTAATATTATCGTTCGCAAAGAGATTGGAACAAAGCTTATATAAACTGACAGCAAAAACTGTCATACATCTTTAGTGTCGCAAATATTGTTACGTGTTGACGCGTGTCGTGTCAATAGCTCGTTCTTCTGCGTTAAAAGCAACAAAATTTCAAACTTATCCTAATTTCACAGTCACAATATTCCCGGCGACACGTGCATTTTTGCTACCATGGTATAAAAGTGTTCGTTGATAAGTTTTTGCGGTACGTTGGGTATAGACTGTAATTAGCGGTGGTTCTCAACAAGCAGGTAAACAGATTATTGTGCGAAGTTCTACATTCAATTGTTTCATGATCGATTTCTGCCATCTTTGGCACGATACAGTCTACCGAACAAACCAATTATGCTTTGGTAACTCACATTTATGCAGATGTTTTAACTAAAAGAGTTTATTTGAAATGGTTACCTGTTTCGTTTATTTTGCAAGTACTCGTGCAAGAATTAGTTAATAACAAAAGGTGGTGTTTGGTAACATTATTGCTATGTTCCCTAAATTATTGAGCCTTATAATTCGAAATATAAATACATTTGTTCTAAAATTACTTCTTTCATTTTGTTTATCATATTGGCCAATTAATAATAGAGCTTAAAAAATATTGGTCTAAAAAATTGGTTGTCTGTAAAGTCGGTTTACGGACGATAGTTTACGTGATAACGTCATAAAGAAACATTGAAAATTATTAAGGAAATCAATTACAGTTATTATAGGTATTTCTATACACACCATACTCGTAAAGTGTTAAAAATAACTTTTTTTATTTTTCACATTATACGTATACGTTTCCAAACATTTATTTCTACATATTTAAATAGTAAAATTAGAGTTCTAACCAACTGTAGAAACGATTTTTAAATATAATGAACCGTTTTCAAAATACACGCAGTTTTAATAAACGGACGGTCGGGTGGTGTGGATTTTTCACTCCCTGTAAGTACCTATATATACGAGCGAACTGTGGCAGTCTATTGAAAGTTTGTGTCTTGTGATCTTTAATAAACAAATTTTTGAAGCTGTCAAACTTGGGCCGATCGTGCTTCTCTATCGCTTATACTGCGCTCTCGCTTGCACGCACAGGGTCAGGCGAAACGTGACACATTTCGGAACGTGACACTTTTTCGTGCATACAGCCGGTGTTTCATCAATTTATAAGACGTTATCACGTCAAAAAGAATCGACAGATTTAGTGAATTTGATAACTGACAGCCTCAATTAAAATTTTTCTGAACCGACCTACTAAAAACTGCCACCGAATATTCGCAAGTCATTTGTCTGGATACATACAGTTGTTATACAAGAGTGTGTTACTCTTGGATGCTTCATTATGTACATAAATCGTACGCAATCAGACATTCCGCAGCGTCTACTATATTAATTGTGAACATTCGTAATAAGTTAAAAGTGATTTGTCTCTGTCTGGATGGACTTGTTTTAAATACGTGATAAGTTTTTGTAATTAATGTTGAACGCTTTTCTGTTTACACAAACGCTGGACCTTGTTGATTAGTCTCACTCGGAACAGGAATTATAAATGCTGAATGTGCTCCTACTGCAGCGTTGGCAGTTTTTTTTTTTGCCAAGTCGGGATTTTGGAATTCTTTGAGTGAAAACAGCGGGATTCTTTCGTCGAAAGCGGGACATAGTAAAAAAACGTATATAATCAGAAGTTTTCAAATACCTATTTATCTTTTTATTTGAACTAAAATTACGTTTACGTGACAATAGATAGCAAAAATAGCCATAGAAAATGTATTTTGATAAAAATATAATATTTTAAATCAGATTTACGCTATCGTTAAATAGTTGAGTCTTATTCGTCTTCAGAAAAAAAAACAGAAATCAAATCAAAAAAGTTTTATTCATTAGAAAAATATGGCGTTTCAAACAATAGTCTGTGGAGTGAGTGTTATAAATTTCAGCATACAATGAGAGAATAATTATTTATAAGAATTACTTATTCATGATATTTCTGTGAATATTTAACTTCTTTTAAAGTTATCCCCGAAAAGCGGGACTGAGCCTGTCCCGCGCGGGACATTTAATTTTGATTTAAAAATCGGGACGTCCCGCCAAAATCGGGACGTCTGGCAACGCTGTCCTACTGATAGATGTCCAAAATACAAAAAAAAATGTTACCACCACGCACGTTGGAAGTAAAATAATAATAGTGATTAGTTATTTGAGATGCAACGGCTTACAAATACAACCTTTTGCGTAGCCTTATTCTAAACTTTCAACGTTTGCGTCGTTTTATGTGAGTTCAGAAAATATATGCGACTGTGATTTAAAAAAAATAATTTCAGCGTAACGAAAATTGAAACACGCTCGGCTTATTTTACTGGCGGACTACGTCGTAAAGAGTCCCGCGATACATATTCCTTTCTTCTTTTAGTCTCACTGACGCACTGATTGGCGTTTCACTTCTCGTTACGCTTCCATTTCCTGATGTTATGCGAACGTACACTACTGTGGCACAAGTTTTACGAGATCATTGTATAACTTCAGTGATATTGAAAAACAGCTGAACATTATTCTGTGTTGCCGCGTAACGTTATGTTGAAACATCGCGTACAAACAAACTTCGAGTGAACTTCATGTACGGTACGATTTTAAAGCTCCTCTGATTGGATAATTCAAACAAGCACACCGATTTATTCTGCGCGACTCGTAAATCACGCCTGTACAACATTTCAATTTTACCACTTCAAAAAGTTACGCGGAATTGCGGATTTACGTTACGCAAATTTCGAGTTACGAGTTTTTGCTATCGCCGACAATATGCAAGGAGAGATCTTGTCACAAAAAATATCCATACAATGCGCCAGGGCCGGCGGATGGTGTTCATCCCGACTGGGTAGTTGGCCGGGAAGGTGTGTATATGTATATTATATCGCCTTTTACGGAAACTATCCCAACTCAGATTTCCCAACGTTATTTTAAATGGGAAAATCTAAGTCGTGCTACTCTTCGTTAGGGCAAATTAATAATTAAAAGACCAGGCTAATTCACGTGAGAAGAAAAAGTATTTCTACTCTGTTTGTTATTATATTTTTTTATTTATAATATTATTTGATACACAATCAGTCATTAGCGTAACGCAAAATTCGGAGTGGGTAGTATTACCCGCTGTACCCACATTATCCGCCGGCCCTGCAATGCGCACAACAATATGAATCTTTACAACAAAAAAAGTGATAATATTCATAATTATTAATAATAGTAATTAACAGGCTGCTTTTCAACTTAACGATAATTATACAGAAATAAAATTCCGTAACAGTTTTGTCGACTTCTCCGTTGACGTCTGATTTGGGTCAGTATTATAAATTACGGAAGTAACTGTAAAGAACTCGAAGTCGGCATAAAAATTAAAACAATAAAATTAATGTTAATTCTAAATTGGCAGTCATTTGAATATTTAATATTATACACAGATTTGTTTATATTGTGAGTGCAATGCCATGTATTTTACGCTCGTGTAATTTTTATTATTAAAGTCATATAAGTACTTTAATCGCAATCGAACCATTAGGGTGCAAACATATACTTCTGTCTTTTTCTAAGTCGTAAGAGCTCGTTGGTTCTGATTGGCTAACGCCATAGATAAAGACAATAAAACTTTTGATAGAGAGACATACTCCATGCTATATTATACAGTATGTAAAAGCGTAAGGTGCACATAGGGAAATTAGCATTGGGAAAAAATACTTGGATCAGAGTTAGCCATGACTGTATTAATTGTTATTTCTATTGAATTATCGTGGTAATCTTGAGGATTTCTATTTTATTTTGATTTATTTTTATTTTACTTGGCTTTTTTAATAATAAAAAGCTCTTATAAATCATTATTTTAATTTTTTTGTACAAAAATAAAAAAAAAACAACTCCATCTGTTTGGAAACATTTCATTCAAAAATTGTCTGACTGGTATGACGTATGCGCGTTGGTAAATCAGTGACTCAATGTCTTCAGGTTCAACACGAATAGGCGGAGATATTTGATCTCGCACCATATTTAAGTATTTTTGGGAATTTAATGTCCCATTAATAAAAAAAGTCCGATTATGTTGTAATCATTTGAATATTTTCATCGGTAGTATACACATTCATTTTGCAAAAGAATATTATCTGTCAAATTGAAAAAAAAAAAGATTTCAAGGCTCACTCTGATCCAGTCATTTTTTTCCCAATGTTAATTTCCCTATGTGCACCTTACGTGTTTACATACTGTATATTGTCGGAATAATCAAGGAATTACATCGAAGAAAGAGACGCAGATATATTTTCGATATGTTTGTTGCCTTCACTCACCGCACATTGAGTAGATAGACAATGATTCATATAGTTAACTATTAGAATATGATATATTAAAATGTCCAGTATTAAACTCTTGCAGTATTAGGAGTACAACCTTTGCAAAACTCTAAACCCGGGGATCGAGGGAAAAAAAGCAGACAAAGCCGCACTCACACTCTAACTGCATTTTAAAGATTGTATCCGCACAGAACTTGACTCGAGCGAAGCCGGGGTCGCAACTAGTGTTATACGAATAATTGTAGTATATCGTCCAGCCCTGATTTAAAAGTCAACTAATACGGGGTCGTAAGAGTTACTTGCACACAATGCGACTGAGAATTTACCGACCTATATTTTATACGTAAGTTACAAAATACCTGTCCCCTTTGATCTGACAGTTGCGTGGCTTCTTCACATGTTTCCTTGTTTTCAGTATTGGTTACGTAAATATATACGCATCGCTGGCTATGGCAATACGTTCTGAAAAATTAATTTATTGATTGTTGCAAGTAGGTACAACACAAACAAAAATGTGTTGTAACACCTATTGTTGAGTATTGAGTGTTTCGCTATTATTTTCTTTTTAATGAAAATATTTTCGATGATGTCAGGTCTTCCAATAGGGACTTCCGAACTTTGATAGTTGGTAGCGGTCATTTTGTTGAAGCTACATCTGTCAAATTGGCTCTCATTTATTCAGTTTGTTTTGCCAAATCACCATGGACGGATATAGCGTTCAACAACACGAGCAAATGATAAAATTGTTTTATCGAAATGGGTGTTGTGTTCGGGCAACGTTCATCGTAAAATCGTCTTCAGCGATGAGGTCCATTTCTGGATGAATGGGTACGTGAACAAACTAAATTGTCGAATTTGGGACGATACCAATCCACATGAGATCCAAGAGTGTCCAATGCATCCCGAAAAATTCACTGTTTGGTGTGAGTTTTGGGCTGGTGGCGTCATCTGTCCATATTTCTTTGAGAACGACGTTGGCCAGGCATTCATCGTCAACGGCGAGGCCTATAGATCGATGATATTAATAACTTATTTTGGCCTGAATTGAATGATATGGACACCAACGACATGTGGTTTCAACAGGACGGCGCTGCATGCCACACAGCTCATGCCACATTGGACATTCTGCACGAGCGATTTGAGGGCATGGTCATCTTACGTGGAGGTGATGTGAACTGGCCATCGAGATCGTGCGATTTGACCCTCTTAGACTTTTTCTTGTGGGGTTTTCTTAAGTCGCAGGTTTATGCGCATAAGCCACAAACCACATCGGCCGTCAAAGCCAACATAACCCATGCCATGGGTCAAATTCAGCCAGATTTATGCGCCAGAGTCATGGAAAATTGGACATTTCGGATGCGCGAACGAAGTTATATTCCACACATAATGGCAACGATAGGTCTTTCAAACGAATAAAAAATTTCGATGTCTCACACACACTTTGTTTTATTTAAATTTAAAGATAGGAAGCGCTTAATGAAAGACCTTTTAGTATATCATACCAAAAACCTTGTTCCAGAGAGAAATATGCTTTCATTTCTCCATTAAGAGTATTCGTCCCTGCAAATACCCCCTGCACCCTTCATCTCAGATTTTTTCCCCTCGCCTAAAAACGGTTCGCGCTCTCCCGACGCTATTTTTGAAGCTAGAGGGTTCTGGTAAACGCCAAATGAAAGACAAAGAATCAGACTACAGATCCTTGAGGCGAATTTTTTGAAAAAAAATTCCTGAAAAAACTTACAACCTTTTGAAAAAAATAAGTTACGTAATATTTCACACGTAGACGAAACTTTTTTTCAAAAAATTCGCCTGAAGGATCTGTAGTCTGATTCTTTGTCTTTCATTTGGCGTTTACCAGAACCCTCTAGCTTCAAAAATAGCGTCGGGAGAGCGCGAACCGTTTTTAGGCGAGGGCAAAAGATTTAAGATGAAGGGTGCAGGGGGTGTTTGCAGGGACGAATACTCTTAAATGATATTTCAAATGATGTTAATGCGCTAATTAAGTAATTGAATAAATAAATGTAGATATATAAAAAAATCAGATTGAGCAGATACTTAACATTATAATTAATATGAATAATAATAAAAACGGAAACAGCTAATAATCAGCATACATTAAAAAACTTATTTATTTCACATTTCACGCCAATTCGTTTGTCTAATTAATTATACAACTTTTTGTTTATGAAACAAATTATTAATTGCACTGTTTATATAATTTGCAAGTACAATATTAAACAGTCTTGTCTTTCTAGACATGTTTGACCGTACGCAACTCCAACTACACAACTGACGATAATAACACATCGAGTTTAGAAATGCAGAGAGATCAATCGTATTTATTTACGATAGTAAAATCATTTCTTTAGCTACGCATATTGTTATTGTTTGAACAATCAAGCCGATTGTCGTCTCACAGCAACCGGTGTGTCATTGTTAGAATAAAAAGCCGATGGTTGCCCTATAACCATCTTTATCATTGTTAGAACAATAAGTCGATTGTTGTGCCACAACAATCTGTGTGTCATTGTTAGAATTACGAGCCAATTGTTGTCTCATGAAATTTTTTGTTGTCGCCTGCTGGGGGGTCTCTGTTACAGTATACACTGTATTTTCAACACCAAGTTGGATGGAATTTTTTTGATTGCCATAAGAATGTATGCAAACAGCACGTATTTTATAGTAATTTAGTAGTTAAATTATTTTTCGAATTAGGTACATCTCATTTTTCTCTCCTCAATGAATGGTTAAGCAGTTTATGTATTGCTTCCTTCGTCATATTTAATTGCATCCATTCTAATCTCAGTTACATCTATTTATTTTTTTAATTATACAAAAACTTACATTTGCATTAATTTGTTTAATTAATTCTTTTAATGGTGCGGTCTTTAAACTTTCATTGTCATTTACTTCATGCGTAGACGTTAGAAAATCTCGTAAAAAATAAGTCGATCTATAATTAACGTGGCCATTTATTTTTTTACGCAAAACGGGACATCGGTTTATTTACGTCAATTAGCAGGTTCTCAATAAAAAAACACATTTTTAATGTTTTTTATTCAGAAAAACTCAGATATTATTACAAATTAAAAATATGCAACATAAAATATCTACTTATATTCATATTTATCAGAGGAACATATTTATATCATTTGCTTATGAGAAAAGAGATAGGTATATTCACTTATATCTATGATAAACAAATTTAGAAATATCAATTGGTTGAAATACAATTGTCAAAAATATGATATAGGTATACAGTTTTTTAAATATTTACATCTTTTTAATTAACGTAAAACTACTTTTTTTAGCTGAAATAGAAACCCGCACCGCTCGCGTCCGGCGAGCTCTATAATTTTCGCGCGGTTTCGGGAAACGGGACATGTGCGTCCCGGAGCTTTCTTTGGGGACAACGGGACAGATAACCGAAAAACGGGACGGTCCCGTTCAAAACGGGACGTATGGTCACGTTATCTATAATATATATATAAAGCAAATTCCCCCCGCCGCGTCTGTCTATTCTATCTGAACGCGTTAAACTCCAAAACTACCGAACGGATTTTCATACGGTTTTCACTAACAGAAAGAGCGATAAACGAGAAAGGTGTCTGTATATAATTTGTAAATGTTTTACTAGCAGTCAAATCTAGCACGGAATCTAGCGGCAAATCCAGCCTCGTGTGCAGTGGTCTTTCCAATTAATGTCCGCTGCACACGAGGCTGGATTTGCCTAGTTTTCTAGCGCTGGTTTTCTTAATTGCTATTATGTGCTCGCTTCACACGAGACGTCTTTACAAGCTTGCTCCGCAGGTAGATTCGGTGCGCGCGCAGTGATAGAACGGTAACAAAAGTGAATGTTTATTGTGTCTGAACAGAACACACACTATGGCATAGTGTTTGTGGGCGTTTGTTCAAGTCGCCCACGTGACAAGATATTGCTCTTTGATTGGTTCTTGCTCATATCTAGCAGCGGACCTAGCAAGAATAATAGCCCCTGTTCTAACTTATCTTGTGAGCTAGCAGGCGTGCCCGCAGTGACGTCATTTCCAGCTTCGTTCAGCAGAAGTCCAAGCAGCAGTTAAGTTCTTAGTGTGGATATTTTAATTAAAACTAGATAATGATTTCTTTTTGTTATCGGTGAGTGAAAAACAAAAAATGTCAACACAAAAACAAAAAGTAAATTATTGTGTCATTGCCGGTGGTCGTAAGGAATGTATTTATATGACCGTCAAATAGACACAAATAAACAAGTTAAACGGTGTTAATATTACATAATGGAGAGCAAAGCCGAAGGAGTTGGGAAGAGGCGAGAGGGGACGGTAAACACAAGTTACTATCAAGTTAGTAATTCCAACACAGTTAACAAGTTAGTATAGAGAACAGGCACGCGACCATCTTACAACTATAGTACAAACACTCTCTTTGAAAATGCCGCCAATACACACCGTAAGCGGCATCTCTTATTTGCCGCGCACTCCGTCTCTCTCACGTCACGCAGGGAAACCGCATTCTTTCTTTGTCGCTCGTCCGCCGATTCTCTACTACTAGCGCCAGCCGCCAGAACTAACTCACCGACTGGAGCCGTTACGGGGCTATACAGCATCCTCGTATTTATATGGCAAGATACAGAGATGGACAGCTTTAATACGGGTGTGGAAAAGAAACTGGAGTTACTGCACACGAGGCTAGATTCCTTGCTAGATTTGACTACTAGTTTTCTAGCGCTGCTTTTCTTGATTGCTTTTATGTGCTCGCTTCACACGAGACGTCTTTTCAAGCTTGCTTTGTGACGAGATACTCATACGGGTGTTACTGCACACGAAGCTGGATTTGCTGCTAGATTCCTTGCTATATTTGACTACTAGATTTCTAGCGCTGGTTTTCTTGATTGCTTTTATGTGCTCGCTTCACACGAGACGTCTTTCCAAGCTTGCTTTGTGGATGGATCTGCTGACAGTTCAAATATAAACACAGAGCAGAATGTGTCTGTCGTCTGACTCTGAGCAGAATGACGCCGTGTTGGTTTGTGGGCGTTTGTTCATGTCGCCCACGTGACAAAATTGGTTCTCAGAGCAAGCAGAGAACCTAGCAAGAAAAATAGCCCCTGTTCTAAATTTAATTCATTTTGTGAGCTAGCTGGTGAACCTGCAATCACGTCATTTCCAGCCTCGTACCCAGTTTGCCGGACAGCAGAAGTCCAAGCAGTGTTTCCAGCCTCGTGTGCAACGGCATTTATAGAAACAAAATCTCGTTATTTATCTGGAATTATTGAGGGAAACGATGGAAAACGTCAACAAGATGGCCGATACAGGAATTACAGTTTCTCGGCGAAAGGCAGCAGGAAAAAGTCCCGGCCACATCTGCCCCCGCCGGGATTCGAACCCGGTATCTTCCGAATCTAGTGCTAATTCAGGTAGAAATGTTTTTGTTTACCAGACCAACGAATCGCATTTATTTTTAAAATAGAACTTTACTATAATCGTGTGGCACGAAGTTCGTCGTCTGCCAAATAGTTTTCCCGCACCTGTACAACGATGCTCAACTATTTATAACGTTGAACGAGCTTCAATTATTATTTTCAACATCCTTGTTCACCTCATTCATTTTCTACATAACGTTTTACAAGATAAAGACGGAACATTTACAGACGAATCTTACATCTCTGTTTTAGAGTGAATGAAAAACGACCGTGTCGCTTTATCTCTTTCATCTGACGTGTGTACGAGCGAGAGAGCCACTGAAACGCATGACTAAATTTACAAAAGATGCCGCGCAAAATGAAGTGACAGCTTACTAATAACTACGGATTGGCTTTTTCTTTATGAGTTTATAATATGTGAAGATGCAATACAATAATGTATATACATAATAATAATAATAATGTAGTGTAGAGGCGTAAGAAATAATACAATACGACCGGCTGTTGTTAAGTATTATTCAATATTTATGTTGTAAATTAACGCCGTTATGATACTTGAATTACTTGACATCTCCCTCCACAAAATTATATTGTTATCTAAAAAAAAAAGAAAATACGTTCATCTAAAGTTTCCAACGGCGTTTTCAATGCTCGATAATTTAAGTACAGTTAGGGTTACCATCTCAAAATTTCAAAAGTCCGGACAAAAAGCCGAACATTTAAAAAAAAGTCCGGACATTTTAGTTACAAAATGAAATAATTAATTCCACGTATAATGCACGTTTTAGACGTTTAGAACAGTTGGTCTGGTCCGGTCGTTCCAAAGATTAATATTTAATATGCCCAAAGTAGATTCTTTTCAGTTGAGATGAGTCATGAGACTGACTAATTAGTTTAACTAGTTGAAATACTTCTATGTATAATGTATATTTAAATAAAAATTGAAGACTGATTTGATACGTGCATTTTATTTTATAGTAATTAAATTAAAAAATAATTTTTTATTTTTCTATCTCTGCGTAAAAAATCCGGACGAATTAAAAAGCCGGACAAAGTCCGGACGGAAGGCCAAAAGTCCGGGCATGTCCGGACAAATCCGGACGGATGGTAACCCTAAGTACAGTACAATTGTTTGGTCATTTAATTAATCATACCGACTTTACATTGGAATGCATAGAGAGAATGAATTGTGTTTGCACTCTCTTTGTACCTGACCACTCGAGATATTAATGATAGATAGATAGATTTATTTCGAGAATACCATAAAAGCTGTGAAATATGTCAATATGCAATAATAGTGCATATTTTTGAGGCACTATGAGACTTCCGATGCGGTTAATGTTACGCATACTTATGGAAAAAATCACGCTGAATCCAATGAGACCACCTGCAACTCTGTATCTCCTTTGGTTTAGGAGTTACACACGTTTTTATAAATTTTTGACGTGATAACGTCGTATAAATTGATGAAACACCGGCTGCATGCACGAAAAAGTGTCACGTTCCGATGTATTATTAAATATGATATTCGAACGGAATACGTTATCACGTAAAACTATCGTCCGTAAACCGACTTTACAGACAACCATTTTTTTTCATGAAAAAATTAAAAACGCTGTAACTTGAAAACTACAATAGCTACAGACTTCTAGATACGCTCATTCGATTCAGCATGATTTTTTGCATAGGACCAAGTCATTTTCAACCATACCTATATTCTATAAATTTTCGGTCGATATCTACTGCACTTATTTTAAAAATTTTCAAAATCGAAGTCTCCCAGAACGGGTCGATATTAAGGTTACCCGATAGATTTTGATACGCTGAATCCAATAAGCACAGGCGCAGCTCTGTATCTTGTCTAGTTTCGGAGATAATCGAGTTTGAAAATTTCAATCTTTCAAATGATCATAACTTCGAAACCAGAAGAGATACAGTCCTGCGCTTGTGCTCATTCGATTCAGCGGACTTTTTTCTTTCAGGTCAAGTAAATTCAGGCATATTCTCCGAATCGTTTCATAATTGAAATTTAACCCTTTAGTAATGATTAAAATGTACTACTAAAATTTTACTAAAATCGGCCTTACAGGACGGGTTGATAGTTATATTGAAATTAAGAAAAAAAAATATTATTTTAAGGGATGTATTAAGGGGTTAAAATTTTAATTTTGTCCAAAAACAAAAGGGTTAAGTATAAATAAAAAATCGCAGGATTGTGGACAAATATTAGATTTATTAATTGTACGACGTTTCGTCTATAAAATTTAGACTTTTTCAAGTACAAGTTGAAAATTATTTCAACTTGTACTTGAAAAAGTCTAAATTAATAAATCTAATATTTGTCCACAATCCTGCGATTTTTTATTTATAATTATCTCGATGGACACGATATCTAATATATAAAAGGGTTAAGTTCACATAATAAAGCCACACTGCTAGCGTAAGCAAATACGCTATATTGTCGGCAGGGTTTCGCACTGCGACTCGAGTTTTTGTATTTGACATCACTTCAGTTTTTTTAAATCAAGGTCGAACAATTGAGAGTTAAAATGGTTGCACTCATACCTTTATTGGTATGCATCGTCCTTTCAGACGGCGAACTGGCACCCCGCGCGCGAGCCAGCGGGCGACTGGCGACACCATACTCCGTGCATGTGTCCATTAAAACTTACCATTCCCCATTATCTTTACACCGAGTCCAAGAACGATTGGCGTTAAAGTTATTCGATGTATCCAAACGAAAATCTGCAATTTATGTTAAGGCCGCTGCACACGAGGCAGGAAATGACGTCACTGCGGGCTCGTCTACTAGTTCACAAGATATTAGAAATATTAGAACAGGGGCTATTTTTCTTACTATAGGTCCCGTACTTGCTCCGAGCAAGAACCAATCCGGAAACAGTATCTTGTCACATGGGAGACATGAACAAAACCAACATAGCGTCTTTCTGCTCAGAGTCAGACAACAGACACTTTTTGCTGTGTGTTTATATTTTGATTTGTCTATCCACAAAGCGAGCTTGAAAAGACGGCTCGTGTGAAGCGAGCACATAAAAGCAATTGAGGAAATCAGCGCTAGAAAACTAGTAGTCGAATCTAGCTTCGTGTGTAAAAAAAATAAATAAAATACACATTTCCCAAAATAGTTGTTACTTTATGAAAATACCTTTGTCACTATTTATTATATGCATTTTATAGAATTCAAAAGACCCGAAAGACTTTTAAACAATTTGCAAACTAAAAAGGAGAAGCCTTTATTTTGTGACTTTTGTGTAAATATTGTGCTGTAAGGATTATCGTTTGTATAATATTTGGTAAACCGTATTCTTTTGAAAAAAATCGGTACCTGTGCAATTTTTTTCAAAGTAAACAAGATAATTTGTATGAAATGTATTTGTTTTGTATACCTGACTGTTTTTATTATTTTAAATTGTGCCCCGTCCATGCTGGATTCTTTTAGAAAACGGATATGAGTTATCTTTAAGAATAGCTGGTTTTTATCTTTTGACGTCTTAGGTACGAAAATTTACGATTTATCGTAAATTTGTATGAAGACACTTCGGTGACAAGTTTTTGGTTTTAACATTTTTATTGCCCTTAAAAATAACGTTGGATTTCGCTTTTAGTTTCTAAATGGATTCTTTAACATATCGAAACATCGACGGTTAACCATTGTGAGCTGTACTTTCAACCTACCCGTAGCGTCTTACTCGCATTCACGTATGATGGACAGTTTCGTAATCGCCTGGTAGACATTTAGACCCGACTAAATAATCTGGCTTATTTATTTTTTAATTCCTTAAGGACTTTTTTGCAAATAAAATTTCGCAAAGTTACAAATTCATGGCTTGGCTAGGCCCCACTACCCTTCAGCCAGATCTTCGATTTTGTGTTCAGACGGTACAAACGAAGCGTTACAGAAATTTTTACTTTGCTTCAAATACTAACCCAAAAATGCTTGATAACTTTCCTACTATATACGCTGTATATGGCAACATGAAATAAAAACTGTAACAATTATTATTGTTATTTTATTCAACATATTAAGTAAGTTTGTAACATGAATATTATTTAATTCAACATATTATTTATTAACGTAAGTTTGTAACATGAATATTGAATATTATTTAATTCAACACATTTATTAATTTAAGTTTTTAACATAAACACTACTTCAAATAAATAAAATTGTCGACCAATTTTTCTCAGACAATATATTGACAAAAAATAATAAAAATACAAATCAATATAATACAAAATGACGTTTCGATCCGGATTTGAATATAAACACTACTTCCTAGTTCACACGCTCCGCTGCCATCTTGCCTCTGTTTTTCACCACCAGGGTACACCAGTGGCGGTGTGGATTTTTAAGACGTGGTGTTACAAAATCTATTTTTATTGTGCTCTTTTTTTAATTGAAATTTGTTAATAATTCTTGCGTCAAACATTTTTAAACTTGTATCAATAAAATTTGTTCCAGCTCGATGTGTTGAGAAATGTCGTTGAAAGACGAGAATGAATTTCATTTGAATGTATTGCTTGATATCGTCTTAGACTCTTAACAGTGAAATGTATCAAATAACTGAAAAGCAGTGGTCTTCTCTGTTTATTCCTATTTGGGATTATTAACCGACCTCTTTTCCCCGGACACTGTCCTCTTGTTTGGAAAGTCCGAGAGGATTTTTCGAATGTATCCGGGGTAATTATCGGCTGTATGTACACTGAGAGAGACCGTTAGTGTGTGATTTTTGGGAACAGCGCGCGTTGGTTCAATTTTGAGATATTTCGCATTTTATTAAAAAAAAATCTTTTCTAAATAGGCTCAAAAATTGCTAAGATTGTTTCAGATTTTCAAACCACTAGAAAAAAATTACCTTGTTTTCGATAACCGCACTTTTGAGTCTATTTTTAGTTTGGGTTGTATGGGCGTCCAAAGATGTCAAAATTATCAAATTGTGACATAATATGTGACATGACTACATTTTTCAATCAATAAAATTATCGACCAATTTTTTCAGACAAATATATTAAGAAAAAATAAATTAATTAACGTTTGGATGAATACATTTTCGTTGGGCTTTTGTGATTGATTCATATTTCAGTGTCTTCATTTTTAATTAACATTTTTTTTTATAACAAGAAGCAATATTAGTTTGCGTAACATTAATGAAAAGTGAATTTATTGTGTGTTTCACAGAACAACTTTCTCGTATGCCACTTTTGTTACACACAATTTGCTAAAATGGAAATAACAGACGTTGATTGTTGAGTCGTTCACCCAGTTTTCGCCCAACATGTACATCTCTGTTGTCATCGTTGTAAGAAAGTGATTTATAACAACCGTTGGACGATATGCTTGTTTTTATTAAACTTTAGTATTTTCTTATGAGTTTTATTAATCAGCAAACTATATCTGAAGACTTGAATCGACTTTTTGACGAGAATCAAGTAAGACATACTCGGTTTTTTGATAGATAGATAGATTGTAAATGCTCAACAGCTGAGGTCATCATGGTAAAAATGTCGCACGTTGAAAACAATAGTGACACTATACAAAAAAGTTAACTTTTCACCTTTTGTAAGATTCATGTTTTACTGCAAGAGTGTCACTATACGAAAATTTCCGTTTGCTCATAAATCCACTTATTTCCGCTAGATTGAGCTAATGTCACTTTATATTTTGAAAGAATTGCCCATGGTCGTGTATGATATAACGACACTATTTTAATTGTGTCAAAGCAGTTGTTTGGTACGTACGTCGCTGTAAGTGAAAAAGTGACACATTTTGTTAAATGACAGTTTACTGAGTACAGTTGCTACAAAAATTAATGCAAGTAAGTAAATACATAAAATGACACATTTTGTTTAGTGACACTTTTTGCAGTTGAAGTCTCCAATTTACTGATTATAGGTTATGACAACAATGACACTAAACAAAAAATAATTATTGAAAGGTCTTTTTTTAATAACTTTATTTGAACATTGTGGTCAACAAATAAATTAAAACAATAATAAATTGTCTCATTATTAACAAAAGAATCTCTATAAGCAGTATTTTAATAGTAACTTTTTTAGGACAAAACAATATTATTAAAACTAAAAACTGCTCTACTGTAAAATGTAATTTTTTGCCTAATGTCACTTTTGTTTTCAACGTGCGATGTATCAAATCAAAATTTAAAGCCATATTATTAGAATTCCTCCACCTAACAAACCTTACTAATAAAATATAATCACTTACCTTAACTGTCATATACTTACTTACTTACATATCCCTTAATCTATATTAATTATACCTAAATCTTTGATTAACGTCTGATTAGAACTCTTCAATAAATAAAATTATTGACCAATTTCAGAAAAATTGGTCGATAATTTTATTTATTGATTAATTATACCTAACTTATACCTTAGTGCTAATAACTCTGCGTTGATGCACTAGTTTTTTTTCATTCTCTTGTTTTTCTTCTTCCTTTTTGGTTTATATATTGTATTTTTTTTCTTATGCATTTTCTATTCTAAATAAAAAAAAAAAATTAAAGCGACACGACCACCTGTATTACCTGATTAATTTAGCCAAAGTGTTAAGTGGCCAGCGAAGTTGATTCTTGCTCCGATAGAATATCCGTGGTAGGCAATTCACTTCTTTCGACGGCTTGACGGATCAGTAACTCAGCGAAACATTTAACACAGAAAAGCATATTCTATAGACTTGACATTTCAGATCAGCTCTGTAGTCTGTACTGTTGCTCGATTTAAGATATTTTAAACTGAGCGTTTTAAAATTATATTATTAAAAAAATATATTTGTATTTTTCATAACAAGCCCTTTTTATTTAGACGAGTGATTAGGCCATCTAATTCTATGGGCTATGTGCAGGTAGGCGGAGTTACAAATTTATCGATGAGAGCGTTTGTGGTGAGCACTAGGGGAAACTTCAAACTCAAATTTTCCGTATGTCAGTGAACAATGTTTATTAAAAGTGAAAATAGTTATAATTTTATGAAGTTTTTTTAATCACAAAGAAAACATAGGAAAACTAAGCGATCTGGAAATGCTTGTTGTGTTCCGGGTTGTTGCGCTGATGGCGATTTAAGTAAAATAAAGATCATTGGCGCCCTAATTTGACGCTCCGCTGTCAGTGTAAACAAATTAACATCAGTTTTCCTTATTACATTTTTTTTTGACACATCATTGCCTACTAAAGATTTTGACTTATCATCTTAGAAACATTTCGCGATTTCTATAAAAAGTGAGTTCAATATTTCTCTATTACCCACTAGCGGCGCTAATAGGCTTCGTGCACACAGCCTACTTTTTTAGTTCAGTAGATTGGGAGAAAATACGCTCCGACAGAAAGATACAAGAGTGATCCTATAGCGGTTTCGTTTTTTCACCGAATGTACGAAGCCCTAAAAAAATGGACTTTTAGTATAAAGAATTGACGTAAATAGTAATGAATGGTGTTTTATTAAGACAGGAAAACATCATTACACTAGCATTCTAAATAGCAAAACGGAATTTGAAGGAAAGGCTAAAACAAGGTACAGTGGCATTTGTGTAACAAAGTGGAAGCGTTTTATTAAATGAATTTTATGATATTACGGTCCTGTAATTTTTTGCTGGAAAACATTCTTTTGACCTAATAATTCCTGATTATTTTAGTTAATCATTGCCTACTAAAGATTTTGACTTATCATCTTAGAAACATTTCGCGATTTCTATAAAAAGTGAGTTCAATATTTCTCTATTACCCACTAGCGGCGCTAATAGGCTTCGTGCACACAGCCTACTTTTTTAGTTCAGTAGATTGGGAGAAAATACGCTCCGACAGAAAGATACAAGAGTGATCCTATAGCGGTTTCGTTTTTTCACCGAATGTACGAAGCCCTAAAAAAATGGACTTTTAGTATAAAGAATTGACGTAAATAGTAATGAATGGTGTTTTATTAAGACAGGAAAACATCATTACACTAGCATTCTAAATAGCAAAACGGAATTTGAAGGAAAGGCTAAAACAAGGTACAGTGGCATTTGTGTAACAAAGTGGAAGCGTTTTATTAAATGAATTTTATGATATTACGGTCCTGTAATTTTTTGCTGGAAAACATTCTTTTGACCTAATAATTCCTGATTATTTTAGTTATGTAGAAATTTTTAGAATAGAGGAGTTTTTTTTTTTTTGAATCCATTCGCATATTTGAACATTTTATAGACTTAAATTTATTTTGCCGCAATAAAAGAAATACAGATTTATTACTAAATTAGGATTATAATATGTACAATTTTGGAATTTTTCGACTCATTTAATTTACATAAAAATCAGGAAATGTCTAAACACTTTTATTTATCTGACCAGAAACAAACAGAAGTCGTAATAAAATTCAATAACTATGCATATTAGCAAATTCCGCACGAATTTAGTGATTTTTATATAAAATTCGTGGGAAAAATTTTGTTTACTTGTTTTAGTGTTTATTAAAAAACTGCTGTAGATGTCAGAATACTGTATGAAATAAAATTTTGACTTTTATGGATTTTTGCAAATGAAAAATACAAATATATTGGAATGAAATGAAATGAAATTTATTTCTTTCAAAATTACAATAGTTGTACATTTTTTAACAAAAAAAAAATATATTTGAAAGATATAGGCTCCTTCTAAGCCACGAAATTAAAATTTTATACTTTGTAATATTGTAATATACATATACTAGCGGTCTGTCCCGGTTTCATCCGGGTGCGATAGATATAATTCTGCAAAATGTATTTCGTTTGCGGCCCGGCGTCTGAACTAATAGCTTTGAGCAAATTCTACCAGATTTGCTTCTGAACTATTAGCTTTGAGCGATTTATAACAGATGTCGCTACTTGGTACTAAAACCGTTTTTTTGTTTGCTTCTGAGCTAATAGCTTTGAGTAAATTCTATCAGATGTCTTTACATGTTATTAAAACAGTTTTTTTTCACAAAGCACCATAATTTTGTATACAAAATATTTCATAAAAAATATCTTATTTTTTAAGGACTCGACTTTATTTGGCACTCTCTGGATATTATTTAAAAAAATATTTTTGTACTTAAGAAGTATTAAATTAAATTATAGTGTAAGAAAAGTTTTATATCTATATCTAATAAAAGAACACAAAAAAAAAATTTAAATTTGATTTTTTTTAGCCTTCTAAAGTGGACAAATACCTTAACCGTCGTTCTTGTAGAGAATTTTCATTATAACCCTAGTGTAGGGCAGTTTTTTTTACGGACACCTGTATATACTACACATACACACACCTACACATGCGCAATGTGCTATATTACATGAAGATATGCGTGTCGTAGATAACGTCACCGTAAACAAACTAATCACTCAAAAATGTAACCTTATGTGATCATCATGTTTACACACAAAAATGATTACAATGTTGGCGCGTTGGGTACGTTAATAAATAGAAAATTTATTCAAAATCTTGGCACCCCTCGTTTCAAGGCAAATATTGTTTTTATTTACATACCATAACAAAACTAATCGAGATTCTTAAATTAATATTACAGCTCGTTGACTTTCTTTTTTTCAACGAAATTTGACAGAAATGTTGAATCGCGAATGAATGGGTTTCACAATTCTGAATATTGCGAAGAGGATTTCATTGTAAGAAGTTTAAATCACGTACCGTTTACCGTACCTGCTCATTACCGCCAAGTAAATGAAATTGCACCAAGCCAAGTTCTCACAAAAAATCGCTAGAAATTGTATAAATTGTTTCAAAACGTCTAGAACATCTGGAGCAAGAAAATGACAAATTTTGGGACTGACTCATCAAAATCGGTGAAACCAATGATTTTTCCGTATGGTAAAGTTATAAGCTCTGTTCCAAGCTCTTTGAGAACGGTAACAGAACCGTCACAGTCTTGCGCAGTAGCTCAAAAATTGATACAAACCTATATTAGATATCGTGTCCATCGATAATGATTAATAAGAAAAATCGCATGTTTGTGGACAAAAGTTATATTATAAATGTACTACGTTTCGTCTATAAATTTAGAGTTTTTCAAGTACAATATGAAAATTATTTAAAACAATATTATTTAAAACAATAATATTGTTTGTACTTGAAAAAGTCTAAATTTATAGACGAAACGTCGTACGTTTATATAATATAACTTTTGTCCACAAACCTGCGATTTTTCTTATTAATTGATACAAACAGTTTCGTTTTAGCTACTGCGCAAGACGGTTCTGCTACCGTTCTCAGAGAACTTGGAACAAAACTATAATAATAATAATGCTGTATTTATCAACAAACATTACTGTCCAATTACAGGAAATCTTTCAATGATTTTAACCTCAGAGTTTATCATTTCTTCAGAAAAACGAATATAATTAGTGTATTTGCCATAAAGCACTTACACTATTGGCGTCGGTTGGATGGCGGACAATAACTTTCGAAGGAGTTAATTGATTTAAACTAAACTTGAACCACATATTTAAATCCATCACCGCACAAATCCTATTTAAAATGGGATCAATCGGGCCACTTTAAAGGTGGGTTTTAGGGGTTATAAAATATTTTTGGGCCCAAAAATACCGAAAAAATTCTCCGAATCGTTTCAAAATTGAAATTTAACCTGTTAGTAAAGATAAAAATGTGCAGCCAAAATTTTATTAAAATCGGTCCGACAGGACCGGACTTAAATATTTTATGAAAACATCAGTTTGTAGATATGGATTGACTTAGTTGAGGTGGATTTAATTTGGTAAATTGATAGTAATATTTAAGTTAGAAAAACATATTATTTTAAGGGATGTATTAAGGGGTTAAATTTTTCATTTTGTCCAAAAACAAAAGAGTTAAGTTCACGTAATAAATCCACACTGCCTGTATTAGCAAATACACTATATTGTCGGCATGGTTTCGCACTGCGAGCCGGGTTTTTTTTTAAATTGATTTAGATATTATTTTGATAGATTTAAAATGAAATATCAGTACGATTTCAATGGTTCTATAGATTTCAAATAAAACTTTTTAAACATAATACGATTCAAGGCAACCTTACGTTGGGGTCCTTGCGTTCCACGACATATATATTTACAGTAAATCCGAGAAATGTTAAAAAGCCGTTGTGGGTGGTCCTGTTCTTCACAGGAACTTTACCACGTGTGTTCATATTCTGTGTACACATATAAAACTTGCAGATGTGGACGTATTTGTACAGGTGTCCGGGAACTCAGTGCTCATCGTTTAAAAATACAAATTCACTAATTATCACACTAGCTCCTCACAATATAAGAAACTATAGTTGTTTGTTTTCTGGACATTTTGGACCAACAGTGGGCCTAACAGCTCGAAACATTTAGGTAAACCTGTCAAATACGAGCCGAACTATCATGCGGATAGGGTTCCATACCATATCGTTTTCCGTACTTAGAATTTTCAATTAATAATAATAATAATAATGCGTTTAACGTCCGTTTCTCGACTTTATGTCATAACAGACGCCATTCGCACCATTACTATTTTTTTTACCACATTTCCCGTTATTTTTAAACTTCAACTTAATTAATAGCAATGGGCGAATGAAGGATTTTTTAGGAAATTAGGATAAGGTAGGCAAATTTTGAGCATAGGAGTTTGACAGGTAATCGACCATGGCCTTGAATAAGGAACCATCTCGATATTTATCTGGAATTGTTGAGGGAAACCATGGAAAATTAGATTTTCAATTTAGTTTTTATATCAGTAGTTTCGTATAAGGGGGGGAGTTTGATTTTCTTTGATATCTTTGAAACTATTCTTTTTAAAATTATAAAAAAATACATATTTGTATTTCTCATAACGAGCCCTTTCAATTGATATGTCACATGATGCGCTTGAAAAATATTTTTTTAATATTCTAATTTGCTTCCCAAAATTAACCTCCAAAATCGGAATTCGTTTATTTACGCGATACGTACGTGATTGGGTCATCTAGCTCTATACATGTACCCAATTTAAACTTTTTTCGTCCAATAGATTCGGAGAAATGAGCCATAACAGACGGACAGACAGAGAGAGAACCCTAAAAAGACGTATAAGTGCGAGCGAAATTTGTACCTTGGTTCCGTACCGTTATAACAATTTAATGTAGTTTACAATCGTCACGTAGGATGGCGCCACTTTCAGCACTGATGCACGTGTTGCAAAAATTAATTGTGTAGTTCCTTATTCTCCATAGTTTAGACACCCTATGGGAATACGTGCTGTTTATCCTTTATTATATTAGTGTATCTCTACATAATATAGTAATACCGTTGTCCTTGTCTTTCTGTGAGAGCGTGTGACACTAAACTAATTTACTGTCAGTGTGTCGGTTCGCTGTAATTCGACTGCAAAACACATATCTTTGTCTTTTTCTCGTCTGCTTTTACGCCGAAGACTTTATTTGTGCGGCGTCTTGAAGCGTCTTTGTGATAAGTTATTCCTTAATGAAATTTATCTGTTAACGAACAACTTTTTTATGAATCTTTAATGAATTTTTATTGCTTGTAGGTAACTAAAGTTTTCTCTAAGCTAAATTGCCTCAAAGTGAATAACATCTTAAATTTGTGCCACAAAATATCGATTTATGCAGTCAAACAAATTAAAAAAGTGATATGTGATTTGTTTTTAAATATTGCTTGCACAAAATTATTTTCAAGAAAATTCGCGTGATAATTTCAACAAGATTCATTTTATCGATTAGCATAAAAACGTAGATAGATAGATAGATAGATTTTTTTTTTGACGTGATAACGTCTTATAAATTGATGAATCACCAATATTATAAATTGATAAAACACCGGCTGCATGTACGAAAAAGTGTAACGCGTAACGCATAACGCGTAACGTTCCGCCTGACGCTTTTTGCTAATTTCTCGCTCAATTTAAATCAGATCGGTTTGAAACCAGTCTTAAACGAAAGAGGAGAACATTTTACATAGATTTCGTATAACAGAATTTGCCTAAACAGTTTTTTTATACAAATTTATATAGAAAAATATTTTATACAAATTTATATAGAAAAATAGCTGTATAAATGCATTCAATTTTTTGACATTAGTATATTGTGAAATGCAAGGCCTTCTAAGTTTAGTATTGGAATAACTAATTATTATTAGAACATAGTACTTTGTAAGTTGCAAACGTCACTTTTGACATTTCTTATCATTCCGACACCAAGGATAAGCGGATTGAAACCAAATTTTGGGAGGTTTAGGTTATGTATTACGGAATACGTTATCACGTAAAACTATCGTCCGTAAACCGACTTTACAGACAACCATTTTTTATTTACAATTTTATATTTACAAGTATTTACATTTGCTCAGTGTATACCTATTTAGATACAAAATTTTCCAACTGATTTTGTGTTGTGTTTAATTATTAATTACAAAAATGATTGTTTTGATTTTAATTATAATGCTGTAAAAAAAGCGGAGAAAAAAAAACAGTACTTGACATAAAAACGTATAATTCGATAATTGAAAAGAAAATGTATAAATACAAACTCGTATTCGATTTATTTGATTTTCAAAAAACACTATTTACAAGCGATGCTTCCGATTTTAATGAAATTTTGTAAATGTGTCTTGCTTGATCCAACTTACACTATAGGTGGTTTTTATAATATTTTGCAGAATATTTGTCAAAAAAAATGTTTTAGTAACATGTATAGCGACATCTGACAGAATTTGGTCAGAAGCAAAAAACTGTTTTAGTACCAACTAGGGACATCTGATAGAATTTGCTTGAAACTATTAGTTCAGAATCAAATCTGGTAGAAAACATTATTAATTCAGACGCCGGGTCGCAAACGAAATACATTTTTCAGAGTTTTATCTATCGCACCCGGGCGAAATCGGGACGGGCCGCTAGTAATTATCTAAAAATGTTACCGTTTTGTTAAAAAATAGTAGGTACTAGTGTATTTGGTTCACGGCTGAGATAACAATCAGTTTGAATCGTGGACAGTTCGCACGGGATTTGGTTTTGATCCCTGATTTATCTGATATATCGGCATGTTCCCATTGAGGCATGCAAATCACGAATGAATGCACATTATATATAGTATAACATATTATGTCTCTGATATCAATACACAGTGCATATAATATACAGAGTGTACGAGACGCACAGGGATTCGTTCAAAACCGCAAAAAAAAATCGTTGTCAAGCGGTCATAGCAGGGAGGAATCAAAATTCCAAATTGCGACGGAATCGAACTTTTCACGGTGAGAAAGCGAGCATAAAAACCGCTGCACACGAGGCTTGAAATTCCGCTGGCCGGCGGGCTGGGTACGAAGCTGGAAATGACGTCACTACGTACTCCCCTACTAGCTTAACAGATGAGTTTTAAAATTAGAACAGGGGCTATTTTTCTTGCTAGGTCCGCTGCTAGGTATGCGGTAAGAACCAATCAGGAAGCAGTATCTTGTCACGTGGACGACTTGAACAAACGCCCACAAACAAACACTATGCCATAGACAGAGACAATAAACTTTTGTTACTGCGCTATCGCTGCGCGCGCACCGAATCTACCTGCAGAGCAAGCTTGTAAAGACGTCTCGTGTAAAGCGAGCACATAATTGCAATTAAGAAACCAAGCGCTAGAAAACTAGTAGTGAAATGTAGCAAGGAACCTAACGGCAAATCCAGCCTCGTGTGCAGCGCACATTAATTAGAAAAGCCGCTGAACACGAGGCTAGATATACAGAAACCTTTCTCGTTTATCGCTCTTTCTGTTAGCGGACTTTAGATGGTTGAGACGCGGTTAAAAAGAGTAGTTTTTTAAATCGGCTAATTGGCTCTTGATCCACTACCTCGGATTGATTTTATATTTAGAAAGACGGTCTGGAAATTTTTTAATCCTAGTCTGGGGAACCTCGGATAGCCACGATGTTTTCTCCGAAGATATGAGGCACGTTTTAATTTAATAATTTATTTACGCATAAAAAAAACTGTTTTGTCTTGTTTCCGAATCGTTTTTATTAATGTCGTCTGGAAAGGTATGCGTATAAATTTGATGTCACGCGTTTTGCGTTAACGTTTTTATTATCACCACGAAGACAGATGGCTCTGACACACAACAGTGTTTTGTTTACACGATGTCTTGTAAGAAATGATCACACCGCAGCCGTAAACGATCGTCGTCCAATAGCATAAAAGATGCCAAGTTCGACCGGACTCCCCCGTATAGCAGATAGTCGTCCGTAAAGGCGGCCGTACACTACGCTGGATTGACTGCTAGGACTTGTTCTGGCAGCCACGCTGACTGCAAGGACAGCGAACTCCGTTGCTTGATCACGGACTGGATTTCAGAACTAGAACTGGGACTTATACTTATGTCAACGGTGGGCAATTATGTTCACAGTTGGTACTTGTGTCCACGGTGGGCACTTATATGCAGGGTTGACACGCCCTGTTCTGTGGAATTACTTATTCGGATGACTTTGACAGGACTGACGCAAGCGAGAGCAAATTTATTTGAGAGTTGAAACAATAATTCGTTCACGCATCGTACCTAATTATTACGATACGTCGTGCGAAGGAGTCATTTCGAATGAATCATTCGATTATAAAAATCATGGCGACCTTTTTGATTATATTAAGATCGTTCGATTATTCCCAAGTCTACGTATAATTTTGTAAGCGAGGCAAACGATGAGGAGCCGACGCGATGGTCGGAACGGAACGCGCGAAGTAATGAGCAGTTCCACCTGTTCAAATGACAGCTTTCACAGCTTGTATACAAGTCAACAGACTCAATAATATATATGTGTTTTGTGATTAGTGATTACAATAAATATTATATATTTACCTATTAGTGCCCTTAGCGCTAACAAATCTTGTATCACGATCGATAGTTCGAAAATTGTGAAACATATAAACCTCCTGTATTCCTGTATTGGGTATAGCCGCTATTTTTTTAAAGTGGTGATCGTAATCTTTGGGTTTTAAATCAGTAATTTTCTCGCAAACGTGCATCATTTTGATAGAAAAGCACTTATCCGCCATATTTTTACACTAGCAGTCCCGCCTTTTTTCACCGGGTGCAAATGAACGAATGGGGGGAGAGACATGAGTACGCACATTCAGATGAATGTAGTGTCCAAACATGATGATCGAAGTTACCGTTCAAAAGTTTTTGTCGGACGGACAAATTTTCAGTTATATTTTGCAACATTTTTCATTGATGATCCGCTCCTATTGGTCGTGGCGCGATATTATTTAGCCTTCCTCGATAAATGAGCTATCCAACAAAAAAAATATTTTTCAATTCGAACTAGTAGTTCCTGAGATTAGCCTCTTCAACCAAACAAACGAACAAACAAACTCTGCAGCTTTATATATTAGTAGGTATAGATCGACGATTTCGACTCTTCCAAAAATGGATAGAATTATAAGCAGTTTTGTGTACAGTAATTCAACATGCGTATATGTGTATATTTTGCGACTAATTTCAGTATTTGGACCGTGGTTATTCTAATCCTAAGCTTAGCTGTCTAAACTTAGGATTAATTTTGATCGTCGGGTAACTACTTTGGTCTCTGGTACATATTCTGACCCGCAATGTAAAAAAAAAATTCTCTCGAAAATGCTTTTAACAGTGTAACACCACGTCTTAAAAAGCCACGCCGCCACTGGTGATCATGTAAAGAAAGAAACAGAGGCAAGGTGGCAGCGGAGCGTATGAACTAGGAAGGAGTGTTTATGTTAAAAAACTTAATTTAATAAATGTAATGAATTAAATAATATTCATGTTACAAACTTACGTTAATAAATGTGTTGAATAAAATAATAATAATTGTTACAACAGTTAAAATCGTGAAGTCATAAAACATATTCACTGAATTATTCTAAAGCTACTAAAAACAGTGGTATTGTCAATGAAAAATTAATTCGGGTCTTGATAGGTTGAAAATGTATTTACATAGGTACATAAAATACGTTGTATATTATCTGTTGGATAGTCGTTGTTTTTATGAAGCTTTAAATTTGAAATGTGTGTTTTTTGAACATATAGCGTCCAATTATTTATATTAGCAATTAAAAATGTAACACATCAGTTTTGTTATTTTATTTACTGACGAAATATTTTTGAAAATATAACGAGACGAATCTGAATCGTTTCTCTATTTTGTCACATTAGCTTTTACGAATCTTTTAAAACATTTAATTTTTATTTTCATTGTTTCCCATTTAGATGCGTTATTGGATTTTTTTTTATTTTGAAGAGCGAAAGTGTACCTTCTCTGTAGATGTTATTTTACCATTCCAACCCACAAGTGGGGAATGGTCTAAAAAATTACTTTTCAAAAATTTTGCAATATCTTTTCGTTTTGAGGTGGCCCCCGAATAAAAAAATCATATTTTTGGAAAAAAACTGCGTCTGTTTGTCTGTGAGCAAGATACTGGTCAAACGGATGAGTCGATTGAAACCAAATTTTGGTAGGATGTTTGGTATGCAAATATGAAGAGCCCTAATGTTTTTGGCGAAAATCAGCGCATGCACAGAAGAGAAATATGCTATAACGGTATTTATTATATAATAATGGTATACTTTTCATAACGCCCTATTATTCTTTTTATTTTTTCAAGAAAGTTTTGTTAATACATTTTTCTTCTAAACTTTATAGTTTCGGAAATAATTTGAAAATAAAAAAAATCGGTTGTTCTTTTGCTTTGTAGATCTGTCAGAAATAAACTTATAGTTAAGCATGCTTAATTTTTGCATGAGGTGGAACAGATTATGTAGGTAGCCGTGGCAACGAATAGCAAATATCATATTGAATACTAGCCATTGCCCGCGTCACCTCACGCGATATCAGAAATTTTATTTTCCTTATTATAGTCAAATGTCAATATTTTTGAAGTTGAAATGGTCCCGTCGCCCAATTGGCTGGTATTTTTTAAGACTGATATTTTACTGTCATATATTATGCGTGCTAGTTGTGTTATCAACCATGGCGCGAGCGCTCCGTCTGCAGTCTGATAAGATTACAACAATGCCAAATGCATGCTAATCTACTTTGCGCGCGTGCTATGATGTGTTGTACACACATTCAAACACACAGACCTACGTCATGTATGAATAGGTGTACTGTCTATAGAGCAATATTGAATTAATTATACCACAGACTGTGTATACACAGGTATACAGTGCTTGCAATTTGATCGACGCCGTTTCGGCAAAACGGCGTAAGCACTAAAACTAGGATTTGTGTGGTTCAAAAACATGAACACGTGATATTAGCAGTGTCGTACCTAGGGCGATGCCCAGAGGCACACGGCCCAGACCTTGGAGGGGCGCAGAAATGATCGGACCAGGATCGAGTTTTAAGGTTAGAACATTTTTCAAGGGTGCAGTTATAGGAAGCTCGCACCGGAGAGCATAAAAGGCTAGTTACGCCACTGGATATTTACTTGGATGATGAGGAAAGTATTAAAAGATTCGAAAATAATTTATACTCGGAATTTTTTCGATGCAACGACGTAAGTAATATAATTATGATTAGTGTTAATCAGTATTTTTTCTTTGGAAACAAGCTCCTCATTTATTATTAACAGTGGCAAGGGCGTAGATGTTTTTTTTTTCTGGGGGGAAGGGTAAACAAAAAAACAGTATTTTTTTAAAGTTTTATTAATATCACACAAGAATACTCACGAAGGAAACTGTCAAGCAAAATATTAATTCCCAAACTAATTTTAACATATTCCTTTTCAAAGAGTATTTCTAAATTTTATTTTTTAGCCAGGTATTCGTATTATTTTCAGTTTTATTTTTTTATTATTAATATCTTTTAGCCCCCTTATCTACACCCTTGAGAAGTGGATAAGTTGAGAAAACAATTAAATGAGTTTAAATAATTTACAATAACTAGCCGTGGTTTCTTTCGCGACAATATCGTTTTTAATAATTAGAAAAAAGCACCAGAAGATAAATGTATCGATTTTTATGTCTTTTATTAATTAAAAGAAAAAACAACAACGCTGAATACTGCAACATATTACGAAATAATTATTCTACTTGGGTACGAATCAATTTAATTCAATAATCGTGGAATCAAAACACAGTTTAATGCGCATACAAACATGAACCGCTAGCTTTCGAAGATATGAAATATTTTCAAATTCATTCGAGTCGATTGTCATCAGATTCAAAATTACACACAATTATGCAAATGGCGAGCAGTTTATCAACAATTACCGTTAGATTGTGATCTTTATGACATAATTGTAGCGTAGCTGAAAACTGTCGGTGGGTGGACATATGCAAATGATTCGTGGAGCGTCCGGTCGTCTGAATGTCGCCTCTATCGCGCCCGCGCTTGGGGACCGATGTCGCGTCGCCTGCTCGAGTCTCGACGGCTCGGACTTGACGTGACAGAAAGAACACACGCGGACGACAGAACTAAAAAAAAAATATAATACAACAGCGGTCGCTGTAATGCAGTGCTTCGCACCAGGTGGCTGTGCATGAAAAAACGGCGTTCTGTCTGAAATGTTGACTTTTAACGCGGCTTCGCTTGCGTTAGGCCTAGTTTATATGAAAGGCGTTCAACGCGCGTTGGCCCAACGCGCGTTTACAATTTCTATGCAACTGTATATAACTGTTTACATGATAACGCGCGTTGGTGGCGCGTTGAACTCGCGTTATCATGTAAACAGTTATATACAGTTGTATAGAAATTGTTAGCGCGCGTTGGGCCAACGCGCGTTGAACGCTCTTCATGTGTGCTAGGCCTTAAGTCGGTTCTTAGCATATACTTTTATTCTATACTCGCATGAGCATAGGAATAAAATCGCAATCGAACTATTAGGGGGCAGACATATACTTCTGTCTTTTTTTACGCCGTAAGCACTGGCGTATCCAGGAGGACAAAACGGGGGACCCGGCTTAAGAAATTTCTAATTTGCCCCCTCCTGGGCCAAAAGCTAGGTACGTCCATGTTAACGTCATATAGAAAAAGACAAGGTTTTTGAAACAGAAATACTTTATTCAGATTGAATGCAAGTACATCAACCAATCCTATCATCAAATCAAATGCGCTCTATACAACTCATCATACGACAAGGAAACGTTATATTTTTAAATGGAAACGTTTTGGATCCACTGGTATGTGTAGTCCAATGCGAAGAAACTATTTTCATAGGTCTGCGTTTTACAAATATTTATGATTTTTGGTGTAAATTTATTTCGTTTTTTATGTTATTCGGTTTCGTGTAGATTTTTTAGGTTTATTGTTTTTTCTTTCCTCTCGTATGCAAACATTTCAGTATTAATAATGAGGGGTGTAAATTTATAAGCTATTTTCTTTTCGTTCTTCGTTTTATTTCCAATTCGTGAGCTCTCTCCGACACACGTTAATAAAAATATAGAATGAAAATATACGATGTAATGCTTATCAAGATCACGAAAATATAATTTATGATGAAGGCTTTTAATTTTTCTGTTGAACGATTAGTATTTACATAATATTTAACGGTCCATTAATAAACTGCTATTTTCATAATTGATTAAATTAACACGTTATAATATTGTTGTTAACCTATTATTGCCCTCTATTTATCTTATTCCACCTTTTTTAGGGTTCCGTGTAGGACCGTAGACGGGCAATGCCACACCTTAAATAATGTAGCAATATCGCGCATTTTGTCTTTTATAAGGGTATAGCTGTATTTACTACAAGCGTGACGTCACACTTCAAACTATCATGCGGACAACGTGTCAAAAAATTGCAACTGAAATAATCAATTAACCTCTTCCTTAAATAGTGTAGCAATACCCCACATTTTGCAATTCTCGCCTAAAGTTTATACAGATGTAGAAGTGTATTTACTACAAGCGTGACGTCACACTTCAAACCATCATGGCGGACAACGTGTCAAAAAATTGCAACTGAAATAATCAATTAACCTCTTCCTTAAATAGTGTAGCAATACCCCGCATTTTGCAATTCTCGCCTAAAGTTTATACAGATGTAGAAGTGTATTTACTACAAGCGTGACGTCACACTTCAAACCATCATGGCGGACAACGTGTCAAAAAATTTCAATTTCAAAATTGAAACAATTAATTAGCCTCTTCCTTAAATAGTTTAGCCATTCCCCCCGCATTTTGTAATTCTCGTCTAAAGTTTATGCAGAGGTATAAGTGTGTTTACTATAAGTCTGACGTCACACTACACACGTTTTTTGACATGTGAAAAAATTGAAAATTAATCTCCTGTTTTGGTGAATACAAACGGATAATTTCTGATTTATTATTCGATGAATTATCGCATTCACGTCATTTAATTATTTGATAGTGTCAAATATCCTGTTCCTTGCTAAAGTCTCGGCGCGCAAATTGGATATAGAGATATATAGACAAGCAGTACGAATCCGAGACGGCATTATTTAGCACGACGATGACAGAATACACCGCATTACGGCATTATGCGGATTATCCAGGATTTATGACCCGTCTAGTCATTTATCTAAACGTTTGCCAACATTGGCCACGTCGCTCTGGTTATTTTCTTTTCGCTTTACACACAACATTATTAAGATTCTTTACTTTGCGCTAATTGCCGGTTACTAATTAAGAAGTAATAAAGTTGTTTTCGCAATTATTTTAAAGTGAGGTTATATATAATCATAAATAAAAAAAAGTGAATTGAAAAAAGGTTTGAATCTTTGCATTTTTTTATTGTTAAATGAGCTCGACGCTCGCAATGCCTGTTCGGTACTTTTTTTTTCTTATCTCCAGCACATTTTGTTAACTCACTTTTTTTGTAACACTATATTATAATATACATAAAAAACATCTGTAATAATAGCATACTTGTCCACGGTTTACGGTTCAACGGTAGGGATCATTGTCCAGCAAATATTTAAATAACACCTTTACACAAACATAAGACGAACGAAGGGAAGATATTATGTTCACTCACTAGGGCTGGGATTTATTTATTTTAGCTAAGACACTTTTGTTTCATTTCAAGAGCGAAAAAAAATCATGTCGCAGTACGAAACTTGCTAATACATACAGGCAGTGTGGCTTTCTTATGTGAACTTAACTCTTTTTGTTTTTGGATAAAATAAAAAATGTAACCCCTTAATGTATCCCTTAAAATAATATTATTTTTTCTTAATTTAAATATCATTATCAATTTACCAAATTAAATTCACCATTCACTAACTAAATCCATATCTAAATCTTTGATTAACGTCTGATTAGAACTCTTCAATAAATAAAATTATCGACCAATTTTTCAGACAATATATTATAATTATTAGAAATTAAATATTAATTATTTTTTATATTTTTTAGACCAGTTCTGAAGAAACGTTAATGTATTAACTATATTTTTTGTTAATATATTGTCTGAAAAATTGGTCGATAATTTTATTTATTGATAAAATTTTCAAGTCCTGTACCTACTGTCGGGCCGATTTTAATAAAATTTTGGCAGCACTTTTTTATCTTTACTAGTGGGTTAAATTTCAATTTTGAAACGATTCGGAGAATTTTTTCGGTATTTTTGGGCCCAAAAATATTTTTCAATCCCTAAAACCCACCCTTAAAGTAGCCCGATTGGGCCCATTTTAAATAGACTTCGTGCGGTGAGGGTTTTTAATGTGTGGTCCAAATTTCATTAAAATCGATTAACTCCTTCGAAAGTTATAGCCCGTACATATTTAAACAGACATTTCCAAAAATGGTGCCAAACTTCTTAGGAGGCTATGAAACCTTTTTGATCCGACCCCTAGGTCCCGCCATCTGACCGACGCCAATAATGTAAATGCCTTATGGCAAATACACTAATAAATGTGTTAAACAGATCTTGAAATTTAAAAAAGAAAAACCACACATCCGGACATCTTGTCCTCGCGGAGGAACATCCCCCCTTTATTACACTGTAAAAAATAAGATTCCAACGTCACGCTCCCTAAGCGCTTGACTGATTTACACTCAAGCCAACATCAAATAACTTACGTCAAAAAAAATACTTTTTTTGAGTTAACACGTAAATTTGGTTAAAAAAAAACTGTTAAAATGATTAAGTCAAAACTTTTAGATTTGAACTTAACTGAAACTAGAAACTTGAGCCTAGCGATTCTGGTTTCAGGTCAGGAACTATTTTTTACAGTGTAGAACGTCAGTAGCAATTTGAACGTTGTCCAGCCCTTGTGCGTCCACTGTGTGTCCAATCTCTGGTCTGTGTGTCGTCGTCGATGAGAGTGAGCATTGTACAAGATCATCATCGACAATGGCGACCACCGACGCGGAAAAGGAAACGGAAAAGGTTTCTCTTGCGCTCCTCTTCGCCGGGGTTAAAGAGGCGAACAAACGCCCTAACAGACAACACGGCTCACACGCCACCACACTCACCTAATGTGATTTTTCTATACCCGGCATACAGGCTTATTCTTTTGTGTGTCCGTCAACTTAACTTTTCTATGAAAATGAATGAAATATAAATTCCGAGAAATAAAAACATATCTAATAATAAATAATAATAATAATAACCACTTTATTAGAGAGTATTTTTTTAAAACACATTAATGGCGTCAACAATAAAATGTATTACAACATTATTTATTAAAAAATTCATTTAAATTATAAAAGTTGTTTTGCAATAAAAATTTATTTATTTCCTTTTTAAAAAGAGATTTTTTGTTAATATCAATATTTTTAACATTCTGTGGCAGATTATTATGTATTCGAATCATGGCATTGCGTGCTCCACGACTCGTCACTTGCAGATGATGTTGATCGTTTTTCAGAGTGGATGTTTTATTTCTAGTGTTGTGCCTATGTATTATATTGTTTGATTTGAAAAGAGCAGGATTTAATCTGACAAAATTAGAGCATTCTAGAATAAAAAGGTCAATAATACTAATATATAAAGCTGAAGAGTTTGTTTGTTTGTTTGGTTGAACGCGCTAATCTCAGGAACTAATGGTTCGAATTGAAAAAAAAAAATTGTTTTTGTTGGATAGCCCATTTATCGAGGAAGGTTACGACCGACAGGAGCGGAGCATCAATGAAAAATGTATAAAATTTAACTCAAAATTTGTCCGTTCTTAAAAAACTTTTGAACGGTAACTCCGATCATCATGAAATTTGGACACAACATGCACTCGGTAATCTAAGATGATCGTGCGTTCTCATGTTCCCCCCCCCCCATTCGTTCTTTTGCACCCGGGTGAAACCGGGCGGGACCGCTAGTATTAGATATACGGCCAAACCTGAGTGACTGAGAACTGGGCAAAACTCTCTAAGTGAGAGTAATTGCCAGGTACCGTCTTTGTAACCCTCTAAAACCTCTTTAAACCTCTCTTTAAGAGAAAGACGTGTTTCACTCATGGACCTCTATAACTGAGACTACTAACTTGCCTGTACCTCTGAATAAGCGATAGTCAAACGTATTAATAGCTCCACGAAATTTAAGAATGAGTCATAAATACCTGAATTAACTAACATTGTTTTTGTATAGACCTATAAGTGAGAAAGGCCACTCGTGTACCAAGCTAGAAACTTTGGTTAGTGAAAAATCTCCATAGGCGAAAAAGAGATCGCGGTCTCTTGAACTCTTGCTTATTCAGGTATATCTTTTCATATAAAAATGTATTGAGGTTCTGAAATAGTAGACAGTGACGCATCTCGCGTTGCTAGATCGAGTAAACCAGATTTCGGAGAGATTGTTAACGAGATCGATATGTGGGATTTTGGAATATTTATGTTAAAAGTTTTCGCTTGACACTAATTTGTATTTCTTTTTGTTTCAGGTGAGTGAGAAAATTCATTTTTTCGGAACCAGGTTTCAAATAGTACCCAAGATGCACCTGTAAGTTTTTTTTTATTCCATAACGGTTGTCTCATTGTTAATCCTGCTGCATTGGTTCGTTCCACTCTCTGACATTACCTTACGTTTTTTTTATATAAAACTCCGATTATTCTATCTTTTCCGATTTTCCTGCTGTAAATTGTAAAATTAATATTTTAAATTATTAATTTTGAAATTTATAGATTGTAAAAAATTATAAAACTTGTCAGCAGGAATGTGCGTTAGAAGGATTAAATTTTTTTTATCCTGCTTACGGACATTCCTGCTGATCAGTTTTATAATTTTTAACATTCATTGCAAATTGTGATATTTCGGTTACAGACTATGAAATTTCATAAAAAAAAATCCTATTTTAATTGCTTTTATATTTTTTTTTCTCACATGTAATTATACAAAGTAATGAAAATTGTATTTATTTATGAAATTTGGAAATGGTATTTAAAAAAAATACCTTATGTAACATTTATTCAAAGCACTTACGAATTCCTTTCTGTTTAAAAATTCATTGTTCGGTACTATTCCTAGCCAATATATAGTACCATCTATTCTTGCGAATTTCTGATAAGTCAAAGTACTTTTGGATCACCTGTGTTCAGTGAGCAAATTCTGTGTGACGTGACGTGCAAATAAAATCCTGCTGGTCAGTTCACACGGTAGCTGTATCATAGCAGTCGCCGATTCCTTATTCCTGCTACCAGTGTATTTTTCCTGCTAAGTACACCGTGCTATACTATTTATTCGTGTTAGTATAGGTCTGTTTGAGGTCTTTGTGCGATGTTTGCATTTCACTGTTTTTGTATTGGTCTGTTTGGAGTACTTTATCTGTTATTTTATCCCGTATCTACTTGTTCTTGTAACGTTTTCATCGGCAGTTTTTTAGTCGCATTTTTGCTTTTGGTTAATTAAATAAATTATTTATTATCTAAATTATAGCGGTCCCGTCCGGTTTCACCCGGGTGCAAAAGAACGAATGGGGAAGGGAGGGACATGAGTAAGCACATTCATCTTAGTTTAGCGAGATGAATGTTGTGTCCAAATTTTATGATGATCGGAGTTGCCGTGCAAAAGTTTTTGTCGATAAAAAGCAGTATTTATACTTGCTTTAAGTAATAGATTTCTTTTAATCAATAAATTATTGTAATTAATAAAATATAATAAATATTTAACTGAAAACACTGCAGGATAATTATTTTTATATAGGTACCTATAGTTATAACAGTTTTCAAATGATCCAAATCTTTGATTAACGTCTGATTAGAACTCTTCAATAAATAAAATTATCGACCAATTTTTCAGACAATATATTAACAAAAAATATAATTAATACATTAACGTTTCGATCCGGATTTGGATCTTCTTCAGAACGAATCTAAAAAATATAAAAAAATAATTAATAATTAATTTCTAATTCACTTTATGTAAAATTCTTTCAAAATAATTAATTAGTATCAAAATATTGAAAAAATAATAATATTATTTTTTCAATATTTTGATAAAGCGAATTAGAAATTAATTATTAATTATTTTTTATATTTTTTAGATTCTATATAGGTAGGTACCTATATAAAAATAATTATCCTACAGTGTTTTCAATTAAATATTTATTATATTTTATTAATTATGTACAGTAATTATTGATTTAAAAGAAATAATTATTACTTAAAAAAAATATTTTCATCAAAAATGGAGGTTTGAGTTTAAAATAAGTAATAAAGCAGGGAACTGCCAAAAACTGCAAAAAATTTGGACCCAACATTCATCTCGGTAAACTAAGATGAATGTGTGTACTCATGTCCCTCCCTTCCTCATTCGTTCTTTTGCACCCGGGTGAAACCGGACGGGACCGCTAGTATTGATATATATGCAGACGCGAGTTTCTGTGAACAGAGTATAGGTAAACGAGCAAATACTTAGAATATTGTTCTGTGTATTCGAAAAGGACGGTGCGGGGTGTTGCTGTGGGTAAGTTATCCGGGCGTTTTGAAGCCATACGTGTGCCCGGCCACCGGTCGTATCGTCGTCGGTATTATCTGAATACTGTGATTTGTGGGGGCTCCCGAAGCTTTCTATAATCCTTACAAACACCGCACATTACGTAAAAAGACTTTAACCCATTACGTGCCACGAAATATCTGCGGTTGAATAAAAACAGCGACGACATTGCGACCATGTAAACGAAACACTTACGGAATCACTTCGGTGTCCGCCCGTTCGTCCGTCTGTACATACTTTCGGCATCAATTGTAAGCCAGAAAGTCTAACGTTTACGCATTGGTGCAAGGGATTACACGCACTGATGCGAGAAGTACGTACGTTCGGGCGGCAGTAAAGTAAAAACAACCTATCAACTGTTGTTTAGATGTCGTTTTCATATAGCAACCTTATTACATTTTAGCTAATAGTCGCGACCAGCTGTCATTCGTGTTTTTAGCTATACTTGCTTGGAATTTATGTAAGTAATAAGCAATTAATTAATTAATACTTGCGACCGAGGTACGAAGAAAAATAGTATACACCACACTGGCCGAAAGTTTGGTACTTTGCACTGCGCGTCATGATGCCCTCGGCTTCGCCTCATGCACCATGGTGCGCAGGGTAAGAATATCAAACTTTCGGCCCTTGTAGTGTAATATACTATTAACTGGGTACAAATATATCATCTATTATTAGATCTGTAAAAGTAACGAGAAATTGTGTACCCGTATGTATTCGTTACTTACAGAACCAGTACCCGTTACTTTCGTATCGTTACGTTACTCGTTACTTTTCATACGACATACAATCGTGTACTAGCATCAAGCATGTATAAGCATCGCAACGAGGCGGGTCGCATACGTGATACGGTATGACTTCGTTCGTAGTATAACCGCATCAAACGAGTCGAACTGACGTGGATGCGAAAGATGCGAGTAACGAAATGAATTTGTAAGTAACGCTTCGTTACTTCGAATCAGACGATATACCCGTTACTCAGTAACGAATACATACGGTTTGTTACAGCTCTATCTATTATACTACGCGGTCGTACTGACGGACAAACCGCTAGTATATTAAACGTAAATAGCTCCGTTAATGTAGGGAACAAAATCGGTTTTGAAAATCTTGTTGCACATTATAAAAGTGCAAATGGTACTTAACGTCTTAACAAGCTTTTAACATAACGTTTATGTCTTGGGTTGGGCTTTTAAAAACATGCTGTATTTATGCATGCATATTTTCTAAGGCTTGATCACTTTCACAACCTTTTAAATAACATTATATTCTCAACTCTGTCTCCTAGGCTTTGTTTTGTGTAATCGCGTTTCTAAGTATTACTATAGCATTAAAATCCATTGCACAGTAAACAAATAGCAGACACATTAATGTCTTCGCTAAGTATTTCAGTTGTCGAACGTCTATAATCCGACATCTTTTTCTTATAATATGACTAGAAGTCTGCAAATGTATCAAGATAATAATTAGTTAATTTCTCAAAAGATATATACAAGCACTAGCGGTCCCGCCCTGTTTCACCCGGGTGCAAAAAACGAATGGGGGAGGGACATGAGTACGCACGTTCATCTTAGTTTACCGAGATGAATGTTGTGTCTAAATTTCATGATGATCGGAGTTACCGTTCAAAAGTTTTTGTCGGACGGATAACTTTTGAGATACATTTTTCATTGATGCTCCGCTCCTATTGGTCGTAGCGTGATATTATATAGCCTATAGCCTTCCTCGATAAATGGACTATCCAACAAAAAAAATTTTTTTAATTCGAACCAGTGGTTCTTATGAGATTAGCCCGTTCAACCAAACAAACAAACTCTTCAGCTTTATATATTTGTATAGAAGATAGGTACAAAAAAAATAAACGAAAAAAGTGATGAAAACTGCGAATATTCGCTCTAGGAATCTTTAAAACTGTTCAATTACAGACTAAGTTACGATTTTATTGATTTGAATTAATTTAGTTAATGTCTGTATAATTCATTAAAAAAACAACTCTCACAGTATGTGGATTTTGTAATCTATTACTATATATACAGATACCGGAAAACCGTATCATAATAGTATATGTAAAATATATCATAATCAAACTCTTCAGCTTTATATATTAGTATAGATTGCCTTAGTAGTAGGAGGGGGGGGGGTAGGTCGGACTGACCCACCCTAGAATCCTCCTGGCCTACTCTAGGATATTAATTGTTCACGTGCAAATAACAATTAGATAAATCTTCAATAATGTACGTATTTTCTTTGTCGTGAAAAATTCACTTCTATGAAAAGTTTTCAAATTATGTGTAAGTGGCAGCTGGTAATAGTAGGTAGAGTTGAAAATTTGCCCCCCCCCCCCAGTATAAGAACGTTGCTACGCCTATGTGTACAAGATATGTTGTACGAAAATATTTAAATAAAAGATACAGGATAAATATACTATCTATAAATTGTATGTAAAGGCAAGGCAGCTGTACACGAGGCTGGTTTTACTGGCCGGAATCATTTCTGGGACTCGTGCTTATTTTAATGTCCGCGTGAATTTGTTATTTTCAATTCCGTGTCCTTGTGTCTTCGTTGTGTGTGCTGCTTTAAACAGTGTACTGATTTTCATTGTACACATTTACTGTTTACACACATTGGCGTTTAGTCAAGAAGTTGTTAAGCTCTTTATTGTATAACTGCAGTACATACATTATTGTGAAGCTTCGAAAGCCTCGTATTTGTAATATAACGCATTTTCTGTTTTCACACTTAGAGATGAAAGCTTTTTTTTGTAGCAAAATATTGTTATTGAAGCGACTATTGATGATGGGGGTTTTTGCGCAGTAAAAGGCTAGTAGATTACCGAGCCTCGTTCTGTTGCATAGTAGTGGGGTGATGATGTCATCGGGCGGACCTGTCAATTGATTTCGTCGCAGTAATGTCCGAATTTAAAAAACCAAAATATAGTATTGATATTATTTATTTGAAGAGTTCTATTCAGACGTTAATCAAAGATTAGAGTATTGATATTAATTACAACAAATTTAATTTTTAAGGTAAGAAGATCTTGTCTATAGTTAAATATAAATTACATTTTTAATATTACTGAGAAAGAAAAGCATTACGACACAAGAAACAATACTATTATTATTCCTCATAGAACTTTCTTTGAGAAAGGTCCGGTATACACTGGAGTAAAACTTTATGAACATTTGCCAATTAACATAAAGTATGAAAAAAATTGCAAAAAATTTAATAACTTATTAAAGCAGTACATAATAACGAAAGAACCGTATAACATACATGAATTATTATAAAATTATGTATAGGTATTACTTTGTAACTGACGATTGTAACCTATTGGGCTATGCAATAAATTCATATTATTATTATTATTATCATTATATTATGTTGATAAAAATATTAACGATCCGCCAGTTGAACGTTATTCGTTTACGCTGATTGGTCAAATGGAATGAAGCTATCTCTGTACTCTACTAACCTTGAGTAATACTAAATGAATAATAATATAAAACATGCTGATTTAAAACCTAAACAATAATACAAAAATGTAACTGTGGTTTATTGGAGATGAACGTAACTTTTTCTAGTGGCAGTTGATTAAAAAATTGAAAGCTTTAGAACTTTGCCAACAATTGCATTGTAATGTGAGCATGCAACTAGAACGACGCTGAACATTTTTTTTTTCTAAATCTGACAGCCAAATATGTTTGTGCAAAAACTGTATTCCTGATTATTAACACATCCCTGAATAAATGCCATGCTATCGGGTTCGTATTTGTGTTGAGGAAGTTTGACGTTGAAGTGAAAATATGTACAGTAGTCAATGAGTAGAAGCCAAACATTTATTTTATGTATTCAGGAATACAGCAATCGGTGTAATACGTTGCAGCTGGACATTTCGTGTAATGGCCGGTTACGCTGGCTGGTCATTTTGGGAAATGGTCAGTTATGCTGGCTGGTCATTTCGTGAAATGTCCAGTTGCACATTCTAAAATTTCGGATGTCGGAATTTTTCTCAGTTTTTTTCGAATATAGAGACGCGTGGATCACATTGTATAATGTGTTTTTTTTTTCTTCTAAAATACAAAAATTTATGATATCCACTGATTCAAGCGTCCTTTTAAAATATTTTCAACAAAAATACATCATCCACTCAAAAACAAAACAAAGAGAAATTCAAAACATGACTCTTAAGAAAATATGCACACTTCTTCAACACAAACTCGGTGCCAGTTGGCCAGTAGAGCGGCACTGTAGCGTCGCGACGTCGTTTTACGTTGCGAACACGACGCCGGTTATCAGTGACTGCGAAACGCAATTTCACGGTGTAATTATGTAGTGAAAAGACTTGGGTCATACATTAGCAGAATGCTTAAATCGCATTGAATGTTTTATGAATGCGTATTGTGCACCCCTGTCACTTCTATAAATATATGATACGTACCAACCCATTTTTCTTTTTCTCATTCTGTCCCTGTGGGCGTCCATTTTCATCTGTTTTTTTTTTTGCC
This sequence comes from Xanthostigma xanthostigma, assembly GCA_963575645.1. NCBI lineage: Eukaryota > Metazoa > Arthropoda > Insecta > Raphidioptera > Raphidiidae > Xanthostigma > Xanthostigma xanthostigma. The sequence goes on along the minus strand of OY754469.1, from coordinate 9,353,345 downwards.
TCGCACTTTCTTCTCTGCTGAAAGAATCCAAAAATATGCTGGTTTTTTTTCTTTTAAAATCAAGACGCGTTGATTATACTTTCTGATAGAAAAGCAGTATTACAATCTTTGTGTATTTTACTTTCCAAAGTTGACGTCTTGTCAAATTATAACGGAACCTCCGTGAGTACTTTAATTTTTTTTTCGGGTTTTTGGGTGACACCTCGATTGAAAAACGCATTGCCAGATTTTTGACGAACACCGCGCTTTGTTCGATAGGCGATACATTTTTAATAAACTATAACTTTCTTGTTGACAATTTTAAAAACGAAAAAAATACGAATAATTATTTTTTTTCCGTTACAATGATCAGTAAAAAATGAGACAAATACCCAATTAGGTAAGAGACGGTTCTGTCAAAACTGACTTTAACACAAGCGAAATCGAGGATAATAATAGTGTTTTTTTAAAGGACCCCGCACAAACCTTATGGAATTTGGTTCTCGGTTAAATTGATCGAAAATGGTTTTAATTTAAAGTTCACTAAGAAAAAGTGTCCATTGGCGCATAGCGTAAAAACCAATAAATTTTTAGCTACAGCGATATTTTAGATACAGGGATATCCATTGAATTCACAAACATGTTCCATGTTCAATTTTTGTGTTTTTTTTTTTTTGGAAATAGAAAAATAGTCGAAAACTATGTAATATTGGAAGGTGTCACCCATGTATAAAATAATAATGTCATATTCGGATTTAGCGCACTCTAAAACATAATATTTCTAGAGCTTAGGATTTTTTAAGATTATGAATTCAATGGATATCCCTATATCTAAAATCTCGCTAAATATATCTAGCTAAAAATCTATTGGTTTTTGGGCTATGCGCCTATCGACACTTTTTCTTAGTGACCTTTAAACTATAAAATACAGTGCGCTCGGCAAAAGAAAACTGGTGGGGAAAGGGCGAGAAGTCGCTGATGTGTACCATTGTGTCCTTTATTGCATAATATTGCGGTTCCAGGATCATTATCTTTTACTAATATAAAATGCATGTGCGCTCTTCTGCAATAAGGTTATAGTACATTCCATAGACCAGTCTACTTTTGAAATTCGTACAGTAAAACCATCTTCGATCAATTTTACCGAGAACCAAATTAGGTCCTTTGAAACGTAGAGAATTATTCCTATTATTTTTTCACACCTTGAAATTTTTTTAGTATTTGATACATTCAATAAAAAAGTGTTGTTTGTTTTGGATGTCGAAGAGTATTATGCAATTTGCTATTTGTCAAAAGCGTCTTTGTACTTTCACGCTATAATTAAAACATCGCTTCCTATATATAATATTCTTTTTGATAAAAAATGCATCACGCCTTGCTATAGACTAAATAAAAAAATTTAATTCCGGACCGAGTGCACTTTTTTTTCGCTTGCTAAATTAAGGTCAATCAAAAAATTGTTGGTGGCTTTTCAGGCGGCTGTTTTTGAATGTTCGTTTGGTCGTCTGGGAAATGCGGCAGTGATTGACAGCTTTTTTAAAAACAAAACAGGGTAGATGCACTTTTGTGCCACGTGAGTGGATAAAACCAGCGCCTCTATGGTGGCTTATTTGAAAAGAAAGTAACTTAAATTATCATAACATTTTAATACAAGCAGTCACCCGCGTCACCGCACGCGTTAACCAGAAATTATTATTTATGTTAAGTGTCAATATTTTTGAAGTTGTTATGGCCCCGTCAGTCGCCCGATTGGCCCGATTTTTTTTCTTAAATGTGCAGATTTCGAGAAGTATTTCTAAAATAAATTGTGCCTTTAAGTTTTTTTTTCAATTTTGTTTTTGTATGGTTTAAAGTTTTAAAATGTGTTGACTATCATCTATTATTTACTTTGACATGTTTTGGTTGTTCAAAAGGTGTATCTACGTAGTAGGTAGGTACTGACATAGATACAACGAATGTGACCACCGTTCATCAACGCTCCCGCGCTCCCCCAGACCCCCTACAACACGACGTAGTACAACAGTGACCAGTGTCGTCATATCGGGGATTATTAAGTTATAAAAAAAAACGGGCATGAACGTAGTCATTCTCGCTAACATCGAATTTAGTTATCTAACGGGGAGCTTCTAGGGATGTTACGGAATTATAAGAATTCTATCTATCTCTTTTGCGTAAAGTGTGACGTCAGACTTGTAGTAAACACACATATGAGTAAACACGAAAAGAGCCTCGTGTAAACGATACCGAGCGTTTTTTGCACTTTTTTTTTGGTATACTACAAGAATGACGTCATAGCAGGCATATACACGGCGACTCGTGTTTTCGCGCCAACCTATATATTATTTAAAATTTTGAGTGCTATTTTATCACATAAAACGATTGCATTTAAGCGAAATAAAATTTTTTAAGACAATTTAAGAATTAGTAAAATATTCTTCGGTACGAAATGCAAAAAATTGATCGAAAACTGGTGCCTTTCTATCAACTTGCATAATAATGTCACTCATAATAATGTGTACAGTTTGCGAACACACTGTTTTGTCACTTTTAGCATCGGCCCATTTGACAGGTGTGAACTCTTTTGTGTGGATAATTGTGCGCTGTAATTGAATGAACATTTTCATCGTGAATTTATGTATGGTCCAGCGGCCGATTGGGCAGGGAGTGTAGGAATATGGCGTCCCCATCCCACTTCGATATTATACTATCTGGCTCAGTTTTATATATACAGTACTAGCGGCCCTGTACGTGCTTCGCTACGTATAAAGTGAAATAATAAAACAATTTAATTGGAACATCTATCTATCTATTTTATTTATTTTAAAATATACATGGACGTATATGTGTGTATGTCGAGCACTCCGGCTGCGCCGTCGTGCCCGGTGCAAAAGAACGAATGGGGAAGGAAGAAAAAAAATTTAGGGGTGGACTACCCCTAACATTTAGGGGGATGAAAAATAGATGTTGGCGAAGTGACACCTGTAGACATCTGGCGGGGATAACTAATTAAATGACGATTGATCAGTTTTCGACCGGAGAGGAAAAATGATTAAATTACTAAAATGGCTATTAAAAAATAAGGGTTGATCGTAGAAGGGTGAAAATTGAGGATTGTATGTATTTTTGTATGTTGTATCATAAAAAAATTGAAATTTGAAAATTTTGTCTAAAAAATAAAAAAAAAAATTTAGGGTGGACTACCCCTAACATTTAGGGGGATGAAAAATAGATGTTGGCCGATTCTCATAGATACCGGATAAGCACAAAAAATTTCATCAAAATCGGTCAAGCCGTTTCGGAGGAGTATGGCAACGAAAACTGTGACACGAGAATTTTATATATTAGATGTAAACGCGTAAGGTGCACATAGGGAAATTAGCATTGGGAAAAAATACTTGGATCAGAGCTAGCCACGACTGCATTAATTGTTATTTCTATTGAATTATCGTGGTAATCTTGAGGATTTCTATTTTATTTTGATTTATTTTTATTTTACTTGGCTTTTTTAGTAATAAGGAGCTCTTATAAATCATTATTTTATTTTTTTTGTACAAAAATAAAACAAAAAGACAACTCCATCTGTTTGGAAAAATTTCATTCAAAAATTATCTGACTGGTATGACGTATGCGCGTTGGTAAATCAGTGACCCAATGTCTTTAGGTTCAACACGAATAGGCGGAGATATTTGATCTCGCACCATATTTAAGTACTTTTGGGAATGTAATGTTCCATTAATAAAAAAAGTTCGATTATGTTGTAATCATTTGAATATTTTCTTCGGTAGTATACACATTCATTTTGCAAAAGAATATTATCTGTCAAATTGAAAAACAAGATTTTAAGTCTCACTCTGATCCAGTCATTTTTTCCCAATGTTAATTTCCCTATGTGCACCTTACGTGTTTACATACTGTATACCAAACATGTTAATTTGCAATTTATTATTTTTTCATTCCGAACGACAGTACAAAACAATTTTGAATAATAGATATAACGATATTTTTGAAATGTACCTTTTACCCATATACCGAGCATAGGATTAAAATCGCATTCGAACCATTAGGGTGCAAACATATACTTCTGTCTTTTTTTACGCCGTAAGAACTCGTTGGTTCTGATTGGCTAACGCCATAGATAAAGAAAGATATACTCCATGCTATATTTATATATTGTCGGAATAACCAAGGAATTACTTCGAAAAAAGAGACGCAGATATATTTTCGATGCGCTTTGTTGCCTTCGCTCACCGCACATTGCGTAAATAGCCAATGCTTCTTATAGTAATTATTAAGCTTTTATCTTAATATAAACTTTTCGAATCTTAAAATAGAAATAAATTCAAGTAAGGTAAAATTGGGCTTCTGGGAGAAGGTTTTAAATATTTTAAAAACTGTCTTCAAGAGCCGTCCCTGTATATCAGATAGTTCGCACTTTGGTGTACAAACATTTGTGTAATATATATTTTATCGAAGTTTGTTTAGGATTTAGTTGCGATAGGGATTTGGTCCGATAATAATTTCGATAAACCACAATGTTTCTGACATAAATACACAAGATAATTTGTATATACAAGAAGTTCTTTATTATACTGTCAGGCTATCAATTTCATTCATGTCGAATTTTCTATTTGGTCATGAATCAACAAATTTCGTATAGAGGCTGCGATTGATTTTAGGGACTCACTATCACGGCGTCTGAATTATCATGTATTCGATAGTGACACGTCTATTCGGAAATATAGATATGTCACTCTAAAATAAATAATAATTCCGCCGCCGTGATAGTGGAAGTGGAAGATCCGGGTTTAAGTCCCAACAATGACATTGTTTTCTTCTAATTATATGTCAACAATGTGTGTTTCTCATTTGTTGGTATTATCTGTAGGTTTCTTTTAATCTTAATTGATCACATTGTATATACGTTAGACATATTAAAAAATCATAATGAGGTAATTTGCATCTGCAGCGTTTAGCAAATAAAATTGATACAATAATGTCAATCCGATGTCAGAGATAACAACCATCCATCATTTCAAATAGGCCACTTGAGATATATTCTATCAGGTAATAATATATTTCAAGATGATTTTTTTAAATAGTACAAGGGCGGAAAGTAGGCAATTGCCCGAGGTACAGACAGTACTTTTTGTAAAATTAAATAATAGTAGACTGAAAAATAAATTAAAACAGGAATTGATAAAACTAGCACCATACACTTTGGATGATTTTTATACATTTCACTTCAACATTTAATTTAAGTTTTCTGACATGTTTTATACTCACAAGTTGAGTAAATTTTACTATAATGTAAAATTAGATAAAATAAAGAGTATTATTAAGTATTATTATACTGTAGTCTTTGAAACCAACTATGTGGAAAAACACGCAATTTTCAATTTACAAAGTTAAACTTTTTATAACGTATAACGTCCATCGAGAATGTTTGGGGTTAACTGATTATGATTTTAATGAAGATCTTACGGAAAACGGAACATTCCAAGATGGTGGACAGTAAAAAGTAAAGCAACAGCATTATGTTAATTAAAAAATTGGGTTTATTTTTTAAATAAAGAAAATAATAATTGGCAGGACTAATTATAAACACCGTATTCAAATGTAATTGACGCATCTTCTGCAAGTAATTACAGTAATTGGGGTTGTCAGACACAGTCGACAAAATAACAAAGATAAACACATCGTGTAAGGACAATATACACATCCAAAACGAAAAGCAGTTGAAAATATTCAATGACTTGTAACCCTTTCCTACTAACAAAGCAGCTTTTGATATGATGAGACCTGATAAATCCCCTAGTTTGCTTTTTAAATTAAAATGACTATTAAGACAAAATATCTAGGTCAAAATTATGTTATTGCTTCAAATGACGAATGATACAGATGTATAAGTGGTCGGAATCGATTCAGCACAATTTTTTCTCTAAGAATAACCTCAGTTGTAAGTCGTATATAAATAATATCTCAAAGATTTCTCGTTTTTTTTTAAACAGAAAATTGTTATTAACTTTAAACCATCATAGCGTCCAAACTAATCGAGATACGACTTTGTGCTTAAGCCTAATCGATTCAGCGTACTTTTTTCTATAAGACGCGTAAATATTAAGCATATCGGAAAAAAATTATATTTTCCAAATATCGTAAATCGGTTTCATGTTTTCATGCGTTTTGCAAATATGCAACTTTTTCAGACACTAAACGATTTTTGGCTTAATTAATATTAACCGGACTTATAGAAAAAATCAAACTGAATCGATTCTGCAACCCTGTATCACTTTTAGTTTCGAAGATATAATTCATAATATTAGAGAAAAACTTAAAAACGCTGTAACTTCTAAACGACTAAAGATACCGAGGTGGGAATCGATTCAGCGCGATTTTTTCTATAAGAATAACCATGCGCGTAAAGTTGCATGTACCAACTTACATTTTTTTAACTTTTTCAACGCCAATCGTTTGTTTTATGTTTGTACCTGACGCCTGTAAAATTTCAGCGTTTGTACCGAAAAAATAAAAAAGTTATTAGCAAAAGTCACTAATAAATGTATACTACTGGCCAAAAGTAAAGCGACAAAGTTTAATATTATTCAAATTACTTAATCGCTTTACTTTTGGCCAGTAGTGTACATTTATTAGTGACTTTTGCTAATAACTTTTTTATTTTTTCGGTACCTACAAACGCTGAAATTTTGCAGGCGTCAGATATAAACGTAGAACAAACGATCGGCGTTGAAAAAGTTAAAAAAATCTAAGTTGGTCCATGCAACTTGACGCGCATAGAATAACCTCAGTTGTAAGTCGTATATAAACAATATGGCACAGAATTCAAATCTTTGTTTAACGTCTGAATCGATCGACAATTTTATTTATTTGAATATGGCACAGATTTCTGGGTTTTTCTAAAAATGGAAAAAGTACGAAGGGGGGAAGAAAAACCTTAGTTGTAAGTAGTATAATCCTTACGTATTATGTTTACATTGTTATAACATTTTTTCTGTTTTTCAAGTTTCCCAGTGTAGTATTTTTTTTTGTGTATTGACATCGACTATTTCCAACTGTAATAGACTTACTAATCGTTTAGTGTACATCGTTTTATACTGTTGAACGGATAATTGGGCTTTTGAATGAAATTTTTTTTTGTCATAAATGGAAAGATCGTATATAAGTTTTATAACAAAACTATTTTTCTTTTTTTTATTTTTGTTATAATTGAAAAGTTATATGAAATTAAAAATAAATTTTTGTATCCAGTTTCGAGAACGCGCCGACATTTCCCGAACATAATTTGACGTCATAATGTTTTAGTCAATACACATGTAGAAGCCATTGATAGTATACTGCGTATATACATTTTACCATTATGACGTCACAACTGTCAAAAACAATTTTAGTGCGTTTGCAGTCACGTGATTTTTTAAAATATTTTATCAATTTTAAATTGCTTATAATTAATTTAAAAAAAGTTTTTTGAAAGTTTTTCGCATCGATTATCAATATTATTTATAATAAAGTTTTAAAATACAATGAAAAAATCGATAATTATTTTTTTTTTCAAAAGCCTAATTTCAGTAGATGTGTACCGGCGGGAGTATACTGTACAGTATGTAAAAGACAGAGAAATGTCGGAGTGTAGTTTACCTCCTCTTTCTGACAAATGGAAAGAGGTTTAGTATACCTACGTAACATACTGGAGGTCTGACAGCGAACAGCATGCTGTGAGCGTCTGCTGCAAGTGATCTCAAAGGTAACGTGCAAGCGCCGTCGCCACCTGCGGGCTCTGTTCCTTGTGTTCTTCGCGTTGTTCCCGCCGTCGCCGCCGTCCCGACGACCGTCGACCGACGCTGTAATACCTGTGGGAGAAAACTATACATATATATAAACAATACACCTATCTTTGATACAGTGGTGGCGTTTTTGCGGTGAAAATGTTTAATTAAACAAAAAATACCGTAGGGGGAAGTGGGGCAGATTGATTACCCCACGCGATTGAGACGAAACACGAATGCATTCCCATTATTTGGCATACTTACTCCTTTCTCGACGTAGATCCCCCTAATAAATTTCAAAAGTGATGACATGCACGTGATCAACGTCCTGACAAACCTTGAAAATGGCACCGATGTTGATTTTTAGACTATTTACCTCTTTTCCACCCTCTGAAGGGGTTGATTTTGAAAAAGCACGGAACACGTGTTTATTTGTTGGCAGAAGTAATCCTGCGCATTTTCGAATTGATACATCTATCTTATATGTAAGTAAGTAAGTAATTTATTTGCAAATGCCAAGAAATTGGATACAAAAAGTCAAAAATAAAACATGCAAATACAGAATTAAAATATCATTATAAAAATACACAATATAAAAAATATCAATATAAAACATCAAAATAAAACATCGAAATAATGTGTCCAAATTATATATTGCGAGTCTAGTTAAATACGTTTTTAAATCTTTTTTAAAATCATTTAAATTAGTGCATTAGACGTGTCTTGACACTTTGTTAAAAATTTTGAATCCACTATACATGGGGCATCGTTCGTAGAACGTGGACCTGTGCTTTATGCTGTAACTATTTTGCCGTATGTCGTAATGTGACAGCTTTTTGGTATTAAAAAATCCTTTATTATACATGTAAGATAACAGAGTATAAACATATATTCCCCACATTGTCAGAATGTTGTAATCTTTAAAATAGGTTTTACAGGACATTGGCTGTTTTATATTAAATATAAGTCTTATAATTTTCTTTTGAATAATAAATATTCTTTTACTATCAACACTTCTTCCCCAATTAATAATGCCATATTTTATGGTTGAGTAAACTACTGCATAGTAAATATCTATTAAATGTGTTTGATCTAAAAAAGGTTTTAATATTTTTAATTGATAATACGCTTTATTAAGTTTTTTGCATATGAAGTCTACATGATTTCTCCATGGTAATTTTGAACCCCCGTTACACCTTTTTAGGGGTTGAATTTTCAAAAATCCGTTCTTAGCGGATGCCTACGTCATAATAACTATCTGTGTGCCAAATTTGAACCCAATCCGTCCAGTGGTTTGAGCTGTGCGTTGATAGATCAGTCAGTCAGTTTCAAATCTTCTTGGTTTCCGGGCTTTTATGCCGTGGTCCATTGGTATTACTACCTGACGTTTCGTCTACAACTGCGGTAGACATTATCAAAGGCGATGTGGTAGCGGGCGAAGTGTCCTTTTAGGCTGCTCAGTTATTCAGTCAGTCACGGTTTCCCTCTTATATTGTATTTAGATTCCCCTCGGTTGTATACATGCTGAACGAAGCCAGATAGGTTCCAGAGACAGACACTGTATGACGCCACTGTACCGCAGATTTTTAGCTTCTATATTATGTGCTCAGACAAAAACGTTAAACGACTTTACACGTTGGCTTATTGTTTTAACGGATAAAATAAAAAACACATCCACATTTTCTGATCAATAATCGTTGCTCGCTGTATACGTGTGCGGCGAACACATTCTCGCCACGACGATTCTGTCTGACGTTGTCATGGCAACGGCCGTTAACGTTATTTGTGTGTGATTCCGCGTTTCAATTTACACGTTGCATAATGTGGCCGTGTTCGCGTTGGTATCGGCGGTCTCTTTATATAATTACTAGTGGCCCGGTCCGGCTTCGCCCGAATTTGTAGATTCCTACCGTTTTTTTCGTCGACTTACGTTGCAAAATTGGTCGCCACGAAAAGCTCTTTTATTTTAAACCTATATGTTCATCCAGAAGGTCCGTTTTAAATCGGATGAGTAGTTTCGGAGATTACCTCCGGCGGTCTCTTTATATTATTACTAGTGGCCTGGTCCGGCTTCGCCCGAATTTGTAGATTCCCACCATTTTTTTCGTCGACTTACGTTGGAGAATTGATCTCCACGAAAAGCTCTTTTATTTTAAACCTATGTTCATCGAGAAGGTCCGTTTTAAATCTGATGAGTAGTTTCGGAGATTACCTCTCCAACATCCAAACTTTATTTCTTTATAATAAACTAGCGGTTCCGCCCGGTCTTACCCGGGCGCAAAAGAACGAATGGGGAGAGGGACACGAGTACACACATTCATCTTAGTTTACCGAGATGACTGTTGTGTCCAAATTTTATGATGATCGGAGTTACCGTTCAAAAGTTTTTTTCAGATGGACAAATTTTGAGTTACATTTTGAAATGATGCTCCGCTCCTATTAGTCGTAGCGTGATATTATATAGTCTATCTTCCTCGATAAATGGGCTATCCAACAAATTATTTTTTTCAAATCGAACCAGTAGTTCCTGAGATTGGAGCGTTTAAACAAACAAACAAACAAACAAACAAACTCTTCAGCTTTATATATTAGTATAGATAATGATGCGTTTATCATCCATTTCTCGACTTTATGTAATAACAGACGCCATCCTCACCATTACTATTTTCCATCTATCAACACTTTCCGGTATTTTCTACATTTTTAAACTTCCACTTAATTAATAGCTATGGGCGAATGAAGGATTTTTAGGAAATTAGGATAAGATAGGCAAATTTTTAACATAGGAGTTTTACATGGCCTTGAATAAGGAACCGTCTCGATATTTATTGAGGGAAACCATGGAAAACCTCAACAAGATGGCCGGTACAGGAATTATTGTTTTTCGGCAAGAGGCAGCAGGAAAAAATCCCACCCACATCTGCCGCCGCCGGGATTCGAACCCGGTACCTCCCAAATGCGAGTCTAGTGCTCTATAAGGTATCTTAGACGCTGATGTTACAAAAAGAGTTCGAATATTATTATGCCAAGTAAAAATATGACGAATTATTTAAAAATAAAATTTAATAAGTCGTCAGTTAAAATATAAAAAAAATCATTGAAAATTCAATTTAATAAAAAATAAAATCCAGTGCTCTATTTTAATCTGGACGCCCTGCTACGTGAGATAGTTTCTAAACAAATAGTGTTTATTCGAATGTATGCAGTTTTGAGTCGCATTAAAGTAAGTAACCCTCGCCTTGAAGCGTCTCTTCCGGTGCATTAGTCGCGGACAATCGACGTCGACATATGCAATGTCGCATCCAGTGCTCAACCCGAAAAAGGATAGCATCGCTCTTTTTATAAACATTATACAGTTTAGTTGTAAGTAAATAGGGGGTTAATTCAACCCCCCGAGGCGTATACAATGGGCACCACGCTGCGAGAATGAAACCGATTTTAGTTAATCGTAAGTTCGCGAACGCGGTCCTGACAGCTCTACCAAGAAACCGAAGAGATATACAGTATATGTAAACGCGTAAGGTGCGCATAGAGAAATTAGCATTGGGAAAAAATACTTGGATCAGAGTTAGCCATGACTGCATTAATTGTTATTTCTATTGAATTATCGTGGTAATATTGAGGATTTCTATTTTATTTTGATTTTTTTTTACTTGGCTTTTTTAATAATAAAAAGCTCTTATAAATCTTTATTTTAATGTTTTTGTATAAAAATAAAAAATACAACTCCATCTCTTTGGAAACATTTCATTCAAAAATTGTCGGACTGGTATGACGTATTCGCGTCGGTAAATCAATGACCCAATGTCTTTAGGTTCAACACGAATAGGCGGAGATATTTGATCTCGCAATATATTTAAGTATTTTTGGGAATTTAATGTCCCATTAATAAAAAAAGTCCGATTATGTTGTAATCATTTGAATATTTTCATCGGTAGTATACACATTCATTTTGCAAAAGAATATTATGTGTCAAATTGAAAAAAAAAGATTTCAAGGCTCACTCTGATCCAGTCATTTTTTCCCAATGTTAATTTCCCTATGTGCACCTTACGTGTTTACATACTGTATATCTTATACTAATATACATATAAAGCTGAAGAGTTTGTTTGTCTCTAATCTCAGGAACTACTGGTTCGAATTGAAAACATTTTTTTTTGTTGGATAGTCCATTTATCGAGGAAGGCTATAGGCTATATTATAATACCACGCTACGGCCAATAGGAGCGGAGCATCAATGAAAAATGTAATTCAAAATTTGTCCGTCAAAAAATTTTGAACGGTAACTTCGTTCATCATGAAATTTGGACAGAACATTCATCTCGCTAAACTAAGATGAACGTGCATACTCATGGGATCGCATCCGTGTTTCGTCTGAATCGCGTGCGAAGCCGCGGGTAACGGCTAGTATAGAAAATAGATGTATGTGCGTAATGGGAATTATTGAGCAGGAGAATATTATAATCCGACGCTTCATTACGTCGCTCACGTTGATAGGATTTTGTTTGGTTCGGAACAAACGACTATCGTCGACTGTGCGACTAACTGCTGCGGCTCAATGGCACCCTAATGCGTCGCTCAAATTTAAACTGTCGTTGCAGTTTCAACAAGAATTTTTTAATGAACTTATATTTCAAATTTAATATATGGGAGCTGTATGTTTTTTCGGACTTGACAATTTTTTAAATGATAGTCGTGAAGATCTGGCTATTTCGAATTTTGCAAGAAATGTAGACTTCACGAAAAGGGCGTTTATTTTAAAATAGCCTTTGTCCATCCTGAAAGCCCATTTTAAATATTGGTGAAATAAATGTTGAAATCGGATGAGTAGTTTCGGAGATTAGCTCCTACATCCAAACTTACAAACTTTACTTCTGTATAATATTAGTATAGATGTCTTCAGTATAAAGTAGTGTTGATCCAATAGAATATTCAGATGAAGGAAGGTTTTGGTTGAGGATCATAAAATAAGCTTTACCAGCGAAACACTGGTAAAGCTTATTTTATGATCCTCAACCAAAACCTTCCTTCATCTGATTAGTATAGATAGTAGGTACGTAAAAAAATAATAATACCTACAACCTCGTCTCGAGAAATACGTAAATCCTCCGTGATGCCCGAGAATCGTACGTGTATATAACTGAAGAAAACTGTGTATTGTAGACGGTCGACAATTGAGATTACAAGCAACTTCTTCGGCAATCCTTATTTCCATCGGTTCCATTGAAAATAAACTAGGGAAGAAAAAAAGATCAGCCTGCAGGAACTTCCTACGTATTGAAAACATATTATCATTTGCTTGTATTTGTGTGTGTGTGTTGGAAGGAATGCCACCATTCGATTCAAATTCAATGCTTTCGCACACGGTCACTGCATGTTGACATCGCGTTTCTTTCCTCCTTGCTTTTGAGAATTCCTATATCTATAGTATACTTGATATAGGTATATAGATGTTTCTCTCCAATAAAAATTTTTTGGTTGATACCTCGATCGAAAGTACAATAGATTATACTGCCGTAAAAAGGTAAAAGGCAGTAAGTGACCAACTTATGAATTTGAGTAAATCAAGATTTACTAAAAATGTCTTGACCGTCCAGAATTTTAGATTATGGAAACCAAAACATGGGGGAAACATTTTTTAAAGACAATAAAATTATTGCTGCAGCACTTACTGCTGTCGTTGGCTTCAGTATGAACTCATTTTTCAACAAATGTCACTTACTGCCCTTTGCCTTTTTAGGGCAGTATATTAAATGAGGGTGTGAGGCGAACCTCGTCACAACCGCGACCTTATTAGATCTATTGTGAAGCCCTGACTTGTTTATTCCTGAGTGAGGTTAAGGCTTTTGATGAAACCTAGAATGGCTCTGGAATCTGGATCCCAAACCTGATCAGGCGTTGGGAATGGGTTGTTGAAGTGACGGAATCTTTGAATCATGACTGCTTCACACTTGCAGAGCAAATGCTCCGATGTTTCAGGGGCATGACATTGATGTCCATTACGCCAATTTTATTAAGGTGATACCTCAATGGGCAGTGACCTGAGAAGAGTCCGGAAATAATTCTGAGCTCAGCTTTCTTTAAGCGTAAAATTTTCGCCGCTTTGTCATTATTAGTTTTAATACAGATTTTCGCTTGACGAAGAGCTTGCGTGTTCTTCCAGAACAAGGAGTGTTGTTCCTTTTCCCATGTGGCAAGAGCCGTTTTAAGGTGCCGCAGTAACATACTTTCGGCATCAATTGTAAGACAGAAAGTCTAACATTTACGCATTGGTGGGATTACATGCGCCGATGCGGGAAGTACGTATGTACGTTCGGGCGGCAGTAAAGATAAAATCATCTATCGACTGTTGTTTAGATGTCGTTTCCATAGCAACCCTATTACAATTTAGCTAATAAGTCATTCATGTTTTTACATATAACCTCAAAGTAAGCAGCTCTGAGGTTATATGTAAAAACACGAATTGGAATTAAAACAATTTTGTCTTGTATATTTGTAACGTTTATTTATTGATAGCTATAGTATGCAAAATTTATTTACATCAAAGCATAATCTGTCTCATTTATTTTATCATCCATGTTTTTTATGTAACAACTATTTTATTTTTTTGGTGTAAAAAGCCATGATACAAATCTTCTTAGTTTCCGAGGTTGTATGCCGTGGTCCATTGGTATTACTACCTGACGTTTCGTCTACAACTGCGGTAGACATCGCCTTTGATAATGTCTACCGCAGTTGTAGACGAAACGTCAAACGTCAGGTATTAATACCAATAGACCACGGCATACAAGCCCGGAAACCAAGATGATTTGGATCAACACCGACCGTGAAAGCCTACACACTTGAATAAAGCCATGATACATCATTATTTTTAAATTTAAAACACATTATTGGGAGTCGAAATATTAACGTTCTTAAATTTAATTTCGTGACAAAAAATGCAAAGTATTCCTCTTTACAAGTCAATTATCTACCAGTTTCTTAGGAATATTGGAATAAATATAAACGTCTATAACCTAAAATCACTGAACATTTGGTTGAAGCGGTAGTTCTATTTTTACATGCATACACACATTGGCAGTCGATTCGCTGAGAAAAGTCGTACCATTAAAATGAAGAGAGGGACTCGAACGTCTGGAGAGGATAAAGGATCGCTGTTCAAAATACGGACGTTTGTTTATTTCGTGTCGTTCCTTTTTTTATTTATTCAACCCGTTAAACTCCAACACAAACTCATTCATTAAAAATGGAATATTGTTGTTGACTTTGACATTATGCTTGTTGCGTTTGTTTCAATTATTATTGCTTCGCGGAGTCTCCTTCCCGTATTTCCGTTTCCGTAACTTCTAACAGTGACATTTTTATGTCCTGCCCCCTATAAAATAGCTACTTTCGAAACAAATATAATGCAATTATTATTTGATGTCTCAAATGATGTTTTTAGTTTTAACTGTACAAATACATTTCTAATTGTCTTTTGCACATTTTATACAGAAGTGTTGCAAGAAGAATGGCCAGAAATTCTATAAAAGAGATCTGTTTCACAGTAATTTTAATCTATCAGTGGAATTTCCAATAAACCTTCCGGACCGAATCCTCTATTCTAAAGTAATGTGATAGCGTTTTGATTTTTTTATAGTCCAGTGAGCGTTGAAATTAATGTCTAGAAACACGTGAGATGCTAAAAACTGAAATTTTGCTACAAAATTGCTTTTAACACAGAGCCTGAAATTTTAATCTTTAAACTAGAGAGCGTAACTTTGAACTTGTACCTACTCTCATTTTGATTATTATTTGCAATATTTCAGCACCAAACACTTTGTGGAGCGAAGAGCACAGATTGGGATCGAAAAAATTGCGTGATAAAACAGACGATTTTTTCATAAGATACCTATTCTGTAACTTACTTAAACGGTGCTGTTTAAATGTCTTCCTCTTTTAAACTTATGTAATCATAAATTTGTTAGAATGTAACAAAAAATTTACAGAATCGCACCACAAATACGATTAATAAATCTTAAAATCTTCTAAAATAAAAACCCGTTTGTCATGATCTCGAAACGGCTACTAGAATATTCAAGTCTCGTGTATAAAACCTACCACAAAATTTGGAAGAAGGATCGGTATGCATTTCTACAATGACATTTTTTAAAGTGAAACTTTTATTCTATCGCCCCGAATTTTTCTGGCCGTCTGTTGCATGTCGCATTACAGGCGGCCGCAGAGTAGGGGTAAAGTGAAAGGCGCTCGATAGAGCAGCCAAGGCCAATATGGCGGCGAGCATCAGCTGACCGTGTAGTATGCATAACACATAGTCAGTCTGTCATGCGGGCAAGTGCTGTACAGTGTTTACATGTTTTTATTCGTGTATTCATGTGAATATTGTTGTTTATAATTAATCGTGATGGATAAGTGTCTACAATCCAACGCCTACAATCCAATAAAAGTTTCACTTGCGTCGTGGTTTTTTAACCCATCTTATTCTAATGTGCATAATTAGACGATAGAGTTTTGTCTGGCTGGCTGTATCGAATAAACAAGACGTATTATACAAACGACGGTTATTATATAACAACAAATAGACTTCAGAGGAGTCGGGAGACGACGTTGGTGATGACGTTAAGGCGTCGGCGCCGCAAGGACAGTACGAAAGAAGATAGAGTGATACAGAGAACATCAAAAGAGATATTATTCACATATACACTGCTACTATGGACTCCACATACTGATAGTCTAATTGGCATTGTTTAAGAACCATTATATTTTAAATGGGGGTGTGAAAAATTTTATAGAATGATAACAATGCTGTTCATAGGCAAGCCGTCGGGACGCCTGTATCGTGGAAATTGTAAGTTTTCAAAGAACAACCGAAAGTGTCAAGTTCCAATTAATAACAACAGTGATATGTTTTGTTTCTTTTGATTATTTGTTTAATTAGTTTGTTGTTTCAATACGAATCCTATCAAACAGCCAAATTATTACAATTCGTTGTGTAGGTAGATTTGTAATGGGTCGCTGCGCATGAGGCGGGTTTTTGCCGCTAGATTCGTTGCGTGTTTTCGTCTTGATTTACTAGTGTTTGGTCCATCCTTGCCACAAAACGTGTCAATTATTAAGGGCTCGTTTCGCAATACATAAATAGATGGACGGATTGATGTCAAAGCCAACGAAGGTCCACAGTGACAGAGGTTCTAGTATAATACAAAATGTCGTATCTTATTACAAATTATCACGTAGTATCATTATTGTTGCTCATTTTACCTGTACAGTGTCACGAAATTGTCGATGGAACTATTAATAAACTTTTTTTTTTTTGGAAAAGTAACCTTTACCAACGGCTTCCATTTTTAAATTTAATTTTTTTTTTGGGTCATCTCATTTTAGTTGAATTTTATCAAAATTGGTGCATCAAAAATTCCCTGGGTTATTTCAATAATATTTTGTCCTTTGGTCATTTCTGTTTGGAAGAACAATATTTTAGCACCTAAATATTTTAAGTAAAGCTTTTGTTGATAATATCCATTCATCCAGCTAAGATGCATGAATCCAATCTTCTCTAGACATGCCAAATTCTTTCAAAAACACCAAGGTCGAATGTAATCTAAGGTTGGTATTGTTTTCGATATCTGCTGCGAAGAAATATCAACATTGTTTTTGCCCTGTATCTTCAAAACAGAGCGGCTTTCCGAAAATCTTCAAAGAATAAAATATTCTTTAAACAACCCAGGGAATAAGTCGTTGCTGTATGTTTCCACCCTTTATACTACTTAATTGATTAAGCAGAGTTGTCATTTAATAGAAGTTAAAATTTGTGTTCTAAGACACATTCGACAACTCTATCTAAATCGGAACGCTTCCTGATACCTAAATATCTATACCTCCTGTATTGTGCAAAAGAAGATGATATCATCATCCCTTCTGGTTTTGCGAATGTCGTCCTCTGCAACAACCCCTCGTGCTCTCTCTAATCATACAACCCTTACACATACTTCACATGTATGTATATTGAATACATACATATTATAGTTGTTCTCATTTAAATATTATATGTAGACATAAGGCACGCGTTATTTGGGGATGTCCTCAAAGAAATTGACGAAAGGGGACTTTTTAAAACTCGACTCATATATATATACTAAGAACGGAAGGGGTTCGACCAGTTCTTTGTGGGTTGTATTCCCTGCAATCTGATATTGGGTTGCCATTTATACAATGTTTGATTATGTAAAATAAAATGCAAAGAATAAAAAACGCAGTATCCAACTTCTACAATGTGAAATGTTTGTATTCATATTTTGGTTTCGGGGTAATATAGCAAATAAAATAAAATTTTGATTTTATTTGGGGTAACTGCTTACTATAACCTCGAAAAAGCCTCTATCATAAAACGTTGTTTACTAATACTAATACGGAATCCAAAGGAATGGTGAGACCTCTGGTGAGAAATGCGCCGAACTGTCCTAAGGTGGGTTTTTGACAGGTAAAGATTGATTTAGAAAAGCATGATGGAGGCTATAACCTAGAAAAAAAAATTGTATAGGAGAAGTCAAAATACATATTAGTTACAAGTTAAAAGATTCATTAATATTTTAAAAACATTTAGCAGCTAAGAAGGCCTTAAGTCTTTTCTTAAACTGTCGACAATTATTTACATTTTTTATTTCTTTGAGGAGAAGATTGTATATTTTAGTACTGCAGTATAATGGACTTTTTTGATATAATGATAAATTAGGTCTGATGCTGGTCAAATTATAAAATGTTAAGGAGGTTGAGCCGTTTTACGAAGGTAATTAAAAAAATCTGAAATAAAGTTTTTTTAATAGATTTTTTTTATGACAAAATTTTTTGTAAAAAATCCAAAATCATTAGGAGATTTATAAAGTTAAAAATTAAAAAAAACTTTTACATGTAGTCTTATGGAAAATATGTCAACCTAGCATGCAAACTGTTCATTTTAATTTTTTACAAATAACCAAACAATGTCAGCAGTTCCGAAAACTCACTATGTAAAGCATCGATGTCTTACGCATATTTTATTATTTTTTCCAATTTAATTAGGAGACTTTTAATCAATAAAAAAAATTATTAAACATTAGCACTTTTCGATTATGGACTTTTATTCTTGACAATTTTTACAATTTTAACTGAATTTTCAACTTTTTAATGATTTAATTTTAATTTTTATTACTTCTAATTTCTTTTTTTAATTATTTACTGCAAAAAATATGTAAAATACAGATATTTACATAAATTTATTTTTTTTAACCTAACTTTGTACAAAAAATTCAAAAGTTAGAAATAATCAATTAATATTAAAAAAAATATTTATTTATGCCTTTATGACAATAATTTATTGGTATCATCGACTTATAACCTTCTGTAAAAATTTATATTATAGAAAAGTTCCCATTTAGAATTCGAGTTACTTTTGATTGGGACTGTAACGGATCAACCTCCTTAATGATCTGTAATTTTTTTCCGGGGTTTTTGAGTAGACGAGAGAATTCGTTTTAAGAATGTGTGTTTCTTTGGTACCAACGTTAGTCAAAGACAGCTGAATGAAGTTGGGTATCCATTGCTACCCAAAGTATAGAGTACTTTTTATTCAGTTGCTTTTCGATTAATTGTCAAAATCAATTCGCGAGTGAACACATTAAAGTACATATCTTGAGTTCCTAGTGAATTAATTTGAAACTTAAAGATAATCTAACTAACTGTACCGAACTAGAAATTCAGGAACAACTTGACATTGTTGCTACTAATTATCTTGTAATATGCAATAATGAACATACTTTTATCTGTGACTATATCATGCATGCATAAATGAATTCTAAACATTTTCGAGGGATTTTATTTACATTTTGATATCAAGTACAGATCTGTATCGGTCCGTAGGGATCATGTAGGGTTTATATTTCAAACCCCTTTTTCCTATCCACACTCTGTGGACAGACGGGATAATAGACGTGTACCCAGTTCATTGATAAAGCTAAGCAAGTATTGAAAGATAATGATATCGCGTGTATCTCTCTCCATTCAACCGAATCAGAATTGATTTTAATTTCAAACGTCTGTCAACCTTATTTAGAGGTGGGCGTATTCATAATAATGCTGATTCTGGCAACTTTTAAATCGCACTCTTCAACATCAAATCTAACAAAAAAATATTATATTTTGGAAATTTTCAATAGTTCACATACCTTTACATTAGGAGTTAATCTCACTTGACGTAAAATTAATTTTAACGTCACTGACAATGTGAAAATTAAAAATAGGCTTCGAGCATCCATAATTCACAATATCTATCCTAGGAAGCAGGTCAGGTAAAATAGTGTTTCAGGGAATTTTCTCTGGCGAGAAAAGTATTCAATGAGTTAAATTATATTTTATCCAAGTGTGTAGGCTTTCACGGCCGGTGTTGATCCAAATTAGTGATGGGAATAATCGAATTATTTTAATAATCGAAAGGTTGCTACTCGAATGATTTTGATAATCGAATGATTCATTCGAAATGTTACCTTCGAGATGTTTCATTACAATGAGTATAACAAATATTCTCGTAGTATTTAGTTTACTATAGGTAGTTACTACTTACCCACCTTAATACTAATATATTACAGCACACATTAAAACACAAAACTTTTATTTCATTAGCAAAAATAATTAACTGGAAGAAATACATAATAATATATATTATATAAAACAAATCATTCCATTTCAATAGCAATATTTCAATTTATACTATATTTTTATTTTTACTATAAAATGTAGTGTGGTACTGTGTAGTGTGTACATCTATTTCTGGTAGTCGTAAACGCATTACGCAAAACACTGCAATAAAACCAATTGAGAGATTGGACAAAATTCTCTCGCGGACAGAATTCACTCATTGTATATCTCGAAAGGTATATTTCGAGTGGTTTAGGACGTTCTCGAACGATGTTACTGGTTACCGCAAGCTAGTCGTGAGCAGTGAATACAAATACAAAATGAAACTTCATTCGACCTAAAATATTAGTTCGAGGCATCGAGCTTCGATTGAATTCATTCGCAGTATAAACACATTCTGAATGAAGTTTGCATTCATCTCGACTTAGAGGTTTCGATTCTTTAGACTTTAATAGCTAATACAATAGAGTAACCTGCATGCAGTGCTTCATAGAACAGAGGCAGATAAAAGATGTTACTACTTAGTATATACTTACTAAAAATCATTCGAGTGATTTTTAATAACCTCTCGAGATATTTTAATAATCGAATGATTCTGTATTTTATTTCGAGATATTCCCATCACTAATCCAAATATTCTTGGGCTTGTATGCCGTGGTCCATTGGTATTACTACCTGATGTTTCGTCGTCTACAACTGCGGTAGACATTATCAAAGGCGATGTGGTAGCGGGCGAAGTGTCCTTCTAGGCTGCTCACCGCTACCACCGCAGTTGTAAACGAAACGTCAGATAGTAATACCGATGGACCACGGCATACAAGCCCGGAAGCCAAGAAGATTTGGATAAATTATGTTTTTATTGATTTTAAAGTACGGTACATATTTTTAATGAATGAGTTGGATATTATTCAGAACTGGTTCATTGTGAGATATTGGATTAAGTGCTTGCAGGGTGCACCGTATCAATTTAAATAAAGGGCCCTGGGAGCTGTTGTACAAGTATAGCAGAGGGTGCATCTACAAATGTCATCTGCCTTTTTTGTCCTGCATTATAGTATGTTAAGAGCATATTATTTTATATGATGCATTGTTCTCGGACAAAAATGAAGGATTATCTCTTTTCGACGTACGCAGAAAATAATTCGGTCTGATTTAATGATATAAAAATTGAAATTTTCAATTTGTAATTGGGAACTTGGGTCAATGAAATGATGTACTATTGCACGATTTGTCTTTAAAAAATGGAAAAGAGACGCGTCGGTTTGTGGACACACGACGGAAACTACGCTCTTTACGCATTTTTTTAATTTACGTTTAAAGTTTACGTAAACGCAAAAAAAATCATTTTTTTCCGAAACGTGCGTGTTAAGGAAGTACCCTCGATAAATAAATTAACAAACAGAAAATTACGAAAATTTGCAAATATATCAAAACCTTTTCAAAAATGACTCAGTTAAATTTTTGTGATTTTTGGTTGACTTTGAAAAAAGATATTGATCATTTTATTTCGCTGCACTTAACATGGAGTCTTATGGAAATCTGTGATTTTGACGCACTCCATCATTTATTACGTTGGAATTGACAAACAGATTTTGATAAAATTTTCAGGAAATATAAACGAATATTTTATGAAAATTTTTCTTTTTCCAAAACGTATAAAGCTTGCTTATGTTAATAGAAATAACTAAAACAAAGCCGAGCTTTTTAGCAATTCATAAACATGGCAACACCGCAATATTATAGTTTGTGGCGCGTCTTTCAAAGGTAAGTTACGAAACTGCAGCAGTTTTGATATCGTAAAAACATACGTAAATTGAGTAAATGCTAAAAGTAGTATTCCAAAAAAAGCACGCACAGGGTCAGGCGGAACGTTACGCGTTACGAACGTTAGGAACGTTACACTTTTTCGTGCATGCAGCCGGTGTTTTATCAATTTATAAGATTGGTGATTCATCAATTTATAAGACGTTATCACGTCAAAAATGATAGTATATTATTATTTCCGAAATGATAGGAATAAAGAAAAGCATTTTCATAAATTAATGCGATTTTGACACCGCGTGCGGACTTATGCTGCGTACATAAGGACTTGTAACTATGGCAAGGTATGCGGTGTTGCCAAATTATATACTACGTAATACTCAAGTAGAAGACTGAAATTCTTTGACTTACTGCGTACCGAGGGTACTCCCTTAAGAAACATTCCTTTAAATATAAAATTTCCATCACCATGCAAAGTTTTCCATCATTTTTCTCATTTCAACACTGAAACGATATTTTAATATTTAAATTGTCTACCCTATCCAAACCATTCTACGGTCAGATCTATGCTTAAAAAAAACCTCGAAACATTTCGAAGAAACTACTTCAGTCAATCAAAAATATTTTAATAAATTAGCTGATAATATACGTCATTAATAAAGTGTGTACATTACCCGAATTATCTGTCAGTCTACAAACCAAAAAAAACATCCCTGACTTCAGTCAATCAAATGTATTTTAATAAATAACCCGATAATTTACGTGTCATATTTAAATTGTCGATTTGTCGAAACTCCGCATTACGGTTACACGACGTTTGCAGTACCTATATTACATAACCCCCGTTTTTTTTGTTCGAAGACAAATCGTTGTAACAGCATAGCAGGGGTTCAAATTCACCCCAGATAACACAAGTACACATATTTACCCCCTTTTATTGTAGCTATATTATTGTATATATTACAGATATTATAGACATATAAAATTATTATATCATAAATGTAATATTACAGTGGATCATATCGAATAGTCGTGTTAGTTTGTTAATGAGTTCTTTCGTTTTGATCGATGTGGACGTCTGGACACTTTCTGTGGTTGTTATTTGGGCAGCTTAAAGTCATGTGCTAAGTGGTGGGCTATTAATAATTCTTCACACATGAGATCGCCTCAATTGGGAGGGTATATTTATGCATTGTGTATTTGCGATTGTTACGGTTATGATTATTAGTTAGATGGGTTAGTTGAAACTTTATCCCTGCTGTGTGTGTGTACATAGTGCAAACATATTTGCTAATCAGTTTCAACTGATTGATATAATTGTTTCGTGATTTCAATTTCACGTTTCAAAATATTTGGTTTATGAATTGCAGAATCTATCTATACCAGGCCTGGGCAAATGGCGGCCCGCAGCACAATTTTGTCCGGCCAGCGAAGCATTTTATAAATTTTAGAAAAATAGTAAAGAAATAGCAAGGGCGCCAGAACAGACGGAAATCTTTTTTTTTTTTTGAGGACCTTTTTTCTTTGCTCTCGAAATGCGGAAATAGAATGTGAGGACCTTTTTTTTTTTGCTCTGCAAATTTTTGGCCCGCGATTGAATTTTCATCAGCTATGTGGCCCGCCGATCAAAAGATTTGCCCGCCCCTGATCTATACTACCTAATATATAAAGCTGAAGAGTTTGTTTGTTTGTTTGGACGCGCTAATCTCAGGAACTACTTGTTCAAATTGAAAACAATTTTTTTTGTTGGATAGCCCATTTATCGAGGAAGGCTATAGGCTATATAATATCATGCTACGAACAATAGGAGCGGAGCATCAATGAAAAATGTAGCAAAATGTATCTCAAAAATAGCTTCTATTCAGGTGAAATGCCGTAACTACATATATCTATATTTAGGTCGTACATTCACAAACCCGGCTGGGTCAGTCTGTAGAGCATTTGCTTTGCTTATGGCTTTCGAATCTTACGTCCAAACCAAATAAACTTTATCAGTGTATAATACTAAAGCTTATAATTAACTCATTTTTAGAGTAAATAGTTGATATAATAGTTTTGTTTCGTAACATAAAAATATATTATTTTTGTCGAGACTAAGTAAAATGTAAATATATTGTTTGTTTTATGGAACTATGTCCTCTTGCTATCAGTAAATTATTAGAAATGCAAACCGTTTCAATATTTTTTTATGAATTGTACAAATATTAACACCTACAATTTTTTTTTTGTTTCAGGTGAGTTGAAATACCAAACATTATTGTAATCCAATCTGAATATCTGTAAGTATGGAATTTTTTTTTTCAATTTGCCGTGTATTATTATTGCCGATATGGTCAAAAATTCATCATCCAAAAAATAACTACAGGTATTTTGACTAATAATAATTAATTAGACAATTATATGCGACGTTTCGTCTCTGTTATTGAGACCTTTTCAAGCAATTCAACAAATCTAACTCACTAATAATAATAAGCTTTTATTTTAAGAAACTGTAAAGTACAGTATTAAAAATGTCAGGTGAATGAACATTACAGTAAATATTCATTTAAATTATAAAAAGCGTTTTCCAGCAAATACATTTTCAGAGAATTTCTGAAATGTTTTACATCCGTAGCTAATTTTATATGTGCAGGCAGTTTATTAAAAATAGTTACCCCTAGATGGGCTGGGAATCTTTTGCTCAAATTTAAGCGACTACAAGGAACTTTTAGAGTGCTTTTTTGGCGTGTATTGATGTGAATATCAGAACCTAGTTCATATTTATCTTTATTTGTAAAAGTATATAAAGCTAATTCAAAACTGTAAGATGTGTTAAAGTAAATATTTTGAATTTTTTGAAGAGTTCTCTACAGGAGCTAGACTCTGTCACCCCGCCAATACATCTAACAATCCTCTTATGTAAAATGAAAACATTGGAAGCTGTCAATATAATAATTATAATAATGTACACCTATATAAGAATTTAATCAGAAATAAATAACATTGTTATTATTGCCTCAAATACCTACCCAAAAATGTTTGATAGTTCTCCTACTATAACCGGAGCTCTCAGATGAAAACCTAGGAACCGAATACATAAGGTTTGTTCCAAGCAGCCGCGAACGGTAACAGAACCGTACACAGTCTTGTCACTGCGCAAGACTATCTTGCGCAGTATCGATTTTTGAGCTAGTGCGCAGGACAGTCTTACGCAGTGACAATACTGTGTACGGTTCTGTTACCGTTCGCGGCTGCTTGGATTGGAACAAACCTATAATGAACAGAAAGTGATCTGCAAAAAGACCGCCTGTATATGTTTTATACCTGCGCAAAGCACTTTTTCAGTGTTCGTTAAGTATTATATATGATCCTTTCTTGTTAGCGGGTTTTTAATAATAATTATACTCTTCGCGGTCCTGTCACGCGATGCCCGCGATGTGAGAAGCAGCAGCAACGGCCAAACGCAAACTGTTCATAATTTGTTCGGTAAATACAATGATTTGTTAGTATAACACAGAATGCCTGCCGTTGTTATTACCTAAATGCCGATAAAACTCAACTTACACTTAACTATACAGACCAAAAACACTGCGGCGATATTATCTTCTTGGCTGAAACATAGCGCAGTTAATTTGACTCCGAAAAACCACAACGGCTTACGGCAAAGAAAGTATATAAATCGCGATGATATCGCGGAGCTAATATCTCAATAAAATTTGTTTTCTTTCTGATATCGTAATTCTACTTAAATCCGCTTTTTCCACGTTGAAGTAGCAATTATATGGTTGTAACCATGCTAAATTGAATTTTAAAATGCATTGTTAAAACAGAGACTGTATTTTAGACTACACACAACAGAAGTGAAACTGGTTGCACGCTTTTTTTTTTATAAAACCTTACAAAAATCAATAGAACAGCATAATAATAAAAAAAAATCGGATTGCCTGAAGCCGGAGTAGGATACTTTCTAAGGAAATGCAGAAAACATATCCGAGAGAATATGTCGGGAATTACCTCGCTCAAACCTTATGGGATTTGGTTCGCGGTTAAATTGTTCGAAGATGGTTTTGTTTTGTAGTTTAAAGGTCGCTAAGAAAAAGTAGCCTAAAACCAATTGATTTTTAGATACAGGGATATCCATTGAATTCACAAACATGTTCCATGTTCAACTTTTGTGCTTTTTTTAAATAGAATAATAGTCGAAAACTAGGGTAATGTTGGAAGGTGTAAAATAATAATGTTCAGCGCACTCGAAAACATATTTCTAGAGCTTAGGGTTTATTAAGATTGTGAATTCAATGGATATCCCTATATCTAAAATCTCGCTAAACATATCTGTAGCTAAAAATCTATTAGGCTATGCGCTCATAGACACTTCTTCTTAGTGAGCTTTAAACTATAAAATAAAACCATTTTGGACCAATTTAATCGAGAACCAAATCCCACAAGGTTTGTGCGGGGTCCTTTATGATCAGTAGTAGTGATATGCCGGATATCCGTATCCGCGGATATCCGAGGGAGAAGAAAGATCCGTATCCGTTAGTTTTTGGCGGATCTTTTACCTTATTAATTTTCAATTCGTAGATGAAATTTATATATGTATAGGTGATTAGGTAATAATGAAAAACTGTTAAATTCCATTCAGATTATTTTTTTATTTTTTAAAATCGTATTTGGCACCTTTATATTGCAAACATTTATCGTAGTGAGTACCTACTATACCAATAGTACATAACTCAAAGGTACTAAAAAACTATCTTTATATAATGAGATATTGCACATCGATCTTTAGAAAGAGACAATCTGTTATGGGAGTTGACTCTTAAAAAGGTCAATAACTTTTTCCCATAACAGATAGTCTCTTTCCAAAGGTCGATTTGCAATATTTACCGCCGCGTACTCTAAGAAAGTTAAGATCCGTATCAGTATTCGCGGAGCTTGAAACCAAATATCCGTATTCAGATCCGTATCCGCGGATATACATTTTTAACGATCCGGCACATCACTAATCAGTTGTGGGATCCGACTGTACTGAAACTTCGATGCGGAGGTGAGAATGGTTTTCCAGGGTCCAGGCGTGTCTCGTTTATCTGTTCGACACGCGGTATCTCCTCGCCTTCACATGACCGGCGGGCTACGGACTTACAGAGACCACCGGACGCGAAGATCTGACCGCAACAATATACCTCCACCGTATACCGCCTCTCGGGCGTCTTACATTATTCCACGACCCACCCCTCTCTTTACTGTAAACAGTTCGCAAATTTACACGTCTTGTTAACGACTGCTTATTATACATTTCGTCGGAATTTGTCTGTTGGTTTTTTTGCGGTTTCATCTTATTCACCAAATTAAATCCTTTTTTATTTGCGTAGGTGGGAAGATTCTATTTTTTAACGGTTTTTTATTAAAACCTTTTTAGTGGTTACCTTATTTTGATGTCGTCACTGTAAACTAGAAGTTTTTAGCAACCTTGAATGAATTAAATAATTATTCACTCAGAAGGATAAAATAGATATTTATTTTAGTCAGTCGAGAAAAAATCTATTTGACGTGTCAATTAGACACGAAATAATACATTTAAAATACAGCCAGATACAACAATAAATTCAATTTTCAATTTTTTTTACAATATTCTGTTATTCAAATCTTTGATTAACTGTTATAATGGTATATAAGTATATTTTTCATATCGGTTTATTAGTCTATATTTTTTTTTCCAAGAAAAAAAGGCATACCTAATTGTACATTTATATGTAAAATATTGTTTATGTATATTATATGTAAAAATTGAAGATGGTTAAGCAGAACAGCCATTGGCTGAACTTCGCCAAAATAAAGAATTTTTCTATTTTATTCTGTATTAAAATTTTGAAAATAAAAACTCATCAACGCTATAAAAACATTTAACTAACAAAAAACATTTTAATTAATTTTTAATCTTTGTTAAGGTTTTAGTGTCTTTAATATTAAAATAGTCATTTTATTGTAAATATTACCGCAAACCGTCACAGTCATGCGCAGTGGCTAAAACTAACCGATTTCTAGAGATCAGATTACTGGAAGGGATGGTACACTGTCCGACGTGTTTTTTAGTGGGGTTAAATTCAGCGTCCTGCGGCGCCCTCATGTCAGGAGTTTTTGAAAAAAAAAAAATTTTTTTTGTACATTATATCTTTAATAAATAGACACCAAAACTCTATTAACTGTATTGAGAAAAAAATCGCAGGTATATAATATGTGGACAAAAATATATCATTGTACGACGTTTTGTCGTATTTATTTCTATATATTACGCTTTTTTTTGTATTTACTATACTTTTCCAAGAAAAAAATCGCGACATCAGATATCAAAAATAGGCTTCTAAACTAAAGATCCCCCCTTTTTTTTAATATAGAAATTGTTTGTCTTTGTTTGCACAATCAGAACTTCCCCCTTTACCAATGAAAACATTTTTCATAAGAATTCATGACTATTCGAATATGATATATTTTTATTGCCTGTTAATACCTATATTATGCAATTTATTTCTTATAATATTCCAGTGGCGTTTTTTTTTTTATTTGACTTTATTTTTCTGATTATTAATTATAATAGGTAATAATAATGCGTTTAACGTCAGTTTCTCGATTTTATGTCATAACAGACGCCATTCGCACCATTACTATTTTTTCTATCACACTTCTCGTTATTTTCTACAATTTTTAAACTTCAACTTAATTAATAGCCAATAAAAGAATTTTAGGACGTTAGGATAAGTTAGGCAAATTTGAGCATAGGATTTTGCAAGGCCTTGAATAAGGAACCATCTCGATATTTATCTAAAACTATTGAGGAAAACCATGGAAAACCTCAACAGGAATTATCGTTTCTCGGCGAGAGGCAGCAGGAAAAAATCATCCGCCCCAGTCGGGATTCGAACCCGGTACCTCCCGAATCCCAAGTCTAGTGCTCTAGCCACTACGCCACTCAGCTCGGTATTATTAATTATTGTATAAATCGCATTACTTATTCATCGAGTGAATTGAAATTAGCATTACAAAGTTGTTAGCACGTTATTGTTGTGTATAAATGTTGTAACCAGCGGGAGAGTTTCTTTGTCTAAAATCATTTCTTGATCTTAAATTAAACTGTGATTTATTTATTACTGGAATCTCTGCGTTTATGCAACTGCACTGATTAACCGTGTGTAAAATCACGATAAAATCAAAATATGTCCTCCATATTTGCTTTGTAGCGCAGGATGTCCGGTAGTTTGAGGATCTGTTTCCACCCAAGGTAAACATCTCTGCATATTATTTGCAACAATGCACCTTCATGCGTTTTAAAAATAGAACTGTATAACAATTAATTTTCCGCAAACGTATGTTAAGGTCGTTGGGTCGGGACAGTTATGTAACAGAACCTGGTTTGGTCAGCCATTTCCAGTAACAAGATAAAATGGACGCAGGAATAGTATACTTTTCTTCTTCGTACGTTTATTAAATACATTAATTAATTAAGGAAGTTGAGCCGTTTTACGAAGATAATGAAAAAAATTGAAATAACGTTTTTTTAATAGATTTTTTTATGACAAAATTTTCTGTAAAAAATCCAAAATCATTAGGAGATTTATAAAGTTAAAAATTAAAAAAAAACTTTTATATGTAGTCTTATGGAAAATATGTCAACCTAGCATGCAAACGGTACATTTTAATTTTTTGCAAATAACCAAATAATGTCAGCAGTTCCGAAAACTAACTTTGTAAAGCATCGATGTCTTACGCATATTTTAATATTTTTTCCAATTTAATTAGGAGACTTAATAAATTAAAAAAAATATTAAAATTTCTTTTTTTTAATTATTTACTGCAAAATATATGTAAAATACAGATATTTACATAAATTTATTTTTTCTAACCTAACTTTGTTCAAAAAATTCAAAAGTTAGTCCATTAAGTAAAATATTGAAATAATTAATTAATATTAAAAAAATTATTTATTTATGCCTTTATGACAATAATTTATTGGTATCATCGACTTATAACCTTTTGTAAAAATTTATTATGGAAAAGTTCCCATTTAGAATTCGAGTTACTTTTGATTGGGACTGTAACGGATCAACCTCCTTAATTACGTATTAATTACATAAAAACACAGATAAATTCCAAGCAAGCTTTGAATTTATACGTAAATACACAATTAATGACAGCTGTTCGCGATTATTAGCTAAAATGTAATACGGTTGATATCGAAACGACATCTAAACAACAGTTGATTGGTTGTTTTTACTTTACGACCGCCCGAACGTACGAACTTTCCGCATTTGGGCGTACAATCCCACCAATGCGTAAATGTTAGACTTTCTGCCTTTCAATTGATTCCGAAAGTATGTACTTTCGATCGAGTTATGAAGAAAATAACGTTTAATGCATTTTAAAGACGCAATATCGTATATACAGGGTGTCCCATTAAGAATGGGACATAGAACAACCGCAGATTCTCCAATTCAAAATAAAAACGATTAAGCGAAATATGCTTAGATAAAATACGGGGCGTTGAAGTTGAAAATTGAAAAATTATTAATGTCCATAATTTTTTTAATACACCGTATAATTTTACTCAAATCGGCACACTTGTTAAATATCATAAAATGCACCTAACAATAAAAAAATTAGTTCAGTGCGCTCTACCAGTGGCGTACGACAGGAGTAAGTAATGCTTGTACCCCTTCTAAATGTTACGCCGCTGTCTAAATTTTAATTTTAACTATAATTTTAATTTTTTTGATATTTTCTAAGTCAATAATGTACACTTGTTAGTTTGTTGTAGAGTCATTGGTTTTCGAGATATTCGCAGTTTTTTTAAGACAAAATTGTAAAAATGAATATTATTAATAATAATACAAATAAAAAGTACATGTCTATCTATCTTTAACTGCGAATATCTCGAAAACCAATGACTTTACAACAAACTAACAAGTGTACATTATTGACTTAGAAAATATCAAAAAAATTAAAATTATAGTCAAAATTAAAATTTAGACAGCGGCGTAACATTTAGAAGGGGTACAAGCATTACTTACTCCTGCCGTACGCCACTGGTAGAGCGAGTAACATTTTATCTAAGCAATTTCGCTTAATCGTTTTCTTTTGAATTGGAGAATCTGCGATTGTTCTATGTCCCATTCTTAATGGGACACCCTGCATACAATTTTAATAAGCAATTATAATATATGAGCACAATTTGGAACGGAATAAAATCCGAGGGTACAGAAACTAATCGTATGTACAGATGTAAGCATGTGTGTAGCACATATATATTATGTATTTATACAAGAGTTAATAGGCGGAATCTCATGTCAAATGCTCGTAAACAGAAATCAAGTCCGACGTGAACCAACTGAAAACTAACTAGCTGAATAACCACACACATACAAGTGTAAAACCAAGTCTGTTATTATAAACTGCCATGTGTTTATACATACAGACACTTCGTATTGTGGAACTTATTAAATCCATTATACACGCTTCTGCATACAGTGTAAACTCCATTTAACGTCACTCGATATAACGACAAACTCCTTGAAACGTCGAAATTACTTAACTCTAGTTGGTTTACCTTGTTGCTCATACAATGATACTCTCTAAGTAACCCACTCTATAAATAACGACAACAATACGTCATCAGTAAGGAATGAACAGTTTGTTATCTTGTTGTAATATACTATTAACTACATCCATATTATTTCCGATCCGATATCGGACATGGTAGAAAAACAAACACCAAGTTATAGGTACCCATAATTATGGTATCTTGATTCTTGAGCTACATCATTTTAATTTTGATTTGGTATACTCATATATCTATTAAATTAACTATATGAATCATTGCCTATCTACTCAATGTGCGGTGAGTGAACGCAACAAAGCGTATCGAAAATATATCTGCGTCTCTTTCTTCGATGTGATTCCCTAATTTCTCCGATGTTAGGATTGGTTGATGTACTTGCATTCAATCTGAATAAAGTATCTCTGTTTCAAAAACTTTGTTTTTTTCTATGACGTTAGCATGGGCGTACCCAGCTTTTGGCCCTGGAGGGGGCAAATTAGAAATTTCTTAAGTCGGGTTCCCCGTGCTTGTTTTGGCCTTCTGGATACGCCAGTGCTTACGGCGTAAAAAAAGACAGAAGTATATGTTTGCACCCTTATAGTTCGATTGCGATTTTATTCCTATGCTCAGTATAGAATAAAAGTATATGGGTATACCTATGCTTTTTTAACAGCACAAACACTCATCGCAATAATTTATTTCTAAAAGCATCCACATGTAATTTCTAATTAAAAATTAAAACTACTCTAGTCATTTTTTGACCCTTACAGTCACCATTCACCATGATGCTACCATTTTCTTACGAACAATGGAAGTAAAAAATGTCACCCCTTCACCACAATTCACAATGCGATACACACGTTTTAACTGTAAATATTTTTTGGATATTTTCGTCATAAAAGCACAATGCTTATATGAATTATTTATTTGTAGTTCAAATGCGCAAAAGTTCAATTTATTCGTGCCAAATGTTATTTATCTTTATTACAAAAGACAGTTGTTATAAAAAACGTGCATTCCTAAATTTATTGCTTTGACCTAATTCAACTAAAACTCGTCTAAAAATACAGGATGAACTACGATCGGACAATTGTATAGATAAATTAGGGCTGTGTAATGCAGAGTATTTTAAAATGATTCATGAACTATAGTATCTAATGCGGCCCATAGACGTTCAATATTATTGTGAAAAGTGGATTGCACAATATTTTGACGGCAGCCCCTAGATGGTTAATATTTTGGTTTGTACTGTATGGAGGCGATATTGAAGGTTGTGCAATATATTGCTCAATTGCGAGCACAGACGGTACAGCCACATTGTGCAGTCCCCAAAAGAACTTCAGTCATCATGTTGTCACGATTACTATAGTCTTTGAACTTCACATCCCACAGAGCCGGAAGACCACGATACACCTCGATAAATTCAACAATAAATTGTCTTTCGGCTTTCTTGTCACCCATGATGAGGCGTAGTTGAGACGACTTGTTGAAACGACCGCTACTTGAGATCAACTGACTAGATATTGCGCAATCTTGACAACAGACGGCACAATATTTCCCCGTTTGTGCAATATATTTTCAAGATTTTGAAAATAACACAATATATTGCGCAACATTTTAATCTCGTCTACACACGGTCAATTATATTGCACAAACCCAAATATTGCGTAATAATATTGAGCGTCTATGGGCCGCTTAACATTAGTTACAGAATTGTTAGAGCTTCATTGTAATTGCGGCGTTTTTGTGAAATATTTCCATAGCGAAAACTATATAGAAATAAATAGCTATAGTTTGCTATTATACCTATATAATGAGACACACATTGTTAACATTTACCTACAATGCAATATTAGAAAAAAAAAGGTTTGCACTCCGGGAGTGCCGGCAGAAGTGAAAACTTGAATATTAACGTCTGACGAATTTTCGATCAAAATGGTTTGTATCATAGATTGCATTTTTATGTACGATATTTATTAAACGCTAGATGTCTAACTTTGTATAAATAAAAGTTTTCGAGCAGGACACGTGACCTGACGATCACTTAGAGGGTGCACACCCAGTTCTTACTTTACCTGACGCGAGTTTAACATTTTTTACCTATTACAAAAAAAGTGTACAACGCCGCTAAAGAAGTTTTCACTTCAAAAATAAATTATTCAAACAATGTCACTGTCGGAAATTTAACCCGAATTTTCTACTATCGCGGCGGATAATATAAAAGCAAACAATAGCTATCAATTTCTATATTTATAACTTTCGCCCTGATGCTGTAACGAAACTATTAATATTATATGTCTTTTTAACGCGAGCTAAGTTAAAAAAAATAATATGAATTTGCGATTAAAAATATTTTTTTCTAAAAAAGTCTGTAAAACAAAAATAAAACACCGTTGATTAAATTAATATAAATTACCACTAGAATCTGTTAGTTGTTAATGATTTGTATAGATTATTCAATTTATGCAATGTACAATCTGCTTATGTAATTGATGTAAGGTCGTATTTCAGTATCATTTTAAATACAATCAGTACAAAAACTTACGTTACGGGGACAGCGTGGTGTAATGGTCAGCGTGCTGGTCTTTGGATCGCACTGTCGTGGGTTCGAATCCCACCTCTGCTCATGGATATTTTGTGATTGTCGTTTAGACCCAGCTTTGAAATTTAATTATACTGGCCAGATACTAAGAGGTAGTGCCACCCCCCCAAGTGATATTCTCTTGTATATGTGCATATGCTCTATATATGTGGATATATACAATTGGATATACCTTTTTAAAAAAAAAAAAAAAAAAAAAACTTACGTTGTTTGTACATGTAGTCTGTTATTAAAAGTGCTTAAATACCGTTTTTTTACTTAAAATAGTGAGGTGCAAAGTGCTCAGCCGATAACGCCGGATTAAAACTGATACCAACCAAATGTTCTTTATAATTTCATCGCCATATTTTGTTCATTAAAGTGCACGGAGTGCATGGATTGCTATAAAACAGCTATTTATCAGGTAATTAAATGATTTCGTGACAAACCTTTCCTATATTTTATTATTTTATGGTAAACTGTTATTTTATAATAATTTTATGTTTTTATAGCTTCTTAATTAGACACAGCTGGTATTTTAATCATAGTCATCCTGTATATTTAAACAATGTGTCTTTTTAAGCCATATTTTTGTTGTCGCAAGAAAAAGTGGCTTATTCCGAGTTTTTTTATTTTTTTTTACCTTTATATTAATAGATTTTTTGTGGTTGTTGTTTCGACCATCTGAAAAAAATTTACACCAGAGAATTTGTTATGACGTACTGTCTTTTATTTAGAGCAGGGGTGTCTGGCTTGTTTTATAAGATTTAGGGTGTGTTGTCAGGCCAGACTCTAAATAAAAAACTCAAACACATACTAGATTAAAACCTTTATTTATTTAGTTTAAATCAATTTTCATATAAAGGAAATAAAAAGGGTAAATTCTCTTCAGATTGAGGATCCAAGACACCTGAAGTCTCTCTTGTTATGGATATTGATCAGCGTTGCCAGACGTCCCGATTTTGGCGGAATGTCCCGATTTTTAAATCAAAATTAAATGTCCCGCGCGGGACAGGCTCAGTCCCGCTTTTCGGGGATAACTCGGTTATAACTTTAAAAGAAGTTAAATCTTCACAGAAATATCATGAATAAGTAATTCTTATAAATAATTATTCTCTTATTGTAAGTTGCAATTTGTAACACTCACTCCACAGACTATTGTTTGAAACGCCATATTTTTCTAATGAATAAAACTTTTTTGATCTTGATTTCTGTTTTTTTTTTTTTATTCTGAAGACGAATAAGACTCAACTATTTAACGATAGGGTAAATCTGATTTAAAATATTATATTTTTATTAAAATACATTTTCTATGCCTATTTTTGCTATCTATTGTCACGTAAACGTAATTTTAATTCAAATAAAAAGATAAATATTTGAAAACTTCTGATTATATACGTTTTTTTACTATGTCACCTTTCGACGAAAGAATCTCGCTGTTTTCACTCAAGGAGTTCCAAAATCCCGGCATGGCAAAAAAAAACTGGCAACGCTGATATTGATCCTCACTGGATAGATTCTGGTCGCGGGCCGTATCTTTGACTCCATCAGCTGCATCATTTTGTCACTTTGTCTTAATTTCTCAAAAAAAAAAAAATCGACTTAATCAACTTTGCCTTGTTACTGCATATTTTTGCGTTTGCGTGAAAGTGAAAATAGTTAATGTCCCTGTCAATCAACTGTTTTACGACTATTTTATATGAGATTCGTGCGACGGTCTACCAGAACAATATTTTAACAATCCGGTTTTTATCATAAATTTATTAGGTGAACGATTTCACGCTATATGATTGTTTCGTTCGAGCTGTTGACGTATGCTTTTTAAGAAACTTAACTGCTTATTATATTTAACAATATCTACTTTGATAGCTACCAACATAATAAAACATGACGTGTTCATAAACTTAACACTAAGTAATGCCAACAGTAAATTTTAATGTCAGTCTTCACAGAATGTGATAAACTAATTGTTTGGAATTTATGTACCTATACTGTAGCAGATATAAGTAATAAAAAAATAGTTTTTGCCACATTCTAGAATTATATTGGTTACCGTTCAAAAGTTTTTAGCAGACGGACAAATTTTTAGTTACATTTTGCAACAATTTTCGTTGATGCTCCGCTCCTATTGGTCGTACCGTGATATTATATAACCTATAGCCTTCCTCGATAAATGGACTATGCAACAAAAATTTTTTTTTTCAATTCGAACCAGTAGTTCCTGAGATTAGCGCGTTCAACCAAACAAACAAACTCTTCAGCTTTATCATATATATTAATACGCTAAGGTTAAAGATGTTTGCCTCCCTTTTTAAAAAAAACCTCACAATTTCTCCACATAAATTATATATCATTTTACAGATAATTGCTTGCTCTACTGACATCGACAACTAAAAAATTGATTATTGCTTTTGTTTTTGTAAATTAATTAAAATACAGCAACGCTGAACAACGTCTGCCATCTGACGGCTCTGATTTTGAAACAACGTCAACACTTCGATCTGTCATCTGAGCTTCATATTGTAATACAACAAAAAGAAGAACGTTATAAGCAGTGTGCAAAATTAGAAACGAATTGAATACCTGCAATCATATTTAAAAAATAATTTTGTAAAGTGATAATTATTATACTTATTAAGTGCGAATAATTCGCACAGGTCACTCTAGTATATTAGTATATAGACAAAAAAAATAAACAAAAAAAGTGATGAATACTGAAAATTCGCTCTAGGAATGTTTAAAACTGTTCAATTACAGACTAAGTTAAGATTTTATTTATTTGAATTAATTGAGCTAACGTCTGTATAATTCATTAAAAAAACAACTCTCACAGTATGTGGATTTTGTAATCCATTACTATATATACAGACACCGGTCAACTATACCATATTATATCTATATCTATACTAATATATAAAGCTGAAGAGTTTGTTTGTTTGTTTGAACGCGCTAATCTCAGGAACTACTGGTTCAAATTGAAAAATTTTTTTTGTTGGATAGCCCGTTTATCGAGGAAGGCTGTATAAAATCAGGCTACGACCATTAGGAGCGGAGCATTAATGAAAAATGTTGAAAAATGTATCTCAAAAATAAGCTTCTATTCAGGTGAAATGCACTAACTAAATATATCCACTCTTATTAGCGTTGCCAGAATACAACGCCGGCTAACTTGATCGGTAGAGCACACGACTGTCAATATCAGGGTCGTGGGTTCGAGCCCTACGTTGGGCGAATATTTTTTTATTTTTTTTTCTACATTGCTTTCTTCTAAAGCTTACATTTAAATTTATTTTAATTTTATTTAATTAATTAAAAAAAAATATTAGTTAAAAAAAGTATAAATACTGCTTTTTATCGACAAAAACTTTTGAACGGTAACTCCGATCATCATGAAATTTGGACACAACATTCATCTCGGTAAACTAAGATGAATATGTTTACTCATGTTCCTCCCTTCCCCATTCGTTATTTTACACCCGGGTGAAACCGGACGGGACCGCTAGTATTATATATATTATAAACAAACTCTTCAGCTTTATATATTAATATTGTTTTTAAACGCTTTATATTAGTTTGGGTTGTAACTATGTATGTAACTAACTATGTATGTATGTCCGTAACGGAATCTTTGAGCATAATTTTCACCAATTTCCCGAAGTCTGATTAATTTGAAACTTTGCATACGTATCAAGGACCGATGACAATGCAATAATTTGATAACAGTTTCCCATTATCCTTATTAGGACCCCCAGGATTAATAAATTCTTTTAAATCTTTGAGCATAATTTTCACCAATTTCCCGAAGTCTGATTAATTTGAAACTTTGCATACGTATCAAGGACCGATGACAATGCAATAATTTGATAACAGTTTCCCATTATCCTTATTAGGACCCCCAGGATTAATAAATTCTTTTATAGATCCTCTGTAGTAAACGCTTTATTTTCACCAATTTCCCGAAGTCTGATTAATTTGAAACTTTGCATACGTATCAAGGACCGATGACAATGCAATAATTTGATAACAGTTTCCCATTATCCTTATTAGGACCCCCAGGATTAATAAATTCTTTTATAGATCCTCAAACTAAAAAGTGAAAAATAAAATATAGTTTAAAAAAAACTAAAAAACACGCTTTATATCGGACTAAAAAGTAAAAAATAATTGTTTTAAAATAAGCTTAAAAAGCGTTGGGCGCTCGATGTACGAAAATGTGGAACAAAGCGCCCCACGCTTTTTAAGCTTATTTTAAAACAATTATTTTTTACTTTTTAGTCCGATATAAAGCGTGTTTTTTAGTTTTTTTTAAACTATATTTTTTACATTAAAGCTTATTTTGTCGTTAATTAGAATCATGTTTGTAATATCGTGTCTTGGTTTTTCATATCGTGCAATAAACGGACCGCAAACTCGCCACCTTGATCAGATTAAAGTATAAAATGTGCGATCGAAGAAACGTGATAAGGCAAAGGTTTAGATCATTCTGACCGAAGAGCTATTTTATTCCACATTACCATATTTTTATCTTGATATAGGTTTCTGATAGGAGAACGGTTATCGCCCACTTTAAACTTATCGATGACCCCGATAGGTATCGATGCGACCGAATCTGCATGTGTGATTTACCGAGTAATGTAGTACAAGTATGATTGCAAATTATAAAAGCTTTGTTCGCCAAAGGTAGATGGAGATACTGCAAACTGCACCATTCCTTTTAAAGACATCTGCTGTCTTTGGCTCATACACGTCTGTAGCCGTTCTTCTTAAGTTCGGTGATAATTTCAGAACTGGTAATCTTATCTTCTCGATTACTTAGTGCTTTCTATAAAATTTTAATTTATTCTTTACTAGCGGCCTGGCCCGGTTTCACCCGGGTGTAAAACATATCTATTATTTTGCGTTATCGGAAGATTCTGCTAAATGTGTTTCATTCAGGACGTGTTTGTGAAAACGACTACAGCGCAGAAATGTCTGAACTAATGGCTTCCTCGATAAATGGACTATCCAACATCAGATAGAAGACTATAGGGCTATATAATATCACGCTACGGCCAATAGGAGCGGAGCATCAATGAAAAATGTAATTCATAATTTGTCCCTCCTGCAAAAACTTTTGAACGGTAACTCTGATCATCATGAAATTTGAACACAACATTCATCTCTGTAATTTAAGATGACCGTGCGTACTCATGTCCCTCCCCCCATTCGTTCTTTTGAACCCAGGCGAAACCGGGCGGGACAGCTCGTTTTAAATCTTGCGTTTACAAATTCCTAGCCTTAATATTTGTGTCATTTAAATAATCCCTGACACCCTTCTGGGTATCTATCTTGATCCCGACTTAAAATGGCGAACTCAGATAGATCATGTTTGCAATAAGCTGAGCAGCGCCACGTATGCCATGAGAAGGGTAGCAGAGATTGCATCCACTTCCGCAGTTCGAACCTGTTATTTCGGTCTTTTCCAGTCCTTATTAGAATACGGCATTTTGTTGTGGGGTAGCTCGACTTTTACACATAGAGCATTTAAAATTCAAAAAATGGCAGTTCGTATTTTGGCTAGGGTCGCACCTCGTGAACACTGCAAACCACTCTTCCGAAATTTCAAAATAATGACTTTACCATCCTTATTTATATATCATTTATTATTATATGCCAAAAAAAATCTACCATCTTTCAATAGAAACAATAACCATAATTATAACACGCGGAATAAGGAAGCTTTACGACTGCCTATGTGCCATCTAACTAGAACCCAGAACAGTTTTCACTACCTGGCCCAAAAATTTTTCAATAAATTACCACAATCTGATAAGGATCTAAATGAGACAATTTTTAAAAAGAAAATTAAAAAAATCCTAACTGAAGCGTGCCTGTATGAAATCAGTGAATTTGATAAAAAGTATTTTTAAATTGTATTTTAGAATTGTATTTTAAATTGTATTTTTAAATTGTATGACATGTCATATAGATACTATGTATCTCAATTAATGACCAAATAAACTTACTTACTTACTTACTTACTATACGGATCGCCTGTATAAAGTGTTGTGCGTCAATATGTCGTTAGTAGTTTTATGGGGCTCATGTTTTTGTTGGTTTTAGTAATGACACGTTACTGCGATATATCGATGGTGAGGGGCTCGTTTTACGAAATAACTACTCGATCGTTCCGATTAAACACGTAAATGTTTTAGATTATAGTCCAAATACGACATTTACCTGCATATTTATGCTTATTATGTCACGTTCAACCGGACCACTCGACACGCTCTCAACTTGGCTAATAATTCATGATTGGAAAAACTCATATGGCCGTTATTGCTCTTCATTTGCATTTTATTTCATTTTTTGGTGGAACGACATTTAGAAATTGACATGCATTGTTAGTGGAATGACATTAATTAGGAATTGACACGAAGAATTTTCTTGCGCTATAACAGATACAGGGCCGGATTAACCCTGTCCGGGCCCCTAGGCAATGCAATCAGATCTTTCCAAGTTGATAAAGGGATATGAGTAACTTCCAGATGATCGGCTCCGAGCATCCTGTTACTTCAATGTCTTATGTGATATTGTATAACAACATGATTACTTTGACTAGATGCTGCAGCATCGCCTTACCTGACTCGTTAGCTTTATTGAAATGACCTTAATGA
The DNA here is from genome assembly GCA_963575645.1 of Xanthostigma xanthostigma. NCBI lineage: Eukaryota > Metazoa > Arthropoda > Insecta > Raphidioptera > Raphidiidae > Xanthostigma > Xanthostigma xanthostigma. Next base: position 9,312,347 of record OY754469.1, on the reverse strand, counting down.
ATAGGTTATAGATAATTGATGATCCAGGTTTTTTGATGGGTCAGGAAAGAGAAATGAGACGTGACGTAGTTATTTGAAATTTTATCTTGTTTAATGCAATAAATTACAATTAACAACGAAAGAAAATAATATTGTTGTTGGTAAATTTCATACATTTTTTCAAATAAAATTTTCGTTCAATGAAAAGTTTTTTTTCTTGGTGCGTGCACGGGCCCCTAGTCGATGCGGGGTCCCTAGGCAGTTGCCTACTCTGCCTAATGATTAATCCGGCACTGAACAGATAGGGTCGGTCTTGGGTGATGTTGGCACTGTCGCTAAGCGAGCTTGGTTCGAGGATGAAATTACACCAGGAAAAATATAGATACGCTGAATTTTTCGTTATCGTAGTTTTATGCGTGGAAGATAAAGATAAAGGAGACGTATTTGCGTATATACAGTGCCTTCACCGAAAGTGGTATCCTACTAGATGCAAAAAAAGTTTAAATAATTACATTACATTTTCGAAATCTACATTTTTTCTCTGTAAATTCATATTGTAACAATTGAACAAATGAAATTTTGTACACATCTTCTTATCATTATAAAGAGCATTTTTCGACGTAAGAGATTTTTTTTAATTTTTACCAGTGACGTGCGTACGTGGTTTGAACTGAATATTTTTGAAGAAAAAATTGGTACGCCACTAATTTTTTAAAAAACGAAAATTATTTTTGAAATTCTTATTTATTTTGGAGCAAATTTGGTTTATAGACTTACTTTGGTACGACGCACCGTTTTCGCGTAAAAAAAAAATACTAGTTAAAGGTGTGTACAAAATTTGATAAAAATATCTCAGAGTGATAAGAAAATAACGGCATGAAATTCTTGAGCATTTGGCCAGCTTGGCTGATACACTGCCGTGCGTTTATAAGTTTGGATATCTTATTAAATATATCTATTTAGAGATTTATAAAAATTGCAATTATGATTTTTTTTTATTTAGGTACAGTTAAGTATTTTATTTTGATTGTAGAAATCTTGAAAAGATCGCCACGCTAGCCAAAACGTCGATTTATTAATATTTAATCAATCAGAAACTTTAATTAAAACATATGTAACAATAATTATTATTTTATTCAACATATTTATTAACGTAAGTTTGTAACATAAATATTATTTTATTCAACATATTTATTAACGTAAGTTTTGTAACATGAATATTTATTTAATTCGACATATTTATTAACGTAAGTTTGTAACATGAATATAATTTAATTCAACACATTTATTAATTTAAGTTTTTTAACATGAACACTACTTCCTAGTTCATAAGCTCCGCTGCCATCTTGCCTCTGTTTTTTCACATGACCACCAGAGTACACCAGTGGCGGCGTGACTTTTTAAGACGTGGTGTTACAATATAAAATTTTTATAGGGTTACCTACATAAGAAAATATTTATTTTTAACTTTTTTTAGTATAAAATTTTTATAAGGTTACATGAGAAAATATTCGAGAAAAACGTTTATTCACATGTGTAAATTATTAATAGTGATTATTATTGTGTATTTAATTAATAAATTGAGAACGTTTTTCTTGAATATTTTCTTATGTAACCTTGTGAATTTATAGAGAAAAAAATGAAGATTTCAAAACTAAAACAAAATAGTTGCCATTTTAAAAGAACTGCATGTAAACTTTCGGTTGTGTTTGAAGTACAAAAAAAATACCTATCCTATTCCATGCTTTCAGAAGGAGAGCTTAAAATTGGCTAGCAGAAATTAATGAAATAAATGAACATTATTTTTAGTAATAAAATATAAAAATAATCGATTAAGTTTTTCAAAGTATAGCTTTGTTTTAAATATTATGCAGACGCCAAGTTAACTTTTTTTTTTACATATCTGTTATTCAAAGTACTCAAGCGTAATGTTTTGTACTTGTATAGGTATATTATAAATATGCCAACTGAACGTCAGATCAAAGTAAAATAATGTCGACCACTTGCGTCCTTCTGATTCAGATTCCCAGTCCACGTTAATTATACCCAATCAGAAATTTCCACTTTACTGTTATGCTTTAATAATAATTGTGAAAGGAAGGATATGTGGGAATTTCCTCGGGGAAAAGCAGTTCTGATTTATTTTCGAAAGTGTGGTTATGTAGAACTAATTGGCAGCCTGGACTCTTTAGTTCTGTGTCCTAGTCGTAGCGGAAATTTTAATACTTTTTAATTATTATTATTTTCAAATAAAACATTTCACATACAACTCGCGGAGTACAGTAGAACTCGTGTTATTGAGAACAATAAACAGTTGACGATCGTGTAATTGCAGAGCAGTCAGCTGTTTAAAAGTAGTAGTTTATGTATCAAGTACGTAAATGATGTTATTATGTACGTGCAAAAAATATTTTTTACGATCCCCTATAAAAAAGCGTTCGTAAAAAGACCCATTTTGCACAAGTGCGTAAAATAAAACAAAAGAAATGCGAAACGTAGTCGATAATGTGTGAAAATCCAACGCAGCCTACAATATTGAAAATGAAGTTTCTCAAAATTGGAACTGTCAAAAATTTTAAAAATCATGTGAAAATCAGCTATTTTATAGAGGGAGCGTGCAAGAAATGCTATACGTAAAGGCTCGGAAGTTAGATGCGAATGCAGGCTTACGCTTGTAGAGTCTGTTGAAAAACTACAAACTCGCAACTCAACAAAACTAAAATAGCAATAACAACTTGACAATAGCGTACTCGACTGTATTTTAAAACAGGAAAGTGACAAAGGCAACGAGCGATCACGGCCAATCACCGACGAGCGCACGTTCCGTACAGGTAGCTGGGAGGTGGTGGGAGTATCAACGGCTCTAAAATGTGCTGTTGGGACGCTGTTTGTGACTTACTTCCGAACCTTTTAGATCCGTGGCGCGTACTATATCTCGTGCGTGATGATATTATGTCGTGACTCACTGAAAACATAACCTATACACACCAAAAATGACGTTCTGTATATATAATTGCTACGTTTTGTATACGTTCAGTAACTAGACTTGTAGAAGGTATACGATATCCACCTATATCTTAACTTCAGTTTTTAATTAATATTTTTAAAGCGCATCTGAGTGTGATGCTTAATTACCCCGCGAGCCAACGCAGGATTTAACTTTTTTTTTTATCAAAAGGTTTCCTCTTTCTACACAGTGTTTTGTTTATAATACGTTCATCGTATACCGTGCTGTATAAGAACTGCCAGTTACAAGCAGAGAAGTACGTTTATACGAGGTGTTATAAAACATTAATTGGAGGAGCAAAACAGCGCCGTCGTGCCACATGTCAGAATTTAGTAATTTTGTACAGTCCACATTCGTCAACAAATCTATATACTTAATTATATAAAGCTGAAGAGTTTGTTTGTTTGGTTGAACGCGCTAATCTCAGAAACTACTGGTTCGAATTGAAAAAAAAATTTTGTTAGATAGCCCATTTATCGAGGAAGGCTATAGGCTATATAATATCACGCTACGACTAATTGGAGCGGAGCATCAATGAAAAATATTGCAAGACAAATATCATGGTGAAATGCCTTAACTAAATATTGCAATATTAGCGCATCACATTCACAAGCTCAGATAGCTCAGTCGGTAGAGCATGAGACTCTTAATGCCAGAGTCGTGGGCTCAAGCCCCACGTCGGAGAATATATTTTTATTTTATTTTTTATTTTCTACATTGCTTTCTTCTAAGGCTTACATTTCAATTTTTTAAAATTTTATTACGACTAATTAAAATTAAATAAATATAATTAATAGGTCATTTGAAAACTGTTACAACTATGGGTACCTATATAAAAATAATTTTCCTACAGCGTTTTCAATTAAATATTTATTATATTTTACTTTTTAACGACAAAAACTTTTGAACGGTAACTCTAATCATCATGACATTTGGACAAAACATTCATCTCGGTAAACTAAGATGAATGTGCGTGCTCATGTCCCTCCCTTCCCCATTCGTTCTTTTGCACCCGGGTGAAACCGAGCGGGACCGCTAGTCATATATAAACCAACTTGCCATATTCTTAAATTCTTTCTGAAAATTTTTATCGGATGGATAAATTTTGAGTTATATTTTGCCACATTTCTCATTGATGCTCTGCTCCTATTGGTCGTAGCGTGATAGCCTATAGCCTTCCTCGATAAATGGGCTATCCAACAAAAAAAAAAATTTCAATTCGAACCAGTAGTTCCTGAGACTAGCGCGTTTAACCAAACAAACAAACTCTCCATATATATTAGTATAGATTTCTTTCAACGGTGTCTGTATCGAAGTTTAAACCACGAAAACAGTACCTCTATGAGTTCTGCGGTAATGATAGCTTGTATATGTGTACGTTGTACAGGAGTTGTTGAAAACACTGTACAACGTACATACATTAATAATTTCTTTTTAATAAAAAGTTGAAATAAGCTTTGTGAAGCTTTTTAATAAGGTTGATTTGTGAATTACATATAAACATGATTTGTGTGTGCCCTTTTCATTTCTTACACTATTTGAACCTTTTTATCCTATAAACTGCACATTATGCAACCTCGGCACACATTAGGTCATATAAGTTTTCGCTCTTGATCCACTTTCGTCTGCAGGAATTAATTTAACTTCACGGTTCTCTTTCTTTGGTTTTTTTAAAACATAATTACGCCACAGTTACATATTTTTTAATGACTGAATATTCTTTAGTCATTTGTTTTTATCTATCTACTATAATATATAAAGCTGAAGAGTTTGTTTATAATATATTTTACATATATTATGGTATGGTTGTCCGGTGTCTATATAATATATAGTAACGAATTACAAAATCCACATACTGTGAGAGTTGTTTTTTTGATGAATTATACCGACGTTTGCTATATTAATTCAAATAAATAAAATCGTAACTTAGTCTGTAATTGAACAGTTTTAAGGATTCCTAGAGCAGATTTTCAATATTCATCACTTTTTTCTGTTTATATTTTTTTGTGTACCTAAATACTATAATATATAAATTCAAATCTTTGATTAACGTCTGAATAGAACTCTTCAAATAAATAAAATTGTCGACCAATTTTTCTCAGACCAATATATTGACAAAAAATAAACAAACTAGACAAAATTATTAAAAAGGGAAAGGATAAACTAAACAAATTACAAAAACATAATATTGTTTACAAAATTAGTTGTGAAGATTGTGATGTGAATTACGTTGGGCAAACAAAAAGAGCGCAACTCTTCAAATAAATAAAATTTTTCTCAGACCAATATATTGACAAAAAATAAACAAACTAGACAAAATTATTAAAAAGGGAAAAGATAAACTAAACAAATTACAAAAACATAATATTGTTTACAAAGTTAGTTGTGAAGATTGTGATGTGAATTACATTGGGCAAACAAAAAGAGCGCTTAAAACACGAATTAGAGAACACCATGGCAATCGAAAATTACACCCTGATAAGCATAATGTCGTTACTAAGCATAAAATTGAATATGACCATAAAATTAATTGGAATAATGTTAACATTTTAGATAAATGTTATATATAAAATCTAATAAAAACTCTTTTAATGCTCAATTAGATACCGAAAATTTAAGTAATATTTATGATATTATTTTGAAATAAAATTTTGTTTTTTTAAATAACTTTTTCTTTTTCATTAATTCTTTTGATTCTTTCAAAAATATTCAATCATCGTGCATTCTATTACATAATGTTAAATAACTTATACTAATAATTTTTATATTTTTTAGATTTGTCTGAAGAAGATCCAAATCCGGATCGAAACGTCATCTTGTGTTATATTGATTTGTTATTTTTTGTCACTATATTGGTCTGTGAAAAATTGGTCGACAATTTTATTTATTTGACTAATATATAAAGCTAATGAGTTTGTTTGTTTGGTTGAACGCGCTAATCTCAGGAACTACTGGTGCGAATTTAAAAAAAGAAAGCCTAATATCACATAATATTATGTTGAGGCGAGACGGTGCGCTACGAGATAAAGCCGCAGGCGAGCGTTCCCAGTACACATTCGCGTTCGCTTAGTCTCGGTATCCCTCGGCGAATCTGTACTGCATGCATCACGGCTAGACAGTTCATTCAATGACATTCAATTGTTAATTATTTTTATTAGAAGTAAACGAAATCGTCAGTTGGAATAGATCTCTCAAGTAAATAATAACAAAAACTTTAAAAGCAATTTCTTCTCCTCATAGCTCGTTGATTATTCGTCGCATAATCATTATATCCTGTCTATAAGTGGGTATTTACTATACATTTATCCGCAACCGCAAATGGCTTCGTTTTATGTGTATATTATAAAAAGCTTCTTTCATTATTATCATTTTTTTTTATCTTCAAGCTCTGCTTCGTGTCAGTGGCGCTGTACTTTTTTACAAATTCAACTTCATATGTTTGTCAATCAATGTCCATTTTGAAACAGTTCCGCTTGATCTATATTAATTTGAAATTTTGCATACTCGAGGCCGCTGCACACGAGGCTCGTTTTGCCGCTAGATTTTACTGCTAATTGTCCAGCGCTGATTTTCTTAACGGCTTTTGTGTGCTCGGTTCACACGATGCGTCTTTTCATGCTCGTTTTGTAGATGGAAACTGAACTACACTCTATAGTCTATATAGCAACTGAAGGTAGTTATTATGACGTAGGCATCCGCATAAGAACAGGCTTTAAAAAACTCAACTCTTAAAAGGGGGTAACGGGGGTTCAAAATTTGCATGGAGACATCATATTATAAGATAGATGTATCAATTCGAAAATGCGCAAGGCTACTCCTCTCAACAAATAAATAAACACGTTTTTAATGCCTTTTCAAAAACAACCCCTTCAGAGGGTGAAAAGAGGTAACTAGTTCAAAAATCAACACGGGTGTCATTTTCAAGGTTTGTCAGGACGTTTATCACGTGAATGTTATCAATTTTGAAATTTATTGGGGGGGGGGGGGGCTACGTCGAGAAGGAGTAACTATATGCCAAATAATGAGAACGCTTCCGTGTTTCGTCTCAATCACGTGCGAAGCCGCGGGTAATGGCTAGTAAAATATAAGTAAAAAATTGGTTGTCTGTAAAGTCGGTTTACGGACGATAGTTTTACGTGATAACGTATTCCGTAATACATAACCTAAATTTATATAATAATTATAATAATTCGAATCTATGATATTGCATCTTTCGCTTCAAATTTAGGTTAATTTTATTTATTTAAATTACTCACCATATAATATATATGTTTTTTTTAACTTTCTTTCTTTCGTATTTATTTTAAGTCTCAAAGATTAGCTGTCATAATATTTATAAAACAATTGTTTCACTGTTTATAATATAAAATTCCAAAACCTACTTACAATATTTAAGTATTTTCATACGTCAAAAAATTGATTTTTATAATGATAAAATTTGTAAGAAAACGATTTTTTCGAGAGATGAGACCTAGCTAAAACGATTTTTTGCCCCCCAAAATCCCTTTTCAGTAAATTTCATCCAAATCGTTAGGGCCGTTTTCGAGAAAAGCACGCACAAGGTCAGGCGGAACGTTACGCGTTACGAACGTTAGGAACGTTACACTTTTTCGTGCATGCAGCCGGTGTTTTATCAATTTATAAGATTGATGATTCATCAATTTATAAGACGTTATCACGTCAAAAACTGGAGTTTACTCCTTAGATATACGCTGTGTAATGTATTCCAACTCATTCTTTGGCACGTTAAATCCTACAGATATATGTTTGTCTCTTTTAAAGCGGATATACGCTGTGTAATGTATTCCAACTCATTCTTTGGCACGTTAAATCCTACAGATATATGTTTGTCTCTTTTAAAGCGGACGAGCGTAACGCCTCACTTGAAGCGGTGGAGCGTAACGCCTCGCCAATTGATTTTACCACTCATAAAGTTTCCGTACCGGGCCTTATAACTCAAAATCGTTTCTTAAAGAGTAAACTCCAAAAATTATACGCCACTGTACAATCATGGCCGAACAGTAGAGGCGGAGGAGGAGGAGAGGAAGGAGGGAGATGAGCGCGAGCTTTCTCTGTGCTCGGTTTTGCATACGAATTATGTATGCTGACTGATTCTTGCCGCCAATTCATACTCCGGACGGAACGATGCATATATGTACGGTTACAACGCATATTTATACTACCTTCTTCATATATATATAATTTTTTTTTGTCTCTGTCTCCGTTGAGAGAATCGCGTGCGTTTCTTTTCTTTTTATTATATACAAGTACGTGTGTGTGTGTGCACCTTTATCCTCTTCTGTGTGCAACCTACCCTACATACAGTATAGTTGCTTCGGGCTTCTTTAATTCGCTGATTAGGCTAGCCCGGAACTCGGTGTTCAGCTTAGCATAAAGAGTGTAACGGAGCTATTTAAAGATCTGCATACACCACGTCAGAATCAAATCTGAACCAAGTTGAACTTTGACATCGCCACCAATACTAATATATTTTATGTATTTTTTGCGTACTCCCTATAAAATAACTGACTATTATGCCTGTACAGCGATAATAAGATGGCTCATTTATAATCTATACTAATATATAAAACTGAAGAGTTTGTTTGGTTGAACGCGCTAATCTCAGAAACTACTGGTTCGAATTAAATAAAAAATTTGTTGGATAGTCAATTTATCAAGGAAGGCTATAGGCTATAAGTATAATATCACGCTACGACCAATTGGAGCCGAACATCAATAAAAAATGTTGCAAGATGTATCTCAAAATTAGTCCGTCCGACAAATATTATCAGGTGAAATGCCTTAACTAAATATTGCAATATTAGCGCGTTACGTTCACAAGCCCGGATAGCTCAGTCGGTAGAGCGTAAGACTCTTAATGCCAGGGTCTTGGGTTCAAGCCCCACGTCGGCGAATATATATTTATTTATTTTATTTTCTACATTGCTTTCTTCTAAGGCTTACATTTCAATTTTTTTAAAATTTTATTACGACTAATTAAAATTAAATAATTCTAATTAATTGCTCATTTGAAAACTATTACAACTATAGGTACCTATAAAAAATAATTTTCCTGCAGTGTTTTCAATTAAATATTTATTATATTTGATAACTTATCGATAAGCAGCTGAGCTAAACATAAGCAAGATAATCCAAACACAGGAACGAATTTCTTAGAATTTACGATACACATGACGCCGACAACAAAGCAACAAAATAACAAACCAGTACTTGCTTAACGATGGCGTATTGTTGTCGTTGTTTAAAGTCGATTTGTCATTATTTAGAGTGTATCATTGCATGAGCAACAAGGTAAACCAACTAGAGTTAAGTAATTTCAGACGTTTTGAGGAGTTTGTCGTTATATCGAGAATGGAGTTTACACTGTATAATAAATAGAATACAATGTGCAGCTTTTATGACGCGTTCTGCTTGTGTTAGACCGTAGAATAGTGAGCTTCGGTGCTTGCTCAGGAAACTGTGAGCGCGGTCTCTTGTTAACGAGAAGAAAACGCGCCGCTCCCGGTTAGTCCCGACCCCGCTCCAGCAACCCCCAACTACAACTCCCGTTAGATTTTTCATTTGAAACTTTGCATTCTCTCTACATTTTCTTATACTACATACTTCTGTCCGTCATCGTACTTGAGCGGCTTCGATTAGAATTATTCAATGTCATTTCTCTTTTTGAACTACAGTGTAAACTCTATACAACGACACTCAAGGGACTGTGCACTTTGTGGCATTATTGAGGTTTGTCGTTAAACGGAGGGAAGAAATAATCAATTTCCTCGTCAATACACAAAGGTTTTCTTTTACTCGCCATGTTCACAGTTTGCAAGTTTGTGGACAACTGAGAATATGCTATCTTCGATAAGCAGCTGAGATAAACATATAAAAGATATACCCCAACAAACAAAGGAACGAATTTAGAATCTTCGGTACACATGGTGCCGACAACAAACCAACAAAATAACAAACAAGTACTGTTTATTGGTTAATGTTGACGTATTGTTGTCGTTATTTAGAGTATATCATTGCATGAACAACAAGGTAAACCAACTTATTTCGACGTTTTAAGGAGTTTGTCGTTATATCGAGTGACGTTAAATGGAGTTTACACAGTAGAACATAATATGTAAGTCGAACTTCAAGAGAGACGTAAAAAAATTCGAGCGATTTTTCGACTCATGAAGGATTTCTACTTAGGCGAATTTTATAAGGAAATAATCAACTTGTAGAGGTTAAGATTCATTCTAACTGATTTTGAGTTGTTATGTCCAATTTATTTTTTCGAGTTATGGAACGAATATATGACGTGTGGGGGACCGGACTCCCTGATTATTTCGACCTATAGAGGATTGAGCTTTTGAGTAATGGACGTTCTGGAGCTTGAAGGGAGCAAGCTTTCGTTTTATCACAATCTAAAGAGAAAATAAAGTTGACTGAATAAAATTATTTCCGGAGCTTGATTAATCTAGTTTAGTCCGCTCATGAGAAATGGAATATCGTATTACATTTAACATGAGCCAGCTCGAGGCAATGGGCGGCTGAAAAGGGCTCATTCAGCGCCGTAGCGGAGACGCCGGGAACTACAATGTAACTGCTACCTAATTAGACTTCTACTTGATATATATACCTCTATACCTTACTCTTTTTATAGATGCTAAAATTGTTGTTCCGTCTCTTTTTCACTTGTACATTCACTGCAATGTATGAAAAAGTTCTCTACACTCGATTTTATATCAATTCGTTCCTCCTGTGTCTTTTGTTTCTCAACTCTCTTAATTTGCAAGCGTTTATTTTTAATTCCTAGCGAAATAGTATATTTTTATGAATGTTTTAATTGTAAACAAAAAATAACAGAAAATAATTATACAAAATTGTAAATGCAAAAAAAAAAAAACTTAATGTCTAGAATAAGTACAATTGTGCATTTGTACGCAAAAATTTTTCTACTTTCTAACCTTTTTTTATGTTGATACATTTATTGTTGCAAATTATTTGATACGTGAAGATTAAGTTTTTATGGTATTCAGGTACTTATATATATAAGAGACCCAGCCCGGTTTCACCCGGGTGCGATAGATATAATTCTGCAAAATGTATTTCGTTTGTGGCCCGGCGTCTGAACTAATATCTTTGAGCAAATTCTACCAGGTTTGCTTCTGAACTAATAGCTTTGATCAAATTCCATCACATGTTGTTACTTGGTACTAAAACAGTTTTTTGTGTGCTTCTGAACTAATAACTTTGAGTAAATAGTATAAGATGTCGTCACATGTTACTAAAACAGTTTTATTTTTACAAAACACTTTAATTTTGTACAAAATATTTAATAAAAACTATCCTATAGCGTAAGTTGGACCAAAATTTCATTAAAATCGATTCAGTGGTTTCGGAGATTAGCGCAGACGAACATCGTGACAAGATTTTTATATACAGTGTAGCCACTTAGTGTGCAACATATGGGAAAATTTTTAATTAAATGCACAACCAAAATACAAATATTGCCAAAAGTTGGTGCATGTCCGATAATCATTTTTTAAGTGCTCTTAGAATTGTTGAAACTCAAACAGCATACAGGCTGGGTCAAAAAATATAAAAATTGTACAAGAGTAAAGTGCCCTTATTTCAAAAAAATCAGCGAAATGTTATAAGAAAAAGTTGTTTAGAATTAAAAGTTATGCCCAAATAGCAAAACATGGCCTTCTAAAAAAAAAAAATTTAAAAAACCAACATAATTTTTTTGAAAATTTTTTTTATACTTACCTTAAACACACTAATAAATTATTCAAAATCAAATCAATTTCGCATAACAAAAATTCAGGCATATTTGTAAAATTAACTTAGATTTTTAATTTTTTATGGAATCACAAACTTTATGTTTGTTGCAACGATATTAAACACCCTGTATGCTGGTTGAGTTTCAACAATTCTAAGAGCACCTAAAATGATCTTCAGACATGCACCAAATATTTGTATTTTGGTTGTGCATTTAATTAAAAATTTTCCCATATGTTGCACACTTAAGTGACCACACTGTATATAAAGATCTATTCAAACGAACCAGCGAAGTCACTAGCTCATTAATAACAAATTTGGACGAACGAGGAAAAATTGATGCACCCGGACGAAGCCGGACCGGGTGTCGGGTTAAATATAAATATAAGTGATTATAAATTATTCCAAATTATTCGTGGGTTACTAGTTGACGAGGGTTCAGCATCTATTGAGGAAAATCTTTTATTTATCCAGAGATATTCCTCTAAGTTTGTAAGCACATAATGTGTGTGTGTGTGTGTGTTCGACAAAATTGTATATATATATGAATATATGTCTTTGTCAATGTTTTCTTTCTTTGCTCACATGCAATCTCACTTAAAGCTCTCTTTCGGTCAACGCGGCCGTGAGCAATTACTCTTGGGGACACGGGAATTGTGTACCACTAGAAGAGAGTGGGGTGTAGCTCCATCAATGCGCAGCGTTCGCAAGTCTCCTCTGTCTGAATTTAATCTCGCCACACTTATTTCGACATTAATATGTTTTTAATAAATACAATTGGTCGATAATTTTATTTATTGAAGTAATCAGACGCTAATCTAAGATTTGAATTTTTTGTTATTATTATTTATAATCTTAATATCTTCGTGGTCTCTGACTGTACTCTCAGATCAGACTCGCGATACCAAAAACAAATATGTGTAACACGACGCCTTAAAAAGCCACGCCGCCACTGGTGTACCCTGGTGGTCATGTGAAAAAACAGTAGCAAGATGGCAGCGGAGCGTATGAACTAGGAAGTTGTGTTCATGTTAAAAAACTTTAATTAGTAAATGTATTGAATTAAATAATATTCATGTTACAAACTTACGTTAATAAATATGTTGAATTAAATAATATTCATGTTACAAACTTACGTTAATAAATATGTTGAATAAAATAATAATAATTGTTACATATTATGTTTTAATTTAAGTTTCTGATTGATTAAATAGAACGATGTAGCATTTTCAAAAATGAGTTCTTATTACTCTGAGATATTTTTATCAAATTTTGTACACACCTTTAACTAGTATTTTTTTACGCGAAAACGGTGCGTCGTACCAAAGTAAGTCTATAAACCAAATTTGCTCCAAAATAAATAAGAATTTCAAAAATCATTTTCGTTTTTTAAAAAATTAGTGGCGTACCAATTTTTTCTTCAAAAATATTCAGTTCAAACCACGTACGCACGTCACTGGTAAAAATTAAAAAAAATCTTTTACGTCGAAAAATGCTCTTTAATGATAAGAAGATGTGTACAAAATTTCATAAAAATATCTAAGAGTGATAAAAACTTTAACACTCTGTAGCTCAAAAATTTAGAGGTCTAGGACATAGTTGATATTAACTTTTCTTCTTAAAATCACCCAAGGAGTCACATCCTTAAGTATCTCCATTAATAAACACCCTGTATATTATTTAATAACAATTTCATTGTAAATGTGAAAAAAACTTACAGAGACCGAGAAGGTATGAAGATTTTCTGTTCGGTGTTGAGTATCGACAGATTTGATTAGGTCAGAGTTCGGTGCGAAATCGTGCCGGTAATATGGTGTAGGTACAGGGACTCCCGGTGGTAGCGGCACTAGGGATCGGCTCTGCGGTCAGTGTCCATCGGTGCACGAGGGTCATAGAGACCCTTAAGCTTTTAATCCCGGTAATGGGCAAGCCACTCGACTTCCGTATCCGGGCTTCCTTTCTCAGCCACACACACACGAAGCTCGATCCCGTACCCTTGTGTATTTCTGGAAGCGCTTTACAGGAATGTTTGTGTGTGTGTCTCTTATATAAACATTCAAGTCTTCAAAATACAGTAGCGTGCTTATTTTAAACTAGGCACCCTCAATTTCGCTCGGGATAATATTCGTATGAACAGGAGAACAGGATCTTAATCCGAGCGCAGCCGAATAAAAAATAGGTAGGTACCTTGAACCCCTGTTTCAGCGTTGTTTCTTTAATCAATCTTTGATTAACGTCTGATTAGAACTCTTCAATAAATAAAATTATTATTATTTTTTCAATATTTCAACATTAAAAAATCTTTCACGAATTTCATTGAAAATAAATAGAAACTAAATATTAATTACTTTTTATATTTTTAGATCAGTCTGAAGAAGATCCAAATCCGGATCGAAACGTTATTGTATTAATTATATTTTTTTGTTAATAAATTGGTCGATAAATTCTTTTATTGTTGGTTCTTTAAGTTGGGCAGGAAAGCCTTCCGAGGGAAGTACACCTGCCTAGCTGTCGAAGAATTCTCTTTGTTATATGCGGATTGACTAACTTTTCTCTTAGATATACCTGTAACATTGTATCTAATGTGTTGTTCAGGAATATTGTTATTGAACAGATTAATCAAAATTTTATCAATATACTCCATTTAATGACACACTCCATAAAACGTCTGGAATTACTTAACTCTAGTTGGTATACCTTGTTGCTCATACATTGATATACACTCTAAATAGCGATACACCCACTATAAATAACGACAGCAATACGTCATCATTAAGCAATAAACAGTACTTGTTTGTTGCTTAGTTGCTTTATTGTTGGAATCATGCGTACCGAAGATTCTAAGGAATTAGTTCTTTTTGTTTGTCGGGATTATCTTTCATATGTTTAGCTCAGCTGCTTATCGATAAGTTATCATATTCTTAGTTGCCCTGCACAAACTTGCAAACTGTGAACATGGCGGGTAAAAGAAAATCTTTGTGTATTGACGAAAAAGTTTTATTAATACGCGCAATAGAAAAGATAAATGATGTTGGAAGACGCTTTGGAGTAAATGCATATTATAGTAAAAATATATTAATGGATTATTTTCTTCTCTCCGTTTAACGACAACTCTCAATAACGCCACAAAGTGCACAGTCCCTTGAGTGCCGCTATATAGAGTTAACACTGTAATTGGTAAAAGTACTGAGCCTTTGTGGATTTTTTTGTAGACCGCTACTGAGTTACCGTGAAATGCCAGTTGGACAGGTCACCAAATAGCCTGTCTGCACTACAATCACCGTCCCCCAGTAACTGTGACCCCGGTTTACTCTACGTGTCACGTCTTGATTCGTTATTTACCCCTGCTCTCTCCTATTTACACTTGATAATCTAATTCTTTTCATATTTTCTTCACGTATTTTATTTACTTTACAGTTTGCAGTGATTTTGACACTGTTACCGATTTGTATGCATTTTGTGTCAACTTGCTGAAATTATCTACGGTATTTATTATTATTATATTTATTATTATAATCGATCTTCTTCGAATGACTTTTTCCTGCTGCCTCTCGCCGAGAAACGATAATTCCTGGACCGGCCATCTTGTTGAGGTTTTCCATGGTTTCCGTCAATAATTCCGGATAAATATCGAGATGCAAATCTTAGGTATAAATACCACTGGACCACGCGGGCATACAAGCCCGGAAACCAAGAAGATTTCGATTAACACCGGCCATGAAAGCCTACACACTTGGATAAATATCGAGATGGTTCCTTACTTAAGGCCATGGCCGATTACCTGTCAAACTCCTGTGCTCAAACTTTACCTACCTTATCTTAATGTCCTATAATTCCTTAATTCGCCAATTGCTATTAAGTTAAAAAAAATAACGGGAAGTGTGATAGATGGAAAATAGTAATGGTGCGAATGGCGTCTGTTATGACATAAAGTCGAGAAACGGACGTTAAACGCATTATTATGACTCGTTTATATTAAACAAAACACTGCCCCAATGAATGACTATAGAATCGTAAACTTTATGTTTCTTAATTTATACTAATATATAAAGCTGAAAAGTTTGTTTGTTTGGTGGAACGCGCTAATCTCAGGAACTACTGGTACGAATTGAAAAAAAAAATTGTTGGATAGCCCATTTATCGAGGAAGGCTATAGGCTATATAATATCACGCTACGACCAATAGGAGCGGAGCATCAATGAAAAAGATTGCAAAATGTAACTCAAAATTTGTCAGTCCGACAAAAACTTTTGAATGGTAACTCCGATCGTCATGAAATTTGGACACAACATTCATCTCGGTAAACTAAGATGTTCCTCCCTTTCCCATTCGTTCTTTTGCATCCGAGTGAAGCCGGGCGAGACCGCTAGTCATTCATACAATAAAAATCGCCCCGTAATATCAAGTTTCGTAGACCGTAATAAATACTACAAAGTAATAGTGTCATGTGTAAAACTATTGAAATTTTCTTCTTGCATGATAAAATTAACATCAAAACCGTGAAGCTGTCACATTATAATTTGTTTTTTCATTGTAAACACAGATGTGCCAAGTTTGTTAAGTAAATTATTTAACAAAATAACACTCTGCAGCAAGATAGTTAAGTCCAAGTTATTTCAAACAAAACATAGTTTAGTGTAATAGTTATTTCACAAACTTAGCACACAGAACTATGGTGTAAAATTCAATATATATGTATAATAAACTCCGCCTTCTGAAAGAAAATGGTGTGGGAGTTGACTGGAGCCAACATAATACGTGTGTATTGGGAAGCTGTACACGTGTGTCAGTGTGTATATGTACGCTACCGCCGCCCGGATCGAATGTTCGCAAGTCCGGAAGGTTCCGGTTGCGCGACCCGTTGCGTCTCTCTCGCGCTTTCGATGTCGCGGTGCCGTCTCTCTCTCTCTGTTGCGTTCGCAAGTGCTTGTGCAATTGGTTGAACAAGCTCCTCCGCGTGGATGGAGCGGCAAGAACCCCACCGATCTCCTCACCTCACTCACTCACTCATCCCTTGTTCTCTCAGAACGCTTGCCTGTGTGTGTAGAGACGTCTTCTCGTGTTACCCCGCGCATGCGCCAACGCTCTGTTTATATAGAATGAAATGTTTACTTTCTAAGCCCACTCTACTACGATAAGAACGGGATTTTTTTAAAAAATGAACGAATTATTTTTTTTTAAACAAGCTTTTATTAGTTGTTAATAAAAATAAACTAAAAAGGTAAAAATAATTTTATTTCGATTAGAAATAAGTCGTTTTATACGTACTTATCACAGTCTCGAGTTTTCAAATAAAAGCGTGTTTTTTCTCTCTTGTTATTAAAATGTAACACGCTTTTATTTGAAAACTTGAGATTGTGATAAGTACGTATAAAACGACTTATTTCTAATCGGAATAAAATTATTTTGTACTTTTTAGTTTATTTTTATTAACAACTAATAAAAGCTTGTTTTAAATATTTTCTTTTCGTTTATTTATTGTTAAATTTTTAGTGTCTTTATTAAAAGTGCGAAAGCCGGACCGGTCAATTAGTTATTATAATATTGTATTGTTATCGAAACTACATACGTATACAAAATTTCAACTCTATCGGATAGCAGGAAGTAGTTAAGAGTGCGTTTTGCAACCGGGCGAAAGCCGGAACGGTCAGTTAGTTATCGTAATATTGTATTGTCATCGGAACTACATACATATGCAAAATTTCAGCTCAATGGGATAACGGGAAGTGGGTCAAATTTAACTTGCAAGATTTGATTTCAAACAGACAGACACCGGGACAGAACTCAGTCCTGAATCGTTCACTATCGCGGCGGCTGAGTTATCGTTTATTCTGCAGCGGCACATCTAAATAAATTAACTTTCTCATAATAAAACACTTTTGCAACAGTATTTCACATACTCAGTTTTTATGTATACGATTTTCCGACCCTCACTTGTCATGTTTTCATTTATTTTTTTTCGCAACATGAAAGTATAATAATAATAATGCGTTTAACATCCGTTTATCGACTTTGTCATAACAGACGCCATTCGCACCATTACTATTTTTTTTCTACCACACTTCCCGTTATTTGCTACAATTTTTAAACTTCAACTTAATTAATAGCAATGAAGGAATTTTTAGGAAATTAAGGATAAAGGTAGGCAAATTTTGAGCATAAAAGTTTGACAGGTAATCGGCCATGGCCTTGAATAAGGACCATCTCGATATTTATCTGGAATTGGTGAGGGAAACCATGGAAAACCTCAACAAGATGGCCGGTACAGGAATTACCGTTTCTCGGCGAGAGGCAATGGGAAAAACTTCCAGCCACATCTGCCCCCGCCGGGATTCGAACCCGGTACCTCCCGAATGCTCTCACCGCTACACCACCACGCTCGGTTCAACATGAAAGAAAAAATAGTGTAAATCGTGCTTTAAGTAAACAGCTTCAGCAGCGTCTGCGAGAAAGAACTCGTGGTCAATTTTTCTACCTCTCGTAGAGACGGGAAGCGCCAACGGGGGCTATAAATGTGTTATTTTAAGTTTTCCTTTGATATTGAAATTATTTTCCCGACACGCTTGTTTTTCTTTAAATAAGTATTACTTACTTTTACTTGCGTACTGTACTTGTATTTTCTGTCTTTGTCTTTCCTTTCTATAGTGACTAGATGGAAGAGTTGCTTACACGTTTGTGCTATATTACTACGTGTACATGTACCTAGCATGCATATCAAGTATTTATTTAGTTGGTGTAGTTCATTTTGTTCTTCTCTTGTTTTTAGTTATTCAACTTTTTACTACCTCGTTTTGCGTCTGCTGTTTTTTTAATGCTCATTAGTTTTTTGTTTGTTTTATTATCATCTCATGTTTTATGTGCAAGCACATTTTTTTTTCGTGTAGTGGCTTTTGACTTTTCATTTGTTAAATTTTAATTTGATAATGTTTCTGGTTTTTCTAAAAGATTCGCTTTTTAAAACGAATGTTAATAATTCAGTGTTGCTTAAAAAATTAACCGCAACCAATAGAAACCTCGTTTGCTATGTTTTTTAGAGCTTTATATGAAAATCAAGTAGTTGATGGAAATTACTTAATCTCTTATTCAAACTCCCTGTCATCTAGATTCTAGAACATTAGATTGTAGGTAGTTATTAAAAAAAAAATTAACAGCCTGTAACTTGAAAACAAACAGCGAGCGGACATTAGTGTGTAGGAATTTTTTAAATTATTTTTTGGTCCTCTATCGCGTGGTGCTATGCAATGTAGTACCTATACTTCTATGCCACCCTGTATATAGAAAAAAAATCGCTTTTTAAGCTAAATTTTGATTAAAATGCGTAAAAAAACGTGGCTTCGAAATGGGAACAGTACAAAAAACGATGATAAATACATTGGATACACCGTTTAAGAAAAATAACGTTCCAATTATTTTTTGAGCAGATTCGATTTCAAACTTTACTATGCTTTTCATATTATGGAGAAAAAGTATGTTCACAATCTAAGGTCATTGTCAAAACAAATTTTCTGACAATCTTTTCTGCAATAGTGATGTGTCGCTCCTGAGTGAGTCGTTTATAATAAGCGACTTCTTTCTTGGAGCGGAGCGAGTCGCTTTTTTTATTGAATGACTCAGTTTGAGCGCCATTGCTCTGTGCTGACCTATTCTGTACTGTTGCATTCGCACATTTACAGAGCGCACACAGCACAAGCCACAGAGGCACTAGTGAATTTTGCACGTACGGAGTTATCTTTGCTGAGTCATTTAATGTTGAATGACACACTGTAAATACTAAGCTTAACAGTGACTTAAACCATTCACATTGACGTTGTTGATAAAGATATAATATTGTAACAATAAACATTATTATTGTTAAGCTTCTATTATACTTTATAGTTTATCCGAAATACGAATAATATAAGATCAGAATCATATTAAACGGAGCTCAGAGTTGAGTGTGTGTATTGTGCTGTACAATGCTACATGACTCCTGAGCATGTATGATGACAGTTCAAACCTCTGCAGTAGTTTAGTGTCGCTCCTTTGAACGACGCCCTCTGAGCGACTCTTTTTAGTGAGCAGAGCTCCCAATAAACAGTCATGTGGACACATCACTACACTATAAATAATAATAGAAAAATTCATAAGCACTGATGTAAAAGAGAAAGGAAAATAGTAGAAGCGGTAGCTATTGAAATACGTCTTTTAAATTTGGTATAAAAGGGATAAATTGAACAGCTTGTATCTGTCTATACATAATCCACACATGACACAGTCTGTTAGAGAAGAACAGAGTATGTATGCTGTACAAGTCAATAACTTACAAAGTTATAAGTCGATTAAACTAAGTATTCTGTCTCCAGCTGTCTCTCTCTCTCTCTCTCTGCGAGAACAAACTTTGTCAACGTGAACTCTCTTCTAGTTTAAATACACAAAAGACTGAGGCACGATGCTCTTACATCAGGGATGAACACACGAGGTACACAAAGCCCACAAATCTATATCTACTAATAAAAAACTTAAAAAATATTGGACTCAATTTTAGAAAAAAAAAATTAAAATTTTCAGGTCGGTGCCAACTTAACAAAAGTCGACGCCGGCCTCAAAATTTTATTATTTTTCTCTTTTTATTTTTTTTTAAGTGATTCAATTTTTTTTAGTGAACGTTATTATTTTTTTAATAGATTATCCGACTTTTTTTCTTGATATTTTGATGACTAGATCGATTACGATGTCGCTTTCACTAAAGAATAGGGAATTTCATCATAATTGCTGCGTTGCAGAAGAGGTCGTCAAATAATCTGATTTGACAATGACGTTAGGTTTTTGAACATAAATATTTCTCCATACGAAAAGCATAAATAGTAGAGTTTTAAATCGATCCTGCTCGAAAAATAATTCATCGATTAAAACTATTCGGAACCCAAAGGAATGGTGAGACATCTGCTGAGAAATGCGCCGAACTCTTCTAAGGGGGTTTTTTGACAGGTAAACATTGATTCAGAAAAGCATCAAGCTTTTCTAAATTTTACCTTATGCCTCCATAGTTTACCTGTCAAAAACCCTCCTTAGGACAGTTCGGCGCATTTCTCTCCAGAGGTCTCACCATTCCTTTGGGTTCCGAATATTTTTTCTTAAACTGTGTATTCATGTATTTAGCATCGTTTTTTGTACAGTTTCCACAATTCTACGCATTTTGATAAAAATTTAACTTGAAAAGCGGTCTTTTCTATCAAGAACAATAATTTGTTTTTGGGTGAGTACAATCTAATCTTCTAGATGACAGGGGAAATTAGACTGTTCCTGAAATATAGAAACTAATTATATGATTACAATTTAAAGTCATTGTAAAATCCGATTTTTTGACAACCCTTTCTGCAACCCGGCACGAGTGAAAAATGAAACAGTCAACAGGCACCGCATCCCTTACTTTCTGCAGTGTCTACTTTTTAATTAATTGACCGTTATTTTTCAAATATTGTGAACAAACACGGCGTTCTCAGAATGAATTGAACTTTTCCACCCGTCCCTGTTGAAGTATTTTCTATTTGTTCGTTTTCGCAGTCCATGTCTAGGGGCACAAGTTTTGTTTGAAGAGCTCGAACTCCCATCGAGATTCCCCTGTAACGGTCCCTGTCTGTTGTACGGCGTCAAGAATATACTATACGACCAACCAAAGAACGTCTGAGGGGAAGGAAAGTCAGCAACTGATACGTCCTTATTTGAAAACTAGCGGTCGCGCCCGGTTTCACCCGGGTGCAAAAGAACAAATGGAGGGTACGCAGTGCGCACGTTCATCCTAGTTTACCGAGATGAATACTGTGTCAAAGTTTAAAAGGTTTTGTCGGACGGACAAATTTTGAGTTACGTTTTTCATTGATGCCCCGCTCCTATTGGCCGTTGCGTGATATTATATAGCCTATGCCCTATAGCCTTCCTCGATAAATGCACTATCCAACAAAAAAACATTTTTTTCAATTCGAACTGTATAGTTCCTGAGATTAGCGCGTTCAACCAAACAAACTAACAAACTCTTCAGCTTTATATATTAGTATAAGTAGAAGATAGGTACAAAAAAATATAAACAGAAAAAGTTATGAAACTGAAAATTCGCTCTAGGAATCTTTAAAATTATTCAAATACAAACTAAGTTACGATTTTATTTATTTGTATTAATTGAGCTAACGTCTGTATAATTCATTAAAAAAACAGCTCTCACATGTATATGGATTTTGTAATCCGTTACTATATATACAGACACCGGACAACCACACGATATTATATGTAAAATATTTATAAACAAACTCTCCAGCTTTATATATTAGTATAGATTACTGTTTAAATAGGTTAGATTACGTGTGAATTAATTGATGTATTTTTTTTTGTCGTACAACTTTTTTTGTTACGCGGTTTTCCACCAAAGGAAGATGAAGTTTGCGAAACTGTTATTAAAAATAGGAATTAATTGCGGCAACCATAGTTTTTTTATTGCCCGATGTTCTTTCAAAAGAATAGTCACCTAGTAATATATTTTTCTCATCACAGAAACGTGTAACACCGTCCACACACGCCGCGCGGCAGGCATCGCGATTTAAATTTATTAATTAATGTACATTTTAAATTATTTAATTAACTCACAAAAACGATGAATCTACCTCCGTTTTGCGCTTTTAAATGTACGTTGATGAACAAATTTCAATCGACTTAGCACTCAGGATGCTCGTGTATCACAACGAAAATTCGAGATCATTCTAAAAAAAAACTTAATTTAATTTTGTCACAAAGCCATAAGCACTTTTACCACTTTGGCCCTAGCTATATTCGTGAATTGGAATTTTAATATTTTTTATAAAATTGGCATGCATAAAATTTTTATTGAATACTGGCCAAGCATGTTTTTATATTCCGGTATACAATATCAAATTCAAATATTTAGCTTTTTACATATTGGTATGCGCTCACAGCATTATAGATTTAATATATACCGTAATATAATATTACGTGTATGTGTGTTATGTCTGTTGTCCATTCCGTTCCTGCGATCCGGTAGGATACATGATGAAATTCCGGGCGTGCAATCGCCGGAGCCAATACATACCAACCCCGGAGTCCGGAAATATGTGATACCTCGTTCCAATATACTATACATGTTCAGTGTAAGTGGTTGTGTTCAGATATAAGCCTATACCCTGACCAAATAAGGTAACCCAATCAACACCTCAATAATCACATGTTCTCTAGTACGCACAACTTCTGTCTGACTTAGATATGCACAAAGTATATTGTGATTGGTTGTTTGAACATCTTATTCAGGCCGCTGCACACGAGGCTGGATTTGCCGCTAGATTTCTTGCTAAAAGACGTCTTTTCAAGCTTGCTTTGTAGGTAGGTTCGGTGCGCGCGCGGTGATAGAATGATAACAAAAGTGGACGTTTTTTTGTCTCTGAACAGAACAGTGTTTGTAGGCGTTTGTTTATGTCGCCCACGTGACAAGATACTGTTTCATGATTGGTTCTTGCTCAGAGCAAGCAGGGGATCCATATATTTAATACCCTCTATATTGCCAGCAAAGATCGGGAGAAAGACTTAAACACTACGGTGCAGATATTTATACGTCTGTCTCACTTATTATATTATTAGTCTCATGCGCATGTCCGTGAATGGATGCGCGTCAGTTGCAGCGTCAGTTTGCACATGGAACTAAGCTGTGAAAGGGAGGTGCTCTATTCAACTTACTAATTGTCCCACTACAGACGCGACACTTGCGCACAACGGGTCAAGTATAAAGACAGAGATAGAAACGCAGTCATTTGCTGTCTCACTTCATGGGCCACGCTTCCACTTACGGCAACTAGCAATATAGAAGTTATTAAATAATTGAGGGGACCAGGCAAGAAAAATAGTCCCTGTTCAAAAACCATCTTTGTGAACTAGCAGGCGAGCCCGCAGTGACGTCATTTCCAGCCTGCCGGCCAGCAGACGTCCCATCAGTGTTTACAGCGACATTGAGACAAAATTATCTCCGTAAGAAAAGTTCGAGGTAAAGATTACGGTCTCAAACTTTTTGAGAACGGCTCGATCGTATTTTTTTAATTGGTTACCTGGTACAGCGTGCGATTCGAGAATATCGCCACGAGGCAAACTCTGGTCCAGCAGAGTAGTCCATCGGGACGCCCATTCCAGTCGACGCCATAGCACGCGTACCAACTCTCCGACCGACCGACGAGGGCCGTCGGGAGTCGAATGAGAGGAGGGTAGTAGCAGGCCTGCCAACATCATATGACTGTGTATTGGCCGACATGACTGAAATAGTTGGGTTTGGAATTTAAATATGGCGTAGGAACGAACGGCTGGAATCCGGTCAAGCGAATTATATAATGCGAATTAAATTGTTTTAAAATGTTTAGAATTTTATTATTACAGCCTTTTGGTTGGCAGCATTGTGTCGTCGTCTTGCGTTCTTCCCCTATTTACGTAGATTTGAAACTGGTCTATCGTCAGTTCAAGTTTAGAATGAAAATTTTTGTTGGTTATCATATAATATATTAATACGCTAAGGTTAAAGATGTTTGCCTCCCTTTTTAGAAAAAACCACACAATTTCTCCACGTAAATTATATATCATTTTACAGATAATTGCTTGCTCTACTGACATCGACAACTAAAAAATTTATTGTTGCTTTTGTTCTTGTAAATTAATTAAAATACAGCAACGTCTGCCATCTGACGGTTTTAATTTTGAAACAACGTCAACACTTTGATCTGTCATCTGACCTTCATATTGTAATACAACAGACACAATACTGCATACTGCCATCTAACGGCTTTAATTTTGAAACAGCGAGCAACGCTGAACAACGTCACAGCACTGCTGCATAATGCCATCTGACGGCTTAGCTCAACGCTATTGCTACTTGCGCCTCTATATGACAATTTTAGTAAAATATTTTTTCGATCTGCCATCTGAGCTTCATATTGTAATACAACAACAAGAAGAACGTTATAAGCAGTGTGCAAAATTAGAAACGAATTTAATACCTGCAATCATATTTAAAAAATAATTTTGTAAAGTGAAAATTATTATACTTATTTAGTGCGAATAATTCTCACAGGTCACTCTAGTAATATAATATAATATTAATATTTGACATAAATGTGCTCTTTCAGTTTTTTAAAATATGGGTACAGATACGTTGAACATTGATCGTTTTTCCAAAAATCTTTGTTTATGCCACCGTCACTCGAGAATGGCTGGATTGATTTTGATGAAAGGTACACTAATACCCTGACTTACAAATGTACAGTATTCCAATTATACTCGGATTAACATATGGTGATTTTCAAAACCGACATTAACGCGAGTGAAGTCGCAGTCATGAAAAAAAAATGTTACAACCTTTAGCTTCCACCATAAAATGACCCGTGTCTGCCACCATTATAGCACCAAAACTAACATGAAATCATAACATGTTGACGATTATTATCACGTTCTATCCGGTAATTGATCTCTTGTCATTCAAAATATAATTATCATAACAGTTCATATTGTGACATCAAGATAAAAACATATAATGGATTGATATACAGTGACTCTTACAGATTGCGTATCACGATGCAGATTAATATGTTTTGTAAATACCGGGTGTTGCAGAAAAGATTGTCACTAGAACACAGTAATGCTAGATTACAGTAAGGGTTGTCAAAAAATCCGATTGGACAATGACCTTGCAATTTACCTCTAAATATTAAAAAAACGTGAAGAACTGCCGAAATTTAAAAACTATTTGAAAGAATTTTTGCTAACAAGCTCTTTCTATAAGCTACCCGATTTTCTGTTGAATCAAAAATGACTGTGTCCTTGATTGACCTACTAACGTCCTTGATGGAGTCACAATTGACAATTTGTATCCATCCACTGTGGCACCTCAATTAAATTATTAATTATTATTATTGTGAATAAACAAATTTCTCCATATGAAAAGCATTGTAGCGTTTTTAATCCTTCCTGCTCGAAAAATAAAATTGATCGGTCGAAACGATATTTAAGAAATATATATAATTTATTGCTTAAAAAAATGAAAAAAAAAACACGCTTATAACAACTCACTAAAAAGGTAGAAAATAAATTTCTTTCTTTTCTATAACGTGTAGAAGCGTGAGACACTCGATGAATTAGATGAATCATAGTGAGTGCCCCCTGTTTCTAAACGTTATTGAAAAGTATTTCACTATTTTCTACTTGTTATCGCGTGTTTTTTTTGTATTTTTTAACTTTAATATTGTATGGATTCAAAAACACTTCTACAGCTTTTTTTAACTGTCCTCAGTACCCTGCTTAAGGAATATGTATATATTGGCTTTTACTGAAAGCTCCGTATAATGGTATTTTTTTGTTCGTCGCCCTGTATAATTTTTGTGCATAATTATTAAGTGTAGATTAATACCTATGGCAGGCACCGTACTGCTACTAAATGCAATTGCTATAATCACATGTAACTTTATGTCAACAAGCCGTTTGGTATTGAGCATTGTTGAAATATCTAACAATGGACACACATTCTCTACATGCATCATGGTGATATTATACTGTACGGTGCTGGTCAAAAATATCTTATTGTTTTTTTTTTGTCTGCTATTTTCAGGTTTTTCTGAGCGATCCTTTTGGTGACAAAGCTAGGGATATCAATTTTCAAACGTTTTTCTCGAAAACTATTTAAAAGAAAATGTAAAAAATATATGTCATAATACTTATGTATTGTTGAATTCATGCTTCAGTGAGATTTCATTTGACATCCTGCAATAGGCACCTACCCTTCAAATTCTTTTCTTCAATCCAAGTGTGTAGGCTTTCACGGCCGGTGTTGATCTAAATCTTCTTGGTTTCCGGGCTTGTATGCCGTGGTCCATTAGTAATAAGATTTGGATCTTTTCTTCAATGTTCCAAATTACTCCCGGAAATTAACCCCCACAATCAAAAACGACTTTATATACTTCACAACTGCATTAATTGGGCTATTACACTCGATCTCTGTGCCAAATTTCAATATTTTTCATCAAATAGGTTAAGATAAAATCGCCTTTGACGACGGACGGACAAACGAACACCGACGTGTTTTGCACTAATGCATTATGAAAATTTCAATTCTTTTTCAATAACTTTTTTTATTTTTGCAATGAAATTTATGGATCAGCACAATATATTTCTTTCAGTAAAAATTGTCGATATTAATTTTTGAAATAATAGATATTTTTGTGACATTCTGTAATCATAACCCTAGTCGAGGTATATGTTATTTATATTATTAGATGTTATCTGTTGTATGTTTGATTTGCAGGACTAACATGTAGAGGGACATAGTAGTAATCATAAGAGGATGGATTACATTTTGATATGAATATACTCCGTTGCATATTTATTTGCCGTTGCGTAACAATTTAAAATTCAAATGGGAAAATATCCACTTTTCTGTCGCCTTAGTGTGCCTACTGCATAGTGTTTGTTTGTGGGCGTTTGTTCAAGTCGGCCACGTTTCCTGATTGGTTCTTACTCGTACCTAGCAGCGGATCTAGCAAGAAAAATAGCCCCTGTTCTTATTTTAAAACCTATCTTGTGAGCTAGCAGGCGAGCCCGCAATGACGTCATTGCCAGTTTCGTACCCAGCCCACCGGCCAGAGCTGATCGCTACAAAATAGCAATAATTTCTAACTGATTACTATGATGAACCGGTCAGTCCAAAACGACGTTACGTATGTTCTTACGTTATCGAAACTGCTGCAGTTTCGTAACTTACCTTTGAATGAAGCGCCATAACCTTACAATATTGCGGTATTGCCATGTTTATGAATTGCTACAAATTCTCGGCTTTGTTTTAGTTATTTCTATTAACATAAGCAAGCTTTATACGTTTTAGAAAAAGAAAAATGTTCATAGAATATTCGTTTATATTTCCTCAAAATATCAAAATCTGTTTGTCAATTCCAACGTTTTAAATGATGGAGTGCGTCAAAATCACAGATTCCCATGTCTCATGTTAGTGCAGCGAAATAAAATTATCAATTAATAACAAAAAATTCGCAGGTTTGTGGACAAAAGTTGTATTTATAAATGTACGACGTTTCGTCTATAAATTTAGACTTTTTCAAGTACAAATTGAAAATACATAAATTACTAACCATAGCAATTAACAAAAGTTAAGGTACATAAGATAAAAACATGGCAACAAGTTTATGTATAAATTTTTAAACAATAAAAATAAAAATTCGAAAGTTAGTTCAATTTCATAATATAGTTGTACTGACTACTTAAATTTTGAGTGTCTGTTCTATATTTCACTGCGATATTACGTTTCTTCCAATTTGACTCTTTATCTAATATTTGAACTTCCTTAAATAGAAATTCATGTCCAGTGTGGAAATGATGAGATGACAACTCGGTCTTATTATCACTTAATAAATTTATGTTTCTACAGTCCATTCTGTGTTGGTAAATTCTATGTTTTAATAACTGTCTTATTGGACACGATATCTAATATAAAAATTATCAATATCTTTTTTCAAAGTCAACCAAAGATTACAAAAATTTAACTGACTCATTTTTGAAAAGGTTTCGACATATTATCTGCAAATTTTCGTAATTTTCTGTTTGTTAAGTCGTATTATCACTTAATAAATTTATGTTTCTACAGTCCATTCTGTGTTGGTAAATTCTATGTTTTAATAACTGTCTTATTGGACACGATATCTAATATAAAAATTATCAATATCTTTTTTCAAAGTCAACCAAAGATTACAAAAATTTAACTGACTCATTTTTGAAAAGGTTTCGACATATCTGCAAATTTTCGTAATTTTCTGTTTGTTAATTTGTTCATCGTGAGTACTTTCTTAATGCGAATGAACAGTGGCTTGTCGGCGCTCGATCTCAACCGGGGTCCCGCAGAACGAGGGGAAATGTCGCGATACAATCGCCATCAGAGAGTGCCAGATTTGTTCGACCGATGACATTGTCCTTAGAGTGCACCCGGAACAATGACCCGTTTTATACAAATACGTTGACATGCTTTTAACCAGATGAGAGGGACTCTCTCTTCTATATAGTACAGCATCCACTTACATGGTAATATAGTACTGAAGCCATTCTAATGTTATGTAATGAAACTAAAGCGGCGTTCACAATAATTGTTTTTTGGCTGTTCATGTAGCGGACTAAGGTGGTGTAAAAATCAGCTGCGCGGAAACTTATATGTCTTATTTTCACTTTTATTCAAAATCAATTTGGTTTGTTATGCATAAGGTGTTCGCGGGTTCACGGCTTGGCGCCTGGACAGCGACTCATTCGGGAACACAGTGTGTGGTGACATTGTGGAATACAGACATATTAATTGTTCAGTGTTCATTATTTTATTATTATATATATTCTTCATATTAATCATTTTATATTAACTATTATCATATCCTATATTAAAACAAAATCAAAAATCTACAGTCCACTTATTTAAATATCGAATTGGGCTTTTGAATGAAATATTTTTTTGTCATAAATGGAAAGATCGTATATAAGTTTTATAACAAAACTATTTTTCTTTTTTTTATTTTCGTTATAATTCAAAAGTTATATCAAATTAAAAATACCTATATTTTTGTACCCCAGTTCCATTTTACCATTATGACGTCACATGTGTCAAAAACAATTTTAGTGCGTTTGCAGTCACGTGATTTTTTTAATATTTTATCAATTTTAAATTGCTTATAATTAATTTAAAAAAGTTTTTTGAAAGTTTTTCGCATCGATTATCAATATTATTTATAATAAAGTTTTAAAATACAATAAAAAAATCGATAATTTTTTTTTTTCAAAAGCCTAATTCCCATTAATTTGGAGACGACGAAATCGTTCAGATACTGACTTCTGTTTGCTGTAAATGCTTTGAAGTATAGCGGAAAGTTGGTTGGAACCGATATATTTTTAAGCAAAAAAGCATAATCGAAGTAAAACTTCTTACGTATGTAAGACATTTGTTTCGATTTAGTATCTAGGAACATCTGCCGATTTTATTTTAAAAAGTATGGCCGTTTAAAATTTTTTGTTGTGAGACTTTTTAAAATATGATTCTTTGAAACTAAGAAAGATATAGAAATGTGTTTGTTCCTACTGTAATTAAAGTTTTCTAAGTTTTAGATTTTTTGTAAAAATATTATTTATATTAATTTAGCGTTTTTTTCTTTTGTTACAGGTGAGTCAAACATTCCATTTGTCTTTTGAAAATGGCGTTAGCGAGTAAGTACGTATATCTAATGACTATAAAAACGTTTCGTCAAAATTTATATTTTTATTAATTATCAGTTGGAATTTATAAAAAAATAAAAAAAAACTGTGATTACTTACGATTAATATCATCACTTTTATAACTGCAAAAAACAAAACTGAACATTTAGCACAGACGATATAGAAAATGTATCGAACGTAAGTCTTACGCTTCCCCCGGGAGTTGAACCCGGTACCTTAACCGAGTTTAGTAATCTAACCATCACATCGCACTAAATACGAACTCGGAGAGCACACAACCTTCTACAATATTCTAGGTTGGCTATGAATATAGTACACGCCACAGATCTACAAGGTTCGGAAGTTAGTCACAAACAGCGTCGCAAAATCACATTTTATAGAGCCGTTGATACTCCCACCACCTCCTAGTTACCTGCACGAAACGTGCGCTCGTCGGTGATTGGCCGTGATAGTACAGTCGAGTACGCTATTGTCAAGTTGTTATTGCTGTTTTAAATGGCGTTGAGTTGCGAGTTTGTAGTTTTTCAACAGACTGTACAAACGCAAGCCTGCATTCGCATCTAACTTCCGAGCCTTTTAGATTCGTGGCGCGTACTATTATAACCCGACAATAAGTATAGAATTATAATAATGCGTTTAACGTCCGTTTCTCGTTTTCGCTTCATTACTATTTTCCATCTATCGCACTTCCCGTTATTTTCTACATTTTTCAACTTGAACTTAATTAATAGCAATAGACGAATGAAGGAATTTTAAGACATTGGGATAAGGTAGGCAGATTTTGTGCATAGGAGTTTGACAGGTAATCGGCCATGGCTTTGAATAACGAACTATCTCGATATTTATATCTGTAGTTATTGAGGAAAACCTCAACAAGATGGCCGGTACAAGAATTACAGTTTCTCGGCGAGAAGCAGCAGGAAAACATCCCAGCCATGTCTTCACCCGTCGAGATTCGAACCCGGCACCTCCCGAATGCGAGTCTAGTGCTCTCACCACTACGCCAAATAAGTAGAATTATTTGTTTAGTAGTTGGGTCTATTACATGTACACGCATATAGTACTACATATTATTATAGAAGAGGTACGGTGACAGGTCACATGCAAGGGAAACTTACAAATGTGTATACAAGGGGACATTATTTTGTCAGCGGTCGCCGCCCCAACATTTTACCACGCGCACAAATATAATACATGTCATAGGGTTGCACAACAACCCCGTTCCTAATATACAGGGGGCGGCTAACATTTTTTTTAAAGATCGGTGGGCTGGTTTCATTGCTTAAAAAACATTTTTTTAACACCACCAGAATTGTCGATCTGATATCTTTATATAAATATAAAAATTTCGTGTCACGATGTCTGCCTGCGCTAATCTCCGAAACCACTGATTTTAATGAAATTTTGTAAATCTGTCTTGCTTGATCCAACTTAGACTATAAAATAGTTTTTATTAAATATTTTCTACAAAATTACGGTGTTTTCTAAATAAAAAAAACTGTTTTAGTAACATGCAGCGACATCTATTAGGATTTGCTCAAAGCTATTAGTTCAGAAGCAAATCTGATAGAATTTGCTCAAAGCTGTTAGTTCAGACGCGGGACCGCAAACGAAATACATTTTGAAGAATTATATCTATCGCACCCGGGTGAAACCGGCATTTTGTACAAAATTACGGTGTTCTCTAAAAAAAACTGTTTTAGTAACATGCAGCGACGTCTATTAGGATTTGCTCAAAGCTATTAGTTCAGAAGCAAATCTGGTAGAATTTGCTCAAAACTGTTAGTTCAGACGCCGGACCGCAAACGAAATACATTTTGCAGAATTATATCTATCGCACCCGGGTGAAACCGGCATTTTGTATAAAATTACGGTGTTTTCTAAAAATAACTGTTTTAGTAACATGCAGCGACATCTATTAGGATTTGCTCAAAGCTATTAGTTCAGAAGCAAATCTGGTAGAATTTGCTCAAAACTGTTAGCACAGATGCCGGACCGCAAACGAAATACATTTTGCAGAATTATGTCTATCGCACCCGGGCCGGACCGATAATAAAAATAAGCAAAAATATATTTTTTAGAAAGGCGACTGTTCCATTTTTAATGCGCCCACTTGGCAAAAAATTATTGTATAAATGTTGACCTCAGTAATTTTTAGTTCTGCCACGTCCGTACAATCGCCACTATTTTTATCAATGTACGCGTCCATTCAACAGGGTTGCATATATATATTTTTCTCTGTCAATCTCATCCCCTTTCTCTCTATGCATTATCGGGGCAATTGATATAATTACATATGTTTGTAGTGCCCTATTGTGTTCACATAATATAGATCATACAGGCACAATGCACTGCTGTCAAGGACCGTGAAATTATTGTAATCTACGTACCTCTGAATACATTTCGAACCTTTTTTTCTATACGAATATTGTAAATTGTGGAATGCTCGCAACTTATTATTCGTTAATGTTTATTATTATTAACTACATAATAATAATAATGCACTTAATGCTTTCTTTTGTAAATATTATTGTTTGTATAAACCTATAATCGCTGTAGTTACCCAGAATTTTATTTAAAAAGTGTAACATTTTCATTTATGCATTGATATAAAAGTATTTTCAGAATTTCTCCGTCATAGAACGAGATCTGGTATTAGAAATATATAGGTACCCTCATCTGTTATTTGATAATGACAAAGATTATATGTTTGATAATATATATTCAATAAATAAAATTATCGACCAATTTTTCAGACAATATATTAACAAACAATATAAAATTAATACATTAACGTTTCAATCCGGATTTGGACCTTCTTCAGAATTGATCTAAAAAATATAAAAATAATTAATATTTAAATATAATTCGCTTTTTATAGAATTTTTCAAAATTAATTATGATTGTCAAAATAAAGAAAAATTTTTTTCATTATTTTGACAATCATAATTAATTTTGAAAAATTCTATAAAAAGCGAATTATATTTAAATATTAATTAGGTATTCTTATATATTTTTTAGATCAATTCTGAAGAAGGTCCAAATCCGGATTGAAACGTTAATGTATTAATTTTATATTGTTTGTTAATATATTGTCTGAAAAATTGGTCGATAATTTTATTTATTGAAGAGTTCTAATCAGACGTTAATCAAAGATTTGAATTAGAAATATATACCCTCATCTGTTATTTGATAATGACAAAGATTATATGTTTGATAATATATATACTACATAGGTTGCCTAGCTAAATCGCGTACCGATGCTGTTAAATTAAATAAAATTCTAATTAACTTTTTTGGATCAACTTCCCCGATTTTGTTAATCATAAAAATCGAGCCTAAGATGAGAGAATATATGACACAAATAAACTCAAAGTACACAGAATACAACTATTTACAAGATATGTTTATGTGGATGATCCATATTTATGTATAGAATCAATGGTATATTCTCACATTTTAGGCTCTATTTTTAACCGACTTCAAAAAAGGAGGAGGTTCTATGTTCGACTGTATATATTTTTTTATGTATGTTCGCCGATTTCTCCGTCAATTATGGACAGATTTTCAAATTTTTTTTTTATTCGAAAGAATGCACTTCCGAGGTGATCCCCATCGGAACCAAGTCAGGATCTGATGGTGGAATCCGGAGAAATCCAGGGAAACTCTCAAATTTCAATAGCACGCATACTTGGCCTACCCATTGCAATTATCTAACACTAAAAAAAGAAAAATAAAATATTTTTAACAAAAAAATTGAACCGACTTCAAAATATGCACTAAAAAGTAAAAAATAATTGCGTATTGAAATGTTTTGGAGTCGGTGTCAGCCAAAATGAAATCTATTCCGAGAACTAGAGACATGTAAGATTTAAATTGCTACTTTCGAATTCCGATGTGACGCTGACTCCAAAACATTTCAATACGCAATTATTATGATTCACAAAATCGGGAAAGTTGATCCAAAAAAGTCAATTAGCGTTTATTTAATTTAACAGCAACGGTTCGCGATTGAGCTATGTAACCCATGTGCGATTTATCAATGTACCTATATATTATTATATTATCTACCATATAATGTTTGTCATCATCAAATAACAGATGAGGGTATATATTTCTAATATCGAATCTTAGACTATCAAGTACGACTCTTTAACAAAAAAGAAAAAAAAAACTAAACAAGATTTATCTTTAGAACAAAGGGGTCTTGAAAATGTTCATCTTCTTGGTACTCAAAAGGTGAACATTTTTCAATCTCTTAAAAAAAAAACAATTTTTGTTTAGTTTTTTTTTTCAGAGAGTTTGAATTACGGGGTTAGACTGCTCCCGATGTATGGAAACTGCAATTGTATGATCACAATCTAAGGTCATTGTCAAATCAAATTTTTTGACAACCCTTTCAGCAACCCAGCCTTAGATAAATCTTTTAACGCGATACATTGACGTTAAATCACTCACGAATTATTGAGTATATTGGAGGAAGACGGTGTTGAATCTGTGCAATATTTGAAATGTCCTCCGCTGTATTAGAAAAGAGATATAGGTTTGCTCTATAGGTGGATATAGAGTAGCTGGCGTATTACATAAGAACTGCTTGATCAGCAGCTTTCGCTGAGCTTTTGCGTTCGGATTATGTTTGCTTCACGGTGGATTGGAAAAGTTCATTATTAATTGTATCACCGGATTAGTGGAGCGGTTTCAACGGTTGACTGCGTCTGTGTTTTAGGGATGACGAAACTCGTCAGTTTTTGGAACTCGGGTACTCGAGTCGATTTACGCGCACCCGGTTTTTACCCGTTTACTCGTCGATTAGGGAACGCAAGGGCGTAAATATTTTTTTTCTTGTGGGGAAGCAAAAAGATCAATATTTTTTTTAAGTTGTATTAATATCATACAAGAATACTCACGAAGGAAGGTGTCAAGCAAAATATTGATTCCTAAACCAATTTTACAATTTTTTTTTCGAGTAGTATTCCTAAATTTTATTTTTTAGCCGCAGGTATTTTCAGTTTTACTTTTTTATTATTATTATTCTGGGGGGGTAATTACCCTCTTTACGCCTTCCTCCTATCTACGCCCTTGAGGGAACAGCCGTTAGCGCAGAAATGTGGTATAAAACGAACATGTTGACTTTTTATCTCAAACCTATGACTTCAAGGATTGGCCAATTAATTAATAACAAAACATTAAAAAACTTGCCAAATATTTGAAGAGTTCTATTCAGACGTTAATCAAAGATTTGAATTAAAAAACGTGATTATATTTTTAGCTTTTGAGGCCTTAGCGAGCGATTTAGATACCTTCCCAGCAATGGCGTAACTATACCGGCCCGTGGCAAATTCATCGACTGGGGCCCTACTTTAATGTAAAAAAGCTTCACGTTGTAGTTTCATCTTTATAAATCACGAGTAGAGTAGATATTTGCACAATTCGTGTATGCTCTTGAGTTAATACCTAACCTTCTGTCCTAACGGCGTCTCGGGCTGGAGGCCCCCTCTGGACGCGGGCCCGTTTTGCCACCTTATTGTTACGCCACTGCTAGCCAGCTTGCGTGCTGATCCTCCACTATCGATAAATCGAATAAGTTATTTTTGATAAAAACCTCTTTAGAAAAGGTTCACTAAAAAGCATGAAATAACAAAATTTTGAGTATGACGCCTATTTAACAACTATCACGTTTTATGTACATTAAATAGTGTTATTTTACGCTTTTTAGGGACCCATTTTTGAAGGAGACTCAATTTTTTTAAAAGTTTTTTTATCTTAAATTTTTTACTGGTCTTTTTTAGTGTTTAATGAAACCAAAGACCAACGTTTACGCCACAATTACAACTTTAGCAATATTTCTTTGATTTTTGTTAATATTATCTAAAAAGTTGCTGGAGCGATTTTGCTTAAATTTATATGGAACCAACTTTGAGATACACTCTATCTAATAAAAAAGAATCATCGAAATCGGTTAACAGCCTGCAAAGGTATCGATGGAAACAAAAAAAAAATACGGTCGAATTGAGAAGCGTATAGTTTTTTTGAAGTCAGTTAAAAATATATATCTTAAGAACTTTTGAACGTTCGTAATAGTTTATTCGTCAAAACTACGAATTGGTTTTCTTGTTCAGAACGATTTTTTTCATAGACAGAAAGAAAAATGTTAATATTTTGAAATATGTATGTATGTACCCTTGTACATAGAAACAAGAAAAATAATGCGTTAAATTTTAATGCCTTTTTCCCTCTAGCCAGACGTTCATATTTTTGATCCCCGAGTTAATCTGCACCCACGCTCTGCTACCCATTTATAAGATGTACAGTCGACCAGAAAATCACATCAACGTCTGTTGCTTGTGCCGGCGAATGCAACTCAGCTGGTCGACCGCCTGGAAGGAATTTTATATTTGCTTCTTGTAGATATGGTGCGCAGTAGCGCCAAATAAATTTTACAAAAATATTTTTTTCCCATAATTTTGTGCAAGTATAATACGCGCCACGGATCTAAAAGGTTCGGAAGTTAGTCACAAACAGCGTCGCGAAGGCACATTTTTAGAGCCGTTGATACTCCCACCACCTCTCAGCTACCTGCACGGAACGTGCGCTCGTCGGTGATTGGCAGTGATCGCTCGTTGCTTTTGTCACTTGTCGCTTTCCTGCTTTAAAGTACAATCGAGTACTCTATTGTCAAGTTGTTATTGCTATTTTAGTTTTATTGAATTGCGAGTTTGCAGTTTTTCAATAGACTGTACAAGCGCAAGCCCACATTCGCATCTAAATCCGAGCCTTTTACATTCGTGGCGCGTATTATATAGTAGATTTTTTTTAGAATCGCGTTGAGCATTTAATAAATACTCAACAAATAATCAAAACACTTGAAAGTTCTACAAAATATTTCGACGATAGTTTCGGACATGCAATCAGTCCATCTTCAGGAGTACAGACATGTTACTAGTTAAGTAGTTTTAATTACAAAACAAGCGTCCGCTACCGGTGCGTTTTATACACACCACAATATGAGAACTCTCGCATACAACACGGTACGACAACTAGGCTGCCAGATATATAGCCACGAGGTACAATACAGTGCAGTAGTCCATTTAAACTCGTTGCAAATACACGCTTAGTTGGCAAACTGGCCGCGACGTTTGTCGATCTATGATCGCAACAGTTTTCGAACGGCTAAGCGGGAAAAATCGTCGAGACTCGATTCCCGTGATGCACTATTTACATACCTACAAGTTTGTACGGAACCCTCGGTGCGCGGGTCCGACTCGCACTTGGCCATTTTTTTTTATCTACCTACGTCACTGGTATGTAAAGTATACTAGTCACATACATTGTACATACATATAGGTACAATATATGTATGTATAAAGCATGACTCTGGTTTCTCTAAACCCATACAAAATCCTCTCTCGCTCTTTTCGTATTTTATCGGACTAAAGTATTTTCCATCGTCTTTCTCTCCACTCCACACTCTGCCCTCGCTTTCTACGAACCTATAATTTCCAATATTGTCGTCTCTTTCATTTACACAGTACATTACATATGTGCGTCTCGCTCTCTCTCTGTCATTTCTTGTTCTCTTCCCCGTTTTTGACAACAATATTCATTCGAATGCAAAAATAAGTAAATCCTCTAACGTTTTTTTTATGCCTTTATGTTTATAATTCTATTCAAGGAAAAATGCGAATAAAATGCGTAAATAAGCTTTTCGATGGTGAAAACTGCTTAAATGTGAAGAAAATTTGTCTTCTTTGTAGGTTACACATGTTTTTTTTTTCTTAGGACAGAGTTTTTTTTTTATTAATAACTAGCTGTAACCCGCGACTTCGTCCGCGTGGAATTTATATATTTGTTCAGTTCGCAGAGTTTATGAGATTTCCCTAATTTTTTTTTCTAGCCTAAGTTACTTCTCATAACATCAGCTTTGTGCCAGTGAATGTCCAATCAAAATCGGTCCAGTCGGTTCGGAGATTAACCGGAACAAGCAGACAGACGAAAACTTTAAAAATTGTTTTTGTTATAAGTGCCGTATATACTTTCATTACAGACACTTCAATTTTGTTTACTGTTTCTTATAGGAATTTTTATCTTTCAACATCTAATTAGTATTTTTAAATACATAACACGCTGCTCCAGTGCTCAATTTTTTACTGTGACATTGCTGCTAATTATTTACAAATACAATATTAATTAGTTCTGCTAATACGTAATAAGATAAGTAAAGCTTTGCTTTGTTTTCAAAGAAAACTAATCCAATAACGACCCATTTTTTTCTTAATTGAGAATAAAAAATAACGAGGTTACTAACTAGGTACTATTAAAAGTTTACATTTCAAATATTAATTAGCGCTTTACGTTGTGTTGAAAAAAGCAGTGTTTCGAATTATCAAAAAAAAAGAAGACTGTGCGTCATTTGACAAAAAAGTCCTATCATTTAATAATGTAATAAAGAGAAGGCTGAAAAGGCTCTGTATATAGAAAAGTGTATCCTTTTGTGATGAGAGAAGTGTTGCATTGACAAGAGAGAATATTTTATGTTTACTATACAGGAGAGAAAATGCCAATATGTCCGTCCGCGAGAGATTCAACGGTGAAATGGCGATTTCTCGTTGCTGAATGCGAAATGAAATTGAAATGTATTTGATATTGCGTGCATAAAACCCATATATTTAATAATTTAATATATGAATCATTGTTTATCTTCTCAATGTGCGGTGAGTAAAGGCAACAAAGCGTATCGAAAATATATCTGCGTCTCTTTCTTCGATGTAATTCTCTGATTTCTCCGATGATCGGATTGGTTGATGTACTTGCATTCAATCTGAATAAAGTATCTCTGTTTCAAAAACTTTGTCACATTAACATGGGCATACCCAGCTTTTGGCCCAGGTGGGGGCAAATTAGAAATTTCTTAAGCCGGGTCCCAAGTGCTTGTTTTGCGCTCCTGGATACGCCAGTACATACGGCTTAAAAAAGATAGAAGTATGTTTGTACCCTAATGGTTCGATTGCGATTTTACTCCTTTTAGAATAAAAGTTTATGATAAAACCATAGAGATTACAATAGAGTAGGCGAGAGCAGCTAAAGTGTCTGCAATTAAGAGAGAGAAGAGTTCTTTATTAATTATTTTGAAAGAATTTATATAAAGCGAATTAGAAATTCCAAATCCGGATCGAAACGTTAATGTATTAATTATATTTTTTGTTAATATATTGTCTGAAAAATTGATCGATAATTTTATTTATTGAAGAGTTCTAATCAGACGTTAATCAAAGATTTGAACAGTTCTTTATCCCTAGGGTCTAATGGTGCAAAACAATGCTGATTTCTGGTTTTCTGAGGACACTTTCACTTATGGCTAGCGTACTCTAGTTACTTTTGTGACATAAAACAGTTACTTTTTAGCCGACTTCAAGAAAAAAAGATGATTCTCTATACGATTTTTTTAAAATTATTTTTTGGATGTCTGTCTGTCGACATCTTCGCCGGCTGTGAACCGATTTCGAGGATTCTTTATTTTTGTTTTATAGAGTATGTCTCAGAGTTGGTTCCATGTAGATTTTAAATCGGTTCAGCAACTGTTTAGAAAATTAACAAAAATCAAAGAAATATTGCAAAGTTGCCGCCGTGAACGGTTTCTCTTCGGTTTTATTAGACACTGAAGAATTATGAATTTTTTCATAACGCAC
The DNA here is from genome assembly GCA_963575645.1 of Xanthostigma xanthostigma. NCBI lineage: Eukaryota > Metazoa > Arthropoda > Insecta > Raphidioptera > Raphidiidae > Xanthostigma > Xanthostigma xanthostigma. The sequence goes on along the minus strand of OY754469.1, from coordinate 9,272,630 downwards.
CGAAAGAATTGTAACTTTAAAAATCGTGCAAATTCTCTATTGCAGGGGTTCCCAAACTTTTAATAGTTGTGACCCACTTTTTTAAAAAAAATGGTTGTCTGTAAAGTCGGTTTTCGGACGATAGTTTTACGTGATAACGTATTCCGTAATACATAACCTAAATTCTACATATAATAATTATAATAATTCGAATCTATGATATTGCATCTTTCGCTTCAAATTTAGGTTAATTTTATGTATTAAAATACTCACCACCTATAATAATAATTGTTTTTTTTAACTTTCTTTCTTTCGTATTTATTTTAAGTCTCAAAGATTAATTGTCATAATATTTTGAAAACAATTGTTTCACTGTTTATATAAAATTCCAAAACCTACTTACAATATTTAAGTATTTTCATACGTCAAAAAATTGATTTTTATAATGATAAAATTTGTATGAAAACGATTTTTTCGAGACATGAGACCTAGCTAAAACGATTTTTTGCCCCCCAGAATCCCTTTTCAGTAAATTTCATCCAAATCGTTAGGGCCGTTTTCGAGAAAAGCACGCACAGGGTCAGGCGGAACGTTAGGAACGTTACACTTTTTCGTGCATGCAGCCGGTGTTTCATCAATTTATAAGATTGGTGATTCATCAATTTATAAGACGTTATCACGTCAAAACTTAATTTACATCGACCCAGTTCATTCCCGGCACACTGAATTTTTCAGAATTACGTGACTAGCCGGAAAAGATATCTCAAAAAAAAAAAAAACTTTTTATTTCATTTCCTTTACATTTATTATAACGGCACCGCTACGGACAGCACACATTTTTTCCAAAAATATACATTCAAGATACTGTCGCGACCCAGCAAAAATCGACTCGCGACCCACCAGTGGGTCACGCCCCACAGTTTGGGAAATATTGCTCTATTGAAATTATCTGATTCACCGATTACCGAATAGCAGCACTAAACTCGTAAACTTGTGATGAATATAAAACTAATTATTTTTTTAATTATAAGACTGAAACGATATTACGTATATACCAAAGCTCTGTACACGAGTGGAAGCTTGCAAACAAGAGGAGAAAAGAATGGCACAGCGTACATAAAATAAGTTAAAAAAAAAACTATTTCGCACAGTTAATTACTGTGTAGTGTAAAAGTAACTCTATAACCGGACAAAGAGAGTAGATTTTCTGTCAGTCAGGCTTTGGCGATTGAATGTGCAACTTTTTATTGTAATTATTTTTTGCGGAAATATCACTTGTGTAAGCCTTTTTTTATGTCGCGTTTTTTGTCTGAGGACATCGATGGTGAATGTCCAAAAAGACGTAAGTGTCATTTTGTAAATTTTAAAAGAGGACCAAAAACGTATTACGCTCCTATATAGTCGATAGTGTATTATTACGTTTTTTAGCCATGATATTATTGTGGAAGCTTCATGGCTAAACCCTTTTACCAGCAGTTTTTCAAAAAGTATAGCGATTTACTACATCATCTCAAGCACATGCCGTTTTACCAGATTGTGTCCGAACTAAGGAAAATAATAGTTAGATCTAAACGCAGTTTTTCAAAACATTTTCCGTTATCGATTATGCCTTTTTGTCCATTAACCCTCAATATGCATATGGTTCGTATTATAATAGTTATTGGCGTAACTAGTAGTCTAAGTCATTCATCGCGCTGACAGGTCATGACTTAGCCTACAAGTTGTGCCCATAATTTTATTCAACAATTGCGCGTTATTCATGTTTTAATTATAATGAGATGTTGTAAATATCTATTTATTTCTTTATAAAAAAAACTGTCAATACTAACAGCACCAAACAGCACGATTCAATGTTTTGGTTTGAGGTTAGCCGGTTATGAATAAACTCCATGTCGAAAACATTCGGCCTCTCAATTTTAGCCTCAATGGGTAACAACGGAGTTGTTGTTACCTACTATTTCGTTACGACTCAGAAAATAGTTACGTTTATTTTCATTACTACACAATGGCCGAGCTAGTAGGAATCTTCATTGAGTTATGACAAGTAATTGTCACCAGTCGATAAATGGCTATTTAGGGTTCGGTTTTTAGGCATGATAAAACATGAATAACGCGCATGAGTTGAATAAATATGATACTGTTACTGATTTTGAAATAAATAGTTTGTATTTTGGACACAAGTCTAGTATTTTATCTCGATGTAAGAGAGTTCACTGTACAAACATATATATCTCCTATAAATAATGCATTCGTGCATGCATATTAAATATTTGTAGCAAAAGGAGTCGTATTTCTAAAGGCCGGAGGCCTGCATCTGGAATGAGAAAAAAGGCAGTAGTGAAATGTACATTGTGCATTTTGCAGCAACGGGACCATTGCTTTTTGGAAAGTAAATACTTTTGGACATGTCTTCGGAAAAACTTAACATTTAAATGAACGTAAACATCGTTCAAGAGTAGTTATTGTCATCAGATCGTTTTAAAAAGAAACGTTTTGCATTTTTTTAACCCTTAATTATATGTTTAAAAATTATTTTTCTCAAACTGTTTCTTAAAATTTATAATCTACTAGCGGTCCCGCCCGGTTTCACCCGGATGTAAAAGAACGAATGGGGAAGGGAGGAACATGAGTACACATATTCATCTTAGTTTACCGAGATGAATGCTGTGTCCAAATTTCATGATGATCGGAGTTACCGTTCAAAAGTTTTTGTCGATAAAAAGCAGTATTTATACTTTTTTAAACTAATAATTTTTTTTAATTAATTAAATAATATTAAAATAAATTTAAATGTATGCCTTAGAAGAAAGCAATGTAGAAAATAAAAAAAAATAAAAATGTATTCGCCCAACGTAGGCTCGAACCCACGACCCTGATATTGACAGTCGTGTGCTCTACCGATTGAGCTAGCCGGCGTTGCATTCTTACAACGCTAATATGAATATATTTAGTTAGTGCATTTCACCTGAATAGAAGCTTATTTTTGAGATACATTTTGCAACATTTTTCATTAATGCTCCGCTCCTAATGGTCGTAGCCTGATTTTATATAGCCTATAGCCTTCCTCGATAAATGGGCTATCCAACAAAATTTTTTTTTCAATTTGAACCAGTAGTTCCTGAGATTAGCGCGTTCAAACAAACAAACAAACTCTTCAGCTTTATATATTAGTATAGATAGATTGGAATGTGAAAAGTTGATCGACACATTGAAACCCCTTCGCCAAATTTATTAAATCACACAGTGTCGTTCCGTCTGTATTTATTTTCATTATATAGTGACGTCATTTCTTGAGGCTTACCTTTTTTTCTATTTAACCCAAAAATAGTATCAGTTTAACACACAGCGGCGTATATTAGAGATCAACTGCTTTCCACGTTTTTTTTTTATGCGTTACGGAATCTTCAAAATGAAACTCCCAGTGAAATCCGTGTTCTATAGTGTTACATAACGTAAGTGTGACAGCTGCTTGTCCTGATTATACATTAAAACTGTTTTAATTAATTCCGTGCGATGTAGAAGCATTGTGTTAAAACCAACTGACTGACAGTGCAGTTCTCTCAACGGACAAGACCTGTTTTCATTAAACATGCTGCCTAATTGTTACACGGAACTAGTGGGAGATGAAAATAATACACCGTTTTTTCAAAAAAAACGAAAGAAATGATGCTGAAAATTTACAAGTTCATTTTTATGAAAAGACGTCTTAATCAAAATATTTTACACATGTGGTTTTATTTTTTACTTGTACAATTTTGTAACCATTGTTCGATTGAAGCGTTTCGCGTTCATTATCTTACCGAAACAATTCGAACGTTAAAAGAGTGTCTGTTGGGAACATTTTCAGTTACGAGCGATTGTTTACTCGCTGGGAATTATAGAACTTGCTCCCCGATCAAATTTTTTGACAGAAGCATCATTGAATTGAAATACAAATAAATAGTAACATATAACATAGTAGGATTCTCCTGTGTCTTGATTAGTGATGTGCCGGATCGTTAAAAATGTATATCCGCGGATACGGATCTGAATACGGATATTTGGTTTCAAGATCCGCGGATACGGATACGGATCTTAACTTCTTAGAGTACGCAGCGGTAAATATTTCACATCGACCTTTGGAAAGAGACTATCTGTTATGGGAAAAAGTTATTGACCTCTTTAAGAGTTAACTCTCATAACTGATTGTCTCTTTCCAAAGATCGATGTGCAATATCTCATTATAAAGATAGTTTTTTAGTACCTTTGGGCTATGTACTATTGGTATGGTATTCACTACGATAAATGTTTGCAATATAAAGGTGCCAAATACGATTTTAAAAAATAAAAAATAATCTGAATGGAATTCAAGTTTTTCATTATTACCTAATCACCTATACGATATATATAAAATTTCATCTGTGAATTGAAAATTAGTAAGGTATAAGATCCGCCAAAAACTAACGGATACGGATCTTTCTTCTCCCTCGGATATCCGCGGATACAGATACGGATATCCGGCACATCACTAGTCTGTATATATAGTAACGGATTACAAAATCCACATACTGCGAGAGTTGTTTTTTTTTAATGGATTATTCAGACGTTAGCTCAATTAATACAAATATATCAAATCGTAATTTAGTCTGTAATTGAACAGTTTTTAAGATTCCTAGAGCGAATTTTTCATCACGCCAAAATAAGTATAGAATTTCAAAAATTTTTACTTCCGTGTAAAGAACAATACACACTTTGGCAGGTTCCTCTGTAGAATTTCATGATACGATAGCGGTACCGGGTGATGCATATATGTGTGTCTAATAATCATACAATAGAAGGACGCCTGTTCGAATCTCTGTACCAATTCATCTCCTGTGAACCGTACGTATTATACGTCAGTGTGCGATCATTCATATATGAATAGAAACGTTATTCATAATGGAACGGCACTATACTGCAATATGTACATTCGCTGAAACGGTCTGAAAACTCCTACAGCCATTAATTATTATTTTCAAGAAAATTTTTACACTCAGACTTGTCAAATTGCGTTCATAGCGAATACCATAATTTCAGAACGTTTTGTTTAGTTATCTATCATATATTACGCTAAGGTTAAGAATGTTTGCCTCCCTATTTAGAAAAAACCTCACAATTTCTCCATATAAATTATAAATCATTTTACAGATAATTGCTTGCTCTACTGACAACGACAACTAACAAATTTATTATTGCTTTTGTTTTTGTAAATTAAATGCTGAACAACGTCTGCCATCTGACGGCTTTAATTTTGAAACAACGTCAACACTTCGATCTGTCATCTGACCTTCATATTGTAATACAACAGACACAATACTGCATACTGCCATCTGACGGCTTTAATTTTAAAACAGCGCTGAACAACGTCACAGCAATGCTGCATGATGTCATCTGGCTTAGCTCAACGCTTTTGCTACTTGCGCCTCTATATGACAATTTTAGTAAAATATTTCTTCGATCTGTCATCTGAGCTTCATATTGTAATACAACAAAAAGAAGAACGTTATAAGCAGTGTGCAAAATTAGAAACGAATTGAATACCTGCAATCATATTTAAAAAATAATTTTGTAAAGTGTTAATTATTATACTTATTTAGTGCGAATAATTCGCACAGGTCACACTAGTACTAATATATAAAGCTGAAGAGTCTGTTTGTTTGTTTGGTTTAACGCGCTAATCTCAGGAACTACTGGTTCAAATAATTTTTTTTGTTGGACAGCCCATTTATCGAAGAAGGCTATAGGCTATATATCACGCTACGACCAATAAAAGCGGAGCATCAAAGAAAAATGTTGCAAAATGTACCTCAAAATTAACGTCTATTGAGGTGAAATGCCCTAAATATATATTCTAATATTTCAATATTAACGTCGGACATTCACAAGCCCGGCTAGCTCAATCGGTAGAGCATGCGACTCTTAATATCAGGGTCGTGGGTTCGAACCCCACGTTGGGCGAATATATTTTCATTTTTTTTTATTTTCTACATTACTTGCTTACATTTAAATTTATTTTAATTTTATTTACGACTAATTAAAATTAAATACATCTAATTAATAGCTTATTTGAAAACTGTTACAGTACCTATATAATAATAATTTTCCTACAGTGTTTTCAATAAAATATTTATTATATATTATTAATTCCAGTAATTATTGATTTAAAATAAATTTATTATCTATATAGGTACTTATAAAAAGTATAAATACTGCTTTTTATCGACAAAAACTTTTGAACGGTAACTCCGATCATCATGAAATTTGGACACTACATTTATGTCGGTAAACTAACATGAATGTGCTACTCAAGTCCCTCCCTTCCCCATTCGTTCTTTTGCACCCGGGGGAAACCGGGCGGAACCGCTAGTAAATAAATATTCATCAAATGTTGAAGTTGATCTTCACTCCAAAAAGGCCAGATAAGTCAATCACCAGACCCAGAGGACTTTAGCTTTTAACGGTTTTAAAAAGAATAAAAATGAAATAACACTCAAATCCATGGCACTATTCCTCAAATGTTAAAGTTAATCTTCACTCAAAAACGGCCAGATAAATCCATCACCGGACCCAGACGACTTTAGCTGACTAATTTTAAAAAGAATGAAAATGAAATAACACTCAATTCCATGCAGCGTTGCCAGACGTCCCGATTTTTAAATCAAAATTAAATGTCCCGCGCGGGACAGGCTCAGTCCCGCTTTTCGGGGATAACTCGGGTATAACTTTAAAAGAAGTTAAATCTTCACAGGAATATCATGAATAAGTAATTCTTATAAATAATTATTCTCTTATTGTAAGTTGCAATTAATTGTAACTCACTCCACAGACTATTGTTTGAAACGCCATATTTTTGTAATGAATAAAACTTTTTTGATTTTGATTTGTTTTTTTTTTTTTTATTCTGAAGACGAATAAGACAACTATTTAACGATAGGGTAAATCTGATTTAAAATATTAGATTCTAATTAAAATACATTTTCTATGACTATTTTTGCTATCTATTGTCACGTAAACGTAATTTTAATTCAAATAAAAAGATAAATATGTATTTGAAAACTTCTGATTATATACGTTTTTTTACTATGTCCCGCTTTCGATGAAAGAATCCCGCTGTTTTCACTCAAAGAGTTCCAAAATCCCGACTTGGCAAAAAAAAACTGGCAACGATGCTAGAGTACATTAGTCATAAGTGAAAGTATCCTCAGAAAACCGGAAATCAGCATTGTTATGCACCATTAGGACCCTAGGGATAAAGAACTGTTTTCTCTCTTAATTGCAGACACTTTAGCTGCTCTCGCCTACTCTATTGTTATCTCTATTGGTTCTATCATATTCTTTTATTCTAAAAGGAGTAAAATCGCAATAGAACCATTACGGTACAAATATATGCTTTTATCTTTTTTATGCCGTATGCACTGGCGTATCCAGGAGGGCAAAACAAGCACTTGGGACCCGGCTTAAGAAATTTCTAATTTGCCCCCACCTGGGCCAAAAGCTGGGTATGCCCATGTTAACGTCATAGAAAAAGACAAAGTTGAAACAGAGATACTTTATTCAGATTGAATGCAAGTACATCAATCCTATCATCGGAGAAATCAGAGAATTACATCGAAGAAAGAGACGCAGATATATTTTCGATACGCTTTGTTGCCTTTACTCACCGCACATTTTCTAATGAATAAAACTCTTTTGATTATGATTTCTGTATTTTTTTTTTTTTTATTCTGAAGACGAATAAGACTCAACTATTTAACGATAGGGTAAATCTGATTTAAAATATTATATTCTTATTAAAATACATTTTCTATGACTATTTTTGCTATCTATTGTCACGTAAACGTAATTTTAATTCAAATAAAAAGATAAATAGGTATTTGAAAACTTCTGATTATATACGTTTTTTTACTATGTCCCGCTTTCGACGAAAGAATCCCGCTGTTTTCACTCAAAGAGTTCCAAAATCCCGACTTGGCAAAAACAAAAAAACTGGCAACGCTGATTTCATGCCACGGTGTGGTTTAACAAATTACGTGGACTTCGTTGCGGAACTTCAACTGCTAGCAGAGAGAGCCACGCTTGTCCCAAGTCAATAACCTATTCTGTTGTCGACTGTGGCTGTCACAGCCTGTTGATTTCGCGGTCCATTGCTCGAAGGATTTATGTGTCAAGTCCAGAACTGGGTAGGTAGGTGAGTTAGGTGAATCACACGCAGCACACACCTATTTTATCTCATCGCTCGTGCGTTTTTTTCCCATCGTTTTTTTTATGCTCCTACATAATTAATTTGATGATTAACACTTTACACAAAAACTGTATGCTTGAAACTTGTACGGAATATCTCGGCGCTAATTAATTATATATATAACATGATCGTGTGTTTCGTAAATACTGTCAGATGTATGGTTGAAGCTGTTAGACTGCACACAGTTTGGGTGTAACCTCAAGAGCATTATCGATAATAAGTGTTAAATAATTTTTTAGATAAGCAATCTTTTATTTGTTGAATATATATCAATATTTAAATAACTCGTTTTAAGTTTTAGATTGGCGTTAAAAGTATTAGTAAGTTTGTTCCAAGCAGCCGTGGACGGTAATAAAACCGTACACAGTCTTGTCACTGCGCAAGACTAATTTGCGCACTAGCTCAAAAATCGATACTGCGCAAGACAGTCTTGAGCAGTAACAAGACTGTACGGTTTTATTACCGTTCGCGGCTGCTTGGAACAAACTTATTGTTTTTCTAATCTGACTATTGGTGAAGATGTCAATTTCAGTTTATTATGCAGAAAATATATACATACTTGCGGTCCGTCCCGGTTTCACCCGGGTGCGATAGATATAATGTATTTCACTTGCGGCCCGGCGTCTGAACTAATAACTTTGAGCAAATTCTATCAGATTTGCTTCTGATCTAATAGCTTTGAACGAATTTTATCAATGTCGCTACTTGGTACTAAAGCAGTTTTTCTTGGTCTGCTTCTGATATAATAGCTTTTAGTACATTCTACCAGATTTGCTTCTGAACTAATAGCTATGACAGTAATATTGTGTGTGGGTGAGATTTCCGCTCCGCCCATTAATAATATAAGCCACGCCGCCACTGGTGTAGTCTGGTGGTCATGTGGAGAAACAGAGGCAAAATGGCAGCGGAGCGTATGAACTATGAAGTAGTGTTCATGTTGAAAAAACTTAAATTAATAAATATGTTGAATTAAATAATATTTATGTTACAAACTTACGTTAACAAATATGTTGAATAAAATAATAATTGTTACAAGATTGTTTATATGGCACATATTTAAGAATCAGCGTGTAATTAAGAATATTTAATGCTACATTATAAAAATGTTATTTTGACCGAAGCCGTTTACAAAATAATAATCTTGTGTATAGTTCGGTTAAAAGGATTGTAAATAATGCAAAAAGACAATATTATTTATGACGCTCGATTCCCATGTGGTGACATGCATATTTATTTATAAGATTTAGGAGTCGGCGTAATTTGGAGCGGTGCCAATTGGAAATGTCCAAATTTATTAACCGTCATGAGTACTGCGAACATAAACCAGTCGTTTATAATATCTGCCGGGTCGTAATTATTGTTGTCAGTGGCGCGTTTTTTTTACCATTCCAACCCACAAGTGGGGAACGGTACTAGTTTAGGTTAAAAATCAATGCTCTATCTTTTTTTATATAATAATGGTATACTGTTCATAACGGCTTATTGTTCTATTTATTTTTTCAAGCAAGTTTTGTTAAGAATTTTTTTAAGTAAAACTTCTTTACGCACGCTTGACTTGGGGAGTAAGCTGGTGAGTGCCTGACGAGAGATTTACGGAAGTATGATCGGGCGAGGCGAACGGAAGTTGAGAGGGAGAGATATAAGTTAGTGAAGATAGAATAAGGATGACAAATACTTCACTGACTACTGGCGCAATCGGGTGGCCGAAAATATAAGCAGTACTAACAATAGAATGACACATACTCTACTTGCCAGTGGCGCTATCGGGTGACAGAAAAAAGTTTTGTAAACCTACTTTAAATAATATTTCATAAAGATTTACGCTTAAAATCCAACGAGAGCTAAGTATGCAATGTATTACATTTGATTTCATTATCTTTATGCTTATATTTCTTTATTCTTACATTAGACTGTTCATTTCGTTTTTGAACAATTTTATAAATTAATATTTTGTTCAATACATTAAATATTCTAGGTTTAAAGTGATTAAAATTGTAAAATCATTTTAAAGTTCATATTTTGTGAATTTTCGGTGAATAATAACAAATTATGGCAGGAAGAAGTTTTACTTCAGTCGTGTGGTCTAAAACACACTCGTTTTTTTTTGTTTAATCTGGGTCTGAAGAGTCAAATCAGATTTTCTGCAACGGAGCAAAAATCGCAAACAACAGCTTTTAAAATCTAATGTGAATGTATTAGTTGGCTTTTTTTAAAAGAACCGTTTGTTATTAAATCAGGAGTCGAGAAAATACGTTCATTGTAATTTTAAAAAACCCACGCCACTGTATTTTGTTCTGACAAACTGTTATTTGATATGAATGCAGTTAAAATCTGACGCTATATCTCTAATATTTTATTTTTGTTAATGTTAAGGACGTTCCACAGTTCTATGAAGAGAAAACATTAAAAACGGTATTTTATATTGCAGGGGACATATTTTACACCGGGAATTGTATTTGTATGTAGCGTTGTTGTATTCTAGACGTCTCACAACTAAAGATGATTAGCGAACAGAAATGTTGGTCTGGAAATACAAAATCTCAAACTTTCTTTAAAGGATTTGCCATTTAGAGCGGTGATGTTAAATATATGGCCTGCGAGCCGCATCCCTCAAGCCATCTCAGTACGGCCCGCGACCAGAATCTATCCAGTGTGGATTTTAGACACCTGGCATCAATGAGCTTATCGAAAACAAGATACTTCAGGTGTCTGGATCCTCAACCTCAAGATAATTTATCTTTTTTATTGCCTTTATATGAAAATTGATTTAAACTAAATACATTAAGATTTTAATTTAGTAGGTATTGTAACGGAACAAGCCTCCGCCATTGGCGATGGTGAAAGCCTAAGGCCCGGCCGCGTCAGAGAACGCCGGGTTCGAGACTGAAGGTGTGTGAGGAATGGTTGGACAGAAGTGAGACAGAGGAAATAGGAAGAATGAACGTGACAGCACAAATTTTACTGTTTTTACATTCTTGATAATTTGGATGGAACTCATTAAAAATTTTGTAAAATAAAGCATACATTATACTGGTGCCCCACGTTGGGCGCCAGTATAAGGTATGCTTTATTTTACATATATTTTACAAATTCTACTGTTTTTCACATTCTTGATAATTTGGATGGAACTCATCACTAAATTTTGTAAAATATATGTAAAATAAAGCATACCTTATAGTATGTGTTTTAGTTAATATAATATATTAGATATCGTGTCCATCGAGATAAAATAATTAATAAGAAAAATCGCAGGATTGTGGACAAAAAATTAGATTTATTAATGTACGACGTTTCGTCTATAGATTTAGACTTTTTCAGGTATAATATGAAAATTCAAAACAATAATTATGAAAATAAAAAATAGTTACTAACCATAGCAATTAACAAAAATTAAGGTACCTACATAAGACAAAAAATCTATAGACGAAACGTCGTACATAAATCTAACTTTTTGTCCACAATCCTGCGATTTTTATTAATTAGTTTTTAATTTTCGAGTCTTACTTACCCTAATAAATGGCTTATTAGAAAAATCAGTCTTAGAGTATTATTTTTTTAAGCATAGTATGACAGTCAGGGGAAACAGGGTCCGGACGGAAGGGGGGCCCAACAAAGGCTAGGACAACTTTAAAAATTGGTGACCACTGGTCTTAAATAAATTTCAAAAAAGACAATTTTATACATTGTCTTTGACGTAACATTATAAACCTCTCTGAAAATCTTAGCGTTAAATATTTGTATGAATAGTTATTTTATATGTTTGTTTCGGTGATATTTTGACATATTTATGAGAAAAATGTGATGATAAAAATGCTGACTAATTATTTGAGTTAGTGTCAAAATATTTACAATGTAACACAAGAAACATTATACATTTATTGATTTATTCATAGGAAACGGTGCTGGAGTTACTTGAAGTCAAATAATAAAACTATTTCTGCAGTTAGAAGTTCGTGTACCCTACTTCAGGTGTATTTTTAGGTTAATACATTGGTGATGTTCAAGTTACTTTGTGAAGGTGTAGTATAACATGTCATTTATGAGTCGCATTGAACATAGACGAAAATAAAAAGATAGAAATCTCAACTAGGGTTTATACAAAAAACCACTTTTTGAAAAAATGGTTTTCGAATTCTAGATTTGCACAAAAAAAATCGGTTTTAGCCAATTTGAATTTTTAAGAATAACCTCAGGTGTAAGTCGTATAAGTATAAACAATATCTCACAGATTTATATTTTTTTTTTAAACAGAAAAATTAAGAAGAGACCCTTCTTTCAAAATAGGAAAGTTTTTGAAAAAAAAGTTTGGCTCTGTTTCATTTGATATTAAGCATACTTATAAAAAAAAGTCATTCTGAATCGATTCCGACCATCCGCAACCCTATATCTCTTTTAGTTTCGGCGATAATATAGCCAATTTAAACTGTTTAAATTTTTATACATTTTGAACCGTCATAGCGTCTAAACTAATCGAGATACGAATATGCGCTTAAGCTTAATCGATTCAGCGTACCTACTTTTTTTCTATAAGTCACGTCAATATTAAGCATATCTGAGACATTTATATATTTTTTCAAATATCATGCATGTTTTCATGTGTTTCTCAAATCTGCAATTTTTTAAGACACTAAACGATTTTTGGCGTGTATTATATTAACCGAGTTTATAGAAAAAGTCAAGCTGAATCGATTTCGACAATCCGCAACCCCGTATAACCTTTAGTTTCAGAGATATGAGCGTTTATTTATGGATATCGATAATAATGATTTTGCGATAAATTCCTGTTGCGAGAAATAGTCACGCTATAAACTGTCGCGCCACGAATCTAAAAGGCTCGGAAGTTAGATTCGAGCTTGCGCTTGTTCAGTCTGTTGAAAAACTACAAACTCGCAACTCAGCAAAACTAAAATAGCAATAACAACTTGACAATAGCGTATACTCGACTGTACTTTAAAGCAGGAAAGCGACAAGTGACAAAGGCAACGAGCGATCACGGCCAATCACCGACGAGCGCACGTTCCGTGCAGGTAGCTGGGAGTATCAACGGCTCTAAAATTGTGCCTTTGCGACGGTGTTTGTGACTAACTTCCGAATCTTTTAGATCCGTGGCGCGTATTATACGACGACGCTAGATATTATTTAACGACAGAAGAAAGAGCCGCTTCTGTCATGCGAATTTCTAGTTCGTATTTCTCCATGTTTTCGTCGTGCGTGTGTGTGTGTCTATATAGGCGCGCGAGAGATCGGGTAAGTGAAGCGTAAATCTGATTTGGCGCACGCCGTCGTTACACACTGTCCCCGTCTCGCTCACACTTATTTGAACAACCCCCCGGCCCCTTATCTGTGACGGTGGGGGCGGCACACACGGCCTTTGATCTCTCTCTCTCTCCCAGCTCGCCGCCCGCCGCTGAATGCAAAACCGCCCGACCCTGAGGGAGGGTGCCTTGTGCCTCTCTCGCTAGATCGACGGCTCCTGTCGTCGTTCAGAGATGTGTATACGATATCACGACGAGAATAACCGTCACCAGGTACGACGTGGGTTTACCGATTTTCCGGAAACAAGAACGTCGAACTACCTACGGGGTTTTGCGTGTTCTTGGAAGGCCCGCTGCTCTCTTCGGAGCTTGGACTGTTGTTGCATCACAAAATCGTTTTTGTTTGAAGGCAATACTGCCTCCTACTGAAATTGTAAATTAATGTTGCATTACCGAACCGTGTTTGTTTCGAGGCAACGATGCCTCCTGATGTAAGTTGATTTTCCGTACTCTATTCGAGGCAATACTTCCTTCTGCATGCGGTCCCATAAAAAGTTGACCTGCGATTTACTATTTGTGGACATTCCAATGTTTTTTGACGTGATAACGTCTTATAATTTGATGAATCACCAATCTTATAAATTGATGAAACACCGGTTGCATGCACGAAAAAGTGTAACGCCTAACGTTCCGCCTGACCCTGTGCGTGCTTTTCTCGAAAACGGCCCTAACGATTTGGATGAAATTTACTGAAAAGGGATTTTGGGGGGCAAAAAATCGTTTTAGCTAGGTCTCATCTCTCGAAAAAATCGTTTTCTTACAAATTTTATCATTATAAAAATCAATTTTTTGACGTATGAAAATACTTAAATATTGTAAGTAGGTTTTGGAATTTTATATAAACAATGAAACAATTGTTTTCAAAATATTATGACAGTTAATCTTTGAGACTTAAAATAAATACGAAAAAAAAGAAAGTTAAAAAAAAGCAATTATTATTATAGGTGGTGAGTAATTTTAATAAATAAAATTAACCTAAATTTGAAGCGAAAGATGCAATATCATAGATTCGAATTATTATAATTATTATATGTAGAAGATAGGAGAAATAGAACATAAATTATCGACGTGATAACGTCTTATAAATTGATGAATCACGTCAATATAAAAAGATGAAACACCGGCTGCATGCACGAAAAAGTGTAACGTTCCTAACGTTCCGCCTGACCCTGTGCGTGATTATTAAATATGATATTCGAGCGGAATACGTTATCACGTAAAACTATCGTCCGTAAACCGACTTTACAGACAACCAATTTTTAATGCACGAAGTTGTTCCAAAGCTCGTGTTTTTCAAAGTTTAACTCTAATTGAAGTTTGTACAGTGCTTTCGGTTGTCCTTTGAAAGGTGCGTTTGGTATCGAGCTCCGGTGTGAAATGTGTCAACAATTTGTATTTATGTATGTAAATATATGTATATTTGGACTACTTTTGATAAACCTTTTTTTTTAAATGTTTCTCACGAGTCAGAAATGTTTTTAACTGTTTTATCGTAAAATTACCTTAATTTATTTTTGTTGTCTATATGCTTATATGCAAATATCTATATACAAAACCGTAACTTGTTGTCAAGGCAGAGCGGTATTCTCTCTTCTCCCGCGACTGTATAGTGTTCACTTTTTATTAATAACAAGCTGTTAACTTTTAATTCAATTTTTATTTACGAAGTCTGTAAATTTGTCAAGCAAAACATAGCCGATTTTCAAAAGATAACAGATATTCACTATCATAACACCCGGCAAAAAAATTCATTATATATTGATAATTACCGCCTTTCTTTGTACAATAGGGGGCCGCTATGTACCTGTACAAAATTATACAATAAGCTGCCTATAGAAATAAAAAATATTAACAATTATGACAAATTCCGACAGTCTCTTAAAAAATTTTTAATTGAAAAATGTTTTTATAAAATGAATGACTTTTTAAACTAACTGTGTTATACCTATTGTATTGACGTATTCTAAGCTGTTTCCAGTATTATAGAATAAAAATATCTATCTATGTATCTATATGTTACAGTTACCTATTTATCGTAAAAACAGTGTGAAGTCATTCGACTTGCAGTGTACAGTCATGTATAAAATTAATAAACACTAGTTTAAACTAATTTCATTGTCAGTATAATCAAAAATAAGTGTATTTAGCATTTTAGAAATTTGCTAACTAGCTCTGTGAACACGGTTGTCATAATATACGCGTACATGTGTGTGTTATGTACATTTGGCGTGCCTCGGGGGTCCCCCGGTATGCAGATATGTATGTAAGTATTCGTTTATGTATTCGTACACCAACACACAGTCACTTATTGCATCGAATCACATGTATACTCTATTTGTGTATATATATGTATGCAAAGTACGCATCAACGAGTGACCCATTCGAGTATCGCCTCCAAGTCTCCAAAAAGGAGCCCAAAATGCGATCGTTACTAAACAATTGGCCCATTACTAACCGTTTATACACAGTTATATACAGTCCGATCACTAAAAAGCGTGAAGGCCGCTGCACACGAGGCTAGAAACACTGCTTGGACTTCTGCTGGCCGGTAGGCTGGGTACAAAGCTGGAAATGACGTCATTGCGGGCTCGCCGGCTAGCTCACAAAAATTAGAACAGGGGTTATTTTTCTTGCTAGGTCCGCTGCTAGATATGAGCAAGAGCCAATCAGGAAGCAGCTGTGAGCGACTTGAACAAACGCCCACAAACAGACACTATGCCATATTGTGCGTTCTGTTCAGAGACAATAAACATGCACTATTGTTACCGTTCTATCACTGCGCGTGCACCGAATCTACAGCAAGCTTGTAAAGACGTCTCGTGTGAATCGAGCACATATATAGCAATTAAGAAAACTAGTACTGAAATCTAGCAAGGAACTTAGCGGCAAATCCAAAGTGCATAGTCATTGTTTCTGAACAGAACACACACATTAGGCGTTTGTTCAAGTAACCCACGTGACAAGATTGGTTCTTGCTCATATACCTAGCAGTGGACCTAACAGGACAAATAGTCCCTGTTCTAATTTTAAAACCTATCTTGTGAGCTAGCAGGCGAGCCCGCAGTTACGTCATTTCCAGCTTCGTACCCTGCCTACCGGCCAGCAGATCTACAAACAGTGGTTCTAACCAAATTACTGTCGTTTATTTTATCGTTCAGTTATTCTTCAACGCACTATAAGAAAAGCAAAAGATTTTACAAATTGTTTTTTTTTTACTTCATCATTCTCATATTATATTATTCTTAATGATTCAGATCTGAACTTAAAATGTTGTTAAAAACTGGCTCTCGCATGCAGTGAAATTTACAGTTACAAATTCTTCTAGGAAATCTGATGGTGTTCAACCAATGATCACTGTAGAGCAGGCCTGGGCAAATGACGGCCCGCGCGGGCCGGATCCAGCCCGCAGTAGACTTTTGTCCGGCCCGCGAAGCATTTTATAAATGACTATTAAGAGCGAAAATAGTTTGCCAATGTAATTTGGGCGCATAAAAAGTTTTTTAGAAAAATAGTAAATATAGCAAGGGCTACAACAGACGAAAAAAGACCTTTTGTTGCGGAAATGAAAGGACCTTTTTTTTTGACTCACGGTCAATTACGTATTATGACTGTTTTTAACTTGTATATCTTCAACGTGTTGTGTTACTTTAAAGCAAATATGGATAATTTATCAGCCGGTGTCGATCATCATAACTATGATACCAGAAGCAAAAATGAAGTTCTTGTGATGTATCACCGCTTAAAAATTTGTCAGCAGACATAAACTTTTTACCCTTTTACCGGAGAAAATAAAAGGACTTTCTTTTAAATATTTTATAAAATTCACAAAGCAATTTTTGATCTTAGAACCATTTTACAGTTTTGACGAATATTATATGTGCAATATGACACAAAGTTTTAAAAAAATATATCCAAATTTACTGTAATTCTGTATCTTTTCTATTTCTGTATCACTTTTTTATTGACAATGTCTGTACAATTTTAATTGTGTTTTTGACTAATAAAGTTTGAATTAAATTGAATTTTCATCAGCAATGTGGCCCGACGATTAAAAGATTTGCCTGGCCCTGCTGTAGAGTAATATTGAGAACTTAACCAACGCGAAATTGGGAGTTTTAGGTTCGAATCGCGACGGCAACTAGTGTATAATAATTTAATTCTGGCACTGACGAGAGGATTAATTTAAATGTGCTACTCGATGGTAGTATAAACGAGATCACAATGTATGTACGTGTGTATGTATGTAAAGTGAGTAGAAAGCAGAAGAGGCGGCGAACATCAAAGGAACTTATAAATAACATAACACAATCTGTAGCGGACAGGCCTTGTGCAGCGCAACGCCATGCCACACGTCGCTGTTGTGTAGCAGCCGACCTACGAAGCTACGGCGCGGCAGGATTTCGGAACTGTGAAATGAACGCCGCCGCACGTCTCTCGTGACGGCCTTATTTTAGCGCGAAATTCTTGAACGAGACGTCGATTATTTAAATTTTTTTATGAACGAGAAAAATATACTAGCTTTACCAACGATTGATAATTTATTGATCAAGAATAATATTAATGAGTTCAGGGAATTTTTTTTAATTAAATCGTAAATACACGTTTATTTGTTTTGTGAAATTAGAAAAAAATGTGGTCAAAACTTCCCGCTGTGTGTTAAATAACTTCTTTTTTTTTGAAAATTTTCAGTAACGGGAAGTTTAAAATTAAACCTGAAATTAGATCTTTTAAAAAAAACTCATTAATATGATGAACAGATCATCATTAACAAAAATCATCCACCGTTCCAGGGGAGGATCTATATATGGGCTTTTTGGGCTGCAGCCCAGGGCCCCGTGAATATAATGGGGCCCCAGTCTCTATTGAAATTAAAAAAAAAATATTTATAATTTTTTTATTTTACTTAAAATAAATATAAATATCTATATTCTATAGTATACATCAGGCCTGGGCAAATGGCGGCCCGTGGGCCGGATCCGGCCCGCGAAGCATTTTATTAATTATGATTAAGAGTGAAAATAGTTTGCCAATATAATTTGGCAATTTGGCGCATAAAAAAAATTTAGAAAAATAGTAAATAGCAAGGGTCACAACAGACGAGAAAAGACCTTTTTGTAGCGGAAATGAAAGGACCTTCTTTTTTTTGCTCTCCAATTTTTTGGCCCACGGTCAAATTTTCATCAGCAATGCGGCCCGACGATCAAAAGATTTGCCCGTCCCTGGTATACATCATAGAAAACAGTTTTTTCGACAAAATGACAATTAGTTTTATTTAATTAGGTAGGCCCCTAAATAGTTGTAAGCCCAGGAGCCCACAAATTCACGGTCCACCCCTGCACCTTTGAAACAATATCCATGCTAAATTTAGTTAAAATCGATCCGTGGTCAATATATCACTACAAACAAACAAATCACTAGTTAGAAAAATTAAAACAAACACAATGAGGCATACTGGACTTTTCTGGCGCTACTGGCAAGTGAGTGCCATTGAAACGTCAGTACCGGTTCTACTGTAAATTTCATTTAATTGATTTGGTAGTTACGGAAATAATTAATCGAATCTCTTATAGTTTGCCACTAGCGCTATCTGACAAATACGAAAATGGTAACCCTCACTGGAAAGTTTTCTTACTGCAAGTCAAGTACCAAAAAAATGTTTTCGCAGACTTGGCATTAAAAGATTATCTTTTTGTAAGAAAAAAAATACAATGATTATTAATATGCAAGATTCTACCCTCTCATGTCATTTGCTCCCTTGCAGTCTTGATGCCTGAGGCACGTGTCTCATTTGCCTCATTCTTTTCCTGGCGATGAGTAACACATTTGAATAATACATCATATTTTTACCACTCTCCCTTGTCACTCAACTAAGAAAAGAAGTGCTTTTGTATATTCTGTATGATTTAACTGCAAAAAAATCGAGTTCTGCAGAGTACTTCGTGTTATAAAATTCCGAGATACATTATATATATTAATACGCTAAGGTTAAAGATGTTTGCCTCCCTTTTTAGAAAAAACCTCACAATTTCTCCACATAAATTATATATCATTCTACAGATAATTGCTTGCTCTACTGACATCGACAACTAAAAAATTTATTATTGCTTTTGTTTTTGTAAATTAATTAAAATACAGCAACGCTGAACAACGTCTCGTCATCTGACGGCTTTAATTTTGAAACAACGTCATCACTTCGATCTGTCATCTGACCTTCATATTGTAATAGAACAGACACAATACTGCATACTGCCATCTGACGGCTTTAATTTTGAAACAGCGAGCAACGATGAACAACGTCACAGCAATGCTGCATGATGCCATCTGACGGCTTAGCTCAACGCTTTTGCTACTTGCGCCTCTATGTGACAATTTTAGTAAAATATTTCTTCGATCTGTCATCTGAGCTTCATATTGTAATACAACAAAAAGAAGAACGTTATAAGCAGTGTGCAAAATTAGAAACGAATTGAATACCTGCAATCATATTTAAAAAATAATTTTGTAAAGTGATAATTATTATACTTATTTAGTGCGAATAATTCGCACAGGTCACTGTGGCAGTTTCAGGGAGCACCGAAGTCATAATATAATATGGTTGAAAAATGCCAACCTATGTAGAGTTGTTTTTTTTAAGTAATTTATCTCAAACGCTGTAAGAGGGGACGCCATTATCAAATTTCTGCCACGGTTCGAAAAAATCGTAGATCCGGGGCTGAACGTGTAACTTGGTTTAATTTTCGTGCAGTTTTTTTTTCGGGTATATTGCGATATCTAGAAGAGAGAACCCGCTTCCAAAACTGTTTTCTTTATGTCTGTTTCTACCACAGATTCTTTTATTTTACTTGAAGAAATTTTCACAGCAGGGGTGTTGTTTTCTCGTGTGACTGTATTTATTTTCTTCTGTTGTATAAATCTCACTTAAACAACCCTTTAAAAGGTTGTGATACTTGACACTAGACAACGTAATGTAAATACAGAAAATCGATATACCGCCAGTTACATAAATATTATTACGACTCCATGGCTCTCATTTCTCAGGTTCCGATCTGAAAACTAGGAACGACAGTTGAAGATAAGAAAGATGCAACGTCATAGCACGAGATCCCGTAACACTAAAACCCTATGGATCTCCGAATAGGCCAGTTCATGGTTATTTGGGAAATTTAAACCGTGCTTAAAAGAAAAATACTTGGTTGGCAGGCTGGAGTAGGCCGGACCGTGAAAAAAGGGTAACTTCCGGTCACCCAAAAAAACGGTTATCCTATGCATCTTCCAATAGAATGTTTTTTACTTTATTTTGAAGTTTATTTTCTTAGCGTGCTCAAACTCGGTAAGTTGGTGTGTTCCGGTGTGCTTTTAGGTTATGCGCCCGTGGACACTATTTCTTAGTAACACATTCCCGGGAAAATTGTGGCAGAAAAAATTCATGGGTCACATTTCCTTAACTGGATCTAACAGGGAAAAATGGCCCATGATTTTTTTTCTGCCACAATTTTCCCGGGAATGTGGAGTACTGAAAGTAAATTATACCGTCAAAACCAAGCGGTTAGGCCGACATTTTTTTTAGATTTTCTCTCCCCTCTTATCTTAAAATGGGTCCAGATTCCGCCTATATATCATAGAAGAAAAAATGCTTTAAATTACTTAAATAGTTTATGTACCAAGCGGCAGAAGGTTGGAACGACATGTTTTTTTTAAGCGTCAGCTCCCTGGTTTGTGCGGGGTCCGAAGTAGACGTTTTCTTACACCCTGTATATAATGATTCGGAGTTAATTAAAACTATGGTCGTAATGCAAGTTTTAAATGAAAACAGGAATACAATAGTCCGTTGTTATATATAGGCAGGGGTATGTCATGTCTTCTATTCTAATGTATGTTATAATGGTCAATGTGGCAGGCATAAGACTGTGACATTTTGCAGTGAATACGTAGCCACACTTGCTTGCACATTTTACAACAATACACGGACAAGACATAAGCATGATTATAATGCGATGTCGCACGAGTTTGTTTGCCTTGTCGCATGTCGAGAGAGACGACAACACTGTACCTACATTAGTGTACTGCGAACTGTGAAACTGCGCCGAAGGATGTGATGGCTGTGCGGAACCAAAAAATCGAGCGGCACCTCGTTCATAGTTTACAGGAAAACCTAAATGAAAATCGTGATTTTTAAAGTACTCACTGGAAATGGAATGGCACGGAACGCCTCGCACTCGACCGTGAATGTTGAACTACCACAACTCAAAGAAGTTCTTTATTGAGATTAGCGCCTGACCGAAGCAGTGGCTTCGGCCCAAAAAACTACCTTCGGATTGACTTTCGGCTTCGCCAAAAATGGGCCGAAGTTTTGGACGAAGGTTTCTAACAAGCGCCGAAATTGAACGAACTGTTACGAATGAGCGAGAGCGTGATGGACATGGCGACTTCTAGAGATGATTAAAATTACCTTTTTATATTATCTAGTCAATATTAACCTTCAATTTAAAAGTATTAAAATCATTTATATTATTAATTGTAGCTTGTGGCAGTTGTAGGCAATTTAAACTAAATTTCTTAGGGTTTTCGAGGCTTCAGCTTTGGCCGAAGGTTGTGGCAATAGTCGATCGGCTTTGGCTTCGGCCAGAAATCGACCTTCCGTCGGACACTAATTGAGATATTTGCAAAGAATTCTCTCTGTGCCAGTAAAATAATGGGGCTATTGAAACCGTGCTAAGCTCAAAATAATCTTGATCGTGAACTAGTGTAGCGTAGGAGAAAGACTTGCTGCCTTCAATGTTTGGATATAGAAACAAATTCCTTATAAGAACACTATTTCAATATCTTTGCAAGGGAACCGTTTGCTATTCTGGGCAGCAATTTGCTTCGACGCCCGCACAGAATTGCAGAAATATTGCAGACAAATAATAATTCTTTCTTCGGGACTTCATCATACTCCTTCAGTAGCATCTGGGGGTATCAAAGGGTAGTGTAGCGTAGGAGAAAGACTTGCTGCCTTCAATGTTTGGATGTCGAAACAAATTCCTTATAACAACACTATTTCAATATCTTTGCAAGGAAACCGTTTGCTATTCTGGGCAGCAATTTGCTTCGACGCCCGCACATAATTGCAGAAATATTGCAGACAATAATTCTTTCTTCGGGACTTCATCATACTCCGTCAGTAGCATCTGAGGGTATCAAAGCTTACCCATGGTTTCGTCAGAAAACAGGACTTGTTTCCAGATCAATTTATTCCTTTAACACTAAACATATACGAGTATATGTTCCTTTGTCATTTTAGATGTGAATTTTTTTTTTACTGATCTCGAAGTGTAGGCTGTTTGGTTCGGACAAAAAAAGAAAGAAAGTGATACGGCGTCGTAGGTGTTGACTTAATAAAGTTCTACTGTCCGTCTGTACCTGGTTATTATTAATTGGCATGCAGACACTGTTGAGTTGAGTTTATTCTTTAATAAATTTAATAAGTAAATGAATTAGCGTTTTGTCAAATTGTTGTTTGTTAATAATTAATATAAATTTTTAAGTTATTATTAATGATTTTGCCCGTCCCTGATGTGACAGTATATATTAATGTGTATAGCAGCGCATTGCGTTGTAGTGTGGATGTTAAAGTTTGCATATTCGTTTTGCATATAAGGAATATGCATAAGGCCATTTGTATATCATTAATGCACCCATTGGGCTAGGCCGGACGGCCAGCATTCCCGCGTGATCACCTGTTATAAATTGTTGTCTTCGATACCCTTGCTTTTCTTACTCCTCTCGGAGTCGCAGGGCTTCGAAACTCACTTCTATTTCCAGCAAAATTAAAAATACTGATAAAACAATTTGTTTATAAAAGGCAACTTAATACTAATAATTTTCGTGCCTGTGTGTTAACCAACTAGATTTAATTTTTCTTCTTTTTGTAAGAATGATTTTATAAAGTTTTATGTACAGGGGCAGGAGGAAGATCAAACTTTAGTTTGATCCTGTCCCTATTGCCTAAATTTGTACATTTAGAGCAATAAACATTTATTATTATTATTATTTCCATGGAACCAAGGCATTAGTGGTGTGTCGCTGCTCCTGAGCGAGTCGTTCATAATTTACGACTCCTTTCTCGGAGCGGAGCGAGTCGCTCTTTTTTTTGTGAATGACTCACTCCGAGCGCCATTACTCTGTGCTGAGCTGTTCTGCACTCAACAGATCACATTTACAGAGCGCACACAGCACAGGCCACAGAGGCACTAGTGAATTTTGCTGAGCCATTTAATGTTGAATGATACACTGTAAACGCAATAGTACTAAGCTTACAGTGACTTAAACCATTCACATTGACGTCCTTGACAAAGATATAATATTGTAACAATAAGCATTATTCAAATCTTTGATTAACGTCTGATTAGAACTCTTGAATAAATAAAATTATCGACCAATTTTTCAGACAATATATTAACAAAAAATATCAATAATACATTTAACGTTTCGATCCGGATTTGGATCCTCTTCAGAACGGAACTAAAAATATAAAAAAATAATTAATAATTAGTTTCTATTTATTTTTAATGTAATTTGTGAATAATTTTTTAATATATAAATATTGAAAAAATAATAACAAACTATTGTTAAATACGTTAAATGTATTATTGATATTTTTCGTTAATATATTGTCTGAAAAATTGGTCGATAATTTTATTTATTAATAAGCATTATTATTGTTAAGCTTTTATTATACTTTATATTTTATCCGAAATGCGAATAATATAAGATCAGAATCATATGGAAATGAGCTCAGAGCTGAGTGTGTATCGTGCTCTGCAATGCTTAGTGACACCTGAGCACGCATGATGACAGTTCACACCTCTGCAGTCTGCATTCTTGTGTAGTGCGTACTGTCTAGTGTCGCTCCTTTGAACGACTCGCTCTGAGCGCCTCTTTTAATGACCGGAGCGCACGGAGCCAGCTCCCAATAAAGAGTCATGTGGACACATCACTTACAAGGCATATTAAATTTTGGAAGACATTTGAAATTTGATTATTTTCGTAAAATCCCACCAAAACATAAATATGAAAAATGAGTCAAGTTCGATACAAAGAATAAGTGATTTCGCTGACGCTGAAAAAAAAATTAGATCTAAGGTGGCACGGTTCCATATAAAAATTTGCCAAGTGGAAACTTTACACCTTAGATCTCACATCTTTTTATCAATGAAGCCACGTGTTCTTCCTATCGAACTCTGGACCCTTCTTTTTCACATTTATGTTTTTGTTCAATGCTTTTTGTAAAGTATTTCATTATATCATTAATGATTTTCGCATGCATTTGATAAAATTTGTACTTATATCCATTCTCTGGTTGGGTGTTCTTTGTTTTCCATACATATTTGATTGGCTCCTGTACATACACACATCCTAGCCTCTTCCAAATTTACTACTCTAAAACAAAAGTGTTTTGACATGGTCCATCTGTCGGTATTCTGATGGAACTATTTAAAGCACAACAGCGTTCACTGATATTATTAGTTCTAAAAAAAGATAGCAACGTTACCAGATCACCAGCCCGGAAATGCCATTGTTTCTGAAATAACGTCTTTGCAGATCTAGGGTTGGGGAATACATAGGTTTTCTTTTCTGTTACGTTCGAAGTATTATATTCGCATAGTAGCTGCAAGTAATGTATTTTTAATCTGACAAATTAAGAGAA
This sequence comes from Xanthostigma xanthostigma, assembly GCA_963575645.1. Lineage (NCBI taxonomy): Eukaryota > Metazoa > Arthropoda > Insecta > Raphidioptera > Raphidiidae > Xanthostigma > Xanthostigma xanthostigma. The sequence continues at coordinate 9,247,387 of OY754469.1, read as the reverse complement.
TAATGCATTTTTAAAATGTTTTTTGATAGATGTTATGTATACGGTTACGACATCATAAAAAGAGAACTTTTGCTGCAGGTGTTTTATTTACAATCTTTGCGTTAAAAACTAAAAAAAAAATTGGTTGTCTGTAAAGTCGGTTTACGGACGATAGTTTTACGTGATAACGTTTTCCGCTCGAATATCATATTTTATAATACATAACCTAAATTTTAGTAGCTGTCAAACTATATTTTTACCGACTAATAATTTGATCAACCAAAGCAAAATACATATTTTTAAGCAATTATAAAAGACATTTAAAAGAATGTATATATTTTATATATTTGTTAACAAACCGTATAATTTATCTGGCCATCTGTCAGATGTAGCTTTCGCTGGAATAGCCGAAAAAAATGTTGAACGCACACTACTCTCTGACGTCACGCGAGAAGAGAGAGACTATCGCTTATATTGCGCTCTCGCTTGCGGAACGTTACTCTTTTTCGTGCGTGCAGCCGGTGTTTCATCAATTTATAAGAAGTTATCACGTCAATAAATATGAACATTCTAATTTGTTAGGTAATTAAGCGTTAAAGAGAAAATTGCTGAGTTAATGAATATACCAATCGTGCAAGACACCTAGAAAATAAGTTAGTTCTAGGGCCTAGAACTAACTTATTTTCGTGCAAGACACCTAGAAAATAAGTTAGTTCTAGGCCCTAGAACTAACTTATTTTCTAGGTGTCTTGCACGATTGGTATTACCCTAGAATCTAGGGTAATGCCAGTCTTTATATAGAAAACAATTATTCATTTTGTGACAGAGTGCATTCGAAGTGCAAGTCACCGGCGCCCGTTCAAGCCATCAGAATTAATTTATGAATATCTCTATACATTTAACGCGAGCTTCGTGTGTTTTTTCCCTTTCACTTGTTTGTTCCGGTCCACGACGTACCCACCACAACATACACAAATTACTTTAAACATAGACCTGTCAGTTATTGTAATCAAGTGCAATTCATTTAAAGCGCCCGCGCCGCAAATTCAGTATACAGACTGTTCATAGAAACGGTGCTTTTATTTATTAGATATGGTGTCCATCGAGATAATAATTAATAAGAAAAATCGCAGGATTGTGGACAAAAAAAGATTTATTAATGTACGACGTGTCGAAATTTATTTATTATTTTTTATTGTTTAAAAATTTATACATAAACTTGTTGCCATGTTTTTCTCTTATGTACCTTAACTTTTAATTGCTTTGGTTAGTAATTAATGTTTATTTTCATAATTATTGTTTTGAATTTTTATATTGTACTTGAAAAAGTCTAAATCTATACTAAATCCAACTGTTTGTCCACAATCCTGCGATTTTCTTATGAATTGGTGCTCTTATTGTTTTTGTGTGAGACTTTTTAAGTCTAAAATGATTCTATGGACGATTTCGAGAAAAAAAATCAGTTCAAAAACTGAGACCCGACTACTGAAAAGTATGAAACAAGAAAATATTCTCATCTGAGGATAGCCGTGGTCATATGCCACCTACCCTAACAAAACATTACATTTTAACAGTAGTAAGCAGCGTTGCCAGACGTCCCGATTTTGGCGGGACGTCCCGATTTTTAAATCAAAATTAAATGTCTCGAGCGGGACAGGCTCAGTCCCGCTTTTCGGGGATAACTTTAAAAGAAGTTAAATCTTCACAGAAATATCATGAATAAGTAATTCTTATAAATAATTATTCTCTTATTGTAAGTTGCAATTTGTAACACTCACTCCACAGACTATTGTTTGAAACGCCACATTTTTCTAATGAATAAAACTTTTAATTTTGATTTGTTTTTTTTTTTTATTCTGAAGACGAATAAGACTCAACTGTTTAACGATAGGGTAAATCTGATTTAAAATATTATATTTTTATTAAAATACATTTTCTATGGCTATTTTTGCTATCTATTGTCACATAAACGTAATTTTAATTCAAATAAAAAGATAAATAGGTATTTTAAAACTTCTGATTATATACGTTTTTTTACTATGTCCCGCTTTCGACGAAAGAATTCCGCTGTTTTCACTCAAAGAGTTCCAAAATCCCGACTTGGCAAAAAAAAACCTGGCAACGCTGGTAGTAAGCGATCATAAGCTCTATGGCAAAGCGCATCACGCTATATACATCTAGAGAGGCCTCATATATATGGGATGGCATACGACCACGGCTATCCTCAGATGAGAATATTTTCTTGCTTCATACTTTTCAGTGGTCGGGTTTTAGTTACTTATTTTTTATTTAAATTATTTTTTTTTTAATTATTTTTCAATTTGCTCCTCTCTGGGACAAACGAATCGATTGACACCTTATTTATCAAAATCGGAAGAATAGTTTAGACGCTACGGTGAAACATCCGTAAATACAAACATACATACATAGACTGTTAAACACATAACCCTTCCTTTTCGCCGTTGTCAGGTAAAAAAAAAAAATCGCGAAAAAGAAACACCCGCACGATCGGCTGATTGAAACATACAGTATATATAATATAAATATAGAATATCATACAGTCGTCGGTTTCCGTAAAATGTATAATTTTCACGTTCACGCTAATCCAACGGTGGGCGTGTCTTATTTGCACAACTAACTTGATTCTGAACTGAAGCGGGCTTTGGTTATTGTATGTATAAATATGACACATGATAAATACATATTATTATTACCTATACATATTAACACTCACAAAACATTAGTGTGTGCCGGCATTAAAGATGGGCGGTCACCGTGCTTTACGTTAATGACAGAGCGGCACATTCAAATGAATGAACTGCACTGCTCGTGACAGGGATGGACCGCTATTGTGAAATGTTACGGCTTATTTATGCATATTATTAGTAGTATTATGCGATTTGGTGTCGATGATGTGTTCATTTTATTGTTGGAAAGTTTAAAAGGGACAAGTGAATAAATTAACTGATTTATAATGGTTTTAGCTACGCGTCTAATATTGCTGGGTTAGTCATTTTATTACGCTATTTGGCACTATAAATAGAGCCGTAACTAGGCATGAGCAACAGGGATGCGTGCCCAAGTTTCAAATGGAAGAGGAGCCCTTATAAAAGGACCCGGAAAGATCGACAAAATTCGCATTAGAATAGCTATTTCGAAACCAATCCGCAAATTTTGTTTTCATAATGGCTGTAATTATATACAAACTAGCTACACTCAAGGGACTGGTCCACTTTGTGGCGCTATTGAGAGTTGTCGTTAAACGGAGAGAAGAAATAATACATTAATATTTTTTTACTATAATATGTATTTACTCATAATTTATAAAATTTACAAGTGATCAACAGCTTAGCTAAACATTTGAAAAATAATCCCAACAAACAAAAGAACGAATTTCTTAAAATCTTCGGTACGCATGATTCCGACAACAAAGCAACAAAATACCAAACAAGTACTGTTTATTGCTTAACGATGACGTATTGTTGTCGTTATTTAGAGTGAGTGTGTCGTTATTTAGAGTGTATCATTGTATGAGCAACAAGGTAAACCAACTAGAGCTAAGTATAATTTCAGACGTTATAAGGACTTTGTCGTTATATCGAGTGACTAAAGGGAGTTTACACTGTATATAAAATATTAATGAGACGTTGTCTTCTTTTTCGAATAGTTGCTACAAAATGTGTTCGAAATTTCTGTCTGTCTGCATCGTTCGTAAACAATTGAACAGATTTTGACGAAACTTTGTTCACAATCAATTGGTATCGAGACTTTTAACCCGCCATGCTCGACTTAAACGCGAGCGATTCTGTGCGCAAAGTGAAATAGTCACACGAGTAGAGCCGAGTCCAAGGTAAAATGCTTTTGAAAGACGACATTCTGAATTATTGTGTGTGTTTAATTATCCAAAAACATGTATTGATTACTCATCCCTGCATAGTTAAATACACCCAATTGAGCGAGCGGAATATTTGATATGCCAGACTGCATAATTGATTGTTTAGCCGTCTTGGCGAAATTGTGCGCAGATTTACTCATGTTCGAATATTTAATTGGCCTTTACGCCGTATTTGTTCATGAGTTTTATTTTTTGTATATTTGGGAAATACAGTTTTTTTAGACAATAATTTAAATCTTAATTGATTCCTTTACTGTCACCCTGAATAGTTATTTATTTTTTTCGTTTCTTTAAGTTTGTCGTTCACTGTGGATGAAATTTCGTTAATTTGCCATTCCCTATTCAATAGCAAGAATTCTCAAAAAACCTCATCTCAAATCTCTATAGCTGCTAGCAGACTAGTTGAAATCGTGGTTCCGTAATGGTTGAAACATATACTTTTATTCTATAGGAATAAAATCGCAATCGAACCATTAGGGTGAAAACATATACTTCTATCTTTTTTTACGCCGTAAGCACTGGCGTATCCAGGAGGGCAAAACAAGCACGTGGGACCCGGCTTAAGAAATTTCTAAATTGCTCCCTCCTGGGCCAAAAGCTGGGTACGCCCATGTTAGCGTCATAGAAAAAGACAAAGTTTTTGAAACAGAGATACTTTATTCAGATTGAATGCAAGTACATCAACCAATCCTATCATCGGAGAAATCAGGGAATTACATCCAAGAAAGAGACGCAGATATATTTTCGATACGCTTTGTTGCCTTCGCTCACCGCACTTTGAGTAGATAGACAATTATTCATACAGTTAATTAATAGATATATGCTTTATTTAGATTGAATGCAACTACATCAACCAATCCCATCATCAGAGAAATCAGAGAATTACATCCAAGAAAGAAACGCAGATATATTTCCGATACGCTTTGTTCCCTTCGCTTACCGCACAATGCACATTGAGTAGATAGACAATGATTCATATAGTAAATTATTAAATATATGGGTTGAAATGTCGCATCTTTGCTTAATGAACTATATTAAGTTGAAGCTCTAAAAGCTACTCTCTCGTTTGTGTTAGTCCTGCATTGAAGAGACTATCGCTTTCCTTGACGCTACTTCTAATTCCATCAATCCAACCAGCATTGTGTAATAAGAAATTACCACATGGGCCAAACCCTGAAGCTCTTGGTGGCGGACAAAAAAAAAGAAACTTTATATTTGTCGATAATTGCGATCATACTTTAGTATCAAAAAAATCGTATATAACAGAAGTACGCAGTTTCAGCAATCTTAAGTAGAGTAAACGCAAATCACTCTGCTTCTCAACCCCCGTAGTCCGAGGGAGGAATACTAAATGAAGAGGGAGTGTTTTCACAACGTCGCTATTAGCTCTTTCTTCCTGTATAGCCCCAAACTCCAATGTCCTTGTCTCACTTCCTTGTCATTGGCGGGGTTCTTGGCACAGGATGCTGGGGAAATAATAACACATTCTTTGTCAATAATGGGGCCGTTCTCCTGTTTGTGACGGATTAATTAATTTTTCCTGTCATTTTGTGCGGTGCTGCTCTCTTTCGAATTTAAATTATATTTCGTCATTATTAACATAAAAGGCAAAACTAATGAGATTCATTTTGATTGATTTGAACCTTTTATATAGATTGCGTTTCTGTTGAGAAAAAAAAACGGAAATATTTTTTTTTAATAAAATCAGGTGGCAAACTGTTTAACCTACGTTACTGCATTTTTTTTTTTTAGAATGAATTTCGGGGCTGAGCGGGGTCTCACGAAACAGTGTAAAATTGCGAGAAAACTGAGCTAAATTAAATAAAAAATGTTTCTCCACTAAAATATGGCCAAATCATATGCAGTAATATTTATTTATGTTTTTTTTTAAATAAATCGAACGCAATCAAGCACATTAAAAATACGCATTTTTAAAATTCTCACGTGAGATTAGAGGAGGGAGAGGCAGAGCCCAATTTACTGTAAGTGTCGCCCTGGGGCACCGTATGAAAAATGCCGGTACATTACCTAAATCCCACCAAAAATGGGGTAAAGGTTCGGTATACAATTTTCAAATAAATGAAATGATTCATTTATGTCAAAAATCTTTTTTTCTTTGGGATAATTAGACAAAAATCATAAATTGACTAACAAAACGACTGCCCATCAATTGCGAGATATTTTCAGAGGCAAACGCGTGTGACTGAAAAAAAATGTATTTATAAATGTTTTTAACACCGATCACACTTATCGAAGAATTTTCTGTAACGCGATTTTTTTTTTATTCTCACGTTCCAAATTTTGTCGTCTCTAGAAATGTGCCGCCTCCTACAGCTCCTAGTATAAATCCAGCGCTGGGAGGGGGGTGGTCGAGCAAAATCTAACGGCATCTCACCGATGAGAGAGGGGGTCGAAAAAAACTCAAATTTGCCTCCCATAATTTGTCAACGTTTCCTCACGGAGTTTTTTTTTATTATAAATGTAATGTCCGGCTTTAAAAAAGTATTGTTAGTAGAAGTTTTGTTCCAAAAATACGTATTGAAGGAGATTTATTTGGTTGAGGAACAAGTTTGAAATAAGCTTTACCAGAGTATCGCTTGTGGCCAACGTTTCGAAAAATATATTTTCATCATCAGGGCCTCAATTCAAGTTAAGATGGTAAATTGTCAAAATAAATAATTTTAATATACATGATCAATTTATTATGAATTTCGACAGTTTTTTAAATTTAAAAATATCATAAAACAGTTTTTTAATAAAATTGTTCGGTCCAATGTGGAAATAAATATTGTACTTACCATCTTAACTTGCATTGAGGCCCTGATGATGAAAATAAAAAAATTTCGAAACGTTGGCCATAAGCGATACTCTGGTAAAGCTTATTTCAAACTTGTTCCTCAACTAAATAAATCTCCTTCAATTAAAAAAAGGGCCTAATACAGCGCCAAGTCCGGCTTTTGTATTTTAGGGCCTGATAACCCTAGATGGGACCACTTGAGTGTTGTAGATATTGCATATTTAGTCGATATAATGTTGAACGAACTACAGTTTATGTAAATATCCAATATATTCAATAATGTCGAAGACTTTCTTCTCTTGTTCTGGAGCGCCCATTCACCTTAACGCAGAGGATGTATTCATCCGCGATCTTGTGTGTCTGAGTGAAATCGAACGATTAATGATATTGACGATATATTATTCACCCTTCGACTTAACACAACACGTTTCACTCTTTCGTTTCGATGAACTCACGTTGTTGCCCAGGTAACGTCTCCGTGAACGACACGATCCTTTTTGACGTCTTCCGAACAGAGAGGGAACGACTCCTCACAATGGAAACGCGTATCGCTCCGTCGCATGTACATCGGCATCAGCATAAATATGCTTGTGTCATACACGTATATTTTAGTGTCGTATGTCCTAAAGTGGTATATCGAATGCGAAATACTATACTTCATTCGCGGATACTGGATTTGCATCGTTGCAGTTTTAAAAATAATTGGAAACCGTATCTAATATTTTTTCATATCTTTAGATCTATAGTTAAGTACTCCTTATAACTTAATATATCGGTTTTTCTGTGGTATAAAGTGACTTGGATAAAAAAAATGAAACGCTTCCCTTCTCCGACTTCAACCAGCAGTTGAGAGGAAAGAGTGGGAAATCGTTTCTTCTCTCTCTATCAAAGCGTCATGCATACTCTACACGCATGCGCGGTGCATTTATTATACCTATTATTTTAATGTCCATATTCACCGAACGATAGAATTTACTAATTTAGGATCAAATTTATTCGTTACAATAAAAACTTTGAATACACCAAGCAAAACATCAGGTAGAAAAGTTAGTTAATAAATAAATGTACACTGCACTATACTCCTTGCTCTTTTTGTTGAATATTTTGACGTTCACCCAAAAATCCGACCGATAGCGTTAGTGTAAATGTCAAAAAAATAATAATGTTTTATCCTAACCCAACTGCTCACAAAACTTCTACTAACTTGAATGTTTTACAACCATACATTTCAGAAAAGGTTAATAAACAAAATATATTATAAATATAATACTCCACGTTTATAGGTTAGGTATTATGATCTTTGTGGCGGCCGTTATTATTTTATCAGGCGAATAAATATTTATACCCTAAAAGTAAGACAGAATAGATTTATACCTACAGTAAACATAATTATGGTTGGTGAATTGAATTATCGCTATTTATTCGGAAGAAGAAATGAACCGAATAAATAAATACTTAAGTTCGATGAATATGGCCATTAATGCCGGAAATCATCTCTCTCATTTCTGCCTTTGATTTCCGGTCCATGATATTGATTAAAGGTTCGACTAACTTCATTGACGATCTGCAAGTCGATTTGCACCAAACATCTAAATCGCTCATCTCTATCATTAACTGTGGCCTATGCGCTATCCATTCACTAGAGATCAATGGACTCTCGTGTGTGCTGTATGTATAATTTCACTTGATCGTGAACTTGAGAGAGGAGGGTGGCGCGCAGAAAAACAGTTCTCTCTCTCTCTCTCTCTGGCGTCACCCCTTTTTACAACCAATTCACCTGCTTTTACAATAGGTCGATACGATGTGTGTCTTGTTTCACTTGCAAATTTGACGCGAGTCTGCATCTGAACTGCTTTTTCTGCGTAGCTTTAGTAAAATACATCATAAAAACTCGTATACCAGTGATGGCGAACCTATGACCTGCGGGTCAGATACTGACCCACGCAGCCTTTTTGAATGATCCACGTGTTTATTTCTTTAAAGTATTAACACACGATCGAACTTGGTACGGGCCGACAACGGACATGGTACGGCGGATCAAGTTCGCTGGTTGCAACAGACGACCGAATCTGTCAGTCTCTTTGTGTACACAGGTACGTAAACATCATGCCTCCGATTAAGCGGGCGAAAATTGCGATTGTTCTAGCGGCAACGTTAATGCCGCCACAAACAACAAGGAAGAAAAGAAAGGAGTGGGCAAAATTCTATTTGAAAGATCGCGATGAATTTAGTCATTTGAAGTTAATAAAATCGCTTGATAGTGAAGATTATATTTTGAATAACACTCCCGAAGAATTTCTAGAGCGTTGTTACGCGCTTCTCTGTTACAATATAACTTATCTGTCAAAATTTTGCACAACGTTTTGAATTAGGTACAATGACGTCGTTATACGTTTATATGTATCAAGTTCGTCGTACTGCTATACACACGCACGGTTATTAGTACGAACCGGACCAAGTACGATGTGCATCCCATCGAACCGGGCGGACACGCAGACTACTGTCTAGACGAGCAGATTTGGTACGGAGCGGACCATATCCGCTGTCCGCTCCGTTACTAATAAACTCATTTTTTGACGTTTGCTTACGCTCATTGAATTCAGCGTATTTTTTTCTATAAGCATTCTCAATTTCAAAAGTATATTAAAATGTTCGATTTTTGCAATTTTTTCAAGGCATACCCCTTTAGAAAATTCGATTTTTAACGAAAACCGAAATCTTTCGGAACTTTTGCAAAATCATTATGCTTTTATAGAAAAAACACTCTGAATCCAATGAGCACAAACAAACGTCTGTATGACTTTTTGGTTTAGAAGTTATTTGCGTTTATAGTTTTCAGAAAATCATATAACACCTTCGATGGCCGTAGTTTTCAAACTAAGAGAGATACGACGTTTGTTTACTGAATTCAGCGTATTTTTTCTGTAAGCATTCTCAATTTCAAAAGTATATTAAAAAATTCAATTTTTGCAATTTTTTAAGGCAAAATACGATTTTTGACGAAAACCGAAATTTTTCGTAACTTTGGCAAAATCATTATGCTTATAGAAAAATGCACGCTGAATCCAATGAGCACAAACAAACGTCTGTATGTCTTTTGGTTTAGAAGTTATTTATATTATTTATTTATAATTATTTATTTTATTAAAAAAAATAAAAGCTTGTAGTCGACCTAATTTTTAAGACGGCAATAACAGTTTGAGTACTTCTCGTATGTATGCTACATGAAACAACGGTTCATATATTTATATGTTGTCTAGCGACCACAAGAAGGCCACTGCAATATTTGTTTTTTGTGGTTGGTGATTATGTTGTTTTTTTTTTCTTCTTCTTATTGTTCTACGCTGTTGAATTCTGCGTACTGAAGTCGGCCAAAATAATTCTAAAAAAGTCAATGTAACTATAAAGATTGTTTTTTTAGTTTTTGTTTTCATTATGGTGGTGTTCTGAAAACGTTTAGACTTTAGAGATACAAGAAGCATCCAATACTCCAAAAGATAAAAAAAAGCGAGATGCTTTGTATGAAAGTATCTAAATAAAAAAGTATTCCCGAGATGGTCAATTGCGATCGTCGAATGTTTAAGTGATTTGACATTCATCGATGCGAAAATGGTGCGTTCACTATTGAAATGATTGTCAATGTTTAAAACTGGGAAATAAAACAGCATGTATTAAGATTAGTGATGTGCCGGATCGTTAAAAATGTATATCCGCGGATAAGGATCTGAATACGGATTTTTGGTTTCAAGATCCGCGGATACGGATACGGATCTTAACTTTCTTAGAGTACGCGGCGGTAAATATTGCACATCGACCTTTGGAAAGAGACTATCTGTTATGGGAAAAAGTTATTGACCTCTTTAAGAGTTAACTCTCATAACAGATTGTCTCTTTCCAAAGATCGATGTGCAATATCTCATTATAAAGATAGTTGATTTAGTACTTTTGAGTTATGTACTATTAGTATGGTACACAGTACGATAAATGTTTGCAATATTATAATATAAAGGTGCCAAATACGATTTCAAAAAATAAAAAATAATCTGAATGGAATTTAACAGGTTTTCATTATTACTTAATTACCTATATATATAAAATTTCATCTATGCGAATTGAAAATTAATAAGGTAAAAGATCCGTCAAAAACTAACGGATACGGATACGGATCTTTCTTCTCTCTCGGATATCCACGGATACGGATATCCGGCACATCACTAATTAAGATCATAAACAACAGCTTGTTAAAAACATTTTGACTCTACGTGTGACACATTTAATTCACTTCTGTTACAAAAAAAAAAGAAAAAATGCATGCGCAAACCGTTTCCAATGTGTGCACAGTCCAAGAAGTTGACTGTGCAAAGAAAAAAACGTGGCGTGACCATACGACGCGTAAAAATAAATACTCATACTCGAAATGATGTTTTCTTGTACTCTTTACTGGCTGAAAAATACATAGAATGATCTACAACACTTTGACTCTGTGTGTGGACCATATATTTAATAATTTACTATATGAATCATTGTCTATCTACTCAATGTGCGGTGAGCGAAGGCAACAAAGCGTATCGAAAATATATCTGCATCTCTTTCTTCGATGTAATTCCCTGATTTCTCCGATGACAGGATAGGTTGATGGACTTACATTCAATCTGAATAAAGCATATATCTATTAATTAACTATATGAATCATTGTCTATCTACTCAATGTGCGGTGAGCGAAGGCAACAAAGCGTATCGCAAATATATCTGCGTCTCTTTCTTCGATGTAATTCCCTGATTTCTCCGATGATAGGATTGGTTGATGTACTTGCATTCAATCTGAATAAAGTATCTCTGTTTCAAAAACTTTGTCTTGTTCTATGACTTTAACATGGGCGTATCCAGCTCTTGGTCCAGGAGAGGACAAATTAGAAATTTCTTAAGCCGGGTCCTCCGTGCTTGTTTTGCCCTTCTGAATACGCCAGTGCTTACGGCGTAAAAAAAGACAGAAGTATATGTTTGCACCCTAATGGTTTGATTGCGATTTTATTCCTATGCTCAGTATAGAATAAAAGTATATGATGTGGACACAAGGGCGTAGATATGGGGGATGCGAAGCCATATTCAATATTGGTCGTGTGGACTTCAGGGGTTCTGGTACACGACCCACCTCACGGCTTGTATTTAAAATGTATCTGGTAATTATGGACGAATAAGACGAATCAGTCTGTAGATAATGTGTGGAAAGAGACGAAACAATTCTTGGAAGCGTTGCGTTGAAGTGAGACAAATAACATATTATATGCATGCCAAATGCAGTAGTGTTTGCGTATTGCATTGTTTATATTTCTTTGTATTCCGAAGCATTTTTGTTTTTACTGCCAGCAGTTCTCTAATGCGAACATTGCTTTTTGTTATTTAAATAACTTTACCTCTGAGTTGTTTTTTCTTCAATGATTATCATATTGCAAATAAATTATACAAAACAAATACCTTGCATGGTTAGCACTAATTGGCTAGAGTACAAAATTAAGTGTCAAAGAGTGTTATCTCTTTTCTTGTTCTTAATTTCATCATATTAAAAATTTTGATTAACGTCTGATTAGTACTCTTCAATAAATAAAATGATCGACCAATTTTTCAGACAATTATATTCATAAAAATATCATATATATTAATACGTTAAGGTTAAGATGGTTGCCTCCCTTTTTAGAAAAAACCACACAATTTCTCCACATAAATTATATAATATCATTTTACAGATAATTGCTTGCTCTACTGACATCGACAACTAAAAAATTTATTATTGCTTTTGTTTTTGTAAATTAATTATTAAAATTACATTAAGACACAATACAGCAACGCTAAACAACGTCTGCCATCTGACGGCTTTAATTTTGAAACAGCGAGCAACGCTGAACAACGTTACAGCAATGCTGCATGATGCCATCTAATGGCTTAGCTCAACGCTTTTGCTACTTGCGCCTCTATATGACAATTTTAGTAAAATATTTCTTCGATCTGTCATCTGAGCTTCATATTGTAATACAACAACAAGAAGAACGTTATAAGCAGTGTGCAAAATTAGAAACGAATTGAATACCTGCAATCATATTTAAAAAATAATTTTGTAACGTGGTAATTATTAAACTTATTTAGTGCGAATAATTCGCACAGGTCACACTAGTATAATTATAATTCAATAAATTTAATAATATAATTGTCTGAAAAATTGGTCGATAACTTTATTTATTCATCATATTAAACTGGTTCGGTACTAATTATTTGAATAAGGCGTCGTATACTTTAAAGTACAGTAGACCTCTGATTATCAGACATAAACATGATGATACGATAAAATAATGTTGGATAGAACGGACAGGATAGGTTGAAAGAAAAATTAGCTAGTCCCATTGGCGTAAATTTGTCTTCAAAGTTTTGTTCATTTGAAAACATCGCGAGTGCTGACCCCATCGTGAAATGTGGCAGAATCATTGATGCAAGCTGTATTGATAGGTTAACTTTGTTGCTTTCTGCATGCAAGCGTCAACTACATGAAATCAACGGTGTGTCAGCTGACAGCTGTCACTTTTCAATCTAATAATCTGATATCAACATTTGCACTTAATCTACTAGGTACTGCACAACACATATCACGCTTCTTCTTCGATTTTTCAAAACAAAAAATTTTAAACAATAAATATTTACAAAAATACGTAGCACCAGTGGCGTAGCTAGGCCTCGTTTTTTAAGGGCCTCGCGCAAAACACTTTTGTGTGCTCACTTGAGGCCAAACGCCACGTCATCTATATTATCTACGCTAAATAAATAGGACAATTAGTACCCTACAAGACCCTACTAAAAATAACCTACATACAAATATGGCAGTGCATTAAGAGTATTCCTACATGCAAACACCCCCTGCACCCTTCATCTCAAATCTTTTCCCCTCGCCTAAAAACGGTTCGCGCTCTCCCGACGCTATTTTTAAAGCTGGAGGGTTCTGGTAAACGCCAAATGAAAGACAAAGAATCAGACTACAGATCCTTCAGGCGAATTTTTTGAAAAACAGTTTCGCCTACGCGTGAAATATTACGTAACTTATTATTTTTTTCAAAAGGTTGTAAGTTTTTTCAGGAATTTTTTTTCAAAAAATTCGCCTGAAGGATCTGTAGTCTGATTCTTTGTCATTCATTTGGCGTTTACTAGAACCCCCTAGCTTTAAAAATAGCGTCGGAAGAGCGCGAACCGTTTTTAGGCGAGGGGAAAAGATTTGAGATGAAGGGTGCAGGGGGTGTTTGCAGGGACGAATACTCTAAACCTTGACCTTTCTACTGAAAGAAAAGGGCCTCGCTGATGCGACTATGCGCCCTAGATTAGTTCACGCTACGCTAATGCTAAATGACTATATGAGACGGTTCGCATAGGATAGTTCAGTTAAATGCTGAGTGGATGGCGCCATGGTTGAAAGAAAATCCCAATATTAACACCGTTTCCCTTGTGCAGGCGCCAACGTGTATTTCTCAGCAGATTACCTGACGACTGAACTTTAATAGCGCTCTTGACTGATTGTAATAGAAATCAGTGGATGCTGTTTATCTTTGATGTTAAAAGTTCTATATTTCAGTACAACATCAAAGCGAAAAAGGGAACACGAATACCGAACATGGACGTAAATGTCAGTATCTTTAAATGTCGTGTATTGTTTGTATACAGGCTGACACAATTTTTATGTGAAGGATTTTAGAAAAAATCGAATGACTAAGTTATTTCGTGAAAAAAGTTTTTATGAACATGGTAGCTTCTAATTTGCTTGGGATATTTAATAAAAAAAAACTGTTTTACTTTTTTAACAGACTTCAAAAAAAAGGTACGTATTTCAATATCTTTAAATATCGTGTATTGTTTGTATACAGGATGACACAATTTTTATGTGAAGGATTTTGGAAAGAATCGAATGACTAAGTCATGTCGTGAAAACAGTTTTTATGAACATACCTTCTAATTTTGGGCTATTTAATAAAAAAAACTGTTTTACTTTTTTAACAGACTTCAAAAAAAATGGTCCGTATTTCAGTATCTTTAAATGTCGTGAAAAATGTTTTTATGAACATGGTAACTTCTAATTTGCTTGGGATATATTTAATAAAAAAACTGTTTTACTTTTTTAACAGACTTCAAAAAAGGTCCGTATTTTTTCGCGGGCTCTGACCCGATTATGATGATTCTTTTTTTATTCGATAGAGTATGTCTCAAAGTTGATCCCTTATAAATTTTAGGAAAATCGGTTCAGCAACTTTTTAGAAAAAACAACAACAACCGATCTCAATACTTTGCTTTAAACTAAAAAACTTAAAAAAAATTGAACCTCTTTTAAAAAAGAGTCACTATAAAATCACAATACCTATTTAATTACTATCACGTTTTATGTACTTCAGTATATTAAATTGGTGCCGACCTCCAAACTTTGTTATTTTACGCTTTTTAATGACCCCTTTTTTGAAGGAGGTTCAATTAAAAACAAGTTTTTTTATTAATAAAAACAAATGCATGTCCTAAGTATTTGAACAAATGTAAATCATATGCATTTGTTATGTTTCCTCTTTACAATTAATATCGTCGATAATTTCGTTAATTGGAGTTTTGGACAAGTATGTCTACCTATGGTATTTGAAATTGCCTAAATTCGCTGGACACCCTGTATATGCAAGCGGTGCAAGTGAGCTTAATTTTAAGTTTATACATCGCATAGCTTTTGAGAAAATCGTCTATAACAGACAGACACGTGAGTTATCTTTTAAGGGTCCCGTTTTTTTTTTTTTTGAGATAGGGAACCCTGAAAATATCTAAAAAAATTAAACTTTTTTTTCAATTTCTCGAACTAATTGTTCTCTCGATTCCTAAAAACCTGTCATAAAATTTTTCAAAATTGCATAAAAAACGCAAAAATAGGCGGCTCAAAATTTCCACGAATAGCCTAACTATAAGGACTCGATACTATAACTATGGTAAAAAAAAAACAGTTTTTGAAACTAAAAATTTGGGTATAATTCCCAAAGCGGAGCTGAAGCAAAAATATCGATAGTATTAATTTAGTGTGGTGACTGATCGTTGAAGTCTTTTTTATTTATCGGATAGGTATCAGATGTCGTTTGAGAAAACAAATGAACTCTTAAGTTAAATTAATCAAAGCTCTAGTAAATTCTCGCTTTAACATCTTATTTTTCTGTCAATCATCCTTAGCTTCACTAAACTTCACTTTAAAAAAAAACTCGAATGCATAAAAATGGCTAACTGAAAAAAAAGAAATAAATCATCTTTATTAAAAAAAAAAAAACGAGTAATCCAACTAACAACTCAAAAGAAGAAAACATGTAGAATCTCAACATGCAGCAGGTGGAAACCCATTCAAAGGCAAAAGAAAAATACAAACAGGTTCCTACCTGCTGCATGTTGAGGCTTTCCATCTTGTTTTTTTTTTTATCATTTTTAATAGGTATAAGTTTCATTTTTGTGCAGTCGGATGCCTTGCGATTTTTAAATATTTTTTTTTATGGTATCGACACCCGCGTTTGCGGATTGTGTGACATACTGAAAATCACCTCCTTTTCCGTTCTGCCGACCGGGATCCAATCCTGGAACCAACCTTTTCCATGTTATAATACGCGCCACGGATCTAAAATGTTCGGAAGCTAGTCACAAACAGCGTCGCAAAGGCACATTTTAGAGCCGCTGAGTCTCCCACCAGCTACCTGCACGGAACGTGCGCTCGTCGGTGATTGGCAGTGATCGCTCGTTGCCTTTGTCACTTGTCGCTTTCCTGCTTTAAAGTACAGTCGAGTACGCTATTGTCAAGTTGTTATTGTTATTTTAGTTTTGTTGAGTTGCGAGTTTGTAGTTTTTCAACAGACTGTACAAGCGCAAGCCCGCATTCGCATCTAACTTCCGAGCATTTTAGATTCGTGGCGCGTATTATCATTATTTGGGGGGGGGGGGCGAACCGGCAATACACGTGACCAGTTTTTTGTCACCACGGCCGTAGCCGTTTTATCAAGCGTCGGGCGCTCTAGATTGACAAACGGGACGTTATTATTGTTGGGACTCTGTCGGAGAGCGCGCGCGATGCACGACGCGAGGCACTCCGCTTTGATGACGCCGTTTCTCTGTCGCACCAAAGCGAGTGAAATAGACGGACCGACGCTTTGATGTCGCCGCCGCGCGGCCGACCGTCGTTTGTTCGTATAGCGGCACCGCGCAACATCATACACAAAGTACACACACACTTACAAACTTCATACTTACTCACTCACTCTTTAAATCTCACTCAATAGGGTTGTTTCACTCAACCACTCTTTATGTATACAGGATGCAGTGTACTCAATATTATACACTATACAGGATGAAGACGCGATGTGCGGGTGCTGACGTTTCGATCGCTGGCAAGTAGCATTCATCAGATTAGTTTTAGAAATAAAATTCACTGATACTTAATTCTCTGCTAGCTAGTACAGACTTGTTTTTGGTAATTTGCTCCGCAATACTTTCGAATCATTGAATTTTCGTCAGTAAAAGTATTATAATATTAGTTTATATATATTTTAGTCGCGTCAATGAATACATAAAACAGGCGGGAAACGAATTTTTTATATTGTTGGGGTTAGGGGTAGTAAAAGGAATGAAACAATTTTTTAAAATTTTTTGTCGAGAGTAATTTAATTTATTTTTTAAAACTGATAATACAGAGTTGTTACATAATATTTTTACTTCACCGAATTTAAAAAAAAAAAAAATTGGTTGTCTGTAAAGTCGATTTACGGACGATAGTTTTATGTGATAACGTATTCCGTAATACATAACCTAAATTTATATAATAATTATAATAATTCGAATCTATGATATTGCATCTTTCGCTTCAAATTTAGGTTAATTTTATTTATTAAAATTACTTACCATATAATATAATTGTTTTTTTTAACTTTCTTTCTTTCGTATTTATTTTAAGTCTCAAAGATTAGCTGTCATAATATTTATAAAACAATTGTTTCACTGTTTATATAAAATTCCAAAACCTACTTACAATATTTAAGTATTTTCATACGTCAAAAAATTGATTTTTATAATGATAAAATTTGTAAGAAAACGATTTTTTCGAGAGATGAGACCTAGCTAAAACGATTTTTTGCCCCCCAAAATCCCTTTTCAGTAAATTTCATCCAAATCGTTAGGGCCGTTTTCGAGAAAAGCACGCACAGGGTCAGGCGGAACGTTACGAAAGTTACGAACTATTACGTTAGGAACGTTACACTTTTTCGTGCATGCAGCCGGTGTTTTATAAATTTATAAGATTAGTGATTCATCAATTTATAAGACGTTATCACGTCAAAAAAAAAAGAAATTGAACGAAGTTATAGCTATCTTTGTTGGACCTCTTTCACAAGTAATGCTTTGCGGTGATCATTAATTAATTACTTATTAATTACATAAAAACACAGATACATTTCAAGCAAGCAGCTTTGTGGTTATACGTGACAACACGAATGACAGCTATTCGCGACTATTAGGCTAAAATGTAATATTGTTGCTATGGAAACGACATTTAAACAACAGTTGATAGGTGATTTTTTTCTTTACTGCCGCTCGAACGTACGTACTTCCCGCATCAGTGCGTGTAATCCCTACACGAATGCGTAAGTGCTGAACTTTCTGCCTTATACAATTTATACCGAAAGTATGTACTTTCGGTCGAGGTATGAAGAAAAAAAAAATTTCGTCAGCGCGTTCCTGATTTCGACGACCATCTTGTATACAATACACACACATTCGAAGCGATATGATGACGATGATGATGATAGCCCACCTTGTAGTGGTGAATTTACCGTTGTATGTGTGTGTATGTAGCCGTTTGAAGTTTCACCGCCGCCTCTTTCCGCTGCCGCCGCTCTGTATGTGTACGTACCACACACACACACACACACAAACAGTTTTGCCTCTCAACGTCAGTGTTTCAGTCGCGATACAAGAGTCATACTGATAACACGAATATATATGCCATCGTTCCGATTTTTTGTGAAATATTAATCGGTTTAAATAATAAAATCAAGTGTGGCCGTTTCGGAAAAAATACGCGACGATCGAAGTTGGCGGCGAAACGCTCGGCTGATTCCGTACCGTCGTCGGACGGGTTTGACCGCGTCGGTGTGTTGGTTAGTTTTATGTCTGTGTGTGTGACGTCACCATACACGAGAGAGTTCTTGCGGTCGTTCGATTTTTTTTTATTTCCTCGGATCATTTTGAATAACCGAACGGGTTTACTCACAATGCTAAAATGTTTCTTTATTTTGTAAAACTGTACTGTTAGCCGGGCTTGTTTAACGGAATTTTGTCAATTGTGAGGTTCTTGTAGTTGTTTTTCTGAAATGATATTGGATATATGTAGCAAGGGAATCGATTTAATTGTATATGAATATGAGATTTGTGCAATAAGAGTATAAGATTTATAGACTGTGATGGCTCGTAGCGTTCTGAGCATGCGCATAAGTAAACTGTATTTTAAAATGGATGCGCCTTTTGACATTTGCTGTTTATAATAGCAATAAATTGTGTTAACGTTGATGCAGTAGCTGTACTATTGTTCTATTCAATTTAAAACACGATCTTTGAAACATAAATAATATCAATTTTCAGTTTAATTAATTGAGCGCTTTATAATTCAGATACATAAACATTATATTTAAATATTAATTAATGTGAGTTGTTGTTTTTTAATTAAGTTGTTTAATTATGGCCCCGCGAAAGAAACGGAGATGCAGAAAAATACTTCAATCGAAACAACCGTCAAAATGTGAAACAGAAAAGGTTACTGCGCATGTGCATTTCTCAGAAGAAATGCTGGAAAGGATTTTATATAGATGGTATCAAAAATATCAAAATAAAAAGAAACAAGTCTGCCCGTTAGAAAATGTTGTTTTAACAAATGGAGATTTATTGAATAAAGCAATAGTTATTATTGATAAATTGGACGGTTCTGAACATTTACGGCGTAAAGTTGATTTCGAGTGGATTGAAAGGTGGAAAGTTCTTTATGGATTAACGACAATCCAACGCGAGCATTTGGAAAAAAAATGTGATCAGAATCTTGAACGCGATAAATTAGTAGAGGAGAAATGCGATGATCCAGTTTCAAGAAAAAGTGATATCGAAGAAATTAATATGCCCGAAGGCAATGAGCAGAAATTGCCTGAAGAAATTCCTGATATTAAAAACGTAACATCAAATGTTTTGCCGGAGCACTTAATATTAGAGAATATTCTCGATGAGCAAATCTATTACGCATTCGCTTTCGAATTTAATTTAAAATGTTTACCTGATAAGAACTTCCACCATCAACATGATACAGATAACGTGTTCATTTTAATGGCAGCTAATAAGTCCGGAACTCATCGTACAAGAGCTTTGGTTATTGGAAAAGAATGGCGTCCGAAATGTCTGAAACACGTAAATATGGTAACTCAACCGGTTGTTTATGCCGGTGGTGGAAGTGGTACAATGACGGAAGATCTTTTCAAATGGTGGTTCCATAAAGAATTCGTTTCGACAACGGCCGTTCTGTATCCGAAAGTGATTTTGAACGTAACGAAAAGTTCTTTCGTTCCTCCTGAAAATGATTGCATTTCACTGGATGGCAATGTCAAATTGAACATCATCAATTCGGATGAAGTCGCCTTTTATTCAAACATCGTAATATCAGAGTTTCGGACAATTTTCACGACGATGTTGTTGAACAACTTTATTTTTCACAAATCTGAAAAGTCTCTGCTCGAAACTTACATTCGCGACTTTACTCTGAAAGATGCGTTTCTGATTATCCACAAGTCTTGGTTGAGCATACGACCCGAAACATTTGCCAGATGTTGGAAGACCGATTTGGAAAGCGGTGGTGTTAAGAAGAAGCTGGTTTTCAGTTCGATTGGAACGGATATTGATCAGACGGGTGATACAAATCTCCTTCTCGAATTGCAATGGATAACTCACGATTTGGGTTTGGAAGTCACGGATGAAGATTTGTCTGAATGGGTTGTGGGCGTCTGTAAAACTAATTCGGTCAAAGCTGAACCGGACTCTATTAATGATAATGGTGAAGATGAACTTCAGATACCGACAGCTGATGAAGTCAGTCACTATTTAAAAAAAGTTGTTCTTTGGATGGAGAGTGAGCCGTTCGATCCGAATATTGTTCTCTGTATTCAGGATCTGTTGGCAGTAGCCAAAAAGGCAAGTAGATATATTTATTATCTCAATATTGAAAAGCTGAGTGGTTCAAAAGCTCATCCAATTCTTAATGTCTACAGTCTACAGTACTAGCAAAAATAATCCTTTAAGCCTTTGGCAGGGCGTTTCAAAGAAGGCTACATTTAAACAAATTTTATTTCTTAGTTAAATATGAAAAACCATTTAGTCCGGTCAAAATAAATAAAAAAAATAGTGGTAGGTTTACAATAATTCGCATAGAGCTGAAAATTGGTACAGGGCTTAGGTACACTATTACAAATGAAATATCAAAAGTCTCCACCGATCGTACATGCTCATACAAGCTCAAAGGTTAAAAGTATCGGTTTTTTGCACTTTTCTCGTAAACGGTAAAAGTTATCTAAAAATAGGTCAGACAAAAGTTGTAGATCATGCAATTGTCTACAAAAACTATTCTTATACTTTTTTTCCTACGAATCACTGTTCTTTTAAAATGGTGATTTCATCTATGCATATTCATATTTAACGTTATTTTTGATAAATACGTTTAGTACGTACATAGATATTTTAGTCCCATATCTCGGGAATAGTGATTCGTAGGGGAAAAAATATAAGAACAGTTTTTGTAGATAATTGCATGACCTATAACTTTTGTCAGACATATTTTTAGATAACATTTACCGTTTACGAGAAAAGTGCAAAAAACCGATACTTTTGACCTTTGACCTTGAATAAATTTTGAGTTCTAATTATCTAAATAAAATTTGAACGGTTATATATATCAAACAGAGGTTCGCGCCGTTTTTAAAATTCATACATTCAAAATTAAAAAAAATCAAATACATCACCTAAGATTTCGTACTATTTTTGCTAGTAATTAAAAACAGCATCTTGTTGCTGCTTCTTTCCTTTGGCGACGAGAAATAGAATTCACTCCGACTGAACGGTCAAGCTCAGGATATCCTGCCAGCGCATAAGCTCTGTGGTGGCTTTGGACTGAATATTTTGTAGACAAGTAGTTATTCCTTCCATAGCAAAACAACAGATCACAGTTTGTGTAGATGGCCAGACTCGTGAAGTTGGCAAAATGCCTGCCGCGCCTGCGGACATCCAACCGTCACGCCTACTTCGTTTAAATGACACAGTGCAGCGCTGCTGTCTGCTGCATTTATAAAACAAAACGATGTCACGCTATATGTATTTATTTATTATAGCCGACTACGACGTGTTGTTTTGGCAAGTGCAATTTTTCACTGGTTTTTAAACTCTATCCGCACTCACCGAATTATAGATAGTATACGAAGTAGATAATATTTATAGCTCCTGGAACCATGTCTTCTATCGACGATTTTTCCTATCTTCCGTATATACCTTCCGGAACGAGATCGCGCTACCATTCGCGGACACTCAAAAAATCATTTCTTTCCTCAAACGTAAAAACAGTTGAACGAGATCGTTCTCAATTTGGTTTCGTAACCCGACTACATGACGGAGTAAGTTTTTGCGAGGCTCTAAGATTCTAGTGATATGTCCACATGACTCTTTATTGGGAGCCGGCTCCGTGCGCTCCGCTCACTAAAAAGAGTCCCGCAAAGGAGCGACACTAGACAGTACGCACTACACAAGAGTGCAGACTGCAGAGATGTGAACTGTAGCATTGCACAGCACAATACACACTCTCAGCTCTGAGCTCATTTTAATATGATTCTGATCTTATATTATTCGCTTTTCGGATAAACTATAAAGTATAATAAAAGCTTACAATATTATATCTTTGTCAACGACGTCAATGCGAATGGCTTAAGTCACTGTTAAGCTTAGTACTATTACACTTACAGTGTGTCATTCAACATTAAATGACTCAGCAAAGATAACGTGCAAATTTCACTAGTGCCTCAGTGGTCTGCGCTGTGTGCGCTCTGTAAATGTGCGAATACACAGCACAGAGCAATGGCGCTCGGAGTGAGTCCATTCACAAAAAAAGAGCGACTCGCTCCGCTCTGTGAAAGGAGTCGTTCATTATGAACGATTCGGTCAGAGCGACTCATCACTATAAGATTCAAGTATTGACCGAGCAGAAATTTGACTACGCAAAAGCTAGTGCTTTGGTTCGGCGTAGTGTTAAAAATCTTCAAGCAAAATTTCTTGCTATCATTTATCTAAATGCATTTATGAATTAATGCTTTTTGTGCGAGTGCTGACAGTTTAAATTACATGGATAATATAAAAGCGATCCAAAATTCTCTAAACGATGAAAGCATTTTTATTTTTGTACTAACTGAATTATATCCGACAGTCAGGTGCAGATGGGCCCATACGGATTTTGGGAATTTTCCCGATAGGCCGGGGCTCGCCGAAGCCGGTAGGTCGATTACCTATTATCTTTTCTGTTTTCTAGTTATGTTCACGGTTATTTTATTTGTTGATAGATATAATTCGAAGGTAAAATTAATAATGCGTTTTTGTCTTTGTTGTCATGGCTATAATTTTTGTGGCGGCGAATAGAGAGTGTCGAACGCTCATTTTGTACAGGGCGGTAAAACTAGCGCTGACCCTCCGTATGAAAAAAATATCGTAATCTTATTTTCCCGGGCTGGAATAGTTGAGCCAATCCGCCTCTGCTGATAGTTCGTCTAACTCATATATTTAATACCCTCTATATTGCTGGCAAAGATCCGGAGAAAGACTTAAACACTACGGTGCAGACATTTATACGTCTGTCTCACTCTGAGTCTCATGCGCATGTCCGTGAATGGATACGCGTCAATTTGCACATGGAACTAACCTGTGAAAGGGAGGTGGCTTGTTCTATTCCAGTTACTAATTGGCCCACTACAGACGCGACACTGGGACACGCTTCCACTTACGGCCACTAGCAATATAGAAATTATTAAATATATGATCTAACCTAACCTGCAATATTTATTTACAATTCGTTTTGTGTTCCGTTATAAAAAGTATTTTTGACCTTAGTAACACAAAGTACCTATGACAATATTTTTATTTATTTTAAATTAGTTTTTGATCGCCTGTTTATGACACTCGTCCCCCCAAGACTAGTTACTGTAAATGTTGTCCTGTCCCATATCATCATACTGTTGTTGTGTCATGAAATGACACCATATAATATCGTTGCTAATTTATTAAATGATGGGCTTTAAATTACAGGCTTGGCTTGGATGATGACTGATTTCGCGTACCTACGTTATTTTAGTTTTTTCTGGGAAATATCTTCGTTAGGAATGAACGAAACGTATAATTCTAGATCCTTTTTCTTTATTGCTTATAAACCAGATAACTTTTACATCGGAACCGGATTTAAAATGATATATCGTTGACTTTAGACTAGAAACGCGATGACTCTATATCTACCAATTTTACAGGGGACAGCAAAAACGGAATAACATACAATACAGGCTGATTTTTAAGTGGATTCTTCTTTTTTAACAGCGTGTAGAAATCAAATAGACGAACAAATATTTCAAATAACTTTTTTATCAAAATTCAAAAATAAGAGGAAACAGCCTTTTAAAGTTTAATTAAATTTTATTTAATTAGTTCAAAAGTCCGGTTAACACACGCGAAGAAACGATAACACGAATCAGAAATGCATTTCAAATAATTCGCGGAAGGCCCTTGTCGCTACTACAAGCATGGCTACGACGACGCACGCATCTTTGTGTCTAACAAAACGGGGACAACTTCGAACAATTTCTGTGAATCCTTGATATAATGACATAACATATTTCCATAGTGACATAACATAACGCCAGCACCGACCTCAAAATTTGATAAAACTTTGAAAGTTCGTTTCTCTTTCATTTTTTAATTTTGATATAAAAGCTACTTGAAATATTTGTTCGTCTATTTGATTTCTACACGCGCTCGCCATTTAAAAAAAACGAGTGTTCTTTAAATCACACGACTGAAGTAAAACTTCTTTAGCTCCATCTATATGTTTGTATATAGTAAGTAAGTAAGTTTATTTGGTCATTAATTGAGATACATAGTATCTATATGACATGTCATACAATTTAAAAATACAATTTAAAATACAATTCTAAAATACAATTTAAAAATACAAGTTTAAAAATACAATTTAAAAATACATTTTACCAAATTCACTGATTTCATACAGGCACGCTTCAGTTAGGATTTTTTTAATTTTCTTTTTAAAAATTGTCTCATTTAGATCATTATCAGATTGTGGTAACTTATAGAAAAATTTTTGGGCCAGGTAGTGAAAACTGTTCTGGGTTCTAGTTAGATGGCACATAGGCAGTCGTAAAGCTTCCTTATTCCGCGTGTTATAATTATGGTTATTGTTTCTATTGAAAGATGGTAGATTTTTTTTGGCATATAATAATAAATGATATATAAATAAGGATGGTAAAGTCATTATTTTGAAATTTCGGAAGAGTGGTTTGCAGTGTTCACGAGGTGCGACCCTAGCCAAAATACGAACTGCCATTTTTTGAATTTTAAATGCTCTATGTGTAAAAGTCGAGCTACCCCACAACAAAATGCCGTATTCTAATAAGGACTGGAAAAGACCGAAATAACAGGTTCGAACTGCGGAAGTGGATGCAACCTCTGCTACCCTTCTCATGGCATACGTAGCGCTGCTCAGCTTATTGCAAACATGATCTATCTGAGCTCGCCATTTTAAGTCGGGATCAAGATAGATACCCAGAAATTTTATATTCACCTTAGTGTTGTTGAGATGACTAAACTTGATGTGTTCTATTTTATCGACATTTAAGCAAAGCTTATTTGCATTAAACCAGTCCGAGGCCTTTGCTAATGGATCACACGATGTCCTCCCCTGCACAGAGGATATGTATAATACTTATACATATGTATCTAAAATTGTTCAAGAACGAAATGAAATAATTTACGAAATAATCAAGAAATCATTGCTAGCAAACTCGCAAACGAACTACTGCCTGAGAGATATATATATTTCATGCACTGGCTATGAGAGGAAGAGATAAAGAAAATGTGCGCGCGCACTGCTCTCTCTTGCTCCTACAGTGTGATACAGACAATAGGCCTGCACTGTGTCTTAGGTTTATCCGAAACGTAACTAGCTATATGATCACACTTTTCGTAAGGCTCTCGTCACGCATTCACCAGCTTACTCCCCAAGTCAAACGTGCGTAAAGAAGTTTAACGTGAATTTGACTCTATTCAATAAATAGAGTAACTGTGATCCATTGAAGTTAATGATAGAGTATTTGGAAAGAATTCCGTGGCATAAGGATCGAAAATGAAGCAATACTTGCATTTAATACTGACGTTTCGATACGTTTTTTATCATCTTCAGAAGTTTTACTTCAAAAGGAATCAACATAAAAATAACTCTGTATAAATGGCGTGCCGCTCGGTTTACGAAAATAAAGAAATCACGCCACGAATCTTATGTTTGTTGTTTTGTTTCAGGCCAGCAAGATGGGGCTGGGAGGAGCACATCCGGGAACGGCGGCGTTGCCGTTCTTCTGTCACAACGGCGATCACCTATCGGCGCAGCCACCGCCGGCTCACATGGGCATACCACCGTACCAACTGGACGCGACCAAAGCTGGCATGGGTGAGTATTGGCCGACAGCCGCGACGCGCGGTCCGCCCAATTCTATCGGTCCCCAACATCACCATGCCGCCGCCGCCGCCGCTGACTGGAAACGGATTCTGGCCGCCTCAGCTGCAGGTAGATTATAATATACCGCACCACCTAGCATTAAAGTTTTTTTTTTTTTTACTTATACTAGAAAGTAGATAATCAAAACCAAGTGTGGGTCTTACAAGTCTGTTTTTTCAGTATTTTCAGGAGATCGACCTGAATAAATTGACAAAACACTTATCTTTTCATGCCCATAGATAGATAGAAATAGATAGAAATTACGAATCTTAAACAAAATTGCGTTAAAATAAAATTTACCTACTTTCAAATCATCAAGCAAATTATCAATAGAAAAGTTAGTTAAATAATAAATATACACTGCACTATATTTCTTGCTCTTTTTGTTGAATATTGGTGACAAAACACTTATCTTTTCAGACCTTACGAATCTTGGAACAAATTTATACGTTACAATAAAATTTACCTGCTTTTAATTCACTAAGCAAATTAATTATTAATAGAAAAGTTAGTTAAATAATAAATATACACTGCACTATACTCCTTGCTCTTTTTGTTGAATATTGTGACGTTCACCCAAAAATCTGACTGATGGCGTTAGTGTAACCGTCAAAAAAAAGTTTCACACAATAATAATATTTTATACTAACCCAGTTGCACACAAAACTTCCACTAACTTTAATATTTTACGGCTACTTGTACACTTCACAAAATGTTAATAAACAACACATAAATAAATGCACAAGAGCAAACTGTAGATATAATACTTTACGTTTATAGATTAGGTGTTATGATCTATGTGGCAGCCATTATTATTTTATGAGGCGAATAAATATTTATAACTTGGAAGTAAGACAGTAAACATAATTATGGTTGGTGAATTAAATTATCGTTATTTATTCTAAGGAATAGTTACCTGAAGAACAAATGAACCGAATAAATAACTACTTACGTTCGATGAATATGGCCATCACTGAAATTTGTAACTCTTGTATTTTATATACGCTTGCAGGTTTAAAAAAAAATCAAATGACTTTTCGCGAACAAATCTCATTTTATTTTTAACAATTTTAGTAAAAAAACAGACTTGTAAGATCTGCACCGTGTCCAGGAATGTGTGCAATTTTTATGTACCGGTATCATTAGCTGGTGAATTGAATTATTTTTTTCAATAAATAAAATTATCGATCAATTTATTGAATCAGACGTTAATCAAAGATTTGAATTATTTTTTCTTGCATACAATTTGTATACGATTT
The DNA here is from genome assembly GCA_963575645.1 of Xanthostigma xanthostigma. Classification (NCBI taxonomy): domain Eukaryota; kingdom Metazoa; phylum Arthropoda; class Insecta; order Raphidioptera; family Raphidiidae; genus Xanthostigma; species Xanthostigma xanthostigma. Next base: position 9,219,590 of record OY754469.1, on the reverse strand, counting down.
GGATCGCTGTTGTGACTTCGGCATGTAAAAATTTAAGCAACCATATATTTCTGGACATAGTGTACACAAACCAGAAGCGGTTCGTTTCTGTCCGTTTACTGATTTTTATTTCTTTATTAGTTGTTTCTTTTCAGTTTTATAATCTCAGATGGAAAAACTTCGAACATTTTCTGTGTAGATTTTTTTCTTTTACGTAAACATTCGAATGTTTTGTCTAGTTATTCAAGTTTATTTGAAACGATTTTTGCTTGGAAATATTTAGAAAATAAACTTTTTAAAAAACTGTTCTCTATTTGAAATGAGTTTCGCTTAAAAATATTTATAAAATAAAAATATTTTAAAGAAAAAATTTTATGTCCGAGCTATTGACAAAGAAAACTTCTTTGATTAAAAAAAAACTTGGTTCCGTCTGGAATGAAACCCCTTTTGTATATTTCGGTTTATTTTAGTATTAAATATTGGTTTTTTGAGTAATTCAATAGGATAGCGGAAAGTTTTGTTAAAAATGAAATAACTTTTTCGAGAGACTAAAGTAAACTAAAAAACATCCAATTGAAGGAAGAGTCTCGTAAATGCTTTTATTACTGAGCTGTTCTAGTTTGTTTTTAATTGGCATGTTAATATCTCAGCATTTTTAACTAGACGCTCTTAACCAACTTGTCAGTCAGTCAGCTTGGGTCAAATACTTATACTCGATTTTGAACCACTTTTGCTTAATCTAATACTTTGAAATTTTACATACTTATATAGTATCGATGATAATACATTAATTTGATAACCGCGACCTGATGCTACGTTCAGGATAGTCAGTTCACTATGCAACTTTTTAACGGCCTATACCCTTTTGGATATAACTTTTCCAAACAGCCTGTATATTGAACTCACCCAAATGTTAGTTATTTCGTTAATATATACGTAATTTTCTTCACAATTTTTGGTGCCGCAGTTCGCTAAGAATTCGAAAAATTATTGTTTTATGACAGCGTTTATCAATTTTATTTTATTCAATAAATCCCGGCGTAATAATTTCTCAGTTGCTTATAATTGAAAAAACTATGAACTTAAAATATAAAGGTTTTTCTTAAGAAGAATTTAAGCACATATTTGCACTAATATTATGCACCTTTGCCTAGGTAATTTAGCATAATAATATTTTCTTAATAAAACGAATCGCTACTGGTTAAAAATTGCTTTTTTAATTGGTAATATTTTGTACTGTTTTGTTGCTATTTTCTTTTTGTCACGTAAAATTATTTGCGTGGAAAACAATTTGTTAATAGAATGACACTATGTTTACTGTAATGTTATTTTCAACGTTTCTGTTAATATGAATGACCATTATTACCAACTTAAAAGAGTAATTTACGTAATAATGGGTTTTATTTTGCTTGGTGGTGGGTAATTTGCTTGTACATTGTGGTAAAAAATGTTCGTTTCAATATGGTTCCGCAAAGGAAAAAAGAAACATATTTAACGAACAATATGTATTTCTATTTTAAATAACGTAATGTTTTTTACCGCAGTTGTCAGTGGCGGTACATGGTGGCTGGTTTATAAACTTCTTATATATTATAACGGCGCTTTGAAAATAAAACAGCTCTTTTTGCTTTTTTATGTCTAGAACTAATATCATTCCAACTATATATTTTCGCCCATATATAATTAAAAAAAATCATAAATATCTAAAAATTGTTTTGTTGAGAAAAGGTTGAAACTTAACGCTACTTTTCCAAAAATTCAGTGGAATCTCACTAATCAGTCTTCAGTCCTAAATCCAATAGCTACTCAATAATTCGGCATTATCTTTAATCCTCCCGACACTTGCTGTAATCCGGCAAATTTTCCTGTATATTTGCAGTTATCTTGTTTTACGTAAATCCGGTAGTGCCCCGGAATGAAATTAGCGAGGTTCTACTGTGTATAATATGCAATAATAAACATAATGTGTTTTTTATAAAAAGAAGCTGAAATTATTGACTTAATGATAGAAACAAAAGAATTCATCATTGAATTAAAAAGGCATGGTGTAAATATTCTAATATAACTTCTTGGTTTCTTTGTTGCTTGCAAAATGTATATAAAGAATCAATTTTAGTACAACCTTTGTGACTTGTTCAGAACATTTATTCTTATAATTAATGGAACAATAATTGATATTATATAGTCTCGTTAGTTCTTAAATTATATATATAGAAATAATTACATAATACAAATAACGAAAGGGTTGTACAATGTTGTATAAATGTATATACTGTTTTTATTGTAATATCGGTTTGTGTATTTAATACAGTCGAACGGTAAGTACTGATGTCGAATTATTTAATTATTATCAATTTAATGTGAATTTTAAAATATCAGAATTTTGGCTTGATGCGTTTTTTTTTGTTTAAAATCGTTTGAATAATACAAAATTCTCGTATTTTTAATATTAAATATCTACCGTACTAACGATATACAAAAAAAAAATTATAATAAAAATCGGAGAACTACCAGCTCTGTTTGTGCACAAAGCTGTCACATAGCACGAGTTTACGAGGCGGTTATTTCGGAAATCACTGTACCAGTTTTGTAAGCTCCCACATGTCAAAATTAAAATTAAAAAATCACCTTTTTGATTGCTTGCTTAAATGTGGTGGAAGCAAAGGGCATATTATGGTTGAGGTACAGTGTCTTTATTTTGAAATGTTCATTTCTGTTCTCTCTATAAAATATATGTGATGTAATAATATATATGTTACGGTCTATACCCGAATTCGGACAATGACCGAAATAAATGCGCAAAACTAGTTTTGGTCAACGAATATTGCCCAAACCCGAAATCTTACATTTAAACGGGTATTGAGTGTTTTAAAATGAGCAATACTATTTTATCGCATTTTAAGTTGGACAAAACTAGTTCTGTCCATTTTTGAACGGACGGTACTAGTTCTGCTTGCTTCATTCAATCAACGTCCGAACCCGAACAAAAGTAGGGTTATGTTCTTGTTTACCTATTGAATTGTTCTCCTGAATGTTATAATTAATATAATTGTGGAATACTCAGTGTAATAATTAAGTAAAAATGCAAGGTGAATTCGAGTCTCAACTAGATCGGCTATTGGAAGCTTCTGAAACATAATTTTATGACGAAACATAATTACCTTACTACACTAAGTTTAGGAAAGCAAATTTGTTGAAAGCTGAATTAAAACCTCTGTCTGCTAAACAATACAGAAGAATAAATCACTTTGATATAATAAGTTAATTAAAAAACGCAAAGAAGATTCCGATGCCATACTATAGTATTGTCCGTTCAGAAATGGACAGAACTATTTTTGTCCAATTGAAAAAACGCAAAACTAATTTAATCATTTTATAACATTCAATAACCGTTTGAATGTAAGATTTCGGGTTTGGGCTATATTCGTTGGTCAAAACTAGCTTTGCGCATTTATTTCGGTCATTGACCGAATTCGGGTATAGACCGTAACATATATAATTAACGATTTGAACTGTCCAACCCTGTTCATGGTATTGAATCGTGCACACGGGAGATAAAAAGAGCGAGATGGAAATAGAATAACGGTAGCCGTGCGGGTTAATTACCTTTAGATATTATGCATAAGGAATACAATTCGCCACAAATTGTCGTCTGAAACAAAACCTTCCTTTGATCATTTCCGTCAACGGGCTGGCGTTGCCACGTCTCGAACACGCGCCACCACGGCTGCGACAGCGGACCAGATCGAATACTCGGCGTCGCGACGCGCCGTTGCGTTGCACAAACAAACTGATCGAGTGTGCGTTTTCTCGTTCGACTCTGTTATCATTGATAAAGCTCGAAACACACGGCAAGATCCGTTGTGTTGGTATTTGAAATAATCGAGTATAGTAGAGTCTCGATTATTCGACGAAACCGATTGATCCGTTACGAACAACCATCAAGGAATAAGCTAGTTCTATAAAAAAATATATATAGAATCGTATTCGCTTGACGGTGTCTGTCTATTCATAACAACAGAAAAAAAATGTTACATGGCTGCCGAGAGAGAGATTCACAAGAGCAAACTGCTGTAGATATAATACTCCATGTTTATAGGTTAGGTATTACGATCTCCGCGTTATTATTTTATCAGGCGAATACCCTCGAAGTAAGACAGAATAGTAAACATAATTTTGTTTGGTGAATTGAATTTTCGCAATTTATTCGGAGGAATAGCTACTTGCCGAATAAATTGCTTATGTTCGTTGAATATGGCCATAAATGGCTGGTGTCTATCCATTCAGAACAACAGAAAAATAATGTTACATGGCGCTGAGAGAGAGAGATTCACAAGAGCAACTGTAGATATAATACACCACCTTTATATGTTAGGTATTATGATCTATGTGTTATTATTTTATCAAGCGAATAAATATTTATACCCTCAAAGTAAGACAGAATAGTATAAACATTATTTTGTATGGTGAATTGAATTTTCGCTATTTATTCGGAGGAATAGCTACCCTCCGAACAAATCAACCGAATAAATAACTGCTTATGTTCGGTGAATTTAAACGTGGAGTATTATTTCTACAGTTTGCTCTTGTAAATATCTCTCCCTCAGCGCCCATGTAAGATTTTTTTTTACGTTTCAATTTAGAAAATAGAATTGAGTGAACCGATGATGCAGGTCTAAAGTGGTCTTTACTTGTATTACTATACTCTGGAACGAACAAGGACCTTTATATATATATTTGTATGACGAGAATCGAACACAGGACTGCTGTACCACCATTACGTTGTGTGTGTAGTCAGCGCGTTTTACAAATGCTTGATGAAGCCAATTTTATAAACAGAAAACGGCTCGTTTGTCGCAATGGCGTACTTTGAACTATTATTTCAATTCCGCTTCTTTTGAGCCACATCTTGGGCACAGCTGAACTTGATTGACTTAATTAAGAAATGCACTTAGCACTAAATAAGTTTTAAGAGCGTCTTTTATTGAACGAAGAACAGACTCAAAACACTTCTCGAATGGATGATAAAAACAGAAAAAGCAACGGATAATCTAAATGATTAAAAGTGCAGTGGCCCTTTTTCGTAATACTTGAAAACTGCTGAACCGATTTCAGTTTGGTTTTACGGTTATACAGAACATCGTTCTTTGACTTTTTTACGTCTTTGGACAGTTGACAATATTTCTCGACTGACGGATATAACAGAAATAAGAAAGGGTGAATTATTTCGGAGAAGGCTATAAATGATATCTAATGATATCTAATGGTATTAAACCAGAAAATATCAACGTAGCTTTTCAAAACTGTAATTTGTTGGGTAATAAAGTCTTTTCTAAAATTAATTTTAAACATTCTTATGATTTTAATTCTAATGTGGTTTATTGTGTTACATGTAAAGATTGTAATTGTTATTATATAGGACAAACCAGCCAATATCTTAAAACAAGAATGTATAACCATCAATATGTCAAAAAAGCTATTACAGAGGTTAAATATAATACCTACAATGAAAATGGATATAGTACATTGGTCCATCACTCTGTTAATAACAAACATGAATTTGATTTTAAAGATTGTAAAATTTTACATTTTGAGTCTAATACCAACAAAAGATTATTGGCTGAAATGTGCTATATAAAAATGAAAAAAAAGGGTAATTGTGTCAATAAAAAAACAGATATACAAGGCTTAAGTTTTTTGTATAATAAAGCTATAAACTGGAATGTTACATCATCCTGACATAATTACATAATTAAAAAATGTTAAAATCTTAATAAGACAATTTTGACAAACTATTAATTTATTACCAATTTTAAATGTACAAAATTCTAATACCGATAAATTTCAATTCTTAATATATATTTTAATAGTATTATATAAAAAAAAAAAAAGTTTTTTTTTTTTATTGATATAACATGATTATTATTGGACAATATGACAATTAAAAACTTAAATTACAAATCGAATAACTCTAATATATAATGTAAGTACATTTTAATAATATTTTTAAATACTTTTTAGTTATTTTTATATGCACTTTTGTAAAATACCTGTAATTTCACAGATGTAAGCCCTGAGGAAGGAAATATATTTTCCGAAACGTCGGCAACATATACCATTAGATATCATTTATAGCCTTCTCCGAAATAATTCATCCTTTCTTATTAAACATAGGCTAAACTAATACACCTTACACAATAATAACAGAAATAAAAATCGATGTACCTAGATAGTATTTTTTCTGGTGCCCTGATTGAAATTAATTAATTTCTACGCTACTGAACTGCGATTAGCATTTTCTTTAAAATTTACGTTTATAAGAAAAAAGGTTTTTTTTTTTAAAAGACTACTCAGTACCTACTCTTATGTGAAGTAATGGTAATCAATTTCTTGAATTTAAACATATTTTTACATTTTTTATAGTTAATATATACAATACATTGAAAATATATCGTTGTCTGAAAATGCTTCGATTTGAATATTTTTTGTTTGACTAAAGGTAGCATTTTTTTTGTTTTCAAAAAAACAAAAAAGAAACACTTTTATATAGTAGAAGTTTTTTTTTAATCTTAAAAGCTGATCAGTAAGTTCTTTTATTTTAGTGTTTTTTAAGTTATGTTCGTGTTTTTTTAAGTAATATTTTTAAAATACATACGTAATGCGTCTGAAACCTCTACTGTAGGTAGCTGACCAAGGAGGCTAGAATATAGCGTACACTGAGAGAGTCTGATATAGTTCGCCACATTTTAACATATTCCCGTGAAGTTTCACTAATCCTAGATACAATTTGGGGAAGGGGCTATCTAATAAAGATGTGTCCACATTAAAAATAGTAGCTATATACTTTCTGGAAAGTTCGTGTCCTCTCCAAAAATAATCTGTCCTGGGTTCTTCTGAATAAATAATACAAAATATAAAGGTTTTAGATTATATAACAGATTTTTTAGTCAGTGTATTTTTTAATTTTAGAATTTAATTGCGAATTCACTTAGTCACTAAACCTAGATAAAATTTGGGGAAGGGACTATCTAATAAAGATGATTCCACATTAAAAATAGTAGCTATATATACTTTCTGGAAAGTTCGTGTCCTCTCCAAAAATAATCTGTCCTGGATTCTTCTGGATAAATAATACAAAATATAAAGGTTTTAGATTATATGATAGATTTTTTAGTCAGTGCATTTTTTAATTTTAGAATTTAATTGCGAATTCACCTAGTCACTAAACCTAGATAAGGGAAGGGGCTATCTATTAAAGGTGATTCCACATTAAAAATGGTAGCTATATACTTTCTGGAAAATTCGTGTCCTCTCCAAAAATAATCTGTCCTCGATTCTGCTTGGTAAATAATACAAAATATAAAGGTTTTAGATTATATTTTTTAGTCAGTGCATTTTTTAATTTTAGAATTTAATTACGAATGATGGCCATTGTTTAAGTTTAAAGCTTAAAAATTGTAAAATGCTAAACTCAGCGAAAATACAAGAATATGCGCAAGGGGCTGTTTCTTAACAAGTGGATATAATACACGAGGGGAATATTTCCATGTGGGCAGCGCCCGGAAAGTTTATTAGTTTTTGTGTCACTGGTTGAGAATACAATATGTATTGTGTGTACATGTAATATCAATATCTACTCAGCGAGAAGATTGCTCATATTATTGTCATTGCAACCCGTATGAAAAATACCGGGTGTGCGATGAGGTATCGATACGCTTTTTATTGAAATAAAACTTTAGGCGCGCTTGGTAAATTGGACGGAATCAGACAAAAAATGAAACGCTTCCCCTTCTTCGACTTCAACCGACAGTTGAGATGAAAGACTGGGAGATTTTTTTAGCTTGAGATAAATTGGCTTGGATCGGACGAGAAGTTCAACCGGTGTAGTTGAGAGTAAAGAGTGGAAGAATCGTTTTGCTAGACACTGGATCAGACGAAAAATGAAACGCTCCTCCTTCTCCGACTTCAACCGATAGTTGAGAAGAGCCTGAATCAGATTAAATGTGAGACGCCTCCCCTTTTCCGATGTCAACCGTCAGTTTCAGTCGATCAATAATTGATCCGAATTGATTTAAAACTCTACTGTATGCTTTTCTTGTGGAGAAATACTTATGTGCAGTCACAATCTAAGATCATCGTCAAATCAGGTTTTTTGACAACACTTCCTGCAACTCGGCATTAGACTACTTCTTATTAATTTTAGAATGTTTCATCGAAATCCATGGAATAGATCACAGTTTAGTGGCAAAGGAGGCGAAATTTAAATTTTTGTCAATTAGACACTAATTTTTAATAAAAAAAATGAGTGCTTTAGACCATAATTTATTATACATATATTAATTTTCTACAAATATTTAAATTTGTTATCGATAATCACTCAACTTTGTCGAGAGTAGAATGCCGTGTATTAGTAGAGGGAGAAAATAGACAAGGAAAAGGAACGCTGCATATGACGCTACGACGCCAGCAAATAGTATGAGAAAGAAAATATGCGCGCGCATCTCTCTCTCTCTCTCTTGCCCCTACAGTAATATACGAAGCGTAACTCACTCGCTTTCTATATCTTCACTAACTTATATCTCCCTCTCAACTTCCGTTCACCTCGCCCGATCAAACTCTCTCTCTTGCCCCTACAGTAATATACGAAGCGTAACTCACTCTCTTTCTATATATACTAACTTATATCTCCCTCTCAACTTCCGTTCGCCTCGCCCGATAACACTTTTCGTAACGCGCCCGATCACACTTTTCGTAACGCTCTCGTCACGCATTCACCAGCTTACTCCCCAAGTCAAGCGTGCGTAATGAAGTTTTACACTTCAAAAAAGAACTTCGGTTTTTTTTTTTCGAATCTGACAGCCTGTATACACTCTGTCTGTGCATATTATGTAACATATGAAAGATGGATGCCTATGTATAATGGATAAGGGTGAAATCATTTCGCTATGAAATCTCATGTTGTTCAATGTTGGTGACTTTATTGAAATTTGGACAATGGAATTTTCTACTGTCGTTCACTCAATCTTCATATCTTGTGCCCCCTGTCTCTCTATATAATTGAAATACATTGCATATATACATCGCATGTACAAAAATATTCAGGACTGTACAAGTCATGGAAAAGCACCCGAATACAAGAAAGCCTGCCTCACAGAGCAACACTTGAGTTCTGTGGGCTGCCATTGCTGTTAAACTTACGTGTTGATTGAGTAACTATTACACTATTTTCAAACATTGAATAATTGATTAAATATATACCGGGTGTCCCATTTGAATCTCTTTTACAGTTTTCATTATATGGAAAAATGTCCCGAATAAAAGTTGTTTGGTTTGGATGGGGACATCGTATAAAGACAAATACCATCCCCTACTCTCATCCTCTACGCAGGGATGAGGGTGACTTTGACTTTTTTAATAGTACCTATTTTTTATCATAAATTAAGATTTTTCTAGAAAAAATATGCAACATTTGTCTGAAACATTTTTTTACCCGATGCCTCCCTCAACCCTTAAAATGCATGTCAAAAATCGGTTTCCAGAAACTCCATTAAATGTTTATATCTAAACAACGACATTGCGCAAAAAATAGGTATTCCTGTTAAAAAAGTCAAAATCACCCTCATTCCTGCGTAGAGGATAAGAGTAGGGGGTGGTATTTGTCTTTATACGATGTCCCACTCTAAACCAAACAACTTTTATTCGGGACATTTTTCCATATAATGAAAACTAAAAGTTATTCAAGGTGTTCCTTTAAAATGGGACATCCGGTATATTGAAGTAAAACTTCTTTAGACACGCTTGACTTGGGGAGTAAGCTGGTAAATGCCTGACGAAAGCGTTGACGAAAATCGGACGAGGCGAACGGTGCGTGAGCGTTCGAGGCGAACGGAAGTTGAGAGGGAGATGTAAGTTAGTGAAGATAGAAAGAGAGAGAGATTTGAATGACACATACTTGACTCCATCACTATGTATATCTATATATATAAAATTCTCGTGTCACAATGTTGGCCCCGATAATCTCCGAAACCACTGTACCGATTTTACTGAAATTTTGTAAATGTGTCTTGCTTGATGCAACTTATAGTTTTTATCCAATATTTTGTACAAAGTTACGGCGTTTTCTCAAAAGAACTGTTTTAGTAACATGAAACGACCTCTGATAGAATTTACTCGAAGCTTTTAGTTCAGAAGCAAACAAACAAAAACTGTTTCAGTACAGAGTAGCGACATCTGTTAGAATTTGTTCAAAGCTATTAATTCAGAAGCAAACAGAAGAAAACTGTTTTAGTACCAAGTAGCGACATCCGACAGAATTTGCCCAAAGCCATTAGTTCAGAAACAAATCTGGTAAAATTTGCTCAAAGCTATTAGTTCAGACGCCGGCAGCCGCAAACGAAATATATTTTGCTCAATTATATCTTTCGCACTCGGGTGCAACCGGGCCGCTAGTAGAAAATATAATTCATTCTAAAATTATGAAGCGCTGAAGATATTGGTTGTCCTGAACAGCCATTGCGTTAGTCAAAACCAATCAGAATTTTTGTACGTAATAACTTAATAAGTAGACTAATAAAACGATCATTCAATACTTATTATATATAGCTATAAGTACACAAATATTGGGTTCGGCTGATGCTAGAGTGAGAGGTAGCGATCAATTACAGAACAACACATACTGTAAAGAGAGGTCCCTAGGGAGAACCACAGAGTGTAACGGCGCACTGGGAACGGAAAGGAGTATGGGAGAGACCTCGTTACGTATGGATGTGTGTGTGTGCACGCGCGTTTATAGGCTGAGCAGAAGAGGAGGCACGCTCTGCGTATTTAATATAATTGCTTGTTAATACCGATGTAAGGTTTATACGGCTCACTGAATAACCATATTATACAGGGTATGTCAGAAAAATATCGGGTCGAAGACATCCCCTCACCACCCGCGCCCCGATAAAATAGTTGTTTTTTTACACGTTTGTTTTTGGACAAAATAAAAAATTCCAGCCAATTGGGCGACGGGACCATTCCAACTTCAAAAATGTTGACATTTGATTATAATAAAGAAAATAAAATTTCTGATATCGCGTGAGGTGACGCGGGTAATGGCTAGTATTCAATATGATATTAACTATTCGTTGCCATGGTTACCTACATATAGTATGTTCCACGTCATGTAAAAATTAATCAAAGCATGCCTAACTAGTTTATTTATAATAGATCCACAAAACAAATTATTTTCAAAATATTTCCGAAACTATAAAGTTTAGAAAAAAAAAAATTTAACAAAACTTTCTTGAAAAATAAATAGAATAATAAGCCGTTATGAAAAGTATACCATTGTTATATAAAAAATATCGTTTTAGCATATATCTCTTTTGCGCATGCGCCGATTTTCCCCTAAAACAATAGGGCTCTTCATATTTGCATACCAAACATCCTCCCAAAATTTGGTTTCAATCCGCTCATCCGTTTGATCTGTATCGTGTTCACAGACTAACAGACGCACAGAGTTTTTCCATAAATATGTTTTTTGGATTCGGGGGACCTCAAAACGGAAAGATATTGTAAAATTTTTGAAATGTGATTTTTGACCTAAACTAGTACCTACCATTCCCCACTTGTGAATTGGAATGGTAAAAATATTGTACAGTGCAAAATACATAATTATGACGTTAGTTTAAAGTCCAGCTTTCACGTACGAGTGCTCCTCCTGTATTCCCAGTCCATACATGTGTGGTTATAATGTGTACACTTTTTACAAGAGGCCTTAGGCTCTTACACAAATTAATCCCATTCAAAGTGCGTCATATGTGCATACGTAAAATATAAATTTGAACACAGCCCACTTGAGGTTCCGTTTGGTACTAGATTTTTATTCCATATTGACCAGAAATTATTACTTGCACAGTGCAAACAATCCTTCGAAAATGGATTTTTGACGTGATAACGTCTTATAAATTGATGAAACACCAATCTTATAAATTGATGAAACACCGGCTGCATGTACGAAAAAGTGTCACGTTCCGCCTGACCCTGTGCGTGCAAGCGAGAGCGCAGTATAAGCGATAGAGAAGCACGATCGGCCTAAGTTTGACAGCTACAAAAATTTATATATTAAAGATCACAAGACACAAACTTCCAAAAGACTGCCACAGTTCGCTCGTATATATACTTACAGGGAGGGAAAAATCCACACCACCCGACCGTCCGTTTATTAAAACTGCGTGTATTTTGAAAACGGTTCATTATATTTAAAAACCGTTTCTACAGTTGGTTAGAACTCTAATTTTACTATTTAAATATGTAAAAATAAATGTTTGGAAACGTATACGTATAATGTGAAAAATAAAAAAAGTTATTTTTCAACACTTTACGAGTATGGTTCAATGTTTCTTTATGACGTTATCACGTAAAACTATCGTCCGTAAACCGACTTTACAGACAACCAATTTTTTTGTGTGTGTACATAACCTATGAAATTTTCAAGTTTTTTACATGTAAACTCCAGGTGAACTTGAGTACAAATTTAATATTACGCAAATGTTATGTAAAACAGATAGGTATATTCGATTTGAGTGAGTTAGAATCTCTGAAAGTTCAATCGTCTTCACCTATACGGTTTTACTGACGTGTGTTCAGCGAGAGAAGAATATCGTGGGGGATTATTATACACCGAATTTCATTTGAGAGGGCATCCTGGTGGGTCGCGTTCAGGAATAGATCCGTATACGAAGCATCCTTTTAATAATTATACGACCTTGAGGTTGAAAACGTAGCGAACTTACGTCGGTAGTAGAACATTAAGCTGAGATTACTGCGAGGTAGAACACTTAACAAGGTCTTTTTTTTACAATCATGTCAGTTTTCTTTCTATCGTGTAAACTGCTAGTTTCTATTTGATGTGAAACATTTATTGGCACGTTTGGCAGCAAAGCCGTGACGGAAACTGGATCACGCTCTCTACGCCACCGCTCTCGATTCCCGCGTATCTTCGCGTAGTCAGTAGTGATGTGTCGCTCCCGAGCGAGTCGTTCATAATGAACAACTCCCTTCTCGGAGCCGAACGAGTCGCTCTTTTTTTTGTTAATGACTCACTCCGAGCGCCATTGCTCTGTGCTGAGCTGTTCTGTACTGTTGCAATCGCACATTTACAGAGCGCACACAGCACAGGCCACAGAGGCACTAGTGAACTTTGTACGTACGGAGTTATCTTCGTTGAGTCATTTAGTGTTGAATGACACACTGTAAGTGCAACAGTACTAAGCTTACAGTGACTTAAACCATTGACATTGACGTCGTTGACAAAGATATAATATTGTAACAATAAAAATTATTATTCAAATCTTATTTTTTTCAATATTTTGATACTAATTAATTATTTTGAAAGAATTTTATATAAAGCGAATTAAAAATTAAATATTAATTATTTTTTATATTTTTTAGATCCGTTTTGAAGAAGATCGTAACGTCAATGTATTATTGATATTTTTTGTTAATATATTGTCCGAAAAATTGGTCGATAATTTTATTTATTGAAACATTATTGTTCAGCTTTTATTATACTTTATAGTTTATCCGAAATGCGAATAATATTAGATCAGAATCATATTAAAATGAGCTCAGAGCTGAGTGTGTGTATTGTGCTGTGCAATGCTACAGTTCACATCTCTGCAGTCTGCACTCTTGTGTAGTGCGTACTGTCTAGTGTCTCTTCTTTGAGCGACTCTTTTTAGTGAGCGGAGCGCACGGAGCCAGCTCCCAATAAAGAGTCATGTGGACACATCACTAGTAGTCAAAAACGAACTCGACAACAACCGCGGCGTCTGCTAGCCTAAATTTCTTATTTCTGATATTCTTACCACGGTGAAACATATCGTAGTAGGTATAACATGTTACCTAACGAAGGGTTGGCTCGGATGAATATAGAGAAGAAATTAATGGGGATAGGGAATTCATCAGACTGGTTGGCGTTGCATATGATTCGCCTTTTCCTGTTCACTCACTCGAGCTGAAATCTCAAATTAGAACATTGGCAACGAGGCGAGGCATATAGGGTAGAGTCTGGCGGTAGGTGAATTTACCCTATCCATCCACCTTACTGGTACTTCTCTCTCGCTGGGACACGGGACTATTAGAGATACTTGTTCTCTCTCGCTCGCTCATATAGAGGTACACTGGAATATTTCTAGTAATTACAGCAATTCGTTAGCGCTTAAACGTATCGGTATCGAACTTCAGAACTTATAATTAGAAGACCGTAATTGTTAGCTCGTGGCGCCTCTTTTACAGAAAGAAACAGCCCCGGATCTAAGAGAGGCAAACCGGGGCACCCGCCCCGGGCGGCAGTTTCAGGGGGCGCCAAAATCATGATAGAATTTGGTTGAAAACCACACCCAATCTGTCCTTTTTCCGATTTACTCAATCTGCATGTTTTCTGACGGTTTCCCGTTCACGAAAAATGCCAACCATTATATAATATATTTGTGGGGTTTTTTAAGTAATGTATTTCAAACGCTGGAGAGAGTGGGCGCCATTAACAAGTTTCTGCCCCGGTTCGAAATAATCCTAGATCCGGGGCTGGAAAGAAAAAGATTGAAATGAAAGACCGACTCGTCTGAAAAATTGTAGATGTATATCCTACACATTGCCGAAGACATTGCACTAAAAAATGTGTAAAGGGTGCAGAGCGTGTAGTCTTTAAAGGTTTTTTTTAATTTTCAGTTTCTACCGAGCGGGGTGGCGTAGTACGTAGTGGCGTGAGAGGTAGCGGGGGCAGATGTGGCTGCGACTTTTTCTCTCGCCGAGAAACGGTAATTCCTGTACCGGTCATCTTGTCGAGGTTTTCGATGGTGTTCCTCAATAATTCCAGATAAATATCGAGATGGTTCCTTATTCAAGGCCATGGCTGATTACCTGTCAAACACCTATGCTCAAAATTTAATGTCCTAAAATTCCTTCATTCGCCCATTGCTATTAATTAAATAGAAAATGACGGGAAGTGTGATAGTTGGACAGTAGTAATGGTACGAATGGTGTCTGTTATGACATAAAGTCGAACGGGCGTTAAACGCATTATTATTATTATTGTCCTCAGCATAAAGTAGTGTTGATCCAATAGAATGTTATGATGAAGGAAAGTTTTGGTTGAGGATCATAAATAAGCTGTACCAATGTTACGCTAGTGGCTAACGTTTCGAAAAATTTATGTTCATCTTCAGGGCCTCAAGCTGGCCAAAGAACAATTTACCACCTTTTGACCAGCTTGAGACCCTGAAGATGAAAATAAATTTTTCGAACCGTTGGCCACTAGCGTAACATTAGTAAAGATTATTTATGATCCTCAACCAAAACCTTCTTGTATCGTATTATTATTATTATTGTTCAGTTTCAATCTGGTGACCGTGAACGATTGAAAATTTTCATATTTTTTGTGTTGTTGGAGGATTCTTCATAATGTAAAAGACCACAACACTGTTTGTACAGTATGTAAACACGTAAGGTGCACATAGGGAAATTAACATTGGGAAAAAGTGACTGGATCAGAGTGAGCCTTGAAATCTTGTTTTTCAATTTGACAGATAATATTCTTTTGCAAAATGAATGTGTATACTACCGAAGAAAATATTCAAATGATAACTACATAATCGGACTTTTTTTATTAATGGGACATTAAATTCCCAAAAATACTTAAATATGGTGCGAGATCAAATATCTCCGCCTATTTGTGTTGAGCCTAAAGACATTGGGTCACTGATTTACCAACGCGCATACGTCATACCTGTCAGACAATTTTTGAATGAAATGTTTTCAAACAAATGGAGTTGTTTTTTTGTTTATTTTTGTACAAAAAAAATAAAATAATGATTTATAAGAGCTTTTTATTATTAAAAAAGCGAAGTAAAATAAAAATTAATCAAAATAAAATAGAAATCCTCATGATTAGCACGATAATTCAATAGAAATAACAATTAATGCAGTCATGGCTAACTCTGATCCAAGTATGTTTTCCCTATGTGCACCTTACGCGTTTACATATTGTATAGTCAAATCTACAATATTTCAAGCGCTGTTAATTTTAACACAATAGTTATACTACGTACGGTTTTAGTATGGTTCACTTTCTCTCTATGCGACCCCTATATATGTACTCCGTGCTCAGTTAGCTAGTGTACCCTGTGCACTAGGGCACACTACGTAGTGCAGGAACACGCTGTTATATTAACTCACCCGAGCACGGCCCACTCTTGTTCGCCCGCTCGCTCTCTACTCAAACCGGCCGGGGCCTTTTAAACCGTGGTCTTGTTGGCGATGTCTTTTGATGAAAATATGTATTATACAATACAGAAATTGGTATGTACCTCGATATATATTGGTTGATCTGAATCGCGTCGCTCGTTATCGATTTTATTTATATCTACAGCCTTGAATCCCGACTGCGTTCATATTTAGAGATATTTATTTTATCTGTTTTTATTTTGTCGGTGAGCACCATATATCTATTAATTTACTATATAAATCCATTGTCTATCTACTCAATGTGCGGTGAGTGAACACAACAAAGCGTATCGAAAATATATCTGCGTCTCTTTCTTCGATATAATTCCCTGATTTCTCCGATGATAGGATTGGTTGATGTACTTGCATTCAATCTGAATAAAGTATCTCTGTTTCAAAAACTTTGTCTTTTTCTATGACGTTAACATGGGCGTACCCAGCTTTTGGCCCAGGTGGGGGCAAATTAGAAATTTCTTAAGCCGGGTCCTCCGTGCTTATTTTGCCCTCCTGGATACGCCAATGCTTACGGCGTAAAAAAAGACAGATGTATATGTTTGCACCCTAATAGTTCGATTGCGATGTTATTCCTATGCTCAGTACAGTATAAAAGTATATTGTGAGCACGATACAAGTCAAACTGATGAACGGATTGTAACCAAATTTTGGGAAGATATTTGATACGCAAATATGAAGAGCCCTATTGTTTTTGGAGAAAATCGGCGCATGCGCAGAACAGATATATGCTATAACGGTGTTTTTTTATATAATAATGGTATAATTTTCATAACGGCTTATTATTTTATTTTTTTTTTTAAAGAATTTTGTTAAACATTTTTTTTCGGAATTTTTTTGAAAATTAAAAATAATCATCTGTTCGTATGTTTTGTAGATCTGTCAGAAACAAATTAGTTAAGCATTCTTTGGTTAATTTTAACCATGGCAACGAATTGCAAATATCATATTGAATACTAGCGATTACCCGAAAACCTCACGAAATATCAGAAAATTTTCTTTTCTTCATTATACTATGTCAAATGTCAATATTTTTGAAGTTGGGATGGTCCCATCGCCTAATTGGCTGGAATTTTTTTATTTGCTAATGTCAGTGTGGTGACCACGTGAATTCCATTATTATTATTATTATAAGAAACTATCATCTAATTTGTAAGTTCGTAAAGTTATTTACAATAAATTAATCTTAAAACACAGACCGTTGAATAATAATTTAACAAACAAATAAATATTGTTATTCTGATTCCCTTTTTCAAGTTAAATATTTGTTTTGTATTCTTGTTAGAGTCTAGTAGAAGCTGTTTAAATATTGAGTCATATCATCAATGCTTTCTAAGTTTTCAAATATTTCTGTGTAACAGACAATAGTATTAATTAAAGTAATTATTTTTCTTTGATCAACCTAACATTTGTCTGTATACCTTAAAATATTAAATGCTTTTGAATTAATGCATGAATATTTTAAATATCGTTCGAGAGAGAACGAGTGTCTGCAGATAAAGATGAAAAAATATTGGAATATGAGAATCTATTGATCGGAGAATTGTTTACTTAAGACTTTTAAAACTCTTGAATTATGTAATTCTTATTCACTTAATTTGAATATGTAAACGCTTTTGACGTTCCATTCAAGATACCTACTTTAGGGCCTAATGATGTCTACACGAGAATATTATATAAACCGCGAATAAATTCACATTTCAATAAAGCGATGTTTTCTTTTTCTGGAAAAAGAAAAATCGAGAACACAGAAGGTACTGTCTATGAGTGTGCAATAGAAGGAAAACTCAGTCACTTACGGCTTTCCGAATCAACAATTTATATCTTCGAAAGACAAGCAAGGTTGTGATTCCTAACCATCACTGTTCATGCATAAAATATAGTAACAGAATCGCTGTTTGTAATTTTGGCTTTTGAGTATTAGTCCAGTCAAAATAAATATTTCTATTGAAAATCGGTACAGGTCTTAAGTACACTATTACAAATAAAATATCAAAAGTCCCCACCGATCATTTGCTTCAAAATTTATTCAAGGTCAAAGGCCAACACTATCGTTTTTTGCACTTTTCTCGTAAACGGTAAATGTTATCTAAAAATAGGTCAGACAAAAATTGTAGATCATGCAATTGTCTACAAAAACTGTTCTTATATTTTTTTTCCTACGAATAACTATTCCTGAGATATGGGACTAAAATGTTTATGTACGTACTGAACGTATTTATTAAAAATAACGTTAAATATTAATATGCATATTAGTATGGAATCATCATTTCAAAAGAATGGTGATTCGTAGGGGAAAAAGTATAAGAACAATTCTTGTAGACAATTGCATGATCTACAATTTTT
Source organism: Xanthostigma xanthostigma (assembly GCA_963575645.1). Classification (NCBI taxonomy): domain Eukaryota; kingdom Metazoa; phylum Arthropoda; class Insecta; order Raphidioptera; family Raphidiidae; genus Xanthostigma; species Xanthostigma xanthostigma. The sequence continues at coordinate 9,200,984 of OY754469.1, read as the reverse complement.
GTCTGACTTATTTTTAGATAACGTTTACCGTTTACGAGAAAAGTGCAAAAAACCGATACTTTTGACCTTTGACATTGAATAAATTTAGAGTTTTAATTATCTAAATAAAATTTATCTCAGGAATAGTGATTCGTAGGGGAAAAAATATAAGAACAGTTTTTGTAGATAATTGCATGACCTACAACTTTTGTCAGACCTATTTTTAGATAACATTTACCGTTTACGAGAAAAGTGTAAAAAACCTTTGACCTTGAATGAATTTTTTAGCAGATGCAGGATTGGTGGGAACTTTTGATATTTCATTGGTAATAGTGTAGTTATTTCAAAATTTGTTTGTAATTTTTGTTATTAAAAAAAATGTTTTTATAGGTTTGACTTTTCAAATATAATATGTCATCCCTGAAGCGCAAAACGGGGTAGAAATATTATTAAAATTTTAAAAAGTTCAAAGGTAAAAGAAAAATCAACACACAACTAACTGTGCTCTACTGCCTCGGCGTTCGAGTGTTTTCCTCTTTAGCCAATTATAAAAGAAAACACGCCTCGCCTCGCCGCATGCCGGCAGAGCCCAGCATTACCGACATCACAAACGTGCCGCCGCTAATGTAGGTACATTCTTCTATCTCTTTCTCACTTGCTCACTCACTTGTTTATGATGTACAAACAGAAGTCCATCTGGCGCCGGTGTTCAAAATTTTTTTGTAATATTTATTTTCATAAATTGTATACGAAATCTTTTTGAAATCATCGTTTCAATAATATCTAGATACATATTCTGATTAAAAATATTGTTTTTAGATCGGCTAAATAAATATTTATTCTTTGGTCAGATAATTAATCGGAATTATTTTTTATATTATTTTAAAAGTTTCCAAAACGAAAAATAATTCTAGGGTCCCCTTCCACAATGCGATGTGCCCAGATTTTGACTTTTTTTAAGTCATAGAAAACGCTAAACGCGGATTATTCACAAATTTCCTCAAAAATACGTAATAACTTTTCATCGTTCATTGTCATTTTTTTAATCTAACCATTTAGAAATCGCATATTCACGTCATAGCAACTGGTGTAGAATTACTGTATTACTATCTCACTTTATATACACGGCCCCGTAATTGTTTTTTAAAGAACTTTTCCCAAACGGCCTCCACTTTTCACTGCACAAAAAAAAACTCCATCGCATCGACACGACCCCCGAATTGTTTTTTGTATACGACTCCGTAATTGTTTTTTCAATAACTCCCTCTAAACACCCTCCCTTTTTAACTGCGCAAAAAAAAACGCAATCGCATCGACACGACCCCGTAATTAATTTTTGAAGTACTTCTCCCAAACACCCTCCCTTCTTCACTGCGCAAAAAAAACGCAATCGCATCGACACGACTCCGTAATTTATTTTTAAAGAACTCCCCCCAAACGCCCTCCCCTTTTTACTGCGCAAAAAAAGTCATTGCATCGACACGACCCCGTATTTAATTTAACTTCTCCCAGACGCCTACCATTTTTCACTGCGTAAAAAAAACGCCTTCGTATCGACACGAGCCCGTAATTAGTTTTAAAGAACTTCCCCCCAAACGCCTTCCCCTTTTCACTGCGCAAAAATAAATGTATAAAAAAAAATCCGCACCTAAAACGGCTAGTGACACATTTTATATGTTATATTATCCGATTTCAAATTTTCTTCCACCAAAATTTAGAATGTGGTCGTTCAGGATGATCATAGGCTATATATTATCGCGTTAAAATATAAACGCTTTTCGTGGAGTCCAATTTTGCGAAGTAAGTCGAAGAATCTATAAATTCGGGCGAATCCGGACCGGGAAACTAGTGTTACATAAAATAATAATTGTGTATTTCCAATGGATATTTTGCACATCGAGTTATCGTTCTCTAACCCGAGTTTTGCTATATTATGTACCTACATATTTTTTTTTGTAAACACGTAGTATTTTAGTTTTGCTGAATGTTTAAGCAAAGGTTGATTTTTTATGTATACACATTTATGTTGTTTATTTTGAAAAACAAAAATTGGGACAGCATATCTGTAAGACTGACATAACATCCTTTGATGTCGGCTCTAACAAGTTCACTCGCTAGCGCCAATGTGCGTCGTGTCTTCAGCGAACGTTGCGGAAAATCTTTTGATGTCAAATTGGACACATATTATCTTTCGAATACCTACTTTATATAAAGAATTAAAGGTGTTCCTACTTCCTTGCGATTGGCATAAATGGCAATCCTGACATTTTTTCTTCAGTTTCACAATTGTCAAATTATAAACGCATTCTACAACATTATTTATTAATTACTAGCCAATTTCACCCAGATGCGATAGATATAATTCTGCAAAATGTATTTAGTTTCCGGCCCGGCATCTGTGCAAGATTTGCTTCTGAACTAACAGCTTTGGGCAAATTCTATCAGATTTGCTTCTTAAGAGTATTCGTCCCTACAAATACCCCCTGCACCCTTCATCTCAAATCTTTTCCCCTCGCCTAAAAACGGTTCGCGCTCTCCCGACGCTATTCTTAAAGCTAGAGGGTTCTGGTAAACGCCAAATGAAAGACAAAGAATCAGACTACAGATCCTTCAGGCGAATTTTTTGAAAAAAATTCCTGAAAAAACTTACAACCTTTTGAAAAAAATAATAAGTTACGTAATATTTCACACGTAGGCGAAACTGTTTTTCAAAAAAATCGCCTGAAGGATCTGTAGTCTGATTCTTTGTCTTTCATTTGGCGTTTACCAGAACCCTCTAGCTTTAAAAATAGCGTCGGGAGAGCGCGAACCGTTTTTAGGCGAGGGGAAAAGATTTGAGATGAAGGGTGCAGGGGGTGTTTGCAGGGACGAATACTCTTAACTAATAGCTTTGAGCAAATTCTCTCAGATTTGCTTCTGAACTAATAGCTTTGAGCGAATTCTCTCAGATTTGCTTCTGAACTAATAGCTTTGAGCGAATTCTAACAGATGTCGCTACTTGGTACTAAAATACTTTTTTTGTTTGCTTCTGAACTAATAGCTTTGAGTAAATTCTATCAGATGTCGTTACATGTTACTAAACCAGTTTTTTTTGTTATTTTTCTTTATTCCCTCCATATAACGAAAAAAATGCTCGGTCCCTTGAGATTCGTTATAATTATAAAGAGGTTACGCTGTATATTTTTTTATTTGTTTGTACTTGCATTACATTATTAATTTTTGTAATAAGTTTTGGTTAACTTCTAACGTTACGTTATTCTGTTACGAAACGGTATTGTAAACCGATCATAAAAGTGTGGGTGCGAGCTGCTGTTGTGGCATAATCGATATGTTAATCGCCTCTTGATATTCACAAAGAGAATGCTAATTACGTCAGTAACACAGAACGATGGTGAACTTAACACAATTTAACGCGAGGTTTCCGCGGCCGGATTACAACACGTTATTGTAAATCGACCTTCATATAAGACGTAAACCAATTTTACACAAACATGCGGGTTAATTATTCATAGCGAAACTACTGGACACGTATTTGAAGCAAAAACAATGGCGAATTTTTTATAATTTAAGTTTTTGCGACAGAGTAACGGTACGTTATTGTGCATTGTGCCTTATGTAATCGAATAAATTGTGTATAATGCATATTCAAGATAACGCAGACTGGGCCGCTAATCAGAACAGTCTTGGTGTTTATCAGTTACTATAAAGGCCGCTGCACACGAGGCTAGAAACACTGCTGGAACTTGGACTGGCTGCCGAGCGGGTTACGTCACTGCGGGCTCGCCTGCTAGGTGACAAGATGGATATCAAAAATAGAACCGAGGCTATTTTTCTTGCTTATTTTGAGCAAAAACCGATCAGGAAACAGTATTTTGTCACGCGGGTGACATTGACAAACACCCGCAACAAACACTGCGCCATAGTGTGTGCTCTGTTCAGAGACAACAAAACGTCTACTGTCACTGCGTGCGCACCAAACCCGTCTACAAATTTGGAAATGGTGTAAATTGTAAAAGAAGGCTGGGCACCTACTCTACGACCACTGCAATCTGTCAAAAACAATATACTAGAACTAGAGTGACCTGTGTGAATTATTCGCACTAAATAAGTATAATAATTATCACTTTACAAAATTATTTTTTAAATATGATTGCAGGTATTCAATTCGTTTCTAATTTTGCACACTGCTTATAACGTTCTTCTTTTTGTTGTATTACAATATGAAGCTCAGATGACGGATCGAAGAAATATTTTACTAAAATTGTCATATAGAGGCGCAAGTAGCAAAAGCGTTGAGCTAAGCCGTCAGATGGCATCATGCAGCATTGCTGTGACGTTGTTCAGCGTTGCTCGCTGTTTCAAAATTAAAGCCGTCAGATGGCAGTATGCAGTATTGTGTCTGTTGTATTACAATATTATGAAGGTCAGATGACAGATCGAAGTGTTGACGTTGTTTCAAAATTAAAGCCGTCAGATGGCAGACGTTGTTCAGCGTTGCTGTATTTTAATTAATTTACAAAAACAAAAGCAATAATAAATTTTTTAGTTGTCGATGTCAGTAGAGCAAGCAATTATCTGTAAAATGATATATAATTTATGTGGAGAAATTGTGAGGTTTTTTCTAAAAAGGGAGGCAAACATCTTTAACCTTAGCATATTAATATATATGATTAACTGACAGACTGACATTTACCGAAAATTGAAAGGTAAAATGAAGATCCAAGCTAACGTTATTGTGAACTGCGCTTTATATAATACAGAGATGAACTGTTGTGGCATAAACGATATGTTAATGTGTCTCCAATATTCACAAAGAGAGTGCTAATTACGTTAGTAACGCGTAACGACACCACTTAATGTAGCTCTGAAGCTAAGGTCTCTTCCATACTGTGTAGCATCCGGAGCTTTTTCTTTATAAAATTATACGTGCTGTTCTTTTTTTGGTTAATAGGGTTAGGAATTGAAAAAAAGTCCGTACTGCAATTGTTAATTAAAATAGTACTTTTATCTAAAAACCAATGCGAAAATTCGCAAAAAAAAAACTAACCAAAAAAGAAATTACAGAGCTGAAAGTGGTTTAGAGGAGCCCTTTGTTGCTTCCAGAAGAGAGTAATATCTAGAATTTTAGCGGCAACTCACTGAGTTGCCCCTTCGAGAAATTCACACCAATGCGAAAATTTGCAAAAAAAAAACTAACCAAAAAAAAATTGCAGAGCTGAAAGTGGTTTCACTTAGAGGAGCCCTTCATTGTTTCCAGAAGAGAGTAATATCTAGAATTTTAGCGGCAACTCACTGAGTTGCCCCTTCGCGAATTTCACACCAATGAGAAAATTTGCAAAAAAAAAAAACACTAACCAAAAAAGAAATTACAGAGCTGAAAGTGGTTTCACTTAGAGGAGCCCTTCATTGTTTCCAGAAGAGAGTAATATCTAGAATTTTAGCGGCAACTCACTGAGTTGCCCCTTCGCGAATTTCACACCAATGAGAAAATTTGCAAAAAAAAAACTAACCAAAAAAAATTGCAGAGCTGAAAGTGGTTTCACTTAGAGGAGCCCTTCACTGTTTCCAGAAGAGAGTAATATCTAGAATTTTAGCGGCAACTCACTGAGTTGCCCCTTCGCGAATTTCACACCAATGAGAAAATTTGCAAAAAAAAAAAACACTAACCAAAAAAGAAATTACAGAGCTGAAAGTGGTTTCACTTAGAGGAGCCCTTCATTGTTTCCAGAAGAGAGTAATATCTAGAATTTTAGCGGCAACTCACTTGAGTTGCCCCTTCGAGAAATTCGCAAAAACGCGCTTAAAGAAGTTACACTTCAAAAAATTGTTTTTAACACGCTTATATTAGCTTGATCTTTATGTATGTTTGTATCTATGTATGTATGGAAAGGAATCTTTCAGTATGATTTTCACCAATTTCAAGAAGTCGGATTAAGTTGAAAATTTTCATACGTGTCAAGGGCCGATGACAATACAATTATTTCAAAAAAATAAATTTGAATTTAAAAATTTTGAAAAGAATTTGAATTTGATAATTTTGAAAAAATTACTTTTGATGTCGTTTTGAGACTAAAAATTTAGAAAATAAATTATAGTTTAAAAAAACTAAAAAAAAAACAAACTAAAAAGTAGAAATAATGATTAACAAAATAATTCAATTATAGTTAAAAATCGCGGGGTGCCAATTGCTATATTTTCAATATAACTCTAATTTTATGAACAGCTATACCAATGAAATAATTGTAACATTTAATATCAAGCACCCCACGCTTTTTAAATATAATTGAATAATTTTGTTAATAATTATTTTCTACTTTTTAGTTCGGTTTGCTATTAACGCGTTGTTTTAGTTTATTTGAACTATAATTTAATTCTATTTTTGCTGAACACACTGTGTATAATGTATATTGTAAAATGCTGGAAGCATTTGTATAATAACTGCTTTAAAACTTCTGGAATATTCCTTTCCGTCGTGTGTATGAATTTTAGTTACGTTAATTTATTGTCGTCGTTTCGTCTTCGTCGAAAATGCACATTATCTAATCTTTATAATTTTAAAGCATGAAGAATATTAGATAATTGTTGCATTAATTTTATAAATTGCAGACTTGGAATAAGTGACTTTAGCTCTGTGTTTTTGAGTTCATTTAACATGCGCAATTATTGTTTTCATAGACGGGGCGGCGGCTACGTGAATACTTCTGCGCTCGAACACTTGCGAGTTTTTTTGTATGTGAAATTTGAACGCTTAGATTCTGAATCAAAAGAGACAAAAATATTATAATACGCGCCACGAATCTAAAAGGCTCGGAAATTAGATGCGAATGCGGGCTTGCGCTTGTACAGTCTGTTGAAAAACTACAAACTCGCAACTCAACAAAACTAACATCACAATAACAACTTGACAATTGCGTACTCGACGGTACTTTAAAGCAGGAAAGCGACAAGTGACAAAGGCAACGAGCGATCACGGCCAATCACCGACGAGCGCACGCTCCGTACAGGTAGCTGGGAGGTGGTGGGAGTCACAACGGCTCTAAAATGTGCCTTTGCGACGCTGTTTGTGACTAACTTCCGAACCTTTTAGATCCGTGACGCGTATTATACATGTAAATGTTAATTGGTTTCAGTGTAAATTTTTCTACAAAAATGGCGAATGTATAAAATATCAAAGAATGTATATTTGCAAAAAAAAAACACTTTTTTTAAAGGGAAATCGAAACAATGGCTTTTATTTTTTATATATTTTTTAGATTTTTCATATGTATATAAACTAATGGTCGTTACGTGGTTGAAATTCATGCAATTTTTAAGTTTAGGCGTTATTCAGGTTTTTTTGTCATTATATGGATTATGGAATTCTCATGAATCGATTTTACCCGTGTTTATTTGTACACATTGTGATGAAACATATATGGTGCACTTCCCCTCATTGAAAAGTAGAGAACGATGTATGTTTTATCACGATGTGTGCGAATTAATACACTCAAATCTGTATTCCGTCTCGCGTATATTTGATACACTGCGCTGATTTCAAAACAAAATTTATGTAGGTACATCTGTTAGAAGTTATTTACGTTTTTTTTCCGAGAAATCAACGTGGTCTGTTGAGGTATAATGAACAAAATGGACAAGAAAATGTCATTAATTTGTTTTGATTCTTACTGTAACACGTAACCAACAGGTATACAAGTTTTTTTTTTCATCTTCGGACAGTCGTAGTTGCATTTGCAATTATGAATTTATTGTTATTGTATTTTTCAATTATTTACATTAAAATTGCATTTCAGTACCAACGGCTTACTGTGGTGCACATGTACAGTCGTGATAAAATTATTAAAAAAACTAGAAAGGATATAAATCAATATTAATCTAAGTCCACCAATAACAGTAGGGTTCAACAATAACACTAAAGAGTTCAATATCATAAATCATAATTAGAAATTAATTTAAGCTCTGTTCCAAGCAGTCTGGGAACGGTAACAGAAGCGTCACAGTCTTGCGCAGTAGCTCACAGTCTTGCACTGTACCTCAAAAATCTATACAAACGGTTTCCTTTTAAAAATACCACAAAAACATAAAAAAATGAAACAATAAAATGTATTTAGTTATTTTGCGTAAATTGAACAAGATAATTATTTGTCCGTGACTGTACCAGTACAGTCTATAAATCTATAGTCTGTTTTCATAAATTATTCATTACACGTTTATTTATGTTTATTTAAAAAAAATAACATGTTTTCAAAATTGGTTTTCCTTTTTTAGATAATGTTTTTTTGCTTATGTCTGTTGGAATAGTTTTGTTTTAGAAATTATTATTAATGCGTTTGTCAGAACGAATGGAGTATTTACTATAATTGGCTGTCATTAAAACAATTTCAAAAATTTATCACTGTACATCGGATATGTCAGTCTGATAATAACCGAGCGTCAGTGCCCGAGCAAACCAAAATGAGCCGTTAAAATAAAACAGTACCTATATAAGCTGTTTTACTCGGCTTCGCCCGTGTGAAGTTTAAAAATACAAGCGCTTCGCTCATTCCAAATAGCGTCTCGCACAATGCACTTCGTCACCGCTCAGTTTTTTCCGCAAAGTCGTCGACCGCGCAGCTTAGATCGGAACCTTTGAAACACGACCTCGCGTACCTTTCCAAAAACTATAAATTACTCCATTTAACGTCGCTCGATATAACGACAAACCCCTTTAAACGTCGAAATTTCTTAACTCTAGTTGGTTTGTCTTGTTGCTCATACAATGATACACTCTAAAAAACGACGCACCCACTCTAAATATAACGACAACAATACGTCATCATTAAGCAATAAACTGTACATGTTTGTTATTTTGTTGCTTTGTTGTCGGCATCATGCGTACCGAAGATCCTATGAAATTCGTTATCTTCCATATGTTTAGCTTAGCTGCTTATCGATAATTAATTTATCATATTCTTATTTGTCCACAAACTTGCAAGCTGTGAACATGGTGAGTAAAAGAAAATCTTTGTGTATTGATTTCTTCCCTCGTTTAACGACCAATAACACCACTAAGTGCACAGTCCCTTGAGTGTTGCCACCCGGGCCCCAAATCGTCGCGCTACCTCTGTCGAGCGTGCAACGATACCTTTCTTTAAATGGCTCCTCTTTTACAAGCGCCCAGCTGCCAAGTTCTCAGCCATTTAAAAAAGATTATAGTTTGAAAAATTGTTTGTACGTTTTTTTTTTGAACACACTGTGTCTTTATGTGAATATAGATGTGTATACATTATATTAGTGAGTCATTAGTGTCGCGGTCGGTAGAGGGTTAAAAGCGCATGTCGCCGTGCACGTGCCACGGTCTAATGATATCCTGGTTATAAGTGGGACATTCGCAGACCATATTGTACTGCAAAATTTTACATTATACGTGTTATTAGATTGTCGCCAAAGGCTAAAGCGGCTTACCGATGTACTATTATAACCATATAATTTGTCATGTTGGTAACGATGAATATGAGCGATTGTCATTTGTATTAAATACAGGAATATATTAGCAAGAGGTAGGCTGTTGAATCGCCGATATCAATAATTTTTGAAACTAAACATCCTAACAAACCAACAGCTAAGGTTTCGGTCTTATACAGGGTCGTAACTAAAACCTCGGGGGCCCCGGGGTAAGAAGTAAAATTGAGGCCTCCTACTTAGAATTTAAAAAGTGCTTTTTTAATTGTTTTTTTACATACAATTCTATAGATAATTTGTGGAAGGGCTCCAAAAAGTATAAAACGACTGTGGACACCTTCAAACCCCTAAAAAGTAGGCTACGAAAAAGGGCTCCTTTTCGTCGGGGGCCCCGGGACACCGCCCCGCTTACCCCATTGTCGGTACGGCCCTGGTCTTATAGCATTAATTCATTTTTTAAATTCTACTATTTTGGAAAAAAGTTTTGACTACGTTGAAAAATGACGTAATTTATAATTTAATGAGTTTAATTTTTTCCAGGAATTTTTATATTTTAATTTTTCGCCTGTAGGATTCTGTATTTGACGTTTACCCGACTAAAAAATAGCGTCGGGAGAAATGTAACCGTTTTAACGCGAAGTGAAAGGATTTGAGATGAAGAGAGCAGTTATCCAATGCTTTGAATATTTTTTTTACGTTGAAAATCGTTACTGTATACCATATATCTATTAAATTAACTATATGAATCATTGCCTATCTACTCAATGTGCGGTGAGTGAACGCAACAAAACGTATCGAAAATATATCTGCGTCTCTTTCTTCGATGTAATTCTCTGATTTCTCCGATGTTAGGATTGGTTGATGTACTTGCATTAAATCTGAATAAAGCATCTCTGTTTCAAAAACTTTGTTTTTTTTTTTATGACGTTAACATGGGCGTACCCAGCTTTTGGTCGGGGGGGGGGGCAAATTAGAAATTTCTTAAGCCGGGTCCCCCGTGCTTGTTTTGCCCTCCTGGATACGCCAGTGCTTACGGCGTAAAAAAAAAACAGAAGTATATGTTTGCACCCTAATAGTTCGATTGCGATTTTATTCCTATGCTCAGTATAGAATAAAAGTATATTATGCTGCAGTATACCAACACAGTAAGTTTCTGCCAAGTTTCTTTCCTTTTGCAATTGGCAACACCGGTCACTAAAGTCAATTAACTTCGAATAACCCTTCAGTCAGTACAGTGCCTACGCGCGCAATAGTAGACTATAGATCAGCGGCTCCCAACTTTTTTTACGTCGCAACACCGTCGAATATATTTTATGGTGTAGTAATCAAATCATTCCACGTTGAATACATCGAAGATCTGTTTTACGAAGTGCTTTCAGCAGTGATTAAAGGGTTATTACAAGTACTAGCGCTCATCACTGCCCAGGTCTGGTCTGTTAGTAGAAGTATCGCTTTCGACTGGTGTTCAAAATTCGAGATATATAGGGTGCTTTTCTGACTGTGGCCGAGCAAAGATATTTTTGTCAGATACACGTTTTATTCAATTTGGTTACCACCCAGACATAATATACAGTGTAAACTCCATTTAACGTCACTCGATATAACGACAAACTTCTTAAAACGTCGAAATTACTTAACTCTAGTTGGTTTCTCTTGTTGCTCATACAAATGATACACTCTAGACAACACCCACTCTAAATGACGACAACAGTATGTCATCATTAAGCTATAGACAGTACTCGTTTGTTATTTTGTTGCTTTGTTGTCGGCATCATGCGTACCGAAGATTCTACGAAATTCGTTCTTTTGTTTGTTTGGATTATCTTGCTGATATTTAGCAAGTTATCATATTCTTAGTTGCCCACAAACTTGCAAACTGTGAATATGGCGAGTAAAAGAAAATCTTTGCAGTATATTGATGAAAAAGTTTTATTAATACGCGCAATAGAGGCGGGAGAAAAGATAAGAGATGTTGGAGGACGTTTTGGAGTAAATACATATTGTAGTAAAAAAAATATTAATGAATTTTTTTTAATCACCGTTTAACGACAACTCTCAGTAACTCCAGAATGTGCATAGTCCCTTGACTGTCGCTATATAGAGTTTACACTAGTTAGACGGTTGTTCTGAGTACACCGATTGGGAGCCACTGGTGTAGACCACTAACCCGCTGTATATGCACATTATTACTGCACAAGTGCCTGAACATTGTTACGAGGTTTAGTACACTGTACGTATCCATTGAAACAATATTTTATAATAGTAGAGTAGATGGGTACAGCGGTGTGCAACTGAAAAATCGAAAAATAATATTGTACGGAATATATACGGAAAGTTTTGTCTCTGAAAGTTACAAAGTTGACATAGATCCGCGATCAAAATTATCAAATCGTATTTTCATTAGACTTTTCACGAGGACCCATCAAGGACTGTTTCAGGATCTGGTTAAATGTCGAGAATGAAGCCTCTAATATAACTATTTTCAATTATGAAATTATGATGATATGATATGTGTTTAATAAGTAAAACGAAACGTTGCAATTAAAAATATAGCTTAATAGCATTTATATCTTTATTGATATATAATCCTCTGAAAATTAATATTATAATTATGAAATTATTTAGGTAATGCTTTCGACTAGTTCTCATTTAATTATCAAAACATGAATATAATTTCTTTTAATCTCAGAATTGTTTTTTCGAAGTTTGTTTATCGTTTCGACGAGGTCTCGAAATTTAATCTTTTATCTTGCCTCGATAGCAACACTTAATCTGCACGTACTGTTTTTTCTTGATGTTTGGATGAAGAAATTCTTTATAACGTAAGATCAGAAAAAAAGCAGAACAATGGTAAAAAATGCGTTTATTATGCTGACGTTCCGACAATTATTTATGTCATCTTCAGAGCTCTATTGAGAACTACAAGAGCTCCGAAGATGACAAAAAAAATTGTCGAAACGTCAGCATATTAAATGCAATATCTACCATAGTATTGCTTTTTCTGATCCTATGCTACGAAGAATTTCTTCATCCAAACATCATAACGAATCCTTCGTTGAGGAAAGTTTTCTTCACTGTTTTTTCTGTCAGTTCATTTTCACACTGCTGTTTGCAATACATATTATGTATATTGTATCTTTGGGCTGAAAAGAGTGTAGGGTAATTGTATTAGAAATTCATATAAAAAATATAAATTGCAGCAGCCTGGTGCATTAGTGTCCCAGCAAAACATGGATCTTGCATTAGAGTTGTATGTAATATGACGTACTTACAATCTTGCAAATGGTCAGTGGCGCGACCAGGAGGCTTCGAGTCCTTGAATGGAAATCCTGCAGACATACATACATATAAATGTGTCACTTGCCCCCTGACTATTTCTGTTGTGCATATTTTTACACGACGTTTGTATAAAAAAAAAAAACAATCGATTACATTTATTCCTTATTCTTTTGCCCCCACTACTACTTCCGTCGCGCTTTCTCCATATCCGATCGGACTCACTCTTATCTACCGCGCCTTCAATGATCTTTAATTTATTTATTTACACAGTTCACTCTACGTTTTGTGTCACGATTGTGCGATTCTAACAGCGTAAGCCTGCGCAGTGCTCACTGAAATATACAACTGGTGTATCGCGAGCGCGCGACGGTTACCAACACATGTTACATTAAGTCTCTGGTTTTATTGGGTGCCTCTCAGGCTTCACTCTACTTGCGCAAGTGCGATCGGTTCTCCATGCTGCTGCTAAATCATGCGATCGTACGAGTGTATTGTTATACCTTGACCTGGCAAGATAGCCATGTATTGTTGCCGTTAACTGGCAGGATCGCCATGTAGTGTTGGCTTGAACTGGCAGGATCGCCATGTAGTGTTGGCTTGAACTGGCAGGATCGCCATGTAGTGTTGGCTTGAACTGGCAGGGTCGCCGTATTGTGTTGATGGTTAATCAGGTTCTTTTAAATTAGTAAAACTATTGAATTTGATTTAATAATGCTTTATTTACATTGCCAACGTAGACCTACGCCAGCTCGTGCTGGCATAGCCACGTGCGTCCACCACCTATCTTCTTGTCCACTACCAGACAGTCCCTCTTCCTTCCAAATATACATACATTTATATCAATTTAAAATGCAAACCCATGCGCATTTAACTAGACCACTTAAGTAAGTGTTATAGTGAAATACTACGTTTGCTGTTTACATTGCAACGATATACGTAACGTAACCTACATACTGTATATACAATACACGAGAAATTTCGCGATACAATTATTAAATCGCGCGTTTTCGATACAAAAAGTAGTAGTAACGACTGTTTGCATTTTATTGTGTGAACAAATAGTATCTAATGTACAGTCAATATTATTCGAGACATCAGTATTCAGTATGCTGGATGCAGAATAATTTAGTAAGCACTAAGCATAATCAGGCAGTCGCAGTCATTTGCATGTTTATATAAGGAACTGTTGTTGCCAATTACATTTTAGATTATCGGAGTTATCTAGGTGTGTTGCGTTCACACTTGAAAGTGATAACAATGTTAGTGCAAGCTGAAGAATGCTTGACACTATCAAGGTTGTTGAGGATGATGACATTTTAAGAAAGGATTGAAGATTAAAAGTTCAATCAATTGGACTTTATCTTCGTTTGGATCTGTTTAAATAGGGTATTTTGCACCATGTAAGAAAGAATCTAATCATGCATACCTATTCTTGATAGATTTTGTAAAAAGCAAACGAGAAATGTTGATTTCTATTCATAATAATGCAATATAAATTTTATAATCCAATTTTAAGAATAGTATTTCTTAGTTTAAGTCAAAAACGCTGTTCGCCATGTTGGATTCCGGCGTGACGTCACTCCGTCTATAAACTGTTATGCTGTGTGTTATTTTGAAGTTCTTTCAAGTTATTATCACGTTTTATTGATTTCGTATCATGGAAGACGGTTTTGTAAAAGCGGAAAGTACTAATTTACCAACGATGAATACGTTTAATAAATAAATAAAAGTATCGACCGATTTTTCAGACAATATAGTGACAAAAATTATAATTTAATTGCATTGCGCTCTATGATACCCGAGGCCCTTGCGGTGTAATATACTATTAAATTTCTCGGATGTTGCGTTTCAATTTCTGATGTGTATTTCAAATTTATTATTGTAAACGCGCCTTTAGAATTATTATTAATTGTATGTATGCAAGGCACATAAATATTATATAAACTAACAAATCACGAAGGCGGATGTTTGCGGTAGGAAGCGTTTGAATAAATTGTTTTTCTCATGCAAAATTAGACAAAGTTGTGTTTTGAAACGTCGTTCTCACTTATAAATATATAGTAGCCCAGTACAAAAAATTCCAGCCAATTGGGCGACGGGACCATTCCAACTTAAAAAATGTTGACATTTGATTATAATAAAGAAAAATAAAATTTCTGATATCGCGTGAGGTGACGCGGGTAATGGCTAGTGTTCAATATGATATTTGCTAATCGTTGCCATGGTTACCTACATAATAATATGTTCCACGTCATGTAAATATTAATCAAAACATGCCGAACTTGTTTATTTCTGACAGATCCATAAAACAAAAGAGCGGCTTATTTTTTTTTAATTTCAAAATATTTCCGAAACTATAAATTTTAGAAAAAAACTTTCTTGAAAAAATAAATAAAATAATAAGCCGTTATGAAAAGTATACCATTATTATATAAAAAACACCGTTATAGCAAATATCTCTTCTGCGCATGCGCCGATTTTCCCCAAAAACAATAGGGCTCTTCATATTTGCATACCAAACATCCTCCCAAAATTTGGTTTCGATCTGTTCATCCATTTGACCTGTATCGTGTTCACAGACTAACAGACGCACAGAGATTATCCAAAAATATGTTTTTTGGATTCAGAGGAACTCAAAATGGAAAGATATTGTAAAATTTTTGAAAAGTGATTTTTGACCTAAGCTAGTATACCATTCCCCACTTGTGGGTTGGAATGGTAAAATAGGAAAAGTTCACACTACGCATGCTTGAAAAATTGTCCAAGAGAAGGACGTTGGAAAACTAGTATATTTACTGCATACTTTTTTTACAATACCAAAATCTAAACTCCGCTGGGACAGTACGATAAAACAGCTAGACCGATATTGTAAGAACTTCTTACGAAGAAAACTCAACTCAAAGAAGAGATAACTGTGATCCTTAATTGATTATTATGTTTGGATGAAGAATTTCTTCGTAGCATAGGATCAAAAACCTTAGTATTGTTTTTGTTTTTGATTCTACGTTACGAAGAAGTTCTCATCCAAACAATATAAGTTCTTACTTTAAATAAATAAAACGCTTTTAAATTGAATAATTAGAAACAATTTTTAGAAAATTGTTTTCTCTGAATGTAATCGTTAGATTGATTTTTGCAGAAGTAATAACAAACTTCAATTTTCCTGCGTAGCTGAGGGAATTAATGTAACAATACTTGCAAGTATGTAGGCGTTCACGGCCGGTGTTGATCCAAATCTTCTTGGTTTCCGGGCTTGTATGCCGTGATCCATTGTTGTTTCTACCTGACGTTTCGTTTACAACTGCGGTAGACATTATCAAAGGCGATATGGTAGGCTGCTCACAGGTAACACTTACCTGTGAGCAGTCTAGAAGGACACTTCGCCCGCTACCACATCGCCTTTGATAAAGTCTACCGCAGTTGTAGACGAAACGTTAGGTAAAAATACCAATGGACCACGGCAAGAAGACTTGAATATAATTACGATATTGGCTAGTAAAATGAGGATGATTTGACCCTAAATATTTCCACAAAATCCAAAAGGGTGCAAAGGATGATGTTACACAATCTTTCAACATATGCACCTTTGTGCGATGACTGGAACTTGCTAAAAAGAATTTAAAGACTGTGTTTCATCAGTTTTTTGCTTGTATCTCGTCAAAATTAATTATTGTAACGATGGAGTAGTTCTTCTAATTTTCGAATTAGTGGAAACTGAGTTCATCATTTGACTGGCCTAGATACTGATTTTATTTTAATCATTCTAGAAGCTATGACTGCATTTAAATCCACCCCTGTATCTCAACTCCACCCCTGCATCGTATATAATACGGTGGTGAAATGGAAATAAAGGAGATGTGAATACTTGACGTTCGTAGCGACGATGATGACGATATTGTGACGGTTGGGTTCTGGTACTCGGGTTTTAATAAATAAATCCAAGGCAATCGCGACGACCTTTTCACATAATAAGTTATAAAACATCTGAATGTGTATCATCTATACACATCTCACTCGCACACTCATTATTTTATGCTATATAGAATGAATACAGTGAATGGTTAGTTCGACTTATATTTTACTGGTACGTCATGACTTAATGTCTATTGGGTTGCATCACATCTTACGAGGCCGTCAGTAACTCAGTACCTCAAAGCCTTCCGCACAAGAAGCTAGCAATTGTCACTAGTGGCCATATTCACGGAACGTAAGTGGTTATTTATTCGCGGTTCATTTGTTCTTCAGGTAACTATTCCTCCGAATAAAAAGCGATAATTCAATTCACCAACCATAACTATATTTACTGCAGGCATAAATCTATTGTCTTATTTCCAGGGAATAAATATTTATTCGCGTGATAAAATAATAGTAGCCGCCATAAAGATCATAATACCTAACCTATATAAACGTGGAGTATCTACAGTTTGCTCTTGTGAATTGCGAGCAACACTAGTAACATGTTGCTCAGATCGCGTTTTCTTGCAAGTTGCCCAGATCACGCAAGTCGAGTATTATTTCTCCGAATAAATAGCGATAATTAATTCACCAACTATAATTATGTTTACAGCAGAAATAAATCTATTGTCTTATTTCCAGGGAATAAATATTTATTCGCGTGATAAAATAATAATGGCCGCCATAAAGATCATAATACCTAACCTATATAAACGTGGAGTATCTACAGTTGCTCTTGTGAATTGCAAGCAACACTAGTAACATGTTGCTCAGATCGCGTTTCCTTGCAAGTTGCCCAGATCACGCAAGTCGAGTATTATTCCTCCGAATAAATAGCTATAATTCAATTCACCAACCACAATTATGTTTACAGCAGCTATAAATCTACTCTGTCTTATTTCCAGGGTATAAATATTTATTCGCCTGATAAAATAATAATGGCCAACATAAAGATCATAATACCTAACCTATATAAACGTGGAGTATCTACAGAGTTTTCTCTTGTGAATTGCGAGCAATATTAGTAACATGTGGCTTAGATCGCGTTTCCTTGCAAGTTGCCCAGATTACGCAAGTCGAGTATAACGCCGAAAGATTTCATATTGCCACTCCTTTGTCTTGACAGCGGAATGATATCGAATCGCAGTTGAATTGCTTTCTTCACGTTTCCTCGGTCGCGGATGGCCTAAAATAAATAATAGAAGAACATAGAATCTTAGACTTTTTATGTAAACATAACTTCAGTCCGAGGTGAGATCGTTGTCGAATATCTGACCTTGATAAAATAAACAAACAACGAACGGATCCACAAAGTCAGTTAACAAGGTTCAATACAAAAAAAATTACAAGAGTTATGGAGACGTTGGGATAAACCAAGTCCGATCGCACAGTAAAAAAAAGTTTTGCACATTATGGAAGTAGGTTTAACGCGTTATGTTTCTCGCAGCCCCGTATACTGCAACACGCTTTTATGCTATAATATCATGTGCAGCGTTACGTATAGCTCTCTCTTCAGATTACCACTAGCACTTCTTAATATTCATTTCATACCCAGAGCTACTTAGCTCTACTTACACATGCATGTGTGCGCATATAGTATGCGCATACATGCATGGCATTGTATATAGTTCGGTATATTTATACTCAACCGACGACAGTATTTATAATAAGTACAATTTAAAAGTTACACAAAAATCACAGTGAAAAATCATCGTCTGAACGCGATAAACTCAAAAACTACCGAACGGATTTTCATACTGTTTTCACCAATAGACCGAGCGATAAACGAGGAAGGTTTCTGTATATAATTTGTGCAAAATGGCTGAGCTATGACGGTGTTTTGTCAAAAAGAAAACTGTTTTCGTAACGCTGACCAAATCTTTAGAGATACATCAAAACAATGTACAGTGTAATCTCACTAATCCGGCACTATTAAAAACAGGAGGGTGCCGGATTATTGTAATGTTCGGATTACTGGATTATAGTGAAAAAGTCATAGGTAATGAATAAAATAAAGCATTTCATAGAGGGAATAAATGTATGTAATGTACTTATTAAATTAACATTAACGCGTGGGCGGAGGATGCCGGATTATTGGACGTGTCGATCTATCGAAGTGCCGGATTAGTGAGATTTTACTGTACTTTGATAATTCTGCTGTGTAGATGGGGAGGTCAGTATAATATTTCCAAAACAGTTTTGTACCCGGTTGAAACCAGGGCGGGTTGCTAGGAAATAGTAAAATAAATTCAATTACTGTATGGTTTCAAAATATATAAACTTTAATTAGTACTTTTATTACCCAAACAAATACCGCTGCAGTGTTAGGAAAGACTATTTTATTGTCAGAATTTATTGTTGCGACCGGAATATTTTTATCATGTCTATATACCATGTTTTAATGCTACACGTTTCAGTCACGAATTTGATGAGTCAAAAAGCTTTGTCTAGATTTTTTTTGCAACAAAACTGGCGTTGCTTCATTATAAATAACCAGCTTTTTACATACATACATCGTGGGTATGTCGTCAGTCGTGTAGTACCTAGTGCGCATACAATTCACAATATGAATACGCTAGAGCAGGGATTCCCAATCGAAACTGTATCCACTCACAAACGCGTTTCAAACCAGAGCGTTGCCAGACGTCCCGATTTTTAAATCAAAATTAAATGTCCCGCGCGGGACAGGCTCAGTCCCGCTTTTCGGGGATAACTTTAAAAGAAGTTAAATCTTCACAGAAATATCATGAATAAGTAATTCTTATAAATAATTATTCTCTTATTGTAAGTTGTAATTTGTAACACTCACTCCACAGACTATTGTTTGAAACGCCATATTTTTCTAATGAATAAAACTTTTTTGATTTTGATTTCTGTATTTTTTTTTATTATTCTGAAGACGAATAAGACTCAACTATTTAACGATAGGGTAAATCTGATTTAAAATATTATATTTTTATTAAAATACATTTTCTATGGCTATTTTTGCTATCTATTGTCACGTAAACGTAATTTTAATTCAAATAAAAAGATAAATATTTGAAAACTGCTGATTATATACGTTTTTTTACTATGTCCCGCTTTCGACGAAAGAATCCCGCTGTTTTCACTCAAAGAGTTCCAAAATCACGACTTGGCAAAAAAAAACTGGCAACGCTGTTTCAAACATAGAATTTTGAAACGACTCTTAAAAATCAATACCTATAGGGTACTTCCCGTTGACCTAGAATCATGAAATTTGGGAAGAAGAGATGTCTTATAGCACAAATAAAGGCAAAAATCCTAAAACCGTAAATTTGTAGTTACATCACAAAAAAAAATGCTTCAAACCGCAACAACATATGCTACGCACGTACACAGTACCAGTTCAAGCGTCCGCTACCAGTGCGTTTATACAGCACAATATGAGAACTCACGCATACAACACGGTACGACATTTAGGCTATCAGATATAGCCACGATGTTACAATACAGTTCAGTAGTCTATCTGAACTCATTGCAATTACACACGACCTTTGTCGATTGTACAGTTTTCCAACGGCTAAGCGGGAAAAATCACTCGATTCCCGCGATGAACGAACTATTTACGTACCTACAAGTTTGTACGGAACCCTCGGTGCGCGAGTCCGACTTTTTTTATTATTTTTATTATAGCTTTTTACTAGCATGATAATAATAGTTTAAAGTCAAGTGTGCCGGGCAAATTATGTGTCGTGAAGTAAAAATGTTTGGGATTCCCTTTTGTAGTGGAATGGTTTCCATCTCCAGGCGTTTCTATGTTAATTATAGAGTGCAACGGGTATTTGCATTTGAGTGAGCGAGAAATACATGAATGTGTGTGTGTGTGTCTTTTGTCTTACTTCATCTCAATGTAATTGGGGTAGTATAGGACGCATAAAAGCAGCCTAGTCGTAATTCATAGTGTGGTTGGTTTTTTTGTTTGTCGTCGTCTTTCCGTCTCTTTTTTTATGTGCGTGCTTTTATTAGTATCCGAATATTATATGAATGAACGAGAGTCGGTAAAGTATTCATTATTAGCAAAGCGCCACGGCTCGACAATGGACTTGTCCACCTCCCAAAAAATTAAGAACTGTGTGCATCGTAACTATGTTCAAACCTCTCTCCGAACCGTAATGTTATCGTCACAGTCTTGCGCAGTAGCTATATCGAAGCTGTATCGGTTTTTGAGCTACAGCGCAAGACTGAGCTACATGAGCAGGGAGCCACAACTCAACAAACTACGAATAATCTTACTCAAAAATGGACTTGTCCATCTCCCAAAAATTAAAAACCGTGTAGATTGTAGCTCTGTTCCAGCCTCTCTGCGAACGATAATATTATCGTCACAGTCTTGAGCAGTAGCTAAACCGAAGCTGTATCGGTTTTTGAACTACTGGCGCAAGACTGTGAGCTACTGAGCAAAACTGCGAACTACTCCACAAAACTGTGAGCTATTGGGCTAGACATTATCGACAAGAGCTGATTTAAATTCAGCGATATTGATAATACAGTAGAACGCCGATTATTCGAATTAATTGAGACCGGGGTCGATTCGGATAATCGAAAATTCGAATAATCGGACACAGACTGGTAATAAAGAAAAAACGAACTGTCACACATAGAATAAACTTTATTAAGTTTAACAAACACAGTTCTACAATAACGCTCACTTGAACATCTCGATCAGAGTAAGTTGGCTCACTCGCATTTTTGTATTCTTGCGTCCCCACAAAACTTGTTTTTATTGAAAAATTACTTGGTTTTAATTTTTTATATTACGCTTAGGACCGATTCGGATAATTGGCGATTCGGTTAATCGGCGTTCGGATAATCGGCGTTCTACTGTAATATGAATGTCACGTTAATTGTGTCGTCAAAATTTACCTTTTTGTATTTTATTTTATGGATGTTTAAACTACCCTCGTATACGGAATATAATACAAGGCGTATTTTCTACACATACCATAGCCTGAATATGACATAATTAATACCACAACCAACTAAATGAATAGAAAATGTCCTTTCATATTTGTTGAAAATTGTGTCTATAGAAAACACTTTAAATTCACTCGTTATACTAATTACAAATTTCCAAATTAACACGTCAGTACTGATTGACACAAAGCGCTTTTGGCCTCCGTTGACGAGCGTCTTTAATCCGCAATATCCAACAGCTTGATATATCTGTATATCGTCAATGTTAACACTTTGTCGGACAAACCGGCTTAGACCGTCATAAACAAAACTTCAAAAGTTTGACACGACGGCTGAAGCCGTCGTATACTACGGAACGTTTTATAGTCAGACGGGTGTAGCAGTCTATTTTCCAGTGTAGAAACCCTGTGTGCTCTGTGTCACCGTACAAATATCTACTAAGGCAATATTGTCACAACATAACAACTTTTAAAAGTAATTCAAACATATAAAAAAATTTAAAAACTATAGTGTCAAAATTGGAACAAAACTGATTTTTTAAGTGTCCGTCAAAGTGTTAAAATTAACGACGCTGTTAAATTATTGTTCACAAACATTAAAAAAAAAAATGGTAGATGGTTAATGGTTGACTTGTAGACATTTTTGAGGTGTAAGAAGTGTGAAAAGCAGGCATCTAAATTAAATGTGAATTTTCAGTCAAGTGTGTAACAGAGGCAATTAAATAATTAACATAATTGCTTTCAGAAGTCTTGTGCTTCAAATATATGCAACAATTAATGTCAGACACAAAGAAATGTCAAGGCGGCATAATTCTTGCTATACGTCTGAACAAAAAAAAAATGTACCTGTATTAAAACGAAGTATCTACGCTGATTTTTTATGTAGTTAAATTTTAATTAGTATAACCTCTCTGCGACCTAGTTAGTCGTATGCCTTGTAATTTTGTCGTATAAGCAAAAATGTCGGTCTACCTGTTTTTGAGTGATTCCACACAACCAGAAACAAAAAATTCGTAAAAAAAATGAAAAACTTACTTGAAAAAAAAAATACAGATAGATATTAGATATCGTGTCCATCGAGATAATAATAAATAAAAAAATCGCAGGATTGTGGACAAATATTAGATTTATTAATTGTACGACGTTTCGTCTATAGATTTGTTGCAATGTTTTGTCTTATGTACCTTAACTTTTGTTAATTGAAGGGTACACGGGAAGAAGGCGGTTTGTCAAAAAATGTAAACTGTGCAGGAGAGCATTTTGAAATGTTTAAGATCGTACCATTTACTTGCTGATGCATTTCTTTTAACGCTTATAACTTTTGACCTAGCGTATTCTTGTCTAAAATGAATACACCAACAGAAAAGGTACGACTTTTCGCTACAAAATGGCATAAAAAAATTAATTTCGAATTTTTACTGACAAATCGCCTTCTTCCCGTGTACCCTTCAATTGCTATGGTTAGTAATTAATGTTTATTTTCATAATTATTGTTTCGAATTTTCATACTTGAAAAAGTCTGAATCTATAGACGAAAGTTGAATTTTCCACACATGGGAATGAAGAAAATCTTATTTTATAATAATAATATACTTACAACCAGATTTTTGCCCAAATAGGGACAAAACGTTACATTGTTCCTGCGTTACGAAGAACTGAGTTTAGATGTCCGTCCGTTGTCCCTGTTTGGGCAAAAATCTGGTTGGTGAGCATAATAAAACTTTTGATGCGGACCCTCCGGATCGTTTTTGCGGATATATTTTCGAGGAATGCATGCATCAGACTGTACTTCCTGACTTCGGTGAACATTCTTACGCCTTGTACACTCAGTCATGTATATTTTGATCGTCATTACCGTGTAATTGTTATGGAGACGACATGCTTGGTCGACAGTACTGCATGTTTCTTTGTAAAAATAGTTCGTTTATTTTAATCGACGCACTGACATTTGTGTCATTATAATGTAGTTGTGTTAATGACTAATTAGTATGAAATTTTTAATTATAATAATCAAGTATACACATTGTGTTTGTTTTAATAAGGGTCGGTATTATCCTATTTCGTTGGCAACCGTGAAAAAATCAGTTCAAAGCATATATTTAATAATTTACTATATGAATCCATTGTCTATCTACTCAGTGAGCGGTGAGTGAAGGCAACAAAGCGTATCAAAAATATATCTGCGTCTCCTTCTTCGATGTGATTACCTGATTTCTTCGATGATATGATTGGTTGATGTACTTGCATTCAATCTGAATATCTCTGTCTCAAAAACTTTGTCTTTTTCTATGACGTTAACATGGGCGTACCCAGATTTTGACCCAGGAGGGAGCAAATTATAAA
This sequence comes from Xanthostigma xanthostigma, assembly GCA_963575645.1. NCBI lineage: Eukaryota > Metazoa > Arthropoda > Insecta > Raphidioptera > Raphidiidae > Xanthostigma > Xanthostigma xanthostigma. The sequence goes on along the minus strand of OY754469.1, from coordinate 9,177,057 downwards.
TTTCTTAAGCCGGGTCCCCCGTGCTTGTTTTGCTCTCCTGGATACGCCAGTGCTTACGGCGTAAAAAAAAGACAGAAGTATATGTTTGCACCCTAATGGTTTGATGTGGTTTTATTCCTCTACTCAGTAATAAAAGTACATTTTAAGCACATTTTACACGTTCAACGGTATTAACCCAATTTACCATTCGTTCAGAAGTTTAACTTCAAATGAATAAGTAAAATATCAAGGTCTAAATAACCCTAGCTTTAGAAGAAGAGATCGCCAATTTGTGGAGATTAGAATATTATTGAAATTCGCCTATATTTAAATGGAACGAATCGCGGTTGGTGGAGGCGCCGGGTATGATACGCCGCGCGGTGTGTTGTTAACAGTTCTGGTCATAACCGTAATTGGTTTGTAATAGAGAGGCAATACATGGTGGTGACGCGTGTGTCATTAGTCCTGGGTCACGTGTCGAGGACTTCTCGCTGTGAGTCATTACACCGACTACGTACAATTACTTATTACTATAGTCTCAGCAACTGCATGCGAGGGTCGTGGATATACCATGCATTGCACATCGATTTTTGTTATTCATTGGTGAAAAAAAAAACTCGTGTTTAGACGAATGCCAATGTGCGTTAATTATACAATTAAAAAAGGGTACATGCTTTTCATACGCTGCGATATATTTAAGGAGGTTGAGCCGTTTTACGAAGATAATGAAAAAAATCTGAAAGTTTTTTTAATAGATTTTTTTATGACAAAATTTTCTGTAAAAAATCCAAAATCATTAGGAGATTTATAAAGTTAAAAATAAAAAAAAAACTTTTACATGTAGTCTTATGGAAAATATGTCAACCTAGCATACAAACGGTACATTTTAATTTTTTGCAAATAACCAAATAATGTCAGCAGTTCCGAAAACTAACTATGTAAAGCATCGATGTCTTATATTTTTTCCAATTTAATTAGGAGACTTTTAATCAATAAAAAAATTATTAAACCTTAGCACTTTTCGATTATGGACTTTTATTCTTGACAATTTTAACAATTTTAACTGAATTTTCAACTTTTTAATGATTTAATTTTAATTTTTATCACTTCTAATTTCTTTTTTTAATTAGTTACTGCAAAAAATATGTAAAATACAGATATTACCTAAATTTACTATTTTAACCTAACTTTGTACAAAACATTCAAAACTTAGTCCATTAAATACTGAAATAATTAATTACTATTAAAAAAAATATTTATTTATGCCTTTATGACAATAATTTATTGGTATCATCGACTTATAACCTTTTGTAAAAATTTATTATGGAAAAGTTCCCATTTAGAATTCGTCTTACTTTTGATTTGGACTGTAACGCATCAACCTCCTTAAGACCGCATATTTTAAACTAAATAAATAAAGATTTTAATTTAGTATATGTTTTAGTTTTTAATTTAGAGTCTGGCCCGCTAACACATCCTAAATCTTATAAATGACCCTTTAGAAAAATCAGTCTGACACCCCTGATGTAACGAAATACCAGTAACTGAATGTCGCCCTGCTATCGACTAGTCATCCTATAAAAGTGTCGGCCCAATTGCACGCTTTTACTCCCAACCAAACGCGGCACTAGATGTTTCACATAAAAAATCGAAGATGGCCACTCGTCCTACAGTACGTAGGAGGGTCATTAGCATTCCGTACCTTAAATTTCAATAAAGGAACTAACCTCTTAAACTCGAAGTTATAATGAATATCAATACATATATGCATAAAATTCTAGATAATTTTAATGGCATTTCGATGTTTTAGATATATTGTATAATTAACAGATGTTGTATATCAGTTCCCTGTGTACATACAGAGGTGTGTATGCGTTGTACTTGTAACTAATGCGCACATACTATTAGTATGAGAGCCCGTAATACTCAAACCGTATTAGTACAGTCAAAATAGACAAAAAAAAATCGGTTGTCTGTAAAGTCGGTTTACGGACGATAGTTTTACGTGATAACGTCATAAAGAAACATTGATGAACTCTCTGACGTCACGCGAGAAGAGAGAGAAATGCGTACAAGCCGACGCTTGGGCCGATTGTGCCTCTCTATCGCTTATACCGCGCTCTCGCTTGCACGCTCAGGCTCAGGCGGAACGTGACACTTTTTCGTGCGTGCAGCCGGTGTTTCATCAATTTATAAGACGTTATCACGTCAAAAAATAGTTGTAAGTTTACAATAATTCGCATAGAGCTGAAAATTGGTACAGGTACACTATTGCAAATGAAATATCAAAAGTCCCCACTGTTCCTACAACTGCTAGAAAATTTATTCAAGGTCAAAGGTTAAAAGTATCGGTTTTTTGCATTTTTCTCGTAAACGGTAAATGTTATCTAAAAATAGGTCAGGCAAAAGTTGTAGATAATGCAATTGTCTACAAAAACTATTCTTATACTTTTTTTCCTGCGAATCACCGTTCTTTTGAAATGGTGATTTCATACATCGAGAATTAATATTTAACGTTATTTTTGGTAAATACGTTCAGTACGTACATACATATTTTGGTCCCGTATCTCAGAAATAATGATTCGTAGGAAAAAAAAATAGTTGTGTGGTTTTAAGAAACCACGACGCAAGTGAAACTTTTATTGGATTGTAGGCGTTGGATTGTAGACACTTATCCATCACGATTAATTATAAACAACAATATTCACATGAATACACGAATAAAAACATGTAAACACTGTACAGCACTTGCCCGCATGACAGACTGACTATGTGTTATACATACTACACGGTCAGCTGATGCTAACCATGGGCGCCGCCATATTGGCCTTGGCTGCTCTACGAGCGCCTAGTCCGAACGCCTTTCACTTTACCCCTACCCCGCGGCCGCCTGTAATGCGACATGCAACAGACGGTCAGAAAAATTCGGGGCGATGGAATAAAAGTTTCACTTTAAAAATATACAAACCGTTTTTGTAGACAATTGCATAATCTACAATTTTTGTCTGACTTATTTTTAGATAACATTTACCGTTTACGAGAAAAGTGCTAAAAATCGATACATTTGACCTTTGAATAAATTTTGAAGATGTAGGATCGGTGGGCGGACTTTTGATATTTTATTTGTAATAGTGTACTTAAGACCTGTACCAATTTTCAGTTTTAGGTACGCGAATTACCTATAGCAAATTCAAATGTTTATTCTGACTGGATTATATTGGATCTCGGAATAGGCCACTTCACGGATATTTGGGAAATTTAGCAAGGAATCTAGTGCCAAAACCAGCCTCGTCAGTGCCTGGTTAATATTATAGCTTTTTAATTTAAATCTAACTCTGAGAACGAAGATTTGAATTTTGGGCTATTCAGAAGCCGATGGTGAATGGACTGATTTTTCAAGGGAGGTCAGTAAATTCGGTAGTGTAAATTGTGTGCGTGTCTGTTTTGTTTTACGAACGGACAATAATTGACAAAACAGGTATTACTGCAATTTATTATTCTCTTTAACGACACAAAACCGCACATTTTCTAAATGTGAAACGCGTATGTGTATTTTATATATTGCAGAAACAAGTCTACTGTATAATAAATATATATGTCCCTTGTTTTATATCAGCGAAACTGCCGGAGGATACGCCGTGCATGTGACATCCTAGTTGAAAAATCACAAGAGACAGGATATGGCTGCGCTTATTTTGTTATGTCTGCGTTTGTATGGTCCTGCCGCTTTCGTTATGTTGTCATGATGTATACTTTTCCAAAAATATAATCACGAAGTATAGATGTTGAGGAGTCCGAACGATATAGGCTATTAAATAATTGAAGGAGATTTATTTGGTTGAGGAATTTAAATTTAAATTATAATATTCGTTACATTTAATATTATTTCCAAATAATATTAAATGTAACAAATATTTTACATGATGATGAAAAATATTTTTCTAAACGTTGGCCACAAGCAATCTGGTAAAGCTTATTTTTCAATTGTTCCTCAACCATATAAATCTCCTTCAATACATATTTTTGGAACAAAACTTCTACTAACAACTATTTAATAATGTTTGTCTCGTAAAAATTTTTTTTTAATTAAACGCTTTTATAGTACAAACGATAATGTACTCAAAAAAACTAGAAAATAAATATGAATCACCATAGCTTTGATTAAACAAAAATAAAGTCGTAGGGGTCATTTATAGTTCCCTTATGCGGTCGAAGAAGATAGTCGAGAGCTAAATATGATTTCCAATCTCAAACAAATGAAAATTTTCCACTAAATGTCCTCCACGATTATATTTTAGTTTAATCAGAGCCTCCTATTGTGACTCATATGTATTTTCTAGTTTTTAGTACATTATCGTTTGTACAATAAAAGCGTTTAACTGAAAAGTATTTTGACCTAGTTTTTATTTTTAAGTTTTTAGTGTGCTTTATTAAAAGTGCGCTTTGCTACCGGACTAAAGCCGGACCGGTCAGTTAGCTAATATAATATTGTCATCGGAACTACATTGTAGTGTATATGTTACGGTAAATGTAAACTCTTGGGAAATGTACACTTTTACCGTAAAATGTGCCGGGAAATGTGTACATTTGCCGCAATGTCTACATTTAATGTACACATTTCCCGGCACATTTTACGGTAAAAGTGTACATTTCCCAAGAGTTTACATTTACCGTAACATATACATATATTAAGTAGGTTAAGTTACGTATATTGAAATGTAAATTGCAAAGGTAGTTTTGATTATAACACTTACTTAAGTGTTCTAGTTAAAACGCATAGGTTTGCATTTCAATTAATATACGTAACTTAACCTGCTTAATATATGTATCCACTACAACGTAGTTCCGATGACAACAATACAACATAGATACGTGTGCAAAATTTCAATTCAATCGGATAACGGGAAGTAGTTGAAAAAGCTGTCGCATGCTTTATTAAAAATGCGACTTGCAAACCGATCAAAGCCGAACCGAATAATAGTATAATAGCCGAAGAATAGCTGTATTTATGCTAATCTCAAACCAATCTTTTTATAATTTTAATAAATAAATTTACGTATTTTATTTCATTGTCAAAGAAGTGTCGACGCGCGTACAGATTTACTGACAGTGCGTTTTTTGTTCCAGGTTTGACGAGGCCGCCAATGTACCCTTTTAGTCCTGGACAATACCCGTATCCAATGTTAAGTCCAGACATGACACAAGTGGCGTCGTGGTGAGTTTTTTTTTTGTTTTTTTTTTTAATCTTTCTCCCAATAGCTAATAAATATTACGGCCTGCGTTTCCAATTGGGGAACATCGTTTTATAAATTCTTTTTTCTTTTCACAAAAAAATTCTTTTCAAGTTTTTAGAGCTTTATAACCAGCTGTCTATTTCTAAATAGATCCTTATAGTGCAAGGTCCCGATTTGGGTCGATCTTCACCCATCGAGTTTTTTAATGAAATTGGATGATATAGGTGTAATGTTAAAGAAAAATTGATTTGGTTGCCATTCAATTTCTTGGCACAGTTATTTCTAATAAAAAGTTAAAGTTATTAATTTTATTTCTGAAATACAGTTATCGAGTTTTCAGATAAATTTATTACCAATCGAAAGTAAAATCGAAGAATCTCGTTAGATATTCTTTTCTGTGCTACATGCCGACGAATCTCTAACGTATTCTTATACATTGATTTTGCCTGTTTCCCATATAACGCCGTGTATATGAGGCCAGTTTCCAAGCTTTATAGTTCTGTGACCACGTGACTTTCGTCTCACCAAATTTTATGTATATACAATGTCAAAGTTTGGTCGACATTGTGATTCCTGGCATAAAACCAGGTAGACAGGCACCTTCGAATTAGTATTTTGCAGTTATATGGTTTTCATACATGAAATTTAGATAATTTTATTGCGAACACGTTGAACATATTATATGTAGGTAACCATGGGAACGAATATTTAATACTAAATAAGTACAATAAAATTAACAACTCTAATTTTTTATTAGAAATATTGTAAATTATAGACGCTCAACAGCTGAGGTTATCAGCGTTTATTAGAAATAGCTATCAAATAAATTTTTTTTTATTAATACATTATATTATCAAATTTCAATAGAAAACTCGATGGGTGAAGATCGAGCCAAATCGGGATCTTAGACTGTTATTGTAGATAGATTAATTTAAAACATTGTACGTTATAAATTGAGAAGCAGATTCCAGCAGTTAGATAAATTCCAGTAATCTAGTTTCAAAGAAAAATCGGCAGAGGTTCCGTTTTTGATAACAGTTTTGGTTTGTCCTACAACCCTGATTGTGAACAATGAAAATAACTCGAGCTCATAATTGTTTAACCGTTTTGTCGATAAAGCTGTTTTGAAAATTATAGCCAGACAGGAAAGACAAGGAAAACTATAAAAAAAGAAAATAAGTTAAAACAATCAGGAATGCAACGAAAAGAGAAAAAATCCGTTAATATGGCGATAAAAATGCATCATTACACATTTCGTATCCATTATTTCTTTATACAATCTCTTATCGGATTTTCTGTGCGTTTTTCTACCCCACCAAATCGCGTTATCCTATTTTATTCTTTCGTATGCAGTGGACCAGAGGCGGCGTCGACGTCGTTATATAGACGCAGGGCGTCGACACTTCCAGTGAACTGTTGTAAGTCTCCCTCAAACTTGAGCTTAAGTGGCTTCAACCAGGAAATAAGATGATTGTTGTAGGTTAAAAGGCTGTTTAACGAAATTATCCACGGAAAATTCATTCGGGATATGTGGCCGCTTTTCTCGTCCTCCATATTTAGAAATCGTTATTTTTTTAGAAGAAAACCGGTTAAGAGTTAATGTCAGGTTTCCGTACGTCTTTCGCTGTACATTTCCTGTAATTTTTGCCAACCATTTAAATTTTTGTCTTAAAAACCGCGCACACCTGTCAAGCATGACCCTGCATGACCAGCACGACACTGAACAAAACAAGTCTGTTCGTGAAGGTACCCATGTTATTAGCGCACAGCAACCAGCAAAGAACGTCAGTCGGCCGCCTGCAATTTGTATCAAGCCGTACTGGACCTGTTTTTCTTTAATCAGTTTGCATTGATAAAACTATACTTGAAAACTGCAAAATGTCTCTGCACTGAAATATGCTGGTTTGTGCTGGTCTGATGTGTTACAACGTGCAGGTCGCAGATTTGTGCTGTGCTGGTTATGTAGCTTTATGCTTGACACGTGTGCGCGATCTTTTAAAAAATCGACGAAAAAATGTATTTCAAAATTTTGTTTTAGGATACGAAACCTTCACTAAATCGAGGGCTACGTCTAAGAGTTTGCTCTCGGTGGGCGTGAAATACTGTAGAATAAATGATAATTCAGCCGCCGCGATAGTGGTAGTTCCCCTACAATGACATTGTTTGAAGAGTAAAGTTTTTTAATATCGAATTATAATGTCAGCAACGGGTGTTTCTTAATATTATAGGAAACCAATAGCCATTTATTTCATTGTTAAACCATAAATAATGTAATAATATTTGCTTTTTTTATTAACCGTAGGCATACGCCAAGTATGTACCCGATCTCAACAGCAGCTACCGGTTTTAGAAGTCCTTACCCTACGTCGTTACCTCTACCTAGTTCAAGTTTACCAAGGTAAGTTTTGATTTTGGATTTTATTTTCCATTGCACACGGTTTGTTTTGAATTACACACTAATTAAAATTAATTTACTCAAAGATATGACGGAACTAATAGACATACAAAAGAGGCGTAACCGTTGTAAAAAACGTGTTCTTACCCCCTTTTTAAGCGTATTTTTATAAATTTCTGAAAATTAAACCAAGATTAGTTTGTTTGTTATTAATTATTTATTAAACTGTGATATTATAGTTGTAGATAAATTTTATTTCTTCACTTGTGGTTTTCCTGTAAAAACTCGTAAAAATTTAGAGCTAATCAAAACAAAGTAATAACGGCGCAGCTTTTTAAAGTGAAACTTCTTTAGCAACTTATCTGTTTGAAATTTTCTGTGACGTTAAAGGAGAAATTATTCAACAACGGGGAAAAAGACAAAAGCGCTACCCATTAGGAAATTTAAAAAACATATTAAAGCGTATCTTGCAAAAAACTGTTTTTTGATAACCAACTTTTTTTTAAATATTGGTGAATATATAAGAGAAACTTTGATCGCGAGAAAAGACGGAGCAGTTGTATACAAGTACACATTTACACGTGTATAACCCATGTAAAATGAATGATTAATTCATTAGTTTTGCGTGGGTTTTATATATATTGTATAACTGTCAAATTACTACATAATAGAAAAAGTGTGTGTACAGTGTTTATATATTGTATACATATATACATTTTCATATGTGTGTATTTATAAATACCTACATATAAATGTGCGTATTTCGATGAGTGTCAGCTGCAGTATATAATTGCGAAAGAAGTTTCACTTATGTGGTTCACACATTTTTTTTTAAGATGGAGAACAAATTTCGTTTAGCTTATACGCAAAGAATAAATTATTGATGCATGTTTTTTTTGGTTTTTTAGTGATTTCTACAGGTTCTCACCGACGGGATTGATGCCCCCGCATCCGGGACTTAGTCCCCATGCGCATCCTCTAGCATCACATCCCGCAATCGTTACCCCCGGACCCAAACAAGAATTACCCCATTCCGATCACAATCACAGGTACACGAATAGGTGAGTCGCAATTTTTATATCAATATTTATTTATAATTATATGTTTGAAATCAACGCGAAAAAATCTTATGTGCTAAATTTAAATTTGATTTTGATATAATAATTATGTAATTTATGCGATTGTTAATTTTAAACTGAAATGATGCTGTTTTAATTAATTTTCGAGATATTTTTATGAAGTCAAAAAAATATGTTTTTTTCTGACAGCGTGTTAAAATGTAAAAAAAAAACAATTTATTTAAAGTCAAAGTTGAAAGAATGAAAACATGTTTAAAACTTTATTTGCGTTGTCTTCTCCGTAAGAGAAAAACATGTCGTTACAAAAATATTTTTTCAAAGTTCTCTGTTTTTTATGTAGTCTCGAGGTGAGTTTTCAGACGATTTCATTTATTTGTAAAAAAAATGAAAACGTATTTTATTTATTTGTGTATCATTAATTCGTAAAATAAAATAAAAAATCGTTTTATAAAACGTGATTCGAACTAGTGATGTAACAAATATCAATTTTTAGACATTTTCGTGGAGACCAATTTTGCAACGTAAGTCGATGTAAATTTTCAAATTCGGGCGAAGCCGGACCGGACCTCTATTTATAATGTTTTACTAGTGTAAACTTGACTTTTCCGTTTATTCTTTTCGGATTATGCAACTTACAATATTACTGAACCCTGTTGAAAAATTTAATTTGAATTGACCAATAAGAATAAATGTTAAGGTTCAACTTAAATTTGAAATTTTAAACGATTGGAACGGACGAAAAAAATGTTTTTCTTCACACCACATTGGTGGGATTACACGCACTGTTGCGGGAAGTACGTACGTACGGGCGGCAGTAAAGAGAAAAAATCACCTATCGATTGTTGTTTAGATGTCGTTTCCATGGCAACCCTATTACTATAAAAATATATTCTTCAATAGTTGATATCAGTGATATAAAGCGTTAATGATAACCTATTATGATAAAGATACAACAAATGTCAGCGTTTCATGTTTATAAAAATTCTATTTTTTGAACCTTGTCTCCGATCTCGGACGTTGCCCGATGTGGCTCGGGCATTGTCGACATTGACCGGTTAATGTCGACATTGCCTGTATTCCGGACATTGACCGTAATATATACACCATACTGGACGAAAGTTTGAGAGCATCATGGCGCGCAGTGCGTGAATATCAAACTTTCGGCCAGTGTGGTGTAATAAACTATTTCGTTATAGTATTGTTTGTACGATTAAGGTGACGATATTTCTCGACGGATTTTCCTGAATTCTGCACAAACCAAATCTTTCGTCACGTCTGCTATGTATATACCTATACGATATAAAATGGCATTCGCATGGACGCTAGGCGCCTATATAGCGTCGCCACACGAACACATGCAGAAGAACCGATTCTCTGGGTGCGGTTGCTAGGCAACGGTATATCCTATCCGCAGATAGAATGAGCGGTCGGCTGACCAATCGAATTTCGTCGAGCGCATTTCCTTCTCTGATCCTATCCCAATCTTCTTATACCTACAGCCTCCGGCGTCCTCGATACGTATATTTTATATACACGTATGCCGGGTACATATGCGTTTATTTATATGGAATAAAATATACAGGATGCCCGGGAAACTCCTTAAAACGTCGAAATTACTTAACTCTGCTTGGTTTACCTTGTTGCTCATACAATAATACACTCTAAATAGCGACATACCCACTCTAAATAACGACAGCGATACGTCATCATTAAGCAATAAACAGTACTTGTTTGTTATTTTGTTGTTTTGTTGTCGGCTGAATGCGTACCGATGATTATAATTGGTTTACCTTGTTGCTCATACAATGATACACTCTAAATAACGACATACCCACTCTAAATAACGACAGCAATACGTCATCATTAAGCAATAAACAGTACTTGTTTGTTATTTTGTTGCTTTGTTGTCGGCACAATCCGCACCGAAGATTATAATTGGTTTACCTTATTGCTCATACAATGATACACTCTAAATAACGACACATCCACTCTAAATAACGACAACGATACGTCATCATTAAGCAATAAACAGTACTTGTTTGTTATTTTGTTGCTTTGTTGTCGGCATCATGCGTGTCGAAGATTTTAAGAAATTCGTTCTTTTGTTTGATTCTCTTGCATATGTTTAGTTCAGCTGTTGTAATTTGTGATAGTATGAATGTTGTCAATTTTATATATTGAGTAAATACATATCATGTTAAAAAAAAATTAATGGATTATTTCTTCTCACCGTTTATTAGTTTAACGACAACTCTCAATAGCAAAAACTCGAGCTTAAATTGTTAACTGCAAACGTCATAATTTTTCAATCATAAAAATCGTGTGTACTTCCACGGAAAATCTATCTAAGAAGTTGTCATTTAAATTTCAAGTCAATCGGACAAAAATTGAGCGAGATACGGTGTACACCAATTTGAAAAACATAGTTTCGAGAAAAACGCGTTTAAAGTTTGAAAACGTATTTCTTATATGAAATTTTCAAAATTTTTGAGAACTTTAATATATGCGTAAAAAGGCCCTAAATTTTTTGTTTGATCAGCCACCTAGAACTCGTAAAAAAATTTACAAAAAAGCTTATTTTTTTGACGCGCCTGGGTAGTGTCACCCCATTACAGTAAAAAATATTTATGGATTATTTTTTTTCTCCGTTTAACGACAACTCTCAATAACGCCACAAAGTGTACAGTCCCAGTGTCGCTATGTAGAGTTTACACGGTATTTTGTAAATTGCATGTAAAATTAGTGTATTGGGTGTACGTCGACTTGTACAGCGCGTAACACGTTCTTCTCCCTCAAGGATATAATATTATCATCGTGAGATTGCTGTTTGCACGGAGACACCGCCTCAATACGCCGCGACGCCGCACGCGACTTTGCAATTAACCGATATTCCATAACATACTACGTAAGTGGGTGTGTTAAATGTAAAATATTTTGTACAAAACTTTGTTCATTTCATTTCGGAGAATTCACAAAACTGTGATTACGAGTTTTAAATGTTTGTTTTTTTTTGTGGAATTTGGTTATCATTCATTAAAATTAATCAATGAGTGAGATACGTGTATTTTCAATACAAATTAAATTAACTAGAAATACCGGCGCTTCCACCATAATTCACCGAGTTACAATCATAATATATATTAATACGCTAAGGTTAAAGATGTTTGCCTCCCTTTTTAGAAAAAACCTCACAATTTCTCCACATAAATTATATATCATTTTACGGATAATTGCTTACTCTACTGACATCGACAACTAAAAAATTTATTATTGCTTTTGTTTTTGTAAATTAATTAAAATACAGCAACGCTGAACAACGTCTGCCATCTAACGGCTTTAATTTTGAAACAACGTCAACACTTCGATCTGACATTTGACCTTCATATTGTAATACAACAGACACAATACTGCATACTGCCATCTGACGGTTTTAATTTTGAAACAGCGAGCAACGCTGAACAACGTCACAGCAATGCTGCATGATGCCATCTGGCTTAGCTCAACGCTTTTGCTACTTGCGCCTCTATATGACAATTTTAGTAAAATATTTCTTTAATCTGTCATCTGAGCTTCATATTGTAATACAACAAAAAGAAGAACATTATAAGCACTGTGAAAAATAAGAAACGAATTGAATACCTGCAATCATATTTAAAAAATAATTTTGTAAAGTGATAATTATTATACTTATTTAGTGCGAATAATTCGCACAGGTCACACTAGTAAATAATATTGTGGTTCCGAAATATTGTTGTTTCAATCTTTTCTTGTGGAGTATGAATTATTTATTGATATTACAATATATAAAAAGTGACTAAAATGTCGAAGAAATCTCAATTTTTCACTGCCTATGGGCTATGTGCAGGGAGGCAGAGTTACAAATTTTTCGATGCGAGCGTTTGTAGTGAGCACTTGGGGAAACTTTAAGCTCAAATTTTCCGTATGTCAGTAAGCAATATTTATTAAAAGTGAAAATAGTAATAATTTTAAGAAGTTTATTAATTACAAAGAAAACATATGAAAACTAATCGATCTGGAAATGCTTGTTGTGTTCCGGGCTGTTGCGCTGATGGTGATTTAAGTAAAATAAAGACCATTGGCGTCCTAATTTAATAATAATAATAATAATAATACATCTTTATTAATGCCACTAGCACCAATAGGCGAGGTTCAGCCATTGGCTGCTTTACAACCTAACCTTTACATAAAATACACATTAAAAACAGAAGATACAGCAACACGTGTAAATAAAATACAAACAATAAAATATATAATATAGATTCATACTTAAAAGAATGGATGACTTTGATTCAATTACCACAGCGAAAACTCAGTTGAATCAATCCACCCTTTGATTTTACTTTTAAATGAATTCAAATTTAGGGACTTGAATGCAACTGGTAATTTATTATACCACTTTGCCGCCATGTATGAGAAGCTACTTTTAAATTTGTTAGTGCGATGCCTTGGTATTGAAATTTGATCATGATTGCGAAGATTTAAATGACCAATTGATGTGTCTCTCCAGAGCAGTTTCTCAAATAAATAATCAGGTTCGCCAGTTAACACAACTTTATGAAGTAAAATGAGAAAATGTGCCAGCATATTATTATATACACTATTCATATTACATATTAATCTATGTTGTGAAATATGGTCAAATTTGCGTATCCCGTAAGAAAACCTAACGCAGGAATTTTGTAGCAGACGCAGTCTATTTAGATCAATCATTCTAAGATTAGGGACATATACGGTATCACAGTATTCAATAATAGAAAGAACTAAAGACCTACAAAGTTTGAGTTTGATTGAATTACACAAGCCAGATCTGAAAGGAAAGATAGATTTCAAACGACTGTAGGCACATTTTAATTTTTTATTGACATGTTCAGTGAAATTTAGCTCTTCATCAATATATATTCCAAGGCTTTTTACGCAAGAAGAGAATGGCAGAGTTTTACCGTCAAAAATTACATTCAGATTGTGGGCAAGGAATTTATGGCGATTATATTTATTACCTACTGCTAAAACCATAGATTTGCTTGGATTTACTGTTAAGCCATTTTTTGTAACCCAAGATGCCAGTCGCAAAAGATCATCGTTTAGATTTAGTACAGATACTCTAGAAAGATCCGGATCAAAACTAAATACAAGTTGTGTGTCATCAGCGTTCCGCTGTCAGTGTAAACAAATTAACATCAGTTTTCCTTATTAAATTTTTTTTGACACATCATGGCCAACTAAAGTTTTTGACTTATCACCATAGAAACATGTCGCGATTTCCACAAAAAGTGAGTTCAATAATTCTCTATTACCCACTAACGGCGCTAGTAGGCTTCGTGCACACAGTCTATAGATACCTAAGTATTACATTTATTTTAAAATGTACGAGATATAGATAAAAGTGAAAAAAACTAAGTTTATTAAGTAGCTCTCATTTCTAGGTACAGAATAGATTTCAAAATTAATAAAAATTAAAAGTGTAAAAAAATTGTGAAACTTTAGCGGTCATATTGACACCCGTTACCTCCACCGTAATATGGTGGAGTAAACGGGACGAATCGCTTTTTAGAATATTAATTGCCATAAGGCACTTAGGCCTAGTTTATATGAGAGGCGTTCAACGCGCGTTGGCCTAACGCGCGTTTACAGTTTCTATACAATTGTATAGAACTGTTTATATGATAACGCGCGTTCAACGCGCCACCAACGCGCGTTATCATATAAACAGTTCTATACAATTGTATAGAAACTGTAAACGCGCGTTAGGCCAACGCGCGTTGAACGCCTCTCATATAAACTAGGCCTAAGACTTACACTGTTGGCGTCGGTCGAATGTCGGGACCTAGGGATCGGGCCAAAATTTTTCAACGTTTCGTAGCCTCCTGAGTAGTTTGGCATCATTTTAAGGGTGCGTTTTAGGGGTTTAAAAATACCGAAAAAATTCTCAGAATTGTTTCAAAATTGAAATTTAAGCCGTTAGTAAAGATAAAAATGTGTTGTCCAAATTTCACGAAAATCGGTCGGACAGGACCGGACTTAAAAATTTTATAAAAACGTTAGCTTGTAAATTGATATTGAAATTAAGAAAAAAAAATATTTTTAAGGGATGTATTAAGGGGTGAAATTTTTTATTTTGTCAAAAAACAAAAAAAAGTTAAGTTCACATAATAAAGCCACACTGTCTGTATTAGCGAATAGACTATATTGTCGGTAGGGTTTGGCACTGCGACCCGAGTTTATTAATTTGCATTTTTTAAAAGCGTGTTGTTTTCCTTAGTTCGATAATTTTTCACTGTAATTTACCGGCATTTGACAAATATTTTGTCAGCACATTATGGCGTCATTATTTAAATGAACTTCACTGTAATATTTTCTTCGTGTGCTGGAATTTGTTATTCTTTGTCTTTGTCAGGGATGATTAATTTATTTTTAATGTCGAACGTATTTGTTTTGTTGTATGCAAAAATTGAATAATTTACGTGACTCGATGTTTATTTATGCACTGTACGTTGTTATTACCACGTCCGTAATGTTCTTTTGATGTCCCTCGGTTTTTTTATTCACATTAGTAATTTTAATTATTTTTTTTCGATATGATATACCTACGGAAAGAAATTGTTTCAACATATTTTTAGTGTATTTGCTATAGGGAACTTACACTATTGGCGTCGGTCGGATGGCGGGACCTAGAGGTCGGTCCAAAATTTCTCGACGTTTCATAACCTAAGAAGTTTGGCAGCATTTTTGGAAAATATTATATATTATATTAATGTGTGCGGGCTATAACTTTCGAAGGAGTTAATTGATTTTAACGAAATTGAAATCCATGATCGCACGAAGCTTATTTAAAATGGGCCCACTCGGACCACTTTAAGGGTAGGTTTTAGGGGTTGAAAGTTTTTTTTGGACCCAAAAATACCGAAAAAAATTTCAGATTCGTTTCAAAATTGAAATTTAACCCACTATTAATGATGAAATTGTGCTGCCAAAATTTTATTAAAATCGACCCGACAGGACCGAACTTAAAAATTTATGAAAACGTTAGTTTGTAGTAGATATTTACGGATTTATTTATTGAAGGGTGAAGTTAATTGATAGTAATATTTAAATAAAGAAATTATATTTTTGTTAAAAAAGTCGGAAATTCCGTCGAAAAATTCGTCAGCTCTCTAATTACAACCTGGACATTTGGGATTTGTAATTGACGTACTAGAAGTCGTATAAAAACATATAATCAGAGTACCTGTCGGCAAAAATTTTACTGATACGTACTCTCCCCAAACTTTGTATTGGAAAATGGGAATCAGGTTTCAATACTATGAATTAAATAACACTTTTATTCTTCAAATAATTATTCTCTTTATTTAAAAAGACGCACTAAGGAAGGCAGTGTTAACTGTATGAATATCTGTATAAGACTATTTCTATAATATACTTAAAAACCATATGAGGGATCTTCTCTATACTTATCTTGAAACTATCGCATAAACATAAGTAGGTACTTGAAACCCTTATATTCTGGACAGAATATTTTCTCTGTATATTTACTTTTAGCACCTTAAGAAAAATAATCATTCATCACTTAATATATAATAGATATATATTTGTTTTGAAACTATTACTAAAATAGTAAAGATTAATTTTTGTATCCTTATAATATTCCAACACGCCCCCTCAAAAATTAATCGGGTAGCTTGCATAAAATATATTTCAATACATATATTTAAATATAATTAACTCGAATACATTATATTTTATAATTTCTTATTATATTAACTACTAACTTCTAACTACCTTCCTTCTTTGTGCTTTCTGGGGAATATTTACAATGGTCCAGCATTTGCTGCTATGGATTAGGGAAAACCCAGAAAAACCTAATCAGACCATATTGCTTAATTCATTTATATTACATTATATTGCAATTTATAATTCTTTAACAACCAATTATTCCAAGCCCATTCTCGCTCTCAGCTCTCGAAATTTGGCTGCCGGTAGTGGCTTTGTCAGTATATCTGCAAGTTGGTTACCTGTGGAAATATATTGCAATTTAATTACATTTTTCTCAATTTGTTCCCTGGAAAAATGGTATTTTATGTCGATATGCTTCGACCTTTTGTGACTGGTGGGATTATTTGCAATACTAATACAATCATTATTATCTTCAAAAATTAATACTGGTTTTGAAATAATTATGTGGATACTTTTATAAAGTCACTAGCTTTAACCACAATTCTTCTTTAACAGCCTCGAAAAGAGCCATATTTTCAGCTTCTGTTGATGAAGCTGCTACAGACAATTGTCTCTTTGTATTCCAACTTATTGTACATTGCTCAAATAGTTTAAATAAATAACCAGTTGTACTTTTTCTATCATTATTGTCACTTCCACCCCAATCAGAATCTACATACCCAATTAATATATTTTCATAATCACCGCGTGTATATGTTAATTTGAAATCTATTGAGCCTTTTAAATGTCTTAACACACGTTTAAGTCAAACCCACAGTTCTTTATTATTTTTATTCATATATCTACTCAGTATGTTTACTGCTGTACTTAAATCGGGTCGTGTACATATCATTACGTACATTGAACATCCAATAACGTTTCTACACGGTGCATCGTATTTTTCATCTGAGTTTAAAGCATTATAATCTAATCTATTTTCAAGTGGTGTACTCACGGGGTTGCAATCAGTCATTCTAAATTTATTTAAAATTGTTTTAATATAAGCACTTTGGTCTAGAGTTATTTTATTATCATATCTCGTGATTTTTATCCCGAGAAAAAGTCTAATTTCTTTCAAATCTACCATTGAAAATTTATTCATCAAATAATGTTTGAAACTATTCATTGTTTCAATTAGCCGTTGTAATGACAAGATCGTCAACATAGAGCACAACATAAATATTCATTCCATTCCACGCATATAGCCATAGCAGCTGAGCGTGTTATAATAATAAAAAAAACATAAATATTTTTACTTACATCACCTTTATCTAAAATATAAATGCATCTATCTACAGCTGAATTTTGAAATCCTTTTTCTTTGAGAGTTAGCTCAAATATCTCAAACCAGCACCTTGCTGCTTGTTTCAGACCGTACAAAGCTTTATTTAATTTACATACTTGATTATTTTTGCTAGAAACTCCCTCAAGTACTTTCATATATATTTCTTCTTCTAACACCCCATTAAGGAAAGCTGTTTTAACATCCATATGGTGAATCAGTAAATTAAATTGATTTGCAAACGCTATAATAAAACGAAAACTAGCAATTCTCGCAACGGGTGCGAAAGTTCATCATAATCTTCAAGATACTCTTGACTAAAACCTTTAGCAACAAGTCGAGCTTTATATTTTAATGGATTTCCGTGTTCATCATTTTTGATAGAAAATACCCATTTACAATCGACAATATTTCTATTCTTTGGTTTTTATACTAAAGTCCAAGTTTTATTCGTTAACAACGAATTTATTTCATCTTTAATAGCTTGTTCCCAAAGATTTTTATCATTCCTACTTTTAATTTCGTCAAATGAAGTAGGTATTTTACATATAAATGACTAAGCACACATAAAATAATCATTCGATATATTTTCTTCGTTATAAGAAATAGGTGGACGACTTTTAACCCTTTCACTCCATCTAAGTTCAGAAAATTCATGTTATTTGAATTTATTTATTTGCGATACAGATTCGTTATCATTTTTATATAATTTATCTACACATTTCCGTTTATAATTCATTTCATTAGCTTGAGTAGAGTTTACATATATTCTAGGTCCTATTATATCTGATTTCCTATTTGTATTACTACTATCAGATTTTTCATTTAATCTAGGTCCTACTACTTATATCTGATTTTTTACGTGTATTATCACTATCAGATTTATTATCTTTTATTCTATAGAGTTTTCATTTATTCTAGGCCCTGCCCTACCTGATTTCTTATGTGTGTTATCACTATCAGGTTTTTCGGCTTTTATATCTGATTTCTTACGTGTATTACCACTATCAGATTTGTCGTCTGTTATATCTGATTTCTTACGTGTATTACCACTATCAGATTTCTCATCTTTTCCACTAGGATTTTCACAATTAATCCTATTCGACTCAATAATATCTGATTTCTTATGTGAATTATCACTATCAGATTTCTTGTCGTTACCACTAGGATTTTCACAATTAATCCTATTCGACTCAATAATATCTGATTTCTTATGTGAATTATCACTATCAGATTTGTCGTCATAACCACTAGGATTTTCACAATTAATCCTATTCGACTCAATAATATCTGATTTCTTATGTGAATTATCACTATCAGATTTGTCGTCATAACCACTAGGATTTAAACAACTAATCCTATTCGACTCTGGCCTAGACTTCAGAAAACCTATCTCATCTACAATAATTACATCCCTAGCAACAACAAATTTATTATTCTCTACATCCCGTACTTTATAACCATTCGGTTCAAACTTCAAATCCGACCAGTATTCCTTTCCATAATTTTTCATGAAATTTACTTTTACTGGTTTTACTATGTAGGTACATTGTACATACACAGTCGAACCGAAAACTTTCAAATATTTTATTTGCGGCTTTTTATTATGCCACAATTCGTATGTTTTTTTTTAAATTTGTTATTAAGGCTTTAGTTGGAGTTATATTAATTAAGTATGCAGCAGTGAGAACTGCTTGACCCCAGAACATTTTTTTTCTAAATGAGCACCAACTAACATTGTTCGAGCCTTTTTAGTTACTGTTCTAACCATTCTCTCTGACACCCCATTTAATTGAGGAGTTCGCGGAACTGTTAAATGATAACTAATACTTTTCTGTACGCAATAATTTTTCATTTCATTAGATAAATATTCTCGCCCGTTGTCACAATATAAATTAACTACTTTCAAATTAAAATGAGCCTCACTTTTTGCTACATAATCTTTAAAAACTGAAAATACATCAGCTTTATAAGTAGTTAAATATGTGACACAGTAATGAGTATATTCATCAACAAATAACACAAAATAATTTTTATTATCTATTGTAGAAGGAGTGATTGGACCTGCAAAATCAGAATGTACTATGTGGTCGTCTTATGTAACTTTTATCCTTATTTCTTTCAAATGGTAACCGTGTTTGTTTACCGTTTATACAGGCCTCACATAAATTATCAGTCGGTGTAATATGATCTAACTGTCCTATGTCATCTGTCATTTGTTTGTTTTTTAACTCTACAAATTTATCTTTTCCTATATGGCCTAAACGTTGATGCCACAATTCATAATTAACTTTTGTGGTACTAAATGCTTGAACAACAGATTTTTCTATGCTTGCATTTATTATAAAATCAACTGTAATAAAATTGTTTGACGGCTTACCTTTCATCAGAAGTTTGTTACCTTTTTTCTAATTTGAATACTGTGGATTGAAAATCGTCATTCCAACCTGTTGAGTTCTTGAAACAGATAATAAATTATATGGAACTTCCGGACAATAGTCAACATCCTCCAATGTTCCTTTGAAGCCCATGTTGCTTGTTACATTCAGTATACCCCTTTTTGTAGCTGTAATAATTGTGCCATTCTTCGCTACTAATATTTTCATCGGTGTTTGTAATTCTGAAAAATTGTTAGTTAAATCTTCTCTGTTAATTAAATGAGCGGATGATCCAGAATATCATTGATTGTTGATTGCTCTGCTAGTTGTATTGTTTGAACATTTCTTTTCTTCTGATTTTTATTTTTATATTGAAATGTTCTTTTGTAATAATTACACTTATTTTTATGTGCCCCTTTTTATTTCACAGTCACTTATAGATGACTCACTTAATTTCACTTTAATTTGTTTTATTTACACAAAACACAATTAATAGAAATTTTAACATTATACAAAACTCAAATAATAGCACGTTACACAAAACACAATAAATAGAAATGTTCAATATTATACAAATCAAATAATTGCACTGTTGGATTTTTAATTTATTATACAAAACTTAAATAATAACACGAGTATCCAGAATTTTTAATTTATTATACAAAACTTTAATTATAATAATAATAGCACGAATACTGGATTTTAATTTATTATTAATAATAGCACGAGTGTCCAGGGCGTTCAACAAAACTTAAAGCACGAGTGTCCTGGGCCCATAACCTATTGGAAAATGGGAATCAGGTTTCAATACTATGAATTAAATAACACTTTTATTCTTCAAATAATTATTCTCTTTATTTAAAAAGACGCACTAAGGAAGGCAGTGTTAACTGTATGAATATCTGTATAAGACTATTTCTATAATATACTTAAAAACCATATGAGGGATCTTCTCTATACTTATCTTGAAACTATCGCATAAACATAAGTACTTGAAACCCTTATATTCTGGACAGAATATTTTCTCTGTATATTTACTTTTAGCACCTTAAGAAAAATAATCATTCATCACTTAATATATAATAGATATATATTTGTTTTTTAACTCTATTACTAAAATAGTAAAGATTAATTTTTGTATCCTTATAATATTCCAACACTTTGTATATTTAAAATGTCTGACACCTCGAATATGTCGAACATATTCGAGGTGTCAGACATTTTAATGGTTCATGTTATTTGTCAGAGAACATTATTTTAGCGTTTTGGTTGAAGCTTTTAAGCTATCCAATGAAAAAACAAACAGTTTCTATAAATTTTTTACATGTCGTCAAAACGACATCATACGGAAAATTTAGAGGGAAAACGCTCCAAAAACAAGAAAAGTCATAGAGGACTAGGTCTAATGAAGCCATGTACTAAGTTTGGGGAGAGTATGTATCAATAAAATTTTTGCCGACGGGCACTCTGACCAATCCCTACAATCTCGACCTTTGTTCTATTTGCAAACCCCTATCTGCATCTATGCTACACTAGCCGAATCCTGCAACTTTACAGCGCCGTGGGTATGTACGCTTCCTTACCTGCATTTGTATGTATCCTGGGAACGTCGAAACCATTTCCTGTGCAACTTCGACTCGGCGACGCTAGAGGGATGCAGCGGGCGACAGCCTAGCGACGTCACATGTGGATTCATTCGAATGTGTTTGCATGTGTGTGTGTGTGTGTAACAGAATGATTTGCAGTGCTGTGGAAAATAAATCCGATTCTTCTTTTGTGTTCTGGAAAATGTTACCACAAATGAACTATCAAAAATGTTGAAATGTATAACTATTTTATAGGGGGTATGACAAAAAATACCATATAGATCCCTAGCATAATGATATTCTGACTTATGTGAATGTTACAATTCGCTATCGCTCGTTTCTCCGGAATGCCACCGCTCGTAATGTATAAAACCCATGACGCAACTGTAGATATGCAATCGACTGTTCCGCATGGCGGCTGTGATTTAAGAGATTTTAGTAATAATAATAATAATGCGTTTAACGTCCGTTTCTCGACTTAATGTCATAACACACGCCATTCGCACCATTACTATTTTCCATCTGTCACACTTCCCATTATTTTTTACATTTTTTAACTTCCATTTAATTAATAGCAATAGGCGATGAAGGAATTTTGAGGAAATTAGGATAAGGTAGGCTTTTGAGCACAGGAGTTTGACATGTAATCGGCCACGGTCTTGATAAGAACCATCTCGATATTTATCTGGAATTATTGAGGGAAACCATGGAAAACCTCAACAAGATAACCGGTACAGGAATTACCGTTTCTCGGCGAGAGGCAGCCGGAAAAAGTCCCGGCTACATCTGCCCCCGCCGGGATTCGAACCTGGTTTTTGTATTTGTATTTCAAATACTATTTAATGAAAGTATTTATTATTTGTATGTAAATACTTAAAATTGAGTATTTTTTTTATTTACTTGCTTCAGAAACATTTTTTAATTAGTTAGGCAAGTATTTGTAATTAAGCATTTTTTACAGGTAATTCAGAATAATTTTTTAATTAGTTGAGCTCGTGTGCTTGCTGATGGATCAAGCAATTGCTTGATAATAATTTTATAAATATAACCCAAAAGTATCATATATATTAATACGCTAAGGTTAAGATGTTTGCCTCCCTTTTTAGAAAAAATCACACAATTTCTCCACATAAATTATATATCATTTTACAGGTAATTACTTGCTCTACTGACATCGACAACTAAAAAATTTATTATTGCTTTTGTTTTTGTAAATTAATTAATTAACAGCAACGCTGAACAACGTCTGCCATCTGACGGCTTTAATTTTGAAACAACGTCAACACTTCGATCTGTCATCTGACCTTTATATTGTAATACAACAGACACAATACTGCATACTGCCATCTGACGGTTATAATTTTTAAACAGCGAGCAACGCTGAACAACGTCACAGCAATGCTGCATGATGCCATCTGACGGCTTAGCTTAACGCTTTTGCTACTTGCGCCTCTATATGACAATTTTAGTAAAATATTTCTTCGATCTGTCATCTGAGCTTCATATTGTAATACAACATAAAGAACAACGTTATAAGCAGTGTGCAAAATTAGAAACGAATTGAATACCTGCAATCATATTTAAAAAATAATTTTGTAAAGTGATAATTATTATACTTATTTAGTGTGAATAATTCGCACAGGTCACACTAGTTTGTATTTATAGTTCAAATACTTTAGGAGTATTTGTATTTAAATACTTTTTAAAAGTATTTTTTACAAGTCTGTCAATAATATAATATCGAATAATAAGTTTTATACGTGTGCTCCTATTGGTTAACTGAATCAACTCGCTCAGAACTCAGTGTTATCAATATTAGTTTTGACAGTGTTGGGAGTATAGACTTTCGTTTGCAACCGACGTATACATATTATCCATGCACATACATATCGCAGAGGATTCAGCACCCCCTTTGTTCTTTTGCGCCAATCAATAATTCTCTTTGAAGTCGCGAACCAAATTACTAGTCTAATTGCAACGGCTACGGGCATTACCGTGTAAGCGGACTTGCTCTTGTACTTGTACAATGTACGCGTATACACTCTGTATATTGTTTATACAGGCTGTCCTACCAGTCCTGGATCTACGATTTTTTCGAGCCGGGGCAGAAACTTGATAATGACGCCTCCTCGATCCAAGCAGATTGGGTGTGGTTTTCAACTATATTATATTATGATTTTGGCGCCCCCTGAAACTGCCACCCGGAGCGGGTGCCCTGATTTGCCCCACAGGTAAACTATGGAGGCATAAGGTAAACATTGATTTAGAAAAGCATGATGGAGCCTCCATCATGCTTTTCTAAATCAATGTTTACCTGTCAAAAACCTTCCTTAGGACAGTTCGGCGCATATCTCAGCAGAGGTCTCACCATTCCTTTGGGTTCCGAATGGCATGGTGTTAGTTTGTAGGCGTTTGTTCAAGTCGCCCACGTGACAAGATACTGTTTCCTGGTTGGTTCTTGCTCATACCTAGCAGCGGACCTGGCAAGAAAAATAGCCCCTGTTCTTATTTTGAAACCTATCTTGTGAGCTAGCAGGCGAACCCGCAGTGACGTCATTTCCAGCTTCGTACCCAGTCTACCGGCCAGCAGAAGTCCTAGCAGTGTTTCTAGCCTAATAAACCCTGTTGTTTAAAATCTTTATATTATAAATTGAATCGTTTTATGTCCACTGAAACAAAATCTAAGCTGGTTTTTTGCGGATTAAGTTGAAAAACAGCGTTTTCGCTGAACTTCGCATTTATTATTATTACTAGTCTGTCTGGCTGTCCGTCTTTCATAGTCTCCTAAATTCGCGGCAAGTGCGAAACCCTGACAAACGGAGTTGGCCAATTTTCATAGCATTGCAATAATTGAAGCAAAGGCTCTAATCCTTTTGTATCAAAACATTCTATATAATATTATTTTGCGTAATATATAACATGCGAGTACATATATATACATCGGAAAGATATTATATCCTGCTGAGCCCTTTTTGTCCTACGCTTAGGAAATGTTTCCCGAAGGCATATTACACAATTTTCAACGAATACTGCACGGTATAGATAATACGTGGGCTTTGTGTATTATAGCAGTGTTTTGCAAACTTGAAGACTCTGTTTTGGATCGATATTTCAAAACGGAACATATAAACAATTTAATAATAAATAATCTGTTTTGTTCTCTCAACTCGAAAATCATCCAGTGAAGTTTCTAAACATACCCAGGGCCGGCGCAAGGTGACTTTGACATGCGCGGAATAGAAACTTGTAAGATCAATGCATTCGAAAAATAAAACCTAATCGTTTATATTAACTTGATTTTCGTGTATGTCGGGCGGAACTTTGTAATTAATTTTATAATTAACTTCCTGATGAGATAAAGACTTGCAATTTTTAACATAACTTAGAATTAGATGACAATACGAGAAAATACTAAAATACAGAAGAATAAAATAATAAAAGAAATTTTAATAAATATATATAATTCATTCTTACTTATTTACCGTTGTATTAGACGCCATGCAAATAACGGTCGTAACTCAGTTGGTTAGAGCGCCGTGCTAACAACGCGAAAGTAGTATTTTTATTGTTTTTACGATGTATTTTTGTTTTTACCACGTTTTTATTTATTAAGTAAGGATTCTATTTTGACAGGATTAAAAGCTTGTATTATTTAAGATTGTTGAAACTGAAAAGGAAATATACGAGAATTCACGAAACGGCGCGGAATAGGAAACGCCCTCCTCAATGAGGATTATAATTATCATTTACTTAGTGTAGCACAGAACCACAGTTTGAAAAGCGCTGACAATTTCATCTGCGCCGTTGTAAATAATAAGACTTGATTGCATGTAAATGATAGAAAACTTATTTAATGATTTTGTGCGTCGTTAAAACTTTGGAAATTATATTGATCACTCATTAACAATTTACTTGAAAATTCATTGGATAATTTAAGTAACAAATACTATCAAATTGTATAACATTGTTGGGTCTTTTTGAGATAACATTAATGCCCTGAATTGTTGACCACAACATTGTTTTATGTTTCCATTACGAAACAAACAAGTTTAATAGAATATCAGAGGAGAATTAATTCATTATTTTGAATTGGTTGTGTTGCTGAACAAAAGATTCTTATGAAAAGACGTACAATTATTTTCGATGCATGTATAATACGCGCCACGGATCTAAAAGGTTCGGAAGTTAGTCACAAACAGCGTCGCAAAGGCACATTTTTGAGCCGTTGTGACTCCCACCACCTCCCAGCTACTTGCACGGAACGTGCTCTCGTCGGTGATTGGCCGTGATCGCTCGTTGCCTTTGTCACTTGTCGCTTTCCTGCTTTAAAGTACAGTCGAGTACGCTATTGTCAAGTTGTTATTGTTATTTTAGTTTTGTTGAGTTGCGAGTTTGAGAGACTGTACAAGCGCAAGCCTGCATTCGCATCTAACTTCCGAGCCTTTTAGATTCGTGGCGCGTATTATACCAAAAATGATTGAAATGAGACAGCTATAAAAAACTCTTTTTTAAAATTTTAGTTCGTTAATCAAACCATTCCCATCTGTGTTCGTATTGGTTGTGTGTTGACGGCTGTTTACCTCTATTTAGACTTGTGTCTTGTACTATAAAAAGTCGATTTCTTTTTGAAAATAAACAAGGACACATAGGTACTATTTTTTCCCTCTATCTGCAGCACGTTCTGTGTAATGTTTACATTTTGTTTTCTCTGTGTTTATTTTCTTTAAATTACGTCCGTTTAAAAATCTTTTTTATTTACACAATACGTTTGTGCGTTTGTGTTGGTGTGTTTTATACAAAATGTGTGTAGATATACAGGGTGTGTCGAGACCGCGACTTGAGGGTTCGATCTCTCACTATTCTGCAGGTAACTAATAAATGTTAGATGCCGCCATCAACAAAAGCCGTGTTGCAAGCCGACGCATAAACACAGCAAGCGTTACGAAATACTAGTAAGTGAAAAACTAAACCAGTAATTAAATTTCGCGCTCTCTTACTAACGACATGCTTACGTAACGTCCTCCCATAAATGAGTCGCACAATTTGCTCGTTTTTATTCCCAACTAAACGCGCCTTTAGATGTTTCACATAAAAAAGAACAATTCTTATTTTGACTGCGCTTATTGAATTGAATTTTGTAATTTTGAATTTAAGGAATTTTTTTTAGAATTAAGTATACCCTTTTATATCGGGACACTCTGTATATATATACCTAAAATATACACAAAAGCGTGGAGATTTTTATTTTTTTAAATCAGGGTGGTATTTTTTCGTGCATATAATATAAAAATATGAATAGCAGTGGCGTGGCTTAAAAACTTTAAATATTGGGAAGGAAAAATAACGTTTAAGATGTTAAATTAAATGCAGAAAATTAAAAAAAACTTATAGATGGAAAAATAACTCACATAGCAAAGCCGCAATGCTTATATTTACAAATAAATTGTTTTGTGGGCAGGGGTTGGGCACTGCGACCCGAGTTTTTTTCATTTACAAATGTTTCATAAAAAAAATCGCTTGTTCTCACCAGCTGTTTATTAGTATGTGTATGTTGTTTTACTTTGACTAGCGTTTCCTTCAGTGAAACTAAATAAAATGTATTATAATAACTGCAAAAATTGCATTGGTACTTAGTTTTAGTCAATTTGTTTGCGCGCCACTGGGTACATTTATATATAAATACAAAATACGTAGGTTTTTTGTATATTCGTGAATATATATTTTTTAATGAGCCGAAGGTTATATTTATAAGGGAAATAACAACCCCGTAGGCTGTTTATACATATGTGAAAATATATTATATGTACAGGAAATGTATAAAATCATTTAGGTTATATACTTTTACTTAAAATTGTATTTGTTTAAACAAGGTTAGGTGTATGCTGTTTGTTTTTGTTTTAGAAACAATTTAAATTTAACTCAACTTTATCATTTCGTTAATTAAACATAGAGTGCGTTGGAAAAGTTCAGATTGACTTTCGGCTGTTTTGATTCAAACCGAGTCCCTGATTGTATATAAAAATATGAACAACAAAAGAAACGAATATTTAAATAATTAATTAATTATTATTATACCTGCAGTAATAGGGATTTTACCTGGATACGGAGCCCATTTCAAAATATTCAAAATGGCCGCCCTATGCGAATACGAGGTTTAGATGTTTCATTTAAAATTTGTATTTCCGAGGAAGAAAGGGTCTAGCCGACTTGCCATATGGAAATTGCACTGACGTCTATGAACATAGTTTCACCTTTGAAATATTACTTTTTTGCCTAAAGTACTGATACTGTGATTTTAGATCTCTGCTTTCACTCATAAGGGAGATATGAGGGTAACAACCCCTAACGACATCTTTTTTTTTCTCAGAAACTATGACAGATATTTGAATGAATCCAACGCGAAAATATAGGTATCAATTAGTTCTATATTTGGTATTTTTTTTATATTTTTAGTTTAATTTTCAGAAGTGCAAAACGCAAAATTTATTTTTTGAGGGTGGTTTTTTATGTGAACTACTGGAGATACACCAACCAAATAAATATCATGTAATCATCTAAGAGTCTACTGTAATATATCATAAATACAAAACTTTGCGTTTGGTGGAACATAGTTAAAAAAAAAAAACGATAGCGCATTAACTACATATTATAGATATACCAGTGCACTGTATAGCATTTCGCTATTTTACAAGTACCTTAGTAAGTTACATCGAAATCTGTTTCCTTGCTTGCGTCATGGTCACGCTCTACGCAAAGTAGCTACTGTCTTTTATTATTTATTAATTATTATTGTTATTATTTATTATTGTTATTATTATTTAAAAATAGCTATTGTGCGTTAGTTTTTATTTAATTCGTTTAAGAACTGTTATTTAATGAAGGATGGAGTCCAATGAAGATAGGGGAAATGCAAAGGAAGTGTGTTAATTGTAACTTAAGTACAAAAAAAATGAAACAAAGTTACTACAGAGGAAGAAATACGTAAATATTAGACATACTGTAAAAATACCGTATGTTTGTATATTACTATTAATTTATTAAGCTGCGTTTATTACAGAATTCGATTTTATTTTTGAGGTTAGGAATCTTTAAAAAATATTGATTTTCTTCGATTTTTCACTTACGTTGTAATCGTTTTGAGAAAATTATAGGGAGTTCTGTTTCATCTGGCAACGCTAGTACGATTGCATTCAACAGGTACGGATATAATACGATATCCTATAATCAGACAAACTTCGATAATTTGTTTTGACCTTCGTATTGTACCTACACTTGTACTGTATACACAGTACAGTGCGGAAAAAGGTCAGGAACACATGAAATATCTGACGCTTTAGAGTATTTTGGCAAGAATGTTCGGGCAGAGAGATTTTTATTTTTTTTAATTTGCCTCATTTTGACCTAAGTAGAGCGGCTCACCGTTGAGTTGATGTATAATTTTCATAAAATAACTACCCCTATTTTTTTTAGCTTAACATGTAGGTATGTATGTATCTAAGTTGTGAAATTTTTGCACACGCATAGGGACCCATGGCAATACAATAATTTACTTAAATTAGTGTAAGCACTAACAATCCGTACGACTACCTACCATTGCCTACTCCGTATAGTTATTTAAAGTGTTGTTTTTATTAGTCTTATAATAAAAAAAAAACTCGGGTCGCAGTGCGAAACCCTGCCGACAATATAGTGTATTTGCTTTTATAAGCAGTGTGGCTCTATTGTATGAACTTAACTTTGTTTTTGGACAAAATAAAAAAATTACCCTCTAATACACCCCTTAAAACAACATTTTTTTGCTTAATTTCAATACTACATACCAATTCAACATCTGTACCAAATTATATACACCCTTCAGTATGTAAATCCATATTAGTAAACTTGCGTTTTCATAAAATTTGTAAGTCCGGTCCTGTCGGGCCGATTTTATTTAAATTTTAGCAGCACATTTCAATAATTACTAAACGGTTAAATTTCAAATTTGAAGTGACTCTGAGAATTTTTTCCGTATTTTTGGGCCCAAAAACATTTTTCAACCCCTAAATACCCCCCTTAAAATGGCCCGATCGGGCCCATTTTAAATAGGCTTCTTGCGATGATGGATTCCAACATGTGGACCAAATTTCGTTTAAATCGATTAAGTCTGTCGAGAGTTATCGTGGTCACACACATATATATATATATATATATATATATATATATATATATATATATATATATATATATATATATATATATATATATAAATATATATATATATACATATATATATATAAACATTTCCAAAAATGGTGCCAAACTTCTTAGAAACTTATGAAACGTCGAGAAATTTTGGTCCGACCCCTAGGTCCCGCCATCCGACCGACGCCAATAGTGTAAGTGCCTTATGACAAATACACTAATAAGAGTTTAAAAACACGCTTTGAAATTTGGACTAAAAAATAAAAAATTGGTTGTCTGTAAAGTCGGTTTACGGACGATAGTTTTACGTGTCAACGTATTCCGCTCGAATATCATATTTAATAATACATGTTACAGGCGGAACGTTACACTTTTTCGTACATGCAGCCGGTGTTTCATCAATTTATAAGACGTTATCACGTCAAAAAAAATTTTAAATACAAAGATTTTGTTCAACGGAGATAGGAAGTCTCCCAACTCGATGTTTCGGGGCCTCCCTATCGCTGTTTTACGAAATTTTTATATGTAAAAATTATTTTTTTCTTTGCTAGTTTTAAAGCAGATATTTTACAGGGCGTCGTGTAAACAATGTATGAATTCAACCACAGCCTAGCTGTTTCTCAATTGTTGGATAACAATTTTTTCATGACGTTGATTTTAATGTTTTCGAAATCGTTCATAAGTCCAAAATTTCAACACGAACACGAGCTACGTGTTTGTGTGATTCAATATAACAGTACCTAACCGTTTAATACGATTCACTGCGACAACGAAACAATATTATCGTGTGGGGTCGGAGAGCCC
Source organism: Xanthostigma xanthostigma (assembly GCA_963575645.1). Taxonomy (NCBI): domain Eukaryota; kingdom Metazoa; phylum Arthropoda; class Insecta; order Raphidioptera; family Raphidiidae; genus Xanthostigma; species Xanthostigma xanthostigma. The sequence continues at coordinate 9,146,408 of OY754469.1, read as the reverse complement.
GACTGCCCGACTACATCATGACACACACACACACACACACCAACACACATCGACTGACGTTAACGTCCTACGTGCAATAATATGTCTAGACAAAAGGCAAAATGGCTCATATCAATTTTTAAAGTGAAACTTTTATTCTATCGCCCCGAATTTTTCTGGCCGTCTGTTGCATGTCGCATTACAGGCGGCCGCGGAGTAGGGGTAAAGTGAAAGGCGCTCGGAGTAGGCGCTCGGTAGAGCAGCCAAGGCCAATATGGCGGCGCCCATGGTTAGCATCAGCTGACCGTGTAGTATGTATAACACATGGTCAGTCTGTCATGCGGGCAAGTGCTGTACAGTGTTTACATGTTTTTATTCGTGTATTCATGTGAATATTGTTGTTTATAATTATTCGTGATGGATAAGTGTCTGCAATCCAACGCCTACAATTCAATAAAAGTTTCACTTGCTTCGTGGTTTCTTAAAACCACACAACTGTTCTTTGTAGTAAACTTCTTTTTGTGAATTTGTGTTTAGAAAAGCTTGTGACGATTTTCCACGGTCAACTAAATCCGTTTATGCAGTATAGCACATCTATACATAGGTACATCACAAACAATTATTTGTATATATGTTTACGGTCTATATACCCGAATTCGGTCAATGATCGAATTAAATGCGCAAAACTAATTTTGACCAACGAATATTGCCCAAACCCGAAATCTTACATTTAAAGGGGTATTGACTGTTATAAAATGAGCAAAGCTAGTTTTGCGCATTTTCAATTGGACAAAACTAGTTCTGTCCATTTTTGAACGGACAGTACTAGTATGGCATTGGAATCTTCTTTGCGTTTTTTAATTTCCACATCAATGATACTTATTATATCAAAGCGATTTATTCTTCTGTATTATTTAGCAGACAGAGGTTTTAATTCAGCTTTCAACAAATTTGTTTCCTTAACATCACTTATTGTAGTAAGACTAGTAAGGTAATTATGTTTCGTCATAAAATTATGTTTCCGAAGCCACTAATAGGCGAACTAGTTGAGATTCGAATTCATCTAGCATTTTTACTTATTACACTGAATATCCCACAATTATATTAATTATAACATTCAGGAGAACAATTCAATAGGTAAACAAGAACATAACCCTACTTTTGTTCGGGTTCGGACGTTGATTGAATGAAACAAGCAGAACTAGTACTGTCCGTTCAAAAATGGACAGAACTAGTTTTGTCCAATTGAAAATGCGCAAAAACTAGTTTTGCTCATTTTATAACATTCAATACCCGTTTAAAAGTAAGATTTCGGGTTTGGGTAATACTCGTTGGTCAAAACTAGTTTGGCGCATTTATTTCGGCAGTACCTTAAGCTGCAGTGCCTTGTAGCCACAGATGTGTCTTGGCAAAATCAACAGGTCCCATGTTGCATTCTATAAAATTCTAAAGACGCCCAGCCAATGGAGTAAGATGAATGCTGAAGCCGAAGCTTCGATCTGACTCATAATTAATAATTGGGTAGAACCTTAAGCTGCAGTGCCTTGTAGCCACAGACGTGTCTTGGCAAAATCAAAAGGTCCCATGCTGCATTCTATGAGATTTATTCTAAAGACGCCCAGCCAATGGAGTAAGATGAATTCCGAAGCCGAAGCTTCGATCTGACTCATAATTAATAATTGGGTAGTACCTTAAGCTGCAGTGCCTTGTAGCCACAGACGTGTCTTGGCAAAATAAAAGGTCCCATGTTGCATTCTATGAGATTTATTCTAAAGACGCCCAGCCAATGGAGTAAGATGAATTCCGAAGCCGAAGCTTCGATCTGACTCATAATTAATAATTGGGTAGTACCTTAAGCTGCAGTGCCTTGTAGCCACAGACGTGTCTTGGCAAAATAAAAGGTCCCATGTTGCATTCTATGAGATTTATTCTAAAGACGCCCAGCCAATGGAGTAAGATGAATGCCGAAGCCGAAGCTTCGATCTGACTCATAATTAATAATTGGGTAGAACCTTAAGCTGCAGTGCCTTGTAGCCACAGATGTGTCATAGCCAGACAACAAACCGGCGTATGTATATCAGTGGCTGTGTGTGTGTTGTTCGTCTACACTAGAATCGATTAGTATTTAGTGAAAGCGTCCCGACGCGTCGTACATCATACAAAATCACCCGTCCGCGAGTATGCCTTCCTTGTCTGTCACACGTGCCCTGTATATAGGACACGCGTGTCCTATCTCAATTCGTTTGTGTGCATGTCTACTATTGTCTACTTGTATATCTGTTCTCCTTATCCTCCTCGCATTCCTATAACTCTTATGCGCCTCCTTTTATACAACTGCGACGGCAGGATAAAGGATGTATATCTTCATATGATCATAATAACACGGAATAATGTCTCTCGTAACATTAAAAATGTCGAAAACAATAATCGCATAGTCGCTTTTATTAATCTTGTTGTTCGTCGTTCGTTTTTTGTTTACTGACGTTTGTAGGCTTTTGGCGGGAAGTTTCGACTTGAGTTAAATATAGAGAGGAAAAAAAAACACGTGTACTTTTTGTGTTGCAATATCGCAATATTTTTTATAGTACGTTTTCCGCAAGAAAGCTGGTTTGTAAAGTGAACGGGGTTTGTGCGTGCCATTCGAATTGTTGTTGTTAGACAGTGAAGTTGAAACCGGGAACGTGAATGACTGGAATGCAAATATCTGGGACCATTTGTATTGATTTTTGATGTATAATACAAAGATGATTATATAAATGTACTGTCTCTCTTTGTATATGTGCTCTATATAATTGTATATGGCGACATATCTTTGTCTCTGTGTGTCGGTGTGTGTGTGTATGTACACCTGTCTGTTGTAACCATAATAAAAAAAAACTTGTTGATTTCGGTCCAGACTCAACTCGCAACGTCGAAAGCTTTTATTATATAAATTAGTACGCACGTGCTCTTTTATTAATTAATTTATCGAAAACAGTGATATTTTTGTATTTTAAGTGGTCAAAAACAGTGCATTTATTATGTTTGTTTATTTATCAATAATTTGATCTGTATTTTTGTACATGATAGATATTTTTTTATTATTTTGTAACGAAATTATATAGTATTTCAATTATCTTTTATAACCGAAATGAAATGAATAGTTTTTAATTACAATATTTGAATATTAATGATATATATTTTGATAAAGTGTAATTATTTAAATTAAAATAGTTTTATTTTTTTAACAATCAGAGTGTATTTTATAATAATATGTGATAAATGTTTAATATTCGTTTTATATAATGGATCCAGATGCCTGGGTCGAACCGTTGAATTTATCATTGAAAAAGAAACCAATTGCAGTTGTTGCACCGTCTTCTGTCATCAGTGATAGCAAATCATCGTTCGTTAATCAAGACAAAAGTGCAACGGAAAACAAAATGACTATCGGGAAGACTTACCGGCTTCATAGACCTTTCGAAACAGACAAATATTGCGAGAAAAGATTGGATTTTAACGACAATAATACGGAATTATGTTTGGATTTGAGTAAAAATAAAAGAAACGAAGAAATGAAAAATAATTTTTTTAATACAGATTTACAACAGCTATCGGAAAACAGGGTAAACGATTCGAAAACTGCGAAGACTGGACAAAATTTTCACGAAAATATTTTTAATAAATTTAACGAAGATTATATTAGGAAAATCATTGAAGAAAATATAAAAAAGGAAACGGCTAATACGCTTGGAATTGAAACCGGTAATTCGGATAGAGACTCAACGAATTTGCTAACAAATCCAGAGACAATCTATTCCATGATAAATCATTTGGCTGAACAGAAATTAATCCATGCACTGTATATGAATTCGTTATTGAATCAACCCAATAACATGTCACCATCACTATCGGCATATTTTACGCCGCCCGTAACTAACTCTAGTGCTAAACATTATCCCATTTTGAATAATTTATTAGGTTCTAATCAACAACTTTTCGAAAACTCTGATTTTTATAAATCCAAAACTGAGGCACTGTCAATTAAAGTTCCAAACGACACGACTAACTCGAATGCTCAAGACACTTCTTCAGATTATCAGTTCGTCAAAGAAAAAACTGCCAAAAACCAAAAACGGTAATTGATGTCATTTTAGCTTAGCATAAGTACCGATTTTATCAGGTCGCATTATTCGATATAAGTATTATACAGTCAAATCTTTGATTAACGTCTGATTAGAACTCTTCAATAAATAAAATTATCGACCAATTTTTCAGACAATATATTAACAAAAAATATTAATAATACATTAACGTTTCGATCCGGATTTGGATCTTCTTCAGAACGGATCTAAAAATATAAAAAAAAATAATTAATAATTAGTTTCTATTTATTTTTAATGCAATTCGTGATAGATTTTTTTTTTTTTTAATATAAATATTGAAAAAATAATAATTTATTTATTGAAGTATTATACAGTGCTATCAAACAAATGTTCGATGTAATATATTTTAGACGGAGAGCTGGCTACGGAGAAAATGGGTGACTCGGTGCAGAGCTGAAAATTTGCAGAATAATAGGAGATAGTATAAGTAAGTAGAGAAAAAATTGCCAGAAGGCTAGGCGGATGATCAAGAGCCGCCAGAAGTCGGTAATGTTCCGAAAAATCAGTGCACTTCTGGCAATTTCTATACTTATTCTGTAATTCAAAACTAGATTATATATATTATACATTATATAGTTATAAGGGCATACTGAAAATTCAAACATGATATAATAATTACATTCGACAAATATTCAAAATTATTAATGAAATTTTGATAAAAATAAAATTAATCGTCATATATTTTCATTAATAAAATTACGTTGTTATAACAACGTAATTTTATTAATTAATTTTATTTTATTTCTGTCAAAATGTCATTAATAATTTTGAATATTTGTCGAATTTAATTATTATATCATGTTTGAATTTTCAGTATGCCCTTATAACTATATAATGTATAATATTATATATTATTTTTGAATTACAGAATAAGTATAGAAATTGCCGGAAGTGCACTGATTTTTCGCAACATTAGCGCCTTCTGGCGGCTCTTTATCTTCCGCCTAGCCTTCTGGCAATTTTTTCACTACTTACTTATACTATCTCCTATTATTCTGCAAATTTTCAGCTCTGCACCGAGTCACCTATTTTTTCCGTAGCTAGCTCTTAGCCATTTATCATTCCATATCATGTTATATAGGTTTTCTACTACATATTTCAAAATTATATTTGGCACACTTTAGTAGCTTACATTTTTAAAAGTACAGTTTTCAAAAATGTAAAAAGTGGAAATGTTTTAAGTAAAAAGAAAAATAGTTATTAGTGTCCGACCGAAACTTACTTCGAGGACAATTCTGGTGTACTACATTTTTTTTAGCTTTTGCAAATACTGTGTTTTGTGTTAATAGAAGCAATTATTTAAAAAAGGCACGGCAGCGGATGGCTAGCACCGGCGCGAGGGGAAGCCGACAGTGACACACTGACACTCTACAACGCCGATCGCTCCCGAACGCCGCACGGAGACTCACGAACCTAGTTTCGGAAGACTTTCTGCCGACACCGAAACTCAAACCGAAACGCCAATTTAACGCCGAAATTTGTCGAAATCGAAAGTTTGGTCGGACACTAATAGCTATATATAAATATATAAAAGAAAACGAATTATTGGCGTATTTACTAAAACACTACGCCATCCACTTTTGAACAGCCTGTATATAACTAATCGACTTTTCCCAAAGCACATCGGGGTATGTACATTTATTTTAGGGATGTTGCAGACTTCTGCATTCGTAACCGCGGAGCATCCGCATCGTATTTGACATCCGCGACAGCGGATGCGGATGTAATGCAAGCCTTGACAAGATTATCGGGAGCGAATCGGGCACTTGACGCGTGCCCGAGTTTTTTTAACTACTCGGACATAATAGGGTTTATTTTTTGCCTACAGTGTTATTATTCTTCAAATATGCTTTACCAGTGCTGAAATTTTATTATCGAGTTTTGAAAATAATGATTTTCTTAATAAAAAGTAATAATTTCTTTTACTTACAGTTTCATCAAAAATTTAATATTTACCAATGAAAAGATACATTTTTAAAAGTATTTTTATTCTTATAAATTTCCGCATTCGTATGTCAAAAATCCGCATTTGTAATGTTATAACTGCAAATGGGTGATTTCCACACATTAAGATATACCTGTTAAAATATTACTGACTTATTTTTATATTATGATAGACGCTGATGACCTCATCTGTTGAGCGTCTATAATCTATATATAATTATTACACGAATTTTTAATACGGTTTTATTCTATTAAAAAAAACAATAAAAATAAGACACGTGGTGGGAGAGCGGGTATGCATGGTGGAGGCGCGGGTATATCTAAGTCAACAAATTTAAGTTGAGTTGAAATCTATTAAAAGCTATTGCGAATTTATTTCATATATCATTATTATCTCATTATTTGGATTATTTTGAGTTATTACTGTGTAGCAGAAATATTCCATTCAAAAATTAAAAAAATAAAGAGTATTAGTTATGTAGTGGACGAACGGGTATATGTGGTGGGAGTGAAGGGATTTACATAACCACAGTATGGAAAAGACTACGCGTCATAAGGTTTTATGTTTATTACTTTACACACGTGGACATAAGCGCAGACTTTCAAAATTCGTCGTCGATGCTGTCGATTAATTATTTTTTTGCAAGTAACTCGAAATATTGTCGATTAATTACCATTTTTTATAAACAGTGTAAAAAAACACATTGATTTAAATTTTTTACTCGTTCTTTGTTATGTTTGACCGTTTTTTTTTAAATAAACATTTCATGTCCAGGGGATAAGTAAGCCCTGTTTCAAGTAAATAACGTTGAACTTTTAATGTTACAGGACATCTATGGACCAAAAGAATTCATCGTCGGCAGATAATAAAAATAATCAAGATAGCAACAACGGCGCGGATAAGAAGAAACCCCACATAAAGAAGCCTTTAAACGCGTTCATGCTGTACATGAAAGAAATGAGAGCCAAAGTGGTTGCCGAATGCACGCTGAAGGAAAGTGCTGCCATCAATCAGATACTCGGCAGACGGGTGAGTTAATTGTTTGTTTTTGTTTCTCGGTTGCATCAATTGTTATTTTTCATTCACTAATACTGTTTAACATTAGGCTTTGAAATTATGTCCGTTATTCTTGATTTTTTTTATTTATAATATACCGTGCGTTCAGTAAATTCAAATTTCGGAACAGGGTCTTCAATATTTAAATAATAGCCGTTATTTCGTCCTGCAACCATTGCTTAAGTCTTAAATAACTATTAATTCGACAGAATTTTTGGAAATCCGTCGTCGTTAAAATAGTTATATTTTAAATATTTCGGATAATTTGTTAAGTAGAAAAATATAGTAAAAAGATAATTTTTCTTCATATTTCAATTTAATTATTTAATTTCGAACAGTGTTTATATTAACACAGAGACTTTATAATGCTCCCTTTAAACTTTAAACAACCAAAAACAATCAATGTATCTATCTAAGATCCTAATGATAAACAGTATGAAGAAAACAATTTTTTTTTAATAATTTTATTAACTGATCTATCATTCTTTGTGTTTGAATTTCAGTGCCTATTGAGAATTAAACAGTATTTTAAGAGGTCTAGTCTTGGAACGAAAATTTAAAACTGCTAAAAATTTCAAGAACAACCCCATTTTACTCAAACCGCTTTTGTGTAGTATAAATATTTTGTTTTGTTTTTTCGATACATTTCTTGAAACTCCAAAACATGTTTTTTACACCTAAATACCAACCTATACTAAATTTAAATAGACCTCTTAAAAGCAATGCATGAATTTATTTTATAAAATAAGTTTTTTATTTTTGTAACGAATATATTGACGCGGACGACATCGTCCGGCAAATTTACAAAATAAAAATTAAATAAAAAAATAAATTGAAACCAGTTAACCGTAAATATAGGACTTTGCTAATCATTTAAGATATACCTAAAACTCCGCTCGCTATAAAGCATAATGCATTTTGAACGTAATTGATTTTAAAGTTGAACCATTCAAAGTGCAATAAGCTTGTTAGCACCTATGAAAAATGTCTGCATATAGTGAAACACACTGCCAGTTAACCCTTTCTTTCTATTCTGTTTTGATTTGTATTTTTCAGTATGATTTAAATACGTACAGGTTATACCAAGGTCAAACAAACAAAATGGCCGTTCAGCTGTTAGACTAGATACAATAAAGTAATTGGCTGATCGAGTTTTTCAACGATGTTATACGAAAAAGCGCTCGTTTTGTGTCGATTTTTCATATAACACCGTCGTCATCACTATATGATAGCTCGGTCAATTGATTATTGTATCATTCATGGACGCCTAACCTTAAAATTCAACAAAAACGATTTGATTATTGTCATTCAGCAAAACGCGAATATTGACATGCGTACATTCAGTCAGAGGACGTTGAAAATAAATTAGTTGTCTAACAAACGTAAAACAATTGAAGGTCTCTACCCTATATTTGATGACAATGATTTCTGTACATCCAAAAAAAAGAGATATATTATTGTTAATAGTTTTAGATCAAGGTTAGTAGATACAGGAGGTGGCCTCATTCCGTTTGAATAGTAGTCGGATGGAATGACGTCATTCAGTAGACCTGTCAATTGATAAAAATAGGTCTTCCAGCTGACGTCATTCAAAGATGACCTGTGTATCTAATGACCTTGGTTTTAGATCAAGAAAGAATGAACAGTGATGGGCACGCCATCGACTTGAAATATTTTCTTACGTATTTCTATGTAAACGACCGCAATTGATGATACATATTTGCAGACAAATGTATAGTGCGCTTGCGCTAATATTGATAGCGCGGCGCGTATTTGTCCGTCGCGCAGGTAGAAATAATAAGAACTTCGTAGTCATACACTTAATACTCCTATATTGCTGGTTTCCGTAAGTGGAAGACAGCTCTGCATACTTCTCTCCATATATTTGCTAGCAAAGATCGGGAGAAAGACTTAAACACCGCGGTACAGACATATATACGTCTGTCTCACTTATTATACTCTGAGTCTCATGCGCATGTCCGTGAATGGATGCGCGTCAGTTGTAGCGTCAGTTTGCACATGGAACCTAAGCTGTGAAAGGGAGGTGACTCGCTCTATTCCACTTACTAATTGCCCCACTAGAGACGCGACATTCGCGCATAACGGATCAAGTAGAAAAAAAGAGAAAACAGTCATTTACTGTCTCACTTCATGGGCCACGCTTGCACTTACGTCACTAGCAATATAGATGTTATTAAATATATGGATTTTTACTTACTACATAACCTCAAAACAGTCATTTGCTGTCTCACTTCATGGGCAATGCTTCCACTTACGGTCACTAGCAATATAGATGTTAGGTATTAAATATATGGTTTTTTTCCATAGATATATATATATATTAATAGATAGCGGATGCCTATCCTTGAACATTGTGCGGAATGGTTCCAATTAGAAGCCATACGGAAGCCATTTTGTACGTGGAAAACGCCGTAAAAAGCGCGCGGGATTCAAAAGGATTAAATATTTTACAATATGATGTTAATGGAAAAACAATAAAACTCGCAGTAAACAGTGATATTTCGCTACAAAACCTGTTTTTATATTGAAACGTTTAAAAAATTACAAAACTGAGCATAAATATAATATAAAAGCTTAAAACATTTTACATTGTCAGAGTGGCATCAATGCTTGTCAACCTTGATGCCAAATTGACAATGTAAAATGTTCTAAGCTTTTACATTATAAGTATTTATGCTCAATTTTGTAATTTTTGAAACGTTTCAGTATAAAAATAGGTTTTGGAGCGAAATATCACTGTTTACTGTGAGTTGTGTCGTTTTTCTCAATAAAATCATCTTATAAAATAATTAATATCTTTGAATCTCGCGCGCTTTGTACGGCGTTTTCCACGTACAAGATGGCTTCTAAAAGGTACAGGAAGTGCTAGTGTATCCGCAATCTATTAAATATATATCTATGGGTTGACAGCTGTTCACCTTAACCTCAAATATACATTCAAATCTTATATATCTATGATTTTTTTCTTACTACATAACCTCCAATGTTTATATGGCTGCTTATCACTGAGAACGGGTTAATTGATCAGTGTTTGTGAATTGGCGTTTGTCGTTGAATCGATAATAATGGTGGTGTTGCGTGCGTAAACAGTGGCACTCTCTGAGTCGTGAGGAACAAGCGAAGTACTATGAGAAAGCGCGGCAGGAACGACAGCTCCATATGCAACTGTATCCGGGTTGGAGCGCGAGGGACAATTATGGCTATGGCACCAAGAAGAAGAAACGGAAAAAAGAGAGAGCTCCCATCGAGGCGGGAGGTAGCTACAAAATCACACAACAACTTCCCATTAGAATCAAATACAGTCTATTTTTAATATCGGGCATGCCATAATTTATATAGTGTGTATCGTAAAAACATTGTGTTTATCGAAAAATGTTACAAGAATGAATGAAGAACGTGTGCGATTGTGAATGGACTCTATGTGCTATATATCAAAGCGTTTTATCTAAAATTTTATACGGCGCGCGTGACGGATTTGTATTTCTCGGTCACCCGATTGAAATTTAAGAAAATGTATTTGTGTTCTTTGTATGAAACAGTCGGCCGTTTAAAATTTTGGACAAAATGAAATAGGCTAAGTGCTAGAACAGCAGCGGATGGTCGGCGCTCTGGTGGTCATCTGACCAACTAATATGTGTTGCATAAACAACTTGTAGAAAGAGAGAGAAAATAACCTATATTCTCTTTGTAAACTGAGTTTTTTTTCTTTAAATCAAATGTCATTTATTTTCTGAATTGTGGTAATAAAACCGAGCTCAATTGAGTACTAAATTAACCCTGAAATAATCTATCGTTAAGTAACTCAATAATTCTTACGCCAAACTTCATTTATACGATCGTTTTTCTGATGGTATTAGCTAGTTGTTTTGGTAAGTAATTGTAAATTACGGACGCTCGAGAACACAGGCTCATACATGTCAGTTAAAAATAGAATACAAATGTGGCGACATGTGGTTGTTTGTTGAACGGACAGCAATTAGGTATCGTGTGTGATCATCGTATAGAGTATAGACAATGATATTTTATATTCGTTTTGAAACTCAGTGAATTTTGGGTTCGAATCTCAATTGGTTGATTGTCAAGTCAAGTGCAATTTGTTTAAGCAACAAAATATAGTGTGATCGTTTCGTATACTCCTATTATCTAAATGTCATACTAATCAGTATCTTTAATAATAAATTTGTGTGTGCAAATAGTCTTGTCATATTCGTGAATAATTATTAACGCTTCAATGGATATGCGGGAAGGTTCGAAATCGATACACCTAAATAATACGCATTATTATTTCTAACATTCATTTTTTATTATTATTGTTTTTTTTTTTTTTTTGTTTCTTTGTTTCTAACTTTTTTCAGTTCTCTTTTTGTTATTATTTTTCTTATTTTGTGATACGAAAATTCGGTCTCAAATGGGACCTTTTAAATTATAAAAAAAAAGTTTGAAAAACACTGAAATAGAAGAAGAAACAGCAGAATGGGTCAAAAAAATTATAAAATTACAAAATTCGAAATAATCATTGGAAATCGGCCATGCTTCAAGGTCCCAAATTGGTATAATAAATTATTTTTTTTCTCTGTTATTGCAATAAAAAATATAAAATTCTTCTGGCTGTTATTCTAGCACAAAAATATATAATGAAAATAATGGGAAAGTGTTGAAAGTATACCTTTTTTCAATATAATATTTATTTTAAAATTTAGCTCTTCGTGGTGCTGTGGCCATATTTTTCATAGGTTAACTGTTTTCATTTTATTAAATCATAAAATACATAAATATTATCAGGCATGGCTGAGCGGAAAAAATCAACATACATGTTCAAAACTAACATTTTTTTGTTTTTATTCTCAACAAATGAAAAGCGTTGTCATTTGATTTTGTTTCATCTTAAAAGTACAGTTGTTAGAATTTTACTCTTTAAAATTATTTTAGACGAATAGAAAAAGAATAAATATCCACGTTGATTCTTCAGCATCGATGCTGAATTAATCGGTAAAATCGTAATATTATTATTATTTAATGATTCGGAGACTCACAAAAATGGTTTATAGTATGACAAACATAAATCTTAATTCGTTTGTTTTTAACGGCCGCTTAAACAAACGAAGGAAGATTTTTTTTGTTATTATTAAAATGATTTTAGTCTTGCTCTCCGAGCATCTCTTATCTTTAATTTTCATTGGAATATGCTAAACGACCCAACAATTCTTGCGTATGATCCAATCAAGAATTGTTGGGTCGTGTAAATCTGTAAAATATGTAATTGAGAAGTGCTCTTCTGCATTTGTTTTGTTTTAATAACTTCATATTTGATAAATAATTAAATGTTATGTTTGTGAACATGATAAGAGTGTTGTGCTTTTGCTCGGTCGACAAATGTCGTGAGCTTAGGGTCATCAGGTTGTATCTAAGTATGGTCGTTCTTGTTTATCGTTACATATATAGTGGCATGCATTGGGTCGCGAAGAACAGGCTAAATATTATGAGTTGGCGCGACGTGAACGACAGCTGCACATGCAGCTCTATCCCGATTGGTCGTCGCGCGCCAACGCTTCTCGCGGCAAGAAGAGGAAACGCAAACAAGAAACTAACGAAGGAGGTACACAGCGATACCATACAATCTCTTATAATAATTCTCTCTTCATATATTTTATCCTCCAATATTATTATATCTTTATCTGTTCTATTGTATGATTGTGGTTACGCATATCCTTGAGAGAAAAACAAAACAATCCCGTTGCAGATTAACGTAACCCGAAAACATAATATTATAATATACTAACCTTACCTTATGATTACTATTAATATGCCGGGAAATACTATATTTTATATCTTGATCCTTTTGGAAAGGATGTATTTTTCGCATGAATGAATTTTGTGGGAAGATTCATACACCTATAATTATTATTATAGCATTTGTTATCCTGTTTTATATATATAAACATATATATTATATGATAATATATATTATGCATGTTTTTAGGGGCAGTTTTTTGGAAGTGGGTTCTCTTTCTAATCATATACTTTTTTATTTTGAAAACAGGCTGGCCGCTTTTGTGAAATGATTTTTATTCAGCAACGACCTATTCTGCTATATTATTATTATTATACATTTTTCAGTGTTTTGTATTGGTTAATCCAATTATTAGAATTTATTTTTTCAAAAAAATATTTGTTGCAGTCATATTGAAGTTAAGATATATATTTACATGTCACAGATATATTTTTCAAATTATCATCTTATGTATTTTTGTTGTTGTTTTATTTTTTTATTTATTATCTTAACTTCAGTACTTGTTAGTTGTTTTATTGTTATTTTTTTTTCTTTCAAAAAATGCATGTTTTTTCCATCCGCTGTTGATTTTTCTTTTATGCATGTTTTAGTTTTTTTTTTTAGTGAAAATATTACTCCAAAATAAATGTCCTGTTTTGTAGAAGTTCATCCCTGTCTCTAGATTTTGGAAATGCAAAAGTTCACGAAATTTCACTGTTTCGTTCCAATGTTCCATAAATCAAGTAGTTATATTTTTATTAAGTTAATCGTAAGCTAATAGTTTTTTTTACAAATATTAGTATTCATGAACTAATTTAAATTTCAAAAATGTAGCTGTCCTTTCCTAGAGACATCCTAAGTTTTTTTAACAATCTGCAAGATTACTGTATGTTTTATAATGAAAATTGGTATTTTGCAACCATTTTGACGTGGTCTACATAATATTAGTACCTACAGGGTATTTATCTATTATCAAACATTCAGTAATAATTAAATAATGTAGGTAATATTATATAGTTTGTAGTTAACCCTGAATTACAGATTTTCTATTAAATCATATTTCTGTTACGATTTCAAAATTTAGTGATTTCATAGCTCCTGTATTACAACCTGCGGTCCACATTGTATTAATATCTGGAGAGCTACCAATAGTACCAACTATTTTTCAGTTTATCAATGAAAATAATAAATAGGTATTAAGTTCAGATAACATTTGCAGTGGTAGCTTTTCAATGATGTTTGCCCTTTGCAACTATCTTTTAGTTGTGCGGTTTTTATCTAAATTTTCATAGTAATTCTTTTTTTATAACTTTGAAAACTCAAGTAGCGATTGGCTGAAAAATAGAATTGAACATATTTTTCCAAAGCGAAATTTTCCGCTGATATTTAATTGGAAGCTAAATTGGAAATCTGGATAGTATTTGATTATTTATTATGTTGATATTTTTAATGTTTTAAGCATGAAATATTTCCTTTATTTTTAAATGTAAGTATTTATTAGTACGAGACTAACATAAATATGGTTTAATAGGTAAATATGGCATAAATTAGTAACTACAAATACTAATTTCTTATTCATTTTCAATTATAGAATGATAGTAAATATACACTATTAAAACATCTTGATTATTTTTTAAGTCAAAAGTTACTGATGAACTTTGAATTATCACTGCTTATGAGAATAAAAGTTTTGTACCTACAAGAACTCAAAATAATTGTTTTTAAAGCGTTCCTGGTGATAATCACCACAACCAGGTGATCTTTTTTAAAATGGTCTTCCTACTTTGCGTTTTCTTTTAAATATAGAGTAAAGAGGTACTAGATACCAACCACCGCCTGTGGTTGGCCATTTCTGTAGTTAAATTTGGCGGCTAAGATTATTACTCAACATTATATATAATCAAATTTAAAAATAATCGACTCGTGTACGGATGACCCAGATGTAAAAGTGGTCGATGGCAAGTGGTCAGGAATCAGTGCCTTTACTGAAGTATTCTGTTTGAAAAAAAATATTCAACGCAATTTGTAAATAAAATTTTAGCTGATTTTCAAAATTCCTGACCGATCTTATTAGACTACGTAAAAATTTAAAATTCATCAGTGACTCAAATAATCAAATTAGAAAATTTTAGAGTCATATCAATCAGATAATAAAATATTCTCCATAGTTAAAATTTTATGTACTTCATGGTTCTTTAACTTGCCGACAGTTTCATGTCAAGCTCATCGTTAGTTGCTATAATTGTTCCAGAACTGTCAGTGTAAAAAATGGATCACAGTTTCATTGGCAAAAAATTGATGAGCCGAAATTACTGCAACTTTTTCCGAATAATCTAGTGCAGGGAGAAAAGTTTTGACATAGAAAAATAATAACCTTTTTCAATATCTACAATTTTCTCCCCGTTCTACCCGATTCAGCTCGCATATTCGTAATCATTTATTTATTTTATTATATTTAATTTATTTAATTCAATTTACACTGAGAACTGTAAGGCAAGTATACCAAACAAACCCATTGTTGCGGAACAATAACGTAAGGTTTGTTCGGGCTGCTCTTACTGTGTAATTCAGTGTAGAAATAAACCAATGAATTGTCGGTGATGTTGCATCAGTACCAAACCATTTTTGTGCACTGGCAACGCGAAAAAATGTAGTGCAAACGACGAGATTGACTTAAAACAGTCGGTGAAACAAATGAAGAACCATTTTTTAACTCGTGAACTCATCGTTACTCTTTTGTTTTACTCTAGGTAACAGTATGAAAAAATGTCGGGCGAGGTATGGTCTAGATCAACAAAGTCAATGGTGTAAACCGTGCAGGTAAGATAAATAATTTAGTTTGATGTTGTGTACATTATATTTGTTGATATTTTATTTTCATTTTGTACATATATTTTTTATTTAAAACCTTATTATGTGAGGATGGAAGTATGAATGAGAAATCCGAGCTGAAATTTGTACATACGAGTTAAATAATTTGTATAAAAATTATCGCTTGATTGCAAAGTTTCTTTAATTTATTATTTGTCAATATGTAAATCATTTTTGAGCTGTTCCGGTATTCATATGTTCTATAAAATTAATCCCGTTTTTTGTTATACGAGTATGAGGGTTTATACTGAAGAAGTTAGATTTTTTTCGTTTTGAACTACTTTTTGATAATATTATTATTATTTCAAATGCTTCTTCTTCATTACTGGTGGATTTCTGAATTCGCAATACCAACCTGAAACCTACATATTTGAATCTTGATAACTAGTTTCAGAAATCGGCCACGAATGCATAAAGCCTCAAAAAAACATTCATTTGTTTTTATACTTCAGTGCGCGCATGAAACAAAAGACGACTTTACTGACGGGGGCATCTAACTGAGATTGATAAGTTCCTAGAATAGACACTTGGGTAGCGCTGCTAGTGACTTAAAGTTGCACAGTGTCCATGGGGCTTTTGGAAGTGTTCGTAGAGTAGGTATAGGCTTAGTCAAAGTTGAATTTAGCAAGCTTAAATTTATGTTTTACATCAGCCAGGTGTCCTACGACGACTCCTAATTTTTTTTTTAATTTCAATTATCGATGCAGACGATATAATAAACAGTTTTAAACACAATCACAAAAACTTCGAGGCCCATTGGGAGTCCCGCTTTCATTATCAATTCTATCGAAGGTGTCGAGGACATCGATTGTTATCTACCGATCGGTTTTGGTCGATCATATCGGTTACAAACAAAGTAATGGTATAAAATATACCTAAGAGCCGGTTTTAAAAATTTGTGCATCTATATTTTTGTACCTCGATTTTTTGATCGCGGATAAATTTTTGACTGGAAAAGTAGAACTTATGTAAAAATTGGTAGGCACCTATGATTTAGTTTATTACATTGGGAAGACATATGCAACCAGCAATTCCGTCTCTTTCATTTGAGACATAAATTAGACGCATGCGCTCATTGAAGAACTATTATTTGTTGACTTAAATGTACCTATTGAACTGATTGTAAAATTATTTCTTTTTATTCAATTTGACTCGAAACAAAATAAGGGTGAATGGTTCAGTGAGTGATTTATTTTTTTATTTTTAAATGAATATTAAATCTGTTTAATTTTTTTGATGTTATCTTATCTATGTGGAAAGACTGTTTATATTATAATTTTTGTGTAACAATGGAAGACACGAGTTTTTTTTAGTTTTATTTGTTTTTATGTTTAATTCAAACATACTATTATTATATTATTAATGTTTTTTAAGGACAAAGGGGACATGTAAAATCTTTTTGTTGGATAAATGACTGTTGTTTATATATTTTTTTTTATAATGTGGGGATACAAAAAACAAGAAAGAATGTTTGAAAATGTGAGAATTCAGAAAATGTGTCTTCCCACAAAGAGAAGGAAACTGTTTAAAAAAATAGAAATGAGAAAAAAAATCTCAAACGGGAATTGATTGGCTTGAGTAGTGATAATTATATATACATTATTATATATTTATTCTTGCACCGAGTGATAAAGTAGAAAGCACATTTATTATAATATTTAAATTAGAAAATGTAGTAAATCTGTCAGCCGTAGAAAATTGTCTCTATTCTCTATCAAATCACAAAAAATGAATAATTGTTAATTCAGACAGAGAGACACTGTTGTTTACAAAAATTTTATGCTTTTCATAAAAGGAATGTAGACACATTTTCTGAAATTACAAAAATCCGTTGCCATCAAAACGTGTTTTATTTTCTTTTGTTTTACTGTTTTTCATTGTTTCATTGTTATAAATCTCGATATTGCTGTTTGTAAAAATTTACATACTGCGTCCGCATCGACGCGTTCGGCGTCGATCGGCACACCGGCCGTCGAAAGTGACGATGGCCGACAAAAAAATATAGCGTATAGCTGATGCTGTGAGTGGTGCGTGTGTCTCTCTGTTATACAACAATTATTCATCTGCAGCCCGGAGACGAACCTGTCCGTTTCGACACACGGCGGCGGAACTAGCTTAGCGCCGATCGTATCGGGCTCGGCGTTAGTACACGCCAGCATCATCCATCAGGCGACGGGAGGTGCTGCGCCCGGGGCGGGGGCCCCGTCTGTCGCGACGGCTCCCTCACCCCAGGAGCCGACTTACGTTAACCTATAGTCCGCGCTGCAGGACCGCACAGACTGCGGGGGTGTGCAGCATCGCACGGTTGCGCACCCGTTGCAGCAGCGGCCGGGTGACGTTGTTTGTGATTATCGGCCGGTCAGTTCCACGTTTGTTGTGTACCTACTGTCTGTACTCTATAAATGTACTCGTTTACAATATCTCTGTCGATGTGTGTCGTTGTTGTTTTGTTTTTTTTTTTTATCGTTGAGTTATCGAGTATAGTGGAGATGATAAAACATAAGGTCCGATTCTAACATAAACAAAAGTAAAACCGAGCGGGGTGGCCCAGTGGTGAGAGCACTAGACTCGCATTCGGGAGGTACCGGATTCGAGTCTCGGAGGGGGCAGATGTGGCCTCTCGCCGAGAAACGGTAATTCCTGTACCGGCCATCTTGTTGATGTTTTCCATGGTTTCCCTCAACAATCCCAGATAAATTCTTCAATAAATAATATTATCGACCAATTTTTCAAACAATAGGTATATTAACAAAAAAATTGGTTGTCTGTAAAGTCGGTTTACGGACGATAGTTTTACGTGATAACGTATTCCGTAATACATAACCTAAATTCTACATATAATAATTATAATAATTCGAATCTATGATATTGCATCTTTCGCTTCAAATTTAGGTTAATTTTATTTATTAAATTACTCACCATATAATATAATTGTTTTTTTTTTAACTTTCTTTGTATTTATTTTAAGTCTCAAAGATTAGCTGTCATAATATTTATAAAACAATTGTTTCACTGTTTATAATATAAAATTCCAAAACCTACTTACAATATTTAAGTATTTTCATACGTCAAAAAATTGATTTTTATAATGATAAAATTTGTAAGAAAACAATTTTTTCGAGAGATGAGACCTAGCTAAAACGATTTTTTGCCCCCAAAATCCCTTTTCAGTAAATTTCATCCAAATCGTTAGGGCCGTTTTCGAGAAAAGCACGCACAGGGTCAGGCGGAACGTTACGCGTTACGAACGTTAGGAACGTTACACTTTTTCGTGCATGCAGCCGGTGTTTTATCAATTTATAAGATTGGTGATTCATCAATTTATAAGACGTTATCACGTCAAAAAATATATAATTAATACATTAACGTTTCAATCCGGATTTTCTTATAAAATGTAGAAAAATGGATTTATTATATTTTTTTGTTAATATATTGTCTGAAAAATTGGTCGATAATTTTATTTATTAAAGAGTTCTAATCAGACGTTAATCAAAGATTTGAATTCGAGATAAATATCGAGACGGTTCCTTATTCAAGGCCATGGCCGATTACCTGCCAAACTCCCTATGCTCAAAATTTGCCTACCTTATCCTAATGTCCTAAAAGTCCGTCATCTATTGGTTATTAATTAAGTGGAATTTTAAAAATGTAGAAAATAACGGGAAGTGTGATAGATGCTGCAGCCCTCTCCCTTTTTAGTAATATTTGGTTAAAAATATTTTGCGGCGCTTTTGAGGCACTTAAAATAGCCTAAAGAGAAATATCAAAGCACTATACATTTAAAAATTTTTCCGGAGAAGGCCCCTCGGTTCTTCCGCTGCACAGACTGTGTGTATCATCTCCTTCAGACTTAATAACTCTTTTTTTTTTTGGTTTCAGTTTTTTGTAGTTTGCATGTTGTTTTTACAGAAATCGTTTTTTATTTTTGGCTTAGGGAGGCAATTACAATCATCGTTGTTAAAAACGACAAGAATTAATGCAAAAGATATTGAAATTGCTGTTCCGATGTTCTCACTTCTTTGTTTTTTTCAGTTGGCAGATATTCTTGACTAGTCGATTGTTTTTATGTGTTTTGTTTGTAGTTCGTTATTCTTTTTTTTTTCAGCAGTTTTCTGATTTTTTTTTTTGACAGCATGTTGATTTTGAAAGCTTTTCTAGTTGCAGGAACTGGAATGGCAGTTTTTTTTAATGTAATAAATTTTTATTATTATAGTTAAAATATTAAAAGAGAAAGTATAGTCAAAAAAATGTTTAAGGCAATGCGTATTGAAGCTCAGCGCGGCCAAAAATTTATTTCACGTTGATTTTTATCGGGCAACTCACACTGCACCGAAACGACTAACGTTATATGAATCGACGTAATGTATTTTTTTGCCGCTGTATTCTTAGCGCAATGTTAAACAATCGCTACGTCCTTAATATGATGAAATCAGGTTTTATGTGCTGAATTAATTATTTAGAAATCAAAGTTGAAAATATAATTCGTTATATTGCTGACCATAATTTGTCAAGGCCAACTCAAAACGAAGAAAGAGTTAATAATAAATCAGCTTACTTTGTTAGCCAATAGGCTGTGTGCACGAAGCCTATTAGTGCCGCTAGTGGGTAATAGAGAATTATTGAACTAACTTTTTATGGAAATCGCGACATGTTTCTAAGGTGATAAGTCAAAAACTTTAGTTGTCCATGATGTGTCAAGAAAAATGTAATAAGGAAAACCGATGTTAATTTGTTTACACTGACAGCGGAACGTCAAATCAGGGCGCCAATGGTCTTTATTTTACTTAAATCGCCATCAGCGCAACAGCCTGGAACACAACAAGCATTTCCAGATCGCTTAGTTTTCCTATGTTTTCTTTGTAATTAAAAAACTTTATAAAATTATAACTACTTTCACTTTTAATAAACATTGCTCACTGACATACGGAAAATTTGAGTTTGAAGTTTCCCCTAGTGCTCACCACAAACGCTCGCATCGAAAAATTTGTAACTCCGCCTCCGTGCACATAGCCCATACGGCGTACAATGTAATCGCTATTGTAGGCAATTTTATTTTAATATTCGAGCGTTTTTTTAATCACGACAAAAATGATACTTTTGTTAAAATGACGGGACAGGCTGACAAAAAAAAAATTGGTTGTCTGTAAAGTCGGTTTACGGACGATAGTTTTACGTGATAACGTATTCCGCTCGAATATCATATTTAATAATACATAACCTAAATTTTAGTAGCTGTCAAACTTGGGCCGATCGTGCTTCTCTATCGCTTATACTGCGCTCTCGCTTGCACGCACAGGGTCAGGCGGAACGTTACGGCGTTACACTTTTTCGTGCGTGCAGCTGGTGTTTTATCAATTTATAAGACGTTATCACGTCAAAAACGGTGCTGTCCCGGTGGAAACATAATGTATTATCGGTCTACCATAATTTGATTTCATCGTTATTACGGTATGAATGATGCATGAGAGTGAGCACGCTGTGTTTTAATACCATTTTGTTTCTTTGTCTTTTATATTTAAACATTTGTGACGAATAATAATGAAATTAACTTTTTATTTACAGGCGCAAGAAGAAATGTATTCGTTATATGGAGGCTGGGGACAATAATGATGGTAATCAATCAGACGATAACCTCGGCAGCTGCGGGAGTGTCGGAGAAGCTCAGACACCTCCGGACGACGATGCCGAAAGTCTAAATCATTCGTTATCGAGTCCGGGCGGTTTGTCTGGTCTTTCGAGTCTTACGAGTCCGTCGATGATCCTTCCGAGTCCTTCGACGTCGCTGGCGAGCCCGTCTGTAAGTTTGGCGAGCCCGTGCATGTCGCTTCAAAGTCCGTTGACGCCTCACGACGGCAACTTCGACTGTAAACCTCCGATCGTGCTGCCAACGACAAGTTCGATGGCCATGCCGTCACACCTCAACCACCAGCCGCATAATCACAATCCTCCGCACCGAAATCCAGTCGGTACTAATCCTCACGACATTAACAACCCGCTCAGTGTAAATCAGTTAACGGGACAGTGCATAAAAAACTCGAGTGCGAATGCGAACGTTGTCGGCGTAGACGGGTCACAGCAAGGCAACAAGGAACCTTCGCGTCCCGTCATAAGCGTTACGTAGCATAGTTAATATTGCCGATGTGTGCGACGTTGTTACTTAACCGTTCGTAAGGCCTAGCATTGCGGGAGTCGAGCTCACCTATGGAATGAACTGGCCGATAATTTTATTATAATTTGTTTTTACAAACATATGAAACGTTTCGACGCCAGCGAAAAATTTAATTTCACTTTCGGGTACAATATTCGAGCGATTATATACAAAAGATTATTTCTCGGGATGGCCTGAACAAATCAGTACCTATCATTTCTGACATCACAAAATATCCATTCCAATGTGTCTGATATGCTAGCACGCTAGCCACTGCACTGCGCCATCTTTTTTCTTGAAGTGAAATGAATTGATGCAATTAAAAATGCATAGTTTTGAAAATGTTTAATACTGAAAACAAAAGTAAAGTGAAGGCGAGTTTCGATTGTTTTGTGTACTTAATGCTTTGTTTGATATTTATATTTGTTTTAAAAACAAAACGAACGCACTTTTACTTTCTTTTGTTTTCTGAACTCTTGGCCTAGATGTGTATTCTGTTCCTTTGATTTAGATTAAGGACTCCTAAATTCCATATTTTGGGAATTCTTAATTGATTTGTTATCAAAAGGAATTCAAATACATAAAGTTTGCATTTTGTATGTTGGTATGAACATTTTTCTCCTATGGTGTCTATAAAGTTGTGTATGGTGCATCATGTTTCGAAATACTAACCAACATATTGAGATAGAAAACGATAAGTTCCATGTAAAAAAAACACTATGTATTTCTGTCTGCAGATAAATATATACAGTGCCGTTATCCTAATGATACTTTGGTTCGCAGATAGAAATAGAAGATATATATCCATCTCAAACTGTTGTTCAGTACATTGTGTAACATAGAAATGAGCCATACAGAAACTTTATTGATAAGAGTGTGATATAATGGGTGAAACAATAACAAATTATAATATAATTTATCGTCACTGTTCAAAGTGTGTTTTTGCAAAATAAAATAGGTTTACATATATTTTAAAAGAGTTTTGTACAGTTGGCTTATTGATCCACGTTCATTCTAGACTGTGAATAAAGTGGTGAACAATATGTTGAACTCTTTTTTACCAAAAGAGAATTAGTAATAGTTGTTTAAGTGAGTCAGTAAAAGTTTTAAAAAAATACTCAGGACAGAAGTGTCAAACAACAAAAAAACAGATTAAAACTAATAACATTTATGTAAAAAATAAGTGAATTGAACAAATTTCGGTATAATCTTATAAAACTTCTCTTTGTTTTTACAAAGTTGATTCAAATACGTTTTCCCTTTTAGATCAAAGTTTTCAAAACCAGTCAGATATAGCTCTTAATATTGATTAGATTATGGTGATCTTATTATTTTACAATAATATTGTTTCTGATACCGCAATATTATGTATTTTAACAGATAATCGTTTGGTAGTTTCTTTTCTAGAACTTATAGGGCAGGCAATTCGTAGTATGCCAAGATCCCAAACCCGCCAGACCTACATCATTTCAGTACTGCTAAGATTTTATCAGTAAATGTACAATATTTAGTTAAAAACGTATGTCAATTTACTAGCTTGAAAGCGGGGGCCTTTTAGAGATTACAGGTTCTAAAGGTACATAAAACACGTGCTTACCTACGTACGCAATGGTATTATGCAAGCATTTGAGTGCGAGTGAGAACATTAGATGATTTTGACAGCTTCATGAAATTTAGGAGTAGTCCAGGAGTCTAAGAGAGAAAAACTCCATGGAAACAAATAAACAACCTATTCATCTAATGCTCTCACTCGCACTCATATGCATGAATAATACCATTGCGTACGTAGGTAAGCACGTGTTTTATGTACCTTAAAAACCTGTTAACTCTAAAAAGCCCCCGCTTTCAAGCTAGTAAATTGAGATACGTTTTTAACTAAATATTTTACATTTATTGATAAAATCGTAACAGACTGAAATTACGTAAGTTTGTCGGGTCTGGGATCTTGGTCTATAATAGATGCCCATTTTAAACGTTTGTTCTGTAGCCTAGCTACAACCAAATTTTAATTTCATGGAACTAAAGAGTCAATATTAAATTTTCAGATTGTTTTTTATAATATTACATCCATTTTTTCCGCATAGTTTAGCGTTACATTAGAAAAAGAGAAAAACAATGTAGCAAATGAATAGAGAAACAAATGAAAATACTATGCCGAAATGCCTGTCTTCTGAGAGTGCGAAAATGAACTAACCACGAATTATTTGCTATCATATATTACGTGCTGATACTTTTGTTAAAGTGTGCTGTTTTACAAAATATATTAAATTCGGCGGTTCAAATCGAATATTTTGATTTAAGAAAACTGAATTATCATTATAAAGTTAATTCGTTTACCATTTATGTTCGTTTTCATGACTCGTGTATTTTCAACTTATCTTTTATCATCATCGCTTCTTGGCAGCCTCTCATTACTGAGATGTAGAGCTCATTCAGTTATGCTCTATGATGGTGCTCAAACAGCGGTTCCAAATATCTGAGCATGCTTATGAAAAAATTTAGTAGTAAATTTTCTTGTTAGTTTTGCTACGAAAATGAAATTGGCTGATCTAATTGAACCGGTCACTTCAATTGTTTAGTAGAACGTACAAAGCACATTTTAACAAAGGATAAAAGACACTGTGCTTATGTTTTACCATCTTAATTATATCGATGAGTTTCTTCGTTATTTAAATTTGCATTACGTCCGTTTAAAACAGCTGAACGTCATTAGGTTATTCCGTGGAACTGTTTGATAAATATTTTACTCGAAAAAGAAAATGTTTCGCAAAAAACATATTTCTGTGAAGTGGGCTAATTTTTGAGAACACTTTTCGTAAAAAACAGGTTTATAGTACAGTTTATTACAATCCGATTTAATTTATTGTAATTTGTTGATTATTTTTTATTTTGTATTGAAATAATTGAGATGGTATAATATAAACTTTAAAATAATTCTTTAGTTTAGTAAGTAAATGTTCCTTGTGCCAGATTCTAAGTTTTCTTAATTGTAAGTCAATTAATTTGCAATAAACAAGAATTTGAATTTGATTTTTTGTGATTAGATGCTCGAGTGGATATTTTTTGTTTTTATGAAAACGCGTTTTCGGCATCGAGAACTGCTCCGGAACAGGGCAGGCCGAATGGATAATTATTGGTTAAATAAACAATAAACAAGTTTCTTTAACCGATAGTTACCCATTTGGCTTGCCCTACCCCGGGGAAGTTCTCGGTGCCAAAAACGCCAAAAACGAAATTTTATTTAATTCTAACAAAATATTACTATGAAAAAAGTTGAAGAACGAACATTTTAATTGTTTTTGTTAATGATTTGAAATATCGATATTAAATTTCAATTTGATTAACAACTGTGCCGAGAGCTTTCTATTAAAAAGGATTGCGTTGCAATTTGAAAAACTGTTTTCGAAATTATTTTAGAACTCTCATAAATTTTATTCTGTAAAGTTTTATATCAAATTATCCCAAAGTTGCTTCGGAGTCAATTCAATTTTAACCTCAAAAATATCCAGCAAATTTTTAATGCATCTAATTACAATATTTGAAAATCAGATAATCGAATTATTATTTTGTGAACCAGAAATTTTTATTTAATTTGTAAATAAAATTTTGTATTTAAATAACACAATCAGAAATTTTATATATATTTTTTTTGGAATTAAATTAATATTCAATTTGTTAATTCAGATGTTCTGATTTTTATAATTTTAACAAAGATATGTGATACTTACGTTTTAATTAATTATTATTGCCTATAAAATAAAATATTATATAGTTAGTGCTGAGTTTTTCAAAGTGTTGCCCAAAAAAATTGAGCTAATACAGGATTAATTTTACCCTATAACGCAGAAAATATGTCTGTCTGGATATTTGTACACGTGGGTGTGCTGTTATTGCTTTACATGCAGTTCTATTACTTTCATACAAGAATTTCGCACGATATCCATTCTATTTGTTGCTTTTTGAAAAGGGGAGATTCTATCAAGCCCGTAGCCAGGTCCAAATCGTAGTACGGGCAAATAAGAACGAAGGATGGGCGAGTTTATATAACAACAAATGTTTCAATAAGTCTGAAAATCATACAAGCGACTTGCTAATACGGGCAAACAAATCGCTAGTACGGACATCGCCCGTACATGCCCGTACGTAGCTACGGGCCTGGATTCTACTCTTTAAAATGGAACCATTTTTTGAAATTGTAAGCTTGCGAACTGTAGTTGTCAGTCGGTCTGTAAAATCGTTTGCCCGAGGTTTTGACGGATTGCCTTGGTTTATTTTTTGTTCGTTCCGTTTACTATCAGAGTAGCAGTGCCGTAAATAGGGCGGTGCCACCGGTGCCCAGGCACAGGGCGTAGACTCTGGCGGGCGCAAGAATGGTCAGACCAGGCAGAACTATTATTTTTTCGGTTTGCTCCTGATAAGTTCCCGCTGCGCCCCTAGTGCTCGATTCCAACACATACGTACCTACATGCCAGTATCATCAAAAACGTCTATTAAATTAGACAAAACACCACTTTATTTCATCACCCTGAATGAAATAAAGTAGGCCTATACATAGCATTGCTCTAGGGTACCTATAATATCTCAAAAAAAAACAAGGGCGCAGTTATAGAAGCTCGCACAGGGCGCAAAAAAGGCTATTTACGGCACTGCAGAGTAGAACTGTATTTAAATTCATTCCGAAATTGTCAAATTCTTAATCCAGAGAATGTAAAGTAGGGAGGGTGACAGTTTTTTTTTGGTAAACTGTTGTTATTTTCGTTTCAAATTTCGATAAACCAAATGAACAAAGTGAGTAAGCCCCTCTTCAGTTGAGTCCAAGGACATTTTAGACCATCTTTCGTTATGTTTTCGTAACAGGGGCTTATCGCTAACGGACATCGCTGGATAAAAACATTTAGTATAAATCCAGACAGGCGTAGTTGTGTATTATAGGCGCTCGACAACTCAGATCAGTATCGTTTCTTTCTAAAGCTGTTAACTTACATTTTTTTGGAGATCCTATGAAATACAGGCATCGTTGTACTTTTTTACTGTAAATTTTTTTACTATTGACTTTTATTTTCTCAGGTTGTATTTTTTAATGTTTATTATTATATAAAGTAAATATTTACATGTTAACAGAAATGTTTTAATAATTCATTTTATTTGTCGGGTGTAAATTTCATAAGATTTTAAACATTTTTCAAATGTATTGTTTCAGGTATTGCAATGTTTTTTTTTTTTTTTTGTAAGATTTTATAAAATTCAGATATTATTGATTTCTGTTGATGTAAATATTTAGTTTAAAATCTCCCGGAATTTTTTAACCATGTATTTTTTTCTGAAAATCTGGGAATGTGCAATTAAAAAAAAATAATGTTATATGAACTGTGTAAAAATGCATTTGTTATTCCTATAAATACTTTTTTTTATTCAGTTGTTTTTGCGCGAATAGGGATTTGACGTGGCAACAATATTTTGCTATGTACTTTCTTTTCTGCCACCAATAATGTCAAATCCAAATAGTATTTTTTTGTTTTGTATTCGATTGCAATTTTGACCAAATTTTATAGCAGTCTTTTTAAAACTAATTTAGATAATTTTGCACGCTCTTCAAATTTGTTGTAACATATAAAAATGCATTTTGAATGCAACATATGAATTTATACTCTGAATATTTCAGATCAATATGTTCTTTTTGCAGATTATACTGTGCATTTTAATAAATGAAATGAATTTTCGTATGCAATATTGAAATAAATACAGTTTATAAATTCTGTAATATATTTGAACCAACACGTTTATTTTTTTCATTTATTGGATACGTATTCAATTATATTGAATATAATTTTCATTTTGATGAACACACAAAATAGTTAAATCTCAGAGTTTGTGCAAGTGCTAGCTGGTTGAGTTAATAACCTTTTATTATCAAATTGTACTCCAGGTAGTGTATTTTTACCCGACTACGGCGAAGCCAAAAGGAAGGGTTATGAGTTTAGCAGTCTATGTATGTATGTTTGTATTTACGGATGTTCCACCGTAGCACCTAAACTATTCATCCGATTTTAATAAATCAGGTCGAGCTCTGGACAAGAGACAATAAGTAACAACTTTAATTTATGTAAAATTATAATATATGCTTATTATAGTATAATTTAACATAAATAAAAAATTTGATTAAAAGGCAACCAACGTGGATTGTCACCAGAAATAAAGCGCGTGAAAACTATCTCTGGACTGATCTCGACATCATGATGAACGCTCATCAAGACTAATCCAGTCAGTCGTGACTGTCCCATGCTGTTTCTCAAAAATGTTTTTAGCCTCCTCAACGAGGAAAAAGTACGCTCTGGTGTCGCCGTCGACACAGGTAGCGTCGCGAGTATTGACAGTAGCTTGTGAATCATGGGAAACATCACTGCGTTACAGCTGTCCAGCGCTTCTAGTGGTGTAGTGGGGCATTCCGCAGCAACTATTTTTGACCACTTCGCTCGCCACACCGATAACTCCCCTTCAAAACTTGTTTGATTTGACAAATTTACCAAACACTTTAATGAATCCGTATTATTTGTAAATGTAATTGTTAGTTACTAAAAAACTTATAGAACCTTGTACTGACTTGCGATCAACGCCAAAGCGGCATATATGAAATGTAACAATGAAAGATGAGTGAGAGAGATGGAGCATTTCTGTCACTCATCCTTCATTGTTACATTTCAGATGGATGCCCAAAAACGTGGAATCCACAGAGTCGAAAAATATTTTAGTAGTATATATAAAACGGTGGATTGGCTAAAGCATTTCGAGGAGGGTTTGAATCCCCTCCCCCTCCCCTGACTACAGCCTTGATTTCAAAGGGAGGATCTACATTACTCCACTCTAAATACATATTTCTCTACCAATATACCAAAAATTGGAAAATGAGGTCCTTATGCGCTAGTTTTTTAAATTGACTGGCTGATTGCTCAATATCCTAGCGTTGCAAAACTTAGTGTTGTTTATATATTGACTTGATCAAACAGCACTATTGAAATTACTGCAGTTAATTGTTGATTTGACTATATTGTGTGTTACCATTTTAGAATTATAATTTGTTGTAAAAAAAAATACGTTCATACTGAATTAAGTATTTCTGTGAATGAAGGACATATTCAACAACATTGTATAGTGAAAAGTTTAATTATAACTACTGTATAATTAGATAGGTAACAAAACAATTATATATTATACATATTAGTTGTTAATGTCTTTGTAAGTAGCCAATTATCATATATATAAACGTAAATACTATGTCATTAAATAAAAAAAAGTTTATCAATGAATTTATTTGATGTCTTATTTCATGTGTGTATGTATCACTCTATATCCAAAACTGCTATATAGCTTCAGGGCGTCGTTTACTATCAGTACACCAAATTTGAAATGTATCCGATGCGTATTCCAGACTTTCACAAACGCAGTGCGAGTGGCCCTATCTCCGAAACGGTTATAGATACAGACCTCCGGGTGCGCTCACTGAATTCAGGGTGTCGTTTACTGTGAGTAAACCGAATTTGAAATGTATCTGATGCGCATTCCAGACTTTCCAGAAAAGCGCTCTGAACGGGTCTATATTCAAAACAGACCCTTCTTTCCCACTGGGCACGTGCTCGGGGCCCCGCGATCGATAGGGGCCCCCTAGTTCCTGCCAGATCACCAAACGATAACTGATAATTTGTTACCGAAAACATATTTATTCAACACGCGTGAGTAATATGTAATTTCGGGGCCCTGCTAAATTCGGGAGAAATAATAAATTACTTCATGTTGAAGCGTAGAGTGCTAATAATGAGCCGTACAGTGTGATAATGAATTTTCTAGACCAATAGAAACTCAGTAGCAAGCCCAAGCGTGCAATAATGAAAAAAAACTGCACGCAACTTCTGGACCAATAGGAACGTGGTAGGCGGTATAGTATATATGAAAACAGCATCGCAATTCAGCGAAAGTCATGGCCATCTTGTGTGTATCGAGGGCGCTGGATACGTCAATCAATGAAGTGATTTATTATTTTTCCCTCTTTTATCAGGGCCTCGATTACATATTACTCGTGCTAGTTGAATAAAATATTATGTGCGACCAGGAGAATATTCCACTCGCGTGCGTTTACGCTCATGGAATCTTCTCCTTCTCTCACTAGTCGCACAATATACTATTATTTCGAAAAAATCGAATGATAATGACTTACTACAATAGGCACTTGCTTATTACATTGTCAGTCAGTATAAGGGGATGAATTTTCAAAAATCCTTTCTGAGTGCTCACTTATGCCATATAGGGGACTTCTGTGCAAAATTGTATGCTTCTAGACCCACCGGTTTAAGCTATGCGTCTTAGCCTTTATTAAGGAATTTTAAGAAAATAAAGAAAAAAGTAAATTTTATTGCCAAAAACGGAAATATCAAAAATTTGCTATCCAGCTCCCAGAAGCACTAAGAGGTATTTATAGTGAATAGAGAATAGAAGAAGACAAAACATAGTTGCATAATAGTTTTTATACTCACACCACAAATTGTCGTCTTTAATGACAATGCAGTGTCTCCAAAACTTTTTTATTTTCAGTTTATTGAACCTCGTGGATTTTATAATCTTATAATAATCTTATAATAACATCAAAACATACCGCTTCCGTGTTAAATCCATATAATTTACAAAGATATTATGCATGCATAATAAGCTTGATAATGAAACTAAAGAGGAATTAATGTTTCAGCTTTTCAAGTCTAAATATTTCAATACTGTAAAATAACAGACATGACCTTTTGAGGACTGCAGTATACGCTGTATTCGACATTACGCAATCTATAAAAATTCGTCATTCAATAATATAAACAAAAATGTATCAGGCGCCGCAGCCTTTCAGAAAAAATAATAATTTTGTACATAAACTAGCTCTTACCCGCGACTTCGTCTGCGTGGAATTTATGTCTGTAAGCTAGGTATATTTGAAATTTGAATGTATACTATTTGCAGTTAGAACTTTTAAGCTTAATATTTCCGTTTGGATATATTTTTGTTTTGTTTTGCAGAATTGTCCCAAACTCAATAATCTCAAGATTGAAGCACATTTTTTTTTCTCTATATTAAAAAAGGTGCTCTGTCCAGGTCATAGCAGCCCCATTATCCCGCCCAGGGCCTCCAATAGGTTAAAAACGGCCCTGAGTGTGCGTTGTACAGTCAGTCAATGTTAGAGTTTTAATTAAGTATATTAACCCCTTTAGGGGATGAATTTTCATAAATCCTTTCTTAGTGCTCACTTACGCTATATACATAACTTCTGTGCAAACATGCTTCTAGACCCACCGGTTTAGGCAGTGCAGTCGATGTTAGAGTTTTAACTAGGTAGATTAACCCCGGCAGGGGATGAATTTTCAAAAATCCTTTCTTAGTGCTCACTTATGCCATATAGAGAGAACTTCTGTGCAAAATTGCATGCTTCTAGATTCACCGGCTTAGGCCGTGCGTTGTCTGTTATTAGAGGGACTTTTGTTATTAAGAAATAAAGCATTGACTTATTTGCTTAAAACGTAAAAATCAGAAATTTGCTATCCAGCTCCCAGAAGCAGTAAGAGGTATTTCTAGCGAATAGAACAAGAGAAAACATAATTGCATAATATTTTTTTTACTCACACCACAAATTATTGTCTTTAATAACCAATGCAGTGTCTCCAAAACTTTATTTTCAGTTTCTGAACCTCGCGGATTTTTCTTTGAGCAGGCAATAATTTATTTGATAGATTTTGTCTAAGATCGTTTTAATGATAGGTCTATACTCACGGTACAATTATGTTAGCTACCGGTCCGCGAACGGTTCGCGATAGGTTCGGCTCGCAAGTGTATACGCGACTTAAATAAACTAAAATTACAGATACGACCTCTTGATTTAGTACTGCAGTATACGTAGCATTCGACATTACGCAATCTATAAAAATTCGTCAGTCAATAATAAACACGAAAATATCAGGTGCCCAGCTTTATACATAAACTAGCTGTTACCCGCGACTTCGTCCGCGTGGAATTTACGTTTGTAAGCTTGGTATATTTGAATGTATACTTTTTGTAGTCAACACTTTTAGCTTAACATTTCCGTTTGGATATATTTTTGTTTTGTTTTGCAGAATTGTCCCAAACACCTGTCAATAATCTCAAGATTGAAGCGCAGTTTTATTTTCTCTATAATAAAAGAGTGCTCTGTCGAGGTCATAGGGGCCCCATTATCGTAATGTACCCAGGGCCTCCAATAGGTTAAAGACGCCCCTGAAAGTTGGAGTTTCAACTAAGTAGATTAACCCCCTTAGGAGATGAATTTTTAAAAATCTTTTCTTAGTGCTCACTTACGCCATATAGGGGAACTTCTAAGCAAAATTGCATCCGTCTAGACCCACCGGTTTAGACTGTGCGTTGTACGGTCAGTCGATGTTAGAGTTTTAACCAAGTATATTAGCCCCCTTAGGGGATGAATTTTCAAAAATCATTTTCGAGTACACAGCTACGTTAAATAAGGAACCCCTGTGCAAAATTTCATGCATCTGTTTAGGCAGTACGTTGTCTGTCAGCCTTTATATTTATTTAGAAAAAGTTAAAAACAAGTGAAACATTTTTATTGCAAATTTCTACAGAAACGAAATATCAGAAATTTGCTATCCAGCTCCCAGAAGCAGTAAGAGGTATTTATAGTGAATAGAGAATAGAAGAAGACAAAACATAGTTGCATAATAGTTTTTTAACTCACACCACAATTTACCGTCTTTAATAACAATCAGACTGTTATCTAATAAATTATATTTTTAAAATTTTAACCCCTTCCACAGTCAGGGCCGGACTAATCAACTTTGGCCTTCTTGAAATCTGAAAAATAGTTGAAAAAAAGTAAATTCAAATATTGATTTTTTGACGTGATAACGTCTTATAAATTGATGAAACACCAGCTGCACGCACGAAAAAGTGTAACGTTCCTAACGTTCCGCCTGACCCTGTGCGTGCAAGCGAGAGCGCAGTATGCTTCGGCCCAAGTTTGACAGCTACTAAAATTTAGGTTATGTATTACGGAATACGTTATCACGTAAAACTATCGTTCGTAAACCGACTTTACAGACAATCATTTTTTTTTTTTGAGTGTCTAAAAAGAATTCTAAATTATCGGAAAAATTAGTTTTTAATAAAGTGAAACATAAGAACACATTTTCTTTAGATTTTAGAATAACCATATAAAAAGCTACACATTTTTATTTATTTGTTTTTTATACACAGTTGTCCAACAGCAAAGTAAACTATCTTGATCTGTTCAAATTAGACAGTTTGACCGGGTCCTTCTAAAAACCGGGCCCTGGACATATTTGAATTTACTTTTTTTCAACTATTTTTCAGATTTCAAAAAGGCCGAAGCTGATTAGTCCGGTCCTGACTGTGGAAGGGGTTAAAATTTTAAAAATATAATTTATTAGATAACAGTCTGATTGTCATTAAAAACAGCAAATTGTGGTGTGAGTAAAAAAACTATTATGCAACTATGTTTTCTCTTGTTCTATTCGCTAGAAATGCCTCTTACTGCTTCTGGGAGCTGGATAGCAAATTTCTAATTTTAACGTTTTTGGCAAATAAGTCAATATAAAAAAATTGCCTATTTTTCAGTTTAAATCTTAATAAAAAAAGTCCCTCTAAAGGCTAACAGACAACGCACAGCCTAAACCAGTGGGTCTAAATGCATCCAATTTTGCACAGGAGTTCTTTATATAACGTAGGTGAGCACTAAGAAAAGATTTTTGAAAAATCATCCCCTAAGGGGGTTAATCTACTTAGCTAAACTCTAACATTGACTGAGTGTACAACGCACAGTCTAAACCGGTGGATCTAGAAGCATGAAATTTGAGCAAAAGCTCCCATATGACGTAGGTGAGCACTAAGAAAGGATTTTTGAAAATCCATCCCCTTTTTTTAACACTGACTGACAATGTAATAAGAAAGTACCTATTGTAGTCAGTCATTATCGTTCGATTTTTGCGAAATAAATATGTTTATCGGTAATAAATTATCGGTTATCGTTTGGTGTTCTGGCAGGCACTAGGGGGCCCCTATCGATCGCGCGGCCCTGGGCACGTGCGCAAGTGGGATTTGAAATTTATCCGATGCGCATTCCAAACTTTCCAGAAATGCCCTTCGAACGGGTCTACGAAGCAACGGAGTGGCTTGGTGACTACAGCGTGTCATATTCTATATATCGTCGTTGGTTCTGTAATACCTTTTATGTGCAAAAAGTAAAATTTGCAGGAAAGGCCAAAAAGTGGTTATTTCAGCAATGGATGGTAAGAACTAGTAATTTCAGAGGTATATTACTAATTCATATTTATCTTCACTATACATGTTCAATTAAGACGAAGTACTTTCTTAAAAAAATATTTAACGTTAATTTCAGATTTATTGGCACATGGGAGGAATTATTTGATACAACTTTTCACATAAGAGTTACTTCCCCTTGTTGGCACTGTAAAATTAATTTGGAGGTATTACTAGTGTATAGAGCTCCGTTTCCTGAATCTTTTCATTTAAAAAACGTAAAATCTGCCAATTATGCACATAAGAGCTATTACAGAACCAACGATGATATGCCAATCGAATTTGAAAAGAATCCGGGCGATTGTACAATTTTGTACAGAAAAGAAATATCTTAGACAGTTATTAGTACAATATGGCGAACTAGTTCTAAATTGATTTAAAATTAACTCGATCCAGTGAAAATGAACGTATACATATATCTGAATAACACAACAGGATGTTTGGCAGCGTCGAATCGTGTCTCCATCGTTCGTCAAGAGATATTTTTAGCATACGTCTGCTGGTATCCCGGTGTTATGTCATACAAGAATGGGGGCTCTAATTATAACTGCTGTTGACTATCCATGTATGTGCTGCCTCACATGCAAGATGTAATAATTATATTTTTACAGCTAAAACACCTTATTTGGATTCAACAAACTCGCGCGGCGTTATACGCACGATTCTTGCAGCATCCGTTTTTGTACCCCACGTTGCATTGAAATGTGCTACTTTTTGTTTTTTACTAGGTATAATATTGAAGTAGTTATGGATTGACTTGAATCTATTTTTTTTTTTTGTATTTTCGTTCATAGTTATCGTTGTAGGAATGAATATTTTCAGTAATTTAAGAAGCATTTATTTTTACACTCTCTGATTCAGGTAAATATGTTATTGATTTTTATGATCATTGGAATTTAGCCCAGAAACGAAAATACGGTTAAGAAAATATATTTATCGAGTGTATAAATAAATTTTATTAGAAAGTAATAACAATGTATAATAATCGACGACTTTTTTTTATTTGATACGAATTTGTAAAATAAATAAAAATTAAATACGTATTAAACACAAAGATGATCGTGTGTATTTAAAAAATAAATTACAAATTATTCAAATATAATATTTAATTAATAAAATTATCGAGAAATAAATAATAATCATTTGATGTTGTTTATAATTATGTCATCCAGGATTTCATTTTTTTAATATATAAAAATATATTATTTAATAATGGCCGACTGCCGTTTGAATTGATTGATAACAAATAATACAAATGCATTTCGGCAGCCACATTTTAGTATGTATAAGTAAATATTATCAAATATAACAGCTTTATATTATATATATAATACAATATTCGTTGTAGTTGTTTGTATGTATATATATAAGATGTAGATCAACACTTTTTGGATACAACAGCATGTGTAATAATTGTACAATGTGTTTATAAGGCGCGCTTGTCGAGTTGTAGAAGTGATGTTGGTTGAAATGCTTAGAAGCACTTGCGGTGGACGATTCCAGGGCCGGATTCGTCGTATTCTTGTTTCGAGATCCACATCTGTTGGAAAGTGGACAGGGAAGCCAAGATGGAACCACCGATCCATACGGAGTACTTTCTTTCTGGGGGAGCGATGATCTTGATCTTGATGGTTGATGGAGCCAAGGCGGTGATTTCCTTTTGCATACGATCGGCAATACCTATGAACAAAAGATGAGTATTCGTTTAGATTTTTGTCTTGTTAGAATTAGCGAGACGGGTACAGTATGTAATTTGAATATTGTTATAATACTAACCAGGGTACATGGTGGTACCACCGGACAAGACAGTGTTGGCGTACAAGTCCTTACGGATGTCGACGTCGCACTTCATGATGGAGTTGTAGACGGTTTCATGGATACCGCAAGATTCCATACCCAAGAAGGAAGGCTGGAAGAGAGCTTCTGGGCAACGGAAACGTTCGTTACCAATGGTGATGACCTGACCATCAGGCAATTCATAGGACTTCTCGAGAGAAGTGGAGGCGGCGGCGGTGGCCATTTCCTGTTCGAAGTCGAGGGCGACATAGCACAATTTTTCCTTGATGTCACGGACAATTTCACGCTCAGCGGTGGTTGTGAATGAGTAGCCACGTTCGGTGAGGATCTTCATGAGGTAGTCGGTCAAATCGCGACCGGCCAAGTCGAGACGGAGGATGGCATGGGGAAGAGCGTAACCTTCATAGATGGGGACGGTGTGAGATACACCATCTCCAGAGTCGAGCACAATACCGGTGGTACGACCGGAAGCGTACAAGGAGAGGACGGCTTGGATGGCAACATACATGGCCGGGGTGTTGAAGGTTTCAAACATGATTTGGGTCATCTTTTCACGGTTAGCTTTCGGGTTCAATGGAGCTTCAGTCAAGAGGATTGGATGTTCTTCTGGGGCAACTCGCAATTCATTGTAGAAGGTGTGATGCCAGATCTTTTCCATATCGTCCCAGTTGGTGATGATACCGTGTTCAATTGGGTATTTCAAGGTGAGGATACCTCTTTTGCTTTGGGCTTCATCACCTACGTAGCTGTCTTTTTGACCCATACCGACCATCACACCCTGATGTCTGGGGCGGCCGACAATGCTCGGGAAGACGGCACGTGGTGCGTCATCACCGGCGAAACCGGCTTTGCACATACCGGATCCATTGTCTACGACAAGCGCTGCAACATCGTCGTCACACATGGTTTTTGCTGTTTATTTGATGGTTTCTGTAACAATAAAAACAAAACGACACATTATTACGGCGTTACTTGCGTCTGTACTTTTTTACTACGTTACAATTGACATAAGTACGGTCTGCTAAATTATGTCACCCATCCCTAATTGACTAACGTGTGCCGAACGTACTTTTTCTAAGAGCGACCCTGACAAATTAACGGTCTGACAGATTTTCACCTAATTCCCACTAATTCGTTCGATTTTCGTACATTCTTTTACGTCGACCCTTAACTATACTCTGCCAAATCAAATACTTCGCGAAAAATTAAAATAAACATCGTAATTTTTATCGGATGACTTTTTTCCGAACAAAATTGACAAATTTGGAAATATCAACTTTTAAATCACGATTGATATCAATTTTTATAAATTTAAAGTTAACAATTTTTGCTAAAAATTATATCCAGATAATGCATTTTGATTCGATACTTATAGGTATTTAATTTAACATTCCGCAATAAAAGCATTTTGTAAATTTTGATTAAATTTTTGTATCCAAGAACTGCTAATTTTTGATTTGCAATTTTAATATTTATAGTTAAAAAAACGGAACGCAAAAAATGCACAGGCAAATTGCCTGTGCATTCTTTCTTTTTTTTGAGTTTTCCATACTGTGGACGCCAAAACTGAATTTAAATATTTAAAATTAGCTCAAACATTTTTTTTTCGAATTGTTAGACCATTTTACAAACACAACGATTATTTTTTATGTATCTCAGATACTTTTTGTCAACGATTTATCAAAAAACACAATCCCCGCAAAAAAATAATTTTGAAAAAAAAATACAATTTTCACTGTATAAACTACACGTGGAATCTAAATACAGTAAAACCTCCGTATAAAATTTCTTTGCACAACAATCTTCAAATTGATACACTTTGTAATTTGAATAAGTAAATTATAGACGTTTGACAACTGAGGTCATGACCGTCTATATATTCGATACACTTTAATTTGTTGTGAATTGTCACCACAAAATCATTATATAGAGGTTTCACTGATATCACTATTTTCACCGAATCAAAATTATTACAAAATACCGAAACACTTTTTTCCAACAATGCGCTTTTCAACTATTATAAAACGATCGCGATGTAAAATTTAAAACAATTTGTAGTACTGTATTGTAAACACTAGATGGCTGGTACTAACCCTGGTAAGACAGAATGGGACTCAGCCGCTGAGCTTAACTGTGCTGCGAGTGACCGTTTTTCAACTTTACCGTAGCTTAAATACCTTTGCGCGAGTGCGCTTAAAATAGCGCACGGCAACCATGTATGGGTAGCGACGCTGTGGTGGCCGGCGCACGCGTCGCAACGCCTCGCCCATATATGGGCGCTCCTCAGCACGCTTTGCTACACTCGACTGACGAACAAAAAGGCCGAAAGCGCCGTCGGACTTGTCCGTTATTTCAAAACTGAACTCGATCAAAAGTCTTTTTTCTTCATACCTCGATCGAAAGTACATCAATTTTAAGGCAGAAAGTCTAACATTTACGCATTGGTGGAGATTACACTCATGCGGGAAGTACGTACGTTCGGGCGGCAGTAAGGAAAAAACAATCTGTCAACTGTTGTTTAGATGTCGTTTCCATAGCAACACTGCTAATAGTCGCGAACAGCTGTCATTCGTGTATATAAATTATTATTGGTTGTCTGTAAAGTCGGTTTACGGACGATAGTTTTACGTGATAACGTCATAAAGAAACATTGAAATGCGTACAAGCCGACGCTTGGGCCGATCGTGCCTCTATATCGCTTATACCGCGCTCTCGCTTGCACGCTCAGGCTCAGGCGGAACGTGACACTTTTTCGTGCGTGCAGCCGGTGTTTCATCAATTTATAAGACGTTATCACGTCAAAAACTAAAACACATACTAAATTAAAATCTTTATTTTGTTTAAATCAACTTTCATGTAAAGGTAATAAAAACGGTAAATTATCTTGAGCTTGAGGATCCAGACACCTGAGGTGCCTTGTTTTTGATAAACTCATTGTTGTCAGGTGTCTAAAATCTTCTGGTCGCGGGCCATATTGAGATGGCTCGAGGGCCGGATGTGGCCCGCGGGTCGTATATTTGACACCACTGACATAGGGTATATTAATATTGTAATATGACGTAAGAACAAATTTTTTCTTCGGAAATATACATTTTAAATAAAATATCGGCGGCAAACGCTTCGCATAAGGCGGCCATATTGGATATTTTAAAATAGGCTCCGCCTTTCCAAATGCACACAATGTAAGCTCCGCTATTATATCAATTACATTTTTAAGCAAAATATAATTTACCAACCGCCTAAAAATGCATTTAATGTTTCTAAAATATTTAATGTAATACAGGGTTAATTTCCTATTAGTGTGACCTGTGCGAATTATTCGCACTAAATAAGTATAATAATTATCACTTTACAAAATTATTTTTTAAATATAATTGCAGGTATTCAAGTCGTTTCTAATTTTGCACAATGCATATAACATTCTTCTTTTTGTTGTATTACAATATGAAGCTCAGATGACAGATCGAAGAAATATTTTACTAAAATTGTCATATTATAGAGGCGCAGGTAGCAAAAGCGTTGAGCTAAACCGTCAGATGGCATTATGCAGCATTGCTGTGACGCTGTTCAGCGTTGCTCGCTGTTTCAAAATTAAAGCCGTTAAATGGCAGTATGCAGTATTGTGTCTGTTGTATTACAATATGAAGGTCAGATGACAGATCGAAGTGTTGACGTTGTTTCAAAATTAAAGCCGTCAGATGGCAGACATTGTTCAGCGTTGCTGTATTTTAATTAATTTACAAAAACAAAAGCAATAATAAATTTTTTAGTTGTCGATGTCAGTAGAGCAAGCAATTATCTGTAAAATGATATATAATTTATGTGGAGAAATTGTGTGGTTTTTTCTAAAAAGGGAGGCAAGCATCTTAAACCTTAGCGTTAGCGTATTAATATATATGATTAATAGATGTGAAATAAATGTGGATCATTTTTTGGTCCGCTAGATGTATGCCGCCTGCTTTAGATAGTGTTAACTGTGCAAGTCAACATAGTGAGTTTAGTTAAAGCGACGATTTTGAGGACACCACAGGTTCGCTTGCAGTATCGCTGTGGGAGGCTGTGCTGTTGTCCGACGTAGCGCTCCGTATATGAACCGCCGAAACGGTAGCTCGGTGCATCTAACGGCGTATGGTGATAACGTCGGTCTTTGAATACCGACGTAAGATGTGAGGAAGGGCTCTCTCTCTCTCAGAAGAACGTTACGAAGCGTCGATGGCTTTATATGGAAATCCCTTCGACTGTCCGCTGCCAAAGACATAAGAAGTCCATATGTCGGTATAAATACGGAAGCTCATCGTCTGGGGCAGTTCCAATTTTGTGGGATTTGTTCTAGTATCTCAATAACATTTGGAATACTCTGGAACGTCAAAAGTTTTTATATGGGAATTCCTTTGACTGACCGATTTCATAACAAGTTCACATGACGATACACTGGATCTAGGATATTTGATGCTCCTCCCAGAGACTAAATAGATTTGTTCTGATGTCCCAATGAATTCATTTAGAAACGCCATATTTTATGGGATTTTTTAATTCATTGGGGAACTACTGCTTCCATCAGACTTTAATTAGGGACCCTGTTGTATTTTTCCGGTTTTATGGTAATTGTTCTAGTTTCCCAACCCCAAAAAGTTCATAACACCCTAGGATTTTCTAAATCATAAAAATATCTCTAAAAATATAAGGGGAGCCTAGAAAAAAACTGTTCAACGACTATTCTTCTTAATGCGGCAAAGCAGTACTCGATATTGAATTAAAAGTTTCTAGCCTTACTTTTATGCATTAATATAACTTTCTATACCTACTATAAATTTTGTAATTAGATTATTTTCGTAAAACTTTGTAATGACTCTCTATCACGTAATATGAAAACAATTGTTTACAATTTTCCCGTCTCTTCAAAAGCAACTGCGGAAATGATATTTTTAGTGCGGCGTGCTAAATAACATTTTCCTTATGTTTTGAGAGCAGCCGAGTTCCTAGGGAGGTCGTTTCCATGTCTCCTCTGCTATAAACTGGTAAAAAATAGCAGCTAATTGTAATGATTCACCTGAAATTTCATTTCTTTAAAATTAAAGTTTAACAAAACGACATTTTTAATTTCAATTTTGAAATTCTTAATGAAAATGATAGCCGCATGTTTTGTTTGACAGTGATTTGTTCAATGTTTAAAAGAGTGCAAGGGGACATGCTGTATCCTTGTAATTTGTTTACTATAATAGTGACGTCACACCGAAACCATCATGACGCCAAGCGTTTTACTACATGTGCCGTAGGTATAGGGTACCGGTAATCTACAAGATCTTATTTTTTAAACTTGATTAATATAAATTAAGCTAGTATTTTTATTAATAAAAGCCAGGATGTTTGGATTTCTCAATGCGCAGGCCATCGTATTTACATTTATATTACTTTCTCATAGTGTAAAATACCTTATTGGATTTTATAATAATAATAAATTCAAAATGTAAATGTTACTGTGTCCAATTAACTAGATGGTGGTTTAAAAGGAAACAATAACACTGTATATAAAATAAAGTAGGAAGTCCTTTCGAGATGACTCTGTAAGTTTGAAAGCATGACAAAGTCCATGTGGCCCTAAAATTAAGATTGCTCTTCCCTCTTCTATTTTTACAAGTTTTCTAAAGCAAATAAAAAGAACCGAAACTGCATTATTTGTTTATTTTTTTAAGCAGTCGCTCTTTTAATACTTGGAACTAAATTTATTGTAACTTGGCTATTTTTACCAGCCTATTAATTTATCTATACAAAAGTAATTTGAACTGACAATATTATTATCTATATTAGTAGCTGTTATACCGGGCTTCGTCCGGGCGAGGTTTACGATATCAATGTTTAGCTCATTCTAAATAGTTACACTCGAAAAACCCATCTTTTTTCCGTTCTGGTAGAGTTTTCTCGAAAAAGCGATGCAGTTTTCTTGGATTTTTTACTACCCTCGCCGGCGACTCAGGATCTTAAAAATCTATATTACCCTTTTCTCAAACTTTCAGCCTCCTCGCTCAAATAATAGTCTCAGATCTATTTTTACAGAACTAAGCTATCTCTTTTTGCAACTGGGTTAATGGTTGATTGACAAAAATAAAAGAGTATACAATATATATAAATATTTCCATTATCAAGGAAACGCCAAAAACACATTTCCTACATTATATCAGAGATTTTCAAACAGTTAGAACATCTCACAATCTTTGTAGTTAAATTTTATTGGGGAATTTCCTATTCCATGATACTTCAAATGAGACAATGCGTTTCTAGAATATTCAATTATTTGTTTGTCTGTTTGGTTCATTCGTTTTTTTTTTAATTTTAAAATCTAATAAATTAACTAAGTCACATTAAATTTTTAAATAATAATTGAGCGAGGATTTCTCTGAACAGTTTAAACATCGTGATCTTTACTTTTCACAAATTTATGTAGAATTTGCATTTTTCATAAAAAAAGCGTTGCAAGAGAATAAAGTAGAGTTGGGGAATAAACAACTTCACGATTAAAAAAATCACTGTGAGCAGCCGTCTATAATGATCACTGTGATCTGACAAGAGGTAACTACGTTCCAAAGTAACGTATATTGTTCCGTGTCACCGCAATCACGACGGTCGCTCCAACCGAGTAGCCGACGCAACGTCCGACTGAGTGTTTGCTCGGTCGAGATCGACGTGACAAAGTCACGATTTTTCACTGTGATTTTTGGGTAACTGGAATAACAGTCACTGTGATCACATAGTAACGACTTTTCCCATGTCTAGACTATAAAGTCGACGCATATCAGAAGTAAGTAGCTTACAACCGCGAACATAGACACGCCAGAAAACAAAATACGTTTGTCGACTGTTTTTTTTCTGTACACCGGGTGCATATTTTGTGATTAACATTCAACAATTTCATAGAAATATTTATTGAACATGTGTTGAACATTTGAAGAATCTGTTTTACAGCTGATGATATACATTTACTAAAGCGCGGGTCACACTAGGCTGCTGATCAGCAGCGGACAGAAGCACCAGCAAGCAGCGGCGGGCAGCCCGGTCACACTACGGCTGTTACTCGCTAGTCTACCGCGAGTAGTGGCTGCCAATCCGGTCACTACATCATGGAACATAAACCACGTGGTACGTGATCGTTTACATGTCCAATTTCACCAGCCGCTGATAAATACTCGCCGGCTGGCGGCGCCAGCGGCGAATTTTATGCTCACACCAAGCTGATTGATGGCTGACAGTAGCGGCTTCCACAACTCGCGGCTGGCAACCAGCCTAGTGTGACCCGCGCTTTACAGCTCAAAGTTTGTTTTTTTGTTGTATAGAAACAGTTACAAAAAAGCTTTGTTCCAACCTCTCTGCGAACAATAACAGTACAGTCCCAGTAATGCGCAGTAGCTAAAATGTATTTCAATACCGAGAGTTTTGTTTTAGCTACTGCCCATGACTGTGACGGTTCTGTTACCGTTCGCAGAGAGATTGGAACAGAGTTATAAATAGTCAATAATAATTAGTTATATTAACTGTATTTGAGCAGACGTTTAACCTCAATAAATGCATCAAATAAGGCTTCCTTATTAACAGAGAACAGGGCTGTACTCATATTACTAGTCTTATTTTATTTTTGACACAAAATTAATAAAACGAACTGGAATAATACGTGATATTTTGAGATAATTTGTAAATTTCTTGATTAATCTTTTGAATAATTTGTTACTGTATTAAAATTATAAATTGACTACACTCTTTAAAATAAATATAGAAACATGAAACTGTAAATAAAATTATTAAGTCTTGATGAAGTGAAAATAATGTTCGAAACGTTGGCCAGTAATCAAAATCATTAACTGTCCAAGAAACCTGCTAATTAACTACTAATTATCCGTAATGGGGTCGCCTCACATTTTTTTAGGGTTAAAACGTACATTGCAAATAAATTATTAAACTGGCTGAGAATTTTTTGGAAACTTATTGTTTAAGTTTAGACGTAATGCCGCTACAGAAGTGACGTGAATTATGTTAAGCCAATCACAGTTGGTCATATCCCGGCATCTAACTGCATTAAAGAAACCATATACCGAGCATAGGAATAAAATCGCAATCGAACCATTAGGGTGCAAACATACGCTTCTTTCTTTTTTTAAGTGGTACGAGCTCATTTGTTCTGATTGGCTAACGCCCCAGACAAAGACATAAGACTTCTGATAAAGAGAGATATACTCCATGCTAATATATATTGTCGGAATAACCAAGGAATTACTTCGCAGATATATTTTCGATAAGCTTTGTTGCCTTCGTTCGCTGCACATTAAATAAATAGACAATGCTTCATATAGTAATTATTATATATACATGAAAGATCTCATGCATGAAGACCATATAATTTTATTCTATATAGGAATAAAATCGCAATCGGACCGTTAGGGTGCAAACATATACCTCTGTCTTTTTTCACGCCGTAAGCACTGGCGTATCCAGGAGGGCAAAACAAACACGAGGGACCCGGCTTAAGAAAT
The DNA here is from genome assembly GCA_963575645.1 of Xanthostigma xanthostigma. Lineage (NCBI taxonomy): Eukaryota > Metazoa > Arthropoda > Insecta > Raphidioptera > Raphidiidae > Xanthostigma > Xanthostigma xanthostigma. The sequence continues at coordinate 9,101,803 of OY754469.1, read as the reverse complement.
TTCTAATTTGCTCCCTCCCGGGCCAAAAGCTGGGTACGCCCATGTTAACGTCATAGAAAAAGACAAAGTTTTTGAAACAGAGATACTTTATTCAGATTGAATGCAAGTACATCAACCAATCATATCGGAGAAATCAGGGAATTACATCGAAGAAAGAGACGCAGATATATTTTCGATACGCTTTGTTGCTTTCGCTCACCGCACATCAAGTAGATAGACAATGATTCATATAGTAAATTAAATATATGATGAAGACAATGTTTCCACAATTATTTTACCAGTATACTGAATAGTCTTACGAGGCAGCTGTAACTAGCACATATTTTTAAATTTATGAAGCGATGGGCGTTAATTTCACTGTGGGAAGCTCTCAGTGAATAGTGATCATGTTATTCGAAGCATAAATAGTTTGGCTTTCGTTCAGCCAACTTTTACGACTGTACCTGTCTACTATCATTTTTAGTTGATAAAACTTTCAATGAATCATTTATTTATTTTTTTTGTACAATTCAACGGAAATCGCGGGCAGCCTGGTATGTAATGATTAACCTTTGGATTAGACTGTCGTAGGTTCGAATCCCACCTTTGCTCGTGGAAGTTTTGCGATGTCGTTTTAATTTTATATAATTATGAAATTAATAAAAATGAATTAAATATTTGGAGGAATGTGTTACCCTGTTAAAAGTTTAATTTTTTCTACAAACTTTATCAATTTATTGTAAATAATGCATTGGAGCTAGGGTGCCAGGTTTTCGGCTTTAGCCGGACATGTCCCGCTTTTTACGGTCGTGGTAGGCCAAATATTTACATGTCTGGCTTTTGATCTGTGTACTTTTAATTATAGACTTTTTGATATTTTTCAAGAGTTTGAAATTGTTATTTTTTAATAAAGATCTTTTTATTTTTGTCCAAAAGAATGGATATATTTTTGATTTGGTTAACGAAAACTTTTAATTTATTGTATTTTGTCTGCTTGTTTTTTTTTGTAATTTATCTACTAATAGTCTACAGAAGACTGAAAATTTTTTACTTCATCAATATCATAGGTATAAATTACAAATGATGATACTGCTTGTTGAATGTTGTTAATATTGTAACAAAACTGTGATGTTCGGCTTTAAAAAGGTATGTTTGGCTTTTAAAAAAGATATGTCCGGCTTTTAGGGTAAAATGTCCGGCTTTATACAGCGCCGAGTCCGGCTTTTGTATTTTAAAGCCCTTCAACCCTAATTGGCACACAAAATACACTATTTTGTGGACAGGGTTTGGCATTGCGACCCGGTTTTCGATATTGTGATTTGTGACTGCAAATCAGGAAAAAAATAGGTTTGTGGTGCGTACAGAGACAGAGCTCTGCGCCCCATATACAGACATATAAAACACATGTTCGTTAAAAATAAACCGGCATGCGTTCGACAGCGTCACTGGACCTCGTACTTACCGTCACAATGGCGATGGGTACACAAAACTCTTCAGTTCATACGCAAGTTAGTCTCAGCTGACAGTTAAGTAAGGTAGTTCACTCGTGAAACGGCTATACTTATTGTAGTGTAGGGTTAATAAAAGTGCCTTATATTTAATTTAAAGTAATGAAATTTTTTATCCGACTTGTAAATAATTTAATCGATTCTTACTTTTAAATCAAAACGAAAGACTAACTTTAATCATATCATATCATATTAATTATTATTAATATTATAAATGCGAATGTAAGTTTGTTTGTTACGCTTTCACGCAAAAACTACTTAACCGATCATCATGAAACTTTGCACATACACTCTTGAAGGTATTAGAAGTAACATAGGATACTTTTTATTAAAAAAAAAAATAAAAATTTTTTACGAAAAATAAGAAAGGGTTGAAAACATTTTTTGGGCCCAAAAATACCGAAAAATTTCTCCGAATCGTTTCAAAATTGAAATTTAACCGTTTAGTAATGATTAAAATGTGCTATTAAAATTTCATTAAAATCGGCCCGACAGGACCGGACTTACAAATTTTATGAAAACGAAATATTATAAATGCGAATGTAAGTTTGTTTGTTACGCTTTCACGCAAAAACTACTTAACCGATCATCATGAAACTTTGCACATACACTCTTGAAGGTATTAGAAGTAACATAGGATACTTTTTATTAAAAAAAAATAAAATTTTTTTACGAAAAATAAGAAAATTGTTTCCCCTGATATGCATGTCAAAAGTCGATTTCCATCTCAATCGCGGGCGTAGCCGCGGGTAGCGGCTAGTATTCTATAAATGCGAATGTGAGTTTGTTTGTTTGTTACGCTTTCACGCGTAAACCGCTGAACAGATTTCGATAAAATTTGGCAAGGAGGTAGATTGCATCCTGAGGAAGGACTAGGGCTTCACACGAGAGCGAGATTTTTCTCGTCTCGTCTCGTTCTCGTCTCGGAAAAGCGAGACGAGACGAGACGATACGTTTTGGTAAATATTTTGGACGATACCGAGACCACATACAGTGCAACCCGAGAGTCTCGTTTATGGTCTCGTTAAATTTTTTTTTATGAAGTTTTTATTGGAAAAATTAGAAAAGGTCGAAATAAAAAACAATATATTTTACAAAATATAAAATCTGGTGACCATCTGTGACATATTTTATAGTAAATTTAAAAAAAACTCAACAGAGTATGATTTTTTCACATTCTTACTTCAACTTGTTAACACTTCTTATTGTAACGTATCTTTTATCATAAATATTTATCCTTGCAAATTTCTATATCTTAAAATATCTGTAAAATAAAAAAAATTATGTATATGTTCAAATATTTCTATATAATAACGTAATAAATATAGCTTTAAAAAACTACTTATTATTATTTATTATTTAGTTTATATAATGTATACTATCATTATTTAAAATTAAGCGAGACGAGACGAGACATCTGGTAACGAGACGAGACCGAGACTTGAACGAGACTGAATTTTCTAGGGATTGAAGAGACCGAGACGAGATTTTTGATAGTCTCGTCTACTCTCGTCTCGTGTGAAGCCCTAGGAAGGACATAGGGTACTTTTTGTATCAAAAGAAAAAACTGAAGGGGATGAAATAAGGGATGAAAGTTTGCATTATTTCTCAAGTTAGGGATATGAACATTCATATTTAGGCTTTTGGTAAGAAATAAAGGATTCCGTATTTCGGCGTTTCTGTAAAATTATCCCTTAAGAGGGTAAAATAGGGGATGATTTTAAAATTCACACGTAATATATATATACCTGTAGCACGCCAAAACTGCTGGCCATATCAAAGTGTATAATCATTATCTTTTAAAGTGGTACGGCTCCACTACTGTTGTCGCTGTCCCGTTTCATTACAATCGCGTGCGGAGCCACGGGTAGCAGCTAGTACATAAAAAAAATTCACTTACACAAAACTTTGGAAACTTTATTAACTCACTAATATTACACACTTTAATTAAAAGTACATGTTTTTGCAGAATTTAAAATCATGTCTATATAATCTACTATACTGTTTTATTACTAACACCGCAGAGCAATCGATAAAAACTGATTACAAAATTATAAAAATTTTATAGTAATTACATAATTATTGATCAACGTTTGTACCATTCAATGACATTTAATTCTCCAGTGGCGGATATAGTTTTTTTACTAAAGCTGTCACATTTTTTCCTCGAAATGAACCTGCCGATTTTTTCATGTTTTAGATCATTTAAACTCATCTGTTTCCATTTCGGAATCGCCTGTATAAGTACCTACTACATTATGTAGTGCCTTGTACTAAATTGCTGATTTTCGCATAGATGTTTTCAATATTTTTGACAGTTCGATTGTAAAACAAATTTCGTTGAATTGGTTGTTTATGAATATCACAAATCGAGCCTATATTATTTTGATGTGTGATTATAGGCTTAGGTTCTTAGATATATAGTGTGCTTTAATCATTTCTCGAGTAGGAGGAATCAATTAAAGTGACTTTTACCGAAGTATGTGTGCCAATTTAAAAGTAGTACTGTGTACGAAAAACCTTCACTCAGCACACTGCCATTCGCTTCACGCAATGCCGGAAATTTAACTCGAACAAGTTCATTTAAAAATTCTGTTATTTTTTGTAACTTATTTTTAAAAAATGCTTGTTTGGGGAGTTAAAAATGTTTGTCGCAAAATTACATTGGCCATGACAGATTTTTGATTTTTTTTATGTCCATCTTTAGTGCTGCGAAACCCCAACATTTTTTCGTTAGTACTTAAAAAAATGTCAGCTATGAGCATTTTTATACAAGCGATTTAACTTAACGCTCAGTTATTGCCTATATTAAAAATTAACACATTTTTTAAGCACTAACGAAGTAATTTTGGGGTTCCCCTCCGTTCCGCTGTATCACTTACCGTTTCGAAGATGAATCCTTTTGAAGCGCTTTTCTGGAAAGTCCGGAATACGTATCGGATACGTTTCAAAATCGGTATGCCAACAAAAAACGACGTTCTAAATTCAATGTGAGCACCCGGAGGTGTGTATCTGTTATCGTTTGGGAGATAGAGCCTCTCAAAAAAATTGTATAAATTGAAAACATGTTTAAAAGATCACCGATTGCAGCACTCACGGTTAACATAATTATAAAATCCAAAATATTTGTTGGAAACCGTGGGCAGAGGCTGATCTACATATGGGCAAATAGGGCTCAACTCCTGGGCTCTCAAGTGTCAAGAGCACACAGGAATTAATTTTTGGGTAATTTTGACAATTTTTCGGGTGGATTTTGACAACACTTTCGACAAATTAGGACCCAGTGAACGTCAATAAGGTTCCGAAAAACCAAAATTCGCCCCAGCCCGTGGACAATCCAACTTGACGTACGTGGTTTAGATCAGTGATGTCAAAGATACGGCCCGTGGGCCGCATCCGGCCCTCAAGCAATCTCAATACGACCCGCGACCAGAATCTATCCAGTGATTTCCAATCTATTCTGAAAATAACTACCTCAAATATGACACCTGACATCAATGAGCTTATCAAAAACAAGAGACCTCAGGTGTCTAGATCCTCAAGCTCAAGATAATTTACCCTTGTTATTTACCTTTATACTAAATAAAGATTTTAATTTAGTGTGTGTTTTAGTTTTGACGTGATAACGTCTTATAAATTGATGAAAACACCAGCTGCACGCACGAAAAAGTGTAATGCCGTAACGTTCCGCCTGACCCTGTGCGTGCAAGCGAGAGCGCAGTATAACCGATAGAGAAGCACGATCGGCGTCGGCTTGTAGGCATTTCACTCTTCTCGCGTGACGTCAGAGAGTAGTGTGCGTTCAACATTTTTTTCGGCTGTTCCAGCGAAAGCTACATCTGACAGATGGCCTTTGTTTTATAAACTGTGGAAATTAAGACTTAAAATCAAGATATCTATAATAAAAATGTCATAAATTATCGAATTTTTAAAGCAATTTTTCAGATAATACATCGTTATTTGTTCGTTTTTGCACGGATATTTTTTGTGTCATATAATTATTACCGATTCATCCAAGCCAAAGTATAACTGAACACGCGATAATGGATCTGCATTTCATAACAGCAGATAAATTATACGGTTTGTTAACAAATATATAATATATACATTCTTTTAAATATCTTATAATTGCTTAAAAATATGTATTTTGCTTTGGTTGATCAAATTATTAGTCGGTAAAAATATAGTTTGACAGCTACTAAAATTTAGGTCATGTATTATTAAATATGATTTTCGAGCGGAATACGTTATCACGTAAAACTATCGTCCGTAAACCGACTTTACAGACAACCAATATTTTTAATTTAGAGTCTGGCCCGCTAACATATCCTAAATCTTATAAATGACCCTTTAGAAAAGTCAGTCTGACACCCCTTGTTTAGCTTGAGCTGATCATGTTCTCATGAAAGATAGTTAAGATAGTGATGGCAATTTTAAACCTGGTAAGAGAATGAATTCAAAAAAATAGATCTGATTTGTTTAATAAGTATATCAAGTATTTATGATGTGTTTTTTTGCGTCCGCGCCAAGTTTATAGCCTTGAAGAATTGTTACGAAGTACGTACGCGCATGTCAATTTTATTTTAAAAAAGAACGCTTCCAATGAACGCCGCGACGGAGCGCTCTGTCTGAATTGCCGTACGCTTTTCATTTTTCACACAAACAGAAGACGGTGTAACCATTTTTGGTTATTGACGTACTTTATATTTGATACAAAACAGTTTGCTCATTAAATAGTTATTTTTAATTTTGTTGATAATTATTGTCTTTAAGAAAATTAGTGACCGTTGAATTTTTAAATGTGAAGAAAAGTGTATTTTTAATCGAAACATTTTTATTTCGAATCTGATGGGACAATAATTTTATTGTGTTTTAAATTTTACGTGTTCCGATTAAAATATGTGCGTCTAAATTCGGTTTTGAATATTTAAATATAATGGCCATAGAATACGATTTTTTTCCAATAAACCAGTCGCCTAAAAGGCATATGATTATAATGAAAAATATGAAAATCAAAGCGCTGAAAATTACATTTGGAATTTTAGTAACTTTCTTCGGATTTTTGTTAATTTATCTAATGTATAATTTTAGAAATATCGAAGAAGGTTATGTAGAGGATAATATATCATTTGAAATTTAGAAAAACAAATAACTAGTTTATTAAAATGAAGTCAAAATTAAATTGAGGTCAGATTCTTACAATTGAAAACATAAATCGGCCATACGCTCAGCCCTGACAACTAATGGCATTAAATAAGGCCAGATTCCACAACGAAATGGATGCTATTCGGTCGCAAATATTTTTCGCATTTCTGCCAAAACTTTATAAATGTTTTCCCTTTCACATTTATTAATAAAATCTTTCTTAGATTATCTTTGTTAACAAATTTTGCCTTTGTATTAAAACCAAAAACTATTTGTTCTGTTTTCTGGAATAAAATTCTATATTAGTGATTTTTCAAACAAGCGTTCTGGCGTTTTATAAATTATTAAAAATGTTAACAAAATACATTTTTAAATAGCTGTAGTATTAAAAATAGTGCCTGATTTTTAAAAATTTCGATATCTACTTATAACTGAAAGACAAAAAAAAATGTAATTACAATATTAATAAAAATTTTTAAAACTTTTAAGAAAATTATTTTTCGATGACCTACCACAAAAACAATTTCTGAACACTTTTGTTTTTGTTCAAGGCACTCAAAAATGTTTTCAATTTCGTTTATTGGTAATAAATGTACACTACAACAATTTTAAAATTAATATTTTATTTACAAAATATACAAAATAATAATATAATAAACATCGCAAAACATATTTATTTAGTATAGGTACCTACAACGGTACAGAATGCGTGAAACCCCACACTTATAGGTGCTTATATATTTATTCAGCTATTGATTTATTTCATATTATTATTATTATAAATTATAATCTATTTTTGGTATGATTGATTTTTATTAGTAGTACAGTAGGATTTCGATTACACGGACTGACCTGGTGCCGCGAACAATAATGCGAATTTTTAATACGCGTTTTTCACGTATGAAAAACGTAATATAAAAATGTACTTACACGCTCCCGATTGTATTATTGATTCGAGGTTATTTTTTCGGGGTCAAATTAAAGTTAGTGGTATGAAATAGTGTCTGATCGAAATTTCGTTTTCGGTTTCGGCTTAGTTTCGGCAAAAAAAACTGGTTTCGGCTGCCCATCCGGCCAAAACCGAAACTACATTCGGGAGGTTTCGCGCTAAAATGCGGTGCAGCTGCGAGCGACGAAGTGTCTTTTATGCCTCCGCGCTCCCCGTTTTTTTATGTTTGAGAGAAAACTCTTTTTATTTTGATACTTTCAATTGGAGTATTATTTGCATTAAAAATATTTATTTAGTTGTTGTATTTGGTAGGTAGGTACTTATTAATTTTAATTTTATTGTAGTTCGTTAACAAGAGTACCATACAAAATGACCAAAGTTTAGAAGAAATAATTTTGTTCTTAAGATGAAAGAGTGTTCTCTTTTTTTTTTTTTGTTCTGCGTACCTACTATTATGTAAAGACTTTTTACTAAAAAGTTATTATTTGTAGCTTTTATTTTATTTCACAATACTAAAAAAAAAGTATATTTATTTGTGCTTTTTGAAATAAGGGGGGGTAATAATATGATATGATAAGTTAATGATCAGTTAAAATATCAGAAGCTAAATGATTAATATGTGATTAATTAAAAAACAAAACACAGACTAATTGCGATAATGTTTACTTGATTTTTCCCACGAAAAAATGAAGTTTCGATTTCGGCCGAAACTGAGACAGAAGCCGAAATTCGGTTTCGGTTTCGGCCGTAAAAACTAGTTTCGGTCGGACACTAATCACAAATTATTTTCGTAAACATTATGAGAGGTACTTATATCTTTTTCATTGACGTAGCTATTATAGCGCTTGTTTAGTGCAGAAATGAGGTTCCACTGTACTTAAATGGCAGTAAAGAACTTAAAGGTAGGTAAGTAACACTAATAAATATAAAACTACAAATAAATAAAAATCACAAAAGCAAAAAATATAAAAATTAAGATAAGACATTAAAATATATGTAATTTACATTGTTTGTATATAAAATGCTTTCCAAAGCTTTGCGGGGTAGGCCGCTGCACACGACTGCAGCTGAACTGGCAGTCGCAACAAAACTATCTGCAAATCAAGGTTACCAACGAGCATCGAAGACAACATCACATCATACAGTGCAATAGTACGTACGCCTGGAATTTAGCAGCGAAAACAGGCAGTCAACCCAGCTGCAAAATCAGCGTCGTGTGCAGCGGATTTTCTATGGTTTTAAAATTACTGCAACTCGACAGAATATTGCAAAAAAAAAATTAAAGCAAACCTCTTATCTGAAACTGAATTTAATCACAGATAAATAAGTCAAATCGTATTCACTGAGTCTAATTAAAATTAATCTTAGTTTAAGATTAAACTAAGCGTTTAGTTGCCAAAAGATGACTACGTACCTACTATCGAATTAAATTTTTTTTGACATTTTGCCATTTATCCAATTAAAATTTAGCAGAAATTCGAGGAAATATTTTTGTATCCACTGATACCTAACCCAGCCCCGGATCTGGTGGCAAACCGGGGCACCCGCCCCGGTTGGCAGTTCCAGGGTGCAACAAAATCATAATATAATATGACTAATAAACAATGAGAAAGATTTAATTAAATACTTGCAATATTATATTCAAAATCAATCCGATAAAGTCCATATGCAGTATATTATTTCACTGAATTAGTGAAAGCATAATAATATTAAACGATTATCGTCATAATATTTTTTTAGAAGGCTTATATATAAGAAAAGTGACATTTAAATTTTTCTTATATATAAGCCTTCTAAAAAAATATTATGACGATAATCGTTTAATATTATTATGCTTTCACTAATTCAGTGAAATAATATACTGCATATGGACTTTATCGGATTGATTTTGAATATAATATAATATGGTTGAAACATTCCAACCATTATACATGTGTGAGTTTTTTTAAGAAATTTATCTCAAACGCTGGAGAGAGGGGGCGCCATTGTCAAGATTCTGACCCGGTGCAAAAAAATCGTAGATCCGGGGCTGACCAAACCATGGTGAAATTCATAGAGGCAAATCAGACTTCACAGATTTTCACAAACTTTGTCACCCCTTGGAAACTAGACTTTTAAAAGAGCGCACACTTGTCAAGCACAAACCAGCAAATTTTAGAACAGGTTTCGCAATGGGAGGTACACATTTTGCAGCTTTCAAGTAGTCTAGATTGGTCCAGCACGGCTAGACATAAATTGTAGACGGCCGTTGCTGGTTGCTGATTTTGGTCTAATGTGCGCTACTTCGTTAAATAACACGGTTACCTTCAAGAACAGATTTTTTTGCTCCGTGCAATGCTGGACGTGCAGGTTCATGCTTGACTATGCTTTTTTTTAATAGAAATATATCAATTATATATTATATTATTAATTTTCTATGCTAGATTAAAATTAAAAAATCTAAAAATATTTTGGAAATATAAACTGATATAATATATGACTTAGATTCATTTCAGACAAATTACGAATAAAAATAGAGTAAAGTTCTATGTTACGTTTCAAAATTTATGTTTAATTCAGTTCTGATTGTTAGTGTTAATTTACTAGAACTAGAAATATCTTTGAAAAACATATTGGAATCGCGAGCACTTTTATACTTGAATATATCTTTACGTAAAAAACAATTAAATCTTTCATTAAAAGTAGTCTTTACAGCGTGAACAGAAATTATTGCCATTCTTTTTTCAAGATATTGAAGATTGCAGACCTTCAATTATCCCGAGTCAACAGAAAAAGATGGACACATTTCCTGTTCTGAAAAGTTGACGACATGTTACAAAAATATTCATTGCTTTAAAATAAATTAAAATTACGTTCAGCTTTTTTATTATTTTTTTTTTTGGTTTTGTTATTTTTTTATATAAAAATAAAATTGACAAAATAAAATAACCATATCACGAATTACAACTCGTACTATAACGATTGTTAAAATTAAATTTGGTATACCGGTTTCTGGGTACAGGTCATAAATTTTTTAATTTTCTTGTTTTAATGTAAGTTTTGACAACATTTCAATAAAAGGAGAATTGCTGTTTCTTACACGATTTTTTTGAAGTGAAAACTTCTTTAGCGGCGTTGTACACTTTTTTTTGTAATGGGTAAATAATGTTAAACTCGCGTCAGATCGTCAGACCTGATTGTACCCAGTTCTCACTCACTAAGGTTTGACTGTATATTTTTATACAACGCTAGACATCTAGCGTTGAAATATCGTACATAAAAATGCAATCTATGATACAAACCATTTTGATCCAAAATTCGTTAATATTTAAGTTTTCACTTCCGCCGACACTCCCAGAGTGCAAAGGGGTTTTTTTTATATAGGAAATGGCTCCAACTTGTACATTTTATCACACATTCGCTCATGGAAATTCATATATTATATAAAAATTAATTGCTGTTCGTTGGTTAGTGCATCATTTGAAAACGGCTCGACAGATTTGGTTAATTAATTAAAAAAAAATGTTTTTAACAGATTTTTAGCGAAATAAAATTTGGAAAAGTTGCCCGGAATACGGTGGAGCCGAGATAAATATCTACTATTTCTATCTATTAGTTTTCTATCTCAATGAATAGAATGCGCCATGTAGAACTTTATAGGTCTGTGGTTTTGACCATCTTATGTGCTATGTGCAAAGTAACGGCTGTTCTGCACTGAGTTTAACAGGTAGGTAAAGAAGTTTTAATAAATTATTATACCTATCTACTTAAGTTATAAAATAAAATATCATTCTCTTATCATTATATGCATCCTTTTAAAGTCTATAATATTTATCAAGAATAGGCGTTCAAATATCTTTTCAATGTTATTTAAAATTTGTAAACACATTGAAAACATTTTTTTAAAAGTATACCTAAATAATTAAAAACTGTTCCATATTTTTAGTGCCGACGCCTTAGGTATTTTTTTTTTTTATTTTATGACGTTGCATCGCTGCGTGAAACTTGCCCTTTTTGGGTTAATTTATTTTTAATTTTTAAAATACATTATAGGTGGCAACAACTTATTTTGTTTAATGCTCCAACCAAGGGCGTAGATATTTTTTTCTGGGTGGGTAAAGCAAAAAAATCAATATTTTTTAAAGTTTTATTAATATCACACAAGAATACTCACGAAGGAAGGTGTTAAGCCAAATATTAATTCTCAAACTAATTTTACAATTATTTTTCAAGAAGTATTTCTAAATTTTATTTTGACGTGATAACGTCTTATAAATTGATGAAACACCGGCTGCACGCACGAAAAAGAGTAACGTTCCGCAAGCGAGAGCGCGATATAAGCGATAGTCTCTCTCTTCTCGCGTGACGTCAGAGAGTAGTGTGCGTTCAACATTTTTTTCGGCTGTTCCAGCGAAAGCTACATCTGACAGATGGCCAGATAAATTATACGGTTTGTTAACAAATATATAATATATATACATTCTTTTAAATGTCTTTTATAATTGCTTAAAAATATGTATTTTGCTTTGGTTGATCAAATTATTAGTCGGTAAAAATATAGTTTGACAGCTACTAAAATTTAGGTTATGTATTATTAAATATGATATTCGAGCGGAATACGTTATCACGTAAAACTATCGTCCGTAAACCGACTTTACAGACAACCAATTTTTTTTAGTTAGGTATTCGTAATATTTTATTATGGCCTGGGGGGGCGGCTAATTACCCCCTTTACCCCCCATATCTACGCCCTTGACTCCAACTGTATATGCCAATAATATTTATATATCGGGGGTGGCTTGTCTACTACTACGTAAATTATATTTTGAATATGATGGTTCAACAACAGATAACGGCTTACGTTCAGATTTTTTACGACTAGAGATTTTACTTTGCTTATTATAAATTTTATTTTCTTTTGGGGTTGAGCTTCGGTTGCTATCAGTATCATATTTATATTCTTCATCTATTGAAGGTAATAAATCGTTAATTTTGCTCGAAATTAATTCATCAAAAGAACTGCATTTCTCCGAAACAATTTCTCTATCCTCCGATAACCTTGAACTCGAAATTATTCTTTCAGTATCAGTATCCCTTTCGACCGATTCTCGAACTTTCAATTCTTTCAGTGAGCTACACAATTTATTGGCAAAACTAGTTCTAGCCGTGATGCTTCTAACATCCACGTTCGAACTATTTCTATGGGTTAACGGTGTTTCATTTATGAGTGAATAATCACCAGTATTAACTGGCGTTTTGTCCCTTACATTTCTAAGTTTTTCTAGTCGTTCAAATATTTCTGAGTTTTGTTCTTTGATATTTAATAACAGTTCATGATTGATATGGTGGTAATCAAAATATCTGTAGGCCGTTATAATTAATGACAAAAAACATAAAAACACGAAGAATTTCCTGCATAACCAAACATAATAACTCAAATCTTCGCTGATGTTATTAATATAAGATTCTGGATTATTTCCAATAATTAAATTACAAATGAATCTTTCAAATGTTGCATTAATAGTTAAGATTACATAAATAAGAACTCTAGCTTCTGATACCCGTTTAGGAGATGTTAAAATAGTAGCAACAATTATCGCAACGATATAAAATATTAATGTATCAAACCAAGACACTTCTCCTACTACCCAAGATTGTAAAGCGCTCAAACGCTCAAAAATATCAAACAATAAACGTTTCTGTTCTAGCGTAGATGTTCTGAATTCATTCATAATGTGATCCATACTATTTTTCGATTCATCTAATATATTCGTTAAAGACATACCTTGTTCTAAGAGATCACTTTGAATAGAAATGCTTTTTTTCTGTTGTTGTAGCAATTTCTCCTGCATCTCACCAGTTTCTTCGAGTTTTTGTGCGACGCGATTTGATTGTGTAGATAGCATATGGATCGAGTGTTCAGTTTCTTCGAGCCACATTTGATTACGCAGAAAAAAGCACATGTTTTGAGTATGTGTGTAAAATTCTGTATAAACATTGAAAGCACGATCGCTCATGCTGTTAATGCAAATTGCACGTATCGACGGTTTTTCGTCCACGTGGCAATCGTACATTTCGTGGCCGGACATTTGCAAAAAACAGTTGGTGAATTGCAGGGCCACAATACTTTGGGTGTCTTCTGACAAAGCCCTACAGCCATCGTTTAAGAATTTCACGCTGTCTTGCCAGCATTTCCCATACTTTGGATTTTTACCTTTTTCTTGCAATATCTGTTAAAACACAGTGATTTAATTCTTAGTTTTAATTTAATAATTATAGAAATACAACAAAAAATAACGATATTTACTTGATACTGTATTTTCCCGGCTTCAATCATATCTTGTGTACTTTCGCCATAAATAATATCTTCTACGGCAAAAACACAAAAAAAACATGATATTAAAACAGCGGATGCCATTCGTAACTGCATGCTTCGTTAACAATTAAAAAAATTTGGTTTATTTGCATTCAAACTAAACTGTTGTTTGACCCAGTCTCATAGTAAACAATTTTATAAGGTTATGTTTATGTAACTGACGAGTCTAAACTGAAGTTTGTAGATTTTATTCCTGAATAGTGAATTCCCCCGTTTATACAAATCTCTACTGAGGCAAGGGCTGTGCTAACACCCGACTAAAACTTGGAAATTTCAATCAACGATAAAATGTTTATGGAAACGGCATTGGAGGTGGAACGACTTTGGGAGAAACTTATGAAAGCTAAAAAATTTACATTGTGGAGTATTAAACGTGTTAGTTTACAATTTTGGGGAGCTTACCCCCATTTAATCGCTGCATGGTGTATAAAATTATTTAAGTTTTATGTGCAGTGTAACAGCGAGGGAATCAATCATAAATAGTTATTAATCAATTGGGTACCTCCTATAACAAATAAAAATCCCTTTTTTTTACATCTATATAAATATTTTATTCAAAATAATGTACATTTTATTAACAATTTATTTTACTGAATAAAGACTTTTAGATACCGATTTTTTATGAAAATATGCGGCAAAGATTGGGACGGTATATTATTGTCATTCCATGTTATTTGATATTTTCTATTTGAAAAAAATCTTATAATTAAATAAATAATTTTATTTTACATTTAAATAGCTAGACATTTTAAAATAAAACTAAAAGTTTATTACATCCATAGTTCTAGAAGTCAAATATTTTTGAGGAAATTTAAAAAAATTATTTTGAAGCTTTAGGCGATAAAAATAAATAGTTATAAAATGCATTTAGCAAAATATTAGTCATTTATTTAACTATAAATTAATTTGTGTTAAATAAAGTTCATCAAAAAGTACGCTTAAATATTTATAGAAAATGTTAATATTACATTTATTTATTGAAAATATACGAAATACTTTTGATCTTATTTAAAGAAATTTAATTATAAGAAGTTCCGTACGAGTTCTTTAACTTTAATCGCAATCATACCTCCTAGAAAAATACAAATCCGATATCTCGTCACTGCTTTCTAGATTAATATGGATCCCCATTTTAAGAGCACGTGCTCTCATACCAAATAAACTCGTAATTTCGTGAACTACCTGCAGGTACTTATTTCTTTAATGGTGCGTCGCAAAATACATCACTACCTGGGACTAGACAATTTCGAAGAAAGAACAAGGCAGCTCGATAGGATAGATACATAAGATAGGCGTCCCTGCCCAAATAATTGTGCAGAAGAATAAAATCAAAACCATTTTCTTTAAACTAGGCATTTTTTGTAGATAATAAAATATTTTCATTATATTTACATCGTTGGCTGCCATTATAAATAGTATAAATACACAAAATGCGAGCTAGCCTTGTCTTTATGCTGGATCCACATTATGTAGCGAATACGCCAGTGGCGTAACAAAAAAAGTGACAGGACAGGCAAAATGCCACGGGCCCCGGGTCGGAGGAGGCCCCCGGCCTGACAGAGCCGTCAGCACAGGAGGATCCTAACATTTATTATTAGAACATTAACTCTTTGCCACGGACCTCAAACGGTATAGTTACGCCACTGGAATACGCCAACGTTGGCGATGTGCTACGTTTGCTGAACTTATGTGCCCGTTCAATGTTTGTCTATGGCACGCCGTTTTACTATTATATAGTAAAATATTTTTCCAAAAATTATAAAAATATTTAATAATTTTAATTTCAGAAAAAAAATTTGAGTGAATTTTTTTTATGTGGTGACATAATAAAAATTTAATATGTATGACATAATAAATATAGGTACATTATTTTTATGTCATGACAAAATTAAATGCGTATACATAGGAAGAGATAGGAAAAACGACGAATTATAATTATGTCATGACATAAAAATAATGTATTATTATTAATACATGACATAATAATAATGTATTTTTATTCACACCACATAAAAAAAAATTCACTCAAAATTTTTTTTCTGAAATTAAAATTATTAAATATTTTTATAATTTTTGAAAAAATATTTTACTATTAAATAGTAAAACGGCGTGCCATAAAAGTATTTATAATTATTTTTATGTCGCAAGATAATAAAAATACATTATTATTATGTCATGACAATAAAAATACATTATTTTTATGTCATGACATAATTATAATTCGTCGTTTTTCCTATCTCTTCCTATGTATAAGCATTTAATTTTATGTCATGACATAAAAATAATGTATTTTTATTATGTCATGACATAATAATAATGTATTTTTATTATGTCACCACATAAAAAAATTCACTCAAAATTTTTTTTCTGAAATTAAAATTGTTAAATATTTTTATAATTTTTGGAAAAATATTTTACTATTAATTAAATAGTAAAACGGCGTGCCATATTTGTCGATGTATGCCGAACGTAAAAGTTAACAAACGGAAAAGAACGACACACGACGGTTTTCAAAAGCACCGATTGACCGAATCTGTACGAGATGAGCTATACGAGAAACTATGCGCGGTCGCAAGTTGCAAAGGCTACGTTCAGACAGTTCAACAACTGTAAATACATTCATATCGTTTGATTGTTACTTTTCCGTGTTACGTTTGTTTATAATAATAAAAACCATGGAGATAGAAGTAACTAGAGTACGCTAGTGCGTATGCTTGCCATAAGTGAAAGTATCGTCAGTTAAGAAAGAGAACGCTGCAGAAAACCATAAATTTGTTTACTCAAATCAGCATTGTTTTGTAACATTAGTTGCCATAGAGATAAGGAACTGTTCTCTCTCTTAATTGCAGACACGTTCACTGCTCTTTCGCGTACTCTATTGTTATGATAAAAACACTACGCCATTAAAATATAAATTCGAAAGATGGATGTGTTGATAGAGTCTTTCGAAATTGACTTTGAAGACGTACGTAGATCAGAAATCCATGTCCCAATTAGATAATTCGTCTGGAGGTATGTCGTTATCCTTAGCATAACAGTCAAAATTGGACGAGTCACAAGGTCCTCGGACAGGTTGGATCAAAGGCGCTTGCAACGTCCTGGCTTTTAAACCGTCCCAATCAAATCCTTGAAACCATCTATAATAATATTAACAATAAAATTTATTAGTCGAATCGGTTCTACTTAACGACATAGCTATCAATGAAGGGTGCTATTTTGTTAAAAATTAAAATAAAATTAAGGTAGTTTTGAAGCCAAATGACTTAAACTTGACCCTACATTTTTTATATTTATTCAAAAGATTATAATTAAAGACGCATACAGAAAAAGAATCAGATTTTTTTACCACACCGTTTAAGAGATATAATTAATTAAAGTTATGCTAAAATACACGAGCCGTTATAAGTGTCCTTGTTCAATAACTCCGGAAATTGAGGGTTTGTAAAAAATTGACAAACTCGACCCCACTAAAAAAAGCTTTTTAATGGATAGAACGATGTCTGAAATACACACTGCAAAAATTTCAGAATAATTTACCACATAATTTTGATTTTATTAATTTATTAATACTGACATGTGGCCTCTATCTCTGTTGTTGTAGTGACAGTGACTAGTGACAGCTGAGTACTAATCAATTAATATTTTATTAATTACATTACTATAATTATTTAATTATAATTCGCATTAAATTAAATCAAATAAATTTTGATGTGAATTTCTATTAATTATTATAGCATGATATGGGTAATTATTTGAGGAAAAAAAAGAAAAAAAAAGTCATTTATTTGACTTGGGATTGCGGCTCCCAAACTACCTTAAGGTATAATATTAAAAAAAAAAATGTTAACCGTCGCGGGAATGTTTGCCACTCTAACACACACACAGACGAGCACCAACACACAGCTGTCCAACGTATACATACATCAAGCGCAAATGAAACATAACATGTTCCAGTTGCACGGTTTTATTCCCAACCAAACGCGCCATTAGATGTTTCACATAAAAAAATAAGACTGCATCAATGCTGTTGAGACTAGTGATGTGCCGGTGCGTTAAAATTGTATATCCGCGGATACGGAACTGAATACGGATATTTGGTTTCAAGATCCGCGGATACGGATACGGATCTTAACTTTCTTAGAGTACGCGGCGGTAAATATTGCACATCGACCTTTGGAAAGAGACTATCTGTTATGGGAAAAAGTTATTGACCTCTTTAAGAGTTAACTCTCATAACAGATTGTCTCTTTCCAAAGATCGATGTGCAATATCTCATTATAAAGATAGTTTTTTAGTACCTTTGAGTTATGTACTATCGGTATGGTACTCACTACGATAAATGTTTGCAATATAAAGGTGCCAAATACGATTTTAAAAAATAAAAAATAATCTGAATGGAATTTAACAGTTTTTCATTATTACCTACCTAATCACCTATATATATGTATATAAAATTTCATCTATGAATTGAAAATTAATAAGGTAAAAGATCCGCCAAAAACTAACGGATACGGATCCAGATACGGATATCCTGCACATCACTAGTTGAGACTAACATTGTAAACAAATATCTTACTTGTGTTTTTTGATGTCCTGTATACCACCTCGCTGGTAACCGAGACGTTCGGCTGGTGAGTCTCTACACAGTCGTTTGATAAGACTTTGAGCTGCCCTAGTAATGTGTTTGGGGAAGTCAATCATGTCGATCCCTTTCAATATTATGTTATATGTTTTCATTGGATCGGATGCAGTGAACGGAGGCCTAGAAAAGAAGTTGCACCGCTAGTCTCTTACTTAACTTTTTGAAGTTGGTTAACAAGAACCGAGAACAACTCAATGCAGAAGTAGAAGATTTGATTTATAATATCGAGCTAAACCATATATCTATTAAATTAACTGTATGAATCATTGCCTATCTACTCAATGTGCGGTGAGTGAACGCTACAAAGCGTATCGAAAATATATCTGCGTCTCTTTCTTCGATGTAATTCCCTGATTTCTCCGATGATAGGATTGGTTGATGTATTTGCATTCAATCTGAATAAAGTATCTCTGTTTCAAAAACTTTCTCTTTTTCTATGACGTTAACATGGGCATACCCCGCTTTTGGCCCAGGAGGGGGCAAATTAGAAATTTCTTAAGCCGGGTCCCCCTCCTGGATACGCCAGTGCTTACGGTGTAAAAAAATACAGAAGTATATGTTTGCACCCTAATAGTTCGATTGCGATTTTATTCCTATGCTCAGTATAGAATAAAAGTATATTATGAGCTAAACGAAGATCTTTTAAGATGGCAGTCTGTAGAAATGTAAGTAGTTGTCGAGCGTCTATAATCAACTACCTATCTCTTAGTATGATTATTAAAACAGGTCTTATAAATCAATCAAATGTTTGGATGAATATTAAGGATAAAAATTCAAAACTAATCTGGTTTTGTTATTGTCCCTAACCGGAAATATTTTTTTTAAGACTGCACGCTGGCCTAAAAAACTGTATAATACTCGCCACGGATCTAAAAGATTCGGAAGTTAGTCACAAACAGCGTCGAAAAGGCACATTTTAGAGTCGTAAAGACTTCCACCACCTCCCAGCTACCTGCACGGAACGTGCGCTCGTCGGTGATTGGCCGTGATCGCTAGTTGCCTTTGTCACTTATCGCTTTCCTGCTTTAAAGTTTAAAGTACAGTCGAGTACGCTATTGTCAAGTTGTTATTGTTATTTCAGTTTTGTTGAGTTGCGAGTTTGTAGTTTTTCAACAGACTGTACAAGCGCAAGCCCGCATTCGCATCTAACTTCCGAGCCTTTTAAATTTGTGGCGCGTACTATATGTCGCTAAATGATCGCGAGCTATAATGGCACCGATTATATTAAGTTGTTAATTAAAGTTAATAATAAACATACGTTCCGGTTAACAATTCATGCATAAGAACTCCAAGCGCCCAGTAATCGACCGCCCTGTCGTGACCTTTGTTTAGAATTGTCTCAGGTGCTACGTATTCTGGCGTACCGCAGAATGTCCATGTTTTACTGCTGTGTCCCAGTTTTTTCGAAAATCCAAAATCAACCTGTAATTCGAAAAGAAAATCTCCTTTATTTCAATGAAAATATCCTGGCGGGAATCCAAATACATTTAGTTAAATAAATTTCGACTGCGACAAACTCAAAATTCACTTGAAATATTAAAAAAAATCGGACAATTTCAAAAAAACTGTACCTACACATAGGTATTTGCAATTAATGGTTTATTCTATTCATATCCATGTTATTGAATGACTGTAAATGTTCATGGGTATTTGGATTGACAAAACAGTTATTATTTAAACAATTCTTTAATATCATCGTCTATTGTTTTTTGTATTCTTGTTACAGTACCTGAAGAAGTCTCGAGAGAGACGAAACGTCGTACGATGATATTAAAGAATTGTTTAAATAATAACTGTTTTGTCAATCCAAATACCCATGAACATTTACAGTCATTTGCAATTAATGTAAATCTGAAAAAATTAAAAAAAAATAAATTGATGCGATTGCAAAAAAATGTCTCAGAAAAGGATAAACTAAATTATTTACAATCACCGAAACTAGACCCAATATCGGTTTAGTAGTTTTTCAGTTATTCCGGAACAAACAAACTGATAAAGAGACAAACATTCTAAAAATCAGTGCTTGGGTCTACGCATCCAACAAAGTGCGTTTAATATATTTGTAAACAAACTGATAAAGTTTTAGAAGAAAACATAAGTCAGTGGCGTCGCTAGGGGGGGTGAGAAAACGCAGCGCGCACACAATATAAAACACTAAAGTGAAAAGGTTTGCCAGGCGAATGTAAAATATGCACATGTAACGTACATCGGTATGGCAACCATGACGTCAGTACGGTCAGTTACCTAGTAAAGCGGTGGTTGGATTTCGAAGGTCACATGATGCAAGCTGCTTGGTTCCTTCAGTTATACCTATGAAATATTAACAAAGAATCCGATCAACGACGTCGTCTGTAATTTGACTCAGACACTTTTATTCCAATGGAAACACGACGATTAAAATAATTTAAACTAAGAAAGGATGTTAAAAAACGTCTGTTCATCTATATACTAATATATAAAGCTGAAGAGTGTGTTTGTTTGGTTGAACGCGCTAATCTCAGGAGCTACTGGTTCGAATTGAATTTTTTTTTTGTTGGATAGTCCTTTTATCGAGGAAGGCTATAGGCTATATAATATCAGACTACGATTAATAGGAGCGGAGCATCAATGAAAAATGTTGCAAAATGCAAAATATAACTCAGAATTTGTCCGTCCGACAAAAACTTTTCAACGGTAACTCTGATCATCATGAAATTTGGACACAACATTCATCTCGGTAAACTAAGATGAACGGGCGTACTCATGTCTTTTGCACCCGGGTGAAACCGGGCGGGACCGCTAGTATTTAATAAAATTTAAAAATTATTTTCTGAACTTGCGTGGCTGTGCATAGTTCAAACATTTTTTTTGTTGACGTTG
Organism: Xanthostigma xanthostigma; assembly: GCA_963575645.1. Classification (NCBI taxonomy): domain Eukaryota; kingdom Metazoa; phylum Arthropoda; class Insecta; order Raphidioptera; family Raphidiidae; genus Xanthostigma; species Xanthostigma xanthostigma. Next base: position 9,080,366 of record OY754469.1, on the reverse strand, counting down.
CTTGTCTTTTAGCATAAAAAATGATATTCGAAACAAAGAAGGATTATTGTAAGGTATTGTAAGGACATAACCAAAGGAGCAGACCAGAGATAAAACACAATGCGATACAATCAAACTTTTATATTTCAGCCTCTTCTTGACAAAATGTTTGGCTATGCCCCTGAGCTTAAGAACATATCTTCTCCTACCACTACACCAAATTTGGAACTCATGAAGCCGCCACTGGTTTATTCTAAAGATGTTAAATTATTATTGATCTAATCTGTAGTTATCAGGTAAAATCAAGTAACCAATAGCAATTAGCAACAGGTAATATACATAATTCAAATACTACATAAAAGTTAGAGTTAGACAGTATTTGTTAGTAGTGATTAAACTCGAAATACTGAGTTTTAAAAAGTGATCGTTGTGATTTTAACACCAATTGTTATTTGTGATTTTATTTACCACATTAAATTTTCAAAGGTAAGTGGAATTCTTGCTTCCTATACTTTTACAATATCATTTTACTTGTATTTTTGAATTATGAACGAAGTTAGAGTCAAAATAAACGTTCCGTATGTGATAATTGTAGAAAACTATAGAAAACAATTTTTGCACTACCTCCTATATAAAGTAGCTGCTTTACATGCGCGTAAAGTGACTAATTACGCACTAAAGTAAAACAAAACTGGCCACGCTAACCCACCAATTCCATACTAAATCATTGTTTGTTTGTCAGTTGTTTTTTATAACCTACAATTTCAAGTGACGTTATCGTAAAGTGAACTGACAAAAACTTTGAAAATTAAGTGAAAATCAGTTATTAATAGGAGGTGCGTTCAAAAAAATACTGTATATTCCTCGTGCGTTATGGTAATACGACTCGTATCACTATAACGCTCATTTTAAACATCACAGTCTCTTCGGATTATTATTATTTATTACAGTTGAAATATATCAGAATTCTAAACAATAATTAAAGAAACTCTTTCTCTCAATTAAGTCAATAGAAAAGGCGATAGTGTTATATCAATTCTATATCAATTAAATAAATAAAATTGGTCGACAATTTTATTTATTTGAAGAGTTCTATTCAGACGTTAATCAAAGATTTGTATATCAATTAAATATGTAAAATCGTTTGTTTGTTCGACACGTTCAACTCATGTATATTTTTGAAACTTCAAATAGGGTAATAAAATTAAAATATAATTAGGTACAATCCACTACCTGCCCAATCTTTGTTAATTACAGAGGTTGCCTTGTTCTGTTAGATAGTAGTGGAGGATGATGTCATCCGGCGGACATGACACTTGATTTCGTAGCAACGGCTGTCATTTCTAAACTTTAATGGTAGTATTAACAAATGTCGAAGAAATCAAAAGATTAATTTACAATAAATTGAATTTTTAAGGTACCTACGATATTTACATAATCCTAGTTAAATATAAATGACATTTTTGATGTTATCATTATTCGAAACCCAAAGGAATGGTGAGACCTCTGGTGAGAAATGCGCCGAACTGTCCTAAGGGGGGTTTTTGACAGGTAAACTATGGAGGCATAAGGTAAACATTGATTTAGAAAAGCATGATTAGCCTCCATCATGTTTTTCTAAATCAATATTTATCTGTCAAAAACTCCCCTTATGACAGTTCGGCGCATTTCTCACCAGAGGTCTCACCATTCCTTTGGGTTCCGAATAGGTTCATAAAAATATGTACGGTCCGCCGCCTTGGTAACCTCTGTAATCTCTTTCCTACTGAAATTAATGTTTTGTTTCATTTCAGAAAATCAAGATGAATAATAATAACACTATGGAGTTCCATGTCAACAACTTTCAAGAAATTTACGGGACAGAGCAAGCGTGCATAGCGTTGCAATTTGCGGAGATGTACGACAAAGATGGAAATCAATCCGATTTAACAATTGTCGCCGAAGATCGAAAGTTCAAAGTTCACAAGTTTTGTTTAGCCACAGGTAGTCCTTTTTGGGAAAAGAAGCTTTTCGAAGAACAAAACGAAGGCTCTGCAGCCAATTCACCACGCGAAATCACGGTACAACACAGTAAGCAAGTGATGGACATTGTACTGCGATATCTCTATATACAAGAGATATATATTCGCGACTTGCAACTGGCTACAGCTGTCGCCGATGCAGCTAAGGAATATAAAATTGATGGACTGACAACAGTTTGCGATAATATAATTGCAAATTTAAGTAAAAGTTCGAGTGCGTCTTTGCTAAGTCAGCCAGGAACGTCGAAACAGTGTTAATAACAATATTTTTTTTAATTAGTTAACTAGCCATATTCTACAATTATTGTTTTAATCACTGATTTGACCTTATCACAGTGATTATAAAGTTTATGGTTCCGATGACAACATATTTTAACAATTTTATTAGAATTAAGTAATCAATTAATTTTAATTATTTTTTTCAAATTAATGAATGGTAGGCCAAGTCCGGCTAGCTTAGTCGGTAGGAAATCAGAGACGTTATCTTAGGGTCGTTGATTCGAATTCCACGCGAGACGAATATAATTTTGTATTTTTTTAATTTAATTTATTCTTTATTGTATTAAATATCTTTAAAAAAATAACTTTCTTGTAAAAAGCTATAAAATAATAAACCGTTATGAAAAATATTCCATTATTATTTAAAAAAACGTTATAGCATGTATCTCTTCTGCGCATGCGCCGATTTTTTTCCAAAAACAATAGGGCTCTTCATATTTGCAAGTCAAACCTCCTCCCAAAATTTGGTTTCAATCCGTTCATCCGTGTGACCTGTATCGTACTCACAGACTAACAGATGGACAGACGTTTTCCAAAAATATATTTATTTTTTTGGATTAGGGTCACTTCAAAACGAAAAATATTGTAAAATTATGAAATGTAAATTTTGACCTAAATTAGTACCATTCCCTTGTGGAGTTGGAACGGTAAATATTAACTGTCGAAATTTGAATCCAAAATTTTCGAAATCGCGTTAGTAACTTATTAATCGGATCCAAGTTCCGAGAATGTTGCACATACCGCTAAACTAGCGGTATGTGCTTTATTATCGATTTGTGCATCAGAGCTGACTTTCGTTCATATAAGAAGTTATATCTAAGTTAATTTCACACGAAATCCATTCTGATTGAAGCTCTTTGAAAAGAGGAGATTCTGATCTATAAAACAGAACCATTTTTAAATCAATTCGAGTTCATAAATACTATTAAAATTGTAATTGAAAATCACAAACAGCAGTTGTCGGTTGGTCTGTACGTATGTACGTACGTACGTATGTACGTCACGACTCTACAGATCGCAATTTCGGTCGGATTGCCTTGGGTTATATTTTATTCACTTTGTTTACTATCAGACCAGAACCCTATAATTCACTAAAATGTGTTCAGTAGTTTAATTTTTATAAACAGTTTTATTTTATTATTTTTGACAGCTAATAGTTTGAAAAAACAATATAATAATTACTATGTAAATATAGTGTAAATCCATAAAACAAGTGCTACACTTCTATACCGTAATAACACCTAGACGCCTAGCAAGCTTCGCGGCGTAATGGTTATGTCGTTAGATCTACAAGGGCAAGGTCCTGGGTTCGATTCCTTACGAAATAATTGATTTTTATTTTTTTTTCTATTCCACTTTATTCCACTTGATATTAATTATATATTATGTATAGGTATAGTTCTTATTTTTTTTTATTTTTTCAAATTTAAAAAAATATTTTTTCAATTTTTAATTATTTATTTCTTTAAATTTTTAAATCTTTTTAAATTTTTTAAGAATATTTTTTCAATTATTTTTTTCATACAGTGGAAAACTTGCGGGATGTGCACTTTTGGTTTTGCCAACTATTTTAATTTTTGTTTCTAAAAAAAACTTACCAATTTAACATATCCTCTTGAATCGAGGAGTAAATTTTCCGGTTTTAGATCTCTATAGATGATTCCTCGAACATGTAAATATTCGAAAGCTTCGATAACGCAGGCGGTCACAAACCGTGTCGTGTGATCGTCAAAGCAGCCCCGATCACGTAAAATTGTCCACACTTCGCCACCGAGGCAAGCTTCTAATAGCATATAGACATATTTTGTATCTCTGAACGTTTTGTACAATCTGTAAGCAAATTAAACAAATATCGGTTACCTACGGCAGCGCTTCATAAACTTTTTTTTACCTTCAGTCCCCTTAGAACTCCAGCCAGTTGGGCAACAGGACGATTCCTACTTTAAAAATATTGACATATTGATATCTATACTAATATAAAGCTGAAGAGTTTGTTTGTTTGGTTGAACGCGCTAATCTCAGAAACTACTGGCTCGAATTGAAAAAAAAATTGTTGGATAGCCCATTTATCGAGGAAGGCTATAGGCTATATAATATCACGCTACGACCAATTGGAGCGGATCATCAATGAAAAATGTTGCAAGATGTATCTCAAAATTAGTCCGTCCGACAAATATTATCAGGTGAAATGCCTTAACTAAATATTGCAATATTAGCGCGTCACGTTCTCAAGCCTGGATAGCTCAGTCGGTAGAGCGTAAGACTCTTAATGCCAGGGTCTTGGATTCAAGCCCCACGTCGGCAAATATATTTTTATTTTTTTTATTTTCTACATTGCTTTCTTCTAAGGCTTACATTTCAATTTTTTGAAATTTTATTTCGAATAATTAAAATTAAATAAATCTAATTAATAGCTAATTTGAAAACTGTTACAACTACCTATAGGTACCTATATAAAAATATTTTTTCTACAGTGTTTTCAATTAAATATTTATTATATTAAAAGAAATTTATTAGGTACTTAAAAAAAGTATAAATACTGCTTTTTAACGACAAAAACTTTTGACCGGTAACTCCGATCATTATGAAGTTGGACACAACATTCATCTCGGTAAACTAAGATGAATGTGCGTACTCATGTCCCTTCCTTCCCCATTCGTTCTTTTGCACCCGGGTGAAACCGGGCGGGACCGCTAGTAATAAATAAAATGACGACTAAATCAACACATTACATTTTGCATTACGGTTAATAGCTTGTTGTATTTAAAAATGAAGGTATCACCTGCATATGAACGGACTTCTGCAGCTTATCATGATCCCCTTTTCACTAAAAACATGCTCTTGCTGCTGTGTGTCGACAATATGCTGTTTTTTCAAACATTTTAAAGCGAACGTCTGGGAGCGATCGTGCGCATACTGCACGAGTTCGACACGTCCGAAGCCGCCGACGCCTAGCGTCGCTATTACGTCCAAGTCGTCCAGACGAATGTGATCTAGTTCTGAAATTGTCAACGAATCAGACTTGCAGTAAATTATTTCAACAATATATTGAAAACGTGGCACCTCTTCGTTAAATTAATTTTCGTTCGAAGATGCTTCAATGAATCAACCCTACTGGGTTACCATTAGTGATGTGCGGGATCGTTAAAAATGTATATCCGCGGATACGGATCTGAATACGGATTTTTGGTTTCAAGATCCGCGGATACGGATACGGATCTTAACTTTCTTAGAGTACGCAGCGGTAAATATTGCACATCGACCTTTGGAAAGAGACTATCTGTTATGGGAAAAAGTTATTGACCTCTTTAAGAGTTAACTCTCATAACAGATTGTCTCTTTCCAAAGATCGATGTGCAATATCTCATTATAAAGATAGTTGATTTAGTACCTTTGAGCTATGTACTATTAGTATGGTACTCACTACGATAAATGTTTGCAATATAAAGGTGCCAAACACGATTTAAAAAAATAAAAAATAATCTGAATGGAATATAACAAGTTTTCATTATTACCTAATCACCTATATATATAAAATTTCATCTATGAATTGAAAATTAATAAGGTAAAAGATCCGCCAAAAACTAAAGGATACGGATACGGATCTTTCTTCTCCCTCGGATATCCACGGATACGGATACGGATATCCGGCACATCACTAGTTACCATTCAAATATGTCTGGGTTATTGGAATGGCACCACGTGACAGGAGCGTTTTGTATGACTACCAGTAATTCGTTTGTTTTCATGCCACTTTCCCTAAATATGGGACCCTATGTATATTCTTTTGCTGAACCTTCTTTGGCTGGTCAGATAAATAAATACCTTGCCCGTTGTCGAGCGCCACACTGATAGCACTGTTGGGTCTGTTGAGTGTCCGTTGATCGTCTCCATAATCCTTCTCCTGTAGTTCGCTAAGATCTCCGATCAACTGTATGAACGAGTCCCGATCGAGAGTCAAACATTCGACGCCGGGATGCATTGCTAATACCGACGCAGTGCGACAATCCTCCTTCAGCAACGCCTGCTCGCCGAAATAGTCTCCGCGACCCAGTGTGCGAATTTCGCTTTCTTCGCTGCAGCCGGGCAATCGCTGTGTTACCTTGACGCTGCCTCCGCTTATGATGAAGAATGTGTCGCCGCTAGCACCTTGGCGGATTATGTAAGCGTCGGCCGGATAAAATTCCTGATATTAAAAAACATCTTTAATTATGTTTTGGTTTTCCGCTCGTTCATAGTTTCACCGTCGTTATTCGTTTTCTAGAAGGCCTTGGAAAGCATAAACTCAAACTTGGAACGTAATTATTTTTGTTAATAATAAGATGCTACAAGCAACAATAACTAGAAAACTCAATCACTGTTTGATTGATTATATTAATCTAAATTACGTATATATGAAGAAAATGTTACTTACGACTTCTAAGACATCGGAAATTTTGGCTAAGACCTCGCAACTAAGATTCCTCAATAGTGGAACTGATCTTAAGAATGAAATATTATCTTGAAGTCTTTGTAATCCAGTACGCATCATGATTTGTTGGAAGACACGTCGATCCAGTACCCATACTTTGGAATCGGAGACAACTAAAACATTAATTATTTTAGATATTTATTCAGTTTATATTTATATTTAACGTTGTTCATTTCTGAATACGATTCTTACCCCTGATCGAAGCAGTTCTTGTGCAGTTATATAATATGGCTAATTCCCCGAAAGCTTTTCCTGATCCCATTTTGCCTAGAACGGTATTTTCCTTGATGACCTCGAATTCACCTTCAGCCGACACGAAAAGATGTGCTCCTGCTTCTCCTTCTCGTATCACGTAAGAACCAGCAGGAAATTCACGCGGGTACATTGAATCAACCAATTCACGAACTTGTGACGAGTCTAAATTCTTCAAGAAATCGTTATCCATAATTGCATCCTTTATTAGTTGTTTTGATCTATAAGACAAATCAGACAATAAATTATTAAGAAAATGACAAGTCAAACAAACTTATACCAGTTTACTAGATCTAAAACTGGTAATTTTACCAGGATAACAGATGAAAGACTCGCAAAGGGACAATCAAGATGTTATCGGAAGGATGAAAAAACTTTTTTGGTTCTAGAATTTGTTGACGATTTTATTATTTCAGGATTACGAAATGTATGCACTGCGTCTGATCCTGTTCAATTTGTCCTACCGCGTCTAAAGAAGTTTCACTTGAAAAACTGAATTGATATATTATAGTTACCTGAAATCCTTGTCGTAGCGAGTGATCTGAATATCGCTGGCCTGTTGACCAGACATGCAATCACTGGATTCGGCCGACACGCCCTGTTTTTTGCCAACATTGCTAGCGTTGCATGAATAATTGCTTCCTAGACCTGAACCGCCTTGATGCTGATGAAGATTTGTGGTGCGATTGGCCATGCCGTGTTGTTCTTGAAGACTGGCCAAAAGATCGCCATCTTGAGCGAAACTTGTCGCTTGCTGTAGCACACTCTTTAAGAAAAAGTAAAGTTGACTCAATTTTATAGCTTCATTTTCGCTTTTTGTTCACATTGATTCGGTAATTGAAAGAAACTTGTCCTCTGTCGTTATTACACTCTTTACAAAGAAAAAAATATGATTGTCTCAATTAATTTGATAGATTCATGGTTATTTCCAAGTTCAAACTACTTTAAGAATGCACTTGATTAGTTGCTTAATTTGAGGCAAGGTTTTCCACGTCCACAAAAATGCATCGAACGTACTTCTTATCTACAATTATCCCTTTCAATTCCCAAGGATTGCAGTAATTGAAGACAGTCTGTCAATATACAGATTTCATCAAACATTGACCAATGTTCAAAATAGTTCAATGGTCAAGTTGAGCGGATGATCGATGGCGTTTTAATAACAATTACACTTATGGAATTACAGCTGCGAAAGTTAAATTAAAAAAAATCTTAAGATTATATCCGAGAACAGATATGTGAGTCTAAATTTAGACATTATTATATCGTGTATAGGTTTTAATGGGCAACGGCAAATTAAAGGTTAATTATTTAGCGTGGGTGTCGCTAATAAAGCGCCGTGTCGCATGTCGCCACGCTATCTGACCTGGAATCACCAACCGTTCTATCAAGATGAGCTAAATACGAATCCAAGTAACATACATAAAACATCAAATGTGTGACCTGCTGGTCGTCACAATCACCTGTGAGTCGCCAACCCCAACCTGCGTCCATGACTCCGATGTCTTTAACTATAGCGTCGTCTGAACATGAGCTGTTCACCACTTACTGTTTACTCAATTTGTAATAATTCGAGGTGCGTTTAAATAGTTACAGAACAGTTCACATTCGGCTAGAAGTCAAAAACTAAATTCTGAAACATTCCAAGTTGTTTTCCAAAGTGTCCAACGCGAAATCCCTGATGATCCAAGATTGGATAACTTAGCCATCATTTTAATAAATAATTTTGTTGAATCTTTTAGGATTGCGCGTTTAGGCTGCAATTACATTAGATTAGTATTTCTCCCTATCCAACATCGGCTGACATCGGAAAAAATTATAATGTTGATACTTACATTGGAAAAGAAGTTCGATACGGTAAGAAACGATAGCAGCCGTTAACGAACCGACGGGTGGCTTGATCATACGTGTTTGTTTCTATCTCGATTTTTTGACGTGATAACGTCTTATAAATTGATGAATCACCAATCTTATAAATTGATGAAACACCGGCTGACCCTGTGCGTGCTTTTCTCGAAAACGGCCCTAACGATTTGGATGAAATTTACTGAAAAGGGATTTTGGGGGCAAAAAATCGTTTTAGCTAGGTCTCATCTCTCGAAAAAATCGTTTTCTTACAAATTTTATCATTATAAAAATCAATTTTTTGACGTATGAAAATACTTAAATATCGTAAGTAGGTTTTGGAATTTTATATAAACATTGAAACAATTGTTTTCAAAATATTTTGAGACTTAAAATAAATACGAAAGAAAGAAAGTTAAAAAAAAACAATTATTATTATAGGTGGTGAGTAATTTTAATAAATAAAATTAACCTAAATTTGAAGCGAAAGATGCAATATCATAGATTCGAATTATTATAATTATTATATGTAGAAGATAGGAGAAATAGAACATAAATTATTGACGCGATAACGTCTTATAAATTGATGAATCACGTCAATATAAAAAGATGAAACACCGGCTGCATGCACGAAAAAGTGTAACGTTCCTAACGTTCCGCTTGACCCTGTGCGTGATTATTAAATATGATATTCGAGCTGAATACGTTATCACGTAAAACTATCGTCCGTAAACCGACTTTACAGACAACCAATTTTTTTTTTATTCAGACGACACATAATGACGGGAGACGAGAGTTGTTAAACATAGTTAGACTAATAGGTCATATGCATAAAACTCCAAATTGGTTAAAATTTTTATTTCGAAATATATTTTAGTTCTTGATCATAACGTAATGGTTATTTTATTAATCTAATCACTGAAAAAAATACAAATAATAAAAAAGAAATGTAGAAAATAAGCGCTATTTTTGAATTTTCAAAACGCATCGTGACGTCAGAGTATATATCAACAACAGTTTTCATGACGACTGCGTCGTCTCACAGTAAGATTATGTCAGTATTTAGAGAAAACAACAAATAAACTTCATTTTAGAACATTGACAATTTGACATCAAGGTTGGCATGCATCTTATATCATGACGTCACATAAGCCCGCGAACATGGCCGATTGTTTAAACTGTCTATTTTTGAATGTGGAATTAAATATTTTTTTTCGTATGATAATATTACATTTTTAAATGATTATCAATTTTTTTCCGTATTATGGTTGACTAAATAATCTATTAAAAATATAAAAAAAAATCATGCATATAACCTATTATCCATAGTCACATGCTGATAATCCTTGAATTTATCCGGGCAATTTAATATACAGGGTGAGTCAGACCACCCGTATCAGTCGTTTTTTTCGAAAACGGTTAGTCGTAGAGAGTTGTCTCAAAAATCTGTATTATAAAAGCCCTAATGAAGAATCGAATGGTGATATTTTTTCCCCCCGGAAAGGTCGGCTTCCCTGTTAGTTTGCTCCGAAATGTTCAGAACTCCGGAATGTTAAATAGCACGATAGGTTGAAAGTGGTATTGTTGAAAAGATCTTTAAAAAATAAGCAAGTTTTGTAGGACATTTTTTTTTGTTACTGCAACCCCTGTTAAGTAATATTCGTTTCAAATTATTAAATTAACATGTAAGAAAAACAAACTTAATTTTAAAAGTTGGCATTTAAAATCTAGTTGGATTCAAGTTTGATCTTTCGAGCTGTATAGACGTGTTCTTTGAAAGTGCGTGTGAACTGTTAAGTTAATAACTAATAAGGTTTATATTTAAACTATTATAGTTTTACTTTTAACATAAGTGATTTTTTCTAAATTATCGTACATTGATTAAATTAAATACAAATAATTATTTAAATAAAGTAATTGGTTGTTCTTATAATTATTATCAACGATCGTTTCGCTGGCCGTGGCTCGCGTCACGCCCATGCTGGCTATCAACACCGTTGCATGCTGCGTTTCGCCATTTCATCTCTCTGATAATATTATAGTCGCACCACTTCAATAAAATCATTGCAGTGTTATGAATAGTAATAACAAAATCGTTTAATTAAAATCTTCTGCAGTTTTTCCTTATACCCCAACTAACTCCAACCTGAAACAAATAAAAACTTCAATTAATAACATAATATAGCCTACATATTAACCTATTAACTATCCACACCTAGACCCAATCAGGATACATTTGGACACAGGTATGAAATTTAAATTTTATAAACAGATTACATAGAAAATGAGTGTTAACATGCCTGGAACCTCTGACTACAGGGGTTCCAGAGGGAAAATAAATGATACAACAAATGTAAATGCCGAAACTTCTGACTACAGGAGCTCAGGCGAAAATGTCCAGCAAGACCTTTTCTCCACTAAAGTTAAACAACAAAATAATAATGATATATTCCCCAAAAAAACGCAAGCAATAATAATGACATCAATTGAAGGCCTGACAATTACAGATTACATAATAGCGATAGGCTCAATTGTTGCACCCAAAAATGTACTTTTCGCTTCACGTATCTCCAACAACAGAGTTTGCATCTATTTAAAAACTGAAGAAATGGTCGACACACTACTAAGCAACCATAAGTTTGTAATAATAGAAGGCCATAGAATCGATATTCGAAAATTAATAACACCTTCACAAAGAATTCTAATATCCAATATATCTCCGTCCATACCACACATAGTTTTAGAGACAGCACTAAGAAGAATAAACTTAAAACTTGTCTCTCCAATAACCTTCGTTCGGGTGGGAATAAAGGTGGAAGGATATACTGTATTTAGTTTTAGACGCCAAGTTTACATCTCTCCCGAAGAAAATATTACAATTCCTGAATCAATAATAATAACTCACGAAGAAACTAGTTATAGAACCTACTTAAGTACTGATACAGGAAATTGCTTTATTTGTAAAAATACAGGACATGTAGCTGCAAACTGTCCCGAAAAAAACGACCGAAACGACACACTACAGGAAGTCCGTAATTTAAAAAGAGGACCGCCAACAACTACTACCGGAACAGACACAAACAGTATACAGAATATTGAGAAAAACACCAATAGCGAGGATGAAATACCACCTACAACAAACGCCACTCAAAGCTTCAAAATACCCCTTCAAACAGAACAGCAAAACCTTAAATCCAAAACGCAAAAACGCAAATCTAAAAGGCAAAGGAAATATAGTACACAAAGTAGTGCCAGTTCAATAGACGAAAAAAAAGAAACAGAAGTGCACACCGCCCTTAAACCAATTAAACAACATTTAGAACTAAAACCATCTACATACATACTAAACTATGATGAATTTGCCGACTTTATTTTGAATACCTATGGAACACCAGACCTGTTAGGAGTGTCTCGCATATATACAGATGAAACCGAACAACTGATAAAAATGCTCAGAGAATGTTATCCTCTACTTCAAAACACAACAATGAAAAGGAAATTTACCAAAACTATCACTAAAATACAAATTCAGCTTAAAGATTATGATCCAGATCAAACGGAGTCTGATATGGATGCAACACAAACTAACAACTAATGTCATTTATAATTCAATGGAACTGTAACGGGTACTATACCCGTTTACCACATCTGAACTTATTAATGAACCATACACAACCCATCTGTTTAGCACTACAAGAGACGCATCTTAAACCTACTAATAAAGCTAATATGAAAGGATATACATCATATCGAAAAGATAGAGACAACGATAGACATGCTAGCGGAGGCGTTGCTCTATATATAAGAAATGACATACAAAGTGATGAAAAGCATATACAAACTGATTTTGAAGCAATAGCAGTACAAATTCATTATCCGACTCCAATAAGCATTTGTAACATATACATTCCCCCACACAAACATATAACAATTGAAGACCTAGAAAATCTAATATCGCAACTGACAACACCATATATACTAATTGGAGATTTCAATGGTCATAATGAGTTATGGGGCTCAACGCATACTGACCGTAAAGGGAAAATAATAGCAGAACTATTAGAACTAGACAATATTAATATATTAAATACTGGAGAACCAACACATTTAACATTCTCTACAGGTACCTTCTCAGCGATAGACTTAAGTTTCTGTCATCCAAGATTGGCAACCTCCCTCTCCTGGGAAGTATTACCACACGCCTACGGCAGTGACCATTTTCCCATTAGAATAATTCATACATGCCAACAGAAAAATCAACAACACCAAAGCTTTCCAAACAAATGGCGCTTAGACACAGCTGACTGGGACTTATTCAGTCAACTGGCGACCTTACCCAGAAAAGATATAAAAGATTCCGACGATATAAATACACTGGTACAAGAATTAACAACCACGCTCACTGAAGCTGCAAATGAAGCTATTGGAACTAAAAATATAGTGCAGAAACACAGACCGGTACCTTGGTGGAACGATAAATGTAAAGCTGCCATTAAGGAAAATAAAAAAGCCTTAAATAAATACAGAAAAGAACGAAATCAAATTAATCTTATTGAATTAAAAAAACGTAGAGCAATAGCACATCGAACTATAACCGAGAGCAAAAAACTATCTTGGCAAAATTATGTTAAAACTATTACAGATGATACACCGACATCCCAAATCTGGAATAAAATAAACAAGATTAAAGGAACAAAAAATTACAATATCACTTCCCTCAAACAAGGCAACACTTATATAAATACACCTGATGGCATAGCGAACATAATGGCACATACGTTTAAGAATAACTCAAGCGACCAACAGTATGATAAAAAATTTTTGTCACACAAACTAGCTGTAGAACGAAATGAAGCATATATAGAAGATAGCAACGACCACGACATAAATTCTCCATTCACAGAACATGAACTAAATGAAGCAATCAATAGTCTTTCTCGTAATACTAGTCCTGGATCAGATAACATAGCTAACGAAATGATTCAACATCTATCTCCCATAACAAAATCCTATATATTGAAACTATATAACCATATTTGGACTAAACATTCTTTCCCGGATTTGTGGAGACATGCAATTATAATCCCTATCCCTAAGCCCAATAAATGTCAAAATGATCCCAATAACTATCGTCCGATATCGCTAACATCATGTATGTGTAAAACGCTTGAAAAAATGATAAACAAAAGATTAGTTTGGTATCTCGAAACGAACAAAATTATAAGTAACACCCAATGTGGTTTCAGACCCAATCGATCCACAACTGATCAGCTCGTAATTTTCAATGCAGAGATTCAAAAAGCATTTCAGAAAAAAATGGCACTAACGGCAATATCGTTCGACTTGGAAAAGGCATTCGATACGACCTGGAAACGAAACATCTTAAACAATCTAATGGAATATAAATTAAAAGGTAACATAGCATACTTCATTAAAAATTTTCTACAGAGGAGAACATTTCAAACCAGAATAGGCGCAACATACTCCGAAACTATGTCACAGCAAAACGGAATTCCGCAAGGTTCCACTTTGAGCACAACTCTATTCAATATTGCAATCAATGACATTACAAAATATATTCCAAACCCTATAAAATCATGTTTGTTTGCTGATGACCTCATTATATACCACACCGGTAATAACAATGCAATGGCTAAAAATCTTTTGCAAAAGACAATAAATAAATTACAAAAATGGACACTTCTAACAGGATTTAAATTCTCCCCATCAAAAACAAAAATCATTCAATTTACCAAAAGCCAAACACAGAAAAAAATAGAAATAATAATAAACAATACCATTATAGAACAAGTAAACTACATTAAATATCTCGGATTGACGTTTGATAGAAAATTAATATGGAAAGAACATATAAGGCAACTTAAAAATAACTGCTTAAAAAAAATGAACATAATAAAAGCTCTTGCAAATACAGATTGGGGCGCTGAAAGAAAAACTCTACTTATGCTATATAAATCTTTAATTCGCTCGAAGATTGACTATGGATGTATTATCTACAGAAATGCCGCGAAATCTAACCTTCGAGCGCTAGACACGCTACATAATTCTGCTATTCGATTAGCTATAGGTGCATTCCGAACAAGCCCTGTAAGTTCCATATTGGCAGAATCCGGTGAACCGCCATTGCAATTGAGAAGAGAACAACTTACTCTGAATTATTTTAATAAAGTGTCAGCGGAAACAACCCACCCTGCATTTAAATCAATTTTTTCTACAATTGATCAAAATAGTACAAATATCCTGTTGAATAAATACAATATTACCCACTTGAAAGAAACTCTTCCTATTACTCATGGATCCATTCCACCGTGGACTATCCCACAGCCAACAATCAATATCGAACTATCCGAATTCCATAAAGAAAATACTCCTCAAACTGCTTTTAAAAACATGTTTTATGAACTGTCTAATCAATACCCTAATTACATACATATATACACCGACGCTTCCAAATTTGATAGTGAGAGTGATGTAGGATCAGCATATTACTGTGAAATAGATGATACAACTGCAATGTTTCGGCTACCACAAAGTTGCAGTATCTATACTGCAGAAGTTCATGGTATACTACAAGCGTTAAAATATATAGAAGACCACGCAGAAAAAAATTTTCTAATAAATACCGATTCATTAAGTGCATTAAAAAGCATACAAAAAATGTATCCTACACACCCTTTGATAATAAACATTCATGAAACTTTATATAGAATCTACACGCAATCCAAAAAAGTGATATTTATCTGGATACCATCCCATGTCGGCATAATGGGAAATGAAAAGGTAGACGAAGCAGCAAAACTAGCAGCAACTACAGACGTCTTATTAAAACATGACATGTTCATATACCAAGACACAAAAATAAAAATTAAAAGCGCAATAAAAGCAAAATGGCAAGCAGAATGGACAACAACGGAGAACAACAAACTCAGACAAATAAAACCTGTAATCAATTCCTGGCCTACTATTGGAAATCGTCGTGAAGCAATGGTCATTACAAGACTGCGAATTGGACACACCAAACTAACCCATAAATACTTGCTTGACAAGAAAACACAAGAACAGTGCGACACATGCAACAAACCAATTACCGTCCATCACATAATTACAGAATGTCAAAAATACAATCAACAAAGAATAAATCATAAAATAATAAATAACTTACCTGAAGCGCTTAAAAATGATGAATCCGCTGTGAAAAATATTTTAGGTTACCTGAAAAGTACAAACTTATATAATGAAATATAATTAAATATATAGAGATAAAAATACTTACCAACATAATACTCCATGTCCATGAGAACGACTTGATTGGAATGATTCATCCATGGGGACGACTGCTCAATATCGATGCAAAAATACCGTTTTTTTTTCTTTCTTTTTTTTTACTATAGTCCATAATATTTAATGTACACAGCTGATATGTATTCAATATTACTATTGTTAATTGTTATTATTTTTGTATACTATGTACTTGTTGGTGTTAGTGACAAATGTCGAAACACCTTTATACTTTTAATTAAAAAAAAAAAAAAAAAAAAATCTAGTTACCTAATTAAACAATGTCACAAATGTTCAAACTGTCTTCAATTTACTTCTAAACACTGCAGAGCTCTTCTAGATATGTTATGAGTACCTGGAAGTATTTTCCGACAAAAAAAAACAATTGCAATTATTGAAAACTTATTGTGACATTGTTTAATTAGGTAACTAGATTTTAAATGCCGACTTTTTGTTATTCTGATATGTTAATTTAATAATTTCAAACGAATATTACTTAACAGGGGTTGCAGTAACAAAAAAAAATGTCCTACAAAACTTGCTTATTTTTTAAAGATCTTTTCAACAATACCACTTTCGACCTATCGTGCTATTTAACATTCCGGAGTTCTGAACATTTCGGAGCAAACTAACAGGGAAGCTGACCTTTCCGGGGGGAAAAAATATCACCATTCGATTCTTCATTAGGGCTTTTATAATACAGATTTTTGAGACAACTCTCTACGACTAACCGTTTTCGAAAAAAACGACTGATACGGGTGGTCTGACTCACCCTGTAGGTGGGTTAGTTTTAAACACTTCTTATCAGATCTATTTTCACCTATACAGGCTTAACCTAAACTGTTTTCTACGTGGTAAAAGAAATAACTATAAAAGTTTGGAATAGATTTTAGTACTTCCTCGTAGGATAACACCGTATCCAGTGTCGATTTGCTCTAGTTAATTATTACAAGAAAACTACTGTAACTGAATTTTCTTAAATTAGCAATACAGGTAGTATTTTTTTTAAGTAACAACGTCCTTTAGATTCGAAGTAAATTGTCTTCTATATATAAAACATGTTATTTAAAGAATCAATACTAACACATAAAACAGTAACGAAATTTCTGTCCGTAACTTAGTTTTTGTGAAAGTTTAATTTAATTTTTGGGCAATTGTCAG
This sequence comes from Xanthostigma xanthostigma, assembly GCA_963575645.1. Taxonomy (NCBI): domain Eukaryota; kingdom Metazoa; phylum Arthropoda; class Insecta; order Raphidioptera; family Raphidiidae; genus Xanthostigma; species Xanthostigma xanthostigma. Next base: position 9,063,059 of record OY754469.1, on the reverse strand, counting down.
AGTGTTTGTTCATACTAGCCTGGCTTGATTTTGATGAAACTTGGTACTATTACTTAGAGAAGTGGTTTTCGTTCCTAACAACTTGACTCAAAGTTTACTGAATTAAAATAAAATAAAAATTGGAAATAATATGTTGACTTAAAAATGACCGAGATACATTTTTCGTTGTGCTAATTTATACATAAAATAAAAAATCGTAAGAGGCCTGCTTTTTATGACATTTCACGAAGTGTATAGGATTTAGATTAATAATACCCTTTGCGTTTGATTTTTCTTGGCATGTTACCAAATTTATGTATTCAGGAAGTAAAATAATAATAAAAAATCGTGAAAATATTCATTAATGTGTCGAAAATTTGAAATTTAAATTGCACCGCCAATTAAATGGTAAATAAATTTATACTTTGTACTAGACCTTACCAGCGATTTATCTCGCGTTAGTGAGTCTTTTGAGTTCGATGGCAGTACGATAAAAGGACGTTACTTATGCCTAACTTAATTTTCGGTGTTAATTGACGTCAAAATCGGCTTCCAAAAAAGTTGTAAAAGATCGAATTCTAGTAGTCTATACTTTATTTTAATATGTTATTTGTACTATTGGTGTTAATTATTTTTTTTAGATCAAAATGTCTCAAATGTGACTAGACATCTCAAAAATTGCGCGCCACAATTTGTTTTTGTAATTTGATTTGCCCATTTTGTTGTAATCTCAAAAAAAATTAACTGAACATTTTTAATTCTTTATTATTGGATTTCCATTAGGAATATATTTATATTCCTCGAAATTCGATTTTTTTTTTACTTTTGACCTTAGAGATGATCACAGTTACAAAAACTATTTTTACAAGAGTTAACTTTATGCAAAAGTCGTAAAAGCATAGAATTTTCGAATCAGTACGTTGTAAATGAAAGAACTAACATTTTGAATTTTGGCCTTACAGAGGGATATATTTACAAAAAACATTCTTTGAGTAAAATATGAAATTCTTGATTTATTTGCACTTTAATAACTGAAAGTTTCATGGCATAAACTGGAACAGAGATATGGGTAAGAACTGAAATATATTGCATACCTTTAATTTATGAACTTCACGCTGTAATTTCAAAACTTCAGCTTCTCTATTTTGTAGTTCTCTTCTCATTGTAAACACTTCCCCTTCGAGTAAACCAGCCTTCTGTTCCCATTCTGCCAATTCTTTTTTCAAATGTGGAACCACAGTCCTTAAATATTCATAATCATCTGGGATACTCGAACTGCGTCTTTTGGCGGCGTTTTCTGCCAGAATTTTCGAACTTTTTCGTATCGTTTCCACCGTATTTGTATCTTGACATAATATTTTCGAATTCTTTCGTATTAAAGCCGAAACGCCCGTACCCATTCCAAATATGCCTGATTCTTTATAATAAACTTCAGCAGGATTTTCCAAATCCTCGTTTTGACGTGTCTGATTATCTTTACTAATTGTCAAATAATTGTTTTCCGGAAAATCAGGAACGTAATCTTTATGTTGAAGAACGGTAGAAAGACTCAATGGCGAATTTTGATTTTCTGAAGATTTTTTCTTGTGAGTTATTTGAGCTTCCGTCGATTTCTTAAGCCCAATTATTTTTTGAGCAAGTTTATGATCGATAATTGAATCGGAGTGTTTTGAATCAACGCCGCTATTTTGTGATCGATATCTTCGAAATTGTGTGATTTTAGTTTCATTGTTGGAGTTAACCGGCTCTGATTTCTGACGTAACACAATATTTTGCTTAATTGTTTGGTGTTCTTTCGGAGGAATCGGAAACGGGATTTCTGGATGATTCCAACAACGATCAGGATGTCGTAAACAGATATTATCTTCGGCAGACAATGTCGGGTATGGCACTATTTCGTCGCGAATATTTTCACACGTAATGTGAATATTTTCTTGATTATTACGATAATTATCGTAATTATTATTATTGTTGCGCGAACTGAATTCGGGACTCGATTGTTTCTTATTACGTAACGGTGAACTTTCAAACGATCTACTATCGTTTTCCGAAAACTTTCTCGGTTCAATATCACTAGCTACATTAAAATCGCTCGACGTAAAACTAATGCTGTCTTCTTCTTGCGAAAAGTCACTGGGTATTCTAGTGCAATTGTCGACATATACGACCCCAAGGGATTGTTGTGACAATTTCCTTATGCGCAATTTCCGGTCTGTGTACGGAAGCGTTAGCAATTGTTCAGTGTTAGCATCCAAATCACTTAACAAAACACTATCTTCCGGCGTCAAAACACTCGATTCACTGCTTTTGTTTCCGTTCTCGAGAGTTTTCGATAATTTTCGAATACGCAATTTCCGGTCGGGATACGGATACGATAAAAACTGTTCGGTTTTGATATCGAGAAGTTTTTTACGCGCGGTTCGACTGTCGAGTGAATTCGATCTTTCCGGTGAATAAGGATGAGGTGTATCGAGATGTTTCGATTTCTCGTTTGGTCCGCGATAATAGCCCGTGTGTATGAGCGACAGTCTTCGAGAGAATTTGTTTGAAACATTGTCAACAGCACCGTCACCGCACGTGCAGTTAGCGAATAAGCTGCCACATGTATGCGACTTTTTAAATATTGTGTGACGCGATTGCGCTGTGACGCTTTCATCGGACGGCGGCTTGTAATTTGAAAGCGGAGCTACCGACGTTTCCTGAGCTAAAATCACACTATTATTATTATAATTCGCAAACGCACTACGGCTTTTGTTTTCGTCTGACCTCAAATCGTTATTCAGTTTTAGATTGTTGTTTGTTTGCACGTCAATTGTTTCAACGTATTTTGTTTTGTTGAGCGATGCGATTTTATCTCGACTGTCTATTATTTTAGACGACTGAATATTCATACTTTCGACATTTTTTAAATCTTTATCTACTTTAGTTGAAGTTTCGTAACCTTTATCAGTCTTAAATTTATTGTTTGACATGTTATCTACGCTATCATTAAAAATGGAAGACTGCTCGTGCAATTTAATTAATAGAGATTTTTTACGTAGTTTATCCTTACTAATTTCTGTATTGCTTTCTTCAGTGTTGTCATTAGGTGCAATGACGCTACTTGTAGAACTATTGGTTGATTCTGGTAACGTTTCAGTGCTTCTTGAAACTGTGTTAGATTTATTATCGCTAGTTTGATTGTCATCAGCATTTTCAAAAGAGCCTTTATAAGCTTTCGATAGTAAGGCAGATATTTCGTGAACGCTTGGTGGATATTTCTCAATATCACCCATTTTGTGGATTGTTTATGTCAGCACATTATTTTATCTGAAAACAAACAAAAACAAACTTAAAAAAAATTGGTTGTCTGTAAAGTCGGTTTACGGACGATAGTTTTACGTGATAACGTATTCCGTAATACATAACCTAAATTTATATAATAATTATAATAATTCGAATCTATGATATTGCATCTTTCGCTTCAAATTTAAGTTAATTTTATTTATTTAAATTACTCACCACCTATAATATAATTGTTTTTTTTTAACTTTCTTTCTTTCCTATTTATTTTAAGTCTCAAAGATTAGCTGTCATAATATTTTGAAAACAATTGTTTCACTGTTTATATAAAATTCCAAAACCTACTTACAATATTTAAGTATTTTCATACGTCAAAAAATTGATTTTTATAATGATAAAATTTGTATGAAAACGATTTTTTCGAGAGATGAGACCTAGCTAAAACGATTTTTTGCCCCCCAAAATCCCTTTTCAGTAAATTTCATCCAAATCGTTAGGGCCGTTTTCGAGAAAAGCACGCACAGGGTCAGGCGGAACGTTACGAACGTTAGGAACGTTACACTTTTTCGTGCATGCAGCCGGTGTTTTATCAATTTATAAGATTGGTGATTCATCAATTTATAAGACGTTATCACGTCAAAACGCCGTAACTTCTAAGCGACGAATGATGCAGAGGTCGGAATCTAAACGACTAGATACCGAGCCGGGAGTGGTCGGAATCGATTCAGCAAGATTTTTATAAGAATAACCTCAGTTGTAAGTCGTATATAAACAATATCGTACTTTCAGAGGTTTACTAAAAATGGAAAAAGTAAGAAGGGGGACCCTTCTTTCGAAATTGAAAAATTTTTGAGAAAAAAGTTCACTCTGTTTCGTTTGAAAAAGTCTTTCTGAATCGATTCCGACCACCGCAACCATGTATTTTGTAGTTTCGGAGATATAGTCAATTTTAACTGTTTAAATTTTTATTAACTTTAAATCAGCGTCCAAACTAATCGAGATACGATTTTGTGCTTAGGTCTAATCGACTCAGCGAATTTTTTTCTACAAAACACGTCAATATTAAGCATAACGGAAAATTTTTTATATTTTTCCAAAATCCAAATATCGTAAATCGTTTCATGTTTTCATGCGTTTTGCAAATATGCAACTTTTTAATACACTAAACGATTTTTGGCCTAATTAATATTAAGCGAACTTATAGAAAAAGTCAAGCTGAATCTATTCCGAGCATCCGCGACCCTGTATCACGTTTAGGAGATAACGCGTTTATTCATAATATTAGATAAAAACCTAAAAACGCTGTAACTTCTAAACGACTAAAGATATTATTTCTTCAATAAAACAAATATTATTTTATAAGTTGCGAAGGAAAGTTTTAGCATTATTTCTCTTGTTTCTGATAAAAAAAAACATATCCGGCAAATCATTGCAAAGTGTATATTATTTTACATTCCTTTTCAAAGCTGTATTGTATAGCAGTTGTAATGTTTCATTGTTGTTTACCATTCTCGGCGCCATTGTTATTTGAACGTTTAATTTCGATATATCTTTTAAGATGGTTTTCATTCATGTATATTTTTATAACATTATGTACGTTTTGGAAATATTCATATAATTCTTCAATATATTATTTTGAAAATGAAATACGTGTATAATACGCGCCACGAATCTAAAAGGCTCGGAAGTTAGATGCGAATGCGGGCTTAAAAAACTACAAACCCGCAACTCAACAAAACTAAAATAACACTAACAACTTGACAATAGCGTACTCGGCTGTATTTTAAAGCAGGAAAGCGACAAGTGACAAAGGCAACGAGCGATCACGGCCAATCACCGACGAGCTCACGTTCCGTGCGGTAGCTGGGAGGTGTGGGAGTCTGAACGGCTCTAAAATGTGCCTTTGCGATGCTTTTTGTGACTAATTTCCGAACCTTTCAGATCCGTGGCGCGTATTGTAAAGGCCATTGCATATTTGTTTTCTTGTCCTGCAAACTATTGGTTTAATAGCTGTGGATTTTTATAGCCCTGATTATTATCAATGGGCAATAAATAATAGTGATGTGCCGGATATCCGTATCCGCGGATATCCGAGGGAGAAGAAAGATCCGTATCCGTATCCGTTAGTTTTTGGCGGATCTTTTACGGATCTTTCACCTTATTAATTTTCAATTCATAGATGAAATTTTATATATATAGGTAGGTGATTAGGTAATAATGGAAAACTGTTAAATTCCATTCAGATTATTTTTGATTTTTTTAAATCGTATTTGGCACCTTCATATTGCAAACATTTATCGTAATGAGTACCATACCATATTACATAGATCAAAGGTACTAAAAAACTATCTTTATAATGAGATATTGCACATCGATCTTTGGAAAGAGACAATCTGTTATGAGAGTTAACTCTTAAAGAGGTCAATAACTTTTTCCCATAACAGATAGTCTCTTTCCAAAGGTCGATGTGCAATATTTACCGCCGCGTACTCTAAGAAAGTATCCGTATCCGTATCCGCGGATCTTGAAACCAAATATCCGTATTCAGATCCGTATCCGCGGATATACATTTTTAACGATCCGGCACATCACTAATAAATAATAACAGTGTCTAACTAGGTATCTCATTTAACACAGATATGGCAAAATTTACCGAAATATAAAAGTAGTCCGATAAAGGAACTATACTGTAATCATTTGCATGCAATAGGACCATGTGAAGGAGCAATTATGGCTGTCTATTTTTAGACGCCCTATTAAGTTAATTGTATAAATCGATTTTTTACATTTATTTTCGCTTTTTAAATATACAGTCTGTGACATAATAGAATATAAAATTTACTGTTCAAGTCACTTAACTTTACGCCACTGGCTAAAAGCTAAAGCCAGGGCCATAAAAAAAAAACTTTAAGCCATATTGTCCAAATCATTGAACCATATGTTATTGAAGTAAAACTTCTTTACGCACGCTTGACTTGGGGAGTAAGCTGGTGAATGCGTGACGAGAGCGTTACGAAAAGTGTGATCGGGCGAGGCAGTTACGATTCGTATATCTAAGACACAGTGCAGGCCTATTGTCTGTATTACACTGTACGAGCAAGAGAGAGCAGTACTCGCGCACATTTTCTTTCTCTCTTCCTCTCATAGCCAGTGCATGAAATATGTATATATCTCAGTCAGTAGTTCGTTTGCGAGTTTGCTAGCGGTGATTTCTTGAGTATTTATAATAACCATATATATAATAATTAGTTTATGAAGCATTGGTTATTTACTCAATGTAAGGTGATCGAAGGCAACAAAGCGTATCGAAAATATATCTTTTTTCGAAGTAATTCCTTGGTTATTCCGATAATATATATTATATTAGCATTGAGTATAATATGTCTTTGATCAAAACTTTTACGTCTTTATCTATGGCGTTAGCCAATCAGAACCAACGACTTAAAAAAAGACAGAAGCATATGTTTGCACTCTAATGGTTCGATTGCAATTTTATTCCTATGCTCGGTATATAGTAAAATTATATGATAATAACAGTGACATATTTTTCGTGCATTATTTTTACAGTATAATGCCCTGAGAGACAAATTGCGTGACTATAGTGAATAATACATCATATATAGATAAACACATGAACTAGATACAGAGCTTTCCAAATAAATTTCCGCTTAATCTTACATATTTTGCGTTATTTTTTTAATCTTTATGTAGAATCGTTCAAGAAACACGACTCCCTATGTTTAAATGAAAGGCAAGGTCAGTCTGTTTTATGAATAGGTTGAGAAACTATCAATTGATAAGGTGTGTAGGCTTTCGCGGCCGGTGTTGATCCAAATCTTCTAGGTTTCCGGGCTTGTATGCCGTGGTCCATTGGTATTTCTACCTGACGTTTCGTCTACAACTGCGGTAGACATTATCAAAGGCGATGTGGCAGCGGGCGAAGTGTCCTTCTAGGCTGCTCACAGGTAAGTGTGTCGACAAGTGCGGTACTTCCGTCTTTTTATAGTCAGCGTGCTCCTGTTCTCTACTCGGTCGTAGTATGCACACAAATAATTTCAACCGCAAAGATGAAGGTTTGAATCTAAGTAAAACCTGGACACCAGCACTGTGCACTGTGAATGGAACGACCAATCACAGAAGAGCATACTACGACCGAGTAGAGAACACGAGCACGCTGACCATAAAAGACGGAAGTACTACGCTTGTCGACAAACTTACCTGTGAGCAGACTAGAAGGACACTTTGCCCGCTACCACATCGCCTTTGATAATGTCTACCGCAGTTGTAGACGAAAAGTCTGGTAGAAATACCAATGGACCATGGCACCGGAAACTAAGAAGATTTGAATTGATAAGTTTTTTTCCTGCCTTTAATACACACCTAATTTAGACCGTGTTGGGTACACACATGATAAGGTTTCGTAGTGATGGTATGACGTATTTATGGGTCGCAATCGTGGTTGACCAATATGATACCCTAGCCTAGAAATGCGTCATTGCAATGTATTGATACTGTTTTGTAGATTATTAATTAAAAAGAACATAATGCACTATTGAAATCAGTTTGTGGCCTTTCATAAACCAAGTAGTATTAATAAATATAGACATGTACACTAGTGACATTTTTTAAAGTTAATACATCCCTGGTTCTTGTCTCCGCTATATAATAGAAATATGACAATCCTATAAATATACTCGAAATAAAAGAACCGATTTGAGGTCAGTAATTGAAAAGATATCCTTATGATGCCATATAAAAGCCCTGTGTTAATAATTTATTAAAAAATATTTAAAGAAAACTATGTTTGTTTCTCGGAAGAACACAATGTGAAACGCATTTTCATTCTATTTATTATTTCAGAAGAAGGATTTCAAAAAACGTTTTAAAGTAAAATTCCAGTTTAAAAATTATATGTTTGTCGTATGCATTTAAATAAACAGGATCCAGGGTTAAATCAACGTTGGCAAACTAACTTTAGAACCGATTAAATAAGGAACACTGCGTATGGTTCAATATATTGATTTTTTTATACATATCAATGCACTGTCCAGATACAGAAAATAAATTTATCTATTAATAGTATTTTATAGTTTTGATTATTTTCCACAGACATTTTAAAACTTGCCATCAAAAATTTTTAAAGAATTTGTCGATTTGTGATACACCCTCCCCCCATATTATAGCTAGTCTTCGTGCCTATATAGCGGTCATTTAACACTAGTTCTGTAAAGTCGCATAGAGCAACTAGAACGTAAGCGTCTATAGTAAATCATATGTGTGTAAGTCAGTGTAACCACATGCCTGCTATTAGATGTGAATTTTGGTTAAAAAATGAACTGCGTCAAAAGTTTTGGAAATGAAATGAAAACCAGCTATTTTATAAGAGGTCCGTGTAAAAAATGTAATATATAGGTACATATATATATCTTGAACGTAACGATATTATGACTCGCATGACTGTAGAACTCGTTTCAAAATAATTTCACTTACTCGAATAACATCATTCACGTTTTAGATACGTAAAATGTTATTGTAACAAAACTGCTGTAGTCCGTGGCGGAAATTATTTATTTGCAATAATAAATGTTTAACAAAACGGTTAAACACACAAACGAAAGCGTACTTCTTTAACTTAACCGAAAATAATAACGTTAACAGAAACAAAACTAATAGTTCTAAATTATAAAATAAAAGACTATGTAACAGAGAATATAGAGTCACAAAATTATGTACACAAACTATTTACTACAACACAGGAACACAACACAAAGTTTAGCTAGTACAGTAGTTGATTCACACTTGTATTTACAAAAAGTTATTTAAACCGATTTATATAAATTGCACTCACTAAAGTTATTTAATTTCCCAGTATAACTGAATAATTTATGTAGTAATGCCAGAGCACTGTGTCAACACAACGAACAGCTCCAATAACTGACTGACCTACTTGCTCACTCTGCTCGCCTTTTTATAGTTTTCGGTCCATGCTTCCAGAATGTTCTCCACGCATCGAGATCCCTTTCTTTACATCTATTGTTCTCTCCAAGCGATTCTAAGAAATCGGGTCTAACTTCGCTACCTGCTTCCCGCACAGAGATACTTTCCTTTACATGTATGTGTGTCTCCAAGGTCGGGTGTTCTTTACCTGTTTCCATTGTTGTTGGTTCTAGTAGTTTCTACCGAATTCCATGGGCGTCCCGTCAGGGCACGCAACATTATGCTTTTTAAAACAAATATTTGGAAGTTTGTTAGGGATATAAAATACATTGAAAGTATTTAAATTTTAAGTACGGGTTTTTCTGGGATTTGATTTGATTTATTTAATATCTTTAATATTTCTGATAATTATAATTATCGGTCGTTGGATGTGTGTTTTTTATTTATCTAAATCGTATTATATTGCCTAAATACATTACAGACATGCTAATTACTAAAAAAAATAATTTTGCACAATAAAAATACACTTAAAAATTTGCAGTTTTCTTTTATACCCTTCTTAAAAATTCTATATTTAGAATTTTCAAATCACTATCATTAATTTATTTATTTATTAATATTCATATAAATGTTTGCACATTTACTTCAGGGAAAAATTAGCATACCGAGTTGTTTGTCTTATTTGTTTGCATTTGATACAGCGGTGTAAAATACTTACACTGCGGTGTTAATTAATTTTTAACGTTTATATTGGTTCAATAATTTGGGTTAATAAAAGACACCGCGCACACATGTCTAGCATGGACCAGCACTATAAGCTCAGCACGGAGCAGAAAAGCCTGTTCTTAACTTTGACGTCTTTAATAAATATAATTATCGACCAATTGGTCGGTAATTTTATTTGTTGAAAAGTTATCAGACGTTACTCAAAGATTTTAACGCCTTTAATTACCCGGTATTTACAGTTTAACAAAAACACAACAAATGTAAACAAATGAGATAATGAAACTTTTACATAAAAAAATATTATTCTACATATGAAACGTCATTTGTTTTTTGTTTCTTTTGGTAAACATTTTGTATATGCATTACTTGTAGCCTAGTCAAGAAGTGAGTTCCTTGAGAAAAATAGATCCAAGCCTCCAAAAAATATGTGAATAGCTTATTCGATTCGGAAAAAATTTCGAAAAAAACGATTTACAATTTTTTTCGACGACAAAAATTACATTTGTTATTAACAAAAAACGAAAAGATAAAAAAGCTCATCAGAAAAAACTATAAGCGATAGCGGAAATTGAAAAAATGATTCTTAAAGAGGAGAAAATTTCCAATATAAAATTCCCACCTCCTGTACTCTATCTCTTCATTTATAGTTTTAATTTAACGTTGAAAGAGTTCCGCGCGGCTCTTACAGCTCGAGCGCTCCTCTGTTGAACGAGTACAACACATAAAATATATTTTTTTTAATATTAAATAACAATTAAAAAATCTGAATAAATTATGGTGTCATCTTAATACTAGAAAGAATAAAGTTACGTTGAAAAAAAATTATTTTTAAAACAGTGGGGCTATTGTCAACTAAATTTCTTTTTTTTAAAAACCGCCTTCATTGAAAACTACAAAAAATGTTTAAACAATTGGCCTATCCATTTTTTGCTTCATGGAGCCCTTTTTGCATATACCGGGTGTCCCAGAAGTCACGCACTTCCTCGTAGGGATCGAAAGAGAAAATTATTCTGAGACGAAAAGTCCTTAGCCATTTTTTTTTTACTGTCGGGAGAAAAACAAATAAAATCGGAAAACAAATCAAATCGCTCCTGATTGGTCACTTTCATTAATTAATAATTAATTATCTATGCGTCTGATTAAAAAATGGCTAAGGACTTTTCGTCTCAAAATAATTTTCTCTTTCGATCCCTACGAAGAAGTGCGGGACTTCTGGGACATTCTGTATACTTAACAAGATCACGCTATAAAAGTTTTTGATAATTGTTTATTTTGATTATTATAATTTTTTAAAATTAACAAAAAATTGCACATTTTTTAAATTTTTTGTTAATTTTAAAATAAAAGCTTGTAATGCTGGGCTGAAGGACTGAAAGCTTTTTACAGAATCGTGATCAAATCATTATCAAGATGATTACGCAATTGCTAATAAATTTCTTGTAATTAACCGTGTATTCAGTAATTATTTTTTCATGTGCGCAGCCAAACAGATGTTTCGCTGATAACAGCTGGAAGATTAATAGGGATTGTTACATCGCGTGCACCAGGGCCTACTGATAAGTGATAACGGTAAACATTACTACGTCAGACGTCTAAAAATAAAAAAAAGCGAGTGTGTAAAAAGTAAAACTTCTTCCTGCCATATATAATATATAATAATGATACAATAATATTCGATAATCTGTCACCATATTTTGATTAGACATCCTGATTTAACGACACAATATAAACTCACTCTTTAGCACATATCTACAAAGACGAAATGTTTAAAATATAATTTTTGATTAATTAATAGGCAAAAAGTTTGTATATATATTTATTAACATAATTTATAATACATTTAAAAGGATTTATGAACTAACCTACATTATTTCCCGTTACAAAATGCAGCAAAATTCGATGAAATGTATTTTTGATACAAAAACAATTGTTTTCATTTTAAACGTCAAATATTTGTCAAAAAAAAAAAAAGAATTTCGATTAATGCTCCGTCATTGTCGCACTCACTAACTTATATCTCCCTCTCAACTTCCAATTCAATATAAGAAACGTAACTCTCTCTCTCTCTTACTATCTTCACTAACTTATATCTCTCTCTCAACTACCGTTGGACTCGAACAATCACGCACCGTTCGTTTCGTCCGATGATGCACTTCCGTAAATGCTTCCGTCAGGTATTTACCAGCTTACTCCCCAAGTCAAACGTGCCTAAAGAAGTTTTACTTCAAAAATGAACAGTGCTTGCAACGCAAAAGCATGTCGATAAAGTAACCTTAAAGAAATAGATAAAATTGTCGACAATTTTATTTATTTGAAGAGTTCTATTCAGATGTTAATCAAAGATTTGTATCTTAAAGAAAGATTAAATAATTTTTATCTTCGTTTTACAATCACACATCCTACCTACAGTCAATTAGAAACTAGCACACGTGATCAAGGTGATTGTAAATAAATTATTTTATACTTTTTGAAAGTAATCTGATCCCTTTTTTGCAGCCGATTCAATTTTTTTAATACTATTTTTATGTAGGTTTGCAAAGACAATTCAGGTGTGAACCATTTTGCATATTAATTTTTAGAGTGTCTTGATTAATCGATAGCTTCGTTATCAGTGTTATCAAAATCACTTTCGTTATCACAGTTTTCCATAAAACAACGATGAACAAACATAATTTTAAATTTCCATACATCTATAGATGTATTATAATTTTTACGTAAATCTGTGATGTTTGGAAACTAATATAAAAGTGTTAGAAAAGCAATTAGGTGCTCTAAAGAAAGACCTTAGACTGTATAAATTTGCGTAAAAGTCACACAACTGAAAAATATTGATGTTATAATATATCCGTGCTTCCCAAACTGTTCTGCTCGCGACTCAATATTTGGCTACCTAACGTAACAAAGAAACTTTCGCATGTCCATATACAGAGTGAATTTCTTTTAAAATGCAAACTAAACATGAGTTATGTAAATCATTAATGTTTTACAGAAAATCGTTCCACATAAAATGCAGCATAGATGGGGCCTATAATGCGTTTAATGTGGAACAATTTTTGCTGTAATTCAATGATGATTTCCATATTAACAAAAGTCATGTGCATTATGCATTTTAAAATAAATTCACGAGGTGACGTAAAAAAGCAAAGTACTTCTTAAAATTAAAAAAAATATGTGTTTCAATTTATACAAAAAATTTTTATCAACACGGTGAGGCGTTTTGTTTTGTTGTAAAAATATTTCAGTAGATTAGTAAATTCATTAAACAATTATGATTTTATAAATAAACAATTTGTAAAGTACACAATTATGTATGCAAATAGAATTCAATTAAAAATAAAAATTATAATACGAGTAATGTGACTGTTTTAGATAATTAAAAAATTATATTTACACACATGTATTGGTGTACTCAAAATTTATTTTGGGAGGGGAGACGGGGCTTCGAAAGCTAAGAGACATGATTATTCGCCTATATCTTAGGGGCCATTAATTAATTACGTAGGGACGATTTGGACATTTTTGACCCCTTTCCCCATATAGGGACATGTAACATTTTTTGGACTACCCCTACACCTTCTTACGTAAGATTTTATCTAGCTTTCCTAAATAGTGAAGTGCAACTTTTTAAGTACCTACTGAATGATTTATCATTCCATCTAGTAAAATACATTTAAATCAATGATTATAAAAATGAAAAAATAGATCTCATAGTTGCTTATAGATCGCATAGTTGCTGATAGATCTCATAGTTGTAAAATATTACGTAAGAATTGCTTTTATCCCCCTCCCTCCGAGATAAGGTCAAAGTGCTTAAAGCATTATTGCAAGCAGTACATTTTCAGCACCTCTGAATACAATGTAAATAATTATGTAAGTTTGAGCAAGTTAACCTCAAAACGTACTGAATCGATTTTTATGTATTGAACGCGGTAAACTAAACTATTCAACCGATTTTCATACAGTTTTCATGAATTTTAGACTTGATTTAATTGCATCATCATAACAGACCGACGAACGAACGGGAATCGCCGGGTAAACTTCGGCAATTTTAATTTTAAGGAAGGCGTAACTTCGTTAACAGTGCAAAGCTTACCTGTCAGTTGAAGTAGCAGGTAAGGCAGTATACCTGTAGAATGTCGATTAAAACAAAATATTGCACTGTGAGCTAGTTTCAACTGATCAATCACGACATCGCGGAACGTAACTGCGCGCACTGACTGTCGGACACGTTCGCGCGCTTTCCTGCTGCACCGTGATTATCACTACTCACTCCTGCTGTAGTGCAAGCAGGACTATCAGACGACGGCTACACGCAATACGCGCGGCCACTGCAGTAATTATTACCTATACGCGCGGTGTTCGTCAGGCTACCAACTATACAAGTTCCATTGTCTTTTGCTAGCAGTTTGAACCAGAATTTACTATAATAATACAATAAATCTAGGATCACAAGACAAACGGGCTTATGGCAGTTTTTTTTTATAAAATCGCACGTTTAGAATTACAATGACGTAAGTAAATTCGAGAAAAACGCACTTGAAAGGTTTGGATTTACTCTTTTGTTCATAACTGTTTTCATGAAGACATTATTTATTTAATAATAATAATATTATATATCTTTATTGTTTAGCCCAAAAAGAAAAAAAGAGGATACAATACGTCATACAAATGTTTGCTTTTTTTAAATTCTAGGTGTATTTACTATTATACAGATTATTTACAGTATGTAAACACGTAAGGTGCACATAGGGAAATTAACATTGGGAAAAAATGACTGGATCATAGTGCGCTTTGAAATCTTGTTTTTCAATTTGACAGATAATATTCTTTTGCAAAATGAATGTGTATACTACCGAAGAAAATATTCAAATGATTACAACATAATCGGACTTTTTTTATTAATGGGAGATTAAATTCCCAAAAATACTTAAATATGGTGCGAGATCAAATATCTCCGCCTATTCGTGTTGAACCTAAAGACATTGGGTCACTGAATTACCAACGCGCATACGTCATACCAGTCAGACAATTTTTGAATGAAATGTTTCCAGACAGATGGAGTTGTTTTTTTGTTTTATTTTTGTACAAAAAATTAAAATAATGATTTATAAGAGCTTTTTATTATTAAAAAAGCCAAGTAAAATAAAAATAAATCAAAATAAAATAGAAATCCTCAAGATTACCACGATAATTCAACAGAAATGACAATTAATGCAGTCATGGCTAACTCTGATCCAAGTATTTTTTCCCAATGCTAATTTCCCTATGTGCATCTTACCTACGCGTTTACATACTGTATATTAATTTAATATTTCGTTATTTTATTGTTATAGATTTTCAAAATGCAGGGTGCCTATAGTTAAGTCAAAGTTTTATTAAAATGAATTTAAGTGTTCTACTTCCAAAAAACATATTGATTAAAAATGTAGCTTTTTCGGTGTAGATAAATCATTTATTTTTGTGTAAATAATGACAGGGAGTTTCACAACGACATTAGAGTGCTCCTTTATCTACAAAAACTGCAATTATACGATCACAATATAAGGTCATTGTCAACTCAATTTTTTTGACAATGCTTTCTGCAACTGCAACCCAGCTTCGGTGAATAAATAACGATAATTCAATTAACCCAACATAATTATGGTTAATGCAGGCATAAATCTATTCTGTCTTACTTCGAGGATATAAATATTTATTCGCCTGGTAAAATAATAATGGCCACCACATAGATCATAATACCTAACCTACAAACGAGGAGTATTATATCTTCAGTTTGCTCTTGTGAGTTTATTTATGTGTTGTTTATTAACCTTTTGTTGAAGTGTTTACTTGTAAAACATTAAAGTTAGTGGAAGTTTAGTGTACAATTGGGTTAGGATAAAATATTATTATTTTGTGAAATTTTTTTGACGATTTTAACAGTACAAAAGAAAAATTACTTTAAAACTGATTATTATCAACAGTTTAGCTGAATATGACAGCCACGTAATTATTTGTTTTCAAAGTAGTAAATTCAAACTTATAAAGTGTGATGAATCGTAGTCTTAATCGATTGCATAATATAGGACTTACACACGCGACACTACACTGTAGGGTAAACGGGGGTCGGAGATCGAGGGGGCAACAATAAAAGGGCTCTTCGCTCGTCTCGACAAAAGCAATGTGGCAATGTTCGCATGTCGACAAGCCACGGTATACTGAACACGCGAACTTTGGCGGCCATATCAATAATAATTGTACACCTACCGGGAACCAGACGTACCTACACTGTGTCAGTTAATGCTGTACAATAAATTATGATAACGGTGAAATAATAATTCTAACAAAATTATAATTTTTTCGAAAAATATTTTTTTTTATATAGCATTGTAACAGTGACAGTCTTAACAATCCAAGTGTGTAAGCTTTCACGGCCGGTGTTGATCAAAATCTTCTTGGTTTCCGGGCTTGTATGCCGTGGCATACAAGCCCGGAAACCAAGAAGATTTGTCTTAACAATGTTAATAGCAAACAATGAGAGTAGTTTTGTCATAATAATCTCTAGTATAAGGATAAATTGAAAGTAAATGTCGAAACTTGAACTCGAAATGAACTCCTAGAATGCGTTATCAGTTACTCTGCGCAAAACTCGAGGTTTCAGATTCAAGGCCTGACAGTCACTTGTATTTTTGAAGTAAAACTTCTTTACGCACGCTTGACTTGGGGAGTAAGCTGATGAATGCCTGACGAGAGATTTACGGAAGTGTGATCGGGCGAGGCGAACGGAAGTTGAGAGGGAGATATAAGTTAGTGAAGATAGAAATAGAAATAGATTTATTATTATGAACCCAATGCAGGGTTTAAATTCGTCAAGCAATACATAAAATATATAACCAATATAACAACATATTTTAAAAGCATCAAACTGCTTTAGAAAATTTAAGCAATTTAAGAAAGAGGATGACAAATACTTCACTGGCTAGTGGCGCCACCAGGTGGCCTAAAATATAAGCAGTACTAACAATAGAATGACACATACCTTCTTAAAAGTTTTGCAAACCTACTTTAAATAATATTTCATAAAGATTTACGCTTAAAATTCAACGAGAGCTAAGAAATTGCAATGTATTACTTTTGTTTTCATTATCTTTATGTTTATATTTCTTTCTTCTTACATTAGACTGTTCACTTCGTTCTTGAACAATTTTATAAATTAATATTTTTTCAATACATTAAATATTCTAATTTCTACGTTTAAAGTGAATAAAATTGTAAAATCATTTTAAAATTCATATTTTGTGAATTTTCGTGCGAATAAAAACAAATTATGGCAGGAAGAAGTTTTACTTCAATCGTGTGGTTTAAAACACACTCGTTTTTTTTAGTGTATTTGCCATAAGGCACTTACACTATTGGCGTCGGTCGGATGGCGGGACCTAGGGGTCGGACCAAAATTTCTCGACGTTTCATAAGTTTCTAAGAAGTTTGGCACCATTTTTGGAAATGTTTATATATATATGTATATATATATATATATATATATATTTATATATATATGTGTTAGCACGATAACTGTCGACAGACTTAATCGATTTAAACGAAATTTGGTCCACATGTTGGAATCCATCATCGCAAGAAGCCTATTTAAAATGGGCTCGATCGGGCTATTTTAAGGGGGGTATTTAGGGGTTAAAAAATGTTTTTGGGCCCAAAAATACGGAAAAAATTCTCAGAATCGTTTCAAATTTGAAATTTAACCCTTTAGTAATTATTGAAATGTGCTGCTAAAATTTTAATAAAATCGGCCCGACAGGACCGGACTTACAAATTTTATGAAAACGCAAGTTTACTGATATGAATTTACATACTGAAGACTGTATATAATTTGGTACAGATGTTAAATTGGTGTGTAGTATTCAAATTAAGTAAAAAAATGCTGTTCTAAGGGATGTATTAAGGTGTAATTTTTTTGTTCGAAAACAAAGTTAAGTTCATACAATAGAGCCACACCGCCTATAATAGCAAATACACTATATTGTCGGCAGGGTTTCGCACTGCGACCCGAGTTTTTTAATATACTCTTATAAAGTAACTTGCATCTACAAATCTGTATGTTATATAATATATTATAATATATACTTATATTTTTTTAGCTTGGGAACTGTTGGTTTCAAAAGATTATAATTCAGCTATCCATTTTCAATCAGCATGCTTCCTTTAAAATAACTATGTAGGTAATATCGAACATTTGTGAGCACACTGTATATTCATACAATAAAACGACGCTACTATTGTTGTTACTTTATATAAAGTTATTGATTATTTTTTTATACAACCTATATTATCAAATGTAAAATTTATATAAAAACATTAATTTTTTTGAAAACGTAGATTTAAAATGTGTTTTAATGTCATACATTTTTTAAGTTTCCGTTTTCAAGATTCTCTTTCATTATTAAAGACCGCGCACACTAACAGCAAGAACCAGCAATCGGCACGATTTCGCACACTATACCTCCACGGACCAGCGATAACCTCAGACCGGGTGACAAAAATATTCTTACTTCACTAACTCTTGACTATAGATGCGGGTATACAAGCTTTATAACTATTCCATACAAGTTAGTAGCATATCTAGTGAAACACAAACAGACAACGCTCTTTCACATTTATACTATCTTAGTATGACTACGAAACCCTAAAAAGCCCCCGAAAATTCAAAAGAATCTACTTCGTCATATGACCAAAGATTTATTCTATAAAATAGATGTTAATCATTTAGTAAACAATTGCATATCATATTAAACACCACGTTTCCTGCGTCATCATCGCCAATATAATTTTATTGCTAGAATAAATAATTTGCATTTTATACGTCGCAATACATCTAACGTCTATTGTTATTTTAAAGCTCTCATTTTTTCGGCGAGCGAATCACAGCTTGCATGGATAAATCTCTATTTCAGGAGACAAATACGCATCGTGTAAAGCGAACACATAAAAGCCATCCCGAAATCCAGCACCACAGAACGCTCTAAACCTAGTTAGGAATCTAGCGGCAAATCCAGCGACATCAAACTTCAGATTGAATAATGATTTTTGGGTTTTCCTGTTTCAAATCTTTAGATGTCAATCATTTAAAATGTCTGACACCTCGAATATGTTCGACATATTCGAGGTGTCAGACATTTTAAATGGATCACCTTATTTGTCAGAGAACATTATTTTAGCGTTTTCGTTGAAGTTTTTAAGCTATCCAGTTAAAAAAACAAACAGTATCTATAAATTTTTACATGTCGTTAAAACATCTTTTGGAAAATTTAGAGGGAAAACGCCCCAAAATCAAGAAAAGTCATAGAGGAAATAGGTGTCAGACTGAATGAAGCCATATACAAAGTTTGAGGAGAGTATGTGTCAGTAAAATTTTTGCCGACGGGCACTCTAATATTTTCTAGAGCTTAGGATTTTTTAAGATTGTGAATTTAGTGGATATCCCTATATCTAAAATCTCGCTAAACATATCTGTAGCTAAAAGTCTATTAGGCTATGGGCCCATGGACATTTCTTTTAGTGACCTTTAAACTATAAAATAAAACCATTTTCGATCAATTTAACCGAGAAGCAAATTCCATAAGGTTTGTGCAGGGTTCTTTCCAATATGGTAAATATTTGGCATCGCTGGTAGCGATACATTACTCCACTGTACGAAGAATGCGAAGTTGTTATACTATGTATAATACGTTTATCCTGGTTTTAGGTATGACCAAGACGTCAAACATCATCTGTAATAATGGACAGTGGACAAGTATAATATTACATACACGCGTTATTGTGCAAGTACAATAAAAAACATTTTGTGAACGCCGAGGTCAAATCGGTTAATATTAATTAGGAATGTAACTAACTAGGTTTTAAAGACGCTAGTTGCTTGGACCTGCGCGTATAACTTTTACATAAGTAGATCACAGCTTGTAGGGCGAGTGTCATCTTTTATACAGTGAAATCTCGATCATTCAGAACGATCGTTTGTTAGAATAGAATAGAATAGAATAGTATTTACTAGCGTGACCTGTGCGAATTATTCGCACTAAATAAGTATAATAATTATCACTTTACAAAATTATTTTTTAAATATGATTGCAGGTATTCAATTCGTTTCTGATTTTACACACTGCTTATAATGTTCTTCTTTTTGTTGTATTACAATATGAAGCTCAGATGACAGATCGAAGAAATATTTTACTAAAATTGTCATATAGAGGCGCAAGTAGCAAAAGCGTTGAGCTAAGCCGTCAGATGGCATCATGCAGCATTGCTGTGACGTTGTTCAGCGTTGCTAGCTGTTTCAAAATTAAAGCCGTCAGATGGCAGTATGCAGTATTGTGTCTGTTGTATTACAATATGAAGGTCAGATGGCAGATCGAAGTGTTGACGTTGTTTCAAAATTAAAGCCGTCAGATGGCAGACGTTGTTCAGCGTTGCTGTATTCTAATTAATTTTCAAAAACAAGAGCAATAATAAATTTTTTACTTGTCGATGTCAGTAGAGCAAGCAATTATCTGTAGAATGATATATAATTTATGTGGAGAAATTGTGAGGTTTTTTCTAAAAAGGGAGGCAAACATCTTTAACCTTAGCGTATTAATATATATGATACAGATATTTTATCTGTTTTTATTTCTATTTCTATGTGTATGTATTGTATGCATTTTAGGATAATAAAATAAATATGTTTATTATTATATTATTATCAGAAAATAACTCACCTATGCGGGCGGGCGTCGAATGTATCCTTTTGAAGAACTAGAGACAAAGACATAGTGTATAAAGATTTTCTTCAAAAAACCACGTTTGTTTAAACTTTCAATCCAAATAATTATTAGAAAAAAAGAAACAAACTAGTTCGTAATAATTAATGATGACTGTCAAGCATATAGAAAATCGTTCCACATAAACTGCAACATAGACTCGGTCTATGTTGCATTTTTTGTAATAATTTCCATAGCTACCATATCAACAAAACGCATATCTATATTGCATTTTAAACGAAATTCACTGTATAGAGCATATGAACACATATCAGAGTATACAGGGTGTCCCATTAAGAATGGGACATAGAACAACCGCAGATTCTCCAATTCAAAATAAAACGATTAAGCGAAATATGCTTAGATAAAATGTTACTCGCTCTACCAGTGGCGTACGGCAGGAGTAAGTAATGCTTGTACTCCTTCTTAATGTTACGCCGCTGTCTAAATTTTAATTTTGACTATAATTTTAATTTTTTTGATATTTTCTAAGTCAATAATGTACACTTGTTAGTTTGTTGTAAAGTCATTGGTTTTCGAGATATTCGCAGTTAAAGATAGATAGACATGTACTTTTTATTTGTATTATTATTAATAATATTCATTTTTACAATTTTGTCTTAAAAAACTGCGAATATCTCGAAAACCAATGACTTTACAACAAACTTACAAGTGTACATTATTGACTTAGAAAATATCAAAAAAATTAAAATTATGGTCAAAAT
This sequence comes from Xanthostigma xanthostigma, assembly GCA_963575645.1. Lineage (NCBI taxonomy): Eukaryota > Metazoa > Arthropoda > Insecta > Raphidioptera > Raphidiidae > Xanthostigma > Xanthostigma xanthostigma. Next base: position 9,041,623 of record OY754469.1, on the reverse strand, counting down.
TAAAATTTAGACAGCGGCGTAACATTTAGAAGGGGTACAAGCATTACTTACTCCTGCCGTACGCCACTGGTAGAGCGTACTGAACTAATTTTTTTATTGTTAGGTGCATTTTATGATATTTAACAAGTGTGCCGATTTGAGTAAAATTATACGGTGTATTAAAAAAATAATGGACATTAATAATTTTTCAGTTTTCAACTTCAACACCCCGTATTTCGGAAACGAGTAACATTTTATCTAAGCATATTTCGCTTAATCGTTTTATTTTGAATTGGAGAATCTGCGGTTGTTCTATGTCCCATTCTTAATGGGACACCCTGTATATAATTTGGCAGTACGCTGACCACTACACCATACTGTCCTGCGATTAAGCAATAAGTGCCCAGCACTAGATTATTTTAAATTCAATCCAAATTTAATCATCGATTACGGCACGTACTACAAAAATTTGTTATATATTGTAATCTATTGCATAATTTTCAAAAAGGTCATTGAGAACAAAAATTAATGATCGTAACGAGGAAGATATAAAAAAGTTAGCTGCACACGAGATTGTTTTTTTCGCTAGATTCTTTGTTAAATTTGGCTGCTACGTTTCAAGCGTGCTGTGACGCTGGTTTTCGTCTATTATGTGTTCCCTTCACACGATGAGTGAATTGAAGCTTGCTTTGTGGATGGGTTTGGTGCGCGCGCAGTGACAGTTCGAATGTTAAAGTGAACGTTTATTGTCTCTGAACAGAACACACAATATGGCGCCATATTTGTCTGTGTGCCTACATAACAAGACACTGTTTCCTGATTGGTTATTCCGCAAAACAAGCAGACAAAACAAGCACGAAAAATCGTCCCGGTTCTAATTTTAAAATCCATCGTGTGAACATACATGACGCCATTGTGTGTGTTCTGTTCAGAGACAATAAACGTCCACTTTTGTGAACATTCGAATCGTCACTGAGCGCGCACCAAAGTCATCTACGAATCCAAAAACCGCATCGCGTAAAGTCAACATCAACAAACTATATCACGAGATTCAGCGCCATAGTGGGCTTGGAACCTGGCAGCGAATCCTGCGACAAAACCAGCGTTGTGTGCAGCGGTCTTAAGTACGAGCAGTACAGCAGGTTCGAATGTAGACGCACTTGGACCGTTGTTTCAGGAGTCTCAACTAGTGATGTGCCAGATCGATAAAAATGTATATCCGCGGATACGGATCTGAATACGGATTTTTGGTTTCAAGATCCGCGGATACGGATCTTAACTTTCTTAGAATACGCGGCAGTAAATATTGCACATCGACCTTTGGAAAGAGACTATCTGTTATGGAAAAAAGTTATTGACCTCTTTAAGAGTTAACTCTTATAATAGATTGTCTCTTTCCAAAGATCGATGTGCAATATCTCATTATAAAGATAGTTGATTTAGTACCTTTGAGTTATGTACCTACTATTAGTATGGTACTCACTACGATAAATGTTTGCAATATAAAGGTGCCAAATACGATTTTAAAAAATAAAAAGTAATCTGAATGGAATTTAACAGGTTTTCATTATTACCTAATCACCTGTATATATAAAATTTCATCTATGAATTGAAACTGAATAAGGTAAAAGATCCGTAAAAGATCCGCCAAAAACTAATGGATATGGATACGGATCTTTCTTCTCGCTCGGATATCCGCGGATACGGATACGGATATCCGGCACATCACTAGTCTCAACCTATTTGTCGCGAATACTTGCGCTGTGTGTGCAACTGGCTTTAAAGATAGTAATTTTTATTTAACAAGACAATTTTATTTGAAACAATAATAATTATACATTTGTTGAAATAAGCATATAGATGTAATATATTTCATTTTAAATAAGGTACATTATATTTGTTTGGATGTGCATTTTCAATAAATAAATAAATAAAGTTCATAAGCTGTTCAAAACAGAAAGACAACTTTTTTAGTGTATTAAGTATTTTACAAAATATTATTTTTCTACAACTATCTATGCAAAAATACTTTCTATAAGTAGTTTTATGAACATCAAAAAAATATTGTTCATTCCGATGTAGATGCTACGAAAAAAAATTAATATACATACATTTATTTTGACTAAAGTTTTCAACGAATTCTCACATCGCCTCTAATTGCTCCATTAGAAAATACGAACTTTTTTGGAGTAACATTTTGTCACGTCGTGTGGCTATGTGAAAATCGACAATTACCTAACTGTTAACAAAAAAAAAACTAGTATCAAAACCTAAGGACCGTTACAGACCTCTATTTTATGTCTTGAGAAAAGTACATTATTCAAAAGCATGTAGGCAAGCTTACGATTTTGATATTTCAAAATAATAAAAAATGAAATTTAGTTTCATTCAGTTTTCAAAAAAAAAAGCAATCACATGCGTAAAGATTCTGCGCAATACGTGAAGACTGGGTTTTTTAATAAGAGTAAGAAATCTGTTAACTAAAGAAGCATAATATGCACGCTATAATATTAAATTACAAAAAAAAAAACAGGATTTCTAGTATAGTAATAAAAAAAACATTCGTGATTTTTCAATTCAGTCACGACAAAATAATTTATAAACCATCTCATCAAACAATCAGAAAAAATCGGATTGTCGAGAAATTATTTAATTATTGATAATAGTTGTTGTAATATAAGTTTATTATAAATAATGTTCTCATTATAGAATTGTCAAAATAAATGTCCAATATTTTTAAAATAATACCTAGATGTTATAATTTAGTTTCAAAAAAAATTTCTCTGAAATAATTATATTTTATTTTAAATTTGTATTTTGAAACGAAAACCTATTCACAGGTCAGTTTTAAATTCTCAATATTTCTGTAAGCTAATATAATATATTATACAGATTGTTTCTTTTACTTGAACTCGGAAACCTATATTTTCAAGTAAGCGGAACACCATGTATAATAAATTAAAAAAACAGCACTATTTGTTAAAATAATTTCAAATTACTTTCACAAAATTATATAGTAAGTATTACCAATATTTTAACAAAAATAACAACACAATAAAATTATATTTCCAATTCTTAAAAATAACATAGAAAAAACTAAAAAGTTAGCCAACTTTTTATATTTTATGTTCAAAAGACGCGATGGCAAAATATATATCAAATAAACGCATTTATTCAAAACCAATTTAAATAACTTGTAGATCGAACAAAAATGTTAAACATTCGATTTAGTAGTTGGCTATTTTTTACATCTTCAGATCGTAATTATAATTGAATTCAAATCGTTTTCTATCAAAAAAAGATTGATAATAAAAATGATCGTCAACTTATGTCGATACTGTGTGAATATCTGAAAACATTGAAGTTCGCTGAACTCTATTTATTAATGGAACGTTTATTCTCACATGGACAACTATATCGAAAATTAAAAATGGCGTTGTAGTTTGCTGAGACGCCATCTTACTACTCTTTTTCAGAAACCAATAATAATTAATACGTTTTATTCGTTTGCGAAACAAATAATCTGTCCCATTTCAAACGAACCGCTCTTAATTTCTGAGTGTGGGAGCAAAAGTTCTGAATAAAAGTTGCTTGCTATCGAGGGAGCAATTGTTAATGTCACAGGTGGCGCCACAGTCAAAATGGCGACCACAGCTTTGTATTTTTAAGCGGAAGCCCACATTTTTATTGGTTCATTAGAAAGAGGAGAGAAAATGCAATCCAATAACGTTCGGACCATTTTTTGCTCCAGCCAATTTTTTTCAGTAATGGTCAGTTTTTAACCCGTGTTTGACCCTAGAGAAATAGTTCGAACTTACTTCCATGTTATTGTAAACAATATAATAAATGACTATTACTAGAAAAATGAGCCAATAAAAATGCGAGTTTACATTAATTAAAAAAAAAAAAAAACAACTTGTGGTTCTGTTTCGACTGTGGCGCCACCGGTACTAAGTTGCCCTCTCGATAGTAAGCAACTTTTATTCTGAACTTTTTCTTCCCTACCTGCAAAATTCTGAGATATAAGCATTGGCGTAGCAAGAAAGGCGGGGAGGGGGGGGGCAAGTGGGCTTGGCCCAATCTAGAATATTAATTGCCCACGTACAAATAACAAGATAAATCTACATATTTTCTTTGTCGTGAAATTTCTCCAGAAAGTCGATTTCGCTTCCATGAACAGTTTTCAAATTATGTATAAGTGGCAGCTGGTAATGGCAGGTAGAGTTAAAAATTTGCCCCCCTCCAGGATAAAATCGTTGCTACGCCTATGGATATAAGGACGGTCCGTTTGCCGCCAAAGTTACGAAAACTCAATCGTGGTAATAAATAGAGTTTAGTGATTCCAGTCGGTAGTGTTGTTATTTTTAAATTAGAAATCGGTGTAATTGGCAGCGGCTTGTCTATTTACCGGTTTAATAGGTACGAACGTAACCGGTCTGTAATATTGTTTGCTCTGATCCCATCCGCGTGGTGCCGTATTGTAGTTGTTCAGTGTGCTGTAATCAAAGATACGCGGGCTCGGTTGAGGTGGTGCCTCTTGAGGATAATACGGGCCAGCGGACACGTTCAACGGGCTTGAGTAACTGTTATTGTTGGTTGAACCTGCATTGAAACAACACATAATGACAGTTTTTTGTTTTTCTTAAGTCGTTCTTCATACTGGAAATGGACAAATGCAATCACTTCTGATTTCTTCGCAAGCTTTGTAGGAAAACAGTTCGATGCAACTCTGACCCATAAATTAGGGTCACCTCCATAGCCTCCTTCCCTGCATTTTCTAAAAGGAACTAGTCATGCCATCACAACTGGTATTAAGGGAAGTAATTAGCTTTTTTGATACCCTGGGAAACCTCATCAGTGTGCCCCCCCTACACTAAGTTTTATGAATTAAATAAAGCCACTGGACCCTGGACACGTTCCTCAGTTGCCCCTGCCTTGTTACGGCCTTGGGAATAAGTATTCATGCGCAAAATTTAATGAAAACCGTTATATTTATTCTCTAGACATAATTTTCCAGTTTTTTAACCTGTTTTTAGAGGTTATTAGGAAAACTTTTTTTCGAAATTTGAGGATATGCAAAATATAAGTAAAATCAATTCAATGTTTTCGGCACTGTAGGAGTAATCATAGACAGGATTTAAAAAAACACACTTTTTTGGGTTCAGGGGACTTGAAAACGTGCAAATTCATCAACAATACAAAAGGCACGATCGTAAGACTTCCTCTGTAACAGCTGTAAATATTTTGTTAATGCAATAAATATTAAATATTATATTGCCAAAATAAGAAAAAATATCACTCACAAAAAAATAAAAGCTTAGTTTTTACAAAATACAGTTTACTCAGCAAGAAAGATCAAGTATGTAAACAATTCGGATCGGTAACAAAGTCCCGTTCCATCAGGCCACTCTCGGCCCTTCTATAAAGTAATACATGATTTCGACGCTTATACCCAAATTTTGTATTTCGGTAGGAGAAGTTTTGTTTGAAATTAAAGACATCGAAAGCGCGTAGATTCGAACTCACGAGACAACTTTAGTATTCTGTCTAGGGCTAGGCTATAGAATTCATTGATGAGTTTTTATTTACATACTTGATTTACATACTGCAGCCTTCAAAGCAAAGCAAAGCAAAGCAAAAGCAAACATTATCAGCATACGTACTTGTAGCTGCTACGCCAGGTTCTTCGGATTTGGTGAAAGGTATCGGTGATATCGTACATTTTGCAAGTTGGTCTTGGATATTTTTCGTCGAACTAGATTCTTCGGAAAGGAATACTTGGGTTGAGGAGGACATCGCTTGAGTGGATGATAACTGTTCTTTTTGTAAAGACACGTGTTTTGTCGAAATTGCTTCGATTGTCGAGACATTCTGTTCTTTCGTAAACGAATCGACTGAGGACTGAAACATTTCTGATTGTGAGATATTTTGATTAACAGGGAAATTTCTCGATTCGACTGATGTCTTGGCTAAATAGTATTGACTTTCAACGTTATCAGACACCTGAACTTTTGGCGTACTTGTAACTATGTTTTGTTTCAAACTGTTTTCTGATATTAGATTCTGTTTAATGATCTTTTCTGGTGGAGTTAGATCTAAACTGACTTGTCTGGACGTAAATGTTTTTTTGGCAATTTCTGACATTGATTCGCTCATTAACTTCATTCTCATTATTGGACGAGTACTATCTTCGAACGCTTTGATTAATGATTTAACCGGTAGTTTTCTATATTCTTCTTCTTCTTCATTATCGTCCTTTCTGGCTTCAGCCTTTGTAGGAATTTCGACCAATTGTGGAGGTAATTCAATTTCTTTTCTTGTAAAATTTTGTGTGTTAGTTGCAAAATTACTTTTAATCGTTTCTCCTTCCGTTTTTATGGTCTGTGAAGTAAATTTAGTAATTTCGTTACTTAAATCAAGTTGCTTCGATAGCTTTTCTTCGTGCGTAGTACAGCTTTCTTTTCCAAACAGGACATTTTCTGGAAAACCCTTCTTTACCAAAGCATCTTCCACATTTTGATTCATATACAAAATGTTTTCAGGCATACCCTCAATTAATGGCGACTCACGTACAATTTTCGATACATTTTTTGGTAAAGTGTTAGATTTCAAAGAAATGCAATCATTTTTTTCCAAAGTATGCGCTGTTTTAACAAACGAGCTATCAGTTTTGATAGAAGAACTTTCAACTAATTTGCGTTCAACTTTTTCTTCTGATCGTTTTTCTTGGATTGCTACGAATTCATTGCCGCGTTTCGTCATTGCAACATCGGACTGCAAATTTTGTTTTAATCCAAATGTTTTTTTCAGTTCGTTTGTTATATCAGCTTGCCCAAATAAAGGTCGTGCTCCTATTACAGCTTCCGGAGGTTTGTAATACATTTTTGGAGTAGGATTTCGATCTTTCTGGGATTCGTTAATCAACAGTTCACTTTGCATTTGATGTGTTTCCATTTGATTTATTTTATCTGTTTTGGTTTCTTTTACCTGAAATTGTTTTATTTCAGACGTTTTCATAATATTGGCAATTTCGGTATCTTCTCTTGTAATCTGTTCACAGGATTGTCGTTTCTCTTGTTCTGAGGTTATATTTTGAGCAGAACTTTGCACATTTCTCGACTGTACTTCCGAAGGTACGAAAACAGAAGGATGAGGGGAGAGAGTGTTTGATTTAACTATGCTTTCAAAATAAATTGAATCGTCTTGCTTTTTGTTAAAGATTTTCGGTGACGTTACTGGTAAAGGTATGAATTTGGGAAACGGTGAAGCAGGTCGAATTTGTGTATAAATTGGAAGTGGTTTGATCAAATTTGCGTTCGAAGTTTCAACTGATTGGAAAGATTTCTGTGAACTAAAATCTTGAGTTGTTTGAATATGTTTTAAATCTTCTTGAACATTTTGTTCATCTATCGTAACCGAAGCTTTCTGCGTAGATTCTTTTTTAATTTCAAGTTCTTCAGATTTTTGCGTTTCACTTTTCTTTTCCAAAGTATTATCTTGATAGTGTCGTATTTCATTTACTTCAATCAATTTAGCGACTGGTTTTAAGACATTTATCTTTTTACCTTTGGCATTTTTATCGGTCTCTTCATCGTAATTATATTTTTCAGAGTAAGTTTCAGCTGAATACTCTTTCCGGTCAGTTGTTTCAGAACATCTTGAAGCTGATCTGGATACTTGCGTCTTTTCCCAACCTTTCCCTTCAAGTTTCACAGACACTTCAAGCTGTGCCATTATACCTGTTAGTTCAGCATTTGATCCATCAATAACTTGATCTTTGTCTTCGTTATTTTGAAGTTGCTTACCATTATTCTCTACTTTAGAGATTTCATTCGCATTCAGTTCAGATTCAATAATGATTCTTGGGTTTTCCTGTTCCAAATCTTTGGAAGTCAATTCTTTTTCTTCCATGTTTTGTTGTTCTTGAAACTTTATCAATTTATTTTCAATTATTTTAGGACTTAAAACTGTAGCCGTATCAATATTACTATTATCACTTTCAGCGATTTTAGGAGTTTGATTAGGATTTGGAAAACTATGATGAGGTGAAGAAATTGCAGGTGTATTTTTAAGTTGTTTTTCTTCAACAGTCGTTAATAAGCTAGTGGATTCTGCATTAGAAGCAAGCTGCTGATATTTTACTTGTGAATTCACATTACCTGCATTAAGCAAAATAAAAAGCAAAGCAAGGCAGTTATTGTAGCAAAGCGAAGCAATTAAATAATATTATAATTAACTTAATCTACTTTAATTAAATGCTGCATATCACAAACACTAAATTTTGTTTTTAAAACTTGTAAATGGAAAATATTCATCATTTATTGAAACAGTGGCAAAGAAATTAAAAAAAAAATGTACATATCGGCGAAGCTAATCTAATCATCAGAGCTGCGAAAAAATGATGTACTCGAGCACAAAGCGACAAATCATGTTCTTGTTATACTGTTGTACTGTATAAATTGGACTTAGTAGCTTGAGCAAAAACGTCATATTATAGTGTTCGTTACATAAGTTCACAAAACCCGCCTACAGAAGTTTTATTTCAAAAATCTAATGCTGGTCTTGGGTACATCACTTCAATACTTCTGCTATGATTATCCAGAAATATAAGCAAACATTCATAAATAAATGTTCATTAAAATAATCAAACATGCATAGATAAGTATAGCGTTGTTTACAAAATTGACTACTTTTATAAAAGCTATGTGCTATTTGCGCAGGCATTATTTGTACATATTTACACAAAATAGAGTAAGTAATTAAAATCAACATACCATAGTTTGGTGTTGGTGTGTTCAGATTAGAACTCCAGCCAGTCGGAACTTTGGGTTTGTAGACATCACTGCTGACGGTATTAGCTTTCTGAAAATTGTCAACAATTTTGTTGACACTGCTACTATTGTACGCAGAATTCTGATTGAATGTCTGTTGCTCAAAAGGCGTTGGTTGATATTGTTGTTGATAATGTTGTTGTTGTTGTTGTTGTGGATATTGCTGCGTTGTTGACGATTTCTGGTATTGTTGTGATAATTGCTGTTGGTATTGTTGCTGAAATATTTAAAATGATCCCTTGAAAACGGTTTATTCTATTTTCTGTTTTCAATGTTTTGATAGTTGTTAGAACGACCACACATTTCTATGAGTTAATTTTAAAATATAGTCCAGCCAGACGTCTTCCATCGTGAAATCTTTGCCAATCAGCTTTTAAAATACTCACTAAAATAATTTAATGCCTTAAAATCCAAACAATCGGAACGAATGAATTCTGAAAATTATCTCACTGGAATCAAAATCAACGCCTTTGCTCAAATTGCATGATTTGGCCGTAATTCTAACCAGTCTAGCGAAATTAGCTTTCATTTGGGTGTAACGAGTTTTGTTATATTGTTTTTATTAACGTTAGTATTATAATTCTATAGACATCACTTCATATAATAATAAAATAGCGTACAAAATGATGAACCACACAAAATTGGGTGTAAATGTTGATTTTAATTTAAATATTCAGATATTATATTAATGTGGTGATAATATAATTTAGTAAACAGCACTAAATATTAGTAAGTTAATATTTTTATGAACAAACACTGAGCACAAAAACGACGAACTAAAATGGTCGTTGTTGGATTATTTTTTGGGTTACTCCTATTACCATTTTAATGAAATGAATTGAACTTCACATTAGATTGAGCATAAAAGCAATGAATTGGAAATGCACTACACAAAATGATTATTGCTGATTTGTTTAATTGTGTACCGGGCTCAAAAGCGTTGATCCCAATACAACATAGACAGTAAGCACTGACGAAAGAAGTGCAGAAAGCTCAGATAGTTAACGAACTAACCACCATCGTTTTAACTGCAATCATTCTACTTATCTGAACGTATTGATTGCTGCAAATGAATTTAATTGATGCGGTGAACCGAATGACAGACCGTACTGACCAGCTAACAATACAACAGCTAAATCAAAAATAGACAGTGGACCGAAACAAGGAAGGCTCGCGATGCTTATAAAAAAAGACATTAGTCACCGTCACAGTGTTATGATATAACCCACGCAAGTCAGACGAACAAAGCAACAATACATTGTGTTAATTCAAAATCAATCCCAGCGAAATTCAATTGTTGACAAGTAATTAAAGTTTGGAAATTTTTCATGTTATAGATTCGTCGATCCGCTCTAAGTTTATTTTGAGATACGTTGTTTAGACTAAAAGGTTACGGTGTATGCAAGACTGGGTCTTGAATGACTCTGTGAAGTAGGGGAACGTCGGGAAAAAACTTAAAAAAACAAAAGACAGTGTAAACTCTGTATATAGCGAGCTTCAGTTTAACGAAAAACTACTTAAAACGTAGACATTGCTAAGGTTTGTTTGGTTTACATTGTTATATTGAAACACTATACATATAGCGTAACAACGACTCTCAATAGCGAAACAATACGTCATTATTTAGACCCCAACAATGGTATTATTAGAAATGTGTTCATTTTGTTTGTTGCAATTAAAATACTGGAATAGTAAAAAACGACAAAGTTAACAGATAATTTTGTTATGTAAATTTTTTTCACTTAATTTAGTCAAAATTAAAAGCACTTATTTTTAAAATTATATTGTTTTCGTTTATAGTACGCGCCACGAATCTAAAAGACTCGGAAGTTAGATGCACATGCAAGCTTGCGCTTGTACAGTCTGTTAAAAACTACAAATTCGCAACTCAACAAAACTAACATAACAATAATAACTTGACAATAGCGTACTCGACTGTACTTTAAAGCAGGAAAACGACAATTAGTGACAAAGGCAACGAGCGATCACGGCCAATCACCGACGAGCGCACGATTCGATGAATGTTGTGTCCAAATTTCATGATGATCGGAGTTACCGTTCAAAAGTTTTTGTCGATAAAAAGCAGTATTTATCCTTTTTTTAACTAATAATTTTTTTTTAATTAATTAAATAACATTAAAATAAATTTAAATGTAAGCCTAAGGCCTAGCACACATGAAGAGCGTTCAACGCGCGTTAGCCTAACGCGCGTTTACAATTTCTATACAATTGTATAGAACTGTTTATATGATAACGCGCGTTCAACGCGCCGCCAACGCGCGTTATCATATAAACAGTTCTATACAATTGTATAGAAATTGTAAACGCGCGTTGGGCTAACGCGCGTTGAACGCCTCTCATATAAACTAGGCCTTAGAGGAAAGAAATGTAGAAAATAAAAAAAAATAAAAATGTATTCGCCCAACGTAGGCTCGAACCCACGACCCTGATATTGACAGTCGTGTGCTCTACCGATTGAGTTAGCCGGCGTTGCATTCTTACAACGCTAATATGAATATATTTAGTTAGTGCATTTCACCTGAATAGAAGCTTATTTTTGAGATACATTTTGCAACATTTTTCATTAATGCTCCGCTCCTAATGATCGTAGCCTGATTTTATATAGCCTATAGCCTTCCTCAATAAATGGGCTATCCAACAAAAAAAATTTGTTCAATTTGAACCAGTAGTTCCTGAGATTAGCGCGTTCAAACTAACATACAAACAAACTCTTCAGCTTTATATATTAGTATAGATAATAATTAGCTAGTTGAATTATAAAACGACAATTGTTTTCCTTACGACTTATTTTATTAAACAATAAGTTATAAGATCATAATGCAATATGATCTTTTTTTCTGGGCGGTATATTTTGGACAATTGCTTTTTTTTGAAAAAAATAATCAAACGACTATACGAAAATTAAAAAGCTAGAAAAATACAGAGGTACACGTGTTTTAAAGCTCATAAACACAAAAAAAAGTACAGACCTGTTGCGATGACGAACTGTTGTAATTATTGGTGTTATAATTCGTAGTGGCTGACCATGTGGGCAGGTTATTATTTCGTATTGCCGCTTCATAGGAATTGACTACCGGTGCTACGATATTGAAACCCTTGCTTGGAAAAGTCGTTGTAGGCGCCGGCGGTGGGTTCTCCTGGAAGGCCGCGTCCACTGAACCCGTTTCCAGTGCTGCTTCCCACGGTGACTTAATCAACTTGAGACGTGGTTGAGCGAATTTTTCCTGAAAACAAATTATTATTAGATCCTAACCTCTAATTTAGGTATAGACCTTAAGATCAAACCCGGTGAACAAAAAAAGTGTTTGTGTGTCAGCTTCGACGCACAACTGGAGTTCACTCGCTGTGTAATGTATTCTATCTCATTCTTTCGCACGTTAAATCCTACCAGCGTTTCCAGACGTCCCGATTTTGGCGGGACGTCCCGATTTTTAAATCAAAATTAAATGTCCCGCGCGGGACAGGCTCAGTCCCGATTTTCGGGGATAACTCGGGGATAAAGAAGTTAAATCTTCACAGAAATATCATGAATAAGTAATTCTTATAAATAATTATTCTCTTATTGTAAGTTGCGAATTGTAACACTCACTCCACAGACTATTGTTTGAAATGCCATATTTTCCTAATGAATAAAATTTTTTTGATTTTGATTTCTGTTTTTTTTTTTTTTTTTATTCTGAAGACGAATAAGACTCAACTATTTAACAATAGGATAAATCTGATTTAAAATATTATATTTTTATTAAAATACATTTTCTATGGCTATTTTTGCTATGTATTGTCACGTAAACGTAATTTTAATTCAAATAAAAAGATAAATATGTAAGTATTTAAAAACTTCTGATTATACACGTTTTTTTACTATGTCCCGCTTTCGACGAAAGAATCCCGCTGTTTTCACTCAAAGAGTTCCTAAATCCCGACTTGGCAAAAAAAAAACTGGCAACGCTCAATCCTACAAATATATAGGTATGTTTGTCTCTTTTGTATTCCATCTCATTTTTTCGCACGTTAAATCCTACAAATATATATGTTTGTCTCTTTTGAAGCAGACGAGCGTATCGCCACACTTGAAGCGGTGGAGCGTAACGCCTCACCAATTGATTTTACTACTAATAAAATTTCCGTACCGGGCCTTATAACTCAAAATCGTTTCTTAGGGAGTAAACTCCAAAAAGTTAATAATATTTAATTTTGTAAATTCTTTTTTGTAATACGAGCTCTCTACCTGAATTTCGTTCAGCTTTTGACTGTGTTGGACGCGTTGAGCCGAGCTTTCCAAATCGAGATAGCTGATCGGCGGCAAGTTTTCCCACGGTTTCGGTCCAGTCTGAATTGGCGTGCCCAGTATTGGCGGCAAATCTTGCAAAGTCGTTGAAGATGAATATTCGGTCGTCGAGCTTGAACTCTCGCCAACCACCCATTTCTCTGCCTTCTTACGCCTTTTTGCGAAAAGTTCTGCTCCTAAATCACAGAAACGTATTTATAACTAATCTGGAATTTGTACAATAATTTTTGACGTAACTGTCATTATCCAAATAATTTAACTATGTAACACCACGTCTTAAAAAGCCACGCCGCCACTGGTGTACTCTGGTGGTCATGTAGAGAAACAGAGGCAAGATGGCAGCGGAGCGTATGAACTAGGAAGTAATGTTCATAAAAAACTTAAATTAATAAATGTGTTGAATTAAATAATATTCATGTTACAAACTTACGTTAATAAATATGTTTAATAAAATAATAATAATTGTTACAACTAGAAATTGATTATGTCAGAGGATGTAGAGGCCAATAAACCATATATTAAAAAAAAAAAACTAGAAATTTTCATTATTAAACACTGATTTCGTAAGTATGACACCAGTTTAGATGTGTATCATCTATATACCCAAGATGCTGCAGTGTTTCCGGTGAAAGGACGGCTCCCAAACAAAAAAAAATGGACAGCTATGTGACTGCGCAAATGAGTAAGCACCCGCGCGATAAATAAAATTAGAAAATATATCAATTACAAAAGGTAGCAATAAAATGAAAGTTACCTTTTCCTTTTGGTGAATTCAGCCCTCTAACAATATCTTTGGCAATATCAGGACTCAGTGGTGATGGATCAATATTATAACCTTGTTTTTTGAGACTGTTGAAATCTTGAACTTGACCTCGCGGATCCATTATCAGTTTTAGGAGCGGTTTGTTTTCATCTTGGAATCCTTGGTTCTGACCCAAAACATCAGGCGTTGGTGGCATCGCTCCATTTATATCTGTTCACAAACAATTCAAATGTCGTACAGTGATAAATGAAAAAAGGCATGTGTCACGGCACACACGGCCGAAGTGAAACTTCTTATGTATTAATAATATTTCAATTTTATCATTTTGTTATGGAATCGTAAAATATGAAAAAAATTGGTTGTCTGTAAAGTCGGTTTACGGACGATAGTTTTACGTGATAACGTCATAAAGAAACATACTCGTAAAGTGTTGGAAAATAACTTTTTTTATTTTTCACATTATACGTATACGTTTCCAAACATTTATTTTTACATATTTAAATAGTAAAATTAGAGTTCTAACCAACTGTAGAAACGGTTTTTAAATATAATGAACCGTTTTCAAAATACACGCAGTTTTAATAAACGGACGGTCGGGTGGTGTGGATTTTTCACTCCCTGTAAGTATATATATACGAGCGAACTGTGGCAGTCTATTGGAAGTTTGTGTCTTGTGATCTTTAATAAATAAAATTTTGTAGCTGTCAAACTTGGGCCGATCTCTATCGCTTATACTGCGCTCTCGCTTGCACGCACAGGGTCAGGCGGAACGTGGCACATTTCGGAACGTGACACTTTTTCGTACATGCAGCCGGTGTTTCATCAATTTATAAGATTGGTGTTTCATCAATTTATAAGACGTTATCACGTCAAAAATTAAATCGATAGTGTTTATAGTATTTTTGGTTTCCAGTTAATTATTCGACCCTATGGTGCGAAACACTCTGTATATTTATACATATGCAGATGCAGATTGCATTGAATACGGAAGTAACGCGATGGATATATTTTTATTTCTATTTGTAAAGTTATGTAAGAGCAGTGTTGCCAGATCCGATCTCTTAAAAAGTGATAGCGCCACCTAAATAAAGCGGATTAAGAAAAAAAACGGTAAAAGCATATTGGCCGGGTGCAACTGAATCGATCGCAGCGTGAGCTATGGACTAAATGAGTAAAAAATCATGCAACGGTTACAGAGATGATGTAAGTAAACGTCGAGTAATATATATTTTCGTACATTTTTCCAAATAATAATTATAGATACTCAGTATGTTTTTTTCAGTGCAACAACATAAACAATATTATATCTCCTTAACTGGATATAAAAATTTCGATAATTAAAGGCTTCGTTTAATTATTATTAGTTTATTGAAATATCAAATCAACTAATAATAATTAAAATGAAAAATTAGGTAAAAAAAACAAATTCACAAATTTTTCGTTAATTAATTTTTTTTTAAACAGTAAATTAAGAAAAAAAAAATAACAGAAGGAAGAAAGTTAAAAACGACAGATCTACCGCTAAAACGGGAAATCTGGCAACACTGTGTAGGAGATTTGAATTAATAACATTTAGCAACTCTACAGAGTGGCTTGTACAGTATGAAATGTTTGGAGTGCTACGCATACTAAAGTCTTTTCGTAGTTGTAAATCGTTTAAATATTTTATGTTCGATTTAAATTTAACTAGCCTGGTTACGTCCGCCGTATTTGGCAGAGATTTTTAAGGTTCTGTACCTCAGAATGAAAAGACTTGGCTGTTCGTCTGTCTGTCTAACAGTCAAGACCCATTTACTGTTTTGATCGAGATTTAAATATGTTAGTTACCTTAGGCATTTAATTTAAATTAAAAATTGACTTTTACACCATACCATATGAATATCTTAGATTTAGAAGATCAGCCACGGATCTACGATTTTTTCAAAACCGGGGCAGAAACTTGATAATGGCACCCCTCTCTCCAGCGTTTGAGATAAATTACTTAAAAAAACAAAATAAGTTTGTAAGGGTGCCGTCACATGGGACGTTAAACCATCAGAAAACAAGCAGATTGAATAAATCGGAAAAAGGACAGATTGGGTGATGGTTTTCAACCATATTATATTATGATTTGGACGCCCCCTGAAACTGCCACACAGGGCGGGTGCTCCGGTTTGCCTTCCGCCTAGATCCGGGGCTGTAGAAGATATCACAGATTTAAAAATTACTCGCAATGAAATAATTATGGTTTTTTTGCTTGGCAAGACTTGCGAAGCTATTTTGACCGATATAGTATTGTTGCGTGCCCCCTGTTGGGACGATAATGTGTTCCATAGAATGTTCCAGACCACGACAACAACAACAACAATAATAATAATAATTTTTATTACTCTATGACATGCGTATAACATAATGGAAAGCAGGTAAAAACCCGACTTTGTTAGAATTGCGTGGAGGAGGCAATGCATGTAGGAAAGGTTGAGATGCTTCTAGAACATTCTACAGGCGGGGGACGAAGCTATAAAAAGCGAGTGGAGTGGTTGGCAAGTCAGTCAGTCAGTTGGTTAGTTGCAGCGTGTACGTACAGTAGATTACAGACAACTGTGAAATAAATAGTTCAGTGTCGGTACAACAAGACCGAAGTAGCTACTAAGAGTGAAGATAAACCATTGAGTGCAATTTTATAAATCTGGTTCTGTGTTGTAAATAATCATGTGAATATAGTTAATAGACAAGTACGAATAAGTGTACTAGATAAACTTCGGTGTGTTTGTGTGTTGTAAATATTTTGTGTACATAATTAGGACTTTATAATCTTCTGTTACTTAGTTTTCTATTTTATTATTTAGAACTCGCGTTTTCGTTGTGTGTTTGTATTGTTAAACGTTTATTACTGTAGGAAATAAATAATTCCCACCACGGATTAGAACAGTTTTGTTACAGTATTAATCCCTATCCCTTCTCTAATAGGAAAGCTACAAATTTTGACGAAGCCGATCGCGCGCGCCGGTCGGGGCCGCTAGTAAAATATAAAAAAAGTACTTCTTGGTACCTCCAGGATCTCCAGCGTGTACCCACTTCACAGATCGCTTCTTACGATTGACGTACATCGACTGACCCTTGGATTGTTGGTTGCTGATGTCGCTGAGGGAGTGCGAAATTCGTCGGGCGAGTTCCACTTGATCTTCGACAGTCGGATGCAAAGATGGTGAGTAGAACGATGATGACGCGAACATCTTTCCTTGAAAATAAAGAAACAATTTTAAATAGTAGGTAAATCACATTTAATACATTTTTGGGTTTCTTTTATCTTCCGACGGCATTTACTTACGATTTCTTTGTGGTTCGATTTCCACCGCATCCGCAGCCGGTGTAAATAGCTTTTGGAAATCAATTGGCTTGGTTTCTCGTACGGCATTTCCGGTTTCATCCTGCAAATTAAAAAAACTCGTAAACCATTTTTTGAAAGACGTGAGACATATGAATTACGCAAAGTTACAATCTTTCTCGTAATTGGTTTTGCAATTGTTACAATTATCTACATCTTTTTTGTATTTATTAAAACTACAGGGCCGGCAGTACAGGCTCAGCCCGAGTGGGTAGTTTGATTTTGAAAAAAGCCTCCCCCCCCTCTTCCACACCAACAAAAAATGAATAATAGGAAACAAGTAAATGAACATAGGAATTTGTAAACTGAATTCATTTTTATAGCTTAGACATTGTTTTGTTAATCACAGTCGCAACTTAATCTGTACAAAATAAATGTAGACATTGTATTATATTATTTTTTCATCACAGCTGCAACTTAATTAGTAGATAATAGAATATATTATTATAATAAGTAACAACAATTAACTTAAATGATTAAATTATTGCACTGCAAACACAGCTGATCGCTTAGAATTGCGAGCTATAAAATCATTCATGAAAAACTATCAAAAATTGATTGAAAAACGGGCGACCTATAAGTTATGTTTGACATGTGCGTTTAATTTGAACGTATTTTCCATTTAATATATCAATATATTTCAATTACAAGACAAGATCAAAAGCAAAGAAAAGCTTTAATATTCATTTGTTTATATTTAAAATTCTGTAAGAATACAAGGTTAACCGAAGTACACGCTAAAAATAAATCAACTGATTCAATAATCATTTTTACCCATTTAATTATACCGGCTGTTTAAAAATGACACCGACAAACTTCGGAAGGCTGCTGTCCTAGTTGATTTTAAGAAGAAATATGGACGAGGGTTTTAAAAATACTTCGCTATGATGTGACCGTAATCTCCGAAACTATATTCATCCGATTTCAAAAATTTTTCCACCAATATTTAGAATGGACCTTCAAGATGGACATAAACTATACAGGGTGTCCCTTTAAGAATGGGACATAGAACAACCGCAGATTCTCCAATTCAAAATAAAACGATTAAGCGAAATATGGTTAAATAAAATGTTACTCGTTTCCGAAATACGGGGTGTTGAAGTTGAAAACTGAAAAATTATTAATGTCCATAATTTTTTTAATACACCGTATAATTTTACTCAAATCGGCACACTTGTTAAATATCATAAAATGCACCTAACAATAAAAAAATTAGTTCAGTACGCTCTACCAGTGGCGTACGGCAGGAGTAAGTAATGTTTGTACCCCTTCTAAATTTTACGCCGCTGTCTAAATTTTAATTTTGACTATAATTTTAATTTTTTTGATATTTTCTAAGTCAATAATGTACACTTGTTAGTTTGTTGTAAAGTCATTGGTTTTCCAGATATTCGCAGTTTTTTTAAGACAAAATTGTAAAAATGAATATTATTAATAATAATACAAATAAAAAGTACATGTCTTTCTATCTTTAACTGCGAATATCTCGAAAACCAATGACTTTACAACAAACTAACAAGTGTACATTATTGACTTAGAAAATATCAAAAAAAATAAAATTATAGTCAAAATTAAAATTTAGACAGCGGCGTAACATTTAGAAGGGGTACAAGCATTACTGACTCCTGCCGTACGCCACTGGTAGAGCGAGTAACATTTTATCTAAGCATATTTCGCTTAATCGTTTTATTTTGAATTGGAGAATCTGCGGTTGTTCTATGTCCCATTCTTGATGGGACACCCTGTATATTATCGCGTTAAAATAAAAAACGATTTTCATGGAGACTTATTTTGCAACGTAACTCGACGAAAAAATAGTGTCACTCTACAAACTCGGGCGAAGCCGGACCGGGCCGATATTAGTAATACAATTACTTGGAAATAAATTACGTCTGACTTTCTGTGTGCATTCTTTGCGTATCTAGCTGCCTCCCTCCTGCCTAAAATTTTGTTACACGCTTCCGATAGTATTTTTTCATTCGAGAATAGATTTTTTCAATTTAGAACTAATGGCCAAATTTTTAAAATTTTTGTTTAGTGCGACACAACGTACTGGCTATTAAATTAAGTATGTAAACAAAATTTGATCTAATCAGAGCGGGGTGGCGTAGTGGTGAGAGCACTAGACTCGCATTCAGAAGGTACCGGGTTCGAATCCCGACGGGGGCAGATGTGACTGGGACTTTTTCCTGCTGCCTATTGCCGCGAAACGGTAATTCCTGTACCCGTCATCTTGTGGTTTCCCTCAATAATTCCAGATGAATATCGAGATGGTACCTTACCTGTCAAACGCCTACGCTTAAAATTTGCCTACCTTATCCCAATGTCCTAAAATTCCTTAATTCGCCCATTGCTATTTTTTAAAAGGAAGTTTAAAAATGTAGAAAATAACGTGAAGTGTGGTAGATGGAAAATAGTAATGGTGCGAATGGCATCTGTTATGACTTATAGTCGAGAAACGGACGTTAAACGCATTATTATTATTATTATTATTATTATTCTTATTATTATTATTACAGAAATTTGATCTAATAGATTTTAGTTTTCACTAGTAAAATTTGAAGTAGGGAGTAGCGAGTGGATATAAATTTTTTTTCTTGCTCGTAGAGGATCGTGGTGTTAAAAAGTTTGAAAAAACTGCTTTAAATCAATTTTTACACTTATTGTATCAATGAATTTCGTGGATGATTCAACATTGAGTCAGTTTTTGTTTGTCGCATAATCATTTCGAAAAAAATAAACGCCACATAATTTTCTCTTTTTTATTTGAATCATAATCTAAATGTGAAAAGACATTTTTTTAAATAGCAATGATTATATTATAAACTAACATGTGGTTTCCTTGTTTCATAATATACAAAATTTAAAATAGGACGGATTGAGACATTCCTGCTGTTTGTTATCCGAAAACTACACCTGTTTTTGGCACAAGTCAACATTTGCGTATTTGAATTTTGCGAACTATTTTACGTCATTAAAATTGATTACATTTTTGTAGGTTAATGATCTTGTTAATAACGAAATTAGTTTATTTTTCATAAGCTTTAATAATTTCTTTATATGCAAAACCAGTGATTTCCAACTTGTTTGTTTTTTTCGTTTAATCCTAGCATAAACAATATGACTAATTATATGGAATAAACAGTCTGACATAGAGGAGCAGTACTATACAAGAAATAGATCTGTTACTAACTTACGTTAATAAATATGTCGAATTAAATAATATTCATGTTAGAAACTTACGTTAACAAATATGTCGAATGAAATAATAATAACTGGCGCCCAACGTGGGGCCTGATCACGCTCGAAAATAAGTTTAAATGTGAATTTAAATTAATAAATATGTTGAATTAAATAATATTCATGTTACAAACTTACGTTAACAAATATGTCGAATAAAATAATAATAATTAATTGTATAAACTGGCGCCCAACGTGGGGTTTGATTACGATCGAAAATAAGTTTAAATGTTAATTTAAATTAATAAATATGTTGAATTAAATAATATTCATGTTACAAACTTACGTTTATTAAATATGTTGAATAAAATAATAATAAGTGTTACACATCTCAGTTGTTGCGCGTCTATAATCTATTATCTATCCCTCCGCAGCCTCTCTCTATGAATTTTTTAGTCATACTCATTTAGTTATCTGTTTGAGATGCAAACAAAATACTAAACGAGAATTATGTGTAAAATTTAATTGAAAGTATTTTTCAAGAAAAAACTATTTTCAATTGGGATTTGAATGATAGTCGAGGTCAGGAGCCGGGATTGTTTGGGGTTTTTGCTTTTTTTTCTGTTAGAGCGCCAATCTAGAAGCCCAACCACGTTTTCGAGGTCGCTGAACATGATAGTGAGGGTTCCGCAATTTTGTTTCCTCGGCAACTAATTCAAATTG
Source organism: Xanthostigma xanthostigma (assembly GCA_963575645.1). Taxonomy (NCBI): domain Eukaryota; kingdom Metazoa; phylum Arthropoda; class Insecta; order Raphidioptera; family Raphidiidae; genus Xanthostigma; species Xanthostigma xanthostigma. The sequence goes on along the minus strand of OY754469.1, from coordinate 9,020,471 downwards.
GCCCCCCTGATTTCCACCCCTTGGAAAAAAATTATAAAAAATTGTGAACCCAACAATTTTGCAGGAAAATTAATTCTCTACAAAAAATCTTTCTAGTTTTTTTCTGTAAATATGATACTTATAGAATTACAGGTCTTCAAAGATGATCATTTATGGAAATTTTACGTAAAATGTCTCTCGCATTCAAGCTAGGACCAATTTTACAATTAAACCTCGAGATGTGATCGCTTTGAAAACACAATCAAAATTTGAGCAAAAATCGATCCAGTGGTTTGGCCTCTACTCGCGACCACATACAAACCATACATATATTTTAAAAACCACTAATTGGTTTTTGGGAACTTAAAAAAGAGTCAATTGACTAAAAATTCAAAATCAAAAAGGAAAAAGTAATTATATTTTTTTAGGTTAAATAACAGCCTTATTTTCTCAAATTCCGAATTTCGAAAATCTAAGGAACTTGCACTGCACAAACTAATAAACATTTTCTTGGCAATTTCATCGATTTTTGTTTCAATTTAATCTAAAAAAATACTGATCAAAGTCAGTGACCCTTAAATGTAAAGTTTTGGGTGTATTTAAATTTATCATTTACCTCCGCGTTAAAATTTTAAAATAATAAAATAATAACTATAAAAAAACGTACTTCAAAATGAACATGTTTTTCCTTCTTGCGACTTTTATTTTTATCGTTTAAGATTGTGACACCGTTTTTTATTGTATAATTTTCATTGCATTCTGAGCTTTCGTTTTCATTTGTTACTTTATATATTCCTCCACCAAGAAACATTGTACACAACTTTAACGTTAAAACACTATTTTTTAAAAATATCACTTCTTTTTAATAAATGCATTGTGGTATGTATTCGATATTTTAAAATATACAAATTATAAAAATAATTTCAATCCGTACTTTTTTCCTTACACGTATTAAAAAAAATATTAGCGGTCTGCACCGTTACTGCGAGAGAGAAAAACAATATCGAAACGGACGTGATGTTCAATTATTTATTGGTCTAAACTTAAACATTACACGATCCGTCTAATTTTGATAGGTTTATTTTTTCCGATGATGTCACATCCGTTTTAAGGTATCACAGACAACACAGAATACACGAATTTTATTGTATTACAGAAAATTAACGATCATTAAACACATCAACAAACATCAAAAGAGATATAAAAATACAAAATATTAAAAACGTTTAATTTAAAATCTTCACCGCATTCAAACAATTTTTCATATACACGTCTAAATAAAAAATGTATTTTAAAAGAATTTAATAAAATCGGACTACATCTTGCAGATATGTTTTTGTTTTAACAAATGATACTCGTCTGCACGAAAACAAAAGACCTAGCAGCTATTACATGCTTTCGACGCATTACTGCATTGTAAACAAAAACACGATTTTTAACATTTAAAAAGCGCGACTGTTACATGTTTCTGTAAACAAAAACGCAACGCCGCGATCGTTCTATGTTTAAAATGAACGTACCCGCTGTTGTGTAGGAGCAGACAGCGAAGTTAAATCTGTAATTTCAGGGCGTCGGTCGGCGTCGGCGTCTGAATTCAAACTGAAATATTATATAGCTTTATGGCATATGCTTTAGATATAATATGGTTAGACGCAAGACCTACATATAAACTTTGCATGTATTTTATATTCCACATATGTATGTCCTGTTTTATATGCGATCGTCAAATGAAGAGAATCTCAAAAACATATAAATCCATTTTTGAAATGTACGCAAAATATTTCTATAAACATCTTATTACTTTTTTTTATATTGCTTTAAATGTACAAATTTAGGCAATAGGGACAGGATCAAACTAGTTCTTCTCAATTTTCGGCAATGGGCTGGGTGCAAGGAAATGAGAAAATATAATGTCCGTAAAGTTAGCAGAGCAGTTGTAGCAGAACAACTGTTTCTAGCACTGATTAATTAAGGCTCATTTAAGGCTATTTAAATGCCCTATTGCGAAATTAAATGCTCCCATACATATTGCAAAAATTCATGTTCTGCTAACTTAACGAAAAGTTAGCAGAGCAATAATGTTAAAAGTTAATAAAAATAAATATATCATATATGAGAATTTAAGGCTCATTTAAGGCTATTTAAATGCCCTATTGCGAAATTAAATGCTCCCATGCATATTGCAAAAATTCATGTTCTGCTAACTTAACGAAAAGTTAGCAGAGCACTAATGTTAATAGTTTATATAAATGACTATATCATATATGAGAATTTAAGGCTCATTTAAGGCTATTTAAATGCCCTATTGCGAAATTAAATGCTCCCATACATATTGCAAAAATTCATGTTCTGCTAACTTAACGAAAAGTTAGCAGAGCAATAATGTTAAAAGTTAATAAAAATAAATATATCATATATGAGAATTTAAGGCTCATTTAAGGCTATTTAAATGCCCTATTGCGAAATTAAATGCTCCCATGCATATTGCAAAAATTCATGTTCTGCTAACTTAACGAAAAGTTAGCAGAGCACTAATGTTAATAGTTTATATAAATGACTATATCAGATATGAGAATTTAAGGCTCATTAAAGGCTATTTAAATGCCCTATTGCGAAATTAAATGCTCCCATACATATTGCAAAAATTCATGTTCTGCTAACTTAACGAAAAGTTAGCAGAGCACTAATGTTAATAGTTTATATAAATTACTATATCATATATGAGAATTTAAGGCTCATTAAAGGCTATTTAAATGCCCTATTGCAAAATTAAATGCTCCCATACATATTGCAAAAATTCAAGTTCTGCTAATTTAACGAAAAGTTAGCAGAGCACTAATGTTAAAAGTTAGCATAAATGAATATATCATATATGAAAATTTAAGGCTCATTTAAGGCTATTTAAATGCTCTATTGCGAAATTAAATGCTCCCATATATATTGCAAAAATTCATGTTCTGCTAACTTAACGAAAAGTTAGCAGAGCACTAATGTTAAAAGTTAATAAAAATAACTATATCATATATGAGAATTTAAGGCTCATTAAAGGCTATTTAAATGCCCTATTGCGAAATTAAATGCTCCCATACATATTGCAAAAATTCAAGTCCTGCTAATTTAACGAAAAGTTAGCAGAGCACTAATGTTAAAAGTTAACATAAATGAATATATCATATATGAAAATTTAAGGTTCATTTAAGGCTATTTAAATGCCTTAGTGCGCAATTAAATGCTCCCATACATATTGCAAAAATTCGTGTTTTGCTAATTAAACGAAAAGATAGCAGAGCACCAATATTAAGAATTGATATCAATAACTAGTATATCATATCAAAAGGATAAATTGAAGGAGAGACTTTACTCAACTAATTCTGATTTATATCAAAGAAATCAAAGAAATAAGGTTTTTCACGTGCGTAACTAAGGGCGGACAAATTCAGACTGATTAATGATAATCCATTGTAAGTGACGCGGCTGATAATGAAATCCGATTGTTGAAAATGAGTTAACAATAAAAATATTTGTTGTACAGTTACAATAATCTGAATTTATTATCAGCCGCCTTACTTGCAGTGAATTTTTATTAGTCAGTCTGTTTGGTCGTACTTTTACTATTGATGCCTTTGAAAAACATTTAGTTTATATACACATTTGCAAAGTAAAAATTTACAACCTAAATTTTCTCACAGTATTTTTTAAGGATTATTTGATTTGTTTTTTTTTTTATCTCATTCATAGTAAGTTATGCTTATGCAGTAAGCCAAGACACATTTTTTATGACGCAGACCTGACCGACAACGTTTATGACGTGACCTACACAATCCTATACTTTTTTGTTACATTTACCAATCAACAATTTATATTTCCTGACATTCGCCTACAATTTCCTTTCTTCCATGAAAATTGTATTTTTGTTTTTTTTTTACACCTGTCACTGACTAGGACTTCTGACAAAAAACATGACAGGATTCTTATTTCATTCATCAGCGAATACACATCTTCATTTCATTACATTGCACTTATTTTGCTCAACATAATGGGAGCATTTAATTTCGCAATAGGGCATTAAAATAGCCTTAATTGAACCTTAAATTTTCATATATGACATAGTCATTTATATTAACTTTTAACATTAGTGCTCAGCTAACTTTTCGTTAAATTAGCAGAACTTGAATTTTTGCAATATGTATGGGAGTATTTAATTTCGCACTAAGGCATTTAAATAGTCTTTAATGAGCCTTAAATTCTCATATATGATATAGTTATTTTTATTAACTTTTAACATTAGTGCTCTGCTAACTTTTCGTTAAATTAGCAGAACTTGAATTTTTGCAATATGTATGGGAGCATTTAATTTTGCAATAGGGCATTTAAATAGCCTTTAATGAGCCTTAAATTCTCATATATGATATAGTTATTTTTATTAACTTTTAACATTAGTGCTCTGCTAACTTTTCGTTAAATTAGCAGAACTTGAATTTTTGCAATATGTATGGGAGCATTTAATTTTGCAATAGGGCATTTAAATAGCCTTTAATGAGCCTTAAATTCTCATATATGATATAGTTATTTTTATTAACTTTTAACATTAGTGCTCTGCTAACTTTTCGTTAAATTAGCAGAACTTGAATTTTTGCAATATGTATGGGAGCATTTAATTTTGCAATAGGGCATTTAAATAGCCTTTAATGAGCCTTAAATTCTCATATATGATATAGTTATTTTTATTAACTTTTAACATTAGTGCTCTGCTAACTTTTCGTTAAATTAGCAGAACGTGAATTTTTGAAATATGTATGGGAGCATTTAATTTTGCAATAGGGCATTTAAATAGCCTTAAATGAGCCTTAATTAATCAGTGCTAGAAACAGTTGTTCTGCTACAACTGCTCTGCTAACTTTACGGACATGAAAATATAGCAAAATAAGAAATATAGCGCCTTAAATTCTATAATTATAATAGAATTTTCCTAATAAGATTTTTTTGCAATTTTGTTTGAAACATTTGATTGATTTTATATTTTTTATGTCAGCAGGTAAATGATTATAAAATTTGTGACCCCAATATCTAGGTCCTTTCTCATAGAGAGCTGATTTGTGTTTAGGCGTTCTTAAGTCCGTGCCATGTCTTGTGAAATAGTTATGACTTATGTTATTATGTTCTAATTCTGTGTAATTATTTTTTATATCTATTAAGCATTGTTAAGCATTGTAATATATAAATGCATGGTAAAGTTAATATTTTAAGTTTTTTAAACGTATCTTTACAAGATTCTCTCGGATTTAGCCTCTCAATTATACGCAAGCTGCGTTTTTGCATTTTGAAAACATTAAGATGCGATGAAAAATTTCCCCAGATAGTGATTCCGTAACCAATTAGTGAATAAACTTGAGCATAATATATTGATATAAGAGTACTAGTAGGTACTTGATCTCTAAGACTGATCAAAACGAAACAAATTGTTTTAAGTTTTTTACATAAATTGTCACAGTGGATACGCCAATCAACCGTGTTTTCTAACCACAATCCTAGAAATTTAACAGATGTTCATCAAAAGAAATGTCATCGAACCCACTTTTTCAGCTCAGTGAAATACTTTATACTTTTACCACAACATATAGATACAATTTTATTTAGTATGTAATAACATAAAATTACAGTAAAATTTGCTGCCAAAAAAATATAATTTACATTTATTGATGTCAACTGTGATGTTATTTTAAAATATATATTGATTTTGTCACTGGAAACTTACGCAATATCAAATTATTAACTTTCAAATCATCAGAAAATTCTTAATATTACTACTATAACAAAAAAGTCGAATAGCGTTAACGTAAAACATATCATTCTACATTGTTTATAGTTAGCAATCAAATTCAAAATATTTTAATGATTTTAAGTAAGTATACTGTTGAAAGTAAACTATTTTAATATAATACGTAAGAAATGCTTGAATATTTTTTAGAAATTCGAGATCACAGTAATTCAATAAATAAAAGCCAGATGAGCATTGTTTTAATTAAAATCAAAAAAATTAAATAGAAGATTTTAAAGTAAAATATTTTATTTTTAAAACCGCAGTTGAAAAACATCTGCTTAAAATAATATACAGGGTGTCCCACGACATGACTGCCATAGCCTGGGAGTGAATTGCTAGGGCGATTTCAAGTCAAAAATGTCTAATGGACATGTATCCGGAACGCAATCCTAACTGAGCTAGAAGCATTTGAAATTTTAAATAAGTAAGCCCACTAATGCAGGTATTAGGCTCGGCTGTTGGTTTTGTCATTATTAAGAAGACCAGGTGGCTGTGAATCACCATTAGTATTTATTCGTGCTGATCCTGAGACTCTTCGCAGAGCTACCACTTCAATTCTAAGAAGAGCTAGACTATGTATACAGCAACTGGGTGGACATTTTGAGCAACTAATTCAATAAAGCGATTTCTTTTTAAATGGTTTTTAAATTAGTTGGGAATTCTTACTACTACTTATCTAAAACAAATGCTTCTAGTTCAGTTAGGATAGCGTTCCGGGTATATGTTCACTAGACATTTTTGACTTGAAATCACCCCAGCAATACAGTACCCGGCTATGGCAGGCATGTCGTGGGACACCCTGTATATAAACACTTCGAAACAGAATTATAGAACCTTGTCTTCATTATTATTAAACGTTAAAATTTAACAAAGTGGACATTTAAAATTCGAAAGAGACGCCAAAAAATTCAAGTTATAGAGTTTTCAATTTTGTAAGACAGTATTCGACTTGTAGAGGTTAAGATTCATTCTAATTTTTGAGTTGCTACGTTCGAGATACAGAAGGTCAAATTTATTTGTTCGAGTTATGGAGGGAAAATATATACTGAAATTGCTTGTAAGGACTCACTGATTATTTCGACCTATAGAAGGTTTAGATTTCGAGTAATGGAGGTTTTTAAGCTTGAAGGGAAGGAAACAAAACAGTTTTTCGAGTTTTGGAGGTTTTCGACTTATCGAGGGTTCGACTTAAAGAGGTTCTACTGTAATTTGTGTTGTTACCTGATAAAATCATGAAACTGCAAATACAACAGGTGTTCAACAAAATAACTAGTTATTATTTAGATATATGTTTTTATTATATTTTGAATTAATGATTTGCCATAAAAACTGCAACAGAGAAAAATAACGGATGATACCAAATAGGAATATACGAGTTATTTTATAACTGTACTAAACAGCTTATTAATATATCTACGTACTACAATAACCTTCAGTTTTTAAAAATAAAACTAGATTATTCCAAGTGTCCCAAAAATGTTTTAACACAAGTCATTTAAATTTGCACAACGGGTTAAGATAAAATATTTTTAAACAATATTATAAGTACATTGTCAAATACCAAATGTAATAAACATTGTAAAAAATTTAAAATACAGTTTGAACTTTCTTGACTAACTCATGTTTGATTTTGTTATTGAAATGTTCTTTAAATAATTCAAAAACACTATCAGCAGGTACAAAATCAGTCAACGCAACGGTACGCGAGCCTTGACTTTTGAGGAATTTTATTTCGAAATATTAGGTATATTCATTAATTTATTTACTGTCTCATTTACTCTAATAACCTCAGTTGTTTATAATCTAAAATCTCTCTACCTCTCTATTTAGGCTTTTGGTATTTAAAATCAAGATAATAACATTTCAAATTATAATCAAGAATGCAGTGGTATCTAAAAACATTACTTAATTAACGTTGGGTTTATTTATACACTAGCGGTCCTGCCCGGTTTCACCCGGGTGAAAAAGAACGAATTGGGGGGTGGGAGGTACGCACGTTCATCTTCGCTTACTGAGATGAATGTGTCCAAATTTCATGATGATCGGAGTTACCGTTCAAAAGTTTTTGTCGGACGGGCAAATTTTGAGTTATATTTTGCAGCATTTTTCATTGATGCTCTGCTCCTATTGGTCGTATAGCGTGATATTATATAGCCTATAGCCTTCCTCGATAAATGGGTTATCCAACAAAAAGAATTTTGTTCAATTCGAACCAGTAGTTCCTAGGATTAGCGCGTTCAACCAAACAAACAAACCCTTCAGCTTTATATATTAGTATAGATGCTGTAGTTCGACATGTTGAAACGGTCAGTTACTGCTTTTTTGCAGAAGACTCTATATCCGGCATCCTTTTATTTTACAAATTATCTAGCTTCTTAGATTTTACCATTCCATCCCACAAGTGGGGAATGGTACTAGTTTAGGTCAAAAAATCACTTTTCAAAAATTTTACAATATCTTTCCGTTTTGAGATCCCCGAATCCAAAAAACATATTTTTGGAAGAACTGTGCGTCTGTTAGTCTGTGAACACGATACAGGTCAAACGGATGAGCGGATTGAAACCAAATTTTGGGAGGATGTTTGGTATGCAAATATGAAGAGCCCTATTGTTTTTAGGGAAAATCGGCGCATGCGCAGAAGAGATATATGCTAAAACGGTGTTTTTATATAATAATGGTATACTTTTCATAACGGCTTATTATTCTATTTATTTTTTCAAGAAAGTTTTATTAAGAAAATTTTTTTCTAAACTTCATCGTTTCGGAAATATTTTGAAAATAAAAAAATCATCCGTTCTTTTGTTTTGTGGATCTATCAGAAATAAACTAGTTAGGCATGCTTTGATTAATTTTTAAATGACGTGGAACATACTATGTAGGTAACCATGGCAACGAGTAGTTAATATCATATTGAATACTAGCCATTATCCGCGTCACCTCACGCGATATCAGAAATTTTATTTTCTTGATTATAATCAAATGCCAACATTTTTGAAGTTGGAATGGCCCCGTCGCCCAATTGGCTGGAATTTTTTTTAGTTTGTGTAGGAGCAAAAAATAAACAAAATATGAAAAAAACTCACCACACCATAATGCCAAATCTGTTTACTCAGATTGGTAAGAAATTCTTTTTTTTGTGGATCTTTTCTATCTGACGGTTTAAATCCACGTTTATTGACTACCATGCTGTTGGTACTGCTGGATTTTTTCAGCGAATGTTCAAATTCTTCAAAATTAGATACCATTTGATGACTACTGACACTTTTATTTAAAGAATACATCTTGCTTGATGATTTAAAAGTTTCGTTAAATTTACTGAATTTATTCATTGTGATTAATCTTGACAAAAACAATTTTCAGAAATGTTTATTATCGATATAATACGTTATTTTATTTCACCATGTCATTTAATCGGAAAATCTTGTAAGAAAATTAATACATATTTTTAAATACTCAATTAATATTTTTTTGCAGCACACTTATCAATTTCATTGAACACCATTACCAGAAAGTATTTAGAACAAAACTGGTTAATACGAGTTTCGAATTAAAAGGCGACAGAAGATCTTACGTAAACAAAATTCAATACATTTCAAAATTATTATTATTTTTAACGAGCTGTGTTAAAAAAAAGTATATTATAAAAAAAAAGTATTAACAAAAAACAAAACTATATAAACCACAAGTTTAGTAAACAAAGTTCAAAATCAGATTTGTATTTATGTCAGCACTACCACTTGTTACATAAACAGAAAATAAAAACTTTTTAGATTGAAAATAACGGTGCTACATTTTAGGAAAAAAATTGAATTAACCGGATATTGGTTTTATTAGTTGATTTATTCAAACATATTTACGGTCGATTTGAAGCGTATCTATCGATATACGATAACCGATAGATAAGATAGCGCGAATTGATTAGAGTAGAGCAAACTGCGTCCTCGCACGCGCAGCAGTTACCCGTCAGATAAAGAAGAACCAGAAATAAGCGTGTCCCCACGCGGCGTGCGAGTTGCCTCTCTGTAACTGTACTGGGTCTACGAGATTGGCACAAATCCAAAATCACTCTTTCGCGATCGTTTAGTGTATTGCAATAAACAATGTCCACATCATACGGGCGGTTCGTTATTCCCAAACGCTAGAAGACTAGTGAGACAGGTGATGACATATTCATATAGTATATAATACGCGCCACCAATCTAAAAGGCTCGGAAGTTAGATGCGAATGCGGGCTTGTCTGTTGAAAAACTACAAACTCGCAACTGAATAAAACTAAAATAACAATAACAACTTGACAATAGCGTACTCGACTGTACTTTAAAGCAGGAAAGCGACAAGTGACAAAGGCAACGAGCGATCACGGCCAATCACCGACGAGCGCACGTTCCGTGCAGGTAGCTACAAGGTGGTGGGAGTATCAACGGCTCTAAAATGTGCTTTGGCGACGCTGTTTGTGACTAGCTTCCGAACCTTTTAGATTCACCCGGGTGCAAAATAACGAGTGGGGAAGGGAGGGACATAACTACGCTCATTCATCTTAGTTTACCGAGATGAATGTTGTGTCCAAATTTCATGACGATCGGAGTTACCGTTCAAAAGTTTTTGTCGGACGGACAAATTTTGAGTTATATTGTGCAACATTTTTAATTGATGCTCCGCTCCTATTGGTCGTAGCGTGATATTATATAGCCTATAGCCTTTCTCGATAAATGGGCTATCCGACAAAAAAAAATTTCAATTCGAACCAGTAGTTCCTGAGATTAGCGCGCTCTTCCAAACAAACAAACTCTTCAGCTTTATATATGTTACCGGCAAAGCCCGTTACGCAGTCATACCTAGGTTTGTCTAGGCAAAGTCCGCATTGCCGGGCCACTTTAGGCTAAGTCGGAAATTAGTTGATATTTCCGACATTGCCTGGACTGTTGTAAGACAATCTTAGGTTTACCAAATATGTAGCAGGCAAACTCCGAAATAACCTACCGCATTACTATCCTACCTACTGTCAATATTATACCTATGTACGAGTAAGAAGCACAGTTTGCGATAGAAAAAAAAACACTAATTTGTATTAATAATTTGTCGCTTAGTGCTTTAATCATAATATCTCTTCCAGCATGACCACATTCCTTGTGAGCTTTATCTAGCACCTCAAACAATTCTTCATTGGGGACAAAGTATTTCACTTCAGTGACTTGCGCAGACAATGGCAAAATGAACTTTTTAATGCCCCCAACAAGTAACACATCGTAACGTTTGAGACGCCGGTATTGAAGAGTTGTTTTTTTGGCAACCTGCTTGGCTTCTTCAACTTCTTTAATTAATGCCTCGTACTTTTCTATCGATGGAATGTAAAAAGAATTTATTAGTTTCTGCATACTCTCTAATTTCTCCAAAAATCTCGCCTTCATTTCACCCACGCCACTCATATCTACTTGCATATGTCTTGTTGGTCACAAATCCAATAAAGATTAAACCCAACTGAACACAACGGCCGCTTAACCCAACTAAACACAAAAGCCAATGCAGAATGAGAATTCAGTGACGTCGCCTGGAATCGGAATGTCAACTTATTTCATAGTTTGCCTGCTACACATCTAGCAAACCTAAGATTGTCATACCACAGTGTAGGCAATGTTCGAAATATCGAATAATTTCGGACTTTGCCTAAAGTGGCCCGACAATGCGGACTTTGCCTAGGCAAACCTAGGTATGACTTCATAACGGACTTATCCGGTAACATATATAATGGCCCGTCCCGGTTCACCCAGGTGCGATAGATATCATTCTGAAAAATGTATTTCGTTTGCGGCCCGGCGTCTGTACTAATAGCTTTGAGCAAATTCTACCAGATTTGCTTCTGAACTAACAGCTTTGAGCGAATTCTAACAGATGTCTCTACTTGGTACTAAAACAGTTTTATTTGTTTGCTTCTGAACTAATAGCTTTGAGTAAATTCTATTAGATGTCGTTACATGTCACAAAAACAGTGTAAAGCGGTCTTTTAATTATATTTGTGGGTGGGAAAAGGATACAGTGTTAAATCAAATATTTGTAACGTTGACGACGATCATGCTGTATGCAATAAGTATAAAATTGAAATCGACACCTAATGATTTTTTTGAACCGTGATTTTGACATCCTACTTAATATATTTGGTAACAGCTATTCCGCTGTATTTATAGTTGTTTTAACCTACACTACGACACTAAGTTCAAAGTTCTTTGTGACTATTGAAATTTGATGGCAAACATTATACCTATTAATTTTTATAAACTTGTTTTTACAAACTTGGTTTTGTAGAACAATAACGGGTACACCATTTATAATAATAAAATGTAAATAAATTATCATCTTGTTTAACCAAAATTAAATATAGATGGTAAAAAACAGAAAAAAAACATGTCTTTGCAGTTATAATTCTTGAGAGCTATTATGTTATAGAATAAATAGATCATGCAAAGAATTAGTTTAAAAAACTAAAAAAACACGCTTTTGTAGCAATGTACACTAAACAGTAAAAAATAATTTTTAAAAAATAATGATTTTGTTTAACAGCGATAGGTTATATCCCACCCAAAAAAATAATTAAAATGTATCAACATGGAATTTTAAAGCAGTAGTGCAATACTGTTATCGCTGCTGAACGACCCAACCCTGCGAGTCAAGGCCCCGTAATACGGTGGAGCCAAAGGCTCCACACTGTTAACGCTGCCGTCATTCATCTCAATCGCGTGAGAAGCGGCTGATAAAAATGAATTATTAAAAAATACGTATTGATTTCAAAAAGTGTATGGATATTATGACAGATCTGTATACTAGCGTGTGTTCCGCGGGTTAGAGCTGATGTTATTTTTCATTATTTATTGGAAAACAATAGCATTACGCCAAAATAGATTTAATTTTAAATCCGCCTGACATGTTAAATTAGAGAGCATTGTATTTTCATTACAAAAGCACCAGATGGCAGTCATTTTTTGATAATTAAGTCAATAAAGTCGATGAGAGAATTACAATTTTTTCTCGTCTATTTTTATTTTTGATCGTCGTTGCCTTCATATAGTTATGTATAATAAAATCCATCAACTCAATAAAATTTCATGTTTGATGTTTTTATCGTTCTTCTATTGTGATTTAGATAATATAATAACGGAAAAAATGGAACCTTGGGCTGTACATTTTAATTTTTCTTGCTAACGTTTCTTCTACAATTTTAGACTACTTCAGGACTCAAAATGTAATTCATTGCACATTCATCTTTTTTATCAATAAGGTTCCATTTTTCACGTTAATGTTTTATCTAAATCAATAAACTTTGGAAACGTGCATGTCTTGAACAAATCTGATTAACTATAAAACGTAGGAAATGGAATTGGATAGGACACACGCTACGAAAGACAGATGACGACATAGCGAAGAGAGGCTTGGGTTGGAACCCACAGGGATATCGAAAAAGAGGCAGACCAAAAATATCCTGGAGAAGAACTGTTCGTGAAGAAGTTATGGAACAAGGAACTACCTGACTTCAAGTCAAACATATGGCAAAAGATAGGACTAGATTTAAAAATTTCGTAGAGGCCCTATGGTCCACTTAGGAGTTAAAGGAATTTATTTATTATATTATAAATTTTTGCTGTCTCTCTTGTAATAATAATAATGTAACTTGCTCGTCAAAATTCCATAGGTACAAATAAGATACATAATTTTAACGATGCAGGTATGTATTATGTAATATTTCCCTGGCTTACGCTACTTTTTAGATCATATTTAAATTTAAAATGAAAAGCTGCCTGTTAAAAATTATACCACTGCACTATTTTTATCTTTTAGATATAGATAAACCGTACAATAACGTCTGTTAAGTATTTTTATTCAAAACGAAATGTATTGTTGTACATTCTAATGGAAAACACCGTAAAAATAACACAGAATACAGAAACACGAATCACTGGCGTAGCAATAAAAATTTATTTAAAACCTTTACCCGTGGATCGTGGCTTTGCCCGCATTATTGCCAATTTCAACAATAATCTTATCTCTCCTGTTGCTTTAATGAAAATAATTTAAGTTAATCGCAGATTCAAAATACAGTGTAAAGTCTGTATAGCGACACTCAAGGGACTGTGAACTTTGTGGCGTTATTGAGAGTTGTCGTTAAACGGAGAGAAGAAATAATCCATTAATATTTTTTTTACTATAACATGTATTTACCTACTAATAAACTGACCAACAAACATTCATACTATCACAAAGCAGCTGAGCTAAATATATGAAAGATAATCTCAACAAACAAAAGAACGAATTTCTTAGAATCTTCGGTACGCATGATGCCGACAACAAAATAACAAACAAGTACCTAATAAAAAATAGAGAATAGTTACTTCTTACCACAACAAGTTTATTAGTGGATGTACATTTCGAGAGCTATGCTCTCATCTTCAGCAATACACTAAAATGTACATCCACTAATAAACTTGTTGTGGTAAGAAGTAACTATTCTCTATTTTTTATTAGATTCAAACCACAGTGCTCTTAATATTTTTGTTATTAAGTACCTAATGTTTATTGCTTAATGATGACGTATTTTTGTCGTTATTTTGAGTGGGTGTGTCGTTATTTAGAGTGTATCTTGTATGAGCAACAAGGTAAACCAACTAGAGCTATGCAATTTCGACGTTTTTGTCGTTATATCGAGTGACGTTAAATGGAGTTTAAAATGTGATGAGGCCCGACATCTGGAACATATTAGTAATGCTTTATACTTTTTTTTATTTTTGAAATTGACTAATTCGCTTTGAATAGTGAGTACCAACATAATTATAGCTATGATTATAAGGATTGTTCTATTTCGTCTAAATAATTTTCTTTGGTGCTGAAAAAGCTAGTGTTTCTGATATTGTGGCTGAATTGCAAACGCGAGATCAATTTTTCATAAGCCAGCTGTGCCCCACGCATTTCCTAAAATAATGTTAGTATAACAACTCAAACGTAGTAACGTTATATCGATGTTGGCAACGTTGTGTCTACAAAAAGGTTGCCCCATCAGATTTAAAAATTGCATGCTACTGAATCGCTTTTGCAATTAGATTGTTGTGCTCAAGAGAATTAAAAAAATCATGACGCCTTTCCAAGTTTCACTTCCAATATAAAATATGATTACTGAACAATCAAGCATTATATTTTTGAAGTAAAACTTCTTTAAGCACGCTTGACTTGGGGAGTAAGCTGGTAAATGCCTGACGAAAGCGTTTACGGAAGTGCATTATCGGACGAGGCGAACGATGCGTGATCGTTCGAGGCAAACGGTAGTTGAGAGGAAGATATAAGTTAGTGAAGATAGTAAGAGAGAGAATTACATTTCGCATATTGGAAGTTGAGAGGGAGACATAAGTTAGTGCGACAAAGACAGAGCAGTAATCGAAATTCTTTTTTTTTTTTGACAATTATTTGACGTTTAAAATGAAAATAATTGTTTTTATATCAAAAATACATTTCATCGAATTTTGCTGCATTTTGTAACGGGAAATAATGTAGGTTAGTTAATAAATCCTTTTAAATGTATTATAAATTATGCTAATAAATATTATATACATATTTTGCCTATTAATTAATAAAAAAATATATTTTAAACATTTCTTCTTTGTAGATATGTGCTACAGAGGGAGGTTATATTGTATCGTTAAATCAGGATGTCTAATCAAAATATGGTGATAGATTATCGAGTATTATTGTATCATTATTATATACTATATACAGCAGGAAGAAGTTTTACTTCAGTCGTGTCATTTTCGAAATATCCATTTTTTTGCTCCATAAATTCGTATAAAATTTTCATAAGGTTACACAAGAAAATATTCGAGAAAAACTTTATCAATTTATTAAATACACACAGTAATAATATTTTTCATAGCACTACACATATGTATAAATTAATAATAATTCTTACTGTGTATTTAATTAATAAATTGATAACGTGATTCTCGAATATATTCTTATGTAACCTTATGAACATTTTATATTATAGTATAAGCACTTGGATGGATTATTGAACGCTTCAGCATAACCCATTTCTATACTTGTTTATCTACATTATAAACGGAAACACTATCAGACATCAGCTATCACTTGAAAACTTTAGCCAAGTTTTCTGTTTTTCAGCCAGATAATTAGCGGTCGCGTGAAAAAATGTGAAACTTTACATTTTTGTATTATTTTCATACCACCGAGTTCATTTTAGTTCAGGGGGACCATATCCGTCAGTTTGATCACGATTTTCGACTCCCCACCGGGGGATAAAATAAACCGCATGATTACAAGACCCAAAAACAATATTTTTTACCCGATTCTGCTGAGACAAGAAGAGTTGGCACTTGATATGTGTTTTGTTTCCTAATAATTCACGAGCCATTGAACCGATTTGCATTAAATAAGCGTCTTAAGGACTCTTTGAAGTGGCGAGGGTGAAAAAATGTATTTACCCGACTACCAAAAGAAGAGCGGTAACGCGAGTGCCGATTTATGAACATGTGCGCCCCTAAGCACTATGTTTATAGATATTATAATTCTATTTTAGATACGTTTAAACGCAGTGTCTTCAGCATAAAGTAGTGTTGATCCAATAGAATATTACGCTGAAGGAAGGTTTTGGTTGAGGATCATAAATAAATAAGCTTTGCCAATGAAACGTTGGCCACTAGCGTAACATTGGTAAAGCTTATTTATTTATGATCTTCAACCAAAACCCTTCATCGTTTTAAAGGCAATGTTAACATGTTAAAATGTTTAGAGTACAATGGTCAGTTTATTTCTCTTTGGTATACCACTCGGAAAGAAGTAAACATCCAAAGAACTCTTCAAATCGATTCAGAGGTTTCTAAATATAGATCAATAAATAATCACACTTTATCCCTTCATATAATGTTAATATTATTATAGCTTAGATCAGGGGTCGGTAACCTTTTGAGACGGAAGAGCCAAAAGTTACAATTTATAAAATTTCCCAGTTTTTAAAAAGCCACTAAACATTTTAGTTTCAGTATTGTAGTATTTGCTTATCTAGGTATAATATATATATCCGAGGACGACATGTCGCGACGGGGGCAGTACGGGTGAGACGCGAGTGGAAATGGCTGAGAGATAGACATGGTGCTCAATCATGGATCGACTGGACGATTTTTAAGGGTTTATATAATAAAATAATTACTTTTTGCATATGGAACTGGAGAGCCGCAATTTTACATCAAAAGAGTCGCATGCGGCTCCCGAGCCGCAGGTTGCCGACCCCTGGCTTAGATTAATAGACACTTACCGATAATGTGCTGCTTGTAGTTTGCTCCGATTGAAACATTTGATTCAGTTCTTGGGTTATCTATATAACAAATAAAAGTTGTCAGAAAAAAAGTAGAATGCATCCGATTCTCATTTGTTACAGAGCTAATAAATTTGAAATTATCAGTTTTAATACATTGAAACCATAAGAATCGGATTCTTTTTAAAAATTAATTATTAAATGTCGATGTAAAATAGCAACAATCAAGAAGTATCAAAAGACAACATCATGCATATATGTGTGTTTCGTGGTTTATGTACCTGTGAGCGTATATCTGGATAGCCATTGGTGGCTGGCACAATGGTCGTCGGCATTGGTGGGGGCGGGGGAACGCCCGACGGAGGAAGTGACGTTACTAGACATGACGGCAGCTTTGCGACGAGCGTGTCCTGGTGCGCGCGCAATTCTGTCGGCTAGTGTATAGTGCGTGTATTATAATAAAGATGAAAAAAAAAACACAAAGACACAATGTTGAACATTATTCACAATGGATTTACAAAGCGTTGTCAACTTGTCAGCAACAAAAAATCTGAATTGACAATTATCAACATAATTTCAATCAACTAGATCTAGCTAAAGTTTGCTATATTGTTAAAACACACCCATTTTTAACAAAGCTATATAAGAAACATTTTTTTTTCCAACAATGTCACCGAATCTTCCACTATCACGGCGGATGAATTATCTGTGACTTTGTACTGATTAATAAATAGAAAAATTTTATTTTCGATTTGCCATTAGCGTTACCAAATGTAAAATTGTAACACCACGTTTTAAAAAATCAGTCCGCCACTGGTGTACCCTGGTGGTCATGTGAAGAAACAGAGGCAAGATGGCAGCGGAGCGTATGAACTAGGAAGTATAGTGTTCATGTTAAAAAACTTAAATTAATTAATGTGTTGAATTAAATAATATTCATGTTGCAAACTTACGTTAATAAATATGTTGAATAAAATAATAATACTAATTGTTACAAAATTAGTTTTTGCATGAGACGAACAGCTGCTACAAATGTGCTTTAACTATATGAGAAGGATTGATTGCTTGAATGTGTCACTGTAAAGTAAATGTTAGCTCATCCGCCGTGATAGTAAAAGATTTGGATTAGAGATGGGCTCTACAAACGCGGCCTCCTTCTAGCTACGCTTAAAAAATCCACAGTGATAATGCGCATTTAACAAATAAGCAATAAAATTCGGAAAAAAACGCATAGTACCTAGTCAAAACTGTCAATTTACACATAGACTACATATAAACGAGATTTTAATATGTATGAAATGCAAACATTATTGACAATGCTAAAAGATCTTTCGACTGTTCTCCATGTGTTGACTGTGCATAAAAAGCAGTTTCAACTGTATTATTTTTTTCTGGATGAGATTATTTGTGTTTAATATTGTAAATGTAAAGTATTTTACAAGATTTAAATATTTTTAGAAGAAAAATCTAAACCATGATTTCATAACTCAATTATTTAGTAAAAAATCTTGGTTTCGTTTAAAAAAAATACAATGATAAAATATGGCGGAGGTATCGGGTATAGCATTATTTAAATCCCGGTACTTCCACCGCATATTATTAATCCTTTTAAACTTAACGTTTTTAGAAAATTAAAAATACTTCAGCATTAAAAAAGTGTTTTCAGGTTTATTACCTTTTATCAGGAGAATTTCCCATTTATTAATTAATTGTTTAAATATAAATTTCGAAATTTTTTGAAATAATCAATTGATTTCTTTTGCTTTTCAAATGTTATGCTTATAACATTTTAATATATATTCTCTAAAATTTCTAGGTACTCTAAATTTTATAGATTTGAAATACTGTTTTGTTAGCAACTTTAAGAAATTAGACGTGTTTGAGAGCCGCACATTAAAAAGTATTAGATAACTCCATATTTCTCTAAATTTCTCAAAAATTGATTGGCGATACTTTACCCTACGGAAGAGTTTATTTATGTAATAAATAATGTTATGAAATGTAGTAAAGCCTTTATAGTTGGTCAAATTTCCACAAGGTCAGAGAAAATGTATTAGTCACCATTATAAGATGGCCGCCTGTCTAGCTTGGTTACATTTTCCTGAAGACCAACTTACAAAAGTTTCATTTTAAATAAAAATGAATAACAACAATATGTAACACACATTAATAAATGTATTATGACAGTACAAAGTATCTATACTGCCGTTTCTTATAGCTGACGTCATAACATTGTAGAAATAAACATAACAAATGAATACATATTATTTTGACATGTTTTTTTTTTAAACAAAACTTAATTACCTTCGTTTGTGAAGTATGCTTGTCAGACAAACTATCTAAAGTATAATATTTTGATGGCGTTTCGTATTTAAAACCAGTATCGGTGTCAAGATTGGCAAAATGTCTTTCCGGTTCCGGCACTTGAGTAGTTTCTTTTTGTTCGTCTTTCTCCACTGCTTGATCAATTTCCGAAATGATTTCTTTCAACGTGTTTTTAATATTTTCTTGTTTTATTTCAGTAGGCTGTTCTTCAGTTGTTTTGACATCTTGTTTAATTTCGTTAGATACGCTGCCATTTTGTAGAGAAGTTTCAATAGGTGTAACGTCACTTGTTTTTATTTCTGTTGTTTCTATCTTTTGATTCGATAAATTAGTTTCTGTTGTGAATGAGACATTTTGTTCAACTGGATCAACGTTTGCTTGTGTTTGAGATAAGACGGTTCCAATAGGTCCCGGGTCCGCAGTTACTTCCGAATTCAAAGTGAGGCCCCCAAAAGATTCTTGTATTTCTTCCTAATTATCAAAACATACATATTTCTTTATTAAATCAATAATTTTGAGTTAAAGTTCTAAAGCAGGGAAAGTAAAAAAGCTGCCTTTCATTTTTGGTCATAGTAAGACTCAATGACTATGCCATCGTTAGTGGCAGCACAGCATCTCTCATATAGTGAATTGCAGACAAAGGGTCTAGCCGACTTGCTATATGGAAATTGCACTGACGTCTTATGAACATAGTTTCACCTTTGAAATATTACTTTTTTGCTTAAAGTACTGATACTGTGATTTTAGATCTCTGCTTTCACTCATAAGGGAGATATGAGGGTAACAACCCCTAACGACATCTTTTTTTTTCTCAGAAACTATGACAGATATTTGAATGAATCCAACGCGAAAATATAGGTATCAATTAGTTCTATATTTGGTATTTTTTTTATATTTTTAGTTTAATTTTCAGAAGTGCAAAACGCAAAATTTATTTTTTGAGGGTGGTTTTTTATGTGAACTACTGGAGATACACCAACCAAATAAATATCATGTAATCATCTAAGAGTCTACTGTAATATATCATAAATACAAAACTTTGCGTTTGGTGGAACATAGTTAAAAAAAAAAACGATAGCGCATGAACTACATATTATAGATAATATACCAGTGCACTGTATAGCATTTTGCTATTTTACAAGTACCTAGTAAGTTACATCGAAATCTGTTTCCTTGCTTGCGTCATGGTCACGCTCTACGCAAAAGTAGCTACTGTCTTTTATTATTTATTAATTATTATTATTATTTATTATTATTATTTATTATTATTATTTAAAAATAGCTATTGTGCGTTAGTTTTTATTTAATTCGTTTAAGAACTGTTATTTAATGAAGGATGGAGTCCAATGAAGATAGGGGAAATGCAAAGGAAGTGTGTTAATTGTAACTTAAGTATAAAAAAAAGTAAACAAAGTTACTACAGAGGAAGAAATACGTAAATATTAGACATACTGTAAAAATACCGTATGTTTGTATATTACTATTAATTTATTAAGCTGCGTTTATTACAGAATATCGAACCAGTCTTTACTGTATTTTTACAGTATGCCTGATATTTACGTATTTCTTCGTCTGTATAGTAACTTTATTTGATTTTTTTTTTTAATTAAGTTACAATTAACCAAGGGCGTAGATGTGGGGGGGTACAGGGGGTAATTACCCCCCCAGGATCCCAGCCACAACAAACGAAAAAATACTTTTTTGTTGCGGAAATGAAAGGACCTTTTTTTTGCTCTTCTATTGTGCCGACACACGATAAAATTTTAGTTAGGTTGCTAAAAAAGGTTTTCGATTTTATTTTCGAGGTTAGGAATCTTTAAAAAATATTGATTTTGTCGCTTTAGCCCTCCCCCCAACCTCAGAAAAAAAAATATCTACGCCCTTACTAGGTACTTGTAAAATAGCAAAATGCTATACAGTGCACTGGTATATCTATAATATGTAGTTCATGCGCTATCGTTTTTTTTTTTTTTTAACTATGTTCCACCAAACGCAAAGTTTTGTATTTATGATATATTACAGTAGACTCTTAGATGATTACATGATATTTATTTGGTTGGTGTATCTCCAGTAGTTCACATAAAAAACCACCCTCAAAAAATAAATTTTGCGTTTTGCACTTCTGAAAATTAGACTAAAAATATAAAAAAATACCAAATATAGAACTAATTGATACCTATATTTTCGCGTTGGATTCATTCAAATATCTGTTATAGTTTCTGAGAAAAAAAAAGATGTCGTTAGGGGTTGTTACCCTCATATCTCCCTTATGAGTGAAAGCAGAGATCTAAAATCACAGTATCAGTACTTTAGGCAAAAAAGTAATATTTCAAAGGTGAAACTATGTTCATAGACGTCAGTGCAATTTCCATATGGCAAGTCGGCTAGACCCTTTCAACATGTTTTGTCTTTAAAAACATTCTTATAGTGTCAAAATTAACGTTAATTTTGCAGTATAAAAATGTAATAATGGAAACATGTTTTTTAAATATAAAAAATATATGTCTCTTTTTTTAAGAAGATCTTGCAGTTGTAAGACTTTGTTAAATGAGAAAGAAGACTTCGAAGGGTTTCCTAAATATAAAAATAAAAAGTAATAACAAAGGATAGAGGATAATAATGGTGCGTCTTAGCTTCAAAACATTAAATACCAATTTAATTAAATCTGGAACAAAACAGGTTTCGTTTCCTATGTAAGTCATTATTATATAATATCTGATATGAAATTAGATACATGCATTATAAAAGCTGTTGCAGCCTCGGATCTAGGGGGGGGGGCAAACCCGGGTGGCAGTTTCACGGGGCGCCAAAATCATAATATATATTCAATCTGCTTGTTTTTTTACGGTTTCCCGTTCACGCAAAGTGCCAAATTCTTTGAAACGCTGAAGAGAGGGAGCGTCATTTTCAAGTTTCTGCCCCGGCTCGAAAAAATCGTAGATCCGGGGCTGAGCTGTTGTTATGATAACAGGTTGCTAAACATAACAATATAATAAATATAGAACTGATAGCTTCATAACGTAACAGCAAATAATATTTTGAAGCTGAAGAACTGAACAAACAAACGTGAATGCAACTAGCTTTCACTGAAACTACTTAAGTTGAAAAATTAAAATGAATAATCGTCTGTTTTTAGACGAGTTTCAGATAGAGCTACTTTATTGAAAAACAAACCACTATCAGAGAAACAATTGAAATGTTTTTAACAACTGTGTTACTTTTCTCATTGCTAGGTTCTATTTTATTGTTATTTCAGTGTCAACTAAGCACTCAATAAAGTAATAAGAGTAAAAAGCTACGAGTACAATTAATAATCTCTTTATTACGCCATATTTGAATAATGTTTGAAATATACATGCGTTGAAAACAAACAAAAGATAATAATAAAATAATTAAATTTATATGAATATGGTTTTTGAGTTAAGATTAAAAATGGTATTTCAAAAAAAGCTTCAGTTCTATATATTATTTCTTTAAAACATGCATTCGAAAAAAATAAACAAAAAAATAAAAAAACAAAAAGCTTTAAAATAGCACTTAAAAATGTATAAAAAATCGTTGTCTTGCGAGGAAAAATGTCTATATCTGTTTATTAGTGTTTCAAAAATAAAATGAAAAAAATAAGCTTCTGCTATTATAAAGTTTTAAATTATATTCCACAGGATAAATTTTTAATTGTAATGTGACATCTTTTTATAAAAAAACGTATGTAAAAATTAAATTTATAAAAGTAGTCTTTTAATAGTGTAAAATGTGTAGATAGTAATAAGTATTTATAATAAATTATCAAATATTAAAATTGAGTAATATTGGAAGTATAATATTTATATAAAAATAGTTATCAGAAATTGTCAATTTGTCTTTTAAAAACACAGTACAAACATATTTTTGATGACAAATTCTGAAACCGTGAAATCGTTGATCTAATCCTTTGAAAGCTTGTTTTTAATTCAGTACTGTTGCTCTTAATTGTTTGGATTAATTATCTTAAATACTTACATTTTTATCTAAAAATAAAACTATTTTGTAACCATTCTAATAATAAATACTCCTCGGTTAAGAATCAAGATCGAATAGGTTTTAAATCACCGAATAGTTTAGCCAGTATAAAATTAGAATACTGTCACAACAAATTACAGGATTATGTAACGACTATGTTGCAAGTTTATAATTTTGTTTTCAATTGGCAACTTTTATTTCTTCATGTAAATCAATTTGTCTTTTTTTCGTATATTTAGATTTTATATCTATGTTCATTCTGTAATTATTTGACCTCCAGTTAATTTTAAAAGTTCGTAAAAACTATTTCAATGTTAAACTTAATTTTTTTTTATAAATGGAAAACACTAACTTTTTGTGTAGCCATTTTTAAACTACGGATATCTAGACTACAGATTGTAAAATTTTCTTTTATTGGTATAAAAAAAGCATTACAATTATAACAATGATAAATAATATATACAAAATTCACAGTAACTTCCTAAAATAATGTCTTTGGTTACAAAGCCTTTCAAAGATTTAGATCATGATCAAATTTGTAAAGTAATATATGATATACAAAAGCATTCAATTCCTTTTTTAACATTTCAACAACCGCTTGTTTTCAACTGAAATTATAGACTCAATAAACATTTACGAAAATTTATATAGAAAAACAATCAACTCATTTTTGTTGTTTGTTTGTAACGGAAATTAAAATGTCTTTAAAACGGCAAATTATAGATCTTCCACAGAAAAAAAATGACACGAAAATTCATGCTAAAAGACAGTCGCGTTTTGTCATATGTTTACGAGATCTCGAATTCGAGCTCTTGGATCTCTTGTTCACCAAAAACAGTTGATGACGATGTGACACTAGACGATACCTTCTTCGATGAAAACGTGCTTGAGCTTTCGATAACTGTGCTTGAGCTAAATTTCTGTTCTACGACACTGGATTCAGACAGGGCCGAAGCATTGTCCGATTTCGCGACAATGCGGGTTTGTTCTTCACTCGAAAAACTTTGTTCCTTTTCTAAGATTTTTTTATTGCCAAGATCCTTCGTCACCTGAAATGATTAGAAGCATTCTAAAATGTTTGATCGCCAGATAAGAATTTTTTACAGAATGTTTTTAAGAAGGAAAAATTGACATTCATTTAATTATACAAAAAAAAATTCTTACCTCTGATTGTGAGCTTTCGGAGGTGGCAGAGTGTTCTTTGGCGACTTGGGTGCCGGTACCGGTGAGTGCGACTTCCATTTTTCTATTTGATTGTAAAGACGTAACGTCCAGGACCCGGGACTCTCTGTAAAAAAACAAATAACAATATTATAAACGACTCAATTTCAAAAAAGTAGGTACAGTTATTAAAATAAAAATTATTGAAATATTGATTGAAGGAGCTCAACAATAAATTAAAATACAAAATAAATTGCCGTAATCGAAACAGTTGAGTCACAAAAAAAAAGAACAATAGTAATTACTAATTATGGTAATAAATATAACACTGTTCTTTGGAAATTAAAGTTATGACGATATGCAAATTAATTTATAATTAGTCACCCGTATAGTTGATCGAAGGAGCGAATTGTACCGTTCAGTTGAGAGGCTTGTTCAACTATGAGATTAGTGCCAAAGTTGTCTCTCTTATATATACACCTGCAGACTCGATGCTCAACTGTCTGCGGTATGCAAGACTTTCTTTTGTTTCTGTATTAATTATAGAAATTCTGTACATGCTTAATTTTCTCGGAATGGTGGGTTTGTTCAGGGAATACTTTTATGATTCATCTAAACACTATGACGTAAAAAATGTAATGGAATGCGCGATGACGATGTCGAAACGTCTCTGAAAAGAGATGACGCCGGTATATTTCTTTCAATAATCATCCGTGACTGATGTAGATAGGAATTTATAATTGACTTGTACTGAAAAATATTTGTATTTTCTTTCGGTGGGGTGTGATTTGTGAAATCAAAAATATCGCCGGTGATTTATTCTATAAAGATTTGTTTACTGCCCACATTTTATCGGTAGGATAATCAACGCATGATCTTCTAGTAGACTTAGCTTCGTCGTTCAGAAGAGACGTCTAAAATTAATTTAAACAACATTTTTTCTGTAAAAGTCAGTGATGTTAGCTAAAGCTAAATAATAACGTGAAAACAGTGACGTTATGAATGTCAAAGAATAGATTATTATTGTTATGGCTGTAAAATAGCAATTAATGATTGCGTTTTTAGTGTTTTTAAGTAATTAGTTTTACAATATCAATGCTGGCCATTTTTGTGTTCGGTAATATAAACCTGAATCATTATTTTTCGAATGACAAGCAAATTGGATTTTTTTTTGTGAAATTTACTTCACTTCAGTGTGTTCAAGTTTAGTGCTATTAAAACAGGAAATTTAATTAAAGTAATTAACTATTTTCATTGGTGAATATTTACCATGCTTTGTGTTTTGACAGTTTATTATTCAGGCATATTAAATTAAATATAAAGAGTTATTGCATTTGATATTTTAGTTAAAAAAACATCTAATTTTCATTATATGTATTTTAGTACATTTTTTAGGCTACAGTCAACACTTACCAAACGAATATTTAATGACAAAGGTAAAAAAATAGCCCAAGAGCTCGTGGTCACAAATTTCAAGATTGTTTTAATATTTTGAAACTAGCCAATTTGTGATTTAAATAAATTTAAATAGATATTATAAATTATAAAATTTAACGTCGGGGCGCTTTAAAAGTTGTAAAAAACAGTGTTTTGTAAAAGGTGAAATGGTTAATTTATGGAATATAATTTAAGGAAAAAAACTGTCAGATCTCATTTTGATAAAACCGACCTAGTTAGTGGTCGATAGAAGTTTTGAAAATTTTACTGACTGCGAACACGCCTAAATAAAAAATCTGTAAAAAGTCCCTGTGATATATATCATATGTAATACCACACATACTTAAATATAATAAATGACCTTAAAATGCAATATAAATATAAACTTTGTTGATTTGAATGACCAAGAAATAAGAATATTTCTAATAATAGAACTTGGCTGTTTTGTTTAAAAAATGCAGAAATTTTTTTATATTAGTCATATATTAACAAAAACATACAATAAGAAAATGGGGACAGGATCAAATATTTCAGTTATACATTTATACAGTGCCTTTATCGAAAGTGGTATCCTATTCTAAATGCAAAAAAAGTTTAAATACATTTTTGTTCAACTCGAAATTTGCTATCGGAAACTGCTGAGGTATATTTTTTTTGTACTTCAAACTCAACCGGAAGTGTATATGCATTTTTTTAAATGGCAAAATATATTTTTTTACGCTCTTGAAATCTCCATTTTTTTCTCTATAAATTTGCATAAAATTTTCATACGGTTACGTAAGAAAATATTCGATAAAAAGTTATCAATTTATTAATTAAATTACCAAAAAGCCTGTTTTAACTAAATAATGCTTTCTTTTCACCCTTTCAGACTTTGGACTGTATGTAAAAAAAAATTGGTTGTAAAGTCGGTTTACGGACGATAGTTTTACGTGATAACGTACTGCGCTCTCGCTTGCACGCACAGGGTCAGGCGGAACGTGACACATTTCGGAACGTTACACTTTTTCGTGCATGCAGCCGGTGTTTCATCAATTTATAAGACGTTATCACGTCAAAAAACTTCACGTGTACTATGTAGCAAATACGTACTACAAAAATGAATTAATGGCATTAATTTGGGTACAAATAGGTTGATATTTGTTTTCCGTGGCGGTGACAGTTGAAATGCATAACCACAGCGTCTGCTTTTTGGCCGTGACGTTGATAAAGTAACATACTAATAGCACGTTTGCCAACTATGTAATAATAAACAAGAAGATTTTTAGTACGAACAATTTATTGTGTTGTATTTTTAATTATTACATACTTCTAAATTATTATATTTTATTCATGTATAATGATTAATGCGGTTGAAAATATTTTGTAATTAATTGCCGCTGTGACCTCATGTGTAATCGGTAATTAATAGCATATGAGTCGATAAGAATTTTAGATGAACTATACCAGGCGCGGATAGATGATTTCGTTTACAATACCTAATCTATACTTAACTACGTATATAAGACCGCGTCTGTCTGTTTGTCTGAACGCGATAAATTCAAAAACTACCAAACGGATTTTCATACGGTCTTCACAAATAGAAAGAGCGATAAACGAGGGAGGTTTTTGTGCATAATTTGTACAAAATGGCTGAACTATAACAGCGTTTTGTCAGAAAAAAAACTGTTTTCGTACGTTGCACAAATATTGAGAACTACATCAAAACAATGTACTTTGATAGTTCTGCTGTGTAGATGGGAAGGTTAATATTAAATATTTCCAGAACAGTTTTGCACCTGGATGGAATCGGGATAGGCCGCTAGTATATTATAAAGAGTGCGGATTTTGTGAGGTTATGTATATGCGGAGGGTGATCTCTGAAACTACTCATCCGATTTCAAATTTTTTTTCACCAATATAAAGAATTGACCTTCAGAATGGATATATATTATCGCGTTAAAAATCTCAGGGAGATCAATTTTGCAACGTAAGTCGACGAAAAAACAGTGGCAGTCTACAAATTCGTGCGAAGCCGGACAGGGCTACCGATTATTTTATATTTAAAAAAACATCGTATTTTTAACCAAACACCAAAATTGCAAGCAAAATAGGAATTTATTAAGTACTTAAAAAACAGAGTTTTTTGAGTGCATTTTATTACAAACATGTGCATTTTTAAAACCTATAATTATTTCATTGAAGAAACACATTTAAAAAACGTATATTATGGTTTTCTGCGAAATTAATGGCACTTTAACATCTTAGAACTTGCAGTTCGGTTATTTTCATCAAACCTTGTAAATACTTTCGTCTGGGGAGCTGCAAAGACACTTCATAGACGCCATTAGCTTGTCAAACAAAAAAAAACCTATTAAACTAGTGATGGGAATATCTCGAAATAAAATACAGAATCATTCGATTATTAAAATATCTCGAGATATCTCGAGAGGTTATTAAAAATCACTCGAATGATTTTTAGTAAGTATATACTAAGTAGTAACATCTTCTATCTGCCTCTGTTCTATGAAGCACTGCATTCAGGTTACTCTATTGTATTAGCTATTAAAGTCTAAAGAATCGAAACCTCTAAGTCGAGATGAATGCAAACTTCATTCAGAATGTGTTTATACTGCGAATGAATTCAATCGAAGCTCGATGCCTCGAACTAATATTTTAGGTCGAATGAAGTTTCATTGTGTATTTGTCTTCACTGCTCACGGCTAGCTTACGGTAACCAGTAACATCGTTCGAGAACGTCCTAAACCACTCGAAATATACCTTTCGAGATATACAATGAGTGAATTCTGTCCGCGAGAGAATTTTGTCCAATCTCTCAATTGGTTTTATTGCAGTGTTTTGCGTAATGCGTTTACGACTACCAGAAATAGATGTACACAGTACCACACTACATTTTATAGTTTATTAATTATTTAGTAAAAATAAAAATATAGTATAAATTGAAAGATTGCTATTGAAATGGAAAGATTTGTTTTATATAATATATATTATTATGTATTTCTTCCAGTTAATTATTTTTGCTAATGAAATAAAAGTTTTGTGTGTTAATGTGTGCTGTAATATATTAGTATTAAGGTGGGTAAGTAGTAACTACCTATAGTAAACTAAATACTACGAGAATATTTGTTATACTCATTATAATGAAACATCTCGAAGGTAACATTTCGAATGAATCATTCGATTATCAAAATCATTCGAGTAGCAACCTTTCGATTATTAAAATCATTCGATTATTCCCATCACTATATTAAACAAAAGCTAGGCATCATTTCTCACAGCTCTGCAGATCAAATGCTTATCCACTTTAAACATAGTGTCACTCATGAAACATTAAACTGACTGTAGGGAATCGATTCTTGAAATTACCATCAAAATATATTCTGAGATCTGGAGTAAAAATAAATATTATTTTAACATAAAATGACATATATTTGAGAGACATTGAATTTGAATTCTGGCACGGGCAGATATTCGAAACACAAATGAATGGTGAGACCTCTAGTGAGAAATGCGCCGAACTGTCCTAAGGAGGGTTTTTGACAAGTAAACTATTAGAGCTGTAACAAACCGTATGTATTCGTTACTGAGTAACGGGTACATCGTCTGACTCGAAGTACCGAATCGTTACTTACAAATTCATTTCGTTACTCGCATCTGTCATATCGAACTGACATGGAGTCAGTTGACTCGTTTGATGCGGTTATACGTTATACGAACGAAGTCATATCGTATCACGATGCGACGCGCTTCGATGGTATGGTACATGCTTGATGCCAGAGAACATACACTTCTTGATGCTGTTATACACGATTGTATGTCGTATGAAAAGTAACGAGTAGGTAACGATACGAAAGTAACGGGTACTGGTTCTTTAAGTAACGAATACATACGGGTACACAATTTCTCGTTACTTTTACAGCTCTATAAACTATGGAGGCATAAGGTAAACATTGATTTGGAAAGGCATGATAGAGGCTAGGTTAGCCTCCATCATGCTTTTCTAAATCAATGATTACCTTTCAAAAACACCCCTTAGGACAGTTCGGCGCATTTCTCACTAGAGGTCTCACCATTCCTTTGGGTTTCGAATGGACAGAATTTTTCCCTATTACGTTCATACGATATCCTGTTCCGGCAACCTTGTTGAGGTTTTCCATAGTTACCCTCAACAATTTTAAATAAGTAGGTATCGAAATTGTTTCCTTTGATCGATTATATCTGCCGAATACTCTCTTATTCTAATATTCTATAGGTAATTCCTCCAATTTCACATAAAACTTCGTGTCAGCATAATAAATCGAAATAAAAATAAATCTAAAACCGTAGGCATCGTCCTTGTTTTATATTCGCGATATAGTTAGTGGTCTTAAACAAACGAATAACAAAATGGAGTCATTTTGAGAATCAGACCCCGGAGCGAATTGCAGACAACAATAAGAAAACAATACTCTGTTGGCAAGCGTCCACGCGCAACGTTGAAGCTAAACACGTATTATAAAATGACCATCGTGTTGGACCAGTATATCTTTTCGTTGAACAGGGTCTCTTATTTTCAATATAATATTCACTTATAATCAATGGACAATAAAAGAAACAGTTATGTCCACGGAGCTATGTTCAATTAAGTTCTAATTTAACTTCAATTTAACAGTATTTCCTGATTTTATAATTTTGAGATACCATATGGTAAAAAAATTAACCTCATTGAAAATAGATAGCCCTGGAAAGTAAATAATAGTAAAAAGATATTTTTACGTAGTAATTATAGATATAATGAGTAATGAGATCATTTTCGACAGAGATAGACAATTTCAAAAATTCAACTGTCGTAGATACTCGGTTACATTCGAGCTTGTTCGTTATATCACGCATCTTCATTGGGCAAGACCAACGATTCTCTTTTTACTGTTACTGCCTAATGGCTACCAAAAACATATTTTCAATGATCATAACGTGAAGATACGTTTTTATTGTTAATTTTTTGTTAAATTGTTTATTTTAGTTAAATCCTACAGACTTTGCAGACTTTGACAAAATGGTTGCGATTATACAACAATAATTTGTTGCTGCTGATTATTGGAAAAAACAGGAAATTTTAAACACATTTCTTCCCGGAAAAGACGTCTAGTTGATTTTTAATTTGTTTGGCAATTCCCAGCCGATTTATTTAATAAAAAGTGATAAAGCAATATTTCTAGAATGAGCCTTGCAATTGTTTAAACATTGCTCTAGCACAAAAAATCTAAGAAAAATGTGCCATACAAATATTTCTAATTGTTGTGCCACATAGATCATTTGGCAAGTGTACAAAAGTTCAAAATATTTGTTGAATACGCCAGTCGTATGGAGTCGAATTTAAATGTATGCGGTATGTGTACAATAGAGCCGCGCTAATCCGAATTTCACTTTGTATGAGAAAATTCGATTATAGAATATTCTGTGACCCCATGTTGTTAAAAAAAATAGTACAGTCAGAGTTATACTCTGGTACAGTCAGACCTTAGGATTCGCAGAAAAATGAAGATTACAAGGGGTCCCGAGTTGTCTTGGATCTGGATTCGTACAACCTTATTGTATTAAACTCATTATTCCTGAAAATATTGTATAAAATAAACTATATTTATGAACTCGGTAGTTTTGAAACGTGCAAAAATTCAGGTAGTCAATGGCAGTACTACCGGGGTCAATAATAACAGACCGTCGTCTATGTATATAAAACTCAAAATCAAAATTTGTCTGTCCAACAAAAACTTTTGAACGGTAACTCCGATCATTATGAAATTTGGAGACAACATTCCTCTCGGTAAACTAAGATGAATGTGCGTACTCAAATCCCTTCCTTCCCCATTCGTTCTTTTGCACCCAGGTGAAATCGGGACGGACCGATAGTCAATATATAAATAGGAAAAAATTGCAGTTTGCGACGTGTAGGTAAATTTCAGAAAATGTTGAACCGATTTGAAAAATTATTTCACTATTTCAAACCCTGTTTCTTCTCGAGTAGCATAGATTATATAAATATTTCGCTGTGACAAACGGGGGAATAAGAAGTAAGCGAAAATGTGATTTCTTAGGTGTTTTCTAATCTTTCTGACAATAAAATTTCGCTGCGCAACCAAAATCAACCCGCGCGAAGCTGAACCCTAAACCGGAGAGCTAATTACATAATATGTTATCTAATCTGTAAAATATAAAACATTTCTGAACATTCTGTAGTGTAGAAGTTCTTTTGATTTATGGCGATGACAAGTTTATTGGCAAGGTGAAGTTTACGGCTTCAAATGCAATTTTAAGGTCGCTTGAAGTAGAAAGTGAAAATTCGCCGTGAAATTTGTACAGGTGTAACTACATAAAATATTATTATAATAATGACTCACTCCTACTATTCTAGTGACTACTGTACGGTAATAAAACGCAGAAGCCATGTTAAAATGCAATGTGTACAGTGTACACACAGCATGCGCTACGTGCTGCCATCTAACTAAATACTACTTAACTAAAAACGTATCATCGCAATGTCGTGCCATTATAGCGTCGCGCCAATTGCGCGTTTTTACTCTCATCCAAAGGGCGCCATTAGACGTGTCACATAAAATCAAACTTGTAACATAACGTCCGAAAAAGCCACACCGCTACTGGTCTACTCTAGTGATCATGTGAAGAAACAGAGGCAAGATGGCAGCGGAGCGTATGAACTAGGAAGTAGTGTTCATGTTAAAAAACTTAAATTAATAAATGTATTGAATTAAATAATATTCATGTTACAAACTTACGTTAATAAATATGTTTAATGAAATAATAATAATTGTTACAAACTATTATTATTTTATTCAACATATTATTTAGTAACGTAAATTTGTAACATGAATATTATTTAATTCAACATATTTATTAATTTAAGTTTTTTTAACATGAACACTACTTCCTAGTTTATACACTCTGCTGCCATCTTGCCTCTGTTCCTCCACATGACCACCAGAGCGTGGATTTTTAGGACGTGGTGTTACAAACTACTGAATCGATTTAAAAAAGAATCATCTATGAAATGAGACAATTTACATTAAAAAAAACTGTATTTTACACCATAGATCGCAGAAGTGAAATTTTTAACCGCGTTGACTATAGACACACGCGCTGTATCCTTACTAGATCATCGGCGTAGTAATAGAGGGGGCGCCGAGCGCTGCAACGTTTCGTTACACTTTCAATCACAGATTCGAGAGTGCTTTTTATACCGCGCGTATAGAAAAAAATGTGTTTGGGATCATTTCTACATACTATATCTGGCACCGGGATTACAAATACATTTTTTTAAAGATCATAAAACTATTTTATAAATGAAAACATTGATGAATACAAATACACTTTTTTATATTTTAAATTTTGACGTGATAACGTCTTATAAATTGATGAAAACAGCAGCTGCACGCACGAAAAAGTGTAACGCCGTAACGTTCCGCCTGACCCTGTGCGTGCAAGCGAGAGCGCAGTATAACCGATAGAGAAGCACGATCGGCGTCAACTTGTACGCATTTCACTCTTCTCGCGTGACGTCAGAGAGTAGTGTGCGTTCAACATTTTTTTCGGCTGTTCCAGCGAAAGCTACATCTGACAGATGGCCTTTGTTTTATAAACCGTGGAAATTAAGACTTAAAATCAAGATATCTAATAAAAATGTCATAAATTATCGAATTTTTAAAGCAATTTTTCAGATAATACATCGTTATTTGTTCGTTTTTGCACGGATATTTTTTGTGTCATATAATTATTACCGATTCATCCAAGCCAAAGTATAACTGAACACACGATAATGGATCTGCATTTCATAACAGCAGATAAATTATACGGTTTGTTAACAAATATATAATATATATACATTCTTTTAAATGTCTTTTATAATTGCTTAAAAATATGTATTTTGCTTTGGTTGATCAAATTATTAGTCGGTAAAAATATAGTTTGACAGCTACTAAAATTTAGGTTATGTATTATTAAATATGATTTTCGAGCGGAATACGTTATTACGTAAAACTATCGTCCGTAAACCGACTTTACAGACAACCAATTTTTTTTGTAAATTTTATTTCTATAAAAAATTAAAATATACTACACGGCTACACGTGTAGTATATTATAAATAATCTTATAACACGTGTTATAAACTTAACACGCCTGTAAGTGTGTTATGAAATTAACACGCCTGTTTGTGTGTAAAAAAACGACTACAAGAAAAAACACGCTGTGGCGTGTCAATTTAACACACTTTGGATTTGCAGTGTAATGAAGTCTCACTTTAAAAAATTATATAGTCGATTTGAGAATTGGTTACTTTTTTTTGAAGTCTACTAAAAAGTGGAAATTTCTTTTTAGTTGGCATCACTGCACTTCGTCATGCAAGAAGTATAGACATGGGCCCACGCAATTTGTCTTACTCAGTGTTTCAGTAGAAAACATTAATTATTAACAACCGTACTATTAGACTGTTTGGACGATGACATCAGATTATCTTTTATAGATATACGGGGGGTATTGAAAAAGTTCCCCGGAATAACTC
Source organism: Xanthostigma xanthostigma (assembly GCA_963575645.1). NCBI lineage: Eukaryota > Metazoa > Arthropoda > Insecta > Raphidioptera > Raphidiidae > Xanthostigma > Xanthostigma xanthostigma. Next base: position 8,985,891 of record OY754469.1, on the reverse strand, counting down.
TTTTTCTTTGCCTTGAATAAAAAAATGTTTGGGACAAAAGTTCTTTGGTTTTAAAGGAAGAATCGTTTGCACACAAAACCATCCCTCACCCCTTCACACCCTCGCGGGTGGTGGGGGTAACTTAAAAATTTCAAATGGCGACCCCTATTTTTTATTAGCTTAATGATTTCTCCGAGTAAAAATAAACATGTTTTGTTCGAAACTTTTTTTTATTCTGACTAATCCTTCCAGGAAGACTGTTGCAATATATTCAGCACACAAAAAAATTAAAGAAAATTTTTGATAAGTTTTGGCATTGAATACAGTTTTTGACGTGATAACGTCTTATAAATTGATGAATCACCAATCTTATAAATTGATGAAACACCGGCTGCATGCACGAAAACGTGTAACGTTCCTAACGTTCCGCCTGACCCTGTGCGTGCTTTTCTCGAAAACGGCCCTAACGATTTGGATGAAATTTACTGAAAAGGGATTTTGGGGGGCAAAAAATCGTTTTAGCTAGGTCTCATCTCTCGAAAAAATCGTTTTCATACAAATTTTATCATTATAAAAATCAACGTATGAAAATACTTAAATATTGTAAGTAGGTTTTGGAATTTTATATAAACAGTGAAACAATTGTTTTCAAAATATTATGACAATTAATCTTTGAGACTTAAAATAAATACGAAAGAAAGAAAGTTTAAAAAAACAATTATTATTATAGGTGGTGAGTATTTTAATACATAAAATTAACCTAAATTTGAAGCGAAAGATGCAATATCATAGATTCGAATTATTATAATTATTAGGTATATGTAGAATTTAGGTTATGTATTACGGAATACGTTATCACGTAAAACTATCGTCCGTAAACCGACTTTACAGACAACCAATTTTTTTTTTATAATTTTTACCAGCTTTTTTATATGTCTGATTTTTTCCAAATTTTTGGCGTAGTAATTTGGGACTTTGTGACGTCACTGAGATCATGCTGACGTCAATACGGTTAAAATATGCTTACAACTGTGCAGGCAACTTATTTATCTGCAAAATTACTATATCTATAAAATTTTGGAAAATATAAGGCATATATAAAGAGACTGGCAATGATCCCAGGAAGACTATACCAAACGAAACATGCCGCGCCAAAACTCAATAAAATTTTTCTGACGTCGAACGGAGTTTTTAGTAATTTTTACCAGCTTCTTTGTAAGCCTATTTTTTTTTTCAAAATTTCGGTTTGTTTTCAAATATTAAAATCTTTTACTTTTATAAATGTAGGGGAATTTAGATTCCAATTCTAGTAAAAACATAAATTTATTTTTCGAAAAAAATTGATAAATCACAAAATTCAAAAATAGATGTAGGTACACATCCCTATACTTCAAACATACAATTATTAACAATACATAATGCCACGAATCGACAATCGTCAAGGTCCGAGCTAAGTTCGGGATCCGACATCGTCAGCTTTATTTCGGTGTTGAGCGTCGCAAAACATAACCGCGGCGTCCTTATTTCATGCTAGAGCGACGTCTGAGACGTCTGACTTTCAAAAAGAAATCATGCGCGGACAAACTTAAGTATAACCGAGTTCCTATTTATTGGAGCTATTAACTCCAAATTAACGCTATTTGAAAATTGTATTATTTAATGTAGCAAATTGTTATAGGTAATCAGTAGGTAAATCCCCTTGCCGAGTTGCTGATTTTTATTATGCTAAGAACAGTGCCTAGCGAGTAGCATGTTAAACATTAGTGATTACAAACAATGCTTATAATAATACTGTAGTTAGGTTAGAACATTAATTAGAACACAAATAGTTAAATATGGCTAAATATCTGAAAAAAGAATAACTCATGCGGGGAAAGTGGTATCTTTACGCATGCTGTTACGGTTGAAAAGTGGCTATTTTCATTTGTGTGCGCAAACTTTATTTGTCGCACTGAAATTATTGTTTGCCGCACGCAAATTCAGAGTTACCATAGTTACCAATACTGAATGTGACAGCAAAAAATGTGTATTTTAAAATTGAACATTTTAGGCGAGCGGCTTTTGCTATTTTTGCGTTAACGGTGACAAATTTTTTTTAATAAAAGATAACCGGTTGAAACCTTTTGTAAGTTGTTCCTTATACTTTTCTAAACATTTTCTGAAAAAAAAATTTTTTTTGTTAGTGTGGGCCGAAAATTGTTATTAGCAATTTGTTTGTTTATTAACAAACGCTGATATTTTGAGTCAGTAATCAATTTTTATAAGTAAATTGGCCAAAAATAAACACTTTTTGTTCTTTGTGTTTTTTCGAAAAAATGCTTCCCTTTATTGGTTATAGCCAATTTTTTATTTAAAAAATCGGAAATTCATATTTTTTAATAATTTTTTTCTCGCTTATTTTCGGTCGTAAAGAAAAAATAAAAAAAGGAAAATGAAGAGCACAACCAACACTTTAATATATATTTTTTCCCCGTGTGTAAAATTAATTATGGTGCTAAAAACAGCTGATATAAATAAACAATATACTCCCTATGGCACGCGCGCGCGCACAACAAAGCGCTTAAAATGCCAAAAGCCGCACGCCTATTTGTTCCGGGAATTTTAATTTATTCGTAATAAAAAATAGTATGAGCAACTCGTGCGGCATTGTCGCACTAGTTGCACAATATACTAAAAAAAGCCCCTAGTTTTCCATAGTTACCTACATATCTTAATATATTATAATAGTAAAAACAGAGCCGATAAGACGAAAATATTTTAGAGATGAAGGGAATTTAAAATGAAAGGTTTGGAACGTGCAGAAAAGTGCATTATAATATTGATATAAGTATTTTTTCGTGTCGAAAATTCATAACATTAAAAAGAAGTCTGTTGAAAGTTTCGATGTGGGTAGTTAATTTATAAACACTGACAAGTTATTGAAAGTTTACGCTAAAGATTGAACACACATATATTAAAACATTTCTCAAAATAATGAAATGCATCGTTTTATTTATATATATCTGGACAGTAAACTAGCTTGCAAGTTGCAGCACAATTTATCATTTCTGTAATCTATACAGATAATATAAAGAGGTATAATACGCGCCAAGAATCTAAAAGGCTCGGAAGTTAGATGCGAATGCGGGCTTGCGCTTGTACAGTCTGTTGAAAAACTACAAACTCGCAACTCAACAAAACTAAAATAACAATAACAACTTGACAATAGCGTACTCGACTGTACTTTAAAGCAAGAAAGCGACAAGTGACAAAGGCAACGAGCGATCACGGCCAATCACCGACGCGTACGTGCGCACGTTCCGTGCAGGTAGCTGGGAAGTGGTGGGAGTCTCAACGGCTCTAAAATGTGCCTTTGCGACGCTGTTTGTGACTAACTTCCGAACCTTTTAGATCCGTGGCGCGTATTATAAAGTTTGTAAGTTTGGACGTGGGAGATAATCTCCGAAACTACTCATCCGATTTCAAAAATTTTTTCACCAATATTTAGAACGGACCTTCAGGATGGACATAGGCTATATATTATCGCGTTAAAATAAAAGCAGTTTTCGCGGAGTCAAATTTTGCAACGTAAGTCGACGAAAAAACGGTGACAATTTACAAATTCGGACCACTAGTATTTAATAATGATTTATTAAGATAAAACCTTCTAATAAAATGCTGTAGAGATGTTTTATTACAAAAATAATCTAAAAACAACATTTATAATTGCTTTACTTGTCAGTTTTTTTTATATTCAAGTTTCAAGTAGTTAAAAACTGTTAAACAAAGACAGTTCAAAAAATGTCTAATTTGCTCATAGAACACTTTTGCCAATATTCGTTTGCCAACAAAATAATTGAAATTTAACTCTTAACTAGCAACGCAACTAAATAGTACAATATTGTCACATTAAAATTCATATAGTTTAAAAAAAAATTCCGATGGTTAAAAATCAAATATATAGATTTGTAATAAATAAGTTTTTATGCATTTTATATGGAACGAATTTCTGGAATGCATTAATGATTTCCATAGCTACCATATCATTAAATTAGGGCTATGTGCACAGAGGCGGAGTTACAAATTTTTCGATGCGATCGTTTGTAGTGAGCACTAGGGGAAACTTCGAACTCCAATTTTCCGTATGTCAGTGAGCAATGTTTATGAAAAGTGAAAATAATTATAATTTTATGAAGTTTTTTAATTACAAAGAAAACATAGGAAAACTAAGCGATCTGGAAATGCTTGTTGTGTTCCGGGCTGTTGCGCTGATGGCGATTTAAGTAAAATAAAGACCATTGGCGCCCTAATTTGACGTTCCGCTGTCAGTGTAAGCAAATTAGCATCAGTTTTCCTTAATACATTTTTTTTGACACATCATGGCCAACTAAAGTTTTTGACTTATCACCTTAGAAACATGTCGCGATTTCCATAAAAAGTTAGTTCAATAATTCTCTATTACCCACTAGCGGCGCTAATAGGCTTCGTGCACACAGCCTTTTTGAATAATAAAAAAATACATACAAGAATCTTATCAAACTTAGGCTTCTGAAATTATCAATATATAATATCATTTTCCCCTATAACTTGTTAGCTGTAAGTTTATATGTTATGTGCGTGATTGTATTTAAGTTTCTGCTCTTTTCCCATCGCAATAAATAAAGAGTAAATATATTTAGCTATTACGAACCTTTCAGCATCATTTCGACCGTACTTTAAACTTTTATTTTTCTTTTTATTTGGCACAATTTTTAAAAAGGTTAACAACACTAATATGAACTCCCAAATCACAGTAAATACTTCAACTAACATTTTTTTCGATCATAATTACGATTCACAAAATATTATTTCATTCATAAATATGTCTACTTTGCTCGTTTTTAGTATTTTTATGTTTCGCAAGTATTAAATTATGTAATGTGTGCTATTTTCTACTTTAATATTAGTCATACCTACACTATAGGCGATTTATATAATTAGTTCGTTTTAATTTGTTATAATATTTTTATATATCAAAATTACTTATGACTGATTTTTAATAAAATAAGAATAATCAGGATTTTATTAGTCCAGATTTTGATTTTTCGCAAAAAATGAAAGGTGGCAGCACTGCTTTAAATACCTATGCCATGTTTTGAAACATCTTCCAATACCGCAGACATCGAATCGGACGAAATTTAATTTTCTTTATTGTGTGTGTTTATCTAATTTCATGTGATAGAAAGAAATCTCGAGGCATGTGATCAGCAGTGCCGTCTTTTTTCATTCTAACAAAAAATATAGTACCTACAGGTGACCCGCACATTTACGAAAAGGTTATAAAGTTTTGAAATTCGGAATTCCACACATTGCACATCAAAATAGTTGCTTTTTATTTCGGTTGTTGCAACGTTCACAAACTGTCATATATAAACCACTGGTTTTAAAGCACAGATCTGAATGGAACATCCAGCGAGGCCATGTTAATGATTCAGAAGAAGTCAGAGCACTGAGCTTTGTCGAGCTTTGTGCAAAGTCACCTGTCTGCGAAAATATATATGCGTACATAAATTTCTTAATAACTCTTTTTTAAGACATGTCAAATTAAGATATGACCCCATATGCGATGTCTGAACGCTCTGGTTATAATTCTAAATCACTGCCAACATTCAAAAAGAGCTGAACTATAGTGCATTTCATGTTTACTTGACAAGTTGGCACTGCATTCAAGATCATTAAAATTTGACTGAAAAATTGATTTATTTACCATCTAATCCCATTTTGAAGCGACCATAATCCAGTCGTGTATAGGGTTAAAAAAGAGGTATATCTCGCGAAATGAAAGACTGTAAGCTTGTACGAATCGTTGTTTTGACATTTTATAATTTGGCTCGTAGAATCTCGTGTAATCGAGTCAAGATGTTCAAGGTCAAAGGTCACAAAAATCGTTTTTTTATAAATATCTCGTTTTCTGTGCTCTAAATGACATTTCGAGTCATTATAAAAGCTGTAGAGCATAAAATTCTCTACAAATTTGATTTCAAAAATTATTTTATACATTCAACCGTTCTTGAGATAGAGTGCGAAGAGTTTATAGCTCGTGTGAGCTGATGCTCGTTTTTCCATGTCACAACTAGCACGTAAAATCATGCATTATGTTCTAGAATCTAGACATATATATTATTAGCAAAGACTTAAAGAGATAATTAGGTACTATTTTGCGATTACTTTTCTTTGAATTCAAATACAGGGAGATAATAAAAATTAAAGGTTTTCTAAAACCTGCGCCACGATCAGTGTAGAAACTTGTGTCAATTTAAAGTGAAATACACAATAGGTACGTATGTTGAGGCAAACACATTCATCAAAAAGATCGCGATTTGTTTATTGTTTTTGCGCCAATAGGCTATTCAACTTTATATTTTTATAAATTTATATTTGAGACAATTTCAAAGAAGCCCACGCTTATTCACTTTAAAATCTTTTTGAAATATTAATCGTTTTTTCACGCCCCTATATTCCGATAAATGTAAGTGTATTCAATAATAGCTTGTAATTTTAGATAATAACATGATCAATAGTTTTTTCGAAGAACAATACACACAAGACTTTATTAACTTCGCGTGTACTAAATATTGTGTTCATGCATTAAATGAAGACCTGTTTGTTTTCTTTTAATTAATTTCTTTCTTTAATGTGCCAGTATTGCGATTACAAACATGTCGACATTGTGAATTGAAGTTTCTATTTAGGTTTTACAAATTATAAAACTGTCAGTCAATAAAAGCTTTTGCAAGAAATATTAGCTTCGTCGATTAAGCGTTCAAGTGTAACAAAATAAGCGGTAAAGATTAGTTTTAGAAAAAAGTTCATGTAACCTGGTACTATATATAGTTGAAACCTTCTTTTGGAGAAAAATATTAAGAGCCCGTTTCCCCTGGTTTTCTCAATGCAATACAGTGGTCTGCGGCCTCTATAAATCTGACCGTAAAACAAGAGATAAAATTATGAAAAATTATTTTTATGAAGATTAAGGGTCAATCTAGATCCCTATTGTACCACTTTTTTAATTTTTTTAGCAGAAAATTTTGTAGACAAATTTTAAAAACCGTAAAAAGTGTCTTTTAAAAGCATTCGCCATTAATTAACAAAGTAAGGAATGACAAATTTGTTACAATACGACCCTAGTAAAGTTTTTGTAATTCTGGATATAAAATGAATATAGTACATCCTTATTTGATACCTGCTGTATACTATGTGTCTGTGTTGGTGTACCAACGCATGTAATAGTATGTATATCACTATAGGCAGGCATATGATAATTCGGTTCTCTTTGTCAATCCTTCTCACATGTGTGAAAGATAGAGAGAGAGCATTCAATTCTCATAGACCACAATATATTAGTTGTACTATTATGAATGGAATGTTTCAAAATGTTTCCACACCACACGTCGCAAAGTACAGCTTCCCCTCTGAGATTGGCAAACGGGCTCTTAATGAAAAGGAGACAATTTTGGCTATATTGACATTTGTAGATTCATTAAAAAAAAACAAATAATTTTCAACCTATGTACCTAAGTATTTTAGACTAAAAAAAATGTAGCCTGTGGGTCTACCCTAAAAATCACGGTATGTTTACGATAAATTGATATTATTAACAGTGTCCATCGTGGATCTGATGAAAGCTAGATTTTTTTAGAAATCGGACCGAAACCAATAGTTTTTATTTTTCAATGGCGGGAAATTAAAAAAAAAGTACTAAGAACAATATATAGTTTTAAAGACGCAGAAACAACTCAAGCAGGGTTCGTTTGTAACAAAAACAGAACGGTTTGGTCAATACAGTAGTACCAACATAATGAATGTCTAGTGGGATTAAATAAGTATTGCACAATTTGATTTGAAGTTACAATAAATTTTTATGGCGTCTGTCGTTATTTTTAGGCACTTTATGTACTGCAAAACATCTGCGATACGATGACCCCTCATCAAGATTCTTATAAAAATAGCATAATTTAATAAATAATGGAGTCGTCTAATTTTTATGATGCTAGAAACGGAACACAAAACGCACATGTTTTATATTTTATTATCAAATTATTGGATAGGGTACGTCTTATTTTTTATGGAACTAGCCTTCTGTTACAATCCAAAATCTATTGAATGAAAAAAAAAACTAACTGCGTAGCTGAATTCTATATGGAATAAGTACTGAAGAAAAAAAAAGAAAAACGATAATTTTATTTTTCTTAGTCCTCTAATTAGAGCAAAAAAATTGGGAACTGAAATTTCAGAAACTCTGAAGATGATACAAAGTGTATACTGAAACGTTAATGTAAGTTTCAATTCAGTATTGCTTTTTTTTTGTCCTTTTGCCACGGATTTTTCCAAAACTTCTCTATTAACCTTCATGGATCACAATTACTATATTTATTTAATAGAGTCAAATTCATAAAAATACTAAAGTTATTCTTCTGAAGCTCTAGAAAACAGTTTTTGCAAATTATACCCAATCAGTTTAAAAGTCTGGTATGCCAATATCAGATTTTATGCTATGAATAACAACTAAAAACAATAATTCAATAATTATAATATCTATACTAATTTTTTAAAGAGGCAAAGTTTGTAAGTTTAGATGTAGGAGGTAATCTCCGAAACGACTTATCCAATTTCAAAAATTTACACCAATATTTAGAATGGACCTTCAGAATGAACAGTCTATATATTGGAAGATTAAAAAGGAAGAATCCTGGTGGCCTAGGATCGATGAACAAAGCAAATACTGAAGGTTTTTATTGCATTTTATTGTCTGACGTTTCGGCAATCTTTATGGCATCTTCGGAGAATCAATGCTGTCTGTTTTCTCAGTATTGTTGTTGTGTATAAAAGCATTGATTCTCCGAAGATGGCATAAAGATTGCCGAAACGTCAGACAATAAAATGCAATAAAAACCTTCAGTATTTGCTTTGTTCATCGATCCTATGCCCCAGGATTCTTCCTTTTTAATCTTCCAACATTTGAACAGGATCATCATCTCTCTAAACTAAATTATTAGAGTTATCTTTCACAGTCTATATATTATCGCGTTAAAATTAAAACGCTTTTCGTGGAGACCAATTTTGCAACGTAAGTCGACAAAAAAACGGTGGCAATTTACAAATTCGAGCGATGCCGGGCCGAGCCACAGTTGTTTATAAAATACGTACGTCAAACAAATCAATCAGACTGTCCTTGAAGAGCTGAGCACTGATTATAGAGACGTGCTGATCGAATTAAAAGGCAGACAAACAATTTTTGAGACGATGGCTAATTTACTAAAGTCTGCTGCAGGTTATGTGCTACACATTTTATTTCTATTATCATAAAATCACAGCAAGCAGTTAATAGTAAATACTCGATATATATCAGTGATAGACAAACTTTTTTGTACGCGATTTCCAAATCAAAAATGGTTTACTGTTTGGAAGTTATTTTAGTAGGTATAGCTGCGCGTTTCGAGCGCCGGAAATTTATAGTGGGGAGTATACTTAAATCCTTGAAGATATACAGAGTGACCGGTAATTGCTCGTATTCCTCTCGAGAGAACTATGACTAATTTGGAATAGTTTAACCCAGTGGCGGATCCAGGATTACGGCAAGGGGGGGGGTTCTTAAAAAATTTTTACTCCTTTTGCGGAGAATTCATGAAAAACATGAAAAGCTTTTTTTATCGCGCAGTAAGATTTTAATTTGGGATTTTTGATTCTCTGGAAGGGGGGGGTTTGGACCCGAACCCCCCCCCCCCCCCGTGGATCCGCCACTGGTTTAACCTTATAACCTGGGGGTCGGAAACAGTGCCGGATTAACCTATAAGCAAAGTAAGCAATTGCTTAGGGCATCACGTCTCAGGGGGCACCAAGAAGCACAACTCACAAATGAAAAGTACCTCACTAAACCGCGTCAACAATTTTTTTTTCTTTTTGTCATGTTTACAAAAATTTGATCTATCTGATATGTCTTTGTAGAAGTTAAAAATAAATAATAATTTATTTTTGAAAATGAAAACTAAAAAAACGTTATTTCTTAAGAGTTGAATTTTTTTAATTTTAAAGTTTTGAACTTTTTTTTATTATTTGTATAAAAATGCCTAAGGTCTGATTTTATAGACAGCCAAATTTTCAATTTGAGCATTTGATTGTAAAATTCAATTTTTTCCTAAAAATCTATGCTTTTTAGCTTTTTTCTATCAATATGATTTTTTTGTATAAACTGAACATATTAGAGATGTGGGCCCATAAGCAAGAAATGCTTAGGGCATCAAGAAGTCTTACTCCGGCACTGGTCGGAATTCGGAAATACGTATTTTTTTATGATAACGACACTTCTGTGAAGAATTTTTATTTTATTTTTTTTATTTATTGTAGGTTTTAACACACAACATAAAATCTAACAGCAAACTGCGTGGTTTTTAGCTTTAGAAAGGTTGGTAAATTAGTACGCTATTAGATCATGAAAAAATTCAGGCCAAAAGTGAGAATATTTTTTATTTTTATCTCCCAAAATTTGGATTTTTGTAAAAAGAAAACCAAAGTAGATTTTCTCGAAAATAACGCATTTCCGACCCCCAAGTGATTGTGGTTAAATCATTCCAAATTTGTCATAGTTTCTTCTCCCGAAAGGAATACGAGCAATTACCGGTCACCCTATATACATTGATTGAATTGCAAGCAACTTCATTGTTGAAAAGGGGACTAATCAGGAACTCGGAAAGCCTAATTGAAAATGACTGCCTACATGTAGAGAAACGGCAACTTCACTCTTATGTTCTGCTTTTTCTCTTTTAGACATAGCATTTGTACGATTCGTTCACACAATAGCGGAAATTTTCAGCACATTGCTGAGATATGGAGTTATTTCTCTGTGCGAATGTTTGTAAATATCGCGGACATAAAGTTTTTTACCACTGATATAAGTCAATATTGGCGCTATTCAATTGGCGACAACTGTGAATTCTAATTGAAAGACCCGACTAGCAATGTGTATATAATAATTTACTTTGCCCGGGAATTCGCACATCTCATTTGACAGCATAGCTTGCTAAATTCGAAACACTGCCAAAAAATGACAGCCGCCATTTTGTACACAATAAGCTACAGCGTGTACATAAACAACTCGCCTGCATAGTGAGCACAAAGTCTCATTCCGCTGGTGGTTTTTTTATTAGGCGTAAATGTTTTTAAAAAAAATTTTCGTGGAAGCATATTCTTCATTTTCCTCCATACATAAACCAGGCAAATTTGGAATTTCCCAGTGTGTGGTGAGCAAAGGCAACAAAGCGTGTCGAAAATATATCTCCGTCTCTTTTTTTTAAGTAATTCCTTGGTTATTCCGACGATATATATTATATATATTAACATTGAGTAGGTATATCTCTCTTTATCAAAAGTCTTATGTCTTTATCTATGGCGTTAGCCAATCAGAACCAACAAGCTCTTACGACTTAAGAAAAAATGGAAGTATATGTTTGCACCTTAATGGTTCGATTGCGATTTTATTCCTATGCTCGGTATATAGTAAAAGTTTATGGGTATATCGAAACGATCTTTCGTTTAAAGTACGACTGATAGGTGGAGAGCTGGCGACGGTTTTGCTTAAGTGCCTACGTAAGACAAAATGATATTAAAAATACCTGTATAAATGTTCTCCATGACGTTGTAAAAAGACAAATATATAGAAATTCGACAGATAAAAATGAAATTTTTTCAATTATTACGGAAAAACGTATACAGATTCTCAAATGGGGAACACTGTTGCAAGTATTTTAAATATAATTTTGCCTTAGGTAGACACTTAAGAAAGACCGTCGCCACCTCTTAGACTAAAACACCTGAATGACGATAAAACAGCTGAATGAACCAAAAAAACAAATTCTAAAAACACCGATCATCAGTGTTTTTGTCACACCAAATCGACTTTGAGATTTAAACATACAATTACATAACGAGCAAAATTCGAGTGAAAAAATCGAGGGAATGAGCGGAGCTAGTTGAAACGTATTAGATAAACTCGAGTGAACAAGCGAAGAGAGATTACGCAATTATTAATTTTAAAACTGACGAGACACCCAGTACTATAGATATACAATAGTATAATATACAAATGTACAATTTTTAAATAATTCTGTCTTTCGGTAAGATTATTAAAGAACGAAAATGAGGCAGCTAAATAAAATCGTCAACAAAAAGTGAAATATTGACAACACGTTTTTTTTTCAATTTCAGTTCTACGTAAACATATATCTACTTGAGTAATTCTACATTTTTTCATTGTAACTACATCCGACATGTAGAAAAACTAAAAAGAAACGTTTATATTTAGAAAAAAACACAATACACGTTGCATAGCCTTACTGCAGAGTGTGAACAAAAGCATGCTTATTCAAATGACATGTTAAAAGAACAATGAATTACTTTTTTTTAGACTTCTTCGTACAGTGAAATCGATCGCTTGTATTTTTTTAATGTTTCTTTCCATTTTTACAAATTTAAATCGTCACTAATCCATACTTACATAAATAAAAAACAACGTCTGTCTGTCTAGACATTACTCAGGAACTATTCAAACAATTATCATTCGGTTTTCAGAAATAAGCACAAAAATTATTTGGGAAGATTTTTAAATCTTGTTAGGATATCATATCAAAAGACTGCCCAATGAATGAACGGGCAAGGCCGGATAAATACTAGAGCTGTAAAACTGTAAAAGTAACGAGAAATTGTGTATCGGTATGTATTCGTTACTTAAAGAACCAGTACCCGTTACTTTCGTATCATTACGTTACTCGTTACTTTTCATACGACATACAATCGTGTACTAGCATCAAGCATGTATTAAGCATCGCAACGTGGCACGTCGCATACGTGATACGGTATGACTTCGTTCGTATAACGTACTAGCGGTCCCGTCCGGTTTCACCCGGGTGCAAAAGAACGAATGGGGAAGGAAGGGACATGAGTACGCACATTCATCTTAGTTTACCGAGATGAATGTTAGGTCCAAATGTTTTGCAGTTTTCGGCAGTTCCCTGCTTTATTACTTATTTTAAACTCAAATATGAAAATTTTTTTAAGTAATAATTATTTCTTTTAAATCAATAATTACTGTATAATTAATAAAATATAATAAATATTTAATTGAAAACACTGTAGGAAATTTATTTTTATATATAGGTACTTTTCAAATGAGCTATTATTTAGATTTATTTAATTTTAATTAGTTGTAAATAAAACTAAAATAAATTTAAGTGATAGCCTTAGAAAAAAGCAATGTAGAAAATAAAAAAAAACATCAAAAACATATTCGTCCAAGGTGGGACTCGAACCCACGACCCTGAGATTAAGAGTCGAGCGCGCTACCGACTTAGCTAACCGAGATTCGGTATATGCGCCGCTAATATTGGGATATTCTGTTAGGGCATTTCACCTGAATATAAGTATATGGTGAAAAATGTTGACTGACATTCTGCAACATTTTTCATTGATTTTCCGCTCCTATTAGTCGTAACGTGATATTATATAGCCTATAGCCTTCCTCGATAAATGGGCTATCCAACAAAAAAAATGTTTTTCAATTCGAACCAGTAGTTCCTGAGATAAGCGCGTTCAAACAAACAAACAAACTCTTCTGCTTTATATATTAGTATAGATAACCGCATCAAACGAGTCAAACTGACATGGATGCGAAAGACGCGAGTAACGAAATGAATTTGTAAATAATCGATTCGTTACTTCGAGTCAGCCGATGTACCCGTTACTCAGTAACGAATACATACGGTTTGTTACAGCTCTAATAAATACGGCTGGTACCTATTTAAAAAAAGTAGCGGGGCCTGTACGTATTTAATGGTGCTATTCTGTATGGTCAATTCAACAATTAACGACAGTGCTAAGTTTCTGTCTCATTTCAACTGACGCTATATTAAGTTTGTTAAAAGGGAGACACAAAATAAACAGCACTGTAAATTCTTACATTGGTTATACAGAATAGACATATTTTTTTTTAATTACGATATACATTATAGCACGGCAGTGGAAGGATTTCTGGTAACGTAGGTCCATTCCCACCTGTGAATAAATAAAAGAAAAAAGACGGACAGATTTCTCAAAACGGTGGATTGTTTGGGCTGTACCGGTGTTATTTTGGGCCCATAGTGATCAGAGAGGGTACAGCTCCACTTCTTCTACTGTTCTGAGAAACTTGTGCAGAAATGTAACAAAGAAAAGAATATGCCGTTGGTCGATAACAATTATATTTCATAATCACTTCAAAAACGTGTCGGTGATAAAGTACAAGGAAATCTGATTTACAAGTACATTCTTAATATTAACAATATCGTTTGATCATGATTGACAATTAGGAACTGGGGGTAGAGCCCTGACGAGGTGATCACTTAATTATCTAGGAAAGTACATTTAATAAGGTAGTTTAAATTAAAAAAAAAATAATAAAACGTGAAAGAGGAAAAGAAAACTAGGCGTGAGCGTCATACCTTTTTCTGAAGAGTACTTACTTACACTTGAACAATACTTATTCTAGGAATACTTTACATAATTCGTGAGTGACTACGGGTATTTAGGCGCTTCATGGTAGTACAATGAAGTCTAAATTCGGTTTGGAGAAGAAGCTTGAAGATGATTCTGTGGTTTATTCCATGAGCGTCCTTTTCATGCGACCACACCGAATCCCGGAAAACAACTTAATGTTTGTTATTTTTCCGTAACTAATCAATATTGATTTTCATTATTTCACACCTAACAACTATTGTTTGTCACTTTTTCACTTTTTGAAAATCACAGATACCGCGTATTTAGAGTCAGACGACTGGATCACACGATAGACACACTTATGTTTATAAGTCCAAGCCACGCGATCCAAATCGTACCGCGCATGCAAATATCCGCGAATTTAGTGATTTGATTTCCTTATTTATTTATTTTATTATAATAATTTTTATGCTAACATTAAAAAATTGTCGCGGTGCTATGGCACCACGTGACAACATATAAGACTAGTATTTCGTAAATTTAATTTATTTGCTGACTTTTTTAATATTTTATATACTTAGATGGGACTATTTGTTTCTAGAATGTTTATCACCATTATTTGAGAACGGCTGGGTCGATTTTGATGGAACTAGTTCACTATCTATAAGTATAAGTAATTTCTAATCTGACCAGAATCGTATATTATAAGATAAGAGAGACAAACATATTGCAGATTATAGACGCTCGACAGCTCAGACGTTTATGTATACGAGTAGTGACAAATAAGTTTCTCAAAATCGGTCGAGTGGTTGCTGAGATAAACGTCTCAGATACTCGCGTGGTGTTATAACTGCAAATGGAGTTAATTTTTGACAGTTTTTTTTACTTGAAACTGTTTAATTTTAACAAGCGACCCGGTGTGTGGTCGAAATTCGATCATAACTCACTCCGCTAATTTTTTACAGTGTATGAACGTAAGCAATGAATATTTTTTTACAGTGTATAAACGTAAGTTTTAAAAAAATAATTTAATGTACATATTTGTAATACATTTTTTCTCCATATGAACTTTAACTATGCCAAATCTCATACTCCTCCGTGCGCTCAATGTGATTAAAAAGAGGTGTACAGTTTTTTCTTCACGTGTTAATAGATATATTGATTTTATGTCAAATATTGTAATCTCAAAAATAATAATTTATTAGGCTTATGATTTCAAAATTAAATTTGAGTAATAATAGATTGTGTTACGATTATTTTTATATGCCTGGTTTCATTCAATTAAAATACAAAATTATTATTTAATAATAATAATATATAAATATAAGATTAATAAACTTACGTATAGATAAAATCTTGTCAACAATAGATAACTTATATAAATCAAATTAAGACGTTAGAATCATATTTGTAAGTTAAAGTCCGAGTATTGTGTACAACTGTAATAAAAACAAGCGACGCACCCGGACGACCGGCGTCGTAGTCGAACGTCGCCGGAATCAACCGAAGCTGTACGATAGACTGTGTACTGTTTTTTGTGTAGCTCAGATGGTTTTTAATGCGCCTTAGCGAAACAGACCAATCTTTAAATACAACGAGTATTAATTTTTTATTAATTTTACATTTCGGTGTTCGACAAAGCGGCGTTATTTTTAATTTTAGCAAGATTGGAGTGTTCTTTTATTATATTAGATAACTCTGACCAGTTGAATAATATATTGAAATCTTTTTCCTTACCGTAACTCATTTAAATGTTTGTTTAAACGTTATTGACGTTCTTTTGTCATTAAATGGTTTTCTTCTGAATGGATTTTCCATATACTTTTATTCCATACTGAGCATAGGAATAAAATCGCAGTCGAACTATTAGGGTGCAAACATATTATACTTCTGTCCTTTTTTACGCCGTACGCACTGGCGTATCCAGGGGTGCAAAACAAGCACGGGGGACCCGGCTTAAGAACTTTCTAATTTGCTCCCTCCTAGGCCAAAAGCTGGGTACGGCCCATGTTAACGTCATAGAAAAAGACAAAGTTTTTGAAACAGAGATAGTTTATTCTGATTGAATGCAAGTACACCAACCAATCCTATCATCGGAGAAATCAGGGAATTACATCGAAGATAGAGACGCAGCTATATTTTCTATACGCTTTGTTGCCTTCACTCCCCGCACATTGAGTAGATAGATAATGATTCATATAGTAAATTATTAAATAGGTATATGTTTTTTCCCTTCCCGTATTTATATATAATATATATAGATATGCGATATTTTTTAATTAGGCCTTGGCCAGTTTATAAGGTAAATAAATATAATCGAAATGTAGAATTAGTTAAAAAAATGAAAAAAGAAAATACTTTTAACCAACCAGGTAATAAATTTCAGATTTATACATAAGTATATGTTTTTCCGCAACGCTAAAATAGTGGATACGTGTACTATACGCATTTTCCGTTATTTGAGGCTTTTAAATTTGTCGTTTTGTGCAGTGTATTTACGCGCAGAGCAGGTGGCCTATTTCCTTTTCTTATTTTATCTGTTGTACTATTAAAAACATCGAATCTCTCATCGCTTCCTTGTCGTTCACGGTGTATCATGGGCACACAATACTTCTCGTTTACATAATATTATAATTAGCACTCTCAAAAAAGACCAAAACTTCAGTGGCTTTTATACGACGGGTTACTCTTTTTAATTTATTTTTTTATATACGTTACGGTCTATACCCGAATTCGGTCAATGACCGAAATAAATTCGCAAAACTAGTTTTAACCAACGTATATTGCCCAAACCCGAAATCTTACATTTAAACGGGTATTGAGTGTTTTTTAAATGAGCAATACTAGTTTTGCGCATTTTCAGTTGGAAAAAACTAGTTCTGTCCATTTCTGAACAGACAATACTAGTTCTGCTTGTTTCATTCAATCAACGTCCGAACCCGAACAAAAGTAGGGTTATGTTCTTGTTTATGTACCTATCTATTGAATTGTATTACTGAATGTTATAATTAATATAATTGTGGGATATTCAGTGTAATAATTAAGTAAAAATGCAAGGTGAATTCGAGTCTCAACTAGTTCAGCTATTGGAGGTTTCTGAAACATAATTTTATGACGAAACATAATTACCTTACTACACTAAGTGAGGTTAAGAAAGCAAATTTGTTGAAAGCTGAATAAATTAAAACCTATGTCTGTTAAACAATACAGAAGAAAAAATCACTTTTATATAACAAGTATCGTTGATGTGGAAAAGTTAATTAAAAATGCCATAGTAGTATTGTCCGTTTTGAAATGGACAGAACTAGTTTTGCTCATTTTATAACACTACCCGTTTAAATTTAAGATTTCGGGTTTGGGCAATATATTCGTTGGCCAAAACTAGTTTTGCGCATTTATTTCGGTCATTGACCGAATTCGGGTATAGACCGTCTTTTCAGTTATTCATATCATTGTTGTGCAGTCGGGTTTCTTGCCTATATCAAATAATTATTTTTTATTTACTTCCTTTTACCTAGTTACCAATTTTGTCTTTTATATATGTGGTATATTTAAAATGTAATTTTGTAAAGCCCTGTTAATTTTATATATTATGCAATGTAATCAGTTACGTTAGCCATAGAATGATTTTGATTTTTTTGCAATTTGATGGCATTCCAAAATTAGACCTTTCTAGATTAACATTAAATTAATTTGTACAATAATTGTAATTTGTTTAAATAAAAATATTTTTGAGTTCAATAAAAAATAACTTTCTTTTTATTACAAAAATATTACAATTGGCGACGAGATTATCCACGTGAATTATATACAGATACAAAAGAAAAATATATATAAAATGATCGGCAGTATTTCAAAATTTAGTCATTCTGAAAATGATTGGACCATTCACAGTAAAATACTAGAACAATTTTTCATATCCAATAAAATTGAAGATGATGCGATTAAACGTGCGGTTCTATTGAGCTCGCTAGAAGAAAAAACCTACAAATTGCTGGATGACCTTTGTTATCCAAATGAACCGGAAGAAATAGCGTATCGAGAGATAGTGAAGAAACTGAAAGGCCATTTTAAACCGGTAAAAGCAACATTTGCAGAAAGGTTAAAATTTTATGCGGCAACGAAGGAAAGTACTGAAACTTTTAGAGATTGGGCTGTGCGTTTACGTAACCTTGCAAGTACCTGCGAATTTGGTGGAAATTTAGAAAGCGTCTTAAAGGACAAATTGGTCATTGGATGCGACAAAGGCTTAATAAAAGAAAAACTTTTTCAAGAAAAAGTTGATACATTAACTTTTGAGAAAGCTCTTGAAATTGCAAATGCGATTGAGTGTTCAACTTGTCAATTTAACGAAGAGGTTTTGGTTAAGCAAGAACCCGCATTCGGTGTTAGAATGAAAAATAAGAATCAAAGTACTTCTCAGACTGGTAACAAGCGTAAATGTAAAGTTTGCGGATACACAAATCATACACAAGAGCAGTGTAGATTTCGGAAGTATAAGTGCAAGCGCTGCCATCAAGAGGGTCATTTGAAGAAAATGTGTCCGGATAAGTCGAGGAATACAGAAAATGTGAGGAACCTCAATGTGAACAACGACACGGAAAAAGAAGAATCAGTAAATTTCGTAGAGGTTGGCCAAGATGTGTCGATGTACGTTTTGAAGACGGATGAAGACCTGAAACCCATCAGCGTCGAAGTCACACTTAACGACATCCCTATCAAGATGGAAGTAGACAGCGGAGCATCGGTATCCGCGCTTCCAAAAACGGTTTGGAAACAGTATTTTTGTGAGTATAAATTGATTCCCACAAATGATGCGTTAGTGAACTATAATGGTAGTCGCTTTAAGCCACTGGGTATTTATTATTTAAATGTCATGTTTGAAAATAAAGTAAAAAAGCTAAAATTCTATATTGTTGAAAATGCGGGACCGCCCATTTTAGGTCGGAACTGGATGCTGGAGTTTAATATTGGGTTAAAACAATTAAATTTTGTATCCGAAAATGATGTAGGTACAATAATCCGGAAATTTTCCAAAGTTTTTGATAATTCATTAGGCGAATTCAATAAAGCTGTTGTAAGTTTAAAATTGAAAGAAAAGTCAGTTCCAAAATTTTTCAAACCTAGGCCGTTACCCTTAGTTTTAAAACAAAAGGTAGAAAGTGAAATCGAAAGATTAGTTTCATTAAATGTGTTAGAACCGGTGGAATATAGCGAATGGGGTACGCCGATCGTCCCGGTTATGAAAAAAGACGGAACTGTACGTTTATGTGGAGATTTTAAAGTTACACTTAACCCAAATTTAATCGTGGAAAAGTATCCAATCCCAAGAATAGAGGAACTTTTTTCCAAATTAGCAGGAGGGAAAGAATTTTCTAAGCTAGATTTGTCGATGGCGTATCAGCAATTGAAATTGGATGAACCGTCAAAAATTTTAACAACTATATCAACTACCAAAGGGCTATTTAAGTATACCAGGTTGGTTTATGGGTTGGCATCTGCACCTGCTGTTTTTCAAAGAGTTGTCGATTCCCTATTAGCTGGTATTGAAGGAGTAGTTTGTTTTATGGATGACATTCTTATAACCGCGGGGAACAGATCCGAACATTTAAAACGTTTAGAAAAAGTGCTGACTATATTACAAAATAGTGGTTTAAAATTGCAAAAAGAAAAATGTAAATTCTTTCAAAAAATGATTACGTATTTAGGTCATGTAATTGATGAATTTGGTTTGCATACTAGTGCTGAAAAAGTTGATGCTCTGATTAATGCTAAAACTCCCGGTAATGTTGCCGAATTACAGTCTTTTCTGGGGATGGTAAATTTCTACAGGAAATTTATACCGAATGCTTCAACAGTGTTAGCTCCCTTGTATAATCTTTTACACAAAGACGTAATGTTTGAATGGAGTAGCGTTCACGAACGCAGTTTTCAGAATATTAAAACTTTGCTGAGTTCAAATAATGTGTTAGCTCACTATGATTCAGAACTTCCCATTAAGTTAACTGTAGATGCCAGCTCAGTTGGACTTGCAGCCGTGTTAAGCCATATTTATCCAAATGGAAATGTTCATCCAATTTCATTTGCTTCTAGAACACTTGTATCAAGTGAGAAAAATTATTCTCAAATTGACAAGGAAGCCACAGCGATAATTTTCGGAATTCGTAAATTTCACCAATATTTGTATGGAAGAAAATTCACCCTCGAAACAGACCATCAACCACTTATTTCGATTCTAGGTCCAAAAAAGGGTATCCCTCAAATGGTTGCAAATCGCCTTCAGCGATACGCGATAATTTTATCCGCCTACACCTATGATATTGTCTATACAAAATCAAAAGATAATATAGCAGATTATTTTTCGCGCGCACCCTTAGAAAATAATTCAAACTTGGAAAACAATTTGAACGAAAATTTTTCATATTTAAATTACATGAATGAAATAAGTTCGTTGCCCGTAACAATTAAAGATATCAAGTTAGAGACGCAAAAAGATAATGTTCTTAGTAAGGTATTTAATTATGTTAAAAGTAATTGGAAAAATAAGAATACAGGACCGGAGTTAAAACCTTATAGTAATAAGAGCAAGGAATTATATATTGAAGATGACTGTATTATGTGGGGTCACCGAATTGTTATACCTACATCTTTTCGTCAATACATTCTAAAAGAACTTCACGTCGGGCACATGGGAATTTGTAAAATGAAAAGTCACGCGAGATCTTTTTGTTGGTGGCCCAATATTGACGCCGATATTGAATCTATCACCAAATCTTGCGATCAGTGCCTCATGAGTGCCAATAACCCGGTCCATAGCAAACTCATTTCTTGGCCTTGGCCTGAAGAACCATGGTCAAGAATACACATAGATTTCTTGGGACCATTTTTGAATAAATTTTTTTTAATCGTTGTGGATTCACACAGTAAGTGGATCGAGTGCATTGATATGAATAAAAATATTACGGCTGAAGCGACTATTGATAAATTACGAAACGTATTTGCTTGTTTTGGGTTACCAAAAATAGTCGTGTCAGACAATGGAACCCAGTTCACCAGTGCATTATTTGAGAATTTTCTTAAAGAAAATGGCATTAAGCATTCTACAACACCCGTTGGCCACCCAGCTACAAATGGTTTGGCCGAAAACGCTGTAAAATTAATAAAAAATTGTTTACGACGCTCTTTAGAGAAAAATAAGAAAATTTCTATTAATACTGCTATATGTCAATTTTTATTAAGATATAGGAACACTATTCACGGTACGACTGGTGCCTCACCAGCTCAACTTTTATTTAATCGTAATTTGAGAGAGAGATTAAACTTAATTATGCCCTCAGTTAAAAATGAAAACATAGATTTAAATAAAATAAAAAACAATGTAAAAAAAAATCAAATAATTCAAAACAAAAACTATGGAGGGAAGGAAAATGTCAAGTTTAACGTAAATGATGTTGTTTTCACAAAAAACTATTCTGTTCCTGGTAAAATAACTTGGATTAAAGGAAACATTTTTAAAGTTTTGGGATTCAGAACTTACTTGGTAAAAATTCTGGAATCTGGAAAAATTTGGAAAAGGCATACAAATCAGTTAATTAAATGTAATTTATACAAATCAGAACCAATTCCAAATTCTTCCGAAACCAACTCAGTAAGTACTAATACTACTGAATGTAGATACGAATTAAGAAACAGAAAAATTTGAAAGACTTATATCTAAAATAAAAATAATGTAAAAATGTGAATTTTGAAGGAAGGAGTAGTGTGGTATATTTAAAATGTAATTTTGTAAAGCCCTGTTAATTTTATATATTATGCAATGTAATCAGTTACGTTAGCCATAGAATGATTTTGATTTTTTTGCAATTTGATGGCATTCCAAAATTAGACCTTTCTAGATTAACATTAAATTAATTTGTACAATAATTGTAATTTGTTTAAATAAAAATATTTTTGAGTTCAATAAAAAATAACTTTCTTTTTATTACAAAAATATTACAATATAATACTAGCGGACCCGGCGAACTTCGTACCGCCTAACAGTATAATATATATATATCTATATAATTGGAACATCTATCTATCTATTTTATTTATTTTAAAATATACATGGACGTATATGTGTGTATGTCGAGCACTCCGGCTGCGCCGTCGTGCCCGGTGCAAAAGAACGAATGGGGATATTTGAATCTTTGATTAACGTCTGATTAGTACTCTTCAATAAATAAATTATCGACCAATTTTTCTAACAATTATATTGACAATATATAATTATAATTCAATAAATTTATTGAATTATAATTATATATTTTTGTCAATATAATTGTCAGAAAAACTGATCCTAATGACTCGCACAATGGTTTATTATAAATCAATGTTTTTTTAATTTTTGACAGAATTTTTTCAAATCATACATATAAGGCTGATTATATTTTAAAACCATGGATACGAATTTAAAAAAAAATTCGTGTCTTTAATAATAATTATAATCAAAGGAAGAAAAAAAATTTAAGGGTTGACTACCCCTAACATTTAGGGGGATGAAAAATAGATGTTGGCCGATTCTCATAGATACCGGATAAGCACAAAAAATTTCATCAAAATCCGTCAAGCCGTTTCGGAGGAGTTTGGCAACGAAAACTGTGACACGAGAATTTTATATATTAGATGTCGCCGGGATATTGTCAAATCCGTGATTTTGTAATTTCACTAGTGAAATTACAATATCACGATTGACAAAGATTCGTGATATTATAATTTCACTAAGTGAAATTATAATATCACGGGTTTGACAATATCCCGGCGACATATACACAATGTTATTTGAATGAGTAGGTACTTTAGTGTGCTGTAGGTATTTGAAATAAGTATTATAAAATATTATGCAAGGTCATTTAGTTTAAAAGTATTACGTAATTATATTAAGATTGTAAATTCTTTTTGTAAAATAAAAACTATTCTGTTTGAAACTCAAAAGCATTCGCTTGTTAATTTATTTGCAATTAAAAGAATATCCTACATTTAGGAAACACAACAAGAAATATGTAGATTTCCTAACTACACTACTTTCAGGTTGAACAAAAAACCTAGTCTATAACCATCAGACGGTTTAGACTAGTAATGGCGAACCTATGGCCCGCGGTTCAGACACTGATCGATCACAGGACGGGCCGTAGTTTCCAAACTAAAAGAGGTACGGACGTTTAATTACGCTCATTGATTTCAACGTAATTTTTTCTGTAAGCATTCTCAATTTCAAAAGTAAGTATATTAAAGAAATCGATTTTTGTAATTTTTCAAGGCATACCTACCCCTTTATAAAAATGCATTTTTGACGAAAACCGAAATCTTTCGGAACTTTGGCAAAATCATCATGCTTATAGAAAAAAAAAACACGCTGAATCCAATGAGCACAAACAAACGTCTGTATGTCTTTTGGTTTAGAAGTTATTTGCGTTTATAGTTTTCAGAAAATCATATAAAAACTCCGAATTGCAGTAGTTTTCAAACTAAAAGAGATACAGACGTTTGCTTACGCTTATTGAACTCAGCGTATTTTTTCTGTAAGCATTCTCAATTTCAAAAGTATATTAAAGAATTCGATTTTTGTAATTTTTTCAAGGCATACCCCTTTAAAAAATGCGTTTTTTGACGAAAACCGAAATCTTTCGGAGCTTGGGCAAAATCATCATGCTTATAGAAAAAAAAACGCTGAATCCAATGAGCACAAACGTCCGTGTGTTTTTTGTTGTGAACGAGGTATACACGACTGCCCAACGTAGTAAACTTCTGCGGTACAATTCTATATGTGTAGCTTTCTTGCATATAGTGTTTCTTCTCATATCCTTCATATGTCAGCCGTCAATATGGTCAAGGAATTTTAGAAAATTAATCCAAATATTACATAAAAAGCAAAATTACATTAAATATGGGCGGAAGGCAAAGCACAAGGAAGCTTACTATCGATAATGATGATCCAACAAATGTAATCAAAGTGTCAGATTCGGTCGTCGAAAGATTGAGAGGAACCGAAAATGCAGGTGATTTTATATATCTAACCTAAATCTTTAACATAAGTGTAAATCATTATTTAACTTTTATGTTGCATGTACTATTAAAATAAATTATAACCAGCTGTTTGCGAATTAATTATAAGTAAGATGACATTCAAATTTCAACATATTTAATGCTATAAAAGTGAATTTTAAAAACGTTTTTCATACTAAATCCACGCTTAAATTTGAACGTATTTGTGTTGTAAAATAATCAATATTTTTTTAGGTGGGGTGCATAAACCAGCATATGTACCTCAAACGTCTCCTGGGCCCGTCCAAGGGCCCATAGAAGGGTCAGTACAGCAGCATTTTATATATCCGCCTAGCTTTACTTCTTTGCAAGTCCTACAGGTACGATATTAAACACAAATCTTGACGTACATTACGGATTTGAATGTTATATTTATGTGAGGTTATTGATTTTCAGGCAAAAGAAACTGAATTACAGAACAATGATATATATTGGGCGAAACGGCTGTCCGATTTAGAAGAAACGCATAAAAAAATCGATCGAATAATGGAACAAGAATATAATAAAGCTGTAAGTACTTTTTAAAAATCAATAATTTTCGTCACACCCAATTCTCAGTTTCTTTCCGATTGATTTAGTGTTTTGTGTGGTGAAATTTAAAACGCAGGACTACGTTAATCCAGGATTTAGGGGATGAACCACTGGGATACATGCCGTTCCTAAAATTTAGAAACATTGCGTAATATATCAGTTTAGTATACTTATTTAGCTCAGAGACAGCGCGCGATTCTTATCCCTCTTTTGGTATAAAGTAACAATGTATAGCCTACGTCAGTGAAGTAGGCTTTGAAACCACGAAAAAAAAATTAAATCGGGTCAGTAGTCTCTGAGATCAGCATGAACAAAGTTTTAATAACTAAATGAAGAAGTTATGGGCATAAAAACAGATCTAAACAAAATATCACTGTTCATAAATGCAGGTACTTGCTTCGAAGACAATGTCCAGCAAATAATTTTTGTTGTGAAGTCCTAAAAGTAAAGCGAATAGTACTGTTGCATAGGGTATGGCACCTAAAAAGGCTCTGGGAAGTATATCTCACAGTGCTTAAGGAGGTTGAGCCGTTTTACGGAGATAATGAAAAAAATCTGAAATAAAGTTTTTTTAATAGATTTTTTTATGACAAAATTTTCTGTAAAAAATTCAAAATTATTAGGAGATTTATAAAATTAAAAATTAAAAAAAAACTTTTACATGTAGTCTTATGGAAAATATGTCAACCTAGCATGCAGACGGTACATTTTAATTTTTTGCAAATAACCAAATAATGTCAGCAGTTCCGAAAACTAGCTATGTAAAGCATCGATGTCTTACGCATATTTTAATATTTTTTCCAATTTAATTAGGAGACTTTTAATCAATAAAAAAAAATATTAAACCTTAGCACTTTTTGATTATGGACTTTTATTCTTGACAATTTTAACAATTTTTACTGAATATTCAACTTTTTAATGATTTAATTTTAATTTTTATTACTTCTAATTTCCTTTTCTAATTATTTACTGCAAAAAATATGTAAAATACAGATATTTACATAAATTTCTTTTTTCTAACCAAACTTTGCACAAAAAATTCAAAAGTCAGTCCATTAAGTAAAATACTGAAATAATTAATTAATATTAAAAAAAAATGTTTATTTATACCTTTATGACAATAATTTATTGGTATCATCGACTTATAACCTTTCGTAAAAATTTATTATGGAAAAGTTCCCATTTAGAATTCGAATTACTTTTGATTGGGACTGTAACGGATCAACCTCCTTAATTCAAATAAAAATTCCTTTTTTTTTAAGTAAATAAATACAAAAAAAGAGTAGAAATTATTTCGTCTTGATTGAAAGGGTCCTTTATGCGAGCCGTACATGGGCAGCTTGCGCCGTTAATCGTCGAACGACATACACGAACTGCTCGAGCGACGACGTCAACCGCTCGAACGGGCGTTTTCAATTCGAGCTGCCTGCCCGAATCCTGTTGCGTGACGAGTTTTTCTCAATTCTGTGTCGCATAGCCTAGTGAGCAGTTAGTATATGTGTTGCAACTGCTCGGGCGGTCGCGTGTACGTCAGTCGAATATTTTCCATGGAGATTTGTAATTAGTCGTGTAGTCGTCGCTTGAAGCAGTCAGTTTCGGCAACTGGAAGTTGCCTTTCGGCAACTGGAAGTTGCCCGTGTACGACCAACCTTAATCTAGCACCGCTGCGAATTTTGACACTGTGCCTCTAACCGACCGTTGTTTTAGATCGACGACGTAAAACAACGTTTCAAAACGACCGTAGCTAAGAATAAACTGCCTCCGTGCCAAGACAACAAAGCAAAGGTAATAGAGTGCTATAAGAATAATCCGAATCAACCGATGCTTTGTGCAAAAGAAGTGTGTGATTTTGCTGCGTGTGTAGATCAAGCGCGCGCAACAGTTGTGGCTAATCGTGGATAGTCTCTAAAAAATTTTTTTTAATTGAGCTCATTCAGGGCAGTGCTACTGTATTGTTGTTCAGTATTTTACTTATTTCAAAATTGATGCATTTTTTTATTGTGAACTTAAATCTACTAAAAGAACCTGAATGAGATCTCCTGTTAGTATATACATTTTGTAAATTCAGAATTGTGAATGTATGAGCTTACAATGACTGTACATAGTAGAAGAAATAAATTGGGATGTTATACACTTATTTCTCGTGTCATTTATTTGAATATAAAGTACACCCATCCCCCGATTTACACGGTACTTGTTTTACACGTTTTCGCTTTTACACGGTTTTCCAAATAAGTTTTTTTTTGTTTTTATCGCACTCTACTAAATGCTACTGTGATTGAACACGTGCGCTGTGTACACATCTCACGGGGAATCCCGAGCTTATGTGCTGACTTGCTGCACACGCACACTGTGTCTGTATTTCTTCGCATAAAATTAAAGTTTTATCTACGGAAAATTGTATTTGAGTGAAAGTTTCACAGTTTCAGAACCTGTCAATGCATTTTATTTTTATTTCTGTGTACACCTAAAAATATTGAAAAAAATCACAACTGTTAAATAGCAAAATTATGCATTTTCTGCAAGCTTTTCGATTTACACGGTTTTGACTTGAAAATTTTTAATTTTCGATTTACACGTTCTTCTCAGGAACGTATCTACCGTGTAAATCGGGGGATAGGTGTATTCGTTTTCAAATGTCAGAACCAATTCGAAGTACCAGTAACTTGACTAATTTCCTGGGATGTCAAGTGCAACCACTGGGCCCGCCATATTGGCATAATGGCGCAAAAAAAAAAAAACAGTTTCTTTGAAATATCTCACTTCAGGTGCCTCATAGGCAAAACATGTTTATACTAAAAATAGAATTAAATTTTCTGCAAAATAAATCTTATACATTTTTGACGTGATAACGTCTTATAAATTGATGAAACACCGGCTGCACGCACGAAAAAGTGTCACGTTCCGCCTGAGCCTGAGCGTGCAAGCGAGAGCGCGGTATAAGCGATAGAGAGGCACGATCGGGCCAAGCGTCGGCTTGTACGTATTTCTCTCTCTTCTCGCGTGACGTCAGAGAGTTCATCAATGTTTCTTTATGACGTTATCACGTAAAATAAATAAAATTGTCGACCAATTTTTCTCAGACCAATATATTGACAAAAAATAACAAATCAATATAACATAAGATGACGTTTTTTTTTTTGTCAATATATTGGTCTGAGAAAAATTGGTCGACAATTTTATTTATTTGAAGAGTTCTATTCAGACGTTAATCAAAGATTTGAGTTATCACGTAAAACTATCGTCCGTAAACCGACTTTACAGACAACCAATTTTTTTTCTCTAAGCTGAATAGTTTCGCTGTAGTAGCCGTGCGAAGTCAAGTATTACTGACAAAATTATGATTCCAATATACCTTAATCTGTATGAAATTTTGTTTGCCTTCCAAGTTTATTTTCAGTTCTAGAACATTATCAATAGCGTTTTTCATAGATACAACCAATCAAATTATGTTTTCTATAGTAATAGACATGAATAAGTAGACATTAGTATTTTGAGAAATGTTGATGACAGTGAAGGTTATTTTGAAATTGTAAATATAAATTTTTGTAAAAAAAAATTCAAATATGGGTAAAAAACCGAAAAAAAAACCAGTTCTCGTGTACGGTAGAAAATTCGGTGGTCCTGATCTGGAAAGATGTGGCGTTTTTATTGAAAGTTCGTACTTACATGGTGCACCATGGGTTCCGCCCCAAACAGGTACTGTTTGCCTATATTATGATAAAAGTCTTACAAAATCATTTAAAAATACCAGTTTATAAAGCATGGTGAATTGCCACAGGCCCTCGACCATTCAAAGGGTATCAGATGATGACAGAATGGCCGAAATCCAAAAATGCTACTCAAGCTGGATATTTTGATGATGAGTTCAGACGAATTTTTGAAAAAGAAGCAATACCGTTCCCTAAACCGATTGCGAAAAAGTATGTGTTATAATTGTCATTATCAAATAATTAATTAATAAGACAGTCAAACGCAGAAAGAGTATGGAGTCCAAAAACACGCAAATATTATCGATTGCGAATATTCATTCCATCACTAATAGAAACCGCAATTTTGTTCTTTATA
Source organism: Xanthostigma xanthostigma (assembly GCA_963575645.1). Classification (NCBI taxonomy): domain Eukaryota; kingdom Metazoa; phylum Arthropoda; class Insecta; order Raphidioptera; family Raphidiidae; genus Xanthostigma; species Xanthostigma xanthostigma. Next base: position 8,956,749 of record OY754469.1, on the reverse strand, counting down.
AATTATAAATCCACATTTTTAATTGCCTCATTAGAAAGAAATGAGGAAATGCTATCAATAACGTTCGGAACATTTTTTTTCAGTAATACCCATTGTTTACAAGATAGGTTCGAACAATTCTAAAATCAGACACGAGTTAAAAATGGTTCGAACGTTATTGTAGCGTTTCCTCTCCTCTCTATAATGGAACCAATAAACCGTGTGAATTTACAATTGAAAACACAAAGTTGTGGTCGCTATCTCGACTTTGGCGCCACCTACAACATGTTGCGTTCCGGCACGACATTGGCTCCTTGATAATAATTCTCCCACGCCAGCAATATTCTGATGCATAAGAACTACCCGTTAAAAATGGGACACCCAGTATATTAACTCAGATGTCGAGCGTCTTTAATCTACAAGCATTTTTATAGGGCTATTGTAAGAAATATATTTCAGTAATATTTTCATAGAAAGAATCTGAAGCCAGGCAAAGTACTACTACCATTTGTACCAGCTGGATTTCCTAAGAAAAATGCCACTCCTGGTGATTTCTTTGGCACATTTGGTGGGCTTGTGCCTTCGTTTGGTGATAAATATCGAGAAGAAGTAAAAAAGAAAAAAAAACTCAAAAAAGGAGAACTAGAACACAGTTGTAATCCGATGACTAATCCCGGGAAAAAAGGTGGATGTGGTTATGTTGGTATTGGTTTGAGCCCATATCCAGAACATAAGTGAGTTTTTCCAGTTATTAGTAATCTCTAAATCTTAAGTACAATTGCATTAACTAGGTATCTGACAGGATTTTTGTTGTTTATAATTAACATTGGTTTGTTTTTAATCTAATAGAAGTGCCTTAAAAAAATCAAATTTTGCTAATTTTTAATATAACCAGGGTCCACTCTTGCGTAAGTATTAAAAATGTAATGTAAATAAGACATATATTAAACTAAATGGCAAAATATCAAATGATATTTTGAATTATATCGAGGGTGTAATTATGTCCTTTGACATTTTGATAGTATTTGATTGGTAAAGATACTTACCAGACAAAGAAATAGCTTTGTCGTTCTCAATTTTTTACAACTAGGGGTTGATCATCCCTAAAAACAATTGGATATGCTGACGCAAAAGTTTATCGTTATTTGCACTGAATAAACTAGGTAAGTCATTTTCATGCAGAAATCAGCTTCCAGAAAGTTCAGTAGTTCTTGTACCAGGAGTCGGCAACCTGCGGCTCTCTTGATGTAAAGTTGCGGTTCTCCAGTTCCATACGCAAAAAATAATTATTTTATTATATAAACTCTTAAAAATCGTCCAATCGATCCATGATTGAGTACCATGTCTATCTCTCAGCCATTTCCACTCGCGTCTCACCCGCATCGCCCACGTCGCGTGGTGTCCTCCCCGGATATATATATTATACTTATATGAGCAAATACTATAATACTGAAACGAAAATGTTTAGTGGCTCTTTAAAAACTGGCAAATTTTATAAATTGTAACTTTTGGCTCTTCCGTTTCAAAAGGTTGCCGACCCCTGTCTTGAAATATTACAAAAATACGACGTAGGAGTCCCGCGATCACGGATTAGATCACTGCACCATCAATAATAATAATAATGCGTTTATTAAAGAAAAAGAACTAAACTGTAAAGTCTGGGGCGGATCTAGGTTATTCGGGGCCTAGGGCTTAATGAAATCCGATGAGGCCCCAGCTTTTGTTAGATCAAGAACCTTTAAATTGGGGTTTAAATTCATTTTTAATACCATCATGATCAGTGTTCCAACTTGATGACCTAACCAAACAAATAAATTATAAATTGATCCAAAAAACTGTTACATTTCGTCCAAAAAAATTTCATAATTTATCCAAAAAAATTGTCAAAATTCACCCGCAAAATTGTCGAAATTTACCCAAAAATTTGTCAAAATTCAACCATGATACTGATAAAATCTTTGAAATCAACTATTTTTCACTGTACGATAAGTGCAATTTATAAGTATTCAGTTTTTGTGGGCCCTTGATACTTGGGGGCCCAGGGTTTAAGCTCTATTAGTCCCTATATAGATCCGGCCCTGTGTAAAGTGTATAATATTTTGAAAAATCACTTATAATCGTAGACCAGATCCGTATGGAGCGCCACCTCCAGCTCCAAAGAAGAAAAAAGGTGATAAGAAAAAACAACCAACTGCCCAAATACCTATGTATACCGGATGTTATCCTAAAGAATATTTTGAAATTAATCCTTACGCACCTGCAACCAAAAAATTCGAGCCCACGTATTGCCAACTGGCCCCACCAGAAATCAAAAAAATTGAACCCGGAATATTTTTACCTCCATCTCCGCCTAAACGGGTATATTTTTTAAAATACAATCATGCTCAGTTTCAGCTTTAAATCAAATGACATTCTTTAATCTAGATTCAGAGCTGAAAGGCGTATCTGAAACCGCATATTAGATGAAGTTTATGAATATTATGTATTTTGCAGCCTGGCAATAATCACGATGGCTGCTTCGAAAAATTCCCTCCTTATTCTGTACCTCCCCCACATCGAAAAGAAAAACCACCAGCGCCGCCACCACCTCCCGTAAGTGGTACGCCATTTACTCCACAATCACGACTGGTGAAACTAATGTACACCCGTTCGATTGTCAATCAAAATGTTGATTTGAGAATGAATAAACTTAACTTTAAGGATTTTGAACCCATACATGTATCTCGATATTTATAATTTTACAAAAATAAAGTCACCACATTCGTTATTTGTTGTCTTTTTTTTATTTATTTCATATATATAAGAATTACTATATGAAGCATTGACTATTTACTCAATGTGCGGTGAGCGAAGGCAAAAAAGCGTATCGAAAATATATATTTTTTCGAAGTAATTCTTTGGTTATTCCGACAATATGTATTAGCATGGAGCATATATTTAATAATAACCTATGTGCATCATTGCCTATCTACTCAATGTGCGGTGAGTGTACGCAACAAAGCGTATCGAGAATATATCTGCGTCTCTTTCTTCGATGTAATTCCCTGATTTCTCCGATGATAGGATTGGTTGGTGTACTTGCATTCAATCCGAACAAACTACATATCTCTGTTTCAAAAACTTTGTTTTTTTCTATGACGTTAACATGGGCTTACCCAACTTTTGGTTCTGGAGGGGGAAAATTAAAAATTTCTTAAGTCCCCCGTGCTTTTTTTGCCCTTTTTGCTACGCCAGTGCTTTGCGGCGTAAAAAAAAGACAGAAGTATATGTTTGCATCCTAATGGTTCGGTTGCGATTTTATTCCTATGCTCGGTATATAATAAAAGTATATGCATTAAATTAACAGTTTTATGACGACACAAACACGCATACCACAGCCTTGGACACCGTACTTTTTTAAGTATGATAACAAATGAACAACGCGTTTGAAAAATAAATGAAGATGCGTTCTGTGATATGAAATAGGTTAATAGACAGTTAGAATAATGTACAGTGAATTGATTTTGCGGAGCTGACACGAGAGATTATAACGTGATGCAATTCAGTGTATACATTTTGGCAACCGCAAGCGGTGACGAAAATGACGCATTTAATATTGTTTTTAGTGGTTAGTTCGGTTACGAAACAATTAAGGAAGAGATAAGATTCACTGAATTAGAGTCAAAACTAGGTCGGGATATTTTATATAGGTAAATATTTTCAAAATAATATGTAAATTATAAAACCTCAACATAAATTGAACTTATTACGTCTGGCACTATTTCAAATCAGTGACGTCATATTTATTTTTGGCGAACGGAAATAATTCTGTAGTGATTTTTTTGTACGAACGTTTGAAACGCTGTTAAAAACGATATAAAAATAATTTGAAGTTTAATTAACAAAAATAAGAGTTTTGACATCCATATTAATTGTTGTAGTCGGATATTGTTACCGACATGTGTTCAATTTTCCCGCACGTTTTCCTTTACGCAGCAATTTTCCGACACAACCGCGCAATGAATGGGTGTAATCGATGTTCAGGATAAAGTCACTTTTTTATACAAACTCCAAGGAATTTAACCGCAATGTAGTGGTTAATATATTAATTATCAATCATCCTTTATCACGTAATATTTAATATTAATTTCTAAGTGTTTTATCAGTTTATCATAAATACTCATTAAATTAATAACCTATCTTGTGTAAACAATGTTTTCTCCTAAATTAAAACACTTTTATAGGAGCTATTAAAAATTGAATGTTTATACCAATTGTGTGTAATTATAGTTGCTTACTATTTTATAAGTAGTCGTTTATTGTCAATTTTTCGATTCGAAGACATTTTGACTATTTTAGTAGTTCGCTATCAGAGATTTAGATAGTTTTTGTTTTCTTTTTATTACCTATTGCAGGAACTATCATTTTCCACTTCCCAGACCCCCATTTCGAATACTTTGATCTCCCGCCTTTACTGTAACGTCAAAGGATTAATTAGAACTGCAATTTCCCCCCTAAATATTTGACTAACGCAAGTTAAACTACGATTTTCCAGTTAAAAAATTTATGAAAAGGTGAAAATTAAATTAGTTTATTGATAATCTTATTTTAAAATACCTACCCATCTCAGTTAATTATATAGCGATCTCAAATATAATTTTCATTTTATTAGCTATTGGTGTTTACTAATGTTTTTTCTACAGGTATACCTTCCTACCATTCTGCGTATAAAAAAATCAAAGCTACTTGTGCATACTTATTATTTTTTTCTTTCTTACTAATCAAATACAGTTAAATAAAATCATGCTCCAAGTTTTCATTGTTATTCGCTGGTTTCTTACATTTTAGAACGTGTAAGTTATAAATATCAATATTTCATTATTAAGTTATCAGTGAAATGCTTCTTGAAGATAACCCCTCTTCAAATATAAATAAATATTTTAGTTAGTCGTGTTTTGCACGTTGGACTAAATATATTAACAAAAGTTCGTTGGTGTTGTTTTTTTTCAAAATTATTTAGTGCCATATTGTTTCCTGTAATTTTCAGGTAATTGCAAAATCTCAAAAATATTAGTTGGATTGTAGTTTTTAAAAACTCAAAAAGAATCGTATTTGTTTATACAAAGATAAGAAAGACTTATTTTTTAATACCTAAGTACAAACAGTATTTTTAGAAATTATATCAAATCGAATGTTGTTGTCTTCCTTCTTACATTTTGGGTAGGCAGCGATGTTTTTGGGAGGGGGGGGGGTCATCTTGAAAAGACTTATTTTCAAGACGTTGATCAAATGGGGCACCTACCGTCCCAACAAATCCAGTTTTAAACTCACACCCAAACCCGTCCCATCAAATCACAAAAAAGTCGCTGCCTACCCAAAATGCACGATTAGCCTTTTTTCGGAGATTTGACTACAGTATTGGTAAATTTCGACCTTTGCACTCTAAACTAGAGCACGACGTCTTACCGACAACATTTTGTAAATAACGATTGTTTTTTAACTCGAAGTTTAATATTAGAAATAATTTAGTTATTGTAAAATCTGACAATTGTCAGTGATTACTGATTACTCAATGGGAAATATTATTTATTAATGAGGAAATTTATCAACCAATTTTAACCGTTGGCTAAATTTTCCAAAAATTGCAATTACTACTGCAGTTAAAATTTCAAAGTTAATCAGTTGTGCGCTTACTGTTGTAGAGACTAGTGTTTTTTTGTATATTTTATTGAGTCAATATCAATCACAAAATATCATCAATATGTTGCGACTTGGATTTATTGGTGGCGGAAAAATGGCTCAAGCAATGGCGTCAGGATTTATTTCTGCAGGTAATATCTCTTTAACTTATATGAAATCAGTAGCGTTCTCCTTATGAATTCTGTGTGGGTTACATTAAAAATATGTTGGGTGCAATTTTAGCAAGGCGAAGATAAGCCACGTATTTTAATCGAATGTTATTATTATACCAAAAAATTGATATTTTTATTATCACAATTACATACAATAATATTACGTAGGTTATCGTTGATTGCTCGGAAAATATTTATAAAAATACTGAAAAAAATACAATAAACATAATTATATCTGTTTATTTTTAATTTATAACACGTGTGTTTACTAAAAAATTAATTGATTAATATCTTTGGAAATCAACAATGTTTCAAAATTTCGTTTTTAGGTTTGACAAAAGGAGAAAATATAACAGCCAGTGTTCATCCAAATGATAAATTATGTTATAATAATTTTAAGGTAAGTTAAAACCTAATAGTAATAGGTATTTTATTTTTTTCTTCCCGTAGATATTCATGTTTAGTCAAAGAAGAACAGTAACAATTATAAATATAGAATGAAAATCGACATTACAATCAGCTACAACTGAACATTCGATAAGTTCATCTAAATCTCATGTGACGAGAAAAGATCCTAATTACTCTCTTATATATTTGTATTTGGCATATTTGGCAAACAATTACCATGTGTGGACAGTCTATTTGACAAAGTGTTGGCCTGATTTGCCTATTTGACAAATAAGGCCAATACCAAATACGCCTTACAATGCGCTTGTCGGTTTTTCGGGGTACAATAAATCAAAGGAGTCAAATAGGCAAATACGCAAATAAACCGTCCACACAATGGCCATATTCAGACGCGCACGCGCCGTGAACCTGTATGGACGTGCACTATTTTTGTGTCTGTGCTGTGAGCGAGAACTGGAAATGTTACTATTGAAACTGAATTGGGACAATGAAACAGTGCTAAAATTCCTGGAATTTTGAACCTTGCGCTCTGCTGCCAAATGTTTGTGTGTTTGTTATTTGACTGCCATGTGTGGATGGTCGTATTTGCCTCTATTTGCATGTTTGCCTTGAACGTCATATATTTTTCCAAATACAACAAACACAAATAGCCATGTGAAGTGCCACCATAAAATATACAATGTACAGTAATTTCCTTACAGTTCATAACTTAAAAATAACCAATATACAATAATATTTTATTCCTCCAAATTTATTATATAAGCTGTACGCTTACTCCATTGATGACTTACATAGAAAATGAAGATCACGTTCCCAAAATGCTCACTTTGTGTGTTCGAGACGAAATATATCTCTTAAGATTATAAAAGGATGTCAGACACCACTGCTTATCTCATTTCTTTTTACTAAGCTGTTTATGGCTTACGTTCTATGTGCTGGATTATTTTTATACATGGTTTGTTACTTGTTTCAGAAATTAGGTGCTAACGCAACTTTTGAAAATAAGTCAGTGGTCTCAAATTCAGACATAATATTCATATCAACTAAACCATCTGTTGTACCTGTTGCCCTATCTGAAGTAAAAAACATTAAATATGATACTGGGAAACTATTTTTATCGATAGCGATGGGTGTTACGATCGAACAATTAGAGAAGGTAATTTGAAAACAGAAAATCGTATTACTTTTCTAATTTTTAAAGGCAATTTGAATTAAGATACGTTAGAGCCAGCCAAAAAACTGTTTTGAAGAAATCCTGACGCAAAAACATAGGGCACAGTTATGTCCACAGTGGGCACAGTTATGTTCCCGGACCGGAATAGTTGAGCCCATCCGCCCCTGGTATTACTTCTAGCTAGTGATGTGCCGAATCGTTAAAAATGTATATCCGCGGATACGGATCTGAATACGGATTTTTGGTTTCAAGATCCGCGGATACGGATACGGATCTTAACTTTCTTAGAGTAGGTACGCGGCGGTAAATATTGCACATCGACCTTTGGAAAGAGACTATCTGTTATGGGAAAAAGTTATTGACCTCTTTAAGAGTTAACACTCATAACAGATTGTCCCTTTCCAAAGATCGATGTGCAATATCTTATTATAAAGATAGTTGATTTAGTACCTTTGAGCTATGTACTATTAGTATGGTACTCACTACGATAAATGTTTGCAATATAAAGGTGCCAAATACGATTAAAAAAAATAAAAAATAATCTGCATGGAATTTAACAGGTTTTCATTATTACCTAATCACCTATATATATATAAAATTTCATCTATGAATTGAAAATTAATAAGGTAAAAGATCCGCCAAAAACTAACGGATACGGATCTTTCTTCTCCCTCGGATATCCGCGGATACGGATACGGATATCAGGCACATCACTACTTCTAGCATAAATATATTAATGTTCTAGCTAACTGCTAGTGTTTAATACTATGTTCAAATCTTTGATTAACGTCTGATTAGAACTCTTCAATAAATAAAATTATCGACCAATTTTTCAGACAATATATTAACAAACAATATAAAATTAATACATTAACGTTTCAATCCGAATTTGGACCTTCTTCAGAATTGATCTAAAAAATATAAAAATAATTAATATTTAAATATAATTCGCTTTTTATAGAATTTTTCAAAATTAATTATGATTGTCAAAGTAATGAAAAAATAATACTATGTTTAATTACATTAGTTAGTACCAGACCAATCACGCGTCATGCGTGTAATGCCAAACACTCCGGCGCTCGTACGTCAGGGAGCCTCCTGTTATGTGATGGGGTCAAGAGCGACGTCTGAAGATGTGGAGACCACGCGCAAACTCCTAGAAGCTGTAGGCACTTGCTATGAAGTTACTGAGAGCATGATAGATGCTGTCACGGCACTGAGCGGTTCAGGTCCTGCTTATGTAAGTTAAATATAATATAATACGCGCCACGGATCTAAAATGTTCGGAAGTTAGTCACAAACAGCGTCGCAAAGGCACATTTTAGAGCCGTTGAGACTCCCACTACCTCCCAGCTACCTGCACGGAACGTGCGCTCGTCGGTGATTGGCCGTGATCGCTCGTTGCCTTTGTCACTTTCCTGCTTTAAAGTACAGTCGAGTACGCTATTGTCAAGTTGTCATTGTTATTTTAGTTTTGTTGAGTTGCGAGTTTGTAGTTTTTCAACAGACTGTACAAGCGCAAGCCCGCGCATTCGCATCTAACTTCCGAGCTTTTTAGATTCGTGGCGCGTATTGTACCAGCCATGAAAAGAAGTTATGATCAATCGACATTAGTATGTTCACCGAAAGTGGTAACTGAATAATTCGTGTATTATTTAATCCATTTCAAAAATGTGTTGTGTGCTAGACAGAAAGAAAATCCAACTACATTACTTAAGTAAGACGGAATTCTTTAATAAAATGCGGTTGCTTTCTTTGTTTATCAGAGTCTCACCTACTATTTGTTTGTTCACAGGTTTATATTTTAATAGAATCTCTGTCTGATGGAGGCGTAAAAATGGGTTTACCTCGTGATCTCTCGTACAAATTGGCAGCACAAACAGTTCTTGGAGCTGGAAAAATGGTTTTGGATACTAGTTTTCATCCAGGTGTACTTAAGGATGATGTGACATCACCAGCAGGCTCAACCACTGAAGGATTACATTTCCTAGAAAAGAAAGGTAAATAATAATCATACTGTCAATTTCTTTGGGTAGCCTTTTGTAAGTCGTAAAGCGTTCATCACTAAATAAGTTCTTATTCTTCAGTCTATCACCGTTCTATTGCGGAAAATTTTTAATGATTTTTTTTGTTTTCACGACGGTGCAGTGGGGAAATCTGTATTTATGTTTGTTGCATGCTTTTTTTTTTGATATTTTTCAGGTTTTCGTGCAGCCGTAATAGGGGCAGTTGAAGCAGCGACGCAAAGATGTCGAGAAGTATCTAAAACAGGTGAGTGGCATAGAAAATCAATAATAATGTGCACATGTTTCTTTTGTTTTCGAAAAAAAAAACAACTTACTCTTTTGTTTAATTTCATTAATTTGTAATTAACATTATTCCTAGAATAACGTGAATTTGGACGGAAGTGCAATGACATAAAAATACTCATTTTTCAGTTTATAAGTAGCGTAAAAAAATTCATATTTAATTTTTTGTCTTGTTTTGTTGTTATATTTGTTAAAATTTTGAGATATTACTTCTTATTTTACGTGTGTAACCATGACAAAAAAAAAACAAATAATATTGTTGTTTTCTAAATATTTTCAATGTAGATTTTGATATCATTTCTGTAGTGTGTAGTGTAAACTGCTATGTCGTTATATAGGTGAGTTTTAAGTTGATGCTCTTTTTACAGCGGGTAAAAATCAAATAGACGAGCAAATATTTCAAATAGCTTTTTCATCAAAACTCAAAAATAAGAGAGAAACAGCCTTTCGAAGTTTAAATACATATTATTAAATTTTCTTTAATTTTGAGGTCGGTCCTGGGGTTAATATATTATGTCACTATGGAAATATTATGTTATTATTATCAAAAATGATTGAGGCACACACAATTCTCTCAAAAACAGAACAATACACATACTTGATAATAACAACTTATTTCCATAGTGACATAATATAACCCCAGGACCGACCTCAAAATTAAAGAAAATTTAATAAAATTTATTTAAACTTCGAAAGGCTGTTTCTCTCTTATTTTTGAGTTTTGATAAAAAAACTATATGAAATATTTGCTCGTCTATTTGATTTTTACACGCTGTAAAAAAAAGCATCAACTTAAAACTCATTCTGTATAAGTAAATAAAATTTTATTTTTGAGTAGTTACATTTCAAGTGTCGCGGCATACACAATTTTTAATCGAGTAGATATATTGTCTAGTTATTTCTTTTTACTTTTTCCCCCTATTTTTATGTGGTGGTGGTTTTGTTTTGTTCTTTTTTTATTTATGTTTTCATTATTTTGTAAGCAAGCTTTTTTCTTTTGTTTAATTTTAACCTGTTTTTTTGTTTTCATTTTTTTCAGATTAACTTTTGTTTATTATTACCTATCTAACAATCTTATATCTTATATTGGATGCAATTTGTACATAAGTATTATATTTTTGTACCAATTTTTATTATGTACATATAATTAAAGTTGTTAATAATTTTGCAGAGGTTTATAAAAAATGGGAAGTTTAGAAAACGTCAAATATACATTAAATAGTAAGTATTTATAATGGAATAATTGTACTCCTCGGCAATGTTAATGACAATAAGTGTTTAATTGTAAAAAAATAAAAAAAATATATTATTATTATATATGTTAAGACGGTATTTCTTTGATTTATTTTTTGTTATATTATTTAAAATTATTCACAAGAAATAAAGATCGCGAATGAGTTTTTAAAACACAAAGGAATTCCAAAACTACCGATTTTCCCCTTAAATTTTATTTCCATATTATCTTATAAGCAAGATTTTACTCGAAAAGTATTTACACAAAAGTTAAATACCCAACACGCGTTTCGCGGCTAATAAAGTTACTCATAACTCATTAGCATTATTAACAGACAATAACAAATTAACAAAGAAAAACTTGATTATGCTACAGTTGGTAGCGAAACGCGCGTTGGTCACAGGTGGTTTAATAAAATTGTTTGTGTATGAGCCTGCAACAACAGACAATTTATACTATTTTTGATAGTGGTGCGCTTGTATATTTTGTTTCAATCACGAGAAATAATACAATTTTTGTGGAGATCTAAATAAAACCGTTGGTGTTATTTTGACAAAATATTTTTGTCCATTATCATCAATAAATCTAGAATATTGTACAATAAAAAATGTGAATACGACCACTTAATCAGTAAAAACCAGACTCAAAAATATATTTTTGTTGTTCAACAGTTTTAACTTTTAAAATTAAAGTTATTTTTATTACAATTTTGGCAGCTGGGTTTATATATAAAACTTGTTTAATTAATGAATTAATTATTATACATAAAAACCAATGTGTTATTCTTATTTTACATAGGTATAATATAATACATAACATAAATTAAATAATTATTATTCAATATTCATGTGCTTATTTTTCGCGCATCCACATTGCGCAAGCCAGTTCTGACAGTCAGCTGTCTTCGTTGTCAAACTCGTATCGAACGGCTGGCGAGCTGTCATTTCGCGAATTGCAATGCAGATATTCAGCTCCGTAGGTTGTAAATAAATTATATCAATTAAAAAGTTAAGTGTTCTTCGTGTACTTTTGTTATAATAATAATATAAGTGAAGTGTGTCTAGGTAAGTGTATTTTGTTAGTTTTTATTGCATCTTTTATAAAATAACTTTTATATAGTTAGGTTAACCATTCTATGTGGTAGCCATTATGCGCATGACAGATCGGAACTTTCCATTCTATATTTTATAGCCGGCCGGTTTTTTAGTTTGTTAAAATTCAATTTTTACAGTCTATTTCTATATTTAGTACGCTTTTAATTGATAAATGTGATTTTATTTGTGATAGAGTATTCGTGTTTAGAGATTTTATCAGAAGATTTCGTCAATATATGTAAGTTTTCTTTGTGTAATAGTTGTGTAGGCATACTACATTCAGTTTATCTTGTTCGATCAGCTGAGCGAAATAAATAATCCAATTAAAAAAAGACTTAATTTAATTAATCCAGTTGGGTTCTTTTAGTTGTTTATATATCGATGTTTAACTTAGTGGGGGCCATTCTAATTATTGAACAGCTTATTTTCAATATCTGCAATGGACCAGATAAAATAGGATAATCAATAAAATTAACTTTTGTTTTAATTAATTTTGGATTGCATTTTGTAATATAAGCTCCTGAATTCATAGACAGTTTACTTTTAAATATATATTTCAAATATAGTTTTAGACTCACGATAAATGAATTTATATTTAGCTTTTAAACAACCAAACGAATTTTTTGATGGTTAGAAACAAAAGTTGCCGACATGATCATAAAAACTTCAAATTTTATATTATGCATTTTACGTTTGTAAAGTTTAACCCCCAACAGTTTGTAATCTTAATATTTTAATTTTGCTATTTGTAAGTTTTAAACAACTTTTTAGAATTTGTAATCAAACTGCTCTCTGACCGATTTATCAATGAGGGGCCAGCTCCCCGAATTAACGCATTTTTAAGTGAATCGAGAAAATGGTTACATTTCGGGAACGGTTTAGTTACAAATAGTTTTAAATTAAAATATTAAAACTACAAATTGTATATTACGAGATTGTTTGGGTTGGGGGGCTAACTTCCAGCCAGTTGGATGATGGGACCATTCAAACTCCAAAATTACTAACTTTATATGATAAAGAATTTTAAGGAAGTTTCTGTTAAAGCGTGCGATGACGCGGGTAACGGCTAGTAGAAAATTGTTTGCTTTCCGGTTCCATGGCTACATATATTACGGCTTCACACGTAAAAATTAACCAAAGCATGCTTGTCAGCTAATTCACTTATTTTTGACAGATCAATAACTACAGAGTACAGAACAAAGGATCAGCTAATTTTTTTATTTACAAAATATTTACGAGAGAGGAAAAAAAATATGGAACTAAATGAATAGAATAAATAACTATTTTATAAAAAGATTACCGTTATTATAAAAAAAGCTTTATAATAAACGTGGCTCGGGCAATGTCGACATTGACCGGTCAATGTCGACATTGCCCGGGCATTGTCGACATTGCCCGTATTCCGGACATTGACCGTAACATATATATATTCTTTTAATTATTTGCATCTTGAAGCATCCTTTTGTCGGTAAATAGCCGTGTAAAGTTACAAAAGTCCGTTATCAGTGAAACACTACCTTAGGTTATGATTTATGAATACGTTGTTTTTTTTTTTAGACAATAATTTTCCTATGCAGTAGGGCTTGAAACACTATTATGATTCATGATACAGTGCATTGTGATAAGATAAAATTATATTTATCTGATTTCTGAAAACTTCAATTTTTTAAAGGTCGCAACTGCTTGGCTATCTGGTGGTCTAATGTCAATTCATATTAGCGGAGAGCTGGCTACGGAGAAAATGGGTGACTCGGTGCAGAGCTGAAAATTTGCAGAATAATAGGAGATAGTACAAGTGAGTAGGGGAAAAATTGCCAGAAGGCTAGGCGGAAGATAAAGAGCCGCCAGAAGGCGCTAATGTTGCGAAAAATCAGTGCACTTCTGGCAATTTCTATACTTATTCTGTAATTCAAAACTAGATTATATATTATACATTATATAGTTATAAGGGCATACTAAAAATTCAAACATGATGTAAGAATTACATTCGACAAATATTCAAAATTATTAATGTCATTTTGATAGATATAATTAAATAACTGAATAAAATTACGTTGTTATAACAACGTAATTTTATTAATGAAAATATATGACGATTAATTTTATTTCTATCAAAATGTCATTAATAATTTTGAATATTTGTCGAATGTAATAATTATTATATCATGTTTGAATTTTCAGTATGCCCTTATAAATAAATATATAATGTATAATATATAATCTAGTTTTGAATTACAGAATAAGTATAGAAATTGCCAGAAGTGCACTGATTTTTCGCAACATTAGCGCCTTCTGGCGGCTCTTTATCTTCCGCCTAGCCTCTGACAATTTTTTCCCTACTTACTTGTACTATCTCCTATTATTCTGCAAATTTTCAGCTCTGCACCGAGTCCCCCTTTTTCTCCGTAGCCAGCTCTTAGTCCATATTGGGAATGGCACTAATTTGGTTCGAAAATCACGTTTAAATTTTTCAATATTGTTTTGTTAGATCCTTCGAGTTCAAAAAACATGTTTTTGGAAAAAGTCTGTGCGTCTGTTCGTCTGTTAGTCTATGAACACTGTACGTATATATACAGATCGCAATTTTGGTTGGACCGCCTTGTTGAAGACCCTGCGTCAGTGAAGCAAGGTGAAACAAAACGACTTTTATTTTGTTGTTTTGTTTACGAGAAGTTTCGTACGTTCATTAAAAAATTTATAAAAACATTTAATCTGATTTTATGATATATCCATAAAAAAACTAATTACTTTTTAAATCAGATCCATAACAATGATGTAACAAATTACTTACTCGTTATCGTTGAGATAATTATTTCACTTCTTTTTTGTGAGTTTATTTAACTTTAAAATGTTGGTTGATTAATGAATTTCATTCGATTCAACAGTCCTAATGCTCGTGTATTGGGAAGGTGTTGCATTGATATTGCTTTTGACAGGAACCTTACATAGATTAACTAGCGGCCGTTAAAACACGACAACGACAACAGTAGTTGAACAACCGTATTCCGCGTAACTTTTCCAATTTTTCTTTCCCCGAAAACCTTACTAGGACTATCATGAACATTAAAAAAAAAGTTAGTCAATTGGGTCCGGGTGATGTGCTTATAATAATAATAATGCTTTATTCATTTTTGCAACTAAAAAGAGCATAGAATGCGTCAGAAGGATCACTTAAAATAGTAGGTACATATTATACATATAACAAAATATTCTTAAAATTTATGTCATAGTATTCATTTAAGTTGTATATTACTTTGTCAAGAAGAGTGTTTTTTATAGCATTTTTTAATTTGGGTGTTTTTAAATTTAAAATATTTGCCGGTAATTTGTTACAAATTTTAGCTATTGTATTGTAAGGACTATTAAGTGTGATGTTTAAGTTACTAGTTTTATAATTAATGTCTTCTTTAGATCGTGTGTTATGGTTATGTACATTTGTTCTTCTATTGAAAAGATTTACATTCTTCTTGTAAAATAATATACAGCTTAAAATATAAATACTAAAGACAGTTAAAATTTTCAGTTGTTTAAAAAAAAGTCTATAGCTTGTAACAAATTGACGAGACAGTTAAAATGTGCATGTTAACATTTTTGCACATGGATGCCTTTCCTGTAAGTGTAATAGGTACATAATTTGTTATGTAATGCTGCAATTGATTTCATATGCCAATGATTCTCAATAACTAGTGATGGGTCCACATGACTCTTTATTGGGAGCTGGCTCCGTGCGCTCCGCTCACTAAAAAGAGTCGCTCAGAGGGAGTCGTTCAAAGGAGCGACATTAGACAGTACGCACTACACAAGAGTGCAGACTGCAGAGGTGTGAACTGTCATCACTCATCATGCATGCTCAGGAGTCACGAAGCATTGCACAGCACAATACACACTCAGCTCTGAACTCATTTTAATATACTGATCCTATATTATTCGCATTTCGGATAAACTTTTTCAGACAATATTTTAACAAAAAAATATATAATTAATACATAAACGTTTCAATCCGGATTTGGACCTTCTTCAGAACTGATCTAAAAAATATAAAAAATAATTAATATTTAAAATCTAATTAGCTTTTTATATAATCTTTCAAAATTATCAATTATTATCAAAATAATGAAAAAATATTTTTTCATTATTTTGATAATTAGATTTTAAATATTAATTATTTTTTATATTTTAATAATGAAAAAATATTTTTTGATAATAATTGATAATTTTGAAAGATTTTATAAAAAGCTAATTAGATTTTAAATATTAATTATTTTTTATATTTTTTAGATCAGTTCTGAAGAAGACCCAAATCCGGATTGAAACGTTAATGTATTAATTATATATTTTTTTGTTAATATTATTGTCTGAAAAATTGGTCGATAATTTTATTTATTGAAGAGTTCTAATCAGACGTTAATCAAAGATTTGAATAATGTTTATTGTTACAATACTATAATATCTTTGTCAACGACGTCAATGTGAATGGTTTAAGTCACTGTAAACAGTGTGTCATTCAACATTAAACGACTCAGCAAAGATAACTCCTTACGTGCAAAGTTCACTATTGTCTCTGTGCCCTGTGCTGTGTGCGCTCTGCAAATGTGCGAATGCAACAGTACAGAACAGCTCAGCACAGAGCAATGGCGCTCGGAGTGAGTCATTCACAAAAAAAAGAGCGACTCGCTCCACTCCGAGAAAGGAGTCGTTCGTTATGAACGACTCGCTCAGGAGCAACACATCACTAATTCTCAATAACAACTCTCGACTTGAGGTCAGAGGGTGTGCTGTCTGACAACTAAAATTTGTGGTATATATCCGTTCTGCCGGCTTAAATTAGTTTATTACAACTATCAATAATATTATTAGATAAGTATTTGTAAAACCTTGGCTAGTTAGCAAGAAATAGGCTTTTGAAAGCACTTTTCGAATCGATTCGGTGGTGCTTGCGTTTGGAGATTTATAAATACAATATGTTCTTTTATATATCAATTAAGTAGGTATATAGATATTTTTTTTTAAATACTGCGCGCATGCAACGTTCTTGTTTATATTACAAATAATGCAAATTGCACTTAGTTTGCAGTTGACGTGTGCCAAAAAAATTGTTTATTTAATTAGCAGTCGACACGCTAACTGCCACGTGACAACAATATTACCATTCCAACCCACAAGTGGGGAATGGTACTAGTTTAGGTCAAAAATCACTTTTCAAAAATGTTATCTTTCCGTTTTGAGGTCCCCCGAATCCAAAGAACATATTTTTAAAAAAACTCTATGCTTCTGCAGTTGGTTTGTGAACACGATACAGGTCAAACGGATGAGCGGATTGAAACCAAATTTTGGGAGGCTGTTTGGTATGCAAATATGAAGAGCCCTATTGTTTTTGGGGAAAATCGGCGCATGCGCAGAAGAGATATACGGTGTTTTTTATATAATAATGGTATACTTTTCATAACGGATTATTATTGTATTTATTTTTTCAAGAAAGTTTCGTTAAAATTTTTTTTTCTAAACTTTATAGTTTCGGAAATATTTTGAAAATAAAAAAAATCAGCCGCTCTTTTGTTTTATAGATCTGTCAGAAATAAACTAGTTCGGCATGTTTTGATTAATTTTCACATGACGTGGAACATATTATATATGGCAACGAATAACAAATATCATATTGAATACTAACCATTACCCGCGTCACCTCACGCGATATCAGATATTTTATTTTCTTTATTTTAATCAAACGTCAACATTTTTGAAGTTGGAATGGTCCCGTCACCCAATTGGCTGGATTTTTTTTACAGTACTTTGTTCTAATAAAATCTCTCATTACCTCACCATTTCACTAAAAATTGGTACCTTTGAAACGACTTCAAAGATGTTGATTAATTTTTGTGACATGGGCATCTAATCAAATTTTTCTGTATATAGGTACTTGCAAGATAATACTTTGTAATTAAAATCTGTCCAGCGACTTTTAAGTCTATCTTCAACAAAAGACAAATTCGTAGATCCGAAAAGAGGACTTTTTATTGTAAAATTTAACCTTGCAAAATGTTTGCTGAAATATATTAATATATAAACTTAATTTCAATGAAGTTTGTAGATATTAAAAAAATAATTAATACATTATGACTGTTTCCTACTAAAAATCATTGCCCCAAATGCAATGGCGCTTATCTCAATCAAATCCGTTAAGTAATTACGGGAATACATTTTTTTTTTTATTTCGGAGTCAAAACAATTTCGCTGCCTATGTTCCCTGTACACTGATCTTGTACGGCTACAATTAGTCAGAGTGCCCGTCGGCAAAAATTTTATTGACACATACTCTCCCCAAACTTTGTATATGGCTTTATTAGGCCTCGTCTGACACCTATTTCTTCCATGACTTCTCTTGATTTTGGGGCGTTTTCCCTCTAAATTTTCTGAAAGATGTCGTCTTGACGACATGTAAAAATTTATAGATACTGTTTGTTTTTTAATTGGGTAGCTTAAAAACTTCAACCAAAACGCTAAAATAATGTTCTCTGACAAATAACATGAACCTTTTAAAATGTCTGACACCTCGAATATGTTCGCATATTCGAGGTGTTAGATATTTTAAATTTAATGGTTCATGTTATTTGAGTAAATGAGATAGATATAATGTAGATACTAAATCTGGCCTGCTGTAGTGGGCCGTGATGTTTGCCGCCTATAACGTCAATATTTTGAAAAGTTTATTGTGTGGACTGTGGCTATAATATGTATTTAATTTTGTTTCAGATGTACCTGGTCGAAAGAAGTATAAAAATATCAATAATCAAAAGTAATCAATAAAAATAAAGTGTTCCTATTTAAACAGTTGAAATATTCAGTTTGGCAGTATTTTCTTTATTCAGTATTAACATAAAAAAAACTAGTATTTTACGGTATATCAAAACAATTTTTTTTTCGTATTCACGTTTTACAAACATTTAAAATTACATTATTATTCGACTTTTTTCATATTTATTTATAGTAAACTATTTATTAAAAAACAAACTAACAAAATTAACATTTAAATTTATATATAGTGATCAAATGTTTTTGCAAACGTCTGATATGAATAAATCTAATAATAATGAATTGTCAAATAATCGAATCGTATCGAATAACCGCGATGAGTGTTACGCCGAATTGGTTAACGATTTGGACTTAGTGTCGCGATTTTGTATGCCGATTTGTTGTCGCGATAACGAGATTCGAGAGGTTGCCTTGGACGTCATATCGAAAACCGTCGAAGGATGGCTAGACGGCGTCGGTAGTCCGAAACATTCGTTCGGTTATAATCGTAAAACGACCGTCAGCAACGGTTGTGTTACGACAAACGGTTGCGGCGAATGCAATGGCAGATCGGATTCGGTCGTGAACAATCGTGAAATTCCCCAGGAGTATCTGGATTTGGTTGCGTTGCATTTGCCGATCATATTACGCTTATCAATCAGCTGTCCTTTCACCAATGTCAGAGAGAAATGTCAGCATATCCTGCATATTGTCAAGGTAAGGATATATTTTAGTTCTACTGATTAATTTATGACAGTTATTAGTGTCCGACTGAAGCGGAAGACTTAAAAACCCTAAGAAATTCAGTTTAAATTAGCTACAACTGCTACAAGCTACAATTAATAATATAAATGATTTTAAAACTTTTAAATCTCTGATTAACGTCTGATTAGAATTCTTCAATAAACAAAACTATCGACCAATTTTTCTGAAAAATTGGGCGATAATTTTATTTACTAAACTTTTAAATTGAAGGTTTATATTGACTGTATAATATAAAAAATATAGTTTAAAAAAAACTAAAAAACACGCTTTATATCGAACTAAAAAGTAAAAAATATTTTTTTTTAAATAAGCTTAAAACAATAATGAATAAAAAATACAAGTATTATTGTGAAAAAAGCGTGGGGCGCTTTGTTCCACATTTTCGTACATCGAGCGCCCCATGCTTTTTTCACACGAATACTTGTATTTTTTTATTCATTATTGTTTTAAGCTTATTTTAAAAAAAATATTTTTTACTTTTTAGTTCGATATAAAGCGTGTTTTTTAGTTTTTTTTAAACTATATTTATTTTCCACTTTTTAGTTCGATTTATTGTCAAAAATTTGCCGAAAAAAACATTGTTTTTTTCGGCGTGGACGGGATTAGAACCCACGACCCGTGATTCCGAGAGTTGACGTCAGCGAAGACCCGTGCCTTAGACCGCACGGCTAACCACTGTAGTTACAGTGCTGGCATATTATACTACAGTAATAAGCCATTTGCTGTTGTCCAAACGAAGGTTACAAACAAACATACATACAAACTTACAAGTGAAGTTAATATAAAGCGTGTAAAAAGGTAATTTTAGTCATCTCTAGAAGTCGCCACGTCCATCGCGCTCTCACTCATTCGTAACAGTTCTTTCAATTTCGGCGCTTGTTAGAAACCTCCGGCTTCGGCCAAAACTTCGGCCCATTTTGGCAGTTAAATATATCGTCCATATATCGCGCTGCTTGTATACTTATCAGAGGCGGCTTTGAGGGGCGCCAAAATTTAGGAGGCGACTAAAATTTGAAAGGCACTGAAAATTCAAAATTGAATTGTGAGAACGAATTTCATCGCTTTCTCTCTCTCACTGTTACGACGCAGATATTCTTGGTTTCCGCGCTTGTACGTGGTCCATTGGTGTTTCTACCTGACGTTTCGTCTACAACTGCTGTAGACATTACCAAAGGCGTTGTGGTAGCGGGCCACATCGTCTTTGATGTCCAGCGCAATTGTACACGAAACGTCAGGTAGAAATAGCAATGGGTCACGGCCTGCAAGCCCGGAAACCAAGACGATATCATTACTATGTTAAAAAAACACGCGCGCAGTCACTAAAATACTAAATGACAGCTTAAATGAAGAAAAATCAAAACGGGTTCGCAACAGAAGTCGTTTTTTTTTACCAATCAGGACTTGAATGTGTTAATTCCAGTTGACCTTCTACCAATTAATTTTGATATTTTAATAACAGTCTAGGTTTAATTAAGGGAACAAAAAGGCGATTGATTGAATGACCTTAATTTTGAACGTTGTGTGGTGCATTTAATGTGTCCACTTTGTTCGCTATATAGCAAGAAAACAATATTTGTGTTCAATATAATAATTGGTGTCAATGACCTCTCGCATCTATGTCAAAAGAAAACAAACGAATCTACAGGTTAACTATAGTACATAATATACGCTCAGGCATATAATGTGTGTGCATTATAATATTATGTAGCTTTTAACTTTGTAGTTTATCCAAGTGCATTAAGCATTACTAGTGTGACCTGTGCGAATTATTCGCACTAAATAAGTATAATAGTTATCACTTTACAAAATTATTTTTTAAATATGATTGCAGGTATTCAATTCGTTTCTAATTTTGCGCACTGCTTATAACGTTCTTCTTTTTGTTGTATTACAATATGAAGCTCAGATGACAGATCGAAGAAATATTTTACTAAAATTGTCATATAGAGGCGCAAGTACCAAAAGCGTTGAGCTAAGCCGTCAGATGGCATCATGTAGCATTGCTATGACGTTGTTCAGCGTTGCTCGCTGTTTCAAAATTAAAGCCGTTAGATGGCAGTATGCAGTATTGTGTCTGTTGTATTAAAATATGAAGGTCAGATGACAGATCGAAGTGTTGACGTTGTTTCAAAATTAAAGCCGTCAGATGGCAGACGAGGCTGGTTTGGGGGCATCTATTAATTACATGAGGCAATTTTGACGATTTTTACCCCCTCCTCCTCCTCCTTGGTGAGATGTGAGATTTTGCTCGACCCTCCTAATCTCAGAGAGATTTTTAAAATGGCGTATTTTTAAAATGTAAGTACGTTAAATCTGTGTTTGATTGCGTTGGATTCATTTAAAAACATTTTTGGATACATTTTTTACTTAATTTAATCCGGTTTCCTCGCAATTTTACATTGTTTCTTGCGGAAAAAAATGATATTTTTCAAGCCCCCCCTCTCCCCCACGTGAATTGGGGAAGGTTTGGCTTGACCTCCTCTTCCCCTAAACGCCGCATGTAATTTATTGACGCCCTCTTTTGCCGCTTGATTCCTTTAACTTCTAGTTTTGAAGCGCCATGGTTTTTGGTGATGGCTTTTATGTGTTGGTTTCACACGATGCACGTATTGAAGTTCGCTTTGTAGACGAGTTTGGTGCGCGCGCAGTGACAGTGGAAATTATTTATTTACAATAATAAATGTTTAACAAAACAGTTAAACACACAAACGAAAATGTACTTCTTTAACAAACAGTATTAATAATGTTTACAGAAATAAAATAAAGACAGTTCCAAATAATTAAATAAAAGACTCACGCTTCACGAACAACTGACTGACTTGCCAACCACTCCGCTGGCATTTTATCGAAGGTTCTGGAAGCATCTCGACCTTTCTTCACATGCATTGCATTCTCCAGGCAATTATAAGAAGGTCGGGTATTTACCTGTTTCCCATTGTTGTTGTTGTTGTCGTGGTCTGGAACATTCTATGGAGCCCATAGTCGTCCCAACAGTGGGCGCGCAACAATATTTTGTTTGACCCTTCCTTCGTGAGTATTCTTGTGTAATATTAATAAAACTTAAAAAAATATTTAATTGTTTTACCTTAAAGGGAAAAAAAACATGTACGCCCTTGGTCATTTCCATCTTCTATTGTAGAATTTGATGATAATAGTGCCAGTTGCAGTAAGATCTACTACATTTACGTGTATGTAGGTAGTTTGTACACATCACACGTAGATATCGCCGATAGCGCTGCATAATATAACTCTACGCTATAGAATAGCCACCTTAACAAACCCGCCCATACCGTGTGTTGCACGTTATAGTGGACCACTCCATCATAATAATCGGACACAATCTGTTAAATACGAAAATTTTTAATACTGTGTCTTCACTGAACTCTATTAAGAAAATGTCGAGACTAGATAACAAAATTTTTCTCATCTTTATTTTTTCTCTTCAACAAACGCATCGTCGGAATTGTAGATTATGTATCCAGTGCGTGATTACTATTTTGTCGAATGTGAGAATATGTTAAAACGAGCGCCAGTTACATGAATAATATCATCACGCACGAGATACTTATATATAGTTAGGCAATAGCTGATATACATTTAGTTTAAAAAATTTTTGACAATTAAATTTTGAGCTAGTTCACGTCTTCTAATTGAAGGTTGCAACGGTTGGGCAATTATTTGGCTATGGAAATGGGTTTTTACGCAACTTTACAGCACTAGTGTTTAATGTAAAATTTCACGATCGCTGTAGAGGCATGAGAAGCAACTATTTTTATGAGGGGGGATAAAAAATTGTGTCACATATAAAGAATTAACATTTATTTATTTATCTTCTTCCGATTTCTGCCGTTGTTTTGAGACTGGGATTCTGCAATATTATTGCCTTCTATATTTAGAAAAACTATTCAAAATTATATGAAATATTCCTGTGGAAATATTTTTTGAACCCATTACTATAGTCGCGAGGATGTTTTTTACAACGAGATAAACCGAATATTATGAACTTTCTTCCATTTTTTCTTACTAAACAATTGAATTTTAATCTGAACTTTTTGGTCTACTTATAGAAGACCCCCTGTATAATTTACAGTAATGATAGAATCTAGGTGCATTGTAACTAATAGACATCAGATCAGCTGATCATAACGCGAAAATACTAGATGTAGATGACAGTAGATCTTTATACAGGTGAATTTTTAAAACGCGGACACCCATGCGTATTTCGAAAAAAAAAGTTTCAAATAAAAGTTGCGGAGGATAACGTCGGTGTATTTTTTTCCATTTGCTGGAGGCGTCTTCGAAATATCAGGGTCATCTCCACATTTTTTAAATAGAGACCCACATTTTTTATCTCGGATTATTGTTCTTTTGGGTCAAAAAAAATAACTTTTGTACCGAACATTTTTCGATTGCGGTCGGAACAATTTTCGTCCCACTTGCGGCCAATCAATATGATAAAATGCAAATAATGTCAGGAGTGATCTCACTTTCGATCAAGAAAATAACTTTATAAATCGGCAATTCCAAATTTCCTACAGAAAGAATAAGTCATTAAGCCATCTAAATCATTCCGAATGCAATCTAAAAAAATTGTAATAAGGAAAACTGATGTTAATTTTATATACCATAAAATTCAGATTTTAAACCATTATGTAAATAGCATAACATAAAAGGTACTTGAGAATTATTTATTTATCAATTATGACGCACAATATACAAATAATTAATTTGTTTACACTGACAACGGAACGTCAAATGATGGCGCCAATGGTCTTTATTTTACTTAAATCGCCATCAACTCAATAGTCTGGAACATAACACGCATTTCTAGGTCGCTTATTTTTGCCCATGTTTTCTTTGTAATTAAAAAACTTCATAAAATTATAACTCTTTGCTCTTTTAATAAACATTGCTCACTGACATACGGAAAATTTGAGCTTGAAGTTTCCCCTAGTGCTCACCACAAACGCTCGCATCGAAAAATTTGTAACTCCACCTCCTTGCACATAGTCCATAGGAGAGTTCCTTAAAAAACGATTACGGGGTGCTGTTGATGCGATGGTGTTTTAGAAATTATTAAATTTTTTTGACCACAAGTGGGATCTCTCCTAATATTATTTTCTTTTAATTAATATCGATTGACCGCAAGTGAGTTCTGACCGCAAATGGCACGACCGCAAGTTGCACTATTTCCATTGTGCTAGCATTAATTTGAATTTGAAAAAATAGTTTCCAATTTTTTTTGGGGAGTTAGCATTATATAAGTGGATGAATACTCACGGTTTGAAAAATATTGATCCAAACTGATGACTATTCTTTCAAATTAGTTAAAGTAGTGGTGCAGAACAGAGCAATTTTCGTTTAATGACGATTTTATAATTTGTTTAATAGTATTTCTTGTTGGTGAACAGCAGAAAGTTTTTTTTTGTTTGGAACGATGTAAATAAAAACCTTGAAAGTTTTTTGCTCTAGGGCTGAGCAAACAATTTCATCGCACCATAAAATTGAGTTCATCAAAATTTATAGAAAATCGTAGCAGGCGCGAATAGTAATTTATACATAAACAACTGATAGAAATGAAGCTTGTTTCACAATCGCACTGTTAAACATGTCGAAAATACACTGAATATAGAGTGAAAACCAGCTCTTTTTAGGAGGTACGTGCGAAACAATACCATAGGTATATACATTTCGTATGCGTAATGATATTGCGACTCGTATGTTAAAACTCGCTTCCCCTCGTTTTTAACATAATGTCATGCTCGTCGTAATAAATATCATTACGCAACCGGATATACAATCTGTTCAGCTCGCGCGCAGAGCGTTTCATTCCATTCCGTTTTTCGTGAGAATTTCAAACTTAAACTTTTTTATGTTTTCCTGTAAACTATGAGAGGCCCTATATTCCCTATTTTTTCAAAATTTTTGGATCAATATTCGTATATTTTCTTTAATATCTTTTAAACTATGCATTGTAAAATTATAAAAAAAAATGATATTGGTATTTTTCATAACGAGCCCTTTCATTGATGTACTTGAAAAATGTATTTTTTTTTCAATTTTGTACCCCAAAATTATCCCCAAAATCGAAATTCGTTAATTTACGCTATGCGACCGTGTTTGACACATCTAACTCTATATATATGTGTCGCCGGGATATTGTCAAATCCGTGATTTTGTAATTTCACTAGTGAAATTACAATATCACGATTGACAAAGATTCGTGATATTATAATTTCACAAAGTGAAATTATAATATCACGGGTTTGACAATATCCCGGCGACATATATACCAAATTGTAACTTTTTTCATGCAGTAGATTCAGAGAAAATCAGCTATGACAGACAGACAGGCAGATACGAGACTGATCCTGTAAGGGTTCCGTTTTTTCTACGGAACCCTAAAAAGGTTAAGAAAGGTTGTTTTTTTTTTGTGAAAACCGATTTGAATTGTAAACACGGATAAAATATTGTCTAGTATTTTTCTATTAATAGAATCATGTGTATAGATTATTGCACATCCTTATGTTTACTAATAAATTCAGTTTTCACGACCGTAACATTAAATTTCTTGGAAAAGATGGCTGCTTAATACAACTCCCCGATATTCACGAAACTTTATTTCGCGGAAATGATTATTGTTGTTTGTAGTACTTGTGCAACAAAACTTTTACTGTTGAAAGCCTGTCTTATACAATGAAACTTTCTTGTTTTGAGGGTTTGTATATATGGTTAAATTTGTCGTTATTAATTTACCTACCGTTACTAAGGCGTTTCAATCACAACTCCCAGAACTTCCAAAAGTGTATTTGGGTATTTTTTAATTTTTTTTAATTTCGGTCTTATTGGCTTATGTTTTAGCATTGGACCTAAAAAAATTCTCTCAAAATTTCAGCTTCCTACATCAAACCTGTGGCCGGCGCAAACCGAATTTGTTTCCCATTAAAAATGGGAAAAACGACGTTTTTACTCAAACATGGACAGCTGGTAGAATTTTTGATAGCAGCATTTTTGTAGAGATTTAAATTTCTCACAATAAAATGTCTTTTGTACTATACCTATCCGTGAAATTATTATTTTTAAAGATATGTTCGTTTAAACATTAATTAGTGCTGCTCTCAAAAATTCTGAAATTTTGCTGACATTTTTTTTAGTCCTATGCTAAAACATTAGCCAATGGGGCCAAAAAGAAAAAATAATTTAGTGTGCAGTTATCCAACATATTAGTAAAGTACAAGATTTTAAAAGGCTCAACCCCTGCTAATAAAACAAATTGTTTCATCTCAATCGCGAGCGGAGCCACGGGTCATGGCTAGTCATATATCTATTAATTAACTATATAAATCATTGCCTATCTACTCAATGTGCGGTGAGTATACGCAACAAAGCGTATCGAAAATATATCTGCGTCTCTTTCTTCGATGTAATTCCCTGATTTCTCCGACGATAGGATTGGTTGATGTACTTGCATTCAATCTGAATAAAGTATATGTTTAAAAAACTTTGTCTTTTTCTATGACGTTAACATGGGCGTATCCAGCTTTTGGCCCAGGAGGGGGCAAATTAAAAATTTCTTAAGCCGGGTCCCCCGTGTTTGTTTTGCCCTCGTGGATACGCCAGTGCTTACGGCTTAAAAAAAGACAGAAGTATATATTTGCACCCTAATAGTTCGATTGCGATTTTATTCCTATGCCCAGTATAGAATAAAAGTATATGTGGCTAGTCTTTATATATAAAAATTACGTGTCACATATTTGTCCGCGATGAACTCCTAAACTACTGAACCGATTTTAAATTTGATTTGCACACCGTGTGCAATTCGACCCAACTTGAAAGATAGGATAGCTTACATTTCAATTTATAGTCGCAATATTATTTTATTGCAAATTATTTGTCTATTCCTTGACAGTCATAATTATCTGTTGACTGGATTGAGTGAATATTCAATAGATGGCGCAACGTTTCATATAAGCTACAATTCAATAGCATAACCAACACGTGTTGCTGAGGTTAAGGTATCGAGCACGACGGCGCAGCCGGAGTGCTCGAAATAGAGCAAGTATTTTAAAGACCAGTTATCCACGAATACTTTACGCTATTTTTTTTCGAGCACGACGGCGTAGCCGGAGTGCTCGACATACACACATATACGCCCATGTATATTTTAAAATAGCTAGCAATTAATAAAATAGATAGATAGATAGATAGATGTTCCAATTAAATTGTTTTATTATTTCACTTTATACGTAGCGAAGCACGTACAGGGCCGCTAGTCGACTATAAATATAAGTGACTGTTGGCGATCGAGAAGAGGTTCATTTACCCTGCAGTATATAAAATGTTTGTGTAGGGAGTTATGCCATAATATCTTATAATAAGGGAATGAAATACGAGTTTGTTTTGCAGAAACATGTAATCAGTATCGTCAAAACCTTGATTGTTGCACATTTAAAATGTTTAATTTATTTTTAATTGTTTGACTTTCGTTTCGTTTTTGTAAGTACAATATATGTAATTAATGTTGCACAATGCGACAGAAAACACTTGGTTAATGCTTATTACATCTGGAAACCTATTTCGGCTTAATTTCTCCGTCATTATAGTATGATTATAATATGTAATCCTGTTAAATTCGATCGTTTCATATTATGCAAAACATGCAAGATTGCACTGTTTGACAACAAGTGCGACCACTCTAAAAATCAAAGACCGGTCGAGTAACAATAATAGTCAGAGTGTCCGTCGGCAAAAATTTTATTGATACATGCTCTCCCCAAACTTTGTATATGGCTTCATTAAGCCTGGTCTGACACCTATTTCCTCTATGACTTTTCTTGATTTTGGGGCGTTTTTCCTCTAAATTTTCCGAAAGATGTCGTTTTGACGACATGTAAAAACTTATAGATACTGTTTGGTTTTTTAATTGGATAGCTTAAAAACTTCAACATTTTAATTGGTTCATGTTATTTGTCAGAGAACATTATTTTAGCGTTTTGGTTGAAGTTTTTAAGCTATCCAATTAAAAAAAAAAAGAGTATCTATTTTTTACATGTCGTCAAAACGACATATTTCGGAAAATTTAGAGGAAAAACGCACCAAAATCAAGAAAAGTCATAGAGGAAATAGGTGTCAGACTAGGCCTAATGAAGCCATATACAAAGTTTGGGGAGAGTATGTATCAATAAAATTTTTGCCGACGGGCACTCTGACTATAATATTCGATCGCCAAATGAAAGACAAAGAATCAGACTACAGATCCTTCAGGCGAATTTTTTGAAAAACAGTTTCGCCTACGTGTGAAATATTACGTAACTTATTATTTTTTTCAAAAGGTTGTAAGTTTTTTCAGGAATTTTTTTTCAAAAAATTCGCCTGAAGGATCTGTAGTCTGATTCTTTGTCTTTCATTTGGCGTTTACCAGAACCCTTTAGCTTTAAAAATAGCGTCGGGAGAGCGCAAACCGTTTTTAGGCGAGGGGAAAAGATTTGATATGAAAGGTGCAGGGGGTATTTGCAGGGACGAATACTCTTGTTTTATTCTAATATTCGCTTAAATGTAATCGTTTGATTGGACAAAACAGCACTCAAAATTTTAAATATATAAGTTGGCGCGAAGACACGACCCGCCCTGTTTACCTATACTGTGACGTCATCCTTGTAGTATACAAACAAGTATAAATAAGACATCGTTTGTGCTTATTCACGTGTGTGTGTGTGCCGTGTGTTTAGTATTACTACTAGGCTGCAGACGTCTCATTGCGGAGAGCGTTTTCAGACATCAAATAATGGCAATTTTTAAATATGTAATAATAAAATAGTCTCGTGTTTTTCAGAATACAAACCGATCATTTCTGATTTCGTATTCGTTGATTAATCGTATTCATGTAAATTAATCGTTTTTTTATAGTGTCAAAGACTCTCTTTTGCTGATTCCTTTTCGGTACCATTTTACCATATCACGCGACTTCTAACAGAGCACTTGCTTGATTGGTTATTGATTTGGCTGTAGATTATTTAACTTTTAACGAAATCGGTACAAGCAGTAGGTATTCCTATTTAAAATGTGTTAGTCGTTTTGCACACAGCATAATACAAAAACTAAAAAGGCACACAAGAACTATAGAAGTAATATATTATTGTGTATAAAACACAGCCCGAGGCCAACAGTTTCACAGTCTAATGTGAATCCGCAAGCGTAATGCAATAAGCGAGATAACATTATACTGTGATCTTGCAGCAGGTCATCGAGTCCGCCACTTAAGTTGGAGTGGTCTTGTTGCAAATTGCAAGTGGAAATACAGTTGTAAACTCATACATAGATACAGAGATACATGCCGTCGCCATGTTATACTCTGATTCATACATTGTAAACTGAATGATATTGTCTGATACAACGACAGTGTTGTTAGGAAGCCAATGATAAAAATCGTACATACATTGGGATCCGTATTTCTCCCGATTAGAGTTGGGAAATAAACAACTACACGATGAAAAAATCACCGTGACCAGCCGTCTGAAATGATCACTGTGATCTGACAAGAGATAACTACGTTCCAAAGTAACGTATGTTGTTCTATGTCACCGCAATCACGACGGTCGCTCCAACCGAGTAGTCGACCAACGCCGATGTAACGTCCGACCGAGTGTTTTTTTGTCCTTCAACAAATTATTGATGGGCATATTTCGTTGGAAGAAACAGTTACCGAGAAAAAACTTTTTAACAAAAAAATTAAACCGCCGAAAAACTGAAAAGCAAAAAATAATAAATCTTTTTATTTAACTAAGTTCTATCTAAGTAGTTGAACGTATGTGACAGTATAGTATATCTAAGTAATTTTGAGTCGGCGTCAACAATCCTTCGCCGGAAATCTCTGAGCGTTCACGAAGTTAATGTCAGCGACAGAGCAACCCGAACGGGCACACTGAGGGCACACGTCTTTGCGAGTGGTCGTGTGGAGAGCGCATGTTTGGAATGTTAATGTTTATCGCTGGATCATTGTTAATTTGATTTGGTTATTTCTTTTAGTGATCTTTGTTCATTGATTGTTTGACGCCGACTCAAAATTACTTAGATATACTAGACTGTCACATACGTTCAACTACTTAGATAGAACTTAGTTAAATAAAAAGATTTATTATTTTTTGCTTTTCAGTATTTCGGCGGTTTAATTTTTTTGTTAAAAAGTTTTTATTTTATAATTTTTTGTGGCTATATAATTTATAATTGTAATACACAACTCAGCGTGAAAATCTGTGAGTGAACAATAAATCACCCCTATTTTCCCATCCTTAGGGTAGGAATTTTTTTTCCAAATTTATATGAGACCAACCTCGAGGTATACCCTATCCAATAAAATTATCAAAATCGGACTACTCTGTCAAAAGTTATGCGTGGTCATATATTACAATCTGTGAGTGAACAATCAATCATCCCGTTTTCCTACCCTTAGGGTTGAAATTTTTTTTCCAAATTTATATGGCACCAGCTTCGGGGTATACCCTTTCCAATAAAAAAGAATTATGAAAATTGGACTACTCTGTAAAAAGTTATGTGTTGTCATACATTACAATCAGTGAGTGAACAATCAATCATCCCCTGTTTTCCTACCCTTAGGGTTGGAATTTTTTTACCAAATTTATATGGGACCAGCTTCGGGGTATACCCTTTCAAACAAAAAAAAAATTATCAAAATCGGACTACTCTGTAAAAAGTTATGCGTGGTCATACATAAATAAAAAAAAAAAAAAATATACGCCTCGACTTGAGAACCTCCTCCGGTTTTGTTTTTCGTCGGTTAAAAAGGTATATCCCGCAATAGTATCGAGAGCCATCGTAGCTAGGGGGATGCCCGACAGGCTCAGAAACCACTGAGGTAATATGTTAATTCTTAATCAGTGTTTGCTGCATTAAATGCGCGGCAACATTTCATTATTGCCGTATCGATTGTGGGGCACAATCAACAGGCGAACAGAGTTGTTCCCTGGGGCGGCGTCATGTCCCCATCACAAACTCGGCTGCTTCAGTCATGACCGCTTAAAAGCCCACTCGGTTACCTGTATGTGTGTGGTGTGTACAGCACCATACTATACATAAACATGCATGTAGACATTAATAATAATAAGTCGTTATTGTTATGCTAATTATTATTTGATTTTTAACACTTAGTATACATCAGATTCAGACATTCATAATTAATTTATGGAATTTTATATAAATGACTGATTTTATACGTGTTTTATTTTCGCTGTGGATTTTTGTCAACGACGCGGCCCAACACAAGAATTCCTGGCTACAGAAATACCATTAAAAAAAAAATGAGCCTCCTTCAAAAAGGGGTCACTAAATGCGCAAAACATCAACGTTTTGAGGTCGGTGCTTATCTTCTATACTAATATATAAAGCTGAAGAGTTTGTTTGTTTGTTTGTTTGTTTGAACGCGCTAATCTCAGGAACTACTGGTTCAAATTGAAAAAAAAAATTTTTTGTTGGATAGCCCATTTATCGAGGAAGGCTGTAGGCTATATAAAATCAGGCTACGACCATTAGGAACGGAGCAGTAATGAAAAATGTTCCAAATGTATCTAAAAAATAAGCTTCTATTCAGGTGAAATGCACTAACTAAGTATACTCATATTAGCGATGTAAGAATACAACGCCGGCTAGCGCAATCAGTAGAGCACAAGGCTGTCAATACCAGGGTCGTGGGGACGAGCCCTACGTTGGGCGAATGCATTTTTATTTTTTTTTTTTTATTTTCTACATTGCTTGATTCTAAGGCTTACATTAAAATTTATTTTAATTTTATTTAATTAATTAAAAAAAAATTATTAGTTAAAAAAAGTATAAATACTGCTTTTTATCGACAAAAAATTTTAAACGGTAACTCCGATCATCGTGAAATTTGGACACAACATTCATCTCGGTAATCTAATATGAATGTGTGTACTCATGTTCCTCCCTTCCCCATTCGTTCTTTTACACCCGGGAGAAACCGGACGGGACCGCTAGTTTATAATATATCTAAGTACATAAAACGTGGTGCCGAACTCAATATCTGTTATTTTTAACGTTTTAGTGACCCTTTTTTGAAGGCAGTACAATTTTTTAAAAGTTATTTTTTGTAAGAAAATTTTTAACTGTTCAGTGAAAAGTGTTACAGTCATTTTAATCTTCGGATGCGATTATCATTTCAGGGTAGGGTAAAATCGTAAAATGGTTCAGGGCAAAGTGATTGGTCCGAAAGGGGACATCGGATGCCATGGCCACTTTTGATTTTGGGTCGACGATTCAAGGTCATTCAGGGTCAACTTTTTTTAATGGGAACCTCATTTTTCACATCAGCATTCGAATGGCCGTGAAAAGACATGAAAAGTTTGTCCCAAACATTTTTCTCCACACCCCGTATTCTCCGGGATATCCACGGTCCAAAATTTACTGCCGAATCGTAGATTTTTTTGAAAAATTGCAAGAGACAAAGTTCTTGGAATTTTTCAAGAAATCAATTCCGATTTTTTATTTAAAAAAATTGCACACTTTCTGTTATTTTAGATGTCTCAATTTTCTTTCGTTAGCAAACCATTTTTTAAAAATTGAAATTCATTCCTTGAAAAATTCCAAGAACTTTTTGTCTCTTGCGATTTTTCAAAAAAATTACGATTCGGCAGTAAAAAAGTCATAAACTTTGAAAATTAAAATATACACTGCAATCTTTTTTTAATATCCCATTTCACTATCAGTTTGAGAAACGATAGGATTTAAAGAATTTGTAAAATAATTCGTCCTGAAAGTCCTTGAAGTGCTTGTATTTGTGTACAAAAATGAGATATTATCTCACTCCTACAGTGATGATGATCGCTTCGCAAAATAAAGGGTTTACAGTTGTTTTGAATAATAATCGTTGATTATTGTCGGTACATAACGTATAATTACAGCATTATTGTTTGTTGCTAGGCAGAATATCGTGTAGCATGGAGCTGTTGTGGTCGAGGGGTCGCCATTGTCAGGGGGGGAACCGCTGGCAGACTGCTTGGTGCTTTTGCCAAGGTTTCGCCATGCCAAGCCCACTCGACTTACCTATCTTTTATTCTCTCTGTCTGTTACATATTTATTTCTCTGTATATATACAGACTGATTGTAAAAACGAGCTTGTCGATCAGGGGTCACCAACTATTTTTGATGACGGTTCGTTTTAAAAAGTGGCCACACTTCCGCGCTTCAAACTCTACACGTTTGTCCACTAAGTGCACAAAGTCCAGTGATGCAATAGTATGAAAAAAAAAAAACTAAAATCTGATGACTGTTGTTAAAAAAAAATCCAGCCAATTGGGCGACGAAACCATTCCAACTTCAAAAATGTTGACATTTGATTATAATAAAGAAAAGAAAATTTCTGATATCGCGTGAGGTGACGCGGGTAGGTAATGGCTAGTATTGAATATGATATTTGCTATTCGTTGCCATGGTTCATAATATGTTCCACGTCATGTAAAAAAAATCCAGTCAATTGGGCGATGGGACCATTCCAACTTCAAAAATGTTGACATTTGATTATAATAAAGAAAATAAAATTTCTGATATCGTGTGAGGTGACGCGGGTAATAGCTAGTATTCAATATGGTATTTGCTATTCGTTGCCGTATGGTTATCTACATAATATGTTCCACTTCATGTAAAAATTAATCAAAGCATGCGCCGAACTAGTTTATTTCTGACAGATCTATAAAACAAGAGTGGCTGATTTTTGTTTATTTTCAAAATATTTCCGAAATTATAAAGTTTAGAAAAAACATTCTTTAACGAAACTTTCTTGAAAAAATAAATAGAATAATAAGCCGTTATGAAAAGTATACCATTATTATCTAAAAAAAAACACCGTTTCAGCACATATCTCTTCTGCGCATGCGCCGATTTTCCCCAAAAACAATAGAGCTCTTCATATTTGCATACCAAACATCCTCCCAAAATTTGGCTTCAATCCGCTCATCCGTTTGACCTGTATCGTGTTCACAGACTAACAGACGCACAGAGTTTTTTCAAAAATATGTTTTTTGGTTTCGAGGGACCTCAAAACGGAAAGATATTGTAAAATTTTTGAAAAGTGATTTTTGACCTAAACTAGTATCATTCCCCACTTGTGGGTTGGAATCAGCGTTGCCAGTTTTTTTTTTGCCAAGTCGGGATTTTGGAACTCTTTGAGTGAAAACAGCGGGATTCTTTCGTCGAAAGCGGGACATAGTAAAAAAACGTATATAATCAGAAGTTTTCAAATACCGATTTATCTTTTTATTTGAATTAAAATTACGATTACGTGACAATAAATAGCAGCAATAGCCATAGAAAATGTATTTTAATAAAAATATAATATTTTAAATCAGATTTACCCTATTCGTCTTCAGAATAAAAAAAAAAAAAAAAAACAGAAATCAAAATTAAAAAAGTTTTATTCCTTAGAAAAATATGGCGTTTCAAACAATAGTCTGTGGAGTGAGTGTTACAAATTGCAACTTACAATAAGAGAATAATTATTTATAAGAATTACTTATTCATGATATTTCTGTGAAGATTTAACTTCTTTTAATGTTATCCCTGAGTTATCCCCGAAAAGCGGAACTGAGCCTGTCCCGCACGGGACATTTAATTTTGATTTAAAAATCGGGACGTCTGGCAACGCTGGTTGGAATGGTAAAAGTGTTCGTGGAACTTTTACGCGCGATTGAAGTAAACCATGTAAACTATTAAATTAATGAAATGTATAGTTTGGGTTTACAAATTTTTATATATACGGGGTGTTCACCGAAAGTGGTAACAGTGAATAATTAGTTACAAATAATAATCGCTAAATCTTGATAAAATTTTGTATGCATATTTGAGACATATTGATCTAATGAGTCTAAATTTTTCAGCGTTCTAAGTTCATTATTTCCAATTAGAGAGCTGTTTTTTTTTATAGAGGAGTTAAACAAAAAATAATTTTTCAAATTGGAAGCCATTGTTGGTTCTCCGTAATTTTTTGCCACTGAATGAAACGCTGCCAACCTGTTTTGCCTGCACTCGAAACTCGATTCAGATAATACTATACTTAATGATCTCAAACAACAAATAACATAGGCATTTCAATGACAAATGATCTATTGTACTTGTTATATATAGGAGTTGTTTACGAAGATTGAAATTTAACACTGAAATAATTGT
Organism: Xanthostigma xanthostigma; assembly: GCA_963575645.1. NCBI lineage: Eukaryota > Metazoa > Arthropoda > Insecta > Raphidioptera > Raphidiidae > Xanthostigma > Xanthostigma xanthostigma. Next base: position 8,920,975 of record OY754469.1, on the reverse strand, counting down.
GTGGTCACAACGCAAGTTGGAGTATGGTGTGTTTGTTATAAAAACAAGTTAAATATAGTTTTAACTTAAAAAAACAGCACTGCATAGATCTTACGAAATAAAAAAATTGGTTGTCTGTAAAGTCGGTTTACGGACGATAGTTTTACGTGATAACGTATTCTATAATACATAACCTAAATTTATATAATAATTATAATAATTCGAATCTATGATATTGCATCTTTCGCTTCAAATTTAGGTTAATTTTATTTATTAAAATTACTCACCACCTATAATATAATTGTTTTTTTAACTTTCTTTCTTTCGTACCTATTTATTTTAAGTCTCAAAGATTAACTGTCATAATATTTTGAAAACAATTGTTTCACTGTTTATATAAAATTCCAAAACCTACTTACAATATTTAAGTATTTTCATACGTCAAAAAATTGATTTTTATAATGATAAAATTTGTATGAAAACGATTTTTTCGAGAGATGAGACCTAGCTAAAACGATTTTTTGCCCCCCAAAATCCCTTTTCAGTAAATTCATCCAAATCGTTAGGGCCGTTTTCGAGAAAAGCACGCACAGGGTCAGGCGGAACGTTAGGAACGTTACACTTTTTCGTGCATGCAGCGGGTGTTTTATCAATTTATAAGATTGGTGATTCATCAATTTATAAGACGTTATCACGTCAAAAAAACTTGATAAAAAGAAAGTATACAGTATGTAAACACGTAAGGTGCACATAGGAAAATTAACATTGGGAAAAAATGACTGGATCAGAGTGAGCCTTGAAATTTTGTTTTTCAATTTGACAGATAATATTCTTTTGCAAAATGAATGTGTATACTACTGAAGAGAAAATTCAAATGATTACAACATAATCGGACTTTTTTTATTAATGGGACATTAAATTCCCAAAATACTTAAATATGGTGCGAGATCAAATAGGTATCTCCGCCTGTTCGAGTTGAACCTAAAGACATTGGGTCACTGAATTACCAACGCGCATACGTAATACCAGTCAGACAATTTTTGAATGAAATGTTTCCAAACAGATGGAGTTGTTTTTTTTGTTTTATTTTTGTACAAAAAAAATTAAAATAATGATTTATAAGAGCTTTTTATTGTTAAAAAAGCCAAGTAAAATAAAAATAAATCAAAATAAAATAGAAATCCTCAAGATTACCACGATAATTCAATAGAAATAACAATTAATGCAGTCATTGGTAACTCTGATCCAAGTATTTTTTCCCAATGCTAATTTCCCTATGTGCACCGTACGTGTTTACATACTGTATGTTTTAGACCACACGATAGAAGTTAAACTTCTTGACAACTTTGTTTACCCAGTCACAGATGGCAGTGCGAACCAAACGCGCTGTGTAGTGTATCTCGATCATCGCCTCACGAACATACCGTCACTGTAGAAGTTTTACTTCAAAAATAATTTACAAAACTGGACGTAATGATATGTCATAAAGAAAAACTTCATCGAAATCGGCTCACGCAATCCAATGTAAAGGATCAGCTATGGTGGAAATCATGGAGGATAGAGAAAAAGGAGACTGATTCTGAAATGCGTCCACCATAGATAAAAGAAAAATGAAAAGCTTTAACTTAATTGAAGTATGCACCAAGCTACTATATTGGCAAGAAAATAACTCCTCCAGCTAATATTCTTGGCGTTTGATGATTGAAAATGACACTTTGTATTTTTGGACCCCATCTCTCTTTACTGAAAAAGATTCTCGAGGATCTGAACTTTTTCTACTTAACCTAATTCAAAAAGTTTTTTTCACAAACGGGTTTCGCTGGTCGGACCAAGCCAGAAAAATCACAAATGCATTCAAATTTAGTATCCCGTTGGAATTTTTGGAAAAAATTAATTCTAACCGATTTTATAACGATTGAATATTGGAAAAGTTATATGGTTTTATACGTTTGTATCGCTAAAGAAATCGTTATAAAATCGGTTAGAATTAATTTTTTCCAAAAATTCCAACGGGATACTAAAGTTGAATGGATTTGTGATTTTTCTGGCTTGGTTCGACCAGCGAAACCCGTTTGTGGAAAAAATGGCGCAATTTGCAATTAAGGAAACAAAAAAAAGGTGATAGTTAATTACTCGAGAAGTAATTGACCGATGACGCTAAAATTATTCATGCATGTTTGGGTCAACATAGACATCATTTTTGAGAATTTTCAGCCATCTATGTGCGGTCATTTTTTAGTGAAAAAAACGTGTTTTTCAACTTTTGGGGCTATTTGCAAATTAACAATTGCACTTAGCGACCTCTGTCAGTGCTCATTTTTTAGGAAATTTCATAAGGAACAACTTTCTCAATGCATATGCTATACTAAAAGTCAAGAGGAACGGAAATAGGAAATAGAGAAAAAAAGCACTATTTTCGTCACTAATTGTCAATTATAAAATCAAGCACACCAAAAATTTGTAAGCAAACTTAGGAGGTTGAACTATACCCTAAAACGAAGCGATTCCAACAATAATCTCGCCTGTGCCCGAAAAATACACCCAAAACTCCTCGCCGTCTTGACTACTAACAGAAATCCACCTGCACAAATTAACATGACCCGTTTTGTTTTGTGCCCTTGGAATTCTGCTTGAATGCGATACCTGATGTATTATTGTAGTATAAACATATACACAAGCTAAGAAAACAACACCTGATTCACAACAATCAGGGTTCATATGTCTTGCGGCGACGCGCGAGTTACGTAATACACTGACTAACATGCCGGGGGCGACGTCTCAGGGTGCCAGTTCAGTGATTCAGGAGACCCGCCACCTGTTTCATTATCTATAGTCATCAACAGCATACCGGCTTCAGTTGTTTCATATTATGTCTGCTGAGGTAGCTTTTCTTTGAAGTAAAACTTCTTTAGGCGCGACTCAAATCATTTTTTTAGGACAGAAGAAACGTTTGGTAAAATCCGCAGTAATAAAAATATCTCACAGATGACGACATCAAAACGCATGTGTAGAAACCATCTTGCACGAGAGGTGAAACATTGTCATGTTCATTTTTTAATTTTTTTTTGTTTGAAACAATAGCAGCTAGTGTAAGTAGATATTGTGAATTATAGACGCTCGACTAGCCCAGTATACAGTACAGATAATATGTTGGCAAGATAACATTGTTTCATCTTAAAACAAAGTTCCCCCGCCGCGTCTGTCTGAACGCGATAAACTCAAAAACTACCGAACTGAGTTTCATACGGTTTTCACTAAATAGAAAGAGCGATAAACGAGGAAGGTTTCTGTCCATAATTTGTAAATACAGTGTAAACTCTTTATAACGAAACTCAAGGGACCGAGCATTTTTTATCGTTATAGAGAGTTACCGTTATATGGAGTGAAGAAAGAAAAACAACCAAATTAACAATAATCTTCAATGTACTGTATAATCTCTTTATAACGAATTTTAAGGCACCGAACATTTTTTTCGTTATAAAGAATTTTCGTTATATGGAGGGAAGAAAGAAAAATAACCAATTTTTCAATGTGGTGGAATAATCTTCATTAAATAATAGGAATTTTTCGATAAGTTTGGCGTCATCAAGTGCTTGTTGAATAGATGGTGATGGTTCAGAATGGTCCTCTTTATGTCTGTAAACATTTGCTGACGCCTAAATATGAACATATTTCTTCGTAATAGAGAATGGCTGTTGCGGTATAAAGAGGGTATTAATGTATAGGTTTTAAGGTAAACCAACCAAATCGTAAAAATTTCGACGTTATAGGGAGTTTTTCGTTATAACGAAGGACGTTATAAAGAGTTTACAATGTACTCGTATTTTGTACAAAATGGCTGAACTAAAAACTGTTTTCGTACGGCTTACATGGCTAACTCTGGTCAAGTCTTTAGAGACACATCAAAACAATGTACTTTGATAGTTTTGCTGTGTAGATAGGAAGGTCAATAAATATTTCCAGAACAGTTTTGCACCGGGGTGAAACCGGAACGGCCGCCAGTATATCATATTTATATGATAATCAGCTGATAGGTAGCACATCAACGCGACAACACCTATCCTATATGCTAAATAAACATATGTACAATAAATGCAAGACCCCAGTTGCCAGAACCACAGCTGATGCCTTGCGGCTTTCTAGAATCAGTGCGTCTCTTTTTGGTTGTCTTCTTTCTCTTAAACGCACTCTTCTTGAGTTGCAAAAATTAATTTACATACGCACAAATAAGGTCGATTCGTACTGTCTTTTCTCTTGACACGTATTCAAGATTGCTTGCATTTTTTGTTGCGTAGCCTTGATGACCAAACATTTATATGATTAGACATCCTCTCGTAGAAGAAGCTCGGTAAAACTTCCGAAAGTTATTGACGTGATAACGTCTTATAAATTGATGAAACACCAATCTTATAAACACCGGCTGCATGTACGAAAAAGTGTCACGTTCCGAAATGTGTCACGTTCCGCCTGACCCTGTGCGTGCAAGCGAGAGCGCAGTATAAGCGATAGAGAAGCACGGTCGGCCCAAGTTTGACAGCTACAAAAATTTGTTTTTAAAGATCACAAGACAAACTTCCAATAGACTGCCACAGTTCGCTCGTATATATACTTACAGGGAGTGAAAAATCCACACCACCCGACCGTCCGTTTATTAAAACTGCGTGTATTTTGAAAACGGTTCATTATATTTAAAAACCGTTTCTACAGTTGGTTAGAACTCAAATTTTACTATTTAAATATGTAAAAATAAATGTTTGGAAACGTATACGTATAATGTGAAAAATAAAAAAGTTATTTTTCTACACTTTACGAGTATGGTTCAATGTTTCTTTATGATTTATCACGTAAAACTATCGTCCGTAAACCGACTTTACAGACAACCAATTTTTTTTTATTCCGAGATTTTACGCGCAATTAGAAAAAAACAATGTATATATACAATGTAAACTCTATATAGCGATTAGCGACTCAAGGTGCACTTTGTGGCGTTATTGAGAGTTGTCGTTAAACGGAGAGAGGAAATAATCCATTAGTATTTTTTTATTGTTTGCAAGTTTGTGGGCAACTATGAATATGATAACTTATCGATAAGCAGCTGAGCTAAACATAATGAAAGATAGTCCCAACAAATAAAAGAACGAATTTCTTAGAATCTTCGGTACGCATGGTGCCGACAACAAAGCAACAAACAAGTAGTGCTGTCGTTATTTAGAGTGGGCGTGTTGTTATTTAGAGTGTATCGTTGTAAGAGCAACAAGGTAAACCAACTAGAGTTAGTAATTTCGACTTTTTAAGGAGTTTGTCGTTATGCCTCCGTTGGGCGCCCGGTCAATGTTGCATTTTATGTGGAACGCTTTTCATTCATTCATTGCGTCTTAAAGCCTGAACGCAGTTTGGAGTATCCTGAATGCGACATGGACAAAATATGCAATCTGTGGGAAACCGGTCCTGATCCAATGTAAATCCGTCTTACAGGGTATATATAAATATTACATGGATACCCCTTCGCCCCACTCCCTCGTTTGTAGTCATTAGATACAGCTGGCAAATTTCTTGCAAACAACCTATGAGGTACTCTTACAGTAAGATACAAAGTCAACATATTATTAAACTTTATACAAAGAGACTTCGGAACTGGGTATGACTTCATCTTGTTCTCAATGTCTTCAGATGTACATTACATCCCTTTATACCAGAAAATTACATTACTGTGTTCCTGTAATTTGAAGTAGATACCTACATAATTTAATAGCTCTGTTCCAGCCTCTCTTCGATCTGACTTGGCAGATATAACAAACAAAATTTTGAATCTGAAATCAGCAAAACTAAAAATACTGATAAAACAATTTGTTTATAAAAAGCAACTTAATACTAACAATTTTCGTGCCTGTGTGTTAACTAACTAGATTTAATTTTTCTTCTTTTTGTAAATATGATTTTATAAAGTTTTATGTACAGGAACAGGAGGAAGATCAAACTCTAGTTTGATCCTGTCCCTATTGCCTAAATTTGTACATTTAGAGCAATAAACATTTATTATTATTAACCGACTTCAACAAAAAGGAGGAGGTTCTATGTTCGTCTGTATATTTTTTTTTTTTTTATGTATGTTCACCGATTTCTCCGTCAATTATGGACCTATTTTCAATTTTTTTTTTATTCGAAAGAGTGCACCTCAGAGGTGGTCCCATCGGAACCAAGTCAGGATCTGAAGGTGGAATCCGGAGAAATCGAGGGAAACTCTCAAATTTCAAAGACACACGTAATGTTTTTATGTATGTTCACCGATTTTTAATGTTAGATTAACACTAAAAAGAGTAAAATAAAATATTTTTAACAAAAAAATTGAACCGATTTCACACTAAAAAGTAAAAAATAGTTGCGTATTGAAATGTTTTGGAGTCGGTGTAGTTCTCGGAATAGATTGCATTTTGGCTGACACCGACTCCAAAACATTTCAATACGCAATTATTTTTTACTTTTTAGTGTGAAGTCGGTTCAATTTTTTTGTTAAAAATATTTTATTATTATTATATTGTCGTCACTACACTCTTGCGCAGCAGCTGAAACGAAACTGCTTGTATCGGTATTTGAGCTACTGCGCAATATTGTGACAATATTGCCGCTTGCAGAGAGTTTGGAACAGAGCTAAGATACCTGCAACGTAAAGTTGTTGTCGGAATTTTTGAATAAGTTTTTCAATCAACCTTCTACTATTTGTCGTGATTTGCTTGCGATACATTTACGCTTCCTACCATCCTGAGATGAACTTTGATTCTTGTTTTTCATTTTAACACTGAATGCAATTTCATGATAAATATTCAGTTGTATTGAATATGAAAAATTGTTCCAGAATTTTCTAGAATCATTTTCAGAATTGTCCTCTTTTTTATCGCAGTCGGATAAAAAGTAGACAGATACGACCAACGTAGGCAACCTCATACTCGCAGCTGTGTGATTGCGTGTCTAGATACAAAGTTATTCATTGTTATTTGTACGTATAGAGGTGGATTATCTGTATATATTATAGTCAAACATCGAAGCTCTGGCGCTCTTAGGTTTGACATAAAGTCCAAACCAATAGCGTTTTTCTACTATTGACTAACGATTTTCTGTCTAATCCTAGGAGAGACTAATGTGGATAGTCAACTGCCGAAACTCAATTTGACGAAATTAGGGACTTGAGCAGTCAGACCTAAATTAGGTAAAGGAATGTGTTGTTTTGAGGAGAAGTTTTTATTGGCATTTTATAAAGCCTTGGCCTCCAAACTTAGAATCTTTTGTACGGATCTCCCTTAACAGCTGATCGTCGGGCACATCTACAAAATTAACAAATTTCTCTTTGCATTCTTGTACATCTGATTCCTAGCAAAAAGTGTGTTTATTCCGTGTTTTGTCCCTACTCTGTAGTGACAACGCCAACGGTCCAGGGACCTTGTCAATGTGGTGATCCTTAGCTTTTTCTCGGGTTGAAGTATTTTCCTTCTCTGTTGTAGTCGCTTCTAGGATAGATTAGGCAAAGACCGAAACAGCTTATTTTACTTTTTGGCTAAAAAGTTAGGTACTTCTAAGTTTAACTAAAAATATGTCAGTCAAAAGGCCCGAAATTGGAATCTATCTCGGGGTTTGCCGAAAGGCGTTGGTCAAACCTAGGACGAACCAGTTATTCTACGAAGAGGCTGCATATTTTGACTAAGAAAAAAGTACCGATTTGAGTGTGTTAATTCGCGCACATTGTGTTGAAACATGCACCGTTCTCTTCGTTTTATTGAAGGGAAGTGTTTTATCACGGTGTGTACGAATTAACACGGGTAAAATCGATTCACGAGAAATCCATATATAATGACAAAAGAACCTCAATAACGTTCAATCTTAAAAATTTAATGAAGAACGATCGAATTTCGATCCCTTGACGACCACTAGTATTATATTATTTGCCAACCTGTTTTGACGTTTTGCCCCAGACCCACACACACACAAACACAATCAGCAACGGTTCTAATTAATCATTGATTTGATTCAAATGTCTCTGCTGTGTTATTATTAAAATTAGTTTCAAATAACATATTAACGGTTATTGTACTAGCAGAGGTGTGTATTATAACACAAGGTGATGACATTGACTTTGAAATCATCTGTCTAACATTACATTTTGTTAATTGGGTATAACATTCTTGATTCTCAGTTATCAGAGGCGAACTTTCCATGAGGTCGACTAGACCCAGGCCTGGGGCGACTAGATATTAGGGGCGGGAGCATGGTGTCGGCAGGAGCGCGACGTGGTACTTTCCGTGAACGCTGCGCCGGCCGATTCCGCGCGTTTTCATTCCCTGACAAAATATCAATCGGACAAAATATCCTATCAGCAAAACTGGTGCAGAATTACTGTATTACTATCTCAGTTTGTATACACTGCGCCATCGCATCGACACGACCCCGTAATGGTTTTTTTTAAGAACTCCCCCCAAACGCCTTCCCCTTTTCACTGCGCAAAAATAAAAAACGCCATCGCATCGACACAACTCCGAATGGTTTTTATGTCGGGAGATATTTTGCTCGTAGGATATTTAGTCAAGATGGTATTTTGTCGGGGGATATTATATCGGAGGATATTTTGTCGGAGGATCAAGACGTGCATTACCACGCGGGCTGACCTCCTCTGGCCGTGACTGTCTGCTGGAAGGTCTGGAAGGTGAAATGCTGTGCACCCGTTACAAATAAGGTCGTATTATTTCTCACCTCAGTAAATAATGGAGCTATAGCGGCTAATTAAATAGTGATGTAAACAACTGTGAAGTAAATATTTTTCTGGCGGATGTAAGTTAAATTGAAAGCAATGTCGTACGTCTGTCTGTTAATAGAATTTTCTTCCCCCGCCGGGATGCGAACCCAGTACCTTTCGAATGGGAGTCCAGTGCTCTGACCATTAGAACACTCTATAGAACTTTGTCTAGAAATTATTTCGAAATAGCAAGGCGCTACCGTCTATTGTCTATCTAAAACAGGCTTATGCTTTACCTGTATATAATTTTATTAGTAAAACCTACGTGTTATTCATTTTAATTATCTATTTGAATTAATCAACTTTGCTCTTTTGGCAACCACTTTGTTTGTTTTGAGCTGAACATGTGTGTACTTATTTTTAAAAATATCGATGATGATGATGTCTTCATCGTCAAAATATAAAATATCGTCAACAACTCGAAAGTAAGAATCGAGAACGAATGTAATGGTAATTGGTTAAATTGCTAATTAGTTTTTTTTAAACAACTTTTTTCGTTTACACTATTTTATAATAATAATGCGTTTAACGTCCGTTTCTCGACTTTATGTCATAACAGACGCCATTCGCACCATTACTATTTTCCATCTATCACACTTCCCGTTATTTTCTACATTTTTTAAACTTCCACTTAATTAATAGCAATGGGTGAATGAAGGAATTTTAGAACATTAGGATGAGGTAGGCAAATTTTGAGGATAGGGGTTTGGCAGGTAATCGGTCGTGGCCTTGAATAAGGAACCATCTCGATATTTATTTTGGAATTATTGAGGGAAACCTTAACAAGATGGCCGGTACAGGAATTACCGTTTCTCGGCGAGAGGCAGCTGAAAAAAGACCCTGCCGGAATTCGAACCCGCGGGTACCTCCCGAATGCGAGTCTAGTACTGTCATCACTACGCCACCCTGCTCGATCGTTTACAGTATTTTAACGACGCTTTTTAATTGCAGCTAATAATTTATTTTTTTTCTTTGTTCTAGGAACGGGGTTTACCAGTGCCACATCCGACTATTCATGGACCCAGTGCATATATCGATCCCGATGAGGTAATTATTTTAAACAACCTAGGTATTCCATAAAATAACTAGTAAGACTATAAATAGGTAAAACTCGTCCACACGAATTTCAGAAAACAGTAAATCCCCCTGAAAAAAATTTGAAAAGAAGTTTGACCCTGCGGGCCATCCCTGGAACTTCCCGCTAATTTCGAGTTCAAAACGCTCAAAAATATATATAAAATATAGCAAGAAGTTTATTTTTTAGCTCTTCGAGCTCAAAAAAAAAAACACTTTGTTACGAAATTTTCGTTCACGATGTCTAAAATAACCGATTTTGATGCGATTTGCGGCAGTCGCCGCAATTTTTTAACCTAAAAAAGTAATTTACTACAGAAAAATCGATCTCTTAGGAATTTTACGAGTAATTTAAAAAAAAACACTTTTTTACAAATTTTTCGTTCACGATTTCTCATGAACAAATGAGCCGATTTTGATGCGGTTTGCGGCGATCGACGCAGTTTTTTTAACCTAAGAAAGAAAGTTATTACCAAAAAATCGATTTGATAACAATTTTACGAGTAATTTTAAAAAATTACTTTTTTCCTAATTTTTCGTTCACGTGTTATCTCATGAACAAATGAACCAATTTTGATCTGGTTTGCGGCGATCGACGCAGTTTTTTTAGCCTAAGAAAGTAATTTATTACAAAAAAATCGATTTGATAATAATTTTGTCATTTTAAAAAAACACTTTTTTACGATTTTTTCGTTCACGGTATCTCGTGAACAAATGAACCGATTTTGATGCGGTTTGCGGAAATCGACGCAGTTTGTTAAGGAGAAGAGCTGATTAGATTTTGGAATTAATCGGTTTAGTAGTTTAGAAAATATTTTACAAAAACAAATTTTTAAAAATTTTTGAAACTTGTTTTTTTAAGATTTCTCAAAATTTTTTGGGCCGAATCATTTCAAATTTTCAGGAAGTCTAAGTTCACCAAGATCACATCAGATGCCGCAAACCGCGTTTCAGTCCGACACTTCGTTCAAAAGATATAATATAAAAGGTTTCCATACATACACACAGACACACACACATACAGCCCTACGGACATCATCGCCAAAATAGTTTCAAATTTCAATAGCTTCCTAGGACCTCAAAACGTCGAGATCTGACGAAAACTCGATTTTCGAAAATCGGGGTGAAACTAATAACTTCCCGATTTTTGAAATTTTTTTTTTTTTTTATAGCGGGAAGTTAAAAATATTTCGATTCATAGGAAATCAAGCGGTCGGCTCTGGGACTACAATTTTTTTTTAATACTCGTGCGTAATTGTAAAGATAAAGTAGGTAATTCATATTTGATTTTTAAAGCGTATTTTACGTTATCATTCACACATATTAAAATAGGTAATAACGTAATCACTAATCACCAGATACCTAATCTTTTTTGTGTCATCTCTAAATATTTCAAAATCGAACGATTTTAGATTGCATACGTATGCAAGATAAACATTTGTATTTTCTTTTTTATAAACGTATTTATTTTAATATTTTCCATTCGATACAACTGTTTATAAAATTATAACAATAGCTTAGGCATAAACTATTCGGAACCCAAAGGAATGATGAGACCTCGGGTGAGAAATGCGCCGAACTGTCGTAAGGGGGGTTTTTGACAGGTAAACATTGATTTAGAAAAGCATGATGAAGGCTAGGTTAGCCTCCATCATGCTTTTCTAAATTAATGTTTACCTAATGCCTCCATAGTTTACCTGTCAAAAACCCCCCTTAGGACAGTTCGGCACCATTCCTTTAGGTTCGGAATACTACGACCTGCGTAATAAAAAATCCTATATCAAAAATTAAAAGTCACAAAGTCTATTTATTAAGTCAGCGTAGTGTAGCTCTGTGATCGATGAATTGAGCTTTGTTCCAACCTCTCTGCGAACGGTAATATTGTCGTCACAGTCCTGCGCACTAGCTCAAAAAATAAAGTTTCGTTTTAGCTACTGCGCAAGACTGTGACGATAATATTACCGTTCGCAGAGAGGTCGGAACAGAGCTATTATGTTTCAGTAGTATGGCAATGTCACACAATTGGTTAGTTTCTACACTGAGCTATATAATTAACACTTTGACGGACCCTTAAAAATTCAGTTTTGTTCCAATTTTGACACTATAGTTTTTAAATTTTTTCATATGTTTGAATTACTTTTAAAAGTTGTTATGTTGTGACAATATTGCCTGAGTAGATATTTGTACGGTGACACAGAGCACACAGGGTATACGTTTATACTACACTGGAAAATAGACTGCTACACCCGTCTGGCTATAAAACGTTCCGTAGTATACGACGGCTTCAGCCGTCGTGTCAAACTTTTGAAGTTTTGTTTATGACGGTCTAAGCCGGTTTGTCCGTCAAAGTGTTAATCAACATTAGACATAATAAACTAGATATTTCAATAAAATATTAAAAAAACAACTAGCGTTCGATTATCGTTTTTTTTTTTTTTGTATCCGTCAATTATATTTTTCACTTAATTAAATTAGATTTTTTGGTAACACGATAAATAATATAAATACTGAACGTAAAGTTAATAATATATATCACAAAACTAATAGTAGGTTATGTATATCTAGAAATATAAATATACCTATACATTTTTTGCACGTACCCCTTATAAAATCGCTGATTTTCACTTAATTTTCAATGAATGTTTGACTTTTAAGCAAACGACACTTCTAATAGTATAGTCAATAGTATAAAGTAGTGTTGATCCAATATAGAATGTTACGATGAAGGAAGGTTTTTGGTTGAGGATCATAAGTAAATAAGCTTTACCAATGTTTCGTTAGTGGCCAACGTTTCGAAAAATTTATTTTCATCTTCAGGGCCTCAAGCTGGTCGAAAGGTGGTAAATTGTTAAAACAACATACATGATCATATTTTTCGAAACGTTGGCCACTAGCGCAACATTGGTAAAGCTTATTTACTTATGATCCTCAACCAAAAACCTTCCTTCATCGTAGTATAGTCAATGTTTTACTTTGGAAATGGTTGCACGACTACGTAACTTTAGGTACAGCACTAGTGTTAAATGTGTTATTTCACGACCGCTATACAGGCATGAAAAGCAGCTATTTTTTAGGAAGGTGTTTAAAAATTAATTTTTGTCTTCAGTAATACGGGGCCGTAAATAAGGGAGTTGTGTGTGTGACCCTATATTACTGGACAATGATATTAACTAATTGAAATGTTACGAATTCTTGGTTGTTTAAGATCAAAATCACTTAAAATTACAATATTAATGTTATCCTTAAACGATTAATTCACGCTGATGACCTCAATTGTCGAGCGTTTATAATCTACAATTCGTCTTCTCAAACCATTATTTGCCGCTTGCACCAACAACAGCCTTGATCAAAATTTTAACTACGATAATAATAGAATCATTCCAAGTAGGCAGCAAACGGTTTCGAACACGTCACCCGCATGCGCAGTAGCTAAAACAGGTCCTAAAATCGCCACTAACAGCTTCGTTTTACCTACTGCGCACGCGGATGACGGTTTCATTACCGTTTCCTGCTGCTTGGAACGAACTTCATATTGTAGATCCATATGTACAAGTATTTAAAAACGGATTCCCTTTGATAAACTAAATCCTAGAACATACAAGTATGTTCTAGGTCCTAGGATTTAGTTTATTTTGGCCCAAAACGCCATGTCTTCTTCCAATGTGGCCCAGAGAAATAAAAAAAAAATTGAAAAGTAGTTTGACCCTGCAGGCCATCCCTGTAACTTCCCGCTATTTTCGAGTTCAAAACGCTCAGAAATATATCAAATATAGCAAGAAGTTTATTTTTTAGCTCTTCGAGCTCAAAAAAAAAACACTTTGTTACGAAATTTTCGTTCACGATATCTCATGAACAAATGAACCGATTTTGTTGCGATTTGCGGCAGTCGACGCAATTTTTTAACCTTAAAAAGTAATTTAATACAGAAAAATCGATCTCATAAGAATTTTACGAGCAATTTAAAAAAAAACACTTTTTAAAAACTTTTCGTTCACGATATCTCGTGAACAAATGAGCCGATTTTGATGCGGTTTGCTGCAATCGACGCAGTTTTTTTAACCTAAGAAAGTAAATTATTACAAAAAAATCGATTTGATAAGAATTTTACGAGTAATTTTAAAAAATTACTTTTTTCCTAATTTTTCGTTCACGTTATCTCATGAACAAATGAACCAATTTTGATATGGTTTGCGGCGATCGACGCAGTTTTTTTAGCTTAAGAAAGTAATTTATTACAAAAAAATCAATCTGATAACAATTTTAAGAATCATTTTAAAAAAACACTTTTTTACGATTTTTTCGTTCACGGTTTCTCGTGAACAAATGAACCGATTTTGATGCGGTTTGCGGAAATCAACGCAGTTTGTTAAGGAGAAGAGCTGATTAGTTTTTGGAATTAATCGGTTTAGTAGTTTAGAAAATTTTTTACAAAAACAAATTTTTAAAAATTTTTGAAACTTGTTTTTTTAAGATTTCTCAAAATTTTTTGGGCCGAATCGTTTCAAATTTTCAGGAAGTCTAAGTTCACCAAGATCACGTCAGATGCCGCAAACCGCGTTTCAGTCGGACACTCCGTTCAAAAGATATAAAAGGTTTACATACATACATACACACACACACACACACACTCACACCCCTACATACAGCCCTACGGACATCATCGCCAAAATAGTTTCAATAGCTTCCTAGGACCTCAAAACGTCGAGATCTGGCGAAAACTCGATTTTCGAAAATCGGGGTGAAACCAATAACTTCCCGATTTTTGACAAAAAAAAAAAAATTTTTTTTTTTTTTTAAGCGGGAAGTTAAAAAAAAAACCCTTGACCTAGACTGTTAATAGTTGGTGCAACTGGCAAATTGTTTTGTTTGAAGAATTTGTGCACATAATAGTTTTATTTCTTTTTTAATTAGAGAAAATTGTAATTATTGATCATTAATTTTCAAAAAGGCTGTTTATTTTTTAAGTATTATTGCATTTGTATTTTCAAATAATCATTAACGTGTTTAATGTTTCATCAAATGACAATAATATAAAATCCATTTTATGGTTGACAGGACAGAAAATTGCCATTTATAATTAATCTAGTGGAAAAAATTATATAAACAAATCATTATCCATGTTTACTTTCTGTGTATGGAACCGTTTTATTCATAAAAAATATCTAATCACCGCGAATTTTGTTTTATTATGATTTGTGATTTTTAATTGTAAATTCAATAATATAACATTGCGTAAACCCCAAAGTCCACGGGTCCAAATTATCCAAAGATAACATTTTTATTTCATCTGTCAATAGATTGATACCGGAATTCGGAAAGAAAGAAATTTAACAGTATTTCTAATGACAATTAAACAAAATAGTTGATTGTACTTTTTTTAGATAAAAAGTGAATCATCACATGGATATGTCATCTTTCATATAACAATAACATTATTTTAAATACATATAAATTATTTGTGTATTTCGAGTAAACATCAATGATTCGTTGTTGTTTTGTTTTTGTTTTTACAAAGCTGCCTTTGTTGCTAAATGTTTGCCGTCACCCGATGACACTTAGAACAAATATTGGTTAGAAAAACACCCATTGTTAAACACACCCCTATATTAAAAAATACCCTGTTGCATATCTTACTTCAATTATTATTAATATAAATATTTATGCAGAGAATTGTCGAGAATCATTAATGCATTACAAAAAATCGCTCCACTTAAAATTTTGAGTAGTCTGCTATTTCAAATCACTTGAATCCGATCAATTAATGGAGAAATGAATCATTAACATTTATGAAACAGTCTTGGTAATATTTTTTTTTTTAATTTAAATATAAAACGCTCAGCAACTAGAGCTATATGCGTAAACATAAGATCGATTAAAGGTAAGTATGATAATGTAAATATCAAGAACACTAAGGTTTTGGTAATATCTTTTGGTTAAAAATATGGATTCTTTTCTTTTTTTAAATTATTTGAAGATGAAAAAACACTAAACTATTCAGAACGTAATAGCAAAGTTCAATTCCTTTATCGTTAATATTTTTCCTGCGCAGTGATAATTTTCTGATCAGAGCGCAGTCTTCCCCTATTAGCCGCCTTTTTTTTTAAATATATGCTAGTTATACTTGCTACAGTTTTTTAATACTAGCATGGTTCTTTACTTCTTTATAAGTTTTCTGATTTTTTTTTTTCAAAAAATATATGCCGATAATATCGATAGGTAATAGTTTTGCTTAAATATAAATTCTTTTTTGATTTTGTCATATTATCATTTATATTTTTGTTATTTTGGTGTTTCTTCTTTTTCACCACTACATAGGATTAAAGCCTTAATATGCAGACAAAATATTTGTTGGCTCCTTTATAACATTAATTATTAGCATTTTTCAAGCATTTATATAAGTCGAAATGCTTTTTCTAAAAAGATGGTCGTTTAACTCCATAAGTCACAACACATGACTAAAGTTTGATATTCTGCAGTGTTCATCACTATTAAACGTTTCGAAGATAACACCTTTAACGTTATCCAATAATAAAGTATGGCACCAGCATTGTAACAACAATGCAAACAATACACGTGAAGCCCATAACAATTGGATGCGTGCCGCCCAATTTCTCGTCATCGATGTCGTCCGCGTAGTTATAACCGCCGACCATTTCGTGTTCGTGACGATGGAACTCGACCACATCCACGTCGCACCGGAACTTGACGCGCGAGTTGCCGGAAGCGCGTCGCCAGAACAATTGCCCGGAGTCGCGCCGGTCTAGACACCATTTCGGTTCTATCGGTTCTTGGACTGTTAGCGAGTCAACTAGTACCGTTTCCGTTTCCATTGCAGAGAAATTCAGCTCTGTTGACGAATTTTCTGTAATGGAAAAAAATAGGTTATTTTTTAAGGTCCGTAAGAAAAAAAGGATCATCAAAACCTAAAGGGTACTTCCCGTTGACCTAGAATCATGAAATTTGGCAAGAAGTAATTGGGAGACGGGGCCATTCCAACTTCAAAAATGTTGACATTTGATTATAATAAAGAAAATAAAATTTCTGATATCGTGTGAGGTGACGCGGGTAATGGCTAGTATTCAATATGATATTTGCTATTCGTTGCCATGGTTACCTACATAATATTATGTTCCACGTCATGTAAAAATTAATCACAGCATGCCGAACTAGTTTATTTCTGACAGATCCATAAAACAAAAGAGCGGCTGATTTTTTTTTTATTTTCAAAATATTTCCGAAACTATAAAGCTTAGAAAAAAAAAATTAACGTAACTTTCTTGAAAAAATAAATAGGATAATAAGCCGTTATTAAAAGTATACCATTATTATGTACATAAAAAACACCGTTATAACATATACCTCTTCTGCGCATGCGCCGATTTTCCCCAAAAAAACAATAGGGCTCTTCATATTTGCATACCAAACATCCTCCTGTTCACAGACTAACAGTTTTTTCAAAAATATGTTTTTTTGATTCAGGGAACCTCAAAAAGGAAAGAGATTGTAAAATTTTTGAAAAGTGATTTTTGACCTAAACTAGTACCATTCCCCACTTTTGGGTTGGAGTGGTAAAATACATTACAATTATTTGAGTAAATAACTTTTTTGCGTTTGTTTTCATGTTACGCGCATTTTTTTGCGGTAGTGGTATGGCTTATATGTTAACTTTCACTACATATACTAATAATTATAGTTTCTTAATACTGGAAATCACGCCATTCCATATAAATAATATAAAACTTGCATTGCAGAATTACATATGCGTGCAACCATTATGCATTACGTACGTAGGGTAAAAGGACCAGTTCTCGACCATCTATACCTGTCGCTGCATAACACAAACCTACAACACCTGTCTGATGCCAAATTGTTTGCAAATAAAAAAAAAAGC
The DNA here is from genome assembly GCA_963575645.1 of Xanthostigma xanthostigma. Lineage (NCBI taxonomy): Eukaryota > Metazoa > Arthropoda > Insecta > Raphidioptera > Raphidiidae > Xanthostigma > Xanthostigma xanthostigma. The sequence continues at coordinate 8,903,249 of OY754469.1, read as the reverse complement.
TTCGTAACGAGTTAAACGACACAGATAGGATCTTGACTAGCTTAGAACAGTGATGTCAAAGACACGGCCCGCGGGCCACATCCGGCCCTCAAACCATCTCAATACGGCCCGCGATCAGAATCTATCCAGTGAGAATTTTAGACGGCATTCGATGCCACTACCTATTTTTAAAATTGCGGGATCCTCAATCTCAAGATAATTTACCTTTTTTATTACCCATATATCACCGAGTGGGGTGGCGTAGCAGTGAGAGCACTAGACTCGCATTCGAGAAGTATCGGGTTCGAATCCCGGCGGGGGCAGGGCAGATGTGGCTGGGAGTTTTTCCCACTGCCTCTCGCCGAGAAACGATAATTCCTGTACCGGCCATCTTGTTGAGGTTTTCTACGGTTTCCCTCAACAATTCCAGATAAATATCGAGATGGTTCCTTATTCAAGGCCTGTCAAACTCCTATGCTCAAAATTTGCCTACCTTATCCTAATTTCCTAAAAATTCCTTCATTCGCCCATTGCTATTAAGTTGAAATTTAAAAATTGTAGAAATTAACGGGAAGGTGGTAGGAAGAAAATAGTAATGGTGCGAACTGCGAATGGCGTCTGTTATGACATAAAGTCGAGAAACGGCGTTAAACGCATTATTATTTATTACCCATATATGTATGAAAATTGATTTAAACTAAATAAATGAAGAAATCTGGCCCGCTAACACACCCTAAATCTTAAATGGCCCTTTAGAAAAATCAATCTGACAGCCCTGATTTAAAGCTAAACAGTGCATCCGAATGTACAAAAAAAGTCAATAATACTTACAAAAAAAAAAAAATAATCCAAAACTAAAAATGCACTTTCACTATAGATATTTCCAGTATAACTTAATAAAAAAAAACGATATTTTTAATATATAAAGATGTTGTTTATCCGGAAGCAATTACGATTAAAATCACGAACACGCAGTGAATACTATGCAAAGCGAACTGACACGACTGTATTCTGTAAGTTGGATAGATTAGTTGACTCGGTTCTTGCGACAAATGACAGCGATAAACTGCTCGTGCAGGTAGTTCGCTAATCGTATCGTACAGATTTTTAATGCACGATTTGCTGTATTATTTACACGTGCGTATTTGATATCAGAATAATACCGTAGATGAGTTCATAAAAGAGTAAGTACACGAGGTAGGGAGGTACGGTATAGCATCTTTTCTCGTGAAAAGTTTCTGTCAAACGTAATCTATACTAATATATAAAGCTGAAGAGTTTGTTTGTTTGTTTGAACGCGCTAATCTCAGGAAGTACTGGATCAAATTGAATTTTTTTTTTTGTTGGATAGCCCATTTATCGAGGAAGGCTACAGGCTATATAAAATCAGGCTACGACCATTAGGAGCGGAGCATTAATAAAAAATGTTGCAGAATGTATCTTAAAAATAAGCTTCTATTCAGGTGAAATGCACTAACTAAATATACTCATATTAGCGTTGCCAGAATACAACGCCGGCTAGCTCAATTCGTAGAGCACACGACTGTCAATATCAGGGTCGTGGGTTCGAGCCCTACGTTGGGCGAATATATTTTTATTTTTATTTTCTACATTGCTTTCTTCTAAGGCTTACATTTCAATTTATTTTAATTTTATTTAATTAATAAACAAAAATTATTAGTTAAAAAAAGTATAAATACCTACTGCTTTTTATCGACAAAAACTTTTGAACGTTAACTCCGATCATCATGAAATTTGGACGCAACATTCATCTCGGTAAATTAAGATGAATGTGTGTACTCATGTTCCTCCCTTCCCCATTCGTTCTTTTACACCCGGGTGAAACCGGGCGGGACCGCTAGTTAAATTATACAGCGGAATCCGGATAGAGCGACGGTCAACGGGGTCCGGCTATATTAGCGTCGTACTAACCGGACGACGTACAAAACGGTCTGAAATTTTCACGGGCCACTTTCCTTCGCAAAAGTCACATTCTATTCACCAGCTTCTAAACGAGCGCGGGGTGGCGTAGCGGTGAGAGCACTAGACTCGCATTCGGGAGGTACCGGGTTCGAATCCCGGCTGGGGCAGATGTGACTAGGACTTTTTCCTACTGCCTCTTGCCGAAAAGTCGTACTATATTCTACTGTAATTGTATAACGTTTCGAAAAATTTATTTTCATCTTTAGGACCTATAAACAATTAAACGTTTTCTACTTGCATTGGTCGGGTGCAGAGTCTCTGAATCGATCACAGCGCGAGCTGTGGACTAAATTAGCAATAAATCATGCAACCGTTATAGAGTATGATTTCATGTGGCCGGACGGATATTGTTTTCGTCGCGCTCCTCGCCATGTCGAAGAAGCTTTACCAGGCAGTTCAATCCCGCTCTATTGCCCGCTAGCGGCGCTACTAGTTTTCGCGGAAGTAAACGTCGAATAAGCAACCGTTATAGAGTATGATTTCATGTGGCCGGACAGATATTGTTTTCGTCGCGCTCCTCGCCATGTCGAAGAAGCTTTACCAGGCAGTTCAATCCCGCTCTATTGCCCGCTAGCGGCGCTACTAGTTTTCGCGGAAGTAAACGTCGAATAAGCAACCGTTATAGAGTATGATTTCATGTGGCCGGACAGATATTGTTTTCGTCGCGCTCCTCGCCATGTCGAAGAAGCTTTACCAGGCAGTTCAATCCCGCTCTATTGCCCGCTAGCGGCGCTACTAGTTTTCGCGGAAGTAAACGTCGAATAATATATTTTTCCTTTACATTTTCCAAATAATAATTATACTCATGTGTTTTTTTTTTATAAACACTATATCTCTTTTACTGGGTGGAGAAATTTTGATAATTAAGGATTTCGTCTAATTATTATTAGAGTAATTTGAAAAATGATTGTTTGACACAATGTTATAAGAGTGCATGAAAAATTGCGGACGACGGGCCGTGCTTCCGTCACGCACCCAGCGAATACATGTCCATAGGCCCTGAAAATGATTTGTATACCACAAACGAAACATCGGTAATAGGCAAGGTAATATTTAGCCGATGATAGGATAATCGAACGTCTACTATTAAGCCTAATTGTATTTATAGAATCGGAGTAGCGGATGTCAATAGAAATACGTACTTACATATTTACGCAAGTATTTATCATTTTCTTTTTTAGTTTCCGATAAACAAAATGCGCATTAAGCATTGTAAATATTGCTGTTTTCTTGCAATAATAATTGGGCGAGTTGACCTTGTCGCATGTTAATAAATATTGACCAAGATATTAGTGCATTTTTGGGTGGGCGTTAAATTAATCTTAATGTTTATTATATCGCATTTACTGAGACAATTGGATTAGTGAAAGGCATGAATAACAAATATTTTATAGAACACCGTTTCGTAAAGTGTGGGTCGCGCGCGACCCGGCACCGGGTCGTAGAAAAATTTTATAACATCATACCGGGCCGCGGTAAAAAAGTTTGGGAAACGCTGTTAAAGAATATTCAAAATTAAAAAAAACATCAAAGCCAGTTTAAAATTATTCATCCAGAATTTACTCAACTTACTGACGGAAAAGGAGCCATTATTATTTCTCGATTTATTGATAGATAATATCCACATTTGTTTTATATAAATGCGATAAAAATTAAGTACAAACTCCATTAATCTATTGGCTATTTATCGTTCACGGCCTTGATTATTAAAACTACAATACGGGAACGACTCCTATTGTATGCAATAATGCATAATAAATTATATTATTGTCCAATAATCATGATGTTTACCTAAGAATATGAAACGAACTGTGCATGTCTAAGGCTAGTATGGATTCTTTTGATTTTACTTGCGTGTTCCAATAATGCTGAATTTGTGGAGCGACGTTGAGCATTAAATCTACATTAATGTTCTTTTGGAGATTTCTTGTTGAAAACAAATGCCATTTTTAAAACAAGATTGAAGACGAAGTTATACCAGAAATCCAACATTAAAAACTATACAAATATATCATAGGAAAATACAATGGATTTCGGTTATAGCGACGATGAAGGAACCGCATAATTCCATCGCTATATCCGGAAGTTGCTATATAGAAACAAAAGTATACTTTAAATTTAGTGTTACGTCACTATAACCGAAAAGTCGTTACAACCGAGATATTTATAAATTTAAATCCACTGTATTTTAAAAATGGTTCATCAAAATTTATCAATTAATTTTTGGAGTTAAATCCTTTGAAACATACATTCATACAAAGAATTGTATATATTAGTATAGATTTCTACAGTTCTTCTTTTGTTTATTTTTTGTTATGCTATTCGGAACCCAAAGGAATGGTGAGACCTCTGGTGAGAAATGCGCCGAACTGTCCTAAGGGGGTAAACATTGATTTAGAAAAGCATGATGAATGGATAACCTAGCCTCCATCATGCTTTTCTAAATCAATGTTTACCTGTCAAAAACCCCCCTTAGGACAGTTCGGCGCATTTCTCACCAAAAGGTCTCACTATTCCTTTGGGTTCCGAATTGTAGAAGATTGTATATCTATGGCATAATTAAGTTTATTATTGACACGCTGTGACATTGCGTTTAACGACCGCGGACGGACAAAAACAGCGTGTTAATTGCATTAGTTGACAATATCATAATTTGCCTATTATTAATCAATTATCGCAGTAACACGACACGAAATTACTTTATTGTTCGCCACTGCAGCGTGTCTGAATTTCAAGGTTGTACAGTGTGACCGATAAACTGTCCCAATTCAAAATATGCAGAGGCTGTGAAATCGGGCATGAAATGAAATTTATTAAGTACGGAAAATTGATTTTTATTACTCATGCGGGAAAAGCGGTATTATTACGCACGCTGTTACGGTTGAAAACTAGCTATTTTCATTTGCGTGCGGAAACTTTATTTGTCCCACTGAAATTGTTGTTTGCCGCACGCAAATTCAGAGTTACCATAGTTACCAATACAATAACAATTTTAACTGAATTGTCAACTTTTTAATGATTTGATTTTAATTTTTATTACGTCTTCTAATTTCTTTTTTTAAATCGTAATAAAATTTTAATTTAATTTAATTCGTAATAAAAAATAGTATGTACAACTCGTGCGGCATTGTCGCACTAGTTGCACAATATACTATTTTAAACGTGACCGTCTGGTTTTTCGTTTTGTTTGTCTGGCTTTGTGAATGTTCCTCAACTTAAATATGTTCAGAATCATCAAAATGACGTATATTGATGATTTTGTGATCCGCATATACAAAAAACGCAAGGAAAATGCCAGAGTTAATAATTATTTTTGAAATGATTTAATCAAAATGTACCACTAACTTTAAATGATAATAAATAAGTCGTTGTTTCAAAATGCCAAGTGTTTATTAATTTTATTTAACTTCAGAAATGAGTAAAACTAAATATTGACTTATTGTCATGCCGTTCGCACGCTTTTGGATAATTAATGAGTAAACATGACATTTCTTAGTAATGCTTAAAGTATTTTTTTTATAAATTTAATTATTTGATTATAATTTGTCGAATCCTCTGATTTTTTGCGTATCCAAATTAAGAGATGAGTTGTTGACAAAGCATTGTTCTACTCAGTGGCACAGTCAGAAAGGATACAAGGAGGCATCTGCATAAAAAATGTGTTAATAACCTTCGATCCTATTGTTTTATTGATGACACATTTAATCAGTATAAAATAAATCCATCTGTAAATCATAATAATTAATAAAAATGCAAATTTATAATTCACTCCCTTCCCGCCTGGACTTTTTCACCTGGTGCCCATGGATACCGAATTTCATCAGCTCCCGCTGTTATAATAATAATAATAATAAATGTGAATTTGACTCTATTCAATAAATAGAGCAACTGTGATCCATTTAAGTTAATGATAGAGTATTTGGAAAGAATTCCGTGGCATAAGGATCGAAAATGAAGCAATACTGAATTTTTTTTTAAACTTGCGTTTAATACTAACGTTTCGATACGTTTTGTATCATCTTCAGAGTTTTCAAATGCTGTCAGATGTTATCAGTATATTGTTGTTGATGGATTGAGAACATGGTGTCACTCAACTTGTTAATTGTTATTGTTATTTTGTTATATTTTTAATGTGGATACTGGTTAATGTTAATATTTTAAAATTATTAGTTTCTTTTAAATGTAAAATTATTGTCACAAAATTAAAACAAATGAAGTAACCTTTCCGTTTTCAGTATTATTCACAGCACAATATTAGAAAGGTTACTTCATTTGTTTTAATTTTGTGACAATAATTTTACAATTTAAAAGAAACTAATAATTTTAAAATATTAACATTAACCGGTATCCTCATTAAAAATATAACAAAATAACAATAACAATTAACAAGTTGAGTGACACCATGTTCTCAATCCATCAACAACAATATACTGATAACATCTGACAGCATTTGAAAACTCTGAAGATGATACACAACGTATCGAAACGTTAGTATTAAATGCAAGTTTAAAAAAATTTTCAGTATTGCTTCATTTTCGATCCTTATGCCACGGAATTCTTTCCAAATACTCAATCAATAATAATAAATGCCATAACAATTCTCGATCATTCTTATTAATTGACCGTTTAATTATTTGGGTGAAAGTATTTATTAAGATAATGGAAGCGCTGTTTACCTTGATTATCTAAAACTCTTCAAAATGTGGGTATTGTGTCTTGTAACAAGGCTTTCTCTGCGTTGTGCTGGTCACGATTAATTACGGCCCGACAGCAACGCCTTGTGGCAGTACAGCGACACCAATATTGGTGTTTTTTTTTTTTGCGGCAATGACGTCAGCTACTTGCAAATGACAATTGTTACACAGTAACTTCCGCTATGTTGATGTTTCAAGTTTGATGCAAACTCGATTCTGAAACAAGCGAGATAAATAACCAAACGCTAAACTAAGGAAGTAAAGAAAACTTGTATTTTCACGTTTTGAATGTTGAAAGTCATTTCACTTGAAGCAAATTCATTAAAAAATGGACGCGTATTATATTGCAGTAGTCGCCACGCTTACTTAATATAGGAACTATACTATTTAAATAATTATTTGGTGAGCTTATTTTTATCTTTTCATGTATTGACTAGGATTGTAAACAGACTTAATTTTTTCTCCAGGCGGTCATTGTTTTACTGAACTTGCATGTATGTTGACTTCCTGCAGTATTTCTAAAAGAATGGTACGTCTTGAATTGTCAGTGAGGCGAGATTCAGGCAAAAATGACATCCCAATCCGATTTCACCAAGGTGAAATATTACATTTTGACAATATTTCCTTTATACCAGAATTTAAATCTATACTAGATGGTATGGTATAATGGTTGTCCGTTGTCTGTATAATATATAGTAATGGATTACAAAATCCACATACTGTGAGAGTTGTTTTTTTAGTAAACATTACAGACGTTAGCTCAATTAATTCAATTAAAGAAAATCGTAACTTAGTCTGTAATTGAACAGTATTAAAGATTCCTAGAGCAAATTTTCAGTTTTCTTCACTGTTTTCTGTTTAAAAAAACTGAAAGGTTGGTTGGTTGGTTGAACGCGCTGATCTCAGGAACTACTGGTTCAAATTGAAAAAAAAAATTTTTGTTGGATAGTCCATTTTATCGAAGAAGGCTATAGGCTATATAATATCACGCTACGACCAATTGGAGCGAAGCATCAATGAAAAATGTAACTGACAAAAACTTTTGAACGGTAACTCCGATCATCATGAAATTTGAACACAACATTCATCTCGGTAAACTAAGATGAATGTGTGTACTCATGTCCCTCTCTTCCCCATTCGTTCTTTTGCACCCGGGTGAAACCGGGCGGGAGCGCTAGTCCAGTATAGAACAACAATATCACGCACTGTCAGGAGTCCATTCATTCAAGTTTACTACACAACAGGTGTATTTTGAATTAAATTGAGTGTATACAAAATGTAACAAAATTAAGCGCCATAAATACACAAACGCAGTTCACTTGAATAAAAATTATTTCTTTAAAAAGTAAAAACGAAACGCACTGCTGTCCACCGAGTGTAAGAAAATTTTATACAACGAACTGACGAAATCAAAGAACGATTTTCAACAAACGGATCATATTTTGCTGTGTTAAAATCATGTCCCATTAAATGTCTATTATTGGCAAGAATTTCAGATTCGTATTTTTTCTAATATTGCAGAATGGCCGCGCACTACCGGCAGTTTAAATACATTTGTCAAGCTTTAAAAGCTGGCAAGTATTTGCAAATCTAATAATATATCGTGTATAAAAATGTTTTCCGTACGTTTTGTCCGTTCACCTGTTTTTACGAAAATAACTTATTTTTATCAACATTTTGGGACCAAGGTTATTGTTCGACTGTTGACAATTTTATAGTTTTCATAATTTTCTTCAATAATCCCTATTTATATCCACGTTTATATTGCATAGTTTCGCGTAAAAATGTGCAGTTCTAGCAGCAATTAATTTTTTCCCACCGCACGAATTATGATAAATTATATTATATAATAATTAAATTGGCAACAAAGATGGTACCTATCTCTACTTTTATAAAACGTATTTGTCAGTTTATAACTCAAGAAATTTTATGCGTTTTCTCAAAATTTTTCTCTGACAGCCGTCTTAAAATTGCTTTTATATATGAGGACTAGCGGTCCCGCCTGGTTTCACCCGGGTGCAAAAGAACGAATGGGGAAGGAAGGGACATGAGTACACACATTCATCTTAGTTTATCGAGATGAATGTTGTGTCCAAATTTCATGATGATCGGAGTTACCGTTCAAAAGTTTTTGTCGTTAAAAAGCAGTATTTATACTTTTTTTACGTAATAAAATTCTTTTAATATAATAAATATTTAATTGAAAACACTGTATAAAAATTATTTTTATATAGGTGCCTAATGCCTATTATAGTTGTAATAGTTTTCAAATGATCTATTAATTAGATTTATTTAATTTTAATTAGTCGTAATAAAATTTTAAAAAATTGAAATGTAAGCCTTAGAAGCAAGCTATGTAGTAAATAAAAAAAAAATAAAATTATATTCGCCGACGTGGGGCTTGAACCCTAGACCGTGGCATTAAGAGTCTTGCACTCTACCGATTGAGTTATCCGGGCTTGTACTCTAGGCGCGCTAATATTGCAATATTTAGTTAAGGCATTTCACATTTTCACCTGATAATATTTGTCGGACGGACTAATTTTGAGACATCTTGCAACATTTTTCATTTATGTTCCGCTCCAATTGGTCGTAGCCTAATATTATATAAATTAGCGCGTTCAAACAAACAAACAAACAAACTCTTCAGTATATATATTAGTATAGATATGAAAATATATTATTCGAAACGTTGGCCACAATCGATACACTGGTAAAGCTTTTTTTTCAATTGTTCCTCAACCAAAATAAATTTCCTTCAAACTTATTATTTTTACTTCAATTTTTGCAATATTCGAGTTCTCAAACATGCAGTTTTTAGAAGCATGGACTTCAAAGTGTTGATTTGTCAATATCATCTGAGTTCATTGGCGGTCAACATACGAATTACGATGGCTTATATTTAATAATATATAGAAGAGAAATTTCATGAGCCAAAAATAAATTATGCACTTACAGTCACGGCGTGTTCGTATACGGCGTGTTACTCAATGGGTTAGTTTAGACGGTGACTTTATCACATTTTCATGCCGGCTATCACTGACACCATATCACAACACTGTTAACTATGTAGATACATAGATCTAACTGACTGTATGCCGTATGGTACTTTCCGACAGCCATGTTTGACGAACCATCAGTTCACGAACTAAGCTACCAGTGGCGTACACTTATTATTTTTTTTTTCGCTAGCGGCTTGATTAATTAGAGCCAGGTAGAGTTGACAGATCGAAAATCAACATTTCCCAAACATTTCTGAAGAAATGGTTGAATATTAAATTATTGAGTTATTTGAGAATGAATAAATTAGGAATCATCATAATATATATTAATACGAAGCTTAAAGATGTTTGCCTCCCTTTTTAGAAAAAAACCTCACAATTTCTCCACATAAATTATATATCATTTTACAGATAATTGCTTGCTATACTGACTTCGACAACTAAAAAATTTTTATTGCCATTGCTTTTGTTTTTAAAATTAATTAAAATACAGCAACGCTGAACAACGTCTGCCATCTGACGGCTTCAATTTTGAAACAACGTCAACACTTCGATCTGTCATCTGACCTTCATATTGTAATACAACAGACACAATACTGCATACTGCCATCTAACGGCTTTAATTTTGAAACAGCGAGCAACGCTGAACAACGTCACAGCATTGCTGATTGATGCCATCTGACGGCTTAGCTCAACGCTTTTGCTACTTGCGCCTCCATATGACAATTTTAGTAAAATATTTCTTCGATCTGTCATCTGAGATTCATATTGTAATACAACAAAACGAAGAACGTTATAAGCAGTGTGCAAAATTAGAAACGAATTGAATACCTGCAACCATATTTAAAAAATAATTTTGTAAAGTGATAATTATAGTTATGGCTTAATAGCCCGTTATGCACGTCATCCCAGAATAATTTTTGTGCTCCTCCTTGTTCTGGGTCTCATCCTCTAATATTGTTTGGATCTTCTCATGAACTCCAGAAGATTTCTGACTAGATTGTCCTGAGGAAGCTCTCATCAATGTATCCAAAGATGGTTGTTCTCCTGTAGGGCTAGGACCTCGCATTCGAACAGTAAATGGTTGGCTGTTTCGTCCTCCATTTCGCAAAATCTACACTGTGTCGATTCCTGATGAATCCCCGTCGTGTTTAGATGCTTTCTCAGGGGTGCATGACCGGTCAAGAACCCAACCACTTTCCTGAGTTTAAGTCTACTGAGTTTGATCAAGTCCTCTGTAAGCTTGTTTGAAGGGCTCACAAACATTCTTTTCCCATGTAAGTTTCCTGGATTCAAGCACCAATCAGTGGTTTGCTGATAGCTGACAGATTGTCGAATATTTGGGAATTTTATTGCAAAATTGGTCTCCACGAAAAGCTATTTTATTTTAACGCGCTAGACCCCTGCTCCTTCAAGAGGATTTGTAGAGGGGGGATCACTGATCAGACTACACGAAAGAGAGCTTTTGTGTCACCCGCAGTAGTGATGTCGATTATCGTTAGGTACTTTTAAGTATTCGTTACTACTCGGTACTTTGGTATTAAGTAATCATTTCTACTACTCGTTACTTTGATTACTTAGGTTACATACTAGTGATGTCGATTATCGTTACTTTTATGTATTCGTTACTATTATAGGTACTTGGGTATTAAGTAATCATTTCAACTACTGGTTACTTTGATTACTTAAGTTACATACATAAAATGTAGTACGTATAGTGTCTGAATCAACAAATAATTAATTATTATGTATAAAAACGTACTGAATAAAATAAATATCGACACAAGACGATTACTGACCGCGAAATATCAACATATCAACAATACGATAATACACAATTAATTTTGCTATTGATATCGGCGGCATATTTATATTATACGTATCAACGGCTCCTTTGTAGTGCTCTGAAATCTTAAGGTTCGCAGGAACTCAATGAATATCCTTATACTCGCATAATAAAATAATCAATAGTAATCAATAATCAATAGTAATCAATAATCAATAGTAATCAATAATCAATAGTAATCAATAATCAATAGTAATCAATAATCAATAGTAATCAATAATCAATAGTAATCATTCAAGTAAAAGTCACGATTTACTTTTCGAATCGGTAATCGTTACTTCGGGTATTCTAGAGTAACGAGTAGTTTCGTATCGTATCGTTACTTTGTCGACATCTCTAACCCGCAGTGTTCCTCGACCATATCTGTCTCCATCTATAAAGGCTATTCTGTTGTCTAGAAAATAATTAATTATTTAACGTGTCGCTACTGTTTTAAGTATAGATATACGTCATAACACACTGACGAATTCTTTCTCTCTTTTCGTTGCGTTCAGGCTAGAAAGTTGTTGTACTCTCTATTCTTTTCTTCTGATGATTGTGGGTTCAGTTCTATGTGACTGACATTCCGAACGAATTTATTTGCGAGCTGCTATGTAATTATTTTAACGGTCCATCCTTGTCTTACATGCATCAAATCATTGAAACAGATATACATAATATAACGTAATCATATAAAACGTGGGTAATTGCTTATATCGCCGGTTACCAAATTTTTTTTAAATAACTCTTCCAGCAAACAATATGACTCCGACGCTTATATGATACTTTCACCAGCCCTCGGATTTGAACCCGGAAGCTGAGATCTAAAGCCAGTACAAGGGCGTAGATAGGGGGTGGTAAAGGAGGTAATTACCCCCCCCCCCCAGGATCATAATAATAAAAATATTACAGAAAATAATACGAATACCTGGCTAAAAAATGAAATTTAGAAATAACACTTAAAATAAGACGGGTTGCACTCGGGGAGTGCCGGCAGAAGTGAAAACTTGAATCTTCTCTGTATCGTTCCAATTTTAGTATAATATGTACTGCCGAAGCAAGTACGGTAGACGTGCCTCAACAACTCGTATATATACTTAGCGTTACTCAGAAATCCACTACTAGTGAGAATCTTTTTTCCAAAAATTTGATTTTGTCAAAATATATTCATTAAATCAAAAAACTGTTTCTTGCATTTGAAAGACAATTGCTTACTCCATTAAAATATGTGATTACATTTTGTATTTATTTTAAAATAGCTAAGCAAAAAAAAACAGAAAAGTTTTCGTCTTACGAATTTTGTCTTACGCATTTTCGATCAGGTCTTACGAATTTGGTCTTACGAATTTTCAATCTGAATCTGACGCGAGTTTAACATTTTTTACCCATTACAAAAAAAGTGTACAACGCCGCTAAAGAATTTTCACTTAAAAAATTAGGTATTGTTTTTTTGCTTTAACACCCCCCCCCCTCATAAAAAAATATCTACGCTCTTGAGCCAGTATGCATATTTATTTTATTGAACGTGCGGTAGGACAAATTTACCTGGATCAGACGAGAAATGAAACGCTTCCCTTCTCCGACTTTAACCGACAGTTGACAGGAAAGGGTAGGAGAATCGTTTCTACTCTCTCTGTCAAAGTGTCATGCGCACTCTACACGCATGCGCAGTGCGTAGCATTTCCTCTAGCCACGCTATAGTGCCCGCGGTGAGAGAGGCACGTCATCAATAATATGCTAGTGAACGCCTACTTGCCCGCAGGTAGTGGCGTGTGGCATAAATTCGACATATCCATTTATAGCGGTAGAATAAAAATAAGCACTCGACGCACATGCCTCTCCGAAACAGCCAATAGCAAGCTAGAAGGCGGACGCAAGGCGTTCACGTCACTGTGACGCGGTGGCTTCATCTTTCGCCGCGCGTAGTATAACAAACATCGCATATAAACTCGTCAGCAAATGTCATAACCTAAAAAGTTTCACTTGTAACGCGCGAGAGTCAATATTACATCAATATTATTAGTTTTCTTTTCGTGTACCTGTCCGTGAGCCATTGTTTTGAGATCTCTGTTGAATTATACTAGAAATCTATCGAACCATGACATAAACCATTAAATTATATAAGTTTTATAAATTTAGTCAACGTATAATCTGACATAGACACTGAATTTAATAAAAAAAAAAATAGAACATTATGTACCTATCTAGGTTGTAATGACGTTTGGTGAGTGACATATGATGTTACACGAGCGACAGCGAGCTTTAAAAGTCACACGGACCAAAATATCATCACAACCGAGATATATACTCCTACAAAATAGGTGATTTTTATAAACCCTTGCTCAAAAACTCAGTGCTTCTAGTCTTTTTCCTCCCGCGACTTACAGTTTTCAACCGTTACTCACTTCTGCACGCGCCGTAATGAGTACGCACATTCATCTTTTTACCGAGATGAATGTTGTGTTCAAATTTCATGATGATCGGAGATACCGTTCAAAAGTTTTTGTCGGACGGACAAATTTTGAGTTACATTTTGCAACATTTTTCATTGATGTTCCGCTCCTATTGGTCGTTGCGTGATATTATATAGCCTATAGCCTTCCTCGATAAATGGGCTAACTAACAAAAAATAATTTTCAATTCGAACCAGTAATTCCTGATAAGCGAGTTTAACCCTCAATTGATCTGTTAGGTCCCAGGGACTCCGCCCGATTTTCAAAGTGTTGAAAAAACTTTAATATTACACTTAGAAGTTTGTGCATCACAGTACCTTCCTGAAATAGTGTGCGACGCTCGGGGGAGAGAGGATGTGCGTCTACGCTTGTATATCGGTGAGATATTACGTTCATGGAGTCCACGGGACTCCACCAGAGCATTTGTGTAACTTTTTTGCTAATTTTATAAATGTCATTTTTTGGGTTTAATGACACATTTTCTTTGTTTTAAACTACAAAATGGCTTCCAATAAACAAGTAGTAAATTTAAATCAACCAGATGCTGAATATATCATAATGGGCTGGCTAAACGACGAAGATATGAATCCCGATGATGAATCTCAACAGTCACAAAATGTGCCTCGACCTTTTATACTCGAAGAATTACTTTCCGACTCCGAAGATGAGTGCCAAGAAACCAAAGTAAATACTGTCACATTATGTCCTAAGCGCCTAAAAAGAAAGATGTTTGGGGTGTACGAAGAAGATTTGCGCCCGTTTTGTTGCGACAGTCAAATATTAAGTGCTGCACATTTTTCATTTTAATATGAGACACTATCCTTTTTTTATTTTGCTCTTAATTTCACTATATTGTTGGCATTGTTCATAAGTGAAAAGATAAATATATTAATTTTGAATTTTTATAGTAGCTAGAAGACGGTACAACTTTTTGTTAATTTTATATGGAGGGTAATTTGTTTTTCTATTGTTATAAAGCTTAAATGTTAACTAATACCAGTCTGATATAAAAGTCTACTACTGTAATGTTCCTTACTCAAATATGTAGTTTTTTGATACTGGATATCGTTTTATTAAAATAATATTAACGATTTGTTGAGAAGGAGTCCCCTGGACTCCACCAGATAAATTAAAGTATATCTAGGCACCAGATTAACTGAGGGTTAACCAAATAAACAAACTCTTCAGCTTTATATATTAGTATAGATAGGTAGATAGGTACATATTTCCAGTTGGAAATTTTCTTATGCATATAAATTATTGCATATATCTAATAATTTCTGCTACGCGATTTCTTGTTTAAAACTATTTTTTGATATTTTTTTTGTATGCAAAAACACGTGGATAAATAATGAAAGATCAAAGTATGAAATTTGAACTTTATACTAGTTAATATATAAAAAAAAAAAAAAAACAATGACTAATGCATACTGATATTATTTCGCACTGGCCAGTGTCCATACCTGTTGACTTTAGTTAACTAAAAGTTAAATAAAGTTAACGACTTACCAGTGGCGCACCCGAACATATATTTTGGGTGCAACTTTCACCATCATTTAAAAAATTTGATAATGGCACCCCCTCTCTCCAGCGTTTGAGATAAATTATTTTAAAAAAAACTCACAAATATATTATGTTTGGCATTTTTCGTGAACGGGAAACCATCAGAAAACCGTCAGATTGAGTTAATCGGAAAAAGGACAGATTGGGGTGTGGTTTTCAACCATATTATATTGTGATTTTGGCGCCCCCTGAAACTGCCATCCGGAGCGGGTGCCCCGGTTTGCCTCCCCCTAGATTCAGGGCTAATTGAAGAAGTGTATTGATCCTCATTCAATTGGGCTTTTGAATGAAATTTTTTTTTGTCATAAATGGAAAGATCGTATATAAGTTTTATAACAAAACTATTTTTCTTTTTTTTATTTTCGTTATAATTCAAAAGTTATATCAAATTAAAAATAAATTTTTGTACCCAGTTCCGAGAACGCGCCGACATTTTCCGAACGTAATGTGACGTCATAATGGTAATTTATATTATTATAATAATACATGTAGAAGCCATTGATAGTATACTGCGTATATACATTTTAACATTATGACGTCACAACTGTCAAAAACAATTTTAGTGCGTTTGCAGTCACGTGATTTTTTTTAATATTTTATCAATTTTAAATTGCTTATAATTAATTTAAAAAAAGTTTTTTGAAAGTTTTTCGCATCGATTATCAATATTATTTATAATAAAGTTTTAAAATACAATAAAAAAATCGATAATTATTTTTTTTTCAAAAGCCTAATTAAACATATCTACAAATCCGGCCGATGAATAATAAATACGAAATAAAGACATCTATCTATTTTTGGATGGTTATACATGCACTTAGCGTATGCCTAAGTGCGACAAGGAGACGCGGTGTGCCAAACTAAACTTTACATTATTGTTGTTATTACTTAGTGACCGGTCATCGGAGTCGGTATTAAATCTGATAGTCGAGTCGCGTGCGATCCACTTCTCGATGACGTAAATGACCTCTTAACTTTTGCATTCTATTTCCATCCATCTGGTAAATTGATTACGCCAATAAAGATTATTTAATATAAAACTAGATTTGTATACAGTATGTAAACACGTAAGGTGCACATAGGAAAGTTAACATTGGGAAAAAATGACTGGATCAGAGTGAGCCGTGAAATCTTGTTTTTCAATTTGACAGATAATATTCTTTTGCAAAATGAATGTGTATACTACCGAAGAAAATATTCAAATGATTACAACATAATCGGACTTTTCTTATTAATGGGACATTAAATTCCCAAAAATACTTAAATATGGTGCGAGATCAATTTAATATCTCCGCCTATTCTTGTTGAAGCTAAAGACATTGGATCACTGATTTACCAACGCGCATACGTCATACCAGTCAGACAATTTTTGAATGAAATGTTTCAAAACAGATGGAGTTGTTTTTTTGTTTTATTTTTGTACAAAAAAATTAAAGTAATGAATTATAAGAGCTTTTTATTATTAAAAAAACCAAGTAAAATAAAAATAAATCAAAATAAAATAGAAATCCTCAAGATTACCACGATAATTCAATAGATATAACAATTAATGCAGTCATGACTAACTCTGATCCAAGTATTTTTTTCCCAATGCTAATTTCCCTATGTGCACCTTACGCGTGTACATATTGATATTGATATTGATATTTATTTTCGTCAATTTGTAGATACAAAATATCTTTCTGACATGTCAAGAATAAAAGAAAACAATAGTTAAAAGTTAGACATTAGAATTCATTAATATTATAGAGGCACGCTTCGGTCAGAAATATTTTAATTTTCTTTTTAAAAGGAGTTTCCGACAAACTTTTTAAAGATGTGGGCAATTTATTATAAAATTTTTGTGATATGTAATGAAAGTTTTTCTGTGTACTAGACAGATGACATTTTGGCAATCGTAATGCTTCTTTATTCCTAGTATTGTAATTATGGTTATTATTACTATTAAAAGATGAGATATTTTGTTTTGCAAACATTAACAGATGATATAAGTATAAAGAAGGTAAAGTCATTATTTTAAGATCTCGGAAAAATGGTTTGCAGTGCTCACGAGGTGCAACACGAGCTAAAATGCGAATAGCCATTTTTTGTATTTTAAAAACTCTATGTATATGCGTTGAGCTACCCCATAATAGGAGACCATATTCTAATATAGGCTGAAAAAGACCAAAGTAGCAAATTCGGGCGGTGGAGGTGGATGCGACCTCAGCAACTCTTCTTATAGCGTACGTAGTACTGCTCAGCTTATTACATATATGATCCACCTGCGTTCGCCATTCTAAGCAGGGATCTAGATAAATACCAAGAAATTTTGTTTTCACAGTTTTGTAGTTAAGATGATTAAATTGTATGCGCTCAGTTTTATCTAAGTTTAGGCAAAGCTTATTTGCATTAAACCAATCCGAGGCCTTCGACAGTGGATCACACGATGCATTCCCCTGAACGGAAGTCCGGCTCTCGACAAGAAATGTCGTATCGTCAGCATATTGTAATGTAGTGAAAGGGGTCATGTTTAGAGATAAATCATTGACATATATAACAAAGAGTAACGGGCCTAAAATTGAACCCTGGGGAACTCCATATTTAATGGGTAATTTATTTGATGTTACTGAGTTTACTTCTACATATTGAAATCTATTCCCTAAGTATGAACACATCATATCGAGAGCCGTTCCTCGAACACCATATCTTTCAAGCTTTTGAAGGAGGGCATCGTGTGGTACACAGTCGAAGGCCTTACTCAGGTCGCAGAAGGTTGCATCCACCTTAGCACCATTCTCAAACGCCTCGTGAACACTGCAAATCATTTCTACTAGAGCAGTTGTTGTTGATTTATTATTTCTGAAGCCATGTTGACTATCTGAAAACAGATTATATTTGTTAAAGAAACTCACTAGTCTTTTGTATGTATGTATACGCCGTGATACGAAAAGATTGACATTTATCTACGTAAGTGTACTCGTTACAATACAGATTTAAAATGCAAAAAGTGATGACGTATTTTTAACCGACTCCAAAAAAAGAAAGAGATTTTCTATTCGACTTTATTTTTTAGTATGTTCGGCCATATCTCCGCCAATTTTAACCCGATTTTAATTATTTTTGTTTTTATTTAGTGGAACACACCTTCAGGATGATCCTACATGAATTTTATATTAATAAACTATAGTGGTCCCGTCCGGTTTCACCCGGGTGTAAAAGAACGAATGGGGAAGGGAGGAACATGAGTACACACATTCATCTTAGTTTACCGAGATGAATGCTGTGTCCAAATTTCATGATGATCGGAGTTACCGTTCAAAAGCGTTTGTCGATAAAAAGCAGTATTTATACTTTTTAAACTAATAATTTTTTTTAAATTAATTAAATAAAATTAAAATAAATTTAAAGCAATGTAGAAAATAAAAAAAAAAATAAAAATATTTTCTCCCAACGTGGAGCTCGAACCTACGACCCTGATATTGACAGTCGCACACTCTACCGATTGAGCCATCCGACGTTGTGTACTCTCAACGCTAATATGAGTATTTAGTTAGTGCATTTCACCTGAATAGAAGCTTATTTTCTACTTACAAATAAAAAATTAATTAAAAAATTTTTCAGTGGACCAAATTGTGAATCTAAACTAAATTTTTAAAATCTAAATTTCGTGACACATATACACCTACTTGTTGAGAAACGACATCAACCGAAGGAAAATTTGTTTAACTGTTTTAAACAATTGCTCATTATTAATTAAATAATGAAAGCAATTAATATATTATCATTATTTGAAAAATTTATACAAATGTATATTATTATTTGTTTCATTGTTTTTACCGTATTGCTATTTAAAGAGCAGGCATTGTTGAAATATTTTTTTGTTCGATACAGGGAAATGGAAATTTACTCGCCATTGTATTTTCGAAACCGAACGCAATTTTTTATTTCACAATTTTTATGAGGATTTATTTATTATTCAAATCTTTGATTAACGTCTGAATAGAACTCTTCAAAAAAATAAAATTGTCGACCAATTTTTTTCAGACTAAATATTGACACAAATAAAATTATAAATCAATAACACAAAATATGACGTTTCGATCTAGGTTTAGATCTTCTTCAGAAATATCTAAAAATATATAAAATATATAAAAGAAAATATAAAAAATTGGTTGTCTGTAAAGTCGGTTTACGGACGATAGTTTTACGTGATAACGTATTCCGCTCGAATATAATATTTAATAATACATTACTGCGCTCTCGGAACGTTACACTTTTTCGTGCATGCAGTCGGTGTTTCATCAATTTATAAGACGTTATCACGTCAAAGAAATATATAATATTTTTTTATATTTTTAGATATTTCTGAAGAAGTTCTAAACCCAGATCGAAACGTCATATTTTGTATTATTGATTTATAATTTTATTTGTGTCAATATTTAGCCTGATAAAAATTGGTCGACAATTTTATTTTTTTGAATTTACATATTTATTATATTTATATTTTCTTTATCTTTTACGGAACATCATAATAGCTCATGACTTGAAGTCAGGTCAGGTCAGAGGTTAAATAATATTACGAATCATGTGTGTATTTTCTGTTTTTTTTTTTTTTTTTGGTGATGATAATTTTAACAGCTTTCAATTGTTTGTATTAAAAAATTCTCAATTAATCATTGATGTTGGTTCACTTTTATTTTCATAATGTGAAATACTATAGATATGTTCCAAGTAGCATTCTCCGATGATAGGATTGGTTGATGTACTTGCATTCAATCTGAATAAAGTATCTCTGTTTCAAAAACTCTGTCTTTTTCTATGACGTTAACATGGGCGTAAACAGCTTTTGGCCCAGGAAGGGGCAAATTAGAAATTTCCTAAGTCGGGTCCCCCGTGCTTGTTTTGCCCTCCTGGATACGCCAGTGCTTACGGTGTAAAAAAGACAGAAGTATAAGTTTGCACCCTAATGGCTTGATTGCGATTTTATTCCTATGCTCAGTATAGAATAAAAGTATGTGCTGTACTACAACGGATAAACTGACGTTAACTACACATCGTAGAAACGAATCAACGATTTATTTTATGTTGTAATGAAAATTGTCAACATGATTAAAACGTATTCTAGTGTCGCTAGATGTCTCTACTCAACATTTGAGTACGACAGTCGATCAATTTAAATGGTGCTTTTTGTAGCTGGCGATTTCACGTGATGTATTTTGACATCTAATTTATCTAATTTATATCTGACTATAAAATTATATTGCATATTTTAGTATGTAGGTTAAGTGTCTATATTATTATAATAATATGTATTATTTTATTTCAGCCTGTTTTGTATCAATACCAATGGCGTAGATAGAGGGGACCCCCCCCAGAACTTGAATGAAATTTAGTTCGATTTCTTTTTATTTCATTCTTAAGAAATAGGGCAGAAAGTTTGAGATTCTTCTACTGCGCGTCCAGATAACCGAGGCGAGCCGAAGGCATCATGACGCGCAGTGTAAGGATATCAAACTTTCGGCCAGTGTGGTGTATACTATTTTTCTTCATGCCTCGGTCGAAAGTACGCTTATTAATTACATTAATTTATTACATAAAAATACAGATAAATTCCAAGCAAGCAGCTTTGAGGTCATACGTGAAAACACGAATGACAGCTGTTCGCGATGATTGGCTGGCGACAGTCTCATGGAGCGGTGTAACTATTTTACCACGTTCTTATATCTACTTGCTTTTCGTGTATGTCGGGCGGAACTTTGTAATTGATTTTAAACTAATTTCCTGATGACATAGAGACTTGAAATTTTTTTTCTTTATAACCGGTCGAGTTTACGTACTTCCGGCATCAGTGCATGTAATCCCACCAATGCGTAAATATTAGACTTTGACCTAGGTATGAAGAAAAAACAATAAAATACAGTCATTTTTATAATACTGGTGTGTACTTGCAAACAGTCCCGCTACTGAAAGTCGACCTACGATTTTTTGACTCGAAGATACTGCAATTTTAACCACCTCCCCTCGAGCAAAAACCTATCTACGCCGCTGAGCAATATTATTATATATAATTTAGAATAAATATCTAATACAATTTGTATTAATTTTAACAATATGTGCTTTCGAACTTCACTTATTTGTGACATGATAATAGTGGAGAAGACACCATAATATTAATGATAAAGGGTTAATTTTATCGTAACGAAGCATACAAAATTAGATACTTATTCGATTAATTGAAATTAGAGCATATAGTCCAAAAATCCATAAACTTATTTTGTTGGTAATTTGACAAAAGCTGAAACTTGATAGAATGAAATATCTACGTCCTCGGATGAAAGACTTGGCATAAAAAAAGTGTTTGTCAGAATTTTAGATGTTTAGTGAATATATTTGACTAATTAACACAAGTGTAAATAATATAATAATAATAATAATAGATTTATTCCAACAAAAAAATTGGTTGTCTGTAAAGTCGGTTTACGGACGATAGTTTTACGTGATAACGTATTCCGTAATACATAACCTAAATTCTACATATAATAATTATAATAATTCGAATCTATGATATTGCATCTTTCGCTTCAAATTTAGGTTAATTTTATGTATTAAAATACTCACCACCTATAATAATAATTGTTTTTTTTAACTTTCTTTCTTTCGTTTTTATTTTAAGTCTCAAAGATTAATTGTCATAATATTTTGAAAACAATTGTTTCACTGTTTAAGTATATAAAATTCCAAAACCCACTTACAATATTTAAGTATTTTCATACGTCAAAAAATTGATTTTTATAATGATAAAATTTGTATGAAAACGATTTTTTCGAGAGATGAGACCTAGCTAAAACGATTTTTTGCCCCCCAAAATCCCTTTTCAGTAAATTTCATCCAAATCGTTAGGGCCGTTTTCGAGAAAAGCACGCACAGGGTCAGGCGGAACGTTAGGAACGTTACACTTTTTCGTGCATGCAGCCGGTGTTTCATCAATTTATAAGATTGGTGATTCATCAATTTATAAGACGTTATCACGTCAAAAATGACCATATACAATGTACTTATATAGTTACATTACCTATCCAACTTGGCAGAGCCAGTGTTTTTTGTTTTGATTATAAATTATAAATATCATTAATTGATTAAATATTTTTATTCAGATACGTTTTTTGACGCAACTTTATATACAGCCCGAGTTACTCGAGTTATTCCTTATTAGGTAAAAATGAGAAGAAATTATTTATTTTATTGGAAATTGATGAAAATTGTTAATGTATTTTTTCTTTTGTTTCAGCTTCCGCTGTTGGGCACATATAATGAAAAGGTAAGAGAATTTTCGATCACTTAGAGTTTAGACATTTGTAGATGATGTGATTACCTGCAACAATAGATACTTTTACAAAATGTTTCTGCAAGTATGAAATGATCAAATTAGCGATTTTCTTTGTGAATTTTCAAAAAAAATTCATTAACCTTAAATCGTGTTGTACTTTCCTTATCGATATCTTTTAAAATTATGTTACGCAGATATTTAAGGAGGTTGAGCCGTTTTACGAAGATAATGAAAAATAAAGTTTTTTTAATAGATTTTTTTATTACAAAATTTTCTGTAAAAAATCCAAAATCATTAGGAGATTTATAAAGTCAAAATTTAAAAAAAACTTTTACATATTGTAGTCTTATGGAAAATATGTCAATCTAGCATGCAAACGGTACATTTTAATTTTTTGCAAATAACCAAATAATGTCAGCAGTTCCGAAAACTAACTATGTAAAGCATTGATGTCTTACGCATATTTTAATATTTTTTCCAATTTAATTGGGAGACTTTTAATTAATAAAAAAAATAACTAAACCTTAGCATTTTTCGATTATGGACTTTTATTCTTGACAATTTTACTGAATTTTCAACTTTTTAATGATTTGATTTTAATTTTTATTATTTCTAATTTCTTTTTTAAATAATTTACTGCAAATAATATGTAAAATACAAATATTTACATAAATTAATTTTTCTAACCTAACTTTGTACAAATTAAGTAAAATACTGAAATAATTAATAATATTAAAAAAAAATTATTTATTATGACAATAATTTATTGGTATCATCGACTTACACCCTTTTGTAAAAATTTATTATGGAAATGTTCCCATTTAGAATTCTACTTACTTTTGATTGGGACTGTAACGGATCAACCTCCTTAAAGTAGAAATATACATATACTAGCGGCCCGGTCCGGCTTCGCTCGAATTTGTAGATTGCCATCGTTTTTTCGTCGACTTACGTTGCAAAAATAATCTCCACGAAAAGCGCTTAACATAAAAATGGGTATAGTAAGCTATTCTTAAAAGATAGACATATGCCATCGCGGACTTTTCTGTAGACCTATAAAAGAGGAACAATTCTACCATACATTGTTTTGTTATATAAGGGATTAGGCAGCGTTTTCGATGAAAGCTCCCAGTCGGCTTGATTTTACCCGAGTACTTCAACAATCATCGTCATATTTCAACCATTTTACGCAAAACATGAATGAATTTACACATAACCTCTTTCTTGAATCATTACAGCCATTGGTGAAAACCGTATGAAAATCCGTTCGGTAGTTTTTCAGTTTATCGCGTTCTGACAAACAGACGCGGCGGGGGGACTTTGTTTTATAATACGTAGTGATACTGTACTCTACCCTTTCTGCGTATTTGTCGAGAATCCATAATCTCCACTAACTAATTTTCCGATGCCTTACTGTTTTTAACCCGCAAGGACTGATTAATTTGTGCTGTCAATTATTTATTGTATGCATAACTGACCACTATTGTTCATTCGGAATGGTTCATTTAAAAATAATCGAAATGTAAACATTCTGAAAAACATTTAAAGCACTATAAAAAGGACAGTTCAAGGTCGAATCGTGAGAACTATTTTAATGCACTGTTTCAAACATCAAACAATCACATTGGAATTGCAAATAAAAAACGTATTAGTCATATATTCGTGTTACCGAGCGGTGTAGCGTAGTGGTGAGAGCACTAAACTCGCATTCGGGAGGTACCGGGTTCGAATCCCGGCGGGGGCAGATGTGGCTGGAACATTTTCCTGCTGCATCTCGCCGAGAAACGGTAATTCCTGTACCGGCCATCTTGTTGAGGTTTTCCATACGGTTTCCCTCAATAATTCCAGATAAATATCGAGATGGTTCCTTATTCAAGGCCATGGTCGATTACCTGTCAAACTCGTACGCTCTAAATTTGCCTACTTTATCCTAATGTCCTAAAATTTCTTCATTCATTGCTATTAATTATTTGAAGTTTACATAGTAAAATAACGGGAAGTGTGATAGATGGAAAGTTGTAATGGCGTCTGTTATGACATAAAGTCGAGAAACCGACGTTAAACGCATTATTAGTATATTATTATTTCGTGTTTACAATTAATATTAAGGAGGTTAAGCCGTTTTACGAAGATAATGAAAAAAATCTGAAATAAAGTTTTTTTAATAGATTTTTTATGACAAAATTTTCTATAAAAAATTCAAAATCATTAGGAGATTTATAAAGTTAAAAATTAAAAAAAACTTTTACATGTAGTCTTATGGAAAATATGTCAACCTAGCCTGCAAACGGTACATTTTAATTTTTTGCAAATAACCAAATGTCAGCAGTTCCGAAAACTAACTGGGTAAAGCATCGATGTCTTACGCATATTTTAATATTTTTTCCAATTTAATTAGGAGACTTTTAATCAATAAAAAAAATCATTAAACCTTGGCACTTTTCTATTATGGACTTTTATTTTTGACAGTTTTAACAATTTTAACTGAATTTTTTAACTTTTTAATGATTTAATTTTAATTTCTATTACTTTTAATTTCTTTTTTTAATTATTTACTATAAAAAAATATGTAAAATACAGATATTTGCATAAATTTTTTTTCACCTAACTTTGTACAAAAAATTTTAAATTTAGAAATAATTAATTAATATTAAAAAAAAGTATTTATTTATGCTTTTATGGCAATAATATTATTGGTATCATCGACTTAATAACCTTTTGTAAAAATTTATTATGGAAAAGTTCCCATTTAGAATTCGACTTACTTTTGAATGGGACTGTAACGGATCAACCTCCGTAAGTCCAGTTTTCTAGTAACAAACTGTTTGTAATGTGTGTATATGTAACAGCAAAAATTCGCAAAGCTGTAAATACGCCATTTTTGAAGAATTGTTCGCGGACAGTTTAAGTATTTTTTATTTATTTAATTTTTTTATTAAAGAAGGCCAACGTAGGGGCCATAATAGTGATTTGTTTGCTATTTAAATAAATCATTTATTATTGACATCAATTGTTTTCCATTATTAATAATTTATTTTTCTATAAATAAGACTATGCTGCTCTTTTCAAGGAATTAAATTTCGAAATCTATGCATTTGTTTACATAAAATATAATTATTTTTATCGTTTTATAATATGAGCGAGTCGCACAAAAATATAAAGTCAGCATATGCCTGCGATGCGGGCAACCAAACTTACGTGCGATGTATACGGTTTTTTATATCCACGAGGTTATTATGTTTACTTGACTTTTAGCACGAGCTGCTTTCCATGCCTATTGCCTCTACGGCACTAGTTTGTAAAGTAAAGGAAGAGTATTGAGTAATGCGATTTTACCTTTCGAATAGCTATATCTCTCTCAGGTGCCATTTCAATCCATATGAGCGACCGAGAAGCAAATTAAACAAAATAAATTATATATCCTGAGCAGACTCTGAAAAAAACAATTTGTATTATAAATGTTACCGGCCAAACCCGATTTCAGGACAAACTAGTTTGGCCTACTATCCATACTAGGACAAATTAGTATATGTCAAAATTGTTACGGTTCACTTAAAGGAGATTGATGCGTTACAGTCCCAATCAAAAGTAAGTCGAATTCTAAACGGGAACTTTTCCATAATAAATTTTTACAAAAGGTTATAAGACGATGATGCCAATAAATTGTCATAAAGGCATAAATAAATAATTTTTTTTAATATTAAATAATTATTTCAGTATTTTACTTAATGGACGAACTTTTTAATTTTTTGTACAAAGTTACGTTAGAAAAAATAAATTTATGTAATAATCTGTATTTTACATATTTTTTGCAGTAAATTATTAAAATAAAAATTAGAAGTAGGTAATAAAAATTAAAATTAAATAATTAAAAAGTTGAAAATTCAGTAAAATTATCAAGAATAAAAGTCCATATTCGAAAAATGCTAAGGTTTAGTTATTTTTTTTATTGATTAAAAGTCTCTCAATTAAATTGGAAAAAATATTAAAATATGTGTAAGACATCGATGCTTTACATAGTTAGTTTTCGGAACTGCTGACATTATTTGGTTATTTGCAAAAAATAAAAAATGTACTGTTTGCATACTAGGTTGACATATTTTCCATAAGACTACATGTAAAAGTTTTTTTTTAATTTTTAACTTTATAAATCTCTTAATGATTTTGGATTTTATACAGAAAATTTTGTCATAAAAAAAATCTATTAAAAAACTTTATTTCAGATTTGTTTCATTATCTTCGTAAAACGGCTCAACCTCCTTAAATTATCAATTTAAGCAGTAGTTTTAAGTAATTGGCAAAAAGTTGCTCGATTTGAGCTAGTGTTATCTTTAATAGACAATCTACAAATTTGAGCAAAGCAGGCCCGGGCCGCTATTATTAATATTGTTAAGAAACACCCATTGTTACATTGCATATTAGAAAAATTTATTTCTCAAACAATGTCACCATCGGGATACGAACCCCGAATCTTTCCACTATCGCGGCGGACTGAGTTACATTACTCCACAGTGACACAACAAGATCAATTCATCATTCTAATATATAGCAATTTGTAACTGTTTATTTCACATCATGCGAGAGCTAATTTTTATCTTAGGTAACGCTAGATATGAACCTTCACAGAAGTGAGAGTAATAGGTGAATCAAAGGTGAAATATGTTTCATTAATTATTATCAATCTTAAATCACAGACATATTTTCTGTTTTAATAAGACATTTAATGTTGAAACTTATGGCTGAAAACGTTTTCTAAATTTTTATATGTGAATTTTTCATACGATATAGGACGTATAACTATAACAAATAACTTACAGGTGTAGCCACCGTTCGCTACATTGTTAAGAAACACCCATTGTTACAAATTGCTACATATTAGAATGATGAATTGATCTTGTTGTGTCACTGTGGAGTAATGTAACTCAGTCCGCCGCGATAGTGGAAAGATTCGGGGTTCGTATCCCGATGGTGACATTGTTTGAGAAATAAATTTTTCTAATATGCAATGTAACAATGGGTGTTTCTTAACAATGTAGCGAACGGTGGCTACACCTGTAAGTTATTTGTTATAGTTATACGTCCTATATCGTATGAAAAATTCACATATTATTAATATAGATAGTTTTGTTCAGACGATGGCTGCAAAATTTCAGTATAATAAAATCTAAGTGAAATCGCCATCAATTAGTGTTCAACTTGTCGTTAATAATCGATTCAAGGTGAACCGCGTCGTATGTTTACGCGAATGCAATAAAATATATCGCTATGTATAGAGGAAATGATATATCCACGTGCTGTTGTTGTTTTGCGTTCGAGTGTGGGTTTTTGCAAAAAGGGGCGGAGTACCTATACCGGCTCGAACATGTGTATTACATCACACCTGTTTTAAATTTGAGTGCTCCACTGACAGGTGTCGAAAGATAAATGCACGGATAACGAGTGCCGTTTCTCTACGCTACTTGAATAACAATGTGGCACGATAACTTTTTGGTAAAAGTTCAAAAAAACCTTGAAAAGTTTTGCTGACCAATGCTTCACTTTTGTAACACCGATTAAACAAAGAGAAATGGATACGAAACGCGGGAGCCTCACTAACAAACTACAAAATTGAAAATTTTTAATTTTTATACCTTTTAAACCGTCATAGCGTCTAAACTAATCAAAATACGAATTTGCGCGTATAGCTAATCGATTCAGAGTGATTTTTTCTATAGGAATAACCTCAGTAGTAAGTAGTTTGTAAATAATATCTCATAGATTTTTGAGTTTTCTTAAAAACGGAAAAAGTAATAAGGACTCTTCTTACAAAATTGAAAAATGTTTGTGAAATAAATTCGCTCAGCTGTTTCGATTGATGTTGTTCATACTTATAGAAAAAGTCGTTCTGAATCGATTCCGACCTCCACAACCGTGTATCACTTTTGGTTTCATAGAGATATGGACGTTTATTTAAGAGTATTCGTCCCTGCAAAAATATAAGGGTGCAGGGGGTATTTACCCCCTGCACCCTTCATCTCAAATCTTTTCCCCTCGCCTAAAAACGGTTCGCGCTCTCCCGACGCTATTTTTAAAGCTAGAGGGTTCTGGTAAACGCCAAATGAAAGACAAAGAATCAGACTACAGATTCTTCAGGCGAATTTTCCTTAATAAACTTACAACCTTTTGAAAAAAATAATAAGTTACGTAATATTTCACACGTAGACGAAACTGTTTTTCAAAAAATTCGCCTGAAGGATCTGTAGTCTGATTCTTTGTCTTTGATTTGGCGTTTATCAGAACCTTCTAGCTTTAAAAATAGCGTCGGGAGAGCGCGAACCGTTTTTAGGCGAGGGGAAAAGATTTGAGATGAAGGGTGCAGGGGGTGTTTGCAGGGACGAATACTCTTAACATTTCGTGTTTACTGCAATAATATAAGTAACGGAATGTTCCAGCCGCTTTGTGTAATGTTATATGAAACTCAACCAAACACGTTAACAAAAACATTAGATATTACAGCATTAGCTGAAATGCAGACGTTGTTTTTTTTACAGTGGCCTACTTAGATAACATTCACACAAACACAGACACAATAATAATCTCTTAATGCTTGCGCACACGTTGTCCATATAATATACTGGGTGTGAAATAGATTTGTTCCTACAGTCCCAGACATTTGGGAGCGTTCACAAATTACGTGATAGACAAATTTGGCGATTTTTCGACCCCCACTCTTCCCTTGGTGAGATGCCGTGAGATTTTGCTTGACCCCCACTCTGGACGGGGGCGGTGCGGGTGAGACGCGAGTGGAAATGGCTGAGAGATAGACATAGTACTCAATCATGGATCGATTGGACGATTTTTAAGAGTTTATATAATAAAATAATTATTTTTTGCGTATGGAAATGGAGAGCCACAAATTTACATCAAAAGAGCCGCATGCCGACTCCTGGTCTAGTAACATAAATTACTATTTCTCTCATCTCTGTGTGTCAAAAACGATTCTACACCTTGTATACTAAATTAAAGATATTTGATTCTATAATAAAAATTGTTTTTTTAGTCTAATCGCTGTTCACGCGTTTGTACGATATAACCCATTCGTTGCCTTTTTTCTTTTTATATTTATTTACATTTTTTTTTTCTATCTAGATATTTAAGTTTTTAACAGGTCCGTTTCATCGAGAATTTTAAATATGAAAATAACATACAAAGAAATCAGATTTTAGACGGGAGGATAAATCAACTTCCGGGAGGACAATAGATATTTTCATTTTTGATAGATTGCTAGATTCAAAAATGTTCTTGTGTTCACAAAAGAGTGGATGAGATTAAAAATAAAGAGGAAGGATTTCCGAGTTGCAGTACCCATAAATGAGCCAAAAAGTACCCGTTTTTGCTTCAAAAATTTAATAAGATCAGGAACGCAGAAATTATACATCCACAAAATTTCTGATCTATAACGATTTTTATACTATACACATTTGGCTGTTTAAATTTCCTACACTTTTTACTTTTGTCAGTCGTTACCCGTTACCTATACTCTGTAGCCTAAGAAAACAATCGTTCTAAATAAAAAAAAATAAATAAATAA
The DNA here is from genome assembly GCA_963575645.1 of Xanthostigma xanthostigma. Taxonomy (NCBI): domain Eukaryota; kingdom Metazoa; phylum Arthropoda; class Insecta; order Raphidioptera; family Raphidiidae; genus Xanthostigma; species Xanthostigma xanthostigma. Next base: position 8,872,871 of record OY754469.1, on the reverse strand, counting down.
ACTTCTAAACGCATTTCAATGAATCCCATTAGAGTTCTACTTTGATAGTAAACAAAGCGAAAAAAAAAACTATGTGATTCGTCTAGAATTACAGCCAGTACAGTTTGGACGTACGTACATGCAGACCAACCGACAGCTTTTGTTCGCGATTTTCAGTTACAATTTTAGGGGTAATTATCGTTATGTTATAGAACAGAATCTCCTCTTTTAAATAAACTACAATTTTTATCATTTCCTTGCGAAAATCAACCGAGTTATAGCTATTTTGTATGAGCGAAGCTCACCTCTGTTGCGCAAGCGTTAAAACCATAGAGATGTTACAATAGAGTACGCGAGAGAGCAGTTCCTTATCTCTATGGTAACTAATAATGCAAAACAATGCTGATTTGAGTAAACAAATTTCCGTTTTTCTGCAGCGTTCTCTCTCTTAACTGAGGACATTTTCACTTATGGCAAGCATACGCATTAGCGTACTCTAGTTACTTATATCTCTATGGTTAAAACAGTCCATACCATTCGGCTGTGTGTGCGAAACTTCAATTTTTTTTAAACGACCCTGAATATTATTCCGATCATTACATTTTAAGTTTCAAAACGTGCTCTCTGTACAGTTTCAGAATCATCAATCATTTTTTTGATGTGTTTTAAATAAATAAGTCGTATTATTAAATATCCTATCGCGGAACTAATTAAATAATACACGACTTATAAGATTTAAGAGAGTTGGCTGTTGGAAGGTTTCAGTGTTACCACCTGAAAGATATTATGAAGTGTGCGTGATTTATTGAAGGTTAATTGTTTTGTTTTTTCTTTAGAATGCGTTGAAAAAAATACACGGTGTCATTTTTTGGGGTCAAATCCATAATACAGCAACACATTGCATCTATTAATTCGTAAATAACTTTGAACGAATAATAAACGCTAAAATCATGTAAATACAATTTGCAACGGCGGTTTTTTTAAGGGGAATTATAAAACGGTCGAATAAAATAAAATTTGGTGACTGATGATGAGATACTGTTTTAATAACTTGAGATATTAAAATAATAGTTCAGTGACTAAATTACTAAGTGAGCGACTAGAATGCCTTCGGTAATTTAGAAGCAGATATCTTCTTTTGTTTTTACTTTTTATTTTTTTTTTTCACTTTGAGACTACAACTTAAAACTCACATTTTCATAAAGATTGAAAACCACCGCTTTTTTGATAAAGGGGTATGCGAATTGTCTCGCAGTGAAACGGGAAGGGGCAAATGTGAAGTTTTTAAAAAAATAATTCCGGGGTGAACGATAAACGGGTATGCGAATTGTAATTCCGGGTTGAATGATAAAGGGGTATGCGAATTGTCTCGCAGTGAAACGGGAAGGGGCAAATGTGAAGTTTTTAAAAAAACAATTCCGGTGTGAACGATAACGGGGTATGCGTATTAAATAGTTAATTGTTTGAATAGAACTGCGTTTTCTAAAAAATATATATTTAATTGACAGTCAATTAAATATATATTTTTAGAAAACGCAGTTCTATTCAAACAATTAACTATATTAACAACTTAGTAATTTAGTCGCTCACTTAGTAATTTAGTCACCCAACTATTATTTTCTCGTCACGCGCAGTCAGTCGCTCACTTAGTAATACAGTAACCCAAATTGATTATTTTTGTCACCCAAAATTGTAATTTACAGTCACTCGCTTAAATACTTCCCTTTTTTTAACAATGAAACACGTCCCCTTAGCCGACTTCAATCGGCAGTTGAAAGGAAAGAGTGAGACAATCGTTTCTACTCTCTCTGTCAAAGCGTCATACGCACTCTACACGCATGAGCAGTACGTAACATACTAGCCACGGTAACTTTTACATTTAACCATTTTCAAATTCTGAATTAATAAAATCGTCAATAAATGTTAGAACCTGAGATTTTTCACTTCTAACGTCCGAGTATCCTACGCATAATTTTTTTCGAGTATTTTTTATGACTCTTTAACGGGAGAATATCTTTCAGAATTTTTTGTCTGTCCATTTAAAACTTTGACCGAAGAAAGTACGCCTGTCGATAAGCCTATGATTTCGCAGGATTATCGTTGTTATACATATTGCGGACTGACGCTCTTTTTCCTCAGACGCTCTTTGCTTGAGCGCAGTATATACTCGAAAACGAATTTCATCAAACTCGGTGCATTATCAGTTGGCACCTAAACCTTACATATTTTTTACCAGACTTTGCTCGATTCTACCAGAGAAGCGTCAAAAGGCTAGTTTTGAGACATTTTGTATATTTTTTTCGAAAAATATGTGACACCTTTAATTGTCTATACATTGTTTTGTGTATGCAATATTTGCTTTCGTATTTAGGATAAGAATTTTATTTTTGTTATTTTGTCCCAGATACTCGGTAATATTTACAGTTACAATTTATGAGCTTGCAAATACATGTGACAACTTTTTATTTTTAAAAAATAATAGCTCAACAATGTTTTATTTGTGGAATAAGTTTACTTTGACGATTGTACGACGTTGGGATATTTAGAAGTATTTCTTTGGTTAATGGAACGCCTGGTAATTAGACTTTTGAAAAAAAAATAATTATCGATTTTTTTATTGTATTTTAAAACTTTATTATAAATAATATTGATAATCGATGCGAAAAACTTTCAAAAAAACTTTTTTTAAATTAATTATAAGCAATTTAAAATTGAAAAAATATTAAAAAAATCACGTGACTGCAAACGCACTAAAATTGTTTTTGACAGTTGTGACGTCAGAATGGTAAAATGTATATACGCAGTATACTATCAATGGCTTCTACATATTGTGTATTGACTAAAACATTATGACGTCACATTATGTTCGGGAAATGTCGGCGCGTTCTCGGAACTGGGTACAAAAATTTATTTTTAATTTGATATAACTTTTGAATTATAACGAAAATAAAAAAAAGAAAAATAGTTTTGTTATAAAACTTATATACGATCTTTCCATTTATGACAAAAAAAAATTTCATTCAAAAGCCCAATTCGTGAAATATTCAAATAAAATAAACCTTTTTTGGAATTTTACACTTGTGAAGCATAAATTCCCATAGACATCTAAGTAACTAGAGTGCGCTAGTTCGTATGCTTGCCATAACTGAGAGTGTCCTCAGTTGAGAGAGAGAGAGAACGCTGCAGAAAACCCAGAAAAGCAGACACTTGTTTACTCAAATCAGCATTGTTTTGTATCATTAGTTACCATAGAGATAAGGAATTGTTCTCTGAATTGCAGACACTTTCACGGCTCACTCGCGAACTCTAGTCTAATATCTCATATGGTAATTCCTGTACCGGCCATCTTGTTGAGGTTTTCCATGGTTTCCCTCAATAATTTCAGATAAATACCGAGATGGTTAGTTATTCAAAGCCATGGTCGATTACCTGTCAAACTTCTATGATCAAAACTAGCCTACCTAATTCTTTATCCTTATTTCCTAAAAAAAATCCCTTCATTCGCCCATTGCGTCTGTTATTATTATTATTATTATTATTAATTTTATGATTCAACTTATTATGTAACTGGCTCCAAAAATAGTGTTTGCTAAAGTCACTAAATATTGACGTTTTAAACTTCGAGAAAGAACCAGATTTATCCAGAAGTACATCAATCGATAACTTAAAAACAAAACAAAATGTGACATAGTTGCATGTCTATGTTGATTAAACAAAGATGTAATTCAAAGGTCGTTTATATTTGACTATTTCGAAATTTAAAAGATAACATTTTTTTGATAGCATAATCTGTGTAAAAATATTGTTTCCGGGCACACAAGTTACCAATTGAATACCTTAAATAGTAGATATTTTATTAGGTCCTGTATACTTCATACTTCCTAGCGATCAAAAGTATATAAGTATATATGACTAGCGGTCCCGCCCGGTTTCACCCGGGTGCAAAAGAACGAATGGGGAGGGGGGAATTCATCTTAGTTTACCGAGATGAATGTTGTGTCCAAATTTCATGATGATTGGAGTTACTGTTCAAAAGTTTTTGTCGGACGGACAAATTTTGAGATAGGTACATTTTGCAACATTTTTCATTAGGTAATGCTCCGCTCCTATTGGTCGTAGCGTGATATTACATAGCCTATAGCCTTCCTCGATAAATGGGCTATCCAAAAAAAAAAAAAATTTTTCAATTCGAACCAGTAGTTTCTGAGATTAGCGCGTTCAACCAAACAAACAAACTCTTCAGTTTATATATAAGTATAGATATACAGTAGAACCTGGATAAGCAAGAGTTCAAGGGACCGCAATCTCTTTTTCACTTATGGAGGTTTTTCACTAACCCGAGTTTCTAGTTTATACAGGTACAGGAGTGACGTTTTTCACTTATAGAGGTCTATAAAAACGTATACAAAATCAATGTTAGTTAGTTCACCTATTTATGACTCATTCGTATATTTCGTGGAACTGTTAATACGTCCGACTATCGCTTATAGAGGTACAGGCAAGTAGTAGTCTCAGTTATAGAGGCCCATGAGTGAAAAACGTCTTTCTTTTATAGAGGTTTGTTTCTCACTTATACAGATTTTAGAGGGTTGCAAAGACGGTACCCGGCAATTACTCTCACTTAGAGAGTTTTCTTATTCTTAGTGTTTGCTGAAGATGAGAGCATATAGCTTCCGAAATGTACATCCGCTAATAAAACTGTTGTGGTAAGAAGTAACTATTCTATATTTTTTAAGAGTTTTCTCGCTTACCCAGTTCTCACTCACTCAGGTGTGACTGTATATGTTGCAGTCAAAACTCTTAACCAGTCAAAAGTACTATTGACTAGCAAAATCAGTCAAAAGTACTTTTGACTGAACAGGTTGGTCAAAAGTGGTTTTGACTGAAAATTATTGGTTATTAGTACTTTTGACTGCGCGGTTAAAAGTACTTTTGACTGACGCTCTTCGTCAAAAGTAGTTTTAACTGCAATAAAGCATCAGTATAAGAACAAAAATGAGTGACTACGAAAAGAAAGAACGCTTTTTGCAAAGAATTTTAGCGATAGAAGATATGAAAGATAGTCATTTCAATGTGATGACAAAAGAAACATTTGAAAAGTTTGCAATGGATGTGGAAGACGCGAAATTAGATGAAAAGAAAACACCATTACAGTACAGTAGACTAAAACGCTTTAAGAGTATTCGTCCCTGCAAATACCCCCTGCACCCTTCATCTCAAATCTTTTCCCCTCGCCTAAAAACGGTTCGCGCTCTCCCGACGCTATTTTTAAAGCTAGAGGGTTCTGGTAAACGCCAAATGAAAGACAAAGAATCAGACTACAGATCCTTCAGGCGAATTTTTTGAAAAAAAATTCCTGAAAAAACTTACAACCTTTTGAAAAAAATAATAAGTTACGTAATATTTCGCACGTAGGCGAAACTGTTTTTCAAAAAAATCGCCTGAAGGGTCTGTAGTCTGATTCTTTGTCTTTCGTTTGGCGTTTACCAGAACCCTCTAGCTTTAAAAATAGCGTCGGGAGAGCGCGAACCGTTTTTAGGCGAGGGGAAAAGATTTGAGATGAAGGGTGCAGGGGGTGTTTGCAGGGACGAATACTCTTAACATCATTGAAGTTTGTGGTATAAAAAAATTAGTTACAAACACAGAAGTGTATGTTTTCTTTGTATTGATTGTAATGCCGAGTTTTGTTATAAAAATGTATAGGTAGGTACATTTCTGCGTGTTCAACAAAATGCACTGCTGCGATGGTGATGGAAATTTCCAATGACCAAGAAAATCGTCTTGGATAATCTTCAGAATATATTTGTTTTTTTTTAAGCTGCCTTTGTGCGTTCGAACAAATAAAGAAATAGTTACGTATTTCAGTGCAGTGTATTTACATACAGTGCGATCACATATTTACATACGCGATCACGGCGTAATGTCGTGTTAGGCTGATAATTTAGTTGCACAAGAGAATAGTTAAATGTTTAAACAAACCGTGCTTGTATTGTTGACCATCGGAGTCAGTATATTCTTCTTCAAATACTGTAGACATTATTATCTCGTATATATATTTGCATTTAATATTATTATTTATGTATACAAGATGTTTCTTTAAATGAACAAGAAAGTTTTAAAAGCACTTGGGAATAAACAGAGACCATAGGGATGACCATTATTCATATGACGTTCGGCGAATTATTTATTACAAAGGACCCCGCACAAATCTTATTGGATTTGGTTCTCGGTTAAATTGATCGAAAATTCAACGGATCCTACATCTATAATTTCGCTAAACATATCTGTATCGGGTTTTAGGCTATGCCTCCATGGACACTTTTTCTTAGTGACCTTTAAACTATAAAATAAAACCTAACCGAGAACAAAATCCCATTAAGTTTGTGCGCGGTTATTTTCAGTTCACATCTTCTAATCTGAATTTTACAATTTATTTTTTTATAAAAACGGATTTAAAATTAAGTTTAATATTGGGTCGCGATCGGAGAGATACTTTTATGTATAGAACTTATCTGTGAATTATCTACTGTTATAATTTTTTTTAAAAATTAATTAGTTTATAGCTTTATGGCTGTAGAGTTATTTCGTAAAATTCGTAAAAATAGACAAAATAGAATCGGCCACATGTTGACAAAATTCAAGAACTTGAGATTGACAGTTTAACCCTTAAAAATGATTAACTGCTTTAAATTTGTCACGCTAAAGCAATTAAAAAAGGGTTCTAAGAACTATGTATGAATGAGTGACAATTGCAATGTGTTTTGGTATGATTGGTTGAGAGAGAATGACAGTTGAAGGGTTTTTGAATGTGATTGGTTATCGTGGGTGTGTGCGAAAAAGGAATGAATGAATGAAGATTATTTTTTAAGATATTGATAGTAAGTAAGTAAGTGATGTTTGAAATAGTGGGATAGAGTTGGTTGAAGTAAGTTGATGGTTGAGGTTGAAGTTGAAGATTGGAGTCGGAAATGTAAGCTGAGAGTTAAGTGAAATTGTAAATATTGTAAATAAAGTTGCACAAAGTCAAGATTGTTTATTTCAATTTATTTCCATCCTGACAAGAGAAATAAATTAGGGATAAATATACATATATCAATTATTCAGAAGTGGGCTATAATTAAATTCGTTAATTCAGAAGTAGGATGAATTATTGTTATTCTTTAACCATTATCTGAAGTGGGATTAATTGTTTCTGTATCAATTATCAGAAGTGGGATTAATTGTTCTGTACCACTACTAAGACCGGTAGACCAACCGAAGTGATAGTTGATTGGTTGAGTGCAGAGTGGATGATGAATTTTTCATTTTAAATCTAGTGCAGTGAAACAAAATAGGCCAAGAAAATGAAGGTGATTAATTGACCCTAATCATTTCCACAAAATCTTTAAAAGGTACCAATTTGAAGGAACATTTATATATATAAGTATGATACATAATCTGTCAAAATTGCACCTTCGTGCGATGACTGAAACTTGTTAAAAAACGTTGAAAAAAAGTTAAAAAAACTGTTTCATCAGTTTTTTGGCTTGTATATATTGTATTGTAACCGTGGAAAAGTTCTTCTAATTTTCGAATTAGTGGAAACTGAGTTCGTCATTTCACTGGTCTAAAAAGATACTGAGAAATGAAAAAAAAAACTTAATTGGGTACATTACATCATTCTTTGGTCAAAATCAACGCACGTGAATAATTGGACTGGAAGCAGGGGTCGGTCTGGGACCTACAAGACCGTGTAACTAAGAAGAGAAAAATCCGGACCGAACTGGACCGGCCCACGGAGGATCGGCGGCACACCGGGAAAAGTCCCGGTATTCCCTGACACCAGATCGACGCTGACTGGAAGCATTGTTAAGAGCAAAGTAAGCTTAGAAATCAACAGATGCACGTGATTCGAAAAGGCGTACCGACTGCTCGTACATCCCTAAAATTTGGACTGATATTATATAGGTGAAGTATTTATTATTGCATTTGTACATTTATAATATTGTGTTGTATGTTTAAGTAATGTATTTTCTTTGTTTAATCCACGCAATATTAATGAGCAGTCATAAGCAAGCTTGTAGTGAATCATTTATTAAAACAAAGGAACTACATCGTTATCTGTCGACAGTTTACCTTTATCACGGCTATCACTTTGACACCAGTTCCTGTATTTCGTAGACAATGAAATACCGCCGCTAATTTCGTAAATGTTATTAATAGACTCGCGATAACGGCTGCTCCAAAAATACTTCACAGCCCAGTTATATTGGGTCTTCAAATAGGGACTTTCGAACTTTGACAGTTGATGGCGGCCATCTTATTGAAGCTACATCTGTCAAATTGGCTGTCATTTATTCAGTCTGTTTTTGCCAAATCACCATGGATGGATATAGCGTTCAACAACTCGTGCAAATGATAAATTTGTTTATTAAAATGGATGTTCGGTTTTGGCAACGTTCATCGAAAAATCATTTTCAGCGATGAGGTCCATTCCTGAATGAATGAGTACAACAAAATTGTCCTAATTGGGACGGTACCAATCCACATAAGATCCAAGAGCGTCAAATGCATCCCGAAAAAGTCACTGTTTGGTGTGGATTTTGAGTTGGCGGCGTCATCGGTCCATATTTCTTTGAGAACGACGTTGGCCAGGCTATCGCCGTCGACGGTGAGCGCTATAGGTCGATGATTACCAACTTTTTTTTGCCTGAATTGGATGATACGGACACCAACGACGGCGCTACGTGCCACGCAACTCATGCCACATTGGACATTCTGCACGAGCGATTTGAGGGCATGGTCATCTCACGTGTAGGTGATGTGAACTGGCCATCGAGATCGTGCGATTTGACCCACTTAGACTTTTTCTTGTGAATAACGTAGTGGATCACTGACATTTTTCATTTTAAAGAAGATTTTGAAAACATGGAAGTCATGTGTCTGGAAAAAAACAAGAATTAATATCCAATTATTATTTAAAGAGCTATATATTTTTACTAGTGTGACCTGTGCGAATTATTCGCACTAAATAAGTATAATAATTACCACTTTACAAAATTATTTTTTAAATATGATTGCAGGTATTCAATTTGTTTCTAATTTTGCACACTGCTTATAACGTTCTTCTTTTTGTTGTATTACAATATGAAGCTCAGATGACAGATCGAAGAAATATTTTACTAAAATTGTCATATAGAGGCGCAAGTAGCAAAAGCGTTGAGCTAAGCCAGATGGCATCATGCAGCATTGCTGTGACGTTGTTCAGCGTTGCTCGCTGTTTCAAAATTAAAACCGTCAGATGGCAGTATGCAGTATTGTGTCTGTTGTATTACAATATGAAGGTCAGATGACAGATCGAAGTGTTGACGTTGTTTCAAAATTAAAGCCGTCAGATGGCAGACGTTGTTCAGCGTTTCTGTATTTTAATTAATTTACAAAAACAAAAGCAATAATAAATTTTTTAGTTGTCGATGTCAGTAGAGCAAGCAATTATCTGTAAAATGATATATAATTTATGTGGAGAAATTGTGAGGTTTTTTCTAAAAAGGGAGGCAAACATCTTTAACCTTAGCGTATTAATATATATGATGATGAATTGTATCGCATTAGAAACATACAGGCAGTTTGTCATAAAAATGTACTGTTAATAGACCCTTATAAAAAAGTGACAAATAACTGATAATGCCCACACATTGTTTAATTATATTTGTTTAATATGTTTACTTGTTTTTCTTTGTTTTTATGTGAGCGTTTTTGTATTTTCTTTAGCTGTCTGAAGTACTCGTGTGTCACAGTAATTATTATTACTATTTTTGTAAATAATTTACAGTCATTTTTGCTGCTTTCAACATGTCACCCGTATTGACAAAACTGATAAAAAATAGCCGTTTTGATAAATCAATGAAAATGACATTGTCATTTTTAACAATGTTGATTTTTACGATCACTGTGTCTGTTCGTACTCATTGGGTGCGGAACCCTATTGTGCTCATTATTCTGTCTGCTCGTCTGTCTTGGTTTATTATTGATAATTGCGTAACAACAAAACTAAAAGTGATTTAAATTATGCCTAGTTTATATGAGAGGCGTTCAACGCGCGTTAGCCCAACGCGCGTTTACAGTTTCTTTACAATTGTATATAACTGTTTACATGATAACACGCGTTGGTGGCGCGTTGAACGCGCGTTATCATGTAAACAGTTATATACAATTGTAAAGAAGTTGTAAACGCGCGTTGGGCCAACGCGAGTTGAACGCTCTTCATGTGTGCTAGGCCTAAATCAGAAAGGATATATTTTATTTACGTCATAGAAAATTATTTATAATCGATTGTCTTCGAGAAAATTGGTTTGTTTAACCATTCTTATCAACCTATTTAAAATTAAATCCTCATTTAATTGAAAAAAGTAATAAATAACTATCATGAACAGTAAATAAATAATCATTCTATTGGGAAATTGGAAAGCTTGACATGGCAACAATCAGTATATATGTTTTCGGTCTATTTTTGTATCATCGGAAATAACAACAAAATCGATACATATAATCATGATTCTTAATCAAATAACGTATTTCTAGAACATATATTAACAGGGTAAAATAGTGTAATATTATCCGACGCAAGGGAATTGTCAAGATGTTCTGCTCTAGAGCAGGAATGATTTGAACAATATCTATTGGCAGTTAAACCATGACGCTCTCTTATGCCGTCATGCTCCATCTACGCCACCGCTCACGACTCCCTTGTGTGTGTCCGCGCGCGCGTATTCTATACACTCCGTTGCTCCTTTGTGTGAGCTGTGTACTGCGTGTGCCTTTCTATCCGACTATAGTATATACTTGACACGTTCACCCCTTGTATGAACAGTGAACACACTATTTTTCACATCTGTCAGGCGGCTTCCATTTTTTTGACGTGATAAAGTCTTATAAATTGATGAATCACCAATCTTATAAATTGATAAAACACCGGCTGCATGCACGAAAAAGTGTAACGTTCCTAACGCGTAACGTTCCTAACATTCGTAACGCGTAACGTTCCTAACGCGTAACGTTCCGCCTGACCCTGTGCGTGCTTTTTGCTAATTTCTCGCTCAATTTAAGTCAGATCGGTTTGAAACCAGTCTTAAACGAAAGAGGAGAACATTTTACATAGATTTCGTATAACAGAATTTGCCTAAAAAGTTTTTTTATACAAATTTATATAGAAAAATAGCTGTATAAATGCAATGTTGTCTAATGCATGGCGCGACGCGGTCGGTCGTCTTTGTTTGCCGTACATGGAAATTAGAAGAGAACGTATGTCTTGTCTTAACATGAAAACGGCTGCATTTCTAATGTTTAATTCAATTTTTTGACATTAGTATTTTGTGAAATGCAACGCCTTCTAAGTTAAGTATTGGAATAACTAATTATTATTAGAACATAATACTTTGACAGTTGCAAACGTCACTTTTGACATTTCTTATCATTCCGACACCAAGGATAAGCGGATTGAAACCAAATTTTGGGAGGATGTTTGATATGCAAATATGAAGTGGCTTATTGTTTTTGGGGAACATCGGCGCATGCGTAAAAGAATATATCTCTTATAATGATGTTTTATATAATAATAATATAGTTTTTAAAACGGTTTTTACTCTATCTATTTTTACTAGAAATTTTTGTAAATTTTTTGGGGAAAATCGGCGCATGCGCAAAAGAGATACATGCCATAGTTGTTTTTTATATAATAATAGTATACTTTTTATAGTGTTTTATTATTCTACTTAATAAAATTTACCTAAATTTGAAGCGAAAGATGCAATATCATAGATTCGAATTATTATAATTATTATATAAATTTAGGTTATGTATTACGGAATACGTTATCACGTAAAACTATCGTCCGTAAACCGACTTTACAGACAACCAATTTTTCTTAAGTAAAACTTCTTTACGCACGCTTGACTTGGGGAATAAGCTAGTGAATGCGCGACGAGAGATTTACGGAAAGTGTGATCAGGCGAGGCGAACGGAAGTTGAGAGGGATGAAGATAGAAAGAGGATGACAAATACTTCACTGGCTTCATCAGGTGGCCGAAAATATAAGCAGTACTAACAATAGAATGACGCATACTTTACTTGCCAGTGGCGCTATCGGGTGACAAGAAAGTTTTGTAAACCTACTTTAAATAATATTTCATAAAGATTTGCGCTTCAAATCCAACGAGAGCTAAGTAATTGCAATGCATTACTTTTGTTTTCATTATCTTTATGTTTATATTTTTTTCTTCTTACATTAGGCTGTTAATTTCGTTCTTGAACAATTTTATAAATCAATATTTTGTTCAATGCATTAAATATTCTACGTTTAAAGTGAATAAAATTGTAAATTCATTTTAAAGTTCATATTTTGTGAATTTTCGGGTGAATAATAACAAATTATGGCAGGAAGAAGTTTTTCTTCAGTCGTGTGGTCTAAAGCACACTCGTTTTTTTTTATTTTGATAACGTGCTCAGCGACAAAAGTGTGATTGTGTTGACAAATTTAATTATTATTGGTTCGGATTTAAATTTCCCATATGTAATAATTATTGTTTTAATGAGAGTAATATTTTAAGAACAATAATTGTTAGACGTAATAAAAAATTATCATTTATACAGCCCCTAACAAGGACATTGTGATATAAGAGAACAGAATTGACAAAACAATTTGGACAAATAAGTATTTTATTTACGGACTCTGTTTTGTCGATTCGTTCCCTTGTATCACGACGTCCTTGTTAGGGGCTGTACAAATGATAACTTTTGATTCGGGCGTCCAATTTGCGACAACAATGCCCTCGATGTACGTTTCTGGTGCAACATTTTAATAAATTGCATCATTAATTGATCCGGAATGATTGTTTCATTTAAAAACAAAATAATATACATTTAGATTGAATTAATCACTAGTTTATCAATACTATGTACATTGATAAACAACATAAACTATAAAATAAAATAAACAATAATTTAATAAAACAAAGTAAACCGACAACCCTTTGTTTTAAAATAATCGTGGATTTTGAATAGACTTGCATTGAAATTGATAAATAACTGCATTTTAAATGCATGATAGATTGAATGCCAGAATTGTAGTATAGTACGCGCCACGAATCTGAAAGGCTCGGAAGTTAGATGCGAATGAAGGCTTGCGCTTGTAAAGTCTGTTGGAAAACTACAAACTCGCAACTCAACAAAACTAACATAGCAATAACGACTTGACAATAGCGTACTCGACTGTACTTTAAAGCAGGAAAGCGACAAGTGACAAAGGCAACGAGCGATCACGGCCAATCACAGACGAGCGCACGTTTCGTGCAGGCAGGTAGCTGGGAGGTGGTGGGAGTATCAACGGCTCTAAAATGTGTCTTTGCAACGCTGTTTGTGACTAACTTCCGAACCTTTTAGATACGTGGCGCTTACTGTACGGAATAAAATTGCCAACATGGTGAGCAGAATTTACTCGACATTACCAAAGTATTAATTATTTTTCGTACTGAAAAAGCAAAGATTGGGTATCGTTTATTTTTTTTTCGGGGTACTCCAGGGTTTAACTCTTTTAAAGAAGGCTCTAGTTTCCGCCTAAATCGATCCTAATGCGAACGAAGCTTTGAGCAATTAGCAAAAGTTTCAGATATTGTGGTCTTGATGTCAATTCGTATTTATTTTTATTTAAAAAAAAATTCACGTTGTACTTCGTTATGGTTGCTATGCCCGCCGAAACGTTAATAATTTTAATGCAGTGAGGACTTTGATTTGAACTTTTGTACCGCGTTTTCTCTCAGTGCCGTAATATAGTACAAGATCCCGATTTGGCTCGATCTTCAGCCATCGAGTTTTCTAATGAAAGTTTAATTTTGATAATATGTATTAATAAAGAAAAAAATAATTTGGTTAACATTCAATTTATTGGCGCAGCTCTTTTTTAATAAAAAATTAAAGTTGTTAATTTTATTTCTGAAATGTAGTTATCGAGTTTTCAGATAAATTTATTACCAATCGAAAGTAAAATATGTACCTATATAAAATGCCAAAGTTTGGTCGACATTTTGATTCCTGGCATAAAACCTGTAGACAAGCACCTTCGAATTAGTATTTTGCAGTTATAGGGTTTTCTATATTGTCATATATGAAAATGTAGATAATTTTATTGCGAACACGTGGAACATATTATATTATGTAGGTAATTATGGCAAAGAATAACAAATAGGTATTTTACAAATAAATAAAATTGTCGACCAATTTTTCTCAGACCATATATTGACAAAAAATAATAAAAATACAAATCAATATAACACAAAATGACGTTTCGATCCGGATTTGGATCTTCTTCAGATATTTTTAAATATTTCTGAAGAAGTTCCAAGTCCGGATCGAAACATCATCTTGTGTTATATTGATTTGTATTTTTATTATTTTTTGTCAATATATGGTCTGAGAAAAATTGGTCGACAATTTTATTTATTTGAAGAGTTCTATTTAGATCTTAATCAAAGATTTGAATAACAAATATAATATGCCAGAAATTGAATGTCAACCAAATACATTTTTCTTTCGTTAGAAAACTCGATGGCTGAAGGTCGAGCCAAATCGGGATCTTGGACTATAATTTATCTGGCTGTTTGATTATATTATTCGATATTTAACTATGATTAGTATATTTGTCTTGATATTAAAATGCTTGTTTAAATTTATTATTTTATTTAATCGTTACATTTGTTATAAACAATGCATGTTTTTATAAATAAGCGTCTAAAATTAGTGTTCTCGTGAAACGAAAAATATTTACCATTTTGTCTAGATTTGCAAACAGATGTTATTTTGTTTAACATCTCTATAACGTGCATTTTTTATAACAGTAGATATAATACAGTGTGACGCAACAGTTACAGGAGCCTGCGGAGAACTGTCGAATCATTCTCAGTTCCGGAACTGGTTTCGATATTTGACTCTCAGTTCCAATTCGAGAAAAGTCTACAAAAATATACCACATGTACAAGTAACATGTACTTTTTTTTTAATCGAAATACGTGTATATATTGATATAGAAAACGTTGAAATTTCTAGTTACAATGAGTATAAGCATAGGAGCCTTTGACTAAAATAAAATCGTGGGAGACATTTAGTAGAAAACTTTCATTTACTTGAGATTGGAAATCATATTTAGCTTTCGACTGTCTTCTTCGACCATAATGTAACATGCTCCCCACGATTTTATTTTAGTTAGTTATGGTGACTCATATTTATTTTTTTAGTTTTTAGTACACTATCGATTGTACAATAATACCTCTTTTTATTTAGTAGTTACACTGTACAGTGTTTTCCACAAGAATGAAATAATCTTTAAGATCTTTGAATAAAATATTACCTATTTACTAAATTGTATTTATTTTCCGGAAATTATTTTCGTTTCTCCAATTCTAACCCATTCACGACAAGTTTTCTATATAGTTAAAGGATGGTGACAGAAATGGTCAAGGAGCACTTGGTGGCAGAAACGCTCTCTTTCGTGTATAGTCTGAGTACCCCTCTATAAATCCGCTTAGTGGAGTAGGGATCTAGCGCGCTGCGATACGACGCTGGGGCACTTAAAAAAGAAAACGACGAAAGTCAAAATTCTTCTACAAAATGGCAGAAAATGACTGGGGAGCATCTCCTAGTTGCAGAAAAAATATTTTCTGCCAATTTACTCCCTGCAGACACTTTCAAAATCCTTTCAAATATTCATCTCGGTAAATTAATTAAATAAGGTATACTTCATAAATAAAATTATCGACCAATTTTTCAGACAATATATTTTGTTAATATATTGTCTGAAAAATTGGTCGATGATTTTATTTATTGAAGAGTTCTAATCAGACGTTAATCAAAGATTTTAAATAAGGTATAAGCTATTTTAGTAATTTAAGGCATTTTTTCTTCTATGATAAATAGACGGAATCTGGACCCAATTTAAGGTAGAGGGGATCAAAAATTTCAAAGTTGGTAAAAAAAGGGTTAGTTTAAAAAAATTTCTGCCGCTTCGTTTTTAGGTTTTGTTAAAGCCAAATGATCGGGAAATAGTAGCGGCAGACATTTTTGACCAATTGCACCCTCCCCTGTGATCATAATTCCACTTTCTTAAAAGTGGTTATATTGGGGAGAGTGCATAATTGGTCAAAAAATTCTGCCGCCGGTATTTCCCGGTCATTTGGCTCTAACAGAACCTAAAAACGAAGCGGCAGAATTTTTTTTGAATTTTAAATCTTTTTTACCACCTTTGAAATTTTTAGTCCCTCCTACCTTAAAAATGGGTCCAGATTCCGCCTATATATCATAGAAGAAAAAATGCCCTAAATTACTTAAGTAACTTATGTACCAAGCGGCTGAAGGTTGGGACGACATCGTTATTTTATGCGTCAGCTCCCTAATTAGGTACAGGGAAGCAAATGGGTTAAAATACACAAATTATAAAAGATTTCAAACAACAACCATCTGCTGTTGTTTACACATTTCTCGCCCACGGCCATCCTTGACACCAGAGCTTTGTGCGTCTCTTTCTAATGCATACGCTTCCGACCAACAACGCGATGCCTGGCTCACTCAGCTCTAACGCCTTTTGCTGAAATGTCTAAAAGCTCTTTGCGTGTTATAAATATTCCCCAAGAAAGAAAATTCCATTTAGTAAATAGTAGTGAACAAGCCGGCTGATTACAAAATAACACCTGTATTTCTTCTTTATTTGTAACTACCGTAACGGACATTCCCTTATTTTGCTCCAAATACCCATAGTGAATATGAGCAGTTCCGGATTAATCATTAGGCAACTGCCTAGGGGCCCCACATCGACTAGGAGCCCGTACACGCACCAAGAAAAAAAAACTGTTCATTACTACTAATATATAAAGCTGAAGAGTTTGTTTGTTTGAACGCGCTAATCTCAGAAACTACTTACTGGTTCAAATTGAAAAAAAATAATTTTGTTGGATAGGTAGCCCATTTATCGAGGAAGGCTATAGGCTATATAATATCACGCTACGACCATTAGGAGCGGAGCATTAATGAAAAATGTTACAAAATGTATCTCAAAAATAAGTTTCTATTCAGGTGAAATGCACTAACTAAATATACTCATATTAGCGTTCTGAGTACACAACCCCGGCCGGCTCAATCGGTAGAGCATGCGACTGTCAATATCAGGGTCGTGGGTTCGAGCCCCACGTTGGGCGAATATATTTTTATTTTTTTTTTTTATTTTCTACATTGCTTTCTTCTAAGGCTTACATTTAATTTTATTTAATTAATTAAAAAAAAATTATTAGTTAAAAAAAGTATAAATACTGCTTTTTATCGATAAAAACTTTTGAACGGTAACTCCGATCATCATGAAATTTGGACACAACATTCATCTCGGTAAATTAAGATGAATGTGTGTTCTCATGTTCATCCCTTCCCCATTCGTTCTTTTACACCCGGGTGAAACCGGATGGGATCGCTAGTAAGACCATAAACAAATACTACACCCTGTTTTTAAAGTTGGAAAACTTGCCTACAGAGATATGATGCGTAGTTTGTTTCGTTATGAACTTAGCAACGTAAAACGAATGCAAATTGCATAGTTTAATCAAGTGCATTTTTCAAGACTGCAGTCTGCACCAGAGAGATCGTTTCAAGGTTACATAACGCATTAATTCTGAATATAAATGTATTTTGTCTGCGTAACTTGTTTGCTGATTGATGGGCTTATAAATGCACGGTGGCAGATTAATGAATTTTTGTCACATGCAAATGAAGCGATAAAAATAACTCAAATTTGCAACATATTACCTATGTATCTACATTCAATCCTAGAAGCATTAGAAATGAAAATAGCTAAAAAAACTTTATTAAAAATGCGATTTGCAGTCGGACCAAAGCCGGAACGGTCAGCTAGTTGTTATAATATTGTATTGTTGTCGGAACTCGGAACTACATACCTATGCAAAATTTTAACTCAATCGGATAACGGGAACAATCCTAGAATCATTAGAAATGAAAATAGGTAAAAAACTTTATTAAAATGCGATTTGCAGCCGGACCAAAGCCGGAACGGTCAGCTAGTTGTTATAATATTGTATTGTTGTAGGAACTACATACCTATGCAAAATTTTAACTCAATCGGATAACGCGAACAATCCTAGAATCATTAGAAATGAAAATAAGTAAAAAAACTTTATTAAAAATGCGATTTGCAGCCGGACCAAAGCCGGAACGATCAGTTAGTTATTATAATATTGTATTGTTGTCGGAACTACATACCTATGCAAAATTTCAACTCAATCGGATAACGGGGACTAGTTGAAAAAGCTGTCCCAAGATTTAAAACAAAGATACAAAGAAATATACGGAGTCAAGCTAAATAAAGGCGTTTAAAAATATTGGTTTCGCGGTTGTGCATATTTTTTTCGAAATTCTCGTCCTATATAGTGTGTTCAACGAAAGTGGTAACGGTGAATAATTCGTGTATCCTAACTATAGATACAAAAAAAAAGTTAATTAAATAGTTTTTTGTTCAGTACTATCGGAAACTGCTGGAGTATATTTTTTTGTACTCAACCGGAAGTCTACATGCATTTTTTTCATTTTCGAATTCTTCATTTTTTCTCTATAATTTCATAGTAATAATTATTATTAATAATTTACAGATGTGTGGAGTGCTATGAAAAATAATTTAATAAATTTTTTTCGAATATTTTCTTATGTAACCTTATGTGAATTTAAGGAGAAAAAAATTGTGATTTCATAAATGTAAAAAAATATATGTCGCTATTAATTGAAAAAAAAAATACGCATGTACTTCCGGTTAACTTTGAAGGGCAAAAAAATATACCTCAGCAGTTAGTGTCTTTTTGTGTGTCATTATTTAATATGGTTGCACAAAAAATATTCCATGTGTCTTCCTCGCTGTTCTATATTTTCTTATTCGCGTGGAACTAATTTATTGTAAAATTCAAATTGTATTTTAATCTAAATGAAATTAAGGCAGAGATATAATATTTGTACAGCAGGCTGTTTAGTGCTTCAAAGTTTTTCCACTTGTCGGTTGTAGCTCAAACGGATTGCCGTTTGCCATTTTCCAAGGTTGTTTTTTTTTCTTTTTTTATTTATATTTATATTTTTTTTTTTTTGAGATAATAAAACTGTAAATATTTTACACATTGCAGATAATTCTGATATTTTTTGTACAGAATAGGTTATAAAACGTACTAGATGATCTTTGACGGTTCAAGTTTTATGTGTGATTTCTAAACATTTGTCGTCAAATACGATAAAAATGTTTATTACAGTGTTTTGTGAGGAAATTTATTAAAAAAAATTGATATTATTTTTTTAAAGATAATTTGACTTCTTGGAATAACTGATTAATTATTCATAGTTTCGGATTATTGTGTCTGTACTGTACCTACTGCGTTTTCGGCGTAATATACAGTCACTACCAAAAAGCTTATAGTTTTACACCCAACATGATATTAGAAAATACAGTGTAAACTCCATTTAACGTCACTCGATGTAACGACAAACTCTTTAAACGTCGAAGTTTGGTTTACCTTGTTGCTCATACAAATGATACACTCTAAATAACGACACACTCATGCCATTACATATTTTTAAAATTGCTAGATCCTTAAGGTAGTACGAGCACCAAGGCAATTTTAAATAAAAGGCTTGATTTTTTTTTTTATATGAAGTTGGACTAAGTCTAAACCAATTCTGAAAATTTTAGGGGGGGTTGCCCGATTATTTAAATAAATAAATGACTTCAAAAGTAGGCATATATAACATTGGCTTTATGATAAAACGGTAGATGGATGATATGTTTTCATTGATTTCTCAATAACTAGTCGATGGAAATTAAAAAAAAAGTATTTAAATTAAAGTTAAAAACCTTAATAAATTATTGAAAACAAAAAAGAAACCATTTGTGCTCGACTAATTAAAAAGATATTTAATTAAAAAGAATAAATATCTTTTTAATTAGTCAGCCACAACGGGTTTTTTTTGTTTTCAATAATTTATTAAGGTTTTAACTTTAATTTAAATAGTTTTTTTTTTAATTTCCACCGACTAGTTTTTGATAAATGAATGAAAACATATCATCCATCTACCGAAATATATAAAAAAATCAAGCCTTTTATTTAAAGTTGCCTTGGTGCTCGTACTACCTTAAACTCAAGATAATTTACCTTTTTGTTACCTTCATATATGAAAATTGATTTAATCTAAATAAAGATTTTAATTTAGTATGTGCTTTAGTTTTTAATTTAGACTCTGGCCCGCTAACACACCTTAAATCTTATAAATGGCCCTGTAGACACCCCTGCTTCTGACACCCCTGCTTCAAATGACCAAAGCTTGAAATAAACAATGTTCCCCCACATTGACAATGCACAACGTGATTGTAACTGCAGTTCCGATTGAAATTATTATTAATTTCACGTTGGGGGCGTTTATTGATTGCGTCGTTTAATTTCCGCGTTACATTACACTTGTGATGAGACCCCGCCCCCCAACCCACCGAAGCTCTGATTACATGTTGGGTGTGTGCTTTTTGCACATGTGCATATGACTCCCAATCATTTTTGCTCAGCGTTCAATTTTCTGATATTGTGCCATTCCGACTTCGCAATTAAGTCAAAATTTGCTTTTCAAAATGTTACAATATTTTTTTCGTTTTGAGCACCCTTGAATTAAAAAAAGAGTTTTTTGGAAAAAGTCTGTGCGTCTGTTTGAACACGATACAGGTCAAACGGATGAACGGATTGAAACCAAATTTTGGGAGGGTATTTGATATGCAAATATGGAGAGACCGGTATAATTCAGAATTCATTATCACATCATATCGGTTTTTAGTTTCGAAAACTGTTGTTCAGTATGTAGAACAAGACTTCAAAATGTTTGATTGATAGTTTCGATTGATAAAATGTGGTCGGCAGACATTATTCATGTATTGTAGTCAATGTGTTTTAAAATATATTTTATATATGCAAATTGGTCAAACATCTGTATATCGTGTCGTCTGAGTACATGCTTACGAGGTGTTATAAAAAATTGAATTGGTTGAAACAAGTATAGAAAAAAATGTAATACAAAATTTTATTATTATATTTGAACAGTCAAACAGTTCCGAAGATGTCTTTTCTTTTGACAGAGAGCACTTGGTGGCAGAAAAGCTCTCTTTCGTGTAGTCTGAGCACCCCTCTACAAATCCGCTTAGTGGACTAGGGGTCTAGCGCGTTGCAATACGACACTGAGGCACTTAAAAAAAGCGAGTGTCCTTTAGACCACACGACTGAAGTAAAACTTCTTCCTGCCATAATTATTTTAAATATATTTATTAAGAATAATGCGTAAATACCTCAAATTTGCTCATGTTAAATTCATAAACGAACAATAATATGCAGTCGGTTCGTCTCAAAGTTTATCGAACAGAATATAACCTCACTCTGTAGCACATATCTACAAAGACGAAATGTTTAAAATATAATTTTTGATTAATTAATAGGCAAAATATGTATATACCTATATTTATTAGCATAATTTATAATAGATATATACATTTAAAAGGATTTATTAACTAACCTACATTATTTCCCGTTACAAAATGCAGCAAAATTCGATGAAATGTATTTTTGATACAAAAAAATGCTTGTTTTTATTTTAAACATCAAATAGTTGTATTAATGCTCCGTCTTTGTCGCACTCACTAAATTATATCTCCCTCTCAACTTAATGCTCCGTCTTTGTCGCACTCACTAACTTATATCTCCCTCTCAACTCCTTTCGCCTCGAACGATCACGCACCGTCGCGATCTTAGAGAAAGATAGATTAATTATTACTACATCTATGGTCGCGATGATGCATTTCCGTAAACGATTTCGTCAGGCATCGTGATGATGCACTTCCGTAAACGATTTCGTCAGGAATTTACCAGCTTACTCCCCAAGTCAAGCGTGCCTAAAGAAGTTTTACTTCAAAAACGGAAAAATTCAAAATTCCTCTACAAAATGGCAGAAAATGACTGAACAGCATCTGGGGGACCGGTAAATTTTTAAGTTCCAGACCGACCCTGTTTCATTCCCAATCCAATCGTGCGTCTGTCTAACTTTTTTGTCGTCCCGTGTATATTTACAACATAATTATTTTTCGTCTGGCATTACAATGATTGACAGCAGTGCAAATGTGCGGTTGTGTAATGTTGGAACAAGGAAATATTTAAAGTCGTAGGTCTGTACAAAAGGTGAATGTACTCTGAATATATAACAGTTATACACACTCCGTGCGTGAGTGGTTGTGTAGGAGTCAGACTTGAAAAAAAAAATTGAGAACACGGTAAAGAGACATCGGTCACTAAACTGGACCGATGGATCGATTACCGATATTAACTGAGATTATAACGCGCCGATAATGAATCCAAACTAAAAGTAATCGACCGGAATAGTATATTACATCCCTGCGCGCCATGATGCCCTCGACTTCGTCTCGGGCTCATGACGCGCAGGGCCGAGATTTCAACTTTTAAGGCCCGTGTGGTGTATACGATTTTTCTTCATATCCGCTCGAAAGTACGTACTTTCGTCAGCAGGGACGAAAGATTGACATTTACTCCCAGTGAGAACGGCGGCAGGAAAAAATTTCTCATGCGTATTTATACTCTGACTAGGGTTACCGCTGTCATTTAATATAATAAATAACGGAGTAAATGTCAAACTTTCGTCCCTGCTATAAGGGACGAAAGTACGTACTTTCGATCGAGGTATGAAGAAAAAGTGTTTTTTTTTTCGGCGCGACTTTTTTTGCGTCGCAGAAAGAGTAACCTTTTATTGGCGCCAAGAAAGACCTTGGTGGTACTGGTGTGAGATTCCCTGGAGGATACTCACTAAAACCCCTCCTCTATCTACGCCGTTTGCCCCATCACACGGTATCGCATAGCATGTCGACATCTCCCAATTTTAGGTCTTACAGTTAGGCGTGACTTGAGAGTAATCTTTTTTTGGACGGAAGTAACGCTCAGGAAAGTCTATCCCAATGTGAAAAAAGGGGCCAAGTTCTCGTCAAAACTTTGTTTTGTGTATAAATGCCAAGTTCCTTGCCTACACCGTTTTTAGCAGTGTTTTGATTTTGCTGGCTTTACTTGGCAAGTTTTCATTAAAGAAACGAACAATATTGAAACCTTTAAAAACTTGCCAAGTTATTGGGTAGCGAAATTACCTTGGTTCCCGGTTTATTGGCGATTTCTCGAGATGCAGAAATATTGACCCGTGTAATGTGATGAGTACCTGGGTGACCGAGCTTTGCTCGGAAAGTTAAATAAAATACTGATATGCTGATATCGCCAAAACTTTGAGAACCGTAGGTTCTCTGTCGCTTCCCTTTGCGGAGCCTACGTCTCCACCTTTGTTACAGTCTTACCCCGCTCGGTTGTAAACGACACTAGTCGAGCCTTCGGCTCTCCAAGTAAGAACCGTAGGTTCTCTGGGGAAGCTTCGCTTCCTTTTGTGGAGCAATAAGATAATATTGCTGAAACAGTTTGACTCCTTTGTGGAGAGGATTGTCGACCCTTATGGCAATCCGGTACTTGTAAAACTGATTCGCCGTCATCTTGATCTATGATATTGCATCTTTCGCTTCAAATTTAGGTTAAAAATTTACTTATTAAAATTACTCACCTATAATAATAATTGTTTTTAACTTTCTTTCAAATACGTATTTATTTTAAGTCTCACTTGGATAGTAATTAAAGATTAACTGTCATAATATTTTAAAAACAATTGTTTCATTGTATAAAATTCCAAAACCTACTTACAATATTTAAGTATTTTCATACGTCAAAAAACTGATTTTTATAATGATAAAATTTGTAAGAAAACGATTTTTTCGAGAGATGAGATCTAGCTAAAACGATTTTTTGCCCCCCAAAATCCCTTTTCAGTAAATTTCATCCAAATCGTTAGGGCCGTTTTCGAGAAAATATTTAGGGACATAGGTACATAGGTAGATATATAGGTAGATACAAGATTAGCTCGTTTAATTATAGAGGGATTCGGTTCTCTTAGAGGGGAGAAAGTCGCGCTATTTTATGCAAACGATTGATACTCTGCATCGGGAGAGGTGTGTTTTGTTATATTGTCAGTTCAGATAAACTTGCATGCTTGAAGGCACATTATCGAGGCCACGCCAGGGCGATGTCATGGCGTTGGGATTACAATAACAGACGCCCTGACGCATTCGTGTACACTGCAAGCGGTTTGGGTCGACCGGGTCAAATGTGCTTCAAATCAAGACGCTCTGATGCTGTTCGTGTCAGCTGATCCACTTCTATAGTATGTTCTTGAAGTCGTCTGCTAATTCTACTGCTAGTGTTATCTTATAGTCAGAGGGCTACTGACCTTTTTGGAAGCCTTTTAGGCATGGATGTGACATCTATCTTTATATATAAAAATTAAGTGTCACATGTTTGTCCGCGATGAACTCTTAAACCACTGAACCGATTTAAAATTTGATTTGCACACCGTGTGCAATTCGACCCAACTTGAAAGATAGGATAGCTTACATTTCAATTTATAGTCGCAATATTATTTTATTGCAAATTATTTGTCTATTCCTTGACAGTCATAATACAACCATATAAGATGGCGATCCTGTTGACTGGATTGAGTGAATATTCAATAGATGGCGCAACGAACTTAACAACCATATAAGATAGCGATCCTGTTGACTGGATTGAGTGAATATTCAATAGATGGCGCAACGAACTTAACAACCATATAAGATAGCGATACCTGTTGACTGGATTGAGTGAATATTCAATAGATGGCGCAACGAACTTAACAACCATATATCTAGATCGAGGATGTAAAAAAATTGAATATCGTTTAAAACTGCTCGGCACGACGGCGCAGCCGGAGTGCTCGAAATAGAGCAAGTGTTTTAAAGACCAGTTATCCACGAATACTTTACGCTATTTTTTTTCGAGCACGACGGCGCAGCCGGAGTGCTCGACATACACACATATACGCCCATGTATATTTTAAAATAGCTATCAATTAATAAAATAGATAAATAGATAGATGTTCCAATTAAATTGTTTTATTATTTCACTTTATACGTAGCGAAGCACGTACAGGGCCGCTTGTACTAATATATAAAGCAGAAGAGTTTGTTTGTTTGTTTGAACGCGCTAATCTCAGGAACTACTGGTTCGAATTGAAAAAAAAAAATTTTTGTTGGATTGCCCATTTATCGAGGAAGGCTGTAGGCTATTTAATATCACGCTACGACTAATAGGAGCGGAAAATCAATGAAAAATGTTGCAGAATATCAGTCAAAATTTTTCACAATATACTTATATTCAGGTGAAATGCCCTAACTGAATATCCCAATATTAACGGCACATGTACAGTAGCTCGAGCCCCACCTTGGACGAATATGTTTTTAATGTTTTTTTTTTAATTTTCTACATTGTTTTCTTCTAAGGCTATCATTTAAATTTATTTTAGTTTTATTTACGACTAATTAAAATTAAATAAATCTAAATAATAGCTCATTTGAAAACTATTACAGTACCTATATATAAAAATAATTTTCCTACAGTGTTTTCAATTAAATATTTATTATATTTTATTAATTATACAGTAATTATTGAATGAAAAGAAATAATTATTACTTGAAAAAAATATTTTCATCAAAAATGAAGGTTTGAGTTTAAAATAAGTAATAAAGCAGGGAACTGCCGAAAACTGCAAAAAATTTAAACCCAACATTCATCTCGGTAAACTAAGATGAATGTGCTTACTCATGTCCCTCCCTTCCCCATTCGTTCTTTTGCACCCGGGTGAAACCGGACGGGACCGCTAGTACTTTATAGTGTAGTTTAATCAGTGCATCAGTCGCCAAGCCCAGTCGTTTTTAGGGGCAATCCAACTCCTAAATGTGCAGTAGTAGTGCTGAAAACGTCAACTCATTTTGATGAAACCGAGATTCGCACAGTGTTTCAAATACACCTTTTCTAAACTGTGTTTAAAAAGACAGCACAAAATTCCGGTCGGAACACCTCGGCAGACTGCTTTGAATATCTCTTATCTAACCCCTTCAAGACACCTGAGAATTTTTCTAGAGCACTGTGCAAGAGAGAATTGATTTTTGGAAACAATGCATGTATAATATTTCCACAATGATAATAATAATAATAATACGTTTAACGTCCGTTCCTCGACTTTATGTCATAACAGACGCCATTCGAACCATTACTATTTTCTACATTTTTCAACTTCCACTTAATAGCAATGGGTGAATGAAGGAATTTTAGGACATTGGGATAAGGCAGGCAAATTTTGAGCATAGGAGTTTGCAAGACCTTGAATAAGGAACCATCTCGATATTTATCTGGAATTATTGAGGGAAACCATGGAAGACCTCAACAAGATGGCCGGTACAGGAATTACTGTTTCTCGGCGAGAGACAGCAGGAGAAAGTCCCAGTCATAACTGCTCCCGCCGGGATTCGAACCCGGTACCTACCGATTGCGATTCTAGTACTCTCGCCACTACGCCACCTCGCTCGGTAACAGATGCAAAAAAAAACTAGCTCCGACATTTTACGTTTCTGATCAGAATTTTCAATAATTAGCGTATAAAGAGTTTTAAATCAGTCAAATTTGCACAAATATTAAGTCATATCGATTTTTACTAATTTTATCGTTGTTGATGTGTTTTTGTTAAATTTGATCTAAAAATAAACTGAACTCTGTACGTCCTTTTCTGACAGTGAGATCATATTATTGAAACAAGTGATTTTTTTATGTAAACTTATTATTATTTTTTTGCATGTTTTGCAACCTTCGGACTGACGGAATGCCTATAATCACATCGATATAAAGGACGTTCGATTATATCATCAAACTTTGATTTCATAAAATTGTTATTTTTTTGTTTTCTGCGAAATCATTGTCTCCTACGAACTTAATGGAGAACAGTGTAATTGGTCAGCGTGTTGATCTTTGGATCAAGGCGTCGTGGGTTCGAATGCCATCTCTTCTCATGGATATTTCGTGATGTCGTTTAAACCCAGCTTTACATAAATACAATAATAAGAAACTTTCAAAATATCGCAAACATACAGATAGCAAAATAATAGTATTACATATGAAATTAATCCACCCAGTGCAGTTCTGGTGAATTTTTATGATTATTTTCATGTTTTCCATTCCAGATGGAATAACATCAATGCTTTTATGCATATGCGGTATTTAATAAAAATGAAGTGTCTGTTTGTAATGTCAAAATAACAGCTTTTTACTAAATGCATATGAAAATATAATACGCGCCACGAATCTAAAGGGCTCGGAAGTTAGTTGCGAATGCGGGCTTGCTCTTGTACAGTCTGTTGAAAAACTACAATCTCGCAACTCACAAAAACTAAATTAACCATAACAACCTGACAATAGCGTACTCGACTGTACTTTAAGGCAGGAAAGCGACTAGTGACAAAGGCAACATCACGGCCAATCACCGACGAGCGCACGTTCCGTGCAGGTAGCTGAGAGGTGGTGGGAGTTTCGACGGCTCTAAAATGTGCCTTTACGACGCTGTTTGTGACTAACTTCCGAACCTTTTAGAACCGTGGCGCGTATTATATATACGGTACTTAAAACAAAAAAAAAATAATTTTTGTCTGTCTGTTCCGGCTAATTTCCTAAACGACTGGACCGATTTTCACTGGACTTTCATTGGCAGGTAGGTGATGTTATAAGGAGTAAATTAGGCTATAAAAATAATAGGGAAGTCTTCGTAAACTGACAAGCATAAACTCCACGCGGACGAAGTCGCGGGTTACAGCTAGTTTTAAAATATATTTTGTAATAAACTTTTATCCTCATTGATATAATGCGTATTTGCTATATAAACATAATACTTCATGTTGATGTCTTTTACGCACGCTATTATATATTTAGGGCTCTTAAAATTAGCCGTGAAAAAAATCCTGAATTGCGGAATACAACGGCCATTTTGTTTATAACTGACATATTTTTTGGCATATTGACAGTTTCGTTTTCGTAATCATATGCCGTTTTCATTAAACTTTTTTTATATAGAGAACGATGACCCCACAGAAAAGTGGTTATGGGCTCGGATTTCAATTGAATTCAACTACAATCGGACAACGAAGTTCTAGATTAAATAATAATTGTGTAATTTATGAATTTGTTGAATGCACAGCGCGATACGTTGTACTTGTAACGGATTTAAGTTTTAACTAGAGTGACCTGTGCGAGTTATTCGCACTAAATAAGTAGGTATAATAATTATCACTTTACAAAATTATTTTTTAAATATGATTGCAGGTATTCAATTCGTTTCTAATTTTGCACACTGCTTATAACGTTCTTCTTTATGTTGTATTACAATATGAAGCTCAGATGACAGATCGAAGAAATATTTTACTAAAATTGTCATATAGAGGCGCAAGTAGCAAAACCGTTGAGCTAAGCCGTCAGATGGCATCATGCAGCATTGCTGTGACGTTGTTCAGCATTGCTCGCTGTTTCAAAATTAAAGCCGTCAGATGGCAGTATGCAGTATTGTGTCTGTTGTATTACAATATGAAGGTCAGATGACAGATCGAAGTGCTGACGTTGTTTCAAAATTAAAGCCGTCAGATGGCAGACGTTGTTCAGCGTTGCTGTATTTTAATTAATTTACCAAAACAAAAGCAATAATAAATTTTTTAGTTGTCGATGTCAGTAGAGCAAGCAATTATCTGTAAAATGATATATAATTTGTGGAGAAATTGTCAGGTTTTTTTCTAAAAAGGAAGGCAAACATCTTTAACCTTAGCGTATTAATATATATGATTTTCAGAAACAAATGTACATATGTACATAAGCCACTTTGTAATTACGGAGATGAATCTGATGGATAAATATTATTTTTAGGCTTGCATCTTCGACTATTTCCGTTCCGAACAGTTAGTTATACATAAATGTAAACTTGTTTGGAAAGAAATTTATTACCTTGTTTTCTGCTTTATAAATATGGCACGGGCGTCCCCGCAGAAAAGGCGACGACTTTTTACAATTTCCATGGAGGAGGGGTTAACGGTGGGAAAAGTTCCTTGCATTTCAAAAAACCGGATATATTCGTTAATATTTCCACTAGGATTTTTAGCGTCTCGGAAAATACAATTTGTAACAATTATTATTATTTTATTTTCACATATTTACTAACGTAAGTTTGTTACATGAATATTATTTAATTCAACATATTTATTAAAGTTAGTGACATGAATATTATTTAATTCAACACATTTATTAATTTAAGTTTTTTAACATAAACACCACTTCTTAATTCATACGCTCCGCTGCCATCTTGCCTCTGTTTCTCTACATGACCACCAGGGGCTTTTGGAGACGTGGTGTTACAAATTAAGTATTTTATAAATGACATAAAACTAACCCGATTGCGCAAGTTTGTAAACTATGCAGCTTTTAGCAATTGGAAAAATGAAAATTTGGCTCTGTCGTGTATAAAATGCATTTGCAAGATAAGAGAGAGCCAAAGCTGTAAAAGCTCACAGACTCACACCGTTTTATTGTATTTCTTTTCTACGCCCTGAACAGCGTTGTTCCGTTGGCAGCTTTTTGTATATTGGCAGCGGTTATAGCATTTCTTCGGTTGGTATGTTGATTCCACCAGATTTATTGAAAGGTTTTATTGTGAAGCAACTTTATTTGTTTTCATTGTTCAAAAGATGTCTATTTTTATTCAAATGTTCAGTTGGAAATAGTATTTTTAAACAAATAATTAGAATAGTTATTTTATTTTTTGTCTACTGGTTTTCCAAGTTTTTTTGTGCGGTATGTAATAGAATGAAAAATAAAATGTACTCTAGCCATTGAGATATAAGGAAATAGTGTTCCAAGTGGTTGGGCTATCTAACCCTATACATGCATCCCAAATAATTCGCGGAAGACAGGTACAGAAGCACGGTTACGATGCACGCATCTTCGTGTCCAACAAAACGGGGACAACTTCGAACAATTTCTGTGAATACTTCATAATGACATAACATATTTCCATAGTGACATAACATTATGCCAGGACCGACCTCGAAATTTGAATAAATTTAATGAAACTTAGAAAACTCGTTCCTCTTTCGTTTTAGAGTTTTGATAAAAAAGCTACTTGAAATATTTGTTCGTCTATTTGATTTCTACACGCTGTTAAAGCAAAAGAATCAACTTAAAAATCGTCCTGTAGATGCACCAAATTTCAACTTTTTTCGTCCGGTAGATTCGGAGAAAATAAGCGTACGACGAAAACGTTCGTATGGTGGCGCGAAGGGTTACAAAAAAAATCATGTCTGTATTAACGGTATTGATGTTGTGCCGTGGTTTGTAGGCTCTTTAAGGTACCGACGGAGGCGCCGCCCACCGCACACGCCGCGAGGTTCAAGGTGACGCCCAAGACACGCGCGGCGTCGTTCCTTCAGTTCAAACACCTTTGTCCTTTGTACAACATACATACACCGTCGCTATATATACGCCGTGTTACTCAATAATTGAGACTAAAAAATAAGACATTAAATTTTTGTCGAAATAATAATTCAAAAAACATCAGTCAGGGAGGTGATTTATTATTTCAATATGATATTAATAATGCGTTTAACGTCCGTTTCTCGACTTTATGTCATAACAGACGCCATTTGCACCATTACTATTTTCCATTTTTTACACTACCTAGGTACCCATTATTTTCTACATTTTTCAACTTCAACAAATTAATAGCAATGGGCGAACGAAGGAATTTTAGGACATTAGGATAAGGTAGGCAAATTTTGAGCATAGGAGTTGAGCATGGCCTGGAATAAGGAACCATCTCAATGTTTGTCTGGAATTGTTGAGGGAAACCATGGAAGGCCTCAACAAGATGGCCGGTACAGGAATTACCGTTTCTCGGCGCGAGGCAGCAGGAAAAAATCCCAGCCACAACTGCCCCCGCCAAAATTCGACCCCCGTACCTCCCGAAGCGAGTCTACTGCTCTCACCACTATAAGCTACACCGCTCGGTATTATTTCAATATTATAATTTCAATTTTTTCGCATGTCAAAAAACGTTGTCCGCCATGATGGTTTGAAGTCTGACGTCAGACGTGTAGCACTACACGAGCCTTGTTGGTATACTACAAGAATGACGTCAGAGTATGGTAAATTAAATGGGATTGATATTCGAATCGTCTCGTTTTTTCTTCTATTATTTTGAAAGAAAACTGTATTGAAATTTGAAATTGTAAATAATTTAATTATTCTTTACTGTTTTGATCAAAAATCTTCACAAGAGCCAATATTTGCAAACGATAAATTCTGAATGTCCCGAATATTGAGCAACACCTTGTATAAATTATTGTATAGATATTATGTGATTCTAATAGATTACCTTCACCCATTAATATCGCGCTCTGTGTATCTAATATTATGTTACTTCTGTAATGGATTGTTTGCGTTATAAGGTCACCCTTTGTTAGTGTGTTTGCCTATATAAAAGTATGTACAGGGTGAGGAATTATTACTTTTTGTGTAAAAAGGGATTGTGTAACTTCCTGATCTCCTGGTTTTTAACACGCTTCTATTAGTCCGATTTGTATGCTGTATGTATGTACGTAAACAAAATGGTAACCAGATTTTTACCCTCTTTCAAATGTCCAATCAACGCGAAATTTTGCAGTCGTCACCCTTTGCACCTTTATTTGAAAAACAAACAGCCTCCGAAAACACACTACCTACTCGGTGCATATACGAGCTCACTATAACGGCTGGTTTACACGGTGCGAGCTGCTGACCTGACAGTAGGCAGCTGCTTGCATTACTCGCACGCCAGTAGCTCGGCTCGCCTGTGCTGTCCACATAATTCGAGTAGTCTCATGCGAGTTGTCGCGATGTAGAGTCAACGTGCTTTGATTAATGACGGGTTTACATGTTGCGAGCTGCTGACCTGACAGTAGGCAGCTGCTTGCATTACTCGCACGCCAGTAGCTCGGCTCGCCTGTGCTGTCCACATAATTCGAGTAGCTGCCCAGTTTCATGCGAGATGTCGCGATGTCGAGTCAACGTGCTTTGATTATTGACGGGCTTACATGTTGCGAGCTGCTGACCTGACAGTAGGCAGCTGCTTGCATTACTCGCACGCCAGTAGCTCGGCTCGCCTGTGCTGTCCACATAATTCGAGTAGCTGCCCAGTTTCATGCGAGTTGTCGCGATGTCGAGTCAGCGTGCTTTGATTAATGACGGGCTTACATGTTGCGAGCTGCTGACCTGACAGTAGGCAGCTGCTTGCATTACTCGCACGCCAGTAGCTCGGCTCGCCTGTGCTGTCCACATAATTCGAATAGTTTCATGCGAGTTGTCACGATGTCGAGTCAACGTGCTTTGATTAAATGGCTGGCTTACACGTTGCGAGCTGCTGACCTGACAGTAGGCAGCTGCTCGCATTGTGTACTCGCATGCCAGTAGCTCGGCTCGCCTGTGCTGTCCACATAATTCGAGTAGCTGCCCAGTTTCATGCGAGTTGTCGCGATGTCGAGTCAACGTGTTTTTATTAATGGCTGGCTTACATGCTGCGAGCTGCTGACCTGACAGTAGGCAGCTGCTTGCATTACTCGCACGCCAGTAGCTCGGCTCGTCTGTGCTGTCCACTTAATTCGAGTAGCTGCCCAGTTTCATGCGAGATGTCGCGATGTCGAGTCAACGTGTTTTTATTAATGGCTGGCTTACATGCTGCGAGCTGCTGACCTGACAGTAGGCAGCTGCTCGCATTGTGTACTCGCACGCCAGTAGCTCGGATCGCCTATGCTATCCACATAATTCGAGTAGCTGTCCAGTTTCATGCGAGTTGTCTCGATGTCGAGTCAACGTGTTTTTATTAATGGCTGGCTTACATGCTGCGAGCTGCTGACCTGACAGTAGGCAGCTGCTCGCATTGTGTACTCGCACGCCAGTAGCTCGGATCGCCTATGCTGTCCACATAATTCGAGTAGCTGCCCAGTTTCATGCGAGTTGTCGCGATGTCGAGTCAACGTGTTTTTATTAATGGCTGGCTTACATGCTGCGAGCTGCTGACCTGACAGTAGGCAGCTGCTTGCATTACTCGCACGCCAGTAGCTCGGCTCGCCTGTGCTGTCCACATAATTCGAGTAGCTGTCCAGTTTCATGCGAGTTGTCGCGATGTCGAGTCAACGTGTTTTTATTAATGGCTGGCTTACATGCTGCGAGCTGCTGACCTGATAGTATTGTGTACTCGCACGCCAGTAGCTCGGCTCGTCTGTGCTGTTGGTATTTAATATTTATAGTACGTTTATTTGTTCTTTCATATTTTGATTTTCGGTTGTGGTAAACAAAACTGATTTGAAAAACAAGTGTAAAAGTATTTTAAAAAATGAGAATAAAATAATATATAAACGGTACAATGAACTCATAATAAATTTTTAATGAAAATGAGAAAGAACTCAAATCAACTTCGTTATCGTTGTCCTGTATGGTATATAGAATATATTTTGTACTTTAACTGCATTAAATCTATAATTAGTATATAAAACTTGATAAGGCGATTTTTTCGTTGATGTTTGTTTAATTTTTATTTTTAAATAGAATTAAAAACCACAGTTGACGTCTTTCAACAGCATGCATAGACTGCAGACGTGTTTTTTAAATTTTTAGTCAAATAAACTAGGAAGGTTATCATAAATTGTATTTTTTAGAGTTGTAGGATCACATGTTTTTAACGTTTATTTTGGGAAGCTCTCAGAAAATATTTTTTCAAATTTACGTAAATCAACTTGTTATTATAAAAATGTTCCTAATATCGTAGAATAGCAATTTCATGAAAATTCGAGCTCTATTTTTCACAAAAATTTAACAATAATCAATACATAGAAATCAAATGAAAAATCTCTTCAATAATTATAAAAAGAGGAAAAGACAAGACTGAAAAATGCAAACTTAACAATGTGGTACAGGTATAGAATTAATTGTTGTGATTGTGATGCTTCATATGTAGGTGAAACCAAACGCCAAGTTAGTGTACGTATTTCTGAACACCAAAGACTTTGTAGAAGATTCGGAAATACCAGCTCTTCTGTTATTTCGAATCACATTTTGAATTATAAACATAAGTTTGATTTCGATAATATTGACATATTAGATAATGAACCTAATTGGCATCGACGCATCTTTTCAGAAATGCTCCACATTAATTTGCAAAAAAATCCTATTAACGTAAAAGATGATGCTAATAAATTGGCAAAAACCTACTTCCCTCTTATCACAAATTTAAAAAAACTTATGAACTAAGTAATGGTGTAAATTAAATAACTATTTAATGTTGGTATTATCTGCAGTTTAGTTCTATATTATGTCATAATTATAATGTTTTTAAAAGAATGTAATACTTAGATCAAGTTTATTCCGATCGTGGTTAAATTTCAGTAAAGTATGAATTAGATTTTTTGAGGTTATGGCCAATTAATGTCAATTAATTAAAGGTATATTTGATTATGTTTTATTACTAATGTATAATTAAGTTTTAACTATTATATGTATTATTTATTTTCTTATAGACCTGAGGAAGACACCAAAACAGGTGTCGAAACGTAGTCTTCCTACAATAAACAAATTTGACTCATAAATTAACCCTTTCGTTTCTTTTCTAGAAAAATCTCTTCCTTTGGCAAGATTTAATATAAAAATAAACTTAATTCTTGGCTACATGTACCCGTTTCGACATATTTAATGCCATCATCAGGCCATCAGAAAATTATAATATAAGAAAATCATCTGTAAAAAAGTTTACAAATATATAAGATATGTAACTACGTAATAGTAAAAGTAAAATATTATATATTTGAAAAATAGATTACCTTGGTCAGGATAACTAAATTTGAATCATGTTAGAGAGATTTTAATTGTCATATTTATAAAATTAGAGTGAAAGTAAGATTCCGAGAAACCAAATTGCAAAAATTCAAAACCATTTTTTTTTTATAACTAAATTTCAATCATGTTAGAGAGATTTTAATTGTCATATTCTTATTCTTATATATTTGTAAACTTTTTTACAGATGATTTTCTTATATTAGGTATAATTTTCTGATGGCCTGATGATGGCATTAATTATGTCGAAACGTGTACATGTAGCCAAGAATTAAGTTTATTTTTATATTAAATCTTGCCAAAGGAAGAGATTTTTCATTTTATTTCTATATATTAATGTGCAAGAGGTGAAGGAGTTAATCTATTATTAATATTCAATACATTTTCCTTTAAAAATGTTGAGCGTTTCCCGCATTTTCCAATTTTGCCGAAAATTCTACGCTACCAGTTCATAGCCCAATCCGTCCAATGGTTTGAGCATTGGCGTAGCAAGTAGGATGGGCGAGTTACCTATTTCGTCGTTCGTGAGGTTTTGCTCAAAAAAAGTTAGGGGAATCCCTCACGATTGATGACGGAGACGTTTAAAAACGCAGATTCGGATAACCGAGTACTATCAAGTCCGGATTATAAAGTACATAATGCAATTGAAATACTTGACCGGATTATTGAAAAATCCGGTGTAATAAAGGTTCGGATTATCGAGGTCGCACTGTGTTTAAATACCATAATGAAATAACGCGTTTTCAGAATTTTCATGTCACAGTATCACTGCTTTCTAAAAACAGTACGTTACGTTACGGTTACGTAACGACGGTTATGAACGGAACTTTATTCGTGCGTTGTCAACTGCCGCGCTGGGACAGCGTGATAAGACAACAAGATTATAATATTAAAATTTGTCTTTTCACCGACAAAACAAGATAAACAGTGCAATGATCCGAGCCGGTCGTATTGCAGTTAATAAGTATTATACGTTATGTGCTGGTTTGCCGGCTATATACTGTACTACTTAGTCAAAACAATAATAAAATTCGTATTTCATGGTAACGTCGCCGCACGCGAGGCTGGTTTTGCTGCTTGACTCGCTGCTAGGACTTGTGCTGACGTCATAGCGGGCTTCGCTGCGTGGTCGCGAGCACAGATGTGACTTATCTTAGATACAAGTATTTGAAATACAGATACAAGATACAAAATACGTATTTTCATCTTTTATCTGAAATACTTTTTTAATTTTTATTTTTATCTACTGTTTATTACAACACTAGCGGTCCCGTCCATTTCACCCGGGTGTAAAAGAACGAATGGGGAAGGGAGGAGTACACACATTCATCTTAGTTTACCGAGATGAATGTTGTGTCCAAATTTCATGATGATCGGAGTTACCGTTCAAAAGCTTTTGTCGATAAAAAGCAATATTTATACTTTTTTAAACTAATATTTTTTTTTAATTAATTAAATAAAAATAAAATAAATTTAAATGTAAACCTTAGAAGAAAGCAATGTAGAAAAAAAAATAAAAATACTTTCGTCCAACGTGGGGTTCGAACCCACGACCCTGATATTGACAGTCGCATGCTCTACCGATTGAGCCCGCCGGGGTTGTGTACTCAGAACGCTAATATATGAGTATATTTAGTTAGTGCAGTACACCTGAATAGAAGCTTATTTTTGAGATACATTTTGCAACACTTTTCATTAATGCTCCGTTCCTAATGGTCGTAGCGTAATATTATATAGCCTATAGCCTTCCTCGATAAATGGGCTATCCAACAAAAAAAATTTTTTTTTCAATTTGAACCAGTAGTTCCTGAGATTAGCGCGTTCAAACAAACAAACAAACTCTTCAGCTTTATATATTAGTATAGATTGTCGCGAATTGCGCTTTAATTTGGTAACTAATTAGTTGCGTTGAAAAAATAAACATTTATAAGTGATCGAAGATGATTTCTTCATATCGTTTATCAACAATTATATTTGTTTCTTTTGACAATATTATTTCGAATCATATATATCAAGGTTAAAAGTTTATATAACATCAAATGAATAGTCAATTAAATACACAATTTTAAATTCCTGTTTTCAGATTGAACAGATTTCTCAGAAAAAGTCTGCTTGCTTAGATGTAATGTAAACAAATATGTTATTTTTCTTAGACTTGCAGATATAATACAAGCGCGTTATGAAAAAAAAACTGGTGACAGATAAGGTGAAAATATAATAGTGTCATAAATAAAGCTTTTAATTTTTCGTTTTTATATATGATACTGTTAAATGCTGGTTCAAAAATTTTACATATCGAAAAACTCAAAATATAGTGTAAACTCCATTTAACGTCACTCCGATACAGCGTTGCCAGTTTTTTTTTTCGGCAAGTCAGGATTTTGGAACTCTTTGAGTGAAAACAGCGGGATTCTTTTGTCGAAAGCGAGACATAGTAAAAAAACGTATATAATTCAGAAGTTTTCAAATACCTATTTATCTTTTTATTTGAATTAAAATTACATTTACGTGACAATAGATAGCAAAAATAGCCATTGAAAATGTATTTTATTAAAAATATAATATTTTAAATCAGATTTACCCTATCGTTAAATAGTTGAGTCTTATTCGTCTTCAGAATTAAAATGAAAAAAAAAAACAGAAATCAAAATCAAAAAAGTTTTATTCATTAGAAAAATATGGCGTTTCAAACAATAGTCTGTGGAGTGAGTGTTACAAATTGCAACTTACAATAAGAGAATAATTATTTATAAGAATTACTTAATCATGATATTTCTATGAGAATTTAACTTCTTTTAAAGTTATAAAGTTATCCCCGAGTTATCCCCGAAAAGCGGGACTGAGCCTGTCCCGCGCGGGACATTTAATTTTTATTTAAAAATCGGGACGTCCCGCCAAAATCGGGACGTCTGGCAACGCTGCTCCGATATAACGATAAATTCCGTAAAATGTCGACTTAACTCCAGTTTGTTTAGCTTGTTGCTCATACAATGGTACACTCTAAATAACGACACACACACCCTAAATAACGACAACAATACGTCGCATCGTTAAGAAACAAACAATACTTGTTTGTTAGTTTGCTGCTTTGTTGTCGGCACCGCGTGTACCGAAGATTCTAAGAAATGCGTTCTTTTGTTTAATGGGACTATCTTTTACATGTTTAGCTCAGCTGCTTATCGATAATTTATCATATTCTTAGTTTTATAGAATTGATTTTGACCAATTTTTAGAGGAAGCATTTTTTTTGTCAATAGAATTACTTTCTATATGCGCTCGCATCCTTTGCGGTTTTAATATGTGGGTCACTCATCAGTCGATCATAAAATAAAAAAACAATCTCTCATCAACCATGAGCCGACCAATCGGTAGCCGTTTCCCGTTTGATGCACCCGGCACACCAGTAGTAACAAACGCCGCTCACGCC
This sequence comes from Xanthostigma xanthostigma, assembly GCA_963575645.1. Classification (NCBI taxonomy): domain Eukaryota; kingdom Metazoa; phylum Arthropoda; class Insecta; order Raphidioptera; family Raphidiidae; genus Xanthostigma; species Xanthostigma xanthostigma. The sequence goes on along the minus strand of OY754469.1, from coordinate 8,834,519 downwards.
ATTATCATTCATTTGTTTGTTATATATAGTGTTATTTGGGTCCCACACAGCACTGCTCTGTTATTGGTACTCTCTGAGCGATAAATGATACGATACAGTCGTCGTCGTACAGAGTAGTGATGTGTCGCTCCTGAGCGAGTCGTTCATAATGAACGATTTCTTTCTCGGAGCGGTGCGAGTCGCTCTTTTTTTTCTGAGCGCCATTGCTCTGTGCTGAGCTGTTCTGTACTGTTGCATTCGCACATTTACAGAGCGCACACAGCACAGGCCACAGAGGCACTAGTGAATTTTGCACGTACGGAGTTATCTTTGCTGAGTCATTTAATGTTGAATGACACACTGTAAGTGTAATAGTACTAAGCTTACAGTGACTTAAACCATTCACATTGACGTCGTTGACAAAGATATAATATTGTAACCAATAAACATTATTATTGTTAAGCTTTCATTATACTTTATAGTTTATCCGAAATGCGAATAATAATACAAGATCAGAATCATATTAAAATGAGCTCAGAGCTGAGTGTGTATTGTGCTGTGCAATGCTTAGTGACTCTTGAACATGCATGATGACAATTCACACTTCTGCAGTTTGCACTCTTGTGTAGTGCGTCCTGTCTAGTGTAGCTCCTTTGAACGACTCCCTCTGAGCCAGTGTTGCCAGATGACAAATTGAAAAATCTGTAAAGTAAGGTCTAAAAATCTGTGCAAAATCTGTATCGAAAGTTTATGCAAAATTCTGTATAAAATCTGTAAAAATGCTTAATTTTAAAAAGAAAAACATCTGAATCTGATAAAATAAAATCAGCGAGCTTGGACTACTTAGGTTGTAAAAAAAAACTTTTTTTGTATCAAATTTATATTTCTTAATTTTTATAAATGTCTTTATTAATTTTTTTAATCATACTATTGTCGACTAAGAGTTTGTAGCAAGGTTTATTGTTAACTGCTTTGTTAACAGAAAACCGTCTATTGTGCTTGTAGATAAAGAATTTCTAGTTTTTGTTTCGGGCGGGGAATTCCAGCTACAGTGTTTCCAACTCACCCATATACCATTAACTACCTACGCAATAAATCAGTAAAACATACGGATTCATCTCAATTCTCAAAAATTTCTTCCATTTATGCATACCATTTAAAAATCTGTATAAAAGTAGAATAAAATCTGGTATCTGTGACGATCGCTCAAAATCTGTATAAATACAGATAAATCTGTGTATATGGCAGCACTGCAGTCTGAGCGGAGCGCACGGAGCCAGCTGCCAATAAAGAGTCATGTGGACACATCACTAGTACAGAGTTTGGTTAGAGCTGGGCAGTGCTGAGAACTTAGTGCTTGGTAATAATTGCATTAAGCACTTATATACTTAAAGCACTTTGTTGAATAGATTCTCGATGCTTGATACTTCGAGCACTTGCATAAAGACTTGATACTCAAGCACGTAAACATTATAAATTGCTTAATATGTATTCTTAATGCTTATTAAGCTTGTTGAACAACCAAAGATAAATTTCGAAGTAAATCTGATTTTCATAAATACAGCAGAACAGTAGCCAAAATAACCAGATCTGGTACCTCACACTAAAAAACGGACTATACAACTTCATAAATCCCGTTTTTTTTGTCGCCCAACGTACTAAAAAAGTTGATAGATGTTGCGGACGATCGTTTTACATTATGGGCAAAGGAGAGGCAACTATATCTGTCCATTTCTAAATAGTCAAGGGTAAATATAAATACTTACAGGGCGATATTTAGTTTCTATAATTTCGTTATTTGACAGGGCGAAATTTAGTTACCAAAACTTCGCTTTTTGTTTCAGATCTGCTCACATTTTTTATTTAATACGAAATTTAATTATGAGAACTTGTAAATGATAAAAAATTGTGCAAATGTTTTGATTATCTATACGTTTGTTGTCAAACATTATTTTTGTTTGTTTGCTTTAATATCTTCAGTGACCTGCGCCGTACTGTTATCAGCTTTCAAATGTACAATCTTAGATTTGTATGTAAATATTGCGAAATGATTTGCATAACTCAAGGTAAATGCGAACTCCAATTATATATTATTGAATTCTGTATATCTGTTACAGTCAAAGTCACAGCACAAGAATCTATACTAATTATATATCGTTATGAACGACTCGTTCAGGAGCGACACATCACTATAATCTAGTGCCACAGCACACTCGAAACCTGACAGCCAAATCTGGTAAGAAATCTAGCGTCAAAATCAACCCCGAGAGCAGCTATTTTAACTTCAATCGTTGCACACTTTTTTCAACGAATTTTTTACAGTAACATGTACGTTTATTTTTCAGTACATATACAGATTGGTAAAATCCATTAGATATCGTTTTAATATTATTAGAATTAAATCAAGGTAATATTTATATTGTCATTAATTTTACACAATTTATTGATTTTCAATTTTATAGAAAAAAGTAAATATTAAATTTATTTTATTTGCTTTAAAAATACCCGTCAATCACAACATTAAACTGCGCAGAATTTTTTCCAACCAATGTCTAATTTTCGGTGTTTTTATGTAATTAATTAATGTATTTAATAAGCGTAGGTACTTATGACCGAGGTATCAAGAAAAGTAGTATATACCACACTGGCCGAAAGTTTAGTATCCTTGCCTCGGGCATCATGGCGCGCAGTGCAAGAATATCAAACTTTCGGACCTTGTGATGTAATAATATACTATTCTGTCATCTGTCGGTTTATACTAAATTTCCAACCAGAGAATTATTTCAAATGCGGTCCTAATGTGGTTGAACTCGACTACTTTCTATGAACAGTTTTGTGGGCACGCAGACGTTGGTGAAACCACAAATGAACCACACGGAACAGACAGTAAAGCGATGGATTTATTAATAGAATTTATTGGGTTCATCCGATTTTTGAAGATAGAAACGAGTCAATTAAAATTTCAACAATAAATAAAATTATCGACCAATTTTTCAGACAATATATTAACAAAAAATATAAAATTAATACCTTAACGTTTCAATCCGGATTTGGACCTTCTTCAGAAGTGATCTAAAAAATATAAAAATAATTAATATTTAAAAAAAAAATTGTTTGTTATTATTTTTTCATTATTTTGATAATCATACATAATTTTGAAAGATTCTATAAAAAGCTAATTAGATTTTAAATATTAATTATTTTTATATTTTTTAGATCAGTTCTGAAGAAGGGCCAAATCCGGATTGAAACGTTAATGTATTAATTTTATATTTTTTGTTAATATATTGTCTGAAAAATTGGTCGATAATTTTATTTATTTATTTACTAATGCCATACTCTCAACCATCGACGACTTTTTTGTGGTCGGAAAGTGGTACGCGTGAGTTAAGCCTTAAGTATACTGCATCTTAATGAAATCCTTTCAGAACGAAAACATTCGTGTTTTTCAGTGATACTTTTTACGACGCATATTTCAGCGCGACAAATAAAATGAAAATAGAAACTCATTATTACACTTTGTATCATTTTGAAACAAATATTTTCACGCTTGCAAACAGAAATAGTGTCAGGCTACAAACGGAACACTAAAACAGTTATTTAGTTAAGTTATTGCATTTGTGTCTATAACGATGTACTTTTTCGCGCACATTTCCGGGAATTCAACTCCGCCGCAAGTCGAGGTGTTTTTGAAACAATGCCATGTTCCTAGTTTGGCAGCGTTACAGATATATTAAATTTGGGAATAATCGAACACTTCGAATGATTCATTCGAAATCAAACTCGGTAGACCTCAGGAAAGTGGTTGGACTCTTAACCGGTCATGCACCATCTTCACTCAATGGGGATACGTCAGGAATCGACACACAGTGTAGATTTTGCGAAACGGAGGACGAAACCATTTCCTGTTCGAATGCGAGGCCCTATAGCCCGCATGAGAACGATCTTTGGATATATTGATGAGAGCGGAGTAATTCTTCAAAACAATTTAGTCCTTGATCTTCTGAAGTTCATGAGGAGATCCAAACTATTGGAGGATTAGATCCAGGACAAGGGGGAGAACAAAAATTGTTTTAGGATGACTTGCATAACGGACTATTAAGCCATGCATCATAATTATATATTAATACGCTAAGGTTAAAGATGTTTGCCTCCCTTTTTAGAAAAAACCTCACAATTTCTCCACATAAATTATATATCATTTTATAGATAATTGCTTGCTCTACTGACATCGACAACTAAAAAATTTATTATTGCTTTTGTTTTTGTAAATTAATTAAAATACAGCAACGCTGAACGACGTCTGCCATTTCACGGCTTTAATTTTGAAACAACGTCAACACTTCGATCTGTCATCTGACCTTCATATTGTAATACAACAGACACAATACTGCATACTGCCATCTGACGGCTTTAATTTTGAAACAGCGAGCAACGCTGAACAACGTCACAGCAATGCTGCATGATGCCATCTGACGGCTTAGCTCAACGCTTTTGCTACTTGCGCCTCTATATGACAATTTTAGTAAAATATTTCTTCGATCTGTCATCTGAGCTTCATATTGTAATACAACAAAATAAAGAACGTTATAAGCAGTGTGCAAAATTAGAAACGAATTGAATACTTGCAATCATATTTAAAAAATAATTTTGTAAAGTGATAATTATTATACTTATTTAGTGCGAATAATTCGCACAGGTCACACTAGTATATTATTATAGCGAATGGATTTGGCTCTCGTTCTTGATTATCTATGACACTTAACAGTGGCTCCTGCATACAGTGCTTCATATAATAGAGGCACATATAGACGTATAATACGCGCCACGGATCTAAAAGGTTCGGAAGTTAGTCACAAACAGCGTTGCAAAGGCACATTTTAGAGCCGTTGATACTCCCACCACCTTCCAGCTACCTGCGTGGAACGTGCGCTCGTCGGTGATTGGCCGTGATCGCTCGTTGCCTTTGTCACTTGTCGCTTTCCTGGCTTTAAAGTACAGTCGAGTACGCCATTGTCAAGTTGTTATTGCTATTTTAGTTTTGTTGAGTTGCGAGTTTGTAGTTTCTCAACAGAGTGTGCAAGCGCGAGCCCGCATTCGCATCCAACTTCCGAGCCTTTTAGATTCGTGGCACGTATTATAAATATGGCAGTGTTTCGAAGATTAAAGAAGTGGCGGTCGTAATTCGTATGTATAAAAATTATTCGAATGATTGTGTCGAGATATTTTAATAATCGAATATTTTCACTCGAAATATCCCATCTCTAACAGGATCTGTGTTGAGTAAAAAACGTGAAGCAGCTGTTTATAGGTGAAAACATCACGTTTTATTGAATAAACGACAGTTCGACGACATTTCCCTTCAGCCTTTAAAGATGTATGAGGGGTACCTCAGATCGCCAAAAAATAATGAAATTTTGTCAACGTAAATCTAAAAATGTTTGGTATAGATAGATAGATAAAAAAGTGGAGACCAAATGAAAAAAAAGGACACCGATGTCCTTACTCCTTGATTCCTTGCAACTTTTGCACGAAACTTAATTTTCGAAAACCCTTCCTCCACGAAAGGCTGTATCAATCCTGTATATATAGGCATGCCTTTAATTTTGAGTTACGTTGTTTTCTCGAAAACTTATTCTATTTTCAAAACTCTAAGTACAGCTAAATTTCGAAAAATCAGTGCTGCTAGAAATATACGTGGAAAACGATTCCTATTCAAAGGCAATAATTTTGGCTGATGCCACTTGAACCCTCGGCGCGCGAGTCTCACTCGAACTGACCCTTTTTTTTACTTGTTTGTTCAATCATATATATTAATACGTTAAGGTTAAGATGTTTGCCTCCCTTTTTAGAAAAAACCACACAATTTCTCCACATAAATTATATATCATTTTACAAATAATTTCTTGCTCTACTGACATCGACAACTAAAAAATTATTGCTTCTGTTTTTGTAAATTAATTAATTAACAGCAACGCTGAACAACGTCTGCCATCTGACGGCTTTAATTTTGAAACAACGTCAACACTTCGATCAGTCATCTGACCTTCATATTGTAAATACTGAATACTGCCATCTGACGGCTTTAATTTTGAAACAGCGAGCAACGCTGAACAACGTCACAGCTGCAATGCTGCATGATGCCATCTGACGACTTAGCTCAACGCTTTTGCTACTTGCGCCTCTATATGACAATTTTAGTAAAATATTTCTTCGATCTGTCATCTGAGCTTCATATTGTAATACAACAAAAAGAAGAACGTTATAAGCAGTATGCAAAATTAGAAACGAATTGAATACCTGCAATCATATTTAAAAAATAATTTTGTAAAGTGATAATTATTACCTATACTTATTTAGTGCGAGTAATTCGCACAGGTTACACTAATTTTCAGTAAATCATTTTAGTAGACGTTTTTTGATTGACCGTCCGAGAAAAATATTTTTAGCAATACTTACGTAATTATTATATATAGGTACTTAAATTTAAGCTCTTCAATCTGTACGTACTTAGATACTGAAGCGGTTTGTTTACCCTAAACTGTTTATCTCTGAAATATTTGGGGCACAACATATAAACACAAAATATTACACAAAACGTGGCCAAACGTTGCGATATAACCTTATTGTTAGACTTTTGCGTTTCACTTTCGGAAACTGTGACGTGTAACCTATAAAGTTAATAATGTATGACAGAATATTATAACCTGGCTCTAACATGCGGCGAGTGGGGACCCATTCAAAAACAAAGGAGAAAGAGACAAATAGGTCTCCACCTGCTGCATGTTGAGATTTTCCGATTTGTTTTCCACTTTTTTAATTTCATTTGTGTGCGGTCGAGTTTCTTGTTTTTTTTAAATAATTAATTTTTATTCTCAGAAAGTTTCAACAAGAAATTCCATAATGCAAGAGTGTTTACAGTCTCTAGTACATTTCTTATACGCTATTCATCCAAGCTCTAATTTTATAATATACTAGCGGTCCCTTCCGGTTTCACCCGGGTGCAAAAAGAAACGAATGAGGAAGGGGGGATATGAGTACGCACATTCATCTTAGTTTACCGAGATGAATGTTGTGTCCAAATTTCATGATGATCGGAGTTACCGTTCAAAAGTTTTTGTCGATAAAAAGCAGTATTTATACTTTTTTTAAGTAATAAATTTCTTTTAAATCAATAATTACTGTAATTAATAAAATATAATAAATATTTAATTGAAAACGAAATATGCTTAGATAAAATGTTACTCGTTTCCGAAATACGGGGTGTTGAAGTTGAAAACTGAAAAATTATTAATGTCCATAATTTTTTTAATACACCGTATAATTTTACTCAAATCGGCACACTTGTTAAATATCATAAAATGCACCTAACAATAAAAAAAATAGTTCAGTACGCTCTACCAGTGGCGTACGGCAGGAGTAAGTAATGCTTGTACCCTTTCTAAATGTTACGCCGCTGTCTAATTTTTAATTTTGACTATAATTTTAATTTTTTTGATATTTTCTAAGTCAATAATGTACACTTGTTAGTTTGTAGTAAAGTCATTGGTTTTCGAGATATTCGCAGTTTTTTTAAGACAAAATTGTAAAAATGAATATTATTAATAATAATACAAATAAAAAGTACATGTCTATCTATCTTTAACTGCGAAGATCAAAAAATCTTGGCTAAGGTTCATTAATCAGAATACATTTTAGTAAGTAGTAAAAAATCTTTCAAGTCAAAATAACGATTATTATATCAGTTGTATTTTCGAATTGCATAATTTGTGTACACAGTATGCAAAGACCAATCAGAAAGAGATAACGCGGTCCATCAAGTTATCTCTTCGCTCGATAAATATGCTAATTCCTAACCAATGTGAAGTGGGTTATCAAAAGCCTCTCAAACACATAAACACTGCTTACGTAACAGTATACAGGCTATTTCAAAATTAAATCGAAATAACCCGTTGTAATAATATATACAGTACACGTATAAGGTGCACATAGGGAAATTAGCATTGGGAAAAAATACTTGGATCAGAGTTAGCCATGACTGCATTAATTGTTATTTCTATTGAATTATCGTGGTAATCTTGAGGATTTCTATTTTATTTTGATTTATTTTTATTTTACTTGGCTTTTTTAATAATAAAAAGCTCTTATAAATCATTATTTTAATTTTTTTGTACAAAAATAAAACAAAAAAACAACTCCATCTGTTTGGAAACATTTCATTCAAAAATTGTCTGACTGGTATGACGTATGCGCGTTGGTAAATCAGTGACCCAAATGTCTTTAATTCAACACGAATAGGCGGAGATATTTGATCTCGCATCATATTTAAGTATTTTTGTGAATTTAATGTCCCATTAATAAAAAAAGTCCGATTATGTTGTAATCATTTGGATATTTTCTTCGGTAGTATACACATTCATTTTGCAAAAGACTATTATCTGTCAAATTGAAAAACAAGATTTCAAGGCTCACTCTGATCCATTCATTTTTTCCCAATGCTAATTTCCCTATGTGCACATTACGTGTTTACATACTGTATAATACCCTCTATATTGCTAGCAAAGATCGGGAGAAAGACTGAAACACTACGGTGCAGACATTTATATGCCTGTGTCACTTATTATTCTCTGAGTCTCATGCGCATGTCCGTGAATGGATGCGCGTCAGTTGCAACGTCAGTTTGCACATGGAACTGAGCTGTGAAAGGGAGGTGGCTTGCTCTACCGTTCGAAGAGAGGTCGGAACAGAGCTACTACATTTGAGAATAAAAATATTTATAGTGACAAGTCGACTATAATTTAAATACACTTGCCTACATGTATTTTTATGATGAAAAAAATAGTACGGCAAATATATAAATTAAATATTGTTTGTCATTCGAAGGCCAGACGCATAATTTTCAATTGACGTGGAAAATAAGAATTGAACGTGCTTTTTGTAACATTCCTAAAATCAACTATTTCAATTTAATATTTATCCAAGTAACGACTCCTCAGTTTTACTACTCCGACTCCACAAGTGGGAAAAGGTACTATTTTTTTTCGTTTTGAAGTCTCGTGAGCCCAAAAACCGTAAGTATTTATTTTTGGAAAAAGTTTGTTCGTCTGTGGGCACGATACAAGTCAAGCGGATGAGTAGATTGAAATCAAATTTTGTACGGATGTTTGACATGTATATGTCGCCGGGATATTGTCAAATCCGTGATATTGTAATTTCACTAGTGAAATTACAATATCACGATTGACAAAGAGTCGTGATATTATAATTTCACTATGTGAAATTATAATATCACGGGTTTGACAATATCCCGGCGACATATATATTATATGAAAGGCTCTATTGTTTTTGAGGGAAGAGAGATGTGCTATAACGTTGTTTTGTCTACTATAACAGTATACTTTTAAAAACGATTCGTTATTCTATTTATTTTTCTAAGTTTTTGTAAAAAAATATTTTTCTAAACTTTACAGTTTCGGAAATATTTTAAAAATAAAAACAATCGGCTGTTCTTTTGTTCTGAATCTCTTTCATAAAAATCGATTCCGAAGTTTGAAACAAGTAACATGTTATGTAACCAAACGAATAGTAAATATCATAATGGTTATTAATAGCCGTTACCCGCGTCACCGCAAACGTTTTGACAGAAATTTTATTTATTATAATGTCAGATGTGAATATTTTTGAAGTTGAAATGGTTCTGTGGCCCAATCAGGGCCGGATTAACCCTATCCGGGCCCCTAGGCAATGCAATCAGGTCTTTTCAAGTTGATGAAGGGATGTGAGTAACTTCCAGATGATCGACTCCAGGCATCCTGTTACTTCAATGTCTTATGTGATATTGTAACAACATGATTACTTTGACTAGATGCTGCAGCATCGCCTTACCTGACTCGTTAGCTTTATTGAAATGGTCTTAATGAATAGTTATAGATAATTGATGATCCAGGTTTTTTGATGGGTCGGGAAAGAGAAATGAGACGTGACGTAGTTATTTTGAATTTTATCTTGTTAAATGCAATTAATTACAACTAGTGTGACCTGTGCGAATTATTCGCACTAAATAAGTATAATAATTTGTCACTTTTCAATTTTTTTTTTAAGTATGATTGCAGGTATTCAGTTCGTTTCTAATTTTGCACACTGCTTATAACGTTCTTCTTTTTGTTGTATTACAATATGAAGCTCAGATGACAGATCGAAGAAATATTTTACTAAAATTGTCATTTAGAGGCGCAAGTAGCAAAAGCGTTGAGCTAAGCCGTCAGATGGCATCATGTAGCATTGCTGTGACGTTGTTCAGCGTTGCTCGCTGTTTCAAAATTAAAGCCGTCAGAGGGCAGTATGCAGTATTGTGTCTGTTGTATTACAATATGAAGGTCAGATGACAGATCGAAGTGTTGACGTTGTTACAAAATTAAAGCCGTCAGATGGCAGACGTTGTTCAGCGTTGCTGTATTTTAATTAATTTACAAAAACAAAAGCAATAATAAATTTGTCGGTGTCAGTAGAGCAAGCAATTATCTGTAAAATGATATATAATTTATGTGGAGAAATTGCGAGGTTTTTTCTAAAAAGGGAGGCAAGCATCTTTAACCTTAGCGTATTAATATATATGATAAACAACGAAAGAAAATAATATTTTTGTTCTGAAATTTCATACAAATTTTCAAATAAAATTTTCGTTCAATGAAAAGTTTTTTTTTCTTGGTGCGTGCATCTGCTAGATGATTAATCCGGCACTGCGCCCAATGGACTGGAATTTTTTTCTAAGAGTTTTTTTCTAAACATTCTCAGTAGTATATTTGTAAAGATTGAGGCGAACGTATAATTCTGACATCGTTTGTATTTTTTAACGCGAGATCAAATTTTACATGTTTGTATTTACATTCTATTTTCAGTCGATATCTCAAAGGATGGTTTCGCATATACATAATATAGACATTACATTCGTATAGTCAAAGTCGCTTTTGTGTATATAAAAGCGTGTGTGAAATCATCTGTAAATATTTAAACGGTTCAATTTGCATAGGCGGCTCTGTAAGGGCTGGGCGATAGAGTAAATATCGCCGACTTCATCATATATATTAATACGCTAAGGTTAAAGATGTTTGCCTCCCTTTTTAGAAAAAACCTCACTATTTCTCCACATAAATTATTATATATCATTTTACAGATAATTGCTTGCTCTACTGACATCGACAACTAAAAAATTTATAATTGCTTTTGTTTTTGTAAATTAATTAAAATACAGCAACGCTGAACAACGTCTGCCATCTGACGGCTTTAATTTTGAAACAACGTCAACACTTCGATCTGTCATCTGACTTTCATATTGTAATACAACAGACACAATACTGCCATCTGACGGCTTCAATTTTGAAACAGCGAGCAACGCTGAACAATTTCACAGCAATGCTGCATGATGCCATCTGACGACTTAGCTCAACGCTTTTGCTACTTGCGCCTCTATATGACAATTTGAGTAAAATATTTCTTCGATCTGTCATCTGAGCTTCATATAATACAACAAAAAAAGAACGTTATAAGCAGTGTGCAAAATTAGAAACGAATTGAATACCTGCAATCATATTTAAAAAATGATTTTGTAAAGTGATAATTATTATACTTATTTAGTGCGAATAGTTCGCTCAGGTCACACTAGTAATATATAAACGAATATCGTTTGCTATCAGCTCGGGAAACGTGCTTTCAAAAAGTCTTGCGGTTACATAATTTGAGTTTATGACGCCCTGCACTTTTTTACTCGACTACGGCGAAGCCAAAAGGAAGGGTTATGAGTTTAGCAAGCTATATGTATGTATGTTTGTATTTACGGATGACTAAACCTATGACCTGTGGATCAGACACTGACCCACGCAGGCTTTTTAAATGAAAATCATATAAAACCTCCGAAGGCCCGTAGTTTCCAAACTAAAAGATATATACAGACGCTTGATTACGCTCATTGAATTCAGCGTATTTTTTCCTGTAAACATTCTCAATTTCAAAAGTATGTTAAAAAATTTGATTTTTGCGATTTTTTCAAAGCATACTTAAAAAAATGCGATTTTTGACAAAAACCGAAATCTTTCGGAACTTTGCCAAAATCTTCATCATGCTTATAGAAAAAAACACGCTGAATCCAATGAGTGCAAACAAACGCCAGTATGTCTTTTAGTTTAGAAGTTATTTGCGTTTGTAGTTTTCACAAAATCATATAAAACCTCCGAATGGCCATAGTTTACAAACTAAAAGAGATACAGACGTTTGCTTACGCTCATTGAATTCAGCCACTAGTATATTGATTATAAATTAATTTTGTAGCGAACAGAAAACCGTCTTTTATTCAAATTTAATTGTTGAGTAAAAGAGTTTATTTAACACGCGTGAGTAATATATAATTTCGGGGTCCTGCTAAATTCGGGCGAAATAATAAATTACTTCATGTTGACGCGTAAAGTGCGAAACTGTACGATAATATATTACTGCAAAGTTTCTGGACAAATAGGAACGCGGTAGCGATTTGTATATAACCTATATGAAAACAGCATCGTAATTCAGCGAAAGTCAGGGCCATCTTGTGTGCATCGAGGGCGATGGGTACGTCAATCAATGAAGTGTTTTATTATTTCTCCCTCTTTTATCAGGGCCCTGATTACATATTACTCGTGCTAGTTGAATAAAGTATTATGTGCGACTATTGATCGAAGAAGAATATTCCACTCACGTGCTACCGCACTCGCTATTCTCGTGCGGCAAATTTCACGCTCGTGGAATCTTCTCCTTCTCTCACTAGTCGCACAATATACTGTTACTCAACAAGTTGACAGTATAGTTTGTTTTTAATTTATGCTGCTACCTCATAGACAACAAAAATATCTGTTGTACCTTCGCAATGTTGTGTAAAGTTGACTTGGTGCGGACCTTGAAGTGTACAAAAGTGAAATTTAAAGTTTATTTTTTACATGCACAAGAATCTTGAAATATTGACATGTTAACTGAAATATACAAGCAACAGCTGATTATTTTTAATGGTCATGTTTGGCCGGAGTGGGTGGTGTTAATTACACAAGAATCTCTGACGACCGAGGTCATTTGGAATTTGTTTGTTCTTCACAAATGCACAAGCACTTTATGTCCCTGATGGTTCACGATCAACATTATCATGAAAATCTATGTGAACCGCATTTTCAGAGTAAGTATTTTGTTGTTGGTTCTTTACAATATCTATAATATCCAAATCTTCTTGGTTTCCGGGCTTGTATGCCGTGGTCCATTTGTATTTCTACCTGACGTTTCGTCTACAACTGCGGTAGACATTATCAAAGGCGATGTGGTAGCGGGCGAAGTTTCCTTCTAGGCTGCTCACAGGTAAGTGTGTCGACAAGTGTGGTACTTTCGTCTTTTATAGTCAACGTGCTCGTGTTCTCTACTCGGTCGTAGTATGCTCTTCTGTGATTGGTCGTTCCATTCAGTGGGTTGATATTGCACAGTGCTGGTGTCCAGGTTTTACTTAGATTCAAACATTCATCTTTGCGGTTGAAATTATTTGTGTGCATACTACGACCGAGGAGAGAACACTAGCACGCTGACCATAAAAAATACGGAAGTTTCACACTTGTCGACACACTTACCTGTGAGCAGCCTAGAAGGACACTTCGCCCGCTACCACATCGCCTTTGAGAATGACTACCGCTGTTGTAGACGAAACGTCAGGTAAAAATACCAATGGACCACAGCATACAAGCCCTGAAACCAAGAAGATTTGGGTCAACACTGGCCGTGAAAACCTACACACTTGGAGTATGTATAATAATCTATATATTATGTATTTCAAGATTCAGAACCTAAAGATATTTTCTCGTGCGAGCAGGACGCTTCAAGTGTAAGAGAGAGCGTATTGTGCATTCAAACATTACAGAAGAATCGTTAAACAAAATTTCACGTGGCTTCAAATACCTACTCAAAAATGTTTGATAGCTCTTGGACTAATAGAGCCGTGTGTACACTGCAGCGTTTCGAGTTCTGGCAAAATGTTTGACCAGTATGACGCGGCGAGGGTATTGTGTTTTCTGTTGACGCACAAACTGAATTTTTTGGCGCACTGCCAAACACCTAGGAGTCTAAGTCGACTAGTTAATTGTTAGTTAAAAATATTGACGGTTTTTTTGACTATTTATTTAGTATTTAACCATTTGCGAGTTCCACACTTGTGGGTTGGAATGGTTAAGGAGGTTGAGGCATTAAACGAAGATAATGAAAAAATCTGAAATAAAGTTTTTTTAATACATTTTTTTATGACAAAATTTTCTGTAAAAAATCCAAAATCATTAGGAGATTTATAAAGTTTATGGAAAATATGCAAATGGCACATTTTAATTTTTTGCAAATAACCAAATAATTATTAATAAAAATCGCAGGATTGTGGACAAAAAGTTATTTATTTAGTGTACGACATTTTTATTAAAAATTATCTCGATGGACACGATATCTAATATATAACCAAATAATGTTAGCAGTTCCGAAAACTAACTGGGTAAAGCATCGATATCTTACAAATATTTTAATATTTTTTTCCAATTTATCAATTAACAAAAATATTGAACCTTAGCTTTTTTCGATTATGGACTTTTATTCTTGACAATTTTCACAATTTTAACTGAGTTTTCAACTTTTTAATGATATTTTTCTAATTTCTTTTTTTAATTATTTACTGCAAAAAATATGTAAAATACAGATATTTACATAAATTTATTTTTCCTAACCTAACTTTGTACAAAAAAATCAAAAGTTAGTCCATTAAGAAAAATACTGAAATAATTAATTAATAATTAAAAAAAAGTGATTTATTTATGTCTTTGTGACAATAATTTATTGGTATCATCGACTTATAACCTTTTGTAAAAATTTATTGTGAAAAAAAAGTTCCGATTTAGAATTCGACTTACTTTTGATTGGGACTGTAACGCATCAACCTCCTTAAAAGAGATAGTCCAGTGGGGATGATCCCGGAATAGGTTTCATCGCGCAGAGTAAAAAAAGGTTTTTTTTCATATTGCGTTTTTCTGTTATTACCGTGCAGCGTTGATTCACTTTTGGAGATTATTGAGTATTTAATCTATAATAATACACATTTATGGTATTAGGAAATGCCTTTTAGATTACTTGTGTGTTATCACACACTAATTGGATTTATTTTTAATTAAACATGCGTAAAAGATATTCTAACACGTTTCGAACTGTGATTTGACCAAACTTTTTTAAAATACTTTAACGAAAACCATTACTTTTTCTTCATACCGCTATCGAAAGTACATACTTTCGGCATCAATTGTAAGGCAGAAAATCTAACATTTACGCATTGGTGGGATTACACGCAGTGATGCGGGAAGTACGTGTACGTTCGGGCGGCAGTAAAGAAAAAAAAATAACGTGTCAACTGTTTTTGAGATGTCGTTTCCATAGCAACCCTATTCCATTTTAGCTAATAGTCGCGAACAGCTCTCATTCGTGTTTTTACGTATAACCTCAAAGCTGCTTGCTTGGAATTTATCAGTGTCTTTGTGAAATTAATAAATAATTAATTAATTAATGTATTTAATAAGCGTACTTACGACCGAAGTATGAAGGAAAAATAGTATACACCGCACTGGCCGAAAGCTGGATATTCTTGCACTGCGCGTCATGATGCCTCGGGTATCATGGCGCGCAGAATATCAAACTTTCGGCCCTTGCGGTGTAATATGTATACTATTATTTAATTACTAGGTACTTATTTTTTTCAAAATAAAAATTGCCTGAAAAATACGGCGGATGTTGAGGCATGCGTACAAAAATAATTTCCAACTATATGAAAAGGTCTATTCATTGTATTGTTTTGATGCCATTCAAACGCAGTATAGTTCTAGATCATGTATTATCTATCGAATTAGATTGTTAAAAGAGGTCAACAGACTCAAAGCAAATTACTTTTCTTGTTTATTCTCTTCGCGTGTGCAAATTTTTAAATATCTGAAGTGAATCGCTGGCTCCATTTTGAATTATAAAATAAATAAACATTAAAATACCTTAGCTGTA
Organism: Xanthostigma xanthostigma; assembly: GCA_963575645.1. Taxonomy (NCBI): domain Eukaryota; kingdom Metazoa; phylum Arthropoda; class Insecta; order Raphidioptera; family Raphidiidae; genus Xanthostigma; species Xanthostigma xanthostigma. Next base: position 8,818,463 of record OY754469.1, on the reverse strand, counting down.
GTTTAATTTTGAAAAACAGTAATCTGGTGGCACGAGGCGATGCGTGATCGGGCCCACTCGGGTGTTTTTTTAAATCAAATTGAGGTCATTGCTTGAAGAAAAAGACGTATTTTGCGCTGCTGATTTTTCCTGATTTGCCTTCGATGAGCAGTAGTCTATTTTTCACAGCAACGGAAAGAAACAGCACTGTCGGTATTTTTCCACCGCGCGTGCTGCATATAAAATCCGAAACGACGCGTCACGTCGTCTCGACTGCCCGCGTACCATTTTCAAATGTACGCGGGTTAATAAATTCTGTTTGTCGTGTTGTAACACTGCAATCGTTGTGATAGGCTTTCGCGGCCGGTCAAGTTCCAAAACCTTCTTGGTTTCCGGGCTCGTAGGCCGTGGTCCATTGGTATTTCTACCCGACTTTTCGTCTACAACTGCGGAATCGGACAAAACATTAGAAAACAGAAGTGTCCGAGAGAAAATCGGACACCTGGCAAACTCTATGAGTTCAAATCTTTGATTAACGTCTGATTAGAAAATTAAAAATAATTAATATTTAAATATAATTCGCTTTATGAGTGTTTCTGCCATTTAGAGTGTATAGCGCAGTGCGTAGGTCCGATGATATACAGGATGATTCAGGAGAAAATGTCAATATTTTAGGTAAGTATTCGGGGACCCCAAAATAAACGTAAAAGTTCCAATGACAATGGCTTCTATTTTTAACCGAGTTGTGTAACGTAGTGGTGAGAACACTAGACTCGCATTCGGGAGGTACCGGTTTCGAATCCCGGCGGGGGCAGATGTGACTAGGACTTTTTCTACTGCCTCTCGCCGAGTAATTCCTGTACCGGCTATCTTGTTGAGGTTTTCCATGGTTTCCCTCAATAATTCCACATAAATATCGAGATGGTTCCTTATTCAAGACCATTCAAACACCTATGCTCAAAATTTGCCTTCCTTATCCTAATGTCTTAAAATTCCTTCATTTTTTTCACTGCGAGACAATTCGCATACCCCTTTATCAAAAAAAGCGGTGGTTTTCAATTTTCATGAAAATGTGAGTTTTAAGTTGTAGACTCAAAGTGAAAAAAAAATAAAAAGTAAAAACAAAACTCATTCCGGTATCGGGAATCGAACCCGGGCCTCTTGGGTGAGAGCCAGGCACGCTACTTATTACACCCTAACTGAGTATGTCAAGATAGCTTTGTAATTATATATTATTCATACAGTAGTCGTACGAATAATTATATATTATTCATACAGTAGTTGTACGAATAATTATATATTATTCATACGGTAGTCGTACGACTAGATGCAGCCTATAGAAATACAGGGGTGAGCAAAATATTCAAATTAAGCGGTTTAAATCATTGGTATATTCAAGTAAAATAAACACAAGAGATGCATTACTCGATCGAATAAATAAATGCAGCAGCAATTATAAGAAACGGACCAGAGCTATTCATCAGAGAGCCGACTCTGTTTAAGAAGTAAACGGTGGCATTTTTGAAAACTATAAAACCTAGCCTACCTCTCATAAATAATTAATTTAATAAAAATTTTAATTTGAATATTTTGTTTATAGAACAAGAGCCCGCGGCAGCCAGACCTTCGTCTTTTTATAAAAGCTGAAAGTTTTTCTATGGATGTCTCCAATACAGGTAAGAATGATCCCCACCCATGAAACCTGAGTAGTGGTGGCTTTGGCAGGTAACAGGTATTAAAGGTGTACAAAATTCCATCTCAAATTCGTCATTTTATAAAACTCAATTTTTTAATATTTCATTCGTAACAATATTAAAAATCGCGTCGCTCATTGCCAGACACTTAGTATGGTTCCAACCCCCTGCCAGACACCCTTAAACTATTATAATTTGTATAATTATATTTACGTTATTTTATAAAAGCTGAATTTTATATATATTGTTTGGAGAACTATTAAATAATGTTTCATGAGTAGCCAGACAGTTTCGAGGGTTCTATCATCCTGCCAGACGCATTAAAGTGTACAATTTTCAAATCGTTTTTGCTTTATAACTTTGAAACGGCTCATGAGATTTTACTCAAATTTGGTACGTTGGCATAGCTTTATTGGGCAATAAAACCCATATCATAATAATGATGAATATCATTCCATGGGCGTAGAAATTGATTTTTTCGATAAATAAACATCTAATATGATATGGGTTTTATTGCCCAATAAAGCTATGCCAACGTACCAAATTTGAGTAAAATCTCATGAGCCGTTTCAAAGTTATAAAGCAAAAACGATTTGAAAATTGTACACTTTAATGCGTCTGGCAGGATGATAGAACCCTCGAAACTGTCTGGCTACTAATGAAACATTATTTAATAGTTCTCCAAACAATATATATAAAATTCAGCTTTTATAAAATAACGTAAATATAATTATACAAATTATAATAGTTTAAGGGTGTCTGGCAGGGGGTTGGAACCATACTAAGTGTCTGGCAATGAGCGACGCGATTTTTAATATTGTTACGAATGAAATATTAAAAAATTGAGTTTTATAAAATGACGAATTTGAGATGGAATTTTGTACACCTTTAATACCTGTTACCTGCCAAAGCCACCACTACTCAGGTTTCATGGGTGGGGATCATTCTTACCTGTATTGGAGACATCCATAGAAAAACTTTCAGCTTTTATAAAAAGACGAAGGTCTGGCTGCCGCGGGCTTTGGGCTATTACTCCTGTATCTCTATAACGGTTGAGGATAGAACTCATGTTTATTTTGAATCCCCGAATACGTACCTAAAATATTGACATTTCCTGCTGACTCACCCTGTATATAAACGAACAACACTGTTAATTATGTAATTAATGCGAACGTTTGAATAGTTTATGTGTTTACCTATTTATATGCAAATAGTAAGTTGGTTCATTCGGTTTGTAAGCCAATTTCCTTGTTTACGTTCTCTCAATAAAGCTGCAGTGTGTTGCGATGTGCTGTCGTCATGGCCGCCTTCAAATATCACAAATATAATTTTTATCCAGTTGTAGTGCCGCTAGAGGCGCTGCAGCATGCAAGGACCGAACCTAAATATAGGTACTTTTATTATATTCCGTTAATTTAGGAATAAAATTGCAATAAGTCGTAAGAACTCGTTGGTTCTGATTGGTTAACGCCATAGATAAAGATGTATGGCACGCCGTTTTATTATTTAATAGTAAAATATTTTTCCAAAAATTATAAAAATATTTAACAATTTTAATTTCAGAAAAAAAAATTGAGTGAATTTTTTTATGTGGTGACAATAAAAATACATATAACTTTTGATAAAGAGAGATTCCATGATAATATATATGATAAATTATATTGTCGGAATAACCCAGGAATCACTTCGAAAAACGAGACTTCATGTCATAACAGACGCCATTCGCACAATTACTATTTTCCATCTATCACACTTCCCGTTATTTTCTACATTTTTCAACTTCAACTTAATTAATAGCAATGGGCGAATGAAAGAACTTTAGGGCATTGGGATAAGGTAGGCAAATTTTGAGCGAAGGAGTTTGACAGGAAAACGGCCATGGCCTAGAACCGTCTCGATATTTATCTGGAATTATTGAGAGAAACCATGGAAAACCCCAACAAGATGGCCGGTACAGGCATTACCGTTTCTCGGCGAGAGAGGCATCCACCCCCGTCGGGATTCGAACCCGGTACCTCCCGAATGCGAGTCTATAGCGCTCTAACCACTACACCACGCCGCTCGGTTTACTTCTATAACAATACAATATATTAATATACAGCGTGTCCCATTTTAATGTCCCACCCCGGATAACTTTTGTCAGTGACCTTAAATGAAAAATTGTTTGGTACAAAAGTTGTACAACTTGGAGGGGGACATTCGATGGCACTAATACTTTTGACCTTGGGTATAAGGTTCAAGGTCATTCAAGGTCAACTTTGTTTTTTTTAATGGAACGTCCTATTTTTGACATCGGCAATCGATTGCGCGTGAAAAAATATGAGACTTTTGTCTGAAACTTTTTTCGAGAACGGGCAAAACTCTGTGCGTCTGTTAGTCTGTTAGTCGGTTATTCGGTTAGTCTGTGAACACTATACAGGTCAAACGGATGAACGGATTGAAACAAAATTTTTGGAGGATGTTTGGTATGCAAATATGAAAAGCCCTATTGTTTTTGAAGAAAATCTCACCATTCTCGAGTTGAAAATTCAAAAATTTTCAATTTTGAAGGCTAAATTAATTGGGAAAATTTGCCCGTTCTCGAAAAAATTTTCAGACAAAAGTATCATATTTTTTCACGCGCGATTGATTGCCGATGTCAAAAATAGGACGTTCCATTAAAAAAAACAAAGTTGACCTTGAATGACCTTGAACCTTATACCCAAGGTCAAAAGTGATAGTGCCATCGAATGTCCCCCTCCAAGTTGTACAACTTTTGTACCAAACAATTTTTCATTCAAGGTCACTGACAAAAGTTATACGGGGTGGGACATTAAAATGGGACACGCTGTATAGATTACCTGACCTATTATTGTTGGAGCGAGTCCAGATTTTTGAATAATTGTTCGCTGGGTGGCCCTATCAACGTTTGTTGCACACACTTGCACAAATACATGGACGCGGCAGGCATGTATAACTTAAGCAATGAGTGACATTTACTGACGTGATTTCTTGCAGCTGGCCAATACGTCGTGTGTTAAGTAAGTTTTTGAATGCATGTCTTGCATATTGTTATGCGTTGTATAGCACAACAATAACTTCTTTTGTTTGAAGTGTTTTGTTTTTCGACTGTGTCTAATTGTGACACAGAAACTACCATGTCGAAAATGTATCTACTGGACTTGCGATTGAAAATTTTATTGTTCTGAGAAGTACCCGGTTCACCAATTCTCTAAACGCCAGGCTATTGTAGTGTGTTTGTTGTTTCAATACGAGTGCTAGAAATGGGATGATTGCATATTATTGACACTCTATAATATTTGAAAGCGAGTTCAAGCGATGCTCTTTCTATACTAGCAGCTCCAGAAAATTCCAAATAGATATAAGTCGCTAAAGAAATTTCACTTCGAAAAAAAATTGGTTGTCTGTAAAGTCGGTTTACGGACGATAGTTTTACGTGATAACGTATTCCGCTCGAATATCATATTTAATAATACATAACCTAAATTTTAGTAGCTGTCAAACTTGGGCCGATCGTGCTTCTCTATCGCTTATACTGCGCTCTCAGGGTCAGGCGGAACGTTACGGCGTTACACTTTTTCGTGCGTGCAGCTGATGTTTCATCAATTTATAAGACGTTATCACGTCAAAAATATCGAAAACCAGCTGCTTTGCGTTTCAGCCAGTTATTTTAATTATGATTAAAAATAGAATCGTCTATGTATGTATAAGTATATATTTGTGTTTTGTTTTTCAACAAATGACTGTTGACTGGCGACTTCGCTACATAATATAACAATTGAAGTAGGTACGCCGTTGCAGCTGCATTTTTACGTATTTTTATGCGCTCAGATAAAAGTCAGACGACGTACCGGCTCACACTTAATTACTGTCACTTCTGAAATAGCTGTGGAATTCAGCAAAGGAAAATAACGAATTTAAACAAAAAAAAAAAAACGGCCAAGTGCGAGTCGGACTTGCGCACCAAGGGTTCCGTACAAACTTACAGGTATGCAAATAGTTCGTCCGAGTCTCCAAGATTTTTCCCGCTTTGCTGTTGGAAAACTGTTTTCCCCATACATCGACATACTTCGCGGTCAGTTTATCGACTGCAAATAAGTTTATAATCGCAAAAAAAATATTTTTTATATACAGCAGCTGGTAAAGAGTACGAAAAAATGGTGTTCTACGCCAAAACCCAACAAATTTTGTTTTTTTTTACGCTGAATGAATTATTTCCTGTAGCCTTTTATACCAGTCTTTTGTGTTCCTTATTTTCTCAACATTTTAGTAAGTAAAGAACAAGCGATGAAGCATGAAGGTAAATCCTTCGAAACGTTAGTCAATAAATGGAAATTTAATATCTGTAATTGCATTTTTCTGGATCCTTTGGCCACTGTGGACGTTGTCTACAAAATTGTTAACAATCAAAATTTTAGATCAAATCATTTCAGAGATAGAGCATCAGGGAGAGATGCTTTTTTAGTAAATCGAACACCAAAAAAGTAGGTTTCTCTCCTCCATATCTCCGAATGTATTAGGCTTAAAATTTTGAAAAAAAATCATGCATAAAAAGAGGCTGATAAAGATTACAGGAAGACTATAGCAATACATTCGGTTACAAAACGTACTTTTTTGTTATCTTTATTAACTTTATGTCTGATCAGTAAATTCAGAACATTCTTTAAATTATATATTTGTTTTTTTGTTACAGGTGAGTCAAAAATCGATACATGCATGTCTACATCTAGATTCTAAAACGTATGGTAAATATTTTAATATTTTTTTTTTTAAACATAACAATCATTAAAATCAGACGAAAAATGTAAGTAGTAGAAGAAATTAACCCATTTTTTTTCATTTCACTTTTATGTTCATCGTGGACATAAAAGTTTTCACCATGGAAAATCTCTTGAAAATCGGGAACACACAAAGCTTTATTAATTAGATGTTGTGGTTATTATTTTGTTCACAAAAGGAAGGAAGTAGTAAAAAAATACGATTATGCCGCTGTGTAAATCAAAATGTGTAAACAACTAAGGGTCAACACAGGACATAACACCGATCTGTTACCGCTGAGTATGTGGATTACTCCAGTTTCTAATTATTATTACCCTAAGTTAGAATTTCTTTGTCCACTTCCAGTCTTTCCAACGTTACTCTGTGAAAATGTTAAGTAAGGGAGATGTACTTATATATCAATTGAACCTTCCGAAGACTCAATTGTTAATCCAAAAGTGCTACTACGCCAGCTATATCAGATATATCGCAGTCAATAGGGTTATTGACAAAATTTCAAAAAGTATTTAAAATTAAAGAATAAAGGTATAGGTATGTACCCGTAAAAAATATTTTTTCTCATAAATATAATAGATTTGACTCATTATTAGTTGATTTTTATTTTGGCTTTAAATTCTGCGCCAAAACGTCAATTGACCTTGACAGCCATGTTTACTGATTGCCTACGTCACAGTAGGCAATCAGTAAACACTAAGCAAGCTGGTACAACGTGACATATAGCATTATAACCAACAAAGTGTTGCATTTAATATGATTGACAGAGTACAATGAATACACCAGAGAACATACACTGAACAGAGATAACGAATACACATGGCAGTCAGTGGCACACAGCTACCGGCCATGTTGACTGATTAATGATGTCACGCGCTGTGATTGGTGTTTGAAATCACGTGACACATAGGTTAAAAATCGTGATTTTATTTATTTATTCTAATATATTTAACGCACTTATTTAATAAAAATAATAATTCTAAACGATATTTTAGACCATAAGCTTTCATTATAACACAGTTTTACCTCACTGTCAATAACCCTATTATGATTAGGGATTCCCCGAGTCATTGAGGTTTTTACTAAATTCGTTCAGATCATATATTTACGATATATAACCCGTAAATTGGTATCCTAACGTAGTCGATATCATTTTTATTCTCGAGATTTCGTTCGAGAAAGAAATGTCCGCTTACTGGAGCGATTTCGACGATCGAGGTTTCGTTTGAAAGGGCTCGACGTAACATTACAAAATAGATGAGCAGGCTTTGGAAAAACAATTAGTATTCAACAGTACGGCTAGTTATGGTTTATATGTAGAAAAAATATTTCATTTTTTAAAAGCGTTTGATTTAAATAACAGATTTTTTATGCCAGAATTTATCAGTGCTTCAAGTTCCTTACTAACTGCGCCATTTATCCATATTTGGTAAATTTGTTGATCGTATTGAACTGTGATAAACATTATTATTAAACAAGAATGCATTCATTGTAGCTTATCTGAATTTGTTGATTTATTTTGTTCAAATGTAAAACGTGTCGCTACGAACGTCAGAAAGGGGAATTGTTGTCGAATGTTTCATGTGACGTTTTTCTCCTTAAAAAGGTCCCATCACTCCATTCTTGATATTAAAGTCCGTGACTTTTTTTAATGTGTTATTGATGTAGAAGTTGTTATCTCAGGGTGGGAAAGATACGAGATGTCGTGTTTTATGTTTTTGGTCTTTGGACAATGAATTTGCATATCGATTCAGTAAATAGCCTACAACTAACAACTCAAATAGGTATCACCCCATCAATAAAAAATCGGTATTTTTATTTGATATGGAACTGCAACTGATAAGTATCTGAGGGTTGTATAGAAATATCAATGATTTGACTTTAGAGCAAGCTATTGGACGGTCCTGTAGTTCCAACCCTGCAGATGACGGTTCAATCATTCTGCAAGTTTTCAGGCGCTCATGGTTTTCGAGATGGCTTTTATGTGTTGGCTTCACACCCGATGCATGTTTTGAAGTTTGCTTTGTAGATGAGTTTGGTGCGCGCGCAGTGATAGAATGTTAACCAAAAGTGGACGTTTATTGTCTATGACCAGTGTTGCCAGAAGTTTTTTGTTTTGCGTACCTACTAGATTAGGGTTGAAAAAAGTACTAGAATTTCGTAAAAATGTATACTTATACCAAATGCTTAGCTACATTTAAAAACAAATACAAAAATACCAACAAAGAGAAAAATATCAAAACAGAAAAATAACAAAAATAAAAATGGTAAAATTCTCATTTGTCAAATTACACAACCTTAAAACATCATGTATTTTGGACATTGGATATTAAAAAGTACTAGATTTTTGCTTAAACGTACTAGCGTACAGAAAGTGTCAAAAAAGTACTAGATCTAGTACACTTGTACTAGACTGGCAACACTGTCTATGACGCCACGATTATTTGTGGGCGTTTGCTCGTGTCACCCACGTGACAAGATATTGTTTTCTGATTGGTTTCTGCTCAGAACAAGCTGACGACCAAGCAAGAAAAATAGTAATGAAACATATACGAAATACTGACAATGACAGGCGTACTTTGCGTGATAAAAGTGTGGTTACTATGCTGTAGTCACTTTTTTTTTTTCAAACAAGAATAGACACTTCAACACTTTAGTGATATGAGTATAGGATAAAGTAAATTTAATAGAGTCAATTGTTTAACACGATAAATGTTGACCAAAATAGTAGATAAAACATGTTATAGGTATTCTACTTTATCAGTCTGATATTCCAAAATCAATTTTATTAAAATTATTCCGTATCTTTTTTTAAAAAGTAGCTTTTATCGATATTAGCCGGCACAGCGAGACAGACAGACACCTATCGAGACTTTTTTTTTTACTATGTAATTTTTATTTATTTATTCGTTCGAGTTAAGATAAGCGTTTCATAATGCGTCTAATAAAAACTAACATTATACATAACAATAAAAAATAAAAAAAACATATAATCTATACAAATTAATAAAATTGAAGTGTCTGTTTGTAATGTCAAAACAATAGCTTTTTACTAACTATATATGAAAGTATATACGGTAGTAACAAGAAAAACAATTTTTGAATTTTTGTCGGTCTGTCTGTTTGTTCCGGGTTAATCTCCGAAACGACTGGACCGATTTTGACGGAACTTTACTGACAGATAGCTGGCGTCATAAGGAGTAACCTAGGCTACTTTTATTTTAGAAAAAGAATTAGGGTTCCGCGCAAAAAAAATTAAAACCAATGAGGATGAAGTCGCGGGTTACAGCTGGTATATAATATAAAAAAAAGTTCATGAGTTTGTTTATTCGGGATAATCTCAAATACTGCTGAACCGATTTAATACTTTCGAACGACCGAGCGCAGTGAGTTGACAATGTATATATCTATATATAGGTGACCGGTAATTGCTCGTATTCCTCTCGGAAAAAGAAACTATGACTAATTTGGAATGATTTAACCTTATCACTTGAGGGTTCGGAAATGCGTAATTTTTTTATGATAATGACACGTCTGTGAAGAATTTTTATTTTATTTTCTTTTTTATTTATTGTAAGTTTTAATACACAACATAAAATCTAACAGTAAATTTCGTGGTTTTTAGCTTTAGGAAAGTTGGCCATTTAATTAATAAGCTATCAGATCATGGAAAAATTCGGGACAAAAAAAGAGAATATTTTTTTTTTTAATTTTTAACTCCCAAAATTCGAATTTTTGTAAAAAGAAAACCGAAGTAGATTTCCTCGAAAATGACGCATTTCCGACCCCCAAGTGATATAGAGATTAAATCATTCCAAATTAGTCATAGTTTCTTCTTTCAAGAGGAATACGAACAATTGCCGGTCACCCTGTATATTAGATTTACTCTCGAGCGAAGCTGGGCCGTATCGCTAGTACCTATATATATATTTTTTAATCAACAAAAACCGTTGACCCCGCTTGGCTTACGACTACTAATACAAGATTTGAATGCGTGAAGTAGTAAACATTTACATTAAAATAATACCAGAAAAGTATGAGCGTGCCCTGAACTCCTGATAATTCGAATAATTCGATACAGTCTAATTATCAGTAATAATTAAAATGTGACAGACTTGAGGAATATTCCGTTACTAATAATTTTGCTGGAGCAAATAAATGTCAATAAAAATACCTACACATGTTTTTTTCTATAGAAATTGTTTATTATATTGACACATGAAAGAATTCCGTCGTTGATAAGAAATACAATATGGGGTCTGAATGTCTAAAGTCATAATAATTGAATCATTTTAATACTGCTGCCCACGAGGCTGAATTTGCCGCTAGATACCTTGCTAGATTTGACTACTAGTTTTGTAGCGCTGGTTTATATGCTCCCTTCACACGAGACGTCGTTTCATGCTTGCTTTGTAGGTAGGCTCGACGTGCGCGCAGTAATAGAACGGTAACAAACGTGGACGCGTTTAATTGTCTCTGAACAGAACACACAGTGTTTGTTTATGTGGGCGTTTGTTCGTGTCGCCCACGTGACAAGACACTGATTCCTGATTGGTTCTTGCACAGAACAAGCAGGGGACCTGGCAAGAAAAATAAGCCCCTGTTCTAATTTTAAAATCTATCTTGTGAGCAGGCAGGCGAGCCCGCAGTGACGTCATTTCCAGCCTCGTACCCAGCCTGCCGGCCAGCAGAAATCCATGCAATGCTTCCAGCATCGTGTGCAGCGGCCTTTATTACTCTATATATGTGCCAAATTTCAACTTCTTTCGTTCATCGGATTCGGAGAAAATAAGCCCTGACAGACAGACACGAGATTGATCCTATATATCTATCTATCTATAAGTGTTCTGTTTTTTCATCGGATGTACGGAACCTGAAATAGTTATTGGCGTAACTAGTAGTCTAAGTCATTCATGGCGTGTCAGCGCGATGACAGGTCATGACTTAGCCTACAAGTTACGCCCATAATTTTATTCAACAATTGCGCGTTATTTATGTTTTTTTTTTATTGTTATTAATGAGATGTTATAAATATCTATTTATTTCTTTATAAAAAAAAACTGTCAATACTAACAGCACCAAACAGCACGATTCAATGTTTTGGTTTGAGGTTAGCCGGTTATGAATAAACTCCATGTCGAAAACATTCGGCCTCTCAATTTTAGCCTCAATGGGTAACAACGGAGTTGTTGTTACCGATTATTTCGTTACGACTCAGAAAATAGTTACGTTTATTTTCATTACTCCGCAATGGCCGAGCTAGTAGGAATCTTCATTGAGTTATGACAAGTAATTGTCACCAGTCGGTAAATGGCTATTTAGGGTTCGGTTTTTAGGCATGATAAAACATGAATAGCGCGCATGAGTTGAATAAAAAATATTAATTTGCTGATGAGTCACCGATCTGCGTCTATTTTCGTAATTAACGTTTATTGAATTTCTGGTCATACGCAATTTTTTGTTTATGTAACTCATTAACGTCAATATATTTTCGTTTTCATGCATTTAATCAGATTATAAAATTGCTTATTTCACGTGTTTTCAACTACAAAGTTAATGTTTGCGACTTGTTGATTGTTGCTGTTACTAAGTATTTAAAGAACACAACAATAATATTTTTTCATCGTTTTTATCGTCGAAATTAATGATATTCGTGTGTCTAAATTTCTTATGTAAAGTTCGTGTTGAGCAAAGCTATTCTGTTTTTTGCCAAACATTTTTTAAATATGTAAATAAATAAAAAATAAAATTTTTAGTTTAAAAAAAGACATAATACCTAGTCCTTTAAAAAATTAAAGTAATATTTAAATAATTTGTGTTACGCCGGGTTCGTATCTTCCTACTTAGGGCAAAGATATGAACTCAACTATTTCTGCCCGGAAAGAAAGATTCCGACCCCGTCATATATAAAGGGTGTTTTTTTCGGAGGTTTGGTTTTGAAATTGGCAACACCGTTTCAAGTGACAGTTAATTTGACAGTTGACAGATGATTTGTGGTCAGTAGGTTTTGCCATTTCACCATGAATAGACTTACATCAGTACAACGCTTGCAAATTGTGCAAATTTATTTTGAAAATTATGGTTCAGTTTGCCAAACTAACCGTGCGCTACGTCCATTTTACGGTCGACATAATCGTCCATCCGAGCAAGTTATTCGGAAAACCATGGATCGTTTTCGAACTACGCATACTCTAGTTGATAATACGCATCCACAAAGACGCCATACAGTGCGCACAGAAGATGCCATTGCTGCTGTGGTGCGTAGTGTTGAGGAGGACCCGAATGAGTCGATACGCCGTCGTGCACAGCAATTGGGATTGTGCCCATCCACGTTGTGGAAGATTTTGCGAAAAGATCTTGGCTTACGAGCTTACAAGATCCAGCTTGTGCAAGAGTTAAAGCCGCGTGACCATTATGCGCGCCGTACGTTCGGTGAATGGGCCGAAAACAATATTCAGCTTGATCCTCTTTTTCAACGCAAAATTTTGATCTCACACCTATGGATTACTTTCTTTGGGGATACGTGAAGTCACTAGTCTACGCCGATAAACCACAGACGTTGGATCACTTGGAAGTCAACATTCGCCGCGCTATTGGCGATATACGGCCCCAGATGCTCGATAAAGTGATCGAAAATTGGACTTCCCGATTGCGCTTCATTCAAGCCAGCCGTGGCGCCCATATGCCCGAAATCATATTTAAACATTAATGGCATAAAATTATATTTTCAACAAAGCCAACAACGTGGCCAGCAACCTTATTTTTACGTGTTTTATTTCATTTTAAATTTGTATACCTCTAAAAAAAACACCCATTACTATTTTTTATATACAGAGGGCCGGCGCTAATTCTTGTCGCTCTGTGCAAAATGAGCGTTTGGCACCCCCTATTCTCCGCCACAATAAATATGGGTCTTCCCCAGCGCCCCAAAAAGCCTCATTACGGTCCGGCCAGTGCTCAATTAACCTATAAGCAAAGTAAGCAATTGCTTAGGGCATAACGTCTCAGGGGGCCCTAAAAATCACAACTCACAAATGAAAAGTACCTCACTAGACCAGGTCAACAATTTTTTTTTCTTTTTGTCATGTTCTCAAAAATTCGATCTTCTGATATAAAACTGACTTAGGAAATAAAAATAATGATTTATTGTAGAAAATGAAAAAGATTTTTTTTCTGAACTTCGAAGTTTTGTAACTTTTTTCAATGGACCGATTTTATAGACAGTCAAATTTTCAATGAGAGCATTGTTTGAAAATTCAATTTTTTCCCTAAAATTCTATGCTTTTAAACTTTTTTCTATCAAATTTAAGCTTATGACATTCACAATTTGAAAATTTATACACCTAACATGACAGATAGATAATATTAGAACTAGACAGCTGTTAGAGATGAAGGCCCATAGACAAAAAATGCTTAGGGCATCAAGGAATCTTAATCCGGCACTGGGTCCGGGGTATGTGCAAATAAATAAATCTAAAGATCATTTTAAACTATATCGTTTTCCAATATATTATATTACTATAAATTATTATAATTTATGTAAAACCTACCATTTACGGGACACGCTGCCAGCTAGTACAAAGTTTAACGCTATTATTTATTTCATTATAGGTACTACAAAAACACAATTTATAGAGTTGATTTAATTTTTTTATAATTATCTACTTAAAATCGCAAATATGCTGCAACATGATATTGCTAATAGTGTTAACATTTAAGAACATTTAAGTGCACGATGTATAGCGTGTTCTAAAAAACAAATTCTAACATCTAATACTTTTGAGATATAAAACTCCACTCGGTTGGAAGTAAAACTGAGCAATTGGCGCGACACTTTTATGGGAGAAAGTTACGTTTGTGTGCGTTGCATTAAACGTGGCTTTAGTTGAAGGCGACATCTAGATAACAGGGCGAAATTTAGTTACTAGTATTTCGTTAGATGACAGCGCGTGACGCTTGCTCTGTGTATGCGTTGGATTATTTTAAAGGCTACAGGACAAAATTTAGTTACAGGATAAAGTTTAATTACAGGAAGATATTTAGTTACCAGAATTCTAGTGTTCTTGTGGGGATGTACAAACCGCTGATTATGCTTATTCGATGAATTGTAGTCTCCGCATAATTTTATCATTTTTTTACATCCAAATACCCTATTCCAACGAGGCCCGGTATATAATTATATGACAGAGATTAATTAACATATTTTGTATGTTTTATTAATGCTGAACGATTAGCATATTATACTTAGTAGTTTGTATCGGAAGGTGTAATAATTAAAATGAATCAATCAGCCTATAACAAAACTTTATATCTAACAATCCCTGACCTTGATGCCAGTTGCCGAAATCACGCATATCTCTCACGGAGATGCCGTGATTGGAAAACTTTACTGCACAGACAATTATAAATATAGATATTAGATACAATATATTATATTTATATATAATGTACAACATAATATGTGTTCATATATTGTTTTCGCAATATTATAGTCTTCGCAAAAAAATCTGGAGGATTTGCCATTAAGTTTAAAGCCTGGAATACAGTGTAAACTCCGTTTAACGTCACTCAATATAACGACAAACTCCTTAAAACGTCGAAATTACTTAATTCTAGTTGGTTTACCTTATTGCTCATACAGTGATACACTGTAAATAACGACGCACCCACTCTAAATGACGACAACAATACGTCAATAATAAGCAATAAACAGTATTTGTTTGTTATTTTGCTGCTTTGTTATCGGCATCATGCGTACCGAAGATTCTAAGAAAATCGTTCTTTTGCAGTTTGTTGGCATTATCTTTCATATGTTTAGCTCAGCTGCTTATCGATAAGTTATCATATTCTTAGTTGTCTACTAATTTGCAAACTGTGAACATGGCGAGTAAAAGAAACTAAATTCGATTATTAAAAAAATTAATTGTAAAAACACATATGATGTCAACAAGATATCAAACCATTGGTCCATTACAGTATATTGTTACTTTTTTCCTAAAATAGGTACGTAAAGTCAGTACCAAGAATCGAATCTTCTCGTTTCATTTAATTGTAATTGTTTAAAACAGTTATAATTGAGGTCACAGAACGAAGTGGCTTATGTCAGATTTTATTTCTATTTTTTGTTAATTTTCTAAAAAGCTGCTGAACCGATTTTGTTAAAATTTATACGGGACCAACTTTGAGACAAACTCTATAGAATAAAAAAGAGAAACATCGAAATCGGTTCACACCCGGCGAAAATGTTGACGGACAAAAAAAAATCGAATAGTTGTCAAAACCAAAAGTGCACATCCCGCAAGTTTTCCACTGTACATATTATTATAATGAAAAAAAAATTGAGAAAGTAGATTAAAAAAAAACAATTAAAGGAAGAGAAAAAAAATTAAAAATAAAATGGAATAGAAAAAAATATTACTTGTGTCAGTGGGAATCGAACCCGGAACCTTGCAATTACTGGACTAACGCTTTAACCGCTCGGCCATACCGATATCGTAGCTTGCGTTGTTATTGTGGTATAGAAGTGTAGCAGTTATTCTACGTAATATACTACATTAATTACAATAACAGTATTTTTTTGTTTTTTTTTCAATTTTAACTATTCTGTCAAAAATAATAAAATAAAACTGTTTATAAAAATTAAACTACTGAACACATTTATGTTAATTTAAATAGGGTTCTGGTCTGATACTTAACAAAGTAAATAAAATATAACTCAAGGCAATCCGACCAAAATTGCGATCTGTAGAGTCGTGACGTACATACGTACAGACCAACCGACAACTGCTGTTTGTAATTTTTAATTACAATTTTAATAGTATTTATGAACTCGAATTGATTTAAAAATGGTTCTGTTTTATAGATCAGAATCTCCTCTTTTCAAAAAGATTCAATTTGAATGAATTTCGTGTGAAATTAACTTAGATATGAACGAAAGTCAGCTCTGACGCACACAGCGATAATAAAGCACATACCGCTAGCTTAGCGGTATGTGCAATAGAGAACCTCCTCCTTTTTTTGAATCGATTAATAAATTGGCAACGATCACTTTGTCTTGAAGTCACTTATGTTTTGTTTGTCACGTTTGATAAAAATTTCCAACGGCTGCGTTATGACAATGCAATTTGACGCGAAACATGATTTTGTATCACACACTGCACCGAGAGGGCGTCATGTTTTTTATTTTATTGAAAAGGCGGATGAAACTGTGTACATATAATATTGTGCACTTTTATATACTCGATATGAGTCCATATATTCATAAAATTATTATTGCGTTTATAATTATTTCAATTATTGTTGGCTTAGTGTAACGTGCGAGTTGCAATAAAAAGTTAGGTTAGGTTAGAATTAGGAAACAAACGACTGCTCGATATCGGATTGGAGGACGCGATGCATCACAAAGCCAGTGTAAGGTTACTTTTATCTATTTTTTTGCGATTAGAAAATAGTAATTTATGTATTTAGAATGTTATTATGTACGAGGCGTATGAAAACGAGTTTTAACAGTTACACAGATCACAATAGCATTACGTTCGAGATGATTTTGATTGACTAGATAAAATAGTTCCTGACTTCGCTTGCATAAATGTCGGTTTATCCTACTTCAAAACCGGTATTAACACGAACGAAGGCTAGTAGAAAAATGATTTTGTATTGCTTTATGTAATTAAGCTCTATATATAAAAGGACGCACTGACTGATCTATCAACGCACAGCTCAAACCACAGGACGAATTGGGCTGAAATTTGGCACACAGATAGTTGTTATGACGTAGGCATCCGCCAAGAACGCATTTTTGAAAATACAACCCCTAAAAAGGTGTAATGGGGGTTCAAAATTTGCATGGAGAAATCATATACGATAGATGTATTAATTCGAAAGTGCGCAGGATAACTTCTGTCAACAAATAAATAAACACTTGTTTCATGCTTTTTCAAAAACACGCCTTTCAGAGGGTGAAAAGAGGTAAATAGTCTAAAAATCAACATGGGTGTCATTTTCAAGATTTGTCAAGACGTTGATCACGTGAATGTCATCAATTTTGAAATTTATTTGGGGGATCTACGTCGAGAAAGGAGTAACTATGCCAAATAATGGGATTGCATCCGTGTTTACTCCAGTCAACAAATAAATAAACACTTGTTTCATGCTTTTTCAAAAACACGCCTTTCAGAGGGTGAAAAGAGGTAAATAGTCTAAAAATCAACATGGGTGTCATTTTCAAGATTTGTCAAGACGTTGATCACGTGAATGTCATCAATTTTGAAATTTATTTGGGGGATCTACGTCGAGAAAGGAGTAACTATGCCAAATAATGGGATTGCATCCGTGTTTCGTTTCAATCGCGTGCGAAGCCGCGGATAACGGCTAGTGCATAAATATTTTATGTGCTGATGCAGATTTTAAATTGAAATGTACCTAATTATTTGTGGTTGATGTAGCGCTCCGCGCTTATGTATTATAAGCTGAAGGAGTCCCGTCTATTTTCGTAGCCATTATCATTACAAAATGGCATCGGGCTTATTTTTTATACAATCACTGATTGAGGTCGATTATTTTTGAACTGGTGGCCGCGTAAAAAAAAAAATTATTTATAAGCACTTGATAAATTTTATCAATATATTGTATATTTCATTAATATAGACCGTGTCTTTGAATAGTTCCAATAATTATTTTTCAAAACAACTGGAAAAATAAAAAATCTTTGGCTTGGGACTCTGGGATTTTGTAGGATATATTTCTCAGTTGCCACGTAATACCTTGAAAGCACCGAAGTATTTCAAAAAATTATTCCAAATAAATAAAAATAAATATAGTTTAAAAAAACTAAAAAACACACTTTATATCGAACTAGAAAGTAAAAAAATTTTTTTTAAATAAGTATTAAACAATAATGAATAAAAAATACAAGTATTATTGTGAAAAAAGCGTGGGGCGCTTTATTCCACATTTTCGTACATCGAGCGCCCCACGCTTTTTTCACAATAATACTTGTATTTTTTATTCAGTATTGTTTTAAGCTTTTTAAAAAAAAATATTTTTTACTTTTTAGTTCGATATAAAGCGTGTTTTTTAGTTTTTTTAAACTATATTTATTTTCCACTTTTTAGTTCGATTTATTGTCAAAAATTTGCCGAAAAAAAAAACAATTTTTTTTTGCGTGGACGGGATTAGAATCCACGACCCGTGATTCCGAGAGTTGACGTCAGCGAAGACCCGTGCCTTAGACCGCACGGCTAACCACTGTAGTTACAGTGCTGGCATATTATACTACAGTAATAAACCACTTGCTGTAGTCCAAACGAAGGTTACAAACAAACAGACATACATACATACAAACTTACAAGTGAAGTTAATATGAAGCGTGTAAAAAATAAACTCCAATATAGAGCAGGCGTCCTCTTTGGTCTACTGTCAAAAAGTCTTGAAGCTATATCGCGTATTCGAATCTGTGATTTGTCAGTGTTCGTAACAACGTCTGAATTTGGTGACCTTTTGTTCTAAACTATTTTATCACCCTATTTTTTTTTCAAATATGTGAAGCGTAGCATAATTACAAAAATGCTCCAGTTTTGTGCCGCGGCAGATAAAGTTTTGTTCTTTTTTTTGTTTTGTTTATAAATTTGAATTATTATCTGCGTTTTATTAGAAACATATATAGTAACCGTAATTTTTATTAAAATAGAACATCAAATTGATTAAAGTCCAATGGCAGTAAAAATCATTAAATGTGAACATTTAAATTTATGTCCCATTAATCTATATACTAATATATAAAGCTGAAGAGTTTGTTTGGTTGGTTGAACGCGCTAAACTCAGAAACTACTGGTTCGAATATAAAAAACATTTTTTTTTTGTTGGATAGCCCATTTATCGAGGAAAGCTATAGGCTATATAATATCACCCTACGACTAATAGGAGCGGAATATCAATAAAAAAATGTTGCAAAATGTAACTCCGATTATCATAAAATTTGGACACAGCATTCATCTCGGTAAACTAAGATGAATGTGCGTACTCGTGTAACTCCCCCGCCCCCTATTCTTTCTTTTGCACCCGGGTGAAACCGGGCGGGACCGCTAGTAGATTATAAATTGTTTAATCAAAACTATTTTCTGGTACCTATCATAAAAAATTAGGTCGACTATCAATAACTGTGCAAATATTAAACATTTATGATTGTGAATAAACATTGCAGTTTCAGAGGTGCGGTGATTGGTGAGAGCCAGTTCCCATAATCTTACAGTAAATTCTCACAAATATTGTAATATTTCATAATACGCTTTGGATAGGTCAACTTGACGCGTAAATAAGTGTTGACGTTAGTGTTACACTATCAACGTTTTCGGAAACTTGCCATTTACTACATGTGACTTGCAGAGTTGTGCTGCCGCTATGAAATCCGTGTATTGCAGCTACTGTTGGCTCCGCTAGCAGTGGCATAGCTTCGCTCGTATTGGAAGGACACAAAACGTCTTTTCAAGCTTGTTTTGTGGATAGATCTGTTGCGCGCACAGTGACAGTTCAAAATATAAACACAGAGCAAATCGTTTCTGTTGTCCGACTCTGAGCAGAATGACGCCATGTTGGTTTGTGGGAGTTTGTTCATGTAAAGACAAGATACTGTTTCCTGATTGGTTCTTGCTCAGAGCAAGCAGAGGACCTAGCAGGAAACATTTCTATAATTTTAAAATCTATCTTGTGAGCTAGCAGGCGAACGTAAGTTCCAGCCTCGTACCGAGCCTGCCGGCCATCAGAAGTCCAAGCAGCGTTTCCAGCATCGTGTGCAGCGGCCTTTAGAACGAATATCCGTGCTTAATTACACGCTTTATATTAACTTAACTTGTAAGTTTGTATGTATGTATGTACCTATGTTTGTAACTTTCATTTGGACTACAGCAAGTGGTTTATATAGCGGTATAATATGCCAGCACAGTAAGTACACTAGTAGTGCGGTCTAAGGCACGGGTCTTCGCTGACGTCAACTCTCGGCATCACGGGTCGTGGGTTCTAATCCCGTCCACGCCGAAAAAAAAATTGTTTTTTTTCGGCAAATTTTTGACAATAAAATAGAACTAAAAAGTGGAAAATAAATATAGTTCAAAAAAAACTAAAAAACACGCTTTATATCAAACTTAAAAGTGAAAAATAAATATAGTTTGAAAAAAACTAAAAAACACGCTTTATATCGAACTAAAAAGTAAAAAATAATTTTTTTAAAATAAGCTTAAAAAGCGTGGGGCGCTCGATGTACGAAAATGTGGAACAAAACGCCCCACGCTTTTTAAGCTTATTTTTTTTCTTTTTCAGTTATACTTCTTTTAGCGCGTTATTGCATTTTTACTTTAACATCAAAATTAACAGATCGAAGTTGCTCGCAGAAAAAGGCCAGCAACAAAATAGTTACTAGAATATCGTTAGTATGACAGGGCAAAATTTAGTTACAATTTTTTTCCTAAACATTACTAGAGCTCCGTCTCCCTCAATTTCTTTCAAATTAGCACGCATCATGTCTCCTTTGTCAGTTTTTTTTTAATCTTTTTAAACTAATTATACTTCACTTCACTTTGGTATAGTTCTAAATGTAGCAGGAAGAAAAACTATTGTTTATCTGTCAATTGTGATGGTGTAATACGGTCTTCAAAGCGTGCGATAAACTCTAATCTCAGCGGCAACTTTGCGTACGGTATAGTTTGTTTGTAGACATTAATAACAATTAATAAATACACATATAGGTGTCGATAGGACTCGATACACATACCGTTTTGTGAATAAAATAATGTAGGTTAACGAACTTTGGAGAGCAGTGGAGCGGTGAGATTAGAGACTTTCATTTTCGTCATATTACCTAAAGAGATAGCCGTCAGCACAGCACCGTTCGCGAGCAGGGTTTCCGACGTCCGCTGCCTCGCCTGCCGTCACTCTTCGTAAGATGCAAGTACAGCAGTCTTAGGGATTAGCGTTTCGTTAGCACTGTTGGCCGGGTCAAGAGTAGAGCTGTAACAAACCGTATGTATTCGTTACTGAGTAACGGGTACATCGCCTGACTCGAAGTAACGAATCGTTACTTACAAATTCAAACGTTACTCGCATGTTTCGTATCCATGTCAGTTCGACTCGTTTGATACGGTTATACGAACACAATGTGTTATACTTATAAGTATTCACAAAGTACGAAGTCATGACTCATGTCGTATCACGTATGCGACGCGCTTTGGTGCGAAGCTACATGCTTATTACTTGATGCTGTTAAGTACTCTATTGTATGTCGTGTGAAAAGTACCGAGTAACGTAACGGTACGAAAGTAACGGGTACTGGTTCTTTAAGTAACGAATACATACGGGTACACAATTTCTCGTTACTTTTACAGCTCTAGTCAAGAGTGGAGACAACTGAATCGATCGCAACGTGAGCTGTGGACTAAACGGTCAATAATGTGGCCGTCAGATGTCCTTTTCGTCGCGATCCTAGCCGGTTGCTAAGAAGCTGCGCGGTTTAAAACAGCAATAGAGTTGGGGAAAAAATCACTGTGACCAGCCGTCTAAAATGATCACTGTGATCTGACTAGAGGTCACTACGTTCCAAAGTAACGTATGTTGTTCCATGTCACCGCAATCACGATGGTCGCTCCAACCGAGTAGCCGACCGACGCCGACGTAACGTCTGACCGAGTGTTAGCTCGATCGAGCGGCATTCGGCGTGATCAGCCGTCTACTGTGCGATCGTCGAAAGAAGACCGGTGGGAAAAGGGCAAGAAGTCGCTAATGTGTTCCCAAATTATCGGAATTCATAGGCGGCGCATAGCAAGGCATGCAAACAATGTATAGCTTTAAATTTTAAGGCATTATTTTGAGCCTCTAACTCGCACATTTTAATTTCATTCGCTATGACCTCCCTAGCGCCACTTCTAACTGTTTTTCCCTTTTTACTTTCCTTTTTGATGATATTCAGACAACACCCCTCAACTTAGTCCGTGGACGCACGTCTATGTACTGTCTGGTGTATGATTTTTTTGTACTGTTAGCAAGTGTCGCTGTATAGTTGTACGGCTATGGCAATAGTACAATTATCGCGATACCACAATTGTGATACGTTTGGTCGACTGGACTCCCTTATTGCATAGAAGCGGTTCCCGGATCATTACCTTTTACTAATATAAAATACATGTGCGCTCTTCTGCAATAAGGCCATAGGACTACATTCCATAGACCGGTCTTCTTTTAAAAATCCAACAGTAAAACGATCACTGTGATCTGACAAGAGGAGGATTCTAGGGTGAGCCTGGTCCACCCCCCTCCCCCTCTTGCTACGTCAATGGTATCTCCTTAACTGGGCATAAAAGTTCGATAATTAAAGGTTTCGTTTAAATATTATAATTAGCCAGGTATTTATCGTTTCTTTTGACGTGATAACGTCTTATAAATTGATGAATCACCAATCTTATAAATTGATAAAACACCGGCTGCATGCACGAAAAAGTGTAACGTTCCTAACGTAACGTTCGTAACGCGTAACGCGTAACGTTCCGCCTGACCCTGTGCGTGCTTTTCTCGAAAACGGCCCTAACGATTTGGATGAAATTTACTGAAAAGGGATTTTGGGGGGCAAAAAATCGTTTTAGCTAGGTCTCATCTCTCGAAAAAATCGTTTTCTTACAAATTTTATCATTATAAAAATCAATTTTTTGACGTATGAAAATACTTAAATATTGTAAGTAGGTTTTGGAATTTTATATTATAAACAGTGAAACAATTGTTTTATAAATATTATGACAGCTAATCTTTGAGACTTAAAATAAATACGAAAGAAAGAAAGTTAAAAAAAACAATTATATTATATGGTGAGTAATTTAAATAAATAAAATTAACCTAAATTTGAAGCGAAAGATGCAATATCATAGATTCGAATTATTATATAAATTTAGGTTATGTATTACGGAATACGTTATCACGTAAAACTATCGTCCGTAAACCGACTTTACAGACAACCAATTTTTTTTTTAATTGCAAATATGCTTATTTGCTCATCCCTAGATGGTAGTATAACCCAGTAAACGCGATCCCGTTGTGTACGGAACCAACCACACACACAATACACACATACCGGCCGGTATGTTTGCCTGTATGTTATGTCCTCGAGCGATATGTGTTTGATGCCCCCCACTCCTTGACTTGTTGTTACTAACTGGAAGCCGCTTCTCGCCGCACTTCGCCCGTACTGTACACGTGTTAACGCAATTTTTTAATAGTTCCAGGGCTGCCAATCGCACATTTCATCCAAGTCTGTCGCGATTTTTTATATCGACGAACTTTCAATCTTTAGCTGTAATCCAGTAATTTTGTAAGTATCTCACACACTAGACTCGGGTAGGTCTGGACATATTTAGCTCCCTCTCTTCTGTTGATCCGTTTTCTATCTTTCCTTATAGTATTAATAGACGGTCGAACACGGTACGGGCCGGACAGCGGATATGGTTCGCTCCGTACCAAATCTGCTCGTCTAGACAGTAGTCTGCGTGTCCGCGCGGTTCGATGGGATGCACATCGTACTTGGTCCGGGTCGTACTTATATCCGTGCGTGTGTATACAAGTACGATTGAACTTGATACATATAACCGTATAACGACGTCATTGTAATTCAAAACGTTGTGCAACATGCCAGAAATTTTGACAGATAAGTTATATTGTAACAGAGAAGCGCGTAACAACGCTCTAGAAATTCTTCGAGAGTGTTATTCAAAATATGGTCTTCACTATCAAGCGATTTTATTAACTTCATATGACTAAATTCATCGCGATCTTTCAAATAGAATTTTGCCCACTCCTTTCTTTTCTTCCTTGTTGTTTGTGGCGGCATTAAAGTTGCCGCTAGAACAATCGCAATTTTCGCGCGCTTAATCGGAGGCATGATGTTTACGTACCTGCAGTGTACATAAGGAGACTGACAGATTCGATCGTCTGTTGCAACAAGCGAACTTGATCCGCCGTACCATGTCCGTTGTCGGCCCGTACCAAGTTCGATCGTCTATTAATATTATTAGTCCGATTTCATCACGAGATCTGTCGACATTCGTCAAATTCAACAGCGGTCACATGATTTTTCGTTCTTGTCCGTGAAACGAAATCGATTCACTATCCGCGGACAACGCAAAGGTGCCAATGAACAGGTTCGGTCTAGGACCTAAAAAATTACCAGGAAAATTCCTCTGCGAGACCGTGTAACTAAGACGAAAAAAAATTCCAGCCGACCGACGGAGGACCGGCGGCCCACCGAGAAAAATCCCGGTGTTTCCAGAGGTCAGACCGACTCAGCCACTTGGAAACATTGGAAACCGTTCCTCGTCCATATTTCTCGAAAACATGTCCGCTCAACAAAGGGAAAGGTCCATGTTTGTTTCGTCTTTGGAACTGCTTTGGACACAGTCAGAACTTGATACGTATAGGCTCAGAACGTTCTAAACACAATGTACATTAGGATGCTCCTTAATTTCATCTTTAACAATCTTTGATTAACGTCTGATTAGAACTCTTCAATAAATAAAATAATCAACCAATTTTTCAGTTATTATTTTTTCAATATTAAAAAATCTTTCACGAATTTCATTAAAAATAAATAGAAACTAAATATTAATTACGTTTTATATTTTTAAATCAGTTCTGAAGAAGATCCAAATCCGGATCGAAACGTTAATGTATTAATTATATTTTTTTGTTAATATATTTGTCTGAAAAATTGGTCGATAATTTTATTTATAAATCTTTAACAGTTTTTACAATTCTCATTTCGAAACATTTGCGTGCGTGTTTGGAAAAAAAATCGACTTGAAAAACGATAGTTTTCAATATAGAGAACAGCTATTTGCTGTGAGTGCAGTGTAATGTTCTACATAACAAAATGTTTGATAACGACATTAAACTGTTTCCGCTTAAGGGAGCGTCCGTAAATAACGTGGTTCTATTCCAGCCCCTCTGGAGCGTATAATACGCGCCACGAATCTAAAAGGCTCGGTAGTTAGATGCGAATGCGGGTTAGCGCTTGTACAATCAGTTGAAAAACTACAAACTCACAACTCTATAAAACTAAAATAGCAATAGCAACTTGACAATAGCGTATTCGACTGTACTTTAAAGCAGGAAAGCGACAAGTGTGAAGTGACAAAGGCAACGAGTGATCACGGCCAGTTATCGACGAGCGCACGCTCCGTGCAGGTAGCTGGGAGGTGGTGGGAGTATCAACGGCTCTAAAATGTGGCTTTGCAACGCTGTTTGTGACTCAACTTCCGAACCTTTTAGATCCGTGGCGCGTATTATAACGTGGATTTTTCTAAGCGTCCCCCTCCCCCCCTCCCAACCAGAATGGAGCGTAGTTTTTTAGCATGAATAAAATTGCGTAGCTTGACTCTTATCCCCCCCCTCTCCTTACGTAGCTCGGCGTAGCTTTCGAGCCGATCCCCCTCCCTTCTTGACCGTGCTACGTGATTTATGGATTAAATGTAATTGGTTTACTGTCTAATTAAATCAATGCGTTCTGCAACTGTGTATAATTGTAGACCCTGTACGATTAACAAAAAAAACAACAGCGATCAGCTGACACATCCTTCACAGTGGTTGACTCACAGCCAATAGAAGACAGTATAGCGCCGCCCCACTCCAACAGATTTGACATCGTTTATGATGTTCGCTTTTAATTTTGTGTCAAATCAAAATCAGTCTGCTACGAACATTCAATGGAAGTATACGCACGTTGGTCATTTTATTTGAAATTGTCGTAGCTTTGGGCTTCAAAATAAATCACCGTTTTCGCCTGATTAAAAAAAAAATTGATTTTTATTATATTTTGAAATCGTATCAAGAATTATAATTTTTAAAATAAGGTGCAGTGTTATTTGTTTATAATAGGCGCCTTGTCAGTGTGATTGTAAAAGTGCTTTTAAAGTTTTGAGAATAATACGGGTAGCATTAATTTAATTATCAATTAAAGAAAATTAATATATATACATATTTTTTTTAAAACTTTAACCAAATCGCGTGTGTTCATTAAATTAATTAAAAGTTTTTATTAAACCGGTGCCAAACTAAATGTTATGTGTTAATTATTTTTAATTTGTGTGTTGTCAGTGTGTGTGTAAATGAATTTAAAAAACATCTCGTCGTGGTTTCAAATCATCGAATTGTGGACTAAAAGAAGATATCGCTGCTAATCTCGTCTGCAGTTTTTTTGAGACGCTTTTACGATTTAGAAGTGGTCGCGCCCCGAATTCGTGTTAGAACTTCGACCGCACTGCAATAGTGACGTCAGTTGTGTAATGATCACAAATTGTACGAGTCCAGGCTTTTGTAGTGTCGAGTCGTGCTGTGGGTTAAGGACTAAGTTCGGAGCCGTGAGCTTGGTGCGAAGGGGCGGCTGCAACTATCGTCGTAGCAATAGCTGTTGTTGTGTTGATTGTTTAGCGAACACCTGTTGCGGTCGCGGGCCTAGCGACGCCGGCCTCCAACATTCCGGTCGCACAGTCTAATGCCGGGCCTTACGAGGCCCGTGAGCCAGACCGTTTCGATATAGCGCCCATCACCGACATGGGGCAAATTGGACATGGAGTAAGTGCCATATCGTTTTTTAATCTAACCGGCCTTTTTTTACCACCCGTTTAAAACATATCTATACTAATAGAAGGAGAGCTGGCTAGTGGCTACGGAGAAAATGGGTGACTCGGTGCAGAGAAGAAAATTTGAAGAATAATAGGAGATAGTACAAATAAGTTGAGAAAAAATTGCCAGAAGGCTAGGCGGATGATAAAGAGCCGCCAGAAGGCGCTAATGTTGTGAAAAATCAGTGCACTTCTGGCAATTTCTATACTTATTCTGTAATTCAAAACTAGATTATATATTATACATTATATAGTTATAAGGGCAATCCAAACATGATATAATAATTACATTCGACAAATATTCAAAATTATTAATGACATTTTGATAGAAATAAAGTTAATCGTCATATATTTTCATTAATAAAATTACGTTGTTATAACAACGTAATTTTATTAATTTATTTAATTTTATTTCTATCAAAATGTCATTAATAATTTTGAATATTTGTCGAATGTAATTATTATATTATGTTTGAATTTTCAGTATGCCCTTATAAATAAATATATATAATGTATAATATATAATCTAGTTTTGAATTACAGAATAAGTATAGAAATTGCCAGAAGTGCACTGATTTTTCACAACATTAGCGCCTTCTGGCGGCTCTTTATCTTCCGCCTAGCCTTCTGGCAATTTTTTCCCTACTTGTACTATCTCCTATTATTCTGCAAATTTTCAGCTCTGCACCGAGTCACCCATTTTCTCCGTAGCCAGCTCTTAGTCCATATTAGGAATGGCACTAATTTGGTTCGAAAATCACGTTTCAATTTTTTTAAATATTGTTTTGTTAGATCCTTCGAGTTCAAAAAACATGTTTTACCGCAATATAATGTAGCAAGTTTTGTTACATTAACTCTCTTTCTCTTTTTTGTAATATTGTCAAAATTAGTTTTCCTTAGCTACGCTGGAAAAATGAATGTTATTATTATTTTGGAAAGATTAATTTTTTCTCTTAAGAAAACATCATTTTACGTATTATTTATAATTCAATTAAAGCGTTTTGTTTTTTTTAAGTAAGAACTTAATAGTGCTTACAATATAAAGCTGAAGAGTTTGTTTGTTTCAACGCGCTAATCTCAGGAACTACTGGCTAGAATTGCTTTTTGTTGGATAGCCCATTTATCGAGGAAGGCTATAAGGCTATAAACCGCTGAAGATCCATTCTAAATATTAGTGAAAACATTTTTGAAATCGGATGAGTAGTTTCGGAGATTACCTCCTGCATCTAAACTTACAAAATTTACCTCTTTATAGTCGTAATATAAGTATAGATTGAAACTTGATCCTGTTTGTGTAAAGTTATTAACAGGTAATTTTATAGACTATGGCTATCCTCGTTTTTTGGTCTCTTCTTTTGCATATTCTTACATTTACGATAATTTCATCATTTAAAATATAAATAAATATGTATATTGTTTGCGCCCTTGAGTTGAACTGTTGAACAATATCGTCAAGGTGTACTTCTTTGATCTGAGATATTGTCATAATATTCAGTTATGTTTATTTATATATGCGAAAGGAAACAGTTTTTGAGGCTAATACTCGAAAAAAAAATTTTTTTTACGTAAATAGCTATGTTCGAACCTCTCCGCAAACGGTAATATTATCGTCCCAGTCCTGCGCAGGAGCTAGAATGAAATTATCAGTTTTTGAGCTACTGAGCAAGACTGTGACGATAATATTACCGTTCGCAGAGAGGCTGGAACAGAGCTCATGTTAAAACAATCGTTTTATTTTCCGGCCGAGCTTATACTAAAATAATTCTGACGCAATTAGAAAAAATATGTAAAAAAAAAACAAATACTAATTTACTATTGCGTTTAGTTGAAGGTATAGTATTGAAGTCGGTTTCTGTTTTTTTTTTTTTTGTGGAAAATATTTTTTTCTGAAAAGTTGCTGAACCGATTTTTGCTATATGGGACCAACTTTGAGACATTTTTTCTAGTGAAGATTGACTCTATTCATAGGTAAATAGAGTAACTGTGATCCATTGAAGTTAATGATGAGTATTTGGAAAGAATTCCGTGGCATAAGGATCGAAAATATAATTACAGAACACTTTGAAGATGATACAAAACGTATCGAAACGTTGGTATTAAATGCAAGTTTAAAAAAATCTCAGTATTGCTTCATTTTCGATCCTTATGCCACGGAATTCTTTCCAAATACTCATCATTTTTTCTAGTGTCTAATGAAACCGAAAAGCAACGTTCGCGCCAACTACTTTTGCAATATTTCTTGGATTTTTGTTAATTTTCGAAAAAGCTGCTGAACGGATTATGCCAAAAAATTATATGGGATCAACTTTGAGAAATACTTACTCTATCGAATAAAAAAAATCATCGAAATCGGTTCACAGCCGGCGAAGATATCGACGGACAAACAGCAACAAAAAATACAGTCGAATTGAAAACCTAGCTTTTTTGAAGTCGGTTAAAAATGTAGTACCTACATTATATAGCAGTGATTTGAGCGGGATGGCGTAGCGGTGAGAGCACTAGACTCGCATTCGGGAGGTACCAGGTTCGAAGCCCGGTTGGGGCAGATGTGACTGGTAGTTTTTCCCACTGCCTCTCGCCGAGAAACGGTAACTCCTGTACCTGCCATCTTGTTGAGGTTTTCCATGGTTTCCCTCAACAATTCCAGATAAATATCGAGATGGTTCCTTATTCAAGGCCATGGCCGATTACCTGTCAAACTCCTATGATCAAAATTTGCCCACCTTATCTTAATTTCCTAAAAATCCTTCGTTCGCCCATTGCTATTAATTAAATTGAAGTTTAAAAATAGTAATGGTGCGAATGGCGTCTTTTATGACATAAAGTCGAGAAACGGACGTTAAACGCATTTATTATTATTATTATAGATAAATATATTATAGACGCTCAACAGCTGAGAGTAAAGATTATGTATTTAGGATCGTTTCTAAATTGTCAAATAGTTATTATGTTAATCCTAATGAAATATTCTATAGTCCTGAACAGTTTATTGCACATTATTGTAGAATCCTTTTTATTGCAAACTTGGTAAATATTTCATCATTCAGCAGTATTATAGAGCTACAGGACATGTTTGTTATGCGTCAGTGTCTACTTAAATTCGTATGTATTAACAGCGTGCAGTGAATTTATAGTAGTTTGTAGTGAATTTAATTTTGGGATTAATATGACGGTATGTCTTTTTGATTTAACTCGTTTTTTCTTTAATTGAAACATTTTTATTGTATAACTGTTTTAACACCATTTAATCATTGACTTTCTAAGACTAAAAAAATCAGAATTCGCGATTAATTATTTTGCACCCAAATTGTATAATAAAATTCCAGATTTTATTAAAGGTATGGAAATAAAAACCTTCAAAAAGGCCATAAAAAAATACTTAATCGAAAGAGCCTTTTACAATGTTGAAGAATTTTTAAATTTATAATTTTATTTGTTAAATATAGTGATCGTTTTCTTGTTTGGGTCAAACTTCTTTAATTAGAATTATTTATTTATTGTCTAACGCTTGATGCTTAAATTTTTTTAAAGCAGTTTAGTAAGTGCTCGATGCTTTTAAAATAAGTCGCTATATTGATTATAGGTATATTTTATGTATTGTTGACGAATTTAAACCCTACACTGGGTCTATAATAATAAATCTATTTCTATTTGTAAACGTAAGTAAAATTTTTGAGAATCAGTAGAAATCTAAACTTTGATATGACTTCAACGTTTCGAAACAGTTTCCTCTTTAGGATAGATCTATTCTGTATTTTTATTCATTGAAAAATGCATCTAAGAATTCCCATTTTTCATATGATTCGTGTAAGACCAATACCTTCTGTAGCTTTTTTTTTTTTAGTGAAAATATATGTTGAGATTTTAAATGCGTAGCAATAACAAAGTCTGCATAGGAAATTGATATTTCAGAGTAGAAATTCCTAGCTAATATCAGTGCAGGATGTTTGTATGTATTATCTTAATTTGCTAATAAATCATAACAAATATGGGACTATTACAATAGCTTAATGAATGCTATTCTATAACATTCACTAATACTTTTTTTTAATCTTTGCTATGATGACTCGCAAAAAGTATGCTGTATAAATCGTTTTCTTTTTAACCGACTTCAAAAAAATGAGGAGGTTATATTTTCGATTGTTTTTGTCTCTGTCCGTCGATATTTTCGGCGGCTGTGAACCGATTTGTAGTTTCTTTTTTTTTTAGTCGATAGAGCATGTTGCAAAGTTGGCCCCATATAAATTTTAGCAAAAATAAAAATAACAAAAACCGACTTCAATAATTCTTTAAATAGTAGCTTAGTAAATTCTGGATATTGACAGTGCGCCCGCTAGAACACTAATTTTAATCACGCGTTTTCAACGTTACATGGCGAGAGAGAGAGAGAGATTGTGAATTATAGACGCTCAACAGCTGAGATCATCAGCGTCTATAACGTTGCATGTCTCTTTTATAATATTGTACATTGTTTGATTTTGGCTAATTTGCAATCATTCGAACGGAAGTCTTTTGTTTTATAATCGTACACTGAAAAAAATACTGCTTTGTTTACGCTTGGAAATTGTTTCTGACACGTGTAGTGTACAAAACATATATAATGGCAATTTCACATAAATTAGACGGATTTATCTTCTAAAACTTTCTAAAAATTAAAAGACGTCTTTTAAGCTCGATTCACACCTCAAGATAGACAATTGTTTGTTGTGCAATGGAAGATTGCGTGTACCTACCTTCATTTCGTATAGTGACGTAGTTATATAACTGTCACACGAGTCGTAACATAATTACGCACGAGGCATACATGGTATTTTCTGTACGTACCTCCTAAATAGCTGATTTTCAATTCGTTTTCAGAATGTTTGACGGTTCATTTTTTAATGACCGTTATTTCTAGTGGGTTATAAATAAAAAAAAATACTGACAGACAATAAACAGTGAATTACTATGGAATAATTGTTATAGCGCGACAAGTTTTTTATGCACAGAAATTTCCTTTATAATATTAGTATTAGAAAATGTTTTATTCAAAAATAAAGTAGGTAAGCAAGTAATAGAAAAACACATTCAAATCAAACATCAAGATCTGGCAATTTTGAATACAGTAGTGTGAATCGGTCCTTATTTTATGGTCGCCACATGTCTAAACCTCGAGCTGGGTGCGTCCATTAGGGCGTTATTTACCTGAGTGCATTTGAGAGAGGTCACTTTTGAAACTCTATTTTTGAGTCAGACATAATATTTCGTAGTAAAAGGTACCTACAAAGTTAAAATATTTTTACACTTAATAGTTAATACCAGGCTATTTCTTTGTGTGAAATCTTGAAGACATTTTTGAAAATTGGACATAGTTGATAAAAATATCAGGTTTTTTTTATTGAAACAGCGAAGAAACATTCCATATAGAGTATTTGAATAGATTGAAAAATTATGTTGTAACAATTATTATTATTTTATTCAACATATTTAGTAAGTTTTGTAACATGAATATTATTTAATTCAATACATTTATTAATTCAAGTTTTTTAATATGAACTTCCTAGTTCATACGCCTCTGGTTCTTCACATGACCACCAGGGTACACCAGTGGCGGCGAGGCTTTTTTAAGACGTGGTGTTACAATGTTGCTTAACCGGTAAAAAAACAAAAATTTATAAAAACACAAGTTTGTTAATTTATTACAAAAATACTTAGTCAAAAAAAAATAACAAATTCAAGCGCATTTTTTTTCAGTTTCATGGGTCGTGCAAAACTATGTGGTTTTGCACCAGAAAATGGTCAGTAGCGTATCGAATACGTGAATACTACATTTATTTTAATGGTTTAAAAATAAATTCAACCTTTTCAGTGCGCTTCCTAATTCAAAGTTCACGATTTAATTGGGGTACGTCGTACCGACTATATAAATCACTGGCTCCTTCAAGAATAGAATTGGCTCCAATCACTTGGAACGAATTAATGTGATGTAAACAAAAGACAATTTACTATTTACAGGTAGTGTTTATTAAACAGTAGAAAGACTCAATGCGCAACTGCGATCGACTATTTATAAAATATTGTTTATGCACGACCATACTTCGTGTCTGTATTGCGGTTGTACATTCATTAAATTGGCGTATTATTCTGTATACTTTTTAGTGGCCTTTTTTGAAGGAGGTTCAATATTTTTGTTCTGTTATTTGCAGTATGGAGCAAATATTTTTAACACCAACTCGATATAAATTCTTCTTATAACCAAGTGTGTAGGCTTTCACGGCCGGTATTGATCCAAATATTCTTGGTTTCCGGGCTTGTATGCCGTGGTCCATTGGTATTACTACCTGACGTTTCGTCTACAACTGCGGTAGACATTATCAAAGGCGATGTGGTAGCGGGCGAAGTGTCCTTCTAGACTGCTCACAGCCTAGAAGGATACTTCGCCCGCTAATCCAAATCAACATTTGTTTGTTATTTTTTGCTTGCTGCAAACAAGCACCGACGACGACGGTCTGCATTTTCAAAACAACAGCCTCGGGCGATCTACGTTTGTCGCAAGATGCGATGTTTACTCTCTGTTGTGTTTTTCTAATTACGAAACCTGTTTTTCATGTTATAAATTGAAAATGTAACGCAATCGAAGAAGTAGTAACGTTCAAGCTAAAAATATTCAAGATGCAGTTTAAAAAATTTATAATAGTCACCAAATCTTTCGTAATGCAAATGTAAGATATTAAGGCCGCTGCACACGAGGCTGGATTTGTCGCTAGATTCCTTGCTAGATTTGACCACTATAGTTTTTCTTGATTGCTTTTATGTGTGCTCGCTTCACACGAGACGTCTTTTCAAGCTAGTTTTGTGAATAAATCTGGTGCGCGCGCAGTGACAGTTCAAATATAAACACAGAACAAAACGTGTCTGTTGTCTGATTCTGAGCAAAATGGCGCCATGTTGTTGGATTTGACTACTAGTTTTTCTTGATTGCTTTTATGTGCTCGCTTCACACGAGACGTCTTTTCAAGATAGTTTTGTGAATAAATCTGGTGCACGCGCAGTGACAGATCAAATATAAATACAGAACAAAACGTGTCTGTTGTCTGATTCTGAGCAGAATGGCGCCATGTTGGTTTGTCGCCCACGTGACAAGATACTGTTTCCTGATTGGTTCTTGCTCAGAGCAAGCAGCAGACCTAGCATGAAAATAGCCCCATGTTCTAATTTTGAAACCTATCTTGTGAGCTAGTAGGCGAGCTCGCAGTGACGTCATTTTCAGCCTCGTACCGAGTCTGCCGACCATCAGAAGTCCAAGCAGCGTTCCCAGCCTCGTGTGCAGCGGCCTTTAGACTTACGTAAACGACAAACTAATGCGTTGTCAGAAATAATTATAATCAAGTACCTCTTGCTATTATTTATTGAGTTGGGTCACGTATTTTTACTGATTTTATTTAGGTGATAATATTATGTATTTGGATTTCTTCATTTAATAATATCAAGGTCCACTTTTCACTCTGTATACAATTTGGCGGCATGAATTCTTAAGAGCGGATCAGTCTTTATTTTTACCATTCTAACCCACAAGTGGGGAGTGGTACTAGTTTAGGTCAAAAGTTTTACAATATCTTTCCGTTTTGAGGTCCCCCGAATCCAAAAAACATATTTTTGGAAAAACTCTGTGCGTCTGTTTGTTAGTCTGTGAACACGATACAGGTCAAACGGATGAGCGGATTGAAACCGAATTTTGGGAGGATGTTTGGTATGCAAATATGAAGAGCCCTATTGTTTTTGGGGAAAATCGGCGCAAATTGTATTTTAATAAATTCTTAAAGTAAAAGAAAAACTTCTCTTCAAAATTCTTTTGAATGTGGCGAGGCTTGATGCAGCCCAGCAATATACCACATTAAACGAAACAACTATTTCACACAAGAGAACAGTAGTATTAATTTATTTTAAAAATAATCGAAATTACGGCTGCAAGCGAGATAGCGGACGAACTGTGGACTCACCAACCTATTAAAATAATACTCAATAAACATAACATTTTTTTCTGAATTGAAGTGTATATTTTTTTGACGTGATAACGTCTTATAAATTGATGAAACACCGGCTGCATGCACGAAAAAGTGTCACGTTCCGCCTGACCTTCGAGCGGAATACGTTATCACGTAAAACTATCGTCCGTAAACCGACTTTACAGACAACCATTTTTTTACCCAAAAATAAAGTGACAAATATCATCAGGTTATACACGTGGAAACGCGTTTAGCTAAGACGTTGATTCGGGTGTCTTATAGGCCCCACTCACGATCAAACTTCATGCCACAGTTCAGTGTTCAGTGAAGTTGGACAGATTAATCGAAAGACTGACTGGCACCACACACAGTTCATGCAAACTGCTCAGTTTTTTTAATTTTTTGTGTTCAATTTGGTTCAGTTGATGGCATACACTCGTCGAGTATAGATACATAAGATATATTATATTATATACACACTATAATATTATACTATAGAGTATAGTTCATTAATAAGAACTAAATGAGTAATTTAAATGGTGAGGATTGGCTGTTCAGAGCTATGGGATTGTATTTAAAACAGAGAAATAAGAAAAAAAAGAATATGGGTGAAAAATTGGTTAGAAATGCGTGATTCAAGAAGTCATGTTTATTTGATTAATGAATTACATCTTGAGCCGCTTGATTGGAATAATTATTTACGAATGGATGAATTAACTTACAATTATTTACTGGAATTAGTTACCCTATTTATTAAGAACCAGGACACGAATATGCGAAAATCTATTTCTGCACAAGAAAGACTTGCAGCAACATTGAGATTTTTGGCTTCTGGTTGTACAAAACACAGAACTCCAAAAACTGAACTGAAAAAAACCCACACACACAGCAGTTTACTTGAACACTGAACACTGAAGTCGTTCAAAAATCAAGATGCATTTGATGAGTTCATGCTTGACTTCAGTGTTGGTTTCAGTGTTTATTTGTCCCACACACTATCATGCTTCACTGAACTATAAGTTTGAACACTGAACTGTTGCATGAAGTGTGATCGTGAGTGGGGCCTATTAGTGAAAAACTTGCGGAGCACTACCAGAGCATAAAGCAAGACAATTAAAACAGTCGTCGGAATTGAAGTGATAATAAAATCTTTTATTTTCTGCAATTATAAGTTTCCTTTAAACTTGTTTTGTCGAAGTTTTGCCGCATTATTAGCATATTAATCGCAAACAAGTTGAGAAGTACTTATAGAATGAAGGTCGTCATTAAACATGTATTATTGTTAATCGAATTCATTAAAGCACGGAGAAGACAACAAAAACAGGAAATGGATCAAGTGTTCCGGTATAGAATCGGTACATACATCTGAAACCAGATTTATCTAAAATGGAATATTAGGATGTTCACATTATCAGGCTAAATATTAAAGTTTTTGAAAGGCGGTTAAAACTTTAATTTCAAATCCACATCTTATCTATACTAATATTTAAAGCTGAAGGGTTTGTTTGTTTGTTTGGTTGAACGCGCTAATCTCAGGAACTACTGGTTCGAATTGTTTTTTTTTTTTTATTTTATTGAATTTATCGAGAAAGGCTATAGGCTATATAATATCACGCTACGACCAATAGGAGCGGAGCACCATGAATGAAAATATAACTCAAAATTTGTCCGTCCGACAAAAACTTTTGAACTCCGAGCATCATGAAATTTGGACAGGGTGCGGTTATCACACCTTCGGCTAGTGTGGTGTATACTATTTTTCTTCATACTTCGGTCGTAAACACGCTTATTAAATACATTAATTAATTACATACAAACACAGATAAATTCCAAGCAAGCTTTATACGTAAAAACACAAATGACAGCTGTTCGCGATTATTAGCTATGTAATATAGGGTTGCTATCGAAACGACATCTAAACAACAGTTGATTGGTTGTTTTCGCCCGAACTTACGAACTTTCCGCATTTGGGAGTGTAATCCCACCAAGGTGTAAATGTGAGACTTCTGTCTTAACAATTGGTGCCGAAAATATGCACTTTCGATCGAGGTATGAAGAAAAATGCTTTACTAATTGCGGCGTATCGCCCACGGTTGATGCTTGGATTTTTATTGATAGTCATTATTTTTTTTCGAAAATCGAGCGTTCAGTTGAGTGTAGCCAGGCAGTCAGCGCCAGGCCATTTTTGATACAAGTCACGCTGTGCTGGCCAAGGTCAGCTAACCAGCAAAACAAATACATGAAGGATAAAAGTGAAATGAATAAACAGCACATATGTTAGACACACGCATAAATAAAGTATATTCATTGCTTAGTTGTAAGTTAGTTCAAAAAAGTTACGCATATTTTTATTTGCAATCTTGCTGAACACCGACAGCAAAAATAAAACAGTTACCCCATATATTTAATAATTTACTATATGAATCATTGCCTATCTACTCAATGTGCGGTGAGCGAAGGCAACAAAGCGTATCTGCGTCTCTTTCCTCGATTCCCTGATTTCTCCGATGATAGGATTGGTTGATGTACTTGCATTCAATCTGAATAAAGTATGTCTGTTTCAAAAACTTTGTCTTTTTCTATGACGTTAACATGGGCGTACCCAGCTTTTGGCACAGGAGGGGGCAAATTAGAAATTTCTTAAGCCGGGTCCCCCGTGCTTGTTTTGCCCTCCTGGATACGCCAGTGCTTACGGCGTAAAAAAGACAGAAGTTTATGTTTGCACCCTAATGGTTCGATTGCGATTTTATTCCTATGCTCAGTATAGAACAAAAGTATATGAGTTACCCGTTCAATCGTCATCCACTTACGTTGAGATGCTGATGAGGCGGATAGACACAATGAATTCATTGGATAGACATCTCCCGTATAGCAATTCCTCTATCTAAAGGACTCCGCACAAACTTTATGGGATTGGGTTGATCGAAAATTGTTTTATTTTATAGTTTAAAGGTCACTTAGAAAAAGTGCCTAAAAACCAATAGGTTTTTAGCTACATATATGTTACGCGAAATTTTAGATACAGGGATATCAATTAAGAATTCACAATCTTAAGGAGGTTGATGCGTTACAGTCCCAATCAAAAGTAAGTCGAATTCTAAATGGGAACTTTTCCATAATAAATTTTTACAAAAGGGTGTAAGTCGATGATACCAATAAATTATTGTCATACAGGCGTAAATAAATATTTTTTTTTAATATTATTATTTATTTCAGTATTTTACAAAGTTAGGTTAGAAAAAATAAATTTATGTATATATCTGCATTATATTTTTTGCAGTAAATAATTAAAAAAAGAAATTAGAAGTAATAAAAATTTAAAATTAAATCATTAAAAAGTTGGAAATTCAGTTAAAATTGTTAAAATTCTCAAGATTAAAAGTCCATAATCAAAAATTGCTAAGGTTTAATAATTTTTTTTTATTGATTAAAAGTCTAATTAAATTGGAAAAAATATTCAAATATGCGTAAGACATCGATGCTTTACATAGTTAGTTTTTGGAACTGCTGACATTATTTGGTTATTTGCAAAAAATTAAAATGTACCGTTTGCATGCTAGGTTGACATATTTTCCATAAGACTACGCATGTAAAAGTTTTTTTTAATTTTTTACTTTATAAACCTCGTAATGATTTTGGATTTTTTACAGAAAATTTTGTCATAAAAAAACTTTATTTCAGATTTTTTTCATTATCTTCGTAAAACGGCCCAACCTCCTTAAAAAATCCTAAGCTCTAGAAATATGTTTTCGAATGCACTGAATCCAAATATGACATTATTATTTTATATAGTGACACCTTCCAACATTACCTTGTATTTGACTATTTTCCTATTTCTAAAAAAAGCACAAAAGTCGAACATGTAACATGTCTATGAATACATCCCTATATATCTAAAATCTCGCTAAACATATCTGTAGCTAAAAATCTATTGGTTTTTAGGCTATGCGCCCACGAACACTTTTTCTGAGCGACCTTTAAACCTATAAAATAAAACCATTTTCGATTAATTTAACCGAGAACCAAATCCCATAAGGTTTGTGCGCGGTCCAAACACTAATTCCAGAAACTGGCTATTAGATAAATGGAAAATGTGTTGTTGTAATGGGATATATGCGGAACTTTTTTCTAATGATTCCGACAGCAGTGTTGTGTTATAGTAAACAAGATAATTTATTCTGCACGGTCGGGAACGACTCTATATAGGTTTGTCACCGCGTCATATCGTATGCATTCTTACTCCTCGTATATAAAACCATTTGTGTATACATTTCTGTTACATAGAGAGAAGTATATTATTTAATTCCTGTTTACGCATGGGATCAACCTCGCGCCGCGCCGCTTAAGCCTGGCGTCCCATTCGAGAGTAGATGTCCTATAGAATCACATGTTCCTTACTTATTAACTTCCTGGTACATTGGATAACAATTTCGGATTAATCATAATAAATAATAATGCATTTAACGTCCGTTTCTCGAACTTATATCATAACGGACGCCGTTCGCACCATTACTATTTTCCATCTATTACACTTCCCGTGGTTTTTTCAACTTCAACTCAATTATTAGAAATGGGCGAATGAAGGAATTTTAGCTCATTAGGATAAGGTAGGCAAATTTTGGGCATAGAAGTCTCACAGGTAATCGGCCATGGCCTCGAATAAGGAACCATCTCGATATTTATCTGGAATTATTGAGGGAAACCATGGAAAACTTCAACAAGATGGCCGGTATAGGAATTACCGTTTCTCGGTGAGAGGCAGCAGGAAAAAGTCCCAGCCACATCTGTTCCCCCGCCGAGATTCGAACCCGGTACGTCCCGAATGCGAGTCTACGCCGCCCGGATTACATACCTTACGATTTTTCTTGTTTCGCAATTCGGGACGTGTTTGTCGAATTCTCGTCGCGATTGAAACGAAAAAAGCACTGTCGAGGAAGTGCCGGGACTGGAGTTGTAAAATTTTTCGTCTTCCGATACGAACAATATTGTTTGATGACATTTGTGCGAATTAAAAACTCCTTTTATAGAGATGAGTTCAGTGTCAATTTGAGCGTAGCAAGTAAATTACGGTTGTTCACGAAGTGATGTAATTAAGAGGCAGGTTGTTTGTGTTATCAGTCGCGCTATAAGGCCGTGGAATAGTTAGGTTGGCTGTCAAATGTCAATTACGTGAAAACAACATAAACAGTGTTATTTATCGTTCCACGTTCATTTCCTTGTACAGGCTTCGACAAATTGCATTAGCCGTTTTAAAACTGCTTATAACTAAAATTATGCGACTTATGTGTTCTAAATATGGTGGCTCGCAAATGACCATCGTCCTCAACAAAACATTCTTGGACTAAACGTACACAAGCTTGAAAGACGTTTTTTCCATTTCTTGTGTTCACTTTCATCTTTTCTAGATCCAATTCACATAATCTGCTTTTTGAATAACAAACAACTGGAGCTAATAGTTGAAGAAATGCCGAGCGGGTAGCGTAGTGGGAAGAGCACTAGACTCGCATTCGGGAGGCACCGCGTTCGAATCCCGACAAGGCAGATGTGACCGGGACTTTGTCCTGCTGCCTCTCGCCGAGAAACGGTAAATCCTGTACCGGCCGTCTTGTTGAGGTTTGCCATGGTTTCCCTCAATAATTCCAGATAAATATCGAGACGGTTCCTTATTCAAGGCCATGGCCGATTATCTGCCAAACTCCTGTGCTCAAAATTTGCCTACCTTATCCTAATGTCCTAAAATTCCTTCATTCGCCCATTGCTATTAACTAAGTGGAAGTTTAAAAATGTAAAAATAAACGGGAAATGTGATAAAGTAGTAATGGTGCGAATGGCGTCTGCGGTCTGTTATGACACAAAGTCGAGAAACGGACGTTAAACGCATTATTATTATAGTTGAAGAAATTACGATTGCCAAGGAATGATTGATTGATTTTTCTCAACACAAGAGACGTGATGTTCAATTGACCAACGCCTTGGAAGTAAAACCGTGCCGTGACGGCAAAACGGCCCGACGCTCTCTTAAAATCACATCCTACCTACTTTAAAACTAATATTTCGATCCATAATCGTAATACCAGACAAGCTGGAAATTTCAATTTAGTGGACATCTTCAATAAATTACCACATGATATTAACAGCTTCCTTTGCCTCGGTTCAAAAGACATTTAAAAAAATATTTTATTGACAAATGTTTGTACTCTGTACATGATTTATAAATTTAATTGTATTAATTGACATATTTTACAGCTTTTTAGCTACATATCAAATAAATAAATATCTTATGCCGTCATGCCCCCTCTACGCCACCGCTCTCACCGGGAAAAAACTCAAAATCCCGATGGGCCCTACCGCCTCTGTTTAATTCTGACCGTTCCTGTGCTACATTTCAGTATATTACTAACCTGTGCGCTACAGAACTCACTGTTGTGATAATTTTTTTGGCACGAGGGGGACGGGAAGATACAGAAGCAGTAAAGCGGGGGACCTTGGAACACAAACACGTGTCAGTGTCGTCACAATTCAAAATACTACTCGTATGTTAAAATATTCCTCGCGCGTTAAATAGCAGACAACTTACATGTAGGTATGAACTGCTTGACCCGATCTGAATACAAATTGCTTGATGCATTTGGACACAGAAATAAATCAACTATAGCGATGCTTTGGCACTAGTTTTTATATTATTTTTTTATGTAAAACTTCTTTTGACACTGTAGTTTAATAGTATATTACACCACAAGGGCCGAAAGTGTGATATTCTTGCACTGCGCGCCATGATGCCTGAGACGAGCCGAGTTATCTTAACTTTGCTGAGTCATTTAATATTGAATGACACACTGTAAGTGTAATAGAACTAAGCTTACAGTGACTTAAACCATTCATATTGACGTCGTTGATTGACAAAGATTATAAGATATGATATTGTAACAATAAACATTATTATTGTTAAGCTTTTATTATACTTTATAGTTTATCCGAAATATGAATAATATAAGTCATAAATTAAAATGAGCTCAGAGCTGAGTGTGTGTATTGTGCTGTGCAATGCTACGTGACTCCTGAGCATGCATGATGACAGTTCACACCTCTGCAGTCTGCACTCCTGTGTAGTGTCGCCCCCTTGAACGACTCGCTCTGAGCGACTCTTTTTGGTGAGCGGAGCTCACGGAGACAGCTCCCAATAAAGAGTCATGTGAACACATCACTAACAAGAACCAATCGGGAAAATCTCTTTTATTTCGAGGTTCCGACCGCGAGCTTCTTGCTTCGGCGCAGGGAACGAGCGTGGTAAGGACAGAAAGAAAGCGGGTTACCTGCTCGCTGGTTATCGGCGCCGAAAATTAGTATACTTACGTGGACGCACAGAGACAAAACAGGCCGGAGCTTGTCGGCGCGTGTACCAAGCTGCTTGCTTTTTACCGGAATGAATATTTAATTATAAGCGAGCCGGCAATGGATACAGAAGCATTAATTTCTGCAGTTTTTAAACAAATCCCTGTATGGGACAAACGTGAAAAAAATCACAGTAACAGAAATATTGTTGAGAAGTGTTGGAAAAAGATTGCCGAGGAAGTGAGCATTCAAGATATTCTCCAAATTGTGTTCTCTTTTGATTGATAGGATGAATACCTATTTTCTGTCTTCTCAATCTTAAAAACGGATTGTTTAATAAAATTTCTTCATCGGATGAAGAAGACATTTTTGCACCACTTTCAACTAGGTACTAAAATAATAACTGCGAAAACAGTAGCAGGTTTCGCCTTCTTTCTGGACGCTAACCTGTCTACACCGGCGCCGAATTTCGGCGCCGATAACCAGCGAGCAGGTAACCCGCTTTCTTTCTGTTCTTACCCTAACGACCGATTGTGCTCATACAAAGTAAACCGTTTTGTGCATTAAAT
The DNA here is from genome assembly GCA_963575645.1 of Xanthostigma xanthostigma. Lineage (NCBI taxonomy): Eukaryota > Metazoa > Arthropoda > Insecta > Raphidioptera > Raphidiidae > Xanthostigma > Xanthostigma xanthostigma. The sequence continues at coordinate 8,775,483 of OY754469.1, read as the reverse complement.
CGGGTGTGCTAGAATCTCTCTTTTTATGAAATTAACAAGTTGTTTATTTAAACATCAAGGTCTTGCATTATTATCGCATAATATATGCGCCGGTTTATTGTATTCCGTCAGACGCTTGTTCCATTGTATCTGAATTCAATGTGGAACACGCATTTTGTTGCGGCGACTGCAAGATAACTTTATCTTTGTATTCGGAAACTTTCGCGATTTCATAGTTCTGTCCTCGAATCGAGGTGAATATTACGCGCGATACTTCGGGAATTTTGTGATCACAAAACAAACTGGATTTTATAAAATTTTAACTTTTCAGCAGTAGGTTAGTTAACAACATTGATGGCTTCTTAAGATCGTTGTGAAGAAACAATTTTTTTTTTTCAAAAAAATTGAACCTTCAAAAAAATTGGTTGTCTGTAAAGTCGGTTTACGGACGATAGTTTTACGTGATAACGTATTCCGCTCGAATATCATATTTAATAATACATAACCTAAATTTTAGTAGCTGTCAAACTATATTTTTACCGACTAATAATTTGATCAACCAAAGCAAAATACATATTTTTAAGCAATTATAAAAGACATTTAAAAGAATGTATATATATTATATATTTGTTAACAAACCGTATAATTTATCTAGCCATCTGTCAGATGTAGCTGTCGCTGGAACAGCCGAAAAAAATGTTGAACGCACACTACTCTCTGACGTCACGCGAGAAGAGAGAGACTATCGCTTATATCACGCTCTCGCTTGCGGAACGTTACTCTTTTTCGCGCGTGCAGCCGGTGTTTCGTCAATTTATAAGACGTTATCACGTCAAAAGTGTGAAATAACAAAGTTTTGACGTCAGCACCAATTTAATTACTATCACGTTTTATGTAATACATCAAATTGGTGCCGGCCTTTAAACTGTGTTATTTTACACTTTTTAGAGACCTTTTTCACAGGAGGTTCAATTTAAAAAAAATAATTGTTTAGTAACTAATGAAACCAAAGAGCAACGTTCACACCGAGAACTACAACTTTTGCAATATTTCTTTGATTTTTGTTAATTTTGTAAAAAGTTACTAAACCTTTTTTTTGCTGAAATTTATTTGGGGCCATCTTTGATACATACTCTATCGATTAAAAAAAGAATCAACGAAAATTATGATTTTAATCAGTAATTAATAATCATAGTAGAATATTAATAGATATTAATGTTCCTATAGCAAATAATTTATTTATTATGGCGCTAACCTAAATTTTTTCGTTGTTTATGTATCAACACAGATTTTAGTCAGTAAATAATCGTAATAGAATAATAATAGAAATAATGATCGGAGCAAATAATTTATTTATTATGGCGCTAACCTAAATTTTTTCGTTGTTTATGTATCAACACAGATTTTAGTCAGTAAATAATCGTAGTAGAATAATAATAGAAATAATGATCGGAGCAAATAATTTATTTATTATGGCGCCTGAAACGAAAATAGTTGGGCGACATGCCAAAGTTATTTGCGTAGTACCCGAGAAGTTAATATCTGTAATAAAAATCTGTAGCAAAATCAAAACACTATACTTTGCTCCCATTCGGAACCCAAAGGAATGGTGAGACATCTGGTGAGAAATGCGCCGAACTGTCCTAAGGGGGGTTTTTGACAGGTAGCCTACATCATGCTTTTCTAAATCAATGTTTACCTTATGCCTCCATAGTTTACCTGTCAAAAACCCCCCTTAGGACAGTTCGGCGCATTTCTCACCAGATGTCTCACCATTCCTTTGGGTTTCGAATTGATTTAGAAAAGCATGATGGAGGCTAACCTTGCCTCCCATCATGCTTTTCTAAATCAATGTTTACCTGTCGAAAACTCCCCTTAAGACAGTTCGGCGCATTTCTCATCAGAGGTCTCACCATTCCTTTGGGTTCCGAATTGATTTAGAAAAGCATGATGGAGGCTAACATAGCTTCCATCATGCTTTTCCAAATCAATATTTACCTGTCAAAAACTCCCCTTAGGACAGTTAGGCGCATTTCTCACCAGAGGTCTCACCATTCCTTTGGGTTTCGAATCGATTATCCTATTTCCCCTTCCCGCTAATGTTTTGTGTACTATTTTAATCAAAATAATTATGAGTTGATCAGCTTCACCAAATGTCACAAAAAACGCGTAGAAATGTGATGGTGCTGACGTCTAGTGCATGTTCACCTATACTTTATACTGTTGTTACTTTTATACAGTAGAGCCTCTTTAAGTCGAAAACCTCCAAAACTCGAAAAAATGTTTTGTTCCCTTCCCTTTAAGCCCCAAAACCTCCATTACTCGAAATCTCAACCATCTATAGCTCGAAATAATGAGTCCATTCGTTACATATTTTCTCTCCATAACTCGAAAAAATAAATTGGACCTCTGTATCCCGAACATAACAACTCAAAATTCGTTCGAATAAATCTTAACTTCTACAAATCGGATATTTTCTTACAAAATCCGCATAAGTCGAAAACTCTATAACTAGAATTTTTTGGCGTCTCCCTTGAAGTTCGACTTACATAGGTTCTACTGTATAAACAGAGTGATGACAATCGTTGTGCGAGAAATTGCTGAAGATCATAAATCCGTTTTGCTACATTATGTATTCTTTTATATATTTTTTGGTTTTATGCGATTTTTTATACATTGTCTAATTTTTTATAACACGTGCTAATTTTTCAAGGTTACATAAATTATCTAAATTAAGTGTGTTTCTAAATAAAATTCTAAGTGAACGTTTGACCTTTGGTTTGACATATTACTGTGGGTTCATTTTAATTAGGTTGTTTGTAGACCTATTTTTCTAATAAAGAAACCAGCACATGGACATTACGCGCCTAAAGAATGATGTTAGAAATTGTTGTTTATAATTTAGTAGCGGCCCGGCCCGGCTTCGCTCGAATTTGTAGATTGCCGCCGTTTTTTCGTCGACTTACGTTGCAAAATTGATATCCACGAAAAGCGCTTAACATTAAAAAGGGTATAGTAAGCTATATCCTTATCCCTCTATACTAATATATAAAGCTGAAGAGTTTGTTTGTTTGTTTGTTTGAACGCGCTAATCTCATGAACTACTGTTTTTTTTTGTTGGATCGCCCATTTATCGAGGAAGGCTATAGGCTAAAATATAATATCACGCTACGACCATTAGGAGTGGAGCATTAATGAAAAATGTTGCAAAGTGTATCTCAAAAATAAGCTTCTATTCAGGTGAAATGCACTAACTAAATATACTCATATTAGCTTCGTGAGTACACAACCCCGAATGGCTTAATCGGTAGAGCATGCGACTGTCAATATCAGGGTCGTGGGTTCGAGCCCCATGTTGGGCGAATATATTTTTATTTATTTTTTATTTTCTACATTGCTTTCTTCTAAGGCTTAAATTTAAATTTATTTTAATTTTATAATTAATTTAAAAAAAAATATTAGTTAAAAAAAAGTATTAATACTGCTTTTTATCGACAAAAACTTTTGAACGGTAACTCCGATCATCATGAAATGTGGACACAACATTCATCTCGGTAAACTAAGATGAATGCGTATACTCATGTTCCTCCCTTCCCCATTCGTTCTTTTACACCCGGGTGAAACCGGACAGGACCGCAAGTAACAGATAAGACATATGCCATCACGGACTTTTCTGTAGACCTATAATTATAAAAGGGGAACAATTCCACCATACATTGTTTTGTTATATCTCAAAGGGATTAGGCAGCGTTTTCGATGAAAGCTCCCGATCGGCTTGATTTTTTCCGACATCTTCAACAATCATCGTCATATTTCAACCAATTTACATAAAACATTTCTCTTGAATCACACCGTCCATTTGGTGAAAACCGTATGAAAATCCGTTGGATAGTTTTATCGCGTTGAGACAGACAGACGCGACGGGGGGACTTTGTTTTATATGTTCCGCGACTCCGATCGCATTATTGCCGATTTTGATAAGCTCTGTTGTCGAGCATCTATATCTACAATATCTTTCGGTAGGTTATATAAAAAAAAAATGGTTGTCTGTAAAGTCGGTTTACGGACGATAGTTTTATGTGATAACGTATTCCGCTCGAATATCATATTTAATAATACATAACCTAAATTTTAGTAGCTGTCAAACTATATTTTTACCGACTAATAATTTGATCAACCAAAGCAAAATACATATTTTTAAGCAATTATAAAAGATATTTAAAAGAATGTAGGTATATAATATATTATATATTTGTTAACAAACCGTATAATTTATCTGCTGTTATGAAATGCAGAGATATCTCCCAAGATTTGTTTTTGATACAAAATGTAGCTGCGTTTGTGTACAAACTATCAATTGATCAATACATTTCCATTCGTTGTGAATAATATCATATTTTATCCATAATGACGGCGATCAGTTATTTTTAACAAAATAAAATGACATTTATTATTTATTATTAGCGCCATATTGCCATTGCCGATCGTGCCTCTCTATCGCGCTCTCGCTTGCACGCTCAGGCGGAACGTTACACTTTTTCGTGCATGCAGCCGGTGTTTCATCAATTTATAAGACGTTATCACGTCAAAATACCTTAAATTTTGACTTTGTGTGTCAGTTTTTACCAAAATCGACCGTTTTCGACTGATGCAGGGTACAGACAAGAAATACGAGATCCGTAAAAAAAAACGAAACTACAGACAGAAATCCCGTTATCATTTTGCATTTATATAAAGTAACTGACCCAACGCAACGGGACTGGAAATAATGACATTAAATTGTTATTGTGTATTTACTGAGCGCTGACCTAGTTTCTAAACACAGCGGCCCCCATAGAGCTCTGTGGGGGCGATATTGTAAAGACTATATGCATCAGTGACATTTTTATTATAAATCTTAAATAAGTAAACAACGCCCATATTTGTGAGACTGTGATATACAGTGTAAACTCTATATAGCGACACTCTGCAAGGTACTGTGCAATTTGTGGCGTTATTGAGAGTTGTCCGGAGAGAAGACATAATCCATTAATATTTGTTTACTATAAAATGTATATTTTAATCAAAGCGTCTTCCAATATCGCACTTATCTTTTCTCCCGCCTCTATTGCGCGTATTAATAAAACTTTTTCGTCAATACACAAAGATTTTCTTTTACTCGCCATGTTCACAGTTTGCAAGTTTGTGGGCAACTAAGAATATGATAACTTATCGATAAGCAGCTGAGCTAAACATGAAAGATAATCCCAACTAACAAAAGAACGAATTTCTTTAAATCTTCGGTAGGCATGATGCCGACAACAAAGCAACAAAATAACAAACAAGTACTGTTTATTGCTTAATGATGACGTATTGTTGTCGTCATTTAGAGAAGGTGTGTCGGTACTTATATAGAGTGTATCATTGCATGAGCAACAAAGTAAACCAACTAGAGTTAAGTAATTTCGACGTTTTAAGGAGTTTGTCGTTATATCTAAAAAAAAATTGAATGCAACCTTTACTTTAAAGGAATTATAAAGCAAAAATAATAGTTTACGAATTATGAATAAATTATAAATAAACTCAGTGTGAGTGTCGATGAATATGGAACCCTATCATGTGCCTTCGGAACACGCGCCTGGCCAGTTTTTTTTTTTTTTTGTTTGTTTGATCTACCGTTTTTTATTATTATTGTTTATTTGTGTCATTGTTTGTACCACATTATCGTTGAACCTAGCTGTAATTATATTAGCTCTGTGATTAGATTTGATGCAGGTTAACCGCACTCAAGAATTTGTGTATAGTACTATAATTATAATGGTTTAATGCACTTATCTCTTAACCTTTAACTAAGGGTCAAGTAGAAATGTGACCATTTCACCTTTTTCTTTTATTATATGATTGTAAAATAACAAACATTATTTCAATCGGACTTTCTCGCAATGTTTGCGGCTTTATTTTGTGGGTTAAAACAATATATTCGATAGAAATTTTTTTTCGAAAATTAAAATCAACTTGAATATATAGTATTCGTGTTGGGTTGCAGAAAGGATTGTCAAAAAAAAATTGATTTGACAGCGATCTTAGATTGTGAACGTACATATTTCTTCATATCAAAGTCATAAAAATTCAAACTTCTTGCTTTAGCCACAACGAAATTACACAGGGGTCAAAAGTGTCGTGAGTAGTTTCGACAAAAGGATTGTAGAATAGCTGCGGCGAAAAATGAAGCCACCGCGTCATAGTGACGTGAACGCATTGCGCCCGCCTTCTAGCTTGCTATTGGCTGTTTCGGAGATCCATGTGCGTCGAGTGTTTATTTCTATTGTACCGCTATAAATGGATATTGTCGAATTTATTCCACACGCCACTGTCTGTGGGCAAGTAGGCGTTCACTACCATATTATTGATGACGTGCCTGGCTTCAACTCTCACCGCGGGCACTATACGGCAGTGCTCGACTTGGTGAGTTTACTTTTGAGCAAACTGCACTATAATATAGGTTATAAAAAAACCAGACAGACAAACATTAATATACTATGGAATTGGTATAGCGCGGCTAGTTTTGTTTTACTTTAACGCACTAGTGCGTAAGGGGTCGCATTACGCACCTATTTTATAGGGGTTAGGTTGAAACTATTATTATATTTTCAAGATATATACACTACCGATCTCTGTTTAACATTAAACGCGTTTCCTACGGTTTTCTTTTAACTAAATATGATAATTCTAATTAATATTTTAAAGTATCGTTAAATGTGAGTAGTGATACCGATCATACTGATGAATTGACGCATGCGCAGCACTTTCACCGCCATTCAATTGCAGATCGCGTATTCACAGTGCAGCGCGAGGTCAGCAAACTAGGCGTATTATAAAAACTCGTTCAGACTTTCCACTTGAACAATGGCTTATCGTTTCCTAGAAAACTGGTGTCGATTCGAGGAAATGCATTCACTGTTCAATTTTAGTACCTTCTGCTTAGTCATTTCGCATCAGTGCATCCAACTTAGGGATTTCCCCTTAAATTTCGGCGTACAAAGATTTCCTCGGAGTTAAATGCTTAAAGGCTTCTTACAAACTATACATCTTTATAATATTAATATAGACTAGTGTGACCTGTGTGAATTATTCGCACTAAATAAGTATAATAATTATCACTTTACAAAATTATTTTTTAAATATGATTGCAGGTATTCAATTCGTTTCTAATTTTGCACACTGATTATAACGTTCTTCTTTTTGTTGTATTACAATATGAAGCTCAGATGACAGATCGAAGAAATATTTTACTAAAATTGTCATATAGAGGCGCAAGTAGCTAAAGCGTTGAGTTAAGCCATCAGATGGCATCATGCAGCATTGCTGTGACGTTGTTCAGCATTGCTCGCTGTTTCAAAATTAAAGCCGTCAGATGGAAGTATGCAGTATTGTGTCTGTTGTATTACAATATGAAGGTCAGATGACAGATCGAAGTGTTGACGTTGTTTCAAAATTAAAACCGTCAGATGGCAGACGTTGTTCAGCGTTACTGTATTTTAATTAATTTACAAAAACAAAAGCAATAATAATTTTTTTAGTTATCGATGTCACCAGAGCAAGCAATTATCTGTAAAATGATATATAATTTATGTGGAGAAATTGTGAGGTTTTTTCTAAAAAGGGAGGCAAACATCTTTAACCTTAGTGTATTAATATATATGATGATTATAGAAGACAATTATTTATATGTTTGAATTTTGTATATCGAACTTTTTTGCGTAAACTTTTATCAGTGATTCATTGATATGTTGCGGAAGTCGCATCACCAACCGTAAACTAGCCGGTGCAAGTTTATTATAATGATTTGAGTCACACGTCTAACTGATAATGAGTGTCATTTTTTGACGTCCTCAGGTGTTTTGTATGTTACGTATTAGTCACGTATGTATTTTGTATGAACCAATTGCAGTTAATTTCTGCTTTATCAATTTATTATTCTAGTGCAAGCCGTGACAAATAGAACTCTTTTGTTTCGAATAATAAAACAGCTATTTTTTTATTATTATCGCTCATCGAAATTCTTAAACGATTTTTGTTTTGTGACTTATTGTTTAAAGTGATTGTAGAGTAAATGAAGAAGGTGTGTATTTATTAATGTGTGTTCCGTTATCTAATCGTTTTTTTGTGGTATTTTGACCTTCGTGAGAAATGTTTCTTTGTGATTTTGTGGTCAGGCTAGAACAGGCCTGGGCAAATGGCGGCCCCGCAGTAGGATTTTTATCCGGCCCGCGAAGCATTTTTTATAAATGATTATTAAGATATTAAGAGCGAAAATAGTTTACTAATATAATTTGGCGCACAAATTTAAGAAAAATCGTAAATAGCAAGGGCCACAACTGACGAAAAAAGACCTTTTTGTTGCATAAATGAAAGGACCTTTTTTTTCGCTCTCCAAACTTTTAGCCCACGCGGTAAAATTTTCATCAGCAATGTAGCCCGACGATTAAAAGATTTGCCCGTCCCTGGACTAGAATCTAGATTTCGTTGTGTGAAAAATACAATTTTTTCTCTTTATAATATTAGTTATAATTACTAACTGTAACATAACTCATCTAAATATTAAAGGATCGTTTCATCCAAAAGAAACAAGAAGTTTCCACTATTAACTGTCCTGACGATATAGAAAAGACGTCTGTGAGTTGACTTGGGATCGTATTTAATGTAAGGAAGCAATTTCACCTTTGATTCACTCATAGCTCTCACTACTGTAATGGTTCACATCTAACGTCTAATATAATTGGCTCTCGCATGATGTGAAAAAATCAGTTACCAATACTATAAATATTAGAATGATAATTTGATAGTTGTGTCACTGTGGTGTAATGTAACTCAGCCCGGAAAGATTCGGGGTTCGTATCCCGACGGTGACATTGTTTGTAAAATAAACTAATTTTTCTATGTTGATAGCGTTGTAATGGGTGTTTCTTAACAATTGTAGCAAACAGTAGCTACTCTGTAATATTATAATAATTACTAACTGTAACATAACTCATCTAAATATAATATTAGTATATACGATTATTGACAAACAATTATTTATAAATGATTGAAAGAAAAATCTGGAAACATTCATTTGAAGTTCTTGTTTATCCTAAAACTGTTTTTTTCTCACATTAAATCTTATCAGCAGACATTTCTGACTGATAAGTAAACTAGTACATAAAAATTTTATTTTTTCAGATTTTTGTACGTGTGTGCATGCATGTATTTGGTATTTGTTTAAAAGAAATGTGTTTGTACAAATTATTGAAACAATTTGCGATAAAATTGAGCAAAACATTATACGCTGGGTTGACTACAGGGTTATCTATTGATTTATTGGTAATTGGATGATGCAACATATTGTTTTCTTAGACGTTTTTCGATTTATCTTGAAATCAGATAAGTTTTTAAGGTGCAGTAATTAAGGAAGTAATAAACAACATACTGTTTGATTCAGACAAAATTATTTAGAGATTTTGATGCTTGACAGACACTCCGCACTCTCTATTGCTTCGCTACAAAAAAAATCGGATTCAAAATTATAGCATCTTTACACTCCGCAAGAAAGTCTGCATCTGCCATAAACACCTCTAAAAGGTTCTTGCGTAAGGGATATAACTGAAGCCCGTAACACTCAAACCCTTTGGATCTCCGAATAGATGAGTTCACGGCTATTTGGGAAATTTAAACCTTGCTTAAAAGAAAAATACAATAGTTGGCAGACTGGAGTGGGCCGGACCGCGAAAAAGGGGTATAGTACGCGCCACGAATCTTTTAAAAGGTTCGGAAGCTAGTCACAAACAGCGTTGCAAAGCCACATTTTAGAGCCGTTGATAGGTACTCCCAGCTACCTGCACGAAACGTGCGCTCGTCGGTGATTGGCCGTGATCGCTCGTTGCCTTTGTTACTGGTCGCTTTCCTGCTTTAAAGTACAGTCGAGTACGCCATTGTCACGTTGTTATTGCTATGTTAGTTTTGTTGAGTTGCGAGTTTGTAGTTTTTCAACAGACTGTACAAGCGCAAGCCTGCATTCGCATCTAACTTCCGAGCCTTTTAGATTCGTGGCGCGTACTATAATTTCCGGTCACTCAAAAAAGCTGTTATCCTATGCGTCTTCGAATAGAATGTTGTTTACTTTATTTTGAAGTTTACGTTTTTAACGTGCTTCAACTGGGTAGATTGGCGGGTTCCGGTGGGCCGACGCCCCCGCCAACCGCGTCTAAAGTTGATTCGCGAAATAGGTATTCCTATACATTTACCTCATAACCGAATAGGTTGTAATAACATTTAAATGAAATAATATTGCGAAAAATTCAATAGACAAAATCGACGTTCCCCTAAAGCAAAACAGCACTACTTAGTATAAATATTTTCTCATTGTGTTCGAAGAGGTATTTGCATCGGGCTAGTGGCATGTGTACGAGTGGGCACATTTATTTACTCGATTACTGAAATTCTTTTTATTATACCTACATCTAAAAATAAAATATCCAACACATAGATATTTCATTCCAATGTTATTTTGAAATGTTCTGTTTTACACATGTTTACTGGCAGCTTTTACACTTAGCATTCCGAGTTGATAATGAACTTTGCTCACTAATACACAGTTTTAAATTTATAGGAGACTAGCCGTTACCCGCGGCTTCGCACGCGATTGAGACAAAACACGGATGCATTCCTATTATTTGGCATAGTTACTCCTTTCTAGACGTAGACCCCCTAATAAATTTCGGAATTGATGACATTCACGTGATCAACGTCCTGACACCTTGAAAATGACACCCATGTTGATTTTTAGACTATCTACCTCTTTTCGCACTCTGAAGGGGTTGTTTTTGAAAAGGCACGAAACACGTGCTTATTTTTGTGTTGATTGAAGTAATCCTGCGCATTTTCTAATTGATACATTTATCTTATATTATTTCTCCATGCAAATTTTGAACCCCTGTTACACCCTTTTAGGGATTGAATTTTCAAAAATCCGTTCTTAACGGGTGCGTACGTCATAACAACTATCTGTGTGCCAAATTTCGGCCCAATCCGTCCAGTGGTTTGAGCTGTGCGTTGATAGATCAGTCAGTCAGTCACGGTTTCCTTTTATATATTTAGATTTTTTCCTCGCTTCTTTGTTTTGCCGATTTTGTTTAACCCGTAACTAGTGACGTGCAATTTTATAAGACCTCTTGACATTGCAACATAATATTTCAATGATCTATCTATTTTTGACAAATGATATTATTATTTCATTGTTTACATGCGTGATTAAATACATCGACCTTTTTGTAATCCCCAAGTTTTTTTAAGTTCTATTTTGATAAAAAATATTGAAATAACACAAGTGTAGCCCTCTACAAAACGGAGAAACAGTAGCAATTAAAATGGTTCAGCAATATTTTAAACGCGACACTTTTATATGTCAAATCTGTGTTGAATATTAGTAATTATTCGTCTTGGAAGTGGTTAAACCGCGTCGAGATTTTAAGTAAATAAGTCGATATTTGGAATACCTTATGATGAAACATAAAAATCTTCTCGTCTAAAAATAATAATAATAATGCGTTTAACGTCCGTTTCTCGACTTTATGTCATAACAGACGCCATTCGCACCATTACTATTTTCCTTCTATCACACTTCCCGTTATCTTCTACATTTTTAAATTTCAACTTAATCAATAGCAATGGGCGAATGAAGGAATTTTAGGACATTAGGATAAGGTAGGCAAATTTTGAGCGTAGGAGTTTGACAGGTAAACGACCATGGCCTTGAATAAGGAACCGTCTCGATATTTATCTGGAATTATTGAGAGAAACCATGGAAAACCCCAGCAAGATGGACGGCACAGGAATTACCGTTTCTCGGCGAGAGGCAGCAGAAAAAAGTCCTAGCCACATCTGCCCCCGGTACCCCCCGAGTCAGTGCTCTCATCACTACGCCACCCCGCTCGGTTCTTCTGGTCTAAAAAGAAAATAAGTTCTTCAGGAATTTCTCTTTAATGTCTGTAATGAAATTCCATTTTTACAAACTTCCTAATTTCCATACATCTTAAGGTTTAAATAATGGAACTCTTCAGCAAAATCACTGGTTGATCTTTTGAGTGATTGTCACGTTTCTGTAAATAGAGTAATCAGATGTATTTAATTATGATTGAGTAATTAATTGTTTTCTTCTTTTGTTACAGACGCACACGCTCTTTATCGATGCGTTCCTCCAGAACAACCGGCTCGATCACGTGAGCCAGGTGATGGGCTACCATCCCAGCTACCTGGAACACTTCCTCAAGACGCAGAACTTCATTATGCGGGGAGACGGTCCATTGCGCTACGACTATCGGCATTATATAGCCATCATGGCGGCCGGTCGACACCAATGCAGCTATTTGATCGCGCTGCAGAAACAGGAATTCCTGTTGCAGGGCGGCGATCACGCCTGGCTCAAGGGTCTCGCCTACATCCCGCAGAAACTCAGGGACCTGTACGACGTCAACAAGATACTTGCCCATCGACCGTGGCTCATCAACAAGGCGCACATAGAGGTAACCATAACTTCTTTAACTACAAAATTAGATTTTAAGAAAAGTCCTTTCTTTGTTTACCACCCTACTTCTTATAGAACTGCAGATATATCGGGCGTCAGAAAAAGTTCTTTCTTCTTTTATAAATACAGTCAAACCTGAGTGAGTGAGAACTGGATAAGCGAGAAAACTCTCTAAGTGACAGTAATTGCCAAGTACTATCTTTGTAACCGTCAAAAATCTCTATAAGTGAGAAACAGAAACCTCTTTAAAATCAAATTCATGTTTGTTATTAACAAACATGAATTTGATTTTAAAGATTGTAAAATTTTACATTTTGAGTCTAATACCAACAAAAGATTATTGGCTGAAATGTGCTATATAAAAATGAAAAAAAAGGGTAATTGTGTCAATAAAAAAACAGATATACAAGGCTTAAGTTTTTTGTATAATAAAGCTATAAACTGGAATGTTACATCATCCTGAGATCATTACATAATTAAAAAATGTTAAAATCTTAATAAGACAATTTTGACAAACTATTAATTTATTACCAATTTTAAATGTACAAAATTCTAATACCGATAAATTTCAATTCTTAATATATATTTCAATAGTATTATAAAAAAAAAAAAAAAAAGTTTTTTTTGATTGATATAACATGATTATTATTGGACAATATGACAATTAAAAACTTAAATTACAAATCGAATAACTCTAATATATAATGTAAGTACATTTTAATAATATTTTTAAATACTTTTTAGTTATTTTTATATGCACTTTTGTAAAATACCTGTAATTTCACAGATGTAAGCCCTGAGGAAGGAAATATATTTTCCGAAACGTCGGCAGCATATACCATTAGAAATCATTTATAGCCTTCTCCGAAATAATTCGTCCTTTCTTATTAAACATAGGCTAAACTAATACACCTTACACATTATTTAAGCAATCTGTCTATACAATTATATATTTAGAAAATTTTCGTGGGCACAATAGACTTGTAAAATGCATTGTGATTAATTCAAAAACATTTAATTTGCCAACGTTTCCACTACATAAATCTAGTCTTTCTCAAGGCTCTGTAATTAAAAAATTTGTTCAAAAACATATACAAAGTTAACATATTATGTAGTTAATTTTTTACCCACCTAAAATATATTTAAACACCGAAGTCAAATTTTAGAATCATAAAATAGGTATATGAAACATACAAATTCATTAATTAATGTCATTAACAAAGATATTTCTATTTTATTTTAATTAATTTTAGCACGTCACTTAAAAATTATTATTTTTTCGTTCGATCGTTCGTTTTTCTAAATTAACTAACATTGTTTTCGTATAGTTTCTATAGACATCTATAAGTGAAAAAGGCCAGAAACTGGTGTTAGTGAAAAACCTCCATTAGCGAAAAAGAGATCTCTTGCTTAACCAGGTTCGACTGCAGTAGTTGTAAGCAAGGAATAAGTTTTTGCCTTTTATTCCACAACTTGCAGATTCGATCATCTCCGTCATACTATTGTTTTCAGAATTTTTATGTGGTTGGGTGGATGTCCAAGTACAATTTTAATGTTGAAAAAATTCCGCGCGTATTCCAGCATGCGGAATTCCGCAGGAATGCGGAATCCCACGTTGCGTAATCGCAAACCCACAATTCTTTTGTCATGTAATCGAATCTACTTTTAATTTTCAGAAATTGACCAAAGGCGAAGACAGCTGGTCACTTGCCGAGGTAGTGCACGCCATTGTGATATTGACTCACTTCCATTCACTGTGCTCATTTGTATTCTCCTGCGGTGTCAATGAAGAAGTTGACCAAGCTGGAGGTCACGCTTATCTTCAGTCCGCAGTCGTCGTACCTGAATCAGCAGCAGCAGGACCATTGCTTGTTTCAACTGCTCCTAGAGATATACCAATACCTGCCGTACCAGTCAATGACACGAGGCAAGGTATGATCGGATTTTCCTTTTTTGTTTATATTTTAAGGCGTGCGCAGTAAATTCTGTCTGCGGTTCCAAATAATTGTGATTACTAAAAACATGTAACGTAGTCAAGGGGCGTGTTTGGTCGAAGTAAGTACTTACTAAATTTAGTAAGTCACTCACTATACTTACAAAATTTTCGGCCGGAACACAAAATAAGTGCTAACGCAATAAGCATGGCTTAATATAAGACGCAATTTTGCTTATTGTGGGTGTAAACAAAACAAACAGGAACATACCTCTCATTTATCCATTTGTAATTTATTTACATGAATTAAATTATAATAATAAATTTAGTACTGTCAATTATATTCAATCTATGAGGTTATGTACGGGATATAACGTAAACCGGTGTTTTGAGTTATGACAAGCCAGTAAATCTGTCCTGGCCGAAAAGCGCTATAGTCAGCTTGTAAGATTTTAATTTTTTTATGTGGAGTCAGTGAAACTTGGGTCATTGGTCAAAAATCGTCAAACCACGGAAAAATAGATTAACTATTCCCTGGACGGTGGTCAATGCTTTGCAATTATGTTTTCATAAGTAATCATGACAAGAAGACTGTAATCAGGAGACCCAGCTCGAGCGTAGCGCATGAACCAATTATTTGGCGTCAGTTACTGGGATAACGCACACACGTTCATGGCTTACATTGGGCTATGAAGTTTGTGAACACGACGAACTATGACGGAAAGAACCGAAGTTTTCAAAGGTAGTGATAACAGGGCCAGAAAACGGTCCGTCTCAAAACACGGCAAGCGTAGGAAGCCTGGTCTCCTAGTTACAGTCTTTTGGATCATGAGTTTATAAACCAATTCCTCTTCCTTATGAAGAGCTGTTCGTTCCTCCATCAATTATATAGGTAAAGCTAGCGTTTGAAGGAGACATTCGAGTAATTCAAAATGTATTAATTTCATTTAAGGTTATACACCCTCGACCGTATTAGTAAAGCCGGCGTCCGTATTTTGTTGTAATAAAAAAATGTTATATGACTTGGTAAATTATTATTTCTTATGGAAATATTATATTCTGTAGATCATAGCTTTATTTTTTAATATTTAAGAAATTAATATTTAAACATTTGACATATTATCATAAAGTTGTGACTTTAGCAGTATATTTCATTAAGCCCAGTGTACACGAAAGATTTTATCTGACGTTTTGTTTTTAAAAACCTTTGAACCGTTAGACGTATAGTTTTTGAGATATTGGATATTAAAAATTCAGTTTTTAATACACGGTAAATGAGATAATATCCAATTTTCAAGTTTTAGTTATTAGCAACTTCTAAAAATTATTTAATAGAAACAAAATTTATGAAAAACTTTTCGTGTAATGTGGTTTTCATTGTGATATAATTCAAATCTAGAAAATAGAGATTTTGAGAGTTGTTTCGAAAATTTTTAATTAATATTTCTCCAAAACTGCACGGGAAAGTTTAGTTTTTTTAATTCTTACGTTATCTAAATGAGTCAAACTTTCGAATAATCAGTTTTTTAAAAGTTGGTCTATAGTCAATTTGGTTTAATCTTATTTTTATATACACTTCCGGGCAGTCTTCTCATTTATCACTGAGTTAAAAATCGCATTTTTAATAATTAATATCTTGAAAACTAGACGGTCAATGTTTTTTAAAATATGCAGTTGAATGTATGAGATATCCATAATTAACATATTAAAATTTCTACGTATTATCTATACATTGCTCTATCGGGCGTATAACCTTAATTTTAATATCGACGTTTCTGTTTTTAGACTGGAGGAGCAGTTCATCGTCAGTCGACACAGCATCACCGTCCGAACAAGAAGTGGGTATAACGACTTTAATGGCGCGAATGAAAACACTGTCGGAACGAACCGAAGAATGCACCCAGACTGAACTGACGAAACGCTTCGAGCACGTCGAATCGCAGTCGGCCGAGTTAACGGCGGGTTCTGAACCGGCCACGGAAATCGCCGCGGACATCGGCCAGTTTGTGGACGATCCTAGTTTTCTGTATCAGGATTTCGCCAAACGCGGCGAAACTTCCGACATACCAACTTTCAGGGTGCAGGATTATTCTTGGGACGACCACGGATATTCACTTGTCAATAGGTAAGCGGACTTTCTTAAACTGAATGAAAACAATTTTTATCCATACCTCGATCGAAAGTACATACTTTCGGCATCAATTGTAAGGCACAAAGTCTAACATTTACGTATTGGTGGGATTACATTAGTGATGTGCCGGATATCCATATCCGCGGATATCCGAGGGAGAAGAAAGATCCGTATCCGTTAGTTTTTGGTGGATCTTTTACCTTATTAATTTTCAATTCATAGATGAAATTTTATATATATAAGTGATTAGGTAATAATGAAAACCTGTTAAATTCCATTCAGATTATTTTTTATTTTTTTAAATCGTATTTGGCACCTTTATATTGCAAACATTTATCGTAGTGAGTACCATACTAATAGTACATAACTCAAAGGTACTAAAATCAACTATCTTTATAATGAGATATTGCACATCGATCTTTGGAAAGAGACAATCTGTTATGAGAGTTAACTCTTAAAGAGGTCAATAACTTTTTCCCATAACAGATAGTCTCTTTCCAAAGGTCGATGTGCAATATTTACCGCCGCGTACTCTAAGAAAGTTAAGATCCGTATCCGCGAATCTTGAAACCAAAAATCCGTATTCAGATCCGTATCCGCGGATATACATTTTTAACGATCCGGCACATCACTAGATTACACACACTGATGCGGGAAGTACGTACGTTCGGGCAGCAGTACAGAAAAAAACTTATCGACTGTTGTTTAGACGTCGTTTCCATAGCAACCCTATTACATTTTTGCTAATAGTCGCGACCAGCTGTCATTCGTGTTTTTTCACGCATAACCTCAAAGCTGCTTACTTGGAATCTGTGTTTTTATGTAATTAATTAATCAATGTATTTAATAAGCGTACTTACGACTGAGATATGAAGAAAAATAGTATACACCACACTGGCCGAAAGTTTGATACGCGACACAAGCCCTCTGCTTCGCCTCAGGGCAAGAATATCAAACTTTCGGCACGTGTGGTGTAATAAACTATTGTAGAAAACAAAACAGATCAGCCATATCTTGGAACAGCATATACCGAACAATGGTGCCTGATGCTAGGCGGGCAATTTTAACGATGTTTGTTTCTTTTGACGTGATAACGTCTTATAAATTGATGAAACACCGGCTGCATGCACGAAAAAGTGTCACGTTCCGAAATGCGTCACGTTCCGAAATGTGTCACGTTCCGAAATGTGTCACGTTCCGCGCACGATCGACCCAAGTTTGACAGCTACTAAAATTTAGATTATGTATTATTGAATATGATATTCGAGCGGAATACGTTATCACGTAAAACTATCGTCCGTAAACCGACTTTACAGACAACCATTTTTTTTGTAGGTTATACAATGACGTCGGGTATTTGTTAGACGACAAGTTCAAGACGGCTTATAATTTGACGTATTACACGATGGGCGGACGTACAGATGTCGACACTTCCCGTTTCAGACGTGCGATTTGGAACTACATTCAGTGCATGTTTGGTATCAGGCACGACGATTACGATTACGGAGAAGTCAATCAGTTGCTTGAACGCAGCCTGAAAACATTCATCAAAACGGCGTGCTGTTATCCGGAACGCGTCACCAAGAAAGATTACGATCGTGTGCTTAGAGAGTTCAAACATAGTGAAAAGGTGCGTAAAAAATATTTTTGATGTATTAAAAAATGT
Organism: Xanthostigma xanthostigma; assembly: GCA_963575645.1. NCBI lineage: Eukaryota > Metazoa > Arthropoda > Insecta > Raphidioptera > Raphidiidae > Xanthostigma > Xanthostigma xanthostigma. The sequence goes on along the minus strand of OY754469.1, from coordinate 8,757,233 downwards.
CTTTACTGACACTCTCGCCTCATCCACGGATGAATCTAAGCTTTTCGGGGTCTGACCGTCTGGGGCCTTTTGAAGTTCAACGGGGCTCCATTTTTTTTTTGTTAGATTAAGAATCGTTAAATTATGGTTTAAAGTTAATTTTTACTAACATCAAAGACGGAGTTGAAATTTGGTGAGCCGACCAAAAAAATAATACTGTAAATTTACTCAAAACGTGTCATAATTTACTCAAAACATTGTCAAATTTCACCAGTGCTGGTGTTTTTTATTTTTTAAACGAATAAATTTTTGTAACGAAAAGGATGTATGTTTTCCTGGTATTTGGAGCCCGCTCTGAACATAGTGGTTTTGTTATCCAGAAATTGACAAATAGACACTTTGTCAGTGTTTAGGGTTACCAGATGGTCTGAATGAAAAAACGGGACATTTTACAGCCCCCCCCCCCCCCTATTGATAATTGAAGAATGAAAAAATATTTTTGAAATTTCTGAAATCTAAAAAAATTTGTTGTAAAAAATTATTTTTTTTATTCCTATAGTTCCCAATTTTTACACTTCTATCTCAGTACCGAGCAACTGTCAGGAACGAAAAATCCTCCGACCCTAATAATAACTTTAAAAAACCCTTCTTCAGACAAAAATTGATGAAACATCTGAAGTGTGCTGTGTGTATCAATCCACAATCGATATCTATCGAAATCGTGTAATTTAATATGAGACGAACACGATTTTGAATAATTTGAGGATAGAAATATAGTGAAAAAAGAGACTGTAAAATATACTTCGAGACAAATTTCAGTCGGGTCGATTAACAATATTTTTTCGAGTCACTGATTTTTTGCAATAGTTTCGAATGTTCAGGCTCGAGTAGATATTTGTAAAACTGTTTACAATTCATGTCATTGAAATTGAAGGTGATCATCATAACGATAACAAACCGGGACATTTGCATAGATTTTGAAAAAATTCCGCGACACCGGGACAGGAGGGCGAAAACGGGACATGTCCCGGAAAACCGGGACGTCTGGTAACCCTATCAGTGTTATTATTTATAACTAGCGACCCAATCCGGCTTCGCCCGAATTTATAGATTCGTCTACTTACGCTGCAAAATTGGTCTCCACGCAAAGCGCTTTTATTTTAACGCGATAATGTATAGCCTATGTCCATCCTGAAGGTCCATTCTAAATATTGGTGAAAAATTTTTGAAATCGGATGAATAGTTTCTGAGGTTACCTCGTACATCTGAACTTACAAACTTTACCTCTTTATAATATTAGTACAGATGACCGCTGTTATTTATTTATTTATTTAATTCCAAAATATTTGTTATACATTTATTTTACAATTTTAAAGTTGGAATAATCCTGCCCAACTTGACTTAAGCCAGTGCTAGGGCAGGAGTATGGTTTTAGGACGTGTAGAAAATTATAAAAAAAAATAAAAAAATAAAAGTATAAAATATAAAAAATAAAGATTAAAATTAATGAAGTATACAAACTATATGAAATTATTGACGGTAGATTTTCTTTTCCAGGTCCACGTGAATTTAATGATACTCGAAGCAAGAATGCAAGCGGAAATATTGTATGCCCTGCGTGCTGTAATGCGTTACATGACATAAAATTCATATTGCTCCAACAGTTACTCCCTCGCGCGGTGTTCCCCTGAAACAGAACTGTTTGCATATTATCATAGTATGTGCTACTCTCCCGAAATCCGAAACGGTCTGTCTCCGCGGTCGTTCTATAGTGTGCGACTGTAACATAACTCTACAACCCTCTACAGAAAAACAAACGAATGTGAAACAAATTTCCTTTGCAATCTTTAACATTTGTTTTAACAGTACTAAATTGTTTATTTATTGGATAATTAAAATTATCTTTCTTATTTTATTTATGTAATGAAAATGTGTAAATAATGTACCTATTTTAAAATATTGACAACTGTTTTTTTATTGTTAGAATCCAATAAATGATTTGTAAAAGTTTCGAAAAAAAAAACACGTTCTGTATTTCTTATGTTTTAAATTTCTTCGAATGCATATTTTGTAAATAATATAGGTATAAAAAAATATTATGTTTGAAATATTACAGGAGATGAGCTGCCAAAAACTAAATGTAGTGCTGTTATTCAATTTTATATTAAAAAAAAAAGAAATGAATCGCGGCTCTGTTTTCTAACCACAATTGGAGGAAAAATTCTGTTGTTTTATTTACACTGAATTGGCTATTGTTTTAATCCCAAATTGGTATTTTTGAATTGTGATCTCAGTATTAATTAATAATGATTGAATTGATAATGTCTTTTCTTAAATTAAAACTTAACATTAGTACATACGTTTATATTTTTCACTGCCGCTAACAAAATATATCATCATTATAAATACGTACGGTGTAAGCTCTATATAGCGAACTACAAAAAACTCCTTAAAACGTAGAGATTGTTAAGGTTTGTTTGGCTTACATTGTTACCCATATATTGAAACACTCTATATAGCGTAACAACCACTCTCAACAGCGAAACAATACGTCATTATTTAGACCCCAACAATGGGATTCTTAGAATTGTGTTCATTTGTTTGTTGTAAAAAGATACAATTAAAATACTGGCATAATCCACTTATTCCTAAAATTGTATTCTTTTACTCTCCGTTTTACGAAATAAAATACCCGGTCCCTTCGATTTCGCTATATAGATTTTACACTGTATATAGCGTTTTGCTAACATCACTGTGAACATGGCTAACGCAATTACAATATTATGTATTGTTATTATTCAATCGTTTATATATTATTATATATTATGTTACAACAATAATTGTACTGTCATCTTTGTTTATTGTTATGTACCGGTCTTCAGTTACGATTGTAATGTGTAAAAAGAAAGAGATTGAATTTTGAACTTTTAAACAATATAGTATGTTTTTGTTCGTTTCGGTATCGGAAACAATCGCCTCTGGTCTTGTACATACTGAAGGCAGCAAAGTGACGACAACATTAATACTAATTTACAACTGACTGTTATGCATTGGGGTGCTCTTCTCTCGCGCCGTTTTCGACACTGCGAAGAGGAATCATAACTACAACGGCATCTTTAGCTGCGCGGCATTGCAGCAGATGCGGACATCGCTCATTTATTTTTCTTTACCGCCCCAAACGGAAGCCTGCAACGAGAAGAAGTTTTTGTGTCGGGTGACATCGATAAACGATATCATCGTTATCGAAAATAAATGTTGTCTTTTGTCGCTCGCTTCAGTATTTACAAGGCTTGAGGGCAAGTGTGAAATGACGCGGAGACTCGGTTTGTTTTATTAATGCTTTTCAATCAATAGTTTATGGTAGAATCTTGTTCACAGCCACACTTTGTTTCACATAATAGTTTTTTCCATTGCACTTTAATACTAGCCGGTTGTACTTTTCTGTTTTTCTATCGAACGATGATAAGAAAAGACGGAGGTATAATTTTAAAGGCAAAAATATAATGCTTGGAAAACGCTATAAAGTGCTGACTAGATCAGTGTCTGAAGAAACTTGAGATGTCGTTGTGAAGACGCCATTTTGAAATCAAAATGGCTACCTTTTTTTTGTGAAACAGACAGCGTGACTAAGTTTCTTCTATAATACAAAACGCTAAATCATTTTTTTAGTAGAAATAAAAATGCTGTGATGTTTATATATACGTATTTTTTTGAAACATCTTCAAGGAATGGCAAGTAATTCCAAATGCGACTATGTACTCAAGTCCGCGTTATTGTTGGCGTTTTTTCAGATTAAAATAAATTGCCGGTCGATTGCATTTGTATTGGCCGAATGTGATATCGATTTTAACGGAACTGTTTTTAAATTTATCAATACTTGACGGACAGACACAGACGAAAGGCTCGAAATATACTACCCAAAAGACGTTCTCTTAACTCGGGTGGTGAAACATAGTCAAGTTAGTTCATTGGTTCGATCTGACTGACACCAAAATCTTTTGATGCGCGACAGAAGCTCTTTTGTTTCAAGAAAATACGTTTTAGATGTTCTGTTATGTCTATAATGATTATCAAATAGACTTTTAGTGAGATATTTTAATTTATATATAAAATCTCTGTTTATGTTTTAATTAATTTTTAAAGCAACATTGTGTTAGTCACACCGCATTCTGAAAACGTTTTTGTATTATTTTTTTTTTTTGAACAAATGAAAACGTTTGATTTTCGGTAGAATTTGTTGCCGATCGATGTGGAAAATGATATAGTGACCATATAATTATTCTTTTAAAATGAAATGCTAGTTTGCGTTATTATTTCTCATCTTTTACTATTACATATTATAATCAAGATTTTGTTTAATTATTAGCCATGTGTGATCACATTGCCATAATACGAACAGCAGAAACACTTGAACTTGGAAAAAAATGAACGACCATAAACCGCGTTTCATTTATTTTCAGGACGCAGTGTTTTTTTTATAACACGCTATAATTATTTTCTAGATAAATAAAAATAATTATTCAACAATAAAAAAACTGAAATGGCATGTTCGTATTTTATTATAGTTTTTAAATTTGTTGTCGTTCACTGAATTGTTTATCAGTATAAAAGTCTGTATCAATATTGTATCGATGAAATATTATATTCAAAAATGTTTTTATAATTTATGCATTCTTTTTTTTATTTATTCCTTATTTCTCGTTCCAAAATCGACTCCAAAATACAAGTGAAATTTTAACAACAGGAAATTGGACACCAAATCAAAAAATAAGCTCAACTTTTGATTTGTAGTGTGTTTAAACACCGAAGCGACGTTCGAACGCCTCTATCTCCGAAACGGTTATAGATACAGACCTCCGGGTGCGCTCATTGAATTCAGCGTGTCGTTGTCTATCAGTCGACTGAGTTTGAAATGCATCCGATGCGTATTCCAGAGTTTCCAGAAAACCACCTCGAACGGGTCTATCTTCGAAACGGTAAGTGATACGAAGCAACGGAGGGGCTCGGTGACTTCAGCGTGTCATTTTACATAAGCCTACCGAATTTGAATCGGATCGGAGACTTTGTCCAAAATTGTCTTAAAAAAATCACAAAAAAACTAAGGCTATACTATGGGAAAAATCGCGTTTTTAGTCGATTTTCGACATTTTCCAATAACTCGCTTTTCTGGTCCAGACGGCTCATACTAACACAAAATGACACTCCGAATCAAAAAATAAGCTCAACTTTTGGTTCGGTGGGCATTTAAAGTGTTTTTAAACACCGAAGCGACGTTCGAACGCCTCTATCTCCGAAACGGTTATAGATACAGACCTCCAGGTGCGCTCATTGAATTCAGCGTGTCGTTTTCTATCAGTAGACTGAATTTGAAATGCATCCGATGCGTATTCCAGAGTTTCCAGAAAAGCACTTTGAACGGGTCTATCTTCAAAACAGTAATTGATACGAAGCAACGGAGGAGCTTGGTGACTTCAGCGTGTCATTTTCCATGGGTCTACCGAGTTTGAAACGGATATGAGAGATTGTAAAAAAAATCACAACAATACTTAGTACATTAAAACCCTTAGGGAATAAATTTTCAAAAATCCTTTCTTACCTACGTTAAATAAGGAACTCATGTGTAAAATCTCATGCTTCTAGACCCACCGGCTTAGGCTGTGCGTTGAACGGTAGTATAACCCCCTTAAGGGATGAATTTTCAAAAATCCTTTCTTAGTGATCACCTACGTCCATATGTGAACTTCTGGGCAAAATTTTTCATGCTTCTAGATCCACCGGTTTAGGCCATGCGTTGTCTGTTAGCCTTTAGAGGGATTTTTTTTATTAAGAAATAAAGCAAATGACTTATTTGCCAAAAACGTAAAAATCAGAAATTTGCTATCCAGCTCCCAGAAACAGTAAGAGGTATTTCTAGCGAACAGAACAAGAGAAAACATAGTTGCATAATAGTTTTTTAACTCACACCACAAATTGCAGTCTTTAATGACAATGCAGTGTCTCCAAAACTTTTTTATTTTCAGTTTCTGAACCTCGCGGATTTTTCTTTGAGCAGGCAATAATTAATTGATAGATTTTGTCTAAGATCGTTTTAATGACAGGTTTATACTCACGGTACAATTATGTTAGCTACCGGTCCGCGAACGGTTCGCGATAGGTTCGGCTCGCAAGTGTATACGCGGAAAAATTACAGACATTGACCTCTTGATTTAGTACTGCAGGATACGCACTATTCGACATTACGCAATCCATAAAAATTCGTCAGTCAATAATAAACACAGAAGTATCAGGTGCCCAGCTAAATAATAATTTTATACATAAACTAGCTGTTACCCGAGACTTCGTCTGCGTGGAAGTTTGTAAGAGCTTGGAATATTGAATGTATACTATTTGCACTATTTACAGCTCGCGACCAGGATCTTTTCTGAAAATAACTACCTCAAATATGACACCTGACATCAATGAGCTTATCAATAACAAGAGACCTCAGGTGTCTGGATCCACAAGCTTAAGATAATTTACCCTTTTTGTTACCTGTATAATGTATATTAAAATTGATTTAAACTAAAATACAGATTTCAATTTAGTATATGTTTTAGTTTTTAATTTTGAGTCTGGCCCGCTAACACACCCAAAAATCTTATGAATAGTCCTTTAGAAAAATCAGGCTGACACACCACTGATATAGGGGACTTCTGTCTTCTGTGCAAAACTACATGCTTCTAGACCAACCGGCTTAAGCTGTGCGTTGTACGGTCAGTCAATGTTAATGTTTAACTAAGTAGATTAACCCCCTTTAGGGGATGCATTTTCAAAAATCCTTCTTTAGTACACATCCACGTTATATAAAGGAACTCATATGTGCAAAATTTCATTGTTCTAGACCTACCGGTTTAGGCTGTACGTTGTCTGTCAGCCTTTAGAGGAACTTTTTTTATTAAGAAAAAGTGAAAAAAAGTCAATAAAAAGTAAATATCAGAAATTTGCTATCCAGCTCCCAGAAGCAGTAAGAGGTATTTATAGTGAATAGAGAATAGAAGAAGACAAAACATAGTTGCATAATAGTTTTTTAACTCACACCACAATTTGCCGTCTTTAATGACAATCAGACTGTTATCTAATAAAATATATTTTTAAAATTTTAACCCCTTCCACAGTCAGGGCCGGACTAACCCACTTTGGCACTCGAAATTTCACTCTACTATGATTAAATAATAAAAACCATACTATTTAATAAATAGTACATGAACTTGCTATGAAATATTAGAAAAAGTATCAGTATTGATAACTACAATTCGTAGATCAGTTAAATATAAAAATTTTTCTCAATTGTGCTTTTTAGAATCTGAAAAATAGTTGATAAAAAGCAAATTCAAATATTCTTTCTTTTTGAGTGTAAAAAAGAATTCTAAATTATCGGAAAAATTAGTTTTTTATAAAAAGAAACATAAGACCACATTTTCTTTAGATTTTAGAATAACTACATATATAAAAAGAAATACAGTTTTGTTTGTTTATTATACACAATTGTCCAACAGAAAGGTAAACTATATTATGTACAAATCTGCTCAAAATAGACAGTTTGACCGGGTCCTTCTAAAAACCGGGCCCTAGATAATTTGTCTCATTTGTCTATACAATAATCCGGCTCTGAACACAGTATTGCAATAGGTATTGCATAATTGTCTCAAAATTCGTCTTTGACAAATTATAAACAAGCAGGTATATAATAATAATTAATTTGGTACCAAAACGTTTTTCTTTTGTATTTTTGTAGACATTAAAAATTTAAAGTTAAGATAAAATCATCAAACTATATCACTTCAGTGTTAAATCTATATAATTTACATAGATATATTATGCACTAGCCGCTATCCGCGGCTACGCCCGCGATTGAGATGGAAATCGACTTTTGACATGCATATCAGGGGAAACAATTTTCTTATTTTTCGTAAAAAATTTTTATTTTTTTTAATAAAAAGTATCCTATGTTACTTCTAATACCTTCAAGAGTGTATGTGCAAAGTTTCATGATGATCGGTTAAGTAGTTTTTGCGTGAAAGCGTAACAAACAAACTTACATTCGCATTTATAATATTAATATGATATTATCCAAACGGAAATGTTAAGCTTAAAAGTTCTAACTGCAAATTGTATACATTGGGCAAATATAGTAAGCGTTCTAAATTTTACACTTAGGACAAATAACTTGTGATCACGGTCGTATAAACAGACCTAGACCCTGTGGGGTAAACATGAGAGCGCCGCTGTTATTTGGACTTTTATCGATAAAGAACAAACGAACAACTTTCTCTTTGGCTTACGTCGCTTTTTAAGCTTTCATCTCTTTGCACTAAAATTATTCATTTGTTTTACTTTGTTTTCCTGATTGCAGCGTCCTACCCCCACCAATGCTAATCATATTCCCGAGAGTATAGACTATAGAACCAGGCAATAATTGATAGATTTTGTATAAAATCTATAAAAAATCCATGAGGTTCAGAAACTGAAAATAAAAAAGTTTTAGAGACACTGCATTGTCATTAGACGACAAAATGTGGTGTGAGTATAAAAACTATTATGCAACTATGTTTTCTCTTGTTCTATTCGCTAGAAATACCTCTTGCTGGTTCTGGGAGCTGGATAGCAAATTTCTGATATTTACGTTTATTTAGATTTTTACAATAAAATGCTACTTTTTTCACTTTTTCTTAATAAACCCTCTAAAGGCTGACAGACAACACACAGACTAAACCAGTGGGTCCTAAATGCATGAATTTTTGCACAGGGGTTCCTTATATAACATAGGTGAGCACTAAAAAAAGATTTTTAAAAATTCATCCCCTAAGGCCTAGTTTATATGAGAGGCGTTTAACGCGCGTTGGACTGACGCGCGTTTACAATTTCTATACAATTGTATATAACTGTTTACATGATAACGCGCGTTGGTGGCGCGTTGAACGCGCGTTATCATGTAAACAGTTATATACAATTGTATAGAAATTGTAAACGCGCGTTGAACGCTCTTCATGTGTGCTAGGCCTTAGAGGGTTAATCTACTTAGTTAAAACTTTAACACTGGACTGACGTACAACGCACAACCTAAACCGGTGTATCTAGAAGATGAAATTTTGCACAGAACCATATGACGTAGGTAAGCACTAAGAAAGGATTTTTGTAACTTCATCCCTTAAGAGGAAAGAGGGGCCTATCTGTGGTCATTTGAAGAGTGTTTATATACCTAAGCATTTGAACGTCTCTATCTCCGAAACGGTATTAGATACAGGCCTCCAGGTGCGCTCATTGAATTCAGCGTGTCGTTGCACATTGGATTTTAAATGTATCCGATGCGTATTCCAGACTATCCAGAAAAGCACTTTTAACGGTTTTTTCTCTGAAACAATAGGTGGTATAGCGCAACAGATGGACTTGGTGACTTCAACGTGTCATTTCCCATATGCCTACCGAATTTTAATCGGATCCGAAAAATTGTCCAAAAAAACGATGGGTAAAAATGGGAAAAACGTTGATTTTCGACAAAATTAGAAAACTCCATTTTTGGTTCCCTACGACTTGTGAGAGCTTTAGAGTAATTGGAAATGACATATTAAATTCAAAAATAAGCTCAAGCTTGCGAGCTATGAGCTATTGCTTATATGCTTTTTTATCGCCTTTATCTCTGAAAAACTTCAAACATTAAAGATGATAATAATTTCAAGTTTTGGAGTAATATGGCAAAAAATTAAAAATTGCAACATTTTTTTATGCGTATTTATTTTCCAAAATAATAGTTTAAAAAAAAAAACAGAAAAAAAATTCAAACATATAAATTCTATACGTTTGTAAAAAATATTCACAGAGAGTAATGGAAAAATATAAAAGTAGAATGTATTTTGTTTGTATAAGTCATTTCTAATGTTAAATAAATGCGAAAAATCAATAAAATTAATTTTTACATCAATCAGAAGAAATTTTGATAAAAAGTTGACGTAGATAATTTATATTTATGGCGCTATCCTCTAGAAAATAGCTGTTTTTCATGCGTGTACAGCGATTGTAAAATAATCCATTTAACACTAGTGCGTGAAATAAAAGTAGACAATTTAACCAGTTCAACAGTAATTTGCATAAACTATCTATCACTGTTAAAAACGATGAATATATATACTAAAAATTAAGTGAAAAACATCTATTTTGTGGGGGACAGTGCAACATATACAGGGTGAGTTTTAAGTTGATGCTTTTTTTTTACAGCGTGTAAAAATCAAATAGACGAGCAAATATTTCAAATAGTTTTTTTATCAAAACTCAAAAATAAAAGAGAAACAGCCTTTCGAAGTTTAAATAAATTTTATTAAATTTTCTTTAATTTTGAGGTCGGTCCTGGGGTTATATTATGTCACTATGGAAATATGTTATTATTATCAAGTATTCACAGAAATTGTTCAAAAACAGAACAATACACATACTTGATAATAACAACTTATTTCTATAGTGACATAATATAACCCCAGGACCGACCTCGAAATTAAAGAAAATTTAATAAAATTTATTTAAACTTCGAAAGGCTGTTTCTCTCTTATTTTTGAGTTTTGATAAAAAAACTATTTGAAATATTTGCTCGTCTATTTGATTTTTACACGCTGTAAAAAAAAAGCATCAACTTAAAACTCACCTGTATATATCGTACGCAATGATGACTCGTGTGACTGAAAAATGTGTAATATCATAATGTTATAACTCGTCGACAAAATAATTCATTGCTACAATTTTAAGATGTTTGATCATCTCTATTAATTTATTGTTAACAATTTTTTTCATAAAATAACAAAAAATCGAATATTTCATACAAACAAAATACAAAACGTGTTCATAACAATTATAAAGCTTATTTAAATATTCGAACATTTATTCTCAAATTTTTTATAATTTATTTTTTAATCTGTATAATATATACTTTAACTTCATAAACTTTTTTTTTATTAAATATATTATTTTCATAATATTATAACGTTCATTCTTATCATTTCAAAACCCATTTAAAATGTTTATATATAAGTATTGGCACACAATGTTTAATCAGTACAATATTTAATAACAAACTTATTTTAACAATAGCAATTTATGATAAGTTTGTAATATCTAAAACTATAAAAGGAGTATTTTGACATTACATACTAGCTCTGAGAACGGTAACAGAGCCGTCACAGTCATGCGCAGTAGTAATAACGTGTTCCATAACCGACACACTTCGCAATACTGAGTAACTTTGTAAAAACAACATCGCGTTATTGTTGGAAACAATTGGGAAGTTTCTCATATTTTATTTCAACTCTTAAAAATGACAAAATTAATGGCGAAAGAATTTTTGAAAATAACAAAGTTATGCTACTTCGAATTTTATGTTTGACAATTCTCCAAGCCTTCCAAACTTTAGTCACCTCCAAAATAGGGTCACCCTAGGCCCGAGCCTAAACCTAAATCATCCACTGATTTCGAAGAATTTTATCAACAAACTAAAGACCGCTGCACAAGAGGCTAGAAACGCTGCTAGATTCCTTGCTAGATTTGCCTACTATAGTTTTCTAGCGCTGGTTTTCTTGGTTGCTGTTATGTGCTCGCTTCACACGAGACGTATTTTCAAGCTAGTTTTGTGAATAAATCTAGTGCGCGCGCGACGACAGTTCAAATATAAACACAGAGCAAAACGTGTCTGTTGTCTGACACTTAACAGAATGACGCCATGTTGGTTTGTGGGCGTTTGTTCAAGTCGCCCACGTAACAAGATATTGCTTCCTGATTGGTTCTTGCTCATACCTAGCAGCGGACCTAGCAAGGAAAATAGCCCCTGTTCTAATTTTAAGCTAGCAGACAAGCCCGCAGTGACGTCATTTCCAGCTTCGTACCCAGTCTAGCAGCTTGCAGAACTCAAAACAGTGTTTCTAGCCTCGTGTGCAGCGATCTTGAGTTCATAATGGGCTAGTAGAATAGCAGTTGCCTTAATGTAGAGAACTGGTGAGACCTATTAATAGTAATTACTCGTATGATAATACTTATTCTACATACAGGTATATTAACAAAAGTTTTAGCACAGAAATTTGAACAATAGAACCGTTTTCATATTTAACAGTTCATGAAATGTGTTGCACTAAATTAAACATACATCTATACACATTGAAGTATCATAAAAATGTACATAATAGTTTCTTTGGTAAAGATAATTTGTGGCAAAAAAATGCTGTATCACAGCTTTACGAAGATAGAGGCAGACCCAATCTTGCGAGAACCATTTCTTTTCTTAGTCGTGTCATTTCCCAATACACATCATGCGCTAAAAATATTAAATAATGAAAATTGTTTGTTATTCATTTTTTTTTAAATCTATTCAGAAGCCAATTTAAAACTGTCCCCGATGCCATACAAAAGTGGATGCTGTAGAATTTACTGAACGATTTAGAACTGCACAAAAGTCAACAATATATTTTTAGGGTTCCAAGATCAAATCTTTGATTAACGTCTGAATAGAACTCTTCAAATAAATAAAACTGGTCGACAATTTTATTTATTCAACACGCGTGAGTAATATGTAATTTCGGGGCCCTGCTAAATTCGGGAGAAATAATAAATTACTTCATGTTGACGCGTAGAGTGCTAATAATGAGCCGTACTGTGAGATAATGAATTTTCTGGACCAATAGGAACGCAGTAGCAAGCCCAAGACGTTAAATAATGAAAAAAAAAACTGCACAGCTTCTGGACCAATAGGAACGTGGTAGGCGGTATTGTATATATGAAAACAGCATCGCAATTCAGTGAAAGTCAGGGCCATCTAGTGTGCATCGAGGGCGGTGGGTACGTCAATCAATGAAGTGATTTATTATTTTTCCCTCTTTTATCAGGGCCCCGATTACATATTACTCGTGCTAGTTGAATAAAATATTATGTACGACCATTGATCGAAGGAGAATATTCCACTCGCGTGCGTGTTACCGCACTCGCTACGCTCGTGCGGCAAATTTCACTCTCATGGAATCTTCTCCTTCTCTCACTAGTCGCACAATATACTATTATTTGAAGAGTTCCAAGATCAATTTAATGCATAAAATAAATGTTTTCGTATTTACCTGAACTTTTGACCAGACCGCGTTCAATATATCTTAGGTAGTTAAGAAAATCACAAACAGCAATTATCTGGAAAATAACAAAAAAAAAACTTAACATCGCATATTTAATTATTTCTAAATGCAGCTCTCTTGGAAAACAATGTTTCGGTGACTAATCAGAAATGCAAAACTCAACACCTCATTGAGATTGAAAAATCAGTGGTATTTTTTGTTGAAATTTAAAATACACATTCCAGAACACTTAAAGTAAAAAATGAACTAATTTTTATACTATAACAATTAACCAACTTACCCTATTTCGACATATTTGCGAAATGTTGTACGATGTATCCTGATCTCCAAGCTTCATTCGATAGCAACATGGACGTGGAACTTCTAAGAGAGCACATTTTCTGAAATAGATTGAAATCATAAATTCAAAAACTCAAACTTGATCAATGAGATAGTGATTTATATTATAACCGGTTCCAAAGTTGGCCATGTCTGGTGCAAGGTGCTTGAAATCGTATGAAAAGGGCTTCTTTCAATTATGGGTCAGACATAATACAGCCTTGAATTCATGTTGAAGGAATGATCTATGCTTTAATCAGGTCAATACTTACTTAGGAAACATTGTTTTGGTTTTATCACTGACTGCTTCTATAAAAATATTTCCACTGTCGATGGCATCCGTCAATTTTCTTGCCAGTTCTTTATTGTTGAATTCCAAACACAGACTGATATCTTCTTTGTATACCCTACTAATGAACGGATCACTTTTGTCGATTTTTGGATTTTGTTTCCACGAAAGAAATTCTTTATGTATATTAGGATCCACCTATAAAATAATACAATCAGTACTCTTCATATTCTGATGACACCATCATACCATGAGTATAACTTGAATTTATGATGATGCCTTGAAAAAAACTTTTTAACAAAAAAATTAAACCGCCGAAAAACTGAAAAGCAAAAAATAATAAATCTTTTTATTTAACTAAGTTCTATCTAAGTAGTTGAACGTATGTGACAGTCTAGTATATCTAAGTAATTTTGAGTCGGCGTCAACAATCCTTCGCCGGAAATCTCTGAGCGTTCACGAAGTTAATGTCTGCGACAGAGCAACCCGAACGGGCACACTGAGGGCACACGTCTTTGCGAGTGGTCGTGTGGAGAGCGCATGTTTGGAATGTTAATGTTTATCGCTGGAGATTTCACGTATCATTGTTAATTTGATTTGGTTATTTCTTTTAGTGATCTTTGTTCATTGATGGTTTGACGCCGACTCAAAACTACTTAGATATACTAGACTGTCACATACGTTCAACTATTTAGATAGAACTTAGTTAAATAAAAAGATTTATTATTTTTTGCTTTTCAGTTTTTCGGCGGTTTAATTTTTTTGTTAAAAAGTTTTTATTTTATAATTTTTTGTGGCTATATAATTTATAATTGTAATACACAACTCAGCATGAAAATCTGTGAGTGAACTATAAATCACCCCTATTTTCCCACCCTTTTTTCCAAATTTATATGAGACGAGCCTCGAGGTATTAGGGTATACCTCGAGGCTCGTCTCATATAAAACTCTGTAAAAAATTATGCGTGGTCATACATAAATAAAAAAAAAATATATATATATACGCGTCGAATTGAGAACCTCCTCCGTTTTTGTTTTTCGTCGGTTAAAAATGAGTATCAATGCATTGCTTTACTAAACGTGGCTTAATTAAATTTAAACATGCTCACCTCAAAGCCTTCTTTATTTTCAACCGTATCAACTCCTAAACTAGAAGACGCTCTTGGTTCCCTGACTGGTGAATCAGGTGGTGACGATTCTCTACCATATTTGAGATTAAAATGTGATGGTGATCGATGATGTTTCTTGGTAAACACACCACCTGTCGTGAAATTAATTTGGTTTTCTTTATTTAAATTCCGAAAGAAATACATTATTATTGAAAATTATTCTTACCGTTAGTTAATTCTTCTTTGCCGCCGCGTTGTGAAATCTGAGGATGCAAATGAGGATTAGGACAACTCGGAGTCGACGTTAGCACAAGCGTTTTTAAAGCTGCTACTTCCGCAGTCAATACTTCTACCTTCATTTGGCTTTCTTTCAGTGATTTTTCAGCTGCCGCTTGATTGACATTTGCTTCTCGCACCATAGTATGTGCTTCCTATAAAATGAAACATATCTTTACCACTAAATCATCAATTCACGAGATTAATTGAAAATAGCCGACATTGTTAGAATTAAAATTATGTACATAATAAAAATGTTTGAATTAAAATAATGTAGTACATAATAAAAATGTTTGGTTTAAAATTATGTACTACATATTAAAAATGTTTGAATTAAAATTATGTAGGTACATAATAAAAATGTTTGAATTAAAATTATGTACATAATAAAAATGTTTGATTTAAAATTATGTACTACATAATAAAAATGCTTGAATTAAAATTATGTACATAATAAAAATGTTTGAATTAAAATTATGTACATAATAAAAATGTTTGAATTAAAATTATATGCCAACATGAAAATACATTATTATTATGTCATGGCATAATAAAAATACATTATTATTATGTCATGACATAATAAAAATACATTATTATTGTCATGACATAATAAAAATACATTATTTTTATGTCATGACATAATTATAATTCGTCGTTTTTCCTATCTCTTCCTATGTATAAGCATTTAATTTTATGTCATGACATAAAAATAATGTATTTTTACTATGTCACCACATAAGAAAAAATCACTCAAAATTTTTTTCTGAAATTAAAATTGTTAAATATTTTTATAATTTTTGGGAAAATATTTTACTATTAAATAGTAAAACGGCGTGCCATTTACAACTATGATATTACAAGTTCCCAACTCACTACTCAAATATTCGAATAAATAATACACTGAAAATGTGAATTGGTGATATTCCCAAATAACCCTGAAGTTTAAAAAAATGCAGTAATCCAAAAAGCTTGGGTTATTTGGATGATTACAGCGCGACGCCTGCCGCCCTTACGCCATGGCCTTATTGGCTCTGAATCCGACGAGGCAACTTACCTGGAATAAACTAGCCGTCAGATCCTCCAGTTCTGCCTCAACATCATTTCGAATTCTATTCAACCTACTGACTTCTTCATCTTTCAGCCTCAGCTCCTTGTGAGCACTTCTTAATTCATCTTGTAATCTATTCAATGTCACTTCTTTGTCGGCATCAGAAAAATCCCTCGGACTTTCAAAAGATCCAGTTGAAACGCTCTCCCACGAGATTTTATCTTTATCGCCACTTTCCAAGCCATCGTTCAGTTTAATTTCCTCTGACTGCAATGTGTCTGATGGACTAGCATTATTGCTCAACGAAGTCGAATTGAAAGAATGCTTTTCAGCAAGTTGCGACATTTTATTTCTAATTATATGTGCTCTATCTAAATCTAGTGTCATTTTTGTTTTATTAATAGTGCCATTCGATTCAATTTCTTGTTCGTTGTTATCACAGTTGTTTTCTAGGGATGTGTCATTGCTATCGTCGGCGTCGTCGAACGTTAACATGCCGTTTCTGACGATGTTCACATGTTCGTAGGATCCATTTATAGAACAGTCAGGCTCATCAATGTCGACATCCTCGTCGGTGGTACATGATTCGTCTCCCGTTGTTCCCGTTGAACTTGCTCGACGATGCTTATTCACGAAATTCGTAGTAAAGCTCGGAGCCGTTGTTCTAATTGTTGGCAGTGTCATACTTTTTTGATGGTCATTCAATGGATCTTGAATTGATATTATTCCCGGTTTAGTATCCATGATGCAAAATTTTAATAGTTATTGGCTAAATCAATCTTTGGATACAACCATGCTACGCCTTTGTATCTGCGAAAAATGTAAACACTTTATTAGTATTTATTTATAATCTTATCGTGACTTTTATCACATCCGCAATGCGGATGCAGATGTCAAAAATGAAGCGAATGATTCGAAGTTGCGAATGCGATCGTCTGCAATTCCCTACTTCTTATAGGCCCCACTCACGATCAAACTTCATGCCACAGTTCAGTGTTCAATGAACTTGGACCGATTAATCGAAAGACTGACTGGTACCACACACAGTTCATGCAAACTGCTCATTTTTTTAAATTTTTTGTGTTCAGTTTGGTTCAGTTGTTGGCATACACTCGTCGAGTATAGATATATAAAATATATATTATATACATACTATAATATTATACTATAGATAATTAATAAGAACTAAATGAGCTATTTAAATGGTGAGGATTGGCTATTCATAGCTATGGGATTGTATTTAAAACAGGGAAATAAGAAAAAAAGAAGAATATGGGTGAAAAATTTGTTATAAATGCGTGATTCAAAAAGTCATGTTTATTTGATTAATGAATTACATCTTGAACCGCTTGATTGGAATAATTGTTTACGAATGGATGAATTAACTTACAATTATTTACTGGAATTAGTTACCCCATTTATTAAGAACCAGGACACAAATATGCGAAAATCTATTTCTACACAAGAAAGACTTGCAGCAACATTAAGATTTTTGGCTTCTGGTTGTACAAAACACAGAACTCCAAAAACTGAACTGAAAAAAACCCACACACACAGCAGTTTACTTGAAAACTGAACTAAAAGTCGTTCAAAAATCAAGATGCATTTGATGAGTTCATGCCTGACTTCAGTGTTGGTTTCAGTGTTTATTTGTCCCACACATTATCATGCTTCACTGAACTATAAGTTTGAACACTGAACTGTGGCATAAAGTTTGATCGTGAGTGGGGCCTATTACACATTAATATATTTATAGCCACATTACGTAAATGCACTGATCTTTATACTACTAAAAAAAAGGATTGAGGATTCTGTACGACGCCATTATGCCAAAATAGAAGTTCGTCCAACGCTAGCGTTAAGAAATGGTGTGGAAGGTATAATTTCCTCGCAATCAGCTTATAAATCTCATTAGTTAATATAAAGATCATAGCTGTTAAAATATATTGATTGAAAATGATGTAAAATAATCGAACGCAAACATTTCATATAATGTGAACCTTACCTAATAATAATAATACTTCAGATGTTTGTTTTGCCTTGTTCCAATTTTAACAATGATTCATTTTCTGCTTTATTGTCTAGTTGACAATACCATGTTTGTTATCATATTAACTGGGTTAAGATATTGTGTGTTTAGTGAATCTTCAGACGATGAACAAATGTTGTGTTCTATAGCGGTGTCGATGTTCATAATCTGTAACAAAATTAGAAAAATATATAATGATATATCATTTACTTTATCAAACAATTAGAGTATGTAAATGTACTGGTTCTTACACACTAGTTAAACATAAACAATGCGTTTACAGTGTTTTTTACTTATTTTATGGAGAGAAATCATAAGCGTAGAAGAAATCAGTTTTTGGGGGAAAAAATAATTTATAAAGTTTTCAAATAAGATATTTAAATTAAAAAAATATATATTTGAATCATGGCAAGTGCAAGACATCGGGAGCACTGCAAAAACTGATTCCATTCAGTATTCACCCAAAATATTAAACACTACAATATGCTTGTTTTATAAAAAAAATATTCAAAACTCTTTCAAATCAATATACACACATATAACTATGAAAAAAGAAATAAAAATAAATTAAAAATAACTAAATGATGCTCGCAATGCTATGATCATAGCGCACAGATTTGAATATACGACAAAGTGCCAAAAGAAATAATCAAAATAACAATTTATGATAAATTCAAATCTAATCTAAAAAATGTTTGTTATCAAAAAACTATTATAGTGTTTCATTACTGATTTGATTAAAGCATTTTATTATTATTATATTCTCAATAGGGGTGGGAACAAAAGCCCTAAAATTTCCCAGTTGGTCGGTGTTCCCAGCTTCCCTTCTTTTGCCACAAACCATCCCCAGTTCGTACACTGTGCTTGTTTTTCTCATTTTTCTTGTAAGCTGTTGTTCAGACGGGAAACATAGAAATAAAAATATTGTTTTTTTAAAGTTTACGCAAAAAATATTCAATATATATTTTATCTAATCCCCACTGAATTCTAGCAAATAACGTTCGAAGCTAAGGTAGTCGTAGCCTGCATGTAAATTTTTGTAAGATGTTGGAATAAAATCAAAATGAAGACCCAATGCCTGAGAGTGAAATAACACAAAGTGGCTGTGAATATCTCTGTCTCTTTTCTATAAACTCTATTGGTTCGAATATATATGATTAGAAAAAGACGTGAAAAGGCAACCATTACTACCTATCTCCTTCTGAATTCTCGTTCTTTTCTTCTACACTTTGTATTTAGATGCATTAATTTGTATTTATGTATACAAAATGATAATTTTCTCACGTTTCAAAATCCATGTAAACTCGTGTATATCTATATGGTATTATCTATATCTCTAAACTGTAGAAGGTCAAACATCCCATTCATTCTTCGATTGTGCCAGGTACGTGATTAGTTTAAGAAATTAAAGATTCACACATGCACGTATTAAAACAGTCGCGATGTATGACACAGAACCAACAGTGTGAAAAACCCGTATCAATCCCCAGCTGATCGCACGCATTAGTATATTAATTCTGTTATTCGATTTATACGATGAATCAATCGTTGGTTTTCTCTGTCAAAAAAGTCTTCTTCTATCCAAGTGTTTTCACGACCGGTGTTGATCCAAATCTTCTTGGTTTCCGGGCTTGTATGGCGTGGTCCTTTGGCATTACTACTTGACGTTTCGTCTACAACTGCGGTAGACATTAATTCAAAGGCGATGTGGTAGCGGCCGAAGTGTCCTTCTAGGCTGCTCACAGGTAAGTGTGTTAACAGGTGTGGTATTATTTGAATCTAAGTAAAACCTGGACACCAGAACTGTGCAATACCAACCTACTGAATGGAACGACCAATCACAGAAGAGCATACTACGACCGAGTAGAGAACACGAGCACGCTGATTATAAAAGACGGAAGTACAACACCTGTCGACACACTTACCTGTGAACAGCCTAGAAGGACACTTCGGCTGCTACCACATCGCCTTTGATAATGTCTACCGCAGTTGTAGACGAAACGTCGGGTAGTAATGCCAAAGGATCACGGCATACAAGCCCCGAAACCAAGAAGATTTGGAAAATCTTCATCTTATGTTTCGTAACGTCTACATTTTATCCTTTTGGAAGTGATATGTACCTACTTCTTTAGCGACATATCTCTTTGAAATTTCCTGCAACGTTAAGGGGAAAGTGATTCAACGGCGAGGAAATATAAGAGACACCTCGATAACACAAAATTTCAGAGGAAATGATTAAAAAACAGGGAATAAAGCTTTGGTAACGCAAAATGGACAACTCAATAAACTGGAGTCATAGGTCTAAAGAAGTTTCGTGTCCATCGTGAGCGTTATTTTCAATTCTTCCAATTGAAATTCAATCAATAATCCTCGAAGAATATCTATTCTCTTTCGTCGTCATAACATCTAACCATCCAACCAGAATTAATCAGCCACCACTATCATTTCATTCCATTTACATATCGCCCGTCTCTTTTTGTTTCTTTCAGTTGTCTTTCATCTAATAATCCCAGATGGATATCTTTCCGTCTTCATATACCAACCGATTCATTTACCCAAACACTATTCTAAGTAACGACATCTGATATTATTCGCTCAAAGCTATTAGTTCAGAAGCAAATCTGGTAAATACATTTGGCAAAACTATATCTATTTCACCCGGGTGAAACCGGGACGGAACGCTAGTAAATAATAAATCTTACTTAATGTCTCTAATCGAACGTGATCAAAGCTATTAGTTCAGAAGCAAATCTGGTAGAATTTGCTCAAAGCTATTAGTTCAGACGCCGGGCCGCAAACGAAATACATTTTGGCAAAACTATATCTATTGCACCCGGGTGAAAACGGGACGGACCGCTAGGAAATAATAAATCTTACTGAATGTCGCTAATCGAACGTGAATGTCATGAATTTATGTGAAAATTGCACACATTGCATGCTTTGAAACAATTGTATAACAATGTACTACAGTCGCAGAATGGTTTTTATTGTCTTCTCTGTCAATGTCAAACTTATAAAGTCAAATCGATAAAAGACAAGTTTATAAATTAACGGGAATTGTGTTTAATTTAATAAATTAACGGGAAATATTTCTATTAGATATATGGTTATTTATGACACGCGTTAATTCAAAGTAAACAAAAGAAGAAAAAAACAATTGCAAGGCAAACCTTTGTCAAAAAAAAAAATTATGTATTCTGTGCGCCTAATTGTGCTGGAATTTTTAAAGTTGTTTTTAATTCTTAAGGTAGTACGAGCACCAAGGCAACTTTAAACAAAAGACTTGATTTTTTTTAATATTTCGGTAGATGGATGATATGTTTACATTGATTTCTCCAAAACTAGTCGGTGGAAATTAAAAAAAAAAAACTATTTAAATTAAAGTTAAAACCTTAATAAATTATTGAAAACAAAAAAAACCCGTTGTGCCCGACTAATTAAAATCTTTTTAATTAAATATCTTTTTAATAAGTCGGGCACAACGTTTTTTTTTTTGTTTTCAATAATTTATTAAGGTTTTAACTTTAATTTAAATAGTTTTTTTTTTTATTTCCACCGACTAGTTTTGGAGAAATCAATGAAAACATATCATCCATACCTATACCGTTTTACCATAAAACCAATGTTAAACATGCCTACTTTTGAAGTCATTTATTTATTTAAATAATCGGGCAAACCCCCTAAAATTTTCAGAATTGGTTTAGACTTAGTCCAACTTCATTTAAAAAAATTGGTTGTCTGTAAAGTCGGTTTACGGACGATAGTTTTACGTGATAACATATTCCGTAATACATAACCTAAACCTCCCAAAATTTGGTTTCAATCCGCTTATCCTTGGTGTCGGAATGATAAGAAATGTCAAAAGTGACGTTTGCAACTTACAAGTATTATGTTCTAATAATAATTAGTTATTCCAATACTTAACTTAGAAGGCTTTGCATTTCACAATATACTAATGTCAAAAAATTGAATTAAACATTAGAAATGCAGCTGTTTTCATGTTAAGACAAGACATACGTTTGCTTCTAATTTCCATGTACGGCAAACAAAGACAACCGACCGCGTCACGCCATGCATTACACAACATTGCATTTATACAACTATTTTTCTATATAAATTTGTATAAAATATTTTTCTATATAAAGTATAAAATATTTTTCTATATAAATTTGTATAAAATATTTTTCTATATAAATTTGTATAAAAAAACTGTTTAGGCAAATTCTGTTATACGAAATCTATGTAAAATGTTCTCCTCTTTCGTTTAAGACTGGTTTCAAACCGATCTGATTTAAATTGAGCGAGAAATTAGCAAAAAGCACGCACAGGGTCAGGCGGAACGTTACGCGTTAGGAACGTTACGTTACACTTTTTCGAACATGCAGCCGGTGTTTTATCAATTTATAAGATTGGTGATTCATCAATTTATAAGACGTTATCACGTCAAAAATATCAAGCCTTTTATTTAAACTTTCCTTGGTGCTCGTACTACCTTAACTAACAATTCTTTTTATTTTATCCTATTTGATCGATTCATCGAAACAAAAAGGTTAGGTGGAGACAATACTTTAATGAATAATACAGGGTTGTAACGAATTAAGAGTTTCTTTACGGAACAAGAACGTAAGGTTTAAATACACCAAATAGCTACAGCCGCCGCGATAGTGGAAGATCCGCATTCGTCGATCCGACAGTGACATTGTTTTAAAAAAAAATTGTTTTTCTAATATCGCATTGTAATGTCAACAATTAGTGTTTCATAATGCAATAGCAAACTACAGCTATATTTATCTGTATATTGTACCGAATATTCGCGTTCGACCATCAGGATTTACGCAAACGAATTTACGATTCACGCGAGCGAAGCCGAAGGCAAAAAGTAGTCAAAAAATGAATGAAAGTCAGCTTACGGAAATCTATAAAGGATATTTATATTTTATACATGCGCTTGCATTTAATAAATAACAAAGAAATAAAAGCGTGTATCTATGCATTAATGCATAATTATTTATTGTCGAGCATGCGTTTCCGCGAACAACTTTCTTTTTGTCAACATGCAGTGCACACGTATTATTAATATGAAGTGCATTTTCACTGACAAAAAAACGGAAATCGACCGTTTGATAGATACAAAATGTTGAAAAAGTCCCGGTACCCCGGAATAACTCTTCTTTGTGTCGAATAAAAAAATGTTTGGGATAAAAGTTGTTTGGTTTTGAAGGAAGGATCGTTTGCACACAAAACTACCTCTCACCCCTTCGCTCTCTCGCGGAGGGTGGAGATAGCTTGAAATTTTCAAATGGCAATCCCTATTTATTATTTGCTTAACGACTTTACTGATTAAAAATTAACACCTTTTGTCCGAAACTTTTTTGACGTGATAACGTCTTATAAATTGATGAAACACATGGCTACACGCACGAAAAAGTGTCACGTTCCGCCTGAGCCTGAGCGTGCAAGCGAGAGCGCGGTATAAGCGATAGAGAGGCACGATCGGCCCAAGCGTCGGCTTGTACGCATTTCTCTCTCTTCTCGCGTTAAGTCAGAGAGTTCATCAATGTTTCTTTATGACGTTATCGCGTAAAACTATCGTCCGTAAACCGACTTTACAGACAACCAATTTTTTTTTTGTTCGGGCTAATCGAACATCAAAAAAAAAAAATGTGCAAAAATGAAAATCTGAGACAGAGCATGGAACAAGCAGCTGAGGCGAGTTACGTAGGACACACGATTAGTGGGGATGGTTTAGCCCGAACGCAAAAAAAACATTTTCGGACAAAAGATGTTTATTTTTAAGTTCAAATTTTAAAAACGAAAAAGAACAAAATAAAACATCGCAGTAAAAAAAATGAAAGCCGTCATAGTACGCCTGGCAGTTGTGTATGAACGTGTCAAGTAAACCATAGTCGGATTAAAAGGCACACGCAGTACACAGCTCATACAGAGAAGCAACGAAGTGTATAGTATACGCGCGCACACATAAGGGAGTCGAGAGCGGTGGCGTAGATGGGGGCATAAAACTATATAATCTATGGATGGGGGCATGACGGCGTAAGAGAGCGTCATGGCGGTTGGAATGGTTTTACTGACAAGGCGCGCCAATAGATGTTTTCCATCAAAAACTTTTTAAAGTGGAAAAAATAATTTTTACGCCCTTGTCTGAAGACGAATTCACGCCAGATGCGTGCAATACTGCTAATTGTTTACGGTGATTCTTTTTATTGTTAACTGCAGTATAATTAAACAATATAATGTCCCAAGGCCAACTTATTAAATATCTTTCATAAAAGTGTTAAATGCAACGATTAATTTTAATGATGGTTTTGTCTTCGAAACTATTGCTATTATTTTATTATATTTACTGCATCTTAAATTGTCTGTGAAATTGAATCATTATCATATTTTTTTAACAATCTCTCTGAAACCCCTAAATCTTAAACATTCTTACAAACATCCTATTGTGTAATATCCTTCATTAAAAATGAGAAAGTGTTAAAAAGACTCTGATTGCAACATTTTAAACTGAATTTTTTTAATTAATTAAGAACAATTATGTAGAACATATCATAATCAGTAAGGTCGGTTAGAAAGTAGGTAGTTTAAGTGTCTTTTCTTTTGATTAGGGATGAGATTTCTAGCTACTTTCAAGCAACAGGTACTTTAGCGACTGCGACTTCCAAATATCTGTGATTTTTAACTGCGACCCGTGATCGCTGGTAACCTATGCACCAGCGTTCGCCGATCACTTGAATGAATATGCACGTGCAGATGATTTCAGCGAACAGTGATCACAGGTAAAATATCGTTCGGTGCTAAAACAGCCCATGCCCTAAAAATGCATGTAATGATGCATTATTGAAAGGTACGACTAAGTTATAATATTATAAATGTAAGTATATAAAGTACATATTTATTAGTGATCACATTTTTTTATTAAAATGGGTAATACCTTTAGTAAAAAAATTTCCCTGTAAGTGTTATAAATTATACTGGGTCCCTTTCAACAATAAGCAATTCAGTGATAATAAAATATATACATAACGAAATTGATATAAATAATTTATTGAAATAAATAAAAAATTGTCATTATTAAAATATAAAATTATAAAACAAATAACATCCTCAAAAATAAAACAAAATTAAATTCTAGAATTGGTAACCAATTTAAAAAAGAAATAGAAAATAACTACTATTATTATTTAAGATGTTTCGCTAGGTAAAGCTTCATCAGTTTTGTCAAAAAAATTTATATAAAAGAAATAGCGCATGTGACGATTATTTTTTCGCTATAGCCGCTGGTTGGTAACAGGTAGCTACTCTGAAGTCACTGCAGTGAACCGTGAAATCCAAATATTAGCGACTAACTACTAAGTAACAGGTAGTGAAATATCACTCATCTCTACTTTTGATACTTATTTCTTGACCGCGTGTAAAAAGCTAATTATTATGATTTTCCGCACAATGAAATAGCTGAAACTCTAATATACTATGTATTTCACGCATAGATGGTATTTTAAAGGTAGGGTTTCAATCAAGCTAATGGAGAATATTAATATAATAATAATAATCAGAAAGGCCAAATTAATTTCAGAGACCAAATAATTGTATATACCTACAGTATCACACGCGAATCGACCTCTGGTTAATTAAAGAAATGGAATTAGATTTCGGTGCACGAGTCACTAACAATGCCATCTGAACAAAACATTCGGAACATTTTTCAGGACCCAAATGTAATTAATTTCAAATATGCACTTTTTTATTTTAAAAAACATTCACGTTTTTGTTATATAGCTATAATCTCTATATATAAAAAGCTCGTGTCCCAATTTTAGTCGCGCTGATCTCCGAAACTACTGAGCCGATTTTAAAGAAGTTTTGTAAATATGTCTTGCTTGGTCCAACTTCAGCTATAGGATATAGTTTTTATAAAATATTTTGTACAAAATTACGGTGTTTTCTAAAAAAATTGGTTGTCTGTAAAGTCGGTTTACGAACGATAGTATTACGTGATAACGCGATTCCGTAATACATAACCTAAATTTTAGTAGCTGTCAAACTTGGGCCGAAGACTACTGCGCTCTCGCTTGCACGCACAGAGTCAGGCGGAACGTTACACTTTTTCGTGCGTGCAGCTGGTGTTTCATCAATTTTTAAGACGTTATCACGTCAAAAACTGATTTAGTCATTTACTCAAAGCTATTAGTTCAGAAGCGAACAAATAAAAAAACCTGTTCTAGTACCAAATAGCGACATCTGATAGAATTCGCTAAAAGCTATTAGTTCAGAAGCAAATCTGGTAGAATTTGATCAAAGCTATTAGTTCAGACGCCGGACCGCAAACGAAATACATTTTGTAGAATTATATCTATCGCACCCGGGTGAAACCCGGCCGGGCCGCTAGTAATATTAGAAAATACTAACGGAGCCTTTGTCCTGTAATCTCGTTTACTCGATACTTTTTCAGGGAAAAATTCAGGGAATTTTCCCGTTATCCCGGCAGTCTTATCCGCTCCTGTCTCCGGTTTTAGCGTCTCCTTTCTTGACAGCTCTATCGACAAACAAAAAATATAGAACTTTGATATTATGAAATAAAATAAGACACCTTGATATTATGGTATGATAAAATTATTCGGGATACAAGGCTAAATATAAAAACAATTTTTATTCACTAGAACATCATTTAATCGTCAACGTTTCGGCAGAATTTCATGTCTTCTTCAGGACCTTTTTACTAGACATTTTTAAGGTCCTGAAGAAGACATGAATTTCTGCCGAAACGTTGACGATTAAATGATGTTCTAGGTTATAGTGAATAAAAATTGTTTTTATATTTAGCCTTGTATCCCGAATAATTTTATCATTTGATATTATGATGACGTGGGAAATAAAGTAATTGGAAATATTCTTGTTTGAATATTTTTTGTCGTCTCCGTTCTATACTCGGTAATTCCTTACAATTAATTTATTCCCAGTAATGTTTTGAAAACACGTTATTATTCATTAGTATAGACAGTGCAATTTAATATTATTGTCTTAAAATGATTACGTCATCATTGTAGCATGGAGCTCTGTCTTTAGCCTTGAACTTTTGACCCCGTGTGGTTATGCATCGCCGTCTCCATACCGAATACGTACACCTGGTACCATCCACAGGTATTCTCAATGCCAATAACGAATTACCTTATCTGTAGTTGCAAGATATGCAAGCCATAAATAAAGTTTACATAATCCGTAACAAGTGAAATACCATTTACATATTATGATTTTGAAACGCCATTTTTTAGTGAATCTTATAATATATTAATACGCTAAGGTTTAAGATGTTTGCCTCCCTTTTTAGAAAAAACCACACAATTTCTCCACATAAATTATATATCATTTCACAGATAATTGCTTGATCTACTGACATCGACAACTAAAAAATTTATTATTGCTATTGTTTTTGTAAATTAATTAAACTCTGAACAACGTCTGCCATCTGACGGCGTAACGTTAACACTTCGATCTGTCATCTGACCCTTATATTGTAAATACTGCATACTGCCATCTGACGGGCAACGCTGAACAACGCTTTTGCTACTTGCGCCTCTATATGACAATATTAGTAAAATATTTCTTTTACAACAAAAAGAAGAACGTTATAAGCAGTGTGCAAAATTAGAAACGAATTGAATACCTGCAATCATATTTAAAAAATAATTTTGTAAAGTGATAATTATTATACTTATTTAGTGCGAATAATTCGCACAAGTCACGCTAGTAATAATAATAATGCGTTTAACGTCCTTACGTCATAACCGACGCCATTCGCACCCATACTATTTTCCATCTATTACACTTCCCGTTATTTTCTACATTTTTCAACTTCAACTAATTAATAGCAATGGGCGAATGAAATGAAGGAATTTCAGAACATTAGGATAAGATAGGCAAATTTTGAGCATAGGAGTTTGACAGGTAATCGACCATGGCCTTAAATAAGGAACCATTTCGATATTTATCTGAAATTATTGAGGGAAACCATGGAAAACCTAAACAAGGTAGCCGTACAGGAATGACCGTTTCTCGGCCCGCCGGGATTCGAACCCAGTACCACCCGAATGCGAGTCTAGTGCTCTCACCACTACGCCACCCCGCTCGGTATTTTTTAGTGAATAATGATTGATTACTTAGTATTTATCGTCGTGAAAACTAACCCCTTCCCTGCATAGTTCTATATATACTAATATTATAAAGACGGTAAAGTTTGTAAGTTGGGATGTACGAGGTAGTCTCCGAAACTACTCATCCGATTTCAAAATTTTTTTCACCAATATTTAGAATGGACCTTCAGGACGGACATAGGCTATATATTATCATGTTGAAATAAAAGCGCTTTTTGTGGAGACCAATTTTACAACGTAAGTCGACGAAAAAACGGTGACAATCTACAAATTCGGGCGAAGCCGGACCGGGACGTTAGTTTGTTATAAATTTAATTCACGTCGGTACAAAAGGGAAATTAGCAACGCAGTGGTAAATAATAAAATAAATATATTTATTTTTAATAAACTATATGTTTTGAAAACGAACTAAAAAGTATAAAATAATTTCTTTCCGGACAGATTTTTAACTTGTAAGATTTGAAACGAAAAACGTGGGGCGCTTATTATTCGTTTTATCTCATAAATAGATTTTTCTATATATATTTTCAA
Organism: Xanthostigma xanthostigma; assembly: GCA_963575645.1. Classification (NCBI taxonomy): domain Eukaryota; kingdom Metazoa; phylum Arthropoda; class Insecta; order Raphidioptera; family Raphidiidae; genus Xanthostigma; species Xanthostigma xanthostigma. Next base: position 8,728,352 of record OY754469.1, on the reverse strand, counting down.
ATACATCTCCCGTTTGTTAGACAATATCGCTTAATATATATTATGATGGCGAGTTGAAAATATAATCCAATTTAAATATATGTCACATGTCATAAAGGACACCGTAATATATCATGGACTGGGGGTTTCCTGTTATTATATAACATTGTAAACACGACGTGCCTCTATCATATTATTATACGTTCAGTTACAAAACTCAAAACTGAGAGATTTAACACTATTGAAATATACAGATTGTATCAAATCAAAACGGTCCATAGAACATTCTGTGTGTAAGACAGAGACGATATATAAAGCAGTAAATAAGAATGAGATAAATGATCGCTAATAGTTACTGTGGTTACGTAAATAAATAATTACGTACACTGTAAATGTTTTTACCAATTTATCAATTAAAACAACTAAACCGTAATATTAATTCGTATTATTATTTATATCTGGTACAAAAGTTTTAACAATACTTTTAATAATTAATTTATTAAATGTTCAAAAAGACCTCCACGTTCTGCCAAACAATATCCTAATCGATTATAATAAATATCAATAATTTCACTAGTGAATACTGACATTTGATAAAATTGTTATTTTTACTGTAGAAAGCAAAGACGATACTATCAGCGTGTATAACCACAGTAACTATTAGCGATCATTTATCTCATTCTTACTTACTGCTTTAGTTCTTTATATAATATCGTCTCTGTCTTACACACATAATGTTCTATGGACCGTTTTGATTTGATACAATCTGTATACCGTAAATCTATACTATAACATAAAGCTGAAGAGTTTGTTTGGTTGAACGCGCTACTGGTTCGAATTGAAAAAAAAAATTTTTGTTGGATAGTCCATTTATCGAGGAAGGCTATAGGCTATATAATATCACGCTACGACCAATAGGAGTGGAGTATCACGCTCGGTCTCCTTAAATATTAATATAAATTAATAATTTTTTCGAAGTAAAGCAATTATTTTTTAGCGGATTATTTTGCCCAGTGGACACTGATTTTCATATATTGCATTTCATTTGTTTCACACTATACGGCGTACGCTATAGATGGCAGAGATAACAAAACAAATGAATTACGTTATTTATGCGCGGCCACGTACGCTCATTATGGTTTACGATAAAAAAAAAAAACACATACTTGCATGCTTCAGATATGGCCGACATTCATACTGTCCAGTAAACAACAAAACGATACCTATAGTCGTAAAAAATAACGCATGTTCCGCTCGAAAAAATTTTATTACTGATTGAATATTATTCATTGAATTGTACAAAACAATTCATTAATAAAAAAAACAAACTGAAATTGAAAATTTTACTTTCATTTATGTAAAGCAATTTTTAATAAGATTTTTTATTAGAAGTAAAAATATTCCAGCCAATTGGGCGACGGGACCATTCCAACTTCAAAATGTTGACATTTGATACAACCTATAATAGTATATAATACAGAAAATAAAATTTCTGATATCGCGTGAGGTGACGCGGGTAATGGCTAGTATTCAATATGATATTTGCTATTCGTTTCCATGGTTATCCACATAGTATGTTAAACGTCATGTAAAAATTAATCAAAGCATACTTAACTAGTCTATTTCTGACAGATCTACAAAACAAAAGAACAGCCGATATTTTTTTTATTTTCAAAATATTTCAGAAACTATAAGGTTTAGAAAAAAATTTAACGAAACTTTTTTGAAAAAGTAGATAGAATAATAAGCCGTTATGAAAAGTATACCATTATTATCTAAAAAAACAATGTTATAGCATATATCTCTTCTGCGCATGCGCCGATTTTCCCCAAAAACAATAGAGCTCCTCATAATTGCATACGAAACATATCCTCCCAAAATTTGGTTTCAATCCGTTCATCCCTTTGACTAGTCACAGACTAACAAACAGAAGCACAGAGTTTTTCCAAAAATATGTGGTTTTGGATTCCGGGGACCTCAAAACGGAAAGATATTGTAAAATTTTTGAAAAGTGATTTTTGACCTAAACTAGTGCCATTCCCCATTTGTGGATTGGAATGATAAAACAAAGATGTTAAGAATTAAATGAACTATGTTTTACTGGAAATAAACAAATACAAGTTCATAAATATGTCTTCGAAATAGGCACTGGAAATGAAAATACGGTAATGATATTAGTTGTCTGTCGTCTATAATTTATCATTCGTACAATTACAATCTACAATATTGTATCTGTCGCAATAAAAATAAACAAACGTGGACACTTAATCAATAAAACAATTTCAGTAGGTACATAATATATATAAAAAAACTATTAGAATTCCAATTACTTTCTTAAATTGAAATAAATTGAGCACGAGGAACATCAGCTACCCTGGTACTGTCTATATAAATCTAATTAATTAAGAGATACGTTATCAAGCTTGCTTCGTCAGTTATACGCACTGAATAAAACAACTGCCGTTGATGATCCAATCAGACAACGCTAAAGTAATTTATAACTTGAACAAACAAAAACGATTCTTCAATGTTTTATAAGTTTTATAAAATATCGATAAATTTGAAAAAAAAAATGTGTAAGCTCATAGGGGAAGTGAAACTTCTTTAGAGGTATTCGGAACCCAAAGGAATGGTGAGAGCTCTGGTTAGAAATGCGCCGAACTGTCCTAAGGGGGTTTTTTGACAGGTAACCTATGAAGGCATAAGGTAAACATTGATTTAGAAAAGCATGGTGGAGGCTAGGTTAGTCTCCATCATGCTGTCAAAAACCCCCCTTAGAACAGTTCGGCGCATTTCTCACCAGAGGTCTCGCCATTCCTTTGGGTTCCGAATAAGAATTCGTTTCATTGGTGCGTTATCCATTTTGCGTTACCAAGCTTTTTCTCGTATTTCCTCGTCATTGAAACATTTCCCCTTGTAACAGATAGATACGCCGCTAAAGAAATTTCACTTCAAAAGCCCGTAAGGATAAACTGAAGCCAAACCAAAATGTCGACTGAAACCAAAACGCAATTTTACGCATTTTTACATGAAATGTCTTTAGCGTGATTATTATTGATAGCGATAAAGCAGTCAGTCAGGAAGACACATCTGACATTGTAGTTATCTAATTTAAGAGGCAAATGTGCCGCAGTCATTACAAACTGTGCATTCCTGCTATTCACAGCTGTGATACTTTAACTATCATTAGTTTAAACTGGTATTATTAGATATATTATTCATCCGTTCAACTTGAAAATAAACACCTACACACATTGTTACGCATTTTGTAATGTATTTACGATCAAAATCACTGTATAATCTACAAAGGCAAAATCAATGTATAAGAATACGCTAGAGATTCGTTGGCATTTAGCACAGAAAAGAATCTCTAACGAGATTCTTCGAACTAATATATGAAACTGAAGAGTTTGTACGTTTGGTTGAACGCGCTAATCTCAGGAACTACTGGTTCGAATTGAAAAAATGTTTTTTTTTTTAGATAGCCCATTTATCGAGGAAGGCTATAGGCTATATAATATCACGCTACGACCAATAGGAGCGGAGCATCAATGAAAAATGTAACTCAAAATTTGTCCGTCCGACAAAAACTTTTGAACGGTAACTCCGATCATCATGAAATTTGGACACAACATTCATCTCGGTAAACGAAGATGAACGTCCCTCCCCACATTCGTTCTTTCACACCCGGGTGACGCTGGGCGGACCGCTAGTGTAGTTATAAATAAACAAAAGGAAACATTTTCCCAATGAAGTCTGAACTTGGAAAAAATTCCGATAAGAACGCAAGGTTAAAAACAAAATTTGTTCACATCAGCTGTGACGCAAAATCTCATGTTTTGAATCAACTCTCAACAGCCTTCACCGTGAAATGAAATTGAAATACAAAAAAATAAATACCTTCATAATAAATTGGCAGCTGGATATGTTATGTAAATGAAAGTTGACATTCCTGGTATATCGTGGCAACCTGCAACGAAGAAATTAATATAAATACATGTGCATGTACTTTATAGGTTGATGAATATTTTAAAATGCTTTCTACCGAGGAATTTTTACTGTTGAAATGATGATTAAATATTCCGAATTGAAATATGCAAACGTGGAATTTTTGAAGAATGCCATTTCGAATTCATAATAGCTGATATTTTTATCCAACTGCTCCATAAAGAGGGTATTGTTTTTACTTATTTTACTTTGAAAACTGGCAATATGCATCAGAATAGTTGACTTACACTCGTCCAGTGCTTATCTGAGAATTGGATTTTATTATTTATTATTAAGAACAAAATATACTGGACTTAGATAACTCTTTGACCGTTGACTTTAAAACATTTTAACAATACAACTAAAATTGATGAGATGGAAACAAACCTACATTTCATGAAACTGTCACAAAAAAATCATCTAATGCTATCCCTACATGGATAATATCATTGTGTACGTAGGTAAGCACGTGTTTTATGTACCTTTAGAATCTTTTATCTCTAAATGGGGCACCGCTCTCAAGCTACAGTAAAAATTGGCATACGTAAATATTGTATATTTATTGATAAAATCCATATATTTAATAATTTGCTATATGAATCATTGTCTATCTACTCAATGTGCGGTGAGTGAAAGCAACAAAGCGTATCGAAAATATATCTGCGTCTCTTTCTTCGATGTAATTCCCTGATTTTTCCGATGATAGGATTGGTTAATACTTGCATTGCAATCTGAATAAGGTATCTCAGTTTCAAAAACTTTGTTTTTTTCTGTGGACATTAACATGAACCCAGCTTTTGGTCCAGGAGGGGGCAAATTAGAAATTTCTTAAGCCGGGTCCCCCGTTCTTGTTTTGCTCTCTTGGATACGCCAGTGCTTACGACTTAAAAAAAAAAACAGAAGTATATGTTTGTACCCTAATTTTATTCCTATGCTCAGTATAGAATAAAAATATATGATAAAATCTTAGCAGCACCTACAGAAATGACGTAGGTCTGGCGGGTCTAGGATCTTAGTCTATTAGTTCATTTTTCGAAATATCAATATTGTTTTACTTGCGTAGCATTGACCATTTTACTTAAAAACTATAGTTTTACTAACTAAGCGTGAATTTTCTTTGATGCATGGTATTATATCCGGATGAATGGTTTTCAGTATATTATGACAGGCAATTGTTATAAGTTAGGTAAGAGTATATTCTTTCGCAACTAATGATACTGCCTTTGAACTAAACTATTTCCATTAGCAGATATTTCAGAATGACATTTACACAAACGAAAAGTGCACGGGAAATGGCGGTAATCAACTGGTGATACTTTCACATAAATTGAAAAGTCGGTCACAACAATAATATCACATAAAACGCGCTACACAATACAACACAAATATGGTTAGGTGCAAGAAATGTTTATCGAGACATAAATAGTATATTATAGACGCTTAACAGTTCATCAGCATCGAAAATAAGTTAATTAATCGGAACACATCGACCTTCAGACACACTGATCTCATAAAACTCAAAACTATTTCTTTGAACAATAAACTAATTTTGAAGTCTTTTTTTTAAACAAAATTTACGAAACACATAATTTCAAAGTTTTGTAGTGGTTCGTGGAAACTTAAAGATTAAATATTTACAAGACGCGCTCAAAACAATTTCTTAATTTCTAAACATGTTATTTGTATCTAATTGTATATATTATTAAAGTTTCTTCATCGAAATTTGAACATATAAACCTCTTAACCTACTATAGAGTCACACACTGGGGCTCCTTTAGTTATTGAAATTAAACGTTTCTAATCGGAAGATTTTTACTTAAACTAGAGTGACCTGTGCGAATTATTCGCACTAAATAAGAATAATAATTATCACTTTACAAAATTATTTTTTAAATATGATTGCAGGTATTCAATTCGTTTCGTTCTTCTTTTTGTTGTATTACAATATGAAGCTCAGATGACAGATCGAAGAAATATTTTACTAAAATTGTCATAATAGAGGCGCAAGTAGCAAAAGCGTTCAGCTAAGCCGTCAGATGGCATCATGCAGCATTGCTGTGACGTTGTTCAGCGTTGCTCGCTGTTTCAAAATTAAAGCCGTCAGATGGCAGTATGCAGTATTTACAATATGAAGGTTAGATGACAGATCGAAGTGTTGACGTTCCAAAATTAAAGCCGTCAGATGGCAGACGTTGTTCAGCGTTGCTGTTAATTAATTAATTTACAAAAACAAAAGCAATAATAATTTTTTAGTTGTCGATGTCAGTAGAGCAAGCAATTATCTGTAAAATTTATGTGGAGAAATTGTGTGGTTTTTTCTAAAAAGGGAGGCAAACATCTTAACCTTAACGTATTAATATATATGATTATATGCACAACCGTATAACTAGGCAGAGACAACAAGGCCCTGATGGAAGAGAGGCCTCAGAAAGATCGAAAAAATTCGCATTATATCCTGTCCTAAAATAGTAGCCCACTCCTCCCTCCCATCTACTGTAGAACGGGTTGACCGAGTTGGATAAGTGGGGTCAAGGTCGAAAGTAGCTTTTTGGTAACCTTGCCAGTTGCCCCCCCTACATTTCTTCCAACGTTTGAAAACTAGCAGTTAAACAGTCGCGTGTGCAGCGACTTTAACATCTTTTTATCCGATTATTTTTCGTACTGGAAGTTTGGTTTGTACTCTTGTATTTGACGCAGTTTTTTATTGAAGAAGGATTACCTAATATTGAAGTACCTCTGGAGGACAGTTGCGCACCAGAGACAAAACCTATATTATATTATATGCATAATATCTAATATATAAAATTCTCGTGTCACAGTTTTCGTTGCCATACTCCTCCGAAACGGCTTGACCGATTTTGATGAAATTTTTTGTGCTTATCCGGTATCTATGAGAATCGGCCAACATCTATTTTTCATCCCCCTAAATGTTAGGGGTAGTCCACCCCTAAATTTTTTTTTTTATTTTTTAGACAAAATTTTTAATTTCTATTTTTTTATGATACAACATACAAAAATACATACAATCCTCATTTTTCACCCTTCTACGATCAACCCTTATTTTTTAATAGCCATTTTAGTAATTTAATCATTTTTCCTCTCCGGTCGAAAACTGATCAATCGTCATTTAATTAGTTATCCCCGCCAGATGTCTACAGGTGTCACTTCGCCAACATCTATTTTTCATCCCCCTAAATGTTAGGGGTAGTCCACCCCTAAATTTTTTTTCTTCCTTCCCCATTCGTTCTTTTGCACCGGGCACGACGGCGCAGCCGGAGTGCTCGACATACACACATATACGTCCATGTATATTTTAAAATAAATAAAATAGATAGATAGATGTTCCAATTAAATTGTTTTACTATTTCACTTTATACGTAGCGAAGCACGTACAGGGCCGCTAGTATATTATAATAACTACTATATCAAGCATTTACTCAATGTGCGATGAGCGAAGGCAACAAAGCGTATCGAAAATATATTTGCGTCCCTTTCTTCGAAATAATTCCTTGGTTAATCTGACAATATATAAATAGATAAAGACAAAAGTTTTGATAAAGTCTTTATCTATGGCGTCAGCCAATCAGAATCAACGAGCTCTTACGACTTTAAAAAAGACAGAAGTATATATATGCACCCTAATGGATCGATTGCGATTTTATTCCTATGCTCGGTAGGTATATAATAAAAGTATATGGTATATCCAGAGAGGAAGTGTGACGAAGGTTTATACTTATAGGTGTTTGTTGAGTATTCTTGGAATAACAACTATTTAAAATTTAATATTATAATAATCTACAATCTCTCTAAGTTACTTTTCGTATTAGTAAATTCCACGAAAACTTATTCACGAAAAGTAGATACATAACAGGTATATATATATACAAAGTTTAATTTATGTATTATATACATGCATAATAACATATTATTAAACTCCCACGATGACGTGATAGTATACTAATATTAAAATTAACAGCGTTGTTAAATTTTTGTCTTACTTAAAACGTACGTGATGTTAAATTTGTTAGAATGTGACAAAAAAATTAACACAACGGTAACTCCTTACATTGAACACATACAGAATAGAATTATAGAACAAGAATGGGGGACCCGGCTTAAGAAATTTCTAATTTGCCCCCTCCTGGGCCAAAAGCTGGGTACGCTCATGTTAAAGTCATAGAAAAGACAAAGTTTTCGAAACAAATATACTTTATTCAGATTGAAAATCAATCCTATCATCGGAGAAATTTAGGGAATTACATCGAAGAAAGAGACGTAGATATATTTTCGATACGCTTTGTTGCGTTCACTCACCGCACATTGAGTAGATAGACAATGATTCGTATTGATCAATGGATGAACTGATGATGTCTAAAGATAAATACATTTTTCTTGTGTGCCAATTTTATGACCGATTCTCCTACAAAAGCGTATTATTTCCTCGGTCGGCATGTTTTCACGCTTGACAACAATAACGGAATTTTTCATTATAGTTTCATTAACAAGACAGTATCAACACTACAAAAATACATTAATAATTTAGGTTTATACGAGATTATACGCCTGATGTATTTGGTTAATAAAATATATGGGCGTCATTTGCAATTTTTATATTTTAATTAATTAACGTCTAGCGAATACGCTGAAAAGATGGGTAATTAATATTCTATGTTATCCACTAATTAAATTACGCATTAATTATTATACTTGATACACGGTGTTGAACTTTGTGTGGCATAACTTACATAGTAGGATTTATTTTCTCTATTAAAATGGTAAACGACTTGAGGCTTTGACAGAGAGAGTAGAAACGATTTTCCCGTACTCTTTCCTCTCAAGAACCGGTTGAAGTCAGAGAAGGGATAGCGTTTCATTTTTCATCTGAGCCGCAGGCCAATTTGCGCGGCTAAAAATGCTTCTATAAATGTGTAGGCTTTCACGGCCGGTGTTGATCCAATTTTTCTTGGTTTCCGGGCTTGTATGCCGTGGTCCATTGGTATTACTACCTGACGTTTCGTCTACAACTGCGGTAGACATTATCAAAGGCGATGTGAGCAGCCTAGAAGAACTCTTCGCCTACTACCACATCGCCTTTGATAATGTCTACTGTAGTTGTAGACGAAACGTCAGGTAGTAAACAAGAAGAATTGGAAAAATGCTTCTTTTTAAAAAAAGTCGTTTACAGAGCTCACTGCTAGCCCTTTTCAATTATCTTATAATAAATCCGACGACACGACAATGGTAAATTTCAAACACTTATTCGTGTTCACATTATCGCATAAAATATTTTAGCCACTCCTTGGCCTCTTCCAATTTTAATATGACTTTGCGTATATCAAAAACATCTCCTTTTTTGGTTTCGTTAATGCGTAGTTCAAACTTTGAGCTTAAAAAGACGTGGGTTTGTTTACTGCTAACGGAACATCGTAAATGAAATAAATGCACAAAAAAAAAATATTGAGATAGAATAAATTTTACGAATAATCGATTTCTCCAGTGAATTTCCAACTGGTTTGATATATATATTTTATTCGCGGAATTCATAAAAGCGTATTTTATCTCTATTAAACTTAAAGGTTATAAATAATGCACTTTAACGTTTTTTTAAGTCGATTCGTCGAAGCGATAAATTCAAAACGAACTGTTTTAAGTAAATTCAATACGTTTCATCTGAACTTGTATATTATTACAGATAAAAGGAATTCTAGTAATGTTTCTAGTTGTTTACTTTTTCCAATTTTGTGTATTTTTAGACTTGTGACCAGAAAGGAACATACCGTTTATGACATAAAATAATTGTGTACAACAAGGAAGACATAAAGAAATATGTAGTACAACAAAGATAGCAAGTACATTATTTTTGAAGTCCAACTTCTTCAGGCCGCGTGAATTGAAAGTAATTCAGATTTTTTTTCGGACGGAGAAACCATCTTGAACGAAAGGTGAAACATAGTACGGACGCACACTAATTTTGTGATCGGTTTCCGCCATTTTTATCGACTGACAGATGGCGGCATCATAACGCATCTGTAGGAAACATAGCTACAGACGCAATGATCACAGCCCACGCAGTTTGATTTACGAGTGATTTAATTTGCAATATAATTCATATAATTGCATATAATTTGTATTCTTTATTATTTTTAACCTTTATTTTTTATATTTTTTTATTTTATACTTTTATTTATTTATTTTTTTTATATTTTTCTACACGTCCTAAGACCATACTCCTGCCCGAGCACTGGCTTCAGCCAAGTTGGGCAGGATTATTCCAACTTTAAAATTGTAAAATAAATGTATCAGAAATATTATGGAATTAAATAAATAATAAAAAAAAAAAAAATAAATGTTTCCCAAAAAGTGACAGTGGTAAAAACAAATTAAATTTTACTTCAATCACGCTTAAAGGTTATACACACTCATTTTTTTTTTTTGTTTTAAATTTAATGAAAATCATAAATGTCGCGTATCTACGCACATTTTCCTTCACCTTTAACCTTTACAGTTGATAAAAAATTCTAAAAAACTCTTGGAATTGAGTTTTCTTGTTTTCATTTTTTTATTTACATACCTATATAGACTGTTATATACTTATTTTAAAACGATTTTTCTCTAAAATTGGATATACGTACAGAACAGTGGTTTTTGTTTTAATATTCGACTCGCATTTTCAAACAGGTCGCAGTGCACACGTATAATTACTTTTTTTGCACGACCGACCCCCCCCCCCCCAATAAAATAGCTGCTTTTAATGCCTGCATAGCGGTATAGTAACGCATAGTGCGTAAAGTAAAACAAAAGAAACGCGAAACACAATCGTGCTACCATTTCCATAGTAAACAGATGAAAATCAAACGGAACCTACAATCAAAGAGAACTTGCTCAAAATTTAACTGTCAAACTTTTTAGGGTTCCGTACCCGAAGGGTGCTCAAACGGAACCCTATTACTAAGCCTCCGCTGTCCGTCTGTCTGTCTGTCTGTCTGTCTGTCCGTCTGTCTGTCAGCGGGCTGTATCTCAAGAACCGTAATAGGTAGAGAGTTGAAATTTTCACAGAGTATGTATTTCTATTGCCGCTAGAACAACAAATAATTAAAAACCCCCCAAAACTCCCAAAAGAGGAGCAAACTAAGTTTTTTGCTTATAATTCGCTCAATTTAAATCAGATCGTTTCGAGACCTGTCTTAAACGAAAGAGGAGAAAATTTTACATAGATTTTGTATAACAGAATTCGTCGAAACACTTTTTTTATACAGCTTTATATAGAAATATAATGTATAAATTCAATTTTGTCTAATCCATAGCATACACGGGGATCGTCTGTCTTCGTTTGTTGCATAGTGTACTATGGGAATTTAAAAATTGCGTATGTTTTGTCTTAAAAAAAAAGATTGCATTTGTTCAAAAATGAATGTCATTTCAAATATTAGTCAGTCTTTTGACATTAGTATTTTGTGAAATGCTACGCCTACTGAGTTAACGATTTGAATAACTAATTAATTAATTATTAGAACATATTGCTTTGACAGATGCAAACGTCATTTTTGATATTTTTTACCATTCCAACACCATGGATGAACAGAATGAAACCAAATTTTGGGAGGATTTTTAATATGCAAATATGAAGAGGCCTATTGTTTTTGAGAGACGTCGGCGCAAGCGCAAAAGAAATATATATTATATTGTTGTTTTTATAAGATAATAGTATACTTTTCGTAATATTATTTTGTTTTACAGGAGTTTTGTAAAATAAATTTTTGAAAAAAATCAGCGCATGCGTAGAAGAAATATATACTATAAGGCTGTTTTTTATATAATTTATATAATAACGACATACTTTTCATAACGGTTTATTAGGGTTCCGTACCCGAAGGGTGCTCAAACGGAACCCTATTACTAAGCCTCCGCTGTCCGTCTGTCTGTCTGTCTGTCTGTCTGTCCGTCTGTCTGTCAGCGGGCTGTATCTCAAGAACCGTAATAGGTAGAGAGTTGAAATTTTCACAGAGTATGTATTTCTATTGCCGCTAGAACAACAAATAATTAAAAACCCCCCAAAACTCCCAAAAGAGGAGCAAACTAAGTTTTTTGCTTATAATTCGCTCAATTTAAATCAGATCGTTTCGAGACCTGTCTTAAACGAAAGAGGAGAAAATTTTACATAGATTTTGTATAACAGAATTCGTCGAAACACTTTTTTTATACAGCTTTATATAGAAATATAATGTATAAATTCAATTTTGTCTAATCCATAGCATACACGGGGATCGTCTGTCTTCGTTTGTTGCATAGTGTACTATGGGAATTTAAAAATTGCGTATGTTTTGTCTTAAAAAAAAAGATTGCATTTGTTCAAAAATGAATGTCATTTCAAATATTAGTCAGTCTTTTGACATTAGTATTTTGTGAAATGCTACGCCTACTGAGTTAACGATTTGAATAACTAATTAATTAATTATTAGAACATATTGCTTTGACAGATGCAAACGTCATTTTTGATATTTTTTACCATTCCAACACCATGGATGAACAGAATGAAACCAAATTTTGGGAGGATTTTTAATATGCAAATATGAAGAGGCCTATTGTTTTTGAGAGACGTCGGCGCAAGCGCAAAAGAAATATATATTATATTGTTGTTTTTATAAGATAATAGTATACTTTTCGTAATATTATTTTGTTTTACAGGAGTTTTGTAAAATAAATTTTTGAAAAAAATCAGCGCATGCGTAGAAGAAATATATACTATAAGGCTGTTTTTTATATAATTTATATAATAACGACATACTTTTCATAACGGTTTATTATTCTATCTGTGTTTACAAAAGTTTGGAATTTTTTTGGGAAAAATTGGCGCATGCGCAAAAGAAATATATGCAATAACGTTGTTTTATTTAATGATAGTAGGTATATATTTCATAATGGTTTAAAGGAAAGTTTTGTAAAAAGTTTTAGGGGGAAAGGCGGCGCATGCGCAGAAGAGATATGTGCTATAACATTGTTTTTATATAATAATGGTATATTTTTCATAATGGTTTAATATTCTAAAGTTTTGTATTTTTTTTGGGGAAATCGGCGCATGCGCAACAGAGATATTTGCCGTAACGTTGTTATTTGATATGATGGTATATTTATCAAAACTTTATATTATTTTATTCTACAAGAAATTTTTGTAAAAAAAAGTGTTTATAATATAAAAACGCCTTGAAATTCTTGAACTACTTGCATACTCCCACTGGTTACATATTGTTATAGCGCCTCTCTTGTTTCTTTTAAAAAAGTATTTAAAAAGTACATAGTGTACGGAACCCTTCGTGTGCGAGTCCGACTCACACTTGACCGGTTTTATTTAAATAATGTGAAAATCAGCTATTTCAAAGGAAGTTGATTTTATGAAATTTCGCGAAAAAAAGAGACTTTGTTATGGTCCCAAACGAAGCGCACGTCTGTATGATCCAGAAGATATTTTAAAAATCGGTGCAGTCGTTTTCTTTGTTTACACAAAAACTGTAAGAAAATGCATTTTAATTTTTTTTTAATATTTCTGAGATTACAACGTATTTAACATTGTTTAAATAATGAAAACATAACTTTATGTTATTTGCTGTTTTAATATCCAGAGGAAGACGAAACGTTGATCAATAAAGTAAGCAAATAAAAATTGTTATCTTTTGCCATAAAAATCCTGTGTTTGAATACGTTGGTCATTACCGGGAAGTCCGCGTCGCGGTCTGGTCTCAGGGAATACCGGAACTTTTCCCGGTGGGCCGTTCCAGTCCGGACCAGACTTCTTAGTTACACGGTCTCGTAGAGGCGTTTGGCAATTTTCCCGGTAATTATTTAGGTCTCAGACCGACTCTGCATAAAGTTGTTCGTGTGGGTCTCAAGGGTCGCACATGTAGAGTTCCAATGCCCGCCTCACGGCTTGTTTAAGGAGGTTGAGCCGTTTTACGAAGATAATGAAAAAAATCTTAAATAAAGTTTTTTTAATAGATTTTTTTGTGACAAAATTTTCTGTAAAAAATCCAAAATCATTAGAAGATTTATAAAGTTAAAAATTAAAAAAAAACTTTTACATGTAAGTCTTATGGAAAATATGTCAACCCAACATTTTAATTATTTGCAAATAACCAAATAATGTCAGTAGTTCCGAAAACTAACTATGTAAATGATCTTAATATTTTTTCCAATTTATTAGGAACTTTTAATCAATAAAAAAAAATATTAAACCTTAGCACTTTTCGATTATGGACTTTTTTCTTGACAATTTTAACATTTTAACTGAATTTTCAGCTTCTTAATGATTTAATTTTAATTTTTATTACTTCTAATTTCTTTTTTTAATTATTTACTGCAAAAAATATGTAAAATACAGATATTTACATGTACATTTATTTTTTCTAACCTAACTTTGTACAAAAAAATCAAAAGCTAGTCCATTAAGTAAAATACTGAAATAATTAATTAATATTAAACAAAATATTTATTTATGCCTTTATGACAATAATTTATTGGTATCATCGACTTATAACTGTTTGTAAAAAATTATTATGGAAAAGTTCCCATTTAGAATTCGACTTACTTTTGATTGGGACTGTAACGCATCAACCTCCTTAAAATGAAATTCTAATACTTCCACTTCCTTATTTTTTCCAATATTTTCTCCGCACAACTGAACTCTATATTTTCTTTTGTGTGATTCAACAAGCAATTTTATTTTTTCTTTGTTGTACAATTCGCAAAGATTGCAATTCACACGCTCTACGATTTGTCATCGGCCTGACATTATTTTATGCAGAATATTACAACAAAAACGTGCTCATATTGCAGCGTTCTCTTAAAGCTGGTATTATGACACTTTTTTTCCAAGTACCTACCTACTAATATCTAAAAAAATATATTTTTTAAAATAAGCTTAAAACAATAATGAATAAAAAATAGGTACTGGTATTATTGTGAAAAAAGCGTGGGGCGCTCGATGTACGAAAATGTGGAACAAAGCGCCCCACGCTTTTTTCACAATAATACTAGTATTTTTTATTCATCATTGTTTTAAGCTTATTTTAAAAAAAATATTTCTTACTTTTAAGTTCGATAGGTATAAAGCGTGTTTTTTAGTTTTTTTTAAACTATATTTATTTTTCACTTTTTAGTTTGATATATTTTTAAACAATATTTATTTTCCACTTTTTAGTTCGATTTATTGTCAAAAAATTGCCGAAAAAAAAATTTTTTTTTCGGCGTGGACGGGATTAGAACCCACGACCCCTGATTCCGCACGGCTAACCACTGTAGATACAGTGCTGGCGTATTATACTACAGTAATAAACCACTTGCTGTAGTCCAACCGAAGGTTACAAACAAACATACATACAAACTTACAAGTAAAGTTAATATAAAGCGTGTAATAACATTTTAATTCGTTCTTTTGCACCCGGATGAAACCGGGCGGAACTGCTAATCTTAAGTACGACGCAAATGATGTACGGAACCCTCGGCGCATGTAACAGCTACCTTCGAAGTTCACATTAGAGAGCGGAACAGATCAATTTTATTGACGTAACTACTTTTGCATTGCAATTTCTGTTATTTTAGTCGTTTGCAGCCTCCTCTGATTGATCACTTGTTCAATGATTTATTTGAACGTATGTAAATCGAGCTATTACAATAATTTACAGCGCTCTATCAGACCGGCGTAAAACTCGGCCTCGGTGCCTGTTCGTGTCAGCCACGCGTTGTCTCACTCGTTTCGTTTGATTCAGTCACTCCTCGACTCGATCAGAGATATTCGCATTTCTCAACAATACAGTACAGTTTAAACAATGAATAATTTAAAATTATAACGATTTATTTTAAATCTTTACCATCTGTGTTGATTGTTATAACTAGCGATGCATCCGATACCGATACCGATATATCGGCGATACTTCGGGTTAGCCGATATATCGGTATCGACGATATTTATATGACCGATTCAACGATACTTTTTTAATTCAAAATTTGTAATTCGAGAGATACCTAAGGTCTCCCAATATATCTAGAGATGCAGATCCATTCGTTTTCTGGCGCAGACGTCTTATACCTAAACTTGAAAAAAATTGCGCAGAAGTACTTTAGTTTCCAAATGAATTCTGTCGCATCTGAGAGACTATTTCCCAACGCAGGTCTTATTCAAACAGACTTGCGAAATCGCCTTTCTCCGCAAAACTTAAGATTACTTTGTTTTTTAAACAAAAATCTTATCAATGTTAATTTTAATTACTAAAATTTTTAATTATCTAATATTAACCTATGTCTCTACTTTTTATATTAATAAAACAAAAATCTGACTTGTGATTTATTTATTATACCTACCTTCATTTTTGAATTCACAATAAGCGTATCGGTATCGGTATCGCCGATATTTTTATAAGAGTATCGGTATAGGTATCGTATCGGCGAAAAGGCGTATCGATGCATCCCTAGTTATAACGTCTACACAAAATACTAACATATTGCAAGGTGTGTTGGGGTATATTTTTAGGACTCAATACCTCAAAAAGGAATCCTTATGAGATCACTTTGTTGTCCGTCTTTCTGTCAAGACTCTTGGGAATCAAGACCTAAAGGGTACTTCCCATTGACCTAGAATCATGAAAGACAAGAAACAATGTCTTATAGCATAAGTAAAGGGAAAAATCCGAAAACCGTTATTTTTAGTTACGAAATAATCAAGAAATCACCGCTAGCAAACTCGCAAACGAACTACTGACTGAGATATATATATTTTTTCCATGCTCTGGCTATGAGAGGAAGAGAGAAAGAAAATGTGCGCGCGCACTGCTCTCTCTTGCTCCTACAATGTGATATAGACAATAGGCCTGCATTGTGTCTTAGATATACGAAACGTAACTGGCTATGGTCACACTTTTCGTAACTGTCTTGTCAAGCATTCACCAGCTTACTCCCCAAGTCAAGCGTCCGTAAAGAAGTTTTACTTCAAAAATATTATTTTTAAACCGCAACAACATACCACGCCCGTTCCAACGGGAATAAAACAAAATGTGTGCATGACAAAATCTATAACATTGTATTTTTGTTTTTGAACGCTTGGTAGCAATGAAATGGGATGCCAGATGGAGAAAGTAAACATGAAGATTCTACAAAAACCAATTAATTGTTATGCCTGGAAATGGGTAATTAAATTTGTGTACTCAGTATGTTTTTCTCTTTTTATTGAATACTAGCCGCTACCCGCGAAAATATATTTCATACTATTAGTTAGAATTATCTTGGTTGGGATAGTAGATGACGTTTGTTCTGGATCAAATATTATGAATAATAGTGGAACTTTAGAAAGTGAAACAGACATATTAAAAGAAGGCAACACATGAGAAAAGTGCACATCAAAAAGTTAAATCCGGTGCTGATAATAGTAGTGTTATAATTCCATGAGGGTGATGCTTAAATCCTGGTTTTACACATCTAGGGATTTTTTCCCAACACCCATGAGATTAAATATAATTTGGATGAATAATTGAGTGATTTTATCATTATACAAATTGTTATGCCATTTGCAAAGGAAGTAAATAATGAACAGTAAATATTTGTTCATATTTCTGTTGACAAATGATTATTATTTACTGTAAAAGTTACGATTCATGCACCTTGACATTTTATTTAAGTAAAACCACCTTATCTAATTTTCGGACGAAAATATTTTTATTTAGATTCTCGTTTGCTGAAAATACTGGAAACTTCTCTAATATTTATCTAAGAATGTATGAACGGTACCCCAAAACACGAACTGAAAGTACTGATGCCCGGCATGTGACGAAACAGTCGTCACTTCTAGAAAATATTAGCGGAGCAGTGCAATTTTTAGGGTTCCGCACCTCAAAAGAAAAAAGAAACCCTTATAGGATCACTTCGTTGTCCGTCTGTCAACATCCTTTTTCTTATGAACGTGGAGGTATCAAGTTGAAATTAATATCAAATAACAAATAGTAAAAACAAAAAACTCATGAAAATTCTACAAAATATTTTCTCTTCTCAACGATCGTTACGGACATTCAATGTATCATCAGAAGTACAGACATATACGTATATATTATATTATGTCTGTACTCCTGATGATGGGCAGAATGTTCGAAACAATCGCTGAGAACCGAGTGAAAAATCAGTGCAAATTATATTAATATCAAATACTCAGATCTGCAATCTCTTGGGGAAAAAAATCAGTCTGATGTAAACGAAATTAGCATATACTAGTAAAATGGCTTAATTTGAAAGTTATGTTCATGACAGCGCGTTCTCACGACCTTTAAATTTTACCTAAATAGGGGTTTCCTATTCCTCAGTATATTTTATAGGTGTTACGTTGAGAAAACGCAAGGCAAAGAGGCCGTTGATCTTTTAACACGCATGGGGTACTCTGAATCTGATACGACCATTGCCATGACCCTTTGTAATATATATCTGTGACCACGATGCAAACACGCTCATGTAGAATCCGTGGTAACATTTTCCAAGGTCGTAGCCAAAAAAAAAAAACATTGAGAGGGGGGCGCCCGACTGCACACGAGGCTGGAAATGACGTTCGCCTGCTAGCTCACAAGATAGATTTTAAAATTATAAATGTTTCCTCTGCTTGCTCTGAGCAAGAACCAATCAAGAAACAGTATCTTGTCTTGACATGAACAAACGCCCACAAACCACCATGGCGTCATTCTGCTCAGAGTCGGACAACAGTCACGATTTGCTCTGTGTTTATATTTTGAACTGTCACTGCGCCAGATTTATCCACAAAACAAGCTCGAAAAGACAACTCGTGTGAAGCAATTATGGTTCGTAATTCTAAATTGGGACAATAAGATGTTTTGAACTATTAGCAAAAGCTTGACATACGTTGTTTTGTCTTTTTCCCACAGACATAATATGAGCTCTGTATTACACAAGCAAGCTTTTATCCGCTCCTTTGTTCGTCGGAAGTTAAGCCCAACCTACGGATTTACTTATTATTAGATTCGTGCAGGTTAAGGTATATGGGTGCTCTTTGTTGCAGGTTTCACAACAGGTGTGTTCACTCACAGGTGCCTTACAAAATTGTTCATTATAATACTGCTGTGATTTTCTTTAGTCTACATTCTACAATGTCATCACGACATAATATTGTTTTGGTTATTGGCACCACGCTCTCTATGACTGCAATTTAATTTATTATTAAATATTTCTAATTTACTTTTATGTCGATTTTGACTGAAACTTTATCTTAACCCAATAGTAGTCGAATAGTATGCAAACTTTCATCAAAATCGGGTCAGCCTTTGCTGAGTATAATCCATGGAAATAATAATTACGTAGAACCTCGAAATAGTTCACGGGAAACGTTGAAAAATTTAGGTTATCGAGTTTTTTACTTATCGAGAGTTGAAGTTATTTGGAAGTTCAATTTTTAACTTAACGAGGTTTATCTGTTCTTATAGTGAAAATTAATAAAATTCTTGGTAAAACCTTTTATTTGTATACTTATTCACGATGACTCACTGATAATACTTTAAGTTATGGAGGTCACCAAAATATTATTTTATGTTATCGAGGGCCAACGTGCAAAATACTTGTTTAAGTTACCGAGGTTTTAGGCTTTTGAGGGGAAGGGAATTCAAAAAATTTTTAAGTTACAGAGGTTTTTAACTTATCGAGGTTCTACTGTATTATATAGAGGTAATCTAAAAGGCTCGGAAGTTGGATGCGAATGCGGGCTTGCGCTTGTACAGTCTGTTGAAAAATTACAAACTCGCCACTCAACAAAACTAAAGTAACAATATCAACTTGACAATAGCGTACTCGACTGTACTTTAAAGCAGGAAAGCGACAAGTGACAAAGGCAACGAGCGATCACGGCCAATCATCGACGAGCGCACGTTCCGTGCAGGTAGCTGGGAGGTGGTGGGAGTATCAACGGTTCTAAAATGTGCCTTTGCGACGTTGTTTGTGAATTGTGACTAGCTTCCGAACCTTTTAGATCCGTGGCACGTATTATAACGTTTGTAAGTTTGGATGTAGGAGGTAATCTCCGAAACTACTCATCCGATTTCAAAAATTTGTAATACAAAGATACGACAATCAAACATTTTTGTGTAGAGAATATCTACTTCATGAATAGAAATAAATCGAATTGGGATGGGTTTAGAAAGTAAAGCGTGTGAAGGTCTTACGGCAACTCATTAAATGAATAAGGCATTGTAGATTGTGCAGGCTATTGTGCAGTCGTTTAAAAGTTGACGAATGTATTGTTGTATAGAGTAAGTAGCTTAGTTATTAGTTATTACATAAAGAAAGAACAAACAAACCTTGTACATACACAATGTTCAAGAAAGATTCATGTCCTATAGTGTAATACGTGCCACGGATCTAAAAGGTTCGGAAGTTAGTCACAAACAGCGTCGCAAAGGCACATTTTAGAGCCGTTGATACTCCCACCACCTTCCAGCTACCTGCACCGTCGGTGATTGGCCGTGATCGCTCGTTGCCTTTGTCACTTGTCGCTTTCCTACTTTAAAGTACAGTCGAGTACGCTATTGTCAAGTTGTTATTGTTATTTTAGTTTTGTTGAGTTGCGAGTTTGTAGTTTTTCAACAGACTGTACAAGCGCAAGCCCGCATTCGCATCTAACTTCCGAGTCTTTTAGATTCGTGGCGCTTATTATAATAATAATGTATAGAATAGCAAGAGCTGGGTACATGAGAAACGTATATAGATGGCAACAGGTGCACAGCCACTAAAGGTGTTATTGACATTCTTTCCCTTCTGAAACCCTGATACTACGTAACCACTATTCTGCAGACACTACTATGAATTGCCTACAGACCGAAGTGGTTTCCCCGTAGGAGTCAAGTTTGGAAGTACCCATCTCGATTCAAAGAGCTCCAGTTCTGAGCCGTCGAGTTAAAGACAGCTGCACACGTTGCTGGTTTGCCATAGATTCCGATGCTTGTATTAGTATCTTCAAATAAAGCCTTTTCCATCCACAGTCAAGTCCTCAGGAGTCAGGATTTCGTTTTAAATCATTTCGATACGAAACGGTAAATATTCTCTGTTCTCTGCGGCGTTAGACAATTTGTGGACACACAGCACATAATTTTTATAAAGGAATGTTAAGGTATTCAGCGTGTAGGTTAAGTTATGTTAAGGTGGGTGCACACGATCTTTTGTACGCATTTTATTTAGCAGTTTTGCCGCTGCATACCTTTCCCCCGTGATCAAATTCTTTGATTGGCATTTTAACAGTCTGTTGCATTAAAAACTTCCCTCCGTCGTGTCTGTCTGTCTGTCTGAACGTGATAAACTTAAAAACTACCGAATGGATTTTTATACGCTTTTCACTAATAAAAAGAGCGATAAACGAGGAAGGTTTTTGTATATAATTTGTAAATATTTTGTACAAAACGGCTGAACTATGACGGTATTTTTTTTCGTACGCTTACATGGATAAACGAGGAAGGTTTTTGTATATAATTTGTAAATATTTTGTACAAAACGGCTGAACTATGACGGTATTTTTTTTCGTACGCTTACATGGCTAACGCTGGCCAAATCTTTAGAGATACATCAAAACAATGTACTTTGATAATTCTGTTGTGTAGATGGAAAGGTCAGAACAGTTTTGCACCCGGATGAAACCGGGAAATTTTGTAAATTGTAACTTTTGGCTCTTCCGTTTCAAAAGGTTGCCGACCCCTGCTATAGGCTATATAATAACACGCTACGACCAATAGGAGCGGAGCATCAATGAAAAATGTTGCAAAATATAACTCAAAATTTGTGCGTCCGACAAAAACTTTTGAACGGTAACTCCGATCATCATGAAATTTGCACACAACATTCCTCTCGGTAAACCAAGATGAATGTGCGTACTCATGTGCCTCCCCTCCCCCCAATCGTTCTTTTGCACACGGGTGGAAGCGGGCGGGACCGCTAGTCTTATAGTTATATAAGTTAGCCCGAGATGTGTTGGATCATTTTTTTATTATTATATTAAAAGATTAGAAAAGTTCTGTGTAATTATTGTATTATATTATAAAGTTTGATTATGTGGTAAAGTAAAGAATTGTTAAAAGGAGATGATGTGGGTATCATGTAGGTCGAGGATCAAGTCAAGGAGAAAACGCTTAAGAAGAATAACGTGTCACAGCTTCTTTTTTTCGTCCGCGTAAGTAGGTCAAAAGGACGATTTATTATTATGAAGACACACCATTGTTGCTTGTGCAACGTTTAAAAAGCCGATCATATAATTTCATCTTATAAAAAAATAAAATTAAAAATTTTAAAAACCCACGACGAAAGTAAAAAAAGTAAATGTTATAATAGAAAAAGAATTAAATAAAATTAAAAAATCCCCCGACTAAGAAAATCCGTCGGGGGCTGCCATTTGGCTGCATTGAAATGAACTAAAATATTGCAATTTATATTCTTCTATTCTTAATTCAGGGCAGCGAATGGCAGCCCCGCGACGGATTTTCTTAGTCGGGGGATTTTTGAATTTTATTTAATTCTTTTTCTATTATAACATTTACTTTTTTTACTTTCGTCGTGGGTTTTTAAAATTTTTAATTTTATTTTATTTTAAACTTTTTAGAGATTTTGTAAAAGTGTGTTTTGAATTTTTGATCGTCTTGCCGAATTAGCGTACACAGTGTAACCATATCTGATACCCTAATTGTCAAATCGCGTTATGTGCGAGAGTGCTCATAATTGTGTTTTTAATAATTATCTATGTGTATTGCTGTAAAAACCACTACTAACGAACGCTTGTTAGATATGTTTGTGCGTAGCACTTTTGTTATGGTATTTTAAATGTACGTAATACTGTAGCAGTAGTTCCGAACGCTTGTTAGATCTGTTCGTGCGTAGCACGTTTGTTACGGTTTTTTGTGCAGTGCAGCGCCCCCTGGGGCGTAATCATCGTAATAATATCTATCTAAGAACCATCTCAGATGAATTACAAACCCTTTACAGAAAACCGCATCTGAATTGATCAAACCGTTTTCCAGATAAATGGCGACATTGATCGAGTGCACAAACAAACGAACACACAAACACACAATCTCTCACCCTAAACGCATATACATGCCTCCGTTCCGTCGTGGGTAAAAACACGATGAAAATGGTAGGCGTTAGGTATGCGCATGTCTGTAATTGAGAAAAAAAAAGTTGAAACAATTGTCATTCCCACTTGACTCGCATTCTAATTCAATACACTCCAGCAGATTTTTTCGGGGAGGCGTCAGCACGATGTTCTTGCACTACCCTATGACATAGCTGCTTTACACGCGAAAGCAACCGATGACACACTAGTGCCGTAATAAAAAACAAAAGTGATCGCGACATATTAAATTAATGTGTCTATTGTACTTGAACGTAGGCTACTAATAGAAGGGAAGTTTGTTCAAAAGTGAACCGTCAAAAATGTTTGAAAATTAAGTGAAAACTAGCAATTTTCGAGGGGTACGTGCACACAATAGAGTATGTATCTTGGCCGCTCGTTTTTAACTTTGACTCGTGAGTAAAATAATTCCACCCTTGATAAATAAACTACTATCCAAAGGCGTAGATTATTTTTTTCTGGAAGGGTAAAGCAAAAAAAAATTAAATATTTTTTTTAAGTTTTATTAATATCACACAAGGAGTTAAGCAAAATATTAATTTTCAAACTAATTTTACAATTTTTTTTTCAAGAAGTATTTTATTTTTTAGTTAGGCATTCGTAATATTTGCAGTTTTATTTTGGATTATTATGGACGGGGGGGGGGGATTACACTCTTTACCCCCCACCCATATCTACGCCCTTGATATATACACATCTAAAAAACGTTAGTATTAAAGTTCATTAACAAAATATTGTTCTAACTTGTTATAATTACAGTGTCATAAAAGGTCATTTAATTAAAAAAAATAATTACAAAATTAACAGCTCGTACTCTCATTAAAGTACATCCACTTAACATTGAATATATACCGATACCTACATAACAGATGAATCTAGTTCATTCTACTGCTGCATCACACATATTACCAAAAACATCTCTCTCACTCTGCATAATCTAACATATCCTGAGTGAGACATGGACAGAAAAACCAGAAATTGTCGTCAATGTTAACGAAACACTATAGCAGAATTGTGTAGATTAAAAGACCAGCGTGCCAAGTACTGCAATCGTACTGCATGCAGCGCGTTATTTTAATTAGATTTCTGGTTTTTGTATAAAATTAACCCTTTATTAAACGCGTAACTGATGAGATAGGCTATTTTCCGTTGCATTTCCACTTAGAAATGTCACAAGCTTTTAAGTAGATTTTCCGAAGAACGGAATTGAATAATGAAGGTATACATCTACAGTGTAAACTCTATATAGCGACACTCAAGGGACTACTTTGTGGCGTTATTGACAGATGTCGTTAAACGGAGAGAAGGAATAATCCATTAATATTTTTTTACTATAATATTCCAACATCACTTATCTATTGCGCGTATTAATAAAACTTTTTCTTTTACTCGCCATGTTCCCAGTTTGTAAGTTTATCGATAAGCAGCTGAGCTTAATATAGGAAAGATAATCTTAACAAACCAAAGAACGAAATTCTTAGAATCTTCGGTACGCATGTTGCCGACAACAAAGTAACAAAATAACAAACAAGTACTGTTTATTGCTTAATGATGACGTATTGTTGTCGTTTATTTAGAGTGGGCGTGTCGTTATTTAGAGTGTATCTTTTTTTTTTTATTTAGAAAATAATACAAGAAAAAAAAACAAATAAATATACATAATTAAGGTTGAAATAAAAATAAAAATGTGTGCATCAACTACTGTGGAGAGTGTATCATTGTATGAGCGACAAGATAAACCAACCAGAGTTAAGTAATTTTGACGTTTGTCGTTATATTGAGTGACGTTAAATGGAGTTTACACTGTATTATAATGGTTGCTTCGTTTTGACTTTATTACTAGACAGTTTTATTTTTATATCTAATTAAACTCAAGAAAATGCTTTCTCGACAAATGATGATCAATAATTTTAAATAAATTTCTATGAACAACAAAAATATTTAAAACTATTGCCATTATTCGCGCATATTAAAAGACTATTTTTGGTGATTTGACGACCGCATATTTCCATTATTTTTGTCGCAAAGGAGCAAATCATACGTCATTTATATTTCCGCTTGCAATATTATCATAATTTTTTTGTTGATAAGAACTTATGGCGTCAAATCATTTTACATAAGTTTTTTATGTGTCAGAGGAAATAATTTTTTTTTTTATTTCTTCACTGAATTTCAAAGGGTTTTTTTTCAAAAATACACGACCGAAATATTTTCTCTATCAATAATTTGAAAACATATCCCATCCTTGTTCTTGTAAAGTTCAGCATCTGTGGGTTCAGTGTCCTCTATGCGATATATGTAGTACGTAGCCCATGTACACTGATATTAAGTAAGTATATATTTCATGTAGCACATAGCCTCCGCCATGATGAATATTATGTCATGCTAAAATATAAACTCCACTACGTTATCGTATAGGCTGTGTGCACGAAGCCTACTAGCGCCGCTAGTGGGTAATAGAGAATTATTGAACTCAATTTTTGTGGAAATCGCGACATGTTTCTAAGGTGATAAGTCAAAAACTTTATTTAGCCATGATGTGTAAAAAATAAATGTAATAAGAAAAACTGATGTTAATATGTTTACACTGACAGCGGAACGTCAAATTAGGGCGCCAATGGTCTTTATTTTACTTAAATCGCAATCAGCGCAACAGCCTGAAACACAACAAGCATTTCCAGATCGCTTAATTTTCCTATGTTTTCTTTGTATTTAAAAAACTTCATAAATTTATAACTATTTTCACTTTTATTAAACATTGCTCACTGACATACGGAAAGTTTGAGCTTGAAGTTTCCCCTAGTGCTCACCACAAACGCTCACATCGATAAATTTGCAACTCCGCCTCCCTGCACATAGCCCATACAACAAGTACAAAGAATCGATCTACACAGGGACTTACACCCTGAGTCTCCAAAAACTGAATTATTATGAAAATTTTTTAATATCTTTTCATCAATAAGGCACCACTTTTCGTTTAGTAAAAAATAGTTATCCTGG
Organism: Xanthostigma xanthostigma; assembly: GCA_963575645.1. Classification (NCBI taxonomy): domain Eukaryota; kingdom Metazoa; phylum Arthropoda; class Insecta; order Raphidioptera; family Raphidiidae; genus Xanthostigma; species Xanthostigma xanthostigma. The sequence continues at coordinate 8,702,245 of OY754469.1, read as the reverse complement.
GTGAATTTTGATAATTTTTTTGACGATTTTTAGGTCATATGCATAAAACTCCAAATTGGTTAAAATTTTTATTTCAAAATATATTTTAGTTCTTGATCATAACGTAATGGTTATTTTATTAATCTAATCACTGAAAAAAATACAAATAATAAAAAAGAAATGTAGAAAATAAGCGCTATTTTCGAATTTTCAAAACGCATCGTGACGTCAGAGTATATATAAACAACAGTTTTCATGACAACTGTGTCGTCTCACAGTAAGATTATGTCAGTATTTAGAGAAAACAACAAATAAACTTCATTTAGAACATTGACAATTTGACATCAAGGTTGGCATGCATCGTATATCATGACGTCACATAAGCCCGCGAACATGGCCGATTGTTCAAACTGTCTATTTTTGAATGTGGAATTTATTATTTTTTTTTCTTATGATAATATTACATTTTTAAATGATTATCAATTTTTTTCCGTATTATGGTTGACTAAATAATCTATTAAAAATAAAAAAAAAATCATGCATATGACCTATTGAGGCCTCAATAAGCCCTGAAACATCATAGATATATTATGTATACTTGTATGATGTATTGTGGACAAACCTTCGAAATAGGACGATAGATTTCAGCGTCTAAAAACACCTACGATGATGCACATTTTTCGAAAATTAATTTATTGTTACAATTTGACTTTCATGCGAACATCAGTAAAGTCTTCTTAATTAAAATTAAATCCGACGTGACGTGAGGGAAAGTTGAAGTCGGAACACATCTCAAAATCACTCAACAAAAAGGTAAGTTTCTATTTTTTTTTTAAGTCATACCTTTCATAAAATTAGTATCTATATTTCTACAAACACATTCTGAATTCGTTGAAATCAATATTGCACTCATCTATCAAAATTACTATAATCATAATTTTATTAATGCCTTTACAGTTTACTTTCTCTACAACTTCTATAAGAATTGATGGGACATTCTCTTCTCAAAAAAAAGGTAATAAAGAGTGTCCGGTTGGCGTTCAGCCTATAATTAATTTTTATAAAAAGTATCGATACACGAAACAAAACATCAGCTACCTAATGTTCTTTTTTTTACGCTTATGACCTCAGCTGTTGAGCGTCTATAATTTACAATCTCTCTCAATGTTCTTTTCAACCAACTTCAAAAAAAAAGGTTACCATCATTAAAGCAATACAATACAGTTCCATATAAAATGCATACGAGCCTTCCTTGGGTGCCCGGTCTATGTTGCATTTTTGTGGAACGATTTTCCGTAATACATTAATGATTTCAATAGCTATACCATCATATCAACAAATTAAATAAAGTTCACTGTGGGTGTGTTCCGAAATATAACCCAGTATACTGGCCAGTCTTAATGACGTCATGAATCGACGCCATATTACTGTTGATTCGTTCCGAAATATGCCGGCCAGCGCGTTGACATATTACTATTTCCCTCGTCCACCAAAAGTAATTGTTTACTTTGTTGAGGAGACATTATTGCAAATAACAAATAATAAAATGCTACGTCCCATCTGTCTCACAAGTACATTTGGTGGCACATCAGTACAATTATGGCATTGGATTCATGATGTCATTAGCACTAGCCAGTATATCTATACCTACTAATATATAAAGCTGAAGAGTTTGTTTGTTTGTTTGAACGCGCTAATCTCAGGAGCTACTGGTTCAAATTGAAAAAAAAAAATGTTGTTGGATAGCACATTTAGCGAAGAAGGCTATAGGCTATATAATATCACGCTACGACCATTAGGAGCGGAGCATTAATGAAAAATGTTGCAAAATGTAAAAATAAGCTTCTATTCAGGTGAAATAGTATACTAACTAAATATACTCATATTAGCGTTGTGAGTACACAACCTCGGATGGCTTACTCGGTAGAGCATGCGACTGTCAATATCAGGGTCGTGGGTTCGAGCCCCACGTTGGGCGAATATATTTTTATTTTCTACATTGCATTCTTCTAAGGCTTACAATTAAATTTATTTTAATTTTATTTAATTAAATAAAAAAAAAGTTTATTAGTTAAAAAAAAGTATAAATACTGCTTTTTATCGACAAAAACTTTTGAACGGTAACTCCGATCATCATGAAATTTGGACACAACATTCATCTCGGTAAACTAAGATGAATGCGTATACTCATGTTCCTCCCTTCCCCATTCGTTCTTTTACACCCGGGTGAAACCGAACAGGACCGCTAGTTGCGTTATAATTCGAAACATACCCTGTATCGGTATAGTGATTTTTTGTTTAACAATCAAATAACCTGCAGAGTATTCCAGTCACTAAAAACTAAAAAAAATCCTTTAACCTCTGTAATCTACTGACTTTGACTAACTCTTAAATTTTTGGCGCTTTACTATCGTTCATCACGTCAAGCGCAGTACAATTCCATAATTTGAAAAAAAAAGTAATTGTATAAAACTACACGTTTTAAGTGAATGTGGGCGTACCTTGCTCCATAACATGACTGATGGCTGTTGCATCACTGTAATAAAAGAATGTCAATATAATTAAAGATTAGTGTCGCTACATAAATTGAGATTAACGTACATTGATGAAATACATTCTTTCCTTTTTGTTATCCGTGATGAAGTAAAATATTCTCCATTGATCAAGTGAAGACGAAGACACTATATAGGGCTATTGGACTAAGGAGCTGGCTACGGAGAAAATGGGTGACTCGGTGCAGAGCTGAAAATTTGCAGTTTAATAGGAGATAGTAGGTACAAGTAAGTAGGGAAAAAATTGCCAGAAGGCTAGGCGGAAGATAAAGAGCCGCCAGAAGACGCTAATGTTGCGAAAAATCAGTGCACTTCTGGCAATTTTTATACTTATTCTGTAATTCAAAACTAGATTAGATATTATATACATTATATAGTTATAAGGGCATACTGAAAATTCAAACATGATATTATAATTACATTCGACAAATATTCAAAATTATTTATGACACTTTGATAAAAATAAAATTAAATAAATTAATAAAATTACGTTGTTATAACAACGTAATTTTATTAATGAAAATATAATATGACGATTAATTTTATTTCTATCAAAATGTCATTAATAATTTAGAATATTTGTCGAATGTAATTATTATATCATGTTTGAATTTTCAGTATGCCCTTATAACTATATAATGTATAATATATATAATATATGATCTAGTTTTGAATTACAGAATAAGTATAAAAATTGTCAGTCACCCATTTTCTCCGTAGCCAGCTCTCCGTCTATATGACGCCACAGAGATTTTTTTTGTTTGCGGAAGCGTCTAGGTCACTTGGATTACTGTCTGTACAGCTGAGACGGACGTCAATGCGTGGTGACGTCCGTCGGATAAAGCCTACGACGCCGGCAGATCTGTTGGGTATATTTCCATTCGTGTGACAGACTGACGTCTAAATTTTATGAGAATTTGTGAGTTTTCATTGCGTTTACAATCAGATATATTTTATTGAATTTATGCCCATATTCACCGAACAGTAAACACTATTAAAGATAGAAGTTACTAATCTGAGAACAAATTTATTCGCTAGAATAAAATTTACAAATCTTTGATTAACGTCTGATTAGAACTCTTCAATAAATAATTAATTAATGTATTAATTATATTTTTTGTTAATATATTGTCTGAAAAATTGGTCGATAATTTTATTTATTCAACACGCGTGAGTAATATGTAATTTCGGGGCCCTGCTAAATTCGGGAGAAATAATAAATTGCTTCATGTTGACTCGTAGAGTGCTAATAATGAGCCGTACTGTGCGATAATGAATTTTCTGGACCAATAGGAACGCAGTAGTAAGCCCAAGCGTGCAATAATGAAAAAAAACTACACTGCTTCTGGACCAATAGGAACGTGGTAGACGGTATTGTATATATGAAAACAGCATCGCAATTCAGTGAAAGTCAGGGCCTTCTTGTGTGCATCGAGGGCGATGAGTACGTCAATCAATGAAGTGATTTATTATTTTTCCCTCTTTTATCAGGGTCCCGATTACATATTACTCCTGCTAGTTGAATAAAATATTATGTGCGACCATTGATCGAAGGAGAATATTCCACTCGCGTGTTATCGCACTCGCTAAGCTCGTGCGGCAAATTTCACACTCATGGAATCTTCTCCTTCTCGCACTAGTCGCACAATATACTATTATTGAAGAATAAAATTTACTTTCAATTCACCAAGCAAAATATCAGGAAGAAAAGTTACAGAATAATTAATATTACACTGCACTAACAGACATAAACATTCTGGAAACACATTACTCCGACTGGATGTTATACAAAACACCCATTGTGTATATTTATTCTTTAACTTTCATATCTGATATTTTGCTTGGTGAATTGAAAGTAAATTTTATTCTAACGAATAAATTTGTTATCAGATTAGTAACTTCAATCTTTAATAGTTTTGTCTATAGTCAACAAATGTTACTCCCAAGTCGACTCTTTCAGCCAAAAAAGTTTTAGTAAACTGTTGATTGGTTTTGATCCTGAAATCATATGGGTATAACCTGAATTTTGCCGGATTCTATACTTATATAAAAATTCATTTCGTAACATTAGGGTTAATTAAAGGCTATCTAATAAATTGCTTATATATAACCGAATTTTTTGTTTGCTCACAGCTCATAAGTGATGCTTAAATTGAATAAATTAGCTTATGGATGACGTGTGATCTGTGCCACGAATTAATGTTATTAGCACATAAATAATTATTAATTATTCTAATAATTACACGTACATATAATATACAGCTGACCGGTAATTGATTGTATTCCTCTCGGGAGAAGAAACTATGACTAATTTGGAATGATTTAACCTTATCACTTGGGGGTCGGAAACGCGTCATTTTTTATGATAATGACACTTCTGTGAAGAATTTGTATTTTTTTTATGTTTTAACACACAACATAAAATCTAACAGTGAATTTCTTGGTTTTTAGCTTTAGGAGAGTTTGGCCAATTATAGTAAGTTATTAGAACATGGAAAAAATCAGGCTAAAAGTGAGAATATATTTTTTTTATTTTTAACTCCCAAAATTCAGAGTTTTGTAAAAAGAAAACCGAAGTAGATTTTCTCGATAATGACGCATTTCCGAGCCCCCAGTAATAGAGGTTAAATCATTTCAAATTAGTCATAGTTTTTTCACACGAGAGGAATACGAGCAATTACCAGTCACCTGTATATAACACGCTCCTTGCATTCTTAAACAATTAATTCGCATATTTACTTTAATACTTTAATAATAATGACTTATTCATAGTTCATGATTGTGCTTAAATTCTGGGTATTTTACAGGAAAAATTAATAACCAGCTTATATAAAATTGTAACCGAATCTCTATCATTTCGGTCAGACATTCTGTTTGCGACCTAAACGGGAGAACACGATATATAAGCATTTTCGACTGTCTCTGTGTATACGTAGGACCGACACCATTCGAAAACGGCTGAACCGATTTCAATGAATCTTGACATATATCTACTATCAAATGGAAACAGTAATATTTTAATCCCGCGACGCTCGCGTTAAGATTAGGATACCCATTTTAAATTAAAACGAAACTGCGACCAAAATTGGACATTACGTAATCAAACCCGTAGGCAGTACCCAGTTGAATTATAAAAAGGTATTTTTTTTTTAAAACTGCCGCTCCTTGCTGATGAAACGTTTTATTAATTATGAAGGCTACAAATTTAGATGAATCATTATTGATCAACATTTTTTACGCAATAGCTCTCACATAAAGTATAAAACACTATATATACAGCCTAAAATACGATTATAGATGGGTTAATTTAAGAATTTTAATAATATGAGATCTATATAAGAAACAGCGAATTCTTTTGCTTCTGAAAATTAAATTGTTTTATAAGGTTCCGCACTATTCTCATTCAAAATGATAACGAAAATTTTTGCACTAGTTCCTATATATAAAATAGTTGTTTTAGCGGTACTAAAATGATCCATTTACAACTAGCGCGTAAAGAAAAAACAAATGAAATACGAAACAGTCGTACTACCATTTCCATGTAGTAAAAGTATGTAAATTACTCAAAATTGAACTGTCAAATTTTTTTTTAATTATGTGAAAATCAGCTATTTTATACGGGGTACGTGCAAAAAATACTATATCTCTCTCGTGCGTGATGATATTATGACTCGTGTGACTGTTACAACTCGCTGTCACTCGTTTTTAACGCAATGTCACATTCGCCACAATATATTATGTCATCAGGCACTATAGAAACATAACCTTCAAATTCATTCTTAACCTCTATCAAAACAACGGAATTTCTTTTTGTGAATAGACTCTTGTCTTCCAATATAAAAAAAAAACTTGATTAAAACGAACTTATCAAGAATCTGCAATATTTAACGGGATTCAACATTTTTTGTACACATCAAAAGGATGCATGCCAAAAGAGTGTATTGACAGAAAATTAAATGTTAGAGAATATGAATTGAATTGATTTTGCAGTTACGATTTAAAAATTGAAATCACTAAACTTTACAGATAAGTTCTTCTGTATTGTTATATAAATAAATCTTTAGCACTTAAAAATCACTATTTTGACTGATAGTCCAGGAGGAATCGGCGCATGAGTATCGAAAACTATTCCACCTCAATTTTTTTATGCGATTCTCTTCAAATTACCCTACTGATGATATAAATGCATGTTGCCAGGGGGCAACCCCGTGCCATATTGTTTAAACCGAAATTGTTTAAACAATTGCGAGGAATTGTTATTTTTCAACCGGACAAATTTTTTTTGTATTCTTTGTTAAAATACAATTAAAAAAGGTCCTATGGCTTTTCACGATAAAGTTAATATTTTTAGAGATATCAATTTTTAAAGGTTCGAAAAATCTTAAATTTGGGTACTTTTGACCCATGAAAAATATATTAAAAAAAAAAATAAAATATAAATAATATTTTTTTTTTATTCTTTATACAATAGTTAACAATATCCTTAATTGCGATTTCTAAAAATTTAATTATTTATACCTGTTTTTAATTGTTAATTTCGCGCGTTCACAAGTATGCGTTGCTTACCTATAAGTATCGTTGTCTCTCTCTGACTCATACGCTGCGTCGGTCTCTCGGTGTCCTGAATCATTATTTTACATTTATCTTTTAAATCAGAGGTCCCCAAACTTTTTTGTCTCGTAGACCACTTGCCATGTTTTTCGGTTTTGGGTAGACCCCCTGCTTATCTGATATTGATTTTTTGCAAATTCATTAATTTCAAATATATTTTTGACAACCGGTATAGTGCTACTCACTTTGAACGATTTAAATTTATAACGGTAGTGAAATGTAGTGAGAAATGTTTAGTTTTATACATTTATTAATTAGATTCATATTAAACCAATCAAATTAAAATTTACTTTCTGTTACATAAATAACTAAGCAAAAATAAAATGCTTTTAGTGTGAGGGATGAACCTGATGCTTTAATAATAAATTTTCAACATTTGGCATCAATTTAGTTAGATTTAATCTTAACTCTCTTCGGTTAACGATGTCCAGTTTGTTTCTTTTTTTGTTAGGAGATTCACTATCGTGGACCCCCATTTTCATTTCATGGACCCCCAATTTTTTTCCCGCTGACATGGACCCCTTGCAAGTTGTCGTCGACCCCTGGGGGTCGATATAGACCACTTTGGGAATCACTGTTTTAAATAAATAAAATTATCGACCAATTTTTCAGACAATATATTAACAAACAATATTATTATATTATATTGTTTGTTAATATATTGTCTGAAAAATTGGTCGATAATTTTATTTATTTAAAAGATAAATGTAAAATAATGATTCAGGACACCGAGAGACCGACGCAGCGTATGAGTCAGAGAGAGACAACGATACTTATAGGTAAGCAACGCATACTTGTGAACGCGCGAAATTAACAATTAAAAACAGGTATAAATAATTAAATTTTTAGAAATCGCAATTAAGGATATTGTTAACTATTGTATAAAGAATAAAAAAAAAATATTATTTATATTTTATTTTTTTTTTTAATATATTTTTCATGGGTCAAAAGTACCCAAATTTAAGATTTTTCGAACCTTTAAAAATTGATATCTCTAAAAATATTAACTTTATCGTGAAAAGCCATAGGACCTTTTTTAATTGTATTTTAACAAAGAATACAAAAAAAATTTGTCCGGTTGAAAAATAACAATTCCTCGCAATTGTTTAAACAATTTCGGTTTAAACAATATGGCACGGGGTTGCCCCCTGGCAACATGCATTTATATCATCAGTAGGGTAATTTGAAGAGAATCGCATAAAAAAATTGAGGTGGAATAGTTTTCGATACTCATGCGCCGATTCCTCCTGGACTATGAGTAATGTCTTTATAATAATTAAGGGATTAAAATATGTTTATTAAGTTAAGCAGACACATTTAAAATCTGCGCAGTTACCAATTACTATACCAGGCACTTTTGTCTTGAGACAAATATAGGATGCGAATGTTTTAAAATTCAAAATAATAACCTTAAAATAGTTTTAAAAATATATAAATATAGAATGTTTTCACTTACTTTCTTCTATTTATATTTCCATATTTATTAAACAAGTGCATTCACATATAGGACAGTTGTTTTGAAATTCAAATGCAGACAAATAAGAAACACATGAATATTTATGAAAAATTAACAAAAAAACACAATAATTTATTTAAAACAAAAAGACGAAACAAAGAAAATAAACCGCATGCACGCACTTTTTTCTATAAAATTCGCACACAAAAAAAAAAAACAAAAATACACGGACACAATTCAATTGTTTTAATTATTTACCGCGTGTGTAACACCTCACGTCATTCGTTCACGTTTTCTATTGACGTTTTGTGAGCGAACAAACGGAATAACTGCACACCGAACGCGGTCCGGTCGATATCTGAATAAGCTGGCTGCAAGCAATAGCCACCGCACCACACAAACTTGCCTATCCCCGGATCGCTTGACACGGGATAGTGCGCGTGTTTGGAACACTTCGGTCGAGTTTCTCAACTGATTGTACTTAAAGCGCTGCATGGTACGCTGCAGCGGTCGTCTTACATTTCACGTACTTTCAGTCTTTTTGCATCGATTAAAAAACATAACGATATTAATCTGATTGATTCACTATTTTTGATCAAACGAAACAAACTCAACTTTCAACTCAATTGAGAATACACATAATATATATGTCACCGGGATATTGTCAAACCCGTGATATTATAATTTCACTTAGTGAAATTACAATATCACGACTCTTTGTAATCGTGATATTGTAATTTCACTAGTGAAATTACAATATCACGGATTTGACAATATCCCGGTGACATATACAGTGTAAACTCCATTTAACGTCACTCGATATAACGACAAACTCATTAAAACGTCGAAATTACTTAACTCTATAGTTGGATTACCTTGTTGCTCATAAATAACGACACACCCACTCTAAATACGTCATCATTAAGCAATAAACAGTAATTGTTTGTTATTTTGTTGCTTTGTTGTCGGCATCATGCGTACCGAATATTATAAGAAATTCGTTCATTTGTTTGTTGAGATTATCTTTCCTACGTTGAGTTCAGCTGCTTATCGATAAGTTATCATATTCTTAGTTGCCCTGCACAAACTTACAAACTAGGAACATGGCGAGTAAAAGAAAATCTTTGTGTATTGAAGAAAAAGTTTTATTAATACGCGCAATAGAGGCGGGAGAAAAGATAAGTGATGTTGCGCCTAAAAAAGAATGTCAAAATCACAGCAAACAGCGTTCTATCATGCGCTTATTAAACACTGTATGATTGATAAAGTTGATTGAATTTGTTGTAATTTAAAAACAACATAAACAATACCATCTACATTGTCTGTATGGTGGTCAAATACTTGATCTCACATGCTAGCAATATAGACAAAGAATCGCATTGCGATGTCGCTGTTCAACTGGTATTTCCAGTGCTTATCTCACTCTTCCTCTTAAGTTAATCTTGTCTCTGGTTAATCTTTTTTTGATATTTTATATTCATCTGTGAAAGCATGTGGATTTCATACCATATAGCGGTATAATAGTGGCGCTGACAATGCTAATATATTAAGGCCGCTGCATAAGAGGTTAGTTTTGCCGCTGGAATCACTGCTGGAACTTGTGCTGGCTGGCGCGCTGATTGCCGAGATGTAAATGACGTCACCGCTTCGTATATTATAAAAAAAAATATGAACATCTATTTTTTTCAAACTCCTTTTCAGAATGACTAATTAATACGTCACTTGGCAGCAATATTTTCTTCAAAATGTCCTCATAAATTAAATAGATTGTGATATATTATGTGACCGCTCTTTTTGCAAGATTTTGAAACTCTGCAGTCTGCATTGAAATTTCGTACAAATATGGGTAATATAATAAGTATAAACATTGATTTTTCAAAGTTCTTTGACAGTCTCCTTGTGGACCTGCATATAATTGTGAACACTAACCTTCATCGTTTCTTTTTAAGAATACGAAATTGCAAAATGATTACCAAACAATAACACAACATTTTACGAGCTATTATATTCTTGTCATTAAATTTAAAATTTAGTGCATTCGTCTATACGTAGTCAAATGACATTATAGTCCAAGAGCTATCAAACATTTTTGGGTATAGATATTTGTGACAGAGTGAAAATTTGTATAACACTTCTTTTGTAATGTCTGTATAATACGCGCCAGCGATCTAAAAGGTTCGGAAGTTAGTCACAAACAGCGTCGCAAAGGCATACTTTTGAGCCGTTGTAACTCCCATCACCTCAAAGCTACCTGCACGGAACATGCGCTCGTCGGTGATTGGCCGTGATCGCTCGTTGCCTTTGTCACCTGTCGCTTTCCTGCTTTAATGGCTTGTTTACACGTATTAAGTTGTCAAGTAGGTAACTAAATTTTAAGTTAAATTTAACTTAATTTTAAGTAATCGATCGTTTACACGTGTCTAACTTACGCACTCTTTAGTTCACTATTTTCTCCATGGAAGATCAAGAACGTGTTGAAGTTCTAAATTCAATAATTAGATATGGGAGAGAAATTGGATTTCAAGGAGGGATATGCTCGGTGCAGGTACAACTCTGTTTAAAGAATTAGCAGAGGAAGACAAAGGAGTGTATTTCTATTCATTAAGAATGTCAGAAGAATCCTTTAATTATTTATTATCTAAAGTAGAACCGATTATTAAAAAAAAGTATACTGTAATGACATGTGCGTTATCAGCTATTTCTAAGGGCTCCTCAAAACAATACACAACGCAATAAACTTATGTACTTCACTAAAATGTTGCGTTCACACGTCAACTAAATGACAATTTAGTAGAAAGCCACGCCTACAAGAGGTACGGGGATGGTGGTTACTTACTCAAAAAATAGACTCGATTCTATTCTACTTGTTCACTTAACCACTTAATCGTTTACTTACCACTTGTTACTAAAGAGCCTTTAAGTGGTTGTTACGCAAGAATTAAGTTAAAATTAAGTTAAAATTTAGTTAATTACTTGACAACTTAATACGTGTAAACAAGCCTTAAAGTACAGTCGAGTACGCTATTGTCAAGTTGTTATTGCTATTTTAGTTTTGTTGATTTTTTCAACAAACCGTACAAGCGCAAGCCCGCATTCGCATCTAACTTCCGAGACTTTTAGATTCGTGGCCCGTATTATACACAAAAGCGAAGACCTGACTGAAGGGTAGTGGGCCTAGCCATTAAGCTGCAGTGAATGTTTTACTTGGCTACATTTTATTTGCAAAAAAATATTCCTAAATCGAAATTTAGCTTTTATTAAAAATTAAAATATGGCCGTAAATTTTATTAAATTGGCGAATAAAATCGCAATCGAACTATTAGGGTGCAAACATATATACTTCTGTCTTTTTTTACGCCGTAAACACTGGCGTATCCAGGAAGGAAAAACAAGCAAGGGGGACCCGGCTTAAGAAATTTCTAATTTGCCCCCTCCTAGGTCAAAAGCTGGGTACGCCCATGTTAACGTCATAGAAAAAGACAAAGTTTTTGAAACAGAGATACTTTATTCAGATTGAATGCAAGTACATCAACCAATCCTATATCATCGGAGAAATCAGGGAATTACATCGAAGAAAGAGACGCAGATATATTTTCGATACGCTTTGTTGCGTTCACTCACCGCACATTGAGTAGATACGCAATGATAGTTGAGGATAAAATCCATGTGGAATATTCAAATTGAGAAAGTCGCTTTCAGAGATGAGTTAAGACTTAAGGGGCCATTTTTTTCATCCAGAAGCAAATTTAATTTCACTTGATGTAAAACGGTTATATGAGCAAATAGAGTACTGATCTGCAGGGTTTAGCTCAGTGTTTTTTTAACATCTGACAAAAGATCTTTTTTTTAATTAAATCGTTTTAACAAAAGTATATGTAAATAGAATTATTAGTTTTTATTATAGGAATTTCTACTGAGAAATGAAAGCTTACTCCATTAATATCAAATGAATAATTCTTTTCATATACTTTACTTATAATATTCTTTTTGATTTCTCTCAATCAGTTGATATAATTACTTCCCGTTAATTTTTATCTGAAGAACAATTAATTCCGCAACTTTTACTTTTCTAGATTCAGATTTGCTATTGTTTGAAAGTAAGAATTATTTTCTTTTTATACCAGGTAGCGCGGTCACTAAACAGTGTCATATTAATAATAAATAATAATTAATTAAAGTTTATATTATACGGACTGTTCTGCGAATGTATTAAAACATTATCGATTGTACAATAAAAGCGTTTAACTTAATTTTTTTTTGTGTTTTACTTGGTCGTTCTTACACTATAGGATAGTTTCAATATTTTCTACAAAATTTGTCAAAAAAACTGTTTGTAGCAACATCTGATAGAATTTGCTCAAAGCTGTTAGTTCAGAAGCAAATCGGGTCGAATTTGCTGAAAGTTATTAGTTCAGACGCCGGCCCGCAAACGAAATACATTTTGCAGAATTATATCTATCGCACTCGGGTGAAACCGGGCCGGGCCGCTAGTAATCTATACTAATATATAAAGCTGAAGAGTTTGTTTGTTTGGTTGAACGCGCTAATCTCGGAAACTACTGGTTCGAATTGAAAAAATGTTTTTTGTTGGATAGCCCATTTATCGAGGAAGACTATAGGCTATATAGTATCACGCTATGACCAATAGGAGCGAAGCATTAATAAAAAATGTTGCAAAATATAACTCAAAATTTGTCCATCCGACAAAAACTTTTGAACGGTAACTCCGATCATCATGAAATTTGGATACAACATTAATCTCGGTAAACGAAGATGAACGTGCGTACACATGTTCCTCCCTCCATTCGTTCTTTTGCACCCGGGTGAAACCGGGTGGGACCGCTATTATTATATATGTTACGGTTAATACAAGAAAGTAGTTTATTCGCGAATTAACCGGCTAATACCCGAATTAACCAACGTCAAGGATTGGTTAATACGGGTACTTAGCCGATTAATTCGCGAATTAACTACTTTCTTGTATTAACCGTAACATATACATATTATATGGTTCATTCAATACGAATAAATCTGCGGTGTAAATAATAGAATATTCGCATATTGTAATATGTTCGTAACCTCGAGATACGCTGCATGGAAATTATTTATTCTGACCTTGCTCACTGTTCAAGACCCAATCCATGATCAGTGTAATCAATGATCAGTGACAGATTTTGTTAGACGTCTGACAGTCTGAGCTGTGTTGACGCTCACGCATATCACGTTTCTGTTGCCTGATCACAAACTGTTCTCTTACCAGAGCCAGACGAGCTTGAGATTTGCCGATGTAGCGATGACATTGTGGTGTTAGCGCGGCGACGGCTCTCTTCTAAGGCTTCAGTCTCACGCTTAAATTCCCGACAATTGGATATTGTCCATATTTTTAATAATATCAATAAGTAAGGTTATAGTTAATTAAAAATTGACCAGTTATCAAACAAAGCGTGACATCATTTATCTGCAGTCTACGGACAAGCAACAAAAATTATAAGTAGGTAAATGGTCAGTGGGGGATTTAACAGGTGGACTAGAAACTACTATATAAGGGAGATTTTGCCCACTGGGCCTTTTTTCTTAAATCCGACTCTGTACATGGCACTATCAAAGTAGATTCGTTACTAAGCTACTGGAATTTTGACTTTTGAGGCACTATGACGTGTTAACAGCTATGGATACATACTTTAGACGTCAGTTACGAAATTGATGGATTCTGAACTATGCTTTTCTTAATAAGTTAATTTATTTTTTATATTTTAATATGTATTTAGAATTTTCATTTTCAAAATAATTATAAAAATTTAGTAAAAAATCACTTTAACGATATAATCATCACATTTTTTTAATATTAAATTTTACTAGCAATCACAATTATTATAAAATAAATATTATTTCGTAGTCTTACTGCTAAGATATTTTTTTTTTTATAAATACATATGCTTAGCGAATTTGAACAAGTTTCACAAAAATCTGATTTTGCTATTAGAGTGACGGCATAGCATTTGTACTAGTTCACTAGAACCAACCAGTTAATTAAAAGCATACTCTACAAGCCCCAGTGGTCCCCAACTATTTTTCCTGTGAGTCCGTGTCAAAACAATCGAATTTTCGTGGTCCGGAGGACAGGTTTATATAATCAAATGGGCTGTACAAATTGGTTAGAACCAGTTGGCCAGTGCTAGTAAAGTAAGCATCTCGGCTTATAAATTTCATATCTACAAGTGACCACATATAACTTCATTAATTTTTTCAAAAAAATACCGTTCGATCTGCACAATATTAAATGATTTCGAAGACTATGCGATTAAAAACTATTGTAAATCGCAGCCCCGGATCTAGGGGAGAGACAAACCGGGGCACCCGCCCCGGGTGGCAGTTTCAGGGGGAGCCAAAATTGTTTAATATGCGGTAATAGATAATAAATAGTGCAAAATTAAAGTGTTCTTATTGTTCCATTCACGAAAAATGACAACCATTATATATTTATGAGTTTTTTTTAAGTAGCTTATCTCAAACGCTGGAAAGAATTAGGGGCGCCATTATCAAGTTTCTGCCCCAGTTCGAAAACATCGTAGATCCGGAGCTGGTAAATCGTCAAAAACTGTTCCAAAGGTGACTTTATCTGTGCAGATAAAACCACAGTAGGAAAAGTTTTTAAAGATATGACTATTGTAATAATTAAAGTTGTATTAATATGTATATTTTCTCATCAGCGAAAATAGTTTATCATAAACAAGCGACGGTGCATCATTTGCCCACAAGAAGTCGACGTGATTAAATTTCTTAAAAGCTATCTCGAATTTTCCAATCCTCTTCGTAAGTTTGTTGTAAAGAATTGTTACATCCTGCAAAATAAAATAAATATATCAAGAAACAGTTCCGGATTAATCATTAGGCAGGGTAGTCAACTGCCTAGAGGCCCCGCATCGACTAGGGGGCCGTGCACGCACCAAGAAAAAAAACTTTTCATTGAACGAAAATTTTATTTGAAAATTTGTATGAAATTTCCCAACAACAATATTATTTTCTTTCGTTGTTTATTGTAATTTATTGCATTTAACAAGATTTTAAAATAACTGCATCACGTCTCATTTCTCTTTCCTGACCCATTAAAAAACCTGGATCATCAATTATCTATAAGCTATTCATTAAGACCATTTTAATAAAGCTAACGAGTCAGGTAAAGCGATGCTGCAGCATCTAGTCAAAGTAATCATGTTGTTACAATATCACATAAGACATTGAAGTAACAGGATGCCTGGAGCCGATCATCTGGAAGTTACTCACATCCCTTCATCACCTTGAAAAGACCTGATTGCATTGCCAAAGGACCCGGACAGGGTTAATCCGGCCCTGTCAAGAAAGGAAATTGTATCTAATTATATATAAAACTTCATAATAGAGAGTGTTTTAATTTCTACAATTCGTCAACTAGAAGTTCCAATTTTTGACACCTCATTGCCAGATTTCTTCTAAATGTAAAATATGCTTGCAAAACTAAATTGACAGTTTTTTCTAATGCAGTGCAAACTCTAGTAAAAATTTTGAAATATTATGTTAAAATATATTTATTTCTTACTGTTACTGTTATCATGGCCGTTCATAAATTGTTTTATTAATTTATTATTATTATTTATTTATTTTTAAGGTTCCGTATATTCAGATTAGAGCAATCACACGTTTGAAAGACGAACTCAAATGTCAAAAATGTTAAGAAATATAAATAATTTACTGAGCGTGTTTTTGTTCTTACACAAAATCATAGAAACTGCCGTATATATTAATTTTATCAATTATTATAATAAACACGTAAATAATATTACATCACAAGGGCTTCCAATGTTTAAAATTTATTCCCTACTCTGTGTTCTTATTACATATTCTTCCAGTTTATGCAGTGACATCTAAATTTTTATAAATATATCATTATACTAGAATGATATTTACATTTCTACCAGTTTTTTTGGCAGAATTATGTAATTTAAGTGTTACAATTTTTAAAAATTGATATGTCCACGCTTCTTTAGACGCAAATTTAAATTTAAAATACTGTTCTTCCCACAAATTCTTTAAACACTGTTAAATACGAAAATTAATTGATATTGCTCGATTTTGTGGCGTTCATATTAAGCGACAAATGAACAAAAAAACAGTAAAAATATGCCGGACGGTTACCGAATTTCACAAACTCAGTAACGACGTTCTCTTCTCGGTCGTACATTTTTTTATATATACATAAGACAAATGCGCGCAATGTTTTCGGAATGGATGTCAAAAATTTTTTGTAGTGCTTTTTGTTAATCTGAAATTTTAGTTTTACAGTAATTTTTTTAAATGTGTCAACGGTTTATATTGAAAAAAAATTAAAATGACGTCTAGTCCCGACCGATGTCGGAAACTATGTCCCCTAATAATCGACGCCATAGAAAATCTGCAGGAGCAGAATGGCTCTTCGTCGAAAGCAATTGGGAAGTTCATATCATCGGAATTTAGGCTTTCCGAAGACAGTTTAACGGGCCCTTTGAACACTGCGTTACGTCGCGGAGTGGCATTCGGAGTTCTGAAGGAAAACAATGGAAAATTTAAGCTAAATGAGCTTGCCGAGAAACTTCGTTCGAACAGGATGTGCCTCCGGGGTAGACGCCGTTCAAGAAGTAGACGTCGAAGTCGTCGCCGTAGGCGCAGTTATAGCAGCAGACGTTATCGCCGCTATCGCCGCTACTACAAACGCTACCGTCGCTACCGTTGCCGTCGCCGTTAGAAAAAACGATTTTCAGAAGATTTTTTTAAAATATTCTGTTGTTTTTGTTATTGATCCACTTCCTTAATAAAATTCTTACGTCTATTAATGTTTGCTTTTAATTTTTTGTGTATTTTAATAACCTGACATTTCTTGGTTCATCTGCTTTAAGGAGGTTGATCCGTTACAGTCCCAATCAAAAGTAAGTCGATTTCTAAATGGGAACTTTTCCATAATAAATTTTTACAAAAGGTTATAAATCGATGATACCAATAAATTATTATGTCATAAAGGCATAAATAAATATTTTTTTTTAATATTAATTATTTCTAACTTTTGAATTTTTTGTACAAAGTTAGGTTAAAAAAAATAAATTTATGTAAATATTTGTATTTTACATATTTTTTGCAGTAAATAATTAAAAAAAAAGAAATTAAAAGTAATAAAAATTAAAATTAAATCATTAAAAAGTTGAAAATTCAGTTAAAATTGTCAAGAATAAAAGTCCATAATCGAAAAGTGCTAAAGTTTAATAATTTTTTTTATTGATTAAAAGTCTCCTAATTAAATTGGAAAAAATATTAAAATATGCGTAAGACATCGATGCTTTACATAGTTAGTTTTCGGAACTGCTGACATTATTTGGTTATTTGCAAAAAATTAAAATGAACAGTTTGCATGTTAGGTTGACATAATATTTTCCATAAGACTACATGTAAAAGTTTTTTTTAATTTTTAACTTTATAAATCTCCTAATGATTTTGGATTTTTTACAGAAAATTTTGTCATAAAAAAATCTATTAAAAAAGCTATATTTCAGATTTTTTTCATTATCTTCGTAAAACAGCTCAACCTCTTTAAAACGAGAAAATAAGAAATGTTACGTTGTTCCGGAAGCGGTTTTTTTGACGTTCATGTCTTCAAATGCGAATAGGATGATATTTCTGCCAATAAATGTGATTATTGATTGGTAAATATTGTATTTTCGTTAGTAAAAAATGTGTATATTTGAAAAAAAAAAATTTAAGGTCAAATGAGACAATGATGAAAACGCTGGCGCTTCCTGGACAAAAATGATACAGGCTGCAAAACTGAAAACTTATCTGGTAAAATAATGTAGCACAGTAGCAGTTATCGTATGACGGGGTTCATTTTTCTTTCAAAAATGCACAATTTCTGATGTTATAATTTGTGTGTTTATTAATTAAAATGATTGTCTAATAAAAAATTTAAAAAAACCTCCCGTCGTAAATTAAACATATGTTTTGATTTATCAGTTATTATTTTTTAAAAATTATTTTTTAAATGTAATCGTCAGTTGAATGTTTTTAAATAATTAATTTTCCCCTACGCATCAAAGGTAGGCAAGGGGACGAGCGCCCTGGTCTGCTCCCCCGTAGCTACTCCCTAGCATTACCATACCATATTTTCATTTAAATTATTATTTTTAATTTATTATGGACTGTTCCAAAATAACAAATTGCTGTTGACGATATTAATAAATCCAGGTAATTTTTTATATTTGCAATTGGCCCCCCGCGTAGTTACATACCAACCACGAACTCTGTAACTAGAACACCAAGCTCTAACGTAGCGATGGACCGATATCTGTCGCATGAACCAATGTCAGCTACTGGGTAACGCACATGGCTTACATGTGTGTGGTGTCTGTGAAGTTAAACAACTTTGGTAACCATAGCGAAAACAGGTGGAAAGAACCGGAGTTCCCACGCCATCTCGCGTACGCCAGAAAACGGTCCGTCTCGAAACCATATATTTAATAACTTCTATATTGCTAGTGGGCGTAAGTGGCCGATAAAGTGAGACAGCAAATTACTGTTTTCTTTCTTTTTACTTGACCCGTTGTGCGCAAGTGTCGGGTCTATTGTCGGGCAATCAGTAAGTGGAATAGAGCAAGCCACAGCTTAGTTCCATGTGCAAACTGACGCGCATCCATTCACGGACATGCGCATGAGACTCAGAATATAATAAGTGAGACAGTGTCTGTACCGTAGTATTTAAGTCTTTCTCCTGATCTTTGCTACAAACTTTGCGATACTAACCTTGATGCTAGCCAGCCAATCGTTATCGGCGTAGTGCAACGAGATCGGCACCATTATTTTACTGACATCGTATTGTGGAGGCGTCTTCGTGCCGTAACGCTTTTTATTGCCGTCGGCACCGAAGTCGTAACGCTGAAATTTCCCGCCGGCAGCTATCTCTTGCGCATAATGGATTACAGTCCGCGTCGATGTTCCGGCCGGCGTGTGGCCCAATATTACAGGCAATAAAGTCTGTAACAACAATGTCTATACTAAACAAAATAACGTCCCGTGAGTATTGACTCGAAATAAAAAGCAGTTTTGACTTTTGAGATTTGGTGCAGTTAATTCGTCATTTAACCGTCGATTTTTCTGAGTTAGTTGTTTTTTTGATGTGTGATATATGTATAACCTATAGTCAATAGTGTATACTCCACAGGGTATACAGTGTTGTTCACTATTATAATTAAAGTGTGCATGAGATCGGATACCTATAGTGTATACTCCACAGGGTATACAGTGTTGTTTACTATTATAATTAAAGTGTGCTTTCATCTGTGCATTAAGCACGCGTATATTTGGTGTGTTTGAAGCGCCAGTAAATGTAAAATCTTCTCTCTTGATAGATTAAATTATGTTTCACATCTGCCAGGCGTCCCGCGACGCCTCACATTTTTTTTTTTATTTTAGAGGGTCAGTGGTGAATTTAAAACTGTGTTTTAGGGACGAAGAATGTCCTCATTCGGTTGCCATACTGACAAGAAGGCTGTAATACTTTTTTCTCTATCTCTCTAACAGTGGATCCAACAAAAATTTTATAGACAGATATTTTGTGGACAATGAAATTTTCTACAACTTTTATTAACAACTTTTTAATGTAGCGTTCATAATAGAAAAGTTTTTAAAAATTAAAAATATCAGTTATCACTTACTTGTAAGTGATAGCAATATTTGGGCATAGAAACAGAATAAAGGAATTATGCTTTTAATTACTTACCATATTGAATTGGATTTTATCAAATCCAGTCAGTATAAAAACCGTATCTTCGCAAATTTTACTTTCCTCCGTTGTTAATTCGCAGCCATATTTTGAAAGCCATTTTAAAATTACATTTTGTGGAAGAAATTGGTTCAAACCAATTACACGTGCCAGCCACTGAAACCACAAGAAAACTGATTTAAATAAGATGTAGATAGGACGTCCACGACCAAAGAGGAAGTTGGAACTTCGGGACCTGAAAGAATCCTGGGATTTGTCCCGAAGTTCCGAAAATAACAAATATGTATTATACATTTTTGTTGAATTGAGATTTTAACGAATTTTACAAATTTAAAAAGGTAGAAAACTTATTACATACAAAAATTAAAATATAATATTTACTATTAAATATCGTATTTGGTTTAAAAAAAAAGAATAAAACTGATTTTTGTCTGTTATTCTCCGAACACGAACAACAGTCGATTATTATTATTTATGACGATGAGAGGGGATTCCCAGAATTACAAAATAGCAGAGCAGTCAGAGCATGGCGTTACGAACTACGACCTAGTACGCATGAGAGCAAGCGCGTCGTCCAGTTTTGAAATTTCGGGACACGGAAGTCTCAAAAATCCCGATCACATATATTAAATTACGATACGCCACCGTAGATATTATATTTATACTAGCAGTCCCGCTCGGTTTCACCCGAGTGCAAAAGAACGAATGGGGAAGAGAGGGACATGAGTACGCACATTCATCTTAGTTTATCGAGATGAATTATATCAAATGAGCTATTAATTAGATTTATTTAATTTTAATTAATCGTAAGTAAAAAAAATTAAAAACATATTCGCCCAACGTGGGGTTCGAACCTACGACCCTGATATTAAGAGTCGCATGCTCTACCAACTGAACTAGCCGGGCTTGTGAATGTACGACGTTAATATTGGAATATTTAGTTAGGGCATTTCACCTGAATAGACGCTAATTTTGATGTACATTTTGCAACATTTTTCATTGATGCTCTGCTTCTATTGGTCGTAGCGTGATATTATATAGCCTTCCTCGATAAATGGACTATCCAACAACAAAAAATTTTCAATTCGAACCAGTAGTTCCTGAGATTAGCGCGTTCGACCAAACAAACAAAAAAACCCTTCAGCTTTATATATTAGTATAAGTATTTTTTTGTAATTTACATTTTAGAACACCCCAACCTTGAAGGCTGTTTAAATATTTTATTCTATTCAAAGTTCATATTAATGAGTAATTAAACAATTAATCAATGCGTCACTTGCAAGTCATAATAATAACATATATCTGTGACGGATGTCTAGTTTTTTTTATTGAATAATAAAATATTTGGTGTACAGTTGATATAAATAAATTATTATGAATCACATTAAAAATTTCACTGAGCAAAATGCTTATTAGCATAAATTACATAGTCATAATGTTATGAGTGATAAAATTAATAATTAAATAGAAAATAGTACATTGTTAAATTATAATCAGGGATTGGCTTTCAATAACAAAACGAAAAAATAATACTAGTTGATATAGTTATTATTATTATACTGATCAATAGGTGAAAACCCAATAGGAGATTACGTTAGTATACCTACCTATGAAAAAAGAGGTATGCCTTGCGAAATGTGTGGTAGAAGCTTTTTTTTTGTATTTGTGTATTATTGGTGCCAACACTTTTTTCGAAATATCTCAGAAACGGTTCCACTATGTCATGTTTTGGAGAGGAATACATTTTCTTCAATTTTAATTTCTACAATGTTCTTGTAGTACGATTATTAAACGCGGTACAGCCTGAAACCTTTATTTTTAGAAGGTTTTTGACTCTACCTACGCATTAACTAATATAGATTCGAGCGAACGAGAGAATCGAAGATACCTGAATTGAGCAGGACGGGGCAATTAATGATAAGATTAGATTACCTACCTCAGCGTCATTAGCCCATGGAGCTAACAATCTTATGGGACTCTTCACGTTTGTCATCGTCGCAACAGGTGCAAGAGCAAACATTGCTCTAATCTTTCGGTTATATTCGGGTCTGGCCGACATCAGTGCAAAGAACATGGTCGTTCCCATTGAATGCCCGATGTACAGTATACTCCCACACTGACCCGTCACGTTGGCAATATGGTCGATAGTTGCCGGAAGATCGTATTCAGCCATCTCATCCCAGCTGAAGTCCCAGAATTCAGCATCATCCGAAGTGTAATTGACGTGAGCTCGGGAATACGTATTTCCTCTTACATTGCCAAGCCACACGTCATAACCCAAATTTGATAGGAGGAAAGCTGGAACATTCAAAGACTATTTTTAGAGTCGCTTTTTCCGACAATGGCACGTACACTCAACAAGATTTTGCAGAACCTAAACAAGTCATTGAGATTAATCATATATTTATTAATTAACTATATGAATCATTGCCTATCTACTCAATGTGCGGTGAGTGAACGCAACAAAGCGTATCTAAAATATATCTGCGCCTCTTTCTTCGATGTAATTCCCTGATTTCTCCGATGATAGGATTGGTTGATGTACTTGCATTCAATCTGAATAAAGTATCTCTGTTTCAAAAACTTTGTCTTTTTCTATGACGTTAAGATGGGCGTACCCAGCTTTTGGCCCAGGAGGGAGCAAATTAGAAATTTCTTAAGCCGAGTCCCCCGTGCTTGGTTTGCCCTTCTGGATAACGCAGTGCTTACGGCTTACAAAAAAAGACAGAAGTATATGTTTGCACCCTAATAGTTCGATTGCGATTTTATTCCTATGCTCAGTATAGAATAAAAGTATATGAGACTAATGAATGCAAATTATAGACGCTCGATAACAGAGGAGTTTTCTGTATAGACTAAGATACAACATGATATTTTCTTGTAGCATCAATAAACAGTACCTCTAATGAAAAATCCCATATTTTTTGTCTATAACAACAGTATCCCTGATGTAATTTGCTAATCTACTCTAAAATATAATCTATGAAACTAATAGACTAAGACAAGAATACAATATCCGACAAGAAAAACTCATCTTTAATTATCATTGTTAAACTTTTTCAATTGTCATTTATATATGCGTTCATGTAATTGGCTTTCAATTCAGTAATATAATGGCGTAACAAATTTGTCTTCTTCGATATTGATACTTAATTTTTACAAGGTTACACGTATTCTGGGTTCATCTTAGAAGAAACGCAATTGCCATTATTCATAAATAAATGCAATACCTAATACATTTTATTGAATAACAGCGTGAAAATTACAATTTCCGGTTTTTGGTGTAACTAACAATACCGTGCATTTTTCTTTTTCGGATATGTGTTAATATTGGAATGTTATCGATTTGAAAGCTTGTATCATAGAAAGGACGCATGTAATAAAAAAAAAATGTATAATCTGTTAATAGAAATTTTAATTGTCCGAAAATATATTTAAACTAATCAATTACTTTGCTCGTATTGAGCAGAACATATCTTAAGGCCGCTGTACACGAGGCTGGTTTTGCCGCTAGGTTTAACTGCTAGTTTTCAAGCGCTTGTTTTTGCGATGGTTTTCATGCGATAGCTTACACGATGCATGTATTGAAGTCTGCTTTGCACATGGATTTGGTGCGGGCACAGTGTTAGAATGTTAACAAAAGTGGATGTTTATTGGCTCTGAACAGAACACACACTATGGCACAGTGCTTGTTTGTGGGCGTGACAAGTAACTGTTACCTGATTGGTTATTGTTCAAAATAAGAAAATGAAGAAGCAAGAAAAATAGCCCCGATTATAATTTTAATATACATCTTGTGAGCTCGTTATTTCCATCTTCGTAACCTGCACGGCAGCCAGCCCAAGTTCTGGCAGTGTTTCTAGCGGCAAAACTAGCCTCGTATTCAGCGGCCTTTATATGTTGCATTGATACCTAGAGATTTTTCTTCGCCCGTTATAACCCAATCTGCTGAGCTAGCAAGGAGTCCATGTTGAACGTATACAGGCTGTCTTCTTGTAATGTTCGTTGGTTTTTTACTGTATGGAATGCGATGGACTGTCAACAAATAACCATCCTGAGTTTCGATTGTGTGAGATTCTGATGGATAACCATGACGGGCTATTATTTGGGGCTGCAATGTTGAGAAGAAAATAATACAGAATAAGTACCCTCTTATTAATGAATGCTAAAATATTAAAAATACCATGATAGTAAAGACTAACAAGAAAATAGCCAATAAATACACAGATGAAATATATATTCATATATTTTTTAAAACGTTCGACGTTTCGTGGATATCTTTGTCCACATCATCAGGAATCTAAAATTTATAATACAAAAAATTTTACAAGTCAAGAAAAATAACTTTTATTGACATAACAATAATAGATACTTACGATTGGTTTTTTCAAAAATTAAAAATACCAAAACATAGTTTTTTTAGGCACAGTGCTAGCAAAAAGTACGTCACAACTATCTACCTTTAATTTCTGAATTATCGATGCATAAACCCGAAAAAAAATCATGAATATAATTTTTGGTTAGTAGGTACTGTAGGAAATTTAACGACA
Source organism: Xanthostigma xanthostigma (assembly GCA_963575645.1). Taxonomy (NCBI): domain Eukaryota; kingdom Metazoa; phylum Arthropoda; class Insecta; order Raphidioptera; family Raphidiidae; genus Xanthostigma; species Xanthostigma xanthostigma. Next base: position 8,677,318 of record OY754469.1, on the reverse strand, counting down.
TTCTCAAACTTTATTTATTTCAATAACCGATTGTGTACACGTTTTATTAAAATCTGATCACTTTTTTATAAAAATATCGTATATTAGATAATATTACTTCATTAGATTTGGTGTCATAAACAGGTCATTTTTAAAATGTAAATATAGCGGTTCGAAATAGGTGGATTTCCCACAATTCCTACTTTCAATGAAAATCTTAAAGGATACTCAAAAACAAAAAAAAAATGAGAAGGATGAGGGTGATTAACCGTTTTAATGTAAAATATATTGTAGAATCGCGTAATACCGTACTGCATAAAAAAATTGCAGTGTTGGCATAAAATTCACAATTTTTACCAAGATAGAATGCAAATGCATCAGGAAAGACAAGAATTTTTGTCTGGCACCTGGGTTTACATTATAAGCAGAGAATTCAATAAAAAAATTCTGTGAACCTCTTTCTAGCCCGGCTATTGTCAATTTATTTTTATACAATGAGTACAAGGTTAGCTTGTTTTATGTAAAATGCTAAATTGTATACTAATAATGTAAAATATTTTTGAAATCATAACTATCACTTTCCTGTTCAAAAAATATCTTTTTTCTCGCTCAAGAAAGTAAAAATAGTTCGTTATACAATCAACAACGATAATGATCCAATTAAAAAAAGTTTAGAACACCACGAACATCGGTAATTTGACATAATTTGTTATAATAGGGTATTGTCAAATATTGTTAATTGTGAATCGTCAAGGACGAAGTATTTGGCACAAATAATTAATTAATTAGTTCTCGTGAACTGTTATAGTTCTTTTTTGAGCACTGCCATCTTCAGCCTAACAGTATCCAGACCAGCCTACTGAGCCTAACGGTATCAACCCAATCGCGCCGGACTCTATCTCAAGGGACTCTAATAAAAGTATTTCATTATTAGAGCTGTAACAAACCGTATATATATTCGTTACTGAGTAACGGGTACATCGTCTGACTCGAAGTAACGAATCGTTACTTACAAATTCATTTCGTTACTCGTATCTTTCGCATCCATGTCAGTTCGACTCATTTGATGCGGTTATACGTTATACCGTATCACGTATCCGACGCGCTTCAATGCGAAGCTACATGCTTATGTTCTCTGATGCTTATTGCTTGATGCTGTTAAGTACACGATTGTATGTCGTATGAAAAGTAACGAGTAACGTAACGCTACGAAACTAACGGGTACTGGTTCTTTAAGTAACGAATACATACGGGTACGCAATTTCTCGTTACTTTTACAGCTCTATTCATTATATCAAAATATCAGTGCTTACAAAAATGTTGGTAGACTAATGTTCTAAGCACATCTTTAAACACTCTAAATGCAGTCATTTACTGACCTACCTCTGAAGTGCAAATAATAAATGTTGCCCAGGAATGACAGCGAAAACCGTTTGAAAATCGGTTGATTAATTCCTGACTCCATTGCATTTTTGTAATGTAGGGAATTGACTTACCGTTGTCAGATGTGCTTCTACAGGAACAACATTTTCACTTTGGCCGGTCTGTGCGTAAATTAAAACAATTAATGCAAGTGCAATTACTGTAAAATATCCACTCTGGCCAGTCATGGTTTGCGATGACTGGTGACTTGCGTTTGCTTCAAGCGATAACAATTACTGACCGCACTTTTCAACCGGCATTATTATCTTATATTATGTACCAAGTGTGGATGTAGATATATTTACCATTTATGTACAGTGTACACCCAAACAATCTTTGTACACTGTATATAGTCAAGAAACTACACGATGGAAAATTACTTTGAAACAGTACTTAATACTAAGATGAAGGAAGGTTTTGGTTGAGGATCATAAAATAAGCCTTACCAGTGTTTCGCTAGTGGCCACTAGCGAAACACTGGTAAAGCTTATTTTATGATCCTCAACCAAAACCTTCCTTCATCTTAATATTCTATTGGATCAACACTACTTTAACCGAAGTACTTAATACCCTACCCAGGGGCGGACTTACATGAAGGCAAAACAAGCGGTCGCCTGCTCTGTATTCGCCGGAGATATTGCATAAAAGTAAGCTTGCAAAATTGAAAAATGAAAAAAAAATATTAAAAAAAATTTGTATTAAAAAAAATTTTAAATTCAAATCTTTCATTTAAGGAACTAAATTTCACTCCGTACTTGTTCGCAGAGAGGTTTGCACAGAGCTTAAATTATGTAGTCCAGTCGACTTTTGTACAGTCCAAGCTTGGCCTATAAATTAACCATATATTTAATAATTTACTGTATGAATCATTGTCTATCTACTCAATGTGCGGTGAGTGAAAGCAACAAAGCGTATCGAAAATACATCTGTGTCTCTTTTTTCGATGTAATTCCCTGATTTCTCCGATGATAGAATTGGTTTATGTACTTGCATTCAATCTGAATAAAGTTATCTCTGTTATAAAAACTGTCGATTTCTATGACGTTAACATGGGCGTGGCCAGCTTTAGGCACAGGAGGGGGCAAATTTTTTTTTTTAAGCCGGGTCCCCCGTTCTTGTTTTGCTCTCCTGGATACGGGCTTAAAAAAAGACAGAAGATTATGTTTGCACCCTAATGGTTCGATTGCGATTTTATTCCTATGCTCAAAGTATATGAAATTAACATTCGCTGTTGATTTCCACCTTGCAGATTACAGTTTATGCGGTCATTTATCTACTTACATTGTAATAATACTGATTGTATTATATTCTCATTCATTTATAGAGGACATCGAGTGTGAATCGTTGATTGAATATTAGTCATGAGTCAAGCAATTGATTGACTTGATACAAAGTGTAAAACGCCAGACCGTGATTTCCTCTACAGATAAAAAACTATGCTTTATAAGTAATTAAAATGCGCCAACCCACGTGGGGTTATAAATTATTAATCGGCTTCTGTATCGCTTTTGAACCACCCTCGCTTTGAACGTGGTCTCGCCCCGGCATCTTCCAGTGTAAATAATTGTTTTTATACTGCAGGCAGGATTTATAAAACTATCTCGAGTCTTTACTGTTTTATGCAAAAAAAAAGTTCAAATGAAACATGGATCCGCTTTTCATTAGTTCTTTTTTTTTGGTAAATAATCTTTGGTAATTTTTGGTTTGATATAACAGACTACTTATTTTCAAGAGAGAATTAATTTGAAAAAAATATTAATTAATAATTAATTCTAAAAACGATTGAATCATGTATTGTCTTCGGAAATACATGCGAATACAAAATTTGAACTTAATCGGTCAACGGAAAGCTGGTCAAATTTTATAATTAAATTTGAATTTAGACTTTGTTTCGAACTTACGAAAGTCACTGAAAAAAATAATTTTTAAATAGATACCACCAATATTTTGTTAAAATATTTTTTATTGTAACATATAGAAAATAAATAAGTTAAGTAAATATATAATTGGTTTGTATAATATATAATATTATATTTTATCCATTTTTCATTACATCAAGCACTTTCTTGTACACCAAATCGTATGCATCGATCGCCCATAAAAAGTCCATATGGTTGAACATGGGATGCTTTATTTTATATTCTTCAATCAAATTTGGCAGTTTTCGTGAAAGTATGTGCACATCCTGCGAAATCAAAACAATATGTTTTCGCAAAAATGTTATTGCCATAAATGATAATAAGATGCTACGGTCGCCATTTTTGATAATGTCGTCATAAAAAGTTAATGTTAATTTAAAGAAAGCCGCACATAAATGGATAAATATTGGGCGTGTTTGGCCGAAGTAAGTACTTATTAAATTTAGTAAGTCACTCACTATACTTACAAAATTTTCGGCCGGAACACAAAATAAGTGCTAACGCAGTAAGCATGGCTTAATATAAGACGCCATTTTGCTTATTGTTGATGTAAACAAAACAGAAAGGAACAGACCTGTCATTTATCCATTTGCAACTATTTACATGAATTAAATTATATTGATAAATTTAGTACTGTCAATTATATTCAGTCTATGCGGTTATGTACGGGATATAACGTAAACCAGTGTTTTGAGTTATGTCAAGCCAGTAAGTCTGTCCTGGCCGAAAAGCGTTATAGTCAGCTTGTAAGATTTTAATTTTTTATGCTAACTGGCTTACTAAGTTTAGTAAGTACTTACTTCGGCCAAACACGCCCATTTACTTTTTTACGAATTGCTACTTTGACAGTTAAGAAATTATAAGCCTCCAGTTTCTAATAGTAACAAAATTGATAGCTTTATAATAAATATTTTAAAGCAATATAATTACCAAAACCGATGCTAACCAATCATTAGCTCCGTAAAAAAGCGTCACTGGAGCAGCTATTTTCGTGAGATTGTATGCCGGAGGTTTTGACTGCTTGTAGGTTTTCTTATTTAACTGATATCCGAAATCAAACTTTTGAAACCTACCTTAAAATAGAAACATTGGTAAATAAATTATGGTGTTTCATTGATCATAATATAAAGAGAAATATTAATAAATAGTATATTGTGCGACTAGTGAGAGAAGGAGAAGATTCCATGAGCGTGAAATTTGCCGCACGAGCGTAGCGAGTGCGGTAACACGCGTGTGGAATATTCTCCTTCGATCAATGGTCGCACATAATACTTTATTCAACTAGCACGGCTAATATGTAATCGGGGCCTTGATAAAAGAGGGAAAAATAATAAATCACTTCATTGATTGACGTACCCACCGCCCTCGATGCACACAAAATGGTCCTGACTTTCGCTGAATTGCGATGCTGTTTTCATATATACAAATCGCTACCGCATTCCTATTGGTCCAGAAACTATGCAGTCATAATTCATTACCGTACAGTTTCGGCTCGCTACCGTGTTCCTATTGGTCCAGAAACTATGCAGTAATACATTATCGTACAGTTTCGGCTCATTATTAGCACTCTACGCGTCATCATGAAGTAATTTATTATTTCTCCCGAATTTAGCAGGGCTCCGAAATTATATATTACTCACGCGTGTTGAATAAAAAATATTATTGATCATCAATTGTTGAATAGCTGAAGTTATAAGGTATTTTAACAATTAAAAATATTTACCAGCTGTTCCACATTGAACATAGTGAAGTATTTGTCTGGTAGCTGCCCCAGCCGGTAAATTACTCGTGATTACGGGAATCATTGACTGAAATAAAAAATAGCTTAAAAAGTTACATCAATCGTAGGAAGTTTTTGTATTCGCGGTTTGAACCTCCAAAACACCCCTACGGCCTTGATTGTATGCTCCATTCTCGGACATGCGCATAACATTTGAGGTCTAAAGGTATGTCTGCACCGTTGGATCGTCATCCTATCCAGACCCCTACTTGCGACATAGGAGTATTAAGTATATCATGTATATTCCAAACCTGTTACCTGATTCAATTGTTTTGTGTCAAATCCGGCAAGGAAAAACACGGCGTTTGCGCAGAGTGGTTGAGTTGGCGCTTGGTCTTGGCAGAACCGTTTTCCAAAAGACGTCACAAATTGTGTATGTGGAAGAAACTCGAACATTCGCATGCGATTTACCATTCGCTGAGAGAATATAAAAGATAAATAATAATCAATATCTGCAACTATAGCGTTAATTTGAGACTTATTATTAGTGGCTTACGGTAATTGGTTTTTCAAACTTCATCAGCAATCTATAAACAGGACTTTGGGCGTGTGACATGAAAGCAACTGGAGATAGCGCCGACATTGTTCTGATCTTGTTGTTATATTCGGGTCGTTCAGAGCACATAACGAAAAACGATGTCGTTCCCTGAGAATGGCCAACGTAATGAAGTTTTTCGTGTCCGGTTTTGTTCAGTGCATAATCGATTGACGCCGGCAAATCAAATATCCCAATCTCGTGCCAACTAGAAAAATTCCAAGTGATTAAGATTCAGGGAGTTTACAATCAGTGGCGGATTTACCAGCAGGCTAAGTAGGCTTAAGTCTAGGGCGGCAGATTTTAGAGGCGGCAAATAAAGATTATTTAATTACGTTTACCAAACGTACATTATTGTGTAAGTAGCATATTAACCCGCCTTATTTGTCGTACATGATTAAGCTTTGATTAGCTCCGAAATATACCCAAAAACTATTTTTTATGCAATTTCAACCAAATTGTTGGATTGTTAAAATAATCTAGGAACTGACAATTGTAGAGGGAAGGGCGGCAAGAATTTAAAAGCCTATAAAAGCCTCATAAATGTGTAAATCCACCACTGTTTACAATAATGAAGACATTGGGAGAAAAAAAAGGAACAAACCACAAAGATGACGTTACATTTTTTATTGTAACTGTTTCAATGTTCCCGAAAAAGGACGCCATTAATAATGATAATAATAATAATTCTCTTTACTTAAAATTCCCATGGAAATGGCAAATCATGAAGGTTGTAATTTCGTGCTGTGCTGGGGACCACGGATTCTTATCCAGCTGTGGATAAGGATCCGTAGTCTTTATTAGGACGTAATTCTTCAAAACGTTTAAAAAGTGGCTTTTATTTTGTACCTTCGAAGATAAAGGTTTGTCATCGATAAATGAAAAAATCACCTGAAATCCCAGAATTGACGATCTCTGTCGGGATTGTATTTGACATGTTTCCTGGAATGTGTCGTGCCTCTGGCGTTTCCCATCCAGACGTCGTACCCATTATCGGCCAACAGATACCCCAATCCTTTGCCCGGTCCTTGATTGATCCAATCAACGGAACTGCACAACAAACCGATCATCAAAAAGACTACCGGTTTGCTGTTACTCGCTGTTGTTGTTTCATTTTTGCCGTGGGGTATTCGATGCACGTTTAGTAAATAACCGTCGTCAGTTTTTATGCTATGCGTTTCTACTGGATATCCGTATTTCACAATCAAATCGGTCTACAATTTAAAAATGGCGATTTTTACTACTACAGGATGTACATAATTGAAAAACACCAATAAACGGCATTTATGGGAGAATGGTTCCTAAACGATCACAGAGAGTTTAAACAAAGATTTTTTTTAAGTTCCTTTTTAATCTATACGCTAGGAAAGTATCTTTTGCGCCCTTTCGTGTTTTTTTTTTAAATTCTGGTTCAGTCAAAACCTTAGTGTCATGTTATACGATGCAGTTTAATAAGGATTAATTGTTGAATAAAATGAGTAAAAAGCTATAAAATCGGAAGTGCTTTGTTGTTGATTGTAAAGATACACCAAGAGTAAACATCCAGAATTACAATTCCACTGTTTTCCTGTTTTTTTCTTATGAATTAGAGAGGAAAAAAATTGGACTGCAGCAATACGTCATCAAGGGTAATTACATTTTATTTTACGTCTGCAATAATTATTATTTAATTAATTAATATAATTATTACATGAAAAATATTATAATTGTTATTTTTTGTTAACAAAAGAAAGATTAAAAAAATTTTGAAATAAAAAATGTATATCATTTATGTAGTTTTTTGACTGACATTGTGCGTAAATATTTTTTTTATAATTAGGAATACTTAACGCTGGTGTGTAAGTTTTGAGTGAACCAGATTTTAAAAAATCAAACACGAGATGGCGCAAAGATCGCATGTCAAATATACTTTTCAGGCGTATATATAAATACGGAAGGTAAAAAGAGTGTGTTAATTCGCACATATTTATTAATAATGAGTAATAATGATGCGTTTAACGTCCGTTTCTCGACTTTATATCATAACAGACGCTATTCGCGCCATTACTATTTTTAATCTAGCATACTTCTCGTTTTTTTCTATACTTTTAAACTTCACTTTCATTAATGGCAATAGACGAATGAAGGAATTCTTGGACACTAGGATAAGGTAGGCAATCTATGAGCATAGGAGTTTGACAGGTAATCGGCCATGGCCAAGGAACCATCTCGATATTTATCTGGAATTATTGACGGAAACCATTGAAAACCTCAACAAGATGACCGGTACAGGAATTACCGTTTCTCGGAGAAAAGCAACAGGAAAAAGTCCCAGCCACATCGGCCCCCGCCGGGATTCTAACCCAGTACCTCCAGAATGCGAGTCTAGTGCTCTCACCACTACGCCACACCGCTCGGTTACACATATTTATTATAAAATTCAATAATAACAGTTTATACACATTAGGCGAATTAACCTATGATGATCTCGAATAAAAAATAGAGAAATTATAAACTCACCACACTCAAACCAATATCTGGATTTTTGGGTGGGATCCCTTGTAACGGTACACCAAGACTTATATCACTAACTAACGAATTTTCATGGAATCTTGTGTTCGTTGTAATATCACCAAAGTTTGTAGTTCCTATGTGCTTAATTAAGCCACGCAACATTTTTTCACATTAATATTATAAATGTTGTTATTATATTTCACAGTCACTGACTAAAGTTACATGAATGAAAGACAATACTTGAAAATAATATCAAAGTCAGCAAAATTGCACAATTGATATAAGTTATTACAACAATCAATGATATTAAAAACAAGACGACTTGCCCTACATATTTATTTGCTTCTTCATTTTGTCGACGGCTTTAATTCAAATAGATTTTGAGGCTAAAATATATCAGTTGATTTAGCCAAAACTGAATAATGGTGGATGCATTGAGGACTTCAAAAACCGAAAAAAACTAGATCTTTATTTTTATTTAAACATTTTTCACAGAAAGTTTTCTTTACTAACTATGAGGTAGAAATCTAAGAAAATTAATATGTCTTTTCAAGAAATCATTGCTAACTTTCAACTTGTTAGGATTTTGCGAAATTATTTTAAATTACTACTTGATTTGTTTATAAATCATTGTTTCTTTTACTTCTTAAACGGCCTTTTAATTTAAAGGTAAATACGAGTAGTACCGATTTGTTTTTAAACATGCTGAAATACAAACACATTATGTTTTCTTAAAATATTTCCAATAGAAACAATTAATTCTTTGACAAGCTACGATGGAGCCGAAATGAGGGTAATATGTTTCTTTACACTTCGTTCACTGTATTCATATCAGTCAGGTGAATATTTTTTTTATCATTCCAACTCCATGAGTGGGGAATGGTGCTAATTTTTGTCAAAATTCACTTTTTAAAATTACACAATAGTTTTTATTATTTTGAAATAATATATAATATCTATAAAAACAATGCTAAGCATATATCTCTTCTGTGCAACGCCAATATTCTCCACAATTGAACTATTTATATCTCCATATCAAACATCCTTCCAAAATAGGTCATATGCATGATTTTTTTTTATATTTTTAATAGATTATTTAGTCAACCATAATACGGAAAAAAATTGATAATCATTTAAAAATGTAATATTATCATAAGAAAAAAAATATTAAATTCCACATTCAAAAATAGACAGTTTAAACAATCGGCCATGTTCGCGGGCTTATGTGACGTCATGATATACGATGCATGCCAACCTTGATGTCAAATTGTCAATGTTCTAAATGAAGTATATTTGTTGTTTTTTCTAAATACTGACATAATCTTACTGTGAGACGACACAGTCGTCATGAAAACTGTTGTTGATATATACTCTGACGTCACGATGCGTTTTGAAAATTCGAAATTAGCGCTTATTTTCTACATTTCTTTTTTATTATTTGTATTTTTTTCAGTGATTAGATTAATAAAATAACCATTACGTTATGATCAAGAACTAAAATATATTTCGAAATAAAAATTTTAACCAATTTGGAGTTTTATGCATATGACCTATTTGGTTTTGATCCGCTAGCAAACGAAAAACAAAATGTTCATAAACATACTTTCTTTTTGTCTACAGGTCAAACGGACGAGCGGATCGAAACCAAATTTTGGTAGGATATTTTTACATAATATAAATAGGAGGAGTCCTATTGTTTTGGGGAAAATGTGTTGAAGTGATATATGCTACAACTTTGTTTTTTATATTATGATGGTATACTTACTCATAACGGCTTATTATTCCATTTATTTTTCCAAAAAAGTTTAATAAAAAGAATTTTTTTCTAAACTTCATAGTTTCGGAAATATTTTGAAAATAAAAAAAATGTTCTTGCATTGAAAATCTGTCAAAAATAAGTTAGATAGCTGACAAGGCATGCTTTGGTTAATTTTTGGATGTATGTGGTATTAAATATTATGTAACCATGCAAATGAATAGCAAATATCATAATATGCAATACTAGCCGTTAGCCGCGTCACCGCAATCGTTAACAGAAATGTTATTTTCATTATTATTTAAATGTCAATAGCTTTAAAGTTGGAATGGACCCGTCTACCAATTTTTTAGAATTGTTAAAAAATAAACCAGGCTTTTAAATAATAAAAACACAAAAAAGACGTGAAATATATTTTTATTTACTTAATTAATAACAACTTTTCAATAAGCTGTAAATTAATCCTAAAATATCACAATCATCTTTGATAACAACTGAATCATTTCTCGATCAGAACTGTCCAAATACTCTTATAACTTCATCATAAACTAAACTGACCACGTCTATTGCCCACAAGAAATCCAAATGATTCCAGCTCTCATGCTTTATTTTATGGAGCTCGTAAACATTTGGTAGCGAATTATTTAAAATGAACACATCCTAAAACAATAAGATCAATTACTACATATATTAGATATCGTGTCCATCGAGATAATTATTAATAAAAATCGCAGGATTGTGGACAAAAAGTTATTTATTAATTAGTGTACGACGTTTCGTCTATAAATTTAGATTTTTTCTAGTAAAAAGTCTAAATTTATCACAATCAGCGATTTTTATTAATAATCAATTACTACTACTCTCAAAGCTGTAGTGCGGTGCTGCTAGTGAAATCGGCAAGGTATATAACAAACCAATTGGGGATAGACCTTCACGGCCGGTGCTGTTCCTAATCTTCGTGGTTTCCGGTCTCGTAGGTTGTGGTCCATTGGTATTTTCCTGAACACTTGGCCAGCTGCCACATCGCCTTTGATAATGTCTACCGAAGTTGGAGACGAAACGTCAAGAAGAAATACCAATGAACCACGACCTACAAGCCTGGAAACCAAGAAGATTTGGAACCATTGGGGATAGTTTGTTGACAGCAAAGTGTAAAACGGTGGCGTAACAATCGGGTGGCAGGACAGGCAAAGTGCCACGGGCCGTCGGCCGAAGGGGGCCCCGGTCCTGAGAGGTCCATAAGCACAGGAGGATCCTAACATTTATTATTACAACATTTAGTATAATTTATATTCGTTTTGTATCAATGTGCGTTCTACTTTAGATGTATTAGGAGACCATGAAATATTCGTTGTGCGTTCTACTTAGGCTGCTTTAGAGAATGATGTAATAATATCCAAGCTGACTTAGAAGGATTTATAACAAGTAAGACACTTAACACATAAATATTTTTGTGAACTTAACCCTTTGAAAAAACTAAATAACTTAATAAGGTAGTTTTTTGCTTTTAAAAAGATATTTTCACTAAGAATTCTGTATCTGCAAAGTCTACAACTGATAAGTTAAGGATAATAAACACAAATTATCAAAATTCATGGAGGTTTGATTTGTTTTCAAAATAAAAGCTTAAAAAAACGTTACTAAATTGCACTGTTAATTCCTGAGGCTCCCCCGGCCCCAGAGGCCGTTAGGACAGGAGGAACCTACCATTTATTTTAATATTTGGTAATATCTACTTTACTTCGTAATTTATAAAGATGAAACTACAACACGAAGATTTTTTATATTTAAGGAGGGTCCCATCCGATGATTTTTTACGGGCCTCAGTGGCCTCAAGTGGTATAGTTACGCCACTGCCATCAAATATAAATTTATTTTACTTACGAATGGGACACTTAGTATATCATTTTCTCCATACAGCAAAGAAACTGGTGCTCTTATGTTGGAAAGATTATAATCAGGTGGATTTTCTTGCCCATAAATTTGTTTATTTTTTCGTTTTCCGTAGTCATATTTGTGGAATCTCCCTGAAAGCACAGTAATTATATTTTTACCTTCGACAAATGAAGAAATGTACGAAATTGTAAAGGAATTAGGGTCTGTAATTTCGTTTCCTCACTTGGTTTTGAGATTTTTTTGGGTATTTTGAATGATACATTAGTGAGAAAAAGTATTTTAAAAATATGTCTGTCTGTATATGTTTGTACCAACAATCAACATCACTCTCTAATTGTGGTATCTAAACTTAAAAGCACAGGATTAAAATAAAACAAGTTTATAAGATTATAAATTATTCATTTCGAAGTTTCTCCGATAATATCTCATTCCTCAGTATCAAAAATGGTTATTTAAATTTTTCTCGTCCTAAGGAAGAAAAATAGTCTTCGAAACGTCGATGTCAAAAAAGCAAACAAATTGTTTTTGTTACCAGTAAATCCGCATTTATTTGTTCATATTCATTTATATTGATATAAGAAATCACATATAATTTAATAAATAAAAGAAAAAATACCTGAATTTGTCACCTGGGCAAAATGTACTAACTGATTAGCTGAAGCTCCAGCTGGCGTATTACTCGTGATAACAGGTATGTAAGTCTGTTGATAATTAGAAATAAATTATGATTAATCAATGTTCCCATTATAATGAACAATGGTACATAATTATGCTAAGATATAAATTGTAACGTAGCGACTAGCAATAGCAACTAGGGTTAACTACTCGATTGGGCTCCTGAGCACTTCAGTATGTTGCAGAATATCTTCCATAGCATGCACACGAGTGTTCAATAGATTATCTATCTATTTAAGGGCTGTTGAAGAGGAAAATACTGACTCAACCTCTTTATCACAGTCATAATCACTACAATATAAAGACAGTGTTTTTGAGGTCACGTTTTCTGTGTGTTCGCTAAAAACACAAAAACAATCGAGTGGTTTTGAATGCGATTTGCTCCATTCGATTGCATATTTCTTGGAGAAGGTTTAGAGCTATAACTGTTCGCCCCGGATTCGCCCGGGCAGAAATCGGATTGAACCCGCTATACTGGAAAATTTGATTGCGATTTTTATCATTCGATAGCTTATTTCTTGACGAAAGTTTAGGTCTATAGACCTGACAGAGTACAAATAGAATTGATCCTAAGCTGTCGGCCAACAGAGCAACACGAATGAGTAACGTATTAGTTAATTATAAATTCGAGCAAAGTATTATGTCGATTTAGCCAACGAAGTGAGTGGGTTCATCGGTTACAGATTTTGTCTAAAATGAATTTTGAGATAATAATAAACCTACACGGGCGAAGTCGTACCGGGCAGCTAGTTTCTTTTGAAGCAAACCCCAAACTACACTTACTGTGCTTGTACAAGTGGTACGGAAAAAACAGTAAGGCGCAGGAGAAGAACGATTAAAAGAGCTGACTTAACAAACAACTTAAAAAGGTTATTGAAATTTGGAAGAACTGAATTAATTAATTACCGTATTCATTTGATCGGGATCTTCTCCGGCAAGCATAAAAAATACTTTCGCACATAATTCTCGTTCTGGATTCTCGTCATTGCACATCTTTTGACCGATATTGCTGATGAATTGACTGTGTGGAAGAAGTTCATGAATTCCAAGCAATTTTAGCGTTGTCTGCAAAAACACGATCAAAACAGTAAACAATACTGACACAATAAATAAATACATATTATAATAATATACTGTTGCACGATCCCCGTTGGGACGCCAATGCTTTCTGTCGAATGTTCTCGACGACGACAACAATAACGCATTCAGGAGAAGCCAAATCCCAAACTTGTAACAACAATGAATGCAGGTATAAGAAAGGACCAGAACATTCCAGAAATCGCTGGAAAGCATTCCCAGCGGATATAAATACGACCGAGCGAGCTCGGTGAGTCGGTCAGTCACAAATAGTCAGATTTCGTGTGTGAGTGAGTTCATAGTCAAACACGTGTGCGAAACAAATAACTAGTGCGGAGTGCGGTATAATAGACCATTGATTTCAATTATATAAAATCAGGTTTAACAAAAATAGTCTTTTGTATATAGTTAATATATAAGGGTGCTAAATAAACTTTGGTGTGTTTATGTGTTGTAAATATTTTGTGTATATACATAGTGACTTTATATTCTTCAATACTTATTCTTTTATTTTATTAGTCAGAATTTGTTTTTGTTTCTGTTACGTTAGAGAAGCATTTTTCGTTTGTGTGTTTAACTGTTTTGTTAAACGTTTGTTATTGTAAATAAATAGTTTCCATCACAAACTAGAACAGTTTTGTTACAATACAAAGATCCCAGAGCCGCCAGTCCTACCTAATATTAGTACTGCTAAGATTTTATCAATAAATGTGCAATATTTAGTTAAAAATGTATGCCAATTTGCTAGCTTGAAAGCGAGGCCCTTTTACATATAACAGGTACTAAAGGTACATAAAAGTCGTGCAAATGTAAGACATTTGTAGGGCACTTGGATTTACCGGTTCAAGAAAATGAAATGGGATATCTTACTTGTATCTTTTTGTAGTTGGGAGCCAACATTTTAACTATTTTGTTTTCAGTGTGAGACCCAAAAGCGTACGGAGCAAGCGCCATCATCGTAACTATTTTGTCATTGTATTCTGGACGCTCGGATGCCATCACAAAAAATGTTGTTGTTCCTTGCGAATGGCCAACATAATAAAGTTGCTTTTCATTTGTGTAGTTAAGTACATAATCAATTGTTGCTGGAAGATCATAGTAGCCTATTTCATGCCAACTGAAAAAAAATGGTGTTTATTTGTTAATATTGTTTAACTTTCAAAATTGATATAACTAGTTTTAAAGTTGATTTGGCATTGAAATGAAAAACATCTATTTTTTACTTTTCGTGAGTAATGTCATCAAGTTGAATAATTCAAGTTGAATTAATAAAAGAAAGTTTAATTTCTTCTACTTACCTAAAATCCCAAAATTTACTCCCTTTGTCCGGATTAAGCGTAACATGTTTTCTTGAATGCGTTGTTCCTCGTGGATTTGCCATCCAAACATCGTATCCCAAATCTGCAAGCAAATAACCCAAACTTTTTCCAGGTCCCATATCGACCCAAACAGACGACCCGCAAAGTAAACCGGGCACTAATAATGCAACCTTCTTGTTTTCTTCAGGGTCAGATTTTCTTCCGAACGGCATCCTATGAATTTCGAGAATATATCCATCTTCAGTTTCAACCGAATGCGATTCGAATGGATATCCGTATTTAAGAATTAGCTGACTCTGTTGAAGAAATCGTTTTTGATTGAATTATAGAATTCAAGTAGTCTTTAGTATAGGAGACCGTTGTTGAGAATAGTTAATGTAATTTTTTAAATAAATAAAATTGTCGACCAATTTTTCTCAGACCAATATATTGACAAAAAATAAAAAAAAATAACAAATCAATATAACATAAGATGACGTTATTAATTTTTCATTAATTCTTTTGATTCTTTCAAAAATATTCAATCATCGTGCATTCTATATTAAATATTAAATAACTACCTAATACTAATTTTTTTATATTTTTTAGATTTTTCTGAAGAAGATCCAAATCCGGATCTTATGTTATATTGATTTGTTATTTATTTTATTTTTTATCAATATATTGGTCTGAGAAAAATTGGTCGGCAATTTTATTTATATGAAGAGTTCTATTCAGACGTTAATCAAAGATTTGAGTTAATGTAATTTACATACCACATTAAGTCCAACATCCGGATGTACCGCCTCTCTTACCATTCTGTTGCTATCATCATCTTCAAGCAAGGAAAAAAACAAATCACTAGATTCCACATTAAATGTAGAAGCGCCTAGCTTTCCTACAAAAAGCAAAACACAAACAATCGACAGTTTATGCATTGTTGCGCTTTCAGTAATATGTAACAACAATAGATTTATAATTATTGATCACGTCCGATTTATATGATTTTTCTTGATATAATATAAATATTATATCAGGGATACCAAACTTGTTGGATTGGTCACAAGATGAATTAGAACGAGAGCTTATTTTTCATGCTTATTTTGAACAAGAACCAATCAGGAAATAGTATCTTGTCACGTGAACAACATGGGCAAACGCCCACAAACAAACGTGGCGTCATAGTGTGTGTTCTGTTCAGGGACAATAAACGTTCATTTTTTGTTTACATTCGAACTGTCACTGCGCGCGCACTAAACCCATCTACAAAACAAGCATCGTGCGAAGCGAAAACATAAAAGCCATCAGGAAACCCAGCGCTACAGAACGTCTGAAACCTATAGCAGTCAAATCTAGCTGCAAAATCAACCTCGTGTGCAACATATTTTCGATTATTTCCTACCTAATTTTAATTTAGCGGGACAGTTACATTATATTTTTTTTAATGACAATATTTTTTCTGTAGATTTTGTCTATCTGTCACTGGTTTCATTTTAATCTGAAAATTAGTAATTGCTGATGTATAAAAATGTTTTTTTTATTGTTTTTCTGAATGACAATATTATCTAAATGATGATTATATAAACTAATTGAAAAAATTCGACAATGAATGTTTAAATGTTATTAACTTATTATATTTACACGTGTAATGTAACATTTGCATTGTTATGTTAACTATTCTAAACAAACAATGCAGTCATTTAGAATATATCAACATTAACTATAGAGTTATACAAAAAAGCTGTCATATTACATATTATACAGTATGTAAACGCGTAAGGTGCACGTAGGGAAATTAGCATTGGGAAAAAATACTTGGATCAGAGTTAGCCATGACTGCATTAATCGCTATTTCTATTGAATTATCGTGGTAATCTTAAGGATTTCTATTTTATTTTGATTTATTTTTATTTTACTTGGCTTTTTTAATAATATAAAGCTCTTATAAATCATTATTTTAATTTTTTTGTACAAAAGTAAAACAAAAAAACAACTCCATTTGTTTGGAAACATTTCATTCAAAAATTGTCTGACTGGTATGACGTATGCGCGCTGGTAAATCAGTGACCCAAATGTCTTTAGGTTCAACACGAATAGGCGGAGATATTTGATCTCACACCATATTTAAGTATTTTTGGGAATTTAATGTCCCATTAATAAAAAAAGTTCGATTATGATTATAATCAATTGAATATTTTTTTCGGTAGTAAACAAATTCATTTTGCAAAAGAATATTATCTGTCAAATTGAAAAACAAGATTTCAAGGCTCACTCTGATCCAGTCATTTTTTCCCAATGTTAATTTTCCTATGTGCACCTTACGTGTTTACATACTGTATAAAAGGACTAATCCGTATATAAACGGAATCAAGATATGTCCGTTTGTGTAAGAAGCATATATTTTACAAACGGACTAGTCGGTTTATAAAAGGACTAGTCAATTTATATGTGGCCCTTAGCAGTTGTGGAGCCTTTGGCTTCGCCGTTTTACAGTTTTGCCACACGGGGCTGTGCCCCGCTCAACAGCAACAACATCAGTAGTGGAACCACTATAAAACACAATGTTTATATTACTGTTTGATTTTTTTTTGGACAGAAACTTTTGCGAGCGCACAACTCACCAAAATTTCATCGTAATCGGTATAGGAACGCATATAGAACACGAACAAATACACAGACATTCGTTTTTATATGTTAGATCGGTTATAAAAATAATGTTTATAATTTTGGAACCACTGCTTTTTTCATTAATAATTAATTTATCTGTTTTACTGTGCTTGTGCAGATATATATTAGAGCAGGTGTCATTAAGTATCGGGAATTACTGATTTCTGATTACATCAGTTAAGAATTTTTATGATGAATACCAAAGATTAGATATATAAATGTCAGTGTCTGTGATAGCTTCTTTTAATGATGGCTCATGTTACTATTGAGATTAATTTAATCTAATTAATTAGTAATTTAATGTTTTTGCACTACCCCCTATGAAATATCTGATTTATATGCATGTATACATAATACAGGCACTAGTACTGTAATGAAACATACGCGATTTAATTCAAAAGTAATTTTCATAAGCTACCTATCAGCTATACTGTTAGAAATATACATAATACATTGAACTATGTAGTAGATGTGGAGTGCGCAAACAAACCGACAGACATACAAACACGGTATATGCAGGTCTCTTTCTATGCTGTTGAACAAAAACGAAATTGCTACCGCAATTATCGCTATGTCTTATTGCCATATTGCTCATGCAACCTAGAATGTCTATACTCAACTTACTCTATACAGTTTATTAAGCTAAGGTGGCGACGAGGTAATGTGGCTGCCTCGTAACCTCAAGACTGTAGGTTCGATCCGGGCGGTCGATGCGGTTGTTATTTTTTTTTATTTGTTTTTTATTTGAAACATTTATTGGCGCGTTACTGTGACCGCAAACAGCATGACGCGCTCTCATGCTGTCATGGCCCCCACTACGCCTACGCTCTCGACTCCCTTGCGTGTGCGCGTGCGTATACTATACGCTTCGATGCTTCTCTGAGCTGTGTGAGCTGTGTACTGCGTGTGCCTTTCTTGGTAACTTACAAGACAGGCCGAATTTAGTTCCAGGACGAATTTTCGTTACAGGCCGAATTTTGGTTACAATTATGCCAGTCTCATTTTTTATTATTTCCGGGGTTTCGAAAAATCGACAATATAATGATTCTAATATAAAGAGAGCTATCTAAATGTAAAAATGTATTTAGGTACAATAAAAGTAAACACAATATTATAATTTTTTATTAACATTTATTTTTGCTTTCTCTTCTAATTGAAACTGTATAGGCCTAGAATTTTTCCTTCGCAAATTATTTGCAGTTGATATTTGATTGATAGATGATTTATTTTCGTTTTTTTTAGACAAATATAAAACAATTGTTCGCATTATCGCTTTTTAATTGTGTAGTTAATACTGTTCAAGTAGAATATTTTGATGGTTTAACAATAAAAGATTTACTTTCTACGGATTGATAAATTAAATATATGAAACATTGTAGCTTTATCAAACTAAAATTATTCGAATTCGTCATCACAGACAGTGTTGAAATATTTAGAATTTAATAATTAGGTATTTATATACTGATAGGTCAGGTCGGCGTGTATTTTATAATGTTTACTAGCCGCTACCCGCGGCTACGCCCGCGATTGAGATGGAAATCGACTTTTGACATGCATATCAGGGGTTGAGGTATTGCACATATTTTGACAAACAATTTTCTTATTTTTCGTAAAAAATTTTTATTTTTTTTTAATAAAAAGTATCCTATGTTACTTCTAATACCTTCAAGAGTGTATGTGCAAAGTTTCATGATGATCGGTTAAGTAGTTTTTGCGTGAAAGCGTAACAAACAAACTTACATTCGCATTTATAATATTTCGTTTTCATAAAATTTGTAAGTCCGGTCCTGTCGGGCCGATTTTAATGAAATTTTAATAGCACATTTTAATCATTACTAAAGGGTTAAATTTCAATTTTGAAACGATTCGGAGAAATTTTTCGGTATTTTTGGGCCCAAAAAATGTTTTCAACCCTTTCTTATTTTTCGTAAAAAATTTTTATTTTTTTTTAATAAAAAGTATCCTATGTTACTTCTAATACCTTCAAGAGTGTATGTGCAAAGTTTCATGATGATCGGTTAAGTAGTTTTTGCGTGAAAGCGTAACAAACAAACTTACATTCGCATTTATAATATTAATATGATAATGGATAATAATAATATAATATTTAATATTTATAATATTAATATGATAAACATTCGCAAAAGTATACATACTGGTGAGAAACCATATCAACGTTTCGTTTGTCCAGTGCTTTAACTGCTAAATCAGGAGACTTCTTGCCTACATGTTAATAAGAAAGCAAATCGATGTAATGTATATGAAAAGAATTTCAGTAAATAAAAAACCATTTCAAGAATCACAAACGTGTACAATCTACATACAGATGGAAAACCATATATGGCGGAAATTGACAGCCGCATCCATTATGGCTGACGCGTACAAATAGCAAAATTCTGGCGACTTGACTAGAAAATGATTTGCTTTATTTATTATTTTGCTTCGTTTGGAAAACAACACATATTATTATTTTAAATATCTGAGTTAGCTGTCAAATGAAATTGATAGAATACCGTAATACGTTGATCAACAAATAACAATCAAGTAAAATAGATATGAACATAATGTGACATGTGAATTACAGAAATGTGTTTTATCTGTTCTTCAGAATTCTGAAAATACAATCATTAAAAATATTTTTAAGAAAAATGTTTTTTAAAGCGAAACTTTTATTCTATCGCCCCGAATTTTTCTGGCCGTCTGTTGCATGTCGCATTACAGGCGGCCGCGGAGTAGGGGTAAAGTGAAAGGCGCTCGGAGTAGGCGCTCGGTAGAGCAGCCAAGGCCAATATGGCGAGCGCCCATGGCTAGCATCAGCTGACCGTGTAGTATGTATAGCACATAGTCAGTCTGTCATGCGGGCAAGTGCTGTACAGTGTTTACATGTTTTTATTCGTGTATTCATGTGAATATTGTTGTTTATAATTATTAATCGTGATGGATAAGTGTCTACAATCCAACGCCTACAATCCAATAAAAGTTTCACTTGCGTCGTGGTTTCTTAAAACCACACAACTGTTTTTTTTTCTGCTCAATTATCTTAAAAAATCTGAGATATTAATTAATATACATGCTATGCCAAGTTGGGTGGATAAATTTCAATTATTATAAGACAGCAAATTATGTTTTAACTGTACTATATTTAATGAAATAAATTTATTATTATTATTTATAATAACCTTCATCTTCTTATCTGCTTAGGGCCGGTAATTTAAATATTTTTTTTAATCGACAGTCAACTAATCGTAGATTAAAATGTAATGTTAGATTAGTACAATGATTTTTTTCTGGATATTGATCTAAATTTTATTATATTATATATTTTCAAGACCCCCCCCCCTTGCCGTAATCCTGGATCCGCCACTGGTCTGAATATTAAATCAAAATAGTTTAAATAAATGAAAATGTTTTATGCCTGAATTTCCAAAAGCGATCATCTTTATCTGGGTCCATCGAAGCATGTTCTCGCGAATACGTATTTCCTCTTTGATTTCCCGCCCACACGTCAAATCCCGCGTCAGCTAAAATAAGCGCAAAAGCTTGGTCTGGTCCTAATGAGCACCAATCGGCTGAACTGGATAGAACGCCATGCATCAAGAATACTACTGGTTTCTGGGATGCCGACATCTTGTGATCATTATTTCGACCGGATGGAATACGATGAATTGTTAAGATGTAACCATCTTCGGTTTGGACTTTGTGCGTTTCAATTGGGTAGCCATATTGATGAACTAAATCCGTCTGTAAGTTATAATTGAACGGAAACATATCAAAGACTAGACAATTCACTTAGTTGTTAAAAATCAGTGGTATAGGTAATCATTCCTGAACAAGATAATATCGAACAGATAGATAGGTTGTAAATTATGCAGGCTCAACAACTGAGGTCATCAGCGCCTGTGTGGTGGATAAAAGAAACTGCTAGCCGGTATACTAGACAAATCGACTGACACGAGCTCGGCTAATTTCCAAAAAACGTTGGAATATAAATTACTTTCCAAGGTTTTCCCTAAGTGGAGTATGACCCTTAATCTGGTGCTATACCATAACATTTTTTTAATCATGAATAGTGATTTTATTGAAATTATTATTACATTTATTTAATACTAGCGGTCCCGTCCGGTTTCACCCGGGTGTAAAAGAACGAATGGGGAAGAGAGGAACATGAGTACACACACTCATCTTAGTTTACCGAGATGAATGTTGTGTCCTTTCATGATGATTGGAGTTACCGTTCAAAAGTTTTTGTCGATAAAAAAATTGGTTGTCTGTAAAGTCGGTTTACGGACGATAGTTTTACGTGATAACGTCATAAAGAAACATTGAAATGCGTACAAGCCGACGCTTGAGCCGATCGTGCCTCTCTATCGCTTATACTCTCTTCTCTATGTGCTTATACCGCGCTCTCGCTTGCACGCTCAGGCTCAGGCGGAACGTGACACTTTTTCGTGCGTGCAGCCGGTGTTTCATCAATTTATAAGACGTTATCACGTCAAAAACAGTATTTATACTTACTTTTTTAAACTAATATTTTTTTTTAATTAATTAAATAAAATTAAAATAAATTTAAATGTAAGCCTTAGAGGAAAGCAATGTAGAAAATAAAATAAAAAATAAAAATATTTTTGCCCAACGTGAGGTTCGAACCCACGACCCTGAAATTGACAGTCTCATGATCTACCGATTGAGCCATACGACGTTGTGTACTCACAACGCTAATATGAGTATATTTAATTAGTGCATTTCACCTGAATAGAAGATTATTTTTGAGATAAATTTTGCAACATTTTCGCTCTTCGTGACTTAGAAGTATATATTTTTTTTATTTTTTATCTACTTACTATTGGAAGCCCAGCGTCTAAGTTATTTCTAGTTTTGTTACTTTTAAAACATTTTGATACTTGACTGTTAACACTTGACAATAATAAGAAAAAACTAAATATTTGTAAAGTTTTAACTGAGCACTTCATATTGATATTCTTAAAGAAAATAATCACTTCTTTCTATTTATCAGTGCTATATAGTTTGCTTTTTTATTATATATGTTTTCTATTGTTTCTATAAATTTCTTTAAAATATAGGTATATTTGTAAATTATCTTTTTGATGATAATTATTTATGTAGAGCTGGCAGACGCGGATAGGCCCGGCCCTAGGGTGGCCAGATATTAAGTGGGGCCGCGCGGGGAACATGTGTCGACGGCTAAATTAAATAGTAGGATATAATAGGACATAAAACTTTTGAACTACGAACTAAATATTTTCTGACTGGTGCAAGTCGAATTGTGAATGCAATGTAGTTTTCGTAAGTATAGGTACTTTACATTTTTGTGCTGCAAAATCAGCAGAAAATGGCGGCTTCCACTAAACGGTCTAGGGCGGCCGAGATTGCTAGACCGCCTCTGTGTAGAGGAAGCAATTATAAGATAAGATTAGTAAATAGGTACTTAAAACACATCAACTATAAATTTCTTGGTTTGAAATTGATTACACCGTTACACGTACTTATTGATAATAGTTATCGCGAAGGTTTTTTGTCGTATTATTATTGTCGGCATTTAAGAGATCCAAACAAACACTTCCTTTCAAGAGTGATTGCCATTTGATATATTATCTAGTTAAAAATTTTCTGGACTTCCGCAGGAGGATCAAGACCCAAAACAGTCCTGAATTCTCCTTGATTCTTCCAGAAGCCCCGACCCGAATGTTCTCCAATATAATTTTCAAATGCGTGTAGGTATTTATCTTGAAAATACTATTCCTCTAAGCAATTCACTATCTCCAGAGATATCAGTGGTGGAAACCGTTGACAAGCTTGCAATAGTACCACCTATTTAAAACGTTGGTCGGTTGGTTTAAGGGTGCTATCACATACGACAAACGCTAGAAATTTGCCAGATTGTATTTTTTTTATAATGGTGGTAGGCCTGATTCTTGTCTTTTGTCGATCCATGAAATTAGGGTAACATCACATGGAACATAAAACCATCAGAAAACAACCTGATAACTGATAAAATCGGAAATATCACGGAACTGCTGTGGTGTGGGTAACCATTAAATAATCATTCTGAAATATTCAAACCACGAAGTCATAACCAGGAAAACCAGCTCGAGCGTAGCGTTGCACCAATATCTGTCGCATGAACTAATATGGCGTCAGCTACTGGGTAACGCACACTATATTAGTTACACGTAAAGAAATTTAGTTTTTTAAAAGAATAATAAAACTTCACTTTATAACAATTTTATTACAAAAATCAAAAGCAACGTAGAATATAATAACAAATAGAAATGACCGTAAATACAACAATTATGAATGTTAAATTTATAACAAAACAAAAAGAACAAATAATTAAGTTTTTAATTTAAAAAATGAAAATTAGAGCGATTATCAATTTTGTCTGGATACAGTCGTGGCTGCGATATAAGTGTCCTGTGCTTCGGTATTCTTCATGGCCATCCCCGTTGTGCATTTGTTTACGTAAACAGAGTCGCGTTCGTATGATACAGGCGATCTCTGTATCCTGTTGTAACGTGTTGCTAATACGATCTCTGCGTCGCAGGCGCGGTCGCAGCCTGAAATTTTGAAGGGGGTCACTCACTACACTAATAAAAAATAGGTATCTGGATTAGAAATTTTGGAGGGGGTCACTCACTACACTAATAAAAAATAGGTATCTGGAATAAAATAAACATTATTGCACAAGACACAATTTTATTTTATACATTATTTGGCAAATTTTTGAGATTTTTCAATTTGACATAGATTTTGGGGGGGGTCATGTCTCCTGTGACCCCCCCCCCCCTTCGGACCGCGACTGCTGCGTCGTTGGCTGCAAAACCCGATATAATATCCCAAAGACCAAATTTATAATTTCTGACAAAATACAAAAAACATGCGAGCCTTACTCGCATACGTTTGCGGGGGAAGTGAAGCTTTTTTGGAGTTATGAATTCATTCATTTCAATAATAATCTTTGATGAATAAAATCATGTCATAACGGTGTAACACTGGCCCTATATTTGGAAAGTTATGAAACGATTTGAACGCGTTAGGTAATGTATCCTCTGTAAAATTTTAGCATTCAACTTTGAAACGGTAAATTATTTTTGTGTAATTTTAATAAAAATATTTTAGTGGTTTTCGGGATCATCATAAATTTGTGAGTACAGACATATTTTAATTATACTATACACATGTAGTATCCGTATAATATAGTCTAAGGTGCGCAATTCCGCATATTAATGTTTGGTTAACGGGAGTAACTCCATGATCGACAAAAGATAAGAGTCGGGCCGACCACCATTATAAAAAAATACAATTCGTCAATTTTGCGCTGTTTTTCCGTGTGTGTGACAGTACCCTAATTGTCAGGTTGGTTTACTTTTGAAGTGTATGTTCTCTGTTAACAGAGATGCGATTGTAAAAATGTCAAGTTTTGCTGTATTTACGTTTTCAAAGTAATTTCATAAAGTGATATTTCGATTTTAAATAAATATAAACTATTGTATAAAATACCACGAAAGCATACATGTAATTTTTCGGAAAAACTGATAGTGACAGGTGATAAAATGTGAGTTTCATTTAAATGTTAGGTTATTCAGTGTCAGTTTGGTTTTTTGGCGCTTGTTATTTAATATATTGCATAAACTCGAAAAATATATAATATTTATAGAAGGTATTTCCACAACGTTGTATGTAAATTAAAGGTTTAATAGTATGATAAATGAATATTGTTCCACAAGAGCCCTTCATGTCTTCAAAAATAATCCGGTGCTCCCATATGTAAACTGGCATTTCATAATATAAGATGTTGATTAATATTAGGATAATTTATTATCAAAAATTGTTTCGAAAAACTAGATATACCTATGTCGGAAAACTAATTTCGCCTATTATTTTGGTAAAATTTTACTGAATTAACGCTTCCGATTTTGGCGTTTCGGGGGACTTAACGGGGCGGTATCGATACGATGGCGTTTTTTTTGCGCAGTGAAAAGGGGAGGGCGTTTCGGGGGAGTTCCTTAAAACAACGATAACGGGGTGGTTTTTGCGTTTTAAAATTCGCCAAATGCAAAGCATTAATTTAGTAAACTGTTACCATTATTTTTTGTAACGAAGCTTTTTGATAATCCTGTGTCCTGAGTTTTATCATTGTGAAACTGACAGCTACTCAACGACAAAGTCCTTTTTTAATATTCGAATGCTTGGTAGAGTTTGACCGAGGTTACAATTTGCTAGTCATAACCTTAAAATAATATATATTTACCGATCATTTACAAATAATATATTATGTGATTCATTACGTAAATGAATTCAATTTTCGAGGGTCTATAATGCAATTTTATCTACATGCCTGACTTCTGTTTGGCGATTAAAACTTTTAAAATAGGTTGATAGTCGCCTTCGAAGCCGCCTTATAAATCTTCTGCCATAGGCCTGGAAGTCGGTGACCTACTCTTCGATGCGCTCGATTACTTGTTTAATATTAAGATTTTGTTGGTTCTTTCAGCTGGGCAATAATTCTGATTCATCTAGAATATTTGTATATTTTATTTGAAGGATGTGGATGCTGGAACGAAAAGGATGTTTTCCCTGTAAATGGAAATTAGAAAATGACTCCATATGTACGATAGGACGATGTCAAAGTTCGACAATATGTTGTAAAAGCTCGTATGTGTCGCGTTATCATTGCACAATAAAAGTAAACGCTGATCGGATTATCATAACTGATCTGAAGGTAATTCTTTTCTAGTTTTAAACAACCTCATAACCAATTTTGGAAACAATATGGTGTAGGACTTGTACTGTTAAAGTTGACATCGATGATAACGATGGAGATCTGTTTGTTTCTTTTTTTCATGACTCATAACTAGAGCTGTCACAAAACCGTATGTATTCGTTGATCGTTACTGAGTAACGGGTACATCGTCTGACTCGAAGTAACGAATCGTTACTTACAAATTCATTTCGTTACTCGCATGTTTCATATCCATGTCAGTTCGACTCGTTTGATACGGTTATACGAACACAATGTGTTATGTACTTATAAGTATTCATAAAGTACGAAGTCATGACTCATGTCGTATCACATATGCGACGCGCTTTGTGCGAAGCTACATGCTTATTGCTTGATGCTGTTAAGTACACTATTGTATGTCGTATGAAAAGTACCGAGTAACGTAACGATACGAAAGTAACGGGTACTGGTTCTTTAAGTAACGAATACATACGGGTACACAATTTCTCGTTACTTTTACAGCTCTACTCATAACAGTAAAATAACAGTTCCATGTTCCATATAGTTCTGTTCGCAGTAGCTAAAACGTTCCAAAACCGATACAGTTTCGTTTTAGCTACTACGCAAATTATCAAATTTTTTGACGTGATAACGTCTTATAAATTGATGAATCACCAATCTTAAAAATTGATAAAACACCGACTGCATGTACGAAAAAGTGTAACGTAACGTTTGTAACGTTCCGCCTGACCCTGTGCGTGCTTTTTGCTAATTTCTCGCTCAATTTAAATCAGATCGGTTTGAAACCAGTCTTAAACGAAAGAGGAGAACATTTTACATAGATTTCGTATAACAGAATTTGCCTAAACAGTTTTTTTATACAAATTTATATAGAAAAATATTTTATACAAATTTATATAGAAAAATAGCTGTATAAATGCAATGTTGTCTAATGCATGGCGCGACGCGGTCGGTTGTCTTTGTTTGCCATACATGGAAATTAGAAGCAAACGTATGTCTTGTCTTAACATGAAAACGGCTGCATTTCTAATGTTTAATTCAATTTTTTGACATTAGTATTTTGTGAAATGCAAAGCCTTCTAAGTTAAGTAGTGGAATAACTAATTATTATTAGAACATAATACTTTGTAAGTTGCAAACGTCACTTTTGACATTTCTTATCATTCCGACACCAAGGATAAGCGGATTGAAACCAAATTTTGGGAGGTTTAGGTTATGTATTACGGAATACGTTATCACGTAAAACTATCGTCCGTATACCGACTTTACAGACAACCAATTTTTTATTTAGAAATGTATTTTTGTTTTTAGAGTACCAATGGAACATTTATAAACGGGGACACTATCGATCACAGTGTCGATAAGGCCTTGAAAGACGGAGATGAAATTGGCCTCGGTATTGATGGTAAAATAGAACTTATCAATGAGCCAGACATATTCATTTTCAATTTAAAAAAGATTCCGAGTACAGATAACCATTCGGCTAAATTTGATATTGATTTGACTAATGACGATATAGTCGAAATCCCACCAGAACCTGAAGACAATAAAGTTGGAAATACAGCAAGTTGTGTGACAAATATCAACCCAGTTAGCCATTTAATTGCGAACAATAAAAGCGACACACCAAATAATTTTATAGAACCTCATTTGATAAATGATCAAAATATACTGAGTAAAGAAATTGATAATCCAACGTCAGAAAAAAGCAGCGTACCTTCAAATACTAGTTTTAAGATCGAGCAAATAACAATTGACGGAAAAGATTCAGGAAGTAAAAAAAGTGACGCGAACAGTGCCTTAAACAGTGAAATACGCCAGTCAACAAGCAGTGAGAAGAACATAGAAGAAGAAACTAAAAAAGATGCCAAGCCAGGAAGTAGTAAAAGGATAGATAGCGATGATGATTGTGATTTGATGATATTAGATGAAATCTGTGGCGGTGCCAAGTCTTCAAGCAAGTTTAATCAACTTCTTAGCAATTCAAACAAAATTGATACTAATTCAAAACAAAGTTTCGACGAGACTTTTAAACAACCCAATGATGACAGTATGACCAGATTATCTTTAGTAAGAAAACGTCAATCTGCCGTGGATATTGCTCCGCCTGCGAAGCAAATGAAAATAAGTTTCGATAGTACAGACGTATCTATGGAGGGTACTTCGGATTCGAATATTGACAATAATACAACGGATGAAGGGCGGGTTTTAAAAATCAAAAAGGAGCATGATTATTCTCAAATTGATACATGTGTCGTCTTGCAAGAAGAGGAAGGAGGCTTTCCTTGCTCCCAGCTGTTCGATAATCATGAACAAAATATTAGCACCGAAATCATCATCAGTGACGAATCCGACAATGAAAATGACAATGATGTTTGTGTTGTTAATAGTGATGATGATGATGATGATGAACTAGCTGTTAATCCGTGGTTGTTAAAGTTGTCTCAATCTAAATCACCGCCTCGGAGAGACATAGTAGATGATGAGAATTATTGGTGGCCTGATTTGTCGCAAACATTAGACGAAGTCGATGCTTTAAGATACGAATCTTCTGATGGCGAACGGGAAGAAAATAACGGCAGAGGGAAAGATTCGAATAAAGGTAAAGAAAAATCTTCGAGTTCTAGTAAAGCAGCTGAATTAAAACAGATGCCAGTAAACGAGCAAGAAGAAAGTAAAGAATTGAATGTTTCTGATCCTAAAACTGTAGACGTAATAAGATTTTATTCTCCTGACAAAAAACCAGCTGAAACAAAGAAAAGTGTCGGGGATAGTAAAGAAAAATTGCCTTCCTCGAAAACACATAGTCAAAAGGATGATAAAGAAAAATCGCTGCATTCAAAAACACGTAGTCAAACAAAGCACACGCGGGCGATCAGAAAAGATGATAAAACATCGTCGCCGATAGTCAAAACAAAGAATACAATGAATAATGCTTACTCCAATAAAAAATCAATAGATGAGGAATTGAAGAAACGAAAAGCAATCTCGAAAACGAGAAATAAAAGTAAAAGTTCAAAATCGCCTACTGAAAACAATAAAAGTATTGTTGATGAACGTAAAAAGCGGTTAAAAGAGCTTGCTTTGAAACAGAAGGATACCAGTGAAAATGATGAAGTAAAAGTGCTGAGTAGGGCGAAAGCAAAAGTAACAAAAAAAAATAGAAGCACATTTTTAGCTGAAGACATCGCGGGTGTTACTCTTTCACAAATGGATTCCACTTTAATACCGGAAAACAGTAAAAAATCAACGAAAGTAATAAAAGACAGGGAAATTAAACTAGAGGAACCTGATTTAGATACGACAACATCAAATAATTTTGATCTGGAATGTCCTCCTACCAAAAGAAAATTGTCATCAGCAGCCGAATTTAATCCGGAACCTTCCACTTCGGGTCAGTCCAAGTCATTGGAATTGAATATTTCTACTGCAAACGCAAGAAAAAAATCAGTATCTCAAATAAAATTAACGGAAGCAAAAGCGCAGCCGGTCAGATCGAGAAGAAAATCAACGACTGAAAATGTCCCGCCTCAAATAAAACAAATAAAACTTACAGAAGCGAAAGCACAGCCTGCCGTATCGAAAAGAAAATCATCGACTGAAAGTGCCGCGCCTAAAAAGTCAAATCATAAAAAGAAAGAAGTTGCGTCTGTGTCCAATTCTGATTCGAACGTTAACAAAATAGATTCGACCGATAATAAGGGGAAACCGGATGCCGTTAAGTTTGATGATAATAAAACTTCTAAAATCGAAAAACTGAGTTTCAAAAACATCGATAAACCTGTAAGTATTCAAAAGAAGCAATCTGGGAAATCGAATATAGAAAATGAAAATAAAACAGTGTCGAAAACGAAGAAGACCGAAATTCATTCGAGGAAATCAATTTTGAGAAGCCATTGTAATGAAAATAATAAAATTCAGAACGGAGTTACAAACGAGGCTAGAAAATCCGTTCAATTTAATTTAGTACCTAAAGTCATCACTATTGAAAGAGTTGTTCACAATAAAATTGAACCGAAAAGAAACTATGAACATCTTATGCATCGAAAACTTGAAGAAGTTCTATTTCTTATCACGAAATGGAAAGTTTCGTGGCTCGTTGAACAAAAAATCATTAAGAAACCTCCGCCGGTTTCTCCAATTCAGTTACAGTACATGCTCAGTACTTTTACGTCGTATTCAGATTATTATCAAATCGTTTTGCCACTAATGCTTTACGAAATGTGGAGTGAAATTTTTGAATCGTGGGAAAGTATGAGGTACTTAATTACAATATTTTTTAATTGCAAACGAAAAGTGAAACGATTCTTTCTCTCCGAGAGAAAAGAGTGGGAGAATCGTTTCTGCTCTCGTTGGCAAAGCGTCATGCGCAGTACGTACTGTCTACTTGACGTACAGTTTTCTCTAGCCACGGTAATAAATTCCACAGTCATAAAACGTGTTCCAAAATCGATACAAACAGTTTCGTTTTAGCCAATGCGCATTTTTTTTTAGCTACTGCGCATGACGGTTCTGTTACCGTTCTAAGAGAGGTTGGAACAGAGCTATAAGAGTAGGCAGTATGTGCATTGTCGAATCTCCGTTTTTTCTCAACCGATCTTTAAGAAATTTAACCTTCAAGCGGTCGCGCGGTCATTTGTAACGGGAGCGGGCGCGCGTAACCGAAAAGACCTATGGGATGAATAAGAGAAATAAAGCACTATTTATTCAATATTTATTTATTTATTTGTACTCAGATATATTATCATTGTCTTTAAAGTCTGATTTGTTAAAAAAAGTAATTAAAATTATGAAAAAGAAACAATTATTAAATTAATTAACATAACTCAAATATTCTTTGAATTAAAAATTAGGAACACAAAACCCTTTTACATATCTCAGACTGGTTTATATACCTAGTCTAATATAAAAAATTACAAAATAAGAATAAGAATTAATTAACTTTGGTTTAGTTTTCATCAGAATCAGTTTCTTCGTCCATATAACATTGATTGCAAATAAATGTTGTATGACACCGGGACTAAAACAATTGCGATCTGTGGAGTGGGGGGAGCGCCCGAGCGACGGTTTATTCTTTATTTTACTCCCAATGACATAACGACAGGCTACTAGAAATGAGAAATAAATGTGATGGGTAATAATAATAATATGAACGAAAATGTACTAAGCGCGGTCGATTCGACTACGCGCGCCCGCTTGAAGGTTAAAACAGGTCATATGCATGAGACTCCAAATTGGTTTAAATTTTTATTTTGAAATATATTTTAGTTCTTGGTCATGTCGTAATGGTTATTTTATTAATCTAATCACTGAAAAAAATACAAATAATAAAAAATAAATGTAGAAAATACGCGCTATTTTCGAATTTTCAAAACGCAGCGTGATGTCAGAGTATATATCAACAACAGTTTCCATAACGACTGTGTCGTCTCACAGAAACAACAAATAAACTTCATTTAGAATATTCAAATCTTTGATTAACGTCTGATTAGAACTCTTCAATAAATAAAATCATCGACCAATTTTTCAGACAATTGTCTGAAAAATTGGTCGATTGTCTGAAAAATTGGTCGATAATTTTATTTATTCATTTAGAATAATTATTGTTTTAAATTTTCACATTTGTACTTGAAAAAGTCTAAATTTATAGACGAAACGTCGTACACTAAATAAATAACTTTTTGTCCACAATCCTGCGATTTTTATTAATAATTATCTCGATGGACACGATATCTAATATATATTCATTTAGAACATTGACAATTTGACATAATGGTTGACATGCATGATATATAATGACGTCACATAAGCCCGCCAACATGGCCGATTGTTTAAACTGTCTATTTTGGAATGTGAAATTTAATATTTTTTTTTATCTTATAATAATATTACATTTTTAAATGATTATCAATTTTTTTCCGTATTATGGTTGACTAAATAATCTATTAAAAATATAAAAAAAATACATGCATATGACCTAATAGTCATATGCATGTATTAAGCATTTATTTTTATAGGTTACGTTATTTTTATCAATTTTTTTAACGATCTTTCAGGAAACGTTTGTGTTACGGATCGGTTTATAACATTCAACCTTTTCATGTCGCTAACAATGTTCGAATGATGAAAATTGACTGCGCCGGTAAGTTTTATAACAATGACTATTATAGATAGAGAGAAAGAGATTGCAGAGTTACTGATCTTCAGTGTTTTTCAGTGCTGATTAACGACGCCGATACGCCAGACACTAGCCCGAAGGCAGGCGATTTAGTTGTAATAGAAATCGCTTCGAAATGCGACGGAGGGAAAGTGGAATTCACGTCGGTTTTTGCATATGTCGAAAACCACACTCGGAGGCGTACCAGACAAAAAGAGGACTATTTTCTGACGGATGTTTGTGAGTGTTTCCTCTTTAAATTTTGAAAGCGGGTAACGAACCGGCAATTAGGCTTTTGAAAAAAAAATAATTATCGATTTTTTTATTGTATTTTAAAACTTTATTATAAATAATATTGATAATCGATGCGAAAAACTTTCAAAAAACTTTTTTTAAATTGATTATAAGCAATTTAAAATTGATAGAATATTTAAAAAAATCACGTGACTGCAAACGCACTAAAAATTATTGTTTTTGACAGTTGTGACGTCATAATGGTAAAATGTATATACGCAGTATACTATCAATGGCTTCTACATGTGTATTGACTAAAACATTATGACGTCACATTATGTTCGGGAAATGTCGGCGCGTTCTCGGAACTGGGTACAAAAGTTTATTTTTAATTTGATATAACTTTTGAATTATAACGAAAATAAAAAAAAAGAAAAATAGTTTTGTTATAAAACTTATATACGATCTTTCCATTTATGACAAAAAAAAATTTCATTCAAAAGCCCAATTATTTTACTACCGGACAACTTTCATTACAGTCGCCTGTTTAATTTTTCCCCCCAACAATTTAGTGCAAAGACAATTTTTATTTCGAGCTTTTTTGCAAGTGAAACTTCTTATTGCGCTGAATATTTAACGCTATCGTGGGGAACACAAACGTATTTTTTTACGTAATGCTTCAATGACTGACAAATTATTTCATCTGTTGTAATGCCGGCACTTCACATGGCTATTTGTATTTGGCATATTTGGCAAACAATTACCAAGTGTGGAAGATTTATTTGACAAAGTGTTGGCCTTATTTGCCTATTTGACAAATAAGGCCAATACCAAATACGCTTTACCGTGCGCTTATCGGTTTTTCGAGGCACATCAAAGGAGTCAAATAGGCAAATAAACCGTCCACACAATGGCTATATTCAGAAGCGCACGCGCCGTGAACCTGTACGGACGTTCAGTATTTTTGTGTCTGTGCTTAGAGCGAGAACTGGAACAATTACTATTGAAAATGAATTGGGACAATGAAACAGTGCTAAAATTACTGGAATTTTGAATCTGCATTCTGCTGCCAAATGTTTGTGTGTTTGCTATTTGACTGCCATGTGTGGATGGTCGTATATTTGCATGTTTGTCTTGAATGTGATATATTTTGCCAAATACAACAAACACCCAATAGCGAACACAAATCGCCATGTGAAGTGCCACCTTAAAACTTGAAATAAAATCGTGTTTGTGTTTGAAACTACGGATTTTTGTGTTCGGGGGATTAATAACATTAATCTTTTGTAGTGCATCACGTGTCGAACCCAAATACAGTGCTTTCTCTGTCGTTGAAATCACGATTTTTGGATAAGCAAATGGATTTATCAAGGGCCATGCGGATACGATCCGTTCACTATATCAGACCTTCAATCCGCAGTATCGAGGCAGTTATAAATTTGCCATTTTCACCTTTAGTTGAACTGATTCTCAATCCGAAAAATATTGTTTGTACGTTAGATAAACTGAACGAAGAATTATTCACCAAAGTATGTAACTATTTTTTTAATTATTATTATTATTAAAATCATCAGCTGCTAAGGTTTTACGGGTCTAGTATTGATTCATGTCTTCAACAATTAAAACCTAAGTTGCGGAGCGCTTAAAGCCTTAAACCATTATCCGGCGATTAGAATGTACCTAAAGTTCTTGTAGAAATAACGAATTGATTGATTATTTATTTTTGTGCCGAGAAAAGTATCGGAGCGGTGTTCCGGTTCGCTTTGACTGATATCGACCTCTGGTTTGTAGAAAGATCGTTTTGAATCATCTATCGATTATTTTTGTAGACCAAAACGTTCTTCATTTCTCTACTACTCAACTCAAATTTTTTAAAGATTTCTGGACTGTAAAACTCGATAAAGATAATGAAATATGTTTTTTTTTTAAGAATAAATTGAATCCGAATCAGATGCGTGCCGTGTTTGAGACTTGTCAGACATGTCTCCAGCCCGAGCCTAATATTTGTCTGATTCACGGTCCTCCGGGTACCGGCAAGACGTTAGTTATTATCAACATTATTCTTCAGTTGCTTTACGGCAATCAAAGATACGAAAAGTCACAGCAGCCTCGTATCTTAGTATGTACTCCTTCAAATGCAGCTATCGATAACATTACGCAGACGTTATTAGAAATCAGAGCCACTTTGACACGTAAGTATTTTTTAGCTAAACATATAATAAAAGAAATTAAAAAAAAATAAACAACGAACTAAAAAATATAAAATAATTTAAAATACCAATTCAACAGTAATTTAAGGAGGTTGAGCCGTTTTACGAAGATAATGAAAAAAATCTGAAATAAAGTTTTTTTAATAGATTTTTTTATGACAAAATTTTCTGTAAAAAATCTAAAATCATTAGGAGATTTATAAAGTTAAAAATTAAAAAAAACTTTTACATGTCGTCTTATGGAAAATATGTCAACCTAGCATGCAAACGGTACATTTTAATTTTTTGCAAATAACCAAATAATGTCAGCAGTCCCGAAAACTATGTGAAGCATCGATGTCTTACGCATATTTTAATATTTTTTCCAAATTAATTAGGAAACTTTTAATCAATAAAAAAAAATTATTAAACCTTATTACTTTTCGATTATGGACTTTTATTCTTGACAATTTTAACTGAATTTTCAACTTTTTAATGATTTAATTTTAATGTTTATTTCTTCTAATTTCTTTTTTTGATTATTTACTACAAAACATATGTAAAATACAGATATTTACATAAATTTATTTTTTCTAACCTAACTTTGTACAAAAAATTCAAAAGTTAGTTCGTTAAGTAAAATACTGAAATAATTAATTAATATTAAAAAAATTATTTATTTATGCCTTTATGACAATAATTTATTGGTATCATCGACTTATAATCTTTTGTAAAAATTTATTATGGAAAAGTTCCCATTTAGAATTCGACTTACTTTTGATTAAGACTGTAACGCATCAACCTCCTTAATAGACAATTAGTAGATATGATAATGATAACATTACGCAGACGTTATTAGAGATCAGAGTCACCTTGACAAGTAAGTATTTTTTAACTAAACATATAAAAAAAAATTTAATTTAAAAAAAATAAAGCGAACTAAAAAGTATAAAATAATTTAAAATGCCAATTCAACAGTAATTTGATAGACAATTAGTAGATATGATGTTTTGGGACTGGAATTTTTAAAAAATATTTTTTCAGATCGTTTTAAAATGGTGAGAGTAGGTCGTGTAGAGTCATCTAACGCGTTCGTAAAAGGTATTAGTTTGAACGAGTTGGTCAAGAAACATATCGATGAAAATAACAAACAGACAGTAATGGACAGTGTGAAGATAGAGGTCGATACTCTTAAAGCTAAAATGAACTGTATTGCGATATCGATCGAAAGTGCACTCGCTAAACAGATAGGTAAGTCTTCATTTTTCGACCCCGAATATATGATTCTTGATTGGACTATTGTTATTATCATTCCGCAGTGGCGCAACCAGGGGCGCCCTCAAGTTCCTTGATGAAAATGATATATTTTCGAAAAAAAGACTGCTGTGTGTTTCGAGAAAATCAACCAATAATAAAATATTAATATCACTTGCATAATGTTATTGTTACAAGTTAACATTTACAATAATAAATGAAAAATAATTTAATAATATGTGCCGAAATAAAAATTGAAGTCCCATACTTAAATTTGAACGTTAACTAACAATATTAATTTTCATGCTCGCTGAAGCCATTTTTGACCTCTTCGAAAGTCAAAGACAAAAATATGAAAGATGGAAACTGGTGCAAACTGCAAAATAGCAGGGCGCTTTCAGAAATCTGCGGGGGCGCGCACGTACTCCTAGTTACGCCACTGTTATTCCGGTGTCAATAAATACTATCCGTTCGCAGATAAAATTAAAATAAGTAAGAATACATTTTTTCTTGTGCAGACACTACATTACTCGAAAAGCAGCTATTGGATTGTAAGCGTCGACATGACGCATTGTCTAATAATGACAACTCGAAAAATAATCACGCCCCGTATA
Organism: Xanthostigma xanthostigma; assembly: GCA_963575645.1. Classification (NCBI taxonomy): domain Eukaryota; kingdom Metazoa; phylum Arthropoda; class Insecta; order Raphidioptera; family Raphidiidae; genus Xanthostigma; species Xanthostigma xanthostigma. Next base: position 8,640,612 of record OY754469.1, on the reverse strand, counting down.
AAGTACAGGAGGCGGAGGAACGAATATTATGCCGCGCAGATATTGTGTGCACCACTTTGGGCAGTAGTTTTTCGGGTCAGATCGGACATTTATTGAAAAAGTAAGTTAATTATTCATTAAATTATCGTATTCAAGTAATTTAATAATTTATTTTTTAAAGTGCCAAAATTCAGCATTCGTTTAGCTTTCCAAATTGTCAACATGTCGTTTGCCTTATAGGTTAGGAAAGTATCTTTGACAGGCGACCTTCACACCATCTCGTGTTTGTTTTTTTCAAAAGTGGTTCACCCAAAACTTACAAACACATGGAAACCAGCGTTATTCTTAATTATAAAAAATATTTAGCGCAAAATGTCAGTAAAAAGACTACATAAATTATAGAAATTTTTAATTTCTAAATTTTTTAAATCTTATTTTTATTAACAAAATAACAATTATGATATTTTTCATGTATTTAATAATGATTACAGACGTAAAATAAAATTTAATTACCCTTGACGACGTACTGCTGCAGTCCATTTTTTTCCACTCTAATTCATAAGAAAATCCAGGAAAACGGTGGAATTGTAATTCTGGATGTTTAGTTGGTGTATCCTTACAATCAACAACACAGCACTTCTGATTTGATAGCTTTTTACCCATTTTATTCGACAATTAATCCTTATTAAAATGCACGTATAACATATGACACTAAGGTTTTGACTGAACCAGATTTAAAAAAAAAAACCACGAGAGGGCGCAAAAGTCGCCTGTCAAAAGATACTTTCCTAGCGTATTTAACCCATGGGAACTGTCACTAATTTTCCCTTAAGTTGTATATTTTTTTATTTTTACGTGTGTTTTTGCTTGAACTTTGAACTTTTTTCGTCGTAACAGATAATTTTCTTTTCTGTGGAAGCGGTATTTTCAATCGATCATTTTTTCCAGTAAAAAAAATCATTTTACATGCTGTATAATCGACGAGGCAACCCAGTGCACAGAACCAGAAATTCTAGTCCCGTTAATGCACGGTATTAAGAGCCTTGTTCTTGTCGGAGACACGTGTCAACTTCCCGGTACGGTTAAATCCCAGGAATCCAAAGAACACGGCTACGGCCAGTCTTTATTCGGAAGAATACAAAAGACTTTCGAACACGAAGCTGTATCACCGGTGAAATTTTTAAACATTCAGTACAGAATGCATCCGGACATATGCTCGTGGCCAAACAACTTTTTCTATTCTGCCAAGTTAATAAATTCGCCGTCGACTTTGATAAAAACGCCTTTGGCTCCGTACAAAGTTTTCAGTCACGAATTCACCGAAAGTGAGCAAATGACTAATGTTGGCGAAGCCGATTTGATTATTAAATTGTTGAAAACGTCTTTGAGTTTACTCAAAGAATGTAATTACACAATTGGTATTATAACACCATATCAACGACAGAAGCAACTTATATGTGACATGATACTCAAGGAAATCAGGTATTATTTTATTTATTGATGTATAAAAAAACAGTTGTGTGGTTTTAAGAAACCACGACGCAAGTGAAACTTTTATTGGATTGTAGACACTTATCCATCACGATTAATTATAAACAACAATATTCACATGAATACACGAATAAAAACATGTAAACACTGTACAGCACTTGCCCGCATGACAGACTGACTATGTGTCATACATACTACACGGTCAGCTGATGCTAACTATGGGCGCCGCCATATTGGCCTTGGCTGCTCTACCAAGCGCCTACTCCGAACGCCTTTCACTTTACCCCTACTCCGCGGCCGCCTGTAATGCGACATGCAACAGACGGCCAGAAAAATTCGGGGCGATAGAATAAAAATTTCACTTAAAAAACTTTACTGGAGCCCTGCCTCTCAAATGTCTGTTAAATTGACTTGGTTAAATGCCGCAGAAGCGTATTATGAAAATGATACAATGCTCTACTCTCAACTAAATGTCCTTGGTCAGCTGTACAAAATTTTATTGTTATATTCAAATAGTAGTTTCGAAGATTACTTATAACATCAAAACTTACAAACTTACCTCTTTGTAATACAGTGTAAACTCTAAATAGCGACACTCAAGGGACTGTGCACTTTGTGGCATTATGGAGAGTTGTTGTTAAACGGAGAGAAGAAATAATCCATTAATATTTTTTAACTATGATATGCATTTACTCATAATATATAAAATTTACAACAGACCAACAAACATATGAAAGATAATCCCAACAAACAAAAGGACGAATTTTTTAAAATCTTCGGTACGCATGATGCCGACAACAAGGCAACAAAATAACAAACAAGTACTGTTTATTGCTTAATGATGACGTATTGTTGTCGTTATTTAGAGTGGATGTGTCGGTATTTAGTATCATTGTATGAGCAACAAGGTAAACCAACTAAAGTTAACTCTAATTTCGACGTTTTAAGGACTTTGTCATTATATGGAGTGACGTTAAATGGAGTTTATGCTGTATTAGTATAGAATATAGATTATTTTGAAAAATAAATTTGGAACACGGACCAATGCCGATTTTAGTTTCGATTTTATTTGCAAGACAGCGCCACTTATGAATAGAGATCAGAAAAGTTCAGAGCTGACTTTAATATTGTAGTTATTTTGCTGCAGGTCTTCGAGCGTAAAACGCAAAATTGAGGTGAAAACAGTCGACGGATATCAAGGTCGCGAAAGCGACATAATCATTGTGTCATGCGTAAGGTCACACAAGATCGGTTTCTTGTCGGATTTTGAAAGATTGAATGTTGCCTTGACACGAGCACGGCGCGCTTTGTACATTTGCGTCAACTTTAGCACCCTAATTGTAAGTACATTCTTAATGTGTTTATATGAATTTTTTTTCAGCAGCTAGCTTCTGAAACTTGATGTACAGTATGTAAACACGTAAAGGTGCACATAGGGAAATTAACATTGGGAAAAAATGACTGGATCAGAGTGAGCCTTGAAATCTTGTTTTTCAATTTGACAGAATATAATATTCTTTTGCGAAATGAATGTGTATACTACCGAAGAAAATATTCAAATGATTACAACACAATCGGACTTTTTTTATTAATGGGACATTAAATTCCCAAAAATACTTAAATATGGTGCGAGATCAAATATCTCCGCCTATTCGTGTTGAACCCAAAGACATTGGGTCACTGATTTACCAACGCGCATACGTCATACCAGTCAGACAATTTTTGAATGAATTGTTTCCAAACAGATGGAGTTGTTTTTTTGTTTTATTTTTGTACAAAAAATTAAAATAATGATTTATAAGAGGTTTTTATTATTAAAAAAGCCAAGTAAAATAAAAATAAATCAAAATAAAGATTAACACGATAATTCAATAGAAATAACAATTAATGCTGCAGTCATGGCTAACTCTGGTCCAAGTATTTTTTCCCAATGCTAATTTCCCTATGTGCACCTTACGCGTTTACATACTAAGATCGTTCCAAGCAGCCGCGAACGGTAATAAAACCGTACACAGTTTTGTTACTGCGCAAGACTGTCTTGCGCAGTATCGAGTTTTGAGCTAGTGCGCAAATTAGTCTTGCGCAGTGACAAGACTGTGTACGGTTTTATTACCGTTCACGGCTGCTTGGAACGAAACTACTGTATAAGAGCAGGTGTTTACAAAAAATTGTATGTATTAATTAATTGCAGGAGAACAGTGTTTGGAAAGCGTTGAAACTCGACGCTATTCAGCGGAAGATGTACACATATGTGGGGAAAAAAAATGTAACAGAAAGTAACCTAAAATCGATGTTAACACAGACAAACTAACCTCGTTAGGTAAGACTTTATTTGCTGCCATTTAACTTAAATAAAAACAGTTACAAGAATCGTAAATTTATACCGAATCTGACAAACAAAATATTCATGACTGTCAGTTTAAAAAACAATGGCACAGCGTAAAAAATAACACTCGAATCTCACGAAGTGTAAAACCTAATTGCCGTTAACATGCTGCGAAATCGGCCGCCATGTTCTTGGCAAGCACGCCTGTCCGTTTTTATACGAGCGGTACAGGAACAAATTTTCTTAACTAATGTACTCTTTAATCAACTGAAGACACTGATGAAAAGGAATTTGTTCTTTCAAAATTCTTAAATTCCTTTTGGGTTTAAGAATTGAAAAATTACTAACCAAAGATGTAATATAATTAATACTCATAGGAGACATGTTATTTGTCTTTAAGACATTCCTTTGTTATAATTTGGCGGTTGCGTTTTGTTTTGCACTCGCCGCAGGTCGCTTATCAATAATGTGCTCTTATGACTTAAGACGTTCGCTGCCGAGCGACATTTTCAAAAACGGTTCCACCACGCCAACTAAATAAAAATGCAAAACATGACGTGTTTATAGGAAAGATATTGAATTTAGATAATTTTTAATTGCTTTATTAATTATACGAGTTATATCGTAGTCGGTTTTTGCGATAAAATGTTTTATGACAGCGGCAACTACGAGTATGAGGCGTGGATAAAACAAAAGCGTTCTACGAATTAACTCGTAGCTGGCGCCTAAACACAAACTGAGATAACTCATTGTTGGCAGCGAACGTGTTAAATAACTATAAAAATGTAACCGGTGTAATTAGTACTTGTAAATTACGAGGCCTAGATAAGGAGTACTAATGTAGTACTATGCATACAAGCAGACGGGAAAGACAAGACTTTAAACACAGTATATGTATGTTTCTTTTGGACCCGTCTTGTATTTTGCTGAACAAAGATGGAATGACTACCGCAATTATCGCTATCTCTTTCTGTACAGACTAGCGCTCCATATATACACCTCGATCTCTATATAGCGAAATTGAAGGGACCGGGTTTTTTATTGCGTTATAAAGAGTTTTTGTTAAACGATGAGTAAAAGAAAATAGAATTTTACGAATAAGTGGTTTTAATTTTGGCTAAATTAAGTTTTTACATTTTTTTATAACAAATGAACACATTTCTAAGAATCTCATTGTTGGGGTTTAAATAATGACGTATTGTTTCGCTATTGAGAGTGGTAGAGTGTTTCAATATATGGGTAACAATGTAAATCAAACAAACCCTAGAAATTTCTAGGTTTTAAAGTTTGTCGTTAAATACAAGTTTCGTTATATAGACTTTACGCTGTAAAAATACTTCCTAATTAGCTTATTAAGTATAATTACGGCGTGAATATCCTATTAATATGGATGTGCCTTATAATGTGACAAAAAATGTTTATAAAATAATAATCTGTTACCTCGTTTTTATAACGTAAGTTTTTATATTAACTATTGTTATTTTTTTGTTTTTGTTTTTATTTATTTTTTTGGTTATTGTTCGAGTAAATCAGAACTCGTACTGAATTCGGCTCTAGAAAAATGCTTTGGTTTGACCCGGAGCAATCACTTAACAAGACAAGAACAAACGAAGACTTTTGCTACAGAAGTAAATTCTTCCAATGCAATTCGCAGGCTTTCGTTTGTTCTTACAAATTCTTGCCGAACCGAGTTGTTTTAGTATGCGTTATTCTTAGAGCTACATTTTTGAATTGAAAAACGTGTATGAAAAAATTGAATTTTAAAATTTATCTAACTGGGAATATCACAAACAACAGAGACTTCTGTTATTTCGTATCTATACCATTAGTTTTCAGTATTTCAATTTAAACTTGACAGAATTTTAACAATAGTCACTATATGACTACAGCAAATCGAAAGCACAGCTTTTCCAGGTGTATCGCTCAAAATTTAAGACTGAAGGCCGCTGCACACGAGGCAAGTTTATCCTCTGAGACTTGCGCTGGCTGCAAAGATGGTAATAACGTCACTGTAGGCTAGCGTGCGTGGTCACAAGATCGATTTCAAAATCAGAACTGGAGCTATTTTTCTTGCTTGTTCGTCTGCTTGTTTCGAACAAGAACCAATCAGGAACAGTATCTTGGTGCATCGGCAACATGGTTAAACGCCCACAAACAAACATGGCGTCATAGTGTGTGTTGTGGTGAAGCGAACACATAAAAGCCATTACAAAACCCAGCTTCATGGCACACTTGAAAGCCTAGCGCCAAAACCAACTTCGTGTGCAACGACCTTAAGGAAGTACCCTCGATAAATAAATTAACAAACAGAAAATTACGAAAATTTGCAGATATGTCGAAACCTTTTTAAAAATGACTCAGTTAAATATTTGTGATCTTTGGTTGACTTTGAAAAAAGATATTGATAATTTTATTTCGCTGCACTTAACATGGAGTCTTACGGGAATCTGTGATTTTGACGCACTCCATCATTTATTACGTTGGAATTGACAAACAGATTTTGATAAAATTTTGAGGAAATATAAACGAATGAACAACCGCAATATTATAGGTTATGGCGCTTTATTCAAAGGTAAGTTACGAAACTGCAGCAATTTCGATAACGTTAGAACATACGTAAATTGAGTAAATGCTAAATGGTATCGAACAATTTTTTAGAAACTTTTCTTCCCTTCCAATAATATCTTTTTTCGCTCATTTTCATAAATTAATGTCAATTTGACGAATATATACGGACACCGCGTGCTGACTATTCTATGCTGCAGCAAGGAGTGCAGTGTTGCCAAATTATATACTACGTTACTCAAGTAAAAGACTGAAATTCTTTGACTTACTGCGTACCGAGGGTACTTCCTTAATTCACGAGTGCTATGCTCTTAGCAGGCACAGCTTCCACATCTAAATAATTGTTTATAGGCGCAATATATACAAAAGTGTGATCGTTGTGTTGTAATAAATTATTCGCTTATAACGTTAAAAGATATGTACAAATATTGAGAAATAAAATTATTATTTTATATTTCTTATGATGTGAGCTATATTATAATTAGGGCCAGCTTGAACACTCACGAATCAAGAACGAGTTTGGGCGGTAAAACTAGATTTTGTTTAAAATCTAGTGTAGATTTTGTCATTTTAAAATAGGCTGGAAAATTTAGTACTAACAAACTTTTATGTTCTATAATAGGACGGCCAATTGCTTATTCGAATTTATAAAATATTTTTAACAAAAAAATTGAACCGACTTCACACTAAAAAGTAAAAAATAATTGCGTATTGAAATGTTTTGGAGTCGGTGTCAGCCAAAATGAAATCTATTCCGAGAACTACACCGACTCCAAAACATTTCAATACGCAATTATTTTTTACTTTTTAGTGTGAAGTCGGTTCAATTTTTTTGTTAAAAATATTTTATTTTTCTCTTTTTAGTGTTAATCTAACACTAAAAATCGGTGAACATACATAAAAAATATTATGCGTTTCTTTGAAATTTGAGTTTCCCTCGATTTCTCCGAATTCCACCATCAGATCCTGACTTGGTTCCGATGGGACCACCTCTGAGGTGCACTCTTTCGAATAAAAAAAAAAATTTGAAAATCGGTCCATAATTGACGGAGAAATCGGTGAACATACATAAAAAAAAATATATATATATATATATATATATATACAGACGAACACAGAACCTCCTCCTTTTTGTTGAAGTCGGTTAATAAAATCGTTTCCTTCGGAAGATAAGATGTCCGAGTTGGCCCTGGCTACCCTTTCGAGTTTTAGTTTAGTACAGACTCATTATTTGCATAATTTTTTTATACACTAGTTTGGGCGCATCGATCGCCCACAAAAAGTCCAAATGGTTAAACGAGTCGAACGGAACCCGAAAAGATCCGATTACGTCGGGCAGTTCCCGTTCGAGTAGTCGGACATCTTCTGAACTGGATAACCAATCGTTGTCGGCGTAGTGCAGTGCGACAGGAGTTGTTATTTTTGTAATATCGTATTCAGGTGGTTTGTAAGTGCCGTATAGACGTTTGTTGTTTAGTAATCCAAAATCGTAAAAACGAAATTTTCCTTAAAAAAAAGTGACAGTCGTTATCAAATGAATAATGATGTAGTTGCTAAAATTATTATCTAAGCCCGGTTCGGCTTCGCCCGAATTTGTAGAATACCACCGTTTTTTCTTCGACTTACGTTGCAAAATTGGTCTCTGTGAAATGTGCTTTTATTTTTATAGTTTCCATCCTGAAGCTTCATTCTAAATAGTGGTGAAAGAATTTTTCAAATGGATTTAGTAGTTCTGGAAATTACCCTCCACATACTCACAAAATTCGCATTCTCTCTTTATAATATTAGTATAGGTCCTGAAGGTTCATTTTAAAAATTGGTGAAAAAATTTTTGAAATCGGATGAGTAGTTTCGGAGATTACCTCCTACATCCAAACTTTACCCCTTAATATTAATTGGAGTGCAATTTTTGTTTTATTATGTTTTATGACGTGACTTTAGTCGTTGGCGGTAACTTTTATTCTTGTTTATAGGTTATAATTTGATATCATCCTCTAATGATATAAGTGCAAAGTTTACAAATAATTGTTTTTAGTTTTGTATTATTATATAATATATTAGGACTACGAAAATTAAATCAGTAGACTGCTTATAAGCTGTTAATTATGACCTTGAACATGACCTTACTCGATTTTAATATGAATTGCTTCTCAGTGCAGTTATAAAAAGTGAGTGTTGTGCATTGGGATGTTTGCTGCTTAGATTAAATTGTGGATTATAGACGTTCGACAACGTAGTGCTAAGGATGTGATCATGTTTCAATTAGTGATGTGGGAATCACCAACATGTATTATTAACAAAGGTAAGAACACGTCTTTTTATGTTTAATTCGCAAATCGTTCTCAATTCTTTTTTTATAAAAAGTGTAAAGAATGCGTTTCTAGTCACATCAAGTTTTGTAAGCTATTGTGAATCGTTAGCGCTTAGCTTTTTTATCTTTTACCTGTATTTATGCCTTGTGCGTAATGAAATAATTGCATAGTTGAAGCGCCGGCTGGTGTATGTTCAACAATTACTGGAAGAAGTGTCTAAAAATACAAAGTTCGTAATGAATATCGCAAAAGTTGTGCCATAAACTCATTAGAGAGAGTATGTTATTAATGTCTAAACCATTAATTCTATGGTCTAAACGCAGCATGGACATAGGAATAATATCTATGTCCATGAAACGCAGATAAAGCTAGTGCCACACGCATGGCAAGTTTAGCTCAATAGTCCTTGGCAAATGTTTGCTTCAAAGTTCAAATGCCTGTCTCCCCCTGCTCTAATAAAAATAATATGTCGGAATCGTCCAACCAAAATTGTTATTGCCAGCTCTTAGGTGTAAGGTAATTTTTTTTAAATTTATTCATTAGTCATTACGCTAGCAAATTACCTTATTAAATTGTTCAGTGCTAAAACCGCTGAGAATAAATAATAAATTTTTACACAACAAGTTAGATTGTTCTTGGCACAGTGTACGAGCAATATCTTTGATCAAAGGTGAATTCGGCAGAAATTCGTAAATTTGTGTGACGTCTCGAAGCCACTGAAACAAAAATGTAACTTGAGTAACTCAACAGCCATTGAAACAGTTCAGATAGATATAGTCTTCTGCTATAACGCATTTGTTTATACGCGATTGATAAATACAGAAATGAAATCACCACAATTACAAGATGATAATCCAAATAAAAACAGATGAATATAGAAAACGACACCCTTATGAATAAATTATTTTCGAGATTACAGTTTTTTTATTGCGCATATATTGCGTTGGGCGGTAGTCCCAGGAATAGAGTAAGATCCCAGAGCCGCCAGACACAACCTACTTTTAAATAAATGAAACCTTACGTTTTGAGTAGTGTTTTATGTACTTAGAACTCTTGGCGTACCTCCATCATTGAGTCTGTGACAAATGTACAGGTACTAGGTGAGAAAGGTGAGTAAAAATAAGAGTCACTTAATTTAAATTTAAATGATTGATATTTATATATGTTTTGTAAAATATCACTAGGTATAAATTAGTATCCAGTATCGCCAGTCACTTTCCGCTGACCACAACTTCTGACAGACGCTTTAAAGCTCAGAGAAAAGTTAATGAACTTCACTTATTTTTAAATGCTTGATTTTTCAGACAGCTATTACAAATTTATATTTCAACAACCAGACAAATTGTAATGACCAAACATCCCCCCAGACGTAAAAAATAGTCAACTGTTAGTATATGAGCGCGAGAGCTTTATGACTATTTTTTACATCTGGGGCGATGTTTGGTCATTACAATTTGTCTGGCTGTTGAAATATAAATTTGTAATAGCTGTCTGAAAAATCAAGCATTTAAAAATAAGTGAAGTTCATTAATTTTTCTCTGAGCTTTAAAGCGTCTGTCAGAAGTTGTGGTCAGCGGAAAGTGACTGGCGATACTGGATACTAATTTATAGTGACATTTTACAAAACATATATAAATATCAGCCATTTAAATTTAAATTCAGTGACCTTCTCACCTGGTATCTGTACATTTGTCACAGACTCAATGATGGAGGTAGGGGAGGGAGGGGGAATGGCGCTCACTGGGTAATGGCGCTCACCTCTGTAACTCTGTCAAAAAAGAACGTAGCAACACGTCACGTCGCGTGAAGCGCGAGGGGAGGGGGCCTCTAATAGACAGCGATGCAAACGGACAGTCAGCTCGCGTCATGCGACCGTGAAGAGCGTTTCTTTGTTTGCGGCAGCGCTGATCTAATTTTTAATTATGTGCTGAACAAGTTAAGTTGCTGGGCTCGCTATACTATGGACTCAGTGTTGCAGATTTGCGTAAACTTGTTTATAAATTTGCTGAGCGCAACAATATTAAAAACAATTATGATCAAAGCAGTAAAACAGCCGGATTGGATTGGGGACACTACTTTATGAGACCCTCAGCCGCATTACCCAAAGTCAGGGGCAATGCCGCTCAAACATGTTTTTTTAATAATGTTTTCCTACTACTAGTAGGTGAAAGATATATGCTTTTGTTGTTAAATTGTTGATTACTCGATAATTAAAGACTTTGTTACTCTTCTTAATTTTGATTTATAATAAATAATTTAAAAAATACACCATGTTTTCCTTAAGTGAACGCCATTCCCCCGTCCTACCCTACGTCAAGCGTTCTAAGTACATATAACACTACTCAAAACGTAAGGTTTCATTTATTTAAAAATAGGTTTTGTCTGGCGGCTCTGGGATCTTGGGCTATAATGGCGAGCACAGGGCTGACTATCAAAAAATTGAAGTGCAGGAGTGAAATGTTTAAAAAAAATCACTTGTATTTTTTCAGTTCATTAGTTGAGATTCTGGCCTGTAGTTGACAGTTCGATCAAAACGAACTTGCTACCGATATGGCATTCTCGATGCCTGTATACTGTAAACACTTACCGTTACTCCTTCTTCGAATACCGATATGAATTGTAGCAACGGACTGACAATATGCGACATATATGCAACTGGGGCCAGAGCCGTCATCGATCTGACTTTGTTATTGTATTCGGGTCTCATCGATGCCATTACAAAAAAACTTGTCGTTCCTTGACTAAAGCCAATATAGTAGAGTTTCTCTTGTTTACTAGTTTCGAGAATATAATCTATCGTTGCTGGTAAATCGTACATCCCTATTTCATGCCAACTGAAATATACATTTTTTTAAAATAAGTGTTAAAAGACCAAGTTCAGTACAAAGACCAAGTGGGTTTGTCTGCTTTGCCAAAGAAAGGAATTCAGATCTAAGAAGCTGCCTGTATTTTTCAAACGCGAGTCATTTATTTAATGAACTTAGCGCCTGCTTGATCTCAAATATATTTTCCGGCAAATCCGACAAACCCACTTGTTCTCTATACGGAACTTGGCTCTTTTTGCACAATTATGCGTTGTGCGTGTTTTTATTAACGATTTTACAGTTCACAAATTTATTTGTTCCAAAAAAAGATACAATACATTTTACTATTTCGCGAACTTGCCTAAATTTCCAAAACTGATTCTCTTCTGGGGTCATCAAAACATGTTTTCTCGAAAAGGAATTTCCTCGTGCGTTGCCCATCCACACATCGTACCCACGATCAGCCAAAAGATATGCTACAACCATATACTTTTATTATATACCGAGCATAGGAATAAAATCGCAATCGAACTATTAGGGTGCAAACATATACTTCTGTCTTTTTTACGCCGTAAGCACTGGCGTATCCAGGAGGGAAAAACAAGCACAGGGGACCCGGCTTAAGAAATTTCTAATTTGCCTCCTTCTGGGCCAAAAGCTGGGTACGCCCATTTTAACGTCATAGAAAAAGACAAAGTTTTTGAAACAGAGATACTTTATTCAGATTGAATGCAAGTACATCAACCAATCCTATCCATCGAAGAAATCAGGGAATTACATCGACGAAAGAGACGCAGATATATTTTCGATACGCTGTGTTGCGTTCACTCACCGCATATTGAGTAGATAGGCAATGATTCATATAGTTAATTAATAGATATTATATGGTATACCCAAACTTTTGCGAGGTCCGGTAATTATCCAATCTGTAGCGCTGTTGAATAAACCGTGTTCCAGTAATACCGGCCGTCGAATTTCCTTTTGATTTTTGCGCGGTCGTAAACTGTAAGGAATGCGAAACACTGTTAAAATGTATCCATCTTGAGTTGTTATTCTATGTTCCTCGACTGGATATCCGTGTTTGGTTATAAGTTGAGTCTAAACAGCAAATAGATACAACTGTTTTAAAATCACTTTATTCGCGAAAAAGGCGTTAGAATCATCATATATATTAATACGCTAAGGTTAAAGATGTTTGCCTCACATTTTAGAAAAAACCACACAATTTCTCCACATAAATTATGTATCATTTTACAAATAATTGCTTGCTCTATTGACATCGACAACTAAAAAAATTATTATTGCTTTTGTTTTTGTAAATTAATTAAAATACAGCAAGCTGAACAACGTCTGCCATCTGACGGTTTTAATTTTGAAACAACGTCAACACTTCGATCTGTCATCTGACCTTCATATTGTAATACAACAGACGCAATACTGCATACTGCCATCTAACGGCTTTAATTTTGAAACAGCAAGCAACGCTGAACAACGTCACAGCAATGCTGCATGATGCCATCTGACGGCTTAGCTCAACGCTTTTGCTACTTGCGCCTCTATGTGACAATTTTAGTAAAATATTTCTTCGATCTGTCATCTGAGCTTCATATTGTAATACAACAAAAAGAAGAACGTTATAAGCAGTGTGCAAAATTAGAAACGAATTGAATACCTGCAATCATATTTAAAAAATAATTTTGTAAAGTGGTAATTATTATACTTCTTTAGTGCGAATAATTCGCACAGGTCACACTAGTTTACAATAATTATTTAATTTGAAAAGACCTTTTTAGGCGCGAATAGCATAAGCTTAGCGCCTATAATGTACTCGCTTTGTCTATGAATCTGTGTGTCACGCGTACAGCCCAAACGCCTTAACCGATTTTAAAAAACTTTTTTTTGTTCGATTCGTCTCCGCGTAACTTAGCTCGTAACGTCGGACAATTTTTGAATTGTGACCCCAGAGGGGAGTAATAAAGAAAAAACGAAGTAATTCGCTTATAACTCACTCAATTTAAATCAGATCGGTTCGAAACCTGTCTTAAACATAAATTTCGTGCAACAGAATTTTCCCAACCGGTTTTTTTTTCTTTACAATGAAATTCGCCAAAAAGATCAATAGGGTTTAAAATTTAAATTGCAAATCGATTGCATAATTGTGTCATCTTTGACCGGTTTGAAAATCAAATTGCGAAACAATCGACCATGTACGGAATCTACTTATCCGGCAAGTCTTGTAAAGCCCTTGTTGAAAACGAGATTTGCTAAAGTAAAACCGCGAGTAAACACTAATGTTAGCTAGTACATTGATTATATCGGGTGTTTTTGACGTGATAACGTCTTATAAATTGATGAAATACCAGCTGCACGCACGAAAAAGTGTAACGTTCCGCCTGACCCTGTGCGTGCAAGCGAGAGCGCAGTATGCTTCGGCCCAAGTTTGACAGCTACTAAAATTTAGGTTATGTATTACGGAATACGTTATCACGTAAAACTATCGTCCGTAAACCGACTTTACAGACAACCAATTTTTTTTTTAAACTTTGGACGTTTTTTTATCATCGATTTTTTTATGTGAAAATGGATATCTTTTATCTGAAATTTAAAAAAACAAAGGTCACCCCCTCCCCCTGCTAAGGGCTAGGGTGGTGGAAGTGAGTATTGTGTCCAAACGATTTCCCCCTCGAAACCCCTCAACTTTCGTTCGAATTTTTTTTTTCAACCCGTTTTTGACGTGATAACGTCTTATAAATTGATGAAACACCGGCTGCACGCACGAAAAAGAGTAACGTTCCGCAAGCGAGAGCGCGATATAAGCGATAGTCTCTCTCTTCTCGCGTGACGTCAGAGAGTAGTGTGCGTTCAACATTTTTTTCGGCGGTTCCAGCGAAAGCTACATCTGACAGATGGCCAGATAAATTATACGGTTTGTTAACAAATATATAATATATATACATTCTTTTAAATGTCTTTTATAATTGCTTAAAAATATGTATTTTGCTTTGGTTGATCAAATTATTAGTCGGTAAAAATATAGTTTGACAGCTACACAAATTTAGGTTATGTATTATTAAATATGATATTCGAGCGGAATACGTTATCACGTAAAACTATCGTCCGTAAACCGACTTTACAGACAACCAATTTTTTTTAAAGAAAAACGTCCAAAGTTTAAAAAAAAAAAACGCATCCGGTATACATACTTACAATATTTAAGTGAGCATCTTCAACGTATGGCAGAGATTCCAACGCCTGGATAGATGGCGTAATTGAAACAAATGCCAGTAGAATAATTATTAAACCGCCAAGTCCAGTATCAATGGCGTGTGAACCGTTAGCGATACACATTTTCACCGTTTTTTGTTTTCGGAATATATAAATAATTAAATTAACAACATTAAATTGCGTCGCTTTTTTATTTATTATTATTTACATTGTTATTTTAAAATTAAATAAGCGAAAAACTTTCATAACTTTTCTGTTTGGAAGTCTTTTAAGCTTTATAAATTTAATTAACGATCTTTCTATAGGTACAAACAAAATATTTTGGTAACAAATAGTGTTTAAATTTTTGATAAAACTTATTCTATTTTTTTTTAATTTAAAATACAATCACACATCACTTGCACATTAAAAAAAATTATATTCAGTTTTTCAATAAATAATATTAATTCTCTCACACTTGAGTTAAGGCAACATTTTACCCGTTTTAATAGTTTCTTGCAAACATTTCTAAATATGGCATTTTTAATAAATTCACCACACAATAATTGCGTTTCACGTAAAAAATTTTCAAATTTTGAGATCTGAAATTTCTCACAATATATACTTGAGAATGAATTCTAAACAACTGGCCTTTCCTTACAATCTATTTTTTCATTAGTTTACTAAATATTTATAATAAATCCTATCATTTTACTAAGGTACGTGATCACAGTTATCGGAGAAAAAATGTCCACTTTATAACGACTTTTATTACCATGTGATCTTTAGTATATGTGTTACGGTTAATACAAGAAAGTAGTTTATTCGCGAATTAACCGGCTAATACCCAAATTAATAAACGTCAAGGATTGGTTAATTCGGGTATTAGCTGGTTAATTCGCGAATAAACTACTTTCTTGTATTAACCGTAACATATATACGTCTCAGCGACGTTGGTTGTAAAAAAATAGCCGTCGTAGGATGCATGGCAGATGTGAAACATACATATAAGCGAAATTCTAGTAATTAAATTTCACCCTGTAACTAAATTTTGCCCTGTCATTAAATAAATTTACCCGGTAACTAACACAAAGTGTGTATATATGTTACGGTTAATGTCCGGAATACAGGCAATGTCGACAATGCCCGGGCAATGTCGACATGAACCGGTCAATGTCGACAATGCCCGAGCCACATTAGGCAATGTCCGAAATCGGACAAGGTTCAAAAATAGATTTTTTATAAACATGAAACGCTGACATTTGGTTGTATCTTTATCATGATAAGTTATCATTAACGCTTTATGGAATTTTTATCACTGATATCAACTATTGAACAATATATTTTTCAGCTTTCTGTTAGAATTATTGATGATTGAAAACATACGTATAATTTATTTCCATACATTTTATTTATTTTAATTAATGAATAAAAAAATAGAAAAAGGAATTACCTACTAATATAAATAATTAATATTTTTTTGTATTTTTTTATTCATTAAAATAAATAAAATGTTCAAGTAAATAAAATTGTCGACCAATTTTTCTCAGACCATACGATATATTGACAAAAATGATAAAAATACAAATCAATATAACACAAGATGACGTTTCGATCCGGATTTGGATCTTCTTCAGAAATATCTAAAAAATATAAAAATTAATTAGTATTAAGTAATAGATTTCACGCAGGATTGAAACTTTGAATCATTCAAAGTTTCAATCCTGCAGCGTGAAATCTATTACTTAATACTAATTAATTTTTATATTTTTTAGATATTTCTAAATGTTCCAAATTAATGATAACTTATCATGATAGATACAATCAAATGTCAGCGTTTCATGTTTATAAAAAATCTATTTTTTGAACCTTGTCTGATTTCGGACATTGCCTGATGTGGCTCGGGCATTGTCGACATTGACCGGTCAATGTCGACATTGCCCGGGCATTATCGACATTGCCCGGACCGTAACATATATACAATACTATAGTCGCACACGCGTCACACAGCCCACACAGAGAAGGAACGAAGCATATAGTATACGCGGTGGCGGAGAGGGATAGAGCATCATGCCGTTTGCCGTGAATTACCGGAATTTGTTGTTACAACGCGATAATCAAAATAATTTAATTATAGCTCCATAATATTTGTCACAGTTAATATAACAAAATGTAGTTTCTAGACCACGCCTTTTTGTCAAATTTGTAGAAGAGCAGTTAATATTTACTGTAACAAAAAACGAAAGATAAACTGATAAAGACGCTTGCTATTTAATCACAGATTTTTAGGTGGAACTTTTTTCTCTGTCAACTGCGTATTTTGTTGTCAAAGATTCTATCTTAAGACATTTAAGAATTTGCTTTACAGGTTTTGTACGTGACATTTCTCACATAAACCTTTTGCATTTTAGTAATTTAGATTTTTAATTTTTCAATCAGATAATATAATATTCTTATATTAATACTTCAAAGTATTTTCAAAAACCTTGCATCTTTTTTAATAACTACAATTTGCAATAATTACTTTTTATAGCCATTTTGACGCTAAGAATCCAGATTACAATAATTAGAGTAGATATTTAAAACACACTTTTTGTAAATAATTATTTCCATTTTAAAACGGAAAATAAAAATTTCATCTACCGTTTCTCCTATACGGATACTCGCCTAATTGGAAGAATTATCAATCTTCAAATTTTTGAGATAATTGTCCTGGGGTACATATGTACATTATTACATTAAATTAACTAATATTATCTATATTTGTCCATCAAATTTATGGTTGGTTCATAAAGAAGCGTTCGTGCGTCAGTTGCCCACAGGAAATCGAGGTGATTGAAAAGCAGATATGGTACTTCGAACATCCCTACTACGTTCGGAAGGTGCTCCGCTAGCATTTCTATATCCTACAAACATAAATGAACAATTTTTAATAGGACACTTGCATGACATTTTCCATCGAATTTTCATTATGAAGATCGAAATAAAGATAAAACTCTAAAATCTGGTAGACAAGAGTCTTTGATCACAATGATTTATTAAAGTTGCTGTGCCATTTAAAAAACATGTGACGTCATTTAAGCTCTAGTTTCTTACTCACTAGGTGAAACAAGTCATTAGACGGTACTAAATCATTACAAGTATTCCATTGACTGATTACATCATATTATTGTACTTCAGTTTTTTGATATTTAATGAATACATATTTATCTATCTATCTATATCTACTGATATAGAGGTCAAAAAAATCATGTATAATACGCGCCACGAATCTAAAAGGCTCGGAAGTTAGATGCGAATGCGGGCTTGCGCTTGTACAGTCTGTTGAAAAACTACAAATTCGCAACTCAACAAAACTAAAATAACAACTTGACAATAGCGTACCCGACTGTACTTTAAAGCAGGAAAGCGACAAGTGACAAAGGCAACGAGCGATCACGGCCAATCACCGACGAGCGCACGTTCCGTGCAGGTAGCTGGGAGGTGATGGGAGCCTCAACGGCTCTAAAATGTGCCTTTGCGACGCTGTTTGTGACTAACTTCCGAACCTTTTACATCCGTGGCGCGTATTATACAAACAATTTATATAGACGAACCATAACTACGAACAAAATGTGATCACTGAAATGTAGTATTGTTGAAATAATTTTTGTACATAAACAATTGTTGCATCGTAAACCGTTAGTAAGATCGAAGTTCTGTGTTCGTTAAATCATATTTTATAAGTCTTTATAAATTTGTTAATTTCTGGAAAGTTTATAAGTAAAGGTTATGTAATTATTACGTGAAAAGAAAATACAGATTGTTTTAAATTTCATAACATCAAAGCACACTGGATAGATTTTTCATCAATGATTGTGGGTAGTGTTCGTGTTTGAATTGTATACCTGCTGGCGCTTTTTTTATAAAGATATTATAATTACTAGTATTTCGTACACGCATTGCATTTTATTAGATAATATAGTTTGTAATTTTTTTTTAAATATCATTAATTGCATGCCAATTTCCACTTTCATTGAGTAATAATTGGGTAATTTTGAAAAGTTAACCTTTCAGATTCTGTTTGATTTTACCATTTCAACTCCGCAAGTGAGGAAATCAAAAATCAGTTTTTGAAATATTTTTTCCCTCGAATCCAAAAACATATTTTCGGAAAAAGTCTGTGCGTCTGTTTGTCTGTAAACACGACACAAGTCAAACGGATGGGCGAATTGAAATCAAATTTTGGGAGAATGTTTGATATGCAAATAAGAAAAGCTCTGTTGTTTTTGGGGAAAATCGGCACATGAGCAAAAGAGATATATGCTATAACGTTGTTTTTCTATATATTAATAGTATACTTTTCATAACGGTTCATTATTCTATTTTTTTTTTACAAGAAAGTTGCGTAAAATATTTTTTTCTAAGCTTTATGCAATCTAACCTCAAAATAATTAAATCATAAATTAACTCGATCGTTAAATGTTTACCTCCTTATACGTCATGAGATCGTTGACGCCGTAATGTAAAGAAACTGGAGCAGTAACTTTCGATAAGTCGTATTCGGGAGGTTCCGTTTGGTTGTAGCGTTTCATATTCTCTTCGGGCCCGTAGTCGTATTTCCGGAACTTTCCGGTAGCCCGGACGTTCTGTATGTAGTGCATTATCGTTTGTATTGTTGTTCCGGTCGGATAGTGGCTGAACACACGTTCCAGAAGCGTCTGCAAAGAATATAATCGTTAGACAAACATTGTTATAAAAAAATCGACCAAGCGCGTGATAGTATGGCACGCCGTTTTACTATTTAATAGTAAAAGAAAAATTATCTGAAATTTAAAAATTCAAAACAGAAATAATTTTTTAATAAATTTTTTAATAAAGATGTTTGAATTAAAATTATGTACATAATAAAAATGTTTGAATTAAAATTATATGCCAACATAAAAATACATTATTATTATGTCATGACATAATTAAAATACATTATTTTTATGTCATGACATAATTATAATTCGTCGTTTTTCCTATCTCTTCCTATGTATAAGCATTTAATTTTATGTCATGACATAAAAATAATGTATTTTAATTATGTCATGACATAATAATAATGTATTTTTATTATGTCACCACAAAAAAAATTCACTCAAAATTTTTTTTCTGAAATTAAAATTGTTAAATATTTTTATAATTTTTGGATAAATATTTTACTATTAAATAGTAAAACGGCGTGCCATATGATAGGGTTCCGTAGTGTTCATATGACTTATTTATCGATCGCATTCGTCGGTTGACAAATATCGTACCCTAACCTAGAAATGCGTCATTGCAAAGGTTCCGCAAAGTGTTTGCTATGGAAACAGATTCGGTAGAAATAACTCACCGCGTTCAGCTGCGGATAGTCAACTCCGATGATGACAAAAATGCTCGAGAGACAGATGGGCTGCAATGGAGCACCGTCCCTGCACAGTGCCCGACCGAGACGCACTGCCACCCGACTGTACGGCAACACTTCATACATCCCTTGAGATACCAATTGGTCCTTTAAAAAAAACAACTTATAATTTATTAATGAATTTTTTTTTAATAATGATCTTGAAAATAGCGATTTTTGAGACGGTGTTGTTACGTCGGCACATAAATAAACAAAGTGTAGATATAAAACTGCATGTTTATAGGTTAGGTAGTATGATCCTATGATCTATGTGGGAGCCGTTATTATTTTATCAGGCGAATAAATATTTATACCCGAATTTGGACAGAATAGATTTATACCTGCAGTAAACATAATTATGCTTGGTGAATTGAATTATCGCTATTTATTCGGATGAATAGCTATCTGAAGAACAAATGAACCGAATTTTTAATTTTTTTAATTGAAGATGAAATAAAATGGTTTTGTTACTAATTAATTGTTTCATAATTTCTAACAAAAACTTTTGTATGGCTTTCATCATTCAAAATCAATTTAGCGCTTATATAAAATAAAAAATGCGAAAAGAATTAATGTAATGCCTCTACTACACACGTGGCCAGCACCGCCACTCAAATAAGTGCCCATCATCGCCGCGATGATTGCCTAGCCCTCCACACAATCGTGCCGGTCCGATTGTGTGTACGGGCGCACGATGCTGCCCACGCATTCCTTTGATGTACCGACAATCAACCGATTACTGCCGATTACAGGCGATTATGTCCACGCACCGACGAATATGCCCTCTACACAATCGTGAGTGCCTGTAAGTGGCGGTGCTGGCCACTTGTGTAGAGGAGCCTTAAGACATTCTACTTAATTTGATGTACAAATAATTACATAAGTATTTGAGTGTGAACAGTCATTATTTAACGTTTATGAAAAAAATTAGAAGAAGTGACCCACATTTTACAGTAAATTTGTTGACGATTTTAATCTAGTTCTCAAAAGAGTAATTAAATAGAAAATTCAAGTGATATTTTTACCGCAGTATTCTTAAACAAAAAACTGGGAATTTGTAATAGACGAGCGATAGAAATGATGGATGTCTAAGTGTCGTGCGAATTTGCGATTAAGTCGCTTGGAGATCATTAGAAGTAGTCCAGTCGTGATCGTTGAATTTTTGTGGGTTTGTTTGGGGGTGGACATAGGAGATCATAAATCTAGATTGTTGACATCTCCCAACGAACAGAAGTGCCGTCATTTTGATAAAGAAAAATTAAATTCGTGTTTTTATCTCGCGCGAAGCAATTTTGCGATACATCGAATTTTGACTCGCCATTCTGTTGGGCCCGAATGCCTCTATATTTTTGATTCCTTATGTTTTGTTTTTTTAAATAAGTATTTTTTTGTAATTACCTACAGCGCGAAACATATTTTTGCAATTTTTTATAAAATGGTAAAATGATTATTGTTAATGCTATTTTTTAAGTACGCTGATCATGTACAAAGGATTGTTTTGTATGTACAATAAATTATTATTAATTATCATTAAGCAATTGTTTGCGGCATATAACAATTAGCATTTAAAATTTACCATTAAATTGAAAAAAAAAATTAAAAAAAGTATTTTCTAAAGAAGTGTTGATAATAATAATTAATTAAAGTACAATGATCTTGCCAATGAACAAACACCTATTGATAGTTACTCACTCTGATGTATTCAGCATTATCAACGAACACGTTCTGGAGAAGACCTCGCTTATGAACAAAAAAAACAACCGGAGCATAGCTGACAATTAGCCTGATCTTACTGTTGTACTCAGGCCGTTCTGAAAGCAACACGTAGGCTATGGTTGTTCCCATCGAATGACCCAAAAAGAACAGATCTTTCTGTTTCGTCGTGTTCAAAATGTAGTCTATTTCAGCCGGTAGATCGTAAACTGCAATTTCGTGAAACCTGTAGTGAAAAATTGATTTTACTCTCGTTACGCATTTTTTAACCGATCGATTCGCCAAGTAGTTTTTCCTTACCCAAACTGCCAAAAGGCCGGATCATCAGGAGACATCTTCACATGTCTTCTGGAATGATGGTTTCCACGATAATTGGCCAACCAGACATCATAGCCATTGTCTGCCAACAGGAATGCTAAAAGCAGAATAAAAAATTTGATTTAATTTATGCAATCACCTTCCCTACCTACATTTAATTAAAAGTTGGCGTATCATTGCTCTATTATAGTCGTAGATCTATTTTTTTATTTATAAGAAAGGTTATTGTAAATAATTATATTATTCTTTTCTGAGACATTTGTTAGTCTTATCAATATTTTTAAAAGTATTTTTATATCATTGATATCAGTTACAATTGTGTGTACAGTATTTTTGAAATTTTTCGGGTTGTAATCTTTCTAAAAACGCTCCTCAAAGATAACTAAGCAATTCGGCATTTGTTTCGCTGTTCTACGTTGCCTAGAAGTCCTAGAACATAGGCGCCTACCTAAGAACATCTTTGGATCTAGTTGAAATTTTTTTCGATATTCTGTTTTAGACATTAAATAATAAATGTATTCAAGATTCTTTTCTTCATTTTTAACAGTTCTTCGTACGTTAATTTTTCATCGTTCAAAATCTTACCAAGATCCTCTTCGGCACTTCGCAGGACCCAAGTGTCTGACGAAGCCAATATTCCGTGATGAATAAGAATCGACGGTCTAAACCCCTTATGTTTTCTTTTTTGGCGTATTTTCCTCGGATATGGAATCCGATGCATGCGCAGAATGTATCCATCTTCTGTTGTTATCTGATGTGTTTCCAATAGGAAACCTTGCTTGGAACACATTTGATCCTGGAAAAAAAAACAATACCATTGAGTGCAACCATACGAGTAATTACTCAACATTTCTTTGACAAGCTTTTATTAAAAAAATATTAAAAAGAGGAAATCAGTAGTAGAAGACACTACTGCCCCGAAAGAAATACGGTTTTGTAAGGCACTAATAATTTAAAAAAGAGTATTCAGTAAAAGGCGCTATCGCTCGTCGTAAGAAGTCTAGAAGTATAGTGGATGAATTTAGAGTAAGGCAGACCTACCAAGGCTGAAGCTGTGAAAAGAAATATTTTTTACAGTATTAAAAACTTAACGAATCTCCCGCAATAATCACTTACAAATAGATAGCTATAGTTTGCTATTGTTGTTAGGAAACACTCATTGTTTAATTAACGTTACAATGCAATATCCGAAAAATGTATTTTGAATGATAACTTATATGCAAAAATCAGTTCTTGCATGATTAATAAATATGCTTTAAATACAGAAGAATTGATTATTTATAGATATGCTACGGTGGAATAAATGATACTCAGTCACTGTGAAAATGAAAGTTTTCAAATCCCGATGGTGTACTTTTATAAATCAATGTTGCATTACAAAACTGTGCTGGTTTTGAGGCAGTAGTGTTTTCCACTGAATACACTTTTGTAAGTTAATGTATGCACTACAAGGTCGCGTTTGTTCGGAGGCAATACTGCCTCCTATTGAATACGCTATCCGCTCTCCTGACTCCATCTTCAGGATCAGAAACATGAAATTATTATATTGTTATCGGAACTATGTACCTATATGTAGATCGGATATGTAAAAAGTGGCAATTTTATTCAAAATTGATAAATTGTAGGTTATAGACGCTGTTTCAAAATGGAGGAGATATAGTTCTTTTGTTTTTTAACATAAATAGATTAAAGTTACAGCATAATATTATATTAATAGGCATTTTATAACTATCTATTTCTAGAATAATCTTGAACTTTGTGAAAAGGTTTTTCATTGAAAAACTGTTATTATAAATTATTAAAATAGCGAAAATATTAATATGATGTTATTCTTGACCGATATGTGTTGGAAAAATATTAACCTTCCAAGTGTTTTTTTTTTCCGTGACTTACAAAATTGTTTTATCACATTGTCATACGATAATGCGAGTAAATTGCTATCATAATATGACCATGTCTGCCTTCAGTTTTTCTTACCTCATATTATTTAACTTGCGGTCATCAAACACTCCGTACAAAATCTAACAAATAATTTAATTTCCATATCCATCAAACCTTCAAGAATTTTATTGCTTATTAAATAAAAAATTTACAGCGGATTAAACGTTAATTGTTGCGCGCTTATACAGATTATGACGCGTGAAAATTAATTTGATTTTATCTCATCTAATAATTTATACAGTAGAACCTCTGAAAGCCAAACTTCAAGAAAGACGCCAAAAAATTGGAGTTATCGAGTTTTCGACTTAGGTTTTGTAAGAAAATTTTCGACTTGTAGAGGTTAAGATTAAAACCAACTAATTTTGAGTTGCTATGTTCGAGATACAGAGGTCCAATTTATTTTTTCGAGTTATGGAGTGAAAATATGTGCCAAAATGGTTTGTACGAACTCACTGATTATTTCGACCTATAGAGGGTTCAGATTTCGAGTAATGGAGGTTTCGGGGTTTGAAGGGAAGGGACTCATCTGCGAATTGGAATTAAACATTTAAAATCACAAATTCGCAATTTTCTGTTCTCCTGATTTTTTTAGAGCAAAAATTCATTGAAGCAAAAATGATCGCTGTAAAAATAATTATCTACATTGATAACAAAAAATTAACTTAGAATACATTTTTGAAATCGGATGAGTATTATACAGTTTCGGAGATTACCTCCTACATCCAAACTTACAAACTTTACCTCTTTATTCAAATCTTTGATTAACGTCTGATTAGAATTTTTCAATAAATAAAATTATCGACCAATTTTTCAGACAAATATTAATTTTCTTAATTTTCAAAAATTATTTAAAAAATTCAATCTTAATTCTATTGTAAAATAAGTAGATACTAATTCTTTTTTATATTTTTAGATTACATATTTCTGAAGAAAATCCAAATCCGGACCGAAACGTCAATGTATTATTGTCTGTAAAATGGGTCGATAATTTTATTTATTGAAAAATTTACCTATAGTTATAATATTAGTACAGATTACTATGTCAATTATTATAGCCAGTATTTTTGGAGTTGGACCGTTCGGCTTGATTTTTTTTATATGATCTAAAATATATTAATAATATAGGCTTTTAAATTTCATCATTTAAATTTATTAATTTATTTTAATTTATAAATAACGACGTAATAGTAATATTACTCCGCATATTTATCCGGTTGACCTTGAAAAACAAAAGTAATCCGATGCATGTTAAACAAATGAAGGTTTGACCCATATTTTCACCTTCGTTATAATTTCTGTGTTTATCATGCAGTTATAATATAATTAACACTTTTCTTGTCTAGTAGATATAATTATACAGGTGGAACATATCGCATAATTTATTTTAATAAGTAGGAATGTAGATTTTCCAACAAACAATTTTTTTTACACACATTCCTACAAAGTAGCTGATTTTCATGCCTGTATAGCGGTCGTGAAATTATTCATTTAATACAAGTGCTAAAATGAAATCTAACCATTTTCAACAGTCGTTTCCATAAACGACCTGTCATTTATCATTAAACGTATAGGATGGTATAGGTGTAACAGATTAAAAATAATAATTAATACATTAACGTTTTGGTTCGGATTTGGATCTTCTTCAGAACTAATCTAAAACTATAAAAATCGATTAATAATAATTAGTTTCTAATTGGTTTTTGAAAAAAAATTCGCTTTAAGTTTTGAATTATCAAAATTGAAAAAATAATAATAATAAAATTTGTTTGTTATTATTTTTTCAATTTTGATAATTCAAATCTTAAAGTGAATTTTTTGTCAAAAACCAATTAGAAACTAATTATTATTAATCGATTTTTATATTTTTTAGATCAGTTCTGAAGAAGGTCCAAATCCGGACCGAAACGTTAATGTATTAATTATTATTTTTTGTTAATATATTTGTCTGGAAAATTGGTCGATAATTTATTCAACACGCGTGAGTAATATGTAATTTCGGGGCCCTGCTAAATTCGGGAGAAATAATAGATTATTTCATGTTGACGCGTAGAGTGCTAATAATGAGCAATAGACCAATAGAAATGCAGTAGCAAGCCCGAGCGTGCAATAATGACCAATAAGAACTTGGTAGGCGGTATTGTATATATGAAAACAGCATCGCAATTCAGCGAAAGTCATGGCTAACTTGTGTGCATCGAGGGCGCTGGGTACGTCAATCAATGAAGTGATTTATTATTTTTCCCTCTTTTATCAGGGCTCCGATTACATATTACTCGTGCTAGTTGAATAAAATATTATGTGCGACCATTGATCGAAGGAGAATATTCCACTCGCGTGCGTTTTACGCTCATGAAATCTTCTCCTTCTCTCACTAGTCGCACAATATACTATTATTCAACACGCGTGAGTAATATGTAATTTCGGGGCCCTGCTAAACTCGGGAGAAATAATAAATTACTTCATGTTGACGCGTAGAGTGTAATAATGAATTTTCTGGACCAATAGAAACTCAGTAGCAAGCCCAAGCGCGAAATAATGAAAAAAAACTGCACGCAGCTTCTGGACCAATAGGAACGTGGTAGGCGGTATTGTATATATGAAAACAGCATCGCAATTCAGCGAAAGTCATGGCAATCTTATTGTGGGTACGTCAATCAATGAAGTGATTTATTATTTTTCCCTCTTTTATCAGGGCCCCGATTACATATTACTCCTGCTAGTTGAATAAAGTATTATGTGCGACCATTGATCGAAGGAGAATATTCCACTCGCGTGCGTTTTACCCAGAGATATTTAATATAAGCAGATCCAACTGTTTACATTTTAACCTGATCATACACCGTTTCTATCAGAATTCAACGTTGACAAACTTCGGCGAGCTGAAGACGAAGGGTATATAATTTATATTAAATGCATCTGTTGGAAAATACATGTGACAACACTGCATGAACGCATGATTCACTTTTCATTCAATGCATTCCTTTTATTGCCATTACGGAAGTTGCAGTGTTGCTATGTGCTTTGTGTGACATTTTGCGAAAATCAAGTATTTTTCATTTTTTTTTATTAGTATTGACAATTTACAATGGTTCGGCAGTGCGTAGTTTGCAAAAAAATGGATTATTCTAATCCCGGATTGATTTTTCGGCGGTAAGTAAGATATGTTTTTTTTAAGTTAAGCAGTGGTGTAGACGTAGTTAAAAATTATTTTTATTAAATTATTGCAAAAACAATTTTACATGTGCACTTCTTTAAAAAATATCTTGATGGAGGATTAAAAAAATGATTGTTAAATTCTAAGCTAGATTTCCCATCTTTAAGCTGAATAGATAATTTTGTTGGACTTATTTACTAAACCTAGATTTTTCGAAGGTAAACATTTCGTTTACCTTTTACAGCACATTTTAGTATACTTTAATGTTTATTTATATTGTTGTAGCTTTCCTGTAAATCATGAGCGCAGACAAAGATGGATGATATTTTGGATTTACGAAACCAGCATGTCAAAAAGTTTGCTCAAATTTGTTCAGATTATTTTGATCGGAGCGATATTATGACTACTCAACTAACTGGACGAAGGCAAATAAGACCAGATGCTGATCCCCAATTTAATACCACAGTTTTTACTGATCGTTTATCTTACAGGTAAAACAAATAAACTCAACTTATTTGCAGTAATCTTTAATTATGCCATTAATAATTATTATATTTAAGACTGATTATTGTCTAAAAATTTCTTGTGATAATATGTAATAAATAATATAAGAAAAATCCGATGTTGTCTTTTATTACCTACTCAAAATAACTAAAAAAAATATAGATACGGAAATTGCCCTACCTTAGCGGTCAGGTACAAAAGAAAGAATAAATATTTAATATGTACCGAAATCCTTCACTCCAAAACTACTGAGTCTAAAATTTGGAAAAAATAGCGAATATAGGGCCCCCTCTTATAGTTTACAGGAAAACTAAAACGAAAATCTTAAGTATTAAAGTTTTCACAAAAAACGGAATGGTACATACCCTCTCCTCGCAAGTTCTACTCGCACTTGGCCAGTTTATTATTCTCATTTGTTAGTAAAGGCACATTATTGCATTTAAAATCGTTTAGTAAAATGCCACTTTACTACACAGTGACGTTTGGCAATTAAAATGCTTTGACCACCAGATTATATGCGATAAAACAAATCACGTTATAATCTTTATGATTCAAATTACATACCAAATTTTATCTTCTAGAGTAAATTATTTTAATAAAACGTAAAATCAGTTTCTATTGCGTCTAGAACCTCTCCAGTATTAATTACTTCTAACTGATATTCAAGTAAATTTTGCTCCTTTTATTAAATAAATATTGTAAAACCTGGCTTTACAATTGTTAGGTATGTTCTAATGTTATATTATGAATATTCCATTAACACAAAATATATTTTTAATTTAAGTTAAAAATTCTTGTTTTTAATAATCCCGAAAAAACCATACGCCCCTGGTTAAGATAATGCTGAAGACGCTTGCGTTACAACGTTGCCTTTTTAAAGCCATCTCTTTCCAACTTATTTAAAACTGTGAAACTATGTATGATTATAAACAAATCGTGTTTTATGAATGGGATGTTGTGTCTCCTTATATTAAATGTCTCTGGTTTTACCGCACTCGCTGCGCTCGTGCGGCAAATTTCACGCTCATGGAATCTTCTCCTTCTCTCACTAGTCGCACAATATACTATTATTGTATTAGCTATTATTGTTATTAAATAATGGTTAGTCAGCGTTACCATTGTTACTATTCTCATTTGCACAATGGAGTTTTCCCTGTCCGGTTTTCTGCGATACACCCTGTATAAATAGTATGTAAATATGAATGAGTATATCCGGTTTCTCATTTTGACATCACAATAATATTCATAATATTTGACAAGGTCTAGGTTGTGACTTGTGAAGTACATTGAACTATTATAAATAAAACATTGTATATGTACGTCGATACGATCCGTTTAAATCATATATCAGTTAATTAACTATATGAATCATTGCCTATCCACTCAATGTGCGGTGAACGTACGCAACAAAGCGTATCGAAAATATATCTGTGTCTCTTTCTTCGATGTAATTCCCTGATTTCTCCGATAATAGGATTGGTTGATGTACTTGCATTCAATCTGAATAAAGTATCTCTGTTTCAAAAACTGTGTCTTTTTCTATGACGTTAACATGGGCGTACCTAGCTTTTGGCCCAGGAGGGGGCAAATCAGAAATTTCTTAAGCCGGGTCCCCCGTGCTTGTTTTGCCCTCCTGGATACGCCAGTGCTTACGGCGTAAAAAAAGACAGAAGTACAGAAGTATATGTTTGCACCCTAATGGTTCGATTGGGTTTTATTCCTATGCTCAGTATAGAATAAAAGTAGATGGTTTAAATACACTACTATATATTACATGCATAACCTTACGCACCATTCGACGATTTTTAACACGTTAACGGCCGTGCATAATTTAAAGAATGATGAAGACTCTAGTTATGATAATAACAGTATACAGAATCTTTTTTCACTTAAATTATTTATACTTAGTACAAATTCATATATAATTTACTCGTAGACAGTTAATGTTGATTTACACAAAAAACTTTAAAAAATATATTACGAGCTGTGACATTATGGAAAAACGAACGTCAGCGAGTTTTAACGGTCACCCGGGAGCCGAGTCATAACACCAATACGTTCCAGATAAGGGGTTATTCACGTATTACGTAAGCACCAAAGGAGGGGAGGTATTTGCTTATTATGGGGGGTGGGGGGGTCAAGATGGTGATGACGTCAGAAATATTTATTTATAACAATAAAGAAACGAGCCAATTAAAAAAATATATATACCAATGTTTACGTAAGCACAGGGGGGAGAGCTTTGCTTACTTTTACTGACAATGGGGGGGGGTCAAAAATTACTAAAATTCTGATTACGTAATACTTGAATGGCCCCTAAAATAGCTGATTTTCAGTTTTTTCAATTTTTCAAGTTTTTTATTTTTTAACTTTTTAGTGTCCAATGAAACTTTTCATATATTTGTTTGATATTGTGTTAATTTTCTAAAAAGATGCTGAACCGATTTAGCTGAAATTTATATGGAACTAACTTTGAGACATACTCTATCGAATAAAAAAAGAATCATCGAAATCGTTTCACGGCCGGCGAAGATATCGACGAGCGGACATACAAAAAAATACAATCGAGCATATAACCTCCTCCTTTTTTTGAAGTCAGTTAAAAATATCGTACTTTTAACGCATGTTTCGGAGAGCGATGATGACAGTGCGGTGGCCTCACATGTTCTCAATCTTAAAAGCAGGACGCATTCTGGTTTAATCCGCTCGCATTCCTCCGTACCAACGTATAGACACAATAAACGCCTGGTCGCCGCGCCCTGGGCGGGTGATTACATGAATAATAAGAAACGGGCAACGGTATTATCCGTGCCTATTGTGATGTTCAAATTCTACTTGCTTGTGCGCCAGGGCCGTAGCTAGAATCAAATTCTAGGTAGGACGTCGGAAATCGGAGAAGTGGGCTGGGCGCGAATTTTAAAAATTACAAAACTGCGAGATATTACTATATTTTTATTCTATACTGAGCATAGGAATAAAATCGCAATCGAACTATTAGGGTGCTAACATATACAGTGTAAACTCTTTATAACGAAACTCAAGGGACCGAGCATTTTTTTATCGTTATAGAGAGTTACCGTTATATGGAGTGAAGAAAGAAAATTAACAATAATCTTCAATGTACTGTATAATCTCTTTATAACGAATTTTAAGGGACCGAACATTTTTTTCGTTATAAAGAATTTTCGTTATATGGAGGGAAGAAAGACAAATAACCAATTTTTCAATGTGGTGGAATAATCTTCATTAAATAATAGGAATTTTTCGATAAGTTTGGCGTCATCAAGTGCTTGTTGAATAGATGGTGATGGTTCAGAATGGTCCTCTTTATGTCTGTAAACATTTGCTGACGCCTAAATATGAACATATTTCTTCGTAATAGAGAATGGCTGTTGCGTTATAAAGAGGGTATTAATGTATAGGTTTTAAGGTAAACCAACCAAATCGTAAAAATTTCGACGTTATAGGGAGTTTTTCGTTATAACGAAGGACGTTATAAAGAGTTTACACTGTATATATTTCTGTCTTTTTTTTACGCCGTAAGCACTGGCGTATCCAGGAGGGCAAAACAAGCACGGGGGACCCGGCTTAAGAAATTTCTAATTTGCCCCCTCCTGGGCCAAAATCTGGATACGCTCATGTTAACGTCATTGAAAAAGACAAAGTTTTTGAAACAGAGTTACTTTATTCAGATTGAATACAAGTATACGTCAACCAATCCTATCATCGGAGAAATCAGCGAATTACATCGAAGAAAGAGACGCAGATATATTTTCGATACGCTTTGTTGCCTTCACTCACCGCACATTGAGTAGATAGGCAATGATTCATATAGTTAATTAATAGATATATGGTATAACCAGAACCGGATTAAAGTATGGGATCTTTGCATGTTATGTCGGAATTACGATCTTAAAAAACACGACATAAAACGTAACACAGTTTTCTATAAGAAATCAAAGACACCCGATATATTTCCAAAAAAAAATTGTTTCATAATCTATTTGCAATGTAGATTCAAACAAAAAAAGTAGGACGATCCGATCGATGCACGGAAACTTCAATGCCTGTGTAAGAGAGTAACTTACACCAACGTTTATAATATGTTTGTTTTTTTTTGTGTACCTAAGTATAATATAATATTAATCATTGAATTCCGATTTTGTTTCAATAGTTGATTTATAAGGATACATTGTTTCAAATCTAAATTATTCATGTAACAGTTTCAGGAAAAAAGTAATATTGCGTCATATGATGTATATCCGGGTTTTTCTCAGTTGATATGTAATAAATTTACCAGTAATGCATTTTTTTACGTGTAAATCACTAATGTCAACATAAATGTTTCAATTACTATACAATTCTTAGATATATTAACTTAACACATTATAAAAAAGCTTATAAAAAGACATCACAAAGGTTGAAGCCGCAGGGAAATGTTATTAATTAATATACTGAGATTATAATTGCTATAACTTCGCAAATAACCTCCACAGTTAATGGCCTTAAAAATGTTGGCTATTATGTAATTAAACGTAAATACCAAATTATCACTATTAGAATGCTTATTCAACAATCTATTAGAACTGCATATAAAGCAACAAGTCTTCTAGAACACGACTACGAGTCGAGATAACCATATAATTTTATTCTATACTGAGCATATAGGAATAAAATCGCAATCGAACTATTAGGGTACAAACATATACTTCTGTCTTTTTTTACGCCGTAAGCACTGGCGTATCCAGGAGGGCAAAACAAGCACGGGGGACCCGGCTTAAGAAATTTCTAATTTGCCCCCTCTTGGGCCAAAAGCTGGATACGCTCATGTTAACGCCATTGAAAAAGACAAAGTTTTTGAACCAGAGATACTTTATTCAAATTGAATGCAAGTACATCAACCAATCCTATATAAAACATTTTTTTTTTGTCGTATCTTGTAAACGCCACTTTATATGAAAAATCCATTAGTGTCAAAAAATGTCTTCAACAATATGCTTCAGTTCTGGTAACATGAAATTTTTCGTAGTTTTCGTAATAGCCGAGTTTAATGGTAAAATATATATTAGGTTTCGTTTATAATCTATATTATATCAACTGCTTGACTTCAACGGTACGTCAGGCGAGTAACCCAAAATAATTAATTCGGTTATAGCTTATCTATTTTCAATATTTTGACATTATTGAAAAGGAACTTTTTTGTTAAAAAATATAAGCTTAATTGAAATATTAAATAATAAATGCAAAATTCCTTTAAAAATCATATTTTTATGCTTGCGTCATAAAATCTTGCTGGAGCGAGTTAACTGTGACGCATATTATAATAAATCTAATAGTTTCTGCCTTTACTTGATGAAAATCCATTATAAAATAAAATAAATAAAACAATTAAGTTAATAAAGATTTTCACTTTAATTATCAAAATATTACATATGTTTCGCTGTCACAGCAGCTTCATCAGATATGCAGTATTAACTTAATTGTTTTTGATTTATTTTATATTATAACATATTATAATGATATTGAGCGTCTCTGAACTATTGACCGATACATATTATTATGCGGTCGAGGACTTTTTTTGGAAATTGTATATTCTACAAAATTACTGGTATGCACCTGGCTACTATCTAGGTTTTAACACACATTTATCAGGATATTTTTTCACCTTGAAAACGCTATTTGGGAAGATTCCACTACAGTAATTTTGGCAGTTCAGAATATAAATTCGATATTTTTTTTCTCAAAAAAACAAGTTGCGTTGCGTTGGTCTGTAAAAAAGACGTTATAGCTTTATGCCTATATCGGATATTCTTTAAACTTTTCATTTTTGAATTACGGTGTAGCATTTATAGCAGTAAAAACCAGTCGTTTTTATTATATTATCTATAGAATTACAGAGTCTCTACAATAATAAAAATTTATGAGACGCAAACGTAATAAAAATATCTAAATATAACTTATTTTTATTATTGTACGTTTAGATTATAAGTGCCTATTATTGAAAATAATAAAAACAAATCTTGTAAAAACAAGGACACGTCGCATGATCGCGTAACAGTAAAACGCCATGAGATCTCGTGGAGCCAAGCCCAATTAACCGTAAGTAAAAAGTAGTGAAATTTAAAGCTTGGCTACTTTCAAAGTTCAAAACTCCTTTAGGCGCGACTTTGAGAGTAGCTCAGGTCTTTTTTCGGAGGGAAGTAACGTGTTTAGGCAGCATTCACAAGTAGAAAGGAAAACCACCATATCTATGCCGGGTGTACCAAGGAGGATTTTTAAAAGTAAATCGCTATTTTCTTGCAATTATTGAATATTATTTGTTTGGTAGTGAAATAATATTGATTTTATACATTGATAAATATATATTAATATTATGTCTGTTTTGATTACAAGAAAATTTCATATTTCCCGCCATTGAACATTCCGTTTTTTTTTTGACCTGGCTTGTTCCCCATGGAAAATCATAGGAAATAGCATAAAATCCTAACCTAACTATGTATATAAATCCTATTTAATCATCTCAACTCGATACAATTGACGTTTAAGATTCAATATGTTAATCAATATACATTTTTCTCCAATAATTACATTTTTTTTTAATGTTAATTTATAAAAATCAGGTTTTCGTTTTTAAACTATTTGGAGTAGCTCCATGGATCGACAAAAGACAAGAGTCGGGCCTACCACCATTATAAAAAAATACAATCTGGTAGTTTTCCGTCGTTTTTCCGTGTGTGTGATAGCACCCTACGCAGTTTCTGCTATAAGGCATCTGTAGAAACCCTCTTTTCCTCTGTACGCGAAATAGCAGGCCTACCGAATTTCATCGTTCTTAAAACTACGCAAAAAAAACTGCACCCACTAATTTAAAAACGTATAAAGTTACAAATGTGAATTTTCATTTTTTTTTGACGTGATAACGTCTTATAAATTGATGAAACACCAGCTGCACGCACGAAAAAGTGTAACGTTCCTAACGTTCCGCCTGACCCTGTGCGTGCAAGCGAGAGCGCAGTATGCTTCGGCCCAAGTTTGACAGCTACTAAAATTTAGGTTATGTATTACGGAATACGTTATCACGTAAAACTATCGTCCGTAAACCGACTTTACAGACAACCAATTTTTTGACGTGATAACGTCTTATAAATTGATGAATCACCAATCTTATAAATTGATAAAACAAACACCGGCTGCATGCACGAAAAAGTGTAACGTTCCTAAATCCTAACGTTCCTAACGTTCGTAACGCGTAACGTCCGCCTGACCCTGTGCGTGCTTTTTGCTAATTTCTCGCTCAATTTAAATCAGATCGGTTTGAAACCAGTCTTAAACGAAAGAGGAGAACATTTTACATAGATTTCGTATAACAGAATTTGCCTAAACAGTTTTTTTATACAAATTTATATAGAAAAATAGCTGTATAAATGCAATGTTGTCTAATGCATGACGCGACGCGGTCGGTCGTCTTTGTTTGACGTACATGGAAATTAGAAGATAACGTATGTCTTGTCTTAACATGAAAACGGCTGCATTTCTAATGTTTAATTCAATTTTTTGACATTAGTATTTTGTGAAATGCAAGTTAAGTATTGGAATAACTAATTATTATTAGAACATAAGGATAAGCGGATTGAAACCAAATTTTGGGAGGTTTAGGTTATGTATTACGGAATACGTTATCACGTAAAACTATCGTCCGTAAACCGACTTTACAGACAACCAATTTTTTTTTTTAATAAATTGAATATTAGAGGCCCAGCTAAACTTGGACGTTGGTAGCTAAAAATTATTGAATTTTCTACTGTTTTGTTAGCAGATCTTAAGAAAGTTTTAATAGAATTAAAATATGTCAGATGACGCTTTAAGCAATAAAAAATTAATTAAAAGAAGAATCATTATAAATGAAATGTAAAAATTTCTATCAATGACTCACGCATCGGTTATAAAAATATGTACATGCATTTCTTTGGTCGCATACTAATGTGGCTGATGTAGAATTTTTTACAATTTTTTATGCTTTTATATAAATTGACATTTTTTGTCGTTTTATATTGTGTAATTTCATATTTTATGTTGTTTATCGTTCCTCTTATGTGAATTTGATAATAAATAATAACGGGAAATGTAACTTTATTCTGTACCATATTTTTATTTTTATTGCCAACGTTTCGTCTTAACTTAAGACTTCCTAAGGTAAGACGAAACGTTGGCAATAAAAATATTGTACAGAATAAAGTTCCATTTCCCGTTATTATTTATTATCAAATTGTGTAATTTATTCTAATAAAGCGGAAGCGATTAGAAATTCTTATCATCCGAAAACAGCCAAATTGATTTTGGTCACATTTGTCCGAAAAGAGTAGATCACCTTCCCCCTCCCTACTACTGTCCTAGCCATATAGTAGCTAAAAAAAGGGACAAGAAAAATACACGTACATTTGAAAATTGTTCGTAGAATTCAGTGGAAACGTACCCAGCTAAACATTTTATAGCTCCCTCTAAAAATTGGTTTTCCGGTTATACTTGGTTATTTTGGGGAAACAAGTAGCTGTATTTAATTCTTAAAAAGTGTAGAGAGGCCTATAGTGATTAGGCTTTGCCTAAGGCTCCAAAAAAGCTTGTTACGACCTTGAACTTCGTTGAATTAAAGATACTGAAACGATTCTTTCAGCATTTTTAAACTTATCCTTACAGTTGGTATATTCTCGTCAAGTGGAAGCTTCTTGATTATAATACGCGCCACGGATCTAAAAGGTTCGGAAGTTAGTCACAAACAGCGTCGCAAAGGCACATTTTAGAGCCGTGGATACTCCCAGCTACCTGCACGGAACATGCGCTCGTCGGTGATTGGCCGTGATCGCTCGTTGCCTTTCTCACTTGTGGCTTTCCTGGCTTTAAAGTACAGTCGAATACGCTATTGTCAAGTTGTTATTGCTATATGTTAGTTTTGTTGAGTTGCGAGTTTGCAGTTTTTCAACAGACTGTACAAGCGCAAGCCCACATTCGCATCTACCTTCCGAGCCTTTTAGATTCGTGACGCGTACTATACAAGAATGACAATTGGCACTTTTGCAGAATTACCGGCGATAAACCGTTTGGCCTTGTAACCACAGATTTACAATCTGCTGCATGCTACTAAAGAATGTTCGTTACTATATTATATGAAAAACTTGAAAGTCATCGACTTTATCAATAAAAGATATCAAACGGAACTGCTGTACAATATTATCTATTTTTAAAACATTTTTGGAATGAGTTTTTTTTTTGTAATCAATGACCAGTGAGTAAGCAAACATATATTATCAATTAACAGTGCTACTATTTCTTTTCTATTTATAGGAAGGGCGTATATAATATTTTGTTCAAGGTTAAAAGACATTGCATATCCGGTCGTCACACTGCAATTAGGTTTATAAAAGATAGCGGTCCAGCCCGGTTTCACTCGGGTGCAAAAGAACAAATGGGGAAGGGATGGACATGAGTACGCACATTCATCTTAGTTTACCGAGATGAATGTTGTGTAAAATTTCATGATGATTGGAGTTACCGTTCAAAAGTTATTGTCGGACAAATTTTGAGTTACATTTCACAACATTTTTCATCGATGCTCCTCTCCTATTGGTCGTAGCGTGATATTATATATAGCCTATAGCCTTCCTCGATAAATGGGCTAACCAACAAAAAAAATTTTCAATTCGAACCTGTATAGTTCCTGAGATTAGCGCGTTCAACCAAACAAACAAACAAATTCTTCAGCGCCCTTCCTGATCTGGCGCCTGGAGTGACGGTTCCGCTACCCTTGAACCGGCACTGACAACAATATTAAAAATTGAAATTAAACTTGTTTCATATAGATCAAAACAAAACTATATTGTCACAACAATGTAGAGTGTCATAAAAAGTCGCACAACAATATAATACACGCCACGGATCTAAAAGGATCGGAAGTTAGTCACAAACAGCGTCGCAGAGGTACATTTTAGAGCCGTTAAGAGTCCCATCACCTCCCAGCTACCTGCACGAAACGTGCGCTCGTCGGTGATTGGCCGTGATCGCTCGTTACCTTTGTCACTTGTCGCTTTCCTGGCTTTAAAGTACACTCGAACACGCTATTGTCAAGTTGTTATTGTTATTTTAGTTTTGTTGAGTTACAAAATTGTAGTTTTTCAACAGACTGTGCAAGCGCAAGCGCGCATTCGCATCTAACTTCCGAGCCTTTTAGATTCGTGGCGCGTATTATACTCGACATTAATTTTGAACGGTGCAAACGAAATTACATTTCGGAGCACTTCCTATTTTTACCCACGACGGAACGGATATATGCGTTTAGGGTGAGGGATTGTGTGTTTGTATGTGCGTTTGTGCACTCGATCAATGTCGCCATTTATCTGGAAAACGGTTTGATCAATTCAGATGCGGTTTTCTGTAAAGGGTTTGTAATTCATCTGAGATGGTTCTTAGATTATTACGATGATTACGCCCCAGGGGGCGCTGCACTGCACAAAAAACCGTAACAAACGTGCTACGCACGAACAGATCTAACAAGCGTTCGGAACTACTGCTTTTTTGCGTTAAGTCGGGGGATTTTAGAATTTTATTTAATTCTTTTTCTATTATAACATATTTTTACTTTCGTTGTGGATTTTTAAAATTTTTAATTTTATTTTTAATACAACTCACTGTAGCGTTTGTTTTTGTATTATATTGCAATAATTACAAAACTTATTTCATTTAAAGTGCATAATAATAATTATTTCGTCACTTCGCCATTGGCTACGAGTAAAAGTGTTTTATTTCAGAAAAATTATTATATAAAACCGGACTGTTACAATATTTCTTAATCATTTTGCAGGGGTACTATTCTTTCTACTAGTTTTTAGGGCTTCGTAGCCAAATGGCAAAAACGGAATTCATAAAAATTCATGCAATTACTTTATTTTTTTTCTCTGGTGAGTGGAAGCAGACAACATTTCTATCGGTACACCTAAACTTCGAACTGTAGTGCTTTTTTAAGATAAGATTAGCAGCAAAATTATGTACTTGAACGTTATTTTTTTAAATTTAAAAATATTTAAGACTATGGCTACCTACCAGCCAAAGATAAAATCCAGGTTTACATTCATGGAAAAAGTATGAGACAGTTATATTGCTCTGTAGACGCTGATGCCCTCAGCTGTTTAGCGTCTATAAATTAATCTATATAGTGACTCTGAATAATTTGAGAATCGGTACGCAAGAAATTATATAATAGAATTTTTGGAAATCTATATCAAAATTAACTAAAATAAATAAAATAAATTTAGTTAAATAATTTTATAATATAACTATAGCGGTCCCGCCCGATTTCATCTGGGTTCAAAAGAACGAATGGGGAAGGGAGGGACATGAGTACGCACATTCATCTTAGTTTACCGAGATTAATGTTGTGTCCAAATTTCATGATGATCGGAGTTACCGTTCAAAAGTTTTTGTCGGACCGACTTTTCAGTTATATTTTTCAACATTTTTCATTGATGCTCCGCTCCTATTGGTCATAGCGTGATATTATATAGCCTATAGCCTTCCTCGATAAATGGGCTCTCCAATAAAAAAAAAATACCGTTAAATTGCCATCTTGCAACCCTATTGCGCATCTGTGGATGAAAGTAAAAATAGTAATATCGCTATTAAAAAATAGGGGTTGGTGGTAGAACGGTGAAAATTTAGGGTTATAAGTATTTTTTAGTGGCAAATCATAAAGAAAATTAAAAAAAATGTTGGCCAAAAAATAAAAAATACCTAGGGGTATAAAAAATAGCCTACGACCTATTATCAGATCTACCAAGTATACACAAAAAATTTCATAAAAATCGGTCAAGCCGTTTCGGAGGAGTTCAATAACAAACGCTGTGACACGAGATTTTTATACAGGATGAGTTTTAAGTTGATGCTTTTTTTACAGCGTGTAAAAATCAAATAGACGAGAAAATATTTCAAATAGTTTTTTTATCAAAACTCAAAAATAAGAGAGAAACAGCCTTTCGAAGTTTAAATAAATTTTATTAAATTTTCTTTAATTTTGAGGTCGGTCCTGGGGTTATATTATGTCACTATGGAAATAAGTTGTTATTATCAAGTATGTGTATTGTTCTGTTTTTGAAAGAGTTGTGTGCCTCAATTATTTCTGTGAATACTTGATAATAATAACATATTTCCATAGTGACATAATATGACCCCAGGACCGACCATAAATTAAAGAAAATTTAATAAAATTTATTTAAACTTCGAAAGGCTGTTTCTCTCTTATTTTTGAGTTTTGATAAAAAAACTATTTGAAATATTTGCTCGTCTATTTGATTTTTACACGCTGTAAAAAAAAGCATCAACTTAAAACTCATTCTGTATATAGATAAAATAAATTGTACACATATTTCGAGCGGAATCATCAGACGTAAAAAATGTGGTTTACAGAGAATTTTAGGTACATTTACGTTCGTTGTTTTTTGTAGAAATTCTAATTTAAATTAATAATCATAGTAGGCTTTCACATTATTATTAATACTACGTCAATATCTCTGCGGACTTTAATCCGTCATAATTTGGTATCTTTCGCCCAGAGTTGGATTATGTTTTAATTACCTACTTATTTTTAGCATTGAATAAAAAAATATCAATATTTTCAAAGAGCGCCTCTGTCTATTTAATGACAGTCTATAAAATTATAAGTATGACTTATGGTATCATAATTATTAAATATTAGAATCATAAAACCAGGAATAAGGTTATCGGTTATAAATATTTGGTTGTATGACGTGATTGTCAAATGTTTTGTTATTAGTGTTTTCATGTCGAAACTAAGTATATTATACAAACGCATTGATTTGTTCGGCTTCTTATCAGAATATGTTTTTCAAGTTTATTGACGATACAAATCTGGGGTCAAAAAAAATGTACATAAGAGTAGAGATATTGTTTTAAAATAAAAAATTCTTACACCCCATATCTCGTTTCTTTATCGACTTCTCTTTATCTCAGTAATTTTCTTAAAACGTTTTTTATAGTACAAACCTCCGAAGAGAAAATGAACCAAGTAAATGACTAATATTTTTTCAGTGTGGTAGTCTTCTTCTTTTAATTAAAATTGTGTTTATATAGTCAAAGAAGCAAATTCTCTAAAAGTAATAGGCTGACGAAACGTACTTTGCAAATTTTGAACCCTCGTTATATCCTTTTAGGGCTTGAATTTTCAAAAATCCATTTTTAGCGGATGCCTACGTCATAATATCTATCTGTGTGCCAAATTTCAGCCCAATCCGTCCAGTGGTTTGAGCTGTGCCCTGATAGATCAGTCAGTCACGGTTTATTTTTATTACATACTAGCCGTTACCCGCGGATTCGCACGAGATTGAGACGAAACTCCGATGCATTCCCATTATTTGGCATAGTTACTCCTTACTCGACGTAGACCCTCCCTAATAAATTTCAAAATTGATAACATTCACGCGATCAACGTCCTGACAAACCTTGAAAATTTTTAGACTAATTGCCTCATTTCTCTCTCTGAAGGGATTGTTTTTGAAAAAGCACAAAACATGTGTTTATTTATTTATTGACAGAAGTAATCCTGCGCATTTTCGAATTGGTACATCTATATTTTATATGATTTCTCCATGCAAATTTTGAACCCTCGTTACACCCTTTTAGGGCTTGAATTTTCAAAAATCCGTTCCTGGCGGATGCCTACGTCATAATAACTATCTGTGTGCCAAATTTCAGCCCAACCCGTCCAGTGGTTTGAGCTGTGCGTTGATAGATCAGTCAGTCACAGTTTCCTTTTATATATTTAGATTTAACTTAGTAATTAACTGTATTTATTCAACTCATGCGCGTTATTCGTGTTTTATCATGCCTAAAAACCGAACCCTAAATAGCCATTTACCGACTGGTGACAATTACTTGTCATAACTCAATGAAGATTCCTACTAGCTCGGCCATTGTGGAGTAATGAAAATAAACGTAACTATTTTCTGAGTCGTAACGAAATAGTAGGTAACAACAACTCCCTGTTGTTACCCATTGAGACTAAAATTGAGAGGCCGAATGTTTTCGACATGGAGTTTATTCATAACCGGCTAACCTCAAACCAAAACATTGAATCGTGCTGTTTGGTGCTGTTAGTATTGACAGTTTTTTTTATAAAGAAATAAATAGATATTTACAACATCTCATTATAATTAAAACATGAATAACGCGCAATTGTTGAATAAAATTATGGGCGCAACTTGTAGGCTAAGTCATGACCTGTCAGCGCGATGAATGACTTAGACTACTAGTTACGCCAATAACTATAGGGTTTGTGTTCTCGCTCTAGTTACGAATTCTGCTTTGAAACCATAATATTATGGTTCTAAAACAAAAGTGAAATGAATACGATTTCAGTTCATTTGTTCACAGCACACCCGGTATCACTGTCGAAGCGCTGCATTAATGTTAATACAATCGTAGGTATTAACCATGCTGCATGTCTTTAAATTCTTAACCTACATAATAACTAAAACACACTTGAAATAAAAATCTTCACTTACCACAGTCTCAACAATTAAATCGTCAATTCCAGTATCCGGCGTCTGCGTCACATTAATACTGTCACTACCATTGTTGATATTGTCGGTGACTATTGGTCCGGTCGAATTTGTCGACTCACTGTATTTGGCACTCGGTTTTATTGCACTGTCCGTCGATCCACTGTTTCTGTAAAATGCGTCACTGGATTTTGTTTCGTTAAACACAATTCGATTCGATACTTCGTCAACGTTCAAAGCGTTGTCGAGTCTCGTGTCGACGCCGATCGCCCTCGTCGACGCTCTTGACCTTGGCGCCAACACGGCGGCCGTCGAGACATAAGACGCGGCCGGCTGATGGTCTCCATTGTTCGATTGACTCGATCTTCGATCTGTGCGTCGTGCGGCGTCGCTTTTGAACGATATCGTTAAAACCGTCGCGTTTCGACTGAGAGGATAACTTTGTCTTTGGCGCCTCCGGTAACTGAACAAATCGTAACGCTTGAGCCGCGTTTTCGGCTCGTATTCGAAATTTCGATCGGACTGTTGATTGTCGATCGACAACGTGTCCTGTCGATGAGTAACAACAACGCGTTCGTCGCACCGCACTCGATCAACAAGAAGAAGTTGCAATAAACAAACGAATACCACTAC
This sequence comes from Xanthostigma xanthostigma, assembly GCA_963575645.1. Classification (NCBI taxonomy): domain Eukaryota; kingdom Metazoa; phylum Arthropoda; class Insecta; order Raphidioptera; family Raphidiidae; genus Xanthostigma; species Xanthostigma xanthostigma. Next base: position 8,597,697 of record OY754469.1, on the reverse strand, counting down.
CTGGACCACTGACCCACATGTCATGTTGATGATGGTACGTTTATACGCTGTTGATGACGGTGACGTTCTTGTTGAAAACAGAAACAATATGCCACAGTGTTGATCCGTTGATCCACTGACACTAGGCGCTGCTGCTGCTGTTGTTGTTGATACTATTACAACAGACGAACCATGTGTTTGACAGTTGCGTTTAACTTGAACAACAATACTTACACGCTGTCAAAACTAATGCGTTACACATTATCTATGCTCGCTTAAAACAGATGAAGCGTTAAAAACAATTAAACGGCGATTGCAACAGTTGCGTAACGTATAACAAATGAAAAGCGACGTAAACAAAAGATTGAGTTTTGAGGGTGGAAAAATTTGAATTTTGAAGACGCGACGCGACTCAACGCACACCGGAAGATGCTGCGCCGGACAATCGTCGGGAAAATACTGACAAGTTCCGGTGCTTGCTCAGATCGCTTTATATAGAATATCCCCCAAAGGTCTGGCCAGATATCCGAGGGCGTTTTGATTTTTATTTTTGTCACGAAGAATAATCTTTATTTACATCCTTTAGACGTGTATTAACTGCGCTAAGGACAAACGCAGCACAAATATAAATAGTCTATATTTTTCCTTGTTTAGAGAATGATTTTGTATTCATAATTTTTGGTCACGACTTAGATATTAAAACAATACAGATAGATAAAGATTTGGAATAATAAAGGTGTAAATATTGAATTTAACAGTTGTAGATTGTAGACGCTCAACAGCTTAGGTTTATTTTTAGCGCGTTCATTGCCAAAGTCAAGCGGACACAAATTAGTCAATTTAAAATTAAACATTAGGTTTATTTTTACACCGTTCTTATATTGTTATTATTTACATTTTTAAAAGCACGGTCTTCAATTTTATTACACATTGTAGTTGGCGAACTAATAACACCCAAACACATTTTTTAACCGCGATGACGTTTGAACGGTAATATATTTAAAGAACATTTTTTAAATTGCGTCCACGTACCGGTGTTATTAAACTAGAATTAAATAATAAATATGTATCCGAATGCATTTTATTTGGTCCAAACGATTTTGTAATATAGAGGTATGTTGGACTTTTAAGTGTCGATTTTCGTTGACTTTATTCTCGGTGCATGATTTTTACGTCGATGTCGATGGACTATCAGAGGCGGCGGCGGCAGCGGCGCTCGAACTGTAAACGGTAATGTACGGAGCGCAAGAAACAGAAGTAGTTAAGTATTCAATCCGGCTCGAACATATGCACGGCAAACACGTATTTGATATTTGAAGTAGAAGCGCGTACTACATACGGTAGAGAAATGACAATGTCGTTTATATCAGTAATAAAATATTACTTACTATTTAGTATAGTTGGGCACACCGCGGTTAACACGCGTGTTAATATTAAATGTGAACGTTTGGTTGAGGAAAGATATTCAACGACGTGGAAACGGAGAAATGCTCTTTTCGTGTTACCGCGTCGTCCCTCAATGAACTAGAGCAGTGGGAACAGGCGCGCGGATGCAGGGGGGAGAGCAACGGGTGCAATCGCCCTCACGAACTTGCACGACCGAACCACTTTATTTTGACCAATTTCAAAATTACATTAATAACAAAAAAATCTTTTTGTTTAGAACTAATTTTCTGGGAGGTGAAATCACGCAAAAATCAGCCCCCCACCTTCCCCCAATTCCCGAATGGGAATGTGTTGAAATTTGGTTATGAGAGATATTCGTCGTTATGGAAACGGTTATAAAGACACTTTTCGGGGCATGTTCCTAAATATAGCCCAGTATACTGGCCAGTGCTAGCGACGTCATGAATCCGACGCCATAATTGTATTGGTGTGCCACCATATTGTACTGGTGAGACAGGTGTGACGTAGCATAAATATATAACCGGACGTTTGTGCATCAGACTTTGTGGACTCAGTGGGCACTAGATACTATAAAGGCGTAGATATTTTTTTTCCTGGGGGGGGGAGTAAAGCAAAAAAAAAATTCAATGTTTTTTAAGTTTTATTAATATCACACAAGAATACTCACGAAGGAAGGTGTCAAGCAAAATATTAATTCCCAAACTTATTTTACAAATTTTTTTTCAAGAAGTAGGTATTTCTAAATTTCATTTTTTAGCCAGGTATTCGTATTATTTTCAGTTTTGTTTTTGTATTATTATGATCCTGGGGGGGTAATTAGCCCCTTTACTCCCCCCCCTTATCTACGCCCTGATACATGGCACTTACCTATCAAACTAAATTCGTTGATACTAAATTTTTATAAACTTAATAATGACAAATCATGACATACAGATTTTTATAAACTGTAACTATTATTTATACTTATACAAATGCCTTCTGCATTATTCATCTCAAATCCTGCCACCTCGCCTAAAAATGCTTACAGCTTTTCCGACGCTATTTCTAAAACTAAAGTGAAGGACCAAGATTAACATATCCTGCAAGCGAAAAATTTAAAAAAAATCTTGGATACAAAATATATTAATTACTTAATATTTTACACATTGCCAATCAGCTTTAGAGTCTGTTATGTGATGGGTTTTTCATTTGGCATGGACTCAAGTCCATTATCTTTTATTAAATAGCATCGGAAGAGCTCTAACCGTCTTTAGACGAGAGGAAAGAATTTGAGATGAAAAATGCAGGAAGTATTTACAGGTACCCAATTTTAATAGAATATTTTTTTGATGTTTCAACATCGTTAAAGATCCCCTCGCAAAGGTGGAAAAAAACGAACGTCGGGCTTTACCTACTCGGAACTCACTGCGAAAGTGATTAATGAATCTTTTTTTAAAAGCGAAACGGACAAGGCAGGATGTGTTTCAAATATTCAGCAAAAATATTTGTCCGGAAACGTTAATTTTTATAATCAACTACAGTAGGCCAGTATTTTGAACCAATTTTCGGATTCTCACACTTTCAAGACAAAGAAAGGAAATCTAATTGTTTGATTTTTTTTGTATCTTATTAATTGACTATCGTTTACCCGCGGCTTCGCTCGTGTTAATACCGGCTTTTTGCTTGCTGTGATCAGTTCCCAGATGTAATATATTAACAAACACTAACGAAAGTTCGATTAAAATCGATTCGGTAGTTTCCGACAGACAGACAGTAGACGCAGACAACACTTCTGAAAATTGATAGTTCGGATTTAAGTGCCCTAGTTTTTCTCTTTTTGTTGTTTAGTTCCACGGCGCAGGATCTCGCTTTTTTATGAACCATAGCGATCCGAGATACTCGAGCTCGCCTTAGTCCAGAAGTCCCCAAACTTTTTTGTCTCGTAGACCACTTGCCATGTTTTTCGGTTTTGGGTAGACACCCTGTTTATCTGATATTGATTTTTTGCAAATTCATTAATTCCAAATGTATTTTTGACAACCGGTATAGTGCTACTCACTTTGAACGATTTAAATTTATAACGGTAGTGAAATGTAGGGTGAAATGTTTAGTTTTATATACATTTATTAATTAGATTCAAATTAAACGAATCAAATTAAAATTTACTTTCTGCTACATAAAATAACTAAGCAAAAAATAAATGCTTTTAGTGTGAGGGATAAACCTGATGCTTTAATAATAAATTTTCAACATTTGGCATCAATTTAGTTAGATTTAATCTCAAATCTCTTCGGTTAACGATGTCCAGTTTGTTTCTTTTTTTGTTAGAAGATTCACTATCGTTGACCCCTATTTTAATTTCATGGACCCCCAATTTTTTTTCCTTGCAAGTTGTCTTCGACCCCTGAGGGTTGATATAGACCACTTTGGGAATCACTGCCTTAGTCGATTTGTATATGTTCTCTAATGCACACATTATGTGAACTGTTAAGCGTCTATAATCTACCATCTGTCTATCTATTGCTGTTAATATTTTAAGGAAAATTACTGAAATATGGTTTTACGTGATTAATTAACAATTAATTGAGTGTGGAGTATAGGTCACATTTATATTTGAAAAAATTGTCAACCGACCGTATTGCCATCTGTCGATGAAAGTTATGAATTGAGAGCTTTCACGTCTAGCCTTAATTGGTTATTTTAATGCGATATGGTCTCATGTTTTGTTATACAAAAATTAGACAGATTGACTATATTATATTATTTAAAAACGAATTTAATTTCACCGAGTTTCGATTTTAAACTGCTAATTAGGTACAAAAAATGTAGGTCGTTGTTTATATTTAAAATTGTTATTATATTGTTAGAGCATAACAATTTTGTTATTTATAACGAGTTTCGATTTCAAATAATTAAATAAATAGAAGAAATACTGACTAATGCTATGGATTTTTTTAAGGTGATTGTGCATCAGCTGCTCAGTAGGTATAATCATGTGCATAAAAAATGCATTGACAACAATTCCGGAAATTTTTAATTTGTATGGAAAACTTTATTCACTCATTTTTTTTAATTTATTTTATTCATTTATTTCATCTAGTAAAATGCACAAATTTATATAATAGTTTAAATAGAAGAGGATTTCCTGCCCAACTTGGGAGACCAATGCTTTCAAAATAAATTAGAAATATTTTTCATTCTTGCCACATCCCTTTGAAGGAGATTTTTGTATATTATTAATTGATCTCAATAAATACACTGCCCGGCAAAAAAAAACGCAACACCTAAAATTATGACCAGTTTCAAGTTGCAAATAACTTTTGAACGTATCGCTCGATTTGAATGAGTTTTTTTTTTATTTGAAAGGTCTATGCTTTGTCAATATTTCTGTACGTGCTCTGTCCATTTTGACGCTCTTCCATTTCGGCTGTAAAGAATAACGCTAATGCGCGTTTTCTTCATACACTTTGAAGCTTGCTGTGGGGTAACTTTGGTGTTAAAAGCAATAGAAACATGAATAAAAAAACAAATGCTCAGAACAGACGAGGCTACAAGTTCCTTTTGTTTAAAATTAATTTCTTTTGTCGGTGTTAACCCGTAATTTGAAAAGTCATGTTGGGCTGTAAAGAAATATTAACAAATATCGCGTGTTTTCGGGCGAAAAAAAATATTTTTTCTGAAATTTTTAGATAACAAATTACACATGCACACAAATACACTGATAAGAGGTGTCTTATCAAAATATCATTAATTTATGTAATCTGGTTTATTTTTGCATTTACCGCACTCTTATAACTTTTCTATCACACCAATCACCCAGTGCAACACTTTGGTACACATTTTTATTTAACGTGTCTGTAAAATTATTCTTCAGTTAAAGGTCCAATTAGTTAACTTCGACGACTACGATCTAATAATGCTGTCGGTTCAATAAAATCCGTTTATATTTAAATGAATTGCATCCATTTTGAGATGCGAAATATTTCGTTTGGTTTATAACTTTCCGCGGCTAAAACTAACTTTTTGAAATTATCTTCAGAGTGGATATTCTTAATAGTTCTCGAGTATTTTACGACCAGTACTTGTAAAGCGGGAATTTGCCAATATTTAGGGGGAAGTCCCCTAGTGGCGGACACTTTCAGTAAATAAAATAATTCAACTATTTCGAGAAATGTAACTTTAGTTATGAATTAGTTAAGTCAACAAATAATAAAATCAAAATCAGGAATCAAAAATACAATTTCTGAATAAACATGTTTAGGAACCTTAATTAAGTTTTGGTAAGAAAAAATGAAATCTTTGCCATTGGCACCTAGTACCGGACAGTCTTAACTTCAACCTCAAACGCCGGACATCATAATAGAAATGCCAAGTCGAAAGTTAACTTCAGAAACTCCTTTTTAAATATCTATTGGACAAATCTTTTACGTGGTCCACTAAAATTCGTTCGTACAACGGATCTAAAAGGTTCGAAAGTTATTCACATACAGTGTCGCAAAGGCACATTTTAGAGCCGTTGAGACTCCCACCACCTACCAGCTACCTGAACGGAACGTGCGCTCGTCGGTGATTGGCCGTGATCGCTCGTTGCCTTTGTCACTTGTCGCTTTCCTACTTTAAAGTACACTCGAGTACGCTATTGTCAAGTTGTTATTGTTATTTTAGTTTTGTTGAGTTGCGAGTTTGTAGTTTTTCAACAGACAAGCGCAAGCCCGCATTCGCATCTAACTTCCGAGCCTTATTAATGAATCTATCAATCTTTAGTTGCAACGCCACTTCTTCTCCGCGGTTCAAAGCCGATGTTTTATCTTGTAGGGTGCTTTTTGTGACAATTTAGTGCGGTGCAGCTTCCTCAAACTCATTTCTTTGGACAAAATCTTATCTATCGTAGTTTGTGTTTCATCACAATCGCGTGCGGAGCCGCGGGAAGCAGCTAGTTACAAATAAGTTTAATTAAAATTGGTACAGTTGTTAACTGCAAGTACGGAACGTGTCGTACATAAACGAAGTTGATTTTTATGCAGTTATCGAAAAAAAACTTTATAATTTTTATGTTTTTGTATTTGGCGCCCTTAAAATATTGACAAGCGCTTTCCGTCCTGTGAACTACCTATTCACGTTTGGATTTTACTTTCATTGTGTTCAGTTTGATAATGAAATCTTTCTAGATCAGACTCAATTAGTTATTAAATAACAATTTGTGTTATGATAATTTTTCTACCGCATGTAACCTAGACATTTATTGATGACGTAAAATGATATTTTTTTAAAAAAATAATAAAATGATACATGATTACCTTGGCTTATGGCTAATAAACTGCCACCAATGTTAAGTTCACTTCCATATAAACATGATACAATAAATTGTTTCTCTGCCAAGGATAATATTATCTCGAAGCATTTTTTCAAGAAAGGTGAAAATCTGTTTACAAGAGGGCCAAATATTACAAACAATTATTTTGGATCAACCTTCTATCGATAGATAGATTGTAGATTATAGATGCCCAACAGTTGAAGTCATCAGCGTCTATGTGTGTTTTAGAGAATCTGCTAGCCAAACTGACTGGTATGAGCTCGAGTTCCTGAGAGGGCTGATTCCCAAAAAAACATTGAAATGCAAACTACATATCAATGTTCCCCTGAGGGATAACCTTCTATAAAAAAACTATGTCATTCCATATGCAATTTTCAATTTCAACAACACCTTACCTCGGCTTAAGTTAAAAACTCCATACCTTAAACTTTTTGACATTTTCCTTGAACTTTAACTTATCGAGGCTCCACTTTATTTTCGAAAGAAAAGACTTCAGGCCGCTGCACACGAGGCTAGAAACACTATTTGGATTTCTGCTGGCCGGTAGGCTGGGTACGAAGCTGGAAATGACGTCACTGCGGGCTCGCTTGCTATAGCTCACAAGATAGGTTTTAACTTTTAAAATTAGAACAGGAACTATTTCTTGCTAAGTCCGCTGCTAGGTATGAGTAAGAATCGATCAGGAAGCAGTATCTTGTCATGTGGGTGACTTGAACAAACGCCCACAAACCAACATGGCGTCATTCTGCTCAGAGTCAGACAACAGACACGTTTTGCTCTGTGTTTATATTTGAACTGTCGCTGCGCGCGCACTAGATTTATTCACAAAACTAACTTGAAAAAACGTCTCGTGTGAAGCGAGCACATAGCAACAATCAAGAAAACCAGCGCTAGAAAACTAGTAGGCAAATCTAGCAAGGAATCTAGCAGCGTTTCTAGCCTCGTGTGCAGCGGCCTTAATGGAATCTTTCAATATTATAAAGAGGTAATTTGGATGTAGGAGGTAATCTCCGAAACTATACTCATCCGATTTTAAAAATCTCTTCACCAATATTTAGAACTAGCGGTCCCGCCCGGTTTCAAAAGAACGAATGGAGAAGGAAGGAACATTAGTACGCACATTCATCTTAGTTTGCCGAGATGAATGTTGTGTCCAAACTTGATAATGATCGACGTTACCGTTCAAAAGTTTTTGTCGTTAAAAAGCAGTATTTATACTTTTTTTAAGTATTAATATAATATAATAAATATTTAATTGAAAACACTGTAGGAAAATTATTTTTATATAGGTGCCTATAGTTGTAACAGTTTTCAAATGAGCTATTAATTAAATTTATTTAATTTTATTTAGTCGTAATAAAATCTTAAAAAATTGAAATGTAAGCCTTAGAAGAAAGCAATGTAGAAAATAAATAAAAATAATAACATATTCGCCGACGTCGGGCTTGAACCCAACATCCTGGCATTATGAGTCTTACGCTCTACCGAGTGAGCTATCCGGGCTTGTGATCGTCATGCGCTAATATTGCAATATTTAGTTAAGGCATTTCACCTGATAATATTTTATTAATATACCTATTAGTCGAACGAACTAATTTTGAGATACATCTTGCAACATTTTTCATTGATGTTCCGCTCCGATTGGTCGTAGCGTGATATTATATAGCCTATAGCCTTCCTCGATAAATGGGCTATCCAACAAAAAAACATTTTTTCAATTCGAATAAGTAGTTTCTGAGATTAGCGCGTTCAAACAAACAAACAAACAAACTCTTCAGCTTTATATATTAGTATAGATGAATCTTCAGGATGGATATAGACTATATATTATGATTGCGTTAAAATAAAAGCACTTTTCGTGGAGACCAATTTGGCAACGTAAGTCGACGAAAAAACGGGGCAATCTACAAATTCGGGCGAAGCCGGATCGCACCGCTGGTGTACAATATTTTCCATTGCACCGAACCGGTATGATTAGTCTGCAGAATCAACACAAATTACCTTGGCTGAACCTTGAAATAATATAACATGGACATGTTAATAATAAAATTACATTTTGTAAATCTCAAGGTGCACTTTTTTTGTATATCTCCCAGTAACCGGAAACAAAGCACCCATCTTCATTTTAACTGAATTTGGAAATAAGCAATGTAAGCTACAACCATATATCTATTAATTAACTATATGAATCATTGCCTATCTACTCAATGTGCGGTGAGTGAACGCAACAAAGCGTATCGAAAATATATCTGCGTCTCTTTCTTCGATGTAATTCCCTGATTTCTCCGATGATAGGTTTGGGTGATGTAGGTACTTGCATTCAATCTGAATAAAGTATCTCTGTTTCAAAAACTTTGTCTTTTTCTATGACGTTAACATGGGCGTACCCAGCTTTTGGCCCAGGCGAGGGGGCAAATTAGAAATGTCTAAAGTCGGGTCCCCCGTGCTTGTTTTGCCCTCCTGGATACGCCAGTGCTTACGGCGTAAAAAAAGACAGAAGTATATGTTTGCACCTTAATGGCTCGATTGGGTTTTATTCCTATGCTCAGTATAGAATAAAATTATATGGCTACAACAGAGAGCGGGGAGTGAGCCGGGGACCTTTAATTTCAAAATTTCTTGGCGCTTTTAAGATTTTTTTAAAAATACAGAAAGTGCATTAGTTATTAAAAAACTAACGGCAAATTAATTTAGCGGGACGATTCCATCATTTGTTCACGTACAAATACCAAGATAAATCTACACTAATCTACATATTTTCTTTGTCGTGTATATTCTCCAGAAAGTCATGTTGAGCGATTTCGCTTCTATGAACAATTTTCAAATTATGTGTAATGTGTAATGGTAGATAGAGTTGAAAATTTGCCCCCCCCCCAGGATAAAATCGTTGCTACGCTTATCGATTCCATTGTTGCATTATTATGCATTTTACTGGTTTGTATATTCATAACAATTTGATTGTTTTTATTTTTATGCTTATGTTTATTTAGATTGATACACTTTCGATTTTATATAATTTATTTGAAACGGTATCAACTAACCACACTTGAGTTAACCCACTGAACTACTTGTTCTCAAATTTAAAAACATGAATCAACTCTAACAATAATAGTAGTCTAATATGATGTTGCCTTGTAAACATTTTTACGCATCAAAGAATTCGATTTCGAGACTTTTCTATGAATGACATAGTTTTCTTTTAAATATCTGACGATTATTGATATTTTCTTCTTTCTGTAAAAATTTAATATTTTCTGTATTCTTTTATTTAAAAAAAATCAGATGTGTCGTGCTTACATTCGGTACAAGTGAAAATTTTTATTTAGGGTGTTCTGAAATATAACCTACTATACCCATATATCTATTAATTAACTATATAAATCATTGCCTATCTACTCAATGTGCGCTGAGTGAACGCATAAAGCGTATCGAAAATATATCTGCGTCTCTTTCTTCGATGTAATTCCCTTATTTCTCCGATGATATGATTGGTTGATGTACTTGCATTCAATCTGAATAAAGTGTCTCTGTTTCAAAAACTTTGTCTTTTTCTATGACGTTAACATGGGCGTATCCAGCTTTTCCCCCAGGAGGGAGCAAATTAGAAATTTCTTAAGCCGGGTCCCCCGTGCATGTTTTACCCTCCTGGATACGTCAGTGCTTACGGCGTAAAAAAAGACAGAAGTATATGTTTGCACTGTAATAGTTCGATTGCGATTTTATTCCTATGCTCAGTATAGAATAAAAGTATATGACTATACCTATACTGGCCAGTGCTAATGACGTCACGAATCGCCGCCATACTGTTGATTCGTTCCAAAATATACTGGCCAGCGCGTAGACGTATTATTATTTCCCTCGTCCACCAAAAGTAATTGTTTACTTTGTTAACATGACATTATTGCAAATATCAAATAAAAACCGACATAGCGTCTAAACTCTAAACTAATCGAGATACGAATATAAGACACGTCAATGTTAAGGAGGTTGAGCCGTTTTACGAAGATAATGGAAAAAACCTGAAATAAAGTTTTTTTAATATATTTTTTTATGACAAAATTTTCTGTAAAAAATCCAAAATCATTAGGAGATTTATAAAGTTAAAAATTAAAAAAAAAAAACTTTTACATAGTCTTATGGAATTTTATAGTCTTATGGAAAATATGTGAACCTAGCATGCAAACGGTACATTTTATTTTTTTGCAAATAACCAAATAACATCAGCAGTTCCGAAAACTAACTATGTAAAGCATCGATGTCTTACGCATATTTTAATATTTTTTCCAATTTAATTAGGAGACTCTTAATCAATAAAAAAAATTAATAAACCTTAGCACTTTTCGATTATGGACTTTTATTCTTGATAATTTTAACAATTTTAACTGAATTTTCAACTTTTTAATGATTTAATTTAAATTTTTATTACTTCTAATTTCTTTTTTTAAGTATTTACTGCAAAAAATATGTAAAATTCAAATATTTACATCAATTTATTTTTTTCTAACCTAACTGTGTACAAAAAATTCAAAAGTTAGTCCATTAAGTAAAATACTGAAATAATTAATTAATATTAAAAAAAATAATTATTTATGCCTTTATGACAATAATTTATTGGTATCATCGACTTATAACCTTTTGTAAAAATTTATTAATGAAAAGTTCCCATTTAGAATTCGACTTACTTTTGATTGGGACTGTAACGGACCAACCTCCTTAAGCATATCTGAGATATTTATATATTTTTCCAAATATCATAAATATGTTCATGTTTTCATGCGTTTTGTAAATCTGCAACTTTTTAAGCCACTAAACGATTTTTGGCCTGCTTGATATTAACCGATCTTATAGAAAAAGTCAAGCTGAATCAATTCCAACCATCTGCAACCCAGTATCACTTTCAGTTTCGGAGATATTAGCGTTTATTTATATTATTAGAGAAAAAATTAAAAACGCTATAACTTCTAAACGACTGATGATACAAAGGTGGGAGTGGTCGGAATCGATTCAGCGCGATTTTTTCTTTAAGTAGAATCTTAATTGTAAGTCGTATATAAACAATATATCAAGGATTTCTCTGCGCGTCCAATCAGCTGTTAAATCTTAACCTCTGACCACAATTATATGCCTCCTTAGACAAGGAACTAAGTACGCCTCTGACTAGGGACACGATATCGAATCAAAAGTATCGATACTGTACTCATGAGTAGTATCGAAAAAAAAGTATCGTACTCGTAAAAGTATCGAAACAAAAGTATCGATACCCCAAAGTATCGATACTTTTCTAGGAAGTTTTTGTCTTTTTTTTTTTGTTTAATTATTGTGGATTAGTGAACATGGATTATTTATATGCGAACACGAATTGGTAAAACAAGTCTTAGGTAGGTGCATAATACGATTTAAAAAAAACATAAATTGACAAATCAGCGTATATTTATTTATTTATTTATTTTTTTTTTATTTTAACAAAAAAAAAACACTTTATTTAAATTTCCCATTCTTCCTCTGCGCAATCACTTAAAAATAGAAGTTTATCTAGCCGTTTTGGTTCTAATCGGTTTCGTGTTTTTGTTATTGTACTGCCTGCCTTCGAAAATAAACGTTCAGAGGGGACTGATGTTGCTGGTATTGGTAAGTACTCTCGGGCTAGCTTGAACAATTTGGGAAATATCACTTTCATGTCTTCCCATTGTTTTAATGGATCAGTGTAAAGAGGTGACACGTGTGCAGACAAGTAATGACTCACTTCATCCTTATTTTCACAAGTCAAGATTTATTCGATACGATACCTGTCAAAAAGTACTCATTGAGTAAAAGTATTGAATACAAAGTATCGAGTACAAAAGTATCGGTATCGAAAGGAAAAGTACTCGATACCACAAGGTATCGATACTTTTTTCGTGTCCCTACCTCTGACAAATGTCGCCATAATTGAAAACTGAATATTCGCATGCGGGAACAATGGCGGCAGATATTGGCATTCGCTAATATCTAAAAATTGACAATTGTTACGCCACGATAATTATTTCGAGCGAATGAGCATGTAACGTATTAATTCATTATAAATTGCCACTCGGGCGAAGCCAGACGGGGCTAATGAAATAAAATAAGCACATTTTGTAGAAAAGTGTTCATATATTTTTTTTATTTAATTAAATATGTAGAATTGCAGTACAAATTTTATAACATCAACATTAAAAATTAATTATAATAACAACATCGTTTTAATAGTTTGCCGTTTATGTCCAATATGAAAAACTGTTTTGATTTAGCACTAAAATTAAGTATTACAGAAAACATATGCAATGTAATTATTTTTAAAAAATCTTATTTATTCTGTACTTGGAACCGGCAGTATAAAAATAAGGTAGGTATCTACTTATCTGTAAAAAAATCCAAAACGTAATTTTATTGTCAAAATGTTTAGCTGTTTGTTACGCTTGACAACTTTAAAGTGCGGTCAGAAGCAAGTAGATGGCGTTCAGTCCGAAACATTGTCGTTTTTTTTTTTTTGTGTAATGAGGAACCAGATGCGGTTACTGATTAGACTCTAGTGATTTTAAAAATTACGTCTGTCAAAAAATATGAGATCAGATTTTCATACAGACCAAGCGTTAAATACATTTTGACCACAAATAGATCACATATTATTAAAATATATAGAATAAAGCAGTAGCTGCTCGTAGTTGCTTGAGTACAGTAGGCGAAAATATTAATAGTAGTGAATAAAAAGGATTGTCAATAATTCTTAATTTAGCGATTGAAAAATATAATTTATGCGTTTTTCCGACTGCGGCACAGTAAGAAGTGTTTTGTAACTTTGTTTGTTTAAAAGTCGTCTAAAACCAAAACTCCTGAACCGATTTTTACGCAAAAAGAATCATCTTGAGCCCGCGATTACACTAACCGTACGCTTTTTACGAAAAACAATATGGCGGACGGCAGACGCCATTTTCGTCTATTGTCAATCAGCAACGACTACAACAGCTGTGATGATTTAAAAGTGAGGTTGATTTTTTCTTCCTAATATAATCAAACTGTAAATTATCTATTCTAAATTCTAATATGGAATATGCAGAAGTGGGATAATTTTCAATTGACAAATTTTAACAAAATAACCACTACGTAACAGTATAAAATCTAATTTAAGGAAATATCTCCTTAGAATGTAACTTTTTTCGGTAAATAACGGAGAATTTATCCCATTTTTATTTTAAGAAAGAAGTTTAGTACAAAATATATATAACTACATTTTTGTAATAAGAAATAAAATTTTACATGGGCACACACTTTTGGCATATTTTGATAAACGTTTCTGGTTTGCTCCGAAGAAATGAACTGCAATATTCACGAAACATTGGTTATTAATAAATATTACGCGATTGCAAGAAAAAATTAAATTAAAGTTTTAAATGTCTTGAGAAAAATATATTAGTATTTCCTATATTTTTCTTCAAGTAGGGTTTGGAAAACTACTATCTGAACAGTAACATTATTACAGAAGCGGGTTTTTTTCGAATTCAACAAAAGTGGCAGCAAATAGTCATCGTGCTAAATAACAGAGTGTAGTGTAAATTCAACATTATAAGAATACACATATTTTAAAAAAGAAGTGTCGACCCGCAGTTAAAAAAAAAAAATAATATTGACGCGGTAAACAAAAAATTTTTCAAAAGTGGGTTGTACAGAATTTTGAAAATAAAAAATCAAGTTATTTTGTGAAAATTCTTACAGGTATAGGATTAAAATTAGTATATTTATGACGCAATGACAGTGATTAGACCATTCCTCAGATTTTTAGACTAAAAACCATGCTCAAAAATTGCTCGTAATGGATTGTTATAACGCCATCTTGATCCGTATCGTATTGTCTGAAAGCGGCTGTCAATGTCTGGAAAAAAAACAACACGGCTTTATGAAAAAAACGGCGACAACTATTTTAACGTAACAAAAAAAATTGCTCAATTCAATTACTGATAATTTTTATCTACTTTTACAAACTGATAAAATATCTCCTTTTATTTAGGTTATCTTGTTAGAGAACAATAATTATTGCTGTATTTTAATGTATCATATCAAAAAAAAAAAAATATATGTTACGGTTAATACAAGAAAGTAGTTAATTCGCGAATTAATCGGCTAATTACCCGAATTAACCAATCCTTGACGTTGGTTAATTCGGGTATTAGCCGGTTAATTCGCGTATAAACTACTTTCTTGTATTAACTGTAACATATATACCAAGAGCTACAAATTATGTGTTAAAAAAATAAAAAGAGCAACCTTTGTTTTCGTTCAACAGGTGTTGTAAAACAAGCATTAAGATTTTAGGTACTGCTGGGATTGCGATGGATTTTAGCAAGCTACCATATTTCTAATTATTTCCATTTTGCGTCTGTTGGTTTCTTACAGAGTTAATAATAAGCAAAAACAAGACAACATTATAGCAGGATTTCAATCCTGCTACACGCTCACATCCTGCGACGTGCTCGCGATATTTTTTGAAAACCTTTGGCAAAAATGTACTTACATATAAAATAATACAGCACTGAATAAAGTCATCGAAAAGAATTGTTCCTCTTCCGTAACGATCAAATTTACGAATTAAAATATCAATAATGTTTTCGTTAAGCCTGTATCCAAAAGTAGTCAGAGCTGTTCTTAGTTCCTGTCTATCTATGTTTCCTGAATTGTCTCTATCAAAAGAACGGAAGCAATTTTGCCAATCCGTAACGTATTTCCACAAAGCACCAAAATCCTCAAAATTAACTTGACCTCGACTGTGCTTATCGAACATTCCTTAAAAGATATATAATACAATATAATAACAGTTCAATATTCAGAATCTCATTTTTTGAGTTGGTTTTTTATTACCTATCATCAATCGGACAGTTTCTGGATTAAAAGGGCTCCATGTGCCGTTTGATAAAGCTTGTTGAAGTTCGTCAGCCGAAATAAAGCCACTGCGATCTTTATCAACCCTAAAACAAAATATGACATCTTGTTATTTACAGTCACATAATAATTTACGAACGTTGGCAAATTACAGTTTAACTAATGCAGGCAAAGGTTAAAATTTCGTTTTTTTTGAGACAACAAAACTTGAACAATTAAAATTGCATATACAATTTAAAAGGCATACCTTTGGAAGACATCCCACAAAAATTCGCGACTGGGCATTGCTGAAGCGAAAGCCATTTTTCAAAATCAAAGTTTAAAACGTTTTTCTTGATTTACAACTTTTTTCTAAGCACTTTGACAATACACGTATCTTATGAAGGTATGAGTCAATTGACAATTCTGGAAAACGCGTTTGCGCAACTAAACAAAGGTGAGGTAAAAACAAAGGAGAATAAAATATTTAAATCCTCCATGTTAAATGATTATACTCCTTTTACGCAAAATCAGAGAGCACAAAATGTTAGGCAGCATCCCCATTGAATACGGTACAAAAAAAAGGAAATGTCACAGATTTTCGATCCATGGAGTTACTTTATCCGAAAACCACCAGAACAGAAATGGAGGTCGGTATATGCTGATACCAAGGTGAATTTT
The DNA here is from genome assembly GCA_963575645.1 of Xanthostigma xanthostigma. Classification (NCBI taxonomy): domain Eukaryota; kingdom Metazoa; phylum Arthropoda; class Insecta; order Raphidioptera; family Raphidiidae; genus Xanthostigma; species Xanthostigma xanthostigma. The sequence continues at coordinate 8,581,466 of OY754469.1, read as the reverse complement.
TAATAATTACAAAAAAAGCATTTTATTTTAAAAATCCTTCTTGGTACACCCAGCATATTTCTGTTCTGATGATTTGCTGACGATTATCCGTGTATATATGGGAAAGCAGCCTAAGGTCCGCATGTTATTGTTTGGTTAACGGGAGTAGCTCCATGGATCGAGAAAGACAAAAGTCGGGTCTACCACCATTATAAAAAAGAGACAATCTGGCAAATTTCTGGCGTTTGTTCGTGTATGGGGTAGTACCCTTAACGAACAATGGTTTTAATTCAAAATAACATATTAATATTATACAGTGGAAAATACACTTATATTTCAAATTTATTCTTCATAAATAAAGGATATTCCAACATAATGTCATTGCTTTCATTGGATTTGTATTTTTTGTGAGCAAATTTTGATGATGAACTAATGATATGACCTTTCTAATTTGAATTTGTGATTAAAATAAAAAAACAAGATTTCATCACACTTATCGCTGTCCTATATTAAATTTAAGAATAACTACAACTGTTAATAGACAAAATAATTATAACAATTATGTTGATAAATACTTACACAAAAATAGTTCATTTGCTACACTGCCCCGTGCCGATATCTCTACATTTGAATGGTAAGTATTTAATTAATGTATTGTTTCGATTATTTTCAAAAACCAAATAATAAGTTATAAATATGAATTTTTGTATTTCTGCATTAAAATTGTTTTATATATGTATAGGTAAAAAAATAATAATATACATTAAATTAGAGTTAGACAAAAACAGTTCAAATTCAAATTTTATTTTGCACAATTCTCAATAGGTATTCGATCAAGCTTATTGTGTTGTTTGTATGAAATAATTCAATCCATTAATGTAATTAATAAAATTATTTTAATGGAAATTACTTCAGTATATTATGTATGTCAGACATGCAACGTACATTTTATTCTTATTATCGTAATAAATAAATTTAAAAAAATTGTAATAGCGTTGTACTGTAGATACACTTAAACGAGAAAAAGTGGTTACATATTTTATAATAAAACCAATAATAATGAAATAATCAGAAATAAAAATATTGCGGATGTGATATAAATAAATATTATGACATCATAATAATAATTATATTTAGAATATAAAGTATTGTTTAGAGTATTTTGTACACACTCAAACAGAGAACGAGTTCTTTTAGTTGAGAAAACGCCGACCTTTTCCTTTCTTTTATCGCTTTGGTAATGACTAATGAGTCAAAAGTAATATGAATGGTGGTGGTGCTTAAAACCTGTTTTTTCACAAAAATAATTTTTATAGTTTTATAATTATCAGTGAATGTTTCACGAGTGAATGTACATTTTTATTATAATATATAGTACCTATGTAATACAATTTCACCAGACATATAACTACCCAGATTTAAGAATGTGTACGTATAAAAAAAAACTAAAAAATAAAAGTTGATTTTGGTTTAGATAACTTGAAGGGGCATAACTTAATGCAGTGCTTACATTATAATACTTATTTTTTTAAGTAATTGCATGTAAATTGTTAAATACCGTAAATACGGTACTGTATTAATGTAATTTATCTCATCAGTCACAAAAAATCTAATTTGAATATTATAGTGCATCATGCCTTGAACTAATTTATGTTCAGAATATCTTAACTATGATTAAAAGACTTTCGCTCTATTTTATTACTGTTATTTATATTTTTGTATTAATTAGAAAAGAATTTTATTGGACCATTCCGGTGATTTAAGGTTAGAATACTGTTTTCATTTGTTTCACCTTATTTTTATGCACAAAAATGTAGAATGTAGATTAGAAATACAAGAGAATGCAGTATGTAACACGCTTTAAATTTGCAAATTCATAATATATTTTTTAAGTCATTTTGCACTCGCTATTTAGGAAGTACCCTATCTAACTATCAATTTTACTTATTTATTTACTTTTTGATAATTTATTATACTTTACAAAATGTCATAATTATCTTTGCTGTAAACTGATTTGTATCATTGTAATCAGTACATTCACTTGTTTATCATAAATTAAGGTGAGACCGTAGTCAAATACCCCAAAAAACACCGTCCTTTTGTTTCAAAAATGAGCTGATGTTTGGGATTTTTTTCTGCTTAATAATCTAATTTTAAGACCCCAAAAAAATACATGAAACAGCATTCATATCTGAATATAATGAATGGACGAATTATTGTAAATTATAGACGCTAGATAACTGAGGTCATAAGGTCTTTGTCAAATCAGCTTTTCTGACAATATTTTCTGCAACCGAACACTACCTATCTAGAAAGTACCGTGAAAAAAATATCTTTATTTTGGGTTTTGGTTTGAACGAAATCCGCGACATTGTCCCAGTACTGTCTTGCCTTGTGGGAAATTTAAATAAATGAGTATTCAGTTACCATTAAATATTCAGTTTAAGTTTGTTATCAATTATTTTTATATTTTATTTGTTTCAGATTTTATTTATTTTTTGAAAATCGCCTATCATGGGTGACGATGAAAGTATATTTTACGATACTATATCAGTAAATTCGACCGTATCACTTAACCGCCGAGACAGGGGCAGTAAATACATGAGTCTTTCAAGGAATACAATATATCACTCGGCGGAGGACTTCGAGATGATCGACATGAACGATTTGTCGTCATCGGCTTCAAAACGTGGCAGAAGACTTTCAAAGGTTTCTGGCCAACTTATTACTTATACGCAGTGGAGAAATAGGGTAACATAATACAAAATGTGTTCTTGCGATGTCATCTCTTAATGCCTGGCCTGAAATATTGGCTGGCTTGCACTCAGCTTAAGGGATATGGGTAACGTTTTAGCTTGGTATATTAATTCAAGTGTGGTTAAAACAAAATCATAAAACAAATGATACAAGAACAAGTGCTTTTCTCATTTACAATTCATTGTTCAGAATAAATAGTTCAAAAGGACTTTTTCCATTAATGTTTGTGGCAAAATTTTATGCAGCTTTGATTTTTCACTGCATGAACTACTGTATGTCTCAAGGATTTAGCAATATAGCATTACGCATTACAGTGGACCCCCAGTAATCCGGCCCCTGTCTAATCCGGCACCCCCTGTAATCCGACATGGTCTATTATTTATAAGTGAATATTTTTTTGACAATCTTCGCTAATGCATGATTGAACAAGTTATAACTTGTACGCACCACTGCTATTGTGCTCGACGCATAGGGTAGTCTACAGCATTAATGACATTAATTATACGCTTTATATTAGTTTGGGTTGTAAATATGTATGTCCGTAACGGAATCTTTGAGCATAATTTTCACCAATTTCCCGAAGTCTGATTAATTTGAAACTTTGCATACGTATCAAGGACCGATGACAATGCAATAATTTGATAACAGTTTCCCATTATCCTTATTAGGACCCCCAGGATTAATAAATTCTTTTATAGATCCTCAAACTAAAAAGTGAAAAATAAAATATAGTTTAAAAAAAACTAAAAAACACGCTTTATATCGGACTAAAAAGTAAAAAATAATTGTTTTAAAATAAGCTTAAAAAGCGTGGGGCGCTTTGTTCCACATTTTCGTACATCGAGCGCCCAACGCTTTTTAAGCTTATTTTAAAACAATTATTTTTTACTTTTTAGTCCGATATAAAGCGTGTTTTTTAGTTTTTTTTTTTTATAATAAAACGTAAGCTCTCTATTGTGTTGTTTAATTTACTAAATTTGACATACATAATGAAGTATGATTTGTACTTCAGAGTAGGCAGTACTCTATAATCCCCGACAAATTTGATAGTCCGACACTGCCCTGCAAAATAATATAATAATAATAATAATAATAAATTTATTTCAGTAAATATAATACAAATAATATATAAATTGTTATTTTAAGTATGAAATTGATCCACCCAACTTGGCATAGCCAGTGCTAGGATGAATGTTTGTCGGATTACCGGGGGTCCACTGTAATTAAAATGTTGAAAATTTAAAATTATAATATATTATAATATTATATATAATATGGTTTGGGTTCCTCGTTCGACAATTATAATTTGATCCAGTATTTTGTCTATTATGGCTATATTGCATTATCCATGAGATACAGTCACCGATCTCTATAGTAACTGGATAGACGATTCTATTAGACCATCATAATATTATTTACCTCGAACAAATTCACTAATGATGGCTACCAGACTATTTTCTACCACCTGATAAATGAGGTATTCATCGGTCATACAAAATATATCAGTAGTTATGATTTGGTAGCTATGGAAATCATTAATGCATACAGAAAACTACTAAAAACAAACCATTAATCTCTGAGTTACCACTAGCGCTATCTGTTGAATAAAAAAATGTTAGCCCTCATAAGAATCAGATATCCAGCTAGATAAAAGATCAGTGATCAATACGGATAAGATCGAACTGTCATAAAAATGTGATATCTTGTTTTGCATGAGCTACAAATATTTTCATCTGTCTCGTTAATGCAAACAAAACCTTGTCCAGAGTTCATTTGTTTAAGTTTTTATGTGTTGTGAATTTGTTTGTTGTAAATTACCTATAATAATTGTTATTCTGAACACGACCTAGCAATTTTTTAACGAGTTCTTTATTGTTTATACAGCTGTTAGTGTTAAACAATTTCGTGATTAAATAATGAATAATTAAAATGAATTTAAACACTCAATTTAAAGAATACTTATTCATTTAGCATTTTCATCTTTTTTACTATTCCAACTCCACAAGTGTGGATTGCTACTGATTTAGATTCGAAATCACTTTTCAACATTTTTTCGTTTTGGAATCCCTTGCGTCCAAAGAACATATTTTTGGAGAAAGTCTGTTTGTCTGTTAGTATCAGCACGTTATATACAACAAAGTCGACAAATATTTGTGCTGTCGATCTACACTTCATATAACAATCTGATATATGTAATGCACAGGCACCTAAGCTACCAAAAAAAAGTCCTAAGGGTCGCTTTTGTGAGTGCCTTATTTCTATGGAATTAAATTTTGATGTTTTAACCAAACATTACTTTTTCATTAAAGCATGTCTTTTTAAAACTTCTTACTTTTTTATTTGTGTTAGGTTTGTTCCGAATTATTGTATTCGTTTTGGTGCCAATTTTCAAGTATTTACACTCCTATTCGCCATTTTATGAAATCTAATACTAATTTGGTTACAGACCATTCAGTTCTTCGTACGCAACTGGTAAAGGATTATTTTAATAAAGAAATTAACTTAAATAGAGATGCATCGAGTACTTGTTAATTACTCGTGCCTCAAAAATTAGCATTCATACTCACCCGAATAACTCGGTATTGTGTAAAAAATGTGGATTGTTAGAGAGACTTTCACAAAGTATATATTAGATATCGTGTTCATCGAGATGATAATTAATAAGAAAAATCGCAGGATTGTGGATAAAAAATTAGATTTATTAATGTACGACGTTTCGTCTATTACAGTGTAAACTCTTTATAACGTCCTTCGTTATAACGAAAAACTCCCTATAACGTCGAAATGTTTACGATTTGGTTGGTTTACCTTAAAACCTATACATTAATACCCTCTTTATAACGCAACAGCCATTCTCTATTACGAAGAAATATGTTCATATTTAGGCGTCAGCAAATGTTTACAGACATAAAGAGGACCATTCTGAACCATCACCATCTATTCAACAAGCACTTGATGACGCCAAACTTATCGAAAAATTCCTATTATTTAATGAAGATTATTCCACCACATTGAAAAATTGGTTATTTTTCTTTCTTCCCTCCATATAACGAAAAAAATGTTCGGTCCCTTAAAATTCGTTATAAAGAGATTATACAGTACATTGAAGATTATTGTTAATTTGGTTGTTTTTCTTTCTTCACTCCATATAACGGTAACTCTCTATAACGATAAAAAATGCTCGGTCCCTTGAGTTTCGTTATAAAGAGTTTACACTGTATTTAAAATTCAAAACAATAATAATAATTATTGTTTTGAATTTTTTATTGTACTTGTAAAAGTCTAAATCTATAGACAAAACGTCGTACATTAATAAATCTAATTATTTATCCACAATCCTGCGATTTTTCTTATTAATTACTTTCACAAAGTTTATTTCACTTTGAATTTCTGATATTTTGAGCCCAGTCATTTTTTAAACAGTCACTAAACGATACTAAACAATCCGCGTATTACTTGTAAGCCAGATGACAAGTTACTGACGAGAAAAAACCAATCGTCCGCATCGGTCCTTAGTCTTAAGGTTATTTGACACTATTCGTATTCGCGAATAATGATTTTTAGTTATTCGGAACATCCCTAATCTGTGTAGAGCACTGTTTTAAAAAAACAATTTACTTTGAATGCTGCAGGCGGCAGCACTGTACCAAAGACAGGATTCTATGAAATTCACAGACTCGTTTGGATATGTTTATTCCGATAAGCCGAAAAAGATCTGATGAACGGGTCTTCTGAACTGTGTCCTCGTCAGCATGTATATTTTAAGGGTTTTTCGAATAAGGGTGCATTGAAAATTTTTTATATTTCTATTACACTTAAATCAAAACTATTAAAACAAACTTTAAAATATATAACCAATAATTTATATTTATTTTTCTGCATAATTCTCAAATCTTATAATTTTTATATTGTTTTATTCTACTTATTAATAGTTGCATGACATTTTTAATAAGTAATTTTAAATTTATAATAGTAGGTATGTGTCAAATATTCCGATGTCAATTTTATTTTTATAGTCTACGATGGCCATTTAATTTTAGTTCTAAACACGTAATTATAGCTTCGTTCGTACAACGATCCGGAAACCGCCAGTGAACTGGCGACGCACGCGAATGCTTTTAAGCAAATGCGCATGCGTCGTCAGTTTGCTAACGGTTTCGGACCGTTGTACGCACGGAGCCAACATATCTGCAAGACGGAGAAGTTAGTTTATATTGTTTATACTTTTAAAGGGTTTTTGAAATTTTGGATTTTGCGGAATATGTGGGTTGCGGTTTTGCAATTAACGCGGACATCGATTTTTGTTGGGAATTTTTGGAACTCGTTTTTTTTATTTAAATTAAATCAGAAACTGTTTTTTATAATTTTTAGAGCTGGAATCGTTTCCGGGACGGTGAACACATTGTAGATTTTGTTTTGGGGTATGTGCCGAACGGAAACACACAGAATGAAGAGAAGAGAAAAACGTTCGAAGCAGGATTAATGGAGGAAGGTTTATTACTAGAATATGAAGAAACTCAGTGGTTACATTTCGTAAAGATCCATGCGCCTAGAGAGGTCCTAGCAAGATTTACAGAAATTTTGAAACTTAGAATGCCTATTAAAGAAGTAAGTTTTTTTTATCACTTATTATTAGCTCTGTTCCAACCATAGATATATATATTTAATAGATTGCGGATACACTAGCGCCTCCTGTACCTTTTAGAAGTCATTTTGTACGTGGAAAACGCCGTAAAAAGCGCGCGAGATTCGTTTCAAAAATTACAAAATTGAGCATAAATATAATGTAAAAGCTTAGAACATTTTACATTGTCAATTTGGCATCAAGGTTGACAAGCATTGATACCAATCTGACAATGTAAAATGTTCTAAGCTTTTATATTATATTTATGCTCAGTTTTGTAATTTTTGAAACGTTTCAATATAAAAATAGGTTTTGGAGCGAAATATCTCTCTTTACTGCGAGTTTTATTGTTTTACCATTAACATCATATTATAGAATATTTAACCTTTTTGAATCCCGCGCGCTTTTTACGGCGTTTTCCACGTACAAAATGGCTTCTAATTGGAACCATTCCGCACAATGCTCAAGGATAGGCATCCGCTATCTATCAATATATATCTATGGTTCCAACCTACTGCGAACGGTAATAGAACCGTCACAGTCTTGCGCAGTAGCTCAAAAACCGATACAAACAGTTTCGTTGTAGCTACTTCGCAGGACTATGACGGTTCTGTTACCGTTTGCAGAGGGGTCGGAACAGAGCTACAATTGCTTTTGTTTTGAAGCTATAATGCCACAGACAGACAAAGGCCCTCCTTTTTTGGGCGTCTCAGACACGAAGACTTGTACAACGTCGTCTATTTTTCAGATTGCAGGTCAGGACGAAATATTAGATCCGTCTTTTGATATTAGATCGATCTTTAGCAGAATGCCAGACGTTCTGGGTGTTCGTTTGGATCAAAATATATTTCCAAGCCAACAATATTCTTTGACTGCAGAATATAGCAGAGACAAAGATTATCTGTGAGTGTATTTATTATTAAAGTAATTACCAGTTAGATTTGTAATAATTTTTGTAGTGGTTTTATTTGTGTATTGAAATGTTTTTTTGCAGATTTGATAGTGATTCTGAAAATTTTTTTTCTACTTCTGTCCGAACAATGATAGTAGCTTTTATTTTAGAGAGGCAAAGATTTAATAACAATGCAGAAGCTGTATTTGATGTAGGAATACAGAGATTGTTGTCAGAAGGAGTATATAAAGCAGCTTATCCGTTGCATGATGTAATTTGGTTTTTGTTGTTGTTTTGTTTTTCCTACAGTAGACTCTCTATTATCCGGAGTGAGAGGGGGTACATGGATACTTGAAAATCACGAATAAGTATTACGTATCACTTTTTCATTGATTTTGGACCCACCTCTCCCCTCTGTAAGATAAAATTTCTTTGCTTACATCTTGAGAGCCATTCTGGGCGGGTCCAATTTCGCGACAACTCATCATTGACAAAGTTAAGTCAAATTTTCCTATCTTGCGGGAATTGGGCTTTTGAATGAAATTTTTTTTTGTCATAAATGGAAAGATCGTATATAAGTTTTATAACAAAACTATTTTTCTTTTTTTTATTTTCGTTATAATTCAAAAGTTATATCAAATTAAAAATAAATTTTTGTACCCAGTTCCGAGAACGCGCCGACATTTCCCGAACATAATGTGACGTCATAATGTTTTAGTCAATACACATGTAGAAGCCATTGATAGTATACTGCGTATATACATTTTACCATTATGACGTCACAACTGTCAAAAACAATCTTAGTGCGTTTGCAGTCACGTGATTTTTTTAAATATTTTATCAATTTTAAATTGCTTATAATTAATTTAACAAAAGTTTTTTGAAAGTTTTTCGCATCGATTATCAATATTATTTATAATAAAGTTTTAAAATACAATAAAAAAAATCGATAATTATTTTTTTTTTCAAAAGCCTAATTGTACATCGAAACAATTATGGCAACGTCTACGAAAGAAAGATTTCTTCTTTCCTCTTAGTTTGTCGTAAGTTTGGTCAACTTAGAAGTATATGAAATATGAATTCAATAGTGTATCAGGCACAGTATTACTTATTATGCCTGTGGCGAGAAAAGGTGTTTTGTCTAATCTTTATCACGTTGTGCCTGGCACATGGGTTTAATTCTTTGAAGACAGATAGGGAAGTGCTATAAAAAAAAACACGGAGAATCGAGAGTCTACTGTATTTATTTTATTGATTTTTGGAATAGTTTAGGGAAATGTTAACTCAACCGAACCTTTTGTTTTCTAGGGAAGTTTGAAAAAAGAAGGTTCGATGAGATCGATGTTATTTAAAGAATGGGCACAAGTCAGTAAATGGATCAAATATCAACCTATCGATGCTATAAAAGATTATTTCGGATTCAAATATGCTTTATATTTTGCTTGGTTAGGTTTTTATACACATATGTTAATACCAGCGGCTATTGTTGGTCTTATCTGTTTTATTTACGGAATCGTAACGATTTACGATAATACTTTTGCGAACGAAGTTTGCGCGGAAGGTAACGATATTATATTTATCATGTTTGTTAGAACTTAGGATTGAGTTTTTGGATGAAATGCGTTCCGATGGGCCGTCAATTTTATCTTTCAGGTGCTATTTTATATAACCCCATTGTGTATAAATAAGCAAATAAATAATTGATAACATTAATGAAAAAAAAGCGTGTGTGTGTCAGCTCTGACGCACGACTGGAGTTTACTCCTTAGATACGCTGTGTTTTGTATTCCATCTCATTCTTTCGCACGTTAAATCCTACACATATACAGGGTGTCCCATTAAGAAATAAAACGATTAAGCGAAATATGCTTAGATAAAATGTTACTCGCTCTACCAGTGGCGTACGGCAGGAGTAAGTAATGCTTGTACCCCTTCTAAATGTTACGCCGCTGTCTAAATTTTTATTTTGACTATAATTTTAATTTTTTTGATATTTTCTAAGTCAATAATGTACACTTGTTAGTTCGTTGTAAAGTCATTGGTTTTCGAGATATTCGCAGTTAAAGATAGATAGACATGTACTTTTTATTTGTATTATTATTAATAATATTCATTTTTACAATTTTGTCTTAAAAAAACTGCGAATATCTCGAAAACCAATGACTTTACAACAAACTAACAAGTGTACATTATTGACTTAGAAAATATCAAAAAAATTAAAATTATAGTCAAAATTAAAATTTAGACAGCGGCGTAACATTTAGAAGGGGTACAAGCATTACTTACTCCTGCCGTACGCCACTGGTAGAGCGTACTGAACTAATTTTTTTATTGTTAGGTGCATTTTATGATATTTAACAAGTGTGCCGATTTGAGTAAAATTATACGGTGTATTAAAAAAATTATGGACATTAATAATTTTTCAGTTTTCAATTTCAACACCCCGTATTTTGGAAACGAGTAACATTTTATCTAAGCATATTTCGCTTAATCGTTTTATTTTGAATTGGAGAATCTGCTGTTGTTCTATGTCCCATTCTTAATGGGACACCCTGTATATGTTGGTCTCTTTTGAAACGGACGAGCGTAACGCCACACTTAAAGCGGTGGAGCGTAATGCCTCACCAATTGATTTTACTACTCATGAAACTTCCGTACCGGGCCTTATAACTCAAAACCGTTTCTTAAGGAGTAAACTCCAAAAATAAACAGAAGAAGCTTGTTTTTCAGAATTTCTTTCTTATTTTTCAGGGTCAAATATTACAATGTGTCCTAGATGTGATATAAAATGCAGTTATTGGCAACTGCAAGAAGCGTGTACTTATACAAGAATAAGTTACCTATTCGATAATCCGTTTACGCTTGTTTTCTCTGTATTTATGTCGGTTTGGGCGACGCTGTATTTAGAATTGTGGAAACGGTACAGTGCTGAAATCACCCATCGTTGGGGTTTGACCGGCTTCGATGCGCAAGCGGAGCACCCGAGGCCGTCTTACTTAGCCCGACTGAGCAAAGCGAAAAGACGGAAAATGAACGTAGTGACGAGAGTCTTAGAACCAGTCGTGCCTTTTTGGAGAGTCAAATTGCCGTCGGTTGTCTTAAGTTTTTCAGTCGCTTTTTTATGGGTAATTACAGTCGAAGTTTGTTACTTATTTTAGAATAATTGAGGCGATTTAATTTTCATTTGAGTAGAGTCGACAACAATAAGCGACGCCAAAGTGGCTCATGCGCAGAAAAACCATTTTGTTTCTATACATACGCATGCACAAAGCACCGACGGTGTTTAATTAATTTTTAGAGCTATGTAAATTCCATATGGGCTATGTGCAAGGAGGCGGAGCTACAAATTTTTCGATGCGAGCGTTTGTGGTGAGCACTATAGGAAACTTCAACCTCAAATTTTCCGTATGTCAATGAGCAATGTTTATTAAAAGTGAAAATAGTTATACTTTTATGAAGTTTTTTAATTACAAAGAAAACATGGACAAAACTAAGCGATAGGAAATGCTTGATGTGTTCCGGGCTGTTGCGCTGATGGCGAATTAAGTAAAATAAAGACCATTGGCGCCATAATTTGACGTTCTGCTGTCAGTGTAAACAAATTAATTATTTATATATTTTACGTTGATTATTGATAAATAAATAATTCTCACATACCTTTTATGTTATGCTATTTATATAATGGTTTACAATCTGAATTTTATGGTACCTATATAAAATTAACATCAGTTTTTCTTATTACATTTTTTTGACACATCATGGCCAACTAAAGTTTTTGACTTATCACCTTAGAAACATGTCGCAATTTCCATAAAAAGTGAGTTCAATAATTCTGTATTACCCACTAGCGGCGCTAGTAGGCTTCGTGCACATAGCCTATAGACGTATTTTTCCCGCTAATAGAATTGCTCGTTCCGACCTCTCTGCGAACGATCACAGTCATGCGCAGTAGCTAAAACGTGTTCCAACCGAGATTAGAACGATTCTAGAATTGTCCTTGAAAGCCACAAAACAGTACAAAGTCGACGCATGCGCACAAAACCGATACAAACAGTTTTGTTATAGCTACTACACAGGACTAGTATTGTTCACAGAGAGATTGGAACAGCTGTAATAAAGCATGGTATTTAAGTTTATCACCTTTTTATTGTAAATTATGATTTTTTTAGATTCTTGTTGCATTAGGAACGGTTAGCGGAGTAGTAATATTTCGTATGTCTCAGTATGCTTCGAAAAGTATGCTTCATTATTATAGCGATACCGATTCGACATTCTCTCGATTTTTAACTGTTCCTGTCACAGCCGCAATTATAAATTTAGTTTGTATTTTAATTTTGAATCAAATTTATGATTGGCTTGCCGTTATTCTAACCGAAATGGAACTCCAACGCACTCAAACTGAATTTGACGATAGTTTGAACATTAAAGTTTATATGTTTCAATTCGTTAATTATTATTCTGCGATATTTTATATTGCATTTTTAAAAGGAAAATTTGTCGGCTATCCGAAAAAATATAATCGAATATTCAATTTTCGACAAGAAGAGGTAAGTTTTTATTGTGTACTTCTCTTGTTATTTGTCATTTCAGTTATCTTCATTTAGTTGAACAGGTCAGTGCAGTGTTTCAGTGTTTTTAGTGAATTTAGTTGAAAACTCAAAAATGTATGATATACTAGTTTTTTTTTTTTTTTTTTTGTTAAATTGGTATTGTAGAAGCTGTGTTTAATTTCACCATTGGCAGCATTTTTTAAGTACGTAAAAATAGAACTTGCATTGCTGCATAAAAATGTACAGACATAATTATTAAAAATCAGTAACGATCATTTCAGATTAACTCGACTTAACAACGAATAAACTATCGAATGCTAAAAATCTCATTTAAATCTCTCGAGATCAGCCGATACGGACAGACAAACACCTGCCAAGACTTTTTTTTATACCTAAGTTAGTTGCCTCGTTCCGTTGGATCTTACCCCTTTACTATCCCCCGATGACGTCTTCCGGCGGACCTGTCAATTGTTGCGTGGCAACGGCAGTTGACAAGCTTTAAAGGCAACCTCTGTAATCTGTTAACCTTGCTTTTCTACTGTCTATAGATAATTTATTATTAAACCGTAGTTGGACTAAAAAAATCAGATTTATTCAGCCGATTTCAATTGTTACAGTGCGAACCTGGTGGGTGCTTAATGGAACTATGCATTCAGTTAGCTATAATTATGATTGGCAAACAAACTCTGAACGCTTTCTTAGAAATGTTTGTTCCGATACTTACGAAATGGTACAACACAATCATGATAAAAATAGGATTTTCAGGCGACGACAACGATGATGATTTGGTTTGTTGCAATCAATGGACTGAAGATTATAAATTAATCGATATCGGACCGAGAGGTTTATTCGAAGAGTATCTTGAAATGGGTAAGTTTGTACAGTAGAATCCCATTAATTCGACTACTCCCGTTCCGGGACACCTCTCGATTACGGATAAAGTACAAGAAATAATTGACGTTTTAGAGATGACTTGTTTCAAAGTTTATTAACGCTGGACTCTTTTTTTTACAGTTATTCAGTATGGATTTGTTACCATCTTCGTAGCAGCTTTTCCGCTCGCGCCGCTTTTTGCTTTGATCAATAATGTTTTTGAAATGCGTTTAGATGCAAAGAAATTTTTAAAGTATTACCGACGTCCTGTTCCCCAACGAGAAAAAAATATCGGTGTTTGGTTACCAATTCTAGACATAATCGGCAGAATTTCTGTCGTTACAAATGCATTTATAATCGCGTTTTCGTCGAATCTGATACCGCGATTGGTTTATATGGCTGTCGAAAGTCCAGATAAAACAGATACAGGATTACTGAATTTTACGCTTTCCAGTTTCAATACTGATGACTTTCCGGAAAGTTCTATTCCGGAAAACGGTACTGCGTCCATCTGTCATTATTTTGCGTTTAGAAATGCCCACGATGAGGAGAAAAAATACAAGAAGAGATTGATTTATTGGCACATTTTGGCAGCGAGGCTGGCATTCATTGTCGTATTTCAAAATATTGTCGGATTTGTAATCATGGCTATACAATCGGCCATTCCCGATATCTCTCATCGATTGAGCGATCAAATTAAAAGAGAAACGTATTTAACTAGCGAAATCATCATCAAACAAGAAACAATGAGAGCTAAAACAGGTATGTTTATTATATCGATCTATACGTCTATAAATCGACATTTCCAAACTTTCAACGATACATCGCTCTTTACGAAAGTAATGATTGATGTATTTTTATATATAGCGACAGATTACAAAGTCCACATACTGCGGGAGTTGATGTCATAATTAATTATATAGAAGTTAGTTCAATTAATACAAATAAATAAAATCGTAACGTAGATTCCTAGAGCGAATTTTCAGTCCGTCTGTCTGTCCGGGCTATTCTTCGAAACGGCTGAACCGATTGTGATGGTACTTCACAGACAGGTAAAGAGCTATGCCACAAGTGATCCAGGCAACATTTTATCCCAAAAATAGTCTTTAGGGGGGTGGAAAACTTAAAAAAGGACAGACTTTTAATATTAATTTTATCGATTTTAGGAAGTAGGGGAGGATCGTTTCGAGGAGGTTTATTTCATAGTCATAATAGCAAGGACAAATTAGCAACGGGAGATACGAATGGCGACGCTACTAATTTGTAGTACATCATACTGATGTTTTGTGATAATACTAGTTTTTTGGAGGAGCATGTATATAGTACGCAAACATTTTATTTTCTAATAATTTAACACGATTAAGAAGTTCCCACGTAAGAAAAATAATGATAACGGTGGTGTCTTATGATAAAAAGGATAAATTTAAAAAATGCTGAGAGAATTATTTAAATATCTTTCATTTCAAGTGAGATATTCAATCACTGATCGACGTCTGGTCAGGCATTATGACGTCCCGCGGCACAATGTGTCATAGTTATAGCAATCGAAACAGTGGTGGGTTTGATGGTAGGCGGACTCAGCGGTCATGTGAAGCCCTGGGATACCATAGGGCCCCGAAATTCGCAGAATTCAATTTTTTTACGAAAAACATCAGTTTTTTTGAAGAGCAGAAAATTTTAAGCCGCATTGGCACTAACAAAATAACGGATTTTGCAAGAAAATAAGGTAAGACAGAAATCCATCAAAATATTTTTTAAACAAATTTGTGTAATGTGTAACGGTTTGAAATTTTTCAATAATTTTGTTTTTTGTTTTCTTGAAATTTTTATTTCTAACTTGAGTTTGAAGACCCCACAATTTTTACTGTTTGGGGTATCCACTTGACTTGAGCCGCCACTATAAATAAATAACACTCTTGTGCCACATGACGTCACCCGCACTGAGATCATAATTCCTGTTGTTTTTATTTTGAAAATATTACAAAAACTCGTCATTAATTTTTAGGACTGATTAAGAGTAAAAGCGAAATAAAATGGGAAACTTCCTAATTGTTTGATAACCTCAAAAAGTAAACATTGTAAATTAATTCACAATAATCGTGCCTTTTAATTCAGAAATTTTCTATATTTATACTACATACCATTATACTACTAAACTATAATATTGCGGACTTCAATCGAACATGCACAAGATATTTACTGTGAAATATTTAATACTCTAAAATGTTACAGAAATTGGTTCATTTTCGAAAAAAAAAATTAAAAAGTTTGGTTAGAAAAATTATACCCGCCACTGGATAACTAACTGTATAAATACACGTCTTGACCAGTGTAACTGCTGTAAAATTTGGATGAAATGCACAATTTAATGATCAGTTATTAACGATTGCTCTACCGTGATAGTCATAAAAACAGTGTCACGCATTTTACGAATATTAAAAATGCAAGACACGTTAAAGCTGTCTGAAATCGAACACTTTGCGCCGTATGTATCCGTGAAAAGTAATTATTTTATGGGCGACAGAACTAAAATTAAATGTCTACTAATATATAAAGCTGAAGAGTTTGTTTGTTTGGTTGTTTGAACGCGCTAATCTCAGGAACTACTGGTTCGAATTGAAAACATTTTTTTTGTTGGGTAGTCCATTTATCAAGGAAGGCTATATTATAATATCACGCTACGACCAATAGGAGCGGAGCATCAATGAAAAATGTTGCAAAATACAACTCAAAATTTGTCCATCCGACAAAAACTGTTGAACGATAACTCTGAACATCATGAAATTTGGACACAACATTCATCTCGGTAAACTAAGATGAACGTGCGTACTCATGTACCTCCTCCGCATTCGTTCTTTTGCACCCGGGTGAAACCGGGCGGGACCGCTAGTTATGTATATGGTCGTAAATAACAAATGCTTGTGAATGGAGGATAAGAAGCTAATTTTATCGATGACAATGGTCGGGCATTTACAAAAATACACAGGTCCCAATTTCTACTTTGAAAACCGGTCAATAAATTGAATTAAATTTTGAACTTATTTAAAAAAAAAATGAATTGGTACTAGGCCTACTTAAATAAGCCTAGCTGTTGGTGGCCTTTAAAAAAAGTTAAGTTTTGAAAAATGGTATTGTATATAGAAAATCGCTGCTTTAACTAATATAATGCTTTTATTTGTTGCATTTAATGTTTATATAAAATATGTATATTAGATAATTTATGTTTTTATAAAGACATGTTTTTTAAACCGATTTTATTTAGCGAAACACTAGTCATTTGTGTAGATTTTTTTTTCATTTAAGAAATTAACGTATCTGTGTTGTTAAAATTGAATTATTTGACGGGCACAACTTCATAGCCAACGCAAGCATGCTATGTTTTGCGATTAAATCGTTTGGGGAGATCTTCAGATGTAGCTCCCAACAACGTAAGGCAACGTGGGCTTACGTCATAGATTTCAATGCGCAGGCGTGCGAATACGAAACAATCGCTTGATTGATCGATATTGATATATGGCGGAATTGACGCATGCGCATAAAAACTATTGAATCAACTATGAAAAATTCTATTCATATTTCATATCGATTAAGAATACTTTTGTCGTTAATGGTTCCTGTTCCACTTTTCCAGAATATAATCGGGAGGGAAGGGGTTCGTTGACTTGAGGGTTATATCGAACACCCTGATATATAAATTGAATGGGTCATATGCATGAGACTCCAAATTGGTTTAAATTTTTATTTCGAAATATATTTTAGTTCTTGATCATATCGTAATGGTTATTTTATTAATCTAATCACTGAAAAAAATACAAATAATAAAAATAAATGTAGAAAATAAGCGCTATTTTCGAATTTTCAAAACGTATCGTGACGTCAGAGTATATATCAACAACAGTTTCCATGACAACGATGTCGTCTCACAGTTAGATTATGTCAGTATTTAGAGAAAACAACAAATAAACTTCATTTAGAACATTGAAAATTTGACATCAAGGTTGACATGCATCGTATATCATGACGTCACATAAGCCCGCGAACATGGTGGATTGTTTAAGCTGTCTATTTTTGAATGTGAAATTTAATATTTTTTTAACTTCCCGCTTTAAAAAAAATAAAAAAAATTTTTTTTTTTTTTTTTTCAAAAATCGGGAAGTTATTGGTTTCACCCCGATTTTCGAAAATCGAGTTTTCGCCAGATCTCGACGTTTTGAGGTCCTAGGAAGCTATTAAAACTATTTTGGCGATGATGTCCGTAGGGCTGTATGTATGTGTGTGTGTGTGTGTGTGTGTGTATGTATGTATGTAAACCTTTTATATCTTTTGAACGGAGTGTCCGACTGAAACGCGGTTTGCGGCATCTGACGTGATCTTGGTGAACTTAGACTTCCTGAAAATTTGAAACGATTCGGCCCAAAAAATTTTGAGAAATCTTAAAAAAACAAGTTTCAAAAATTTTTAAAAATTTGTTTTTGTAAAATATTTTCTAAACTACTAAACCGAATAATTCCAAAATCTAATCAGCTCTTCTCCTTAACAAACTGCGTCGATTTCCGCAAACCGCATCAAAATCGGTTCATTTGTTCACGAGATACCGTGAACGAAAAAATCGTAAAAAAGTGTTTTTTTAAAATGATTCTTAAAATTGTTATCAGATCGATTTTTTTGTAATAAATTACTTTCTTAGGCTAAAAAAACTGCGTCGATCGCCGCAAACCAGATCAAAATTGGTTCATTTGTTCATGAGATAACGTGAACGAAAAATTAGGAGAAAAGTAATTTTTTATAATTACTCGTAAAATTCTTATCAAATCGATTTTTTTGTAATAATTTACTTTCTTAGGTTAAAAAAACTGCGTCGATCGCCGCAAACCAGATCAAAATTGGTTCATTTGTTCATGAGATAACGTGAACGAAAAATTAGGAAAAAAGTAATTTTTTATAATTACTCGTAAAATTCTTATCAAATCGATTTTTTTGTAATAATTTACTTTTTTAAGTTAAAAAAACTGCGTCGATCGCCGCAAACCAGATCAAAATTGGTTCATTTGTTCATGAGATATCGTGAACGAAAAATTTGTAAAAAAGTGTTTTTTTTAAATTGCTCGTAAAATTCCTATGAGATCGATTTTTCTGTAATAAATTACTTTTTAAGGATAAAAAATTGAGTCGACTGCCGCAAATCGCATCAAAATCGGTTCATTTGTTCATGAGATATAGTGAACGAAAATTTCGTAACAAATTGTTTTTTTTTTGAGCTCGAAGAGCTAAAAAATAAACTTCTTGCCATATTTTATATATTTTTGAGCGTTTTGAACTCGAAAATAGCGGGAAGTTACAGGGATGGCCTGCAGGGTCAAACTTCTTTTCAAATTTTTTCTTATGATAATATTACATTTTTAAATGATTATCAATTTTTTTCCGTATTATGGTTTGATAAATAATCTATTAAAAATATGAAAAAAAATCATGCATATGACCTATTGGGTCGTTAAGTCGTGGATTAAAAAAACCCGATTTTTTGTTAGGTAAATATGTTTTGGGTATTTATCCAATACTTACCCAGTTTTTATTTATTTACCTGTCGGATAAATACCCACGGCACATCACTAAATCAAACAAACAAAAATGTACGTTAACAAATAATATTTTATTATAAATTATACATTTTTTCAAAACTAACTTGAGTACAAATGTAATTTTGTAACAACGCTACTTTGAAAATAAAAATAAAAATTCATATAGTATCTGCTGATATACGTAATATATTTCAGGTACCAGTGCTTTTTTTAAGTAATCAATTTTCACGTATATTTTATATTATATTATTAGTAAAAAGTTAATTCAAGCATTATTAATATTAGATAAAAATTGACGATCGCTATTGTATCAAAATACTCGATAAAAACATATTAAAATTTATACCCATCCGAAAACTACTTCGTAGGTGTAATTACATTCTTTCACTATATTTTTCATTGAAAATATTCTACAAACATTAATTATTATTCACTTATTCAATTGGTACAAATTAAATGCCACCTTATTAGTTTATTACCAGTTAATTTTTGTATTAGACAAAAACTAAACAGATTAATTATTATTAGTTAAAATATGGCTGTATTTATGCAGCCTTGTCTAATAATAGTTGTATTGCTGCAAATATAATCGTTAAAATAAATTTTTTGCACTACCCGCTATAAGCTATGAGGGTTGTAAATTGACCGATTTAACACTAGTGCGTAAAGTAAAATAAATATACGCAAACTAACCATTCAACATCAATTTTCATAAACAACCTAATAGAAGTGAAGTTTGTTTCGCAATTGAGCTGTCAAAAAAGTTAAAAATATACTAAACATGAAGTGAAAAGCAGCCTAGTTCATTGGGGGTACGTACAAAAAATATAATTTTTACTCGTAACTGTTAAAAGTTTCTATAAACTAATAATTTCGCATACACAGTTAATTTTCATACTGACGTGGAAGAAGCATACTTTTATTTTTTTTTATGTCCTGACTTTTGCAGAATCAGCCGAATTCAAAATTTTATGAAATTTCTATTAAACTTAGTATAAAAATAGTCTTGTCATGAAAAAAATCTGTTTGGTTTAAAACGAAATTGCTTTAATTCAAATTTATTACTTATTATTAATTATTAAAATAATTCATATATAACGAGGCACTGTTATCGATTGTACTATTTTTTTTTTTTTATCAATTTTTTGAACTCACGTAACTTTGCAAAGACTATTTTGACGGGATAACCCTCAGCTTTCAGTTTTAACAATTTCCCGGATGACGTTTTTGTGGATCACTGCACCACTGCCAAGCGGATCACGACAAAGTTACAAACAAAATATCGACTTGGGATGCATTCACTTGGCATATAATTTTTTTTTGACGTGATAACGTCTTATAAATTGATGAAACACCAGCTGCACGCACGAAAAAGTGTAACGTTCCGCCTGACCCTGTGCGTGCAAGCGAGAGCGCAGTATAAGCGATAGAGAGTCGGTAAAAATATAGTTTGACAGCTACTAAAATTTAGGTTATGTATTATTAAATATAATATTCAAGCGGAATACGTTATCACGTAAAACTATCGTCCGTAAACCGACTTTACAGACAACCAATTTTTTCCTGTCAAAATGCTGTATTCGAAAAATGTTTACGATTTTTTTGGTTTGAAAATCGAATTATTTTTGATTTCATAAAAGTTGATCCCCTAATCGAATTGAGTAATTTTTTACGTTGACTATTCAAGTCATTTTAAAATGTATCGACTGCATAAACATCGCATAAAAATTAGTTCTTCTCTTAATTGTATTTTCATACAAATATTATTTGAGGTTAGTTTTTAAATGTGACAGTAAATAATAATAAAAAATACTTTTTAAAAATAGTACCATAGTACTATTCTAGGAAACAATTTTTTTTAAAAATTTCGACTTATGGTCCTTTTTTATCTTATATTATGATTACCAAAAAAAGTCACTGATAAAAGCGTTAATATTTTATAAAATGACTAGTTTACGTTGGCCACTTTCATAGCCTCATCAACGATGTCAATGTAATACTGACTATACACGGCTCTGTTGTGTGCCACGATCCGCAGAAACTGTCCTGCGACTGACGTAAGCTCTTTCTGTAATGACGACAGACCGGGCGGTACTTGCTGGGGTGCAGCCGTCGGAGACGATATCACTTGATGCATGAACTCTCTTATACGAGACCCTTCAAATAACCGATTTACTCCTTTAGAAAATATACTCCATTCTTTTTCCGTAACGAAATAGTTATTGGCGTAACTAGTAGTCATTCATGGCGCGCTGACAGGTCATGACTTAGCCCATAATTTTATTCAACAATTGCGCGTTATTCATGTTTTATTTATTGTTATTAATGAGATGTTGTAAATATCTATTTATTTCTTTATAAAAAAAAACTGTCAATACTAACAGCACCAAACAGCACGATTCAATGTTTTGGTTTGAGGTTAGCCGGTTATGAATAAACTCCATGTCGAAAACATTCGGCCTCTCAATTTTAGCCTCAATGGGTAACAACGGAGTTGTTGTTACCGACTATTTCATTACGACTCAGAAAATAGTTACGTTTATTTTCATTACTCCACAATGGCCGAGCTAGTAGGAATCTTCATTGAGTTATGACAAGTAATTGTCACCAGTCGGTAAATGGCTATTTAGGGTTCGGTTTTTAGGCATGATAAAACATGAATAACGCGCATGAGTTGAATAAAATACACTATTCGATATGACTGAATAAAAATTACAGAATACGGAGTAACCAAAAAACATTTGAAAAAAAAATCCCTGACTTCCGAATTTTGTAGCGGTTAGTTTTTCTTATGCTCAAATTTAAATTCCATTATTCTTATCTTATAACGTGAGGCTATATAAAGAAGAGGCTACACACATGGCAAGCCTGGCCCGATATCGTCTTACAACGATTATGTGACAAAGATCGAAGCTGGAAGGTATTTAAGGGCTGGTCGAAAGAGAACAACAAATATCAACCAGGTTCTAAACCGAGTCAAAGGAGTCGCCTCATTTGACAATGCTCTAATGATTCCGACCACATAATCATCGAAGACGTTTCAATGAAATAATACATAAAACAAAGTATGAAAAATTGTTTTTAAATACTTACATACTAACTGCCGAATTCTATGATCAGTTTTTCCCACTTCTATGATTTGTCCATGCAGCAACTTTTCGTTCTCAGCACTGATCGGGTGTAAGTTTTGTTTTGCAATCGATTCCTTCACTTCTTTAATTAAAATATCAGCAATACCCGGCAGCAATGCACTCAGTTCTCTGCAAGGAAATGCGCATTTGTAAAAATCACGACCGTCTCATATCCGATACATACATCCAAAATGTACGTATAAAACAATTTTGACGTGATAACGTCTTATAAATTGATGAAACACCGGCTGCATGCACGAAAAAGAGTAACGTTCCGCAAGCGAGAGCGCGATATAAGCGATAGTCTCTCTCTTCTCGCGTGACGTCAGAGAGTAGTGTGCGTTCAACATTTTTTTCGGCTGTTCCAGCGAAAGCTACATCTGACAGATGGCCAGATAAATTATACGGTTTGTTAACAAATATATAATATATATACATTCTTTTAAATGTCTTTTATAATTGCTTAAAAATATGTATTTTGCTTTGGTTGATCAAATTATTAGTCGGTAAAAATATAGTTTGACAGCTACTAAAATTTAGGTTATGTATTATTAAATATGATATTCGAGCGGAATACGTTATCACGTAAAACTATCGTCCGTAAACCGACTTTACAGACAACCAATTTTTTTTTTAAAACAAAATTTGGTATTTACTCGCTGTTGCTGATGTTTTGAATTAAAGCGACACTCTTTTGTTTCACAAGATCTTTGAAATTTACATCGCTCTGTAGACCCGGAGCGCCCATCGTTACTACTAATAGAATAGTCCCGATTACGGACAATTGTTGCGTTTGATCTTTCAAGGTCCTCAGCCGATCTTCGTCTAGCATAAAAGTCTGCAACAAATATTTTTTTTTTTTAATAACGAAAACTACAATTTATTAGTTTCAAAACACAGTAAATTATTGCATTTTTTGATGGCGTCCCCCTAGTAATAAAGCATCAGGTTTGCATTTCGATTTCAAACAACAAAAATCTGATTGTTTCTGACAAAAAAATAAATAGAAAATTGATGAAGAACTGTCTTTTTATTACTTAGTGTGTTTTTCATTTTCTCACATACGTAACCAATGTTGTAAGTCTATCGAATTGTTCCTCTTTTTGCCACCATAGGCGCTGCAAGCAGGGACGCCGACTTTTAACAAATGGCCGTTCGTCTGATGACTTGAGCCCGAGCACCCAAGAAGTCGGCGTGCCTGGCTGTAGCTCTGTTCCAAGCTGTCTGAGAACGGTAACAGAACCGTCACAGTCTTGCGCAGTAGCTCAAAAACCGATACAGTTTCGTTTTAGCTACTGCGCAAGACAGTAACGATTCTGATACCGTTCTCAGACAGCTTGGAACAGAGCTTGTATGTCCTATTCTATAGCTACTCAAGATCATGCCCGTATTTTTTTTTATAATTACAGAACCTAATGAAAAAAATGCGAAGTAACTTCATAAAAGTCAATATTTTGTTGTTGACACATTTCATTAAATAATTTATCGCTAACTGTATTAACCTTGACGCATTAATAATATGACCTTAGATTTATGACTAAGCTGCTACCGTGATATATATTATATGAATATATTTTTAAAACATTTCCAGATTCCATATTTGGATACTTGCTGTTTCCTTATATTGTAGAAAGATTTTTCAAGATCGCGACAATAACCTTTATCCACGGCATAGGTCTTATTTTTACCTCACAATAATCAAGTAATTACAGTAAAACACCTTTAAAAAGTTCAATTTTATTCACCTTAAAATTAAACCAAAGTAAAACTAGCCTTGGACTTTGCAGAAAGGGAATTTGGAGGTAAAAGTAGAGTACCTCTACTCAACTATCTTTAAAAAAAAAAAACTACGATTCAAATTTTTACGAAACGCCCGAATCTCGCGACACTTACTGAAATTTGAAAAATAAGAAAATACCTCCGGATATTCATTTTCTTGACCCCATTCCAGTAATTCCATGTATGCATCGTTTAAAACTTGCGTTGTTTTATTTCTCACGAGAATTACTGGATCGGGATTGGAAACTTGTCCGTCGTCCGAGATGAAATGCCTATTAAGCCAGTTTCTTGTATGCTGCAGTCCGTCTATAAAAAAATAATTTTCAAATTACCGACCCGAAAACAAGTCACAAATCGATTGAAATCTTTTAGCTGACCTGCTTGTATTTTAAGAAAATCAGCAAATTTTTGTCGCTCAAATTCCACACTTTGGGCTATGATATCTGGTCGAACAATTTCAATTGCGAAGTTCGCCATATCCAGTGCCATTAAATCCAGCATCTGACAAACACCAGACATGTATACGTTTTAGATTCATTGAAACATTGGGCGTGTTTGGCCGAAGTAAGTACTTACTAAATTTAGTAAGTCAGTTACTATACTTACAAAATTTTCGGCCGGAACACAAAATAAGTGCTAACGCAGTAAGCATGGCTTAATTAAGATAATATATAAGAAGGTATTCCAATCCTGCAATGCATCATGGGAAATGTGTCAAGCGGTGGCGCCACCACGAGTGTGTCAGATACACTAGCCATCCAATCCTGCAATGCATCATGGGAAATGTGTCCAGCGGTCGCGCTAAAGATACACTAGCCAGTAACTAAAGTATTTTCATCCTAAATCTTGAAATAATAATAAATATTGTTTATTAATTAATTAGCGCCTAAAAATTTTTTTAGATTTTTTAGGCGCTAATTAATTAATAAACAATATTTATTATTATTTCAAGAGTTAGGACAAAAATACTTTAGTTACTGGCTAGTGTATCTTTAGCGCGACCGCTTGACACATTTCCCATGATGCATTGCAGGATTGGATGGCTAGTGTATCTGACACACTCGTGGTGGCGCCACCGCTTGACACATTTCCCATGATGCATTGCAGGATTGGAATACCTTCTTATAATATATTATCTTAGGCTTAATATAAGACGCCATTTTGCTTATTGTTGATGTAAACAAAACAGACAGGAACAGATCTGTCATTTATCCATTTGCAACTATTTACATGAATTAAATTATATTGATAAATTTAGTACTGTCAATAATTATATTCTGTCTATGAGGTTATGTACGGGATATAATGTAAGCCAGTGTTTTGAGTTATGTCAAGCCAGTAAGTCTGTTCTGGCCGAAAAGCGCTTTAGTCAGCTTGTAAGATTTAATTTTTTTATGCTAACTGGCTTACTACGTTTAGTAAGTACTTACTTCGGCCAAACACGCCCATTATAATAGCTCTGCGAACGGTAAAAGAACCGTCAGTCATTGTATCGGTTTTGGAACAGGTTTTAGCAACTGCGCATGACTGTGACGGTTCTTTTACCGTTTGCAGAGAGGTTGGAACAGAGCTATTACTTTTATGAAATTTAGTTTCTTTGAGTGATTCGTTTTTGAAGTGAAAACTTCTTCAGCGGCGTTGTACACTTTTTTTTGTAATGGGTATAAAATGTTAAACTCGCGTCAGATCGAAAATTCGTAAGACCTGATCGAAAATGCGTAAGACAAAATTCGTAAGACGAAAACTTTTGTACACTTTTTTTGTAATGGGTAAAAAATGTTAAACTCGCGTCAGGACACGTGACCTGATCGAAAATTCGTAAGACGTTAATATTCAAGTTTTCACTTCTGCCGGCACTCCCGGAGTGCTTGCTTTTTTTTTTGTGAGATCACTTGAAAACGGCTGGATTAATTTTGATAAAACTTGATAGACAATCAACTGGTACCTAAATTAGTATTTTGTTTGCGTTTTTTTACGTTGAAAATATACTAAATGTCTAAAATTGAACATGTCAGTTGCTTTTTACTTTTAGAAAACAATTTTTTGTTAGCATAACCGCAAAATTTCATTCTAAAAATCGTAATAAATTTTCGCTGAAATAGGACGTGATCGTTTAAAGGAATTCAACTGTAAAAAAGTGTGAAATATCAATTCATAATTGGTCAGTCCCATGGGCTCAAAGTCACAATGGTATGACGTAGCCACTAGCCACCTTGGATTGACTTTGGATAAGTTCAACGACTCTATTGCTACATAAAAGCGCTTCAGTGACTGAACGATATTCTATAAAAAATGACATCATTGTCGAACATTTTGTTTGGGCACTGGCGCCATAAATCTGTTATAACCTCAAATTAATTTGATAAAATCAATATTTTTCAATCAGATGTCAGATAGTAGTAGTACTCGTTCAACAAAACAAACTAATGCTATATTGGTTAGCGCTATTTCGTTGTTAAACTTAACCCTTTAAGATGTTTTACTAGGGTTACCAGATGGTCTGAATGAAAAAACGGGACATTTTACAGCCCCCCCCCCCCCATTGATAATTGAAGAATGAAAAAATATTTTTGAAATTTCTGAAATCTAAAAAAAATTGGTTGTAAAAAAATTATTTTTTTTTATTCCTATCTATCAGTTCCCAATTTTTACACTTCTATCTCAGTACCGAGCAACTGTCAGGAACGAAAAATCCTCCGACCCTAATAATAACTTTAAAAAACCCTTCTTCACACAAAAATTGATGAAACATCTGAAGTGTGCTGTGTGTATCAATCCACAATCGATATCTATCGAAATAGTGTAATTTAATATGAGACGAACACGATTTTGAATAATTTGAGGATAGAAATATAGTGAAAAAAGAGACTTAATTATAGTGGTCAGTATGTTTATTTGTTCATAACACATCAATCCGGGACATTTGCATAGATTTTGAAAAAAATCCGGGACACCGGGACAGGAGGGCGAAAACGGGACATGTCCCGGAAAACCGGGACGTCTGGTAACCCTAGTTTTACAATTTCGTGACAAATGACAATCAGTCCAAACATTCTTGCTATCTCTGGCCATACTCAGTCAAGCAGAACTTGCTTTCACCCGTCGTCTCACAATTTCAAATTAAACGAAAATACTTTCTTTTATGTATAAAATATAAGTTTGGGTACAATTTGACAGTGTTCAAAGTTTAATGAAAATTGGTTCAGCTGACGCAAACAGACAAAAATTCTAGAGAAAAACATTCTTCCGTCCAGGTGTCATAAAAAAACTCCCGTAAAATGCGCAAAAAACGATATTGTGGTAGTATTTTATATATTGACACATACCTCTAAAATGCCTCTGAAAGTTTCAACAACATCCTCTGTTTCCATTAGTTCTTTTACTTTATCATCTCTTACTGGAGCGCATAGCTTTGACATTACTGAGATAACATATTGCGCATAATGCTGAAAAAATATATATAAAACACTTCAAAATTGCCCTGATAGTTCAGTTTTTGAATGTAGGTAATTTTATTTACCTTGAAATCCAAACTGTCATTCTCAGCTTGTTGTTTAATTAAATGAGAATCCAAAACATCTTCAATTTGCTGTTTGATTTTGGTATGTTGCGGTAACAAGACAGAAAACAATCCCTACAATCATACCGAAAAACAACGCGTAATTAATAAAAACTCAAAAGTCCAACTATTCTCTTAAATATTTTGAAACATAATAGTAAAAATTACTTGTTTTATGTCTTCCAACAAAACCAAAGCGTGCGAATAATTCGGCGGATCTTCATTCAATTGTTCTCTCAGTACGTCCCAAAAGGCTCGCTTCATTGTATCAGTAACTTTTTTTTCAAAACTGTCTTCTGGTAACTCAGCTGGTGTCAATTTGAAATTTTGATCGACAGCAATTTGATGGACTAATGCCATATTTGTCATACCGTTAGCGGCTTGCATAATTTCTTCCAAAGAAACAAATTTTGGTGGTGATGCAGCGGTAGCACTGTTTACCATGAAATGTCTTACGGTTCTCTGTCTAAAAGTAATTAACTTCCACTTACAAAACTTTCATTTTCTAATTACATATTTATTTTGTTCAATTACAGTATTCACGCATACCTTTTATTTTGATCATCGTTTCCTGTAGAACTTTCACTATCATTTCTGACACGATTGGTTGAAGTTTGAGGTACGGGTATGCCCTTTGTTTTTTCATTTTTAGATTTTTCTTTGTCATCCATTCTACATAATAAAAAAACAATTTTACAAATAGGTCGATAAAATTGACACAAAAATGAATATTTAAAATTAAACATCAAAAAAACACTAATGATAAAATTGATATTTACTTTCGTGTTTCTGTGCACAAAAATTTCTCTTCACTGCAAATTTATCAAATAGCAAAAACAAACTGTCAACAAAAATGTAATCAAAGAACAGCTGTTTTGAATGTTTTAATAAGTAGGGGGATCTCATGGAATATTAGAGGGGGATAATGAATCACCGATGTTGGTACTTTCGTAATTGGATAAGTAGTGAATAAATTCAATTTCAGTGAAGTGTAGATATGGAGTGCTTGTCTGAGCTGGGAGAGAAAAAGGACAGGCGTCAGAGACAAAAAGCGATAATTGCGATATCTATTCTATCTTTATGTAGCTACGTGATGGGCTAGAAAGAGATATACATATACCGTGTGCTGAGCTTTATTGCTTTTTCTTTTTTATTGGCTTACATGTGCATTAGTAAATTAGCACTCCGTATGTACAGCTCAGTGTTAAATTTAAATTTCAGAAGTAATCAATATACTCCTTGTTGAATGCTGTCACTGTTAGGGATGCGCAAAATGTTTAAAACATTGAACCATGCATCAAATATGTTTTGATGGAATTTATAAAATCGATATAAAAATATCGAAACATAAAAGATATTTTCAGATAAGGCGTAGAATTTATTTGATATTTAATACCTATCTAAGCAATTTTATACTTAAATTTAATTTAAACCTAATTTTTAAAAGAATTGTTTTTAAAAATCGGTTTGATAATTTGAGGTTTTAATTTACAAAATAGAAAATAGTTGGATAAAAAATAAAACCAACTTTATATTTTAAAACTTGTTAACGAATAGCAAACCATAACCAAACATCGATTTTCACCGATGTATCGAAAAAAATGACATCGAAAGCAGAAAATCGATTTTTCAAACATCGATGAATTTCGCGCATCCCTAGCCACTAGACAGTAGCTAAATGGCATAACATATAAAAGATAAGAATGACATGTTCTCTGCTTTAATAAATTATCAGTTACGAAGCCAGTGACATTTCGTAAGAATATAAATTATATCTGAAATTTAAGTAAATTTTCCGATCATCGTGTTATTTACAATATCGTAGTTTCCGATAGCAGTGCTTCTATGACAAATGTTAACGAGTAAAATTTTCCTAATGTAAAAGAGTATTTTTTGATCAGCTGTTTTTTAAGACTTAACCCGAACTGTGTGTATTGATAAAAATATTCACTCAAGATGGGTGAAAATTCAAACCAAAAAGCACAAACGCTGTATGATTTGTGCTTGTCATCATTAATAAATTATATGAGTTGTTGTAAAACGTTAAAAAGTGAATATCGCGATTTACCTGAAAATGTTTTATTCGATTTGTATTACCAGGTATGCCAGTATTTATAATCGCTTTCAATCAGTATTTTCATTTATACTGATTGTATATTGGTTTTTAGATGTATATTGAAAAAAGGCTGTGCCTGTTAGGAGGAGAATATAGTAATTTGGACATATTTTCACGTATGCTCAGAGTTAAAAATAAGAGAGTCAAGTTACTGGAAAGTTTTCAAGGCTTAACTGAACACAGTCGTCGCGTTACGACTGATTTGGTTTTAACATTCGAGAGCCGAAGTGCAATTACCGAGGTTAATTCAAGAGATTACGAATCTATTATTGACACGGGTCTTCGTTTGGGCGGGTTTCTAAGTGAGGCAGGCTGGTATTGGGAGAGCGGTCAAGTATTAACTGGTGTTCAACAGCTGTGTTCAAAAGGATCCAAGTCGACACATATTCAGCAGAAATTACTAGAATGCTGCCACAAGTAATTATACATATATACAGTGTAAACTCTATATAGCGACGCTCGCGGGACTGTGCACTTTGTGACATTATTAAGAGTTCTCTTTAATACAGTCGAGCGACTGAATCCAATACCACTTATCTTTTCTCCCGCCTCTATTGCGCGTATTAATAAAACTTTTTCGTCAATACACGAAGATTTTCTTTTACTCGCCATGTTCACAGTTTGTGGGCAACTAAGAATATGATAACTTATCGATAAGCAGCTGAGCTAAACATATCGCACGTTGAAAACAATAGTGACACTATATAAAAAGTTAACTTTTCACCTTTTGTAAGATTCATGTTTTACTGCAAAAGTGTCACTATACGAAAATTTCCGTTTGCTCATAAATCCACTTACTTCCGCTAGACTGAGCTAGTGTCACTTTATATTTTGAAAGAATTGCCCATGGTCATGACTAGTGATGCCACGAATAGTGATTTTGCCGAATACCGAATACCGAATATTCGGCCATGTTCTCGGCCGAAGCGCCGAATATTCGGCGGCCGAATGTTCGGCTAATTATTTGTACATTTCGCGGGTGACAGGTTACGACTTGTCCCATTACGGAGCGTGCGGTAGCAACGCTGCGGGCGTATTTGTTTCATTTGCGCAACTAGACCGTGTCACGACACGCATTATTTGTTCATTGTTACATCAAATTGTGTTATTAATAGTCCTTATTACTAAAAAATAACACTGTTTGGTCACTAAAAGCTTTACAAAATAATACTATTTAAGAAAAAAATCGCTTATTTTTGAGTAATATGTGCGTTTTTCCCCATGATTTGATATTCGGTATTCGGCCGAATAGTACGCAACATTCGGCCGAATACCGAATATTAAAAAAAGTAGCCGAATAGGCCGAATACCGAATAGTAGCCGAATATTCGTGGCATCTCTAGTCATGACTGATATAACGACACTATTTTAATTGTGTCAAAGCAGTTTTTTGGTACGCACGTCGCTGTAAGTGAAAAAGTGACACATTTTGTTAAACGACAGTTTACTGATTACAGTTGCTACAAAAATTAATGCAAGTAAATAAATACATAAAATGACACATTTTCTTTAGTGACACTTTTTGCAGTTGAAGTCTCCAATTTACTGATTATAGGTTATGACAACAATGACACTAAACAAAAAATTATTGTAAAAAGGTCTTTTTTTTAATAACTTTATTTTTAACATTGTGGTCAACAAATAAATTAAAACAATAATAAATTGTCTCATTATTAACAAAAGAATCTCTATAAGCAGTATTGTAATAGTAACTTTTTTAGGACAAAACAATATTAAAATTAAAAAATGCTCTACTGTAAAATTACATTTTTTGCATAATGCCACTTTTGTTTTCAACGTCCGATATGAAAGATAATCCCAACAAACAAAAGAACGAGTTTCTTAGAATCTTCGGTACGCATGGCGCCGACAACAAAGCAATAAAATAATAAACACGTACTATTTATTGCTCAATGATGACGTATTGTTGTCGTTATTTAGAGTGGGTGTGTCGTTATTTAAAGTGTATCATTGTATGAGCAACAGGGTAAACCAACTAGAGTCAAGTAATTTCGACGTTTTGAGGAGTTTTTCGTTATATCGGGTAACGTTAAATGGAGTTTACACTGTATTTGTATCTAAGTAGCCATTGAAATTTGAACAGATCTGCATACGTTTTCGTTTTACAGACTCATTCATGTACAAGCGGTATTCTGCGATTTTCCAGCTGCGTCTAAAACGCACGAATTGGCCCTAGAAACTGTTAAAGAAATGAAGAAAGAAGGACTTTGTCCTAATCTGGCTGGATTGTATGCTGAATTTTCTGTACTGTTTTTCATTCGCAGCGAATATGATGAGGTAAGTTATTGCACACAATCATGGCCCCCACATTCGATTGTGGCCCCTGTAACCAGGATCTGAGTCGGGCCCCCCCCAACATATGCCTATTTTTCTACCCTTTTACAAATTTTATTTACACTGAAAATAGATTGTAAAGTATAATTAAGCAAGAAAGGAATCAGTTCAATCTTAAAACCAAACTTTATTGATAAAATTATAAAAAATGACAAAAAAATAAGATTACGATCTATCTGAAGAAATAGGTACTAAAATTGAGATCTAAAAAACTTGAATAAAAAAACCAGGGCCCCCTCTGAGCCCGGGCCCTGTTACCAGAGTTGCACCAGCCCCACCATTGTGGGGGCCATGCACACAATACACATTGTAGTGTATTGCAGATTCTTAATTTTAAAAAAATCTGAATTTTTTTATATTTTGTAATTTATGACAACGGCGCTACAGGATCGGACCCGATTTGTTCGGACTATCGATTAAGGGTGTTTGTGAGATTGTCGATTGAATTACAAATATAAGTAATTTGTTGCGTATACCAGGGGTGTCCAAACATACCTAAAATTCTTTGTATAAAATTTAAAAAAAACTCCTTTGTGATAGATGGACACTGAAGTGATTCCATAAGCGTACATTCGATGAAAAAACGGTACCGTTAGGATTAGTGATGTGCCAGATATCCGTATCCGCGGATATCCGAGGGAGAAGAAAGATCCGTATCCGTTAGTTTTTGGCGGATCTTTTACCTTATTAATTTTCAATTCATAGATGAAATTTTACATATATAGGTGATTAGGTAATAATGAAAAACTGTTAAATTCCATTCAGATTATTTTTTATTTTTTAAAATCGTATTTGGCACCTTTATATTGCAAACATTTATCGTAGTGAGTACCATACCAATAGTACATAACTCAAAGGTACTAAAAAACTATCTTTATAATGAGATATTGCACATCGATCTTTGGAATGAGACAATCTGTTATGAGAGTTAACTCTTAAAGAGATCAATCACTTTTTCCCATAACAGATAGTCTCTTTCCAAAGGTCGATGTGCAATATTTACCGCCGCGTACTCTAAGAAAGTTAAGATCCGTATCCGCGGATCTTGAAACCAAATATCCGTATTCAGATCCGTATCCGCGGATATACATTTTTAACGATCCGGCACATCACTAGTTAGGATCACACTCGTGTTTCTGTGTCAGTTCGTCTGTCACAGCTTATTAAATTAAATTAGACTAAAATTACAAAATTTTGTGAGAAACATTTTTCTGTACACTCACATGTAAATGTTTTTGAAATTATTTTTATTTATGCTAAATCTTTATCTACGATGTACGTATTAAAACAAACTAAACGTACGTTAAACAAAAAAAAAATAATAAATGAAAAAATTTAGGTCATTAACAATACAAACTTAATTTAAACTTGATTTTAGTAAATTAGAACACCCAGGAATTAGGTTTCATCCATTTAAGGATACAGGAAATGTATACAATGCGGCAAATTCATAATACATTTATTTATTTATTATAATTAATGGATGCGTTCTGTGTCAATGTCTTCCATTGTTATTATTAGTCGTTATTTGCATGTAACAATTGTTTTCAATTGCTTGTATAGGATTTTAATTTTTAATTAAACAATTACTGTTGTCAAAAAGTAACTCCGAGTAGATAGACAATAAAATGAGACTTTTTAATTTCATATGAAATTATCTGTGCGCGTTTATCTAAATATATATAGTGACTGACTGACTGACTGACCGATCTATCAACGCACACCTCAAACCACTGAACGGATTGGGCTGAAATTTGGCACACAGGTGGTTATTATGACGGAGGCATCCGGTAAGAACAGATTTTTGAAAAATCCATCTCTAAAAGGGTGTAACGGGGGTTCAAAATTTACATGGAGAAATCATACAGTATGTAAACACGTAAGGTGCACATAGGGAAATTAACATTGGGAAAAAATGACCGGATCAGAGTGAGCCTTGAAATCTTGTTTTTCAATTTGACAGATAATATTCTTTTGCAAAATAAATGTGTATACTACCGAAGAAAATATTCAAATGATTACAACATAATCGGACTTTTTTTATTAATGGGACATTAACAAAAATACTTAAATATGGTGCGAGATCAAATATCTCCGCCTATTAGTGTTGAACCTAAAGACATTGGGTCACTGTTTTACCGACGCGCATACGTCATACCAGTCAGACAATTTTTGAATGAAATGTTTCCAAACAGATGGAGTTGTTTTTTTTGTTTTATTTTTGTACAAAAAAATTAAAATAATGATTTATAAGAGCTTTTTATTATTAAAAAAGCCAAGTAAAATAAAAATAAATCAAAATAAAATAGAAATCCTCAAGATTACCACGATAATTCAATAGAAATAACAATTAATGCAGTCATGGCTAACTCTGATCCAAGTATTTTTTCCCAATGTTTAATTTCCCTATGTGCACCTTACGTGTTTACATACTGTATATATTCAAAGCAATGGCACGTCAATCCGGTGTCGGAGAGGCAACCGGATGGCGAGTGGTAATCTGGGCCTATGAGTGGTGCAGAACCCCCTGGTAGCGGCCAAAGTGACCCCAAATGGACGGGGGCGGCGATATGGGGGTGGGTCAAAATCGAAAAATGTTTGAAAAGGCAACCGGATAAAAATGCGGTTGCATTGAAGGAAATACCCTAATTATATAATAATTTTTTTTTGCCATCCGAAACACGCGGGCCGTTTTTGCACTAGCGAATAAAAAAAAAATAAAAAAAAAACTGAAAAGGCAACCGCTTCAAAATTAGTGAGCATACTTATTGGCACCACCAAACGTTGGAAAAAAATTGCCATCCGATCCTGATGGGCAGTTTCGGAGAAACAACCCCTCAAAGTCGCCGAAAAACCCTTTTTTTCGATTTTTTCAACAATAAGTAAAAAAAACACACTAAAAATTGTTCAAATCGGATGGCATTCGAAATTTATACTGTCCTAAGTACAAATAATAGTGTGTATCAATGCCATCCGATTTAGATTAAATTTACCCCTATTTAGCCACCCCCAAAACTCATGAAAATAACAATTTTATGCAGCATATGGCATTATTTTTCTTGTTATTGAGTTTTGGGGGTTGGCTAAATAGGGGTAAATTTAATCAAAATCGGATGGCATTGATACACACTATTATTTGTACTTAGGACAGTATAAATTTCGAATGCCATCCGATTTGAACAATTTTTAGTGTGTTTTTTTTACTTATTGTTGAAAAAATCGAAAAAAAGGGTTTTTCGGCGACTTTGAGGGGTTGTTTCTCCGAAACTGCCCATCAGGATCGGATGGCAATTTTTTTCCAACGTTTGGTGGTGCCAATAAGTATGCTCACTAATTTTGAAGCGGTTGCCTTTTCAGTTTTTTTTTTATTTTTTTTTTATTCGCTAGTGCAAAAACGGCCCGCGTGTTTCGGATGGCAAAAAAAAATTATTATATAATTAGGGTATTTCCTTCAATGCAACCGCATTTTTATCCGGTTGCCTTTTCAAACATTTTTCGATTTTGACCCACCCCCATATCGCCGCCCCCGTCCATTTGGGGTCACTTTGGCCGCTACCAGGGGGATCTGCACCACTCATAGGCCCAGATTACCACTCGCCATCCGGTTGCCTCTCCGACACCGGATTGACGTGCCATTGCTTTGAATAATAAGGCAGATGTATCAATTCGAAAATGCGCAGGATTACTCCTGTCAACAAATAAATAAACACGTGTTTCATGCTTTTTCCAAAACAACCTCTTTAGAGGGTGAAAAGAGGTAAATAGTCTAAAAATCAACATGGGTGTCATTTTCAAGGTTTGTCAGGACGTTGATCACGTGAATGTCATCAATTTTGAAATCTATTTTGCGGGGTCTACGTCGAGAAAGGAGTAACTATGCCAAATAATAGGAATGCATCTGTGTTTCGTGTCAGTCGCCTGCAAAACCGCGGGTAACGGCTAGTTGTAGGTATATGATCGTTTTTTTCTTTTTCCAGGCATACAGATGGAGTATCGAAGCCCTGAAACATGTTAATGCAAATTTACCAGCCAAGTAAGAATCGGAATATTAAAAATTGGTTTGATATTGTTCGAAAATTTCATTTTTATATTTCTTGTAGGATTATTGTCGATATATTGCGCCAGGCAGCTAAATCGTGCGTCGTAAAACGGGAATTTAAAAAAGCCGGTTTATTAATTCGACAGGCCGTATCGTATGCGCGAGAAATTTTTTCAGAAACACATCCAGTATTTTCAGACGTACTCATGGACTATGGCTTCTATCTTCTAAATTTTGATTCGATTTTGCACAGCGTAAAAATATACGAGGTAAGAAAATTTGACCTACCAGTTTTTATCGTACGCTTTTTTCCCGCATCGATCGGAAACCGTCCTCAAATGCGTGAGCGTCGTTAGTTTGCTCACGGTTTGTGATCGTCGCGCGATCGAAGCTATTCCAACCTCTCTGCGAGCGGTAACAGAATGCAGTAGCTTAAACGTGCTCCAAAACTGATACAGTCTCGTTTTAGCTACTGCGCATGACTGTGACGGTTCTGTTACTGTTCGCAGAGAGGTTGGAACAGAGCTAATATTAACTGTACGGAGGGTAGAGGATAAGGAGAACGATTTGTGTGTATGAAAAGTGTCCGTAAAAAGAGTGAAATTAAGATAACGCTGCCGTAGGAAGAGTGTCAATTTCTCTCTGTTGATTCTATAGGTTATATTTACCAAATCATGTTTGACTACGTAACTGATTGTGGTTTTAGTTACTTTGAACTACTCTAGTCGCCAAAAATATTAAATACCTATTTCCTTTCAGCACACTTCACTTTGTCTACAACCGCTAAGTTTACATTAAACACTTTTTCGACACTAGCGCCATTCTGGTCACTTTTAGAACTGCTATTTGACGCTTTCAGATGGACACTTTGTCAGTTTTACCCCCATATAGGATGGTTCTTTTAATCCTCTACCCTCCATAATTAATAGTTATTAATAAAGATTTTTTTAATTGTTCTTACAGATGGCGTTAGAAATAACAAAGAATATTTTTGGTAAATCAAATCTTCGTGTTGCAGTGGGCCATGAAGATCTAGCATATGCCCTCTATGTTCACGAATATAGTTCCGGTAGATTCTACAAAGCAAGGCAAGTGCCATTAACACGCTCGGTGGCGATGCCCTTACCGCGTTGATATCGGTAAAGTAGAGACCGATGTCATCGTATAATTCTGATGTCCCGCGGCTGTATAAACGCGGAAGTGCAACTGGATATCTAAATAATGCGATGACACTACAGCGGTACTATCGGCCTCTACCTGAAATTACTGATGTAGCCACGTTGGGAACATCGACTCTGAACGTATTAAAAAATTGGTTGTCTGTAAAGTCGGTTTACGGACGATAGTTTTACCTGATAACGTATTCCGCTCGAATATCATATTTAATAATACATAACCTAAATTTTAGTAGCTGTCAAACTATATTTTTACCGACTCTCTATCGCTTATACTGCGCTCTCGCTTGCACGCACAGGGTCAGGTGGAACGTTACACTTTTTCGTGCATGCAGCCGGTGTTTCATCAATTTATAAGACGTTATCACGTCAAAATCTACACACAGTATAAAAGAAAGTTTCGATAAATGTTCGTCCGGCTGTACCGATTGAACCTTTTTGTATGAGGTTTCGATAGACAATATCTTGGGGAGATGTGGCTGGGACTTTTCTCTGCTGCCTCTCTCCGAGAAACGGTAATTCCTGTACCGGCCATCTTGTTGAGGTTTTACATGGTTCCCCTTAATAATTCCAGATAAATATAGAGATGTTTCCTTATTCAAGGCCATGATTCAGTACTTGTCAAAATTTGCCTACCTTATCCTAATGTCCTAAAATGCTTCATTCGCCCATTGCTATTAATTAAGTGGAAGTTTAAAAATGAAGGCAATAACGGGAAGTGTGATAGATGGAAAATAGTAATGGTGCGAATAGCGTCTGTTATGACATACAGTCGAGAAACGGACGTTAAACGCATTATTATTATTATTTCTTGGAGAACATGGTTCTGTATTCTTGTAATTCTAAAACGAAAGTCGACGGATTGAGAATTTACATTGAAAACTAATGTATCGAAACTGTTTTAAAATAAAGAGTAAAATTTCACATGTTGTTGTCAACAAGGACTTAAATATTTTCAGGGAGCATGCTGAACGTGCCATAAAAATCATGGAAACTCTGGTGCCAAAAGAACATTTGATGTTAGCATCGGCTAAGAGAGTCAAAGCACTTATTTTGGAGGAAATTGCTCTCGATTTATCCGTTCCTGGAAATTCGACAATACGTTCTCAACGTAAGTAAAACAAAACTCATAAAGTTTTTTTAATAGATATTTTTATGACAAAATTTTCTGTAAAAAATCCAAAATCATTAGAAGATTTATAAAGTTAAAAATTAAAAAAAACTTTTACATGTATTCTTATGGAAAATATGTCAACCTAGCATGTAAACGGTACATTTTATTTTTTTTCCAAATAACCAAATAATGTCAGCAGTTCCGAAAACTAACTATGTAAAGCATCGATGTCTTACGCATATTTTAATATTATTTCCATTTTAATTAGGAGACTTTTAATCAATAAAAAAAAATTATTAAACCTTAGCACTTTTCGATTATGGACTTTTATTCTTGACAATTTTAACTGAATTTTCAACTTTTTAACGATTTCATTTTAATTTCTATACTTCTAATTTCTTTTTTTAATTATTTACTGCAAAAAATATGTAAAATACAGAAATTTACATAAATTTATTTTTTCTAACCTAACTTTGTACAACAAATTCAAAAGCTAGTCTATTAAGTAAAATACTGAAATAATTAATTAATATTAAAAAAAAATATTTATTTTTGCCTTTATGACAATAATTTATTGATATCATCGACTTATAAACTATAAAAGTTCCCATTTAGAATTCGACTTACTTTTGATTGGGACTGTAACGCATCAACCTCCTTAAAGAGTTTTCTTGAATCTGTAAAAATCTTGATGATTCGTGTTTTTGTAATCATTTTTCTGTTTCGCAGAGCAAGAATTGTTAACGGAATCCGAAACACTTCACATGGCGGCTCTGAAATTATCTTTAAAAGCATTTGGAGAAAAAAATGTTCAGACAGCTAAGCATTACGGAAACCTAGGACGATTGTACCAGAGTATGAGAAAATATCAGGTAATAAGTTAGAACAAGTTATCGGAGCTATTTTTCCTCCGTCGAATTTTCCCGCATTAACTTCGTGGAATGTCATGGAAATATGTTTATTTGCAGGAAGCTGAAAAAATGCATTTAAGGGCCATTGCGATAAAAGAAGAATTACTCGGAAAAGAAGATTATGAAGTCGGCTTATCCATCGGACATCTTGCTTCATTATATAATTATCACATGGAACAATATAGAGAAGCTGAAAAATTGTATCACCGTTCAATAGCAATTAGTAAGTTCACAACATACATGTATGTTTTCTGAGTCATTTATTTGTTATTTTTCTAAAAATATATTTCGTTGAGCGGTGACTCGCATTCGGGAGGTAAAGGGTTCGAATGTAGGCGAGGGGCAGATGTGACTCTCGCCTAGAAACAGAAATTCCTGTACCGGCCATCTTGTTGACGTTTTACATGGCTTCCCTCAATAATTCCAGATAAATATCGATATGGTTCCTTATTCAAGGCAATGGCCAATTACCTGTCAAACTCCTATGCTCAAAATTTGTCTACCTTATCCCAATACGCTAGGAAAGTATCTTTGAAACGCGACCTTCGCACCATCTCGTGTTTGATTTTTTCAAAAGTGGTTCATCCAAAACTTACAAACACATGGAAACCAGCGTTAATCCTAATTATAAAAAAATATTTACGCAAAATGTCAGTAAAAAAAACTACATAAATTATATACATTTTTATTTTCTAAATTTTTTAAATCTTATTTTTGTTAACAAAATAACAATTATGATATTTTTCATGTATTTAATTAATAATGATTACAGACGTAAAATAAAATTTAATTACCCTTGACGACGTACTGCTGCAGTCCATTTTTTTTCTCTGTAATTCATAAGAAAATCCAGGAAAACGGTGGAATTGTAATTCTGGATATTTTAGTTAGTGTATCTTTACAATTAACAACACAGCACTTCCGATTTGATAGCTTTTTACCCATTTTATTCGACAATTAGGCTGTTGAAAAAAACATAATTATCGATTTTTTTATTGTATTTTAAAACTTTATTATAAATAATATTGATAATCGATGCAAAAAACTTTCAAAAAACTTTTTTTAAATTAATTATAAGCAATTTAAAATTGATAAAATATTTAAAAAAATCACGTGACTGCAAACGCACTAAAATTGTTTTTGACAGTTGTGACGTCATAATGGTAAAATGTATATACGCAGTATACTATCAATGGCTTCTACATGTGTATTGACTAAAACATTATGACGTCACATTATGTTCGGGAAATGTCGGCGCGTTCTCGGAACTGGGTACAAAAATTTATTTTTAATTTGATATAACTTTTGAATTATAACGAAAATAAAAAAAAGAAAAATAGTTTTGTTATAAAACTTATATACGATCTTTCCATTTATGACAAAAAAAAATTTCATTCAAAAGCCCAATTAATCCTTATTAAAATGCACATATAACATATGACACTAAGGTTTTGACTGAACCAGATTTAAAAAAAAAAAACACGAGAGGGCGTAAAAGTCGCCTGTCAAAAGATAGTTTCCTAGCGTATGTCCTAAAATTCCTTTATTCGCCCATTGCTATTAATTAAGTGTAAGTTTAAAAATGTAGAAAATAACGAGAAGTGTGATAGATGGAAAATAGTAATGGTGCGAATAGCGTCTGTTATGACACAAAGTCGAGAAACGGACTTAAAACGCTTTATTAATGTTACTACATTCGTTGAATGTCATCATCATTTCAGAAGTATTATATAATTTCAAAAGAAGTTAACTTCCTCCGTGAGCTTATGTAGGAAGCTATTCTGACCGCTCTTCATTTCAATTTGACAAAATGGTGTTTTTGTGATGGAAAATTATGGTTGTTATTTCTTGTAGGTTTAAAATTATTCGGTAATAGCTATTCGGGATTAGAATACGATTATCGCGGACTGGTGCACGTATATTCAGAACTGAAAGAAGTTGACCGTATGGTGGAATATACACATATCTTAACGAATTGGATGGAGTTACGTGATCAACACATACGGAAGGAAGTGTCGCCCATCGATTTTTACCAACAGTCAAAACCTATGCAGGAGCTCACCAGGTCGTTTTTTGCTATGGATCAATAATTTGTTACTCGACATCAAAGAAAAACTCTTTGCTTTTGTGAGATTCCAAAACGAAGACAGCTTTGCGAGTGCATAAATAGCCTCACAATTGGGAAAACAACCAATTCAGCTGTAAGTACGATTTATTATTGTAGATAGATTGTAGATTAAAGACGCTCGAACGATTTATTTTATGACGAGTGCTCTCTTGAATTCTCGATTATATGATTTTTTTTCGTTGAAAACCGTCCTAGCTGTATGATCCAAAAATAAATTGTATCGATGTACATATTTGTATTTGAGATTGTTGTATGGATTTTTAGAAATGCAATACAAAAATTTAAAAATTTTGAAATCATTTCTTTTTTTAATTATATCGACAAAATTTTTATAGATATTCTTTTTTGGAATATAAGTTTTAAATGAGATATATTTTATTAATGTCCATTGCTATTTTTTTTATTGCCTGTGATAAAACTGATACAATTATTAGTGTTCTTGAAGTACATCGCTAGACGTTTTTAAAAGCTTTGTTCCAACGGTTCCAAAAAAAACAATCACCGTACAGTCGCTCGTGCGCAATAGATAAACCGCGTTCCAAGACGATCCTTTTTTGTTCCGATCAAACTTCTGGTCGTTCATGTAACGGTTTCCGTGCGGTTATTTCGGTGCAAATTCAAAAGCTCTGTTTCAACCTCGCGAACAGTAATAAAACAGTACACAGTCTTGTTACTGCGCAAGACTGTCTTGCGCAGTATCGGTTTTTGAGCTAGTGCGCAAATTAGTCTTGCGCAGTGACAAGACTGTGTACGGTTTTATTACCGTTCACGGCTGCTTGGAACGAACCTATTATCGTCCAGTTATGCGCAGTAATTAAAACAAAACTGTATCGGTTTTGTACGCATGCGTCGACTTTGAACTGTTTGGTGACTTAAAGAACCGTTCTAATGTCAGTTAGAACACGTTATAGCCACTGCGCAAGACCGTAACGATAATATTATCGTTCATAGATAGGCTGGAACAGAGCTAAAAGTAGAAACTGTTTGGACTGACATTCCCATATTTCGTCAGCTGATTGTTGTCTGTTACGGTGTGATTAGCCTGTGTTTGTTTTGATCGTTGTTTGATGTAACAAAAAACGTATGCCCAGAAGTAAATGGATTCAGATAAACGTCCAGACAACTGCGCACGAGTCAGTACAAACGGTTTCATGACTGTTCTATTTGATATAAATCTTGTGTATTGGAACAAAGCTAATGTTTAAAAACCATTAATAAACTGATAATGTTAGTATTTTAATAAAATTGTATTTAGTACCGTCGTTAACATTTCGATTCCAAAAATACTAATGTTTTTTTGTGTAAATTTAAAGTGTTGAATT
Organism: Xanthostigma xanthostigma; assembly: GCA_963575645.1. NCBI lineage: Eukaryota > Metazoa > Arthropoda > Insecta > Raphidioptera > Raphidiidae > Xanthostigma > Xanthostigma xanthostigma. The sequence continues at coordinate 8,538,583 of OY754469.1, read as the reverse complement.
AATGACGTAGAAGCATTATTTTATCTGTTAATTGTAAAGTAATAAATACATTTCTGATTATTATTACTTGACTGTATTATATTTAAATTCAATTAAAACGTAATTTTTGTGTAGTTAAAAATGCTTTAGTTATTTAATAACCTGTTAAAGTCTAACTTTTGAAGCAAAATAGTCAAGAGTGCCCGTCGGCAAAAATTTTATTGATTAATACTCTCTCCTAACTTTGTATATGGCTTCATTAGGCCTAGTCTGACACCTATTTCCTTTATGACTTTTCTTGATTTTGGGGCGTTTTCCCTCTAAAGTTTCCGAAAGATGTCGTTTTGACGACATGTAAAAGTTTATAGATACTGTTTGTTTTTTTAATTGGATAGCTTAAAAACTTCAACCAAAACACTAAAATAATGTTCTCTGACAGATAATATGAACCATTTAAAATGTCTGACACCTCGAATATGTTCGACATATTCGAGGTGTCAGACATTTTAATTGGTTTATGTTATCTGTCAGAGAACATTATTTTAGCATTTTGGTTGAAGTTTTTAAGCTATCCAATTAAAAAAAACAAACAGTATCTATAAATTTTTACATGTCGTCAAAACGACATCTTTCGGGAACTTAAGAAAACGCCCCAAAATCAAGAAAAGTCACAGAGGAAATAGGTGTCAGACTAGGCCTAATGAAGCCATATACAAAGTTTGGGGAGATTATGTATCAATAAAATTTTTGCCGACGGGCACTCTGACTAAAACTCGTGCCAACCTTTTAATATTAATTTGTTTTACTTTTCAAAACAAATTGTCACTGCCACCGTTGTTTTAGAATAATTATAATCTTACGCAAAACATGAAGTAAAATTAATTCTAATTTTTTTTTATTCCCGCTGGCATGCAGCGTATTGTTGTTTCATCGTAAATATATCGCAATAATTTGCAAAAATACCGAGAAAATTTTGAAAAGGCCGGGAATTCCAGCGGCTGGATTTGGTCTGGGACTTGTATTATAATTTACAGGTATAAAAAATTAATCCAAAAGCCCACCGCGCGAAATTAACGAAATTGAGTGACATATGAAATGAAAACCTTATACGAAATGTCGATTACAAATCTACAGTTCGAACAGTTGAATGTTTCATTAGTGTTTTTTTTTTATTTTTGAAGTGAAAACTTCTTTAGCGGCGTTGTACACTTTTTTTGTAATGGGTAAAAAATGTTAAACTCGCGTCAGGGAAAGTAAGAACTGGGTGAGACTGTCTAAGTGATATACAACGTTAGACATCTAGCGTTAATATCATACATAAAAATGCAATCTATGATACAAACCATTTTATTTTTTATACAACGCTAGACATCTAGCGTTGAAATATCGTACATAAAAATGCAATCTATGATACAAACCATTTTATTTACAAGTGTTGCCAATAAATAAACAATGCTTCTAAATGCAAAAAATTAAGACGTTAATATTCAAGTTTTCACTTCTGCCGGCACTCCCGGAGTGCAACCCGTCTTTTTTTTTGTAATAGATATCTCAGGATATGTCGTTTGTAATAAGTTAATTCATGCTTTCAGACTGGGATTTATTATTGATAGAAATATTGAAACAAATCTGGCACAAAATACAGTACAGTTTTAAACTCGAAATTTTCATAAAATTACAATTATTTAATTCCAATTTTATATATTTATACATTATACATATATGTGCATAGTAATATATTATAAAATTCAGCAAAATTGCGAAAACATATTTTTTATGTTGCTTTTTATTATATTGTTTTGTTGATATTTTTGATGTTCTGCTTTAATCAGCGATTTTTATTATTTTTTTTAATGTAAATATATAACTGCTTGAATTTTTCTTTTGCTAACAAGCCAAATGTTTTCGCAATTCTAAAACCAGCTACTCATTATATTATGATACTTGGGAAGTACCGATTTGTGAGTGCTAGCGATATACGTCTCGTTCACAATCGGTAAAGGAAAGTCGAGTGCAATCACTATTTGACGCTGCAGTATTTCCAACTGATTTTACTTACTTAAGGTCGCTGCACACGCGGCTAGAAACACTGCTTGGACTTCTGCTGGCCGGTAGGCTGGGTACGAAGCTGGAAATGTCGTTATTGCGGGCTCGTCTGCTAGCTCACAAAATAGGTTCTAAAATTAGAACAAGAACTATTTTTCTTGCTAGATCCGCTGCTAGGTATAAGAAAGAACCAATCAGGAAGCAGTATCTTGTCACGTAGACGACTCGAACAAACGCCCACAAACACTATGTTACAGTGTGTGTTCTGTTCAGAGACAATAAACATACACTTTTGTTACCGTTCTATCACTGCGCGCGCACCGAATCTACCTGCAGGGCAAGCTTGTAAAGACGTCTCGTGTGAAGCGAGCACATAATAGCAATCAAGAAAACAAGCGCTAGAAAACTGGTAGTGAAATCTAGCAAGAAACCTAGCGGCAAATCCAGCCTCGTGTGCAGCGGGCTTTATTTTTAAGTTATTAGTTATACTTCTCACGCAAAATGTTTGTCCATGCTGCTCAGTCAATGGTAAAATACGTTTAGACGACGTTTAACCTCACATTAAAAAGGTTTTTTCTGATTGGTCTATGACTGCCATGAAGTGAGGATATATTGGATGTATTGCGTATTGAGTAGCTGGCTTAAAACATGCGTTACGTTGTTATTTTTTTTATCAAACAGATGAAGAATATTTTACATAAATAGGACTATAAGAAAATTCAAAAGTATATCGTTAAAAGCTGGAACAAAACCGCACATTGTTTTTATTCGATATCATTCATTCATTAAACACACAGAAAAAATGTTTTCTTCTTGTACTACCCATTTAAAATTTAACATTTCAAAGTGCAGAAAAACAAACTGTGTAAAAATAAACGATTTGCAATCATATATTTGTTTTTAATTTAGTTTTATTTTTTTTTTTTTTAACAAGGCGCAATTTATTCATCAGACATTTTGTTTTTATAAAGTTACACTTTGATAATAGCTTTGCCAGTGTTTCCGCCTTGAAGCATATCTACAAATGCTTTAAACATGTTATCGAACCCTTCGGTGATTGTTTCGTGGTACTTAAGTTTACCTTCGTCGATCCATTTTTTGTTTTGTTCAATTCCTTCGAACCACCTGTCTGCCCACCTTCTAACAATGAATCCCTCCATTTTCAATTCATTGAAAACCATGCTCGGTTGGATGATCGGCGCTACAAAAATAAAAATTTACATAACATAACCTAGACGCCCATTTGTTTTTTTATTTCAGTGTCATTACTTGATTATACAGTATGTAAACACGTAAGGTGCACATAGGGAAACTAACATTGGGAAAAAATAATTGGATCAGAGTTAGCCATGACTGCATTAATTGTTATTTCTATTGAATTATCGTGGTAATCTTGAGGATTTCTATTTTATTTTGATTTATTTTTATTTTACTTGGCTTTTTTAATAATAAAAAACTCTTATAAATCATTATTTTAATTTTTTTGTACAAAAATAAAACAAAAAAACAACTCCATCTGTTTGGAAACATTTCATTCAAAAATTGTCTGACTGGTATGACGTATGCGCGTTGGTAAATCAATGACCCAATGTCTTTAGGTTCAACACGAATAGGCGGAGATATTTGATCTCGCACCATATTTAAGTATTTTTGGGAATTTAATGTCCCGTTAATAAAAAAAGTCCGATTATGTTGTAAGCATTTGAATATTTTCTTTGGTAGTATACACATTCATTTTGCAAATGAATATTATCTGTCAAATTTAAAAACAAGATTTCAAGGCTTACTCTGATCTAGTAATTTTTTCCCAATGTTAATTTCCCTATGTGCACCTTACGCGTTTACATACTGTATGTTTTATTACGTTGGATTAAAAAATTCATCAGTTTATATTTAATGATTACAGATTTTTAAAAAAAAGGTACCTTTTGGATAATTGGTCAGGTCGCTGTTGTAAGCGGAAATTGAACCGCAAACCGATATGCGACCACGATTATTCATCTGCATTATAACCGTGCTGCTTATTTCACCACCGACATTATCGAAGTAACAGTCAACGCCCTTCGGTGCGAGCTCTTTGAGTTTTTTAGAAATTTCCCCTTTCTTATAGTTAATGGCGCCGTCGAAGCCCAATTCTTTAGTAATCCATTGGCACTTGTCATCGGATCCGGCAATGCCAATCACGTTGCAGCCTTTGATCTTTGCTATTTGACCTACGACGCTTCCGACGGCGCCTGCGGCCCCACTGACTACGACTGTCTCTCCGGCTTTCGGTTTGCATATTTCAAGAAAACCGAAGTATGCGGTGTTTCTAAACAAAATATAACAACTATATTTGTAGATACATTTTTAGTATCGGTGCGTTTATATCGTTTGCAAAACTGCTGAACATACTTATCAAAACCGCGTAACGTCTTGGAAACAACATTTCTAAAAAACGCGAACAAATATTCGAGTGAACTCGATTGTTTGTTCGTACGATTTTGAAGTCTCTGATTGGTTGATTCAAATGAGCAACAAATCATTGCGTAGAATAAAGGTTCCACGCCTGTACATGATCTCAATTTTGCTACGTTTAGCCTAAATGTCAGAACATTTAGCAAGTTTCTGGATACACCGATGGAATTTTCTCTCGGAGATTTCTTTAAGACGGTTTTTTTTTCTCAAAAATATCTGACCATATCGTTACGGAGTATTCATCATCTTGTTTTAAATGCACAATATATAAATATATTCTCTAAACTTACCCTGGCATTCCTAAAATTCCCAAGCCGAGTGAAAGTGGTAGCTTCCCAAAATCTGGTAAGATGTAAACATCGTCGAAGAACGAATCTACACCGGGTTTTTTTGAACTGATTGTATGTGACCTCCATCCAAAACTAGCGTAAACATGTTTTCCAACGGGCATATCTTTGTTTTTACTTTCAGTAACCCTACAATACAAAAAAAACATTTATTGAAATGCTGTTTTGTTTTTAATATTCAATAAAACAAATGACAATCTATACATACTTTGCAATCTGGCCTCCGATCATTGCAACGCCGGTATCAAATCGGGACATATACGGTCTCATGTATGGATCTACACTTAGGTACACCGCTTCGCAGAGATATTCTGAAAATTAACATCGTGCCAACGTCACATCAAAATAACAAGAAAAAGAGGTAGTTTTTTTGGAAGTAAAATTTCTTTAGGAATGGTACGGTAAAATCGAATCATGAAACTGAAAATGTAACGAAACGTTGCAATGTACGTATACCTGCTGTAGAACATTAAGCTGAGGTGGATGTAGAGGGGCTGCCTCATAACCTAAAGGTAATTAGTTCGATACCGGCGGTCAGTGTCATAATTTATTTTTTTAAAGTTATACCAATTTTACTTCTGTAGTAAGTTACAATATATTTAATTTAGAATTTCAAATAAAAAATAACTCACCTCCATCTTTCAAAGGCGGTAATTCTTCTTCCACCAGCACAATATCGGAACTTTTGGGCAAACCTTCAAATTTTTTAGAATAAACGAATTTTTTTGCTTTAACCATCTTTGAGCTTGCAAATTTTATTAAATTATACAACGTAATTGTGGCTTAAATAAATAACCAAATATATAAATACAAAACCACTTTTTATTTACAGCTAAGTACTATTCAATTATCACCAGCAAACATTTACCAAAATGTAAACAACAAAACCACGTGATTGGAGAGGTTACAGTTAAACCCACTTTTGTGTATGGTTATAACTTATAAGTAAAATGACTAATCTTCGTCATATATTTCCAATTTATATAATTTTGAATAGAAAATATTTATGATTCAGACACTATCTGAATACCGATTATAAATACACATTTCTCCCCGTCATTATTTTTAATCAGTTAAATTTTGATTCCTATTGCGTCAGTGTGCATGTACCTTTAGTACATTATTACAATCTACAAGTGGCTGACAATGCTAATTTATTTTTATAATTGTTGATAATTGAACTGAAATCATAAAATGACTTGCATTTGTATTTTTTGTAACGAATGTGGCCTTGGTGGTAGCATTCGCGTGTCATTTTCCATAAACCTATCGAATTTGAATCGGATCCGAGAGATTGTCCAAAAGACCAAGCTTATACAACCATAAATTCCACGCGGACGAAGTCGCGGGTAACAGCTAGTTTATGTGTAAAATTATTATTTAGCTGCGCGCCTGATACTTTTTCTGTTTATATTATCGACTGACGATTTTTTAAAGATTGCGTAATGTCGAATGCCGCGTATACTGCAGTACTAAATCAAGAGGTCATGTCTGTAATTTTAGATTTTTGAAATATTTAGACTTGAAAAGCTAAATTAATTCCTCTTTTGTTTCTTTGTCATGCTTTATTATATGCATGCATAATATCTATTTAAATTAAATAGATTTAGCACTGAAGTAATATGTTTTGATGTTTTTTACTCAACTTTAAATTTTAAATATCTACAAAAATACAAAAAAAAACTGTTTTGGTACCGTAAAATGGGGTGACTTTGACCAATTTTTAGGTTTGAACTAAAATTTCTATGTGAAGACTACAAAAATTCAGGGATATTGTTTTTTGACAATATGGGTATTAGGTAGTACTAGCGTTAAGGGAAAGCAGTATCTTTAGTTTGTTTACCATTATCAAGAAAAAAAATAAAATGGCGTAATAGTCAACTTCACCCCAAATGGGGTGAAGTTGACCACAGCTTTAATTTTCATTCTAATTGTTTATTTTAGCTAGTTGGGGTTAGTTTGTCCACAGGAATATGAAAAGAACATTTTATGAAACATTTATTTAAAAAAAAAACGAACATTAAAGTCCGAACAACCTAAATAATGCAAAAAAGTAGAAATTAAACAGTTTACTTTAAATCAGATTGAAATTAAGCAGTTTACGTCAACAAAAATGTATATAAATATCACTAAAACTACTTTCAAATATAAAAAAACATTTTAGCTAAAATTAAACGCCGAAAGGTCCAAATTAAACAAAAATTCCCCTCTGCGACCGGTTTTGGGTTCGTACAATTAATATTAATTAATATGTACGTATTTATTAATATTTTTTTAGAAGCCTGAGTTGCACTTATCTTTCCTTCTAAAACCTCTTCTAAGCATTTTTCTAATGTTTCTTCACTATAATCTTTAAAAACTCGAGCACCTAAATATATTCTCGGCATATCGTCAAATTACACTTTTAAATAATTAAGAACTCAATTTTACAATCACTCACATTCATTCATCAGAACAAACCGCGTTGCTAGAACAGTACAGACACACAAGACTGCAAGTTTTTGCAAGACTCTGCAAGCTAGTCAACTTCACCCAGGCGGTCAAGTTAACCCCAAAATCGTAAAAATATTGTCAAAGTTGAATATTTAGAATACTGCGATCCAGTTATTAAAGTTATGTAAAATATGATAATAAAGTGTTGACACAGAAAAATCACGTTATTAAAATAACGAAACATATTAGTCGTAAAGTTTCTGGTTTTGCAAATATTAATGATAGTTTGAGCACTACGAATTTTCATTAACTTTCATATATGACTTTGGCTTCGTATGTATCATGTATAGATAAAAATTAAAACATTTTGTTTACATGAAAACTTTTGACAATATATTAGCTTAATATTTAACCAATAAAACTTCCGAATAATTATATCAATACGGAAAGTATTTAGCACTGAAACATTTTTTTAGTTTTTGGTCAACTTCACCCCAGTGGTCAAAGTCACCCCATTTTACGGTACCAAATTAGTTATTATTCTATCTGCTTGTTTATACTTTGTCAAAGTCGAATTTTAAAACGATTATGCAATAGGTAATAATATTACAATACTGTAGCCAGGGCCGGATTATTATATAGACAAATGAGACAAATGTCTAGGACCCGGTTTTTAGAAGGACCCGGTCAAACTGTCTATTTTGAACAGATTTGTAATCAAGATAGTTTACTTTGCTGTTGGACAACTATGTATAAAAAACAAATAAATAAAAATTTGTTGTTTTTTATATGGTTATTCTAAAATCTAAAAAAAATGTGTTCTTATGTTTCACTTTATTAAAAACTATTTTTTCCGATAATTTAGAATTCTTTTTAGGTTTTATACACTCAAAAAAAGCAATATTTGAATTTACTTTTTTTCAACTATTTTTCAAATTTCAAATAGGCCATAGTGGATTAGTCCGGCCCTGACTGTGGAAGGGGTTAAAATTTTAAAAATATAATTTATTAGATAAACAGTCTGATTGTCATTAAAGACGGCAAATTGTGGTGTGAGTAAAAAAACTATTATGCAACTATGTTTTGTCTTGTTCTATTCGCTAGAAATACCTCCTACTGCTTCTGGGAGCTGGATAGCAAATTTCTGATATTTACGTTTATTTAGATTTTTGCAATAAAATGCTACTTTTTTCACTTTTTCTTAATACCTCAAAGGCTGACAGACAACGCACTGCCCAAACCGATGGGTCTAAATGCATGAAATTTTGCACAGGGGTTCCTTATTTAACGTAGCTGTGTACTCGAAAATGATTTTTGAAAATTCATCCCCTAAGGGGGCTAATCTACCCAAAAAACTCTAACATTGACTGACCGTACAACGCACAGTCTAAGCCGGTGGATCTAGAGGGATGCAATTATGCACAGAAGCTCCCCTATATGGCGTAAGTGAGCACTAAGAAAAGATTTTTAAAAATTCATCTCCTAAGGGGGTTAATCTACTTGGTTAAAACTCCAACATTCAGGGGCGTCTTTAACCTATTGGAGGCCCTGAGTACCTACATTACGATAATGGGGCCCCTATGACCTCGACGGAGCACTTTTTTATTATAGAGAAAATAAAAGTGTGCTTCAATCTTGAGATTATTGACAGTGTTTGGGACAATTCTGAAAACAAAACAAAAATATATCCAAACGGAAATGTTAAGCTAAAAGTGTTGACTACAAAAAGTATACATTCAAATATACCAAGCTTACAAACGTAAATTCCACGCGGACAGGGTCGCGGGTAACAGCTAGTTTATGTATAAAGCTGGGCACCTGATACTTTCGTCACAGAATATGCTTTCGTGTTCATTGACTGAATGCTACGTACCCTGCAGTACTAAATCAAGAGGTCATGTCTGTAATTTTACAGTTCATTTAAGCCGCGTAAACACTTGCGAGCCGAACCTATCGCGGACCGGTAGCTAACATAATTGTACGGTAAGTATGGACCTGTCATTAAAACGCTCTTAGACAAAATCTATCAATTAATTATTGCCTGTTCAAAGAAAAATCCGCGAGGTTCAGAAACTGAAAATAAAAAGTTTTGGAGACACTGCGTCGTCATTAAAGACGGAAATTTGTGGTGTGAGTAAAAAAACTATTATGCAACTATGTCTCTTGTTCTATTCGCTAGAAATACCTCTTACTGCTTCTGGGAGCTGGATAGCAAATTTCTGATATTTACGTTTATTTAGATTTTTGCAATAAAATGTGCTACTTTTTTCACATTTTCTTAATAAACCCTCTAAAGGCTGACAGACACGCACTGCCTAAACCGATGGGTCTAAATGCATGAAATTTTGCACAGGGGTTCCTTATTTAACGTAGCTGTGTGCTCGAAAATGATTTTTGAAAATTCATCCCCTAAGGGGGTTAATCTACTTAGTTAAAACTTTAACGCTAGACTGACGTACAACGCACAGTCTAAACAGGTGGATCTAGAAGATGAAATTTTGCACTGAAGTTCCCATATGACGTAAGTAAGCACTAAGAAAGGATCTTTGAAATTTCAAGCCCTTGGAGGCTAATTTACATTAACACTCTAAACACCGAAGCAACATTCTAACGTCTCTATCTCCTAAACGGTATTAAATACAGACCTCCAGGAGCGCTCATTGAATTCAGCGAGTCGTTTTCTATTAGTACACCGAATTTTAAATGCATCCAATGCGTATTCCAGACTTTCCAGAAAACCACTTCGAACGGATCTATCTTCGAAACGGTAAGTGATACGAAGCAACGGAGGGGCCCGGTGACTTCAGCGTGTCATTTTACATAAGCCTACCGAATTTGAATCGGATCAGAGACATTGTCCAAAATTGTCTTAAAAAAATCACAAAAAAACTAAGGCTATACTATGGGAAAAATCGCGTTTACAGTCGATTTTCGACATTTTCCAATGACTCGCTTTTCTAGTCCAGACGGCTCATACTAACACGGAATGACACTCCGAATAAAAAAATAAGCTCAATTTTTGGTTTGGTGGACATTTAAAATGTTTTTAAACCCCGAAGCGACGTTCGAACGCCTTTATCTTCGAAACGGTAATAGATACAGAGTTCCGAATGCGCTCATTGAGTTCAGCGTGTCGTTTTCTTACAGTACACCGAATTTTAAATGCATCCGATGCGTATTCCAGACTTTCCAGAAAACCACTTCGAACGTGTCTATTTTCGAAACGGTAAGTGATACGAAGCAACGGAGGGGCTCGGTGACTTCAGCGTGTCATTTTACATAAGCCTACCGAATTTGAATCGGATCGGAGACATTGTCCAAAATTGTCTTAAAAAAATCACAAAAAAACTAAGGCTATACTATGGGAAAAATCGCGTTTTTAGTCGATTTTCGAAATTTTCCAATGACTCGCTTTTCTGGTCCAGACGGCTCATACTAACACGAAATGACACCCCGAATCAAAAAATAAGCTCAACTTTTGGTTCGGTGGGTATTTAAAGTGTTTTTAAACACCGAAGCGGCGTTCGAACGCCTCTATCTCCGAAACGGTCATAGATACAGACTTCCGGGTGGGCTCATTGAATTCAGCGTGTCGTTTTCTATCAGTACACCGAATTTTAAATGCATCCGATGCGTATTCCAGACTTTCCAGAAAACCACTTCGAATGGGTCTATCTTCGAAACGGTAAGTGAAACGAAGCAACGGAAGGGCTCGGTGACTTCAGTGTGTCATTTTACATAAGCCTACCGAATTTGAATCGGGTCTGAAAGATTTTGCATCTATCCAAAAAAACACTAAGGTTAATTATGAGAAACGGTGAGTGATGCAGCGTGTCTTTTTCTGTAAGCAAATACAATTTGAAAAGGATTCTGACTACCAAGTGCAGTTGGATCGCTACAGTTGAAGCAAAAAGTATTTTGTAGAAAATAATAAAAACATTTAATAAAAATAACATTACAATAAAACAAATAATATCTGAGGCATATATTTACAGTTAGTATATGATACAAATGTATTCCAAAAGTTCTATATAATTTATTTGTTCGTTTTTTCGCTTCACTTACAGCAAAAACGAATACTTTTGTTAAATGTACACACACTATAAATCAGCAAAATTCAAATAAAAAGGGTGCCTTTGTTCCGTCGTCTCGACAATATCGGGTCTGCTCCGAAATATAACCCAGTATACTGGCCAGTGCTAATGACATCATAATTGTACCGGTGTGCCACCATATTGTACTGGTGAGACAGATATGACGTGTGTGCATCAGACTGTGTGGAATTTTTGAAGTGAAAACTTCTTTAGCGGCGTTGTACACTTTTTTTGTAATGGGTAAAAAATGTTAAACTCGCGTCAGGGTCACGTGTCCTGATCGAAAATTCGTAAGACGAAAACTTTTATTTATACAACGTTAGACATCTAGCGTTCAAATATCGTACATAAAAATGCAATCTATGATACAAATCATTTTGATCGAAAATTCGTAAGACGTTAATATTCAAGTTTTCACTTCTGCGTGCACTCCCCGAGTGCAACCCGTCTTTTTTTTTATTTTATTATCTGTTATTTGCAATAATGTCTGCTCAACAAAATAAACAATTACTTTTGGTGGACGAGGGAAATAATAATACGTCAACGCACTAGCCAGTATATTTCAGAACAAATCAACAGTATGGCGTCGATTCATGACGTCATTAGCACTGGCCAGTATACCGGGTTATATTTCGGAACACACCCATTGTAAGCACCATTATGTTAGTAATAAGGTATTTGACACTATAAAAAATAAATGATTAAAATATATGAATACGAAAATTTATCGAATAAGAAATCAGAAATTTGTATTCATAAAAACACAAGGTTGAATAATACTATAATAACCGATACAATAACTACACCTATCTGAAATATAATTGCGTTATATTATACAAACTTGAATAACTATACCTATAACAACGTTTTATTTTTAAAGATATCAACTTAATAGTTAAAACGAAGTTAAGATTGTTTTTAATTCAAATTCAAAGAGCAAATAGATCAGTGATACACATCAATAATATTAGTACAGTAGGGCCTCGCTAATCCGGACTCCCGCTTGTTCGGTGATCGCTGTAATCCGGCCGGGGAATGAAGTGCGAAAATTATAAACAGAAGAGAATTACAGACTTTTTCAAGAAGAATTAACTAATGTTTTATTTTAACTTACTTGTTTTTCTTACATGGTTGTAATTTTGAACAAGTACATTTTTGTCTTTATGCTTTAATTTAAAAATTGATTAAAGAAACTAAGGTTAAACATGTGTTTTATTACCATTAAATATGGCATACTATTATCCGGAAAGGGTCTTGTTTTTGTCTCTCCGCGGATCAACGAGGCCCTACTGTATATCAATTTATTACTGAAATATTTGCGATGTGAATACACACTGATATTTATAAAGGCAGCTACTCACTACGCGGTACCTGGCAAGTAATTTGACTTGACCAGTAGTTTGGAAAGTACTTGGCGAGGTACTCCGCACCAATACATCGCGTCCACAAGCATTTCGGATCGACCACTTCGTCCGACTCCATGTTTTATACTGAATACGAATTGTCAAGAGATTCGCGGCGAAATACGCCCCTTCTGGACATGTGACGATTTACCGACAGCCGACGGGAAGTACAAGTCTCGACGAGTGCATAGGCAAGTTTTCATACACATTACTCGAAACTCAAGTACCACGTAGTGAGTAGCCGTCTTCATACGTTAATAGAGCTGTAAAAGTAACGAGAAATTGTGTACCCGTATGTATTCGTTACTTAAAGAACCAGTACCCGTTACTTTCGTATCGTTACGTTACTCGTTACTTTTCATACGACATACAATCGTGTACTAACAGCATCAAGCATGTACCCTCGCATCGAGGCGCATCGCATACGTGATACGGTATGACTTTGTTCGTATAACGTATAACCGCATCAAACGAGTCGAACTGACATGGATACGAAACATGCGAGTAACGAAATGAATTTGTAAGTAACGATTCGTTACTTTGAGTCAGACGATTACCCGTTACTCAGTAACGAATACATACGGTTTGTTACAGCTCTATACGTTAATAAGCACCGATAATGGTTATGAAGTATAAATCATACTGACATATCGATTAATGCATCGATATTGATGTGCGTATTAATCACGAACTCTGTAACTAGGACACCCAGCTCGAGCGTAGCGGTGGACCGATATCTGTCGCATGAACCAATATGGCGTCAGCTACTGGATAGCTCACACACGTTCATGGCTTACATGTGTGTGGTGTCTGTGAAGTTAAACAACTTTGGTAACTGTGGCGAAAACAGGCGGAAAGAACCGAAGTTTTCCCAAGTAGTGATAACAGCGCCATCTCGCGTGCGCCAGAAAACGGTCCATCTCGAAACACAGCAAGCTAGGTCTCCTAGTTACAGACTTCGTGGCATTGATATACAGTAGAAAATAGAAACTTTGTAATTTGAACCCCGACAAAGACATTAGAATTCTCTTTGGCTGAAATTCGAAAGACTCTTTTAAACGCTTTGAGTCGAATTAAATATGAATTTCCTACGAGGTACTGTAGTCTCACGAACTCAATATTTCGAAGGAAGTGTAAATTTTACAGCGTCTATAAGCCAAGGCTTAACACAAAGTTATAAAATTCTCATTCGAATTAACTCCATAACTCAAAATTCTTAACATTTCCCTCGAAGTTCGAGTTGGTTACTACTTTGTACTTAAATTTAAAAATATCAATGTGTATTATGGATTACAAAAATTTTTACCTATGTATGCCTTTTGCAACGTAAAAATTAAACATCTCAAAATTACACAAAACAAAACGTGTTCGTAAATTCATCCAAAAATTTCACTTTTTATAAAAAACTATAATATAAGTTTAAACGTACAATGTTTTATCTTTTCACTTTCGTTAAATAATTTAAACTGGTACCTATATTTTATGATTAATTTTCGTAGATAAATAAAAACAGTGTAGGTACACAATTACTCGTAAAAATTCTATATATTGTTACAATCAACTATATAGCATATGTATTAATAAATTCAATAAAATGTTATTCAACACTATTTTTGCACATCAAAATGGCTTTAAAATATTATTTTGTGGAACTCATAAACATTATATTATTTCACAATAAATAAAAATCAACAACTACTATATTTATAATACCAGAATACGTAATAATTTTTTTATATACAGACATTAAATATTATTTGTTTTTACGCCCAACGTATTTTAAAAACTTTGGCACCCGCACCTAGCAATGGACCCTTCGATTTATCTACACAACTCTCACTAATTTTGATCAAACTGCTTTGATATCGTTTTTATTCATACAATTCAAAAACGAAAAATAAAATATTTAATTTTTTACGGTTAAATATTTTCTTGTACAAAAATAATTATTCGCATATTAAATTATTTGTAATTTTTTTAGCCAAATATATTTGTTTCGAAATAGTAAAACAAATCAAACATCCGTTACGACCAACAATAGTAGAAATTATATTTTATAAATACAGTAGAGACGCGATAATCCGGACTAATTAAAACACAGCTGATCCGGATTATCAAAATGTCCGGATTACTGGATGTAATTTTAATTATCAAGAAAACAAACTAAAATGCTCATATTTTGCGGCTAACTGTTTATTTAAGACTCCCTTTTTTAATTTGTCAAGAATTTCGTTTTTTACTTGCAGTGATAAAGTAACATGTGATCGTTTACGTGGCGCCATAGTGCGTTCTCTATGTATTTCTATCTGGGTTTGACAACGACTACATACATACTAAAACCACCTAATTTCTCTCACTTCTCCGGCAACAAATATGTATGTAACTGTTTGTAACACACCGCCGGCCAATAGTGTTGACGCAAATAGTGCCGGTACAGCTACTCAATAACTAAGTATCATGATCCGGATTACTGAAACTGGAAAAATCCGGACTACAATGTACATAATACTATCAAACGACTGTCCGAATTACCAAAGAATCCGGATTATGAAGGTTCGGATTAACGCGTCTCTACTGTATAAGGATTAACATCCTCCCGACTCTAATAATACGTCATATTGCTCGCTAGTGTTTCAGATTTAAAACTAAATGAGATCACATTTGCCTTTTGCTTTATTATTGAAAGTCCGACAGAACGTTCAAAAATGTTCAATGTCAAATGTTCTTATAGGCTGTGTGCACGAAGCCTATTAGCGCTACTAGTGGGTAATAGAGAATTATTGAACTAATGTTTTATGGAAATCGCGACATGTTTCTATGGCGATAAATCAAAAACTTTAGTTAACCATGATGTGTCAAAAAAAAAATGTAATAAGGAAAACTGATGTTAATTTGCTTAAGGCAGCTACACACGATCAGTTAAACTGTCAGTTATAACTGTACAGTTAAAACTGTTCAGTTAAATCGCAACGTGTGTATGGTGTAACTATCAGTTTTTTTGAACTGAACAGTTGAACTGATGAAATACAAAAATTCATTTGATAAAACTGCGAACTGAGAACTGTTCAGTTAAATCTAAACGTGTGTACCGGGTTGAGTCAGTTCGTCTTGAAAAGTGCACCGAACGCAGTGATTACAATAATTAATTATATTTTACCGTCACGCTTCACGCGCACCAAAACAATGTCAACACAGCCGAGGGGTCAACGAGAATGGTTTGAGGAATTTATAGAAATCTATCGCAACGAATATTGTCTCTGGAAAATAAAGTCTAAAGACTACCACGACCGTGTGAAAAGAGATGCTGCATACTTAAAATTAATTGATAAATTACGAGAAAAAGAACCCCAGGCGAACTTAAAGACAGTAAAAAAAAAGATTAACAATATGCGTTGTGCCTTTACAAAAGAGTATAAAAAAGTAGAAGAAACAACTAGATCGGGAGCAAGTGCCAGTGCTGTCTACGAGCCTCAACCTCTCATGTGGAGGGATAGCATATCGCATTACAGTATCTTTCTTTTCAATGAATGGTGTAACTAAAGAAAGAAGATTTAGGTAGGTATCCTCATCCATTCTTAGATAATTATGCCAATCTTTGGGAGTAAATCTCAATTCATTTAACAAATTCACATGTGAATATTGCTCTCTTTTGTTTAACCACTCTTTGCACCATATGCTGCGTCGTTTTTTATGAGTCGTTTTCATGGCAAATATCAATCCAACCACCGCTAGAGCGTCGTCCGTCGTCGAGGCCATGTGATCGAAAACTGTAGGTACGGGACTGACAAATTTATCTCAACGTGTGTAGACCCTACGTATATACGATTTAACTGAACAGTTTTAACTGTACAGTTATAACTGACAGTTTAACTGACCGTTTGTAGCTGCCTTTACACTGACAGCGGAACGTCAAATTAGGGCGCCAGTGGTCTTTATTTTACTTAAATCGCCATCAGCGCAACAGCCTGGAACACAACAAGCATTCCCAGATCGCTTAGTTTTCCTATGTTTTCTTTGTAATTAAAAAACTTATAAAATTATAACTACTTTCATTTTTAATAAACATTGGTCACTGACATACGGAAAATTGGAGATCGAAGTTTCCCCTAGTGCTCACCACAAACGCTCGCATCGAAAAATTTGTAACTCCGCCTCCATGCACATAGCCCATACAGTATTTGATCGGGTCGAGACTGCGACGCGATCTTAAGTTTTGGGTTCGGATAAAAAAATTCTGAGACTTTAGAAGAGACCTCCGTGTATATCCTGCTCGAACTTCGTTCCCTTTAAAACAAATTTTGTGCCAATATTGTCTTCTCGATGCGAAATCAGATGCCATCGAACGTTTATTGTGATTGCCACTTCACAAATTATTATTCACAGCCATCTCGTTATAATAATATAAATGGTAAGAAATCATATTACAGTAAAACTTCAATATATCAATTATCAATATTAGATTTCGTGTCCATCGCGATAATAATAAGAAATATTCATAAGTATGTTGTTATTTTGATGAAGTTAAAAAAGTCTAAATATATATAGTCCTAACGTCATAAATAAAACAAATTATAACATATATTTTAAATTGTCCACATACTTTCGATTATTTCTTATTACATCAATTAAGGCCCCTTCACACGGTGCAGGATTTCGTGCTCGCTAGCTTGCATGAAGTATTGCAGGCTGCCATGCATGGTATCCAGCTTGGTGGTTGGCAAGGAGCGCCTAGTTTCGCTTCACACGCAGCTCGCTTGCTTGCTCGCTGTTTTGCAAGGTTAACACTTGACAGTTATATTTGAAATTTAAATATGGATGCAATGGTTGTGCAAGAAATAATTCGTCGTAGACGAATTGCTACTATGACTTTAATAATGATGGAAAATATGCTTTACTGTAGTGCAATTTACTGAATGAAATTCATTAATGTAAAGAATTTATTCTGATTAAGGTTGAAGGGGCCTTTACTCATTTTTCCTATTTCCCAACATCCAATATAGATGTTACGGTTAATACAAGAAAGTAGTTAATTCGCGAATTAACCGGCTAATACCCGAATTAACCAATCCTTGACGTTTGTTAATTCGGGTATTAGCCGGTTAATTCGCGAATAAACTACTTTCTTGTATTAACCGTAACATAGATATTTCACTGCATTTGTCATGGTTATGCTAAAATATGATAACAAGTTACTACTGCGCATGTGCGTGTACTGAGTTTGCGCATTAGTAAAAAAATTTGATTAACAGTTTAAATACGCGTTGTGTAAATCTGGCTTACGATCATATTATTATTAAATGCACGATAACAACGTGTAAAAAGTTTCCGATAAGGAAACGCTGAAATTTCACCGAAGGAAATTTTTATTGCAAACAGTTCTGAGGCTTCTGTAATTAAAATAAAAACGTAGCATATTTTTATATGCTACACAGAAAAGCTTATTGACAATGTGTTCAAAATTAAAAATATTTAAAGATAAAAAACAAAACAATACTTTTATCTCGGTCTGTCAACATTAAGGAGGTTGAGCCGTTTTACGAAGATAATGAAAAAAATCTGAAATAAAGTTTTTTTAATAGATTTTTTTTATGACAAAATTTTCTGTAAAAAATCCAAAATCATTAGGAGATTTATAAAGTTAAAAATTAAAAAAAACTTTTACATGTAGTCTTATGGGAAATATGTCAACATAGCATGCAAACTGTTCATTTTAATTTTTTGCAAATAACCAAATAATGTCAGCAGTTCCGAAAACTATCTATGTAAAGCATCGATGTCTTACGCATATTTTAATATTTTTTCCAATTTAATTAGGAGACTTTTAATCAATAAAAAAAATTATTAAACCTTAGTACTTTTCGATTATGGACTTTTATTCTTGACAGATTTAACAATTTTAACTGAATTTTCAACTTTTTAATGATTTAATTTTAATTTTTATTACTTATAATTTCTTTTTTCAATTATTTACTGCAAAAAATATGTAAAATACAGATATTTACATAACTTTTTTTTTTAACCTAACTTTGTACAAAAAATACAAAAGTTAGTCTATTAAGTATAAAGTACTGAAATAATTAATTAATTTTAAAAAAAATTGTTTATTTATGCCTTTATGACAATAATTTATTGGTATCATCGATTTATAAACTATAAAAGTTCCCATTTAGAATTCGACTTACTTTTGATTGGGACTGTAACGGATCAACCTCCTTAAATAAAGAAAAAAACATTTATATTAACGAACGGCTTTATCGTACGAGGGAGGTGGTGAATCATCGATAATAGGTGGGGCGGAATCGCTTGTCGGCGGTGGAGGCTGCTGTGGCAATAAGACTGCGATGTGATACGGTGGAGGCGGCGGCCCCACAGATGAGTTCGGAATAATATGACTAAAAGATTGCTGTTGACGCTGCTGTTGAATATTCAACACCGAAGCTATCATTAAATCGACTTCTGTTACCTATTGATGTTAAATATATCGATATATTATTATATAACATTATAAAGTTGGGTTAGCGGCAGTTTTACGAAAATAATAGAAGTTTTTACCTCATGATCGGTCGTACTGGGATCATTTGGAAAAACGTGTGCATTCGGAACTGTTCTGGTACTAGTTTCTGGTCCTGGAGGTGCATCCGGTAAGTGGGGCGGAGCTACTACGGCTTCCAACATTTCCCAGTAGGCATCCGTCCTGCAGATGGCTACGTAACATCCAGCGAGTAATGCGATTATCATCACAGCAGCAAACACCAGTACCTCCGAATCAAAATCCTATATTTTAATAGTGAATATGGATTACTGATCATTGAACAAAGTATTTGTGAAATCAACTCAATTAATTTCTCTTTGTCTTCCAGCTTGGTTCCACATATTTTTATTAAACACAACAATAGTATATTGTGCGACTAGTGAGTGAAGGAGAAGATTCCATGAGCGTGAAATTTTCCGCACCGGCGTAGCGAGTGCGGTAACACGTGAGTGGAATATTCTCCTTCGATCAATTTATTCAACTAGCACGAGTAATAATATGTAATCGGGGCCCTGATAAAAGAGGGAGAAATAATAAATCACTTCATTGATTGACGTACCCACCGCCTTTGATGTACACAAGATGGTCCTGACTTTCGCTGAATTGCGATGCTGTTTTTATATATACAAATCGCTACCGTGTTCTTATTGGTCCAGAGGCTATGCAGTAATAATACATTATCGTACAGTTTCGGCTCATTATTAGCACTCTACGCGTCAACATGAAGTAATTTATTATTTCTCCCGAATTTAGCAGGGCCCCGAAATTATATATTACTCACGCGTGTTGAATAAATTAAATTATTGTACATGTTCAATAATAAAAAAAAAAACATAATTTTCGTCTCAGGGCCAAGAATACATATTATGCGTAAATTTCAAGTCGATATCTCATTTTGTCTAGACGTTAGTAGCCTCTGAGAAACAGATAGACGTTTAGTTCTTTTGGTTACGGAACCCTAAAAGAAAGTGTTTGTAACGTTTCTTTTGTTTAAACTTCAAATGTTTGTTTAATATGTCATGATTTTTCCTTCTACGATTTTCTATACCTTAATACAGGGTTGTCAGACTAATTTCTTTAAAATTTAGGGCGTGTTGGCGGGCTAGACTAAAACTAAAACACATACTAAAGTAAAATCTTATTTTCATATAAAGGTAATAAAAAGGGTAAATTATTTGAGGATCCAGACACCTGAGGTCTCTTGTTTTTGATAAGATCATTGATATCAGGTGATATACTTCTATTCTATTCTCATATTTGAGGTAGTTATTTTCAGAACAGATTGGAATCCTCACTGGATAGATTCTGGTCGCGGGCCGTATTGAGTTGGCTTGAGGGCCGTATCTTTGACATCACTGCCTTAACATACTAGCTTGTTGGACGAGGAAAAAAAATCCGTTACAATGTTACCTGATTATTGAAATAGAATTTGGTGCCTCCGATAAAAACTGTAATGAGTGCAAACGACACCCAAGTGCTGCACTTGAGTTTTGACGGCGGTACGACTTGTGCGTTGTGGACAGCTGCATCTCCGGCCGTCGTGTTTATCGGCACGCTGACCGAAGGCCCCGTCGTTCTCGGCAAATGAGGCTGATCCATAAGCATGCTGCCATCGACCAGGTCGACTGCGTGCTGCTGCTGTTGTTGAACGCTGGCCGCGCCGCCCCCGCGCATCTGTATTGTGCCATTTTGATTGTGCGAATGATGTTGACTTATCGACGATGGTGTCGCAGCACTACAATCAAAACAAAAATGGCCACCGTAACAATATTAGTATAAACTAGTGTGACCTGTGCGAATTATTCGCACTAAATAAGTATAATAATTATCACTTTTCAAAATTATTTTTTAAATATAGGATTGCAGGCATTCAATTCGTTTCTAATTTTGCACACTGCTTATAACGTTCTTCTTTTTGTTGTATTACAGTATGAAGCTCAGATGACAGATCGAAGAAATATTTTACTAAAATTGTCATATAGAGGCGCAAGTAGCAAAAGCGTTGAGCTAAGCCGTCAGATGGCATCATGCAGCATTGCTGTGACGTTGTTCAGCGTTGCTCGCTGTTTCAAAATTAAAGCCGTCAGATGGCAGTATGCAGTATTGTGTCTGTTGTATTACAATATGAAGGTCAGATGACAGATCAAAGTGTTGACGTTGTTTCAAAATTAAAGCCGTTAGATGGCAGACGTTGTTCAGCGTTGCTATATTTTAATTAATTTACAAAAACAAAAGCAATAATAAATTTTTTAGTTGTCGATGTCAATAGAGCAAACAATTATCTGTAAAATGATATATAATTTATGTGGAGAAATTGTGAGGTTTTTTCTAAAAAGGGAGGCAAACATCTTTAACCTTAGCGTATTAATATATATGATGATTAGTTGCGTCTTTTGATTTTTTATAAGCTCTGTTCCAATCTCTCTGCGACCGTCACAGTAGCTAAAGCGTGTTCCAACCGAGATTAGAACGGTTCTAGAACCGTCCTTTAAGCCACAAAACAGTCGACGCATGCGCACAAAACCCGATACACACAGTTTCGTTTTAGCTACTGCGCATGTACTGTTCGCAAGAGAAGATAGGTACATTTCAATAAATAAAATTATCGACCAATTTTTCAGACAATATATTAACAAAAAATATAATTAATACATTAACGTTTCGATCCGGATTTGGACCTTCTTCAGAACTGATCTAAAAAAATTTTTAGATCAGTTCTGAAGAAGATCCAAATCCAGATCGAAACGTTAATGTATTAATTATATTTTTTTTGTTAATATATTTGTCTGAAAAAATTTTATTTATTGAAGAGTTCTAATCAGACGTTAATCAAAGATTTGAAGATAAGTACATTAATAATTATTTAGCATTTTATCAGTATAATATTATGTACCTATATTGGTGCTGATGGCGAGATTGCGCCAGTCTCTGAGCATGGCGCAGTTGTCTTGCACTGCCAGGGGCACCGGCTGCCGCTACACTTTCTATCGATTGGAAGCGGTGCACTGGCGTTACCATCGGCTTGGCCTGGGGCGCTATGCCGCCCCTGCCAACACACCTCGAACGAGATCTCGACCTGCTTGCACCTACACGATAAAAAAAGAAATATTAATACGTACATAAGACTATGCAGTATATTAAATTATTCGACTGAAGGTTGGTCGGTTTTTTGAAAAAATGTGTCTTCGATGCAATCTTGCTTAGAGGAAGCAGGGTTTGCATCGAGTGTCATATGCTTGCTAGAAAAGTAATGTTATAATTCTGATGGCAATGGGATTTAAGACTCAACCAGTATTCGATATCCGGAAACGCTGTTAATACTAGTGATGTGTCGGATATCCGTGGGAGAAGAAAGATCCGTATCCGTATCCGTTAGTTTTTGGCGGATCTTTTACCTTATTAATTTTCAATTCATAGATGAAATTTTATATATATAGGTGATTAGGTAATAGTGAAAAACTGTTAAATTCCAATCAGATTATTTTTTATTTTTTAAAATCGTATTTGGCACCTTTATATTGCAAACATTTATCGTAGTGAATACCGTACCAATAGTACATAACTCAAAGGTACTAAAAAATTATCTTTATAATGAGATATTGCACATCGATCTTTGGAAAGAGACAATCTGTTATGAGAGTTAACTCTTAAAGAGATCAATAACTTTTTCCCATAACAGATAGTCTCTTTCCAAAGGCCGATGTGCAATATTTACCGCCGCGTACACTAAGAAAGTTAAGATCCGTATCCGTGTCCGCGGGACTTGAAACCAAATATCCGTATTCAGATCCGTATCCGCGGATATACATTTTTAACGATCCAGCACATCACTAGTTAATACAGCGTTAAAAGCTAGTATGGAAATTAACATGCGTAAGAATGCTACGATGAAGGAAGGTTTTGGTTGAGGATCATAAATAAATAAGCTTTACCAATGTTTCGCTAGTGGCCAACGTTTCGAAAAATTTATTTTCATCTTCAGGGCCTCAAGCTCAAATTTTTCGAAACGTTGGCCACTAGCGAAACATTGGTAAAGCTTATTTATTTATGATCCTCAACCAAAACCTTCCTTCATCGTAACATTCTATTGGATCAACACTACTTTATGCTGAAGACATGTGTAAGAATGTTAAAATAAACCATTCACCTGTTGACAACGAAGACGGTATCCTATGTCGACCACTGAATCCACACGTCTGACTTCGCTTGTCAATCCAGAAATGCATGTGTGTGACGATATGCAGGGTTTTGGCGCCGGTGCAGATTCCTGGTTACCAGGAATCTTCCGTTGTCTAGTCAATATTTATGCCTACTAAAAAAATTGTCATGTTGAAATTAAACAGGAATTATAACAGACCGAGAGCTACTTAAACTTGAACAAAACGAAAGCTATGTTTTTTCCAAACTGTTCAAAATAAATATAAAAATGACGTTAGCGTTAGTTTAAATAATTCAATAATTGATAATGTAACTCAATTTTCTTTCCTCGGGTTACATATCAACAACAATTTAACTTTTTCAGATCATGTTGCAAAAATGTGTATGAAAATTTCAAAATCTATCTTCGCTCTTCGTAAAATATCTCGCGATTGCGAAAATATACAAATCAGACTGACAATTTATTATTCCTTGGTTTTCCCCCATTTAAAATATGGCATAATTGCTTGGGGTAATTGCACTAATCTATCTCGCTTGTTTATTAAACAGAAATATGCAGTTAGAATAATCTTCAACTTATCGAAACGAACATCGTGCAAAGAAGTCTTTATAAAAAATAACATTCTAACATTACCGAGTATTTATATATATTTTATATCAATGTACGTAAAATTAAATTTAAATAATTTTCCCACTAATGAGTCTGTACATGAATATAATACAAGGCACAAAACACATTGTATAATTCCTCAACAATGTCTTTCTTTATATAGTAAAGGTCCAGTTTGTTCTGGGATCAACATTTTCAATAATTTACTTGCCGAAATAAAAGATCTAAACATTAGCTTATTTAAAATTGCGTTAAAAAAATTTCTCATTCAGCAGTGTTTTTACTCTATTGAGGAATATTTTAATTAATTTATTGAAACTTGTAACATATTGTGACAATTTCTTGCCTATTTGGCTATTTAGAAATAAATCTATTCTATTCTATTCTACTGAACTTTTTGAAAGCTGACGTACTTTATAAGGTAGTTTAATCAGTGAAACGAACGAAAATAATATTTTGAGTCACCAAGTCCAGTCGTTTTGAGGGGTAATCAACCTCAAAATACGCACCGGTAGGGTTGAAAACGTCCTCATTTTGGCAAGGCTGAGATTTTGTCACAGTATTTCAAATACACCTTTTTTAAACTGTATTTTAAAAGGCAGAACCAATTTCCGGGCGGAACACTCCGGCACACTGCCTTGAATAGGTGAGATAAGGGAAGCAGTCTGCCGGAGTGTTCCGATCGGAATTTTGTTCTGCCTTTTTAAATACAGCGCAAACCCGAAAGGGCACAATATTTCAATATATCAACCAACAAAATTTTGAGGGCACAGCATCAGAACCTTGCTCTGGGCGCCGTTGAATCTAGCTACGACACTTATAATATAATTTGGAAATTTTTAAATTACGATTTAAATACCTTTAAAAAATTAAGAACTTTACGGGATTTACCTTCTTTTACATTGTAGGTACAGGGAAATTACAACTTTGTTAATATTTTTAAAAAACCATTCTTATCCATTTCACAATTATTTTTAAACAAATTGGAATAAAAAGTTTTTTTAAAACTATATCCCTGACAACATTTTAGGTAAAAAATTCTTACTCAATAAAATTCAGTCTTTTGGATGGAATTTCGTAATTAATAAAGTAATTAAGGCAAACTATTATGATTAATGCCATGTCGATTTAAATTTAAGAATCTCATAGTTAATTAAATATTTAACACGTTAAAACAAATGCTGGAATAACAATTATTTCTTAACGTTCGATTTTTTACTTATTATTTATAAAAATCATATACGATTACTGTGTACTTCACATTATTTTTTATTCTACAAATAAACGATGTCCGATGTTTGATTTGTATATACGAAAAGATATTTATAGATTGTATTAATTTAAAAGACGTTTAAGTAGTAATAAGAATTCTTTACTAATGCCTGCGTCTGAAAACAAGACTATATAGGTATACACTCAGCAATGCTTGAAATATTAGAAAAACAAAATATTGATTTTGCAGTCAAACAATTAAAGAAAAATAAACTTTCTCAATTTTTTAACAATGATTTCTATGGACAATTTCTACTTGAAAATAAAATATGAACAGTGGATAATATCGAATTTTTAATAGTTAGGCAACATTTTTAACTGAAAAGAGAACGTAATTGCATAAATATAGGGACATTTATACGGGACTCGGTTTACAAAGGAATCACTTTTGGTTAATGCGCATGCGTTGGTATCTTTAGTTGTTCGGTTAGAGCAGAGATTCCCAACCTTTACTTGACCTGCCCGGCTCCTTTTCAGATAGAAAATTATTCAATACCCTCTAGCTTCAAAAACAGAACAAACAGAAAGACGCAGTAACAAATTTGCTTTCTTTTATGATCTATATGTTTATCTACCGAACAGTAAAAAAAACAAAATTGGTTGTCTGTAAAGTCGGTTTACGGACGATAGTTTTACGTGATAACGTATTCCGCTCGAATATCATATTTAATAATACATAACCTAAATTTTAGTAGCTGTCAGGCGGAACGTGACACATTTCGGAACGTTACACTTTTTCGTGCATGCAGCCGGTGTTTCATCAATTTATAAGACGTTATCACGTCAATATTACATTGAAATGATATGCAGATATTTGAAAATTAAGACAATAACGCTATTTATCTCCGCAATCTGAATCTACTTCTAGTGAAGAATCGTTTTCATGGGGCAATATTGTACAGCGCAAACTGCAGCTATGCACTGCTTGTTTTGAAAGTAGCAAAGACGGATGGGTCTATCAGGATTTTGGGAGTTGTCCTGGTAGGCCAAAAACAAGCAACTTCCCAGTATAAAGAATATTGTGAATGGGTACAAATAGTAATAGTAAATTACATACATTGCTTGAATTAAATTGTGTTATTGTTGTTATTAAACTCTGATATATAAAAATATCAGAACAAATTAAGAGCAAAAAAATCTTCTTCAATTTTTTCTCTCGTTTTCTGTGGCGTTATTCTTTCTTATTAACTGACTGATTCGCGGGTCAAGGCGCCGATCGAGTGGCCCTCTCTGAAGCCGGCACTGATAAAGAGAAAACACTCACCTTGCATTGATGAGTCTTAGTTAAATGTTTCCTCGGATCTGCCACATTCGTGATTCGACGGAGTATATATTTTGTTCATTTGGAATGATGCTCTTTGCTGGAACTTCGTGCACGGTTTTCCGGTGCCTGTTCAAAGTCGACTGACGTGAAAATACCTTGTTGCAAACCAAGCACATAACATCCATTTTTCACACAATGTGAGCACTTCTTGACAGTTGACATTTCACTTTCACGTGTTTCTTGTAGAATCTTGACAGTAGTGACGCATGCGCGTTGAGCAAAAGCCATTTCTGTGTAAACTGTATCTTTAAATATTGTTCTAGATAGTTCCTTAGCAAGGAGTATAATTTTAGAGAAATTAAAGCAGTGCTACTCAACATTTATTTTTTACAATAAAGGTTAAATGCATCGGTTTAATGCCTTCATCAACAACATTGTTTTTGTGTATTTTGAAAGTTTAGTATTTGTTCAATACTAATTAATAAATATCAAAGATAAATATAATAAAATAATCGTTCGTTTAAAAGAGCCCACATGCCATTGATTAACGACTGCTATATCAACAAAATAAAAGGTAGAGAACTTGCCAACAGCTGACAGAAAATGTAACGAATGCGTAAAAATAGAAGTGAATGTTAAAAAGTTTTTTTTGCAGGACTGACAGAAGTCAAACATGTTTTTTTAATTGTTAAAGTACGAACGCGTAAACCGTGAAATATTTTTTAATACAGTGTATTAAGTGATTTATGAAAATGATTTTTAAAAACGAGTACAGCGGCAACTGTCCGCTTTATAATTCGTTTTGTTTTTGCCCCAAAAATGCGGATACAAAAATATGTAAATGTGGTGAGGAACACGAAGGTACAGAAATATTCAATGCCAATGCTAACTAAACAGCTGTCATAAGAAACTTTCTAGTTCACTGTCAAGAGCGTTTTAATATTTGATTACAGTAAACTGGTCGTGGGATCAAAAACACACAAACAGCCAAGTTATTTTAAGTGATAACAATACAGAAGTTCACTTTCATCCTAGTTATAGTTCTGGGACAGCAGCTGTGAGAGGACAGACGCCGTTTTTACCAGGACATCATTATTATTGGGAAATAAAAATGTTATCATCTTTGTACGGAACCGATGTTGTAAGTATTTTGAAGCAAACCATATCGAATTTCGAAAGGTATTAGCTCTGTTCCGACCTCTCTGCGAACGGTAAGTCACGCGCAGTAGCTAAAACGAAACTGTTTTTATCGGTTTCGGAACACGTAGCTACTGCGCATGACTGACGGTTCTGTTACCGTACGCAGAGAGGTAAGAAGAGCTATTAAAATGGAAAGCGGAATATGGAGCGTCTAAAAAAACTCCGTAATTCCAACTACGGAAGCGCATTTTTCGTATAAAATGTATCAGTTTTAGATTTCCGTTTATATTTTTAATGCAAGACACAAACATTGCAGATGGTGGGCGTCGGAACAGAGAAGGTGCAGTTACAGATGTCGGCGTACAGGTTTTGTAGTATGTTGGGTCAGGATGAAGAATCGTGGGGCTACTCATACCGAGGAGTGGTGCAACACAAAGGAAAGTTTACAAATTATGGCCCCACGTTTGATTTTGGCACAATTGTTGGAGTTCATTTGGATATGTGTGCGGGAACGCTTGAATTCTATCATAACAGACGACCCTTAGGTACGTAATGTATTTTAAACCTTCGGCTAACGTCGTTATCGAGGTATCCAGTCAAAAATAAAATTAATATGAGGTAACGATCCATTGTGAAAAGCGTAGATCGTCCGGAAGCAGTTGTGAAGATTTATCGAGTCTAACACGGAAGACAAATATAAATGAATAACGCGATAAAAATAGAATGTGATCAGGGCTAGGTAAATTTTTATACTAAATTCAAGCAAACATTCAAAGTATTCACGAAAAATAACAGCATTTTGACAATAAATAGACTAGAGTGACCTGTGCGAGTTATTCGCACTAAATAATTATAATAATTATCACTTTACAAAATTATTTTTTAAATATGATTGCAGGTATTCAATTCGTTTCTAATTTTGCACACTGCTTATAACGTTCTTCTTTTTGTTGTATTACAATATGAAGCTCAGATGACAGATCGAAGAAATATTTTACTAAAATTGTCATATAGAGGCGCAAGTTGCAAAAGCGTTGAGCTAAGCCGTCAGATGGCATCATGCAGCATTGCTGTGACGTTCAGCGTTGCTCACTGTTTCAAAATTAAAGCCGTCAGATGGCAGTATTGTGTCTGTTGTATTACAATATGAAGGTCAGATGACAGATCGAAGTGTTGACGTTGTTTCAAAATTAAAGCCGTCAGATGGCAGACGTTGTTCAGCGTTGCCGTATTTTAATTAATTTATAAAAACAAAAGCAATAATAAATTTTTAGTTGTCGATGTCAGTAGAGCAAGCAATTATCTGTAAAATGATATATAATTTATGTGGAGAGTTTTTTCTAAAAAGGGAGGCAAAAATCTTAAACCTTAGCGTATTAATATATATTATGATATCGCATCCCGACAAATGTACAATCTAGAACAAATTGAAAATAGAATAGTTGCGAGTAAGAACGGTTGTTTTTGTGTCATTTTATGTATGTATTCTCTTATTCATTAGGTGTAGCTTTTACCGGACTCGCTCGTAAAAATCTCTATCCGATGGTGTCATCGACAGCCGCTAGGTCCGCCATACGCGTCATATGCGCCATCGACTGTCAACTAAATTTACAGTTGGATTGTCTCAGGTTAATAAGAAAAAATAAGAAATTATTCAAACAAATGAACGAAATTCCTGGCTTGTTAGCGATGGTACACAATTTCTGGTGGCTTATTCCACAATCTCCGAAAAGTATGTACTATATTTTTTTTTATTAATCTAACTCAGTATGAAACCATTTTAATATCCAAAAATTGTTAATATAAAAAGTGAACTAGAATTTATTGTGGATATAGCAGCTTTGTTGCACGACGATCCAAAACTGTCAGCAAAATGGCGACGCAAATGTGTCATCAGTTTGCTGACGGTTTCGGATTGTTGCGTGGACAAAGTTAATATTAAATATATTTGAGTCTTTGATTAACATCTGATTAGAAACGTTAATGTATTAATTATATTTTTTGTTAATATATTGTCTGAAAAATTGGTCGATAATTTTATTTATTAAATATATTTGTTTATTAAGTCCATGTTTATTTTCAGCGCTAAAAAAGAAACGAAAAGACGACAGCGATACAGAAAGTGACAGCGACCTTGAAGGAGTTGACGATGTCGATAGATATACACGCAAACGGAAAAGACAGTGGGAAAGTGCACATTTACTCGATGATGCCGGTACGAAATACAGATTATACATTATAGATATTTTGTTTCTAAATTTAATTCTTTGACAGTTGCATATCTGAGTGACCGTAACATGTTTTAAACTTTTGTTTCAAAGCGAAACAATATACCCAAATGCAATAAAAATAAGATCAGGCGAGTAATTCACTAAGCCCGCGTTTTGAGTGGTTTCGATTTGTTAAAAAAAAATTCATTAACCAAGTTGTATTCAGTAGCATCTTACGATTGAAAGCGGGGTTATGTTAAGTTATAATTTAATGCAAGGCATGTATGGGACTTTTCATAAAACAAAAGAAATAATAGCTTTGTTCTGACCTCTCTGCCAACGGTAACAGAAACGTCAATCATGCGTAGTAGCTAAAACAAGACTGTTTATATCGTGTTTGGAAAAACGTTTTAGTTACTGCGCACGACTGACGATTCTCTTACCGTTCGCAGAGAGGTTGTAACTAGCGATGTGCCGGATATCCGTATCCGTTAGTTTTTGGCGGATCTTTTACCTTATTAATTTTCAATTCATAGATAAAATTTTATATATATAGGTGATTAGGTAATAATGAAAACCTGTTAAATTCCATTCAGATTATTTTTTATTTTTTTAAATCGTATTTAGCACCTTTATATTGCAAACATTTATCGTAGTGAGTACCATACTAATAGTACATAACTCAAAGGTACCAAATCAACTATCTTTATAATGAGATATTGCACATCGATCTTTGGAAAGAGACAATCTGTTATGAGAGTTAACTCTTAAAGAGGTCAATAACTTTTTCCCATAACAGATAGTCTCTTTCCAAAGGTCGATATCCGTATCCGTATTCGCGGAACTTGAAACCAAATATCCGTATTCAGATCCGTATCCGCGGATATACATTTTTAACGATCCGGCACATCACTAGTAGTAACAGAGCTACTGAAATTAAGGTTCAATTTAAAAATCGAGTCAATATAATTTTAAGTAATGAAATATATGGATTGAGTCTGGCATATAACTGTACGAGCAATTGTTTTTTAGCTCTTGTACTTCAAATTCCTTCGGCTGTTAACATGTATGAAGATGGCGTCTTACCGGTTGCACATTGGATCTACGAGGACTTGGATACTTAAGGGAAGCGCTACTCCAATGGACGATGTAACGATAAATCTCTACTACTAGTTCTGGGTTATCTTCGATAAAGTATCTGTGTAGTAAATGACATTAAGATGACAGTCTGATTGAGACGTTTACTTATAAACAGTTAATTCACTTTTTAAACTCAGGACTCAGATGAAATTTTTACTTAAAAAAAGTAACCTAAAATTCTAAAAAAGTAACTACTACTTATAAATATGTATATTTTTTGTTTAATGAAATTGAACATTTGTAAATAAAAGCTGGTTTTTTTAATATAAATTACGATTGATAGGAAGTATCAAATTGTTTTTTTGCATTATAATTAACTAATTAATCACGGACGTTAATTAACATTTTATTATTCATACCATTAGGAGTTAATATTTTATGCTCAGACGATGTCATACATTTAAAATTATATCACTTTCCGCATAACAATTACAGACGCTTTGTAATCCGATACAACGGTTCGTAAGCTGGGGAAATACGCAAAGGGGTCGGCGCGAAAATTTTGCAATACAAGCACAGCTCAAAAATTAACATTTCTTTATCTTCGTGTTTTGAAATTATATACTTTATATGTATATTGTTAATTGATATTTTTATAGCTGTTTACATTCTGAATTTATCACAGATTTTGCTATTTCTGTTACCGGCCAAACCCGATTTCAGGACAAACTAGTTTTGCCTAGGCCAAACTAGTTCAACAAACCAATTTAGCCTAGGCTGAACTCGTCTGTCCTAGTAGACGGAGAGCTAGCTACGGAAATAGGTTTGCAATTTATAGAGCAACGAAATCCCTCTAGTTAGTGTGCCATACTATCATTATTAATTAATCCGGGCGCCTGGCAGCTGTTCAGCGGTGGGTGAGAGAGTGGATGGGCAACAAAGGGGTTTCCCGCACCTTGAATGTCACCTGGCACTACTTTTCCCCCAATTAAAACGCCTGGCATTGTTATATTCGAATTAAATACATAATTAGCTATAATATAACACCAAACACAGAGCTCTATAAATTGCACACCTTCTATTGATTTTACAACCCCTTTGTTGCCCATCCACTCTCACACCCACCGCTGAACAGCTGCCAGGCGCCCGGATTAATTAATAATGATAGTATGGCATACTAACTAGAGGGATTTCGTTGCTCTATAAATTGCAAACCTATTTCCGTAGCTAGCTCTTGGACTAGAGTATGAATAGTAAGCTGAACTAGTTTGTCCTAGTATGAATAGCAGGCTGAACTAAATAGTTTGCCCTGAAATCGGGTTTGGCCGGTAACATGTCAATGTTTTGTTTTTCCTGCAAACGTTGCGCAGTAGCTAAAACGTGTTCCAACCAAGATATGAACGGTTCTCGAACCGTCCTCTATAACCTATAAAACAGTGCAAAGTCGACGCATGCGCACAAAACCGATAGTTTCGTTTAAGCTACTGCGCACGACTGTGACGGTAATATTACAGTTCGCAGAGATTGGAACATAGCTGTGGAGTACTTCCTCGAGTCGAGTTCTCAAAGTACCCCATCGCTATCGATGATGATAAAATAAATTGACGATCAATTAACAAATGGTGCCAAACTGTAAATAGTAAAAATCGATTTTTGTCAATAAAATGTCAATTAAATAAAATACGCACCAATCGAATCAATAGGTATAGGTATTATGTCGATTTCTATGTGTACATTATACAAAAGTAATGTGTCAATAAAGGCTTTACTATTACATTTTGCGATGTTTGTTTCAAAACTTTCATTTTACTATTCGCTTTATTATTTATTTATTTTTTTTTTAATTAAAATTTATAAAATATTTGTATTTGATTTTCGAAAATTAAACTAAATTAAATCTTTGAAAAAAAAAGAAAAAAATCGCTTCACTGAAGAGTTACGAAGGACCTTTGCAAAATATTTTCAGTACTCAAAAAAAGTACCTACATAATTAGACAAAATCAAAATTGTATAAAAACTCAAAACGTCAAAATATATTTATACCTGCATTTTTCAAAAATTAAAATGAACGTTGCGATCGCTTATCGTAATATGCGAGGGCAGTACGCTCTCGCTCAAAATCCAAACAGCGCTATGGACGTGAACGGAGAGCACATGATCACATGACCATTCAATTTTATTAATAAAAACGTTAAAACTTAATAATCAAGAAGGCTAGAGACTCAGGACAACTAACTCAAGCGACGAGGGTGGGACGGAATACATTGCACACCATAGAGTCCCTCGACACTACGCACGGCATTTGTTTTCCAGTTTTCTTTGTCTCCAAATTAGAAAACAAAACCCAACAGATTCCGATTTTCGGGTTCACACACAATACTGCGACAGACGGCAGTTCCGTCCGGCATGCAAAGTAATAGCGGAACATCGCGTTGCACAGCTCGGAGAAACAAGTTCGAGCCTCATGTCTCCAGTCTTCTTGTTGATAATTTAAAACGTAACACGATACACACACTTGCAAACGAGAATTTTTTATATTAATTGTTTAATACTATCGAGTTTGCGGCCTAGTTCTTGACTTTCTCGTTGTAATTCGTGGTATTCTTTGTCTTTTTGAGATATTGTTTCTTCGTTCTTTTTACAAATTTGTTCAAAATTACTAATATCCTACAAACAAAAAGAAAATAGGTACAGTTAATGTGTCAACATTATCTAGAGAACTAGCAAGGTGACAAATTGGAATAGGGTTTTTCATTTTTTTCACGCGCATGCGTCGTCTTCATGGTTATGATCACGGTATTCATAAATTTCGGGCACTTTTCGACGCAATGGTTGACCTAGTAACGTTTTTCAATGTTAAGGAAGTATCCTCGATAAATGAATTAACAGAAAATTACGAAAATTTGCAAATATGTCAAAACCTTTTCAAAAATGACTCGGTTAAATTTTTGTGATTTTTGGTTGACTTTGAAAAAAGATATTGATAATTTTATTTCGCTGCACTTAACATGGAGTCTTATGGAAATCTGTGATTTTGACGCACTCCATCATTTATTACGTTGGAATTGACAAACAGATTTTGATAAAATTTTCAGGAAATATAAACGAATATTCTATGAACATTTTTCTTTTTCCAAAACGTATAAAGCTTGCTTATGTTAATAGAAATAACTAAAATAAAGCTGAGCTTTTTAGCAATTCATAAACATGGCAACACCGCAATATTATAGTTTTTGGCGCGTCATTCAAAGGTAAGTTACGAAACTGCAGCAGTTTTGATATCGTAATAACATACGTAAATTGAGTAAATGCTGAAAGCATAGTATTCCAAAAAAATGATAGTATATTATTATTTCCGAAATGACAGGAATAAAGAAAAGCATTTTCATAAATTAATACGAATTTGACACTGCGTGCTGACTTATGCTGCGTACATAAGCACTTGTAACTATGGCAAGGCATGCGGTGTTACCAAATTATATACTACGTTACTCAAGTAGAAGACTGAAATTCTTTGACTTACTGCGTACCGAGGGTACTTCCTTAATTTAGACGGACATAGTTCACAAAACAATAGAAGAACACACTAATTGTGCTCAGTTGAGACGGTAGTTGAAATGTTATAATCGGAAAAACCGAATGAAAACTGGTCGAAAGGTTACAGACCCACCTGTCATAAATGCATCTTCAAAAATAGCGACTTAATTTCAAAATCAATCACGTTTTTCTAAAAGTGCCCGAAAAATATGGCGGAAGTCGGGACATGCGCACAAAAAGAGTTCAACTATGAAAAGCGCTCTAAACTGCAGATTATCGATGTTCGACGACTGAGGTCACTAGCGTTGTTGGGCACTTAAGGTTATACACCCTCGACCGTATTAGTAAAGACTGCGTCCGTATTTTGTTGTAATAAAAAAATGTTATATGACTTGGTAAATTATTATTTCTTATGGAAATATTATATCCTGTATTTCATAGCTTTATTTTTTAATATTTAAGAAATTAATATTTAAACATTTGACATATTATCATAAAGTGGTGACTTTAGCAGTATATTTCGTTAAGCCCAGTGTACACGAAAGATTTTATCTGACGTTTTGTTTTTAAAAACCTTTGAACCGTTAGACGTATAGTTTTTGAGATATTGGATATTAAAAATGCAGTTTTTAATACACGGTAAATGAGATAATATACAATTTTCAAGTTTTAGTTATTAACGTCAAAAAAATTATTTAATAAAAACAAAATTTATGAAAAACTTTTCGTGTAATGTGGTTTTCATGGTGATATAATTCAAATATAGAAAATAGAGATTTTGAGAGTTGTTTCGAAAATTTTTAATTAATATTTCTCCAAAACTGCACGGGAAAGTTTAGTTTTTTTAATTTTTACGTTATCTAAATGAGTCAAACTTTCGAATAATCAGTTTTTTTTTAATTTGTCTATAGCCAATTTAGTTTAATCTTATTTTTATATACACTTCCGGGCAGTCTTCTCATTTATCACTGTGTTAAAAATCGCATTTTTAATAATTAATATCTTGAAAACTAGACGGTCAATGTTTTTTAAAATATGCAGTTGAATGTATGAGATATCCATAATTAACATATTAAAATTTCAGCGTATTATCTATACATTACTCTATCGGGCATATAACCTTAATTTCAAAATCAATAACGTTTTATTAAAAGTGCCCGAAAAATATGGCGGAAGTCGGGACATGCGCACAAAAAGAGTTCAACTATGAAAATCGCTCTAAACCGCAGATTATCAATGCTCGATGACTGAAGTCACTAGCGTTGTTTGGCACTTAAGATCATTCATAAAATAAGATAGAAATCACAAAATACCTGGTTAAGTATGCAAATCTTTTGATTCATTTTTACAATTTGCAGTTTCTTATCCTCAATCAACTTCTCCATTCCGCGTAGTTTTTCCTCCATTCTTTCTATAACACGGGCAAACTCTTTATTTTTAACATTTTCCTCGACCAAATGCTTTTCCAATTTGTCGTTCTGTTCGCACGTTTCTCGATACTTCATGTTTAGGTTCTCGATTCTTTCTTCGCATATTCGCAGTTCGTTCAATTTGATCTGCAACTGCCCCTGCGTATTCTGCAATTGACTTTCGAGGTCGATCACTCTTTTTTTCTTATTTTCCAGTTTGATTACAGTCTGTCTTTGTATCTCTTCGACGTTATTCAACTTTGCGGTTATCTCTTCATTGCACTGCTGCGAGTGATACAACATTTGGTGTAAGCGCGACGATTCCACGGACATTTGTCCGACTCTTTGCTGCAGCTGTGCCGCTTGTTTGCCGGCCGCTTCGAGACTTGCCTGTGTCGTTCTTTCCGTGTGGCCCATAGCTGCCATTTTGTATTCAAATAATTCCATTACGTCGGAAGTAGCCACGTTGGCGATTTTATTTTCGACAAGTGCGCTCTAAAAATTAAGTTTAGAGAAATCGGA
The DNA here is from genome assembly GCA_963575645.1 of Xanthostigma xanthostigma. Lineage (NCBI taxonomy): Eukaryota > Metazoa > Arthropoda > Insecta > Raphidioptera > Raphidiidae > Xanthostigma > Xanthostigma xanthostigma. The sequence continues at coordinate 8,502,090 of OY754469.1, read as the reverse complement.
AAGAAAAACGAGAATGTGAAAAATAACTCTAATAATTTAGAGTGATGATGATCTTGTTTAAATGTTGGAAGATTAAAAGGATGAATCCTGGTGGCATAGGATCGATGAACTAAGCAAATACTGAAGGTTTTTTTATTGCATTTTATTGTCTGACGAAGATGGCATAAAGATTGCCGAAACGTCAGACAATAAAATGCAATAAAAAAAAATTGGTTGTCTGTAAAGTCGGTTTACGGACGATAGTTTTACGTGATAACGTCATAAAGAAACATTGAACCATATTCGTAAAGTGTTGAAAAATAACTTTTTTTATTTTTCACATTATACGTATACGTTTCCAAACATTTATTTTTACATACTTAAATAGTAAAATTAGAGTTCTAACCAACTGTAGAAACGGTTTTTAAATATAATGAACCGTTTTCAAAATACACGCAGTTTTAATAAACGGACGGTCGGGTGGTGTGGATTTTTCACTCCCTGTAAGTATATATACGAGTGAACTGTGGTAGTCTATTGGAAGTTTGTGTCTTGTGATCTTTAATAAATAAATTTTTGTAGCTGTCAAACTTGGGCCGATCGTGCTTCTCTATCGCTTATACTGCGCTCTCGCTTACACGCACAGGGTCAGGCGGAACATGACACATTTCGGAACGTGACACTTTTTCGTACATGCAGCCGGTGTTTCATCAATTTATAAGATTGGTGTTTCATCAATTTATAAGACGTTATCACGTCAAAACCTTCAGTATTTGCTTAGTTCATCGATCCTATGCCACCAGGATTCATCCTTTTAATCTTCCAAAAACGAGAATGATAATCGACACACAAAAAAAAATTATGAGGAAACGATGAAATAAAAAAAAAAATATTTGGATGTATTAAAATTTCAGATTTTCGTTAACCAGAAAAATACTATGTAAAACCAATAGTGTATTTAACATAGCTCTGTTTCAACCTCTCTGCAAACGGTAACAGAACCGTCGCAGTCATGCGCATTAGCTAAAACGTGTTCCAAAGTCGATATAAACAGTTTCGTATTAGCTATTGCGCATGACTGTGACGGTTCTGTTACCGTTCGCAGAGAGGTTGGAACAAAGCTCATATATACACTACATAACTTATATTTAAATTAAATTGGCTCACCTGTAATTTTTCAATTAAATTGTCGAGTTTCTGTTCTTGTCCATAACTCATGATCGTATATGGTATTTCATCGATCACGGGCGATCCTTTACTCATAGACGATATTCCAAAATCGGTTATGCTTTGTGATTCGCACATCGCTGTAGCGATTTCATCTTTCGGAAAAACCGGCGACGCGACCAGTGAAAATACCAGACTTTTAGTTTTCGGATCACCTTAAAACAATCGGATAATTGGGCTTTTGAATGAAATTTTTTTTTGTCATAAATGGAAAGATCGTATATAAGTTTTATAACAAAACTATTTTTCTTTTTTTTATTTTCGTTATAATTCAAAAGTTATATCAAATTAAAAATATTAAATTTTTGTACCCAGTTCCGAGAACGCGCCGACATTTCCCGAACATAATGTGACGTCATAATGTTTTAGTCAATACACATGTAGAAGCCATTGATAGTATACTGCGTATATACATTTTACCATTATGACGTCACAACTGTCAAAAACCATTTTAATGCGTTTGCAGTCACGTGATTTTTTTTAATATTTTATCAATTTTAAATTGCTTATAATTAATTTAAAAAAGTTTTTTGAAAGTTTTTCGCATCGAATATCAATATTATTTATATAAAAGTTTTAAAATACAATAAAAAAATCGATAATTATTTTTTTTTCAAAAAGCCTAATTATCAATCCTTCACTTATTACTTAAATTCATTTATTGACCGATGAATTGAATTTTAATTACCTTTACAAAAAGCATGTGCTATAACTGTGTGTATAGGCTTTTGTTTTAGCAACTGTTCCCAGATCTTCATCCAATTTTGGTTATTTTCCGATAAATCACCGACCAACGCAATGGCGTTCGTGTACATTGAAATCGCTTCATCGGAAAAACTATCGACATATCCGACCCTACTTCTCGGTGTTATGTTGATATTGAGAAGTGAGTCGAATATTTTGCGTATGTGTTGTTCTTTAAGACCGACAATAACGTCTTTCGATAAACGCGGGCAACGAACTAAAATCCTCAACAGTTCCAACAGAGCCGTCAAACGAGTTTGATGTTCCAATGAATCGATCACCAACGATTCGTCGGGAATTAAACTATCCAAAGCGAGAAGTAAAGTATGAACACCGGACGCGAGCTGCACCAACACCTCTTCGGTATCCGGTCCGATGGACTTAGCGATGCGACAAAGCAACGCAAGCGCATTCGAATTAACTAAATCCGCCTGTACCCATCGTAGAGCGAGAGCCGTCAAATGATTGTGCATCGGACGTATGTACGGAAGATCTAACTGAACGAGCGCATGCAAGAACTCAAACATTAACGACATACATTCCTCATCGCCTTCGACGAAATCTCCGGACGATTTCTGATCGGCCGCAGCTATCAATTTTTGTATGTGCGTGGCGTAATCGTTAAATTCTGCAAACGCTTCTTTTTGACTGCTCTGTGCTTTGACGTCGACAAAAAATTCGACAATGTGCCGCAGAAACACGACGTCACGATTCTGAAATGCTTCGACGAGAGAAACAAACGTGACGCCAACAAAACGCGTTATGTACTGCTGTGATACTTTACCGTTAATAGTTTCCAAAATGATCATCAATTTGCAAACGGGGACATCGACTTTTGTACCCTGAAAGTTTCAACGTTACGTAATGTGCGTTTTAATAATTTATATATGAGGGGACTGACTTGAGAACAGTGTATCGATGTTTATGGATCGATTGTACCGGCGCTGATTTCACTCGAATATTACCAATGTTAAAAAAAAAAAAAACTGCGCGTTAGTGTAAAATTCACCTAAGATCATCTGAGCTTAGCACCAACTGATATTTTCAATTTATATTTTTTTTTTACGCAAACAAAAATGGAAAAAGTCAGTCTCCCATTTTTAAACGATATTTTATAAATACCTGCAAACTTAAAACAGTCTGAAGCAATTTTTTGGTGTCGGTACATCGAAGTAAGGTATAAACTGCCGGCAAATTTTTGTATAAGATGTTAACGAGTACACCGAGCGATAGAGGCACGATGGTCGTGTCTCCACAATCAAGCCACGATATTACAGTTGTAATCAGGTGGGGTATGTGAGGCTCTAGCCACGTTATTTTTATTCCATACGTCAACTCCTAAAATGTTTCATTCCAATTTATTATACACAGAAATGTGAATATACAAATAGGAACTGAATTGCAATACAGTCAACTCTGTTAGATAGCAATAGATGTGTAATCTTGCAATCTAAGAGTTGACTGTATAATTATCTACAGGCCGTCGAAGATTTTACGGCGTTTGTTTTACGTCCATAATGGACTAAGAGCTGGCTACGGAGAAAATGGGTAACTCGGTGCAGAGCTGAAAATTTGCAGAATAATAGGAGATAGTATAAGTAAGTTGGGAAAAAATTGCCAGAAGGCTAGGCGGAAGATAAAGAGCCGCCAGAAGGCGCTAATGTTGCGAAAAATCAGTGCACTTCTGGCAATTTCTATACTTATTCTATAATTCAAGACTAGATTATATATATTATACATTATATAGTTATAAGGGCATAATGAAAATTCAAACATGATGTAATAATTACATTCGACAAATATTCAAATTATTATTAATGACATTTTGATAGAAATAAAATTACGTTGTTATAACAACGTAATTTTATTAATTTATTTAATTTTATTTCTATCAAAATGTCATTAATAATAATTTGAATATTTGTCGAATGTAATTATTACTTCATGTTTGAATTTTCATTATGCCCTTATAACTATATAATGTATAATATATATAATCTAGTTTTGAATTATAGAATAAGTATAGAAATTGCCAGAAGTGCACTGATTTTTCGCAACATTAGCGCCTTCTTGCAATTTTTTCCCTATTTACTTGTACTATCTCCTATTATTCTGCAAATTTTCAGCTCTGCACCGAGTCACCCATTTTCTCCGTAGCCAGCTCTCCGTCTATAAGGACCTAAGCAGACAGTTTTGTATAGAAATGTATAAAAAAAATGTTTCTTAACAAATAATTAAAACACTTGAAAATTCTACAAAATATTTTCTCTCTCTTGACGATCATTTCGTACAATTAGTCCATCTTCTGTCTGTACTCCTGAAGATGGACTGATTGTCCGAAATGATCGACAGAGGAAGAAAATATTTTTTAGAATTTTCAAGTGTTTTTATTATTTGTTGTTAATCATGTTCTACCAAGTGCCGAGTGAAAAATCAGTGCAAATTATATTAAAAATGTTTCTTGTATTTAATCCCGTATTCCTGAAACGCAACCTGCCGTAAAATCGAGGATTGCCCGGTGTACCATATCGACATACTTGTATTAAGGTGAGTAATTTAATTTTTTTTTCTCTGGTAAGTTGGTCGCCGAGTATTCTAGTGAGCAACGGAAGGAAATTATAGGTGTGTATTAAAGACTGTCTTGCCGCACGATTACCACAAGCTTTATATAAAACACCGATGCTGCCCCACATCAGAGGAGATCGTGAGTCGAGATTCGACATTAATTCATGAACGCTGACGAAAAACTCAGAAACAATGCTACTGTTAGGATCGAACGTACTCAAGTCTATTACAACGCCTAGTATCTGTAAAACCAAAATGAAATGTCACAAAAAAAAAAACATCGAAAACTATCATTTCTCTTAAGGTAGTACGAGCACCAAGGCAACTTTAAATAAAAGGCTTCATTTTTTTTTATATTTCGGTAGATGGATGATATGTTTTCATTGATTTCTCCAAAACTAGTCGGTGGAAATTAAAAAAAAACTATTTAAATTAAAAAAAAAAAAATATTGTATCATTTGCTTGCTATTATTACTATTATATTCGTTTTTTTTTTACTTTTTTCTTTAATTTTAAGTATATACTCACTCTCGCGTACGTCAATAATAATCCAACCCTAGCACTGGCAATAGCCAAGTAGGGTTGGAAAATTCCAAATCAATTTTTTGTATACAATGTATTTTTTTTCACGTGGAATAAATTATTATTATTAAAGTTAAAACCTTAATAAATTATCGAAAACAAAAAAAATCCGTTGTGCCCGACTAATTAAAATCTTTTTAATTAGTCGGGCACAACGGGTTTTTTTTTTGTTTTCAATAATGTATTAAGGTTTTAACTTTAATTTAAATAGTTTTTTTTTAATTTCCACCGACTAGTTTTAGAGAAATCAATGAAAACATATCATCCATCTACCGTTTTACCATAAAGCCAATGTTAAATATGCCTATTTTTGAAGTCATTTATTTATTTAAATAATCGGGCAACCCCCCTAAAATTTTCAGAATTGGTTTAGACTTAGTCCAAGTTCATATAAAAAAAAAAAACAAGCCTTTTATTCAAAATTGCCTTGGTGCTCGTACTACCTTAAATTAATGCTGGATTTAACTGTTCCAGACTCAAATCTGTCGTATTGAAATTTATAGTCAGAGCTGGACAAAGCACTGAACCTGGAAGCATCGAACACTTTCAAAAATGTTCGATTTATTCAAGCAACTTTCCAAGCTCAATACAGAAATTTTTCCGTTAAATTATAACTGATCTTTAATAGCTTTTAAATCAAAAATTATCAGACGATTGCTTGTGCTCGTTGGATTCAGCGCAATATAAAAAACAATTGCTATAACTACCAAATAAACAAAAGTCACTTATGTTGAGTTCAACACTAAATAGATACATTTCTTAGTTCCGTCTTAAATAGATAAAAAGAGACATTCGGTATACCTGAAGATAACGATTCATCTGGTTGGCAGTCGCTTCTGCTTTTGTTCTATTATATTCGCGTGAACACGATATAAAATGTTTCATATAAATATGTTTATCGGTAGTATTAAACGTAGTGTGTTTCTCGGTCGTATTAAATGTAGTTGAGTCGCCGAAACTCCCAGATAGTGCATTTAGGCTGTGCGTATAGTGACTCATGATGAATTTTGTCTGAAAAATTATTTTATTCACAGTTTGACAACTTTTGAAAACCTTGCCGGCATAATGTAATGTAATTATGTTTGTCCACTGCAGAACTATTTTTTGCTAAACGGTACTTACCGCAAGTTACACTTAATGAAAAGATTATTAAATACGTTTCTTTAATTAAAAAGTCGAATAAAAATAGAACACTTTTAATTTCAATTTAAACCTTCAAAAATCAGTTTTGTTTATTCGTTGTCAAGAAGTTGGTCGTTCTCCTGTCCGTTGTAAACTTTGAATAACAAACTTTATGGTTCAGGTTGTAAAACATAACACAACTTTTCTACGAAATATTCCTAAAAATAAAACAAACCCATATACTTTTATTCTATACTGAGCATAGGAATAAAATCGCAATCAAACTGTTGGGTGCAAACATATACTTCTTTTTTTATGCCGTAAGCACTGGCGTATCCAGGAGAGTAAAACAAGCACGGGGGACCCAGCTTAAAAAATTCTAATCTGCCCCCTTCTGGGCCAAAAGCTGAGTACGCCCATGTTAACATCATAGAAAAAGACAGTTTTTGAAACAGAGATACTTTATTCAGGAACCAATCCTAACATCAGAGAAATCAGGGAATTACATCGAAGAAAGAGACGCAGATATATTTTCGATACGCTTTGTTGCGTTCACTCACCGCACATTGAGTAGATAGGCAATGATTCATATAGTTAATTAATAGATATATGAACAAACGTCACATTTATCAAATTCAAAATGTCACTAGACGTTGAAGCGTCAGTCCCTGTTCACTGTTCAGTAATAGTGCTGAATTAACTGAAATGCCAGTTTGGCATTTTACGTTACAATTTCATATAAAATTGTAATGTCTAAAATAAAAGTAGTCGCGTTATTAATTTTGCGGAGACTGTTTCGTCAAAAAATGTAAGTGAAAAATTAATTTGCAAAATCTAACCTTGCAAACCCACTTATTTAATTAAAAATAAATTTTGAGAAGTCATCATTTAAGTTTATTTTATTCGTTTTAAAGTGCCGCAAGTGATTCAGGAAAGAGCAGTAACACTTATTTTACTATTTCAATGATTATCAGTAAAGTCGCTATGCTTTTAGTTAAATTTTTAAGATGTAAATTCCTAAACAGCATAGAGCATTAGAGCCTAATCAAATTTAATTTTTACAGGATATAATTTTTGCCAGTGTGATGATATGGTCCAATATTTTATGTTCAGTGAGTACCTATATTCTACTTACGTTTTGACTAACATTCGCCGCGGCTTATGGCATTAATGCCATTTTTTATACTAACTCAAGTAGTCTTCATATTATACTAACTGCTAAGCGCCCCTATTAATTATAATAGAAGCGCGATTATACAGTATGTAAACACGTAAGGTGCACATAGGGAAATTAACATTGGGAAAAAATGACTGGATCAGAGTGAGCCTTGAAATCTTGTTTTTCAATTTGACAGATAATATTCTTTTGCTAAATGAATGTGTATACTACCGAAGAAAATATTCAAATGATTACAACATAATCGGACTTTTTTTATAAATGGGATATTAAATTCCCAAAAATACTTAAATATGGTGCGAGATCAAATATCTCCACCTATTCGTATTGAACCTAAAGACATTGGGTCACTGTTTTACCAACGCGCATACGTTATACCAGTCAGACAATTTTTGAATGAAATGTTTCCAAACAGATGGAGTTGTTTTTTTGTTTTATTTTTGTACAAAAAATTAAAATAATGATTTATAAGAGCATTTTATTATTAAAAAAGCCAAGTAAAATAAAAATAAATCAAAATAAAATAGAAATCCTCAAGATTACCACGACAATTCAATAGAAATAACAATTAATGCAGTCATGGCTAACTCTGATCCAAGTATTTTTTCCCAATGTTAATTTCCCTATGTGCACCTTACGTGTTTACATACTGTATAGTGTATACTATAGCCTATCGTATTCTTTGATGTATAACAGTGTAGTGAAAGTCTAAACAAAAGTATTTTGAGTTAACCTGGAACAGACAGACAAAAATTATGCAATTGCCTAATTCACTTTAGATGTCTTTTGAACTGGGCATCTAAATTTTGTTTACGTTTTCATTTGTTTGTTGATTATATAAATTTATGTATAAAATACGGGAAGGAAAAAAGAGTGTGATACCGATTTGAGTGTGTTAATTCGCACACATTGTGATGAAACATACACCGTTCTCTTCGTTGTAGTGAGCGGAAGTGCACAGTATATGTTTCATGACGAAGTGTACGAACTAACACGGGTAAAATCGGTTCAGGAGAAATCCACATCATGACAAAAGAAGTTCAATAACGTTCAAACATAAAAATTTAATAAACTGCGGTCGAATTTCGATCACTGGGCGACCACTAGTTTTGATAAATAGAATAATAGATTATTACCTTTTCATATCAGAAGTTGAATACTTAAAAAGTAATCATAAAACACCAAAATATGGTTGTACCATGTTTTGTTTAAATAATCTTTTTCAAACATAATTGAACATAATTAATGTTATTCGTTTTAGATTAAATCAAGCACTGTCTTTATTTTAGTAAAAACTAAAAGCGTCTTTTACAAATTTATTATTACTAAAAACTAATTTATATCATTGTAATAACTATTTACCAACAAATTATTATGTAATTTAACTGGCCGTCTGATATTTCTGGACCTAAATAAAGATTTGTTTGTTATTATTATTGTTATTTATTCGGAAAACGTTTTAAACTAATTAGATTTGGTATCAGATTTCGATATTATAAATATTTTTTTTAATAAATGAAAAAATCGCAACCTATTAATTTAAATAATGGAAGACCTTAATTATTTGCTTTGCCTTGATGTGTCCAAGAGTCAGTCATACCTTCGGTTAAAAAATAAATGGCAACGATGAACTTTTAAAAAGCTTTACGGATGGACATAAAAAAGAACAAGTTGAAATTTATACGAAACATTGTATCGACAGATACAGTATAGTATAGATCAGTGATTCCCAGGGGTCGACGACAACTTGCAAGGGGTCCATGTCAGCGGGAAAAAAAATTGGGGGTCCATGATATGAAAATGGGGGTCAACGATAGTGAATCTCCTAACAAAAAAAGAAACAAACTGGACATCGTTAACCGAAGAGATTTAAGATTAAATCTAACTAAATTGATGCCAAATGTTGAAAATTTATTATTAAAGCATCAGGTTCATTCCTCACACTAAAAGCACTTATTTTTTGCTTAGTTATTTTATGTAACAGAAAGTAAATTTTAATTTGATTCGTTTAATTTGAATCTAATTAATAAATGTATAAAACTAAACATTTCACACTACATTTCACTACCGTTATAAATTTAAATCGTTCGAAGTGAGTAGCACTATGCCGGTTGTCAAAAATACATTTGAAATTAATGAATTTGTAAAAAATCAATATCAGATAAGCAGGGGGTCTACCCAAAACCGAAAAACATGGCAAGTGGTCTACGAGACAAAAAAGTTTGGGGACCTCTGATATAGATTAATGAGTTACTGTTAGATGAACAAATAAAAAAAACAATCCACTCTGTTTTTTTTCAATTTCAATTAAACATCTTTCGTTATTTAATTTGTTGTTGTAGCAGATGCATTTTTACACTTGTTCAAACTTTGAAAAATAAATGGAAAAGTACTGTGATAATTCAGTTTACTTTAATAGGTCTGCGCACATAATTTGGTGTTCCCTGATTTCAACAGTGTCATTTATAGATTTATGGAAATCGAGTTTTTTACCCGACAACGGCGAAGCCAAAAGGAAGGGTTATGAGTTTAGCAGTCTATGTATGTTTATATTTACGGATGTTCCACCGTAGCACCTAAACTATTCATCCGATTTTGATAAATAAGGCGTCAATCGATTCGTTATTATGGTCCGGGTAACATAGGCTACATTCATTTTTGAATTTTGGTCCCAGGGGTGAGCAAATTGAAAACATAAAAAATAAGTTCAAAAACTAAAACCCGACTACTGAAAAGTATGAAACAAGAAAATATTCTCATCTGAGGATAGACGTGGTCGTATGCCATCTCATATATATATGAGGCCCCATAGATGTATAGCGTGATGCGCTTTGCCCTAGAGCTTATGATCGCTTACTAGTGTTAAAATGTAATGTTTTGTTAGGGTAGGTGACATACGACCACGGCTATCTACAGATGAGAATATTTTCTTGTTTTTTATATCTCAGTAGTCTGGTTTTAGTTTTTGAATTTATTTTTATAAACTGAAAGGATTGGGACACTAAGCGATGGGTACAGGATTGTGATTTTTTAAAGCAGAAGTTTAATTTCATGTCGACAAATAATTTTAGTAGTTTATAACAAAACGATGTTATCTAGATACTTCTATATCTATACTAATATATAAAGCTGAAGAGTTTGTTTGTTTGTTTGGTTGAACGCGCTTATCTCAGAAACTACTGGTTCGAATTGAAAAAACATTTTTTTGTTGGATAGCCCATTTATCGAGGAAGGCTATAAGCTATATAATAACACGCTACGACCAATTGGAGCGGAACATCAATGAAAAATGTTGCAAGATGTATCTCAAAATTAGTCCGTCCGACAAATATTATCAGGTGAAATGCCTTAACTAAATATTGCAATATTAGCGCGTCACGTTCACAAGCCCGAATAGCTCAGTCGGTAGAGCGTAAGACTCTTAATGCTAGGGTCTTGGGTTCAAGCCCCACGTCGGCGAATATATTTTTATTTTCTACATTGCTTTCTTCTAAGGCTTACATTTCAATTTTTTTAAATTTTATTACGACTAATTAAAATTAAATAAATCTAATTAATAGCTCATTTGAAAACTGTTACAACTATAGGTACCTATATAAAAATAATTTCCCAACAGTGTTTTCAATTAAATAGTTATTATATTAAAAGAAATTTATTACTTAAAAAAAGTACAAATACTGCTTTTTGACAACAAAAATTTTTGAACGGTAACTCCGATCATTATGAAGTTTGGACACAACATTCATTTCTATAAACTAAGATGAATGTGCGTACTCATGTCCCTTCCTTCCCCATTCGTTCTTTTGCACCCGGGTGAAACCGGGCGGGACCGCTAGTATTAAATAATTGCAATTAAAATAGTAATTGTTTACAGACCATATTGTTTAATGAATGGTGGAAATAATTTCCAGTTATAGCAATAAATTCAAAATAATAACAGGAAGTGTATTAAATTACATTATAGTCGAGCTGAAATTTCGTTTTGCAATACATGCGACCGTGAAAATTACTTATACATATATACATACAGCTCTAAACTGTTGTTTATATTATCGGTTATCTTTGTTATCAAATCTAAAAATAAAAGTGAAAAATCTTCTCTAGCGTTAGTTTGTTTAAATAAGCAGGTATTTGTACAACTATTACAGAAAAACAATGCAACCCAGATAGACAGGTTTACAGCAAATTTACTGCAAATTTAGATCACTTTTGATACATGAAATGAACTCACCATGGACCTATTATGAGTGCCTGTGTGAGCTCATAGTGAATGAAAATCATGACAGAATTCGTTGAGTATATATTGTAGAAATATTGAATCAAATGGATACTAATAATCTTCAACTAAAAGTTGTCTTCATATTAACAGTAGATCATGATAATATTTGAAAGATTCAACATTCCTACAAAATATACTTATTCCTATGATGAATATCGTTGACTCATATTTGCTTCATATTATGTACATTCTATGACGGTGTTAGAAAGATTGAAAATTACTTCAAATTTGCTTATTTTAATGATGAATATCGTTGACTCATATTTGCTTCATATTGTGAGCATACCATGACAACATAAGAAAATTTCAAAATTCCTAAAAATATACTCATTTCCATGAAAAATTTATTTGAATTATATGCATATAATTCAAATAAATTTTTCATGGAAATGAGTATATTTTTAGGAATTTTGAAATTTTCTTATGTTGTCATGAAATGATCACAATATGATAATCATAGATGAATACACACAGATAAATAATAAAATATACAAAAGTTTTATTCAGCTGACGTTTGATTTTATTTTTTTAATTAAATACAAAGTGAGACAATTACAGTAAAAATATAATGATTAAAGTGTATTGCGTATTTAACATATCGTTGCTTGAAAAACTTATATTTAATTATGTTCCTCATCATCTGACAACAAATACGAAGTTTCTTCTTGTCTTTGATTAATCAACGTTTTCTTCTTTTTTGCATTCTTGGACATTTGCTTAAACGTGTGTAATACTTCCGTGAAATCAGTCGCGAATTCAGCTAATGTAAATTTGTTCTTTTTGCTGCGCCTGTAATAAAGATAAAATATAAGAAATCTAGTGGAATACTATAATAACTTGTTAAATCTTATTAAACATATCTTTCTTCGACAAATAAGAAGCCATACTTACTCATGAATACTTTCATCATTTTTATCCCCAAACATTTCCTTTTTTTAGACAATTTGGTCCGCATTTTTAATTTATAATGTCTCGCTTAAATTCACTGGTCATCTGGTGTAATCACACGAATGTTCTTACATACATAATTATAATTATTATATAATAACTCGCACCACGATAGAGCTCTGGACAGCAAAACTCGTTAAAGCTTACAGCAAACTGACGCTCAAATATATTTTCTTGGTCGAAATTCTTAGAAAAATTTTATTTCTTGGTAGGGGATGCATTTTAATTGGTCAAAATAAGATAAGAGTAAGAGAAAATAGTAATAGTGGTATATTTTTGTATTGAATTTATAATCATGAATGGAGTCGACACCATTGTCCCATTGTTTACATTAAATGAATACACGGAATGTCACACATTGGATGCAAAATATAATATATTTTATGTATCTAATATTAGTTACATATTGTCGTCATGAGATGTATCAAAGTTGCTGCAATCAAAACCAACAATGTTGATCTAATCAACTTAGTTCATGCGAATGTCACATTATGTTTACAAAAACTATGCATCGGATGGATTCACAATTAGCTGCATTTTTCCATCATCAGATGTATCATAAATGCGTCAAATTCAATTATGAATGTTGTCTTAATTAAATGACCCAAAAAATTGTCACATTGTTGATACACTATTCATTCAATACTTTTCTACATTTTCGGTGCTTACATTACACGTTTCTGATGATGTCAATTTGATCTAAATCTCTCATATACTAATTTCGTCAAATAAAATACGTTCAATATTCTGTAAAATTTGGATAATTCATTTTCATCATACACATGAGTCTCATACTTGTCTATCTGGGAAGTTATTCCAGCAATACTCAGAAATGTATAGGAAATTCTAGATTAGTTGAAATTCAAAATTTCGGCTTCGCTCGCAGTGCAAAAAAATAGACTTTTGTCAACTTTCCACAAATTAAGTAATTGACGTTAGTTTCTTATACAGTATGTAAACACGTAAGTTGCACATAGGGAAATTAACATTGGGAAACAATGACTGGATCAGAGTGAGCCTTGAAATCTTGTTTTTCAATTTGACAGATAATATTCTTTTGCAAAATGAATGTGTATACTGCCGAAGAAAATATTCAAATGATTACAACATAATCGGACTTTTTTTATTAATGGCACATTAAATTCCCAAAAATACTTAAATATGGTGCGAGATCAAATATCTCCGCCTATTCGTGTTGAACCTAAAGACATTGGGTCACTGATTTACCAACGCGCATACGTCATACCAGTCAGACAATTTTTGAATGAAATGTTTCCAAACAGATGGAGTTGTTTTTTTTTTTTGTTTTATTTTTGTACAAAAAAATTAAAATAATGTTTTATAAGAGCTTTTTATTATTAAAAAAGCCAAGTAAAATAAAAATAAAATAGAAATCCTCAAGATTACCACGATAATTCAATAGAAATAACAATTAATGCAGTTATGGCTAACTCTGATCCAAGTATTTTTTCCCAATGCTAATTTCCCTATGTGCACCTTACGTGTTTACATACTGTACCTATATACGCTACTGGTAGTGGCCCTAACAAATTAAAAAATCAGAACTAGCCGTTAGTTTGTGATTTTAGCGAATTTTAGTGTAAGGTAATCAGGGCTATTCCGCTAATAAGTGTTTATCAAAATAAACACTTTGTGTAGGTAATCATTTTTGTATGTATTTTTTTCATTACTGTAGTTACCTAAGCACAGTGATTAGAACTCAAATAGCAAAATACGGCTAATTATCATTGATTAAAATACCTTAGTAACCTTAGTCAATGATATTATGACTGGCCTATAATGTCACGTTTAGACATTTGATCGGAAAGAATTGTTTTTTTTTTTTCTAAAAAATCGTGATGTTTGGTTTTTTTTTTATTATATTACCTATATTATGTGCTTTATCCAGTTTAAACAGTAAGTTATTTAGGTAAATATAAACATGCGCCGTTGTTATTGCAGGGGCGAACTATCAGTTTCGGCCCCCTAAGCCGTTTAGAAAAAATGTAAAATACCCAAGTATACTTACGATAACAACGTTGCGTTCAATTCAACTTGCGCCCGCCAGAAAATATTTACTTCATAGTTCAAAAGTTTAATGTTTATATTACTATTTAATTAGCCGTCATATCTCCATTATTTACCGAGCTGAGATATAATATGAATTTATTTGTTACGGGCGCAACTGACAAGCATTTCACCTTCCAAGTCTTCCAGTAGACAGCTGCGGCCAGAGAAGTAAGCGCGCGCGACGTTCGCGGAAAATACCACGCCGCGCGCCGGCCGACACCGTGTTCCTCGCGCGGGGCCGCCCTAGGCCTGGGCCTAGGCGGCCTTATCGAAAGTCCGCCTCTGCAAACACATGGTGGGTTTTTAAAACGCTTATCGTGCGCCGTAAGTCTACTATTAAACAACCATAGGCCTTTATAGAGTCTTTAAGACAATCGATATTGACAGTATTTAGGTCTAAGGCTTCTAGCAAAAAAATTCAAAGTGTAAAAACGTCGTGTTTTAAAAAAGGTACATCAGTACGGTGTCCACTACTGTTGTTGCCGCGTTTCAACTCAATTGCAAATTCCGTTAACACTGTTCGATAAAATGTGTAGATTATGGAAAAATGTCTATATTTTTCTGGCGTCATATTGAACTTTTATCCATTTAGAGAGAGTGAAAAAATTTGCAACTTCTCTGTAACCTGTACAAATTTCACCAAGTCGTATTGAGCCAAGATACAGAACAAAACAAAAACCATGAACTAGTCTGCCAATGATATTATGTTTTTCATCATAGTATTATCTTTTAAATTTAATCATAAAGTTTTATTAGTGTTGTCCAGTAGACCTTTGTACGGTCAGCACTTGGCCTAAATAGGGCATTAATATTGTATTTCTATCGTTTACTGTCAAGTCATGATAATAATGGATAGAGAATGAAAAACGCTATTATAGACAACCAGTGTTTTAAAAATGATACCCATATCATCATATCTATGCTAATATATAAAGCTGAAGAGTTTGTTTGTTTGTTTGGTTGAACGCGCTAATCTCAAGAACTACTGGTTCGAATTGAAATTTTTTTTTGTTATGGATAGTCCATTTA
This sequence comes from Xanthostigma xanthostigma, assembly GCA_963575645.1. NCBI lineage: Eukaryota > Metazoa > Arthropoda > Insecta > Raphidioptera > Raphidiidae > Xanthostigma > Xanthostigma xanthostigma. The sequence continues at coordinate 8,486,368 of OY754469.1, read as the reverse complement.
TCGAGGAAGGCTATAGGCTATATAATCTCACGCTACGACCAATAGGAGCGGAGCATCAATGAAAAATGTAACTCAAAATTTGTCCGTCCGACAAAAACTTTTGAACGGTAACTCCGATCATCATGAAATTTGGACACAACATTCATCTTGGTAAACTAAGATGAACGTGCGTACTCATGTTCCTTCCCCATTCGTTCTTTTGCACCCGGGTGAAACCGACGGGACCGCCAGTGTAAAATAAAATTTATCTGAGTTCCAAAATTTAATTCAGAACTTATAATCAAAATTGATTATTTTCAGAATATCGTTAGTTAAGACTTTATTTTGTAATCTTGGTGCATCGACTAGTAAAATTATTTATGATTCGCATAAATGCTTTAATACAATACAACAATAAATTATTATCAACATTTTGGTGCGTGCTTCTTCAGTATATATGTCGCATGCTCAACATTGTACAAGTTAGAAATGGTATTTTTTTTATCAACTTTAATTTTTTATCAGTATAAAATGTGGGACGACAATAGCGGCACATATTGTTCTGTGTTGACGTGTTATACTTTTCAAACAAAGTTTCTTAATTTGTTTATTTAGTTATATCTAATATAACATTTATTAGATTATTTACGAAAATTAAATTTGATTTGACTTTTTAAAAAAATATTGAAAATGTGCAATATTGCTGCTTTATATTGCTATTATTATTCCAATTTGCATAGTCTTGAAGAAGTTAACATTAGCTATGTTCCAACCTCTCTGCGAACAGTAATATTATTGTTACAGTCTTGCGCAGTAGTTGAAATGAAACTGTCTTGTATCGGTTTTATGCGCATGCGCCGACTTTACTCTGTTTTGTGGCTTAAAGGCATATATTTAATAACTTCTATATTGCTAGTGGCCGTAAGTGGAAGCGTGGCACATGAAGTGAGACAGCAAATGACTGTTTTCTATCTCTTTCTTTTTACTTGACCCGTTGTGCGCAAGTGTCGCGTCTGTAGTGGGGCAATTAGTAAGTGGAATAGAGCAAGCCACCTCCCTTTCACAGCTCAGTTCCATGTGCCGACTGACGCGCATCCATTCACGGACATGCGCATGAGACTCTGAGTATAATAAGTGAGACAGACGTATATATATCTGCACCGTAGTGTTTAAGTCTTTCTCCCGATCTTTAGCAATATAGAGGGTATTAAATACCTATATGGTTTTGTGCCCGTTCTAATCTCGGTTGGAACACGTTTTAGCTACTGCGCATGACAAACGATAATATCGTCGTTCGTACAGAACTATTGTTAACGAAACTTAGGCGATAAAAAGTAAAAATATTGCACATTTTGTCCACCCTCTGAATATTTGTTGACAATTTTATGTAATACTGCATATGCATAAAGAGTTGCAACCTGTGTGTAGAATGTTGTTTTACTGATATCAGCAAAATATTGCCTATTCTAAAAAATCTAATTTTACGGTTAATCAAATTACCTATTGAATCATTTTTGTATAGCAGAACAAATTTGTTTTTTCATAGTTGCAGCACTCGCTATTTCAAATTCTACTTTTTGAAACAATAAGCAATTAATACACATTTCAATATACTGACGTAAGACTTCTTACTAATACTAATGGAAATATGTTTTAAATTTAAAATTGTTTACAAAAAATTGTGATCAATAATAATAACAATTAATAAATGTTTTATGAAAGTGCAGTTAAAAGAATGTAACATTAAATTAACTCTGAAATAGTGAATCGGTTAAAATAACCGTGTTTTAAAAAAAATGGTCGTTGAGCTGGCAAGAAATGGGAGTGAGTATCTGTTATTTATTTCACATAATTTTTAATTTATTAATTAGGCGCTAGTAAGATTGAAAACAATTTCGAAGCAATAGACCTTTTCATAGTTGAAATTTTTATGTGCGCATGCCTCGACTTCCGCCATATTTTTCGGGCACTTTTCATTTTGACAGGTGAAAAGTGATTGATTTTGAAAAAAAGTCAATCAAATAAGGAATATTATTTAATGAAATGATACAAAACCGTAGAGAAATATTTCACTAAGTACTTTTAAAGATAAATTTTTCGACAATCGACGTTTTATGACAGGACTGTGCAACCTTTCAACCGTCACAAATTTTTAAAGGGTCGTTCGAAAACTGCCCATATCTCGGTGGGAACGCGTTTTATCTACTGCGCATGAGTGTGGCGAACAAAGCTTATATCAGATTGCCAATACTTATTTCGCTGTGGCTTCCATTACTAATTTAAATATATGGACAGCAGTATTTCTTTTAAGATTAAAATATTTCACGGCAATTATTTATCGTTAAAATGAACGTGTGAAAATGTTTGTGGTTTAATAAAGATATATTTTGTGGTGAATTATACAATTTAATCACAGATCGTTAAAAAATGTTTTATTTTTTCCCGGTGTTTGTTTTATGTAAGGGTCTTTTTAATATAAGTACATATCTTATATTTTTAACCGACGAAAAACAAAAACGGAGGAGGTTCTCAAGTCGACGCGTATATTTTTTTTTGTTTTTTTTGTTTTTTTTTTATTTATGTATGACCACACAGAACTTTTTACAGAGTAGTCCAATTTTGATAATTCTTTTTTTATTGGAAAGGGTATACCCCGAAGTTGGTCCCATATAAATTTGGAAAAAAAATCCTACCCTAAGGATGGGAAAATAGGGGTGATTTTTTGGTCACTCACAGATTTTCATGCTGAGTTGTGTATTACAATTGTAAATTATATAGCCACAAAAAATTATAAAATAAAAACTTTTTAACAAAAAAATTAAACCGCCGAAAAACTGAAAAGCAAAAAATAATAAATCTTTTTATTTAACTAAGTTCTATTTAAGTAGTTGAACGTATGTGACAGTCTAGTATATCTAAGTAATTTTGAGTCGGCATCAAACAATCAATGAACAAAGATCACTAAAAGAAATAACCACATCAAATTAACAATGATACGTGAAATCTCCAGCGACATTCCAAACATGCGCTCTACACACGACCACTCGTAAAGACTTGTGCCCTCAGTGTGTGCCCGTTCGGGTTGCTCTGTCGCTGACATTAACTTCGTGAATGCTCAGAGATTTCCGGCGAAGGATTGTTGCCGCCGACTCAAAATTACTTAGATATACTAGACTGTCACATACGTTCAACTACTTAAATAGAACTTAGTTAAATAAAAAGATTTATTATTTTTTGATTTTCAGTTTTTCGGCGGTTTAATTTTTTTGTTAAAAAGTTTTTTTATGTAACCGACAACATCTATTCGCAAAATTCGAATTCTGACGTTATTGCAATAATAATAACAATGAATCACGAACAATGTTTGACGAACAGGAATACTGATGATTGTGTCGTGTTATTATTTTTGTTTGTTAGACAATCGTTCGAGCATGGGGCGTAGGTTCATCCTCACGCTACTGAGTGGAATGATCATGGGCTTCAGTTTCACATACCTTGCACTCAACGCATCGTCCTCCTATCAGTCATATCAAGAGGACACGCGCTTCCCGTTCAGACTGTCGATTCAAAACGCGCATCACCACGACGCACTCGAAAACGAAGAAGGACCCGAACGCGAAGTCGGCTCGCACCAGGATGCCGGAGAAGAGTTCCACAAACATGACGACACATTCGTTGCACAGAAACTTGCTAAAGAAGTCCGGGTGCTGTGTTGGATCATGACAGGACCAAAGAATCATCAGAAGAAAGCCAAACACGTAAAAGCGACTTGGGGCAAAAGATGCAATGTGCTGCTTTTTATGAGCTCGGAGATTGGTACATACGGTTTCTTTTAAGCTTTTATCTTTTTCGGTGTTTTGAAATTATTTAGTGTTTTTTTTGATGTGATAACGTCTTATAAATTGATGAATCACCAATCTTATAAATTAATGAAACACAGGCTGCATGCACGAAAAAGTGTAACGTTCCTAACGTTCCGCCTGACCCTGTGCGTGCTTTTCTCGAAAACGGCCCTAACGATTTGGATGAAATTTACTGAAAAGGGATTTTGGGGGGCAAAAAATCGTTTTAGCTAGGTCTCATCTCTCGAAAAAATCGTTTTCATACAAATTTTATCATTATAAAAATCAATTTTTTGACGTATGAAAATACTTAAATATTGTAAGTAGGTTTTGGAATTTTATATAAACAATGAAACAATTGTTTTCAAAATATTATGACAGTTAATCTTTGAGACTTAAAATAAATACGAAAGAAAGAAAGTTAAAAAAACAATTATATTATAAGTGGTGAGTAATTTTAATAAATAAAATTAACCTAAATTTGAAGCGAAAGATGCAATATCATAGATTCGAATTATTATAATTATTATATAAATTTAGGTTATGTATTACGGAATACGTTATCACGTAAAACTTATCGTCCGTAAACCGACTTTACAGACAACCAATTTTTTTTTTTGCAGATAAGTCGTTACCTACTGTAGCTTTACCGGTAAACGATGGTAGAGATTACTTATGGGCTAAAACCAAAGAGGCATTTAAATACGTTTATGAAAATTATTTGGATCAAGCTGACTGGTTCATGAAAGCAGACGATGACACGTATGTTTTTATTTTTGCATTTTTAGTATTCGGAACCCAAAGGAATGGTGAGACCTCTGGTGAGAAATGCGCCGAACTGTCGTAAGGGGGTTTTTTGACAGGTAAACATTGATTTAGAAAAGCATGATGGAGGCTAGGTTAGCCTCCATCTTGTTTTTCTAAATCAATGGGCGTGTTTGGCCGAAGTAAGTACTTACTAAACTTAGTAAGCCAGTTAGCATAAAAAATTTAAATCTTACAAGCTGACTATAGCGCTTTTCGGCCAGGACAGACTTACTGGCTTGGCATAACTCAAAACACCGGTTTACGTTATATCCCGTACATAACCTCATAGATTGAATATAATTGACAGTACTAAATTTATCATTATAATTTTATTCATGTAAATAAATTACAAATGGATAAATGAGAGGTCTGTTTTGTTTACATCAACAATAAGCAAAATGGCGTCTTATATTAAGCCATGCGTTAGCACTTATTTTGTGTTCCGGCCGAAAATTTTGTAAGTATAGTGAGTGACTTACTAAATTTAGTAAGTACTTACTTCGGCCAAACACGCCCAATGTTTACCTTATGTCTCCATAGTTTACCTGTCAAAAACCCCAAACAAATTAGAAAAGTATGGTTTCAGAGGAGAGAGTCATTCATGGATTGCGTCATATTTAAGTGATAGGTCACAGAGAGTATATGTATGTGATCATTATTCTGATCCTAAAGCAGTATACACGGGTGTGCCCCAAGGATCGGTATTGGGACCAGTTTTATTTCTGCTTTACATAAATGATATTCCAAATTGCATTAAATCAGCTACTGAAGTAATAATCTATGCTGACGATACTACTATCTTACTTACAGCCCCCACTGTGGAAAAACTTCACCAAAATGCATCTTTCGCTTTAGCAGACATAAAAATGTGGTGCGAAAACAACAAATTAATTTTAAATGAAGGAAAAACCAAATTCATGCGTTTCAAAACTACGCAATCCAGAAATGACTCTGCCGTCGGAATCTCTACAAACGGTCACCTAATAAAAAATATCGATGCTACCAAATTTCTAGGAATTACTATCCAGTATGCTTTAAAATGGGATTGTCATTATACAAATATATGCAAAAAACTGTCTCGATATGTGTATGTCATGAGAAAAGCTCAACATTCATTTTCTAATAAAGATATTTTAAAGTCGATTTATTATGGTCATGTCTATCCTCTGTTAAGGTATGGTATTGTTGTATGGGGATATAACGCTTCTTCTATACGGGTTTTTATTAAACAGAAGGCCATTATACGTGCAATGTTCAAAATAAAAAAATATGACTCTTGTAAACAATTTTTTGTCAGAGAAAAAATTATGACAATACCTTGCATCTTTATTTTCCATGCGTTAATTTATGCACACCATAACAAATCCAATTATTCTTTAGCAGAGGATGGTCATGATCATGATACTCGTCTTAAAAATTACATAAAATTACCTATGGCAAGTATTGATATTTTCAAATTTTGCCCACTGAATTTCGCAGCAGCTCTTTATAATAAACTACCTGTGAGTTTTAAAATTAATGAATTAAAGGTTTTCAAGAAAAAGTTAAAGAATTTTTTACTGGAAAATGCATTTTATAATGTAAATGAATTCATAGATTATTTTAAATAATATTTTTGTTTTCCAAAATTTTTTTGACGTGTCACATAGATCATTTGTATCTCTACTGACAATAAATGCTATCTTATCTATCTTATCTTATCTTAGGACAGTTCGGCGAATTTCTCAGCAGAGGGCTCACCATTCCTTTGGGTTCCAAATCAGAGAACGATATATATTCATAGCTGTTTCACAATTTGTTAATTTTGACGATTAACTTTTTAGGTACGTTGTAGTTGAGAATCTTCGATACATGTTAAAAAATTATAAACCGTCTGAACCGATCTATTTTGGTTGTCGTTTTAAACCGTTCGTAAAGCAAGGTTATATGAGCGGCGGGGCAGGTTATGTTCTTAGCCGTGAAGCATTGAAGAGGTTCGTTGAAAAGGCTTTGCCCGATCCAAAACTGTGTAAAGAAGGTCATCGCGGCAGTGAGGATGTCGAAATGGGTGAGTCGCGTTTAATGTTTAATAAAATCTGTACTTGGTATGCGAAACTAGTTCATAAAATTTTGCAAAGTATAATAAACCTAATAAAAACATTTTTCAGGCAAGTGCATGGAAAATGTTGAAGTTAAAGCAGGGGATTCCAGGGATTCGCACGGTCGCGGCAGGTTCTTCCCGTTTGTGCCGGAGCACCATCTTATACCAATACACGCCAATAAAGATTTTTGGTATTATAGCTACATCTATTACGAATCAAAAGAGGTACTTTTTCTACACTTTGCATTAAGGGCGTATTTAGATTATTTTCATATAGGCTGTGTGCATGAAGCCTACTAGCGCCGCTAGTGGTTAATAGAGAATTATTGAACTCACTTTTTATGGAAATCGCAACATGTTTCTAAGGTGATAAGCCAAAAATTTATTTAGCCATGATGTGTCAAAAAAAATGTAATAAGGAAAACTGATGTTAATTTGTTTACACTGACAGCGGAACGTCAAATTAGGGCGCCAGTGGTCTTTATTTTACTTAAATCGCTATTAGCGCAACAGCCCGGAACAAGCTTTTCCAGATCGTTTAGTTTTCCTATGTTTTCTTTGTTATTAAAGATCTTCATAAAATTATAACTATTTTCACTTTTAATAAACATTGCTCACTGACATACGGAAAATTTGAGCTTGAAGCTTCCCCTAGTGCTCACCACAAACGCTCGCATCGAAAAATTTGTAACTCCGCCTCACTGCAAATTAAATATTCAGGGGAAAAAATTGTTTCTGTACTGTCAAAAATAACTTTCTAGCATAGATAAACGTATTATACTTAGGAAGATAAGTATCCTAGTTAACCAAAATGAGACCACTTATGATGCTCGCCGCTAGGTGGCCACCTATTGACGAGCATCATAAGCTAAATTTTTTTAATCTGCGAGTGTAGAATATGTAGAGTTTCCATAGTGAATTGTGCTGATAATGGTTCGGCCGTCTGGTGACTAGCATCATAACTACATATGTTTTCCGTAGTGAATTGTGCAGGCAATTTAGTCCTCTAGTGACCAGCATCATAACTACATTTGTTCTTCAAAGATCCTCTTCCGTCATTCAACTGTATTGTACAATATCCCGCGGTGACATTAAGTAAATGAATAACTTTAATTAAAATTTTATTTTTAAACAAAGTTCTGATGTTGAGTCAAAAAAATCCGAACAAAAATATAAATTCAAGAAATAAGATTATGTATTTCATTTTGAATTATTTTTATTATCTTAATTAATTAGATGCTTATACCGACACTGTACTTCTCCCATAATAAAATAATTGACATGATCTTCGATGCTACAAAATAATATGTCATTCACAATTGTAGAGTAGAATACATAACCAAAGTGGACGAAAAATGCACCCTGTATTACATGTTATAAATTTGTTAAAATCCGTAGGTGAAAAAATATATGATTAATTATTTAACGGCCTGACAGTTGAATTTTTTTTTTAAGATTTTTCAGAGATGATATTTTTTTTGGTATCTATAGTCCAGAAATATAATAAAGAGAATGTTCGACTATTTTTTTTTAAATTCGTATTCATGGTTTTAAAATATAAACAGCCTTATGTATGATTTGAAAAAATTCTGTCGGTACGTTCATAAATTGTGTCAAAAAATTAATTCTTATTTCATTTCCGAGAATTTTTCAATAATGATTACCTTTAATATGTCTTAATATTAAAATGAATTCGTATCCATGATTTTGATTAAACTGTGAAACAGACTAAAAAAAACGTTACCACGACTATTCAAAATCAAATTTGAAAATTCAAAAATTTTGAATTATATTTGGTTTTTTACATTTATTTAGAAATTTAAGTGCCGTTGTTTACGTGGCGTTTCTATGGTTTGAAACAAACTGGGAACTGTCGTCACGGAAAACTGTAAATTATCATTTATCACATAACGTCAAAAAAAAATAAAATTGATGGTTTTTAACAATTTATAAACCATTGAGCGAGTAATTGGGATCAATTTTTCTGACAATTTTATTATATAAATAATAATAAATTATAATTATAATAAATAATAATAATAATAAATTATAATAAATTATCGACCAATTTTTCAGACAATTACCTATATTGACAAAAATATATAATTATAATTCAATAAATTTATTGAATTATAATTATATATTTTTGTCAATATAATTGTCTGAAAAATTGGTCGATAATTTATTTATTGAAGAGTACTAATCAGACGTTAATCAAAGATTCAAATATCAAAATGTTTATTACTAGCCATTATACACGTCACTGCACACGTTAGTAGAAATTTTATTTTATTTCTATTGACAAAATATGTCAGTACCTATTTGTAAAGTTGAAATGATCCTTGATGAATAATAAATTGTTGATTAAAATGTGAAACAGACTAAAAAAACGTTACCACGACTATTCAAAATAAAATTTGAAAATTCAAAAAATTTGAATTACATTTGGTTTTTTTATTTATTTTAGAAATTTATTTGTGCCGTTGTTTACGCGGCGTTTCTATGATTTGAAACAAACGGAACTGTCGTCACGGAAAACTAAAATTATCACATACCTACGTCAAAAATAAAAAAAAACATTGATGGTTTTTAACAATTTATAAACCATTGAGCGCGTAATTAGGATCAGTATAGAGGTAGCTTTAAGATTATCTGAACTTTTAGTTTAACCATAATGTAGGTGGAAGCACAAAACAACATTCAGTTTGTGGGCCAGGGGTATGAAACGTAAGAGGTTTACTATATAAAAGTGGTCTCATTTTGGTTAACTAGGTTACGAATCTTCCTAAGTATAATACGTTTATCTATGTTTCTAGTGTTTTTTATGAACTGAACTATTTGACATAACTCGATTTCAATTCAAATAAGATAGTTCATTGAAATGCCGAGCAGATGGCGCATGGTCGAAGTAAAATTTGATGGTTTCCAATTCCAACACCAGATGTCAGTCACTCAGCTTTTAATTGCGAATGTGATATAAGGTTCGTTCCAAGCAGCCGTGAACGGTAATAAAACCGTACACAGTCTTGTCACTGCGCAAGACTAATTTGCGCACTAGCTCAAAAATCGATACTGCGCAAGACAGTCTTGCGCAGTAACAAGACTCTGTACTGTTTTATTACCGTTCGCGGCTGCTTGGAACGAACTTATAGTAATTAAAAAATATCCTATGTTGCGTTTCAACTCAAACGAAATTGATCGATGCTAACACAATGCTACATTTCTAGTCTACTTCGATCTATAATTATCGGATTCCGATCATCGTTTGTTTCAGGGTATGGACTGTTGTTCAGACAACGCGGTCTCGTTCCACTATGTGTCACCCAATCAAATGTATGTCCTTGAATATCTGATCTACCATCTAAGGCCGTATGGAATTACGTACCGTGTAGAAGAAGAAAGTACCGCTAACAATAAGACTGTTACAAGTGAATTGATATCAATTCAGCAGCAGCAGCAAGTCAAGACCGATCTCATCACCTAACAAAGGTAATTCGTTTGAAACGAAACGGTAAACAGAAAAAAATCAATTCATATTAGTACCGACGAGCTAAATAGCGGTTTTTCAATAGCACTTGTATCGGCGACTACTGTTTTGTGGTGGCGGAGATTTTTTAAAAGCGTTATTGCGATCGCAGTTTAGCTCGCAAACGTTCTCGATCACGAATAGCAAATGCGCAATCACTGCTTTTTTTTAAGTTGTTCATTCACTGCAAAATATCGCGTACCAGGGACGCAGAGAGTGCAATCAGGAATACAGGAAATGTTTGAGCGCGAAATCAGAATCGTGCCTTGGGCGTTGATGAATCTAACTTTGCTCATGGCTATGTGCAAAACAATTGGGTTTTATTAAAACAATATTTTAATCGCACGATGAATATCATATTATGTTCTGCGTATAGGGTCAATTAGCATTTGAACTTGCATAATTTTCATGGAATTCCTCTACCTTGGGATTCCCCTAGGGCCTAGTTACTAAATTAAAAGTTCCAAAAAATTGACTAGTCGATTATTTTTTTTTTACACTAAATGCATAAAAACCGCATTCTTCTGTGATTTCTATAAATTGAAGTTTCCAGCTATTTTGACTGTTGCTAATAGTGATGTGCCGGATATCCGTATCCGCGGATATCCAAGGAAAAAGAAAGATCCGTATCTGTTAGTTTTTGGCGGATTTTTTACCTTATTAATTTTCAATTCATAGATGAAATTTTATATATATAGGTGATTAGGTAATAATGAAAACCTGTTAAATTCCATTCAGATTATTTTTTTAAATCGTATTTGGCACCTTTATATTGCAAACATTTATCGTAGTGAGTACCATACTAACAGTACATAACTCAAAGGTACTAAATCAACTATCTTTATAATGAGATATTGCACATCGATCTTTGGAAAGAGACAATCTGTTATGAGAGTTAACTCTTTAAGAGGTCAATAACTTTTTCCCATAACAGATAGTCTCTTTCCAAAAGTCGATGTGCTATATTTACCGCCGCGTACTCTAAGAAAGTTAAGATCCGTATCCGTATCCGCGGATCTTGAAACCAAAAATCCGTATTCAGATCCGTATCCGCGGATATACTTTTTTAACGATCCGGCACATCACTAGTTGCTAATAACCATTTTTTAATTACCTCATCACTATGACTTAGTGAAATTAAATTTGGCACAAAAGCAGTGATTTTCATTTGCTAACCGGTTTCAATTTTTTTTTATTTTTGTTTATTTTCATAATCGTAAACGTTTGTTCACAAATTTAGGTAGATCCAAACAAGCTTGCCCATTTCAATGCATACTTCAAACGCGTTATCTGTGTAACGGTAGAAGTTAAGTAAAGGCCGCTGCACGCGAGGCTAAAAACGCTGCTAGATTCCTTGGTAGATTTGCCTACTAGTTTTCTAGCGCTGGCTTTCTTGATTGCTGTTATGTGCTCGCTTCACACGAGACGTCTTTTCAAGCTAGTTTTGTGAGTAAATCTGGTGCGCGCGCAGTGACAGTTTAAATATAAACACAAAGCAAAACGTGTCTGTTGTCTGACTTTGAGCAGAATGACGCCATGTTGGTTTGTGGGCGTTTGTTCAAGTCGCCCACGTGACAAGATACTGTTTCCTGATTGGTTCTTGCTCATACCTAGCAAGAAAAATAGCCTCTGTTCTAATTTTAAAACCTATCTTGTGAACTAGCAGGCGAGCCCGCAATGACGTCATTTCCAGCTTCATACCCAGCCTACCGACCAGCAGAACGTCAAGCAGTGTTTCTAGCCTCGTGTGCAGCGGCCTTTATATGAAATTGCGATTGTTTTCAAATAGAACCGGCAGTTAGCGCCACAAGGCGACTTGCACATACTCATATGCTTTCAACTTTTGCTAAGCAAAATATCCGTATTCCTACTGATTCAAACACGATTCTAAAAACACTTTCGCCATACCGATATGTTCTTTACAGGCCAAGCTATAGAGATTTAAAACAGCGGTCTCGTGACATAAAGACTAGTAGCAAACCGATTGTGCGATGATATAAAAGATAATAAGCAGATGAATAGGCATGTGTTTTTCACTCGAGTTTCCGGTCCATTTGTTAGTTATCAACAGTTTATTGCAAAAAAACGCGATTTTTGTCTGTAACTTTGAAACTAATGGAGCAATCAGAATGCCCCAATGAAATGGTTTGTAGAGAATTGAAATATCTACAGAATGAGAGGTCGAATGTCTTAAAATCGCGTTTTTTTTTGCAATAAACTGTTGATAACTAACTAATGGACCAGAAACTCGAGTGAAAAACATATACCTATTCATCTGCTTATTATCTTTTATATCATCGCACAATCGGTTTGCTACTAGTCTTTATGTCATGCAAAAATGCTCTACAGCTTGGCCTATTAATAAATTCGCGACTGTTAACCGTGACAATTTATGTTAAATTTTATCAAAAGAACGCATGTTAACAATGTTTTTTTCTGCTCATCTTTTATATTGCGTGCGGGTTTAATGGATAGGGAAAGAAAAATTGGCATGGTCCGGAGCTGCTTATCGTCATTGTACGGTTAAATTTCTGATTTATTTCGCGGACTGCAGTACGGCGGCCGAGTGTATATTTTTGCTGTATGTACGATTAATATGTTAATACATAACAATGTTTTAGTCAGAACTGTGTTCCTGTGGATAAAAAAATAATAAACTGTAAATATTAAACATTGAAAGGCACATATTAATATTTTTTTTTCACGATCTGAATGTGTTTTGACGTCACAATTATAACAAATATAAATATGATATGACAAACTGTGTTCGATGTATTTCAGTAAAACATATTATGGAGATGTTACGGCTGTCTTAAAGAGGTCAAACTTTTTAGGAGCGTCTGGATCAAACGTTAAGTGGAACGCTTCCCCTTCTCCCCCTTCCACCGGCAGTTGAGAGAATCGTTTCTACTCTCTGTGTCAATGCGTACTTTGAATGTATACATAGTGGTCTGAGTGCCCGTCTGCAAAAATTTTAAAATGTCTGACACCTCGAATATGTTCGACATATTCAAAGTATCAGACATTTTAAATGGTTCATATTATTTGTCAGAGAACATTATTTTAGCGTTTTGGTTGAAGTTTTTAAGCTATCCAATTAAAAAAACAAACAGTATCTATACATTTTTACATGTCGTCAAAACGACATCTTTCGGAAAATTTAGAGGGAAAACGCCCCAAAATCAAGAAAAGTCATAGAGGAAATAGGTGTCAGGCTAGGCCTAATGAAGCCATATACATAGTTTGGGGAGAGTATGTGTCAGTAAAATTTTTGCCGACGGGCACTCTGACTATAGCATCTGCTCTAGCCACAGTAACAAATTTCACATAACTATTTTCTAATCAACAAATGCTAGAACCTAAGAAGTTTCACTTCTAACGCGCGGGAGTCTCATGGATACTTTTTTTTAATTATTATTATTATATCAGAATCGCATTTATTAATTTTGGCCTCGTTTTGAAATAATTACTGAGTTATCACGTTTGTTAAGTAAAACAAAAAACAAACACGATCTGAGAAATATGCGGTGAGTGGGTTTAAAACAAATGGTAAACGGCTCAGATTTTTAACGTCCATTATAATTATTTTGGATACGAAACAGGATGTAAAAAATATTGGATTATCCATAGTTTCGGAGCTCCGTAACATCTCTAACGTGAATATTTAAGTCGTCTATGATTATGAATAAACATTTGTATGACGTTTTCAACAATTCAAAGATTATAACCCTGAAACTGCAAATCAATAAAGATACAGTAGAACGCCGATTATCCGAATTAATTGAGACCGGGGTCGATTCGGATAATCGGACATGTAGTGTCTTGCCTCTAGCTTTCAACCATAACAGTTGAAATATAATATCTGGACTCTAGCAAGTTCCAACTTCGACGTGTGCTGATACCATTGTAGCGTCTACGGCAATTGTCACTCGCATTTTTGTATTCTTGCGTCCCCACAAAACTTGTTTTTATTGAAAAATTACTTGGTTTTAATTTTTTATATTACGCTTAGGACCGATTCGGATAATAATTGGCGTTTCGGTTAATCAGCGTTCGGATAATCGGCGTTCTACTGTAGTTGCTAAAATAGCGACATTAAGAGCAGTGACTGAAATTTTTGTACATTTCAAGATTATTTTTTTTTTTAATTGCTATAATTTTGTTTTTAATGAAATGAATGGAAGGGATTACTAAAATCCAAGTATTGTCTTCCCTTTAATTAAAAAACAATATCAACAAAGATGTACGTCATTTGTTAAAACAAATGGTTTTGCATGTGCCATGTTTCCGTGTATTTTGTATAAGAAATTAAAATGTGTATTATATGTTAACCATATTTTCAATGTTTTAAATAAATAACATTGTTCTATTCGGCATTAACAGTGTATATTGACACTGCCACCTGTACGTTGCAGGTGTTCAATTGTGAGCACAGAACTCATTTCATATTTGACAACTACTTATGCCGGGTTGCAGAAAATATTGTCAGAAAATTTGATTTGACAACGATCTTAAATTATGACCACACATATTTTTAGAATTCGATTCTGCTCGATTGATTGTTACGAAATTTTAAACTGTGTATACAATAGTTCATTTCCTCTTTGACACAACAATTTTCTTCGCATTTTGACGAAAGTTTAGCTTGAAAAGCCAATTTTTTCATTGTGGATTAATCATTGTGTGAGTACAATCTAATGTTCAAATAAATAAAATTGTCAACCAATCTTTCTCAGACCATATATTGACAAAAAATAAAAACACAAATCAATATAACACAAGATGACGTTTCGATCCGGATTTGGATCTTCTTCAGAAATATCTAAAAAATATTTTTTAGATATTTCTGAAGAAGATCCAAATCCGGATCGAAACGTCATCTTGTGTTATATTGATTTGTATTTTTATTTTTTGTTAATATATGGTTTGAGAAAAATTGGTCGACAATTTTATTTATTTGAAGAGTTCTATTCAGACGTTAATCAAAGATTTAAATTTTCAATCTAATGTTCTACATGACAGGGAGTTCACGGCATGACTGCTCTTACATATTTAAAAATTTCAATTATGTGGTTATACAATCTAAGGCAGTGATGTCAAACACGCGGTTAGTCGAGACGTTAAAAAAACATCGAGTCTAATAACATAATCATTCCAACAATCGTATTTTATTAATATTTTTAAACATTCAAACCATGCGGCCCTCAACTTAGTCCAAAATAGATAATGTGGCCCGCAATATTATATGAGTTTGACATGCCTGGTCATTGTCAAATCAATTTTTTTTACGGTGCTCCCTGCAACCCAGCGTCAATCCGATATTTGTAAAATTCATGTGTTATACGTCAAAAGTGCTATCATTATTCAATTACTGAAATATCAATAATGTTTTTTTTATATACTATATTATGTCATATAGTGGCGTAACTATACCGTTTGAGGCCCGTGGAAATTAAAAAAAAAGTTGTATAATAAATGTTAGGATTCTCCTGTGCTCATGGCCCTCTCAGACCGGGGGCCCGTAGCATTTTGCTCGCCTTGCCACCCTATTTTTGTTACGCCACTGATGTCATGATTCAAACTACAAGTTACAACTATTTTTCTACAAGTGAAATTGCACTGTAATAGATAACAGTCGTATCGGTACCGAGGGAAAAAGTATTTTGTTTATTGTCGAGTCGAAAGTGCATAAAAAATATATTAGTACAACCAAGAAAGATTATTGTGATTTTTATGTTTTTTTAATTTAAAAAATAATGTGCTCATATTGGATCTGTAAAGATTGATAAAAACTAACACTGTACATTATTACTTTTAATCCATCGTTAAATAAGACACTGCGGTAAAAAAACCGATTTAAATGCTTTTGTATATTTTTTGTTTGATAGAGTTTCAAATCTGTATTTTCTTTCATATAAGGCCATGCGATACTGAGAAAATATTGATATCGGTGTAGAATCGATTCTTCCAATTGTTATCAATAGATAACTATAGGAAGTAGAGGGGAAAAATTACATTATAAAGTCTTTTATTCAACACGCGTGAGTAATATATAATTTCGGGGCCTTGCTAAATTCGGGAGAAATAATAAATTACTTCATGTTGACGCGTAGAGTGCTAATAATGAGCCGAAACTGTACGATAATGTATTACTGCATAGCTTCTGGACCAATAGGAACGCGGTAGCGAGCCGAAACTACGGTAATGAATTATTACTGCATAGTTTCTGGACCAATAGGAACGCGGTAGCGATTTGTATATATGAAAACAGCATCGCAATTCAGCGAAAGTCAGGGCCATCTTGTGTGCATCGAGGGCGGTGGGTACGTCAATCAATGAAGTGATTTATTATTTTCCCCTCTTTTATCAGGGCCCCGATTACATATTACTCGTGCTAGTTGAATAAAGTATTATGTGCGACCATCGATCGAAGGAGAATATTCCACTCGCGTGTTACCGCACTCGCTACGCTCGTGCGGTAACACGCGAGTGGAATATTCTCCTTCGATCGATGGTCGCACAATATACTATTATTAACATTTATGTATACGGCACATGCTGTAGAAAATTATTTGATATATTGATATTAATGAAACGAAAACATTCTCGAATTACAGCTCGAATTAACAAAAGGTTAAAGTTCGTGTTCCAATATTGATATACTGAAACGAATACAGTACCGGAAAATTGGTATCTACCAAAAGTTATGACTCCGGTATCGAATAATTATTGGAATCTCCCTACTTTCATTATAATACGGTATGTGCTCCTTTTTCTTTTTTAATTAGTCGATTATTTTTGGCTGTCAAATTTTAATGCATTTGTAACGACAAAATAATTCTGCAGTTTTTCTTTTGATTGAACTTAAGGAAGTACCCTCGATAAATGAATTAACAAACAGAAAATTACGAAAATTTGCAAATATGTCAAAACCTTTTCAAAAATGACTCAGTTAAATTTTTGTGATTTTTGGTTGACTTTGAAAAAAGATATTGATAATTTTATTTCGCTGCGCTTAATATGGAGTCTTATGGGAATCTGTGATTTTGACGCACTCCATCATTTATTACGTTGGAATTGACAAACAGATTTTGATAAAATTTTCAGGAAATATAAACTAATATCATAGATAAACGTATTATACTTAGGAAGATTCGTAACCTAGTTAACCAAAATGAGACCACTTTTATATAGTAAACCTCTTACGTTTCATACCCCTGGCCCACAAACTGAATGTTGTTTTGTGCTTCCACCTACATTATGGTTAAACTAAAAGTTCAGATAATCTTAAAGCTACCTCTATACTGATCCTAATTACGCGCTCAATGGTTTATAAATTGTTAAAAACCATCAATGTTTTTTTTTATTTTTGACGTAGGTATGTGATAATTTTAGTTTTCCGTGACGACAGTTCCGTTTGTTTCAAATCATAGAAACGCCGCGTAAACAACGGCACAAATAAATTTCTAAAATAAAAAAAAACCAAATTTAATTCAAATTTTTTGAATTTTCAAATTTTATTTTGAATAGTCGTGGTAACGTTTTTTTAGTCTGTTTCACATTTTAATCAAAATCATGGATACGAATTCATTTTAATAATTTAAAACAATTCATTATTCGTCAAAGATCTTTTCAACTTTAAGACATATTAAAGGTAATCTGTAAAAACTTAATCCCGGTGAATTTCGTCTACAATTTTTACAGTTAACGTAACTGCACGAATTACTAACACAAGCCATTATTGAAAAATTCTCGGAAATGAAATAAGAAATAATTTTTTGACACAATTTATGAACGTACCGACAGAATTTTTTCAAATCAAACATAAGGCTGTTTATATTTTAAAACCATGAATACGAATTTAAAAAAAAATAGTCGAACATTCTCTTTATTATATTTCTGGACTATAGATACCAAAAAAATATCATCTCTGAAAAATCTTTAAAAAAAAATTCAACTGTCAGGCCGTTAAATAATTAATCATATATTTTTTCACCTACGGATTTTAACAAATTTATAACATGTAATACAGGGTGCATTTTTCGTCCACTTTGGATTCTACTCTACAATTGTGAATGACATATTATTTTGTAGCATCGAAGATCATGTCAATTATTTTATTATGGGAGAAGTACAGTGTCGGTATAAGCATCTAATTAATTAAGATAATAAAAATAATTTAAAATGAAATACATAATCTTTTTTCTTGAATTTATATTTTTGTTCGGATTTTTTTGACTCAACATCAGAACTTTGTTTAAAAATAAAATTTTAATTAAAGTTATTCATTTACTTATGTCAAAAGAAAAATATTTAAAAGCCCAATAATAATGTCACCGCGAGATATTGTACAATACAGTTGAATGACGGAAGAACAAATGTAATTATGATGCTGGTCACTAGAGGACCAAATTGCCAGCACAATTCACTACGGAAAACATATGTAGTTATGATGCTAGTCACCAGACGGCCGAACCATTATCAGCACAATTCACTATGGAAACTCTACATATTCTACACTCGCAGATTAAAAAAATTTAGCTTATGATGCTCGTCAATAGGTGGCCACCTAGCGGCGAGCATCATAGGTGGTCTCATTTTGGTTAACTAGGATACTTATCTTCCTAAGTATAATACGTTTATCTATGCTAATATTCTATGAACATTTTTCTTTTTCCAAAACGTATAAAGCTTGCTTATGTTAATAGAAATAACTAAAACAAAGCCGAGCTTTTTAGCAATTCATAAACATGGCAACCAATAATATCTTTTTTCGCTCATTTTCATAAATTAATGCGAATTTAACACCGCGTGCTGACTTATGCTGCGTACATAAGCACTTGTAACTATGGCAAGGCATGCGGTGTTGCCAAATTATATAGCACGTTACTCAAGTAGAAGTCTGAAATTCTTTAACTTACTGCGTACCGAGGGTACTTCCTTAAGAAAAAAACAAAAAAAATTTCAAGATTCCCGATAGTTTGTTAGCATAAGTTAAATAATAGTTAAATTATGGACTGAAGATCTCATTTCAAAAGCCAGTATTCTCAAATAATCTTGTTGTTCATAAGATATTTTGATTCTTATTACATTATATGGGACCAGCGTTGCTCAGACGGGCGAGCACAGAGCAATCTTGTGGCAAAATGTAGCATAACATGATGCATTAGCTCTGTTCCAACATCTCTGCGAACGGTAATATTATCGTCACAGTCATGTGGTCGACAGAATGGCGCCACTTGAGTTCCGCTAGAGCCCTATAGTTTTTGTTCACTATAAAAGTAAACCGAAGTGAATTTTGCAAAAATATAAATTGTAAAGCTGATTTTGCAGGAATCGTTTTCACGCTTTCAGACTTGGGTTTACAATTTATAGTGATAATTCTGTACAACGTAGTGTTTATTTTTGTGTACGGAAAGTGTAAATCCAAAATTGTAGTATCGTTATAGGTGTACGGGCCATATTTATAGTTTAAGCTATTTTTAATTTTTATAAACATTAACAGCAACCTGCATACAGTAGCGTAACTATACCAAATTGGCCAATTCGAATTAGTTTAAAAAATTTGGGTTCGAATGAGTAGATCACTTTTTTGAATTGAAACAAAAACATTCCCTTTCTATAACAGAATTTTTGCATAGCATTTCTGTATTTCTATTTAGTAGTAGAAGCAGGAATGTGAAGCACTCAATACCTGTGTTAAATACTGGGTTTTATAATTTGTTTTTGAAACAAAAACGAAATAATGAATTCGTTTAAAATTTGTTTCATTAGTAAACATTGAGACAATTATATTTTTTTAGTAAACCTATTTAAAAAACAAATACTGAACTGTAAAATTTCCTTGTAAGTGATAAATCTGGACATGATATAGATTTGATAATATTTCTTCCAACACTATGAAGTAATCCTAATTTTATTAACAATAACAATGTTATTGCTTCCTATTTTGTCATGAAAGCTTGTTTTCGTAATAATTGCGCTACTGAATCTGCTCAAAGACTGCTCATTAACTAATCCCAATTTCTAGTCTGTATTTTTACAAAGTAATATGTTAATAATTCAAATTAAATTGTTTTTCAGTAAAAAATACAACCCCAAAAATAAATGTTTCACAGTGTCAGTTGCGTTTTCATCTTAAAATGTTGTCGGTGATGACAGGATAAGAATAATAATTAATTGTTGAATGACATTCCATTTTTATTGCATTATTTGCTAAACAACTGACAACGTGAACTGTAATCAATTGTTATGCCGGCACTTCACATGGCTATTTGTATTTGGCATATTTTTACAAAGTGAGGACAGTCTATTTGACAAAGTGTTGGCCTTATTTGCCTATTTGACAAATAAGGCCAATACCAAATACGCGTTACCGTGCGCTTGTCGGTTTTTCGAGGCACATCAAAGGACTCAAATAGGCAAATACGCAAAAAAACCGTCCACACAATGACCATATTCAGCCGTGAACCTGTACGGACGTGCAGTATTTTTGTGTCTGTGCTGTGAGCGAGAACTGGAACAATTACTATTGAAAATGAAATGAAATAGTGCTAAAATTCCTGGAATTTTGAACCTTGCGTTCTGCTGCCAAATGTTTGTTTGTTTGTTATTTGACTGCTATGTGTGGATGGTCGTATTTGCCTCTATTTGCATGTTTGCCTCGAACGTCATATATTTTGCTAAATACAACAAACACTCAATAGCGAACACAAATAGCCATGTGAAGTGCCACCTTTACCAAATTTTGTTTATTTTTTAGTCACCGACAGCTAGTGTTATTTGGGCCTAACGCCAATTCATATAATAACGAAATTGAAAATCCAATTAATACTTTTATCAGTTCTCAGAGATCAGAACCTGGGAACCCGGGGCCAAGCCCACCAAATTTTGTTAATGAGTTTTTATATTGTTTTTAATGGGTTCTGTACATGTAAAGCAAGCATCGACGGATAATGAATTCATTTTATTAGCTCAATTTTTCATGTTTAATCATGAATCGACTGTTGTATTAATTTAGCACACAAGTCGAGCAAATGTGCGCCAACAGAATCGGATATTGTAAAAAAAGATTCTTTAAAATTATTACAACGACAAACGCAAATTTTTGATGGCATATCGTTTTAAAACGTCATTTAATGCGCTGCGTTTTCGCGACTATACAGCTTCGTTCGCACAAATTGTCAATTTTTCTCGGCGCATGCGTCCTTTTTGACGGATTGCACACCGTTTGGAAACTTTGTTCTATAAACTGACAGATGACAAACATAACCAATTAAATAAATTATTTTTTAAAACACTAAATAATCGTGTAAAAAATACAACAAAAATTGCCATTAGAAAACTTCAAAAATCATAAAATTACCAACTAAAAATTCGCTTTTAGTCAGCGGATTATTCTGAAACCAACCCATAACCAACAGTTCGGTCTCTACGAACGCTGGATTTTCTATCACCAGTTTGTTATCTGTCCTGTGCAAACGCAATGCGCATGCGTCGTCAGTTTGCTGACGGTTTCTGACCGCTCTTCGAATGAAGCTAATATTATACTATTTAATTATATAGTAATTCACATCCTATTATATTGCACATTTGTTAATATTGTTTGTGTAATCTGATTGTAATTAGACTTAATTATATATATATATACACTGTACAGATTTATTTTATAAGTAACACTAGTCATAAATTTACATAACTGTATTTAATGCCATTTATATCGTAAGTAAAAAAAATAAACGAATTAAAAATTGTATGTGTTTACTCGTTTTTTATCCATATAAATAAAATACAATCTGATTTTATACGCTTTTGTTTTATTTTTCGTTTATCCGTATACTCGGTGTCAACAGGTGTCCAAGGATAATTGCCGGACTACTTAAAGTGCAAACAGAAAATTTCTTAATAAAAAAATCCGTTTTTTTCACTCATTTTTTAGAAAATTACATAATTTATTGTGTTCTTATAGTAGGTATATTTATGTACATTATGTTGTATTATAAAATTTCTACTTAACCTAAAAATTAAAACATAATATTTATCATACATTATCAAATAAAACTGCGCTATATATCACTGGCAACCTCAATTATCTATAAAGTTACAAATTCTGGCAAGTGTTTTTTTTTTAATGTATGATAAAATCGAAAAATCTTTCTCAATTTTTAAAATGTCCAAATTTCCACATACCTATGTTTACAACCAATTTGATATTTTCCTGGTTATATCTACGGCATTTTCTTTTATAGAATCCATCACGACACACATTAAATTATTGTCTTTTTTACTTGAAGGCGGAGCCCGTTTCAAAATATTTAATATGGTCACCCTATGCGAAGCGTTTGTACTGTATGTATATATGTTACGGCTAATACGAGAAACTAGTTTATTCGCGAATTAACCGGCGTCAAGGATAAATGCCGAATATGTCTTAGTTTCTCGCTTTTTCGCCTATTATCAAGTGCAAGCAGGTTAAAACGCGAATTATCCAAAAGCAACCGTATAAAACGTTTATTGTCATTAGTTTTGATTCCTAAGTAGGTAGGTATTCTTATTTTTATGATAAATCTATTTGTTTTTTATCAGTGTTGTTTTATTTTATTTGGAGAACATTTGTTATTTTGTATTATTTTAATAAAAATTACAGCTCACTACTTATACGCACGTCTATGAATTTGAGGTTAATAGCTTACTTAACATATTATCCGGCTAATTCGTGAAAGAGCCAAGAGCTATCGGATATAACGGATCATATTGTCTAATTCGCGTTTTAACCGAATAATTTGCGAAAATTGTTAAATCATATTTCTTTCTTTGGTAATAACCGGCTGTATTGGTTAATTCGGGTATTAGCCGGTTAATTCGCGAATAAACTAGTTTCTCGTATTAACCGTAACATATATACTAGGTACTAGGTGTATATTTTTGATGAAATTTGGCGTTCAAAATATAATATTGAACGGGAAAAAAGCGCGAGCAGTGTCCAAATCATTGATAATGTGAACTTTATTGCAAACGTCAAATTTGAAAGAGAATCAGCCATGTAATCAGCTGACATCTGTCACTTTTCAATTGAATACTCAATTTTTACACTTGATCTGCTAAAAAATTAGGTATTGCACAGCACATATCATGCTTATTCTTTGATTTTTCAACATTTATGAAAATTAAAAATATTTATGAATATTTGTCTCACAACGCTTCGCATATGATAGTTCGCTGAAATGCTGAGTAGATGTCAATATAAAATTCCAATATTACCAGAATCATTAAGCACAAAAACGAACTTTTCAATATTGTTTTCGTTTTTAATTCGTCATGCAACGTTTGGCTAGCGTACAATAGACTACAAATATACGCATTCACAAAATGTCCCGTTGTAAGTTTACTTGAAAAAATTGACTGCCAAATGCAAAAAGATTTAAAAATATTTCACGCACAAAAATCTGCACTTCCTTATACTGAAAACAAAAACAGAACTTTGGTCATCATAGTCTGTACATTCATAGCACTGGTGAAAAATTGTCGTAACTGGTCATGACCTCTACACAAGGTCAACATATGTTACACAATTATTCTTAGAGCGTTCAAAGAACTACGCAACCAAATGTTTTCACAACGAGCTGTCAGATATACAAAACTTAAAAAAACAAAGTATAAGGATAGAAGATCGGCTACTGGCCAAAGACAAGAGTCAGGCCAAAAAACAATAAATAAAAAAAAAAAATTAAAAATTGGTTGTCTGTAAAGTCGGTTTACGGACGATAGTTTTACGTGATAACGTCATAAAGAAACATTGATGAACTCTCTGACGTCACGCGAGAAGAGAGAGAAATGCGTACAAGCCGACGCTTGGGCCGATCGTGCCTCTATCGCTTATACCGCGCTCTCGCTTGCAGGCTCAGGCTCAGGCGGAACGTGACACTTTTTCGTGCGTGAAGCCAGTGTTTCATCAATTTATAAGACGTTATCACGTCAAAAAAAAAACAAAAAACGCAATTAAAAAAAATGTTTAATTTTGTCTCACAAAAAAAAATAAATTTAATAATATATAGACCCGTGCTCCATTAAACGCAACTGGCAGTCAATGCATCAATAAAAACTTGCAATATTAAAACTACAAATTGATTATACGGAAAACTTTTTATCTAGTCGAAATTATACTTACTAGGAACTAAACATATTTTGTCTCTAGCAAAACATAAAATTCTCAAAGAAGAGATTAAACAAATGTTGTAATAGGTTTTGTTAACCAGTAATTTACTATAGTATTCGGAGAGCTTTTCTATTTTACTTATACATTATAAAAATAGTCATATTACTACGATCACAGAATAATACAGTAAACCCTACATTAAATTAGATAACCACAGAATATATGTGGTATCGCATTCTTATAATAATGTAAGGCTGAGACCGCGTTTTCTAAAGTAAAAATTCTTTGAAATATCCATATTCATCGATCATTTAAAATATATTAAAAACAGCGCATGTTTTGTTTCAATGCGTTTTCGTTAATAAGGATTTACTGTAAATGTGTTACAAACAGATTCTCGACAGTATAGTTTTCGTGTTAATATATTTGACTAATAAAAATACAGTAGGCGCTCGCCAATCCGGCACGCTCAGTAGTCCGGCATTTTGGGACTCAGGTAGCCCGCTCTATAATCCGGCATTTTACACTGCTGAACGCCGGACTACTGAGCGGGTTCGAGTAGTTTCTCTCGCTCGGCAGTCCGGGCCTAACCTTAATAGTGAAGCCACGTGTTTGTTTTGCTTTTTCTTGTTTCGCAGCGTCGCTTTGACAAAATGGCGGACAAAAAACGTAAACACAAATGATGAACATGTGTAATAATGTACCTACATACATATTTGAGTTTTTTTATTTTTATAATAAATTCAACTAACCATATTAAAATAGTCTTTTACTGTGAATCTATGATATGTAGACTTTATTTTACATTGTACATGGGTAAAAAGCTTTTACTTCCTATACATTCGATAATCCGGCAGTTCCGACAATCCGGCATAGAGGGAAAAAATCGGGTGCCGGATTATCGAGCGCCTACTGTATATTTAACGCAGCTATCAGTATCGAAAAAAGCTTTTTTATAGAGGCACTAATCTCAGCTGCATCACCGGACAAAATCAATTCAATTTTTTTTACACGCAATATCCAACTACCTAAATCACAGACTAACGCTTCAGCTTTTATTCAAAACAATAGGAAAAAAAGCTGTCTTACACGCTACGATATTGTCTTGCTTCGTCAATTTCTAAATCGATAGTGTTTTTCTCTAATATCTTAAAAGTTAAAATTGAAAATGCAAGTCTAATATTTCTGGAAACTATTTCTGAGTATTGTCACTCTTGAGTTACATGTCTTCGAATTAAGAAAATATATTTTTCTTCATACCTCGATCGAAAGTGCATACTTTCGGCATCAATTGTAAGGCAGAAAGTCTATTTACTCTTTGGTGGGATTACACGCACCAATGCGGGAAGTACAACCAGTCAACTGTTGTTTAGATGTCGTTTCTATAGCGACACTATTACATTTTAGTTAATAGTCGCGAACAGCTGTCATTCCTGTTTTTTTATATAACCTCAAAGCTTCTTGCTTGGAATTTATCTGTATTTTTATGTAATTAACAAGCAATGAATTAATTAATGTATTTAATAAGCGTGCTTACGACCGAGGTATGAAGAAAAATAGTATACATCACACTGGCCCGAAGTGTGATATCTTGCCCTTCGCGCCAGGGTAAGATATCACACTTTCGGCCCTTGTGGTGTAATAGACTATTTTTTCTCTCTGTAAATCTTGACACATAAACGTGATTATAAGTTGTATTAACCTGCAATGTCGTCGTTTTCTTTATGTTAAAATCAGTCACAACAGCATATAAAAATGCTTTAGTTTGAATATTAAAATTTTCAAACATCGATAGAAAACTGGGATTATCCACAGAAAATATTCTGATTTGTGCTAACAAATATTTGGTTGTAAACATAGCTATTATCGCCGGGAAATGGGACTACCTACGTACTTTAAAACCTTTCGTACCGTCCGGACCCCTAGGTAACCTAATAACACCGTCTAATTCACTCGGCCTTAATATACCAGTCAGTAATTTACTTGCGGAACTGTCACTACAATTTTCTTCTGGACTTTTGGCTTCACCTAAAATTCTTAATCTAGCTTCAGCATACTCTCGTTCGCGCTGTCGTAATGTTTTAAAAGGTTGGCGAGGCCTGGCATCGCCGTTTGCTAATGATTTATCGTTGCTGTTGCCGGTCGATGGGCGTTTTAATATCTTTACCGTCGGTTCCGGCGGCATATATTGCGTTCTATGTGCATCGTCTCCTACTAAAGTTACTTGTGTACCGTTACAACTGTCAAAGGAATCAAATATGTTACCTATATTTGTCGGCTAGAACCAAACCTCACGTCTTAAATATCAATGATTGTTTAATCACTCGATTTCTTACCTTTTCTCCGAGTTTTGGGAAGATTTTGATGGCAGGAATTCATTTAATTTTCTATCGAGCACCTACAAAAAAAGTAAAGGTTATAATACCACACTAGTAATTCAGTGCGTTTTCAGGTAAGATATAGGCTCGCTTGTTGTGTATACAGTGTAGGAAAAAATGATAAATTTTAATCAACTTACTCCGGCGTCTTCCATGTCTTCCCAATTATCCAATTCCGTGCCTTCTGCGCTATCCGTACTTTCTTTGACTGCCGCCATGTTGATTTCGTACTTTCCTTAAACTACCGGTTATTCAGTGCTCTTTTTTTATTGTTTCACCTTACGGATAGGCAACTTCACATACTCTTGTGTACGAATAATTGCGTAACATTAATTGATATATTTATTTGAGAAACGATTGGAATTTTTATTTAATTAATTATTATTATCAGTAAACAAGTTCTTATTCAAGGATGACCAGAATATGAAATTTATGAATACATCTATTTCAAATATACGAAAACATTTTTAAAAGTTTCCATTTAACAAAATGTCTGAACTCAACGATCACGACAAAGCTGTTTTAAACAGTATTTTCAATCCAACACTTCCAATTGGTGAAGCTGTTTACGATGAAAACTTACCAGACAGTTTGCAAGGTTTGAAATGCAAAAATAACAACTAAATTATGTAATTTTCTTGTCTAATAATATTTTCACAGATGACGATAATGACAATTCTGAAAAATCCAATCAGGCGAAATCACTGGAAAACGAAGCAGTAAAACTGGCAGAAAAAGGAGATTTGGATAAATCTTTGGAAAAATTGAACCTGGCAATTCAGCTTACACCAAACAGACCCTCAGGGTTTAATAATCGTGCTCAGCTGTACAGACTTAAAGGAAACGATAAAGGTAAATATTTAAGTGTTTTATTCCATAAACGCTGCATTTATCCACGTAAAATTTTTATTAAAAATACAGCAAAAGTTACTCATTTGATTATGTTTCAGCTGCATTCGAAGATTTAACTACGGCAATAAATTTATCGGGCGGTAAAGGACGGTCGTGTTGTCAAGCGTTGTGTCAAAGGGGGCTGCTTTACCGCAAAGAAAAAAATGATGACAAGGCAAAAGACGACTTCACGAGAGCCGCCCAATTAGGAAGTCAATTTGCAAAAACACAACTCGTCGAAATGAACCCGTACGCTGCTATGTGTAACGCAATGCTCAAAAAAGTCATGTCTGAACTAAAATAAAAACAAAAGATGCGTGCGTACTGCAGTTGTCTTTTTTATATTTTAGACAGCGACTGGTGGTGAACTTTCTCAAAGACTTTTTATTATGAACAAAATATATCCTTATTAAATATTATGAACTTAAAATTGGGTATCGTATTATATTTTGGGGGAAGGGATTAAGATGTACTTTATGTATGATGTGTCAAATAAATAAATATATAAATGTTTTTATATAGAGTATAATAATTCTTTTTGCAACTCCAATACAATCGTTTTCAAACATCTATTTTTTTTTTCGAACGATCTAACATTTATCTGTATATTATTAGTTACACGGATACATTTAAGATAGTTAAAAAAAAGGACAAAAACAAGAATAGCTGATGTCGATCAGAGCTACAGAAAATTCAATATTCCAACAAAAATTCAGATACAAGATACTATTGCGTGAAAGTATCTAAATAGAATATACTATTGTATACTGCCAAGTAAAACATCTACGATAATTATATATAAGTATCTTTTGAATGTATTTTAGATAAAAAGGTATTACTAAATTTCCTCAGCTCTGATGTCAATATAGGAATGTTTAACTCAAAACATAAAAGCATAAAATTGAAGATCCTAAGCATTATTTTTTATAAAGGAAAATAAAAGTTCTTCTAAACATTGCAAATTCAAAACAGCAGTACTAAACTCAACGCTGCAGGATGAGTTAAGATACTGTATCAAACAAGCAATGTGTTAGAAAAAAAGGTCTACCGATCAATTAATTTCTCGTAACAGAATCATAATATAGAAACTACAAAGTAAACTTTTCACTTTATATTTTAATATATATTTTCTTCATATTTCAGTGTCAATTACAAACCAACAACTATTTTCAAACTGCTTTTGATTTTTAAATCCTTATTTACAATAAAATTTATTTTATATTTGCGAAGTCGGTTGCGTTCACAAAAACTAATGTTTCGCGGCAAAAAAAAAGTTGTCGATAGTCACACCTGTATAGAATCGGTTGTAAAGGGTTAAGTAACTTTTATGCACCCCTTAAAAATCAAAAAACGAATTATTTATGAATTACTATTAAAATGTGTTGTGTTTCCGAAGATAGACGGATATAAAAAAACGCAGAACATTGCATAACTGATTTAATAAGAAGTTGCAACGAATTACAGTTTGAAATGATTATTTTGTAGTAATTTTAAACTCATTTAAACCATTCTATGTACAATTTATTTGATTCTGTTTGTAAATAAAAACTATTGATTTTTATTATATAAATTTACAATATGGATGTTTATCTTAATTGTAAAAATCCAATAAAATATATTATGGTGTTTGGAATAAGTATAAAAAAGATTGCAACATTTTAACTAACAGGGTTTTGCTTTGTTTTTTACGTAATAATTAATACAAAGTTGAAAAATAAATTATATAATTTTATTTGTGGATATATTATAAAAAAGTTGAATATATTGTTATAATAAGCATAAATGCATTTTTATTAACCTTGGAAGTAAAAGAAATAAATATAATTTTTCGTAAATAAATAAAATAAACAGCACCATTTGACACGAAATGCATCGTTTTCACAAAAACAGCTTTAATAATTTATCGGACAACAAATGAAACAAAAGTTAATTCTTATTGTTTACAAAAAAACAATTTCTAAAAGAAAAAAATCAAAGAATCAAACTCGCACCACTCTAAATACTAAATATATGTCAAAACATTTTAATGCAAAATGTAAAACAAATTGCCAACAATTAAAATGAAATGCACTTCTGTCAAAATTTCATTCATAGTGCAAAATACTATTATCACTGCATCTGAAATTGATAATAACACAATTTTCAAGTTTTCATTTTATAATGTGAGCCAAAACACAACGCTGAATGAAAAAGAGTTCCCATCATTCAAATAATGTTCTCATTTAGTTTATAAACAGTGAACCATCCTGTATCAAAACTGAAGAATTTGTTTGTCTTACATAGGGTTGCAACGCCGATATTATCGATAATATCGAAGCGAAAATATCGATATTTTGATCGATATATTTACATTTCCGATAGATGATGATAGAAGATGTGAGTGTGCGACTGGAGCGTGTCGTTACTTTTTTTTTTTTGTTCAAATAATTCACAAAATATCGATATATCAATATTGAAAGGGTCGATTTATCGATTATCGATATTCGTCTGATATATATTTATCTATATTAAAATCATTTTGCATCCCTAGTCTTATTTGCATTAAATTAAAATCAGTTTTTCACTCAGCATTTAACAAACAATAACATGGCTAGACTTACGTGAAATCAAAATATTATAATTACCTAATGTGAACATAACTAACCTGTTAGGAGACAGAATCTATATCGTCCTGGTCAACGATTTCAAAGTCTCGGCCGGTTGACGACCGTTGACTCGATTCGCTTTCACTTTCCGACGCGCGCTGACTGTCGACTTCTGTTCGGACCGTTTCGGTGTTCCCGACGTCATCGGTTACGCCAGGTCTAAATCAAAACGAAATTTGTTACGTTTCATGAAATTTAATTTTTAGCCTTCAATTTGTGACCTTTGGATAGATATTTAGAGGTACAATAAACAATAAGAGAAGTATATTCAAATGCAGATAATAGGGTTATTGACAGTGATTAAAATTATATATAAAACTGTGTTATAATGAAAGTTTATGGTCTAAAATATCGTTTAGAATTATTATTTTTATTAAATAAGTGCGTTAAATATGTTAAAATAAATAAATAAAATCACGATTTTTAACCTATGTGTCACGTGATTTCAAACACCAATCACAGCGCGTGACGTCATTAATCAGTCAACATGGCCGGTAGCTGTGTGCCACTGACTGCCATGTGTATTCGTTATCTCTGTTCAGTGTATGTTCTCTGGTGTATTCATTGTACTCTGTCAATCATATTAAATGCAACACTTTGTTGGTTATAATGCTATATGTCACGTTGTACCCGCTTGCTTAGTGTTTACTGATTGCCTACTGTGACGTAGGCAATCAGTAAACATGGCTGTCAAGGTCAATTGACGTTTTGGCGCAGAATTTAAAGTCAAAATAAAAAACAATTAATAATGAGTCAAATCTGTTATATTTATGAGAAAAAATATTTTTTACGGGTACATATACCTTTATTCTTTAATTTTAAATACTTTTTGAAATTTTGTCAATAACCCTATTGTAAGTGCAGGCCAACTGGACCATTTCAACTCAAAAATAGCGACAATAGACATAATATTACCTATCTACACTAATATTATAATAAGAGAGTGTAAATTTTGAGTTTGTGTATATGCGGAAGGTAATCTCCAATATTTAGAATAGATCTTCAGGATGGATATAAGCGGTACATTATCGCGTTAAAATAAAATCGCTTTTCGTGGTGATCAATTTTGCAACGTAAGTCGACGAAAAAACGGTAGCAATCTACAAATTCGTACGAAGCCGCACAGGACCACTAGTAACAAAAAAAATAAAATTTCTGTTATGGGGTAACGACTAGTAATCAATATTTATATTGATATTTACTTTTCGTTTCCATAGTTACTTATGGCTCCGGATGTAAAAATTAACCAAATACTTGCCAATTAACTAATTTCTTTTAGTAAAGTTTGGCCGCAGAGTACTGCCAGTATCGACTTTCATTGTCAAACAGGTATGGGCTATGTGCAGGGAGACATAGTTACAAATTTTTCGATGCGAGCGTTTGTGGTGAGCACTAGGGGAAACTTCAATCTCCAATTTTCCGTATGTCAGTGAGCAATGTTCATTAAAAGTGAAAATATTTATAATTTTAGGAAATTTTTTAATTACAAAGAAAACATAGGACAGCTAATCAATCTGGAACTGTTTGTTGTGTTCCGGGCGCTGATGGCGATTTAAGTAAAATAAAGACCATTGGCGCCCTAATTTGACGTTCCGCTGTCAGTTTAAACAAATTAACATCAGTTTTCCTTATTAAATTTTTTTTAACACATCATGGCCAACTTAAGTTTTTGACTTATCACCATAGAAACATGTCGCTATTTCCACAAAAAGTGAGATCAATAATTCGCTATTACCCACTAGCGGCGCTAGTAGGTTTCATGCACACAGCCTATACAAGATTCATAATTTTACGAGTTTTGAAATGACTACTCAAAATCTATTTCAGGCTCTTGGTCTACTAACCAATCTCTGCCAAGAATAAAATGTC
The DNA here is from genome assembly GCA_963575645.1 of Xanthostigma xanthostigma. Classification (NCBI taxonomy): domain Eukaryota; kingdom Metazoa; phylum Arthropoda; class Insecta; order Raphidioptera; family Raphidiidae; genus Xanthostigma; species Xanthostigma xanthostigma. The sequence continues at coordinate 8,454,196 of OY754469.1, read as the reverse complement.
AAAAATTCCTTCATCGACGACAGAGCCTCACTAAAGTAAAATTCAAAATTCACAGAAAAACATTTCGACTAATATAATATTTTCATTTCGCTTTATTCCGAGATAATATTCCAACAACAAATTGATATCATGTAAAAATGTATTATACAGCGTTGAAAACACAAAAGAAAATGAAATTAACAATTATTAGCCATGCATATTTTAAGAAACGTCTGCAACTTGCCTGTCTTCATCCACAGTCCTCTTACTCTTCTCCGGAGTCGATGGGGGCGTTTTCTTGCAACTACTCTCGTCATCTTCGGCATCGGAATCTTTAGCTTTCTTCTTCTTCTTCTTTTTCGCGTCCTTTTTATCGTCTTCATTGCCATTTTTGTATTCGTACTGAAACAAAAAATATAATCAAATAAAGACAAATCGCTAAAGATTTCTAGCAATAGAACACAGAAATTATGGTGCTCGTGGTACGGTAATGTGATCAATTAAAGCTTTAAAATAAACCCTGTTCCCACCTCTCTGCGAACGGTAATATTATCGTCAGTCATGCGCAGTAGCTAAAACTAAACTGTTTTGTATCGGCTTTGTGCGCATGCGTCGACTTTTTAAAGGACAGTTCTAGAACCGTTCTTATCTTGGTTGGAACATGACGATATTACGGTTCGAAGAGAGGTTGGAACAGAGTTATAATTTTAAACCATAAAAAAAAAATAAAAAATCCATCTAAATAACTCCTACAGGAGTCGTGAGTCGAAAAAAAAAATGATGAAGAACTTACGTGATACAATGGCCAGAATGAAGCAAAGAATCCGACGTCCTCGGTGAGATTCGGTAATAGCCACAAATGGTGCTTTCCGAACGTCAACATCCATATAATGCAGAATATGATAACTCGGAGTATCGCCAAACCAATTATAAACACCAGGAAGCCGGCAGCAGCTATACTTAAGTAGTAAACGCCCTTTCTGACGGACGGTGGCCAAAGCGGGAAGAGGCAAATGCCAATTGCACCTAAGACCAGTAAGGTGCCGAAAAACCAATAGTAAACCGGAATGGGGTCATAGATCCAAACGTAAGCGTCCATACCGTCTTCGAAGATTTGGTCCATGTGCATTTCTAGCCGGATCTTACGTTTTCGTTTCTCTTTTTCCTTCTCGGCCTGCAAAGTAAAACAAACAATTGAATGACAACTGTTCAGTAAAATTATTTGACACATATTCATATTCTTTTAACGTTATTCGATGTATGGGCTGTGTGAAGGAGGGCGGAGTTACAAATTATTCGATGCGAGCGTTTGTGGTGAGCACTAGGGGAAACTTCAAGCTCAAATTTTCCGTATGTCAGCGAGCAGTGTTCATTAAAAGTGAAAAAAGTTATAATTTTATGAAGTTTTTTAATTACAAAGAAAACATAGGAAAACTAAGCGATGAAATGCTTGTTGTGTTCCGGACTGTTGCACTGATGACGATTTAAGTTCAATCAAGACCATTGGCGCCCTAATTTAACGTTCCGCTGTCAGTGTAAACAAATTAACATCAATTTTTCTTATTACATTTTTTTTTGACACATCATGACCAACTAAAGTTTTTGACTTATCACTTTGGAAACATGTCGCAATTTCCATAAAAAGTGAGTTCAATAATTCTCTATTACCCACTAGCGGCGCTAGTAGGCTTCGTGCACACAGCCTATAGAGCAGTTTCTAAACGAAACATTGAAATTTTAGGAAATTATTTTATGATATCTCACGCATTCAATTATTTTTGCCATTCCAACTCACAAGCGGGGAATGGTACTAGTTTAGGTCAAAAAAATTTTACAATATTATTCCGTTTGAGGTACCTCGAATCCAAAAAACATATTTTTGGAAAAACTCTATGCATCTGTTAGTCTGTGAACATTAAACGGATGAGCGGATTGAAACCAAATTTTGGGAGGATGTTGTTTTTGGGAAAAATCGGCGCATGCGCAGAGGAGATATATGCTATAACAGTGTTTTTATATAATAACGGTATAATTTTCATAACGGCTTATTATTCTATTTATTTTATCATGAATGTTTTGTTAAAAAAATTTTCTAAACTTTAGTTTCGAAAATATTTTGAAAATTAAAAAAATCAGCCGCTCTTTTGTTTTATGGATCTGTCAGAAATAGACTAGTTACGCATGCTTTGATTAATTTCTACACGATGCGGAACATATTATGTAGGTAACCATGGCAACGAATAGCAAATATCATATTGAATACTAGCCATTGCCCGCGTCACCTCACGCGATATCAGAAATTTTATTTTCTTTATTATAATCAAATGTCAACATTTTTGAAGTTGGAATGGTCCCGTCGTCCAATTGGCTGGAAATATTTTTTTTTAATTTTGCACGTCTGGTTTTCAAATAATGAATTATTAAAAATGTGATTTTTTTCACAATGATAAATGAGAATGCTCATCGGAAATAATTTTAAATCAAACTGGCTCCAGACAAAATGTTCAAAAACTGACTCTTCTAAATAACGTAAAAAATATAATGAACAAAGGTTCACAAAAATAAATGAAAAGCGAGAAACTTACATTTGTTTTTCCTTCAGCGACGCTGTTCTCAGCATCGGTTCCGCGAGATTCTTCCTTTTTCTTTTCGTCAGCGCTAGTTCCTGCGTCATCTTTCTTCTTGTCATTCTTCCGGCGAGCTCGCAATTCCTGTTCGGTAACGGGAACTTTTTTTGCTCGATGAAAGAACTTATGGCGCAGCATCGAGTCTAAGAAGTCGATGACTTTAATTCGATTGGGAAACAACGGAACGTCGGTTTCTTTTTTTGTCTTTGCCCAAGGAGATTCCATTAAAGCATCTACTGCTTTAAACGCTATAACAAAAAAAAAAAAAAAAAATGAATAGCGTCGTGTTTTAAAATTACTACTGCCCTGTTTCCATTTTGTAGTAAACAAAAGAAAAATATATAACACCTGTAAAGTATTCCACATTGTGGTTAAGAAATTTAGTTTTCTTTGTAGGAACATTTTTACGCAACCATTTGGCAACAGCGTATTCATCGCTAGATGGCTTCTCGACATCTTTGCTGCCCGGAGGAACATATTCCTGCAGAAAAATGAAATATATTTATAAAAAGTGTACAATATATTACAGATAATCCATTCATACTTTGACATTATTATTAATCAAGATTTTCAAGTCTTTTATTTGTTGTTCCAGGTTATCCTATGATCGCAAAAATTCAAAATACTGTGTATCAAATTTTACGCTTATCGTTTTTGCCAGATTAGATTCTGACCGATAAGGTAGAAATTACCCGATCTGGATTTTGTTTCTTATATGAAAATAATATTACATATTGTGACAACTCAGAATGAAAATATTCCTAATTGGTTTATTATAGGTAGGTATATAAACAATTATTAAAATAATTATTCTTTCACTAAACTAGCAATTTCATTAAAAAAAAACCTTAGTATTTGTTGTAATTAAGTATTAAAAAACACTTATATTGCTGTTGTAACGATTATCGACCAAATACTGAACGTATCCGGATTTAAATGATAGTTAACAACATATTTACGTGATAAAAATTACAAGCAAATTAAAAACAGTAATCTAATTGCATATGTAAACGCAATACGGTAAATTGAATTTTAAAAATGTATTGGCAATGTCTCGCAAAAGGAACGATACACCTTGAGAACGATGTTAAGCAATTAATTATTAGTGGAAATTTTGGGTAATTGTGTAAAAATTTGCTACAAAAAATGGGAATTCTTTGTAAACATAACAAGTCAGCTGTATTATAATGGCAACGTCATCTGACACATTGCAATTGCAAAGATACAGAAATATCAGTGAAATAACATTCAAAAATTGCTAGTTCACTAATAAGAATATTATTTTATCTTTTAAATAGCATAATCACATAAATATTTAAGTTATTATAATAATATTTACGAATTAAATTTACCTCCTTGCGTTTCCTTCCTCTCTTTTTCTCAGCCATTTTGACAAATGTACAGTTATGTTGGCAATAATTATCTCTGAAATACCTTCGTGAATTGTGAAATTCAGAAGGTGTTTAAAATAATATTAAAATAGTGAATAATTTATTATAATCTTAGTTGAGACTGTTGTTATTAATTTATTTAAACAATATAACTATAAAATATTTTAAAAATTTTGAATAGATATTGCGTCTTTGAACAGAATAATTTGTTGTTAATAGATGTCTCTACCAGACTGCTTATTGTTGTAGCCGCTAATTTTAAAAATTATGGCATATTTTAATAAATCTTTTAAATTAATACAACGGCATTCACTATTAATTTGTGGTATAAAAAAATATTGCTCCTTTTCCAAAAACGATTATAAAGTACGTCAAATAAATAAAATATTTCTATAGTTTCATTTAGGGTAATAAGTTTTAAAAAAATGTAGAACTGGATCGGAATCGATATGATTACAAAGTTAATTTTTGTAAACCTACAATTACTCAATAACGGGTTACCGGATAACAATTTGTTACCCAGTTAATTTTGTAATACCATATTTCGACGACTAAAAGGTGGATAATAATTTCTCATATCTTGTTTCCATAATGTTCGGTATACGAATTATTATTTTTTCGAATTTAGTATTCGGGTTTCCAATTCCACTCACGTAATAATTTGTTATAGTTAATGACTAGCATAAAATAAATATTTTTTCTTTTCCAGAAATGCTATGCATTATTGGGCTTACCTGAAAATAGCGACCAAGATCATATTCGAAAAGCTTATATAAAATTAGCTAAAAAATATCATCCGGACAGCGGAACACAATTTGCCAATGCGGAAAAATTTAACGAGGTAATAATACTAAATTTGATTTTAAATAAAACAAACAATATTGCTATACTATCATTAATATTTGATCAATTTATAGATAGAAACCGCATTTCGAATTTTAAAAACTAAAAAACCCGAAGAAAACTATGATAACAACGAAATAGAAAAACAAGTAAATGAATTTGATATAAAAGTAAGACATTAAAAAATTTGTTATTTGAACACAAAATAGTAGATTGAAAAAACTACCTATATTAAGTCTTGAAACAAAAATGTATTTTTTATAATAGCACACCGCGCCTCAACACAGACAGTATTTATCTTTCGATGGTGTAGGGACGGGAACACCGTTTCAGCGGCAAAAGCAGTATACAAAATATAAAGCAATGCAGGCGGTAGACAATGTGTTGGAGCATCGTTTGAGCAAAAACACAGCTACGCCCGAAGACAAAGTTGTATTTGATAAAGAACAAACTCGCTATAAACATAAAATAAAAACAAAGTAAGAATACTTGCGTAATTTGTTTGCTTTTTTTTGTCGATTTTTTGACGGCAGTCTGAGTTACATATACATTTGTTTCATATAATATTCAGAAATGTTAATAGTTTCCCAGCGCTAGAGGCGCTCACGTTAGACGGCGAGTATTGCCCTCTGGTGACATTTTTCTCAAGTTAATTACAGACTATGAGATATGAATAGAGTACAATGGATGCAAGTTTTTTTTAACTGAAATCGAACACCTGTTGTTTCCTCACCTTCGACCATATACATATATATATACATTTATTATTGTAAGCTGAACGCAATTGCGCTGAAACGGAGAAAGATTTTTTCATTTGTTGTTTTTTTCATATCTTTTGTTTGTAGAATTGCGTCGTGTGATTTAAATAAAATAGTACTCACTTGATTATTCAGTGAATTCAATATTTGGTTTCGACAAAACCTTCAGCCCAATTTTAGCCAAAGCCGTAGCTTTGACTAGACTTTAGAATTACTTTAGAGTGAAATAAATCTGATTTCTTTTAGATATGGATTTGATCGTTTAGTAGAAGATTTAATTCAAGAAGCCATGTCTAAAGGAGAGTTTAATAATTTGTCTGGAACTGGGAAACCATTGGCATCGCATCAAAATACTAATCCTTATGTCGATTTCGTTACGCATAAACTAAATCAGGTATAAAAAGTTTAACTGTGGTCTTTACAATCGATATTAAAAATTTTGTTGACTGTAGGTTCTAATAGAAAACGGATTTACTCCTGAATGGATAACACTTCAAAAAGAAATTCGGGAAGACATACAAGCATTGAAAGACAGTTTATATCTGGAAAGAAGTTATTTAGGACCTGATCCATTAACATCGGAAGAATTTAATACATGGAATGATGTTTTGGAGAAACATGAAAAATTAGTTGCAAACACAAACAAGAAAATAAGTAAATATAACCTTCTAGTACCCGTTTTACAAAAACAAATGATATTAATTAGAATCGATCGATTAGGAGCTAAAATTTTAAAAGAGGGAAAAAATAATCTGCAAGTCAAACATCCAAAACCGATGCCAGTTAATACACCACAATCTGTTGATAACACATCGGGAATTTTTGATATAATTTATTCAATATTCTCACATAGTAAATAGCTTATGAACCATGTTGGTTTTAGTTTGTGAAATAGTAAAATATAATATGTACATAAGAATTATATCGATTAAAAAATAGGAGAATATATTCTTGTCATTTCTGTACAATTGTACTATATATATATATTTTTAAAATTCTTAACAATATTGTCACATCCCTAAACTTAAATAAAAACAAATAAATAAAACCTATGTACAAACAGTAAAAAGCAATACATTGCATAAAATTGTATTAAGGCCGCTGCTAGATTCCTTGCTAGATTTGCCTACTAGTTTTCTAGCGCTGCTTTTCTTGATTGCCGTTATGTGCTCGCTTCACACGAGACGTCTTTTCAAGCTCGTTTTGTGAATAAATCTGGTGCACGCGCAGTGACAGTTCAAATATAAACACAGAGCAAAACGTTCTGTTGTCTGACTCTGAGCAGAATGACGCCATGTTGGTTTGCGGGCGTTTGTTCAAGTCGCCAACGTTATACTGCTTCCTGATTGGTTCGTGCTCATACCTAGCAGCGGACCTAGCAAGGAAAATATCCCCTGTTCTAATTTTAAAACCTACCTTGTGGGCTAGCACGCGAGCCCGTAGTGACGTCACTTCCAGCTTTGTACCCAGCCTACCGGCCAGCAGAACTCCAAGCAGTGTTTAAGCAGCGGCCTTTACATAAGTAGCTTATATATTTGTATAGGCGTGCCCCCTCCCCCCACGTTAAGACACTTGAATATATTTAATTTAGTGTTATTAGCACTAACTAGAAGTTTTTTCTAATAGAAATTATGATTTGTTAATCTGCCATCTCCTTCCCTTAAAAAAAAAATCAACTAAGAGAAGTGCCTGACGTTGCCCCCATTGAAATTTTCCGAAATCTCATCTATGTATATTTATAGGTCAAAAACATTTTTATTATAGTTTTGGGAGAACAATATTTTGATCTAAGATCAAAGGTCACGGCTTAACAAATAAACAATAAAAAAAACAGCTTATAAAATATTAATACCACGAAGTCTTTAACCAGGAGACATAGCTTTCTATGCTTGCTGTGTTTCGAGACGGACCGTTTTCTGGCGCACGCGAGATGGTGTAGGAAAACTTCGGTTTTTTCCGTCTGTTTTCGCCATAGTAACCAAAGTTAAATAATATAGAATAGTTTACTTCTTACTACAACAACAAACACTAAACTTTAGTGTTTGCTGATGATGAGAGCATAGCTCCAGAAATGCACATCCGCTTATAAAACTGTTGTGGTAAGAAGTAACTATTCTATATTTTTTATTTTTGTTTCAACCACAGTGCTCTTAATATTTGTATGTAACCAAAGTTGTTTAACTTCACAGACACTACACATATGTAAGCCATGAACGTGTGTGCGTTACCCAGTAGCTGCCGCCATATTGGTTCATGCGACAGATATCAGTCCACCGCTACGCTCCTGGTTAGAGTTCGTGATTAATACATAATAAAATTTATGTAAACTGAAAAATCGAGTATTTAGTGCCACACTATCTTTTTCTCTGAATTTAATGAAATTTTTTCAGTCGCTATTAAGCGCAAGGCTTTCGGGAACGCTTTGTGCTCCACAGTCTTAATCCTCTCAATTAAAATATCCTCGGTATCGTTAGGCAGTACAGGAACAGTTTCCTGTACTATTATAGCTCCTGCATCGATGTCATCCTACAAAAAACATATTTCAGTGTTCGATTCGTGCATCTTGTAATAGTATATTGTGCGACTAGTGAGAGAAGGAGAAGATTCCATGAGCCTGAAATTTGCCGCACGAGCGTAGCGAGTACGGTAACACGCGAGTGGAATATTCTCCTTCGATCAATGGTCGCACATAATATTTTATTCAACAAGCACGAGTAATATGTAATCGGGGCCCTGATAAAAGAGGGAAAAATAATAAATCACTTCATTGATTGACGTACGCACCGTCAGTGTATGCACACAAGATTGCCATGACTTTCGCTGAATTGCGATGCTGTTTTCATATATACAATACCGCCTAGCACGTTCCTATTGGTCCAGAAGCTGCGTGCAGTTTTTTTTCATTATTGCACGCTTGGGCTTACTACTGAGTTTCCAGAAAATTCATTATCACACTGTACGGCTCATTATTAGCACTCTACGCGTCAACATGAAGTAATTTATTATTTCTCCCGAATTTAGCAGGGCCCCGAAATTACATATTACTCACGCGTGTTGAATAAAATTTATTAACTTCGGAAATTAATATTCGTGAGCAAAAATGAACAAACCTCAACAAAATGAACACTGCACCCTGCAACTCTGACGCCTGCTTCCAATGCTTGTCTCTGCGCATGAGTGCCTTTAAAAGAAGGCAACAAAGATGGATGAACGTTTATTAAATGTCCATGCCATCGTTGAACAAACTGGGAGCTGAGTATTCTCATGAATCCTGCGAGACACACTATTTCGACGTTTGCCTCTACGAGAGCATCGGTCATGACTTGATCGAATTCTACACGAGATGCGTAGTCTTTGTGATTTATCACCTGAAAATACATTCGGTTTGATGGGTGTATTACAAACAACTTCGCCAATATAGGGTTTCATATTATGACTTGAATTCGACAGTAGAGATAGCAACGAATAATCAAACAGCTGAATAATCGATAATTTTGTTTCGATTAATCGATAAAATAATCGATTATTTTCCAATTAATCAACGTTTTTACACGCTTTATATTAACTTCACTTGTAAGTTTGTATGTATGTATGTTTGTAACCTTCCGTTGGACTACAGCAAGTGGTTTATTACTCTAGTGTAATATGCCAGCACTGTAAGTATAGTGAGTAGTCGTGCGGTGCGGTCTAAAGGACAGGTCTTCGTTGACGTCAACTCTCGGAATCACGGATCGTGGGTTCTAATCCCGTCCACGCCGAAAAAAAAATTTTTTTTTTTTCGGCAAATTTTGGAAAATAAATTAAACTAAAAAGTGGAAAATAAATATAGTTTAAAAAAACTAAAAAACACGCTTTATATCAAACTAAAAAGTGAAAAATAAATATAGTTTAAAAAAAAACTAAAAAACACGCTTTATATCGAACTAAAAAGTAAAAAATTTTTTTTTTTTAAATAAGCTTAAAACAATAATGATTAAAAAATACTAGTATTATTTATATTAGATATCGTGTCCATCGAGATAATTATAAATAAAAAATCGCAGGATTGTGGACAAATATTAGATTTATTAATTGTACGACGTTTCGTCTATAAAATTTAGACTTTTTCAAGTACAAGTTGAAAATTATTAAATTTTATAGACGAAACGTCGTACAATTAATAAATCTAATATTTGTCCACAATCCTGCGATTTTTTATTTATACTAGTATTATTGTGAAAAAAGCGCGGGGCGCTTTGCTCCACATTTTCGTACATCAAGCGCTCCACGTTTTTTTCACAATAATACTAGTATTTTTTATTCATTATTGTTTTAAGCTTATTTTAAAAAAAAATATTTTTTACTTTTTAGTTCGATATAAAGCGTGTTTTTTAGTTTTTTTTAAACTATATTTATTTTTCACTTTTTAGTTTGATATAAAGCGTGTTTTTTAGTTTTTTTAAACTATATTTATTTATATTGTATTTATGTGGTTAGACATAAGTCGCGTAATTTTTGTCATGGTGACACTTTGAACATGTATTACAAAGGTTTTCGATTGCCTGTAATATAGATAAAAACAACGACAATAATTTAATCGGGTTATCGATTATTACAGTTTGATTTATCAAATGATTGATTAATCGATTATTAAACTTTTACTGCCACCTCTACCCGACAGGCTTCTTACACAGTGAATTTCATTTAAAGTTAATGCATTACAGAAAATTGATCCGCATAAAATGCATACAAACCTCCCTTAAATGTTGCATTTTATGCGGAACGATTTTCTGTAATGTACTAATGATTTCCATAGCTACCATGTCAATAAAACTGTATACTGGGTGTCCCATTAAGAATGGGACATAGAACAATCGCAGATTCTCGCTCTACCAGTGGCGTACGGCAGGAGTAAGTAATGCTTGTACCCCTTCTAAATGTTACGCCGCTGTCTAAATTTTAATTTTGACTATAATTTTATTTTTTTTTATATCTTCTAAGTCAATAATGTACACTTGTTAGTTTGTTGTAAAGTCTTTGGTTTTCGAGATATTCGCAGTTAAAGATACATAGACATGTACTTTTTATTTGTATTATTATTAATAATATTCATTTTTACAATTTTGTCTTAAAAAAACTGCGAATATCTCGAAAACCAATGACTTTACAACAAACTAACAAGTGTACATTATTGACTTAGAAAATATCAAAAAAAATTAAAATTATAGTCAAAATTAAAATTTAGACAGCGGCGTAACATTTAGAAGGGGTACAAGCATTACTTACTCCTGCCGTACGCCACTGGTAGAGCGAGTAACATTTTATCTAAGCATATTTCGCTTAATCGTTTTATTTTGAATTGGAGAATCTGCGGTTGTTCTATGTCCCATTCTTAATGGGACACCCTGTATTTAATTACCTTAGTTGGAATGTTAGCTTTTTCCGCCCGTTTTAAGCCGAAAGCGTCCGCTTTATTTGAAATAACAAGGACGATTTCAGCTCCGATATGTTTTGATTCATCCAAGGAACTGTCTATCAGTGCTTGCAAATTAGTGCCGCTGCCCGATATTAATACACCCACTTTTTTCTTTTGCAAACTGTGTAGTTCTACTAATGATCTCACGTATGGCCTCATGACTGTCAGTAGATTTTCTTCAAAGTGTTCAATTTGCACTACAGGTTCATCACCAATCCTTGATTGAACACTTCCGATAATATTGCCATTCAACTCTTTAATGTCGTTTAAAACCTGCATACATTCAAATATTATTGCAATTTATATGACAAAAATATAAAATTTAAAACATAAAGTAAATGAACTAACAATAAACAAAATTATCGAATATTTTATTTATTGAAGAGTTCTAATCAGACGTTAATCAAAGATTAAATGAACTAACCTTCTCTTTTAATTCAGCTGCAACGATTAAAATTCCTCCGATGCCACAATTAAACGTGTTAAGCATTTCGTTTTTAGTAAGTTTACCCATTGTAGCCAACCACCCAAAGACAGGCAATATTGTCCAGCAATTAGCGTTGAGTTTTGCCTTAACCCCGGTTGGAAGTACCTTAGATATACTTTCAACGAGACCACCTTCTGCTATATGAATAAATCTTTTAACAATTCCGGAACGGACAGCAGGGAATACAGATTTAACGTAAATTTTTGTGGGCGTTAAAAATTCTTCCCCTAAAATAAATAACAAATTTAAGTAAACCCTACGGCCTACTCTATATCACTAAGTATATATTAAGTTTGGACTCAGTCTTGTCAATGGGCGTGTTTGGCCGAAGTAAGTACTTACTAAACTTAGTAAGCCAGTTAGCATAAAAAAAATAAAATCTTACAAGCTGACTATAGCGCTTTTCAACCAGGACATACTTATTGGCTTAACATAACACAAAACACCGTTTGTCTGTTTTGTTTACATCAACAATAAGCAAAATGGCGTCTTATATTAAGCCATGCTTACTGCGTTAGCACTTATTTTGTGTCCCGGCCGATAATTTTGTTAAGTGACTTACTAGATTTAGTAAGTACTTACTTCGGCCAAACACGCCCATTGCGCAAGACTGTCTTGCGCACTAGCTCAAAAACCAATACTGCGCAAGACAGTCTTGTCACTGCGCAATACTGTCTTGAGAAGAAGACAGTCTTGCGCAGTGACAAGACTGTACGGTTCTGTTACCGTTCGCGGCTGCTTGGAACAAACCTATTATATATACAGGGTGTTTGGCACATGAACCGACACAATTTTTTGGGGGGTTCTTGTGGTCATTGTGATCATTTTAACCCCAATGACTAATTTCTAAATACCCGTTAATTTTTTTTAAATTATTTTTTTCTACAGGTTTTTATTAATACAGGCACTAGTCCATAGGATCTTTTTCCTGATACTATTTGCATAAAATTATGATTCATTTAGAACAAGGAGTCATTCGAGAACTCAATAAATGTATTTTCGTGTCTCTAGTACCAAAAACAAACAGGTTACGATTTTTTGAAGGCAATTTTTAGGCCAATTTTCGAAAATAACTTAAAAAAATCGTATCTCGATAACCATGACACTTAGGGCAAAAGTCATTGGGGTTAAAATGATCACAATGACCACGAGAACCCCCCAAAAAATTGTGTCGGTTCATGTGCCAAACTCCCTGTATATATATAAAAAATAAGTACCGTATGTTTTTCCTTCAGAGCTAAAAGCTGCAAAATCTGAATACTGCAGCCCGGCCGATTTAACAACTTTTTCGATAACGTCAAAACCGTTATTATGGACGCTTGTAGACGGCAGGCCTATTATTACATCACCGTCTTTAATTTCTCGTAAAGTCGCTGCGGATTTAATTCCCACTGCGCAGCCTGCTAAGTCATAATCGCCCTCATGATACATGTCGGGCATTTCAGCTGTTTCGCCTCCAATGAGACAACAGCCGGCTTGTCGACAGCCTTCCGCAATCCCATTAACGACTTGCTCTGCGACGTCTACGTCTAAACCACCGCACGCATAATAATCAGAAAATAATAAAGGCTCGGCTCCTTCTGTTAGCAGATCGTTTGCAGACGCTGCCACCAAGTCTATCCCAACAGTGGTATGGATACCACATTTCTGTGCTACCTAAACAAAAAAAAGCGCTTTTCGTGGAAAACAATTTTGCAACGTAAGTCGACAAAAGAACAGTGACAATCTACAAATTCGGGCGAAGTCGGACCGGGCCGCTAATAAAGGCGTCAGCACATTTCAGAAAGACGGACTTCTAAATTAGTGTACAGACTCAAAACTTTGCATTTTTTTAACAATAATAATTAATAGCAGTTAGTATAATATTTTTTATCAACACACGTGCATTTTTAGTAGAGCGGGGTCCCATTGTCAAATAAATGTGAATTCAAACTTTTGTAAAATTAAATCAGAGTTTCTATAACTGCACTCTTACGAATTTACGCAATCTGGAAGAATTAATAAACAAAAAATTGATCGTCTGTAAAGTCGGTTTACGGACGATAGTTTTACGTGATAAAGTCATAAAGAAACATTGATGAACTCTCTGACGTCACGCGAGAAGAGAGAGAAATGCGTACAAGCCGACGCTTGGGCCGATCGTGCCTCTGTATCGCTTATACCGCGCTCTCGCTTGCACGCTCAGGCTCAGGCGGAACGTGATACTTTTTCATGCGTGCAGCCGGTGTTTCATCAATTTATAAGACGTTATCACGTCAAAAACAATCCGTTATTGCGATATTTTGCAGAATGTTTTAGGTATTTAAAAGTTTTTGGGATAGCACACCTTAAGTTTATTTCCGATTCCTTTCGTCTGACAAATCAATACGGGATTCTTGTTCCCGACCGGTTTTAAATCAAACAGTCCTCCAAACCCTCCGATTCCACCGAGTAATCCGGCTCGATGTGTTGATTTGGCTGACGCTTTAATTCGTTGCACCAGTTCATTTCCGGCCGTTATACTAACGCCACTTGCTTCGTACGTGGTTTGTTCTGTTTTTTTCTGTACACCAGATAACTTAATGTAAGGTTGTTTTATTGATGTCAATCTGTTTTCGAAATTATTAATTTTCACTTGAGATTCGTTACTAGTTCTCGACTGAACTGTTCCAATAACACACGCATTTAATTCTTTGATTTTGTTTAAGACCTAAAAAAAAAAACAAATGCATTAGCAACTGTTTAGACCATTAAACATGGACTTAAAGCTGGCTACGGAGAAAATGGGTGACTCGGTGCAGAGCTGAAAATTTGCAGAATAATAGGTGATAGTACAAGTAAGTAGGAAAAAAATTGCCAGAAGGCTAGGCGGAAAATAAAGAGCCGCCAGAAGGCGCTAATGTTGCGAAAAATCAGTGCACTTCTGGCAATTTATATACTTATTCTGTAATTCAAAACTAGATTATCTTAATATATAAAAATTACGTGTCACATGTTTGTCCGCGATGAACTCCTAAACTACTGAACCGATTTTAAATTTGATTTGCACACCGTGTGCAATTCGACCCAACTTGAAAGATAGGATAGCTTACATTTCAATTTATAGTCGCAATATTATTTTATTGCAAATTATTTGTCTATTCCTTGACAGTCATAATTATCTGTTGACTGGATTGAGTGAATATTCAATAGATGGCGCAACGTTTCATATAAGCTACAATTCAATAGCATAACCACCACATGTTGCTGAGGTTAAGGTATCGAGCACGACGGCGCAACCGGAGTGCTCGACATACACACATATACGCCCATGTATATTTCAAAATAAATAAAATAGATAGATAGATGTTCCAATTAAATTGTTTTATTATTTCACTTTATACGTAGCGAAGCACGTACAGGGCCGCTAGTATATTATATATATTATACATTATATAGTTATAAGGGCATACTGAAAATTCAAACATGATATAATAATTACATTCGACAAATATTCAAAATTATTACGTTGTTATAACTTATAACAACGTAATTTTAATTTTATTTCTATCAAAATGTCATTAATAATTTTGAATATTTGTCGAATGTAATTATTATATCATGTTTGAATTTTCAGTATGCCCTTATAACTATATAATGTATAATATATATAATCTAGTTTTGAATTACAGAATAAGTATAGAAATTTACAGAAGTGCACTGATTTTTCGCAACATTAGCGCCTTCTGGCGGCTCTTTATCTTCCGCCTAGCCTTCTGGCAATTTTTCCCTACTTACGTGACTATCTCCTATTATTCTGCAAATTTTAGGCTCTGCACCGAGTCACCCATTTTCTCCGTAGTCAGCTCTCCATCTAACAGATCATCTGGTGACTGATCGTCATTTCTTTGGTATAAATTTTGTTTTTCTGTTTATCAGATTAATTAAAGTGCCATCAATCATCGCTATATTATATTTTGACTCAACGTGGAAAATCGAAAAAATATCTAAGCACAAACCTGTTCCTTTAATTCACTTGAGACAATCAAAACTCCTCCAATGCCACAATTAAAAGTTCGCAACATTTCATATTCATTTATTTTACCGAGCGCTGCCAACCATCCAAAAACAGGTAATATCGTCCAGTCGTTGGCATCGAGACTCACTTTGAGGTTGGACGGAAGAATTCTAGGTATGTTTTCAAGGAGACCACCTCCCGTTATATGAGCGAATGCTTTGATAGAACCTTCACGAATTACTGGTAGTAATGATTTGACATAAATTTTTGTCGGTGTTAGAAATTCTTCACCTACAAAGTTGAAATTATTTTTATTACTCCAATTTTACAAGTATTGCGATTTCCAAGAATTATTTGTTACATTAAAAATAATCTATTTTAGTCATTATAAAAAAAAAATACCGTAAGTTTTCTTGTGGGTAGTGAACGGAGCCAAATCTGTATACTGCGCTCCTGCCAAATCCATTACTTTCCTAACCAAACTGAATCCATTGCTATGAACTCCTGTGGAAGGTAGACCGATAACAGTATCTCCTTCTTTAATTTCCATTAAGCGCGGTAATATGTTTGCGCGCTCGACGACTCCGACCGCGAACCCGGCCAAATCATAAACACCTGCATCGTACATATCGGGAATTTCGACAACGTCGCCTTCGATAAGGCAACATCCGGCTTGTCGACACCCTTCCGCGATGCTACCGATAACCTTTCTTGCAACATCTGTTTCTAATATGCCGCACGCATAGTAATCCGAAAACATCAATGATTCAGCTCCTTGTGCGAGTAAATCATTTACACACATCGCTACTAAGTCTATTCCAACGGTATCGTGGATACCGCATATCTGCGCAATCTGTTAAAAAAAAATCATTCATTCATTTGCGAATGGGTACAGCTGTGTCTACCGTGGACACAGTTATGTTCGCGGGCCGGAATAGTTGAGCCCATCCGCCCCTGATTCTGTGTAACGATTGAAATAAATGAACATCTAACGTACCTTAAGTTTAGTGCCTACACCATCTGTTCCGCAGACAAGAATCGGCTCTTTGTACCCCAAACGTTCAATGCCCGTTTGTAATTCAGGGCGGGATGTTGATTCAATCGCTGCTTTAACATGTCGATTTAGCTCGATCTTACGCGATACTACATAATTATTTGTGTAACCTTTATTCTGAACTATGGATCTATAAAAAGTATAGAAATGTATCACTACTGTAAAAATTTATCGTGTCATCAATCCTGAACGAAATATGATAGCATCACTACTTCAAGCGTGAACGACCCATACTATTAAGAAATTATTTAACAATTTACATATTTGCTTCAGAGATTTAAATTCGTCTAAATTTAATAAAATTATATTTCTGCTATATTAAAAGAAAAGTGTTTTTATCAGGTTGCATCTTTTTTTGATAGCCCTATATGTATATATGTATTTGTACATCTGTTATATAGTTTGTGTATCCACTAATTAGAATAATTGTTGATTATGTTTTGTATTTATCTTTTACCATATATTTGTTGACGCTATTACACAGACTTGTCTGTCGAAAATAAAGATGTATATCTATCTATCTATCTATCTATGGGTTATGTGCACGGAGGCGGAGTTACAAATTTTTCGATGCGAGCGTTTGTGGTGAGCACTAGGGGAAACTTCGAACTCCTATAGGCTGTGTGCACGAAGCCTATTAGCGCCGCTAGTGGGTAATAGAGAATTATTGAACTAACTTTTTATGGAAATCGCGACATGTTTCTAAGGTGATAAGTCAAAAACTTTAGTTGGCCATGATGTGTCAAAAAAAAATAAGGAAAACTGATGTTAATTTGTTTACACTGACAGCGGAACGTCAAATTAGGGCGCCAACGGTCTTTATTTTACTTAAATCGCCATCAGCGCAACAGCCTGGAACACAACAAGCATTTCCAGATCGCTTAGTTTTCCTATGTTTTCTTTGTAATTAAAAAACTTAATAATATTATAACTACTTTCATTTTTAATAAACATTGCTCACTGACATACGGAAAATTGGGAGTTCGAAGTTTCCCCTAGTGCTCACCACAAACGCTCGCATCGAAAAATTTGTAACTCCGCCTCCGTGCACATAGCCCATAAGGTCACAGTGAGTGAGAATACGAAATCGAGGTAAATTATTATTCTACAATTTCTGTTTACCGTAATATTCCACTGTGTGCAATGTCAGTTCGAAATTGTGAACCGTCGAACTTAATAGTTTGGCACGCTTTCGTAGCTTTTTGTGTAGCGACGAATAAACTAGGTGCTACCACAACTGTGATCAAGACTCTTCCGCCATTTGTAACAATATCACCGTTCGGTGTACTTGCGGTACCGCTGTGAAATATTATATGGTTCTTTAATTTTTCCACTGTATCGATTCCTGCAAATGAAATTTTATATTATAGTGTTCTTTAAATAAATAATATTCCTTTAGAAAGCCAATAAATGTAGTCACTTGATGTTCAGTATCTAGTCCTAAAACAATTTTACATCGTCATCCGATTTAATAATATAAAAAATTCAACCGACCCGTAATTATTTGCCCTTTACTTGAGGTTTCTGGATATCCTCGGCTAGCCATAACAACACCAACAGCTGACATATTTGTTTTCCACACAATCTTTTGTTTATGCAACGTTCCATTGCAGCAGGATTCCATGATCTCAAAAATATCAGATTCGAGTAGCGGTAATATTACTTGCGTTTCAGGATCACCAAAACGACAGTTGAATTCTAATACTTTCACACCATCGTTGGTTATCATCAAACCAGCATATAATACCCCGACATATTTGATGTTTTCTTTTGTTAAACCTTCTATTGCTCGTTCAAGGACGTTCTTTTTGATGAAACTCAATTGTTTTTCATTTAATACTGGCGCAGGACAATATGCACCCATTCCTCCGGTATTCAAGCCAACGTCGTTTTCTCCTATTCTTTTGTGATCCTGCGCTGGTAACATCATTTCAATTGTTTTTCCGTCTGTGAAAGCTAATACCTGACGAGAACAAGTGAATGATAAATACATATTCTTGTGATTATACAGCTGGCACTAATGTTGAGTTGTTGAACGCATTGTCAGAAAATCTAGACCTTAGATTATTAGCATACATACGAAAAGCATTGAAGAATACTTAATCGATCCTACTCGAAAAACAATTAACCGATTGAAACAATAGCTTTTTAAATTGCGTATTTATATATTCATAGCGATCAGGTTTTGAAATTTGGAAAACATGTGGATTTGTAATCGCATTTTGAAGTTGAGTGTCAGAAACAAAAGATATAATGAAACTTTTTTTTTTTTGAGAAATCGCTTATTATTTAAAAGATTTTTTTATAAAATAATATAGTAAAAATGTTTGTAATAAGGTAATATATTATGCATACGATTTAAAAACTTTTTTTTTCCGCTTAAAAAAATGATAAAAATTCTATTTGATATCTTTTATTAATCATCGCATTTTTATTGATCAATTTCATTAAAACAAGTAAACAAAATGAAGAAAACATGTTTATAGCGAAAGGTTTAAATAAGTATTTGATTTATTAAAATTTCTTTTTGTCAACATGTATGATGCAAGAAAAATATATTATTAACAAAAAATAAGCAAACATAGTAGCAAAGACAAAAAAAAAAACAACAGGTCAGTTGTTGATAATCCTAAGAAAAATAACACATTTGTTAAATTACGGTATTTCATAAATATAATACTGTAATAATTATTTTAATAGGTAAATGTACTTTATTATCGTCGATTATAAATATCAATAAATATTATCCTCACTATTACAAAAAGGAAAAGTTTGTATGTTTATCGCAGGTAATTATAAGAACCTGAACCGATTTTAAAAATTCTTTCGTTATTTAAAAGTACTTTTTCCTGAGAAGCACAGCTTATATTTTAAAAACAAAATGGGAAATCAAAGAGCGAAAAATATGAAGTGTGTTGGGATCATAGATATATATATTTAATAGATTGCGAATACACTAGCGCCTCCTGTACCTTTTAGAAGCCATTTTGTACGTGGAAAACGTCGTAAAAAGCGCGCGAGATTCAAAAATATTAATTATTTTATAATATGATTTTATTGAGAAAAACGACAAAACTCTCAGTAAACAGTGATATTTCGCTCCAAAACCTATTTTTATACTGAAACGTTTCAAAAATTACAAAATTGAGCATAAATATTATGTAAAAGCTTAGAACATTTTACATTGTAAATTTGGCACCAAGGTTGACAAGCATTGATGCCACTCTGACAATGTAAAATGTTCTAAGCTTTTATATTATATTTATGCTCAGTTTTGTAATTTTTGAAACGTTTCAATATAAAAATAGGTTGTGGAGCGAAATATCACTGTTTACTGCGATTTTTATTGTTTTTCCATTAACATCATATTATAGAATATTTAATCTTTTTGAATCCCGCGCACTTTTTACGGCGTTTTCCACGTACAAAATGGCTTCCATATAGCTTCTAATTGGTACCATTCCGCACAATGCTCAAGGATAGGCATCCGCTATCTATTAATATATATCTATGATTGGGATCTTATACGCAATTTCTGAGCTAAATTGGTGTACGAGATACAACGAAGTGATATATATGAGAAATAATTTGTTCTTGACAATTCGTTACCAAACCAAAATCTACTTGGGCGAAGCCGGGTCGGAATAAACAAAATTTAAAATAACTTACAGAAACTTCATAGCCTTCAAGTAATTCTTCTACAACTATTGTTTCACTCGCTTTGCCAAATTTGTTATTGCTCAGCATATCTTCAACAGCTGTACATGCCTCAGATTTATTGACTGCTACGACAACACCTTTTCCGGCAGCTAAGCCACTTGCTTTGACGACTAGCGCTGCATGCTTCGCGCTAAAAATGGAAATTAAAAAAAAAAATAGAAATGTTCAACGTTCTCTGAGAAAGTTTTACAATAAAAATATTTCTACAAAAAAGTAATTTTGATTTCTAAAAACGAATATCCTTACTCATTAATGTATTCCTTAGCTTTATCGGCGTCGGTAAATGATTGCCACTTTGCAGAAGGAATATCGTATTTATCCATGAACGCTTTTGCCCATGATTTATCTGCTTCGATACGAGCCCCTTTTTTTACCGGGCCAAAACATGCTATTCCATGTTCAATTAATGTGTCGGCTATTCCGTTAGCTAACGGATCTTCGGGACCGACAACTACCAAGTCGATTGTATTTTTTTTGCACCATTCTGCTACCACCTTGAAAAAAATTACGATGTTACTCAAGACAATGCACTGTTTTAATTTATCAGGATAGCGACCAAATATATATTTTTAGATTTGTATGTTATGGGAAATTATACAAGTTGGATCAAAATGTATTAAATCTTTTATAAAAAAAAAAAATAGTTTTGCCCAGGGGTGCCCCCGTCCCTAAAAAAAGCTTCAGCAATATCTTTCAAGAGGAATTAAACTAAGTGGAATTAAAAATTTTAAGCTGTGTGTTATTTTACATGAATAATTGTTTTGCATAAGTTTTTGTATAAAAAATGACTTGGAAGTCGCTGTAATATTTAAAATAATTTAGATAGTGAATTGCTTTCGGTTTTAAATTTACAAGTTTATAGATCGATGAGCTATTACTAAATTGAAAATCAAAAATAGTTACACGTACCTTCGAATCTTTAACATTTAAAGTGTTTTCGATCGTTACATTCGGTAGCTGGTTTATACCGTAGCTGCCGGGTGCAACGAATATATTCTTTATTTTTGGCGATTTCGATAGCTTCCATGTAATCGCATGTTCCCGACCTCCACTTCCAATGACAAGCACGTTGTTAGACATCTTCAATTGAGCATTCGCTTAAGACTGCAAATTTAAAGTATATAGGTACTGTTAATATTTTAATATAGTTATACGTTCTGTGTTTATAATATAATCCCTTTTAATTGTATCTCAAACTAGAAACTCAATACCCCCTATAGATAATATTTTAACCATTTGACCTTAGATAAGATAAATATTACGGCAAAACAAATTTATATAGAAAT
This sequence comes from Xanthostigma xanthostigma, assembly GCA_963575645.1. Lineage (NCBI taxonomy): Eukaryota > Metazoa > Arthropoda > Insecta > Raphidioptera > Raphidiidae > Xanthostigma > Xanthostigma xanthostigma. The sequence goes on along the minus strand of OY754469.1, from coordinate 8,432,620 downwards.
TACAGAAAAACTTTTTAAAGAACAATACTGAAATGTTATTTTCTTTAATTGATGAGATAATGATATATCTTAATTATTATTTTTTTTATTTAACCGACAACAAATGTTAATTTGTAAAAGAATTTTTTTAATAAATTATCAATGAAAATAATGGTAATATTCTACAGATTGGGCACTTACGACTTCTATTTCTCTCGGGCGGGTGTTGGTCCCGTTGCGTTTTTCGTGGGGCGTTTTTAATATTAATTAATAATAAACACACCTGTTGCACAGCACCGTCAATTGAAAACACGTGTTGACAGTACCTAGTTTACAAACAAACCGAGAGCGGCTCATAGAGGCAGTGCATAGAGGTTCTCTACTAGTGGCACCCAACATTTTCTGATCGTGACTCTAAAATACTCAATTCATTGTGGCGATCTAGCAGTTGCGCTTTTGTATTTTTAAAATAAATAATATTCAATGCACATCGACATTTTAAAATATTTATGTCGTATTTTGGACTGGGGTGGAATATGAAAAGGATCCAAGTTTCATGATTCATTTTATGACATCACAGTCTAAACGCAGTTTCTACTGTGCTGTAAGGGGCATCCCTTAATTAAAAGCCGCTGCACACGAGTCTAGAAACGCTGCTAGGAGTTCTGCTAGCCGGTAGATTGGATACAAAGCTGGAAATGACGTCACTGCGGACTGCCTTGCTAGCTCAGAAGATAGGTTTTAAAATTAGAACAGGGGCTATTTTCCCTGCTAGATTTGTTGCTAGGTGTGAGCAAGAACCAATCAGGAAGCAGTATCTTCACGTGGGCACTTGAACACCCACATGGCGTCATTCTGCCAGACAACAGACACGTTTTGCTCTGTGTTTATATTCGAACTGTCACTGCGCGCGCACCAGATCTATCCACAAAACACGCTTGAAAAATAATCTCGTGTGAAGCGAGCACTTAACAGCAATCAAGAAAACCAGCGCTAGAAAACTAGTAGGCAAATCTAGCAGCGTTTCTAGCCTCGTGTGCAGCGGCCTTAAGTCAGTCTGAAATGGGGGTGGGTGGGGATTCGGCATAAATCCAGATAAATCTTCAAATAAAGAAGGGGGGGGGGGGTGTCAATAAAAATATCACGACTTTTTAATTCAAAGAATACAGGAATTATTATAGAAGACGCTATAAAGGCTTGGGTGGTAAGAAGTAAAACAGGTACATGAACATACCAAACAAATTTGAATATTTAGAAATTATGGAGTTTATTTCATGTGTAGAGGAGGAAGAGGGGAAGTGGGGTCCTTTTTAAAAAAAAACACCTAATAGTTTTGATAATGGAAAGTTATACGATAAAAGTTATTGACCTCTTTAAGAGTTAACTCTCATAACAGATTGTCTCTTTCCAAAGATCGATGTGTAATATATCATTATAAAGATAGTTTTCAGTACCTTTGAGTTATGTACTATTGGTATGGTACTCACTACAATAAATGTTTGCAATATAAAGGTGCCAAATACGATTTTAAAAAATAAAAAATAATCTGAATGGAATTTAACAGTTTTTCATTATTACCTAATCACCTAAATATATAAAATTTCATCTATGAATTGAAAATTAATAAGGTAAAAGATCCGCCAAAAACTAACGGATACGGATCTTTCTTCTCCCTCGTATATCCGCGGATACGGATATCCGGCACATCATTAATTACTATGTCTCTCAGCCATTTCCACTCACGTCTCACCCGCACCGCCCCCGTCGCGACGTGTCGTCCTCGGATACATATATATTATACCTATATAAGCAAATACTATAATACTGAAACGAAAATTTTTAGTGGCTCATTAAAAACTGGGAAATTTTATAAATTATAGCTTTTGGCTTTTCCGTCTCAAAATGTTGCCGACCCCTAGTCTACTGAGTATGAACATTTAGGTTCGTTCCAAGCAGCCGCGAACGGTAATAGAACCGTACACAGTCTTGTCACTGCGCAATACTAATTTGCGCACTAGCTCAAAAATCGATACTGCGCAAGACAGTCTTGCGCAGTAACAAGACTGTGTACAGTTTTATTACCGTTCGCGGCTGCTTGGAACGAACTATTTATTACATCTTTTCAATGGAGGAACCTCTACCCTCCATAATCTTTTCATATAAAAATGCAAGATTCAAATAAATATTTTATTTGATTTGAAATGGTACAATAAATAAACAGGAACAGCTAAAAAATATTGGAATGAAATATAAATAATGATCACAAATATATTTTGGTACTTAAATTTAACAATTAAAAACGTATATATATTTATATATTTTATGTTAACGATATATAATAAAGTACATTATCACATAAGTACTTCAGGAGATATAGTTATACAGACCCTAACAAAACCTGAATTGTTTGTTGTATTAGGCATAAGATGATAAAATAAATATATTAAAGTATCCACCCAGCCGTTAAGCCGACGCTCGATAAGTCAGTGTTCTTGCGTTTTACCATTGGTCACCGTGGGATATTGTACAATACAGTCGAATGACGTAAGAGGATCTTTGAAGGACAAATGTAATTATGATGCTAGTCACTAGAGGGCCAAATTGCCAGCACAATTCACTACGGAAAACAAATGTAGTTATGATGCTGGTCACCAGATGGCCGAACCGTTGCCAGCACAATTCACTACGGAAACTCTACATATTCTTCACTCGCAGATTAAAAAAAATTTGCTTATGATGCTCGTCAATAGGTGGCCACCTATCGGCGAGCATCATAAGTGGTCTCATTTTGGTTCACTGGGTGACTGATCTTCCTATAATACCTTAATCAATGGTTTTACTGTTACAAGTCTCCACTCCTGCAAAACTATGGATATGCACATGGTAATCTTAACAGGAAAATCAACTGTTTTTGAATTTCGATTGAGAATGGTTCCTAGGAGAGGAGGCAACCGATAAGTCAGCATCTCCTGTAGCACCATAGTCGCGCAGAAATTACACTGTACTGAGCACCGTACTTAAAAAATATTTTCCCACGTTCACCGAAACTGTAGAATCAATAAGAAACGAAGGTAAAAGAGCATTTTCCCGAATCGTTAAAGTTTTGAATATAATTTCGAAATCGCTTTAAAAGCTATAACTACGAATTATGGATGAATTAATAAATAACAATAAGAAGATTAAAATGAAATTGCCACGATTTTAAAATCAATAACGCTTAATTAATACAGGTAACAATTATTTTGTTAAGGACTGTACAATTTATTATTTATAATATATTATTTATACCCTCTGTATTTCAAATAGTTTTACGTCGGTGTCATACCAAATTGGTGGATCAATATTCCTGTGAAATTACAAAAGAATAATTAAACTGAAAATTAACAAAGTAAAAACTAAAATAAAAAATGTCGACTGCGAAAATTGTCTAAATTTTTAATGTTTACCTGAGATAAATAACGCCCCACATGTAGGTTCGGAACCACGTTGTGGTACCCGCATTTGCTTGATACTTCCGTATCAAAATGGGATGTGGCACGGGCAATAACCCCACTAAAGTGCCATGCTGTAAGAATTTTAAAATCTCACTCTCGTCTGTCAACCCCCTAAAACAATAAAATTTTAATTTAAATGTATTCAATAATATATATGTGCTGATTATATACATAAGGTTTGTTCCAAGCAGCCGCGACGGTAACAGAACCGCACACAGTCTTGTCTCTGAGCAAGACTGGCAATAAATAAATTGTCTGAAAAATTGGTCGATAATTTTATTTACTGAAGAGTTCTAATCAGACGTTAATCAAAGATTTGAAGACTGTCTTGCGCACTAGCTCAAATATTGATACTGCGCAAGAGTCTTACGCACTAGCTCAAAAATCGATACTGCGCAAGACAGTCTTGCGCACTAGCTCAAAAATCGATACCGCGCAAGACAGTCTTGCGCACTAGCTCAAAAATCGATACTGCGCAAGAGTCTTGCGCAGTGACAAGACTGTGTACGGTTCTGTTACCGTTCGAGGCTGCTTGGAACAAACCTATTATGTACACATTAGAGATGGGTCGGTACGCGTTTTTCCAATAACAAAACGAAACTAGTTATCAGTACTCGATAACGGTTTTTGAAACTATTTATTTTAATAACTATGTATTGGCGATACACGAGTCTAGAAGTGGTTTTGCCGTTTTGGTAGCGATATCATCGGGGACGAGTGTATGTAATAACAAATAGTTATTGATTGGTGTTACATTTTTGAAACACTCATTGTTGCGAATACAATGCAAATACAAAAAAAAATGTATTTGTCAACTACTTAATACCAGTACAAGAGGTGCATTTTGTAGATTTAAAAAATAAATCAAAATATTTTCGTATTTTATTAAGAATCAAGTGGGCCGAACACAAATAATACACTTGCCATGGGCCAACAATAACGTTCATTGTACCAATTAGCTAGTCAGCATTGTTAGTTATTATGCATATAATATATTATCTATTGTTGCGTAAGCAAAAATCGTTATGGTGATTTGTTATGTTATGATTGTATCAAAATCAAAATAAGTTTGTTTAAAATAGATATTAAACTTCTCAGAAAACAACACAGTGTAACTAAACGTTCTACAATGTATACCTATTTAATCGCCCAATACATAGTTATCGTAGAACTGAATACCGTATTTTGGTTATTGCGCCAATACATAGTTATTGAAACTATTTACGTTTTAAAACGCACATCTCTAGTACACATCTATATCTATACATATAAATAAAATGGAAGTGTCTGTCTGTCTGATCATATCGGCTCTCCATAACAAATTGATATACGACTTACTTGTCAATACATATTTTCTCCACTTGTGGCACGAGCACTTGTAATAAACGCATTATGGTCTGTAAAGGCAGTTTACTTTTCCATGAATGGACCCATTCGGCCGATGGAACCCACTGTCCTGGCGTCTTATCGTTTGTTGCAGTCACTCTTAAGCTAGCCCTCTGAAACAAAAATAACATACATTCGTATGTATATAAATATAAAATAACAAATTCATTAAAAATTTACCGTATTTATCGATTGTTTAACCGTTTTCTGTTCGTTCTCGGATGGCGAATCGATTTTCTGTGAAGAATTTGATTTTAGAGAAGGCGTGGGCGATCCTGGACTTTCAGGCTATAAAAATTATAAAAAGGTTCAGTCATTATATTTTGTACGATTCGTTTTTAAAATGTTATGCACTCAATCTTTGATTAACGTCTGATTAGAACTCTTCAATAAATAAAATTATCGACCAATTTTTCAGACAAATATATTAACAAAAAAAATTGGTTGTCTGTAAAGTCGGTTTACGGACGATAGTTTTACGTGATAACGTATTCCGTAATACATAACCTAAATTTATATAATAATTATAATAATTCGAATCTATGATATTGCATCTTTCGCTTCAAATTTAGGTTAATTTTATTTATTTAAATTATTCACCATATAATATAATTGTTTTTTTTAACTTTCTTTCTTTCGTATTTATTTTAAGTCTCAAAGATTAGCTGTCATAATATTTATAAAACAATTGTTTCACTGTTTATATAAAATTCCAAAACCTACTTACAATATTTAAGTATTTTCATACGTCAAAAAATTGATTTTTATAATGATAAAATTTGTAAGAAAACGATTTTTTCGAGAGATGAGACCTAGCTAAAACGATTTTTTGCCCCCCAAAATCCCTTCTCAGTAATTTTCATCCAAATCGTTAGGGCCGTTTTCGAGAAAAGCACGCACAGGGTCAGGCGGAACGTTACGAACGTTACGTTAGGAACGTTACACTTTTTCGTGCATGCAGCCAGTGTTTTATCATTTTATAAGATTGGTGATTCATCAATTTATAAGACGTTATCACGTCAAAAAATATAATTAAAAAATCTTTCACGAATTTCATTAAAAATAAATAGAAACTAAATATAAATTACTTTTTATATTTTTAGATCAGTTCTGAAGAAGATCCAAATCTGGATCGAAACGTTAATGTATTAATTATATTTTTTTTGTTAATATATTTGTCTGAAAAATTGGTCGATAATTTTATTTATTGAAGTGTTATTGACTCACTTTATCGGTCAGAGATTTATCAGCTCCGTCGCCTTCTCCGGTTCTAGAAATTTGCTCGGGCATTGCTTTTATGGTCGGTCCATTACTGGTCGGACTAAGATTTAACTGGGCGAGTTGCTGATACGCGGGATGTGCACTTTCTTTTTCTGTCATTTGACCAATTCCCGGTGTGTCCGGTAAAGAAGCCTTTAACGTACCGGGCTGCGCCGGTTGCGCTGGATGAGATCCCTCCATTACTAACTCTGACTGATTAGATTCTTCTTCAAATTCTGTATTAGAACTAAAACCACCAAACCAAGCAATGCTTTCATTAATAGATTACAAATAGCTTCTCGCAAATGCCTTTATCGGCATTTAAAATATACTGGGTGGTTTTTTAAGAACCGAACACCGGATTTATTCCCTTAGGTTGCATTCAAATGAATTTTACCCCCCCGTTATAATCTTCATAGTTTCAGGGGGAAAATCGATTGCCGTATTTTTTTATGACCTAGTGCATTCTGGTGCAGTGCAATGCACTTGCACTCATTTTTTTTAAATGGGGACCCCGTTAAAAAAAAATGAATAATTACACAAGGCTATAAAATATTAAAAAAACACAGATTACCTGACGCTGGCTCGGTGATATTTACGTCCTCGTTTGTTTAATGATCGGGAAATGGAACCATAATCTGCCGGTAAATTTGCTAGGGCATGGAACACCTGTCGTTTACGAATAATCGTATAAACCAAGTTAGAATTACCTGAATAGCAAACGTTTACGAATTAATGTAAGCACAAAAAACATACTTTTTTAAATGCATTATTTAACTTACCGTCAAATTGATACTGAATTATATTATTGAAAATTTCCAGTAAAAAGAAAACCAAGTGATGGTTATTTGGCGCCGAAAATAGAAACCACGGGGTACTGAACGCCTCCAAAAGATGAAGCAATTTCGTACTTGCGACCATTGACAATGTTTTTAAATATGGCGACACTACAAAAACGCAAAGTGGAAAGTCATTTATTCTGCAGTGACTTATCAAATGAAGGGTACATGGGAAGAAGGCGATTTGTCAGTAAAAATTCGAAATTAATTTTTTTATGCCATCTTGTAGCCAAAAATCGTACCTTTCATTTTAGACAAGAATACGCTAGGTCAAAAGTTATCAGCGTTGAAAGAAATGCATCAGCAAGTAAATGGTACAATCTTAAACACTTTAAAATGCTCTCCTGCACAATTTACATTTTTTGACAAACCGCCTTCTTCGGGAACGTTTTTGAAAGAAATTACGAAAAACCTAAATAAAAATGAACAATATGACAATTATCAGTTATGGTTTCACTGAGATTCAAACCCAATGCCTTTTGAATGTAAACCCAGTATTCTATAGTTTCCCAATATTCTATAATTTTTGCTAGCTTAAAATTGAGAATAAATACCGTTAACTAAAATAGTCAGCAGACAGTCGAACAGAGGTTGCAGTCGTTGGTGTCCAGTTGTTATGATCTTGTGAAAAACAGTCACGAGTAAATCGGCATGAGTTCCGCTGAAGACCGGAATATCCATCGGAATGGTAGCCGTGTATGGTTTGTTTAAACGAACGCCAAAATTGCGCTCACCCGATAAAAGTAATAAAATGAAAACGCCAATGTGCATCAAACCAACACGTGCTAAAAAAAAAGTAACATTTTTATAATCGTCTCAAATTGCGGTCGGTGGCTTTTTAGAACGAAAAATGAACAGAAAACAAAAAGTTCGTTCCAAGCAGCCGCGAACGGTAATAAAACCGTATACAGTCTTGTTACTGCGCAAGACTGTCTTGCGCAGTATCGATTTTTGAGCTAGTGCGCAAATTAGTCTTGCGCATTGACAAGACTGTGTATGGTTCTATTACCGTTCACGGCTGCTTGGAAGAAACCTAAACTTTCAGTTTCAAAATAAGTGAGAAAGTCGATTTTTTAAGTGTCTGCTTTCTGTAGCAAAAGAAATTAAAAAAATATTTTTTCATTGAAAAGACGTTCGGCTACAAAATTTGTTCTTTTATTTAAGTGTACGTTGCAATTTTATAAATATTAATAATAAAACTGTAAAAGGAGGTCCTGTTTTGTCATAGCTCTTCGACTCAAAGGGTGGACTACTGTGTCTCTGAATTAGCTCGCATTATGGCAAGATTCCCGTACAATTAAAAGTATAATCTGTAGGCAAAATTGACGTTTACGTGAGCGAAGCCGCGGGTTCAGGCTAGTTATAAATAAATAATAACTTACACTGATCGGCTCTTGAATCGTTCAGATGATACAAAATCGGAACCAAAACTTCTAGCACGTCGCAACTCTTTAAAACGAAATATAAAAATTTCTGAAAAAAAAAAACAAAAGAACACTATTAATACCATCCGACGTAGATTGCGAAAAAAAATTGGTTGTCTGTAAAGTCGGTTTACGGACGATAGTTTTACGTGATAACGTATTCCGCTCGAATATCATATTTATAATAATACATAACCTAAACTTTAGTAGCTGTCAAACTATATTTTTATCGACTCTCTATCGCTTATGATGCGCTCTCGCTTGCACGCACAGGGTCAGGCGGAACGCTACACTTTTCGGAACGTTACACTTGGCGGAACGCTACACTTTTCGGAACGTTACACTTTTTCGTGCATGCAGCCGGTGTTTCATCAATTTATAAGACGTTATCACGTCAAAAAAAAAATAAAAAATATATATAACCTTGTTGTAATCACACATCTTCCAGAAGAATACTAACAATTCTTGGTGAAAATGTACTTTTTTTGTTGAATTTGGTAAATACGTTTGAACGAGCGGGTTGTTTAACAGTCTCGTAACGCCACGCAGGATGAACTGGAAGTCTTCATCGCGATGAATTCGCGATAAATAATTGATGAACAGATTATCGGGTATTGAATTTTGCTGCGAACAAAAATAAACATCAATAGTTTGCTGATTACCGGTTAATGTTCAAGTTTATTATCTGAGACGACTGTATCACGGAACTTTAATACGGCCGTAATAATATTTTGAAAAGCTACCTCGTCGCCTTCGATGTTCGCTGCGCTGGTATCGTGATCGAGAGTAACAATCAAAATCTGCAACGACGTTTCGACAAGAGGCTCCAACGAATCAGACCACAACAGGTGATTGTACGGTACTCCAAGACCCACCGGATCATAAGCACTCACCGTGTTCAAAAGTGACGTAAACATCGGCAAGGCATGCCTATTTTCGGCACTGGTCAAATAACTGTCGTACAAAAAAATATAGAAATATTAACCGTATTCAAGCATCGGTACAATACTATCCGAAACTGAAATAGAGTTAAGGAGGTTGAGCCGTTTTACGAAGATAATGAAAAAAATCTGAAATAGTTTTTTTAATAAATTTTTTTATGACAAAATTTTCTGTAAAAAATTCAAAATTATTAGGAGATTTATAAAGTTAAAAATTAAAAAAAAAACTTTTACATGTAGTCTTATGGAAAATATGTCAACTTAGAATGCAAACAGTACATTTTAATTTTTTGCAAATAACCAAATAATGTCAACAGTTCCGAAAACTAACTATGTAAAGCATCGATGTCTTGCGCTTATTTTAATATTTTTTCCAATTTAATTAGGAGACTTTTAATCAATAAAAAAAATATTAAACCTTAGCTATTTTCGATTATGGACTTTTGTTCTTGACAATTTTAACTGAATTTTCAACTTTTTAATGATTTAATTTTAATTTTTATTACCTCTAATTTCTTTTTTTAATTATTTACTGCAAAAAATATGTAAAATACAGATATTTACATAAATTTATTTTGTCTAACCTAACTTTGTACAAAAAAAACAAAAGTTAGTCCGTTAAGTAAAATACTGAAATAATTAATATTAAAAAAATTATTTATTTATGTCTTTATGACAATAATTTATTGGTATCATCGACTTATAACCTTTTGTAAAAATTTATTATGGAAAAGTTCCCATTTAGATTACTTTTGATTGGGACTGTAACGCATCAACCTCCTTAACAATGGAGCTTTGAGTAATTTCCCAGAAATTATCGTAGCGGGCACTAGTCTTTACTAGTAAGTAGTAACTTTGACGTACGCGATCCATTTGTTGGGACACGTGCTGATATCTGCGGGAGGCTGATACATCGTTTCACTGAAGCACGTAAGAAGTAATTTGAGTAATTCCGTACGATTACTATCCAACACAAGATTGCGTGGCGGACTGTGAGCGAAGCCTACACCTGATTCCCAAATGTATTCGCAGCTATCTATAGCACTCAACTCCTCTGCTTTGTCCTAGAATTAAACTTAATTTCAGTTAATAATAAAAAATCATTAGAAAGCTTGCCACCGGAGAACTTCGAGAAATGGTCTTACGCGTACAAAATAATTTATAATCGATTTCAAAAAAAGAAGAGGTTCGATACTCAACGCATACCTATGTTTTTCTTTTTATTGTTCAGTTATAGTTTTTTGAGGGGTTAACGAATTTGAAAAAGTTCGGATAGGGATTTTTATGTTTGAATGTATTTTACAGATAAAAAAAAAACATTAATACATACACTAAAGGTTATAATATACATAGTTACAGTATTAGAAACAATGGTGACATCAGACTAGACAAATGTAGGCTATCCCTATCACAAAAAAACCCAGAATACATTGGATGTGCATTATATAATAAACTTTCTAACAGCTTAAGTAGCATTCAATGCCTAAAAAAATTTAAAAGTAGCTTAAAATTGTTTTTTATCAAACACTGTTTTTATAACATTGATGAATTTTTAAATTGTAATTTTTAAATTTTATGTATTATTGACGATGTATCCACTTAGGGCAGTACAAATATATTATCTATTATTATCTAAAAAACGTTAAATAACAAAGTTTGAGGTCGGCGCCAATTTAATTTTGTTCTTTTATGCTTTTTAGTGACCTCTTTTGAAGAAGGTTCAATTATTTTTAGTTTTTTTTTAAACAAAAAAAAAAAAAAACAAGTGAGTCAGCTACTGTGGCCATTTATAGTTTTTTGTTTATACAGATTGTATCAAATCAAAACGGTCCATAGAACATTCTGTGTGTAAGACAGAGACGATATTATATAAAGCACTAAAGCAGTAAGTAAGAATGAGATAAATGATCGCTAATAGCTAATTACTGTGGTTATACAATCTGATAGTATCGTCTTTGTTTTCTACAGTAAAAATCACAATTTTATCAAATGTCAGTATTCACTAGTGAAATTATTGATAAAATGGCTATTTATACTGTTCGGGAAAAAATCCAAATAATTAAATGGTTTTATGGTGGTAATTCAACCGCCAACATAATTTTATTTGTAGTTGTTTTAATTATTGATAAATTGGTAAAAAGATTTACAGTGTACGTAATTATTTATTTACGTAACTACAGTAACTATATTAGCGATCATTTATCTCATTCTTACTTACTGCTTTAGATCTTTATATAATATCGTCTCTGTCTTACACACAGAATGTCCTATGGACCGTTTTGATTTGATACAATCTGTATAATATTGACTTACTGGTCCTGATTTACGGCTTGCAATGACTGTGAAATCCGGACAAAAGAGTAAATCCTACAATAAAATATATTATTAGATTATTTTTATTTGACTTTCTGTAAAAAGTACAATCAATACTAACACAAATTGCGTTAATCAGTGACTGCGCCAACGGTAACGATTCTTCATCTTCTTCGGACTGGCTCGGTAACGATGACCAGAAAAATCCGCGCCATTCCGAATCCTCAAAAATGTAGGGCAGTACTCTGGTCAATAACCGTACGCAATTCAAAACTAAAATAAAACGCATTGCAATCTTTTTTTTATAAGTCCTCTAGAACTGACACGTATCTGTATAATAAATATAGTTTAAAAAAAACTAAAAAACACGCTTTATATCGAACTAAAAAGTAAAAAATAATTTTTTTAAAACAAGCTTAAAACAATAATGAATAAAAAATACTAGTATTATTGTGAAAAAAGCGCGGGGCGCTTGATGTACGAAAATGTGGAGCAAAGCGCCCCACGCTTTTTTCACAATAATACTAGTATTTTTTATTCATTATTGTTTTAAGCTTATTTTAAAAAAAATATTTTTTACTTTTTAGTTCGATATAAAGCGTGTTTTTTAGTTTTTTTTTAAACTATATTTATTTTTCACTTTTTAGTTTGATATAAAGCGTGTTTTTTAGTTTTTTTAAACTATATTTATTTTCCACTTTTTAGTTCAATTTATTTTCCAAAATTTGCCGAAAAATAAACAAATTTTTTTTCGGCGTGGACGGGATTAGAACCCACGATCCGTGATTCCGAGAGTTGACGTCAACGAAGACCCGTGCTTTAGACCGCACGACTACTCACTATAGTTGTGCTGTAGTCCAAAGGAAGGTTACAAACATACATACATACAAACTTACAAGTGAAGTTAATATAAAGCGTGTAATAAAAACATTATTCATAATACCAGTCTGTTGTTCATGTTGAGTACGGCAGCTGTTATCGACCGCCTTGACTAATTTTTCTACTGCTTTGTAACACAAAGTCGCAAGATTGGACGGAGCCTCTTCACGTAAAGCCCTTATTTCTCTAGCAGGCACTAAAGTAAACACGTCTTGAACATTTGCAACGTCTTCAGACCAAAACTGTTCCCAGAAACTCTCATCTGACGGGTCTATCGGCTTCAAAAATAAAAGTTTTGATTCAAATCTAACAACTGTTAAAACCATATGATACGTTACACACAAAATATTCTTTGTTTACCTGTGTTTTAGATGTCAGTTGAACCACAGCTTTTCTGAAATTTAATTTCGAGTCCGTCGTACCCATTCTTGGTTAATAACAAAAATACACTATTAGAACAATGCACTTATTGTAGTTTTTAAAATAATTTATTGGTTTTGATTATTTTTGCATACGCAAACGTCAAACGGATCGTAAATGTCAATTATTATTTCATGGGGAATTTCTTTTTGATAATCCTTTTGTGGGGACATTTGTATGCACTGCATTTCACGTGGTTTCTAAAAACCACGGACATATGTCCGTGCTAAAAACACATGGATAACCTAAAAATAGTTGACGTGAGAAATAAAGAGTTTTTGTGTCTAGTTTTCGCAGCAATTAATTAACATGGCAAAGCTAGGAAAAGTTTCTCGCGATGCGGCGAAACAAAGTAAACGCAAATTACAACCAAAAAGTGCAGGCATTTTAAAAAATAAACATGGTAAAAATAAAGATTTGAAAATCAAAAGTAAAAAAATTAAAAGCACAAAAGTGAGCAAAGATGAAGACAAGAAGCAAAAGTATAGTTCGATGAGCGTTGATGAGTTCTTAAATTTAGATTTTCAAAAGTCAGATGACGAAAAAGACAGTGAAGTCGACGACTTTGGTGAAGAGAATAAATGGCTATCTTTGTCCGATGCCGAAAATGCAGCCAGCAGTGATGACGACAAACAAGACAGTAAGTATATTATATAATTACAAAACAATCAACAGTAATTTAATTACATTTCACACGATTTAATCTTTTTAGCATTAGACAGCGATTTAGAAGGAGAAACTTCAAAAGACGAGCTGAAATCTCATAAAAAATCGTTAGAAAAGTTAAAAACAACCGATCCGGAATTTTACAATTTCTTGCAAGAAAATGACAAAAAGCTGTTACGCTTCAATGTGTCCGACAGCGAAAACGACGATTCAGATGACGATGGCAAAACAGACGAACAGTTACATAAGCCTGCCCAACTCGAAGTGGCCAGCGATGAAAGTGATTTCGAAGCCGATGACGAGAAAACGTCGAAAGACGTCAAAGACGATAGAAAAATCACTTTGAATTTATTGAAACAGTGGCATGACGGTTTGCGCACCGATAAAACCTCGAACACCATATCGTGTGTGATAAAAGCATTTCATGCTGCACTTCTCACAGTATCGAGCGACGACGAAAAGGACTCGTATTGCGAATACAAAGTCGAAGGGTCCGCCGTGTTCAACGGTGTGATTCAGCTGTGCGTTTTGGAACTTCAGCCGGCCGTAAAGAGATTTCTGAAAATTCCACAGGGCTCTAAACAGCCCCCGCACAAATTTAAACGTTTTGTTAAGATTAAAATACAGCTTCGTAGTTATCTTAACGACTTATTGAAGGTAAATCATTTATACTTTTTTATATACACATATCTATACTAATATATAAAGCTGAAGAGTTTGTTTGTTTGTTTGAACGCGCTAATCTCAGGAACTACTGGTTCAAATTGAAAAAAAAAATTTGTTGGATAGCCCATTTATCGAGGAAGGCTATAGGCTATATAAAATCAGGCTACGACCATTAGGAGCAGAGCATTAATGAAAAATGTTGCAAAATGTATCTCAAAAATAAGCTTCTATTCAGGTGAAATGCACTAACTAAATATACTCATATTAGCGCTGCCAGAATACAACACCGGCTAGCTCAATCGGTAGAGCACACGACTGTCAATACCAGGGTCGTAGGTTCGAGTCATAAAAGTATTCCAATTATTACAAAATTAGAACTTATCACATTATAAAATAATTCTTTTATGTTTTGTTCGTTATTTAAATTTAAATCACATTTGTAATTTTGAAGTGCTTATATTCTGGTTGGGTTAATCCAACTACCTGTCTTTTTTGTTTTTTATCTATCTATCTATATTTACAATTAGTAAATAACGATTAAAACAAGAGTTGTAACTGGCCTTAAATCATTCACTCGTTTATATATGACTAGCGGTCCCGTCCGGTTTCACCCGGGTGTAAAAGAACGAATAGGGAAGGGAAGAACATGAGTACACACATTCATCTTAGTTTACCGAGATGAATGTTGTGTCCAAATTTCACGATGGTCGGAGTTACCGTTCAAAATTTTTTGTCGATAAAAAGCAGTATTTATACTTTTTTTAACTAATAATTTTTTTTAAATTAATTAAATAAAATTAAAATAAATTTAAATGTAAGCCTTAGAAGAAAGCAATGTAGAAAAAAAAAATAAAAATATACTCGCCCAACATAGGACTCGAACCCACGACCCTGATATAGTGTGCTCTACCGATTAGGCTAGCCGGCGTTGTATTCTGACAACGCTAATATGAGTATATTTAGTTAGTGCATTTCACCTGAATAGAAGCTTATTTTTGAGATACATTTTGCAACATTTTTCATTAATGCTCCGCTTATAATGGTCGTAGCCTGATTTTATATAGCCTATAGCCTTCCTCGATAAATGGGCTATTCAACAAAAAAATGTTTTTTCAATTTGATACAGTAGTTCCTGAGATTAGCGCGTTCAAACAAACAAACAAACTCTTCAGCTTTATATATTAGTATAGATTATGTTTTTATATACCGGTGTTAACACTTCGTCATGCAATAATGCTCATACGGGATCATGTTTTGGGGTGGAACAAGTTGGATGCAGAAAATGTTTATAATACAGAAAAAAGTGATTAGGATTATGACTCATACTAGTACATTAACGTCGTGTAAGCCCATTTTTAAGGAGCTAAAAATTTTAACATTGCCATCACTGTATATACTTGAGTGTCTAAAATTTACGCACAAAAATAAATATTTATTTGTATTGAATCAAGACACTCATAATTGTAATACGCGGCACAAAGAGGATATCAATATCCCGCATCATAAAACAGCACTATATAAAACCAGTGCATATTTTAATTGCATAAAATTATATAATTTTCTGCCAAAATATATGAAGAATTTAAACTTAATAAAATTCACAAGAATTTTAAAAAACATTTTAATAGAAAATGCCTTTTACACTAAAGAAGAATTTTTAATGCACAATTTTAATACAATAGAAAAGTAAGTTTTAAGTGTTTTTAAAATTAAATTTTTATTCATGACTTATTTATATTTTTATCTATATTTTATATTTTAACTGTTTCTATTTATATTTCCATGTGTATGTATTTGACGTATCCTCCATACTCTGTATGCATTTTAAGGACAAAAATAAATGAATGAATGAATGAATGAATATAATGGTAACAGCTCGGGCGTAAAACCGTGTACTCAGTTGAATTTTATTCTTTCAGTTGTTGGGAGGCGTCACCTCAGCGAATATTCTCACCGTTTTGTTGAAGCACTTGCATCACATGTCGCCGATGATCGTGTCTTATTCCCACATAACAAAATCTCTTCTGAAACGTTTAATCAACTTGTGGAGTACTTCAGACGAGTCGGTGCGCGTCGTCGCTTTCCTTTGCATTCTTCGCATCACCAACAACGAACGATCCAAATATCTGGAGTACGTGTTAAAAACAATGTACATGTCTTTCGTTAAGAATAGCAAATTTGTCAGTCCCAAAACACTTCCGGGAATCAACTTCATGAGACGTTCGTTGAAAGAAATGTTCACTCTGGATTTGAACGCTTCCTACCAGCACGTTTTCCTGTACATTCGACAATTGGCGATCCATTTGAGGAACGCAATAACGCTCAAGAAGAAAGAAAACATTCAGGCCGTCTATAATTGGCAGTTTGTGAATTCGTTGAGCTTATGGGCCGATCTGTTGACATCCACTTACAACAAACCGCAACTGGAACCGTTGATTTATCCGCTGGTTCAAATCACATTGGGTACCATTAAGTTGGTTCCGACTGCCCAATACTACCCGTTGAGATTTCACTGTTTAGAAATATTGCTGAGTCTATCGAAAGAAACCGGAATTTATATACCAATACTGCCGTTTCTCTACGAAGTGAGTAAAACAATGTCTATATCAATTTTATAGTGAATTTACGGCTGTGGACAAAGTTACAGCTATTTTCAAAAACGCATAAAAATAAAGTATTGTCTATTTTATTTTTTACTGGATTAAGCAATGATCGCATAGTGAAATAAAATATTTTTAATAAAAATAAATTGAACCGACTTCAAAATATGCACTAAAAAGTAAAAAATAATAATTATTGTTATTTTTGGAGTCGGTATCACATCGGAATTCGAAAGTAGCAATTTAAATCTTACATGTCTCTAGTTCTCGGAATAGATTTCATTTTGGCTGACACCGACTCCAAAAATAACAATAATTATTATTTTTTACTTTTCAGTGCATATTTTGAAGTCGGTTCAATTTTTTTTTTGTTAAAAATATTTTATTTTTCTCTTTTTAGTGTTAGATAAAGTATTGCAATGGGTAGGCCAAGTATGCGTGCCTTTGAAATTTGAGTTTCCCTCGATTTCTCCGGATTCCACCATCAGATCCAGACTTGGTTCCGATGGGACCACCTCGGAAGTGCACTCTTTCGAATAAAAAAAAAATTTTGAAAATCGGTCTATAATTGACGGAGAAATCGGTGAACATACATAAAAAAAAACAAAAAAAAAATATACAGTCGAACATAGAACCTCCTCCTTTTTTGAAGTCGGTTAAAAAAATTAAGATTTCACTTTCGTTACGTATTGTTTATAATACCTGCATGTTAATAATTATTTTAAAAGCGATTAATTCTATTTTGTTTTGTATTTTTTTCTTCTTAGATCTTTACGTCGTTTGACTTCAGTAAAAAACATAAGAAAGTGTCGATGAAACCGTTGCAGTTTACGTGCATTTTAAGGCTTTCGAAGTCCCAACTATCGGAGAATGGTTTCAAAGATGCCGTTATCGACGGTTTATACGGCTTGTTGTTGGAATACCTTGCGTGCCACTCGTACATGGTTGCGTTTCCCGATCTTGTCTTGCCGCTCACCATGGAGGTACGTTTTTGGTTTATTCATAGATATATATATTAATGGATAGCGAATGCCTATCCTTGAGCATTGTGCGGAATGCTTCCAATAAGAAGCCATTTTGTACGTGGAAAACGCCGTAAAAAGCGCGCGGGATTCAAAAAAATTAAATATTCTATAATATGATGTCAATGGAAAAACAATAAAACTCGCAGTAAACAGTGATATTTCGCTCCAAAACCTATTTTTATATTGAAACGTTTCAAAAATTACAAAACTGAGCATAAATATAATATAAAAGCTTAGAACATTTTACATTGTCAGATTGGCATCAATGCTTGTCAACCTTGATGCCAAATTGACAATGTAAAATGTTCTAAGCTTTACATTATATTTATGCTCAATTTTGTAATTTTTAGAACGTTTCAGTATAAAAATAGGTTTTGGAGCGAAATATCACTGTTTACTGTGAGTTTTGTCGTTTTTATCAATAAAATCATATTATAAAATAATTCTAATTTTTGAATCTCGCGCGCTTTTTACGGCGTTTTCCACGTACAAAATGGCTTCTAAAAGGTACAGGAGGCGCTAGTGTATCCGCAATCTATTAAATATATATCTATGGGTTTATTACACAAATTATTAATTAAAAAAGAAACAAATGTTTGACGATGACCACTTTTTTTAGATAAGGAAATTTTTGAAAAGCTGTTCCATAGCCAACTACTGTAAGAAATTTAAACAGCTACTCGAAAAAATTGAAGAAAACTGCAGATTTATAGAAAAAGAACGCAAAACAATATCGATTTCATTGAGCGACACCAAAGCTATATCTGAATGGGAGAATTCGGTGAAAAACAAAGGAACGCCTTTGATTACCTATTATGAAAATTGGGAAAAATTACACCGGTTACAAAAATCTAAACGAGCGACGCAAAACGAAGAAATCGGCGATTATAATTTCCCCACAATAAAAAAGATTAAGAAGCGTTCGACAAATGACGAAAGCTCTAATGAACCTGTTGATTTGTTCCCGTCGGAAAGCGAATGCGACGAAGTTGAATTTGAAAAGAAACCCGTCACGACCTCGAAGAGAAAACGTAAAGGTAACAAAACAAGAAAAGAACAGTCGGTGCAAAATGACAGTGATGACAACGCAGCAGACATAGTTACTGACGTCAGAGCGTCCGATTGGTGAATTTATACATTGTGAGTTATGTTGTTTACATTGTGAGTTACGTTGTTTACGTTGTATATAATATTATGCTGGTATACGTGAAATAAATATGGAAATAAAAATTCTAATACCTTATTTCAGACAGTTTTAATATTTTTTTTTTATTGGTGCCCTATTTTACCTATTTAAAGCACGCCTCAGAGTGTTTAAATCGAACTTTCAAAAACGCGCGTTTTTTAAAGTTACCGTGGGAACATCAACAAAAAGCACGACAGCGCAGCCGGAGTGCTCGAAATAAAACAAGTGTTTTAAAGACCTTTTTATCCACTTATACTGTAATACACTATTAAAGGCGGTAGAAGCTTCACAAAACAAAAATTACTTAAAAGGTCTTTTAACTTTATTATTATTTACATAAATATTTCCAAACACAATTTTAATATACAATAATCTTTACTATAATTAAGCTTAACCTATACACGCACAGAACACACTGTTTAATTAGTAAATAAATAGTTAATTTACAACACACTATAAAAAAAAAAACTAGACGAACACACTCATTATTCGGAAAGGTTAGTTAAAGATCGCTTTATATTGTCCGATAACCGAAACACTAAAAAGCACTCTGACACGACAGTTATCTCTGTTTCGACTGCATGGTGTAGAGTTTGTGATAGAGTCCTTTCAACTGAAGAAGTTCTTGATGCGTTCCCATCTCCGATATTCGACCTCGATTGAAGACGCAGATAAGATCGGCATCTTGAATAGTTAACAGCCGATGCGCTATTGTTATGCATGTTCGACCCACCATAGCTTTATCCAATGCGTCTTGTACGATCTATAACGAAAAAATTTTTAATAACGCACGATCCGTTACTCCGAACGATTATATATCAATTTAAGAAATATAACCCCGGAAAACTTAACGACTTTCCGAATACCTTAAGTTTTGATTTTAAACTCTATCAAAAGAAAAAATACTCGACCTGTTCACTTTCGGTATCCAATGCCGAGGTGGCTTCGTCCAACAGTAAAATCCTCGGATTGCGGACCAGTGCTCTCGCAATGGCTATCCGTTGTTTCTGACCGCCGGATAACTGAGTGCCTTTATCGCCCAATCGCGTCTCGTAGCCCTGAAAATAACCCGACATAATATTTTTAGTGTTTTATTTTCAATCACGGTTCAACAAAAAAATAATATTTAATTACCAGCGGCAAATTGACGATGAAATTGTGAATGTTAGCATTTTTGGCGGCCTGCATTATTTCCTCCTTGGTGACGGTGCGCGTATTGTCGCCGTACGCGATGTTTTCCGCTATTGTTCTGTCGAACAAAGACGGTTCCTGAGAGACAATTCCCAATTGGGATCTCAGAGACTTCAGAGTCAGATCCCGATGTATGTCTTTGTCGTCTACAGTCTACAAACATACGTTACGCATTATTATCTCGCGATGCATACCGAAAACAAAACACTGCTCTATTCTACGTACGATTTGTCCGACGAACGGATCGTAAAACCTTTCCAACAATTGAATGGTCGTCGACTTTCCGCATCCTGACGGGCCGACGAGGGCGATTGTTTTTCCTTTCTGGATCGCTAAATTGAGACCCCTCAAAACACGAGTGTCGGGTCGACTGGGATATGAAAAGTACAGGCCCCGATAATCGACATCGCCTTCTGCCTTCTGTGAATCGTAATAATTATTTTCAATAAAATTTATTCCGTCCAGTTAAAGTACGAAAATATTTGACCGTGACTAATACTCTTATACTTCACAATCTACACTAATATATAAAGCTGAGGAGTTTGTTTGTTTGATTGAACGCGCTAATCTCAGAAACTACTGGTTCGAATTGAAAATTTTTTTTTTGCTGGATAGCCTATTTATCAAGGAAGGCTATAGGCTATATAATATCACGCTACGACCAATAGAAGCGGAGCATCAATGAAAAATGTTGTAAAATCTAACTCAAAATTTGTCCGTCCGACAAAAACTCTTGAACGGTAACTCCGATCATCATGAAATTTGGACACAACATTCATCTCTGTAAACTAAGATGAACGTGCGTACTCATGTCCCTCCCCTCCCATTCGATCTTTTGCACCCGGGTAAAACCGGGCGGGACCGCTAGTATTATAAAAACGGCACAGTTTTTATGCGGTCGTACATGCATGCTTCACATTTGCCGTTCCATTAAGCAAACCGAACTATAGTAACGACTCACTGTCAGTTATTTTCGTACGGTACTATAGATATAATTTTTTAACTTGCGGGAATGCGGAAATTAATTATTGATGAAATTAAACAGATGATATTTTATCGACCATAATTTAAAAAAATGGTTTCAACAAAACGCGAACGGCTCTGAGATTGGGAATCGGCAGCCTAGTTCAAAGGCTAGCTTGTTAACTACTGCACCACACTTACATTGGATCTGAACTTAACTAAACAAATGAAATATTATTCTAACTAACCCAGTCTGTATATTGTGCTCCGGCTGGGTCGCGAATTTTAGGTTTGCGATTCAATAATTGTATTATTCTTGCCGCCGCAATGAGACCTTTTTGGAAATTGGGCGCGAACGCCAAAGCGTTTGCAATAGACACGGTACCCATTATCAGTGATTGTGATACTCTGAAAAAGAAACAAAAAAACAGCGTAAGTATTTGAACGTCGGAACAATTTTGTACATCGGTAGACGGATTGTTTACTTGAATACGTCGTTGAATTCGATGCTGCCCTTCGCGGCCAAATGGCCTCCGTAATACATGCACGCCGCGTATGCAAAGAACATGAGACTTCTGGCACACGCGAAGACGAAGGCTCTCAGATGCAAGTTCCGTTTGGCTCTGACGACACTCGTCGACAATTCAAACATGTAGCTGTCGTGAAACGCGGACTCTCGACCCAACGACACTACGGTACGGATATTACCGACGGCTTCGACTGCTATCTGCAACAATCGAATAAATTATTGTGATTGACACGTCAGTACTGCGATGAAAACAAAATAACAACGCTGGATGCCTTCAGGTATCTTTTCTCAACTTATTAAATTAAATTCACCAAAGTATATTTAACTAAAAAAAAAGGTTTTCACTCCGGGAGTGCCGGGAGAAGTGAAAACTTAAATATTAACGTCTGACGAATTTTCGATCAAAATGGTTTGTATCATAGATTGCATTTTTATGTAGGTACGATATTTCAACGCTAGATGTCTAACGTTGTATAAATTAGAGAGTTTTCTCGCTCACCCAGTTCTTACTTTACCTGACACCTGACGCGAGTTTAACATTTTTTACCCATTACAAAAAAAGTGTACAACGCCGCTAAAGAAGTTTTCACTTCAAATATTCAGGACCATTCCAACTTCAAAAATGTTGACATGTGATTATAATAAAGCAAATAAAATTTCTGATATCGCGTGAGTTGACGCGAGTAATTGCTACTATTCAATATGATATTTGCTATTCGTTGCCATGGTTACCTACACAATATGTTCACGTCATGTAAACATTAATCAAAGCATGCCGAACTTTAATTAATTTAATTTTTAACGAAACTTTCTTGAAAAAATAAATAAAATAATAAGCCGTTATGAAAAGTATACCATTATTATACAGTATGTAAACGCGTAAGGTGCACATAGGGAAATTAGCATTGGGAAAAAATACTTGGATCAGAGTTAGCCATGACTGCATTAATTGTTATTTCTATTGAATTATCGTGGTAATCTTGAGGATTTCTATTTTATTTTGATTTATTTTTATTTTACTTGGCTTTTTTAATAATAAAAAGCTCTTATAACTCATTATTTTATTTTTTTTGTACAAAAATAAAACAAGAAATAACTCCATCTGTTTCGAAACATTTCATTCAAAAATTGTCTGACTGGTATGACGTATGCGCGTTGGTAAATCAGTGATCCAAATGTCTTTAGGTTCAACACGAATAGGCGGAGATATTTGATCTCGCACCATATTTAAGTATTTTTGGGAATTTAATGTTCCATTAATAAAAAAGTCCGATTATGTTGTAATCATTTGAATATTTTCTTCAGTAGTATACACATTCATTTTGCAAAAGAATATTATCTGTCAAATTGAAAAACAAGATTTCAAGACTCACTCTGATCCAGTCATTTTTTCTCAATGTTAATTTCCCTATGTGCACCTTACGTGTTTACATACTGTATAAAAACACCGTTATAGCATGTGTCTCTTCTGCGCATGCGCCGATTTTCCCCAAAAACAATAGGGCTCTTCATAGTTGCATACCAAACATACTCCCAAAATTTGGTTTCGATCCGCTCATCCGTTTGACCTGTATCGTGTTCACAGACTAACAGACGCACAGAGTTTTTCCAAAAATATGTTTTTTGGATTTGGGGGACCTCAAAACGGAAAGATATTGTAAAATTTTTGAGAAGTGATTTTTGACCTAAACTAGTACCATTCCCCATGAATGGTAAAAGTATGTTATTAAAACTGCTTGACAGATGTGAAATTTGACTACTTTGCCTGCCCAGCAGTTAGCAGTATTGCGGTCTATTTTTTTTTCACTTTCTTTTATATCGCACACAATATACATTACCCCCACTCTAGAAGTTTCACTTCAAAAACTCAACTTCTCAGGACTTTTGTATTTAGACAATAACCTAAAAACATGGCGGAAATAAAAGTGTCTTCTAATTCCTTTTGCTAACAACTGAGCGATATAGGAGCCCGTTAAACAGTTACAAAAATTCAATTTATACCTTGGTGGCTCGTTCGAGTCCTTTTTGATTTTCTTCCGATTCTTTCTGCATAAGTCCGCGCTGCATGTATGTAGCGATGAGAAGGAAAGGCGTAAAGGCCAGAGCGACCAATCCCAACCGCCACTGATAATACATCGATAAAGATACGGCAATTGCTATCGTCGATAGCGACTGCAATATCGTACCGATTCTTTGTCCGGTTGCCTAAAACGTAAAACAATTATTAAAAATAACGCATGCGGTTATCGTTTTTCGAATCGGCGCACGGAAAATCGAATATTTTATTCCTGATCACATGCTCCGGACACCTTTCTATATCGCACGAGCGTCGCAAACAACGAGTCTAACGAAATTCGTAAATGAAAGACATTTAGACGGAGAGCTGGCTACGGAGAAAATGGGTGACTCGGTGCAGAGCTGAAAATTTGCAGAATAATAGGAGATAGTATAAGTAAGTTGGGAAAAAATTGCCAGAAGGCTAGGCGGAAGATAAAGAGCCGCCAGAAGGCGCTAATGTTGCGAAAAATCAGTGCACTTCTGGCAATTTCTATACTTATTCTGTTATTCAAAACTAGATTATATATTATATATATTATACATTATATAGTTATAAGGGCATACTGAAAATTCAAACATGATATAGGTAATAATTACATTCGACAAATATTCAAAATTATTAATGACATTTTGATAGAAATAAAATTAATCGTCATATATTTTCATTAATAAAATTACGTTATTATTTAATTTTGTTTCTATCAAAATGTCATTAATAATTTTGAATATTTGTCGAATGTAATTATTATATCATGTTTGAATTTTCAGTATGCCCTTATAACTATATAATATATAATCTAGTTTTGAATTACAGAATAAGTATAGAAATTGCCAGAAGTGCATTGATTTTTCGCAACATTAGCGCCTTCTGGCGGCTCTTTATCTTCCGCCTAACCTTCTGACAATTTTTTCCCTACTTACTTGTACTATCTCCTATTATTCTGCAAATTTTCAGCTCTGCACCGAGTCACCCATTTTCTCCGTAGCGAGCTCTTAGTCCAATTGTAAATAAACATGCAATCGACGAACAATATTCACTTGACGACGTCCAATTAAAATAAATCGAAGAATGAATTTCGTTTCATACGGTGCCCGTGACGCTCACGCTACAGGAAGGTGCCTCGTAGCAGTGCATCTGCCGGAAGGGTAAATTAGATGTTCTGAATTACCCCTTGAACACTGGCCGCTTCCTTGGACAGTTTGGCGCACAGCGTGCCGGTGCCCTGTTTTTCATCGTCGAACCACGCCATCTCCTGGTTGACCATCGCTCTGAACATCTGGTCCCTCATTCGCATCGTCAAGTTTTCTCCGGCGATTGCGAACATGTATTGTTGAATGAATGTCGCCACGCCCGTTATGATTCCGACAATCAGGAACATCAGTGAATAAAAGTTTGTTTTGCGAATCACATAGTCCTCGTCCTCCTTTGCTTGTGCTAAAACCTGAACAGGCACAAAGCTTCTATTATTAATGAAAATAGGCCGCAATGCTTCACCTATAATCCGTCGAGTCCCGTGAAGAGTTCCGAATTGGCTGCTCAAATATTTTAAGATTTTTTATACACGAATAATTGTGATTATTGCAAAGAAAACAGTTCAGCTCTACCACATCTATACCTACTAATATATAATGCTGAAGAGTGTGTTTGTTTGTTTGGTTGAACGCGCTAATCTCAGGAACTACTGGTTCGAATTAAAAAATTTTTTTTTGTTGGATAGCCCATTTATCGAGGAAGGCTATAGGCAATATAATATCACGCTACGACCAATAGGAGCGGAGCATCAATGAAAAATGTTGCAAAATGTAACTCAAAATTTGTCCGTCCGACAAAAACTTTTAAACGGTAACTCCGATCATCACGAAATTTGTACACAACATTCATCTCGGTAAACTAAGATGAATGTGCGTACTCATGTCCCTCCCTTCCCCATTCGTTCTTTTGCACTCGGGTGAAACTGGGCGGGACTGCTAGTTATTTATAACTGAATAGTTTCTTTACAGATTTGAACGTAAAGTTATAAATACAGAAAGAAATAGCTATAGTTTGCTCTTAAATTATGAAACGCCCATTGTTGAAATTACAATGCAATGTTAGAAAAATTTTATTGTCCAAACAATGTCACTGCCCGGTCTCAAACCGGAACCCTTTACTATCGCGGCGGCTAAATTATCATTTATTCTACAGTGACATATCTGAACAATTGACCTTCGTTTATTAGTGATTATTTTTGAGTTCGAAATTTTAAAATCAGTAGCTTCCGCTACTTCTAACGGCGAGTAAATATGAGTAAGAAAAGCCTCCCTGGACAATAAAGAATGCAGATTAAAAATATTTATTCAACACGCGTGAGTAATATGTAATTTCGGGGCCCTGCTAAACTCGGGAGAAATAATAAATTACTTCATGTTGACGCGTAGAGTGCTAATAATGAGCCGTACAGTGTGATAATGAATTTTCTGGACCAATAGAAACTCAGTAGCAAGCCCAAGTCATAGCAATCTTGTGTGCATACACTGACGGTGGGTACGTCAATCAATGAAGTGATTTATTATTTTTCCCTCTTTTATCAGGGCCCCGATTACATATTACTCCTGCTAGTTGAATAAAGTATTATGTGCGACCATTGATCGAAGGAGAATATTCCACTCGCGTGCGTTTTACGCTCATGGAATCTTCTCCTTCTCTCACTAGTCGCACAATATACTATTATTTACGCAATTGAAAACCAGAAAACAAAAATAAATCGGTCTCACCCCAATAATATCGCCGAACAGAACTGCAAAAAGTGGCATCGCAGCTCCCATTATGAAGGAGCCGACACAAGCGAAAAATATGTGAATCGTTTCGGGTTTGTTGAATCTCAAAACTTCCATTACTGACACGGGTTTAGGTTTATCTGGATCGTCTTCGACATCATCCAAGTCCTGAAAATGAATTGAAAATTCATGAGCGCTCGTTCGTTACCGATGCAGACGGAGCTATAATACGACTTACGGTGATTTGTTCGGGTACGTAAGAATCTCGTTTATCGGACATAGTTGAGTCAGACCTTATAACGCTCACGGTCCTCATGAAGCCCCGGACAGCATCTGAAACGGTTTATAATTCAAATTTTCAAAATGCACAGACGACATATATTTAAAAATTCCAGCCAATTGGGCGACGGGACCGTTCAATTTGTTTTCCGACTGTCTTCTATTTTTTTACGTACAGAGAAAAGGCAGTGCATTGTGTAATCGTTTGGTCTGTTCAACTTAGCTGTTTAGGTGTAAAAAAAAATTCTAACCAATTGGGCAAAGGAACCATTCTTACTCGAAAAATGTTGTTGACATTTGATATGGTATAATAAAGAAAATGAAATTTCTGATATCGCGTGAGGTGACGCGGGTAGTGGCCAGTATTCTATAATATGATATTTGCTATTCGTTGCCATGGTTACCTACATAATATGTTTGATGTCATGTAAAAATTAATCAAAGCATGCCGAACTACTTTATTTTTGACATATCCATATAACAAAAGAGCGGCTGATTTTTTTTTTCAAAATATTTCCGAAACTATAAAGTTTAGAAAAAACACATTTTTAACGAAACTTTCTTAAAAAAATATATAGTATAATAAGCCGTTATGAAAAGTATATCATTATTATATAAAAAACACCGTTATAGCATATATCTCTTCTGCGCATGCGCCGATTTTCCCCAAAAACAACAGGGCTCTTCATATCCGCATACCGAACATTCTCCCAAAATTTGGTTTCAATCCGCTCATCCGTTTGACTTGTATCGTGTTCACAGACTAACAGACGCACAGATTTTTTCCAAAAATATGTTTTTTGGAATCGGGGACCTCAAAACGGAAAGATATTGTAAAATTTTTGAAAAGTGATTTTTGACCTAAACTAGTACCATTCCCCACTTGTGGTTTGGAATGGTAAAAAATATTTAGACTTCAACATGTACTCGGTTGAATAAATTTCGTACTGGGAATAAATGCACACATCTCTGAGTTGCAGTGAAAAACCAACAGCCAGATTATTATTCTATTATCGTAATACCTTGCTCCTGTTCATCAAGCTCATCGTCGCCGTCGTTCGACATCTGTGTCGTCACCAAGTTGTAATAGTGGCTCTTTAAGGCCATCAATTCGGAATGTGTTCCTTGCTCGACGACACTTCCCTGCGACACGACTACGATCTTGTTGGCCCCCCTTATGGTCGACAAACGATGCGCCACTATGATCGTGGTACGGCCTTCGCTCGCCTGCCAAAACAACCGCGATTTAATTTAAAACTAGTGTTGGGCATAATCGATATATTTCAATAATCGAATGAATCGAAATAATCGGTTTTTATAATCGAATGATCATTCGAATTATCGATTATGAATGATTCGAATGATCATTCGAATTATCGATTATGAATGAATCGAATTATCATTCGAATTATCGATTATGAATGATGCGCAAACTTGGCAATTATTAATTTCGTTTTATTTACTTTCACAGTATAAGCGAATGATCATTCAAAATATCGATTATGAATTATGTTCAAACTTTGCAATTTCGATTTGTTAATATTACTTAACACAATATTAATAATGGAATCCCTGGTATGATCGAATAGAAATAGAAATATATTTGTTATGCCCTAGATGGATACATCGTCAATTTACATAATGAGTTAAACATTAAAATTTAAAAAATCCTTAATTTATAAAAACAATTATTTAGGAATTTGATTTAATGCAGAAGCCGAATGATATATCGATATATCACATTAATATCGACAGTGGACATAGCAATAGTACTGTGTCGGGATTTAATATTCATTTCATATTTCATAATCGATTCGAGCGAATGATATCTCGGTTGCCATAATCGAATGATCGATTATTCGGCCATAATCGAAATATTTCGATTATATCATTCATAATCGCCCAACACTATTTAAAACCGTCAACTGCTCAAAACAAAAGTTTGCTAATTTTGAATTCTTACATTATCCAACGCCTTCTGCACTTTGGCTTCACTGTTTGTATCCAAAGCGGAAGTGGCTTCGTCCAGGAGTAGAATAGCCGGTTCTCTGACAAGAGCTCTGGCGATAGCTATTCTCTGTTTCTGACCTCCCGACATTTGCGCACCTCTTTCCCCGACCATAGTGTCGTAGCCCTGCGCAAAAAAACACTAATCTCAGCAATAAAGTAACAAACGACAAACGCTTACGTTATGTCGTAAAGGTTTCTTACCCGCGGTAGCGACATGATAAAATCGTGAGCGTTCGCTTTTCGGGCAGCGTTTTCTATGTCCAGCTGCGACGCGTGTGGATTTCCGTGTCGAATGTTTTCAGCCACGGTCGTTCCAAACAATACCGGTTCCTGACCGACGACGCCTATTTGGCTTCTAAGCCAAGCTACATTTAAGTCCTTTATGTCTACGTCATCCAATTTGACCTTTAACATTATTCATAATAAATTATTAATTAATCGATCACTTAAACGCGCAAAATACACATTCCGATAATCTTAAACGTGCATGAATACTTACAGCACCGGATGCCGGGTCGTAGAATCGTTGTATGAGTTGAATGCATGTCGATTTACCACATCCGGAGCTACCCACCAAAGCTACAGTTTCGCCACGATTTATAGACAAATTTAAACCTCGAAGAATCTGTAATCATTCCGATATTGTTATTAATATATAAAGTTCAAGAGTTTGCTTGTTTGTTTGAACGCGCTAATCTCAGGAACTACTGGTTCAAATTGAAAAAAAAAATTTTTTGTTGGATAGCCCATTTATCGAGGAAGGCTATAGGCTATATAAAATCAGGCTACGACTATTAGGAGCGGAGCATTAATGATAAATGTTGCAAAATGTATCTCAAAAATAAGCTTCTATTCAGGTGAAATGCACTAACTAAATATACTCATATTAGCGTTGTCAGAATACAACGCCGGTTAGCTCAATCGGTAGAACACACGACTGTCTATATCAGGGTCGTGGATTCGAGTCCTATGTTGGGCGAGTATATTTTTATTTTTTTTTTTATTTTCTACATTGCTTTCTTCTAAGGCTTGCATTTAAATTTATTTTAATTTTATTTAATTAATTAAAAAAAAATTATTAGTTTAAAAAAGTATAAACACTGCTTTTTATCGACAAAAACTTTTGAACGGTAACTCCGATCATCATGAAATTTGGACACAACATTCATTTCGGTAAACTAAGATGAATGTGTGTACTCATGTTCCTCCCTTCCCCATTCGTTCTTTTACACCCGGGTGAAACCTGACGGGACCGCTAGTAATAACATAAAAAGTAAATATGTCGTTGTGTAACGTTCATAACACTAACAAAACAGTGTAACAGAAGTCACTAAGTATAATACACGGTTTAAAAAAACTTACCTTCACGTCTGGTCTTGAAGGATACTGAAAGTGGACATCTGTAAACGTTATAGAACCTTTAACGTTATCAATTTTCCTGCCTTCGGTAGAAGAACTGTCGATTGCCGGTTGCCTGTTGATCACGGAAAATACTTTTGCTCCGGCGCCGCACGCCACTGAAAAACTCTCAATGAAAGGCGAGGACATTCCGAAATTCATCGATCCCATCATAACACCAAAGAATACCTAACAAAAAAAAAAAAAGAAATGAAATTCATACAATCGAAGCTGTGTAGATTATAGACACCTGACAACATTGTTTGAATAATAAATTAGGTATTCTAATATTGCATCATAATATCAACAATCGGTATTTTAAAATATAATACGCGTCACGGACCTAAAAGGTTCGGAAGTTAGTCACAAACAGCGTCGCAAAGGCACATTTTAGAGCCGTTGAGGCTCCCACCACCTCCCAGCTACCTGCACGGAACATGCGCTCGTCGGTGATTGGCCGTGATCGCTCGTTGCCTTTGTCACTTGTCGCTTTCCTGCTTTAAAGTACAGTCGAGTACGCTATTGTCAAAATGTTATTGTTATTTTAGTTTTGTTGAGTTGCGAGTTTGTAGTTTTTCAACAGACTGTACAAGCGCAAGCCCGCATTCACATCTAACTTCCGAGCCTTTTAGATTCGTGGCGCGTATTATACCTGTGTTAATTCGTACACTTTGTCATGAAACATATGTTATACACTCAAATCGGTACCACACTGTTTTTTTCCTTCCCGTATTTATATATATAAAGATGTAAATGATAATGTTAACTTACAGTCATCATGGTGCCTGCGTCGTAGTTATTGTCGTCTTTGATTATCAATTTGACGCCATACCAGAAAGCCAACGAGTAACTGGCATATATGAAGAACCAAAGCATTCCGAAACCGAGACCGCTGAAGAAGCCTCTCTTCTTGCTTATCTCGCGCGCGTTTACGAGGTGTGTGCTGTAACGTTCGATCTCTTTGTATTGTCCGCCGAAAGCGACCACCGTTTTTATCGAACTCAACACTTCTTCAGCAATGGCGCCCGCTATTCCATAAACATCCAATTCTTGTTTCGATAGAGAACTCGTTAGCTTTGTGGAAGAAAATAACGTTGAAATCAGAACGTGACAAAAAAAAATTGCACTCCGGGAGTGCCGGCAGAAGTGAAAACTTGAATATTAACGTCTTACGAATTTTCGATCAAAATGGTTTGTATCATAGATTGCATTTTTATGTACGATAGTTCAACGCTAGATGTCTAACGTTGTATTACTATCACTACTGTCGCTCGGAGACCGTTAAAATGTTGCGTGTTTTTTACATTACTCGTTTTTTGTTTCAAAACGGCTTACGGTAGACTAATAGAAAACGACATACTAAATTAAAAAATAAACTTAAGTTTGCGATCTGTGACCTATAAAAGCCGTTTTAAATTTTTAATGAAAAAAGAATTATCAAAATTGGACTACTCTGTAAAAAGTTATGCGTGGTCATACATTACAATCAGTGAGTGAGCAATCAATCATCCCCTGTTTTCCTACCCTTAGGGTTGGAATTTTTTTACCAAATTTATATGGGGCCAACTTCGGAGTATACCCTTTCAAATAAAAAAATAATTATCAAAATCGGACTACTCTGTAAAAAGTTATGCGTGGTCATACATAAATAAAAAAAAAATATATATACGCATCGACTTGAGAACCTCCTCCGTTTTTGTTTTTCGTCGGTTAAAAAACACTTAGAACGATTATATCTCTGAAGCGGTAATAATTTTAATTCATCAATTGAATAATTTTACGAAAGAGTGGCTATCTCAAATTTGTTCTGTCAAAAAATATGCTTTTCTGCGGGATCTCTGTGTTCGATGCTATATGCAACGACGCACAAACAAGATCAGTCTGGGACTACCGGGAAAATTGTCAAACGTCTGTACGAGACCGTGTAACTACGAAGAATCCAGACCGGACTGGACCGGCCCACGGAGGACCGATAGCCCACTGGGAAAAGTCCCGGTATTCCCTGAGACCAGACCGACGCTGCGCACAAACACCTATGCTACCAAAAAACGGGCACGTTTATTTGAACTTACTCGACTGACAATAAGCATCGCTATCATAGTCAAAGGGAACGAAATAAGACAAATCAACGCCAGTTCCCATCCTCGTACGAAAGCCAGTATCAAACAACCAACGAAAGACACTTGATGATGGATGAACATTGGAATCTTTTCACCGATTCCTTCTTCCAGTTTGTGTAAATCCCTATAAAAGAAGGCGTGATATATAATTTATACGGAAAATATTTCAACTTGTGGAAGTCAGTTTTTTAGAGGTCCCTAAAAAAACGGAATTTATCAAACCTAGACCCGCGCCGAGGGTGGAAACTCGGAAGGGCGAAATGTAATTATGATTGTTGTTGCGCGGGTAAATCGCATTTGTTCAATTTATTTTATGGTTTGCCATCCACATAAAGATGTTTTCTAGATATGTATAAAAAGTGCAGTTTCCGAAAAAATAAATTATTAAAAAGAAAACAATAGACACTTGATCGATGTTAGATTATTTTGGCAAGTCATGTCATAAAATTAATATTTAGTGTGTAAGTAATAAATTAAGAGATATTGTAATAATATACCGATAATGCAGTTTATCTTATCAACAAATTGCTATAAAATATATCAAAGTACTACGATTATCCATGAGATCATTCGGTGATAATAGAAAATATCGTCACATTTTATGAGTACTTACTCAGATAGTCGACTCGAAAAATCTCCCGTCTGATGCAAATCGTACCACGATATGTCTTGGTTTAAAGTTTTCTTGAAAAACAAACCTCGGATAGTAAAAGTCTACAAAATAACGCAATTCATTTATTAATTTAAGAAAAGAAAATCGGAGAAATCACGAAAAAGACAATCGTTTTTTTATAAAATGTTTTTCGACTGTTTTAACAAGCGCGCCAGCCATTATTAAAACGTTCACAATTTGTTTCACGCTCTTTTGTTCGATGAAAACAAATTATTAAACAAACCTGTCTAATAGCTGCAAAATTCATTAGAGCGACAGCTGTGTAGCTCAGTACTAACATTCCCACACCGATATAAGAATTGTATATTGCAAAATTTGTAACGGCGTCCAGTAGGCCTTCTTTTATTTCTTCGATTTCTGCCTCGGTCTTGTTCGCAGCCTGCGCTAATTTTTCTCCGAACTCAACCATACTCGAAGTCAACGAACCGAAAATTTCTAATTGAATGGGCGCCAATGCTCCAGTTGCAAGAGCGGACAGTATAGCTATCGATATGAGAAGTTTATCCATCGACGTTGCATAAGTGAACTAAATTTAAATAAAAATTATTTAATCCCAACAAAATTTAATCAACTGTTGTAGCAAAAAATTGTACGGGACTTACAAGCTTAAAAAGTGATATTCTCGGTGCCTCATCTTCGGCTGTTTTCGCCTCTGTAAACTTCCTGTGGAAAACAATATTACATTTCATTTGTTTCAGACAGATATTGTACATTAACGGCGTCTTACTCATTTGTTTCAAGTTTTTTTTTTTTTAACTCAATACAGGGAGATTTCTTATAGAGTTGGTATCGACAATAAAGTATTTATTGAGTGCGTTAACGAATAACTATTTCTGGCTATAGCGTCGTAAAAAAAAATATATATACAATTGAAAATCACAGGCATGCTGAAACTTCATACTTTTATTATGCGTTTTACATAGATTCAGTTAAAAACACGTACTTAAATAAATTGAAATGAAAAATCAATATAATAAACAAAACTTACGGTTCCAACGCATTATTTTTTATATCGTCTTCACTCAACGGTTTTATTTTAACCGTGGTTACAATATCTGGCTCTTCCTTCTCGTTCATTTTAAATGTCTTCATTTCAAAAAATATATATTATGATAAATATTATACAAAAACAATACACAAAATAAAACAAAACAGTTCACAATCAACCAGCAGTCAATTACTAAAGTATCCAAAGCTGCGTTTCGCGTTTATAATAAAACGAAATAATATAAAAATAACGATTAACAAAGTTATTATTCAATATCATTACAAGCAATATTTTTTTATCTAATCTTTAACAAAAGACTATCTTTTATTATAACAAAAGTCTGGAATGTATTAATGTGTAGGACTTATCTAAGAATAGATAGGTACTTGTGATGACAGCTTTTAAGGATCAAGTTTTTCATTTGAAAGATGAATTTTTCGTTTTGTGCCGGTGTTAAAAATAAAAGCTTATTCGTCCAAATTTCAAATCCTATTATAACGATTAGGGTTACTGCGAATTAACGGCTAAAACGGACTACTTTCAAATTAGTATTATTGATAAAAAAATTTGGTTTGCGCGTACTTTGACTCGCGAGCTTAATTTTTACTGCATGTACACTTCTCGGTAATAAATAAAATGTTCAAATAACAATTAAAATTTCCAGCTATAATAAATTATCTAAGTGAAACAGGTTTGTTGTATTTTTTTAGGTGGAATTCTAGTAAAGCTGAAAAGTAATTTGACAGTTGTGTCGACAATTTCATTATACTTTGTTATCTAAAAGAATAAAACTTTCGATTAATCAGGTTTTCAAAATTTTTTATGGTGCCAATTCGGTTTAATTTTAATTTTTATGTGTCTCATTTATCAATGTCTTAAAAATCACATTTTTAATAATTAACTAAATTTTTATGAGACGTTATTGCCAGTTATTATTCAACATTCATCACATTTTATCATTCATCGTTTGTACTACAAAAATTCTCAACAAATTTTATTTTCGATGATTATTCGTTGCATATGATTGATATTTAGATTTTGTTATTTATTTATAATTTATAGTTATTAGATTTCAATTGTTTATCGTTACTCTACTCTGCTTTATTTTCGGGAACCATTATCTGGATACACATTTCAAGTATTAACAAACGAAGATTAGATTTTTATTAATTTCGCAATAAACAAAATTTGCCATTATACAATGTGTCTTCACCACGTCCAAGAGTCATCACAAAAATATATTTTGTATATTTTTGGGAGGGAAAAAAATATTTTTTCACCAGATTAAGTGGGATACATATACATATATGAAAACATTCTTGTTAAAACTTTTTGTTTTTATTTTAAAGCGCGTTTTGGATATATTAGCGAAAATATTCGCTTGAAGCTACCCAAGTAAGGTAGAAAAATTTGAAAATATAAACACTGATAAAAGGTTTAGTTAAGATTACAGGAAAAATAGAGCGATGTATCTAATGCTTGCAGTTTTTTTTTTGTGTTCTTAAGGATAAGATTTATTGAATTTACACGAATATATTTATTTTTTTTTTGAGTAAATAATTTAAAACCATTTTGATTTTCAAATTTAAAAAATAAATCCTCCTAAGATTCAATGATATAAAAATAAACGCTGGGCAGTGTTTAGGAAAAAATCAATAATAAATCTAAGAGCCGTAAAAATTGCTTTGCTTCGTCAGCATTTTTGGAGCTACATTTTCAAAATAAATCAATTGATGGTGAAATGATATTTGAATTTCTAACTTATCCGTTTCAAAAACAACAGCAGATTTAGGAAACAAAAACTCCAATCTGTTGCAAATTGCAATGTCAGAAACAAAAGACAATCTGCAAATCGGTGCTGGGAGAAATTAATATAAAAACGTTACGTACTTAAGTACTTGGATTTGCAAATAAAATTTTTCACACTTACTCATAAATTATTATCGTTCTTTATTAATTTTTCTTCTTATTAAGCGATGAACTGTTTCCACAGACCGTGTGACACGTATAAAAGATAATAATTATTATCAAGAATCCGTAATCTTGAAAACTGTATAGATAACTATTTCAATCAATAAAACGCATCTAATAACATGTTTCTATCTGATTAATAAATTCGTGTTAAAAAGTGAAGAGCATCAAAATAATTACACATAACAGTAATCTTGTGTTAAATTTTTTATTTTTTTCTTTAATATCAAAATACAATTTTTAAATAATAATAATAAACAGTATCATTAAAAAGAATATCCTGTTATTTTTATAAGTATGCAAAAAATAAAAAAAATCTTGAAAATTTTGATGATTCAAAATGCACGGAAACTTTCTGTACTTATGTAGCTCAAAAAATCAAAAAGAAACAAACGAACAAAGCAAACGTGTTTGTTTATTCGTCTCGAGGCTGATTAAAGTTGTTATGAACATCCGAAACAAACTAACGACAATAATACTTTAAATGCAGACTTCCTTTAATTTTCTAAAAATCTTTTTAAAAAAATAAAACAAAACAACTCGTTAGTATTGCATGTAAAGGCGTCGTTATAGCGTTTAGCATATCGATTGTCACTTGTCAGCGCCGACGCGCTTATAGAGGTAGAGATAGCCGAGTTCTTTGGGAGGATGTTCCGACAGGGCGACCTTACTATCGTTGTAGATGACCCAATGACCGTCGCGCAGAATGTGACAGACGTAGTGCCCTACCATCGTTGACGTTCCCATGTGGGATATGAAAGCGACCAGGCGATATCCTGCAGCCAACCAACAATAGTCTTATTACATACAAATCTGTTTAAGGTTATTTGCCTAGCTAAGATCGCATTTTCTATTAAAACTGTTATATGACTTTGTAAATTACTATATCTTATTTGAATTGTATTAAACATTAGACATAATTTGACTAAATCAGTATACTGGGTATGTGTTTGACAGAGACAGATATAGTTCAAACATGGCTGACAGCTAGTTAGACAGCTGTTGTTTCAACAATTAAAGTTTAAGTAAATTTCCCCAAAAATATAAATGAACGAAATTCAAATCTTTGATTAACGTCGACAATTTTATTCATTTGATATAAATGAACGTATTTCATTATAATTTTTGTTCCCATGCGGGATATGAAAGCGACCAGGCGATATCCTGCAGCCAACCAACAATAGTCTTATTACATACAAGTCTTATTTGTCTAGCTAAGATCGCATTTTCTTGTAATAAAAAAACTGTTATATGACTGTAAATTACTATATCTTATTTAAATTTTATTAAACATTATAGGCCCCACTCACGACCAAACTTCATGCCACAGTTCAGTGTTCAGTGAAGTTGGACCGATTAATCGAAAGACTGACTGGTACCACATACAGTTCATGCAAACTGCTAATTTTTTAAAATTTTTTGTGTTCAGTTTGGTTCAGTTGTTGGCATACACTCGTCTAGTATAGATATATAAAATATATATTATATACATACTATAATATTATACTATAGATAATTAATAAGAACTAAATGAGTTATTTAAATGGTGAGGATTGGCTGTTCATAGCTATGGGATTGTATTTAAAACAGGGAAATAAGAAAAAAAAGAAGAATATGGATGAAAAATTTGTTAGAAATGCGTGATACAAGAAGTCATGTTTATTTGATTAATGAATTACATCTTGAACCGCTTGATTGGAATAATTATTTACAAATGAATGAATTAACTAACAATTATTTACTGGAGTTAGTTACCCCATTTATTAAGAACCAGGACACAAATATGCGAAAATCTATTTATGCACAAGAAAGACTTGCAGCAACATTGAGATTTTTGGCTTCTGGTTGTACAAAACACAGAACTCCAAAAACTGAACTGAAAAAAAACCACACACACAGCAGTTTACTTGAACACTGAACTAAAAGTCGTTCAAAAATCAAGATGCGTTTGATGAGTAAGAGTACATGCCTGATTTCAGTGTTGGTTTCAGTGTTTATTTGTCCAACACATTATCATGCTTCACTGAACTATAAGTTTGAACACTGAACTGTGGCAAAAGTTTGATCGTGAGTGGGGCCCATTAGACATAATTTGACTAAATCAGTATACTGGGTATGTGTTTGACAGAGACAGATATAGCTCAAACATGGCTGAGAGCTAGTTGTTTCAACAATTAAAGTTTAAGTAAATTTCCCCAAAAATATAAATGAACGTATTTCATTATAATTTTTACGTTATGTAAAAGAGTAACTCTCGATTAATCAGTTTTTCAAAACTTTGTCTAGAGTCAATTTGGTATAATTTTAATTTTTATGTGCATTTCCAGCGAAACTTTCATTTTTTATTGCGTTACAAATCGCATTTTTAATAATTAATCAGACGCGCAAAATTTTAAAAAATCCCTATCACAGTACATTACATAATATCTGAATGCATAACTTACGCCCGTCTCCGTCCCGATATTGCGGTTCGGCAGGCGCCGCATTGCATTCGGCTGCATCCAGCTCGGCCTGATGACTGAATATCCAGTCGGCGGCACGTTCCAGGTTGTTGTCTGTCGCTTTAAGGGCGCGCTCTGCTTGCGCCCGCGAGAATCCCATGCCGCACAGCATGGCAACGCCTTCCTCGTTGGCGGCGAACGATTGAGCTGAATAATAATACACCTTTAGACATCCGTGTTCGGTTCGAGATTTGATTTTACACTCCGTAAGATTACACGCAAGCGTTAAATGCATTCTTGCGCCAGCCATTTTTACCACGAAACAAAATGTTTCAAACATATTCCAACTGTTTGCTAGATTTTTAATTATTGATTATCGTGTTCCAAAGGGCTCGTATAATATACACATCCCGGTTCCGATTTTACGTTATTCGATTAAAAAATCGACGACAAAATAATTACCCTGTATCGGTTCGGTTCCGGGTGGCACGAACGGATCTGAAAAATCGGCGTCGGCAATGTGTTCCATAATCCAGTTGGTTGCGGATTCGAGGCTGTGGTTGCGGGTAAAGTAAAGAGCTCTCTTACAAGCCTCGCCCGGGAAACCCATATCCATCTGAAACAGAAAGCGATGATTATCAACTGTATCGATCGACGCGCTTTCAATGCTTACCAATTGCGACAGTATCTGTTGGTTGAAGGTCGGTTCCGGAGGCGGTTCGCTCGCTTGGGGAAGCAATGTTTCGTTCGGCTGAAGGCCGACCCCGCGCAAACTGTCGGCGCACAACTCGTCGGGCATTTCTAGAGCTACGTCCAATTTGACCGGCACCCAGTCTTCGCGCAACATGAATTTCTTTGCGTGCACCATCAAGTAGTCCGGGAAAGTTGCCAGACGCGTCGTCCTGCAAAAGCATTCACATTTCAATCGCACTGGTCGTTTATTAGCCCAAATCAATCGAACGTTACTTACTTTCTAGCGGATATTTTTTGATTGACGGCTGTACTATAAAATTGCTCTACGATTTCTGTTTGCGTGAAGGCTTCTAAACACGAAAACAATTTTATTTTCGGACGTACTACATCGCTCGGATCTCTAAAACAACACAAAAGTAATCATTCAGTAGTAAACATGATTTTCTCTAACGATGATTAATATTCCCAAGCATTTTCTAGTCTTTCGAGTCAGAGCTATGCTCCATTTTTGACGTGGTAACGTCTTATAAATTGATGAAACACCAGCTGCACGCACGAAAAAGTATAACGTTCCGCCTGAGCCTGAGCGTGCAAGCGAGAGCGCAGTATGCTTCGGCCCAAGTTTGACAGCTACTAAAATTTAGGTTATGTATTACGGAATACGTTATCACGTAAAACTATCGTCCGTAAACCGACTTTACAGACAACCAATTTTTTTGACGTGATAACGTCTTATAAATTGATGAAACACCAGCTGCACGCACGAAAAATTGTAACGTTCCTAACGTTCCGCCTGAACCTGTGCGTACAAGCGAGAGCGCAGTATGCTTCAGCCCAAGTTTGACAGCTACTAAAATTTAGGTTATGTATTACGGAATACGTTATCACGTAAAACTATCGTCCATAAACCGACTTTACAGACAACCAATTTTTCTTGCACTGACGCCAAACAGAACTGATTGTAAGAATTAATCACAATAACAATAACTCACAATCTCTGTCCTTTGGATTCGGCTTCTGCTTTTCTCATTTCGTACGCGGCAACTTCCTCCTTGTTAACGGCGGCCTGAAGTGGAATCGGTAAATGCAGCATGAACTCCTCGCGTTTGACGTATTTCACACCTTTGCTCACGCTGCACTGATACCTCTCTTCCAGCAAGAATTTAAACGCGTCCGACGGATTCAAGTCTTGGTGCCGACTATGTCTCTGCAACGCGAATTGATCTTGTTAGTCGCGCGTCACTCTATTTTAGCGCAGAAGCAAACCTACCGTGACGAGATTTAAAAAGTGTAAGAAGTATTCGTGAGCGTCCTGTTGATGTTTGGTACTGAATTCGGAGTGACCTCGGCCGACGAGCGTTTTAAACATGTTCGGCGATATGCCCGGTGGATCGGCGTCCACAGGAGAACCGGGTGGCGGAGGAATCGAATACTTACCCGACATTAAACCGACGCCCAGTTTCGCACTGAAAAGCGCGAACGATTATATAAATTTTGTTTACGTATTGTCTTTGTCGATTCGTCGCGTACTCACGTTTGGACATTGAAGTCGCTGGCCGGGTCCCCTTGAAAGCTGTTGAATATCTCATCGGCGCGGTCGACGTATCTTCTGACAAAATCGGGCACGGTAAACATTACTTGCATCACGCTATTGACGTAGCACGAGTTACCAAGATTCGCGAGACCAGTGTAGCCCGGTCCGTAAAGCGGTCGTAACGTGCCTCCGCTCTCCTGAAGCGTAGCCCACTCGCCGACGCGTTGATTCAAGTCTAATTCAAGCTCCACCATCGACTTCTCAGTCTGTGCGACAGAAATATTTCGGTGAAATTTAAAAAACTTGTAGCTGCTTACGAGACAACTAATATGAAATCATCTGGCAACACTTGTTTAATTATTAAATAACGATTTATTACTAGTGTGACCTGTGCGAATTATTCGCACTAAATAAGTATAATAATTATCACTTTACAAAATTATTTTTTAAATATGATTGCAGGTATTCAATTCGTTTCTAATTTTGCACACTGCTTATAACGTTCTTCTTTTTGTTGTATTACAATATGAAGCTCAGATCGAAGAAATATTTTACTAAAATTGTCATATAGAGGCGCAAGTAGCAAAAGCGTTGAGCTAAGCCGTCAGATGGCATCATGCAGCATTACTGTGACGTTGTTCAGCGTTGCCCATCAGACGGCAGTATTTACAATATGAAGGTAGGATGGCAGATCGAAGTTTATCGAAAATTATAGCCGTCAGATGGCAGACGTTGCTCAGCGTTGCTGTTAATTAATTAATTTACAAAAACAAAAGCAATAATAATTTTTTTAGTTGTCGATGTCAGTAGACCGAGCAATTATCTGTAAAGTGATATATAATTTATGTGGAGAAATTGTGTGGTTTTTTCTAAAAAAGGAGGCAAACATCTTTAACCTTAGCTTATTAATATATATGATTTGTAACTGACATGAAACTAATTAGCAAAATTTAAAAGTAATAAAAAATTAACTCCACAAAACAGATCATTCAAATGTGTAATTTAATTGTGCGTTCAAGCTGATGGCTTTGATCATGCCGTACCTTTTCCATCTGCGCAATGTTGATCCCAAAATGCGCAAGGTGTTTTATTAAATGGGGATCCTCGACCATATCGTCTTCGTCATAGCTGAAGACGTCGCCTTTACCATCTTTTGTTATTGTACCGAGTTTAACCGCCAACGGGTATCTCGTTTGTTGGTAATGGTGTACAGCGTGATCGTTCCCGCCTGTGCCATCGAAAAACTTTCTTCCGCATAACACCGAACCGTCGGTTAAATTCAACCACAGGTTCTCCGTAAGATCACACTTTTCACATTTCCAGCCGCTCGGAGGAATACGTATGCCGTTATCGAGTTGTTTCAAATTTTCCGAATGCCTGCAGAAATTAATTTAATTCCGTCTCAACAAAATAAAAAACCATATATATATATATATATATATATACAGGGTGTCCCATTAAGAATAGGACATAGAACAACCGCAGATTCTCCAATTCAAAATAAAACGATTAAGCGAAATATGCTTAGATAAAATGTTACTCGCTCTACCAGTGGCGTACGGCAGGAGTAAGTAATGCTTGTACCCCTTCTAAATGTTACGCTGCTGTCTAAATTTTAATTTTGACTATAATTTTAATTTTTTTGATATTTTCTAAGTCAATAATGTACACTTGTTAGTTTGTTGTAAAGTCATTGGTTTTCGAGATATTCGCAGTTAAAGATAGATAGACATGTACTTTCTATTTGTATTATTATTAATAATATTCATTTTTACAATTTTGTCTTAAAAAAACTGCGAATATCTCGAAAACCAATGACTTTACAACAAACTAACAAGTGTACATTATTGACTTAGAAAATATCAAAAAAATTAAAATTATAGTCAAAATTAAAATTTAGACAGCGGCGAAACATTTAGAAGGGGTACAAGCATTACTTACTCCTGCCGTACGCCACTGGTAGAGCGTACTGAACTAATTTTTTTATTGTTAGATGAATTTTATGATATTTAACAAGTGTGCCGATTTGAGTAAAATTATACGGTGTATTAAAAAAATTATGGACATTAATAATTTTTCAGTTTTCAACTTCAACACTCGGAAACGAGTAACATTTTATCTAAGCATATTTCGCTTAATCGTTTTATTTTGAATTGGAGAATCTGCGGTTGTTCTATGTCCCATTCTTAATGGGACACCCTGTATATACAGGTGAGCTAAAAAAAGTTTTGAACACACTCACTTGGAAATTATACGGGCTTCACCGTCCCACGTTCCTGCTAAAGCTTCGAGCTCAGCTATTTTAGTGGCTGACGGAGCATTAAGTATGCCATTTATGGATTCGCTGACCTTCACAAAAATTATATGACTAATTAAAAAACAAAGATTGCACAAACAATTGTCGAAGCACTTACGATTTCTGGGAGATTGTTGTTGGGCCACGGAATCGATGTGAACTGCGGCAAAATAACGACGGAAAAACTGTCGATAAATTCAAACTTCTTTCTACTTGCGCTCGGATCAAATCCTCCTTCGACTCCGATTGCTAAACGTGTAATCTTCTTTTCCGGACCATCGCCCTGCTGTGGTGAGTCAACCTATTACAAGTATTTAAGCTAACAATAGCGACAAATCAACATTTAACTGAAATGCGTCACAACTTTAATTAAAAATAGCTAATGCACTGATAAATAAATAGTAATGATTGATTCTCCTACCAGTATTTCTCTGCGCTCTCTGCGTATATGCAAATATACAGCGTTTCCAGTCTTGTTGAAATGCCTTTCTAGATGATCTCTGCCAAGTCCAAAAAATGTTGTTAAGCATACATATAAACCGGTTTCAGTTTCCTGAAAAATAAAATGTATTTTAAAGCGGTTTCATCTATAGGAAAGGTGTTTAATATAATTGCATCAGCGTCTAGAAATAAATTTAAGGGTGCATAACCCTACTTCAAAAAATAAACCTCAAACTTACGGGATTGTCAAATGAAAAAACACATTCATCTTTATAAATTTTATCACCCTCGCGAGGAATTCGAATTTTTGATAAATAAGGAGTTAATGCCTCCATTTTATTCACAAATAGTTGAAATTTTAAAATGACTTTTCAAATCTTGAAAACTACATCAGCTGCGGTAAGTATATCTTATTATCTTTTAATACAATAGTTTCAATACCAGTAACCAGACCACTAATAAAATATGGAAAAAGAGAACGCAAAAAGCGTCATTTTGGGTGAACTGAAAACTTCAACTAATTTCCGTCACGCGGCGCTAGTAGTAGGTTTAATTTTTCAATTTGAAATGATAGTATATTTTCATCTCTTCTCTATAATCTGATGGCCAGAGAATATTCCTATTTCCATGCCAGAGAACTATCTCTGGAACTATGTTCTGTGTGTATGTTCTCTGGTTCTGTGACTGTGCAGAGAACAAAGTCAATGCTAATGGTATATTTTCCAAATTTGTGAAAACGAGGACAAACAGTAAATTAAGCCTCTTGCTGTATGTGACAAAATCGCTCAAATAAAACAAGACACTGTAAGGATTGTTTTAAATTTAATTACAGATTATTCTAAAATAACTCATTTACACAGGTGAAAAATATTTCTACTTGTGTCGAAACAATAACATTACAAAAATAACTTATGCTAATATATTTTTACATAGCACGTGTAAAAGAAGACTGCTTTTGTTTGAAAGATTTATAAGAACAAACAAAAGAACGCTGACAATTTATATAAGTCGAAATACTCATAGTCGCTGCTTTGTTTTGTTTCAAATGTGAGCTATTTTGCACCGTTACGTAAAGAGAATACAAGTCTCCAAGACAACTAAAAAATTAGCCGCACATTTAAACCGTGTCTAGCCCCCCCCCAACATTAACGCTGAACAAGAATTGCACTGAAATTGTATAGTCAAAAGATTGTACAAAGATTCTAATCGTAGCTTAAAATATATTCAAAAAATTAAATTAAAGCCTTTAGTATTAATAAACTTAAGGAAAATGTCTGTGAAATTTTAAAAGTAAATTTTAGAATTGGGAATAATCAAAATAATAGAGATTTTTACTCACATGAAATGATATTATATTATAGAAAAAATGTAAAATCGAACGAAATTATAAAATAATTTAACA
The DNA here is from genome assembly GCA_963575645.1 of Xanthostigma xanthostigma. Taxonomy (NCBI): domain Eukaryota; kingdom Metazoa; phylum Arthropoda; class Insecta; order Raphidioptera; family Raphidiidae; genus Xanthostigma; species Xanthostigma xanthostigma. The sequence continues at coordinate 8,387,798 of OY754469.1, read as the reverse complement.
AATGACATTTCTTAGCATCGATCTATGGAAATGTTTAGTTACCATTTTATTTACTTATGTTTGTATTACAGAACATTTAATTATCTAATATTCCAAATTAAAAATAACAAAATGCTTTTTCGTGACAGTTCATATATTTACGTCCTTTTAACTAAAAAAAAAACATGATTTAGTACTTCCAGCTTAAAACTCCAGCGTTTTTTAAAAAATGCAAAACAATTGAGCATGCCTATCCTTGGTATGTATTCATTTGTTTTACATACATTTATAAAAATTGTACAATAAAATAAATTTAGGGGCGACTGCCACTTATATATTACGATTTGACACGCCAAATAAAAATGGTTCTTTAGAGTAATAAAACATAGGTAATTCTTAGTTGTGCTTCGAGTTTAAAAATTCAAACACAAACTGTCGATTATTTATTTTACGTCAGTAAAATAAACAATTTCATGAATAAAGACGTTGGTCATGCATATTGTCAAAAAAATTATCATTGATCTATTTAAAAATAACAAAAAAAATTAAATAAAAAACCGTATCACGTGAAACAATACGTATTTCGGTGTAAAAAATCAAACCGCTCATTATTAGTTACGATTTTCCTATCTATAAATAAGTTATAACTTTAATTCCACAAGTCATTCGATACCGAAGATTAAAAAAACAAAAGGGAAATACCTTATGGAATTTAAATATCTATAATTACAATAAACTAATCACGAAAATGCATTATGCATTTAAAATACATATTTACAAGAAATAAACAGGACGCACAACGCATCGGATCGCCTGATGTATGATCGACATTACACACTCAATTCTGTCAGTTCGCACCAGATGTGCAATCTCGAAGCATGCATGCATGTAATTCGTATCTACATAGATCTCCTTATCCCAGTGTTACGCAATGAAATTTTGCGAAAGACCTTCGATTAAATTAACTGTATTTGTAATAAATATATTATTCTGTTAATTATGACATTTTTTTAACGAAATCTAGCAATCGCGTAGTTATCAAAGTCAATAATGTGCTCCGAAACTGCATATCTGGTTCGAAACTTCAACGGTTTGACAGAGTTGACGAGCGTCTCCCTGATCCGGTGCAGTGAACATCGTGCAGTATGTATTGTATTATCACTCGTTACTGGTGAGTTTGCTCTCCAGCGAGCCTTCTGTTGAGTAATTCTCATGAAGTCTTCTTGGGTGACATAAGATTTGCTGCCCTACTATTATCTAATCCTAGCGCCATTGTCAGAAGGCGAACGACACTTTTCATTTCGGCCGGTTCATTTTCTACAAATCGAAAAACATTTTTAATTTTCTCTCTTTTGAGCCAACAACCGTCAAGGTTATCAATTCATATTGCACATACCGCTAAACTAGCGGTATGTGCTTTATTATCGCTTTGTGCGTCAGAGCTGACTTTCGTTCATATAAGAAGTTATATCTAAGTTAATTTCACACGAAATCCATTCAAATTGAAGCTTTTTGAAAAGAGGAGATTCTAATCTATAAAATAGAACCATTTTTAAATCAATTTGAGTTCATAAATACTATTAAAATTGTAATTGAAAATCACAAACAGCAGTTGTCGGTTGGTCTGTACGTATGTACGTACGTCACGACTCTACAGATCGCAATTTTGGTCGGATTGCCTTGGGTTATATTTTATTCACTTTGTTTACTATCAGACCAGAACCCTATTTAAATTCACTAAAATGTGTTCAGTAGTTTAATTTTTATAAACAGTTTTATTTTTTATTATTTTTGACAGCTAATAGTTTAAAAACAATATTGTGCAAATATAGTGTAATCCATAAAACAAGTGCTACACTTGTATACCGTGATAACACCACTACACGTATTAGGCAGCCGTGGTGTAATGGTTATGTTGTTGGATCCCCAAGGGCAAGGTCCTGGGTTCGATTCCTTACGATATCATTGATTTTTTTCTTTTTTTTTTCTTTTTATTTTGTTTTATTTTATTCCACTTGATATTAATTATATATTATATTATGTATAGTTCTTAATTTTTTTTATTTTTGCAAACTTAAAAAAAAATATTTTTTCAATTTTTAATTATTTATTTCTTTAAATTTTTAAATCTTTTTAAATTTATTAAAAATATTTTTTAATTGTTATTTTTTTATCATACAGTGGAAAACTTGCGGGATGTGCACTTTTGGTTTTGCCAACTATTTTTAAACTGTTATTTAGTGTCCGACCGAAATTTCGGTTTCGGCAAAAAAAACTGGTTTCGGCTGCCATTTGGCCGAAACAGAAACTACATTTAGGAGGTTTCGTGCTGAAATCAGACATGTTCGGTGCAGCTGCGAGCAACGAAGTGTCTTTTATACCGCCTAAAGTTAATGATTAGTTAAAATATCAGAGGCTGAATGATTAATATGAGATTGATTTAAGGAGGTTGATCCGTTACAGTCCCAATCAAAAGTAAGTTTAATTCTAAATGGGAACTTTTATAGTTTATAAGTCGATGACACCAATAAATTATTGTCATAAAGGCATAAATAAATAATTTTTTTTAATATTAATTAATTATTTCAGTACTTTATACTTAATGGACTAACTTTTGTATTTTTTGTTCAAAGTTAGGTTAAAAAAAATAAATTTATGTAAATATCTGTATTTTACATATTTTTTGCAGTAAATAATTGAAAAAAGAAATTAGAAGTAATAAAAATTAAAATTAAATCATTAAAAAGGAGAAAATTCAGTTAAAATTGTTAAATCTGTCAAGAATAAAAGTCCATAATCAAAAAGTGCTAAGGTTTAATATATTTTTTTTTTTTTTTTTTATTTATTGAAGAGTTCTAATCAGACGTTAATCAAAGATTTGAATTTTTTTTATTGATTAAAAGTCTCCTAATTAAATTGGAAAAAATATTAAAATATGCATAAGACATCGATGCTTTACATAGAAGTTTTCGGAACTGCTGACATTATTTGGTTATTTGCAAAAAATTAAAATGAACAGTTTGCATGCTAGCTTGACATATTTTCCATAAGACTACATGTAAAAGTTTTTTTTAATTTTTAACTTTATAAATCTCCTAATGATTTTGGATTTTTTACAGAAAATTTTGTCATAAAAAAATCTATCAAAAAAACTTTATTTCAGATTTTTTTCATTATCTTCGTTAAACGGCTCAACCTCCTTAAAAAAAATTAAAGACCGATTATGACGTTTACTTTATTTTTCCCACGAAAACATGAAATTTCGGTTTCAGGTTCGGCTGAAACTGAGACTGAAGCCAAAATTCGGTTTTGGCCGTAAAAACTAATTTTGGTCGGACACTGCTGTTATTGTAAAAAAATAAATATGTAGACGATTAAACGTTTGTCATATTGTTTGTGTCACTCAGAGGTACATTTCCTCATCGTAATGAGATTTAACGAGGTTATTACCTTCCGTGGTGGTAATTTCCCGTTCCAGCTTGAGTTTGTCCTGAGCCATCTGAAACATACCCTCCTCGATCGTGCCGCTGCTTATCAGCCTATAGATGGACACCGGTCGTTGCTGACCCATTCTATGACAACGATCCTCGGCCTGTTTATCGTTGTACGGGTTGAAATCGATATCGTGAATGATTACCGTGTCGGCAGCCGTCAAATTAATCCCCAATCCGCCCGCCTTTGTGCTCAACAGGAACACGAAAATACTTTTGTCCGAGTTAAACTCGTCGATCAACTGTTGCCTGTGCGACAAACACGTAAAATTAAAAAAATTTCACTCTGGAAATAAATAACTATAACGATCATATGAATTAAACTGCATAGTTCTATTTGTGGGAACTCGAGGAATAAGTTCTGAAATTAGGCGCCTAACTTTCAAAACCATTTCTAGCACGCATATCCCCTGGTCGATCCAACTGTTGAAAGATGTAAGTAACTAGAGTTCGCTAGTTCGTATGCTTGCCATAAGTGAAAGTGTCAGTTAAGAGAGAGAACGCTGCAGAAAACCAGATATTTGTTTACTCAAATCAGCATTGTCTTGTATCATTAGTTACCATGGAGACAAGGAACTTTTCTCTCTCTGAATTGCAGACGCTTTCACGGCTCACTTGCGTACTCTCGTCTAATATCTATATGGTTGAAAAGAATGAATCGTGAAGAAATAGTTTCAGCAATTATTGAAACAAAACACAAACCTTAGTACAACCGGCGTGCTGCCATCTAATCTAAGGAATTTGATATTTCTTAGTTTCAAATACTCTTCGAGAATGTCGAGCATGATCACAAACTGACTGAAAATTAAACACCTATGGTCGTCTTTTTGTAGTTGTGGTAACATTTCATCTAATTTTTGAAATTTTCCCGATATTAACATCTTTTGGCTTGGTAATTTGTAGTTACTTATACACTGAAAATTAAATTAAAACACCCATCAAACGAAATTCGCTGTCACACTTGCCAACTGATAACACAATTAATAATAATAGTTTATTGCTCTAAATATACAAATTTAGGCAAAACGGACTAGAGTTTTATCTTCCTCCTGCCCCTGTACATTAATACTTGAGACAAACACATAAAAAAAAAAACAAAAATTAAATCTAGTTGGTTTAACACAAACCGGCACGAAAATTGTTAGTGTTAAGTTGCCTTTTGTAAACAGATTGTTTTATCAATATTTTTATTTTTCTGGTTTTAGATTCAAAATTTTGTTTATTATATCTGCCAAGTCAGGTGATTGGGACATATCATTTAAAAGTTTTGGGGCTACATTTGAAATGGATTTTTGAAATTTATAGGAGTGAGGTAAAGGTAATGTAAATAAATCATAGCGAGGATTATACGGATTTTGACTGGCAGACATTTTTCTAAGTAGGTATGCTCTATATATGTGGATATATACAATTGGATATACCTTTTTTAAAAAAAATAAAAAAAATAATAAAAAAAAAAAATAAAAGTTTTCTAAGTAGATACTGGGGCTCATTAGATTTTACTATTTTTACTAAAAAGTTGCAGAAATGTAACAAACCCCTATGATACATGTCGAGAAGGTTATGTTCAATAATTAATGGCGTTAAATTATGATTTCTAAACAATTGAAGTTGTAATTTTTGTTCATGTCTAAACACAATTTTTGTCTTATTTAATTTATTCAATACTATTTTGAGACGCAACAATATTTTTTATGTGTAATAATACCTTCTATCAGAGCTCAAGATAATGTAATAATTAGTGTTGGGCGATTATGAATGATATAATCGAAATATTTCGATTATGGCCGAATAATCGATCATTCGATTATGGCATTCGCTTGAATCGATTATGAAATATGAAATGAATACTAATCCCGACACAGTACTATTGCTATGTCGACTGTCGATTATAATATGATATATTGATATATCATTCGGTTTCTGCATTAAATTTCAATTTTAATGTTTAACTCATTATGTAAATTGACGATCCATCTAGGGATTAAAAATATATTTCTATTTCTATTCGATCATATCAGTGATTCCATTATTAATATTGTGTTAAGTAATATTAACAAATCGAAATTGCAAAGTTAGCACATAATTCATAATCGATGTTTTGAATGATCATTTGCTTACACTGTAAAAGTATATAAAACGAAATTATAAACTGCCAGGTTTGCGCATCATTCATAATCGATAATTCGAATGATCATTCGATTATAAAAACCGATTATTTCGATTCATTCAATTATTGAAATGTATCGATTATGCCCAACACTAGTAATAATATATGAAATACAATAAATTTTAAAGATTGATTACCTTATATTCTTGAGTTAGTCGATTTATTTGAAAATCTGACATAAAAGTCAAATCCTCAATAATATATCCCTGATTAGTTTCTTTGTATGTTGGCTCCACTGCGAGACGTGAAGCCATTTCCACCAACATTTTATGTTCGTAATGAAAGCGAAGCAATAAAGGATGATTGCTCAACTTCCTCAAGTCCATCATCATCGACATGCCACTAACTTCTCCGCTGGAGCAAATCTAAAAACAGTCAACGTTTAATAATGGCTCGATTAGGACCGATCGATTAGTCCGTCGGAGCGATTGAAAGTTACCGTGCCGTCGTCCGACTGGAATGATTTGATGAGTGTTTGGTATTGTTCGTGCTGCGTCGGAGCCATCGGTACACGTAGAGTTTTGTCAGACTTGCTCGGTAAGTCTTGAAGTACGTCTCTCTTCAGACGCCTCAACACGAAAGGTTTCATTATTCGCTTCGCTTGGGCTATTTGATCGCGTTCAAAAGCAGGTATGTCGTCCTCGTTTACCTGATTTGTTGTATTTTTCTGCAATGTTTCAAATTTAGTTTCACAAACGTACCGACTAATTTTAGACTGTCTCATTTTTTATTTAGCTGCAGAGAACCCAAAAAGTATAACATGCGTTCCGGAACAGCTCTTAAAAAAAAAAGACGGGTTGCACTCCGGGAGTGCCGGCGAAAGTGAAAACCTAGATGTACTTAAACTAAATTTCGCTAGTAGCAATATAAGTTACATGCAGTGCAAAAGATTATAAGCTATAAGCTTTGACAAAACATGAAGAGATGTCGCTATGCATCCAGGTTTCGTAAAACTACACATTTATAAAATTACACGCAGCCAGTCACTGGTTTTGTTAAAGCTTATAGCTTGTAATTTTTTGCACTGCATGTAACTTATATTGCTACTGACATCTAGCGAATTTTAGTATATGTACTACCGAAGCAAGTACGGTAGACCGTCTCAACAACTCGTCAGGGTCACGTGACCCTGACGCGAGTTTAACAGTTTTTACCCATTACAAAAAAACTGACGCGTCAGATCTGACGCGAGTTTAACAGTTTTTACCCATTACAAAAAAAACTGACGCGTCAGATCTGACGCGAGTTTAACATTTTTTACCCATTACAAAAAAAGTGTACAACGCCGCTAAAGAAGTTTTCACTTCAAAAATCTAACATTTTTAGTCACATTTTACTATATCTGATTTGTGATTGACACTTCTATTTAATATTGTTTTATGTAGAATTTAAAAAAGGGGATTCAATCATGAAGGCTTCAACCAGGAGACCTAGCTTCCTATGCTTGCTGTGTTTCGAGACGGACCGTTTTCTGGCGCACGCGAGATGGCGCGGGAAAACTTCGGTTCTTTCCGCCTATTTTCGCCATAGCTACCAAAGTTGTTTAGCTTCACAGACACTACACACATGTAAGCCATGAACGTGTATGCGTTACCCAATAGCTGACGCCATATTGGTTCATGCGCTAGGCTCGAGCTGGGTCTCCTGATTACAGACTTCATGGATTATGAAAGAAAATTGTTGTCATAGATTTTGCGATGACATTGGGTTAGCCTTGCCGTTCCATCGAAAATAAAGCAAGTCTTATAATATTATCTTACCGCGCCTTTTTGGAAAAGACTTTTCAAATCGTCTGTTTTACCAGCAAACATCGTCGGCATCACGAAAATCAACAACGACATCAGTTCTAATAAATTGTTTTGTAATGGCGTGCCCGTCAGAAGAATTCTGTTCGACGCCTAAAAATAAATAGCATAATTTACAACAACAGTACCAAATGTTTGGAAAATTTTAAAAATCAAAATATTTTATCATGATTGCTGTCAAATGCTTCTTGAAATTTAATTATTTACAATTAAAATTTAAAGAGTGTTACCTTAATACGAATTAAATTTTCATATCGTTGTGTATTCATGTTTTTCAACATATGCGCTTCATCGAATACTACATAATGCATTTGTGTAATGCGAAACATTTTTCTTTCTTCTGGATTGCTAGTGACCATGCTATAACTGTAATATTATTGTTCAATTAGAAACTATAAAATATGACCTTCGTCATTTCACAATAGTTATTGGCGTAACTAGTAGTCTAGGTCATTCATCGCGCTGACAGGTCATGACTCAGCCTACAAGTTGCGCCCATAATTTTATTCAACAATTGCGCGTTATTCATGTTTTATTTATTGTTATTAATGAGATGTTGTAAATATCTATTTATTTCTTTATAAAAAAAACTGTCAATACTAACAGCACCAAACAGCACGATTCAATGTTTTGGTTTGAGGTTAGCCGGTTATGAATAAACTCCATGTCGAAAACATTCGGCCTCTCAATTTTAGCCTCAATGGGTAACAACGGAGTTACGACTCAGAAAATAGTTACGTTTATTTTCATTACTCCACAATGGCCGAGCTAGTAGGAATCTTCATTGAGTTATGACAAGTAATTGTCACCAGTCGGTAAATGGCTATTTAGGGTTCGGTTTTTAGGCATGATAAAACATGAATAACGCGCATGAGTTGAATAAAAAATTAAGTGAACACTGAATTTTTCAGAAAATGAATTATTTAACACGTTCGCGCTCTATAACATCAGCTTCGAGTTTGCGCTGAAGTACTAAAAATTTCTATCTATCTATACTAATATATAAAGCTGAAGAGTTTGTTTGTTTGTTTGAACGCGCTAATCTCAGGAACTACTGATTCAAATTGAAAAATGTTTTTTTTGTTGGATAGCCCATTTATCGAGGAAGGCTATAGGCTATATAAAATCAGGCTACAATCATTAGGAGCGGAGCATTAATGAAAAATGTTGCAAAATGTATCTCAAAAATAAGCTTCTATTCAGGTGAAATGAACTAACTAAATATACTCATATTAGCGTTGTCAGAATACAACGCCGGCTAGCTCAATCAGTAGAGCACACGACTGTCAATATCAGGGTCGTGGGTTCGAACCCTACATTGGGCGAATATATATATATTTTTTTTTATTTTCTACATTGCTTTTTTCTAAGGCTTACATTTAAATTTATTTAAATTTTATTTAATTAATAAAAAAAAAATATTAGTTAAAAAAAGTATAAATACTGCTTTTTATCGACAAAAACTTTTGAACGGTAACTCCGATCATCATGAAATTTGGACACAACATTCATCTCGGTAAACTAAGATGAATGTGTGTACTCATGTTCCTCCCTTCCCCATTCGTTCTTTTACACCCGGGTGAAACCGGGCGGGACCTCTATTATATATAGTGTGTATTTCCGAATGGTGTTGGATTACGTAAGTAGAACTGAGACTTGGATGGTGGAAGTGTTCTAACACTACGGATATTTTACTGCTGTGACCGTACTGATTTTATAAACACTTATATTTTAATTTTTCTTATTATATTTTTTAAGCTACACAAATATTTCAAATTTATATTTTTGTATGGGGCTTGCCCTGTTGAAACAACAATAAATAAATAAATAAACACTACAGTAAATATGGCTAATGCCTTACTGCCATTCTAACATTTTTATTTTTACGGCTATAGCAATTACCATGCGAGAACAGTATATTACTTTTAGATCGTGATAATGGGATAACTGAAGTCAATTTAGAATAAAGGACTTGGATCAAACTTACGTGGTAAGTACAACGTCTATATCTTTCAGTCCGTCGCGGGACCAATTGATTCTCATCGCGCGTCTCTCCTCTGTCGAACCATAATACATGAAAACTGTCAAAGTCGGACACCACCGGGCAAATTCGTTACTCCAATTTTCTAAAAAAAAAAAATAAATACATTTGGTCGTTTGGATAACTTAGCTTTCCAGAAGTCGAGCGTCATCCAATAGTCTATTTTTCATTGAAAACAATACGGCACTATTTTAAATACAAGCTTTTACATATCTTTCCCATACTCGTCGAACGGAATCATTCTCACTTGGATTTAAACAAATCCGAAAAACGCGGCGATTTCTGTTACAGTAGAGACGCGTTAATCCGAACCTTCATAATCCGGATTCTTTGGTAATTCGGACAGTCGTTTGATAGTATTATGTACATTTTAGTCCGGATTTTTTCCAGTTTCAGTAATCCGGATCATGATACTTAGTTATTGAGTAGCTGTACCGGCACTATTTGCGTCAACACTATTGGCCGGCGGTGTTTTACAAACAGTTACATATATATTTGTTGTCAGAGAAGTGAGAGAAGTTAGGTGGTTTTAGTATGTATGTAGTCGTTGTCAAACTCAGATAGAAATACATAGAGAACGCACTATGGCGCCGCGTAAACGATCACACGTTACTATATCACTGCAAGTAAAAAACGAAATTCTTGACAAATTAAAAAAGGGAGCCTCAAATAAACAGTTAGCCGCAAAATATGAGCATTTTAGTTTGTTTTCTTGATAATTAAAATTACATCCAGTAATCCGGAAATTTTCATAATCTGGATCAGCTGTGTTTTAATTAGTCCGGATTATCGCGTCTCTACTGTAGTGCAAATGAAAAAAATTCATATGCGATCGTAAAAGTGGGAAGGTAGTTAATGTATGTGGCCAGTAGACCTGCCTCTTTTCATTGTTGTAAAAAAAGTAGACCATTGGGTATCCGCTGCGCCTACGATTAATTCGTACCTAAAGTCGACGATGGAACTACAACCAAATGAGGTCCCTTCGAACCGCCGATCTCTTTCAAATGTGCGAGGAACGCTATCACCTGAACGGTCTTCCCCAGGCCCATTTCATCGGCCAAAATTCCATTAACATTTTGCTCGTGCATTACGACTAACCAGTTTAAACCGATCATTTGATAACCGGCGAGTTTTAACTCGTGGTTAAGTATCGACGGTTGATGCTTGACGCCGGCTCCGGCGGCCACCGCTTTTTCCATCTGCTGAGCAAGCGCGGTGCACTTGCGCATCAAATGTTGAACATTGTTTCGAGTTATCAGCACCGATTGGGCAGCGTTCAATAAATCGGCACTCAGGTGTTTGTTATTTTGGAGTTTTTCCACCTGCAAATATACGCGTAAATAATTTTCATGCGTCTCTTAGAGGTATTCATTGACATAATAACGTAAATAGTTGGCAAAACCAAAAGTGCACATCCCGAAAGTTTTCCACTGTATGATAAAAAAAAAAACAAATTGAAAAAATATTCTTAAAAAATTTAAAAATAAGTTTTAAAAATTTAAAGAAATAAATAATTAAAAATTGAAAAAATATTTTTTAAGACTGAAAAAATAAAAAAAAAAAATAAGAACTATACATAATATAATATATAATTAATATCAAGTGGAATAAAGTGGAATAGAAAAAAATAAAAATGAATTATTGAGTAAGGATTCGAACCCAGGACCTTTCCCTTGTGGATCTAACGGCATAACCATTGCGCTACGAAGCTTGCTATGCGTTACGATGTTATTACGGTATAGAAGTGTAGCACTTGTTTTATAGATTTACACTATATTTACATAGGAACTATTATATTGTTTTTTCAAACTATTAGCTGTCAAAAATAATAAAACTGTTTGTAAAAATTAAACTACTGAACACATTTTAGTGAATTTAAATAGGGTTCTGGTCTGATAGTAAACAAAGTGAATAAAATATAACCCAAGGCAATCCGACCAAAATTGCGATCTGTAGAGTCGTGACGTACATACGTACAGACCAACTGACAACTGCTGTTTGAGATTTTCAATTACAATTTTAATAGTGTTTATGAACTCCAATTCATTTAAAAATGGTTCTGTTTTATAGATCAGAATCTCCTCTTTTCAAAAAGCTTCAATTTGAATGGATTTCGTGTGAAATTAACTTAGATATAACTTCTTATATGAACGAAAGTCAGCTCTGATGCACAAAGCGATAATAAAGCACATACCGTTAATTTAGCGGTATGTGCAATATAATGTAGTATTGACATAATATTGCATGATTAAAAAAAATAAAAGACATACCAAGTCTATCCATCCAGTAAAAGGGCGACATTCAAGAAGAGCGTCGATTTTCTTTTGAGAACACGACGCCATTAGTCTCAATTCATTAGGTGTCGCAGATTGCATAAATTCTAAAACTCTTTTCTTATCTCCAGTTAACTCATCGCTCAATTCCATGTCAGAGTCTTCATCGCTACAAAATATTACGACGGTCATAATACAATGCTAATCACGATGATTAATATACCGGGTGTCCCAGAAGTCACGCACTTCCTCGTAGGGATCGAAAGAGAAAATTATTCTGAGACGAAAAGTCCTTAGCCATTTTTTAATCAGACGCATAGATAATTAATTATTAATTAATGAAAGTGACCAATCAGGAGCGATTTGATTTGTTTTCCGGTTTTATTTGTTTTTCTCCCGACAGTCACTGGATGTTTTTTTTAATAAAGATTATCGGAGTAATTCAGAGACGACTGACAACGGAAGACAGTTATCCAAGATATGGGAGAAAAACGAATAAAATCAGAAAACAAATCAAATCGCTCCTGATTGGTCACTTTCATTAATTAATAATTAATTATCTATGCGTCTGATTAAAAAATGGCTAACGACTTTTCGTCTCAGAATAATTTTCTCTTTCGATCCCTACGAGGAAGTGCGTGACTTCTGGGACACCCAGTATATACATATAACAGCTCTACCAACCTATCGAACACTCGATCGTCTTTATATTCGGACTGGCCGAAGTCACTATCATCGCTGTCCATGTCTGCATCCACTCGTCTCCGTTTGACTTTCTTTTTTTTATTATCGGTGGGATTGGGGCGCTTTTTGGTCTCTGGTGATTTGAGTAGTTCTGAGGAGGCACGCTCAGCACTCCAATTATTACGTACGAGTGCATCTTGCAACACCTAAATTCATTCACAGTTTGGATTTTAGCAAACGACCAACAACACAGAAAAGTTGGCATGCCGAAAATTAATATTAAGTTACGATTATTTACCATGGTGTCTTTGTTAGGAAAAGCTTCAATGAGATATTTGAGCTGTTTCTCTTTATATTTGAAGTCAACAGAACCGTTACTATTGCTGTCGTTCCCATTTTCTATTGATGAGGTTGAAGCTGGTGTTGCGAGAGCATCTCCATCAGAATCGGAATCTAAAAGAGGTTTAACATTTCTTCGAACAGGTTGCAATTGAAATTCTGGACTACACTCGGACGCTGTTAAATAATATGTTAGTTGTTCAATATGGCATAAATTTAAACAATTAAAAAAAACTTACACGAGTTTAATGTCTCTTTAACTGGAGTTGAAGGCAAAGAAGGTTTCTTTTGGATGCGAAATCCACGCAGATTATTTAGAAGGCTCGGACTTCTCCCGGAATTTTCAGACATAATTACAAAAACGTTAAATAACTGAATTATAAATTAATATTAACATGTGAATTCGCTTTTCATTAACGAAACACCAGAAGTAAACTCACTGAACCTCGACAAAACTGACTTGACCAGAGACAACCTTACTTCACGAAAGTGGTACACACTGGCAGCAGAACTGCAACTGACAAATAAAAAATAGCCTAGAAAATCGTTGTAACGAACAAGGATGTCCAAAAATTAAAAAAAATATATGTATATTTAACTTAACTTTTTTATTTGTTTTAATACATTTTACTATTTTATTTGCTCTTTATAACACAACTAATAATATATTTCTACTACATTAAACATTCAGATTACTTATTTATAAATGAGGAATGGTTATTGTTCATATTGAATTATTATCTTTATTACAATTTCTGGTGGGTGGTGGTAAGGGTAGATAAATAGGTGTAATAGGTGAGTTAGCCCAATAACCAGAGAACCTGTCTCCATCGGAAGTGTTGCACTGCATTGACAATGGAGCCTCGTGGTAAAGTTGCCAAAGCACTTGGGTTCGTATCGGCGTCCATCGTATAGATTTATAATTGTCGGAAATTCCTTTTGAAACGCTCGTTTGCTGTCCTTCCCAACTGTACCAATTAATTAATATAAATCAAACGAAAATATATATATCGATCAGATGAATGAAAAAAATCTTACTCGTTTAAGTATCGAAAATAAGTGTGTAGTGTTTCGTCACTAACAGAGCTCTTACAGACTTCAAGTCTAGTTGCGGGATAATAATGTATGTAATTAACACACATTTCATCGCTGATTGCAAATCCACCGAGCGTAATATTTTCATGATCGGCAGTATTATAGCCGCATGTCGTAACGAGTGCGTCGCCCTGTAAACAGACGATAAACAGAACGCTTATTAAGTTACATAAATTATTTTCTATATGATTTTAGTAAACACAAAATACTATTGCAAGTTCTAAGACACAATATAGGACATATTATTATTTCAGTGCTTATTCTAACAGGTAAGACTCGGATAGGTCGTTTCAGCCTCCTGATTTCTTGAAAATGTGTGCTGTAATGATTATCACGATTCAGTTCAGGTAATTCTCTTCCATCTCGAATATGCCTAGTATAGACCCTGACGCCAGTTGTATGCGTGTGAAGCTGCGAGCCAAATATAATAATTCCACTGACGGGAAGACCCTGTCGATAAAGCAGAAATTTATTTTACTAATTTGCATCGATAATTATTAATTGTGTAAATAAAATGAATAAAGTTCACTTAACATACCACTGCCGTGCATTCGGTGATACAGAACCCGCTCAGTGTGAATTCTTCCTGTCCGGGTGGAATCGCCATCTTATCTGTGTACTCGAGTCCCAGTTCAATTACACCGGAATCGTATTTTCTTAAAGCCGGTGTCATATACAATCTTATTCCAGAACTGTCTACCCAATCTGTGACAAAATGCGTATATATCATTAATAAATTGTACTCAATAATGCAATGATATAAAATCTAAAAGAAAAGTAAAAATTATTTCTGGAACATTTTCACACCTGATCGCATTGCCGGATTGTTATAATGAATTTCTAACATCACATATAGATTAAAATCCGTCCCACCGACTGGAAAGCCAGCTTCCTAAAAAAACATGTTGAAAAACAGTAAAACAGCTGAACATCATATACCTACTCCACTACGAGCGTACCTCAGGATAAACAAAAGCCGTGGCGCCCATTGCCCAAGCGGCAATCACTTTCTTGCATACTTGAGTGCTATTTGGTCGTTTAGCATCAAAGCAAGAGCCTTGGTAATTTGGGATCCTCTCGTTAACGGGTGCTACACAATGAAACAGTTCAATGTGATGAACAAGCGGTTCGTTTCCTTTCTGAATTACAGCTTCATACTAAAAAAAAAATTGTGAGTCAGTCACGAAGAAAAACCGTACTATAATAGCAAATATATATAGGTTTATTACCCTAATAACGTGATGCTTCTGTTGTAACGCGCTTGGCAATTTGTGAACATGGCACCAGTAGGTCGTATCTGTCGAAGGAACGGCAACCGCGTCTGCGAGCACCTCGTGTTTTAGTGCTTCCGGAGTTAGTTTTGTTTGCACGGCAATGTTCTTCAGCAATTGCGTTCGTACCATTCCTTTGTCATCTTTGTGAACGTTACGTAAATTCAATCCAAACAATTGATAAAGTGGACCAGAACCTCGATTCCAAACAATGTGCGTCGTGCCATCCTTTAATCGATACAAAAACCTAGATCTGTAATTGTGTAATGCTTGGAACCAAGTCTCCAGTGTTACATAATTATTAAAAAAAAAATTGGTTGTCTGTAAAGTCGGTTTACGGACGATAGTTTTACGTGATAACGTATTCCGCTCGAATATCATATTTAATAATACATAACCTAAATTTTAGTAGCTGTCAAACTTGGGCCGATCATGCTTCTCTATCGCTTATACTGCGCTCTCGCTTGCACGCACAGGGTCAGGCGGAACGTTACACTTTTTTGTGCGTGCAGCTGGTGTTTCATCAATTTATAAGACGTTATCACGTCAAAAATATGGGTTGCAAAAAATATATGTATTTCACTCTATTCGTTTCTACGTTATAGGTATGTGGTTGAATTGCAAAGCTTGAGTATAACAATAACAAAAAGCACTTTAAATATTTAAAACAACAAACTGCCTTAGGCAAGTAAACACATGCGCGTTTTAAAAAAGCAAAAGGCACAGTGGCGCTATAATATATATCACAAATACAGCAAAATTGTAGCAAGACTGCATCTTGTCAGTATATTAAAATATTAATTACCTCTATAATATAATCCATATCGTCGCAAGTGTCAAATTTCCGCGAGAATGTAAATTTAGTTACATTGTGTTTAATAACATATTTAAAATGTGTGCAATCTTGTTTGTCGTCGATAAAAAGTACACCTTCGGAGTTAACAGCAGTGTCCTGAAAATAATTAACAATGTTTAATCCTGCATTGCGCGCATGTTAAAAACGTGACTACTAAGCGCTCAACGTGTTCACAAAATAATTCTGATATGACCAAAAACAAACCTCCAATTTAACGTTCTCTTTCCAATCGGTCCATAAAACACAATAATCGGCGGGAAAATATTCGCCGTAATCAGAGAAACCGATCGCAAACCAACCGAATCTGACCGTTGGTAAATGAATTTCAAATAGCACCTCTGACGACGGATAGTCTAAACTCCAGTACATTTTCACTGCGCCTTGCGAATCCAAAGGAATATCGTATATTTGATGCTTTTCTAAAAACATATTTACATATAACTCTTTTCTGCTAATTTTGTTCACTGAATTGTTACAGAACCGTGGCTACACTTTTTTATCCACCGTAACGACGGGTCTCGTAGTCCTTGCACTTCCACCACATCCATGAGCATTTACAATCTAACTGCAAACTATCTTATCTCTGAATATGTCTACGATCTATCTTTATAAAGTAAAAAAATCTTACCATGATAAATAGAACCCGCTTCGATACAGCTATGAAAAGACAGGAGTGCAACAAACAACACGTTCAAGTTTACTATCATTGTTTGGCGATTTGAAATTCAAACTAAACAATGACTTTGCCAGCACTTTATTGAGTACTGAAAGGGGGACGGAATCTGAGAGTCCTTTTTATATCTCAGGACAGAGTGAGAGAGCGAGAACTGTTAGGCTGAGGCAACACCTACCGCGTCTCTTAGCTCTTCGCTCAAAGTACAATGTCTGAATGAGCTTAAACTTTCGTCGATTTTATAAATTCATGTCCAGGAAAGGACTGTGTTTATGTTGCAAAATAGACAATTATTATTTAAAGCAATTACAAAATGCATTTCCGCTTTATGTTCTTGACAAATAAATGAAATTTAGAGTACTTATTTATATTTGTTCGATAAATACAGTTTGAACGGGAAATTACAGGCGAAAAAGAAACTTTAATAATAATGTTATATAGACGGATACAAGTCAAAAATTTTTACATTGAGATACATTTTTATAATGTAATTATCGCTATACAGCTATCGCTCGTACTGCGAGTGTTGTACTGTTTTATTATTTCTTGGTGGATACTGAAAAAGACAGACTCCAGCCTTCTGCGTTCAGGCATTCTTTATTGATGAGCTCTGTTCGCAGTTGACGCTGCACGTGTTGTTTTATAAACTGTTCTAATCCGACATTCGACTGTCTTAGAACAAAAGAAAACAAATAAAACGTTCATATGTTTTAAATTTGGATTAGCATTATGCAACCACATAACCAAATGAGATAAGACGATGTTAGGGGCATTAAAATCGTCCGAAGTTATTATTTTTCTGTTATTAATTACATAACTGCGAACTTCAACTGTCGTCTTTTAAAATCAGTTTCAAAATAAAATCGTGTTCAATAATTGTTATATTTATAAATTTATAATACAAAAATTAGTTAATATTTTTCTGTTATTAATACATAACTACTTTTTGTATTATAAATTTATAAATATAACAATTATTGAACACGATTTTATTTTGAAATTGGTTTTAAAAGACGACAGTTTACGTTCATCGCGCACTCGGTATATATTACAAATGAAGACTTTGTTGAAGTACTACCAAGCTAAATACCGCCCTTCGCGCTCTTTCACCAACAATACAAATCCAACTGATCAAAATGAGACAGCTAGAAGCAGCTTCACCTTGATAGAGCTTTTCTATTGCTATATGTACATATAGAGATAGAATTTTTGAATTCCTGTGTTCTGCATTCCACGCTTTATTAAGCGGTCTTTGAATTACGTGTCGGTTTTATTACATTCCTAAGGCATACTTCAGATGTTCGACTGAACTGCACCTTCAGTTTTTATTAATCAGTCTTGTTTTTTACTTTTATAGTGTTTATGCAAATGACTAATAATAATTTAATAAACACTGGAGTTCATCACATTAATATATTAATATTAATATATTAATATAAAATCTTATTTTGTTGTAACCACGTATTCTATTTTTTGTAAGAATTGCTAATTGTAATAAAAATTATTATCATTTAAGAAATAAATATTTTTTCATGTACAAGAGTTGTATACAGAATATCGTAGCCCATTAAATAAATTATAATATCAGAACGGTATCTATAAAATTAAATCGTGACAAAAAATGAGGGGGCGCAACAATTTTTTATATAAAATACTGGAGATTACAATTCTTTATTTGCAATAAGCCTTACATGAGATTTAAAAAATAAACAGTTAATTATTCTATTGTACATATTGGAGTTTGTATTTGTAAAAAAAAATGGTAAATGCAACTATGCGAGTTAATTTACACTGGAATGTTCAAATTTAATTTAAAAAAGCTAGAATACATTAAAAAATAACTTTGAGGATCTAATAAATAATATTACAGTCATTTCTTCAATGAGTTCCATTACTAGTTACTGACTCTGTTCTTGATCTCGGTGTCCGCGAATGTGCTCTTCGAATTTGCTTCAATAATTTAAATATCGCATCTGACGAAATTTGCATTCCCAAAAGTACGGCTATAATTCTGTAATATTATGGATACCCCTGGTAAAATATAACCTCGAAATATATTTCAAATATTATAAACAACTAACCTTAAGATTCGTGTATCTGCTGAAATTCCAGCCAGTTCAGCAAGTTCAGGGAATTCATGCTGATGAGGCTGAAGATCACTATAATATTTAGAATTTGGAAAGTCTTTTGACATATTTATTAAAATTTTAAAAATATTTATATTTTTCATATACTTTGAACTGTCAGTCGTTCTCAACTGGCAGCGAAAATCAAAAATCCCTAAAAAATAAATGGTCTGTCGTCTAAAGAGAGCGCTCTCGGCCATTTGCTCTTGTTACGGTTCTATAATTAAGTTCTATATTTAATACATTAATACAATAAATATTATTTAAAATGTCAGCGCTAGTGAGAAGTGTACGCAAAAGTTTATTCAAGAATTGCCGTGCAATTTTATCTACTGCCACTAAAACGGCTGCCGTAGGAACGCAACAGAAATGCATGTATTCTAATTATTTCACAACGAATTCTCTTTTAATTCCAAATCAGGTATTTTATTTCAATTTACTTTTCAATAAAAAAAGGCATACCGTTTTCGGAGCGAAATTATTGAATGTTTGTCTTACGTAATAAACAACATAACCTATAAAATTTCCTCGATAGATACAAGTCAATAATATATGTTTCCAAATTCGGACTTACGCTGAAACTGCTACTTCAAAACCCACTATTGAACAAATAAGAGAACGCGTGTTGAAAGTGGTATCAAATTACGATAAAATTACAGCCGATAAGGTACATGAAATGTTTTTGTTTATAGAGGCTTGTGCAGCCACTCCGGAGTTACAGTGATAAACCTCCGATAACGCTAACTCAAATCCAACAGAGGGTACTTCTGGTTCTTAAATTGTATGACAAAATTGAACCGACCAAGGTATTATAATCTGTACAAGCCTCTCCTAGTATCTCCAGTCCACTGTTTGAAGTTCTTAATATTGGTCGATATAAACATCTGCAATCTACAGTTTTCCCATTTCATTCTAGGACTGGAGATTACTATATACATAATATAATACATCTATCGATGTGAATTTGTCTTCACATTGTTTCAGTTTTGTTTTGTTTTTTTTTTAGCTTACATTAGATTCGCATTTTATCAACGATCTTGGGCTTGATTCGCTTGATCATGTAGAAGTCATAATGGCAATGGAGGATGAATTTGGTAATTTTGTAATTCCTCTTTCGATTTGTGATCAATTGCAGTTTTTATACGGTTTTTATTTTAGGTTTCGAAATTCCCGATATGGATGCCGAAAAGCTGACAAAACCTGCAGATATAGTCAGATATGTCGCCGATAGGGAAGATGTTTATGAATAAACATGATGCACTATTTGTAGATATAAAAAAATGTTTTGTTTTAGAATTAGCAATTCCGAAAATTTGTAATTTTTAAGCGATATATGCGTGGGAAAAAAACAACTACATTTTGTCTGAAATTTATTTCAAATCGATGAACTAGATTTTATTTTGCTGCATTTTAAGACAGCTCGTATCGCAAGACTTTGGGGTCTTCATGTAAAAAAATAAATTGTTGAAATAAATTCACCAATTCAATTTACTCATTATGTAATATATTTCTTTAAAGAAATTCATACATTTCAAGCATTCGTAGAAGTTTATTATTAAATAATGCAATTTATAAAACAATAAAAATAAACAATTAAAAGACAATTTGTTTCGACATATTATTGTAAATCATCAGCTGGAAGATTGTTTATAATTTTTTTGTATGAATAGCTTTGAATTTGAACATTGCCTTTGTAGGGATTTGGTTGTTGGTCCGTTTGGCTATCCAAAATGTCGTCTGAAAATGTAATTTTTAATGTACACAGTGAGGACTAGATCGATATAAAGAAAAGTTGTATCAAAAGGCATGCAGTTTATAATTTTTCACATTTCACTTCATGACAAAAATTTGTGTTTTGCATAAAATGTGGCCACTTAGATGTACTCACAGCTTCCAAAGTTTATCAAATGTGTTTTATGTACGTATTATCTGAAAATTATTGGTTACTTTCGTGTAAGGAAATTTTTATAAATTAAATTACCGTTTTCGCTTATGCACTGGCTTTCGGTAAGAATATTGTTACCGTCTTCAGAAGTACGTTTTCTTACTTTACAAGTCACCGTACCTTTGGGGCACAGAAGATTTCCACAGGTTTTTATTGACGCTAAACAAATGAATGTCATTAAATCAACTAAGTTACAGTGAAACAGATAGATTATGTGCTGTTTTGAATTATTATTCGTCAATATGGCAATTTTCAGCCTCATATAAACTAATTTTAAGAAAATAGTTTTAATACTTACATGCAACGTCGGAACCAAGTTCAACAAAGGGTTTTGCATTTCCTTGTTCAATTGCAAGAAACAGCAACAAACAAATGAATGTACAATATAACATGACCTTCATTGTGAAGATTCTGAAATAATAAATAAAAAAAGCTGTTTTGTACTTAAATCTTTAATTGTTTTAAAGATACAGTGTTCTATAATCAGATCAAAAATCAAAAGTCGCTAATTATTATTTGCTCCCTTTTTCATGTGTTTTTTTCAAAAACATTAAACAATCTGTAATTTATTGTCAATATAATGAACTGAGTGAAAAGCGGAAAATACAACAAAAGCGTTGCTTTTGTTTTATATCGCGTCACTTAACTAATCGGCCACTTCAAAATTAAATTTTATTTTTTTAGCGTCGTCAAATTTGTCATTAGTCTTAATACTCATCATTGCAAGTATTCCAATGAATAAAATTGTTACCAGTTTAAAAACTATGAAAAGCACCATAAAAACTGGCCCCGTTGCGAACATGGCGCAGCTAGAGGACTCTTCGAAAGCCTTGAAAGCGGTTAATTTGAAATTTGCCTGAATTTGTATGTTAATGAATTTTATAACGAAATCTTTGCGCGACGCGATTATCTCATAACAGTTGTACGATTTGTTAATTGGAGCCGTGACGTGTGGTTTTGTCCACGTTCCGTGTGTTATAGTGTTTTCTGTAACTCCGATTTTGTATAAGGCCCAGTACGACTCTAAGTTTTCGAAATTCATTACTATTGTTGCGCTTCCTGAAGTTCCAGTAAGCGTTATGCTTTTATCTTCGGTTTTCGCCGACGCAAATGTCATATCGCTGATCGTTGTTTCGTTTGCGTTTTTGCGTTTGTACTTGATCGACTCGCAGTATAGCATAACGTTTGCATCCTGGTGAGATATAGCAGTCTCTTTTTGAAGTAACTTTCTTCGTTTGTAACGTACCGCGTGTCTCAAATACGATCTCGGACTGTTGGCTGTGTAAATTAGCAGTACATTTTTTAAATGATTTTTAAATTTGACAAGAATAGATGATATTTGATTCAGCAAAAAGATATCCGTTTCGATCAGTAAAAATTTATCTACAAAATGCGAATTTTTGCAGTCGGCGAACCGGGTTTCAAATTCTGCGACTGTGATCTGTTTTTTCGAAATATTTCTTAGATATTCTGCAGGTGATTCTACACTAGGAAAGTAAATTATGTTGTTTCCGAAGTTACTTTCATTTTCAAATACAGTATTCAAGTTAATACCGAAGTCTTCGACAGACAACTGTTCCTGTAAGAGCACCAAGACCGTCGTATCGTTGCGTATCAGTTGATTTAACATAGATATGAATTCGGTACCATTTAAGCGCTGAAGAGCCGGACGAGTCAGATTTTGATTCGAGCCCCAAATAATTACAGGTACGGAGAAACTACTTTCAACACAATTTACACACAGGACTGTGACAATGTAACAGTGTATAAGTTTATGATAGTTTTGAAACATATTTAATCTATTGAAATATTGTCAAATCTCTATCAATTTGTTTTGGTAGCGGTTGCATGGCAGCTGAATTGATTACATTGTCTGTTTTTACAGCTTTCATTGTCATGATAACAACTGCTATATACATTATAAATTATGTCAAAATCTGTATATTGTTATATTTTTCTCTACTAGTGTCATTCATAAATATATATTTATCAGAACACTCTAAGAGCATAGGCATTAAATTAAGATTGTAATATGTTTTTTAACAATTGAATGAAAAATCAGTCTGATTTAAATAACGATTTAAAAATAGATTATACTGATTCTAGAAAACTCGTAAAAAATACGTACCTACAATATTGAAACTATGAAATCCAACAAATATTAATACTTTTTTATCGATTATCGCAGTCAAAAGTTTATCTACAATCGTGGTCACTGGTCAAATGCAGGACCGCAAGTTATCTGTATTATGCAAAGTACGTATAAAGCTGCTTATACATAAGTATTAACGTTATATACACGCGTGGAAACGTTCACTATTTATACATAAAATATTTTTTTTATGTTCACTCAATATATTCTAGAAACTCTGTTCGTAATAAAATATGTGATTTATCATCCGTGGAATTTGTTTATCGAATTGGGGTTTTCCAGTAATATTTTAAATTTATTTGTAATAAAATATAGCAGTTATGATTTTTTAAAGAATAATAAATTATCAGAAAATTAAAATGACCTGAATCTATGAAATTTTATTAATAGAAATTATTTCAAACAACTTCGTTTTTGTTAAATTGAAACTTTTGGGCGCGCTAGGGGGGTAAATTGGCCTGGATCAGATGAAAAGTGAAACACTTCCGCTTCTTGGACTTCAACCGAATTGAATAATAAATAATGATACAGTTGGTGACACTGAAAATCACTGCTCAGTGTTGTGAGATCTAGTGTCGCGTCTGTCACATGTTTGCTCAAAAATCCTTTGAATTTGTCAAATTATAAATGTCATGACAGGAAAGATATTTTTGAAAATTGTGCATTTCATAAAAAAATAAATATGCCGAAGAAGAAAACGGGACAGCGCAAGAAGGCTGAAAAGCAAAAACAACGGCAGAAGTTGATCAGAACAGCTAAAGATAATCTTTCGTTGGCACAATTTCCTTGCAATGCAGCTATGGAATGTGAAAAATGCCAGAGGTATTTGATAATTTAATTGTTTCAGAGCGATATTCTAATTTAGTAGGTTATGCGGACATTTTATCGTAAAAAATAAAGGTGACTCGCATTATCGCATACACCTTGAAGTACTTAAAATGTTGAGCATGTTCATCTTTGGCAAAGTTGATGTTCATAAAGATGCAGAACTGCCATAAATATGGTCACCCCACGGTGGATACGGTGATGTTCACGGGCCGGAATAATTGAGCCCATCCGTCCCAGCGTTAACATGCAATTATTTTTGTTTTTAGTAATCAACTAAAATCACAGAACTTTAAACACTAAAAAACGATATTTGACTATGCTAATATTTTTTAGTCTTATTTACCAATCTCATTACTTATATCAAATCTATATTTCATTAAAATTAAGTTTGTGGGCGACATAATATGACTTTTAAGGAGGTTGAGCCGTTTTACGATGATAATGAAAAAATCTGAAATAAAGTTTTTTTAATAGATTTTTTTATGACAAAATTTTCTGTAAAAAATCCAAAATCATTAGGAGATTTATAAAGTTAAAAATTAAAAAAAACTTTTACATGTAGTCTTATGGAAAATATGTCAACCTAGCATGCAAACGGTACATTTTAATTTTTTGCAAATAACCAAATAATGTCAGCAGTTCCGAAAACTAACTATGTAAAGCATTGATGTCTTACGCATATTTTAATATTTTTTCCAATTTAATTAGGAGACTTTTAATCAATAAAAAAAAATATTAAACCTTAGCACTTTTCGATTATGGACTTTTATTCTTGACAATTTTAACATTTTTAACTGAATTTTCAACTTTTTAATGATTTAATTTTAATTTTTATTACTTCTAATTTCTTTTTTTAATTATTTACTGCAAAAAATATGTAAAATACAGATATTTACATAAATTTATTTTTTCTAACCTAACTTTGTACAAAAAATTCAAAAGTCAGTCCATTAAGTAAAATACTGAAATAATTAATTCATATTAAAAAAATGTTTATTTATGCCTTTATGACAATAATTTATTGGTATCATCGACTTATAACCTTTTGTAAAAATTTATTATGTAAAAGTTTCCATTTAGAATTCGACTTACTTTTGATTGGGACTGTAACGGATCAACCTCCTTAACTCCAGCAAACCCAAATTTGTGCAATTTAAAGTTATTCAAGACCTTAGTTGTCTGTAGGTACTGTGTAATAATTTTAGGCATGCGTTTTTTTTTTTTTAATAGGAAACAAAAGAGCCGAGCATTTTGTTATTTCTGCCAGAGCGTACAGCGTTTGCCGATATGCGCGCACTGTGGCAAAATAAAGTGCATGCTGAAAACAGGAGACTGCGTCGTTCGCCATCCTGGCGTTTTCACTACCGGAATGGGGATGGTGGTAATTATTTTAATAATTCTTCAACTTTTGCCGTCATGCACCCGTCACTATATTCCTTTGCTTTTCTAGGGCGCGATTTGTGATTTCTGCGAAGCGTGGGTGTGCCACGGACGACGCTGTTTGCAGTCTCATGCTTGTACGTGTCCCCTCCAAGACGCCGTGTGCATCGAATGTGAGCGCGGAGTATGGGATCACGGCGGGCGCATGTTCCGCTGTTCGTTCTGTGACAGTTTTCTTTGCGAAGACGATCAGTTCGAACATCAAGCGTCGTGTCAAGTACTCGAATCCGAAAACTTCAAATGTGAGTTTTTTGACGTGATAACGTCTTATAAATTGATGAAACACCAGCTGCACGCACGAAAAAGTGTAACGTTCCCGCGTTCCGCCTGACCCTGTGCGTGCAAGCGAGAGCGCAGTATTAGCGATAGAGAAGCACGATCGGCGTTGGCTTGTACGCATTTCTTCTCGCGTGACGTCAGAGAGTAGTGTGCGTTCAACATTTTTTTCGACTGTTCCAGCGAAAGCTACATCTGACAGATGGCCTTTGTTTTATAAACCGTGGAAATTAAGACTTAAAATCAAGATATCTAATAAAAATGTCATAAATTATCGAATTTTTAAAGCAATTTTTCAGATAATACATCGTTATTTGTTCGTTTTTGCACGGATATTTTTTGTGTCACATAATTATTACCGATTCATCCAAGCCAAAGTATAACTGAACGCACGATAATGGCAATATGGCGCTAATAATAATTAATAAATGTCATTTTATTTTGTTAAAAATAACTGATCGCCGTCATTATGGATAAAATATGATATTATTCACAACGAATGGAAATGTATTGATCAATTGATAGTTTGTACACAAACGCAGCTACATTTTGTATCAAAAACAAATCTTGCGAGATATCTGCATTTCATAACAGCAGATAAATTATACAGTTTGTTAACAAATATATAATATATATACATTCTTTTAAATGTCTTTTATAATTGCTTAAAAATATGTATTTTGCTTTGGTTGATCAAATTATTAGTCGGTAAAAATATAGTTCGACAGCTACTAAAATTTAGGTTATGTATTATTAAATATGATATTCGAGCGGAAAACGTTATCACGTAAAACTATCGTCCGTAAACCAACTTTACAGACAACCAATTTTTTTTTTTATGATACGGATAAAAAATTAACGGTGTAATGTGTGCAGGTCAGTCATGCAACAAACTCGGACAGTATTCCTGCCTTCGCTGCAAGACTTGCTATTGTGAAGATCACGTTCGACGCAAAGGTTTTAAGTACGAAAAGAATAAACCTTTACCGTGTCCAAAATGCGGTTATGAAACATCGCAGACAAAGGATCTCAGCATGTCGAGTAAGTATTGCGTTTTGTATTTTGTTGGTGAGATAGTCTCATATCTAATTTTTTTAAATTTTATAGCCCGTAGCCACAAATTCGGACGTCAAGGTCAGGCGGCGTACGGCGACGAAGCAGGCAACGAATATTCCTACTATGGAGGGCATAGTTACGGAGATAATGCGGCGGAAGACGCTAACGATGATTATGAAGAGTACGAAGATGACGACGACGACGATGATGAAGAGGAAGAAGAAGATACTTCTGAAAGTGATGAAAAGGAATCATAGAACATAATGTAATTATTTTTGCTTTAAATAATTTTTATTATTTCAGATATTTACATTAAAAAGAAATCTAAAATATATTCAAAATGCAAAAAAATGCTTTTTTTTATAAATCAGTAATTCTAAAACTTATATAACATAAACCTTAAAGTTATAACAACGTAATTCTTTATTAAGGAGGTTGATGCGTTACAGTCCCAATCAAAAGTAAGTCGAATTCTAAATGGGAACTTTTCCATAATAAATTTTTACAAAAGGTTATAAGTCGATGATACTAATAAATTATTGTCATAAAGGCATAAATAAATAAATATATTTTTTTAATATTAATTATTTCAGTATTTTACTTAATGGACTAACTTTTGAATTTCTTGTACAAAGTTAGGTTAGAAAAAATAAATTTATGTAAATATTTGTATTTTACATATTTTTTGCAGTAAATAATTAAAAAAAGAAATTAGAAGTAATAAAAATTAAATCATTAAAAAGTTGAAAATTTAGTTAAAATTGTCAAGAATAAAAATCCATAATCGAAAAGTGCTAAGGTTTAATAATTTTTTTTTTAATGATTAAAAGTCTCCTAATTAAATTGGAAAAAATATTAAAATATGCGTAAGACATCGATGCTTTACATAGTTAGTTTTCGGAACTGCTGACATTTGGTTATTTGCAAAAAATTAAAATGTATCGTTTGCATGCTAGGTTGACATATTTTCCATAAGACTACATGTAAAAGTTTTTTTTAATTTTTAACTTTATAAATCTCCTAATGATTTTGGATTTTTTACAGAAAATTTTGTCATAAAAAAATGTATTAAAAAACTTTATTTCAGATTTTTTTCATTATCTTCGTAAAACGGCTCAACCTCCTTAAAATATATTGGTCTTACTAGAAAGTTGACATTTCTGTACAAATCAACAAAAAAAAAAAAAAAAAATGACCCGATTTCATGTGCACCTACAGTATCAGTCTCTTAGTGAAGTGCAATTTAAGACGATTTTATACACAAGTAATTAAGATAAGAATTATTTTAAAATGCATATACTACTCTCTTCTAATAATAATTTATTTTTTTTATCTCTTCAAACGTACATCTTTTAACGGTCATGCAAAATAAATGTACATTACGAAACGTAAAAAAAGAAAGGAATTGCAATCTAAATTCGCGCAAAATCGTTTCTGACTTTTAATTTAAGTGTAGCACAATACACCCACACCGACGCCTCCTTCATGGGCACACATAGAGGGTGCATAATTCCAGCGATCAGTAGCAGAATCGTACACCTCTACCGTTATCAAATTTGATAGTCCGTCATAACCTCCGACCGCCCACAATTTTCCCGCATTTGCCGTCAGCGCCACGCGACTACGTTGTGCGTTCATTGGTGCTACGAACTTCCAACTAAAATTTACAATAAATGCATTATTATTTTTTATTCAACTCATGCGCGTTATTCATGTTTTATCATGCCTAAAAACCGAACCCTAAATAGCCATTTACCGACTGGTGACAATTACTTGTCATAACTCAATGAAGATTCCTACTAGCTCGGCCATTGTGGAGTAATGAAAATAAACGTAACTATTTTCTGAGTCGAAACGAAATAGTAGGTAACAACAACTCCGTTGTTACCCATTGAGACTAAAATTGAGAGGCCGAATGTTTTCGACATGGAGTTTATTCATAACCGGCTAACCTCAAACCAAAACATTGAATCGTGCTGTTTGGTGCTGTTAGTATTGACAGTTTTTTTTATAAAGAAATAAATAGATATTTACAACATCTCATTATAATTAAAACATGAATAACGCGCAATTGTTGAATAAAATTATGGGCGCAACTTGTAGGCTAAGTCATGACCTGTCAGCGCGATGTTTTCAGCACGAGTCTCCGGTGCGCAGTATGCACTCGCTTCGCTCGTGCCTGCGCACCTACGACTCGTGCTGAAAACATCGCGCTGACACGCCATGAATGACTTAGACTACTAGTTACGCCAATAACTATTTTATGGCAAAGATAATTCTCAACGTGCAGACTGACCTGTCCTTAGCTGGATCGTAGACTTCTGCTGTTTGTAAAAACGATGTGCCATCGTAACCTCCGCATGCGTATAACTTTCCCCCTAAAGTCGCAACACCGAGGCGACATCTATACAAAAAAAAATTGGTTGTCTGTAAAGTCGGTTTATGGACGATAGTTTTACGTGATAACGTCATAAAGAAACATTGATGAACTCTCTGACGTCACGCGAGAATAGAGAGAAATGCGTACAAGCCGACGCTTGGGTCGATCGTGCCTCTCTATCGCTTATACCGCGCTCTCGCTTGCACGCTCAGGCTCAGGCGGAACGTGACACTTTTTCGTGCGTGTAGCCGGTTCTGTCGCTTATACCGCGCTCTCGCTTGCACGCTCAGGCTCAGGCGGAACGTGACACTTTTTCGTTCGTGCAGCCGGTGTTTCATCAATTTATAAGACGTTATCACGTCAAAAAGTTCATTTTAATTTCTCTTCCTGTTCATAACCAACAAGGTTTGTAGAGATGGAGGGCTAATGTACTACTGCGCATAGAAAAGAGATGAAAAAAATGCATTTCTCATTTTGGCCCGTTTTGTTGATGTTGAACAAAGACAGAAGGGCTATCGCAATTATCACTATCTTTTTGTGCAATTTGGTTCGCGCAGCCTAGACTAGCACTCCATATTATGTAATACCTCGATGGTTCATAATAATAAACATTGGCATTTAATACGTAGGACTAGGGATGCAAAATGATTTTAATATCGATAAATATATCGATAATATATGATTTTGCCAAAGTTCCGAAAGATTTTGGTTTTTGTCAAAAATTGCATTTTTTTTTTTAAATTGCAAAAATCGAACTCTTAAATGTACCTTTGAAATTGAGAATGCTTACGGAAAAAAATGCGCTGAATTCAATGAGTGTAAGCAAATCTCTTTTATTTTTAAACTACGAAGGTTTTATGATTTTCTGAAAACTATAAACGGAAATAACTTCTAAACCAAATGACATACAGACGTTTGTTTGTGCTCGTTGGATTCAGCGTGTTTTTTTCTATAAGAATGATGATTTTGCAAAAGTTCCGACAGATTTCGGTTTTCGTCAAAAATCGCATTTTTTTAAAGGGGTATGCCTTGAAAAAATTGCAAAAATCGAATTCTTTAATGTACCTTAGAAATTGAGAATACTTACAGAAAAAATGCGCTGAATTCAATGAGTGTAAGCAAATGTCTGTATCTCTTAGTTTAGAAACTACGGCCATCGCATTTTTTTAAAGGGGTATGCCTTCTATTCGCACTTGTCTGTCTTTTTTTAATATTATTGACTGTTCTTTCTTTTATGATATAAAAAATGAGTTTATAGAAATAAACACGTGGAAACACTGGATTTTTAATCTTTACCTTTTTGTGAGCATCGGTTTCACTTCTGACCAAGTGTCTGTCGTGGGATCGTATTTCTCAACAGAATCAAATATGGATAATCCGTCGTGGCCTCCCAATGCATAAACGCAACCCTGACAAGCGACAACGGCTCCGGCACTGCGCGACTTGTTCATCGACTTGACCCTCGTCCACGCGTCGGTGCTGGGGCAATATCTCTCGACCGTATTCAGTGAAGTCACTCCGTCATAACCGCCGCATACGTATATCACTTGGCCGAGAGCCGTCGCTCCGAGTGCGCTTCGCTTGCAATGCATCGGGCTCACCTTGCTCCACTTTCGGATTATCGGATCGTACACTTCGACGGTCGACAGTCGTTCCGTGCCGTTGTAACCTCCGAACGCGTACAGCTTACCGCGCAAGACTGCAACGCCGAGCCGAGACCTCATCATCGACATGGCTTGAGCCGTTTGCCATTTCCCAGCTGTCGGATCGTAACATTCCACCGTACTTAACGAGTCGCCTGAAAGAAAAACGGTACGATACAGAATCGGACGAGAGTTATGTCGTATATTATTATTTATTCAACTCATGCGCGCTATTCATGTTTTATCATGCCTAAAAACCGAACCCTAAATAGCCATTTACCGACTGGTGACAATTACTTGTCATAACTCAATGAAAATTCCTACTAGCTCGGCCATTGTGGAGTAATGAAAATAAACGTAACTATTTTCTGAGTCGTAACGAACGAAATAGTAGGTAACAACAACTCCGTTGTTACCCATTGAGGCTAAAATTGAGAGGCCGAATGTTTTCGACATGGAGTTTATTCATAACCGGCTAACCTCAAACCAAAACATTGAATCGTGCTGTTTGGTGCTGTTAGTATTGACAGTTTTTTTTATAAAGAAATAAATAGATATTTACAACATCTCATTAATAACAATAAATAAAACATGAATAACGCGCAATTGTTGAATAAAATTATGGACGTAACTTGTAGGCTAAGTCATGACACGCCATGAATGACTTAGACTACTAGTTACGCCAATAACTATTACCGCATTTCGTAAGTCCTCCGACGACAAATATGTGTCCCGGTTTGTTTTCCGAAGAGCGAGGTCTCGTCCTGAAACTCTGCAGCAACGGCCTACGTTCGGGTATCAAATAAAACACCCGCGCCTCATCTAGAAGGTCTCTGCATTGATGTGACGTTCTGATCAATTCTTCGGTGGCCACCCTGTCGGTCAAATATAAAGCCGATAACAACGGCAGCCGAACTTGCGACAACAACTGGGGAAGGTCGCCGACACGATTGTCCCGGTGCTTGACCCAACACATGACGGCTTCAAACACTTGCTCTTCGCTGTCGACTTGAAGCTCGTCTCTTTGAATGAGACTTAACAGCTCGTTTTTCGATAAATTTAAATATTCGTCCGTCAGAGATACCTCGTGAAAATTCAATTCGATATAACGATCGGCTAAATCCACTAGATTTGAGCAACCCAACGTATCTGCAAAGTGTTTGATTCCCAATACATTTTGAGGATGAAATCTAAAGCAATATAATAAGTACAAATCAATGTTTAATCAACGAATCGGAACAGTAAAAACATCGGCATTAATCAGAATTAGGCTTTTGAAAAAAAAATAATTATCGATTTTTTTATTGTATTTTAAAACTTTATTATAAATAATATTGATAATCGATGCGAAAAACTTTCAAAAAACTTTTTTTAAATTAATTATAAGCAATTTAAAATTGATAAAATATTTAAAAAATCACGTGACTGCAAACGCACTAAAATTGTTTTTGACAGTTGTGACGTCATAATTGTAAAATGTATATACGCAGTACACTATCAATGGCTTCTACATGACGTGTATTGACTAAAACATTATGACGTCACATTATGTTCGGGAAATGTTGGCGCGTTCTCGGAACTGGGTACAAAAATTTATTTTTAATTTGATATAACTTTTGAATTATAACGAAAATAAAAAAAAGAAAAATAGTTTTGTTATAAAACTTATATACGATCTTTCCATTTATGAAAAAAAAAAAATTCATTCAAAAGCCCAATTGTTATTCACAACTAGTTACCTTCGTCTCAAAAACATAGCACACGCATTTCTGACCTTGTCGAGTTGCAAAAAGGATGCTCCCACCATTATATTTTGTACATTATTCTTATTAATCAAAACCTTTCCGGAGTATGCAAAATTTATTAACGTCTCCAATGCTCTGTCGATAAACCAACAATAATTAATATTATTCGCAAGTCTTGACATAAAAAAATATAAGTCTATCTGTGCCCACACCAACCTACTTTGTTCAACCTGCGGCACTATCTACAGGAACTCAAAATATAAGGTTCTTTTTATTCGGAATGCTTGGGTTAAGATGTTGCTATAAATAAAATATAGTTTAAAAAAAACTAAAAAACACGCTTTATATCGCACTAAAAAGTAAAAAATAATTGTTTTAAAATAAGCTTAAAAAGCGTTGGGCGCTCGATGTACGAAAATGTGGAACAAAGCGCCCCACGCTTTTTAAGCTTATTTTAAAACAATTATTTTTTACTTTTTAGTGCGATATAAAGCGTGTTTTTTAGTTTTTTTTAAACTATATTTTATTTTTCACTTTTTAGTTTGAGGATCTATAAAAGAATTTATTAATCCTGGGGGTCCTAATAAGGATAATGGGAAACTGTTATCAAATTATTGCATTGTCATCGGTCCTTGATACGTATGCAAAGTTTCAAATTAATCAGACTTCGGGAAATTGGTGAAAATTATGCTCAAAGATTCCGTTACGGACATACATATTTACAACCCAAACTAATATAAAGCGTATAAAAATTGGTTGTCTGTAAAGTTGGTTTACGGACGATAGTTTTACGTGATAACGTATTCCGCTCGAATATCATATTTAATAATACATAACCTAAATTTTAGTAGCTGTCAAACTTGGGCCGATCGTGCTTCTCTATCGCTTATACTGCGCTCTCGCTTGCACGCACACGGTCAGGCAGAACGTTACACTTTTTCGTGCGTGCAGCTGATGTTTCATCAATTTATAAGACGTTATCACGTCAAAAACGAATATTAACGTGCTGTGGCGGGTTGTTGACGATTATTAAATAACGAATACGCAAGACAGTGCTGTGGTTCATGTATCAGTTTCATTTAATTTGTCGATTGAAGGAGTTCTTTGCGTTTTGTTACCGACAGATGTAGTTAAATTGTCAACTCGTTGATTCGCTGACCAACGATCAACATTTTGATTTAAATTGTTCGTTGAATCAACGCCCACCACTATAATAACGCGAGTAAAGGTTTGCATAATGTTATAAATATTAACATACACAGGATCAATGCTGCGAATTTCAATTTCTCTTTGTTTGCTTTCGATCATGTCATGCGTAAACATTGCATGAAAATACGGTATTGTAGCTGCCAATATTATTTTGTGTGCACTGAAAGACAAATCGTCCACCTGAAACACACGTCGGTGCATAAAATGTTACAGATCGCAACTGTCGTTCTTAATTTATTTTTTACCTTCAAAACAACATCACACAATTTTCCTTGTCTGCGGATTTCCTCCATAAGTGGAAAACCGGAGGAAAATAAATCAGATTGTTGAAATACAACACACTCGTTCTCGTCCTCTGTATAAACGCCGTTTGCATTCATTTTTGTGTTCTCGAAATCTTCGACAAAATTTAAAATACCAATAGTTTTAGATTCTACGTTATTTCTTTTGATCTTTTAAACATGTCGTTAGTAAATCACATCTTAGATATTCTGGCTCGCTATAGACAGTTTGACGTCTGCCCGTTTAACAACATGGTGACATTTGACGTCTTCTAATAACCTATAACATTATTGACATTTTACTTAAGCGGCCCATAGACGCTCAATATTATTGCGCAATATTTGGGTTTTGCAATATACAGTGTAAACTCTTTATAACGTCCTTCGTTATAACGAAACACTCTCTATAACATCGAAATTTTTACGATTTGGTTGGTTTACCTTAAAACCTATACATTAATACCCTCGTTATAACGCAACAGCCATTCTCTATTACGAAGAAATATGTTCGTATTTAGGCGTCAGCAAATGTTTACACTTTACAGACATAAAGAGGACCATTCTGAACCATCACCATCTATTCAACAAGCACTTGATGACGCCAAACTTATCGAAAAATTCCTATTATTTAATGAAGATTATTCCACCACATCCCAAGGCATGCATAAGATACTTAAAATACAAAACAAATATTGGCATAGCGAAAAACGTCAGGCAAATTTAACAAACTATAGGTATATGTGTTTGGAATAAATAAATTTTGTGAAGATTATTGTTAATTTGGTTGTTTTTCTTTCTTTTTTTTTTATAATAGTTTGTGGCCTGACTCTTGTCTTTGGCCAGTAGCCGTATGTATGAGCTTTTTTCCGATTTCCGTTTCTTTCGTTTCTATTCTAGAGGTTTTCTTTCTTCACTCCATATAACGGTAACTCTCTATAACGATAAAAAATGCTCGGTCCCTTGAGTTTCGTTATAAAGAGTTTACACTGTAATTGACCGTGTGTAGACGAGATTGAAAGGTTACGCAATATATTGTGTGATTTTCAAAATCTTGAAAATATATTGCACAAACGGAGAAATATTTGTCGTCTGTTGTCAAGATTGCGCAATATCCCGTCAGTTGATCTCAAATAGCGATCGTTTCAACAAGTCGTCTCAACTACGCCTCATCATGGGTGACAAGAAAGCTGAAAGACAATTTATTGTTGAATTTATCGAGGTGTATCGTGGTCTTCCGGCTCTGTGAGATGTGAAGTCCAAAGACTATAGTAATCGTGATAACAATATGATGACTGAAGTTCTGGTGGGGCCTGTTTGCCCAATATGTGGCTGTACCGTCTGTGCTCGCAATTGAGCAATATATTGCACAACCTTCAATATCGCTTCCATGCAGTACAATTTTTTGCACAAACCAAAATATTGTACAATAATAGACCGTCTAGGGGCCGCCATCAAAATATTGTGCAACCCACATTGCACAATAATATTGAGCGTCTATGGGCTGCATTAGGAGGCTAGAACAACGAGGGAGTGTGTTTCGATATTTCGATGTAATTGTGATTAGATTCAATTCACGTGTAAAGATCTGGAGATTTCATGTGAATAAAATTTTGACAAATGTGTTGTGGTCATAGATAAAGAAATCTGTTAGCTGTTTTGATTGAGTAATAAAAATTGAAATAGTTTTTGTTTTATTATAAATTGCAGTGTTTTATGTAAAATAACAGATTGTGGTATGTCCTTGTACATTTTTATTTTGCAGTCATAATGACGTTAATCACTTTGACATTCTTATTTACCCTCATTCTCAGTCTGCCAATAACATTATATTTTTGTCAATACGTGTAAACAGTAAATTGATTTGCTGTAGGTAAAGCAACAGAAAAGTTAATGCTACGCATTCAGATGATAACAATGCGTCTAAAGGCAGGACCCGCCGTTAGCAGTGAGTGGAGATGTTTGTTTTGTTTACATGTTCGTACTGCAACAATAATATTGGGTATATGGCATTTGGTATGTGTTTGTGTTCAGTTTGTAAGACATTTCTCGCGACTTTCTTTTATATTCGCTGTTAATCTGTTACAGATTCTTCACGTGTTAGCTTTGACATTTTTGGCTGTGATAATTCGCAATCATGTTTACTTGCACGAGCAGGGTTTCAGCATAAACGAGAACGGTGTTCTCTCCAACGATCTTAGCAATGCGGACATCGATCACAACGGACTCGAAGGCCTCCCGACACCGTTGAGTAAAATTGAATTGGAGTCGCAAATTCCGCGAGACACAATTAGAGATCATAGCCTGTTTTATCGTAAGCACAAATCTTTAATAGCGATACTTCATTGAAATAATCTAAAACTTGTAGGTACTGAGAATTGTATATTTTAGCTGACTTGGACATCGGTGCTTTTGTGACCCTGATAACGATGTCGATCACGGTTCTCCTGGTTTACGGCGCTGTAAAAGGCAAACCGACTCATTTGCTGCCGTTCTTTTGTTTGCAGTTGTTCGATTTTGCAATCAGCACGTAAGTAGGGCGTCGTTTGATATTTGTGAATTTCGAGTCATATGTTATGATTCCTAACTCTCGGGGCATTTCTTTCTTGGTTTTGTTACAATTTTTTTGCTGACCTGATAAATCAAATACATTGTAGAGCAGAGGTCCCCAAACTTTTTTGTCTCGTAGACCACTTGCCATGTTTTTCGGTTTTGGGTAGACCCCCTGCTTATCTGATATTGATTTTTTGCAAATTCAGTAATTTCAAATGTATTTTTGACAACCGGTATAGTGCTACTCACTTTGAACGATTTAAATTTATAACGGTAGTGAAATGTAGTGTGAAATGCTTAGTTTTATACATTTATTAATTAGATTCAAATTAAAATTTACTTTCTGCTACATAAAATAACTAAGCAAAAAATAAATGCTTTTAGTGTGAGGGATGAACCTGATGCTTTAATAATAAATTTTCAACATTTGGCATCAATTTAGTTAGATTTAATCTTAAATCTCTTCGGTTAACGATGTCCAGTTTGTTTCTTTTTTTGTTGGGAGATTCACTATCATTGACCCCCATTTGCATTTCATGGACCCCCAATTTTTTTTCCCGCTGACATGGACCCCTTGCAAGTTGTCGTCGACCCCCGGGGGTCGATATAGACCACTTTGGGAATCACTGTTGTAGAGTCCATTGAAATAAATGACTATAAGCGTATTATTTTCATCTATTAGTATTTGAGCTCTTTTGTGGACTTCAAATACGTTATAAAGATGTTGTTTGTATTTTAGATTGACGGCTACGGGATATGCTTGCTACATGCGTTCCATGCGACGTTTGGTTGCCGAGACATGGCATTTACCCTTCCGTAGCGTACTGCTTCAACTGAGCCCTCAGTGTCTGTCGCTCGTCGTCCTTTTGGCGTTTATAATATCAATGATCATCAAGGTTCTGTTTTGAATAGCTGTTGCTAACAATATGTATCACAGTTCGATAATCGCAATGTTTGTCTTTCAGGCTTACTGCATCGGAATCGTGTGGCGTTGCTACAAATATCTCACGTTGCGCCAGCAGGCGTTGCGAAGCGCAATTCATTATATCATGCCAACCGATATAGCCGATAGGCCGGTTGAGCCCGACTACTCCTCGCTTTTACCCAACTATGAACAGGCTTGTAAAATGGCCCCGCCGCCTTCGTACACCGTCGCCGTGGCAACCGATCAGATAGTCGCTCACCCGTCGATTGAAACGCCCGCCGATGTTCCCGTCATACGGAGTGAAACTCCTGTCGCCGGACCGTCATCGGTACCCGATAATGTTGTCGCTGAATCGGACGAAACCGTGGCCGTTGTGCAAAACGAGAATGAGGTAAAAAAATAAGAACTTAATTTAGATTGCTGTTATTATAATATCAAATTTATCGACTTCTGTTTCTTATTTTTACACTTTAGAATAAATGTATAACTGAAAATGTCAATTTTGATATTTGGACTCCTTTTGTTTTGTGTTATTAAATTTATGTTGGCTAATTCTAATCATGATATCCATAACAATCTTTTCGCAATAATTTATTATTTATATTATTTAAAGGTACTGGTTTTATAGATTTTCGAGGGTTGTTCATTTGTGTATCCCAAATTTATCAATTTGTTTATTTAAATCATTTCAACTTTGCAATAGAGTGCGACAATAGTAATGTTTAGATGTTGAGAAAAAATAAGGTTAGGAATATATTAATAGGTTCGTTCCAAGCAGCCGTGAACGGTAATAAAACCGTACACAAAGTTCGTTCCAAGCAGTCGCGAACTGTAATAAAACCGTGCACAGTCTTGTTACTGCGCAAGACTGTCTTGCGCAGTATCGATTTTTGAGCTAGTACGCAAATTAGTCTTGCGCAGTGACAAGACTGTGTACGGTTCTATTACCGTTCGCGGCTGCTTGGAACGAACCTACAGTCTTGTCATTGCGCAAGACTAATTTGCGCACTAGCTCAAAAATCGATACTGCGCAAGACAGTCTTGCGCAGTAACAAGACTGTGTACGGTTTTATTTACATACGCGGCTGCTTGGAACAAACTTATTATTAAACAAATAAATTCTCTATTATCAAACAAAGCACTACCTAATAAAATAATTTAAGCCATAGAACAAATACTTATGAAAGTTTTCGTATGTTTTATATTTATAATTCGTCTATTATTTTTCAAAAATTTTATTGGGAATTCATCACTAGGTATTTTAGCAGGGCATATCTTCAGGAGTTGCTTGAGCACCCAAGTAAATCCTTGATATTATTTGAGTGATACATAATAATTTTGTGATAAATTGCTTTTATTTGTTTTTTTTTTTCGATTTTTTTGGAGTCAGTGCACGTACTATGTAGTATTTAAAAGAGCATATTTTTATTAATTTTAAAATTAACGTTTATATCAATCCAATTACATATTAGTATAAGTAAAGAAATGTATAATGTTAATCATATTTCTGATGAATAAATTGAAAATTCTGTAGATATAAAAAAAAAAATATTATAAATGATTGTCTATAGAGAAAAATAAATCACTAGTTTGGACGTCGGAATTGTAGATAAATGATGTTTTCAATGATTTGAGAATTGTTTTAATGTACTATAAGCAAAATCCTAATAAATAAATAGTACACCCAACAAGTTTTCGTTTTTATTTATTTTTAGCGTTCCGCACCAAAATTGGAAAAACGGAATTGAGATTTTCCCTGGAGGAGGCCATTTCAAAATTTTCAATATATCCGCTCTATGTATATTGTTTCGATCTCTTATTTTAAATTTATATTTCCTAGGAAGAAAATTGCCGTCAATCCTTCAGAACGTAATTATATTAAAGGGAAACAAATCGCGTGTACCGGTCTGTCACTTCATAAAATGTGGCAGAATCATCGATGCAAGCTGTAGTTGCAAACGTCAAATTTGAAAGAAAAGTCGGATGAAATCAATAGTGTATAATAAGCTGGCAGATCATGCTTCTTCTTCGATTTTTCAATGACGTGTTTAACTTGCATAATTGTAAACAATAAACATTTACAAAAATGCATAGCCCGCATTGCTTTACTATACGAAACGGAGCGCATAGGATAGTTCAATGAAATGCCGAGTAGATGACTTAAGGTCAAAGTAAAATTCCGTGTATAAAGACAAGATTTGGAATAGTTATTTTTGAGGTCATTGACAGCCAGGGTTATTTGGGTCTAATATCAATTAATATTCTCTGGATGTTTTATTTTTAATGATAATCTTTGATAAATTGATAATTTTGCCAGGTTCTTGGCTCAGAACCGAAAGCTTATAATGGTTAATAATTAAAGTTATTGGAGACAGGATTTTATTTTTTGAAAAAACAAAATAAATTTTGTCAGTTACTGGTATTCAAAGACGTTAATCAGGTTGCAATAAACATAAATGCCTATTTTCTTGTCTAAAAATGGTCCTTTCTCACTTCATCGCGACAACTTCACTGCATTTAAAATCGGTATATCAATTCATGACGGGACTTGGCCAAACTTGACAGCAAAAAAGTCGTTTCTTTAAAGAATTCCAAAAGAGGCCGGACATTTTTTGATGTATTTGGAATAAAATTCAAATAGTGTTGTTTGATTATTTTTAACTTATTTAAATGTAAATTGGTGAGTGCACACTTTTGCATAATCGGTGTTAATAAATAGATCGATTTGTTGGTTTACCTTCTGATACGAATGACAGTTTTAACCGTTAACCATGTTTGGAAATATGATTCACTATAAAGGCCAACCAGCTGTTAATTAACAATTTGGTTATTTTGAATTATCTGTGTTAAGTGCATAGAATTCTTGTGGAAGATTGACATACATTTGCCTAAGAAATTCAATCACGTTGCATTGAAACACTTAATTCTGTAACGCAATACATTAGGCGCGATATTTTCCAAATTTCAACTACTCCTGCCTCAGCGATCATACTCAATCAGAGCTTATAAAATCATCAGCTTATATACAAAAGGGATTAGCATATTTTTTTTAATCGTGATTTGTATTCATTAGCTACAAGTGTCACTTAGCAACAAAGCAGTTGAACACCTAAGAAAAATCTGTCGAGACTCACCGTGTGCTTTTACCAAAAAAATATGGGATAAAAAATTAAGTTTTACAAAACGACGTATTTTTTTTACAGATTTTTGCAACCTTTTAGTTTATTAAAAGTCCACAAACCGACATGGATGAAGAAAGTGAATATAAGAAATTGCCGATCGAGGAACAGTGCGTACATAAACTATGGAAAGCACGCGTAAACGGATATGAGGAAGCTACAAAATTATTCCGTCAAATTGACGACGAAAAATCATCGGAATGGTACAAATACCTCGGACTGTTGAAGAAGTTTGTAACCGACAGTAATGCTGTCGGTCAAGAGAAAGGTTTAGAAGCTACTCTTGCGTTCATTGAGAACAGCGCTGTCGCAGGAAAAACCGTCGGCGAGGTGAAAAAAATTAAATTGAAAAGCGATTATGAAGCGCGTTTCGTTTTTATTCTAACGATTGTCGTTTTCAGGTTATGTCGGGAATTGTTCAGAAATGTATTGCGGCGCCGAAAACAAAAACGAGAGAATTGTCAGTTCAAGTGACTCTAATGTATATCGAGATTGAAAAACAAGAGACAGTGCTCGAGGAACTTCTAAAAGGGACGGAGCACAAAAATCCGAAAATAGTTGCCGCTTGTGTGGCAGCTATAAAACTTGCTTTACAAGAGTTTGGATCAAAAGTAGTGGCCATCAAACCGCTCGTTAAAAAGATTCCCGTACTATTGTCGGACAGAGATAAAGCCGTGAGAGACGAGGGCAAAGCCATGGTTGTGGAAATGTATCGATGGGTCGGAGCCGCTTTGAAACCTCAACTGTCTTCGCTTCAGCCCGTTCAGGTTACCGAACTGGAAACGGAATTTGAGAAGGTCAAAGGAAGTCCGTCGCCGACGCGATACTTGCGGTCACAGCAAGAAAAACAAGCCAAAATCACGGCTCAGGAGGCGGAAGGCGACGAAGATGGTATGTTTGCGATCGCTTTGTGCCCGTTCTAATTTGATTTGGTAAAATTGTGTTCGCTTCATTACTTCGTCGCGGTTTTCTTAACATTTAAACAGGCCAAAGACAATTGGGCTTTTGAATGAAATTTTTTTTTGTCATAAATGGAAAGATCGTATATAAGTTTTATAACAAAACTATTTTTCTTTTTTTTATTTTCGTTATAATTCAAAAGTTATATTAAATTAAAAATAAATTTTTGTACCCAGTTCCGAGAACGCGTCGACATATTTTCCCGAACATAATGTGACGTCATAATGTTTTAGTCAATACACATGTAGAAGCCATTGATAGTATACTGCGTATATACATTTTACCATTATGACGTCACAACTGTCAAAAACAATTTTAGTGCGTTTGCAGTCACGTGATTTTTTTTAATATTTTATCAATTTTAAATTGCTTATAATTAATTTAAAAAAAGTTTTTTGAAAGTTTTTCGCATCGATTATCAATATTATTTATAATTAGTGTCCGACCGAAGCTTCGGCTTCGGCTTCGGCCTTCGGCCAAAAAAGCCACCTTCGGCGAAACCTTCGGCTTCGGCCAAATTGGGCCGAAGTTTTGGCCGAAGCCGAAGGTTTTTAACAAGCGTCGAAATTGAACGAACTGTTACGAATCAGCGAGCGCGGGTGGACACATTGCGTTGTACTTGTGCAAAACAAGTTCGTACGCGCATTTAAACATCAACTTTGCAGTGTTTTGTATACAGTATAATGTATTTGACATAAGACATTTGTTGTATCTCTATTTATTGTAATTATTTTTATGTGATTGTTGATTGAAAAGTCGAGAAGGTTAAGCTAGTGTCAGTGAAAAACAGAAGAAAAAAGAAAACAAGTAGGAATTGGTTAGATAAACTGATTTTTTTAGGGTTTTTAAACCTTCGGCTTCGGCTTCGGCCTCGGCCGAAGGTTGTGGCGATAACCGATTAATCGGCTTCGGCTTCGGCCAAAAATCGACCTTCGGTCGGACACTATTTATAATAAAGTTTTAAAATACTATAAAAAAATCGATAATTATTTTTTTTTCAAAAGCCTAATTGGTTATCAAAACGTTTGAATAATTTAATGTAATGACGGTAGATAAAACCTCATTTTAGTTAATTTGTAATGGGTAGTATTTAAACGAGTGACTGTAAATTACAATTTTGGGTGACAAAAATAATCAATTTGGGTTGCTGTATTACTAAGTGAGCGACTGACTGCGCGTGACGAAAAAATAATAGTTGGGTGACTAAATTACTAAGTGAGCGACTAAATTACTAAGTTGTTAATAGTTAATTGTTTGAATAGAACTGCGTTTTCTAAAAAATATATATTTGATTGACTGTACAATTTTGGGTGACAAAAATAATCAATTTGGGTTACTGTATTACTAAGTGAGCGACTGACTGCGCGTGACGAGAAAATAATAGTTGGGTGACTAAATTACTAAGTGAGCGACTAAATTACTAAGTTGTTAATAGTTAATTGTTTGAATAGAACTGCGTTTTCTAAAAAATATATATTTAATTGACTGTCAATGAAATATACATTTGTTAGAAAACGCAGTTCTATTCAAACAATTAACTATTTAATTCGCATACCCCGTTATCGTTCACCCCGGAGTTGTTTTTTTAAAAACTCCACATTTGCCCCTTCCCGTTTCACTGCGAGACAATTCGCATACCCCGAAATTACAATTCGCATACCCCTTTATCAAAAAAAGCGATGGTTTTCAATCTTCATGAAAATGTGAATTTTAAGTTGTAGTCTGAAAGTAAAAAAAAAAAAAAGTAAAAACAAAAGAAGGTATCTGCTTCAAAATTACCGAAGGCATTCTAGTCGCTCACTTAGTAATTTAGTCACCCAACTATTGTTTTAATATCGTAAGTTATTAAAACAGTATCTCATCATCAGTCACCAAATTTTTTTTTTATTCGACCGTTTTATAATTCTCCATTTGTAATTCATAAGAGACTTTTTTTATACAGTTTGATAATTGATATCTTCGCACACTAATGTTTGCAATTGTTTAAATTAGATGACGAAGATGAGCCAGACGTTCCCGCCGAAGTAGATCCGTATGAGCTAATGGACCCGGTGGATATTTTATCAAAATTGCCAAAAGATTTCTACGAAAAAGTAGAAGCGAAAAAGTGGCAAGAGCGCAAAGAAGCGATGGAAGTTCTGGAGGGTCTGTTGAAGGCACCGAAATTGGAGAGCGGAGACTACGGCGACGTAGTTAGGGCTCTGAAGAAGATAATTGCAAAAGACACCAACGTTATGGTCATAGCTCTGGCTGGTAAATGCATGGCTGCTCTTGCGACTGGCTTGAAGAAACGGTTTCAGCCTTACGCAGGCGCTTGTGTGCCAACACTGCTAGAGAAGTTCCGCGAGAAGAAACAGAATGTAGTATTAGCTTTAAGAGAGGCTCTCGATGCTATTTTCCTATCGACGACCATCGAAGCGATACAAGAAGACGTTCTGGAAGCTTTGGGGAACAAAAATCCGGCAGTGAAAGCCGAAACGGCTACATTTTTATCGAGAGCTTTTAGTCATTGTCAACCGACTGCGCTAAACAAAAAGCTTCTCAAAGCGTACGTTGGATGTCTGTTGAAAACATTAAACGAACCGGATCCGACCGTGAGAGACAATTCTGCGGAAGCGCTCGGCACATTAATGAAGTTAGTGGGCGAAAAACAAATAATGCCCTTCATGACGGACGTCGACAATCTCAAGATGAGTAAAATCAAAGAGTGCTGCGACAAGGCGACTATTCTAGTCAAAGCGACCGTAGCGAAAAAAGAACGGCCCGTAGCGCAAGCTCCGGCGTCCAAATCGACTTCGTCCGCGGCTAGACCGCCCGTCAAGAGACCCGGAACCGCCGGCGCCGTCAAAAAGAGAGCGGCGCCGTCGATCGGAGGTTCCGCCGCGTCAAAGAGTAAGTCTGTCAAGCCTGTTAAATCTTTAGAAAGAGATTTGAGTCAAGAAGAAGTGGACGAAAGGGCGTCGACGTGTTTGCCTACAGAATGTATCGCGGGTTTGGCAGATATGAATTGGAAAACGAGATTGGCGGCCGTCGAACAGTTCATACAGGTTGTAGCGAAAATGAACGCGGCCGACGTGTCGACTCAGGTACTTGTCAGAGTCATAGCCAAGAAACCCGGCTTGAAAGATACCAATTTTCAAGTGCTCAAAAACAGGTTGGAAGCCGTTAAAATGCTCGTTGAAAATTACACTTTCTCGACCGTATCGGCCGG
Source organism: Xanthostigma xanthostigma (assembly GCA_963575645.1). Taxonomy (NCBI): domain Eukaryota; kingdom Metazoa; phylum Arthropoda; class Insecta; order Raphidioptera; family Raphidiidae; genus Xanthostigma; species Xanthostigma xanthostigma. The sequence goes on along the minus strand of OY754469.1, from coordinate 8,343,215 downwards.
TTATGTTCTAACGGACATCGTGGAAAAATTAGGAGACCCAAAGAACGGTACTTTGGCAGCGGACACTTTGACCGCAATCTCGGAAGCGACGAAATTCGAATACGTCGCCAACGAGGTGATGTCGTTTGCGTTTACTCAGAAAAGTCCAAAAGTGCAACAAGAAGCGCTTTTGTGGCTTTCGAGTGCCATTAAAGAATTTGGATTTGTTGTCAATGAAAAAGCAACCGTGGACAATGTCAAGAAAGCCGTGGGAGCTACAAATCCCGCTATCAGGACGGCCGGAATCACACTTTTGGGTACGTTGTATTTATATTTAGGACCGACCTTGCAAGCACAGTTTGAAAACGAGAGACCCACCCTGAAACAACAGATCGATGCGGAATTCGATAAGTACAGAGACGCGAAGCCGCCGCCTCCTTGCAGAGGCTTGTCGAAATCTTCGAGTAGGAATTCAGTTTTGGACGCAGAAGACGATGACGACGAAGCGGTTAAAAGCACGCCTAGCGAAGCGGCCGATCCGGCTTCGAGAGTCGACATATCCGGACAAATAACCGAGACTCTAATCAACGAATTATCGGATAAGAATTGGAAAGTGCGCAACGAGGCCCTTCAGAAAATAAACACGATCGTGACAGAAGCAAAATCAATACATTCTAGTATCGGCGATTTGCCGTCCGCGCTGGTCAGTAGGCTGATTGATAGCAACGCTAAGATAGCGCAGAGTTCGTTCACTCTATGCGAGACACTGGCCACCGCTATGGGTCCCTCGTGCAAACAGCACGTGCGCACTCTGTTCCCGTCCTACTTGCAGGGACTCGCCGATAGCAAGGCGTATAATCGCTCTGCTTCGATTTCGTGCATAAACGCGTGGGGCGACCAGTGCGGCTACAAGGAGTTCTTCGAAGGTGAAATGATTGCCGACGCTCTGAAAACCGGATCGCCCACTTCGAGAATTGAATTGTGGAATTGGCTGGCCGAAAAATTACCCAACATCAAAGTAAAGTCGATTCCAAAAGAGGAATTAATGAGCTGCCTGTCTTATCTGTACACAAATTTAGAAGACAGAAATGCAGACGTAAGAAAAAATGCACAAGAAGCCGTTTTAGGATTTATGATACATCTCGGATACGACACGATGGCAAAAAATGCCGATAAACTCAAACCCGGATCGAAAGTAGTCGTCATGGCGGCTTTGGAAAAAGCCAGACCGAATTTGCCGGTGAAAGCTGTGCCTAAGAAGCAGTCTCCGCCCGAAGAGAAAGTCGTCAGAGGCGGAAAACCGATGTCCGGCACTAAAACGATTACGAAATCCAAAGCGGGCGCTAAGATCGTCTCCGGAGGTACCCGTAAAAAAGAAGAAGACATCGACACCTCGCCTTTACTCGCCATTAACAATTTGAAACATTATAGAATGGTCGATGAACAAAAACTTCGCGTGTTAAAGTGGAACTTCACTGCCCCTCGCGACGAGTTCGTAGACTTGCTTAAAGACCAAATGACAAGCGCGAATGTCAACAAAAATCTCATGGCGAACATGTTCCACGCGGACTTCAAATACCATCTGAAAGCCATCGAACAACTCAACGAAGACATCAACGAGAATGTGGAAGCGCTGATCGTCAATCTCGATCTCATTTTGAAGTGGCTTACGCTCAGATTTTTCGATACGAATCCTTCGGTATTGCTAAAAAGTTTGGAATATTTGAACACGGTGTTTTCTGTTCTTGTGAAAGAACAACACAGCTTGACGGACAACGAAGCCGCGTCGTTTATCCCTTATCTCATTCTGAAAGTTGGTGATCCGAAAGAGACGGTACGACACGGCGTGAGCGCACTGTTTAAACAGATCCGAGACGTTTATCCGGTGTCCAAGCTGTTCACATACCTGATGGACGGGTTGAAGTCGAAGAACGCGCGACAGCGTACCGAATGTCTGGACGAGTTGGCTTCGATCGTCGAAGTGTACGGAACTTCGGCGTGCCAACCGTCGCCGGTCGCCGCGTTGAGAGAAGTCGCGAAGCATATATCTGACAGAGACAATTCAGTCCGCAACGCAGCGCTTAATTGTATCGTGCAAGCGTATTACATAGAAAACGATAAGATTTTCAAAATGGTCGGTCAAATATCAGACAAAGATATGTCACTGCTCGAGGAGAGGATCAAAAGAGCATCGAAGACGCGTCTATCTAAACCGCCGCCCCAAGTCTCGCCCGTTAGAGCGAGACAGCAACCGATCGTCGAAGCTGAAGTCGTTCAACCGGAACCTGAAATCATCGAAGAAGAACCAGAGCCAGCGTCCTCGATTCATCTTGAACGGTGAGTCTTTTTATAAAAATTGGTTGTCTGTAAAGTCGGTTTACGGACGATAGTTTTACGTGATAACGTATTCCGCTCGAATATCATATTTAATAATACATTATTGCGCTCTCGCTTGCACGCACAGGGTCAGGCGGAACGTTACAGCGGAACGGAACGTTACACTTTTTCGTGCGTGCAGCTGGTGTTTCATCAATTTATAAGACGTTATCACGTCAAAAATGCCTATATTAATATTTTATGGAACGCACTTGCGTAAATTTATTTAATAGATATATGTAGACAAGGAAATTTCTCAAAAATTTACAATAGGAGAACTCTAGGACATTTAATCATAAAATTTCGGAATTTGGCTATATTAACCTTTTTCTGTTTACTGTTTTTATTTAATAGTATATTACACCACAACGGCCGAAAGTTTGATATCTTGCACTGCGCGCAGTGTTCGCCTCGGGCATCATAGCGTGCAGTGCAAGGTATCAAACTTTCGGCCAGTGTGGTGTATACTATTTTTCTTCATACCTTGGTCGTAAGTACGCTTATTAAATACATTAAGTAATTAATTACATAAAAACAGATAAATTCCAAGCAAGCAGCTTTGAGGTTATACATAAAAACACAAATGACAGCTGGTGGCGACTATTAGCTAAAATGTAATAGGGTTGCTATGGAAACGACATCTAAACAACAGTTGATAGGTTATTTTTAATAAATAAAATTATCGACCAATTTTTCAGACAATATATTAACAAAAAATATGAAATTAATACATTAACGTTTCAATAATTAATTTTGAAAGATTATATAAAAAGCGAATTAGATTTTAAATATTAATTATTTTTATATTTTTTAGATCAATTCTGAAGAAGGTCCAAATCCGGATTGAAACGTTAATGTATTAATTTTATATTTTTTGTTAATATATTGTCTGAAAAATTGGTCGATAATTTTATTTATTGAAGAGTTCTAATCAGACGTTAATCAAAGATTTGTAGGTTATTTTTACTTTACTGTCGCCCGGACGTACGTATTTCCCGCATCGGCGCGTGTGATCCCACCAATGCGTAAATTTCTGCCTTACAATTGATGCCGAAAGTATGTACTTTCGATCGAGGTATAAAGAAAAAACATTTCTGTACAGACGCGAACGTTTTGGTTATCGCATCTTTAGATTTAAACTCAGTTAAATAAAGTCTGACAGTCAGCAGTTCGAAACATCCAATTCGCATTTTACCAGAACAATTGGGCTTTTGAATGAAATTTTTTTTTGTCATAAATGGAAAAATCGTATATAAGTTTTATAACAAAATTATTTTTCTTTTTTTTATTTTCGTTATAATTCAAAAGTTATATCAAATTAAAAATAAATTTTTGTACCCAGTTCCGAGAACGCGCCGACATTTCCCGAACATAATGTGACGTCATAATGTTTTAGTCAATACACATGTAGAAGCCATTGATAGTATACTGCGTATATACATTTTACCATTATGACGTCACAACTGTCAAAAACAATTTTAGTGCGTTTGCAGTCACGTGATTTTTTTTAATATTTTATCAATTTTAAATTGCTTATAATTAATTTTAAAAAAGTTTTTCGCATCGATTATCAATATTATTTATAATGAAGTTTTAAAATACAATAAAAAAATCGATAATTATTTTTTTTTTCAAAAGCCTAATTCTAATTATAGAAACTGGATTAGTGGATTAATGAAAATATTTCACAAGTTAATTTAACTGCAGGAAACGTTTGCGGCGTCGCTACTGATGAAGTTTGGCCGTTTTTGTGGACAAAATTGATTTCCAAGTGACGTCTCCCGTTTTAAAATAATTTATACACCTTACTGAATCTTTTATTATTGTATTTTAAAATAAACAACACTTTCGTATCCACAATTGTTTTGTTCTTTAAATGAGTCGAGATCGGGAAATATTTTCATTAAACAGTGCGTCTGTCGATTGAAGTACGGCAGCTGGTTTAATTTAATTTATTGATTGTCAGAACTTCACCTCTACGGCCGCAACAGCCGTCTATCAGTGGTCCGTTCGGTTTGGACATGGAATTAATTGCGAAAATTGAAGCCGAACCTCTAAAACTCGTCAGATCAAAACTGCAGGACTTTGATCTTGATTTCTTACACGATGTTACGCCGCCCGTTCAAAATCCAAGGTAGAGTTCTTTCTTTCTGTCTTTTTCACTTGTACTCGCTAGCTAGGTTTGTTGAAAAAAAAAAAGGTAATTTCGGGTAGGGATGTTACATTGAATGAAAAAATCGACTACTTAATAATCGATTTTTTTAGTTTGAATATAAATCGATTTTAAAAGAAATAATCGATTTTTGTAGAAAAATCGATTTTTTCTATATAGCAAAACTAAGAGAATAATATTAACAATTTATTAGAATGAAAATCATTTAAAATATGGTAAGTATATCAATAATAACCAAAATGACAACCTTATGGTTATTGATACAGATTAGAATTGTTGCAACAATTCCTAGTGCAATTTGACATTTTATTACAAATTGTAATTTACAATAAAAATAAAACCAAACGATAAGAATCAAAAGCAAAACGACAAGTTTTTGGTATGAAAATTAAAATACAAAACAAATCATGCTTTAAACTTTGAATTTAAAGGATCAAAAAACTAAAAAGAATCGTCTGTCGCCTAGATGGCACCATTTACAAAAAGCGATTAAAATGTGTAATTTTTATAATCGATTAATAAAAATCGATTATTGTCATAAATAAAATCGATTACAAGAAATTGATAAGAGAAAAATAATCGATCAAAATAAAAATCGATTATTTTTTCACATCCCTAATTTCGGGAACCTTTATTATTACATAAAAATTATGTACAATTATTATTTTGTAACAGAGGCAGTAGCGGCTCTCCTGGAGTGTGTTCCGAAATATATTCCAGTATACTGGCCAGTGCTAATGACGTCATAAATCGACACCATACTGTTGATTCATTCCGAAATATACTGGCCAGCGCCTTGATGTATTATTATTTCCCTTCCCACCAAAAGTAATTGTTAACTTTGTTGAGAGACATTATTACAAATATAACAAATAGTGATGTGCCGGATATCCGTATCCGCATCCGCGGATATTCGAAGGAAAAGAAAGATCCGTATCCGTTAGTTTTTGGCGGATCTTTTACCTTATTAATTTTCAATTCATAGATGAAATTTTATATATATAGGTGATTAGGTAATAATGAAAAACTGTTAAATTCCATTCAGATTATTTTTTATTTTTTAAAATCGTATTTGGCACCTTTATATTGCAAACACTTACCGTAGTGAGTACCATACCAATAGTACATAACTCAAAGGTACTAAAAACTATCTTTATAATGAGATATGGCACATTGATCTTTGGAAAGAGACAATCTGTTATGAGAGTTAACTCTTAAAGAGGTCAATAACTTTTTCCCATAACAGATAGTCTTTGTTCAAAGGTCGATGTGCAATATTTACCGCCGCGTACTCTAAGAAAGTTAGGATCCGTATCCGCGGATCTTGAAACCAAATATCCGTATCCAGATCCGTATCCGCGGATATACATTTTTAACGATCCGGTACATCACTAATAACAAATAATAAAATAAAAAATTCCACCAAGTCTGATGCACAGACATACATATTTGTGCTACGTCACATCTGTCTCACCAGTACAGTATGATGGCACACCAGTACAACTATGGCGTCATGACGTCATTAGCACTGGCCAGTATACTGGGTTATATTTCGGAACATGCCCCTAATATTCCTACCTCGTAAACTGTTTTTCTTTTTTGTATTTGATTTTATGATGTTTAAATTTCCTCGTTTTGGTAGCATTATGCCGATATCGCCTCCGAAAAGAATCAACCCCAAGGAATTAAATTCCCGGACCAGTCCGGCAAATGTTTTGACGCCCGTCGTTCCTTCGGGAAGCCAGGATCAATTATTGGAAAAGACAATATCAGCGATCGCCAGTCCTGATCCTTTGACGTCACTAAGCGCAATCACGCAAATGGAAGAAATTTTGAGATCGCGCAAAGCTAACTTGATGGCCGCTTATGAGGAGCGCTTTATGAGAGCCGTGCTCGACCAGATGAAAATACTCAGGCGCACCAACAACACATCGAGCCCGGAAGTCCTAAAAGGCTACAGGGCGTGCATGACCGTTCTGGTTGCGGTGAGTGCTAAAAGACGTCTCTATATCCTAGCTTATCGATCTTGTTGGAAACTTAATTTATATCGTTGCAGTTCTACGAAAGTAAAGTAGTTGGCCGTCAGATATCAAAAGAGACGCTGAATCAAATGTTCGAACAGTTAATCGGATTACTGACGGACCGTCAGTTAAACGCGCTGCCCGACAGCGAAGTATACACGAGGGTCGTCAACATATTATGCGTACGGCTCATCGAGCGTTCCGATCACACCAACATCACCTGGTGAGTGACGTGCCGAAATACGAAATAATTTCGGCATCGGTATGTTCGTGTAGCAACGATAGATGATTGTCCGTTCCCTGTTTCAGCGCCCTGATCAGATTGTTGCACGATTGTTCGGCGCCTGGCTCGGCGTCGTCCCGATACGTTGAACTAGTCATGAAGTGCTTGTGGAAAGTCGTCAAGTTTATTCCGGAATGGGCCGACGAATTGGACTACGATACAATACTTCTAGAGATACACGTCTTCTTTACGGACTATCCGTCTGCCTGGTGGAAACAGCAGCCGTCCGATACGCCCGTAAGGACCATAAAGACTTTGGTTCACGCGATGGCTAAAGTGAAAGGCAAATCAGTATTATTACATCTTACCAAAATACCTAACCCTAATGGTTCCGAGGTACAGATGTATCTCGTCAAATTACTAAAGGTTGGTAATTCATTTAATGCAATGTGACAGAAAGAGGTTTTCATTTTTTATGTCAATGTGGATCATTTACACCAGTGATTTCCAAAGTGGTTTATATCGACCCCCAGGGGTCTACGACAACTTGCAAGGGGTCCATGTCAGCGGGAAAAAAAATTGGGGGTCCATGAATTGAAAATGGGGGTCCACGATAGTGAATCTCCTAACAAAAAAAGAAACAAACTGGACATCGTTAACCGAAGAGATTTAAGATTATATCTAACTAAATTGATGCCAAATGTTGAAAATTTATTATTAAAGCATCAGGTTCATCCCTCACACTAAACGCATTTATTTTTTGCTTAGTTATTTTATGTAACAGAAAGTAAATTTTAATTTGAATCTAATTAATAAATGTATAAAACTAATCATTTCACACTACATTTCACTACCGTTATAAATTTAAATCGTTAAAAGTGAGTAGCACTATACCGGTTGTCAAAAATACATTTGAAATTAATGAATTTGCAAAAAATCAATATCAGACAAGCAGGGGGTCTACCCAAAACCGAAAAACATGGCAAGTGATCTACCAGACAAAAAAGTTTAGGAACCTCTGATTTACACTGTTTATGAATTGTGTCGCTATTTTAGACTTTAAAAACGGAAGAGTCAAAAATGCATGCGCAGCCTGTAAAAAAGGATATCAAGCGTCAGTTGTCGAGAACGACGCACAACTTACTGACAGACATATTTCAGAAGATAGGTTCGAAGGAATCGACAAACGAAGGATTAATGTTACTGTACGAGTTTAAAGAACAGCATCCCGAAGCCGATGTGGAGCCATTCCTGGAACGGTCGAGTCAATTCTTTCAAAATTATATTGAAAAAGGATTGAAGGTAAATGAAGATTGACTCTATTCAATAAATAGAGTAACTGTGATCCATTAAAGTTAATGATGAGTATTTGGAAAGAATTCCGTGGCATAAGGATCGAAAATGAAGCAATACTGAGATTTTTTTAAACTTGCATTTAATACTAACGTTTCGATACGTTTTGTATCATCTTCAGTGTTCAAATGCTGTCACATGTTATCACTCTGAAGATGATACAAAACGTATCGAAACGTTAGTATTAAATGCAAGTTTAAAAAAATGTCAGTATTGCTTCATTTTCGATCCTTATGCCACGGAATTCTTTCCAAATACTCATCATTGAAGGTAAACTCGATAGATCCTTTTGGTCCAACTTCGAACGCCGTATTTGAATAGAATATTGTTAAATAAACCATCCAAAAAAATAAAATGGCCGACCCTTTTGAATTGCAGTCGAGAGGGTAACGGCGTGTGAAGAATAGATATTTTTCAAAACCTAATTGACTTTATTATATCGACAGGACATAGCGGCGTACAAAAGAAAACAAGAAGCTCAGACTTTAGCGTCTTCGGGAGATGGCAAGTCTGAAACGGTGGACCAGTCCAAACAATGGCTCGAACGACTACGTAAATTACAGAATCTAGCAGGCGTCCCGGTAACAGGAGTCAGTTTGGATAGCAATGTAGCAGACGAGAATCTCAACACAGGAAATTTGTCGGTGCGTATTTATGTTGATTGAATACATTTTATAGTTGAAACTGTCAGATTACAAAGCTAGGACCTAACTTCAGAGACATTATTATACAAGCACTTTGGTAACTTAGTGGCAAATGATTTATTACTGTAAACGGATAGGTTTTAAGGTTATGGTGCTAAACTTACATGACGTCATAAACGCTCAGTTGTTTTGCATTATGAATTTCGTAATCTGGAACGTAAATGTAGATATTGTTTGTCAGCTGTCAGGCGGTAGGGTGAAACAACCCAATAATACAAAAAACACTATGTAATCTCACAGAGTCGACTGACTAACGGCATGTTTTGAAGCGCCGATTTTTTCATTTTTTTTATGTGTATATGAAACAAAACAACGGTTTCAGTCGCCACATCGACAGACAACAGACGTGGAAACCATAAAAAGACGACTCGAACAGGTTAAAAACAAATGTGGTGTTCAGAACGGCAATTGAAACAATAGGTAATAATATACTTCGTTAAGAACTAAGGTACTGTAATTATAATAATGATGCCAGCCAGTCTTTTGATTTGTGAAAGACGTTCTGCTTTCAGAAATTTGGAATTTAATCTCTTTGTTTACCAGAGACATTCCATTCCTTTCGATTCAAAATTGCATTTATGTCGAATCGTTTTGAAAAATCATTTTACCGTTATAAAAAGAACTCGAAGGTAGTCTGAATGACTTGTAGTGGATTGAGAAGTGTTTTTGGAAATTCATTATTGATTTTGATAAAGACAAACGTGAAAAAAACAGATCTGATTTTTTTAATATTATACCCTGTTTGCATGGACGTGCTATAAAATTTTTATTGTTAGAAGTATCTGCATTGAGTAACAAAACAATAGGCCGAGAGCCAGCTACAGATTTCGAGTAGTCATTTCAAAACTCGTGAAAATGTTGGTATCGAATCTTGTATACCCGCTGAACAATGAATGTTGATTCTGGCACTCCCGTGCGGCCGGGATAATTTGAAAACAAAAAAACATTAGCTATTCTTTTGTTCTGAAGTTCTGTCAAAAAAATTAGTTAGGTAGCTTACAAGCATGCAAACAAATAGCAACTTAAAAAATTTTGGCGTAATATACCCCGGCCGCAGGAGACTGCAAGAAAATTTCTTTGTTAAGCGGGTATACAAGATTCAATACATACATTTTCACGAGTTTTGAAATAACTACTCGAAATGCGTTGTTGGCTTTCGATCGAACCGTTTGCATTTAGATAATATAAAATAATATTAAAACTGTTTTTATTATTTATACTTTTTTAAAAAATATTCTGTTTTTGATTTTTTTTTTGTGAAAATGTAGAGAAGTAACGATTGCATTTTTTTTTAATAAAATCAATCAACTTATTATAAAATCTATTATTTTGTATAACGATATAATAAGTTGTTAATGTTAAATAAAATTGATTTTTAAAGCAATCAAATTTTAAGTCGATGAAGAAATATCAAATAGATTTTAGAACTGATTAGTGTTTTAGAAAGGGAATGGATTTGTCGGTCAGTAATGCTAAATTTGTATCGGGACTTGTTGAAAAGTTGAGATGTTCTTGTCTTATTTTAGCCAACTCGATGGACACACCATTCTTTAGTTACTGTAGTGCGATTTGCATAAGAATAATATTTTTAACGTTTCACTATTCGTTTCATTTTGTAATTACAGTAATTGTCTTTTTTATATAGCAAAATAATCAATAAAAATACCGTAACTTATTAATAATTTTAATTATTATTAACTGGTTTTATTACTGTTATAGATTTTTAATATTATGTATTTTTATTTCTTTATTTGAAATTTGATGCAAGTTACACATTTTGTTAATTGATTTTTATTGTAATCTAATAATAAACAAAATAAATAGTCATTAACAATATTTATCGTAACGTGCAAGAAGTTTTCTTTTGACATTTTGTAATTACTTCTTTTGTCTGCGATATTTGGTTTATGTAATCAGTGAAGGTATCAAGTCATGTCGGCGCTTCTGTACTAACCAATTTTTGGTTCGGTTTTTTCCATTAAAAAATTAACCTTAATCCGGTCCTGTAATTCTAAACACAAACCAGAGATATCTCTGACACAAACTGACTTAACCTAAAAAAGGTATACTGTCACGTGAATGTCAATATTAATTATTATTAATGTATATATATTTGTAAATAATTACGAATATAATAAAGAAGTGAATTAATATTTAATAAAAGTGAAATTACAATGAGTTCCGAACATAGCGGTACCGCGGAAGGAGTAGAAGTGCTAAAAAATGAAAACACAAAAACTACTCCCAGTTCACCGGTTTTGAAAACAGAAAATGAACAAAGCGATTCTACTCCCAGCTCCGCAGTTTTGAAAACAGAAATTGAAAATAGCAATCTTAGTCCGGGCTCAGCAGTTTTGAAAACAGACATTGAAAATAGCGATTCTACGCCCAGTTCTACAGTTTTGAAAACAGGCATTGAAAATAGCGATTCTACGCCCAGCTCTACAGTTTTGAAAACAGAAATTGAAAATAGCGATGTTACTCCGGACTCAGCAGCTTTGAAAACGGATTGCAACGTTGTGACGGATGAGTACGCTTATTTAGATCGTTCAGACTTCACATCTGAAAAATTCAAGATAGAAATTCGCGGATTGCCAAAATTTTATGGAATGAGCGAATTAAAAAAACTTTTGAACGAGAAGTTACGCCTGGCTTCGAACAAAATTAAGTCACCTCGAAGGGGCAGTAAATGGATTTATGTTTGTTTTCGTTGTGAGGAAGATCGGATTAATGCTTTAAGTGCAATTAAAGGATATGTATGGAAAGGAAGAACATTAACCGCCGAGGTACTTATATAATCCGCTTTTTAAACGGTTTTATTTAATTTAACGCTCCATATATTTATTCATTTGTTTCAAATTTTCCATTGATTTTTCACCTAGTTCTAGTTAGCCGATTGGATTGAAATTTTGCACAAATGTGTAGTTCCGATAACAATATAATATTGCGGCCCCACTTTTGTTTGGGTGCGAATCGCACCTTGGAATTTTCACCCACTTCGTTAACCGATTGACTTGAAATTTTGCACACATGTGTACTTTCGATGATAATAGCTTTGCCATAATGCGACACAGAGACTTGGAAACGATCAGAAGTCTGCCTTTGTAGCTATCAAACGTTTTTTTACGTATTTGTTTTCACGAATTGTTTTTGACGTGATAACGTCTTATAAATTGATGAAAACACCAGCTGCACGCACGAAAAAGTGTAACGCCGTAACGTTCCGCCTGACCCTGTGCGTGCAAGCGAGAGCGCAGTATAACCGATAGAGAAGCACGATCGGCGTCGGCTTGTACGCATTTCTCACTCTTCTCGCGTGACGTCAGAGAGTAGTGTGCGTTCAACATTATTTTCGGCTGTTCCAGCGAAAGCTACATCTGACAGATGGCCTTTGTTTTATAAACCGTGGAAATTAAGACTTAAAATCAAGATATCTAATAAAAATGTCATAAATTATCGAATTTTTAAAGCAATTTTTCAGACAATACATCGTTATTTGTTCGTTTTTGCACGGATATTTTTTGTGTCATATAATTATTACCGATTCATCCAAGTCAAAGTATAATTGAACGCCCGATAATGGATCTGCATTTCATAACAGCAGATAAATTATACGGTTTGTTAACAAATATATAATATATATACATTCTTTTAAATGTCTTTTATAATTTGGTTGATCAAATTATTAGTCGGTAAAAAATATAGTTTGACAGCTACTAAAATTTAGGTTATGTATTATTAAATATGATATTCGAGCGGAATACGTTATCACGTAAAACTATCGTCCGTAAACCGACTTTACAGACAACCAATTTTTTTATATCCGGCCGTGATTTAATTTATGTTCGACGTGTTTTTTAAAAGCTAGCAAAACCAGCTCCGGACCCTTTGGTGAAAAAACGCAAACAGGATTTCGAAAGTTCTTGTAATTCGGAAAAGAAATTGAAAAATGAATTGTCACAAGATGAACGACTAATGATGGCTACAGTTCCATTGTGGAACGTGCCTTATGAAGAGCAGGTAAATTTTTTTATTGGTTGCGTTTCAATTTCTGGCTTCAACGAACGTTTTTTAATACATAATTTGATCGGTAATTTAAAAAAACAAGTAAATTTTCAGTTAAAATTGAAACAAAACGATGTCCGAGAAGTACTGTTGAAATTGGGGAACGAGTTATGGAAAGGCAACCCGTCGCTCAGAGGCTGGATTGAAAAACAAAGAACTGCGAACGACGGTTTACCGTGTGAACTTTTAAATATTCGAAGCTGTGAAAAACAGAGCGGTTATCGTACTAAATGCGAATTTACTGTTGGAATGAACGAAGAAACGAATTTGCCTACCGTCGGCTTTCGTTTGGGAAGCTATGTGAAAGGTTTTACGGGTGTTGCTCCTGTAGATAATTTGATTCACATTCCACCGCGTATGAAAAAAGCCGTTAAGGTAAAGTGTTAGACTCGTGTTTTTAATTTTGAAAATTTTTTATCGAATTATAATTTGCAGTTGTATGAAGAGTTTGTACGGTCGTATGACTTGGAAGTATTCAGTCCGGAATTCCAGTCGGGTCATTTTCGACAATTGACGGCTCGCTGGGCTACAGTTTCAGACGAATTGATGCTTATAGCTGGCGTCCAGATCAAAGATTTAGAAGAGGAACGAGTCGCGAATTTGAAAAGAGATTTGACATTATTTTTTACCGAAGGCTCCGGCAAAGAAGCAAACGTCACATCACTGTATTTTGTCGCTATTCAGAAAAAGTAAATACGCAATATTTTAAATTCAGTGAAATTGTTAAAATTTTAGGAATCAGATATTGGACCGAGAGATCGGTAATTTAGAAAAAATCTAGTATGTTTTTTTTGTAGAATATCTGAACAAGATGTCCCGAAACACGAACATCTTTTTGGCAGTACTCATATAACCGAAACGGTGCTAGGATTGAAATTTCGTATTTCACCCGTAGCGTTTTTTCAAGTAAATACCCAAGGTGCAGAAATCTTATATTCTTCTGCAATCGAATTGGTAAAACCTACTGAAAATACATCACTGGTCGATATATGTTGTGGGACTGGTACAATAGGACTGTGTTTCGCTAAAGTACGTTTCATTCCCATTGGAATTCAGGTTTAATATAACATATTTAATAGAAAAAAAGATGATCAAGTACGAGCCGAACTGTAAAGGTTCCGTTTTTTTATCGAGTGTATGGAACCTTAAAAATACAGTGCAAACTCCATTTAACGTCACTTGATATAACGACAGACTCCTTAATTCCCAAAATGTGGGTCGCGAGTCGATTTTTGCTGGGTCGCGACAATATCTTAAATGTATATTTTTGGAAATTTGGAAAAAATGTGTGCTGTCTGCAGCCGTGCCGTTAAAATAAATGTAAAGTAAATGAAATAAAAAGATAAAAAGTATTTTTTTTTTGTGGAGATATCTTTTCTAGCTGGTCAAGTAATTCTGAGACATACAGTGTGCCGGGAAAGAACTGGGTCGCTGTAAATTGAGTTTTTAAAAAGTGGGTCGCAATTATTAAAAGTTTGGGAACCCCTGCTCTAGTTGGTTTACTTGTTGCTCATACAATGATACACTCTAAATAACGACAACAATACGTCATCATTAAGTAACAAACAGTGCTTGTTTGTTATTTTGTTGCTTTGTTGTTGGGTATCATGCATACCGGAGATTCCTTTGTTTGTTGGGATTATCTTTCATATGTTTAGCTCAGCTGCTTATCGATAAGTTATCATATTCTTAGTTGCCCACAAACTGTTTGTTGGTCAGTTGTAAAGTTTGTATATTAGTACTTGGGTGACCCCGCTTTGCTCGGAAAGTTAAATAAAATACTGATATTCAAATACGTATTTATTTTAAGTCTCACTTGGATAGTAATTAAAGATTAACTGTCATAATATTTTGAAAACAATTGTTTCATTGTTTGTATAAAATTCGAAAACCTACTTACAATATTTAAGTATTTTCATACGTCAAAAAATTGATTTTTACAATGATAAAATTTGTAAGAAAACGATTTTTTCGAGAGATGAGACCTAGCTAAAACGATTTTTTGCCCCCCAAATCCCTTTTCAGTTAATTTCATCCAAATCGTTAGGGCCGTTTTTGAGAAAATATTTAGGGACATAGATAGGTACATAGGTAGATACAAGATTAGCTCGTTTAATAATATAGGGATGAGTAAATACACATTATAGTAAAAATAATATTAATGGATTATTTCTTCTCTCCGTTTTTTTCTCTTGCGCAATCCCCTAAGTGTCGCTATATAGAGTTTACACTGTATGTACTATAGGTCTTTGATATCTTAACTTTATTTTAAGATTTGATAAAGTTAAACCTGCATTCTGATCAGAAATAGTAACGTGAAGAACTCGGATTAGTAATATTTATCGGTTTTATTTAGCATTGCGGTCAAGTTTTGGGTTTAGAATTGATCCCCGAAGCTATAAAGGATGCCAAAGCCAACGCTTCACTAAACGACATTACTAACGCTGAATTTTTTTACGGAAAAGCTGAAGAACTACTGTCTGCAGTACTGAGAAAAACAACAAAAGAAGACGTCGTTGCTGTCGTCGATCCTCCCCGCGCCGGCTTACGTAATTATTATTCTTAGGCCTAGTTTATATGAGAGGCGTCCAACGCGCGTTGGGCCAACGCGCGTTGAACGCTCTTCATGTGTGCTAGGCCTTAATCAGTTTATGGTTGACAAATTGTAAGCAATCAAGTTTTTTTTGTGTTTTTTTTTTGTAGATCAAAAAGCACTGGTTCAATTGCGACAGTCGAAAAATTTGAATAAAATTTTATACATATCTTGTAACCCAGCTGCAGCGGTGAAAAATTTTATAGATTTGGGCCGATCACAAACTAAATTAATGTCCCGAGAGCCTTTTGTGCCCGTTAAAGCAGTCGCCGTCGATATGTTCCCGCATACAAAACACTGCGAACTCGTTATTTATTTTGAACGATGGACCAACAATCAAAAAGTAAGTTCAAATTGATTTTAGAAACGTGTAACATACTAATAGATGGAGAGCTGGCTACCGAGAAAATGGGTGACTCGGTGCAGAGCTGAAAATTTGCAGAATAATAGGAGATAGTACAAGTAAGTAGGGAAAAAATTGCCGGAAGGCTAGGCGGAAGATAAAGAGCCGCCAGAAGGCGCTAATGTTGCGAAAAATCAGTACACTTCTGCCAATTTCTATACTTATTCTAAAATTCAAAACTAGATTATATATTATATATATTATACACTAGCCGCTACCCGCGGCTACGCCCGCGATTGAGATGGAAATCGACTTTTGACATGCATATCAGGGGTTGAGGTATTGCACATATTTTGACAAACAATTTTCTTATTTTTCGTAAAAAATTTTTATTTTTTTTTAATAAAAAGTATCCTATGTTACTTCTAATACCTTCAAGAGTGTATGTGCAAAGTTTCATGATGATCGGTTAAGTAGTTTTTGCGTGAAAGCGTAACAAACAAACTTACATTCGCATTTATAATATTTCGTTTTCATAAAATTTGTAAGTCCGGTCCTGTCGGGCCGATTTTAATGAAATTTTAATAGCACATTTTAATCATTACTAAAGGGTTAAATTTCAATTTTGAAACGATTCGGAGAAATTTTTCGGTATTTTTGGGCCCAAAAAATGTTTTCAACCCTTTCTTATTTTTCGTAAAAAATTTTTATTTTTTTTTAATAAAAAGTATCCTATGTTACTTCTAATACCTTCAAGAGTGTATGTGCAAAGTTTCATGATGATCGGTTAAGTAGTTTTTGCGTGAAAGCGTAACAAACAAACTTACATTCGCATTTATAATATTATAATAAAATAATAAATTATACAGTTATAAGGGCATACTGAAAATTCAAACATGATATAATAATTACAAATAATTACAAATATTCAAAATTATTAATGACATTTTGATAGAAATAAAATTAAATAAATTAATAAAATTACGTTGTTATAACAACGTAATTTTATTAATGAAAATATATGACGATTAATTTTATTTCTATCAAAATGTCATTAATAATTTTGAATATTTGTCGAATGTAATTATTATATCATGTTTGAATTTTCAGTATGCCCTTATGACTGTATAATGTATAATATATATAATATATAATCTAGTTTTGAATTACAGAATAAGTATAGAAATTTCCAAAAGTGCACTGATTTTTCGCAACATTAGCGCCTTCTGGCGGCTCTTTATCTTCCGCCTAGCCTTCTGGCAATTTTTTCCCTACTTACTTATACTATCTCCTATTATTCTGCAAATTTTCAGCTCTGCATCGAGTCACCCATTTTCTCTGTAGCCAGCTCTTAGCTATATCTATAACCGATTTTTCTTTTAGAAAGAGAAACTCGAAGACGCCATTTCGGACAAGGATAGCTGAAATATAAGTGTAAACTTTTAAGAATGCAAACGAATAATTCTTTTATTACAAAACAGTGTTTGATAAATATAAAACATTTTATTTTTCTTTGATAACCTTATAAATAACAATCGACGAAAGTACGACAGTGGCAGTAAAAACGTATCCGATTACAGGAAGAGTCATGTACTTTTGGAACCAGTAAAATCGTCTTAGACGTTTTTTTTTCCTGAAAATCGGCCTAAAAATAAAGTGTGTTGAATAATTGACGCATTGGTATTTAATATATACAACGATCGGCCAACGTACAATACATAGACGACGTCTTGAAAATTGAGTGCTTGAGGTCTCACGTTATAGATAAGTTCTGTCGCAGCTCGCAGACCCGAATGAACGGCACCTTCCATGTAACCGTTCCAGAAAGTCGATGTTTCGGTTCCGGCCCAATACAATCTATCGTCGGAATATATATCAGTCTTTCGGAATTTATAAAAACTTAGATATGACGTCATTGTGTAACGCTAGAGAAACTTATATAGATGGGATTTATAAAGTGAGTAATCTTTCGTTGATACGACAGGTAGCCATTGTGTAACGAGCAAAGCAATAAAAAAGACGTTCTTTCGCGTAATTTTTGTTCCAAGGTTGTACCGAGGTGTGTTTATTGGCAAGTTCTAAACTCCTAAAACATCTGTCAGCAATAAGTTCGTTCCAAGCAGCCGTGAACGGTAATAAAACCGTACACAGTCTTGTTACTGCGCGAGACTGTCTTGCGCAGTATCGATTTTTGAGCTAGTGCGCAAATTAGTCTTGCGCAGTGACAAGACTGTGTACGGTTTTATTACCGTTCACGGCTGCTTGAAACGAACCTTATATATAATAAGTCTTCGAACACAATTGTTTGAACTGGGTTTAGGCTTCTAACAGTTCAAGAAATTTAGAACTGCTAGAACTAAATTTGAAGAGTTCGAGAATTCTACAACAGACACGCAGTTGTGTTTGAAAAGTTCTGTATTACCGACAGACGCTTTGGAAGTTCAGAACTTACCAACAAACACACCTACAGTATGTGTAAACGCGTAAGGTGCACATAGGGAAATTAGCATTGGGAAAAAATACTCGGATCAGAGTTAGCCATGACTGCATTAATTGTTATTTCTATTGAGTTATCGTGGTAATCTTGAGGATTTCTATTTTATTTTGATTTATTTTTATTTTACTTGGCTTTTTTAATAATAAAAAGCTCTTATAAATCATTATTTAAATTATTTTGTACAAAAATAAAACAAAAAAAACACCTCCATCTGTTTGGAAACATTTCATTCAAAAATTGTCTGACTGGTATGACTTATGCGCGTTGGTAAATCAGTGACCCAATGTCTTTAGGTTCAACACGAATAGGCGGAGCTATTTGATCTCGCACCATATTTAAGTATTTTTGGGAATTTAATGTCCCATTAATACAAAAAGTTCGATTATGTTGTAATCATTTGAATATTTTCTTCGGTAGTATACACATTCATTTTGCAAAAGACTATTATCTGTCAAATTGAAAAACAAGATTTCAAGGCTCGCTCTGATACAGTCATTTTTTTCCCAATGTTAATTTCCCTATGTGCACCTTACGTGTTTACATACTGTATAATAAATTAAGCCTTTTTGCAGGTGTAGATAGGAAAAATGATTTAAATACCTTCCGACGGGTCTCTTTAGTGCATTGTACGCTTGTGTATAGCCGACGTTCTCAAAATACCACGGATAAACAGTACTGCTGCTCCATTCGACTAGCACGAACTGTACTGGACTCAGTGCATCGGAGCCCCAGTATTTAGCTAACCGCTTCAAAATTCGCGATTTTAATTCTTCTTTCTGCAAATCGGTACGTGATTTTTTTTATAAAAATGATTTGAATTATTTTAAAATACTTATTGAAATATCCATAAATAAACTTATTAATTAAAGCAGAAAAAGCGTGCTAAAACTGCGCTGATTTAGAACAATCAGTGATGTCAAAAGGTTTCATAATACACAATGACTCTCTTTTTCAATGCAAATCTGCAAGGTCATAAGATACACAGGTTACCTAATGAATGACGTCAGTTAAGAAACTTTAAATTTTTATTAACCACGCGATATCAATTGACATGATCCCCTGACTGATATTTAATGGAACGAGGTCACCTCTGTATTTATAACCTTTACAAATCTGTATTTCATTATTATGTGGAAATTTTTTAAGTTTTATTATTATCTGGAAACGTTCCAGTTTAAAATATTTATTCAACACGCGTGAGTAATATGTAATTTCGGGGCCCTGCTAAACTCGGGAGAAATAATAAATTACTTCATGTTGACGCGTAGAGTGCTAATAATGAGCCGTACTGTGAGATAATGAATTTTCTGGACCAATAGGAACGCAGTAACAATCCCAAGCCGTTAAATAATGAAAAAAAACTGCACAGCTTCTGGACCAATAGGAACGTGGTAGGCGGTATTGTATATATGAAAACAGCATCGCAATTCAGTGAAAGTCAGGGCCATCTTGTGTGTATCAAGGGTGGTGGGTACGTCAATCAATTTATTATTATTTTTCCCTCTTTTATCAGGGCCCCGATTACATATTACTCGTGCTAGTTGAATAAAATATGTGCGACAATTGATCGAAGGAGAATATTCCACTCGCGTGTTACCGCGCTCGCTACGCTCGTGCGTCAAATTTCACACTCATGGAATCTTCTCCTTCTCTCACTAGTCGCACAATATACTATTAATTAACTATCTTTCTTATTTATTGATATTTTTAAAAACGAAAAAATATTTTTCCCCGTCAGTCTATTTCAATAATCGGTGCAAAATGTGAGAATACTAAATTACGTTAAATAATTTGTTGTGTTCAAGTTACGTCGATCAATAAAATTTAAGTGTACCGTAACGTTATTTTCATGCTTCGCGTATCCCATTATTGCCGGATAATCTTTATATGTAGCGTCGTACGTAAGAATCATTGGGTTCGCATATCGGAGCACATATCCAGAATAGCCTTTTGCTGTCCAAAATGCCTATGAATGATCGATAGCTCAGTTTAGTGTTCTGTCGGCTCTTAGCAAAAAGACAACGCACCTTATCGTATGTAATAACAAATTTCAAAATACTTCCTCCGCACATTTTTTCTAAAACGCCTGTTTTGTAATCGGGAAGAACTGGATCGTGTTTGATGTTTAAAAGGTCTTTGGGTGGGATTGCCAGAATGACATAAGAACATCTGTGAAGAAATGGTTTTATTTAATACTAGCGATTTCGCACGCGACTGAAACGAAACACGGTGGCGACAATAGTAGTGGAGCCTTCAGCTCTACCGTATAGCAGTGCCACTTTAAAACACAATATTTTAACACATTTTGAAGTGAATACTTCTTTAAAAACGGAGATAAACTCGTTTCCATATGTAACGAAATTGATTTCTGTAACGGAATTTGTCACGAAGTTGTACTATTAGTAAACCTATATAAACAATTATTCTTTATAAGCATTGGTAGTTCAGTGGTAGATTGTTGGCATACCACGCGGCCAGCCCGGGTTCGATTAAGTACTGTTTTTTTAAATTATTTTTAAGCATACTTATTATGTATAAAATTTTCTATTATTATATAGCCTATAGCCTTCCTCGATAAATGGGCTATCAAACAAAAAAAAGTTTTTCAATTCGAACCAGTAGTTCTGAGATTAGCGCGTTCAACCAAACAAACAAACTCTTCAGCTTTATATATTAGTATAGACTTAGTTTAGCATAATACTCACGTGTATGTATATTTGTCCGTTTCGATTTCGACACCTTTATCGAATCGCTTAATTTTAACCACACTAACATTTGTTAAGATATTGTCAGTTGTTATTTTAGAAGCCAGTTTTCTACATAGCTCGAATGCTCCGCCCTTTGAATAGAAATATCAGAGGTTTGTGATCCGCAATCGATACATAACTTAAAACGACACATTTTAAAATCACTCTACATTTGCGGTTTGCCCAAAATAATAACCGAATGTAAACGTCGTACCTTAATCCTGAATTGTCTGGCCCCGTTGTTGCAGCATGCGTGCTGATTGGTCATTCCTAGAGTACCCTTGCAATAAGTTAAATATGTAGACAAACAAATTTTCGATGCATCCAAACCTAAGAGAAATTCACGAATTTACACAACTGGCTATGCTCTATACTTATTGTGGCAAGAAAAGGTTAACGTTTTCTTGTTTTAGTACAACCATATATTAATTAACTAGCGTGACCTGTGCGAATTATTCGCACTAAATAAGTTTAATAATTATCACTTTACAAAATTATTTTTTAAATATGATTGCAGGTATTCAATTCGTTTCTAATTTTTGCACACTGCTTATAACGTTCTTCTTTTTGTTGTAAAAGAAATATTTTACTAATATTGTCATATAGAGACGCAAGTAGCAAAAGCGTTGTTCAGCGTTGCCCGTCAGATGGCAGTATTCAGTATTTACAATATAAGGGTCAGATGACAGATCGAAGTGTTAACGTTACGCCGTCAGATGGCAGACGTTGTTCAGAGTTTAATTAATTTACAGAAACAATAGCAATAATAAATTTTTTAGTTGTCGATGTCAGTAGAGCAAGCAATTATCTGTAAAATGATATATAATTTATGTGGAGAAATTGTGTGGCTTTTTCTAAAAAGGGAGGCAAACATCTTAAACCTTAGCGTATTAATATATATGATGATATGCATTTACCACAAGACAGTCTGATAAAGGTGCGAACAACGTTTCGTGCCGTTTGTGTAAATAAATTGTCGCACAAATAAGCTTCCATGGTCATTGCCGATTCATAACAGTCCGTTGTCGACTTCTCGCATAAGCTATCTATCTAAAAGAAGAACAGCGAATATATAAGCTGAAAGAATTACCCATAGGTGGCCCGTTTTTTTTTTTACAAATACTTTGTGATTTCTTATGCCGGCACTTCACATGGCTATTTGTATTTGGCATATTTGGCAAACAATTACCAAGTGTGGAGGGTCTATTTGACAAAGTGTTGGCCTTATTTGCCTATTTGACAAATAAGGCCAATACCAAATACGCGTTACCGTGCGCTTGTCGGTTTTTCGAGGCACATCAAAGGAGTCAAATAGGCAAATACGGCAAATAAACCGTCCACACAATGGCTATATTCAGAAGCGCACGCGCCGTGAACCTGTACGGACGTGCAGTATTTTTGTGTCTGTGCTGTGAGCGAGAACTGGAACAATTACTGAATTGGGACAATGAAACAGTGCTAAAATTCCTGGAATTTTGAGCCTTGCGTTCTGCTGCCAAATGTTTTTTGAGTTTGCTATTTGACTGCCAAGTGTGGATGGTCGTATTTGCCTCTATTTGCATGTTTGTCTGGAACATCATATATTTTGACAAATACAACAAACACCTAATAGCGAACACAAATAGCAATGTGAAGTGCCACCTTTAAATTATGGATTTGAATGTTTTATTTTATTACGTCCCAGCAATATTACCGTTGCGTATTATGTAAGCAAAAGTTTAGACCTCGTTCCGTTGGAATGACGTCATCCAGCGGACTGTCAATTGATATTGACGCCATTCGTGAACGAGGTCACCTCACTGCGTAATAGCCTTAGCAAATAATACTTTTATAGTTTTGTCCTGCAAATCGCACTGTAATTAAGGTGTAACAAACGATAGACAAAATGTGAAACGGAGCACCTTTGCGAGGAACTGACGCAATTCCAACGTGCTTAATAAATTAACGTGATAAAACGGTAAATCGTTTTTGAACAATGCGTAGTTTTCCGCGCACATTGCAGCGATATGATAACCGTCGAAGTTTTGCGGAATTAATTCCAGCTCTAATTCCTTGATTAAATCCATAATGTAAGTCTGCGACGACGATACCCATTCTCCGCCTAAATCGAACGTGCATGTCTGGTGGGAAGATACTTCAACAGCAGTGCTTTGTATTCTTCCTCCCAAAGAATCTAGAGTAATATGAAAGAAGTAGAGGAATGTTATGCAAACAGACGGAAAAATTATTTGCTTACGTGCCGCTTCGAGAACTTTCACTCGAAAAGATGGGACTTTTGTAAGAAACTGATATGCTGCAGCTAAACCTGATAAACCACCGCCAATTATAATTACGTCTGCTTCGCAAGACATGACATTCTAAATTTTTATTTGAAAATTTGACAAAAAGTGTATGGGATTTTGTTATTAAACCTTGTTTGTTACCAAGGTATTTCAAAATACAATTTATTTTGGTGTAGTTCCCAGGTAGCGCAACTCGCAAGGCTATATAAACGTATCTTCGTAATATTTTATATGAAATATGAACACACTATTGCCTTGTCAAGATTTAAATAAAATGTGTAGAACATGTCTCTGTGAACATGGAAATTTCGTCGATATCTTCACCGCTAAGCAAGATTTGGGCGGTTTGGTTATAGATGCTATTATAACGTGCGCCGCCGTTAATGTAAGTGTTATAAAACAAATATTTTGTTCGATATGTGTTTAGAAGAAGCGTTTGACCATATTAATTGTGCAAGATATAAAGAAGCCATGAAAATTTCAGTAGTTTAATTTCAAAAAATGCTATTGCTCAATAATTGTGACAAACCTATTTGAACTAGGTATTTATTTTCATTATAATACAGGTAACATTGCACGAAGGATTACCTACGATGCTCTGCAAACCGTGTTACGATAAGTTAGAGGCTGCTCATCAATTTCAAACGTTAGTACAGGATTCGGAAAAAACTTTCGTGGAGTACATTAAGACGTTGCACACTACCGTTAAACAATGCCCTTGTCAATCGAAGTGTTTGAATAGTCTTTCGAAGACAGAAAATGAGGCGAGTCATGATCATCAGTCTGTTAAGTTTGAGAAAATTCCTTCATCGTATGAAACTACAAAGTTTCAAAACGGCACGGCACCTGAAAATAAAATACAGGACAGGGCTGATGAACTCGATAATATGACGCGGCCAGACGAATTTCGAACTACAGTTAAGGAAGAAATTACAGGAATGGAATTTATCGACGTACCACTAATCGACGACGAAGGCGTAAAAATAGAGTCGGACAACGAAGACAACGTGAAAATAGAGTCAGACGACGGAGAAAACGTAATGAAATCAGATAAAAACGCTCAGAAATTAGTTAATATTGATAACAATTGTAAATTAAAAAGACGGAAGAAATCCAACGTGCAATTTTATCAGTGCGACGTTTGCTTGAAGTTTATAAAGAATTTAAAAGTGCATAAACTGAGACACGTCGGTGACAAGCCTTTAACTAAATTAATTACCGTAGTCGAACAAACCAAAGCAAAAAAAACGACCGACAAAATTTATAAATGCGACTCGTGTTCAAAAAATTTCACCGACTCGGTTACTTTCAATAAGCACAAACAGAGTCATTCCGTCGCGAAAAGTTATCAGTGTAAATTCTGTAACAAACTGTTTTCGGAGATGTGTCGACTGGCGTTGCATGAACGCGCACACACGGGCGATACTCTCGAGTGCGACGTTTGCCAAAAGAAGTTCACTCACGTCGGCAGTTTGAGGGAACACAAACTGTACCACGCCAACGTCAGAAACTTTTTATGCGACGCGTGCGGCAAAAGTTACATCCGACGCAGCGAGTTGAACTTACACAAGAAGAGTTCCCATGCCGATCGTAAACGCGAGCGACTTTATCCGTGCCACGTTTGCAAGAAGCGTTTCGTGAGCGCGAGTCAGCTCAAAGTACACGACCGACTTCACACGGGTGAGAAGCCGTATCGTTGCGGCGCTTGCAACAAGCGCTTCACGCAGCTGAGTCACCTGAACTCGCACAAACTGGTGCATGCAGACGACAAGCCGTTCTGTTGCACGGTGTGCGGCAAACATTTCGTGAGGCCCGGGGACCTGGTCGTTCACAAGAGAATGCACACGGGAGAAAAACCGTATCGGTGTAACGTGTGCGATGCGTCTTTTAGCACTTCGAGCAACATGACGAAGCACAAGCGAATACATTCGGGCGAGAAAAATTACCAGTGCGACGCATGCGCGTATCGATGTTCCGATTCGAGCACGTTGAATAAACACAGACGCCGCGTGCACAAAAAACACTCGTAACTCGTTTAAAAGAACGACTGTTGGCATTGCAATCGTTCAAAATTTAAATAAATTTTCGCTTTGAGCGTTCCACACCTAAGGTCGCTGCACACGAGGCCAGAAACACTGCTGGACGGTAGGCGGGGTATGAGGCTAGAAATGACGTCACTACGGGCTCGCCTACTAGGTTTTAAAATTAGAACAGGGGTTAGGTCCACTGCTAGTTATGAGCAAGAACCAATCAGGAAGCAGTATCTTGTCACGTGGGCGACTTGAACAAACGCCCACAAGCACTATGCCATAGTGTGTGTTCTGTTCAGACACTTTTGTTACAGTTCTAACACCGCGCGCGCACCGAATCTACCTGCAGAACAAGCTTGTAAAGACGTCTCGTGTGAAGCGAGCACATAGAGAAAACCAGTGCTAGAAAACTAGTAGTGAAATCTAGCAGCAAATCCAGCCTCGTGTGCAGCGGACTTTACAGGAATGAAATGAAGGAATGAATTGATTAATTCAAGGTTATGCTTGTCGTAACAATTTATAGTAAAATATCTTTTATTTATCAACTATAATAATTACATTGAAATGTATATTTTAAAATAAAAGGAACATGAAATCCGACGCCAATATGAACGGTCGAGATTTCAAATGGAACTACATAATTAAATTAAAATATTATCTACATTTTAATTTTTTATTTGAAAATTAACTAGGCACCAGCTTATCGAGAGCTGTCATGTATACGCAATATGTAAAATATAAATAGCATTTTTAACAAGGTAAAAAGGTTCGAAACAGTGTTGGTAACCACTAATAAGTTGACGATGCAGAACGGACGTGTCTTTTAAGAACTACGCCAAACCGGTTTTTGCATTATGATATATAAACTCGGTGGCAACCAAACCTTCGAAAAAAAATTATAATAAAATTAAAATTTCTATTTATGATAATACAGATCTCTGTGGTCTTGACCAAGGCTGTTCTTGAGCACTCGCAAACATGACATAGAATAAGTTCGTTCCTATATTGATCCCCGCCGCTATATAGAAAACAAACTTCCACTGGCTTAGCGTTTCCTAAAAATCATAAAATATAACCGATCAGCTCATACTGAAAAATGTCAGTTAGATAAACATTGTTCTGTTGTTTAATTTAAATTGCGACGCTCAACTGTTAATGTGACACCTGACTGTTTCATTTTCAGTTGTTTTAAACAAATCTCTGTTGTTGCGACAGCTGAACGCGGCATTATAAAGTTCGTTCCGAGCAGCCGCGAACGTTAATAAAACCGTACACAGTCTTGTTACTGCGCAAGACTGTCTTGCGCAGTATCGATTTTTGAGCTAGTGTGCAAATTAGTCTTGCGCAGTGACAAGACTGTGTACGGTTTTATTACCGTTCACGGCTGCTTGGAACGAACCTATAATAATCTGAGTAAAATTAATTTTATCCGTACCTTTCCTTGAATCAACAGACCAGTCGCGTATGGGGCCAAGAAGCCACACGTATTGGCTGCCGCATTCGTAATACCGTACATCGTTCCTGCGTAGCGAGGGCTCAAAGCTATGTGATTCATTTGGTTTCCCGCGTACGTCGCACCGGCAAACGCTCCCGGTATCGACAATAAATACTGCACTGCGTTCCGATCACACCCCACCCATCCTACTCCGAGTAAACCGAGAGACGGAACTATCGATGCTGTAAACAGTTATCTTTCGTTCTTAATATGCTCTTATTTTTATTTATTCAATAGGTCATATGCATGTATTTTTTTTTATTTTTAATAGATTATACAGTCAACCATAATACGGAAAAAAATTGATAATCATTTAAATATGTAATATTATCATACGAAAAAAATATATTAAATTTCACATTCAAAAATAGACAGTTTAAAACAATCGGCCACGATGGCGGGCGTATGTGACGTCATGATATCTGATGCATGTCAACCTTGATGTCAAATTGTCAATGTTCTAAATGAAGTTTATTTGTTGTTTTCTCTAAATACTGACATAATCTTACTGCGAGACGACACAGTCGTCATGGAAACTACTGTTGATATATACTCTGACGTCATGCTGCGTTTTGAAAATTCGAAAATAGCGCGTATTTTCTACATTTCTTTTTTATTATTTGTATTTTTTTCAGTGATTAGATTAATAAAATAACCATTACGATATGATCAGGAACTAAAATATAATCCGAAATAAAAACTTCAACCAATTTGGAATCTCATGCATATGACCTATTGCTTGTTTAAATACAAACCTATAGAGTTGAAGAATTTATATGACGTTGTTTGAGTGAACCATCCTTTCGCTAGTAGCCAATCGGCTAAAATACTGAAAAATATCCCAGCTACCCAACTCGTCAAATATGGAATAGCTGATAATACTGCATTCTGCACAAAACAATTTACATGTATTAATTATCGTATTTTGTTCGCAAGTTGGTTTTGTCACTGAAATGAGTTTGGCCACAATACCTGTTCAATTTCAAAGTGTAAAATGTTCTTCATGTAAGTAGGAATTTCTGTCAATAACGTGTAAAATGTCCAAGCTTGACCGCACTGCGTTATGAGAATTGCCCATAACGGAACACACGTAAATATCGACTTCCATGGTACTGAATCATTTTTAATATCATCGGAATCCTGAAGCGTTTTTTAAGATATTAAAATTACACATACACAATAGTGATGTCTATTATCGTTACTTTTAAGTATTCGTTACTACTCGGTACTTTGGTATTAAGTAATCATTTCAACTACTCGTTACTTTGATTACTTAGGTTACATACTAGTGATGTCGATTATTGTTACTTTTATGTATTCGTTACTACTATAGGTACTCGGGTATTAAGTAATCATTTCAACTACTGGTTACTTTGATTACTTAAGTTACATACATAAAATGTAGTACGTAGTGTCTGAACCAACAAATCATTAATAATTATTGAAACGTACTGAATAAAATAAATATCGACACAAGACGATTACTGACCGCGAAATATCAACAATACAATAATACACAATTAATTTTGCTAAGGGCTATTGATATCGGCGGCATATTTATATTATACGTATCAGCGGCTCCTTTGTAGTGCTCCGAAATCTTAAGGTTCGCAGGAACTCAATGAATATCCTTATACATAATAAAATAATCAAAGGTAATCAATAATCAATAGTAATCAATAATTAATAGTAATCATTCAAGTAAAAGTAACGATTTACTTTTCAAATCGGTAATCGTTCCTTCGGGTATTCTAGAGTAATGAGTAGTTTCGTATCGTATCGTTACTTTGTCGACATCTCTAATACACAAATATTGGTGATTTGACAGATGGCCGGTGTTTAGGCCAAATGCAATGCCGAATCCGCCATTTTCTAAATGTATAAAAGGAAACCGTGACTGACTGATCTATCACACACAGCTCAAACCACTGAACTGATTGGGCTGAAATTTGGCACACAGATAGTTATGACGTAGGCATCCGCTAAGAACAGATTTTTGAAAATTTAACCCGTAAAAGGGTGTAACGGGAGTTCAAAATTTGCATGGAGAAATCATATAAGATAGATGTATCAAGTCGAAAATGCGCTCGATTACTCCTGTCAACAAATACACGTGTTTCATGCTTTTTCAAAAACAACCCCTTCGGAGGGTGAAAAGAGGTAAATAGTCTAAAAATCAACATGGGTGTCATTTTCAAGGTTTGTCGGGACGTTGATTACGTGGATGTCATCAATTTTGAAATTTATTAGGAGGGTCTACAACGAGAAAGGAGTAACTATGCCAGATAATAGTAATGCATCCGTGTTTCGTCTAAATCGCGTGCGAAGCCGCGGGTAATGGCTAGTCATACATAAAGTAATACTAACAGCATGTAAACTATAATGTTGTTATGTTTTAAATTGCTGTCACCAGATGCCATATCGTTTTATGTC
Organism: Xanthostigma xanthostigma; assembly: GCA_963575645.1. Lineage (NCBI taxonomy): Eukaryota > Metazoa > Arthropoda > Insecta > Raphidioptera > Raphidiidae > Xanthostigma > Xanthostigma xanthostigma. Next base: position 8,313,901 of record OY754469.1, on the reverse strand, counting down.
AAATCACAATCGGATTTCTTTGCATAATTATAGTGTTGTTTTTTAAATATTTTATCATGTGTTCTTACCTCCGTTCCGATACTGGCTAAAATGAAGCGTTGCTCCTGTTGGTCAATGCGCGGATGTGACATAGGTGTATCGTACACCAAATACATCCAAAAGAAAAACCACACAATGCCAAGGCCTCCAAATATGTAAAAGGCTAATGGCCAGCCGCCCCAAAACTCCAAAGAGCACAGCCAACCCGAGGCAGGCAACGATATAACCGTCCCAAAATTCGCACCTGCGTAAAAATCAATCGATAATAACAAACACAATCAATATAAAAAAAGACGGGTTGCACTCCGGGAGTGCCGGCAGAAGTGAAAACTTGAATATTACCTCTACTCTCCATCCGTCTTACGAATTTTTGATCAGTTTACCCATACCTCTACTCGCCATTCGTCTTACGAATTTTCGATCAGGTCACGTGTCCTCACGCGAGTTTAACATTTTTTACCCATTACAAAAAAAGTGTACAACGCCGCTAAAGAAGTTTTCACTTCAATAATAGGCGACGCTAAACAATATACCTGCATAAACGTAGGCAGCAAATTTACTTCTTTCTAAAGGCGGAATCCATCTAGCGAGCATCGCGTGCATCGACGGGAAAGTCACGCCTTCCCCGACCCCTTCCAGTATCCTTACGGCAATGAACAATGGAAAACTGATTTTGGCCGCTATTGGACTAAGTAGCGTGAAGACTGCAGTCATCAATACGCCGAATCCGAACACTAACTTGCCGCCAAATAATTCCGCTAATCTTCCGCCCGGAACTTGTGTCAAAACGTAACCGTAAAAGAAGGCGCCCAAAACAATACTCTGAGTTGTTTCGTCCCATGCAAATTCGCCGTCTCTCTGTAAAGTGGGAAGCGTTATAAGATTTGACAATACGTGTATATTTACCGATGGTACGAAACTTTACCTGCGGAGTGGTACTATTTAAATTCGGATTGGGACATACGTCTGAGGTTGTGTTGTCATTTTGATTTGGAATCGCTGAACTGTTGACCATAGCGACTATCGCAACCGATAGGTTTACTCGCATGGCGTACACGTTTGCGAAACCTAGGAAGCCCATAATTCCGAGTATATGACGAGTTTTCATGCATTGTTTTGTATCCTCCTCTGAAACAAAATTTTTTTATTGTTTTTTCGCTTGTTTTTTTTTAGTTACAAATGCACAAACTACACGTGTTGAATTGGTTTAACATTTTATACCTGAAGGAGGTATAATCCGTGTCAAATCATCTTCTTCTATTAAATCGTCGTCGTCATAGCCATGTTCAATGATTTCATTTATCGCCTGTATCGTATCAGACGGCTGAAACATTTTTTGAAAAATATTTTAAAGCATTTGACGAACTAGTATTCTTATTGTTTCATAACTAATAATATGAAATATTTAAACACAAAGTTGATCTCCCAACTGTGACTCATAATACGCGTTTGACAATATTGTCATGTGTCATCATTTTTCTTCTGTCAAAAACGTAGTTTCTCGATTTTGGTAACCTTGGTGATTCCAAGAAGGGTTTAAATTATTTGTTTGTTTTCTTCTGAACACTTGTGGTTGTGGATCCTCATCCTCCATGGTACTTGTCATTTTTTTTCAAGAGTCGTCAATCGTCATTTCCAGAAGCAACCAGAACTCTGACAGTTAAGCAGAACGCGAAAGGAATTGCCAGAGATAAGCCTCAGCTAAACTTATAATATAGTAAAATGTCTTTTGAAACAGTACCTAAGGATTTGAGAGGTATCAGAGCGTGTTTAGTGTGTTCTTTAATAAAAGTAAGTATTTGAATATTTTTTCCTATATTAACCTATAATTATAATAATCTACATTCGGCTGCTGGCCAAAGACAAGTCAGATTAGAAAATCTGATATTTATTTTGACTAGGTATGCCTCTCTTTAATGCAAAAATATTATTTCAGACTTTTGATCAGTTTGAATATGATGGATGCGACAACTGTGATGAATTTCTTCACATGAAAGGAAATCGTGATAACGTTTACGACTGTACGAGTACAAATTTTGAAGGGTAAGCAAATGTTTATGCACATTTGTATATTATGTATTCATTATATTATTACGTTTTGTGCGCTTCTTTCAGGATGATATCTGTAATGAGCCCAGAGGACAGTTGGGTCTGCAAGTGGCAAAGAATAAGTGAGTAAAAATTTAAGAAAACAAATGAAACCTGTTCACGTTGACCGCTAACGATTCAATCTAAACGTGACCGAGTTTTTACTATTTTCAAAAGTTCAGTTGGCACTAATTGATCGTGTTTGTTGTAGATCGTTTTTGTAAAGGAGTCTATGCTATTTCGGTATCGGGTAGAATTCCGCCCGGCGTTCAGAGAGAAATGAAAAGCCGAGGGATCATTTATAAACCGAGAGATACAAGTCAACGATAGTTTCTTTAACGTAAATATTAAACTTTAATTTCGAATATGTGTATTATAAAACGTTTTTACCTTATTATATTGTGTTTAAATGATTCATGAGAATATATTAATGGACGATGAGATAAAAGTTGAACTTTACGGGAAGATAATGTCAACATTTTATATCAATAATAATAATATATTTACATAGTTTGTTGTTACGTAATTTTTTCTAATTCACACACCAGTTTTTCGTTTGGTTTTGAGGTCCGTTTTCTTCTTGCGAAGGTTTATTAATGTCGGTACAGTAAAGCCATGTATTAACATAGCATTGTTAACGAAATTTGACAATGCGACTTCTCACATAAAAACTTACTTTTACGAAATTACATTTTACAAGTGGCCCAGTCCGGCTTCGCCCGAATTTGTAGATTGCCTCCGTTTTTCTGTCGACTTGCGTTGCAAAATTGATTTCAATGAAAAGCCCTTTTATTTTAACGCGATATGTAGCCTATGCCCATCCTGAAAGTCCTTTCTAAATGTCGGTGAAAAAAATTGTAAATCGGATGAGTAGTTTTGGAGATTACTTCCTACATCCAAATTTTACGTCTTTATAATCTAATATATAAAATTCTCGTGTCACAGTTTTCGTTGCCAAACTCCTCCGAAACGGCTTGACGGATTTTAATGAAATTTTTTGTGCTTATCCGGTATCTATGAGAATCGGCCAACATCTATTTTTCATCCCCCTAAATGTTAGGGGTAGTCCACCCTTAAATTTTTTTTCTTCCTTTGATTATAATTATTATTAAAGACACGATTTTTTTTTTTAAATTCGTATCCATGGTTTTAAAATATAAACAGCCTTATGTATGATTTGAAAAAATTCTGTCAAAAATTAAAAAAACATTGATTTATAATAAACCATTGTTCGAGTCATTAGGATCAGTTTTTCTGACAATTATATTGACAAAAATATATAATTATAATTCAATAAATTTATTGAATTATAATTATATATTGTCAATATAATTGTTAGAAAAATTGGTCGATAATTTATTTATTGAAGAGTACTAATCAGACGTTAATCAAAGATTCAAATATCCCCATTCGTTCTTTTGCACCGGGCACGACGGCGCAGCCGGAGTGCTCGACATACATATACGTCCATGTATATTTTAAAATAAATAAAATAGATAGATAGATGTTCCAATTATATAGATATATATATATTATACTGTTAGGGGGTACGAAGTTCGCCGGGTCCGCTAGTATTAGTATAGATTTACACTTTGGTTTTATAGGCTGTTTGCACGAAGCCTATTAGCGCCGCTAGTGGGTAATAGAGAATTATTGAACTAACTTTTAATGGAAATCGCGACATGTTTCTATGGTGATAAGTCAAAAACTTTAGTTGGCCATGATGTCCAAAAAAAATGTAATGGGGCGCCAATGGCCTTTATTTTACTTAAATCGCCATCAGCGCAACTGCCTGGAACACAACAAGCATTTCCAGATCGCTTAGTTTTCCTATGTTTTCTTTGTAATTAAAAAACTTTATAAAATTATAACTACTTTCACTTTTAATAAACATTGCTCACTGACATACGGAAAATTGGAGTTCGAAGTTTCCCCTAGTACTCACCACAAACGCTCGCATCGAAAAATTTGTAACTCCGCCTCCGTGCACATAGTCCATAGGAATCGCTGTTGAAGATGAAATAAAATTACACTTTTCTTTAGTCAATAAAGACAGAAATACTAACAAAAAGTATTTTTTTATTGTTAGCTGGTACATGATTTTTACAATATCCAGATATAGTTAGGCTTTAATACTTATAATAACTGAAAAAGCTTAATGCACATAGATAATAATAATATATCAAAATTACTTCTCGATAGTACGCGAACAAAATGTGTTAATGTAACAATAAAGCACTTCGGAATATTTTAGTTACATATTCGTTATTGTATGCAATTATAAAGCACCTGAGGTAAGCTGTATCGGTTGTAAACATCAAAAGTATACTATACTATAAATACATCTGTTATAAAAGCTATAGGTATTTTCTCAATATCAGTTTGTGTATCTCCGGGGTAATTTTTATGTTATTTTTAAATTGGTCAAAACACCTCATTACGTTTTCCTCTCCTCCTACAGTACCTCCTATATTACTAGGTTCCGTAGGTCTCTTCAGTTAATTATTGAAGGTATAATAACTACCAACTACAGTAGGCGCTCGATAATCCGGCACCCGATTTTTTCCCTCTATGCCGGATTGTCGGAACTGCCGGATTATCGGATTTTCGCTTGCTTCTTGCCATAATAAATTTTTTTAATTATCATTTCTCTTAACTTTCTCAAATTCAGTAGAAACAGCATCATTTATTATTTCTTCATCGGTCATTACAGGGTGAGAATCCGAGTTTTCCGCAAACCATTCCTCAATATCGAGAGAAACTACTCGAACCCGCTCAGTAGTCCGGCGTTCAGCAGTGTAAAATGCCGGATTATAGAGCGGGCTACCTGAGTCCCAAAATGCCGGACTACTGAGCGTGCCGGATTGGCGAGCGCCGGATTATCGAGCGCCTACTGTAGTTCGAATCTTTTATCACAAGTGCTAAATAAATTCAAAAGAACAGTATCTTTCCTCCAGCCTAAAATTTATGGATGTGTTTGTTAAGTTCTGAGCTCCCAAAGCATCCGTCGGTAATACAGAACTCTTCAGACACAGCTGCTTGATCAAATTCTCGGATTCTTCACACTGTTCGAATTTGGTTCCAGCAATTTTAGGCTGCTAAAATTTCCAAACGCCTTGAACATGGTGCAAAAGTATTTGTTCTCTTGCACTGACGCTACTAATTGGTAAAGTTAGGTTTAAACAATCTAAAGAATCCGAGAATTTGATCAACAAGCAGTTGTGTCCGAAGAGTTCTGTATTGCCGACGGATGCTTTGAGAGTTCAGAACTTACCAAAAATTGAATCGAAAAATAGAAATGCGATTTTATTGTTTCGACCGGTTCAATTAATTTCGTATGTTTGCAGTTCAATCGTGTTGAACTGCAGATATACAAAAATTAGTTAATGATGTTAGTATGTACTAACCTAACGTGTGCTAAGCACACAAACATGAAATGTGCTTTTAAACAGTTCATATCTTCACTAAAAAGTACTTTTCCATATTTCAAATATAGTTTTGCCAAGCGTAATGCTTTTGTTTCTATGCTGATAGACTTTTCGCAACAATTTTCAAACGCAAATTAGATTTAAATAAAGGTTTGAATGCCTTATCAGCTGTTATTTATATATTTTTTTGTGTTTAATCACTCATAACACTGAAATGTTATTACTTTTTTTTTTATTCAAAAATAGCAACTTATCGCGTTGTCTTTGTGTCAATATGATATAAAAATATAAACATGCAAAATTATGTGGTGCAATAAAGCTTTGTGACACTTAAATTATTTACCCTTGAGCGGGCGCAGTGGATGGCATATTTTTATAGACATTCAAATTATTTGAACTGCATCATTCCTTTTCCAAGCAGCTGGGCAGAATTACCGAGATCTGGATTTTGTTTGGATGTCGAAATATCATGCAATAGTTTTTCTCGTTTTTCATCAACGAACTTCCCAGCGTCTTTCAATTTCTGATCGACAGCCGTGCTTGCTTGCTTCACATTTGAATCGAACGCGTTCTCAATTTCCTTCAGCTTGCTGTCAACGGCGGAATCGGCTTGTTTAGCTGTGTCTTGAAATGCTTTTTCAGCTTCCTTGACAGTCGTGTCGATGGCTTGCTTTCCTGTACACAGAATACATTTGTTATCATATATATTAATACGTTAAGGTAAAGGTGTTTGCCTCCCTTTTTAGAAAAAACCATACAATTTCTCCACATAAATTATATATCATTTTACAGATAATTGCTTGCTCTACTGACATCGACAACTAAAAAATTTATTATTGCTTTTGTTTTTGTAAATTAATTAAAATATAGCATCTGCCGGCTTTAATTTTGAAACAACGTCAACACTTCGATCTGTCATCTGACCTTCATATTGTAATACGACAGACATAATACTGCCATCTGACGACTTTAATTTTGAAACAGCGAGCAACGCTGAACAACGTCACAGCAATGCTGCATGTTGCCATCTGACGGCTTAGCTCAACGCTTTTGCTACTTGCGCCTCTATATGACAATTTTAGTAAAATATTTCTTCAATCTGTCATCTGAGCTTCATATTGTAATACAACAAAAAGAAGGACGTTATAAGCAGTGCGCAAAATTAGAAACGAATTGAATACCTGCAATCATATTTAAAAAATAATTTTATAAAGTGATAATTATTATACTTATTTAGTGCGAATAATTCGCACAGGTCACTCTAGTTGATCATTATTTCTCGAAAATTTACAAACTTTCGTATCTTACAGTTGTAATACGCGCCACGGATCTAAAAGGTTCTGAAGTTAGTCGCAAAGCCGTTGAAACCCCCACCATCGGTGATTGGCCGTGATCGCTCTTCGCCTTTGTCACTTGTCGCGTTCCTGCTTTAAAGTACAGTCGGGTACGCTATTGTCAAGTTGTTGTTGTTGTTATTTTAGTTTTGTTGAGTTGCGAGTTTGTAGTTTTTCAACAGACTGTTCAAGCACAAGCCCGCATTCGCATCTAACTTCCGAGCCTTTTAGATTCGTCGCGCGTATTATACTCACCTTGATTTACTGTGTCGTCGATCGCTTTTACTGTGTTATTGAGTTTCTGTTTCCCGGCATCGATCTTATTTTCGACGGCTTTCTCCGTTTCTTCTATCTTCTTCCCGGCACTTTTCAGTTTCTCGTCGATTGCTTTGCCAGTTTCGTCAATTTTTTTGCCGGCTGTTTTGACAGTGCTATCGACTGTTTCAGCAGTTTTCTTCAAACCGTCTTGGAGTTTTTTTTCGGCTTGTGCCTTCTTTTTATCGATTTCAGAATTTGCATCCTGCACACCTTTCTCAATATTTTTTCCCGTTTCGGCAATTTTGTTGTCCACTGACTCGGCTGTTATTTTTAGCTGGTTGTCAATTCCTTTTTCAGCTTTGGCGAGTTCTGCATCCAAAGCATCGATTGCCGAGTGCTTTGCTTCTTTTGCTATAAAAATTACAAGTGAGCAAACAATACTTCCAAGTTATCGTTTTAATAAGATCTGTTTCGACCTCTCTGCGAACGATAATAAAACCGTCAATCATGCACAGTGGCTAAAACAGTTTTGAAACACGGTTTAGCTACTGCGCATGACTGACGGTTCTGTTATCGTTCGCAGAGAGGTTGGAACAACTATAAATAAATAGTGTATTCACCAGAATCTGCAGTGAATTTTTCTGTATCTTGTTTGGTCTGATTTAATGTTTCGAGCGTTTTCTTTTTTTGTTCCTCGATTAATGTGGCTGCTGCTTTTTCTTTTTCTTCAACAATTTCGACCACTTCTTTCTTCTTTTTTTCAAACAAAGATCCGGCTTTGGAACCTATGTTTTTTACCGACGCTAAAAACAAAAAAAAAAATGCATATTCTTCAGAAGAAATACAAATACTTTTTTCGGTTTCGAACAGGTTGTACATTAAGGTAAATTTAATTAAGTGGAAGTTTAAAAATGTAGAAAATAACGGGAAGTGTGATAGATGGAAAATAATAATGGTGCGAATAGGTAAATTTTTAAACCGCGGAAGTAATATACTTATATTTATAGTAATATTTGTTACAAATGCTTTATAAAATAAAACATTCTTGCTTAGTAAGTGTATTATTCTAGAATATATTTTTTTTAATTCGTTGCAATTTGCAAATTATTTATAAAATACACCTTCTAGCTTATTAAGTATTAGCCTGGAATGTGATGGGTGATGTCATTTAAATGGTCATCATATTAAATTATAGTACAGTATTATTATGATAATTGTTTATAAATGTGGAATATCAAGTTAATTCAAGGTTACAAAAAAAGCAATGTAGGTATTATAATTAATAGCTGAAATATTTCGACTATTATTTAATACTGATTATTTTTGTTAATAAGCCGCAATTTTAGTGAATTTTTCTGTTTTTTTTTTTTTGTTTCTTCTTTATTTAAACGGAAAAATAATAATAGTAAAAAAATATAACTACATATATGAAAAACACTTCCTATTGTCTGCTAAAAATTATAAATAAAAAAAATGTTTGGAGGTAATATCAATGATATAACACAAAGGGTAGATTCACATATTTTCCAGTAATGGAATGAAACAATTAATTTAATTATAGGGAATGCATCCCAGGATAATTATTATGTTATTAAAAAGCAATTCAATATAAAAATCAATAGTAATTTTTGTTGATACTTACAAGTAAACCCCGAAAACATTTTCGCGATTAGGACTGAAGAAACTATATTGTTAATAAATAAACGTTATTAATGCGCAGTTATTTAAAATAACTTAACGATCTCCGTCTTATTTTTCACTGCAACAACCAGTCAACACAAATTCTTTGCCATAATGAGACGTTACAAAGCGCTTGCGCAGTTTGTATTTTCAAGGTGATCGTGTATAATAAAACAAAGGAGAAAAAAAAACTCCAGTGAATTATAACTTTTGCGCTGGGAAGTTAACGCCTCTCGTGTTTAAAAGTTAGACGTAACTTTTGTTTTTGCACTTAACCATTTTACGCGAAAATATGTTTAAAACTAAAAATGAACGCCATATAAACATTTCCAACCAACGCCTCTTTATATCATTATTTTATAACCTAATATGGAACTAATAAAAATGACAACCTTATTTAGTAATACATGTTTATTGATTTTCAATATTACATTTGTGATAAATATTCCGTTTTGTTTTAAATAAGTAGAAATATACTGGTCCTTTGCAATAAATGCAAATATCCTTATCGTGTTCTTTTATACTGAAGTGATCATCCAAAGCTTTATTAGTTGGAATTAAATATTCGTCACACACTGGGCAATAATATAAATTATTTTTATTGTATTCGTCTACTTCTTCAGTACTTTCTTCACCCGTAAACCGAGGATGGACAGCATCTATTTCAGTGACTCTCGGAGGCGCTATTTTTTGGCGCGCTTTTTCATCTTTCGAGACCGAAATTTTATTGCACCCATCAATAGTATTTTCGTTTGCTAGTTCACTATTTGTCGAATTCTTGTTCTCCATTATGCTGGATGAACCGCTATGGCTGTTGTGACAAATTTATTAAACTCACCCATCGATTGTCAAAGTGACATAAATGCAAACGTCAAAGTCAAACTTAAAATGTGTCGACTATAGCGCATGCCCAAAACAGGTGTGAATTTCCAACAAGGAGGAAAATTTATAGTTCTAACTTTGACATAAGTGTGTCACTACTGTTGCTGATAGGAAAATGAAAACACAAATAATCAAAAATAACTAATAAAAATGTAGAAAAGATTTTTTTTTAATTTGCTTATAAATGAACTGAACAGTGAAAATAATTATGAAAGTAGACTGTAAATTAGTAAATAATATTTTCCAGTTAAATTTATCAGATTATTGATTATATGAAAAAAATATCGATTCCAATCTTAGTAGCTCTTTTTCGAGTTTTTATGTTGGTTAAAATACTTTACGAAAGGCTTTAATCCCGCTATTTGGCATTTGCTCTGTTCAGCCATGTTGCTAAAAAAATAGCTGAGGAAGTAAAGATAAATTTTGAAAATATTGTATATTAGAATTTTTAAGTGTGACGGAAGTGCACTAATTGAATGAGTGAAGTAAACTCCGAACTTCTTTAACAAATCATGCGGATCTGCACTCACAGTATGTTGACTCGTTGAGTTCGAAAATACTCGAACTATTTCTACTGAAATTTGTGGAGTTGTGTTGATTTTGAAGAATCGGATTTCAATTTAGATGAATAAATGAGGAAGAAATTTTCTTTTTGGGTGCGAACGGCGTGATCAGAAAATAGTTTAATCGAGGATAAATATGGAGGGGACGGATTCGAATTTGTCAATATTGGGCATTGATCCCGATTTACCATTGGCATCGGAAATAAAAGAAGAAGTGACGGATCCTCTCGAAACACTCGCGGACAATTCGATGAGATCGGTAACGAGTGTTCCACAAGACGAGCCGAACGTTCCCGGTGCATCAGAAACCGCCGAAAGCCCAACGACGGGAGATGGTACTTCGCTTAGTGGATCGTTGAATTCTAAATGTGTGTTTTGCAATCAAGCTGTCTCCGTAAGTGATGAACCGAAACTGTTGGAGTGTTTGCATTGTGCGTGCGGTCCTTGCGTCAGCAAGGAATGCGAACAGAACCAAGCGAACGTCGAAAATCCACCCGAAGGCCAGCTGGTTTGCAGACTGTGTCACATGTCGACGGTCGCGAATCAGATAATAGAGAATCAATTTCTGATCGAGTTAAGCGGAAGCGATGACAGTTCGGCCGAGACGGCCGATAAAATCGGAGATATCAAATGCAGCAGCTGTAACGACGACGCTCCGGCCACGAGTTGGTGTGTCGAGTGCTCCGAGTACATTTGTGACAACTGCGTGCAGGCGCATCAAAGATTAAAGATAACCAAAGATCACACGATTAAGCTGAAAGAAGACGCGGCGCAAGAGAATCAAACCTCGGCTAGCAGTAGCGTGCCAAAGAGCATGGTGTGCTCAATACATTCACACGAACGTTTGTCGTTGTTTTGTGTTACTTGCGATAAGTTGACGTGCAGAGATTGTCAGTTGACCGATCATCGAGAACATAAATATAAGTTTATAAACGAAATCGCGGACGAAACCCGCGCCACCATGGCTAATTTATTGAAAGACGTTACCTATAAAAGGATTTTATTGTCGAGTGCAATGACCGTTATCGACGACAGGCAAAAGTTGATCCACGATAAAAAAATGGCATTGGTCAGAGAAATCACACAGATGGTTGTTAAGTATGTATCTTTTTTACCTACATTTAATTTTTTATAAGAAGCAAAATTCATAATTTGTATTTACCGGGTGGGGTGTAGGGATTGCAATCCGGTATCATTTTCAATCCGGCCGGATTTTACCGGATTGACGCCAACCCGACCGGATCCGGACGGATCCGGCCGGATTTTAAAGTTACTTAGGGCCTAGTATTAAGTGATTCTTAATTTTGAATTTTTGATAATAATACATAAAAAGAAAAATAAAATACGTATTTTTGGAAAATAAAATCACTTTTAATTATATTTTTTTGGTATTAGGTAATTGTAATTTGTACTATTTGTACTAAATGAAATTATGAAACTATTCTAAATAATAAAGTAATCAGTCTCACTTATTGCTGTAGGTATTTGAAAGTACTTACTTAAGTAATAATACTATTAAACTTAACTTATTAATAATCTACACAGACTTAACATAACAGTCTTTTAAGGTTATACGCTCTCGACCGATTAGTAAAAACTGCGTCTGTATTTTGTTGTAACAAAAAAATGTTATATGACTTGGTAAATTTATTATTTCTTATGGAAATATTATATCCTGTTGAACATAGCTTTATTTTTTAATATTTAAGAAGAATATTTAAACATTTGACATAATATCATAAAGTTGTGACTTAAGCAGTATATTTACTTAAGTCCAGTGTACACGAATGATTTTATCTTACGTTTTGATTTTAAAAACCTTTGATCGTTAGATGTATAGTTTTTGAGTTATTGGATATTAAATGCAGTTTTTAATACACGGTAAATGAGATAATATCCAATTTTCAAGTTTTAGTTATTAGCTACGTCAAAAAAAATATTTAATAAAAACAAAATTTATGAAAAACTTTTCGTGTAATCTGGTTTTCATGGTGACATAATTCAAATCTAGAAAATAGATTTTGAGAGTTGTTTCGAAAATTTTTAATTAATATTTCTCCAAAACTGCACGGGAAAGTATAGTTTTTTTAATTTTTACGTTATCTAAAAGAGTCAAACTTTCGAATAATCAGTTTTTTAAAAATTTGTCTATAGCCAATTTGGTTTAATCTTATTTTTATATACATTTCCGGTCAGTCTTCTCATATATCATTGTGTTAAAAATCGCATTTTTAATAATTAATAACTTGAAAACTAGACGGTCAATGTTTTTTAAAAAATGCAGTTGAATGTATGAGATATCCACAATTAACATATTAAAATTTCAGCGTATTATCTATACATTGCTCTATCGGGCGTACAACCTTAAATTTGTACTTATAAAATCAACTTCAGTCATTCTCTAACAAACAAAAAATAGAAGCATTTATTTTTTGCAATGCAAAATGCAAGTGAATATTATTTCTGTGTCTGAAAAAAAGATCTAAGAAAACATATAGTGTTGATTGTACTGTCCCCTAATCTACTTCTGATGGCACTACAAATATAACCTGCAGCAGAAAAGGCCTTTTCTGCCTCAACACTGGTTGGCCTAATCACTGTAGATCAGCGCTTCGTTGCATACAGTACAGTTTTTCGCATATTTTTTGCTTTACCGGATCCGGCGCCGACTCACCGGATCCACCGGATTACCAGATCCGCCGGACCAGATTGCAATCCCTAGTGGGGTGGCGTAGGGGTGAGGGCACTAGACTCGCATTCGGGAGGTACCGGGTTCCAATCCCGGCGGGCGTAGACGTGGCTACGACTTTTTTCTGCTGCCTCTCGCCGAGAAACGGTAATTCCTGTACCGACCATCTTGTTCAGGTTTTCCATGCTTTCCCTCAATAATTCCAGATTAATATTGAGGTAGTTCCTTATTTAAGGCCGCGGCCGATTACCTGTCAAACTCCTATGCTCAAAATTTGCCTACCTTATCCTAACGTCCTAAAATTCCTTCATTCGCCTGTTGCTATTAAGTGAAAGTTTAAAAATGTAGAAAATACCGAGAAGTGTGATAGATGGAAAATAGTAAAGGTGCGAATGGCGCTTGTTATGACATAAGGTCGAGAAACGGACGTTAAACGCATTATTATTATAATTTGTATTTACGTTTATTGTTTTTAATATAAACTGGAGAGTGTCGATCGCGCCCCCAGCTTAAATTTTCTCATTTGGGCGAAATTAATTATTATGATTCGTCTGCCCTGCTATCTTGTATCAGTTTACATGTTCCCGCTTTCAATTCTAGAACGCATAATCTTTTCAGCATTGACTTTATGTCTTCTAACTACGGCATTAATTCACCTATGAACAGGATTACTAAGCTTTATAATGATATCACTATGAAAAATGATGATATTGACATATTCAATATGTCTTATTTTACTTTTAAAAAGAGCATATCAAATACTCTTTCTATCACTTCATAAGTTGCCTGGCTATTCTTATTCTTACTTTATTTTCTTTTGTGTTTATTCTGAATACTGTATTTTTTTTCTTTTTAATTCTTTATTGTACACAGAACACATAGATACATGTTTTTTCTGTCTGTTTCTTACAGTGTAATAATCTGACAACTAACCAATTTTTTTTCTGTATTAAGAGGTGTCATTTATCTGGACCTAGAGTCTGTTTGGCACCCATCTTTAAATCTTTATATATAAAAATTACGTGTCACGTTGTTTGTCCATGTTTGTCCGCGATGAACTCCTAAACTACTGAACCGATTTTAAATTTGATTTGCACACCGTGTGCAATTCGACCCAACTTGAAAGATAGGATAGCTTACATTTCAATTTATAGTCGCAATATTATTTTATTGCAAATTATTTGTCTATTCCTTGACAGTCATAATTATCTGTTAGCTCCAGGATTGAGTGAATATTCAATAGATGGCGCAACGAACTTAACAACCATATAAGATGGCGATACCTGTTGACTGGATTGAGTGAATATTCAATAGATGGCGCAACGAACTTAACAACCATATATCTAGATCGAGGATGTAAAAAAACTGAATATCGTTTACAACAAATGCTTTTTTTTTCGAGCACGACGGCGCAGCCGGAGTGAACCCTCGAAATAGAGCAAGTGTTTTAAAGACCAGTTATCCACCAATACTTTACGCTACTTTTTTTCGAGCTCGTCGGCGCAGCCGGAGTGCTCGAAATAGAGCAAGTGTTTTAAAGACCAGTTATCCACGAATACTTTACGCTATTTTTTTATACATACATATACGCCCATGTATATTTTAAAATAGCTAGCAATTAATAAAATAGATAGATAGATGTTCCAATTAAATCGTTTTATTATTTCACTTTATACGTAGCGAAGCACGTACAGGGCCGCTAGTAAATAAATAAAGACTACGTTTTCTGTTTGTTGTTACAGGCTAACGAATACGATAAACATTCGAGGCAAGCAGTTGGTAATGCGATTGAACGAAGTATGCGACTCGAAACAGAAAACGTTGAACGAGAAGAAAAAGGCTTTGGATCAGCTGTCGATGCTAACGGATCATTGTGTGACTTTCGTACAGCGAGCGCTAGAAAAGGGAAGCGACATGGCTTTGTTGCATGCTAAAAGACACGTTCTCAAACATTTGAACAGGATAAAATGTCGAAGAGCCGACATACCAAATCCGGAGATACCAGTTAGGATTAGTCTAGCACTGGATAAAGTTCCGGAGCTCATAAAAGGTAATCTATTATTATCATTTAAACATTATCCATAATTATTGGTCTCTAGAAATTATAAATAATTCATTACTTTGAAACATTTATTTTGTTTGGCCGCCAGGACTTTCTTCTGGTGAGTTTACATGTGTTTTGACCATGAATAATTGCAATTTACAGATTTAATATTGTATTTTCGATTGTTTTTTTCAGTCGTGTCTTTGATCGGAGCGATCGTAGTGGACGGTAAAGTGTATCCTCCAAGCAATAACATGCCCCATCAGTCGCCGTCTCCTCAGGCAGTTCCGTCGGTGAGTCCCCTTTCACAAGTGGCTTCGTCCCAACAGCAGCAACAACAACAACAGCAACAAATGAACTGTATCGTGCAATCGCCTCCGTCTCAAGTGTTCGGACCCCCACCTCAGAATCGTCCGGGCGCGATGGGCATGATGCAAAGACCCCCGGTTCCGGTAGCCATTCAACGCAACCCCAACGCGATGGTCAGATCGCCCTTTCACGCCCAGGCGGCACTGCAAGCGCAGCAGCAAATGATGCGATTGCCCGGGGCCAGCAGTCAGCAGGTACGATAATTCCGGATGTTTAGTTTTAATGATCGGTCGGAAGACGGTGGTCGATGAGTTCACTGTCGTTTTCTTATAGGTGACGTCATCGACGCACCCGCAAGCGCTCGGCAACACGGAAGCTATAAATCCAAATTTGCGCGGACTGCTACAGACTCATTCTCAGGCAAATGTTCCTCAACAGAATTACGCGCCGCCACAACAGCAGCAACAGGTGTATCCGCCTCAACCGAACCCTCAGCAGAGCTACCCGCCGAACAGTCAACAGGCGATGTTCAGGTTGCGCGTTCAGACGAATCAACCGTACAGACAGCCGCCTCCGTACAACAGTTATCATCAGCAGCAACAACGAACCATGAAATACATGGGACAAGGATATTATCCGCAACAGCAAATGCAACAGCCGCCGACTCATCCACCTCCACCTTTGCAGCAACAGCAGCCGCAAACGCCCCAACAACAGGCACCGAGAATGATGATCGGCGCCAATCAGATGGGACAGTTGCGTCAGTTGATTCCACGACCCCAGAATCAACAACAACCGATGATGCCGAATCAAGGTTATGTTCAACAACAGCAGTTGCAACATCAGCAATCACAACAGCAGCAGCAAAGCTCGCATCAGGTGCCGAGCGTCCAGTGGCACGTGCCTCAACAGGGTGTGAACGGCGTGTTGTCGCAGCATAACGGCGGCCAAGAGCAACAGTATGCGGGTGGCAGTAGACAAATGCAGATCAGGGCCGACAACTCGTTCAAAATAACGCTGAACAAGTTGCCGTCTCAGACGCCGCCGACAGCCGATATTCAAGCAAAATCTGCTGCCGTCACGTCGACAATACCGACGACGCCCAGTCCGAACGCCATACAGAGCAAGGCCGACGATACCGAACGGAACTTGGACAAGTATTGCGAAGACTCCGTCAACGATCTGATGGCGACGATCGCCAAGCTCGACAGCAACGGCGTGCAAGTGCTCGCGGAAGGCAGGGCGAAGGGCGGATCGCCGCACGTCGACAGTTCGACCGGCAGTTCCGAGAGACAGAGAGGTTCGACGAGTTCGGCAGGACTCATGAAGAATCAAATGAACGAAGTGGAAAAAGACGACCCGAACGAGGATTGGTGCGCGGTCTGCATGGACGGAGGCGAACTAGTCTGCTGCGACAAGTGTCCGAAAGTTTTTCATCAGAACTGCCACATTCCCAACTTGAGTGTTGAGTGAGTATCTTACCAATGCCACCTAAATCATTTACGTTGCTTTTAATGCTATCTGCAAGTTCTCATTAAATAACATCGCTAACTGCATCGCCTCTGTCGCTCTTCTCTAACAACTGTTCGATTGTATGGGTTTTTTTTTTTTTAAAGCTTTTTGTTGGTAATTGTGTCACTCGCCTGTCATTCGATATCTCCGGAAAGTCTAATGCGCTAAGAAAGGCTGTTCCGATACCTAATAATCACTGTATAAACTTTACATTGGTTACAGATGAATGTAACAAAAATTTATATTTGTAAAGACACGCATAGCTAATTTTATAAAGTAAACTGATTCCATAGTGAAAACGGTCAGGGTTTTTTTTTTTTACACAGCATTCACTTGTCTGCATGAGACAGTTGAATGCTGTAACAATTTATACTATAGACTTGCGCAGCTTGTTATATTTGACTCCTTGAAAAGGGAAATCATTTCAATTTTGTTATTAAAATTGTTCAGCTTTTACAATTCATGTGTGTGTATTAACAACTAACTAATGCGGAGATATTTTCTGAAAGTAATACGCATTTATTTCCAGTTTCTGAATGGAAGCAACAAATCGTCACAGGTGTGCTTTGATTATTCTTGAAAGGGTGATTACAGTTACTTTAAAAACATTTTACTAGCTCTGTTCCGACCTCTCTGCTAACGGTAATAGAGCCGTCACAGTCATGGGAAACTGTTTGTGTCGGTTTTCGAACACGTTTTAGCTACTGCTCATGGCTGACGGTTCTGTTACCGTTCGCAGAGAGGCTAGAAGAGAGCTGCTCTAAAAGCACATTACGAATTAAAAATAAATAATAAAGTAGGTAATAAATTTTTGTTAAGAGTATTCGTCCCTGCAAACACCCCCTGCACCCTTCATCTCAAATCTTTTCCCCTCGCCTAAAAACGGTTCGCGCTCTCCCGACGCTATTTTTAAAGCTAGAGGGTTTTGGTAAATGCCAAATGAAAGACAAAGAATCAGACTACAGATCCTTCAGGCGAATTTTTTGAAAAACAGTTTCGCCTACGTGTGAAATATTACGTAACTTATTATTTTTTTCAAAAGGTTGTAAGTTTTTTCAGGAATTTTTTTTCAAAAAATTCGCCTGAAGGATCTGTAGTCTGATTCTTTGTCTTTCATTTGGCGTTTACCAGAACCCTCTAGCTTTAAAAATAGCGTCGGGAGAGTGCGAACCGTTTTTAGGCGAGGGGAAAAGATTTGAGATGAAGGGTGCAGGGGGTGTTTGCAGGGACGAATACTCTTAGCAAAAATTTATTACCTGGATTTATTACGATTTTGGATTATGAGACCCCTTATCGGATTTATTACAGAAAGTTGTCCTGACAACTTTCTGTAATAAATCCGATCTGTAAATCTACCTGTAGTAAAACTAAAGCATATATATCTATGGTTAATGTAGCTAAGTTTGTAATTTTTTTTTTTAATGTTGATTGACCTGACTTGTCAAAATTATAAATAGTAGGTATAAGTAGCTGTGAAAATCAGTTAAGTCTTGAACTTGACGTATAAAGCAATCTACAAATACCTGCTAAAATGCTAAATTAAATTATAAACAAGGAATGACATAGATTATAAATTCGGCTACTGGCCAATGACATAAATCAGGCCATAAAAAAAAAAAAAATCTTGAACTTCTTGAAGACCGTACTGTGTTATTAGTTTTTGTGTGAACATTTTTGATCATCTACTTTTCCTTTTTGCCACGTTCTATAACTAATATGAAATTGAAACAAAAAAAAAAATGAACGTTTGTTCAATAGTATTGTAATTCAACCTTCAGTTGTTAAACAGTTGATATATCATAACTTACACGTTGATGTTTTGTTTTGTGCCTTACGCTTTTTGTACATAAGTGACTTTGTGAGGTAGGATACTGTTATTGGGCGTAAATGATTTAAGTGGCGTGCTGTTTTTGTTTCTCGTATCTTCGGGGCATAGACCTAACGTATCTTTGTACATGTCAAGTCGAATTGGTTTCAGGGAAAGCGATACGTGGCAGTGTTTGCTGTGCATGAACTTTGCAGACGTACCGTCCGCCGCTCTGGGCGAGAAAAGAGAAGCGGGTCTCAGCCCTAAAGAAAAGAAGATCGCCGAACGTCTCGTTCTTGAACTGTATTGCCAGTACGAGCCCAGTCTTCATTTCAGAGAAGTCGTCGGAGCCGAGGTAAGATTCTAACTCATTACACTTGTACGGGAGACACGATACGCGGCTATCTGCGCAGTTATAAGATGGCCGTCACAAACTCTCCCCAGATCAAAAGTGCTTTCTGATGACTGCGGTGTTCTTAGTTTTCCACTGTAGACAGATACGAAGCAAACAACAAATAAGCTAGAATCAAAACGTGAAGTGATTTGTCAACGTGCGTTTTTCTTTTGTTTGTAGCATACCGATTACCACGCCAAGATCAAAAAGCCTATTTCGCTGGATGTGATTCGACAGAAGTTGAATTGGAGCGCTCCAGGACATTACCAGGAAATGGTTCAGCTCATCGCCGACCTCAGGTTGCTGTTCCGTAACGCGTACATGTTTAATGAAGTAAGTATTTTCCGGAAAGGAACAACACCATCGACAAATCTGGGCAGTGCTGAGTGCTTAGTATTTGAAATAAAGCTTCAAGCACTTAAGATGCTCGATGCATAGGCATTACAAAGTGCTTAATAAGCATTCAACAAGCATTAGGAATGATCAATAAGCGTTTTAAATCTCTACTAATTAGTGATGTGCCGGATATCCGTATCCGCGGATATCCGAAGGAGATGAAAGATCCGTATCCGTTAGTTTTTTGGCGGATCTTTTACCTTATTAATTTTCAATTCATAGATGAAATTTTATATATATAGGTGATTAGGTAATAATGAAAAACTGTTATATTCCATTCAGATTATTTTTTATTTTTTAAAATCGTATTTGGCACCTTTATATTGCAAACATTTATCGTAGTGAGTACCATACCAATAGTACATAACTCAAAAGTACTAAAAAACTATCTTTATAATGAGATATTGTACATCGATCTTTGGAAAGAGACAATCTGTTATGATAGTTGAGTCTTAAAGAGGTCAATAACTTTTTCCCATAACAGATAGTCTCTTTCCAAAGGTCGATGTGCAATATTTACCGCCGCGTACTCTAAGAAAGTGAAGATCCGTATCCGCGGATCTTGAAACCAAATATCCGTATTCAGATCCGTATTCGCGGATATGCATTTTTAACGATCCGGCACATCACTAATACTAATATATAAAGCTGAAGAGTTTGTTTGGTTGAATGCGCTAATCTCAGGAACTACTGGTTTGAATTGAAAAAATTTTTTTTTGTTGAATAACCCATTTATCGAGGAGGGCTATAGGCTATATAATATCACGCTACAACCAATAGGAGCGGAGCATCAATAAAAAATGTTTCAAAATCTAACTCAAAATTTGTCTGTCCGACAAAAACTTTTGAACAGTAACTCCGATCATCGTGAAATTTGGACACAACATTCATCTCGGTAAACTAAGATGAACGTGCGTACTCATTCGTTCTTTTGCGGGACCGCTAGTGCTTAATAAGCACTTTCAATGCTTAATAGGCTCTTATAAAACAAAAACGTGATTTTTTTTCTGGCTGTGACGATTTAGTTGCTCGAATATCGCACCGAGGTTAAAACCGGATTAATTTTCTATTTCTCTTAATAGAAAGGCTCAGTCGTGTATGAAGACGCGAAGCGGTTGGAAGAGTTCTTGGATCAACAGCTAGAGAAATGGCTGCCCGCATACGCTTACGAAGATCCGCTACGGGAGCAGGACACCGAAGAACTGTTTCCTCCACTCAAACGATACCGTCGCATAATATCCGAATGACAGGAAAGCAGTCCGTCCGACGGTGAGACGCCTGCGCCTTCGTAACGCAGTGCGATCGTAAGTACTAAATGTGAACTCGGTACTACGGTACGATCGTAGCACTTTGGTGTGCGTCGACAGTACTTACTTCAAATGCGTTTGCTGTTGCATAATAGATTAGTGATCGATAACAATCTACCGTATTCATTAAAAAGTAGTTCCTACTGCATTGTCGGTGCAGAAATTATACTAATGTTTGATTTTTTTACATATACCTGAAATACGTTGATGATATACCAATCATATGCCTGGAAATGGCCGATCTGTTGTTAATGATAATGCTGCGATTTGGAACGAAATTTTAATAAATAGCTCCTGTTGAGACACCGATTCCGTTTACCTGTTTCTGTTATAGTACCGCGTACAGTAATTTTTATCGAATGCCAGAACAAAATACAATAGCTCTGTTCCAACCTCTCTACGAACGGTACCGGAACCGTTACGGTCATTCGCAGTAGCTAATTATGTGCATTGTAAAATTCGCTTGTTTCTCGATCGAATAAAACGCAAATAGTTCGAATGTGTTTGTATTCCAGAGACCAGAATTGCTTACTGCCAGTTTTCTTTTTTTTTTTTTATTTATTGCAGCGATTGAATTGAGAATTTTTTTTTGTTGTAAATCTAAATTTGTTTTGAGTTATCCTTTTTTTTTTACCTGTTCATGTTTTCAGTTAGTCAAGTAACGCCGCAGTATGAATAACAAAGTACAGTTAAATGTGACTCCGTTATCTGGTAATAGATTTTAAGGTTAGTCTTTAGTCGGACAAATTGTCGTTTCGGTCGGCAAGGCTAAAGGGGGCACTTCACATGGCTATTTGTGTTCGCTATTGGGTGTTTGTTGTATTTGGCAAAATATATGACGTTCAAGACAAACATGCACATAGAGGCAAATACGACCATCCACACATGGCAGTCAAATAGCAAACACACAAACATTTGGCAGCAGAACGCAAGGTTCAAAATTCCAGGAATTTTAGCACTGTTTCATTGTCCCAATTCATTTTCAATAGTAATTGTTCTAGTTCTCGCTCACAGCACAGACACAAAAATACTGCACGTCCGTACAGGTTCACGGCGCGTGCGCTTCTGAATATGGCCATTGTGTGGTCGGTTTATTTGCGTATTTGCCTATTTGACTCCTTTGATGTGCTTCGAAAAGCCGACAAGCGCACGGTAACGCGTATTTGGTATTGGCCTTATTTGTCAAATAGGCAAATAAGGCCAACACTTTGTCAAATAGACTGTCGACACTTGGTAATTGTTTGCCAAATACACAAATGCAAATAGCCATGTGAAGTGCCGGCATAAAATGACGGGCGTAATAAGCAATGTTATTGTGTAATTGTCTTATGAAACACACAAACCACATATATTTTTAATATAATCGATACTGGTTGTAAATATTTTTTATTCACGTAGTAATTTACATTTTATTTAGATATTTTTTTATTGTAATCTTACGACAGTTAATTGTTATATAAAAAATATTTATATACATATTATATATGCATTATATAAGTTGCCGTCTTTTTATTGTAAATTTTCGGTATAGTATTTTTTAAGCCGCTTAAGACGTGGCTTTAAAATTTATCGGTAGCGTCCGTTGTTTCGACAAACGATGCGATTTGTAAAGTGCGCTGCCCTTGCAATAATCAATTTATCGATACATTGCACTCGTAACGTTACGAAGAAAATAAAACAAATGAATACGGGACAGAATGACAAACGTCGTTTTTTTAACATCTTGAACACATTTGAATCACCTTTAAACATAAGAAGGTTACTAAAATAATGTTTTCATTCCCCGGTGAAGTAATCGTTTATCATTTGTGTTGAAGAAATATTTTGTATCTTAAAAATTTTCGATAATAATGACGCCCATAATTATTAATTTCATGTTTGATAAGTCGTAAAAATAAAGATCTGTTTAAAAAAAAGTCACTAGATTTTTTCACAAAATACCCAGAATAACTAGTATAGTTTTCCGTGCTAACATTTTGTTACAAATATGGCCTGTGCCAGTTTCATTTTCGAAGCCAGAATTTGTGCAGGCTATGTTGATTGTGGACTGGATGATCAAATGGTACAATGCTCATAAAAATATTCTCGTAGACTATATATTTTATTTTTTCTTTGTTCGTTATGCGATCCTAAAGAATTTAGACATGTTTGATATTGTTTAGGTTAAGTGTTCAATCTACACAATGTACATAATTATTATGTTATACCTATAAATTTTATTGGCGTTTTCATATTGTTTGAAGTATCGGAAATGCCGTCGGTGATGTTAGAATGTTATTTGAATGGATTGTTATTTGACGATTGCCGATAGAAAATTAAAACGTTGAGTAACATGTTGATTTTGTATATTTCATTTGTTATATGTTACGTATACATTGTTCGCTACATTTATATGAAAGCAGGAAGTGTGATGAATTATTTTTCAGAAAATTAGCCAAAAATAAAAATATAGAGAGAAAGGAGACTGAAGGCCGCTGCACACGATGCTGGCTTTGCCGCAAGAAACGCTGCAGAGACTTGGGCTGACTGCCGTGCGGGTTTCGAAGGTGGAATGACGTCACTGCGGGCTCGCCTTATTTAGAACCGCAGCTATTTTTGTTGCTGCTTGTTTTGAGCAAGAACCAATCAGGAAACAGTATCTTGTCACGTAGGTGACATAACAAATAAACACTGCGCTATAGTGTGTGTTCTGTTCAGAGGCAATAAACGCATAGATATATATATTAATAGATAGCGGAATGGTTCCAATTAGAAGCCATATGGAAGCCATTTTGTACGTGGAAAACGCCGTAAAAATCGCGCAGGATTCAAAAAGATTAAATATTCTATAATATGATGTTAATGGAAAAACAATAAAACTCGCAGTAAACAGTGATATTTTGCTCCAAAACCTATTTTTATATTGAAACGTTTCAAAAATTACGAAACTGAGCATAAATATAATATAAAAGCTTAGAACATTTTACATTGTCAGATTGGCATCAATTCTTGTCAACCTTGATGCCAAATGTTCTGAGCTTACATTATATTTATGCTCAATTTTGTAACTTTTGAAACGTTTCTGTATAAAAATAGGTTTTGGAGCGAAATATCACTGTTTACTGTGAGTTTTGTCGTTTTTCTCAATAAAATAATATAAAATAATTAATATTTTTGAATCTCGCGCGCTTTTAACGGCGTTTCCCACGTCCAAAATGGCTTCTAAAAGGTAAGGAGGCGCTAGTGTATCCGCAATCTATTAAATATATATATCTATGAATAAACGTCCACTTTTGTTAACGTTCTATCACTGCGCGCGCACCAAACCCATCTACAAAGCAACCTTCAATACATGCATTGTTTGAAGTGAACACATAAAAGCTAACACGAAAACTTGCAGTAAAATCTAGCAGTAAAACCGGCCTCGTGTGCAGAAGTGAAGAAAATAAGGAGTCCTATTTGGGTTGTAGAAACGTTGATGCTTTAATGTCCCAAGTAACCGGCGATTTGAATAGAAATAAACCGAATTGAAAAAATAATCGGACTAATTGTTGTGGATTCGTTCATAGAACTTTGGAGGTTGGCAACAATGCACGTGGCTTGGGACCTTATAGCTACAGCGCCGCGCGTACAGCTTTTACGAACCTTTACCGTCATTGATTTTCGGGACGCGCGCTTCGCATTGCGACCTACCAAGCCTTCTTTATCTCTATATTTCATGCAGAGAAGAGTGACTTTTTCAGTTAGGGTTAATGAGAGACTTTATTCAATCTAAACGAACGCTATTACAAAATAAAAGGAAGATTGCGTATATTTCCTTTGTATTATTTAAATTGTCATATTATATAAATATATTTTTAATTTAATATTTAAAGAGTTTTTAGTACAATTTGTATGTATAATCAATATGCGATATTATACTGCAGAAGAATTATCTTTATCTTCCATAAGTATAAAATTTATAAAAATAATTATCTACAATGGAAATACATATTGGAAAATTTTACAACAAATATGATATAAAAAAATTTGTATATAAGTAATAGTATGTACAATATGCTCCAAATTCAGATCTAAAATATTTTTTAAATCGCTTCGATTTCGCTCATTACGGAGGGAAATTCCAGACTACTTTCCAAGCTGGTTTGAATCGGGTCAATTATAATCGAAATTAAAATCCAGTACTGTTTCTGTTGAAGTTCGCAAAAATTAAACTTTTGAATTTGAAGTAACATATTGTGCAAGAAAGTAAGATAACGTAATAATTCGACCAATTGATATATCAAAATACATGTATAAACTATAAAAGAAATAAAGTAGCGCTAGAATAAATAATTAAATTATGAGAATACATTTTCAAAGCAAAAAACCCTTAATAAAATATCCATGATTTTTTTTTTTCATTTGTAAACATTTTTGATGTATTTTTTGGGAAATTACTAATGTTTTAAAAAATGTCTTTATAGTAATGGTAAGTTTTATGACGATTGGCACGTCGAATAAACAACATCGGTGGCGCCTACTTCTAGCGAACCTCCTGGGTGCTCATTTGATACGTTTACAAAAACTAGTGGAGTGCGTGAGTTCTGTGTGTACTTGCACATCGATGACGACACTTCAAAGTTCAACTCATAAATAACAAGCCTCCGGAGTCCATAATAATTGAGGCATGTCTGTGTTTTAATTTTTTGTCGGCGCTCCTGAACAATGCTATCAAAATAAGTTATTAAAGTTTGCCAGTCAAAGTTGAGAAAATTCAGGGCTGCTTGCAATTTCAAATGGTTATAATGGAAAGCTTTTTAAAATTTGAAAGGGTTTGTCGTATTTGCTTAAATGAAAACAATACATTCGTGTCTGTTTTTAACAAAACAAATGTTCATTCAAAATTGTTATCTTTGTCAGAAATGTTATTGGAGTGTGCCACCGTACTAGTAAGTAAATATTAAGATACACAACGACTTATTTTGTCTTATATTCCTGTAATGCCTTTTTATTTTAGGTGAAACAAGATGATAGACTGCCGAAAATAATATGTCAAGAGTGTGCGGGCCAGTTAAAAAAATATTATATTTTTAAAAAACAAATTCGCGAATCCGAACAAATGTTATTGTTGTATTATGAGAAACTGGAAAGTGAAATTAAGGTCGATTCAACGAACCATTATATAAAAAATGAATTAAAAGAAGACGTGGCCGAATTGGAAAATAGTGATTTCATCGATATTAAGTATACGAATTACTGTGATATTGAATTAAAATCCGATTGTAATAATTACAGTTGTTCGAATGACGAAAGTTCGAATTGTGAACTGACGCAGAGGGATGACGATGCAACAGAAAGAGACTCACCGGATCGCGACACCCGGATCGAAATCAAGAATGGAACGTGGGACTGTACGATGTGTGAAAAAACGTTCAAGAAGAAGTCCGAGTTGGCCGTGCATATGAGTCTTCATGTAGGAAATAAATTACAGTGTCAAGTTTGTGATAAGTTTTATATTGCCGAATGGGCGTTGAAAAACCACGTCAGGACACACAGTTATTCGTGTAACGTTTGTTTTAAATCGTTTGGTAAAAAAAGCGAACTGGAAGCTCATAAGTCGGAACATAAGGATCATTTGCCTTTCGTCTGCAGGGAATGTGGAAAACAGTTTGAGAAGAAAAGAAGACTTGTCTTGCATTTGAAAGTAAGTAAATTCTTTATGAAAACAAGCGAGCCCCAATTTATGATTGATAGTTGATTTTTTTAAGTGAAACATCTTTAGGCGCGGTATGGCAAATTGAAAAAAATGAAACGCTTCTCTTCTCCCATTTCAAGTGGCAGTTGAGAGGAAAGAGTGGGAGAATCGTTTCTACTCTCTCTGTCAAAGCGTCATATGCACCCTGCACGCATGCGCAGTGCGCATAAGTAGCATTTTCTCTAGCCATGGTGCCTAACAAATTTCTAAAATAATAAAATCGTCAATAAACGCTAAAACCTATAGTAGGGGAGCCCAAGCGGGGATTTTTGAACTGACTCTAGCGTGTCAGAAAATTATATAGGGAAAATCCTTGCACCCTTTAATGTACCTCTACCAAGTATGAACCCTCCATATGGTGGGGTGTGTTGAGGGGAACCCGTCTGATTGGTAAAAAAAAATCGATCCTTAGAAAAACTCGAGCGCGTCAGTCATTTACAGTATTTACGCGCATTATATTTCTGGTAACTATTAGATATTAATCTGACGATTAATTCAAGGGGGCTGGCCGTAACGAGCGGTTGAAAAAAAAAAAAAAAGTTATTCGAGCGTGTCAGACATTCAAAGTGTATGTCAACTAAAGCTTAAAAAGTGTCCTATTAAAATATCTGACGATTTGGACATGACACAAACTCATAATATATTTTTGTATTTCAAGGTGACGTTTTTTTTTACAACTTCGAGACTCGCTTGTTTCTTAATGTCACGCTCAAATTGTCAGATTATTGAGATATACAATCTTCTCAATGTAATTAATCAACTTTCTCTTAATCTGACGCGCTCGAGTTTTTCTAAGCATCGACTTTTTGACGTGATAACGTCTTATAAATTGATGAATCACCAATCTTATAAATTGATAAAACACCGGCTGCATGCACGAAAAAGTGTAACGGTCGTAACGTTCGTAACGCGTAACGTTCCGCCTGACCCTGTGCGTGCTTTTTGCTAATTTCTCGCTCAATTTAAATCAGATCGATTTGAAACCAGTCTTAAACGAAAGAGGAGAACATTTTACATAGATTTCGTATAACAGAATTTGCCTAAACAGTTTTTTTATACAAATTTATATAGAAAAATAGCTGTATAAATGCAATGTTGTTTAATGCATGGCGCGACGCGGTCGGTCGTCTTTGTTTGCCGTACATGGAAATTAGAAGATAACGTATGTCTTGTCTTAACATGAAAACGGCTGCATTTCTAATGTTTAATTCAATTTTTTGACATTAGTATTTTGTGAAATGCAACGCCTTCTAAGTTAAGTATTGGAATAACTAATTATTATTAGAACATAATACTTTGACAGTTGCAAACGTCACTTTTGACATTTCTTATCATTCTGACACCAAGGATAAGCGGATTGAAACCAAATTTTGGGAGGTTTAGGTTATGTATTACGGAATACGTTATCACGTAAAACTATCGTCCGTAAACCGACTTTACAGACAACCAATTTTTTACCAATCAGACGGGTTCCCCTCAACACACCTCACCATATGGAGGGTTCATACTTGGTAGAGGTACATTAAAGGGTGCAAGGATTCTCCCTATATAATTTTCTGACACGCTAGAGTCACTTCAAAAATCCCCGCTTGGGCTCCCCTACTACTAAGAGTTTCACTTCGGAGTTCTGTGCTTTTTTGAAGCGTTTTGTTATCGATTGTTGTAGATACACACGGGTGAAAAAAACCATTTGTGTTCGGTTTGCGGCAAGTCGTTCACTTTGGCCGGAAACCTGGCAACTCATTCCAGAATACATTCGGGTGTAAAACCTTATACGTGCAAAATATGCAATAAATCATTCGGTCAATGGAATTCTTTGAACAGCCACATGGTCAATCATAACGGGGAGAGATCTTTCATCTGTCAAACTTGTGGAAATTCGTTCACAAGACAAGGAACTCTTTCGAGACATATGAAGACTCACACGGGAGAACGGAACTATCCGTGCACGTTTTGCGATAAGAGATTTGCCGATTCGGGTCAACGAAACAATCATTTGTTGACGCATACGGGAGAAAAGAATCATAAGTGCGAGATTTGTGGCAAGGCGTTCAATCGCAAAAGCAATTTGAGTGTACATAAAAAGATTCATACTGGTGAGAAACCGCATATTTGTTCTGTTTGCGGTCGAGGATTCATTCAACTGCATGTACTTACCAGTCACATGAGTACGCATACATGTGTAAAAAATACTTTCAGGAAAACTATTCAGGATATTCAGGAGACAACGTTATCGAAATAACGAGTTTGTAATCTGTGCCACTTCGGTATAAAAAAATGTACTGTAAATGCATAAAATTTTTTAATAAAAGCATTGACCAAGGTATTATTAAATGTACTAATATTTTAGTCAATGATAAAAGTTTTCGAATTATTTATTTATGATAGACTTTTATTAACGTCTGGCTTTTCTACAGTGTGAATAAAGCTTTGTAAGATGGTGTATCGTGTAAGTTTTACTTCAAATCCACTGTCAAGGCTCGATGCTATCTTCATTTTACTTAATAGACCGCAAGAAATAGGTTATCTGGCGTCTGCTTGTTTTTATGGTATTCTGGTAAAAGTAAGTGATTGTTTAAGTTACAATGGTGAAAGATAATTTAGAAAATGAGTCGAGTGTGAGAAAACGAAGGAAAACAACGCCTGAAACTGCAAAGAATGAGGAGGACGTATATAAGGTATGTATCGATTGAGGTTAGTTAACATCGAAGTTTGTTTAATTACAAAATATATTTCATGTAGAAAGTGGTGGCTTTCGAGGGAACTGAGGCAACGCTGCGATCTTTGGACAAAGACGCTGAATTGTACTGCAGTACGTGTGAAAATATTCGAAAAATATTAGCTGAAATAGCTCAGTTAAAAAAAGTAAATAGCGATGATGCACGTCAGGAAATTATGGAGAAGCGGGTCCAAGTCAATTTGCACTTCGTTCTATTAAAGAAACTAAACCGGCTAGAAAAGATACGTACCAAAGTTAGTCGCGATGCTTTACATAAAGAAAAACAAAGGGTAGATAGCACTCAATTACAGCTACATAACTTATTATACGAGTTGGAACATTTGAAGAAGGAAATCACTAAATGTTTGCAGTTTAAGTAAGTATTGAAGTCCGTTTGTTGTTATTTGTGTAATATTGTGTTAGATTCAAGCGTAATTAATTGTTGACAGATCAAAAGATGAAGAAATTGATCTCGTGCCAGTCGATAAATTTTACAGTGACGCTCCAGTTTCGATATCGCGACCGGTAAGTAACATACGTACTATAAAATTGCAACTGTACTGTTTTATTGAAAGAAATTTTGTTATTAGGATGTAACGAAAAATGACGAACACCTGTTAAAATTGGCTCGATTAGAATGGGAGTTAAAACAACGTAAACAATTATCGGAGCTTTGCCAGAAGCTGCAGTCTGACAAAACAAAAGCGGCTACGCAAATAATTACGAAACAAGAAAGGCTTGACGGATTAGCGCCCCATTTGAATCATATTTTAGAGGTAAACATGAACTAAAGAAGATTTGTGGCTATATTTTTGACCTGAAAATTTAAGAATTACAATATTGTAGGTTACGAGACCAGTCCAAGATCTGCTCGGCTTACCTCAAGACAAAGTACGACAACAACACGCCCTGGCCTTGTTGTTGCCAGATCCTTTGTTTCTACTGTATTCGAATGCAAATGGTTATTTTCAAGTTAACGGTAAGAAACAAATCGGTATTTTAATGCTTCGTTCTGTTCGATACTTTGACCGAAGACATTTTGCCTCTCCAATAAATAAAATTATCGACCAATTTTTCAGACAATATATTAACAAAATATAATTATTACATTAACGTTTCGATCCCGATTTGGATCTTCTTCAGAATGGATCTAAAAATATAAAAAATAATTAATACTTATTTAGTTTCTATTTATTTTTAACGAAATTCGTGAAAGATTTTTTTTAATATTGAAAAAATAATAAACAATTTTTTATTTTAAAATAATATTATATACAGTAGAATCCGAATAGTACGACTCCGTTTATAACGGCCAACCGCTTTTAACGACGTAAATGCAACCTCAAGTTTGATTTTCATAAAACATACTGCGAAAGTATATCCGTTTAGTACGACTCCGGTTAAAGCGATCAACCGCTTTCAGCGACTTAATTTATTAAAAGTTGTTCGGTTAGAACGACGCACATCTCAAAATGATTCATAATTTCAAGGGCAAATACTTGCATTATCTCGATGCACCCACTCCCTTCCTTCCCAGATGCACACTGTTTTATTCCCGAGTAAATTCCATAGTATTTTTTCCCCTTTTGATGAATCACTGCGTTAACTTCGTGTCAACGCACGTCAAAATGAGATATTATTATATAAAATTTCATGCCGTTTTGTGCGTCGTCCGGTTAGTACGGCGTATTATAGCCGGTCCCTTAACAGTCGCTTTATCCGGATTCTACTGTATATTACTTAAATTTTCTGTGTCTAATTGAGCATTGAGAGAATTTTTATTTGATTTTATATGTAACATTTCCGAAATATTTCTTTTAAAAAAATTAGTTTCATTATCTAAGATTTTAATATTATCCCAATTAATTTTGTGGTCAAGTTCTAATTTGTGTTTAGTTATTACATTATGTTTGTCAGGGATTAATTTGTGATTATTTTGATGTTCTTTTATTCTTGTTTTAAGAGCTCTTTTTGTTTGACCAATATAATTCTTAGCACAATTTTCACAATTAATTTTATATACAACATTATGCTTTTTTAATTTATTAATTTTATCTTTTTGAACATTTTGCCTCTCCTTACAGATAAAAACACAACTATTTCTATAATCGGAGACGAGGAGGAAGCACGCCATTTAAAAACTGTTATGTCCGACGTATCGAGCGATTCCGAGTCGGATCAAGAACTGGACAACGCCGAAGAGAACAACGAACACGAAAATAAGCGGCATCACAGGAAGAGTGATCGTTCGAGCAGGCAGACAGAGAAACGCAACAGATTGTTGGCAGTGCACCCGCTCAGTTTAAAGATATCAATACGCGTCGCCAAACGCCGAAGCGACTCCGGAACTTCGCACGGCGACGGATCCGTTTTGAACGTGACGTTTTTCTGTTTGCCCCAACTGAACATTGTGACCGTAAAATGTGAAGCTGACATGAATGCGCCGATCGGTGGCGTTTGCGCTGGGTAAATATCAATAATTGTGGCTACGTCAAAGCGCCGACGTTTGTTAACGATTGTTGTTTTTGTAGAGATGTGGTTTCGAACGATAATATTTTATCGGAGCTGTTCCCGTCCGATAGCGGCGAAGACAGTCCGAACATGGCTAACCACTATCAGTTGCATCAAATCGATCTCGGCCCGTTTTCGTCTTTAGTGGGCCGACTCGGGCGTCCGTATAACTGGGCTCAGCGTGTTTGCGGCTACGACTTTTTGCTGTCGGAAAATAAGGGCAGTGAGAAACTCACACCGCGAATAGAAGTGTGCCGCTCCAATATAGATGCAATCATGAAAGCGGTCAAGAAGCGATTCACAGCGAGAATTTCTCTCTGCCAACAAATCCAGACCTTGGGTATGTAACAATATTTCTAATATAACATGCTAGCGGTCCCGTCCGGTTTCACCCGGGTGTAAAAGAACGAATGGGGAAGGGAGGAACATGAGTACACACATTCATCTTAGTTTACCGAGATGAATGTTGTGTCCAAATTTCATGATGATCGGAGTTACCGTTCAAAAGTTTTTGTCGATAAAAAGCAGTATTTATACTTTTTTAATTAAACTAATAATTTTTTTCAATAAATTAAATAAAATTAAAATAAATTTAAATGTAAGCCTTAGAAGAAAGCAATGTAGAAAATGAAATAAAAAATAAAAATATTTTCGCGCAACATGAGGCTCGAACCCACGACCCTGATATTGACAGTCGCATGCTCTACCGATTGAGCCATACGACGTTGTGTACTCACAACGCTAATATGAGTATATTTAGTTAGTGCATTTCACCTGAATAGAAGCTTATTTTTGAGATACATTTTGCAACATTTTTCATTAATGCTCCGCTCCTAATGGTCGTAGCCTGATTTTATATAGCCTATAGCCTTCCTCGATAAATAGGCTATCCAACAAAATTTTTTTTTTTCAATTTGAACTAGTAGGTCCTGAGATTAGCGCGTTCAAACAAACAAACAAACTCTTCAGCTTTATATATTAGGATAGATGCAATCGATGCTGTGAGAATACACGCCAAATTTATTATTTATTTAGTTTAAATCAATTTTCATATAATGGTAAATGATAAGGGTAAATTATCTTGAGGTTGAGGATCCAGACACCTGAGGCCTTTTGTTTCTGATAAGCTCATTGATGTCAGGCAAAATCCTCACTGGATAGATTCTGGTCGCGGGCCATATTGAGATGGCTTGAGGGCCGGAGCTTTGACATTACTGATTTAAAACGATACATGTGTACACATGCATTCTGACAATGTGTAATCTTACAGCTTGAAAGTGCTGTATTAATTTTGATGAAAATATTCTTTCATGTGAAGAATCGGGTTTGTTCCCTGTAATTCCGCCATCAATAAAAATACCGGCCATAATTCCGAGCGATGTCAAAGGATCCATTCAGCATTGGAAATCGATCACGTGGCCGGAATTCAAACTTAATCCGGGCGCACAAGAAATAATCGAATCGGAATATGTTACGTCCAACGATCTTCTGTACAATTGCACGGTTACGAGAGCTCAAGGTTTGTCAACTGTTTTTTTGCATTTTGGGGATTGAAAATTTTTCAAACTTGTCTGTATCTTCTTTCAGCGAAATTAGTAGCTTTTGTCGCTATCAAAAACGATTTTCCAAATCAGCTGCCGATTTTTTCTGTGAACATTCAGTGGAACGGAGAATATCACGCTAGAAATTCCGATGCCATCAGAGTAAGTATTTGAAATTAATTGAATTTGCATGTCTTAACGAGATTATGTAAACAGATGTGTTTGAAAAGTGATACCTGTGTGTAAAACGGACTTTATGAAACCGCAATGTTGTAAAAGTGATCTTTTTACACGAGGCTCAAAATCGTGTAATATATGTGGCGGATATCTGAATCCGTATCCGTATCCGCGGATATCCGAGGGAGAAGAAAGATCCGTATCCGTTAGTTTTATGGCGGATCTTTTACTTTATTAATTTTCAATTCATAGATGAAATTTTATATATATAGGTGATTAGGTAATAATGAAAAACTGTTAAATTCCATTCAGATTATTTTTTATTTTTTATAATCGTATTTGGCACCTTTATATTGCAAACATTTATCGTAGTGAGTACCATACCAATAGTACATAACTCAAAGGTACTAATAAAAAACTATCTTTATTATGAGATATTGCACATCGATCTTTGGAAAGAGACAATCTGTTATGAGAGTTAACTCTTAAAGAAGTCAATAACTTTTTCCCATAACAGATAGTCTCTTTCCAAAAGTCGATGTGCAATATTTACCGCCACGTACTCTAAGAAAGTTAAGATCCGTATCCGCGGATCTTGAAATTAAATATCCGTATTCAGATCCGTATCCGCGGATATACATTTTTTACGATCCGGCACATCACTAGTAAATAGTTAAATACACAATTTTACACGATCGTGTTTTAAAGAAACGTTTGTCTAGGATATGGAGCGTATCGTCAACACCGATTGGGGAAATTCTCCGAGCGGATCGTGGACATATTGGATCTTATCGGCCCAAGTGCGTCGGCTTGTTGCGTGTTTCGATATATTTCTTGAAACGACCGGACCAAAGGAATTTCAGCAAGAAAAAATCTTCTTTAAACCCGTTCGGTAAGTAGTACTTGAAATATTTAGCGTAAATAAGATAATATAGGCGGTACCTATGTTGTGTTTGTATTTTCAGAGGGAGAAACAGAAGCAGGCCGTACAGGTATCTTCCAGTTGGTGGAGGCGTTTTTACTCAATATTGAATTGGAATTGAATTTTTATTGTTAATTACTGATGAAAAAGTACAATAATTGCTTCTTATAGATTAAGACTGTTGCACACGAGACTAGAAATGCTGCTAGGGCATGCTAGCTCACAAGATAGGTTTTAAAATCAGAACAAGGGCTATTTTCCCTGCGAGATTTGCTGCTAGGTATGAGCAATAACCAATCAGGAAGCAGTATCTTGTCACGTGGGCACTTGAACAAACACCCACAAACCAACACGGTGTCGCATTATTTTTAGAGTCAGACAACAGACACGTTTTGCTCTGTGTTTATCTTCGAACTGTCACTGCGCGCGCACCAGACCTATCCACAAATCAAGCTTGAAAAATAGTCTCGTGTGAAGCGAGCACTTAACAGCAATCAAGAAAACCAGCGCTAGAAAACTGGTAGGCAAATCTAGCAAAGAATCTAGCAGCGTTTCTAGCCTCGTGTGCAGTGGCCTTTATAGTAAAGAGCTAAATCTCCTCTGTAGACTTATAAAAAAGAAACTCCTGTACTTTTCCTAGGTATTTATTTACTACTTACGATAGTATTATAGAATTGTTTATAATAGACTCAGCTTTATTACTTTTTTATGTTTTGTGTACATATTTCTGAAATAAAATAAACTGCGAAAATTTAAAACAGGAAACTGCATGATCTATCTTTATAAGCTTGCATAAGATTTACCCGATGCCTCCTCCTATTGCATTATGGTATTAGTCTATCTATAATTTTTAAACCAAACTGTTAGTTGAGTTAAATTTACAGAATACGTTGAAAATTTTGAGATAGAAATGATAAAGCCTGATATCACGCTACTATGTTCTCTGTTAGAGGAGTTTCCTATCTTTCGCAAATATGCTCTTTGGCATGTCCCTCCGATATCATGCGATCAGTCGTCAAAATGGTCGGTGTGCATTCCCTCCTGAGTTAAGTTTGTTGGAAACGTCAAATTTGAAAGAGAAACCGCATCAACTGAGAGCTGTCACTTTTCAATTTAATAATTTGATATCAACATTTACACTTGATCTACTCACAATTAGGTACTGTACGGCACATATGCTTATTCTTTGATTTTTTAATGACTTCCATAATAGTTATAAACAATAAATATTTGCAAAAATAAGCAGCGCGCAATGCTTTACTACTACTAAAGCGCTCCGCATAGGATAATTCACTCAATGCTGAGTAGATGGTACTTGGTCAAAGCAGAGATAACCGTCAAAGTAAAATCCTATTCCGTCTTTTAATTGCCACATTTTACACCGATGGAAACTAGACTTTATAAATATTACTTTTTTTTAATGTTGGTCAACGTGAGCATCAAGCAGCGACCACAGTTAAACACGAAGTATCGCGCACAGGAGTTCGAAATTAAATAAACAAAGTAATGTTTATAACTGTGTTTAATTAATTGATAAAGATACAGATCATATAAAAAAGTGTTGATAAAAAATATAATTTCACGTTGTCCGTTCCTGTGCAATATTAAAGTTGTTTCGTTACAAAATATACCTATAGACACATTACGCAATGACTAATATTTCGTTAGGTACAGCATTCAGATGTTGTGTAATGTATAAAAGAGATTAACACAGTTGCTCAAAATTAGTTTACTCTTCCTTAAACTACAGACAATGTTGGATCTCGGGAGTTTCAGTGTTTTGGGAACTGTTCGCGTTTTTTGTGCGATTTTAAATAAACTGAAATGGCTTTGAAATAGAGTTGTGAATATGTTTAAAGTGTGGTGCGCGGTATTGAAATCTATTCGACAGCCTAGCAGCAGAAACAGTGATGGAAAGTCGAGAAGAACTTTGAATGTGAGTACCTATATTAATTATTACGTCTGTTTATGTATTTTTCTGATACTAATCACAACAAAAATGAGATCTATCGTTTCTCTTCTGCCTTTATTTACAATTCAAAGACCGCGTTTGGCATTAAAATACTTTTAAAAGAGATGCATCATTATTTCTCTTGCTATTTAAAAATTTTGAGTTGTCCAAAAATAAATTTATTTAAAAAAAACGTGATAGGATTCTATCCCTATTTTGTCCAGATTCTTTAACTCGATGTATATATCAAGATTAGTTTAAGTTTTTGAATATTTTTTTATTATTTTTGAATTTCACAACAAATTGTTACGGTTTTCATTCTAATGCCTGGTTTTTGATAGATTAAATTAACTTTGAAAGAAACTTTAGCACGTAGAATCATACCAGAAACTGAGGAATATTATTAGAACAATTAATTTTATTAATACATATTTTTCAAAATTTTAATTAAATCATATTCTACACTTTTTTAAGATAGGTACTTATAAATAGCGTATTTTTCGGTAATTATACACTTTCGCGGTCACCTGGTTTTTTGGCTCTAGAAAATCGAAAAATCATCCGATTTCGATGAATTTTTTTTTAAAATCTTCGTTTTTATGGCGGATTTATGGAAAAAAATACGAAAATTGAAAAAATCAATATTTCTCACAGTTTCATGACTTTAAATGCAAAAAAAAATTGACTTTCTAGTTTCTACACATAATCCTTTATAACTGTTTCTGACGTCGTGGAATCAAGTTCGTATATTTTTTTTCGCAATCTACATAAAAAAATGAATAATTTGAAAAAAAAATTTTCAAAAAAGTTAATTTTTCGGGGTGAACGATAAACGGGTATGCGAATTGTAATTCCGGGGTCAACGATAAAGGGGTATGCGAATTGTCTCGCAGTGAAACGGGAAGGGGCAAATGTGGAGTTTTTAAAAAAACAATTCCGGGGTGAACGATAAACGGGTATGCGAATTGTAATTCCGGGGTGAACGATAAAGGGGTATGCGAATTGTAATTCCGGGGTGAACGATAAAGGGGTATGCGAATTGTCTCGCAGTGAAACGGGAAGGGGCAAATGTGGAGTTTTTAAAAAAAACAATTCCGGGGTGAACGATAAACGGGTATGCGAATTGTAATTCCGGGGTGAACTAATTTTTTTCATAAATCCGCCGTAAAATGGAACTTTTTGAGACCGAGATCATTGAAATCCATCTATTTTTCGATTTTCTAGAGCCAAAAAACCAGGTGATCGTGAAAGTGTATAATTACCTATTTTTCTAATAATAAATTATTGTTTGAGTTAATTTCCTGATTCTATGTTTAGTTTTTTTCGGGACTACATAATTACAGTAAGTTATAGTTTCCTCAAACGCTGTGGAACTTCCCCCTCCGGGAGGGCACTAAACTATAATTATGAACGGTTTAATTACGCAATTTAAAATTGTATATTATTTATCATTTCTTTACTGTTTACGAAGAAAATTATATCAATATAAGAATTGATAATTTCATGGGATCATATCGAATTAAATACATTTTATCTTCGACCTTTCCCTTTGCCCTTCTTGTACGCCCATTTTTTGCCGCCATCATGACCTTCCTTTTTGCCGTATTTTTCATCGTGTTTGTGATGTTTTTCAGACCCTGCTGCTTTCTTGTGCCCCTTATCTTCGTCGTAATGTTTACCTTTTTCGCTATGGCCTTTTTTGCCGTGATGATGTTCGTCGTACGCGGATTTGTGGTGGCCGCCTTTTTCAGAGCCTCCCTAAAGATGAAAAATTTTTAATTTTATCGTCGCTTAAATTTTATTTTTATTTCAAACAAACGTATTTACCTTATGGCCGCTGTGTTCGCTGTGATGTCCACCTTGTTTTTCGTGTTCTCCACCTTCGTGATATTCATCATAGAACTCGTGTTTCTTTTCGAACTCATCGTTTTTATGAATGTTGTGCTCCCCCTTGGTACTGTGCCCTTTTTCATGTTTGCCCGACTCGCCGTACTACACAATTTATAATTTTAGTGAATTTTATTTGTAATTTTAACACTGTTTTCTTGTGCATTTTAATTATAAATATAATAAAAAAATACATATCCATATACAGATGAGTTTTAAGTTGATGCTTTTTTTTATAGCGTGTAAAAATCAAATAGACGAGCAAATATTTCAAATAGTTTTTTTATCAAAACTCAAAAATAAGAGAGAAACAGCCTTTCGAAGTTTAAATAAATTTTATTAAATTTTCTTTAATTTTGAGGTCGGTCCTGGGGTTATATTATGTCACTATGGAAATAAGTTGTTATTATCAAGCATGTACAGAAGCATGGCTACGGCGCACGCATCTTTGTGTCCAACAAAACGGGGACAACTTCGAACAATTTATGGGAATACGTGATAATAATAACATATTTCCATAGTGACATAATATAACCCCAGGACCGACCTCAAAATTAAAGAAAATTTAATAAAATTTATTTAAACTTCGAAAGGCTGTTTCTCTCTTATTTTTGAGTTTTGATAAAAAACTATTTGAAATATTTGCTCGTCTATTTGATTTTTACACGTTGTAAAAAAAAGCATCAACTTAAAACTCACCTGTATAATATAATTAGTAGAGTTCGAGCTGTACTTATTAATTTTCGTAACTATGAGTAATGACTTTAGTTGTTTAGCTTCTATAATAATCTACATTCCACAATCCTTCGATAATATAGGTATACAAAACTATAAAATTATAGGTCGTCAGTTAATTTCGATTCGTATATTTGTGTTTGAGAGTCTTTGAAATAAACGTGTGGAACGCATGGAAAATATAGTGACAAGGTTGCAGTCGAACAGTAATTAAATTTTTCAATTTCATTGGTTAGTTGTTAAAGGTAAGCGGTAGTTAATTTAAATAAAATCTATATATACAATAAACTTTTATTCTATACTGTCCATAGGAATAAAATCGCAATCGAACCTTTAGGGTGCAAACATATAACTTCTGTCTTTTTTTACGCCGTAAGCACTGGTGTATCCAGGAGGGCAAAACAAGCACGGGGGACCCGGCTTAAGAAATTTCTAATTTGCTCCCTCCTGGGCTAAAAGCTGGGTACGCCCATGTTAACGTCATAGAAAAAGACAAAGTTTTTGAAACAGAGATACTTTATTCAGATTGAATGCAAGTACATCAACCAATCCTATCATCGGAGAAATCAGGGAATTACATCGAAGAAACGACGCAGATATATTTTCGATACGCTTTGTTGTGTTCACTCACTGCACATTGAGTATAGATAGGAAATGATTCATATAGATAATTAATAGATATATGGTCGGTCCAGTCCGGTCCGGATTTTTTCTTCTTAGTTACACGGTCTCGTAGAGGCGTTTAACAATTTTCCCGGTAATTTTTTAGGTTCCAGACCGACCCTGGCGTCGAACAGTAATTACATTTTTCAATGTCATTGGTTAGTTGCTAAAAGTAAGCGGTAGTTAGTTTAAATAAAATCTATATATATGTTACCGGATAAGTCCGTTATGAAGTCATACCTAGGTTTGCCTAGGCAAAGTCCGCATTGTCGGGCTACTTTAGGCAAAGTCCGAAATTATTCGATATTTCGGACATTGCCTACACTGTGGTACGACAATCTTAGGTTTGCTAGATGTGTAGCAGGCAAACTACGAAATAAGTTGATATTCCGATTCCAGGCGACGTCACTGAATTCTCATTCTGCATTGACTTTTGTGTTTAGTTGGGTTAAGCGGCCGTTGTGTTCAGTTGGGTTTAATCTTTATTGGATTTGTGACCAACAAGACATATGCAAGTAAATATGAGTGGCGTGGGTGAAATGAAGGCGAGATTTTTGGAGAAATTAGAGAGTATGCTGAAACCAATAAATTCTTTTTACATTCCATCGATAGACACTAGTACGAGGCATTAATTAAAGAAGTTGAAGAAGCCAAGCAGGTTGCCAAAAAAACAACTCTTCAATACCGGCGTCTCAAACGTTACGATGTGTTACTTGTTGGGGGCATTAAAAAGTTAATTTTGCCATTGTCTGCGCAAGTCACTGAAGTGAAATACTTTGTCCCCAATGAAGAATTGTTTGAGGTGCTAGATAATGCTCACAAGGAATGTGGTCATGCTGGAAGAGATATTATGATTAAAGCACTAAGCAACAAATTATTAATACAAATTAGTGTTTTTTTTTCTATCGCAAACTGTGCTAATAACATTGACAGTAGGTAGGATAGTAATGCGGTAGGTTATTTCGGAGTTTGCCTGCTACATATTTGGTAAACCTAAGATTGTCTTACAACAGTGCAGGCAATGTCGGAAATATCAACTAATTTCCGACTTAGCCTAAAGTGGCCCGGCAATGCGAACTTTGCCTAGACAAACCTAGGTATGACTGCGTAACGGGCTTTGCCGGTAACATATACATACTTTGGCGCCTTTTTCGCCCTTCTCCTGTTTGTGATGTTCTCCAAAATGTCCCTCGTCCGCGTGATGTTTCTTTTCGTGTCCGCCATGATCACTGTACTTCCCCTTGTGCGCTTCCTTGTCATGTTCCCCCTTTTCGCCTTTTTCGTGTTCATGATAGCCCTTATATCCTTTATCTCCTTTTTCGCCGTGAGTTTCCTTATAGTCCGAATCGTGTTTTTTGCCGACTCCTTTTTCATACTTACCATTACCTCCTCCTCCACCGCCGCCGCCGCCTCCTTTACCTTTCTTGTGCTTCTGTTCGCTGTGCGTGCTTTCACTCTGTAATTTTTCTGATCGAGCGTCTTCGGTCTGTGCTGCCGATTCGGAACCTTGGTCACATAAATAAAAAAAAACAAAGATAATACGAGATCACGTTTGAACGTGCTGCGGTACTACCACGAAGTCTGTAACCAGGAGATCTAGCTTCCTATGCTTCTGGCGCACGCAAGATGGCGCTGTTATCACTACCTGTGAAAACTTCGGTTCTTTCCGCCTGTTTTCGCCATAGCTACCAAAGTTTAACTTCACAGACATTATACACACATGTAAGCCATGAAACGTGTGTGAGTACCCAGTATAATACGCGCCACGAATCTAAAAGGCTCGGAAGTTAGATGCGAATGCGGGCTTGCGCTTGTACAGTCTGTTGAAAAACTACAAACTCGCAACTCAACAAAACTAAAATAACAATAACAACTTGACAATAGCGTACTCGATTGTACTTTAAAGCAGGAAAGTGACAAAGACAACGAGCGATCATGGCGACGAGCGCACGTTCCGTGCAGGTATCTGGGAGGTGATGGGAGCCTCAACGGCTCTAAAACGTGACATTGCGACGCTGTTTGTGACTAACTTCCGGCCCTTTTAGATCCGTGGCGCGTATTATAGCTGACGCCATATTGAAGAGTTCTATAATCAGACGTTAATCAAAGATTTGACGCCATATTGGTTCACGCGACAGATATCGGTCCACCGCTACGCTCGAGCTGAATCTCCTGGGTACAACATTAAGTACCTGCCGGTCCGGCTTGCTCGGCGTCACCTTCGGCGTGAAGGGCCGCTAGGGCGTGGGCTTTAGTGCCCCAATACTGCAGGGTGGCGGCAGGCCGTTGGTCCTCCTGGTCGACTGCCGTGTATGAAAAAGCTGCCGGCGTTCGCAGCCTTTTCTGAGGCCGCGGAGCTGCCACAAGACTCTCAGCAACGTGACTTGCCGACACTACGGGAGCGAGCAATGTGTCGTCGCTCCACGCTCGATGATAGCGGTATTCCGGTACCTGTGGCACATATTATTTGATTGAAACATCCTTCTTTTAAAGTGAAACTTTTATTCTATCGCCCCGAATTTTTCTGGCCGTCTGTTGCATGTCGCATTACAGGCGGCCGCGGAGTAGGGGTAAAGTGAAAGGCGTTCGGAGTAGGCGCTCGGTAGAGCAGCCAAGGCCAATATGGCGGCGCCCATGGTTAGCATCAGCTGACCGTGTAGTATGTATAACACATAGTCAGTCTGTCATGCGGGCAAGTGCTGTACAGTGTTTACATGCTTTTATTCGTGTATTCATGTGAATATTGTTGTTTATAATTAATCGTGATGGATAAGTGTCTACAATCCAACGCCTACTATCCAATAAAAGTTTCACTTGCGTCGTGGTTTCTTAAAACTATACAACTGTTTTTTTTATCCCTACACTTATTTCAAAACTATCTAGACATTGATATCACGGCTTGAGTAAAACGTTTTTCTAAAAAGCTATTTGCTTATATAAAGCAAATCGACAAAATGTTACGTGTATAAAAAAAAATAGGTGAGTCCACCCACATGAGCTCTAGAAGGAAATGAAACTTCTTTATAGAGATATGAACTCACTTCATTGATGTGTTCTAATCATAGATATAAGTATGTATATATGTCACCGGGATATTGTCAAACCCGTGATATTATAATTTCACTTAGTGAAATTACAATATCACGACTCTTTTTCAATCGTAATATTGTAATTTCACTAGTGAAATTACAATATCACGGATTTGACAATATCCCGGTGACATATATATTTAATAGATTGCGGATATACTAGCGCCTCCTGTACCTTTTAGAAGCCATTTTGTACGTGGAAAACTCCGTAAAAAGCGCGCGAGATTCAAAAATATTAATTATTTTATAATATGATTTTATTGAGAAAAACCACAAAACTCACAGTAAACAGTGATATTTCGCTCCAAAACCTATTTTTATACTGAAACGTTTAAAAAATTACAAAATTGAGCATAAATAGGTATAATGTAAAAGCTTATAACATTTTACATTGTCAATTTGGCATCAAGGTTGACAAGCATTGATGCCACTCTGACAATGTAAAATGTTCTAAGCTTTTATATTATATTTATGCTCAGTTTTGTAATTTTGAAACGTTTCAATATAAAAATAGGTTTAGGAGCGAAATATCACTGTTTACTGCGAGTTTTATTGTTTTTCCATTAACATCATATTATAAAATAGTTAATCTTTTTGAATCCCGCGCGCTTTTTACGGCGTTTTCCACGTACAAAATGGCTTCCATATGGCTTCTAATTGCAACCATTCCGCACAATGCTCAAGGATGGGCATCCGCTATCTATTAATATATACCTATGGTTGTAATACGCTCCACGAATATAAAAGGCTCGGAAATTAGATGCGAATGCGGGCTTGCGCTTGTACAGTCTGTTGAAAAACTACAAACCCGCAACTCAACAAAACTAAAATAACAATAACAACTTGACAATAGCGTACTCGACTGTACTTTAAAGCAGGAAAGCGACAAGTGACAAAGGCAACGAGCGATCACGGCCAATCACCGACGAGCGCACGTTACGTGCAGGTAGCTGGGAGGTGGTGGAAGCCTCAACGGCTCTAAAATGTGCCTTTGCGACTAACTTCCGAACCTTATAGATCCGTGGCGCTAAAGAAATGTCACTTCGAAAACGCATTCAGATGTTTAACGCACGGGTAACGGTTCGAAATCGATCATATATTATTTACTTACTCTGTATCCAATAGCGAAATCAAATCCGAATAAGATAACAGCGAGAATCCTTGATGCGATCATGATAAAAAGCACTACAATATTTCACTTCACAAATTTCGTTATAAACATTTGAGAAACGCGTTTTTACATCGTTGGCACACGGCGTATGAATGATCTGCAAATTCAATAGTTCTGTCGTTTTTATAACCGTCAAATTGCGGTTCGCTTTAATTCAATAATAGGAAAGTGTATCAAAAGAGAATTCTTAA
Source organism: Xanthostigma xanthostigma (assembly GCA_963575645.1). NCBI lineage: Eukaryota > Metazoa > Arthropoda > Insecta > Raphidioptera > Raphidiidae > Xanthostigma > Xanthostigma xanthostigma. The sequence goes on along the minus strand of OY754469.1, from coordinate 8,269,898 downwards.
CCCTTCAGCAGGCGCGTCGATATTCAGACTGAGTACAGTTAAGTTCTCACAGTGATGGTTGATTACTTATTTACGAAATTTTCTCAGCAATCATTTGCATCTAAACAATTCGAAATACATTATAATTTTAGATAAATAAAATTGTCAAACAATTTTTCCCAGACCAATATATTTGATAAGATTTGAATTATAATTTTAGTTTTATAAATTTTAAGGACGTGTAGTGGGAATGTCTTTTTCTGTATGCAACTAAAAATAAAGTAGCTGTTCTTCACCGGTTGTCTAAAAGGGTAAAAAATGTCGAGCGTCTATAATCTACAATCAAAAAGGGTAAACCCTGGCCGTACCGACATTGGGGCAAGCAGGGCAGTGCCTCGGGGCCCTCGACGAAAAGGAGCCTCTTTTCGTTGCCTACTTTGACTTTCTAAGGTGTCTACACTCGTTTTTTGCTTTTTGGAGCCCTTCGACAAATTACCTCTAGAATTTTATCTAAAAAAAAACATTGAAAAAAAGCACTTTTTAAATTGTACGTAGAGTGTCCCAATTTTACTTCTTGCCCCGGGGCACCCGAAGTTCTAATTACGGCCCTGGTAAAGACGATATCGGATGATTTTTAATAATTATTAAATCAAATTTAATTGGATATAGCCATTTTAGGTGGATAATTGTTCGAAGCGAATGAACCGTTACAGATGTGAAACATGAAATATTTAAGCGAAATTCTAGTAACTAGAACTAAATTTCGCCCTGTCATCTAACGAAAATCTAGTAACTAAATTACATATATGCTTATTTTAAAATAAAGTTGTTACTTATTGTAACTTTGGGCGAGAGCTCGACCCATATATTTAATAATTTACTATATTAATCATTATCTATCTACTCAATGTGTGGTGAGTGAAGGCAACAAAGTTCATCGAAAATATATCTGCGTCTCTTTCTTCGATGTAATTCCCTGATTTCTCCGACGATACAGGATTGGTTGATGTACTTGCATTCAATCTGAATAAAGTATCTGTTTCAAAAACTTTGTCTTTTTCTATGACGTTAACATGGGCGTACCCAGCTTTTGGCCCAGGAGGGGGCAAATCAGAAATTTCTCAAGCCGGGTCCCCCGTGCTTGTTTTGCACTCCTGGATACGCCAGTGCTTACGGCGTAAAAAAAGACAGAAGTATATGTTTGCATCCAATGGTTCGATTGCGATTTTATTCCTATGCTTATATAGTATAGAATAAAAAACTTTTTAACAAAAAAATTAAACCGCCGAAAAACTGAAAAGCAAAAAATAATAAATCTTTTTATTTAACTAAGTTCTATCTAAGTAGTTGAACGTATGTGACAGTCTAGTATATCTAAGTAGGTAATTTTGAGTCGGCGTCAACAATCCTTCGCCGGAAATCTCTGAGCGTTCACGAAGTTAATATCAGCGACAGAGCAACCCTAACGGGCACACGTCTTTGCGAGTGGTCGTGTGGAGAGCGCATGTTTAGAATGTTAATGTTTATCGCTGGAGATTTCACGTATCATTGTTAATTTGATTTGGTTATTTCTTTTAGTGATCTTTGTTCATTGATGGTTTGACGCCGACTCAAAATTACTTAGATATACTAGACTGTCACATACGTTCGACTACTTAGATAGAACTTAGTTAAATAAAAAGATTTATTATTTTTTGCTTTTCAGTTTTTCGGCGGTTTAATTTTTTTGTTAAAAAGTTTTTATTTAATAATTTTTTGTGGCTATATAATTTATAATTGTAATATACACAACTCAGCATGAAAATCTGTGAGTGAACAATAAATCACCCCTTAGGGTAGGAATTTTTTTTCCAAATTTATATGAGACGAACCTCGAGGTATACCCTATCCAATAAAATAATAATTATCAAAATTGGACCACTCTGTAAAAAGTTATGTGTGGTCATACATTACAATCAGTGAGTGAACAATCAATCATCCCCTGTTTTCCTACCCTTAGGGTTGGAATTTTTCTACCAAATTTATATGGGACCAACTTCGGGGTATGCCCTTTCAAACAAAAAAATAATTATCAAAATCGGACTACTCTGTAAAAAGTTATGCGTGGTCATACATAAATAAAAAAAAAAAAAAAAAAATATACGCGTCGAATTGAGAACCTCCTCCGTTTTTGTTTTTCGTCGGTTAAAAAGTATATGGCTCGACCCAAAGGTGATAGCGAAGATATAAATGTTTCGTCTCCTATTTAACTTTGGTAGACGCCGTCACTGGTTTGACAAGATCATTGTTGAAGAAATAATTGTACCGTTGAATTGCTTTCTCATGGTTTTATGATGGTTTTGCATCAAGAGTCAGTCACCGATGTTCCGGAAATAATCGTCGGAAAATTGGCGTTTGACAGTTAAGTGTCTTAATTCAGTAAATCGTGCAATTTTTTATTTTCTGATTCATTTCTTTTGATGCGCTCTGATAAAGCTGTTATTTAGCGACGCCTGATATTAGAAATTACTATTTAATTGGGTATATATAATTTTCTAATGTGTCTGTATTTTTCAATGCCCCTCCAGAAGCTGACAGTGGCGTAAATAGCGCCCCCGCAGGCCCTGCGTTGCGGGGGGGGGGGGGGGGCACAGTAAGGGGCGCCCTCAAACCCCTTGATGAAAATGATACATTTTCGAAAAAAAGACTGCCGTGTGTTTCGAGAAAATCAAGCAATAATAAAATATTAATATCAATGTTATTGTTACAAGTTAACATTTACAATAATAACTGAAAAATAATTTAATAATATGTGCCGAAATAAAAATTGAAGTCCCATACTTTTTGAACGTTAACTAACAGTATTAATTTTCATGCTCGCTGAAGTCGTTTCGTAGTCAAAGAGGTGCACATATTTGCACAATATTTGCATGCAAACAGTGCAAATATATTATTTTAATAAACATTTCAATTAAAAAACGCGTACAAGTGACATTTTTAACCGACGAAAAAACTTTTTAACAAAAAAATTAAACCGCCGAAAAACTGAAAAGCAAAAAATAATAAATCTTTTTATTTAACTAAGTAGTTGAACGTACGTGACAGTCTAGTATATCTAAGTAATTTTGAGTCGGCGTCAAACAATCAATGAACAAAGATCACTAAAAGAAATAATTAAATCAAATTAGAGAACTCTCGTGAACTCTCAGAGATTTCCGGCGAAGGATTGTTGACGCCGACTCAAAATTACTTAGATATACTAGACTGTCACGTACGTTCAACTACTTAGTTAAATAAAAAGATTTGTAATTTTTTGCTTTTCAGTTTTTCGGCGGTTTAATTTTTTTGTTAAAAAGTTTTTATTTTATAATTTTTTGTGGCTATATAATTTATAATTGTAATACACAAAGCATGAAAATCTGTGAGTGAACTAAAAATCACCCCTATTTTCCCACCCTTAGGGTAGGAGTTTTTTTTTCCAAATTTATATGAGACGAGCCTCGAGGTATACCCTATCCAATAAAAAAATAATTATCAAAATTGGACCACTCTGTAAAAAGTTATGTGTGGTCATACATTACAATCAGTGAGTGAACAATCAATCATCCCCTGTTTTCCTACCCTTAGGGTTGGAATTTTTTTACCAAATTTATATGGGACCAACTTCGGGGTATACCCTTTCAAATAAAAAAATAATTATCAAAATCGGACTACTCTGTAAAAAGTTATGCGTGGTCATACATAAATAAAAAAAAAAAAAAAATAAAAAAAAAAAAAATAAAAAAAAAAAATATACGCGTCGAATTGAGAACCTCCTCCGTTTTTGTTTTTCGTCGGTTAAAAAACAAAAACGGAGGAGGTTCTCAATTCGACGCGTATATTTTTTTTTTTTATTTTTTTTTTTTTTATTTTTTTTTTTTTTTTTTATTTATGTATGACCACGCATAACTTTTTACAGAGTAGTCCGATTTTGATAATTATTTTTTTGTTTGAAAGGGTATACCCCGAAGTTGGTCCCATATAAATTTGGTAAAAAAATTCCAACCCTAAGGGTAGGAAAACAGGGGATGATTGATTGTTCACTCACTGATTGTAATGTATGACCACGCATAACTTTTTACAGAGTAGTCCGATTTTGATAATTATTTTTTTGTTTGAAAGGGTATACCCCGAAGTTGGTCCCATATAAATTTGGTAAAAAAATTCCAACCCTAAGGGTAGGAAAACAGGGGATGATTGATTGTTCACTCACTGATTGTAATATATGACCACACATAACTTTTTACAGAGTGGTCCAATTTTGATAATTATTTTTTTATTGGATAGGGTATACCTCGAGGCTCGTCTCATATAAATTTGGAAAAAAAACTCCTACCCTAAGGGTGGGAAAATAGGGGTGATTTATAGTTCACTCACAGATTTTCATGCTTTGTGTATTACAATTATAAATTATATAGCCACAAAAAATTATAAAATAAAAACTTTTTAACAAAAAAATTAAACCGCCGAAAAACTGAAAAGTAAAAAATAATAAATCTTTTTATTTAACTAAGTAGTTGAACGTACGTGACAGTCTAGTATATCTAAGTAATTTTGAGTCGGCGTCAACAATCCTTCGCCGGAAATCTCTGAGAGTTCACGAGAGTTCTCTAATTTGATTTGGTTATTTCTTTTAGTGATCTTTGTTCATTGATTGTTTGACGCCGACTCAAAATTACTTAGATATACTAGACTGTCACGTACGTTCAACTACTTAGTTAAATAAAAAGATTTATTATTTTTTACTTTTCAGTTTTTCGGCGGTTTAATTTTTTTGTTAAAAAGTTTTTTCACCAAAAATATGAATGATGGAAACTGATGCAAAATAGCAGGGCGCTTTCAGAAATCTGCGGGGGGGGGGGGGGCGCACATACTCCTAGTTACGCCACTGGAAGCTGACGAAGCCGGGTTTTCGATTTTCTTCCCGGAGAATCTGCTTTCTTTTCTTCTAAAATTTTTCAAATTCAACGTGGATTTTTGGATTTTTCCCCTGAACACTTGCTCTATTAATAGTTGACTCGTGGAGTTTTATATGCTTGTAAAAATGATTCCAATGAGTACAATCAAACGTCTGTATCTTTTCTAATTTAGAAGCCCAAAATTCGCAAAAAAATCATCGAACGCCCTAACTTCTAAAAGAGATACAGAAATTTGCTTGTACTCATTGTAATAGGCGTACTTTTTTCCACAAAGATTCTGAATTTGAGAGTAGTTTATGCGATAAAATAGCTGATCTTCACTTCATAATAAGTATAAATTTATATATCTGATAGTACGGCCATATTGAAAATTTGGATTGTTTACGAAAAAGCCTACTCTGCTTCTCTGTCTCTCATATAGAGATATGACTATTTGAACTAGTGTGACCTGTGCGAATTATTCGCACTAAATAAGTATAATAATTATCACTTTACAAAATTATTTTTTAAATATGATTGCATGTAATTCAATTCGTTTCTAATTTTGCACACTGCTTATAACGTTGTTGTATTACAATATGAAGGTCAGATGACAGATCGAAGTGTTGATGTTGTTTCAAAATTAAAGCCGTCAGATGGCAGACGTTGTTCAGCGTTGCTGTATTTTAATTAATTTACAAAAACAAAAGCAATAATAATTTTTTTAGTTGTCGATGTCAGTAGAGCAAGCAATTATCTGTAAAATGATATATAATTTATGTGGAGAAATTGTGAGGTTTTTTCTAAAAAGGGAGACAAACATCTTTAACCTTAGCGTATTAATATATGATGTTAAAATGGCATTACTTTTTGTTTTACTCTGCGCACTAGTGCGAGAAAAAGTCATTTTACTATACCGCTGTTTTATAGAGGGTCGTTCAAAAAATATAATAAAGATTTTGATTTGGTTACAAACTGTTTGGAAGCATTATTAATGATGCAACGTATATCCGTGAATATTCGCCTTCGCAAAAAATATGTGGCTATTTTATACCAGAATATCAAATCGATTAAAGTGGATAAATTTGAGGGGATCTTTCAAAAAATTAAAATCGAACTTAATTTTCGAAACAGCCGGTAGTGCAAAACAAGAAAACGTTTCAGAACTTGTAAAGTAAAAGATTTCATACCGTTTCGTGCAAGAAATAAAAGTTTAGTTCTTTTAAGTTATTATTTCATTCGTGTCATAATTTAGTGGCAGATTTTAGCAAAATGGTAGACTTAAATGACGAATTCAATAGTTTTCATATTAGATCCACTATATTTTTATGGCGTACATTTAAATTTCTTTGTGTTACTTTGACCATTGCAGTTTTGATGAGTGTGTGCTTAAGATGTGTCAGGCGCCGTTGGCGCCTGCGTCGCGTTATTATAATACCGCGACCAAATGTGGCTTATACTGATTAGTTCACAAACGTGTTTTAAACAACCTTTCGATTTCCATAAAAAATCTAATATTTGTTTGACAAGTTGATCAGTTTTTAATTAAAGTAAAAAATTCATAAAAATAAATTAACAAATCTTAAATTTAATAATTACAAAATGTGGGAAATTGTCAAACAAGAAATGAACGAACTTTTAACACTTATTCAATTTCATATTTTAATTACTTTGGTTTTGATCTGTATTTTAACTATAATTTTTAAAATAATTGGGTTTTTTTAAACGTGTCGTATTTTTTAATGTAACGATGTTTCGATGCACCGATAATTCACCCATCGATCGTATTCCAGTTAACGTGTTATGTGAGTCGAGATCTGTCATGACGAGAAAAGATTAAGCCTGTAAAGTTTGCAAAAAATAATTTAAGTTATCGTTCGTATCTTTTTTTTTAATATAAAACAATTGCGAGGAATAGCGAGCGTATTTTGTTTTAATCTTTTTACGTCGCACAGCACAACTTTTTTTTCTTTTCTATCGCAATTTTCGGTTAACTGAATTGAATTCGACCCAATTGACAATTTTAAAACAAATGAAAAATCGTACATTTTGTTTTTAGACCTGAAACGAAGAAGCCGCATTAAATTATTATGGAATGAAAATGGTGTGACATAGGCTGCAAAAACATCGAGATAATATAAATAACAACGCAGAAAGCTGCAAAATGATCGTAAATGAATATAAATAATCGATACACATCACCTTTGTTATAAAATTATTCATATATTATATTATGTACCTATTTGTATTAAATTGCTTAACAATAAAACAGAAAAAAATAAAACAATATCACATTATCATAGTACTGTCCGTTAAGTATTTACAAAATATCGGTAATCCTGCCAGCTGTATCGATTAGTACTGAACGGTTTATGTTCAGAGTATTTGACTGGAGCCGGGTGCCGTTTCTCCGTAACAGTGCTTAGCACGCGGGTCCCGATACGAATTCTCGTGTTGAACGCTTTGAGAATTTGTTCTGCACTTGGCGAGGCATAGTTCGTAGTGGTCGCGAACCGATGCGAACAAAACGTTGTTTTGTTTAGTCGCTTTACCGAGAAAATTCTCCAACACGCTTTTCTAAAAAAAAATATAATATTATTACACTCGAAGTTGTGAGCAACTTAATGCTGGGTTGCAGAACACATTGTCAGAAAATTTGATTTAACGATGACCTTAGATTGTCATTATAATATTTACATATGCTGAAAAAGTCTAATTTCGTTGTCAAACCCTTCGCTATTAGATGGAGAGCTGGCTACGGAGAAAATGGGTGAATCGGTGCAGAGCTGAAAATTTGCAGAATAATAGGAGATAGTATAAGTAAGTAGGGAAAAAATTGCCAGAAGGCTAGGCGGAAGATAAAGAGCCGCCAGAAGGCGCTAATGTTACGAAAAATCAGTGCACTTCTGGCAATTTCTATACTTATTCTGTAATTCAAAACTAGATTTATATATTATATATATTATACATTATACAGGGTGATTCTAAATGACGTTTAAAACTCTCCGTAGGGCCGTAGATGGCATTGAAACAAGTAATTTGATATAGGACACTTAGGGTTGCAAGTGTCCGGAAATACCCTAAAATTGGTCCACAAATGTTGAACATTATTATGACGAATTGGTTTAATTAAAAGAAATGAACTTTAATTTTTGCTTACTGTCAACCAGGCTTGTTATGTTTAACAGAAAGAATGTTTACTCCTACATAAACAACAAGAGTTGTTTCCAATCAAAAAAAGTGTGAGAAAAATGCTAATGGTATCAGCCCGGATTCGAACCTTCAACCTCACTTGCGACCCTAAGTGTCCTATATCAAATTACTTGTTTCAATGCCATCTACGGCCCTACGGAGAGTTTTAAACGTCATTTAGAATCACCCTGTATAATAGTTATAAGGGCATACTGAAAATTCAAACATGATATAATAATTACATTCAACAAATATAAAAAATTATTAATGACATTTTGATAGAAATAAAATTAATAGTCATAATATATTTTCATTAATAAAATTACGTTGTTATAACAACGTAATTTTATTAATTTATTCAATTTTATTTCTATCAAAATGTCATTAATAATTTTGAATCTTTGTCGAATGTAATTATTATATCATGTTTGAATTTTCAGTATGCCCTTATAACTATATAATATATAATTATAATCTAGTTTTGAATTACAGAATAAGTATAGAAATTTCCAGAAGTGCACTGATTTTTCGCAACATTAGCGCCTTCTGGCGGCTCTTTATCTTCCACCTAGCCTTCTGGCAATTTTTTCCCTACTTACTTGTACTATCTCCTATTATTCTGCAAATTTTCAGCTCTGCATCGAGTCACCCATTTTCTCCGTAGCCAGCTCTTAGTCCGTATGTAGAATATTATATTGTACTTACAGAAAAACAAATGACTGATCTACATAGTAAAATATCGGTTTAATTGAAGCGAAATTTTGATCAAAATGAGTGGACAAATGTAATTTCGAATGTAGGTACAAAAAAGTATGTTAGAGCGGTTATTTTTTAACAGGATTGCTTTGAAAATTGGGTTCCCTTCTCTTACGAAGAAACATGCGTGGTCTCAATCTAAAGTCATTGACAAACTAGATTTTCCGACAAAACGAATGTGTTTTGTTTTACCTTATCGGGATGTAGACAACACGATATGCAATATTCGTAAATGGCGCAACAATGATTGTTTTTACATGTTTCGCACGAATATTGAAACGCATTGTTTGATTCTGTATTGCAACAGCCTGATGATAGCAAATCGGTACGCGGACAGACAAACCCTTTAAAAAACAAATATACATGTTTTATGACTACAAAAAAAAAATGCTTCAATATGGTTACTCATTTGTATCGATTTCAAATACATATACAAGGAAAAAATAAGTAAGTGGGCCAGTATTATCAGCCGTTTTTTGACAGGATATAAGTTTTTTAAATATTTTAGATTTTCGCGTGATACTTTGTCATGACTTTCAAAGGTTGCTTCAACGAATGAGTAACCCCATAGTTTGTACGTAAGTGGTCGAGTACCTCTGTCGTCTACGATAAGGACGCGCCCTTGTATAGAATTTCGACACGTCGAAGTATCGGTGCTGTTATGTTCTTGCAATGTCCTCCATACGAAGGGCTGCGTTCTTCGAATAGGCACATCGTTAATTCCGTTGTCCGATGAATTTTTGCTCTACAAAAAGCAAGTCGTTGAGTTTCGTTGGCTCGGTATTATTTATTTATTATATACTTACATCTCGAAGTAAACTAATAGTACAGTAAGTAAACGACATTGCTAGAATTATTCCAAGAACAATTCTACGTCTAATAAATCTTAGTAATGCAGCATGCCACATTTTTAGGTTATAATTTTTTTTTACTTTACGAAATTAATATCGTTATTTATTATTTTAATTAATAGTAACTGACGAATTGAAACTAAAATTCTGCTCAAATTATCATTTCAAATACATTTTAGCACAGACATAAACACCTTGACTTTTGAAAATATTCGATTTAATTGAATTAAAAATGAGAATAATTGCAGTTCGGAAATTATTTAATTTCTCACTTTGCTGCCTACATAATAATGATATCAAAAAGGCTTATCAATAAGCCTGCTAAAAATTGATATTCAAATTTAGACTTTTAAACGCGATTTTGCCAGAACGGAAGCTCATTCCGCATAAATAGTTGATTGTTGAAATCATTTAAAAAATGCTGCGACTAAGATTGTAATTCGTATTTTAATAACACGTATCGATAGAAATGAGGATGTTTAAAATATTTAATAATCACAACACTTTAATTTTTAATTATTTTTACATGGATTATTTACAACAAATTATTTTATAGTAACTATTATAATCAATTGCCAACACAGTGCCATTGGGATTATCAGTAAGCAGAGGAAATTCAGATTTTGACCTGAAATAAACATTTTTGTATTATTTAATTGCGACGGTCAATTTCTGTCTGAAATCTGAAATTGTTTCCAAAACTTACGGATATTCGATTGGACAACGCGCCGGACCCCGAACAGGATTCCAAGCCGAAACCGGTTTTTCATTAGTGACCATCAGACTTCTTGACGCTATTGTTAAAGCATATGACCTCGATGTTTCCATTTCCTAAAAAAAAATTTATTTAATTTTTTCAATGCAAATAAAAAATACATCAAAAAAAAATCACAAATAACCTTCCAATCTTTTGTTAATTGGTCACTAAAGCTTAGTCCTTCGATGGCCAAAGAGACATCATGTAGGTTCCCAAAATGTTTCAAATAATTCTCATATAAAAATCCAACAAAGTTTGTCGGCTGCGATAAAAATTGATCTGAAATTGATTCTGGCGAATGAGACAGTTTCCAATGCGGTTTTTGATCAATTCCTGCAAATGTTAATTTAATCAGTATCTATTAATCGACAGTATCTTTTAATATACAGATTGTATCAAATCAAAACGGTCCATAGAACATTCTGTGTGTAAGACAGAGACGATATTATATAAAGCACTAAAGCAGTAAGTAAGAATGAGATAAATGATCGCTAATAGTTACTGTGGTTATACAATCTTTCTACAGTAAAAATCACAATTTTATCAAATGTCAGTATTCACTAGTGAAATTATTGATAAAATGGCTATTTATTATAATCGATTAGGATATTGTTTGGCAGAACGTGGAGGTCTTTTTGAACATTTAATAAATTAATTATTAAAGTATTGTTAAAACTTTTGTACCAGATATAAATAATAATACGAATTAATATTACGGTTTAGTTGTTTTAATTGATAAATTGGTAAAACGATTTACAGTGTACGTAATTATTTATTTACGTAACCACAGTAACTATTAGCGATCATTTATCTCATTCTTACTTACTTCTTTATATTATATCGTCTCTGTCTTACACACAGAATGTTCTATGGACCGTTTTGATTTGATACAATCTGTATACATATTCTTTACGTTTAGGATTCATAATTCGGCCCACTGCGTGCATTATGGTTAAATTATCGTCTCGTCCCATGTTCTTTAATTTAACGTTCTTATCCTTGGTTTTTCGAGTAGATTTCTTTTCTGGTTTTAGCTGCTGTAAATTTCGCATTATAGGTATGGAAGACGAATCTGAAATACAGCTAAGTTAGTTCAAATATGGTTATCTTATGCCGGCACTTCACATGGCTATTTGTATTTGTGTATTTGACAAACAATTACCAAGTGCGGACAGTCTATTTGACAAAGTGTTGGCTTTATTTGCCTATTTGACAAATAAGGCCAATACCAAATACGCGTTACCGTGCGCTTGTCGGTTTTTCGAGGCACATCAAAGGAGTCAAATAGGCAAATACGCAAATAAACCGTCCACACAATGGCCATATTCAGAAGCGCACGCGCCATGAACCTGTACGGACGTGCAGTATTTTTGTGTCTGTGCTGTGAGCGAGAGCTGGAACAATTACTATTGAAAATGAATTGGGACAATGAAATAGTGCTAAAATTCCTGGAATTTTGAACCTTGCGTTCTGCTGCCAAATGTTTGTGTGTTTGTTATTTGACTGCCACGTGTGGATGGTCGTATTTGCCTCTATTTGCATGTTTGCCTTGAACGTCATATATTTTGCCAAATACAACAAACACCCAATAGCGAACACAAATAGTCATGTGAAGTGCCACCTTTACAGCGTATTATATGTCTAATAAAATTACTAGCTGTGTTTCAACCCCTCTGCGAACGGTAACAGAACCGTCAGACATGCGCAGTAGCTAAAACGAAACTGTAACGGTTTTGGAACACGTTTTAGCTACTATGCACGACTGTGACGGTTCTAAGGTTGGAACAAAGCTTATATTTAAGAAATAAACATATTACGGTTCATAACGGACATGAAACTTAAAAAAGAAACGATTATATAGGCGTCACTGTACCTTTTAATGAAGCAAAATGAAGATTAATGACCGCATTTCGAATATCACCGCACGACGAATTTATTATCGATTCTATAATCTCTTCAGATACAGGTTTATAAAAATTGTATTTTTGAGTCATTATCGAAGTGGCCCGTTGTAATGCTGTTCGCATCGCAGTTGCGTTTACACCGATAAAACTGTTGTAAAGAAATTCACTATTGAATGACCGATTTAAAAATAAAATGTCATTGCTCTTAAATATTAATTTAAAATATATATTGTACACTAATAAATAACTTTTTGTCCACAATCCTGCGATTTTTCTTATTAATTAATTTAAAAAACTTATTAACAGTGCTGTAGCTGGATTCTTCTTGCCCGTGGCAAGATTCTAATTTAGAAACAAATTTTGTTGGTTGATGTTTTACGCCCCGGTTGCCAGGCCCTAGTTTGGCGCTGCGTATTAACATTTTTTTATGGGTGTATCGATAGGAAAAAATAGTCTTTGCTAGGATTCGAATCCTGATTGTCTAGTATTGCGCCAGATGCATTAACCAGATTATTTTTGACGTGATAACGTCTTATAAATTGATGAAACACCAGCTGCACGCACGAAAAAGTGTAACGTTCCGCCTGACCCTGTGCGTGCAAGCGAGAGCGCAGTATAAGCGATAGAGAAGCACGATCGGCCCAAGTTTGACAGCTACTAAAATTTAGGTTATGTATTATTAAATATGATATTCGAGCGGAATACTTTATCACGTAAAACTATCGTCCGTAAACCGACTTTACAGACAACCAGTTTTTTTTCTTATATAAACCAACAAGTTTGATATTTCATCACACGAGAGATCTTTTTCTCAGTAAGACAGTGAATGGGCCATTCGATGCACGAAACAGAGCTGTTCGGGTTCAAATACAAGCGAATAACTTTTCTTTTTTATACAGGGTGAGTCAGACCACCCGTATCAGTCGTTTTTTTCGAAAACGGTTAGTCGTAGAGAGTTGTGTCAAAAATCTGTATTATAAAAGCCCTAATGAAGAATCGAATGGTGATATTTTTTCCCCCCGGAAAGGTCGGCTTCCCTGTTAGTTTGCTCCGGAATGTTCAGAACTCCGGAATATTAAATGGCACGATAGGTCGAAAGTGGTATTGTTGAAAAGATCTTTAAAAAATAAGCAAGTTTTGTAGGACATTTTTTTTTTGTTACAGCCACCCCTGTTAAGTAATATTCGTTTGAAATTATTAAATTAACATGTTAGAATAACAAACTTTAATTTTAAAAGTCGACAATTAAAATCTAGTTACCTAATTAAACTATGTCACAATAAGTTTTCAATAATTGCAATTGTTTTTTTTTTGTCGGAAAATACTTCCAGGTACTCATAACATATCTAGAAGAGCTCCGCAGTGTTTAGAAGTAAATTGAAGACAGTTTGAACATTTGTGACATTGTTTAATTAGGTAACTAGATTTTAAATGCCGACTTTTAAAATTAAGTTTGTTATTCTGACATGTTAATTTAATAATTTCAAACGAATATTACTTAACAGGGGTGGCAGTAACAAAAAAAAATGTCCTACAAAACTTGCTTATTTTTTAAAGATCTTTTCAACAATATCACTTTCGACCTATCGTGCCATTTAATATTCCGGAGTTCTGAACATTCTGGAGCAAACTAATAGGGAAGCCGACCTTTCCGGGGGGAAAATATATCACCATTCGATTCTTCATTAGGGCTTTTATAATACAGATTTTTGACACAACTCTCTACGACTAACCGTTTTCGAAAAAAACGACTGATACGGGTGGTCTGACTCACCCTGTAGGTATAAAAAAGTGTATGATTTTGGCAAATAAAAAAAATAACATGAACTGTTTACCTAATATTAACAATTTGTAATTCGTCTCTGAGTGGCTGTGGAAAAAGACTGTTTGCCAGGTTTAAATTCTTGTCTTTTGTATCCGTACAAATAAAAACTATTGGAATGCGATTTTTCACATGATAATTTCTAAAAAACATAAGCGTTATTGGTTTACGTTCCAAAAATAAAGATTGTTGAATTTTGTAGCTTACTTTAGTATATCGACGAATGTTGTTTTATCGCGCACAAATGCGTGCGGATAATCTTCAACCAGAATGATCGTTTCTCGATTATCGTTTGGCTCGAGTAATGAAGGATATCGGGCCTGGTTTAAAAATTCTAAAAATACATCGCCTTGCTGAGGCGATATCGCATAGTTCTGTCTCGATATATCTACAAGAAACGAGTAATTATATACACAAAAACGAATTTAAATTGCAAAGGCTAGTAACTTACCATTCTCTACGACGTATTCCGTGTCGACGGGTGTGACCCATTCTCTGACAGTTATTTTCATTTGTTTGCACAAAACTTTTATCGTAATTGTTTTTCCACTGCCAGTAGGTCCTGTCAGCAACAGAATCGGTGCTCGCTAATAAAGAGAAGTTACGTTTAATTCGAGAACGATATTAGCTTGTTTAAAAGTGCTTACTTGCTTTCGGCTGTATGCGTATTGTAACCATTCTTCAACATCGTGAATTTTCTTCGAATGTACTGCTAGCTCCGATACAGATATGGGTGCAATTTTTTCCATCCAATTTATAGGCCTGCATTTAGAAATGTTGGTAATCACGCAGTCATCTTCCTCGGTACTTGTACGATTGCTATTTGAAATTGAATTGTTTTCATTCGATTTTAATTTTTTGCGAGGCGGTGAAAAAATAGGCGTAACCCATCGGTTCATCTGAAATTTGTTAACATTTAAAACGCCGAAAACTTTCGTTCCCGCTAGTTTTTTATACTTACCGAATTATTCGACTTTTTCATTCTAAATTAGTTTGACATATCAGTATTTAAAATTTGACAGATCGTGATTTAAATTTTTAAGTTTGCGACACTGGAAAAGAAATCCTCCTTGAGTTTAGTCAACTTTAATTTTTAATCAGGAGTATAGATAACAGCCTGCAACAGCTGATTGTTGGGAGCCATTTGACACATTTATCTAATTTCTGACATTCTGGAATAAACCACCTGTTATTAAGATAGGTCAGTTAAATTCCCGGATTTTCAATCGGTGATTAAAAATAAAAATGCCGCTTTTCTATCCAATTGCAATTTTTCAGCATTAAAACACAAAAGGGCATGTAATTTAATAAAATAATTTGTATTGACATGAAAAATGGGAGTTTGAAAATACTCGATAAGTATAAACTTTTGAAGTCTGTTTTGTTCATACTTTTATCGACACTGAAATGCTTTTAAAACTTTTCAACAAGTCTGTTAAAAGTTCCAAACTTGACTGACTATTATTATACGTTCTATTGAATGCACGAAATATTATTTATATTTTCGTGCGTAGCTCGCTTTCTCTGTGTATAATTGAGACGGCAAATCCAACAGCTGCCCAACATAGACTATAGTACTTGTACAATAGTATTTGTGTACGTGATACAGTACTGAATGTACCAGCAAAGCACGTACGGGCGTTTGTATTGTTGAAGAGAGAAAAAGCATTTGCTCCGACGCCCACTAACGAACCACTGTCAAAGGGATGGAATAAAAAAAAATTGGCTCATTGATTTATTATTGGCAGTAGGTACCGAATAAACTTACTTTCCCACCCCTCACGCAAATTGAAAAATTGTCACGCTACAAAAATTCCAGCCAAACACCAAAAATTCAGAGGGCGAAAAGAGGTAAATTATGTAGTCTAAAAATCAACATGGGTGTCATTTTCAAGGTTTGTCGGGACGTTGAACACGTTAATGTCATCAGTTATGAAATTTATTAGGGAGCAAGAGCGTAGATATTTTTTTTCTTTTTTTTCTGGGGGGGAAGCAAATATCAATATTTTTTTTAAAGTTTTATTAATATCACACAAAAATACTCACGAAGGAAGGTGTCAAGCAAAATATTAATTCCCAAACCAATTTTACAATTTTTTTTTCAAAAAGTGTGTAGGTAACCTCTTTATAACGAATCTCAAGGTATCGAGCATTTTTTTTCGTTATATGGAGGGAAGAAAGAAAAATAACCAAATTTCACCTAATTAATCTATTCCAAACACATAATAGTCTATATACGGATAATGTAGAAATCCACACAAGATAAATTTATCAAAAATCTTTAATTAGCGACGGCCAACATGGCCATCATCAGGCTTATCATACAGAAAACTAGAATGAAAGTAATAAAAATAAAACATTAGATTAATCTTAAGATTCACAATACATTAATTTGAATACATAATATAAATAAAAAAAATAATGTATTGTGAATCTTAAGATTAATCTAATGTTTTATTTTTATTACTTTCATGCTAGTTTTCTGTATGATAAGCCTGATGATGGCCATGTTGGCCGAAACTAGTCGCTAATTAAAGATTTTTGATAAATTTATCTTGTATGGATTTCTACATTATCCGTATATATATATAACGCAAGTTTTAAGAAGTAAATCCTGTTCAACATAATAGTCTGTTAACTTTGCCTGACGTTTTTTGCTATGCCAATATTTGTTTTTATTTTATTAAGTATCTTATGCATGCCTTGGGATGTGGTGGAATCATCTTCATTAAACAATAGGAATTTTTCGATAAGTTTGGCGGCATTAAGTGCTTGTTGAATACTTGGTAATGGTTCAGAATCGTCCTCTTTACGTCTGTAAACATTTGCTGACGCCTAAATATGAACATATTTCTTCGTAATAAAGAATGGCTGTTGCGCTATAAAGAGGGTATTTAAGGTAAACCAACTAAATTGTAAACACTTCTACGTTATATGGGAGTTTTTCATTATAACGAAGGACGTTATAAAGAGGTTACACTGTATTTCTAAATTTTATTTTTTAGCCAGGTATTCGTATTATTTTCAGTTTTATTTTTTTCTTATTATGATCCTGGGAGGGGGGTAATTACCCCCTTTACCCCCCTCTTTATCTACGCCCTTGTTAGAGAGGTCTACATTGAGAAAAGAGTATTATTATGCATCTGTGTTTCGTCTCAATCGCGAGCAAAGCAGCGGGTAACGGCTATAGTTATTAGATATACCATATGGTATAAACAGAACTTTTGAGGCTTGATTGAAAACGGTCGCATAGTTCTCCCAGTCCTGTGGGATTCTGTACGTATAGAGTGAAACAGCCATGTTTCGGGAAGCGCGGCGTCGGGAGAAGCGGGAGAGACGACGGGATATTCTGTACGATGCTCGAGCGTCGCGGCGGCAGCAGCAGTGTACGTTCGTTGGTTGAATGTAAAGGTTGCGTGTTTCCATTTTTCGGTCGAAATCGTTTCGCGAATTATTAAACCCAACTAGTCTCGTTCGCTGTGCGTACAACAGACGGAGACGGAGATAGTATGTTCTCGACCCCATATGGGGGCATGTTACGTGCAAAGAACATGATTAGATTAAATGTTAATCAATCGATAATTAATTAGTATATAAAATTATAACACGAAGTGAATATTTTATGTATATTAACGGAAGGGTTATGCGACGGGTGCAATTTCCATGATTTATATTTATGTTGAATTAATTCAGGTTCGAAATTTAATCGAAATTCCAGTTGTATGTAAAAACGAAACGATTCTATAAACACATAACTGAAAACGATGTGTTTTTGTTTAAAATGTGGTGATCGCAGTCTGTTTCTGGCTCGAGTGACGTTCCTTTGTTTTACGTATACGTGAAAATGGTGTGTTTTGATGAAAATGAAATATGTCTTTTTTTAATGTTAATTTTATTGTTTTGCAGGACTGTTGATGTTTTTATTGACTCTTTTATGACTGAACAAATATTAGCTTGAATGTTTTCATCTGAGAACTAATTATAACGGGCGTTATTTTTCTTTAAGATATGGTTAATATGGCCGATATTGTTTTGTTAATTTTATATACGAGTTTAATTGCACTGTCCTGAATATAATGATTTCTTTTAAATTCTATTTTTGGAAAAAAAGCGACAAAACTATCTACTTAATGATTAATGTTTTGCGGCATAGAATATCAGATAGAGTAAAGTTGGAGAAAATAAATTAACATTGTCGAATGTTATAAATGAAATATCGATTCCAAAGTATATTCAAACAAATTTATTTCACACTACATAGTTTCATCTATAGGCCTTCCGCCTCTGGATACCATCCTTTTTTGAAGGCGTCGTAAATGATTTTTCGAAGGTGCCCGGGGTCCTAAATTCACCCTTACTGCAGCCGTATTTTGGTTATAATACTCCGAACATAAGAAAATGAAATTTAGTTAAAAGGCCGTTGAAAATGAGGGCGTTATCTCGTAGTTTCTTTTTTTTGTAAAATATTCGACGGAATTATATTTAATACATATTTTAGTGTCCAGATAGTCAGTTTATGATTAATAGACATTTAATAGCGTCTCGTTTTCAGCAGCGAGTTATGTAAATATGCCAAACCAAATGACGTACTTGAATTATTCAGCTTGCCGCATTGCACGCTGAAGGGTTGTGTCAAAATTCGAAATCAAAACATTTCGAAAGAGAACGGCTTGGTGCAAGGGTTAGCGTGCTGGGGTTTGAATTGAAACCGTCGTGGGTTCGCTCATGGACGTTTTGTGATGTCGTTTGATTTAATTTTATGTAATTAAGACGGTTATCATCTTAGTTGTCGAGCGTTTATAGTCTACAATGAATTAAAACGACAGAATTTTGTACCGTTGTGGGACCCTGTGGCCATTTTATATAATTCGAATCGCAGAGATACATTTAAATTTTTATTATGAGTATTATATCTTGTAAAAAATTGGTTGTCTGTAAAGTCGGTTTACGGACGATAGTTTTACGTGATAACGTATTCCGCTCGAATATCATATTTAATAATACATAACCTAAATTTTAGTAGCTGTCAAACTATATTTTTACCGACTAATAATTTGATCAACCAAAGTAAAATACATATTTTTAAGCAATTATAAAAGACATTTAAAAGAATGTATATATATTATATATTTGTTAACAAACCGTATAATTTATCTAGGCCATCTGTCAGATGTAGCTTTCGCTGGAACAGCTGAAAAAAATGTTGAACGCACACTACTCTCTGACGTCACGCGAGAAGAGGGAGAAATGCGGCTTGGGCCGATCGTGCATCTCTATCGCTTATATCGCGCTCTCGCTTGCGGAACGTTACTCTTTTTCGTGTGTGCTGGCGGTGTTTCATCAATTTATAAGACGTTATCACGTCAAAAAATTCTGGAAAATTATAGAATGAATGAGATTTTCTCTGAGAAACTTCATTACGTAACATCTTTAAGAACAAAATATGAAAAAAATTGTGTATATTTTCAAAACCACTGATGCAATTTACACTAAAATCAAAAGGTTTGGGATTTTCACTGAAACAAACATTCAAATTAAATTTTAATGAAATCGGTGTATGTTTGCAGAAGTTATTGCGAACAAAAGATCATTCCACAGAAAGACACACACACACAGAAATTGAAAACCGCTTTTTTAAACTCTTTGATTAGGGATGTTTTTGCGACCCGATTACCATATTAGATACTTCCGTTTCATTATAAAACATGGCAGTAAAATCAATGTTAGACGATTTCTAGAACAAAATCATCTTAAAAATCGATTCAACTGTTTTGTGTTACAAAATGGCGCACATACGAAATATTTGAAACTTTAACCTCAAAAATTAATCTTTAATGGCTTGAGAACAAAAACGCATTGCTTTGAACAATGCATTCAAAAAGTGCTTCTGTTAATTTATCTTTACTTTTCACAAAGAGTATTTATACTGGTCGTTTTGCGGGTTTTATAATACACTCACTGTAGAATTGGTAGCTTTGTTGAGACACTTCGTACATTGTAAAACGGCTTACTTATTCATTGTTGAGAATGGCAAATGTTTTAAGTTATATATAACATAACGGTTGTCAAATGACAATTACATAATGAAAACATGAATTGCTTCCAATTAAGCCGTTTTCAAAACGTATACGTAACTATACAAATGTTTGAGAATTAATATCTTTCGTTTTGAACGTCTTAGAACTCGGCACGTTCAAATCGCTAAATAACATTATACAGTGTAAACTCTTTATAACGAAACTCAAGGGACCGAGCATTTTTTATCGTTATAGAGAGTTACCGTTATATGGAGTGAAGAAAGAAAAACAACCAAATTAACAATAATCTTCAATGTACTGTATAATCTCTTTATAACGAATTTTAAGGGACCGAATATGGAGGGAAGAAAGAAAAATAACCAATTTTCACAAAATTAATTTATTCCAAACACATATACAAACACATATACCTATAGTTTGGCGTCATCAAGTGCTTGTTGAATAGATGGTGATGGTTCAGAATGGTCCTCTTTATGTCTGTAAACATTTGCTGACGCCTAAATATGAACATATTTCTTCGTAATAGAGAATGGCTGTTGCGTTATAAAGAGGGTATTAATGTATAGGTTTTAAGGTAAACCAACCAAATCGTAAAATTTTCGACGTTATAGGGAGTTTTTCGTTATAACGAAGGACGTTATAAAGAGTTTACACTGTGTTGCGAACAAGAGCCCATATGCTTTTATTATGTACCTATCGAGCATAGAAATAAAATCGCAATCGAACAATTAGGGTGCAAACATATAATTCTGTCTTTTTTTAAATGGTAAGAACTCGTTGGTTTTGATTGGCTAACGCCATAGATAAAGACAAAACTTTTGATAAAGAGAGATGTTAATAATATAAGTAATATAATATACGAGTATTGTCGGAATAACCAAGGAATTACTTCGCAGATATATTTTCCATTCTCTTTGTTCCCTTCGTTCACTGCACATTGAGTTAATAGACAATGCTTCATATAGTAATTATTATATATATGACGAATCCCAAGAAAAAAGAAATATACTAGAAAGCATGGAAGTCCGATTTTAAACTTGATAATTTGTTGTTCCAATATTTAATTACTGAAGTGAAAAAAAATTGGTTGTCTGTAAAGTCGGTTTAGGGACGATAGTTTTACGTGATAACGTATTCCGCTCGAATATCATATTTAATAATACATAACCTAAATTTTAGTAGCTGTCAAACTATATTTTTACCGACTAAAATTTGATCAAACAAAGCAAAATACATATTTTATGCAATTATAAAAGACATTTAAAAGAATGTATATATAATATATATATTTGTTAACAAACCGTAGGTATAATTTATCTGGCCATCTGTCAGATGTAGCTTTCGCTGGAACAGCCGAAAAAAATGTTGAACGCACACTACTCTCTGACGTCACGCGAGAAGAGAGAGACTATCGCTTATATCGCGCTCTCGCTTGCGGAACGTTACTCTTTTTCGTGCGTGCAGCCGGTGTTTCATCAATTTATAAGACGTTATCACGTCAAAAAAACTTATATGATCAGTTGAATGTGATCGCAAATATGCAACTCAAATTCCTAAATTCTGGGAATGGATTTTTGATTCGTCCCTGCTTTAATAATAATAATAATTTCTTGCAAAACGTTTTATAATTACGCATCAATTCGCAAGTTTTGTTATTTTAAACCGTTGGTTTTGTCTGAATTGTCAGATTTATTTAATTTAAGTAAAATAATAGTGACATTTGTTTATTTTATTCTATCGTAATTTGAATTGTAAGTTAAATGAAATTTAAATGTTATCGTTATCAATCTGCATACATGGTGTTCTGAGAAACCGTCCCCTTCACTTTTATTTGCCCCCCCCCCCACGATTTTATTTTGGTTAATCAAAGCTCTCTGTGGTGACTCATAATTGTTTTCTAGTTTTTGGTACATTATCGATTATACAATAAAACCGTTTAACTTAAAAGTTTTTTTTACCTATTTTATTTTCAACTCGCGTTCCCGCCCGGTTTCACCCGTGTGTAAAAGAACGAATGGGGAAGGGAGGAACATGAGTACACACATTCATCTTAGTTTACTGATATGAATGTTGTGTCCAAATTTCATGATGATCGGAGTTACCGTTCAAAAGTTTTTGTCGATAAAAAGCAGTATTTATACTTTTTTTAACTAATAATTTTTTTAATTAATTAAATAAAATTAATAGTATATTGTGCGACTAGTGAGAGAAGGAGAAGATTCCATGAGCGTAAAACACACGCGAGTGGAATATTCTCCTTCGATCAATAGTCGCACATAATACTTTATTCAACTAGCAGGAGTAATATGTAATCGGGGCCCTGATAAAAGAGGGAAAAATAATAAATCACTTCATTGATTGACGTACCACCGTCAGTGTATACACAAGATTGCCATGATTTCGCTGAATTGCGATGCTGTTTTCATATAAGTATACAATACCGCCTACCACGTTCCTATTGGTCCAGAAGCTACTTGCAGTTTTTTTCATTATTTAGCGCTTGGGCTTGCTACTGAGTTTCTATTGGTCCAGAAAATTCATTATTACACTAGTGAAGTAATATATTATTTCTCCCACGCCAGAAAATTCATTATTACACTAGTGAAGTAATATATTATTTTCCACGTTTAGCAGGGCCCCGAAATTACATATTACTCACGCGTGTTGAATAAAATAAATTTAAATGTAAGCCTTAGAAGAAAGCAATGTAGAAAATAAAAATATATTCGCCCACGACCCTGACAGTCGTGTGCTCTACCGATTGAGCCAGCCGGCGTTGTATTCTGGCAACGCTTATATGAGTATATTTAGTTAGTGCATTTCACCTGAATAGATGCTTATTTTTGAGATAGGTACATTTTGCAACATTTTTCATTATTGCTCCGCTCCTAATGGTCGTAGCCTGATTTGATATAGCCTATAGCCTTCCTCGATAAATGGGCTATCCAACAAAAAAAAATTTTTTTCAATTTGAACCAGTAGTTCCTGAGATTAGCGCGTTCAAACAAACAAACAAACTCTTCAGCCTTATATATTAGTATAGATATAGATAATGCAGATTTTACTCTCCCTGCAGCTTCGGGCGCTCTTGACGTGGACCATCGTTACCAACCCCTTGATAGGCCGCTGGCTATTAACATTTTACAAATTGTCAAGTTAACCTCATTCTATATAGGATAAAAATTTAAAGGATCGGTTAACATTGTTTTCTCACCCAATAAAAGTAAATGTTTCAACAAAAAACATAAACAAAACTCATTTATAAACTGCTATATACAAACTTACAAAGTTTTAACTTAATAATATTTGTTTTACGAAAGTTTGGTCGTAAATAATCCTTCCAGACGCGGCGGGGGTCGATATATTGAACCGTAGTCAAAGGAACAGCTATATGGAAGTATAGACTTCACTTTCAGACGTTATTTTGTTATCAATAATCGATACCTACTTTAATATAAAAAATATAGTTACGAGTTCTTGGCGTTTTTCAGGCATTTTGTTTGAAAACGTGTTTCTAGAATTTTTGTCTGCCTGCGTATAATACGCGCCACGAATCTAAAAAGCTCGGAGGCTAGATGCGAATGCGGACTTGCGCTTGTACAGTCTGTTGAAAAACTACAAACTCGCAACTCAACAAAACTAATATAACAATAACAACTTGACAATAGCGTACACGACTGTACTTTAAAGCAGGAAAACGACAAGTGACAAAGGCAACGAGCGATCACGGCCAATCACCAACGAGCGCACGTTCCGTGCAGGTAGCTAGAAGGTGGTGGGAGCCTCAACGGCTCTAAAATGTGCCTTTGCGACTCGGATATACATATTATACAGGGTGAGTCAGACCACCCGTATCAGTCGTTTTTTTCGAAAACGGTTAGTCGTAGAGAGTTGTGTCAAAAATCTGTATTATAAAAGCCCTAATGAAGAATCGAATGGTGATATTTTTTCCCCCCGAAAAAGGTCGGCTTCCCCGTTAGTTTGCTCCGGAATGTTCAGAACTCCGGAATGTTAAATGGCACGATAGGTCGAAAGCGGTATTGTTGAAAAGATCTTTAAAAAATAAGCAAGTTTTGTAGGAGTTTTTTTTTTGTTACTGCCACCCCTGTTAAGTAATATTCGTTTGAAATTATTAAATTAACATGTCAGAATAACAAACTTAATTTTAAAAGTCGGCATTTAAAATCTAGTTACATAATTAAACTATGTCCCAATAAGTTTTCAATAATTGTAATTGTTTTTTTTTGTCGGAAAATACTTCCAGGTACTCATAACATATCTAGAAGAGCTCCGCAGTGTTTAGAAGTAAATTGAAGACAGTTTGAACATTTGTGACATTGTTTAATTAGGTAACTAGATTTTAAATGCCGACTTTTAAAATTAAGTTTGTTATTCTGACATGTTAATTTAATAATTTCAAACGAATATTACTTATCAGGGGTGGCAGTAACAAAAAAATGTCCTACAAAACTTGCTTATTTTTTAAAGATCTTTTCAACAATACCACTTTCGACCTATCGTGCCATTTAACATTCCGGAGTTCTGAACATTCCGGAGCAAACTAACAGGGAAGCCGACCTTTCAGGGGGAAAAATATCACCATTCGATTCTTCATTAGGGCTTTTATAATACAGATTTTTGACACAACTCTCTACGACTAACCGTTTTCGAAAAAAACGACTGATACGGGTGGTCTGACTCATCCTGTACATATAAGCAAATACTATAATACTGAAACGAAAATGTTTAGTAGCTCTTTAAAAACTGGGAAAAGGTTGCCGACCCCTGCTCTAAGACGTGTGGGGCAAATAAAAGTTAAAACGTAGTAAGTCCTTTCAAATCCTGTATTACTCTGTATATGACATAAAAAATTTAATAGACACCAGGACGGTGTAATATAATATTTCAAACTCGATTTGGAATTCAATATCTTATTTTTTAGAGATTTGTCAACTGTTATTCGACACGGATTTTTTTATGACGAAAAAATAAAATAAAGCCGGTACGTAAATCATCTGCAGAGAAAGTTTTAAAGTAGTTTTTGAAAAAAAAACAGAAAAAAGCCAAATGTAAAGCGTTTGAATCAAACGTTTTGTGTTGTTTATTTATGTTGTTTTTTTTCTATTTCTACTTTACATAAACGATGTTTTATAAGTTTATTAACTCGAATTTAGAAAAAGTCATTAGTTTATTTTGTGTTCGATTATTGTTTATTTTATTTCCCCATTTGCATCAAATGCCTATCCGATGTACGCGGTATACGCTAGGAAAGTATCTTCTACACGCGACCGTCGCACCATCTCGTGTTTGATTTTTACAAAAGTGGTTCACCCAAAACTTACAAACACATGGCGACCAGCGTTATTCTTAATTATTAAAAAATATTTAGGCATAATGTCAGTAAAAAAACGATATAAATGATATACATTTTAAATTTCTAAATTTTTTAAATCTTATTTTTGCTAACAAAATAACAAATTATATTTTTCATGTATTTAATAATGATTACAGACGTAAAATAAAATTTAATTACCCTTGACGACGTACTGCTGCAGTCCATTTTTTCCCCTCTCTAATTGATAAGAAAATCCAGGCAAACGGTGGAATTGTAATTCTGGATGTTTAGTTGGTGTATCTTTACAATCAAAAACACAGCACTTTCGATTTGATAGCTTTTTACCCATTTTATTTGACAATTAATCCTTATTAAAATGCACGTAACATATGACATTAAGGTTTTGACTGAACCAGATATAAAAAAAAACCACGAGAGGGCGCGAAAGTCGCCTGTCAAAAAATACTTTCCTAGCGTATTTATAAACCCTTTTAAGTACAAGGTATTGTACTATCACATTTAATTTTAAAATGACGTTACTAATATTTTATCTTAATTCTCTAAATAGCTACTTTTCACGCCGGACATAATATGACCGATTCCAGACCAATAAAATAAAATAATTTTTATGTTTCAAACATAACTTTTTTAGAAAATTCGAGTTTTACATACAGCATTATTTTAAAACCACACGTCAGTCTTTTTATACGAAAACAAAAGATTGTGCAGTCGTTTTTTGTTCGTGAAATAAAATTCATTTTATTCATTATTTGTCTTTTTCTGGTGCACTGGAAACAGTAAAAGACGGAGTGAATAATGAGCGAACCCAATTTAATAATAAATTTATTTTTTATACAAACATTTCACGCAGCACCTGGTCGCTCTGCTGTGATTTTTTTTAACTCCGCCATTTGTTTTCCGACTGTCTTCTATTTTTATACGTACAGAGAAAAGGCAGTGCATTGTGTAATCGTGTGGTCTGTTCAACTTAGCTGTTTAGGTGTAAAAAAAATTCTAGTTAATTGGGCGACGGAACCATTCCAACTCCAAAAATGTTGTTGACATTTGATATAGTATAATAAAGAAAATAAAATTTCTGATATCGCGTGATGTGACGCGGATAATGGCTAGTATTCAATATGATATTTGCTATTCGTTGCCATGGTTACCTACATTATATGTCCCACGTCATGTAAAAATTAATCAAAGCAAGTCTAGTTTATTTCTGATAGATCTACAAAACAAAAAAACAGCTGCTTTTTTTTATTTTCGAAATATTTCCGGAACTATAAAGTTTAGAAAAAAAAAATGGTTGTCTGTAAAGTCGGTTTACGGACGATAGTTTTACGTGATAACTATGGAACCTCCACCCTCCATAGTGATAACGTATTCCGCTCGAATAATACATAACCTAAATTTTAGTAGCTGTCAAACTTGGGCCGATCGTGCGCGGAACGTGACACATTTCGGAACGTGACACTTTATAAGACGTTATCACGTCAAAAATTTTTAACGAAACTTTCTTGAAAAAATAAATAAAATAATAAGCCGTTATGAAAAGTATACCATTATTATCTAAAAAAACACCGTTATAGCATTATATCTCTTCTATTCATGCGCCGATTTTCGCCAAAAACAATAGAGCTCTTCATATTAGCATACTAAACATCCTTCCAAAATTTGGTTTCAATCCGTGTATCCATTTGACCTGTATCGTGTTCGCAGACAAACAAACGGACAGAGTTTTACCAAAAATATGTTTTTTGGATTCGGGGTACCTCAAAACGAAAAGATATTTAAAAATTTTGACAAGTTCAGACGCCGGGCCGTAAACGAAATACATTTTGCAGAATTATATCTGTCGCACCCGGGTGAAACCGGGACGAACCGCTAGTAGTTTTATATTGCACATACCGCTAAACTATGTTAAAGTTATATTTTTGTTAAATCTTTTAAATGGTGCATTGTAATTTTTAATGACTATCTCTTTTATGATAATGTTCAAATTTTAAACTGTGATTTAAAAAAAAAAGATAATTCTTAATTTAAGTGATATTATATTGCATTTGTTCTGACGCTATTATACCTACTCTGGTTCTTAATAAAGATGCTATTCTATTCTATTCTATTCTATGTGCTTTATTGTCGCTTTGTGCGTCAGAGCTGACTTTCGTTCATATAAGAAGTTATATCTAAGTTAATTTCACACGAAATCCATTCAAATTGAAGCTTTTTGAAAAGAGGAGATTCTGATCTATAAAACAGAACCATTTTTAAATCAATTCGAGTTCATAAATACTTACTATTAAAATTGTAATTGAAAATTACAAACAGCAGTTGTCGGTTGGTCTGTACGTATGTACGTCACGACTCTACAGATCGCAATTTTGGTCGGATTGCCTTGGGTTATATTTTATTCACTTTGTTTAGTATCAGACCAGAACCCTATTTAAATTCACATAAATGTGTTCAGTAGTTTAATTTTTATAAAAAGTTTTATTTTATTATTTTTGACAGCTAATAGTTAAAATAAAAAACCTTAAAAAACAAAAAAATACCTATTACTGTTATTGTAAAATATGTAGTGTATTACTTAGAATACCTGTTACACTGCTATACCACAATAACAACGCAAGCTACGATATCAAAATGGCCATTTTGTTTTTTTTTTTTTTTTCTATTTTTTTAATTGGTTTTTTTAAATCTATTTTCTCATTTTTCATTACCTATAATATGTACAGTGGAAAACTTGCGGGATGTGCACTTTTGGTTTTGCCAACTATATTAGTACTGGTGAAACCGGGATGTAATCTTCTAAATATTTATGCAAAATCCGGACGAAAGATTGAAACGCTACTGCAAATTTGCTAGTCGTTCAAACTTTAGATGTTTAAAGACAAAAGACGAGCGGAATAATACGGCGAATGTTCAATATTTCACATTCGAACAATTTTATTTGTGCCGTAAATTTATAAGTCAGCTGCCGTTTGAACTTTTTGCGGTTCTCTACAGCTCTTTAGTTTGCGGACGGTGTCTTTTCATACATATTAACATACCTACCTAGCGTACATACAAAGTGTTGCTTTTCGAATGATATCTACATTTTATGCGAACCCGTACAGTCTGTAACAAAAAAGTGTGTGTGTGTGTCAGCTCCGACGCACGACTGGAGTTTACTCCTTAGATACGCTGTGTAATGTATTCCATCTCATTTTGTCGCATGTTAAATTCTACAGATGTATATGTTTGTCTCTATACATATATACATTATATAAGATTAGTCTAGCATCGCATAAGTGTAATGTATTCCATCTCATTCTTTCGCACGTTAAATCGTACAGATATATATGTTTGTCTCGTTTGAAGCGGACGAGCGTAACGCCCATAGATTATATATTAATAGATAGCGGACGCCTATCCTTGAGCATTGTGCGGAATGGTTCCAATTAGAAGCCATATGGAAGCCATTTTGTACGTGGATAACGCCGTAAAAAGCGCGCGGGATTAAAAAAGATTAAATATTCTATAATATGATGTTAATGGAAAAACAATAAAACTCGCAGTAAACAGTGATATTTCGCTCCAAAACCTATTTTTATATTGAAACGTTTCAAAAATTACAAAACTGAGCATAAATATAATATAAAAGCTTAGAACATTTTACATTGTCAGATTCGCATCAATGCTTGTCAACCTTGATGCCAAATTGACAATGTAAAATGTTCTAAGCTTTACATTATATTTTTGCTCAATTTTGTAATTTTTGAAATGTTTCAGTATAAAAATAGGTTTTGGAGCGAAATATCACTGTTTACTGTGAGTTTTGTCGTTTTTCTCAATAAAATCATATTATAAAATAATTAATATTTTTGTATCTCGCGCGCTTTTTATGGCGTTTTCCACGTACAAAATGGCTTCTAAAAGGTGCAGGAGACGTTAGTGTATCCGCAATCTATTAAATATATATCTATGGTAACGCCACACTTGAAGCGGTGGAGCGTAACGCCTCACTAGTTGATTTTATCTACTCATAAAATTTCTGTACCGGGCTTTATAACTCAAAATCCAAAAGAGAGTGCTCAAGATCACGCGATACAAATTAAATTTCTCGCCTACCTTGCCTATTCAACCAAAGATTGTGTGGCTCACAAATAGTTAGTTTTTTCTCAATCTGTTTCTACCGTGAGACGGTTTCGTGGGTTCATGAACTTACCTATAAGTTATATCACTTCAAAAAGAAAGTTAAAGTGAAACACTCTCTCTCTCTCTCTCTCTCTCTCTCACTTTCTGATAGGTCCTCTCTCGTTCACTTACAATGCAGCTTTTTTTAAGTAAACACCAATTTATCAGAACAATGGTCTTTCCATTATTTTTTTTACACGTCATAGTAATATGTTAGAGAGTAAACTAATTCTTTCATACTAGTACCGCGGTTGGCGTCTCCACCACTGCTTTCTTCACGCTTTTTGAAAGTGATACTTCTCTAGCGCCGTATCTGTTCGAAATTTTCGGCGATGTTCAACAGGGGGGAAACATAAGAGCATACATATACACATTTACACATTCAGTTAACAAAACACGTAACCTGGTTACAGTTGTTGAAAATTTTTCACGTTGGTTTTATTTGTAAACATCCTGTATACAGTTCAGCGAACAAACATTATAATATGCAAAGTTTGTCGTCGCTACTCCAGATACATGTGGAATTGTCACAATGTATGATTTATAGAACGTGCAGCGGAGCATATGTGGAAAAATGGAACCTGTGGAAAAGCTATTTGTTTTTCGTGTTATTAAAAAAAACTACATTAAAATAAATTAATCTATGCTAATATATAAAGCTGAAGAGTTTGTTTGTTTGGTTGAACGCGCTAATCTCAGAAACTACTGGTTCGAATTGAAAAAAAACTTGTTGGATAGCCCATTTATCGAGGAAGGCTATAGGCTATATAATATCACGCTACGACCAATTGGAGCGGAACATCAATGAAAAATGTTGCAAGATGTATCTCAAAATTAGTCCGTCCGACAAATATTATGAGGTGAAATGCCTTAACTAAATATTACAATATTAGCGCGTTACGTTCATAAGCCCGGATAGCTCAGTCGGTAGAGCGTAAGACTTTTAATGCCAGGGCCTTGGGTTCAAGCCCCACGTCGGCGAATATATTTTTTTTTTTTTTTTTATTTTCTGCATTGCTTTCTTCTAAGGCTTACATTTCAATTTTTTTAAATTTTATTACGACTAATTAAAATTAAATAAATCTAATTAATAGCTCATTTGAAAACTGTTACAACTATATAGGTACCTATATAAAAGAAATTTATTACTTAATTAACGACAAAAAGTTTTGAACGGTAACTCCGATCATTATGAAGTTGGGACACAATATTCATCTCGGTAAACTAAGATGAATGTGCGTACTCATGTCCCTTCCTTCCCATTTGTTCTTTTGCACCCGGGTGAAACCGGGCCGGACCGCTAGTCTGCAAATATAAAAGTCGCTTGTAATTATGGCAATTTACGTAAATACATAAAAAGACTAAGTAAATATTGTATATACGATTACTCGCAGAGCATAAATTTAAAGATCATAAAATTTTTATGGCATTATTTTGTGTCATGGTAAACGAAAAAAAATACGAGAAAATTCCGTTCGCACAGCGATCTGACAAAAGTTAATTTGTTAAAAAAATAAACGCGATTTTTCGGACTTTGATTTTAACTTGAGGCTAGAATACATTGAATTTTAAAATGTCGCCCCCGAAAAATACTATTTTAAGTTCTATAAAAGTGTCTCAGATGAAAGCATTTTTTAACTTAAGTTACTAAATTTTATTTATTAGATTAGCTCCAGTATTTTTGTTCTGTAATTTTTCCTAGCTGAACACAATAAGTAGGTACATTTTCATGTATACGAAAACTCAAAGCTTTCACTGCTTTGAAAAGAGACAGCACTGCTTGCCATACGTCGTTTTAGTTCAATTCTGAAATTGTCTAAAAGCCGCTAAACACGATGCTGGTTTTGCCTCTGGAATCAATACTGTGATTTCTGGAGCGCTGACTGCGGGCTCGCGGGCTTGTTTGTCTGCTTGTTTTTGAGCAAGAACCAATCAGGAAACAGTATATTGTCACGTGTTCGACATGAACAAACAAACATGACGTCATAATGTGTGTTCTATTCAGAGACAATAAACGGTCACTTTTGTTAGCTTTTGAACTGTCACTGCGCGCGCACCAAAGCAAGCTTCAAAACACGCATTGTGTGAAGCGAAAACAACAAAGCCATCAAGAAAGTCAGCGCCACAGCGCACGCTTGAAACCTAATATAGCGGCAAAACCAGCCTCGTTACTAAAACTTAGTTACCAACAAGCTTATTGATGAGACAAAGGCAAAGAAACAATGTAAAGCATATCCGTAATTAGGTTTATTTCATGCATAAATACTGTGCCGCTTATATTGCATTGTGAGCACGAGCGTCACAAGTAGCATTTCAAACGAATTTTATTTACGTACGTACGTTTAAAATCCAAAAAAGTATTCACTATAGAAGTGGCACTATTCGTTAGTAGATTAATTTAGGTAGTCCACAAGAATAAATAAAAACCAGAAGCACAGAATAAAGAATCGTTGTTCTATGTCAGAAGCACAACTCGAAAGCGGCGCCTTTGATGTGTCTACCGACGAATTCGTGATCTTGGTTCCAAGTAAAAGATGAGATTTTATTGGCGTACCTCATTAATTTACATATTTATGATTTTGTTTTAAAATACTATAGCAAGCACAATTTTAAAATTAAGTAAAAGTAACTAATTAAAATGCCTTATTAAACCCCGACCCGTCAGAAACAGTTCCCATACTCGAGACGGTACAGCGCTGGCCATTTCAGGATAGAATAATTAGGTTAACCTAGGACCGAGGTCACAAGAATGAGAAAAGTTCGTAACATTAAGTTATACTTCTGGTTATTTATTTATTCTTGTGGTACTTCTATGTCTTTCATCGTAGTAAAAATAGACTAATTGATCAACGTGCCCATGGAAGGGTTAAAGAATTTTTTTTAAATGTGTTTTTTGTGTTCGATAGTTGCAACAGTTTCTACAACTGTATTATAATATGGAACATTGGATCGGAGTGTACGCTAGGTACAGTCAGCAATTAATTTTTAATAGTGTTTCAAGTTTTAGTAAACAATGGAGCTTAACGTCTTTGATATAATCGCTACGCCAATAATTTTAACAGGTGAGTTTTTCATGTAATTGTTTTTTGACCCCATTTTCAATATGTGGAATGTTTAAAAAATTTAAGTTTATAATCTGAGTGATAAATTGCAAAACAACAATACGTCCATAGGTAAATCCCCGAAAACGTCGGATTTCGGATATTGTCAGCATTTTTACTCAATGTACCTAGCTGTAGGGCTTAAGAATAGCCAAGCGTATAGAAGCCCCTAGTAAAAACCCCCAGTAAAGGAATAAGCATCAAGTGAATTTTTAATTTACTATTATAAAAAACAAAAAATTGAAGATATTAATTGGGTTTGGCCTAAATAATCTACGCTGTTTGTGGCCTTATATATCAGTACGATTCCGATTAAACAATAAAACAATAGTATATTACACCACAAGGGCCGAAAGTTTGATATTCTTGCACTGCGCGCCACGATGCCCGAGTTGAGCCAAGAGCATCATGTCGATACGGTAGCTATGGAAATCATTTTATTTATTTATCAATTAATTTATTTTTCGGTGGTTGTTGCATTTTAAGTGAAATGTTTTCCATAAAGTACAGTTGGAATGATTTATGAAAGATAATAATATAATAATAAGTAATAATAATAATGCGTTTAATGTTCGTTTCTCGATTTTATGTCATAATAGACGCCATTTTTCATCTATCAACACTTCTCGTTATTTTCTACATTTTTTCTTCTTCAACTAATTAATAGCAAAGGCCGAATGAAGAAATTTTAGGACATTAGGATAAGGTAGGCAAATTTAGAGCATGTAATCGGCCATGGCCTTGAATAAAGAACCATCTCGATATTTATCTGGAATTATTGAGGGAAACCATGGAAAACCTCAACAAGATGGCCGGTACAGGAATTACCGTTTTTCGGCGAAAGGCAGCAGGAAAAAGTCCCAGCCACATCTGCCCTCGCCGAGATTCGAACCCGGTACCTCTCGAATGCGAGTCTAGTCCGCTGACCACTACACTATACACCGCTCGGTATATGAAGGATAATAATATCATAATATCTTAAATCTTGCTGCGGTGACAAATAAGAACTTAATGCGAACCGACGTTTGGCCGGTAATAATTCACGCATTGTCACGCCGCCTCTCCGACCACCCCTAGGGGAATTGTGTCGCTTCGGTGACGCCGTGAACGGTTCAAAAGAAAATCTCCGTCTGCGAAGAAACATTTGTTCTGACGGCCACCTCTACGTATTTACTTATTCAAGCGAGAAGTCAATTTGTCTTGTAAAATAGTTTTTGATTCTTGCCGAACACACCTGTTTTTAAAGTAAATCTCCTTTGGTGATGTATCTCTTTGGAAATTTCCTTGCCGTTAAAGGGGAAATCTGTAACCTTAAGAGTATTCGTCCCAGCAAACACCCCCTGCACCCTTCATCTCAAATCTTTTCCCCTCGCCTAAAAACGGTTCGCGCTCTCCCGACGCTATTTTTAAAGCTAGAGGATTCTGGTAAACGCCAAATGAAAGACAAAGAATCAGACTACAGATCCCTCAGGCGAATTTTTTGAAAAAAAATTCTTGAAAAAACTTACAACCTTTTGAAAAAATAATAAGTTACGTAATATTTCACACGTAGGCGAAACTGTTTTTCAAAAAATTCGCCTGAAGGATCTGTAGTCTGATTCTTTGTCTTTCATTTGGCGTTTACCAGAACCCTCTAGCCTTAAAAATAGCGTCGGGAGAGCGCGAACCGTTTTAAGGCGAGGGGAAAAGATTTGAGATGAAGGGTGCAGGGGGCATTTGCAGGGACGAATACTCTTAAAGGAGAAATGATTTAACCTTGTCTGATTATTGTGTACTCAATTAAACTCATATCTGTTCAAAACCTGCCTGGGATTAAAAAAATGAATTCTAAATCATTATTTTAAATTATTATAAGATTGTAAAGGACTGTTTATATTTTAATGTGACGTAACCATGCAACAATCGCGCATGTTTTTTCTCTTTTTTGTACAATATACGTTGAATTTAATCAGCTCTTTTCTTTATTCCACATGTTTTCATTGTACCTACTGTTTCTTTCAACTTCAGTGAATTTCAAACAGTTATTATATTTCGTATTGCTTGCTTGTTCGCTATTTCTTGCTGAAAACTAACTGAAGAAGTACTTATAATAAGAATTGTCAAAAAATGTTATTTGACCTTAGATTGTGAACATACATATTTCTCAATATGAAAAGCATAGTAGTTTTAAGTCGATCCTGCTCGAAAAATAATTGAACGATTGAAACGATATTTTTCTCAAACTGTGTATATGTTACGGTCAATGTCCGGAACCGGGCAATGTCGACAATGCCCGGACAATGTCAATGTCGACAATGCCCGAGCCACATCGGGCAATGTCCGAAATCGGACAAGGTTCAAAAAATAGATTTTTTATAAACATGAAACGCTGATATTTGATTGTATCTTTATCATGATAAGTTATCATTAACCCTTTATGGAATTTTTATCACTGATATCAACTATTTAAGAATATATTTTTCAGCTTTCTATTACAATTATTGATGATTCTGAGTTGACGCAACCGGTTTCATAACGGCATAACCGCATTAACCAGTTGTTGGAGAACGTCTGCAGTTAATGCGTAAATATACATTATTATGGTGCAGGAATATTTCTGAGTTGAGTTTAATAAAACAGAATGAGCAGGAAAATTATGTATAATATACAGGATTGTAATTATACATTATGTTTCTGTTGTTTTAGGGTAGATTCATAAGCGCCGACTTTGGAAAATTATGTGCGGAGCCAAAAGCAGCAGCAATTTAAAAGTTACAGTACTTACATACTCTCTCGAATCTAAAAAACACATTTTTGGTGAAAGTCCGTGCGTCTGTTAGTCTGTGAACACGATACAGGTCAGCGTTGCCAGTTTTTTTTTGTCAAGTTGGGATTTTTGAACTCTTTGAGTGAAAATAGCGGGATTCTTTCGTCGAAAGCGGGACATAGTAAAAAAACGTATATAATCAGAAGTTTTCAAATACCTATTTATCTTTTTATTTGAATTAAAATTACGTTTACTTGACAATAGATAGCAAAAATAGCCATAGAAAATGTATTTTAATAAAAATATAATATTTTAAATCAGATTTACCCTATCGTTAAATAGTTGAGTCTTATTCGTCTTCAGAATAAAAAAAAAAAAACAGAAATCAAAATCAAAAAAGTTTTATTCATTAGAAAAATATGGCGTTTCAAACAATAGTCTGTGGAGTGAGTGTTACAAATTGCAACTTACAAATAAGAGAATAATTGTTTATAAGAATTACTTATTCATGATATTTCTGTGAAGATTTAACTTCTTTTAAAGTTATCCCCGAAAAGTGGGACTGAGCCTGTCCCGCGCGGGACATTTAATTTTGATTTAAAAATCGGGACGTCCCACCAAAATCGGGACGTCTGGCAACGCTGATACAGGTCAAACGGATAAACTGATTGAAACCAAATTTTGAGAGGATGTTTGATATGTAAATATGATTTTAATTAATTCTGACTTGTCTCATAGATGTTGTGTGTTTACTGTGATATAGTTTAAAAAAACTAAAAAACACGCTATTATAGCACATCGAACTAAAAAGTGAAAAATAATTCTTAATATAAGCAGAAAATAATAATGAACAAAAAATATTAATATTATTGTAAAAAAAGCGTGAGGCGCTCGATATACGAAAAATATGGCATAAAGCGCCTTACGCTTTTTTCACAATAATACTGATAATTTTTGTTCATTATTATTTTTTGCTTATATTAAGAATTATTTTTCACTTTTTAGTTCGATGTGCTATAAAAGCGTGTTTTTTAGTTTTTTTAAACTATTTATTTTTCACTTTTTAATTCGATGTGCTATAAAAGGCTTGATTATTTTTGAGTAAAGATGGTATAACTAATAGTCATAGAGAGGTTCTTGATAAGTGTACAAAGTTTAAATTAAATCTGTCCGTTTAAAGTTGGTCAAAATCGAACCCAAAAGAGTCGTGTTTACATACATACAGGTGAAGCTAATATAAAGCGTGTAATAAATAAATATCTATCTATCTATGAAGATTCCTATTGTTTTTGAGGAAAAGAGATATATGCTATAACGTTGTTTTTATATAATAATGGTATACTTTTCATAACGGTTTATTATTCTATTTCTTTTTACAAGACAGTTTTGTAACAGTTTTTTTCTAGTTTTGGAAATACCTACTTATTTTAAAAATAAAAAAAAACTGTTGTTCAGACCACAGTTGACATTTTTTATGCGGGATCCAAGCCGCACCATTTCAACTAAGTTGGCGCTCATGACGTAGCCAGTGGCAATTTTCTGAACTATGCGTGAATTATTTACGAATTACTTCTGGGCATGCAGTGTACCCTTTATGTTAGAGGCTTAACTGGGACAGTCCCGCTGTCTCGTAGGGATTACTATATGTTTCGGTTATAAACTAGAGTTGAATTCAAATTAAGGT
Organism: Xanthostigma xanthostigma; assembly: GCA_963575645.1. NCBI lineage: Eukaryota > Metazoa > Arthropoda > Insecta > Raphidioptera > Raphidiidae > Xanthostigma > Xanthostigma xanthostigma. The sequence continues at coordinate 8,232,635 of OY754469.1, read as the reverse complement.
TTCTGTAGCATCATCAGTGCTAATGTATATGTTACCGGCTAAACCCGATTTCAGGACAAACTAGTTTGGCCTAGGCCAAACTAGTTCTACAAACCAGTTTGGCCTAGGCCAAACTAGATTGTCCTAGTATGAATAGTAGGCCAAACTAGTTTGTCCTGAAATCGGGTTTGGCCGGCAACATATATAAAACAACTAGCGGTCCGTCCCGGTTTCACCCGGGTGCGATAGATATAATTTTGCAAAATGTTTTTCGTTTGCGGCCCGGCGTTTTGACAGCTATTCAAGGACAAGTGCGTCGTCATAAATGAGTTGACCACACCTGGTCTAGCGTAGTGCATTCGTTAGAGATAATAAACAGTGGAGGTTAATGGGATAATAAAATGTTATGTGCACCTATTTCTCCTTTAAACAGTGGTAAAAAAAAATCGATTGAAAATGGTACTTTTCTGTTCTGTTTCAAATGGATTTCGAGTTGGTTGTTTCTGCACATTGATTGCGAATTACGATGCTATTACAAAAACGGAAAACAGTAAACACCAACCTGCACAACGAACATTCGCTAATATATTAATCTTTGCTCCAATCGTTAATATTATCGATTTTGTGCGCATGCGTCGACTTTACACAATTTTGTGGCCTAGAACCTCGGCTGGAACACTTTTTAGCTACTGCGCATGACTGTGACGATAACATTATCGTTCGCAGAGGGGTTGGAACAGAGCTATGTGTTTTGTTGATATGAAAAAAGTGCAAGTGAAGCGACACTCTTGAGAGCATGAAAACAAAAAAATTGCAATATTTGGAAAAATATAAATATATCTCAGATTTGTATGTTTTAGTATATTGTGCAACTAGTGCGACAATGCCGCACGAGTTGCACATACTATAGTTTTTATTACGAATTAAATTAAATTAAAATTGAAATTTTATTACGAATTAAAAAAAGAAATTAGAAGTAATAAAAATTAAAATTAAATCATTAAAAAGTTGAAAATTCAGTTAAAATTGTTAAAATTGTCAAGAATAAAAGTCTATAATCGAAAATTTTAACCTCAAATCTGCTTCAAATGACAGTTTGTTTCGTTGACATTAACACCGTTATTATTTTGTTTTTTCTCTGAATTTGCGTGCGGCAAACACTAATTTCAGTGCGACAATAGTTATTGGCGTAACTAGTCATTCATCGCGCTGACAGGTCATGACTTAGCCTACAAGTTACGCCCATAATTTTATTCAACAATTGCGCGTTATTCATGTTTTATTTATTGTTATTAATGAGATGTTGTAAATATCTATTTATTTCTTTATAAAAAAAACTGTCAATACTAACAGCACCAAACAGCACGATTCAATGTTTTGGTTTGAGGTTAGCCGGTTATGAATAAACTCCATGTCGAAAACATTCGGCCTCTCAATTTTAGGCTCAATGGGTAACAACGGAGTTGTTGTTACCTACTATTTCGTTAAGACTCAGAAAATAGTTACGTTTATTTTCATTATTCCACAATGGCCGAGCTAGTAGGAATTTTCATTGAGTTATGACAAGTAATTGTCACCAGTCGGTAAATGGCTATTTAGGGTTCGGTTTTTAGGCATGATAAAACATGAATAGCGCGCATGAGTTGAACAAATAAAGTTTCCGCACGCAAATGAAAATAGCTACTTTTCAACCGTAACAGCGTGCGTAAACGTACCACTTTTCCCGCATGAGTAATAAAAAATATTATAACGTGTCCAATAAAAAATATTAGCGCAAAGTTCTTATCGTTAGAAGATATGACGGTTAGAAATGTATGGAAAAAATCGTTTAGTAGACACGAAAGCCACTTAATCGATTGGTTAAAATTTGACGTGAAAACCGCGGTTATTAGTATGTAAAAATCGATTGTCGGTTTTACAATTTTTCAGAGACGATAATCGACCAAAAATCAAAAAGTCCCAGCACTACTTCAAATCTCTATACTTGATACTCCGCGTTGCTTTAGTGACCTCATTTTCAACTAACGTCAAACTCACACTTGCAGTACCTATATAGCGAGTTGTTCACCTGTGGATATACCTTTGCACTGCATACACACAAACATACAAACGGCTCTATCATATATATTAATACGCTAAGGTTTAAGATGTGTGCCTCCCTTTTTAGAAAAAAACACACAATTTCTCCACATAAATTATATATCATTTTACAGATAATTGCTTGCTCTACTGACATCGACAACTAAAAAATTTATTATTGCTATTGTTTTTGTAAATTAATTAAATTAATTAAACTCTGAACAACGTCTGCCATCTGACGGCGTAACGTTAACACTTCAATCTGTCATATCTGACCTTCATATTGTAAATACTGCAGACTGCCATCTGACGGGCAACGCTGAACAACGCTTTTGCTACTTGCACCTCTATATGACAATTTTAGTGAAATATTTCTTTTACAACAAAAAGAAGAACGTTATAAGCAGTGTGCAAAATTAGAAACGAATTGAATACCTGCAATCATGTTTAAAAAATAATTTTGTAAAGTGATAATTATTATACTTATTTAGTGCGAATAATTCGCACAGGTCACGCTAGTTACATCTGAATAAAATTAGGGAACTATTCACTAAAAAAACAGTGCGTGTAATCTTTACGCGTGGCTGAAGTAAAACATGTCAACAATACTTCATATATCTATTAATTAACTATATGAATCATTGCCTATCTACTCAATGTGCGGTGAGCAACAAAGCGTATCGAAAATATATCTGCGTCTCTTTCTTCGATGTAATTCCCTGATTTCTCCGATGATACGATTGGTTGATGTACTTGCATTCAATCTGAATAAAGTATCTCTGTTTCAACAACTTTGTCTTTTTCTATGATGTTAACATGGGCGTACCCAGCTTTTGGTCCAGGAGGGAGGAAATTAGAAATTTCTTAAGCCGGGTCCCCCGTGCTTGTTTTGCCCTCCTGGATACGCCAGTGCTTACGCCGTAAAAAAAGACAGAAGTATATGTTTGCACTCTATAATGGTTCGATAGCGATTTTATTCCTACGCTCAGTATAGAATAAAAGTATATGACTTAGATAAACATCTGCTAGAATTCGGGATTGTTTAAATTACGACTATTCACTAAAAAAAAGAGTGGATGTAGAGTACGCGCGGCGAAAGATGAAGCCACCGCGTCATAGTAACGTGAATGCATTGCGCCCGCCTTCTAGCTTGCTATTGGCTGTTTCGGAGATCCATGTGCGTCGAGTGTTTTCTAGAGACGTGGAATTTAAAAATGATATGTCGAATTTATTCCGCACGGCACTGTCTGCGGGCAAGCAGGCGTTCACTAGCATATTATTGATGACGTGCCTGGCTTCATATCTCACCGCGGGCACTCTAACCTTTACGCGCGGTTGAAGTAAAGCATGTAAACAATATATACATTACGCCCGGTTTCACCCGGGTGCAAAAGAACGAATGGGGAAGGAAGGGACATGAGTACACACATTCATCTTAGTTTACCGAGATGAATGTTGTGTTCAAATTTCATGATGATCGGAGTTACCGTTCAAAAGTTTTTGTCGATAAAGAGCAGTATTTAAACTTTTTTTAACTAATAATTTTTTTTAAATGAATTAAATAAAATTAAAATAAATTTAAATGTAAGCCTTAGAAGAAAGCAACGTAAAAAATAAAAAAAAATAAAATAAAAATATATTCACCCAACGTGGGGCTCGAACCCACGACCCTGATATTGATAGTCGTATGCGCTATTGATTGATCTACCTGAGGTTGTGTTCTTTCATCACTAATATGAGTATATCTAGTTAGTGCATTTTACATGAATAGAAGCTTATTTTTGAGATACTTTTTGCAACATTTTTCATTAAAGCTCCGTTCCTAATGGTCGTAGCGTAATATTATATAGCCTATAGCCATCCTCGGTAAATGGGCCATTCAACAAAAAAAAATTATTCAATTTGAACCAATAGTTCCTGAGATTAGCGCGTTCAAACAAACAAACAAACAAACTCTTCAGCTTTATATATTAGTATAGATTAGCGGAAAGGAGTAGGTATTCATCATGAAAACGGCAATAAAAACCGTTGGTTTGATTGTAGTGCAAGTGTCCCAGTTAAAGTAGTTTTCTGCTGAAGAGAAGAAAAATTATTAAAAAATTATTTCCGTTGTTTGAAAGTGTTGGCTAATTCATTGAACAAATTGTGAACGTCAAAATTGATTCAAGTATATAATTTATATTTGAATAATCAATACAAATGTGTTCAAAAATAGAATCGATTTCAACCGGCAGATAAGTTCAATAATAACCTTCAAATTGCACGCATTCTTTTCGTGTGAAGATGAAATTCAATCGAGCAGGCTTTGTATTTATGTCTGTAGGCATTCCAGAGCAAATTACGAATGTCGTATTTGTTCAGAAGTTTGTAAAAATAAACTATTGTCAATTAAATGGATTAAAGCACTCTACACAGTTCCGGATTAAGACATATTGATGTCCTAAGCATTTCTTGATTATGGGCCCCATCTCTAAATGTTCAGTTTATAAAAAAATTCAAATTGATGGAAAAAAGTTAAAAAGCATAGATTCTTAAGAAAAAAATTAAATTTTACAATCAATGCTCCCATTGAAAATTTAGCTGTCTATAAAATTGGACCTTATAGGCATTTTTATACAATTAATAAAAAAAAGTTTCAAAACTTTAAAACTAGAAAAATTGAACTAATTAAAAAAATGTTTTTTTTCGTTTTCATTTTCAAAAATAAATTATTATTTATTTTTAACTTTTATACTTCTAAAGACAGTTTTATATCAGTAACTAAAATTTTTGAGAACATGACAAAAAGAAAAAAAAAATTGGTTGTCTGTAAAGTCGGTTTACGGACGATAGTTTTACGTGATAACGTATTCCGCTCGAATATCATATTTAATAACACATAACCTAAATTTTAGTAGCTGTCAAACTATATTTTTACCGACTAATAATTTGATCAACCAAAGCAAAATACATATTTTTAAGCAATTATAAAAGACATTTAAAAGAATGTATATATATTATATATTTGTTAACAAACCGTATAATTTATCTGGCCATCTGTCAGATGTAGCTTTCGCTGGAACAGCCGAAAAAAATGTTGAACGCACACTACTCTCTGACGTCACGCGAGAAGAGAGAGACTATCGCTTATATCGCGTTCTCGCTTGCGGAACGTTACTATTTTTCGTGCGTGCAGCCGGTGTTTCATCAATTTATAAGACGTTATCACGTCAAAATGTTGACACGGTTTAGTGAGGTATTTTTCATTTCTGAGTAGTGCTTCTTGGTGCCCCCTGAGACGCGATGCCCTAAGCAATTGCTTAATTTGCTTATACGTTAATCCGGAACTGGCTCTACACATCTGCGCGATCGCGACCACAATCGCGTTGGCGATCGGACCCGTCGTTGTAAATTTTATCGTCAACAAATCGCATCAAGTATGCGCGGATTAATTTGTTTTACTAAAGACGCTATCGGTAAATGTGTAATTTTTGGAGTTTACTCCTTAAGAAACGATTTTGAGTTATAAGGCCCGGTCCGAAAATTTTATGAGTAGTAAAATCAATTGGTGAGGCGTTACGCTCCACCGCTTCAAATGTGACGTTACGCTCGTTCGCTTCAAAATAGATAAACATATATATCTGTAGGATTTAACGTGCGAAAGAGTGAGATGGAATACATTTCACTTGTGCGATGCTAGACTAATCTTATATAATGTATATATAGGTATGCATAGAGACAAACATATATATAATTGTAGGATTTAACGTGCGAAAGAATGAGATGGAATACATTACACAGCGTATCTAAGGAGTAAATTCCAGTCGTGCGTCGGAGCTGACACACACACACACCAACACACACTTTTTATTAAACTCAGATACAAAAACAAAAAAAAAAAACACACGACTGAAGTAAAACTTCTTCCAGCCATAATTTGTTATTATTCACCCGAAAATTCACAAAATATGAACTTTAAAATGAATTTACAATTTTATTCACTTTACACGTAGAATATTTAATGTATTAAACAAAATATTAATTTATAAAACTGTTCAAGAACGAAATGAACAGTCTAACGTAAGAATAAAGAAATATAAACATAAAGATAATGAAAACAAAAGTAATACATTGCAATTACTTAGCTCTCGTTGGGTTTTAAGCGTAAATCTTTATGAAATATTTAAAGTAGGTTTACAAAACTTTTTTCTGCCACCCGATAGCGCCACTGGCAAGTAAAATATGTGTCATTCTATTGTTAGTACTGCTTATATTTTCGGCGCCACTAGCCAGTGAAATATTTGTCATCCTCTTTCTATCTTCACTAACTTATATCTCCCTCTCAACTTCCGTTCGCCTCGACCGATCACACTTACGTAAATCTTTCGTCACGCATGCACCAGCTTACTCCCCAAGTCAAGCGTGCGTAAAGAAAAAGAAAATCAGCATTAGTTCGCATTAACTTAAAGTTATAAGCACAGTAAATCATCGAAAATAAACCATTGTGTATTGTGACCGCAGATATTATAGTTAAATATTAAAGTGCCTGCCTATAGAGAAGAAGGTTTTTTTGTTCTGAACTCTGTCGGTTTTCACGGCAAGAAGTAAGGACATTTTGTCCCCGTAACAACTCTACAAAGGGATACAAATGTATAGTCTATATCAGAGTCGAATGGATGGATACTGGATAGCGGGAGTCGGGATACGTCTGTCGGTGTAGATCTCGGTCAGTTACATATAATACGGACAGGGGAGCAGAGAATGCGTTCATAGGTCGACTGTCGCGCCATCCCGAAGGAAGGACGGGATCAGCCCGGATATTGAACGCACTTTCTCATTGTCGACTTGCAGTCACGGCTTGTGAGTTGCCGAGTGTCACCTTTCTTATGATAAAACTAGTGGCGGGCGTTGATTCAACGACATAAATTAACCATTGAATCAACAGGTTCTGTTTTTAACCGATTAAAAAAATGACGATAAAATTCTCGTGTCACAATTTTGGCCGCGCTAATCTCCGAAACCACTGAACCGATTTATATGAAATTTTGTAAATGTGTCTTGCTTGGTGCAACTTAAGTACGCTATAGGATAGTTTTTACTAAATATTTTGTAATTACGATGTTTTCTCAAAAAAACTGTTTTAGTAACGTGTAACGACATCTAATAGAATTTACTCAAAACTATTAGTTCAGAAGCAAAAAAAAACTGGTTTAGTACCAAGTAGCGACATCTGTTAGGATTCGTTCAAAGCTATTAGTTCAGAAGCAAATCTGGTGGAATTTTATTAGTTCAGACGCCGAACCGCTAACGAAATATATTTTGCAGAATTATATTTATCACATCCGGGTAAAACCGAGACGGACCGCTAGTATGTATATACATATTTTTTATGCGTTGATTCAATTATATTATTTGTAACAATTATCATTAGTTTATTCAACATATTTATTAACGTAAGTTTGTAACATGAATATTATTTAATTCAACACATTTATTAACGTACGTTTGTAACATAAATATTATTTAACTCAATATATTAATTAATTTAAGTTTTTTAACATGATCACTACTTCCTAGTTCATACGCTCCGCTGCCATCTTGCCTCTGTTTCTCCACATGACCACCAGGGTACACCAGTGGCGGCGTGGCTTTTTAAGACGTGGTATTACGCGTATCATTTTAAGATATTAAATCGAAAAAAAATGTCGGCCCAGCCGTTTGGTTTTGACGGTATAATTTACTTTCAGTGATCCACATTCCCGGAAAAATAGTGGCAGAAAAAAATCATGGGCCATTTTTCCGTGCGTGAATAAAAAAAAAAGTGAACCCTACCCGTATCTAAATAATGGAAAATTTTCTTTTCAATGTGTACAGCGACGGAAAAATAGTGGCAGAAATTTTGGTTGGGTCATTTTTCCGCAATTAGACGTCAAAATGTCGAAAATTTGATAAAAAAATGTCAAAGATTGTAAAAAAACGGTTGAAATTTTAAAAAATTTCTTCAGCTTCGTTTTTAGGTTCAGTTAGAGCCAAATGACCGGGAAATACCAGCGGCAGAAATTTTTGACCGATTGCACCCTCCCCAAGGCACCGCTAAGAGGACATTTATATGAATTGGCCACCTCAGTGCATTTCATAAATAAATTGATCTAGGCGTTCAAAGTTATCGGCGTCCTTAGAGTTTTTTCTCACAATCTCGACAAATATTCGTGCAGATTTCCAGTGTAGACAGTGTACACCCGCGTGTGTTCGGAAAGCATTTGGGGGGGGGGGGGGTGGAGTACGACCCCGTACAGACACACGGTGTGCGCGTTGCCATAACGACCGGCCCGCAAGAGATGAGATGAGATAGTCCTGCGGACGTCACGGCTTTTCTGTCTTTCTCTATCTTTCTCTAGATATATGTGTGTGTGTGTGCAATCGTGCTTTACTTGTGTGATCGTTAAGATCTCGGTTTTGGGGCCCCGCGAAATAAGTTTCTCTTTTTCGATCTTAATTTTTGAAATTTACGTAAAACCGATACGTTCGCGTTACAGGGAAATAATTGGCGTTGTATTTTTTAATCGAGCTAGCCAATTGGGTGACAGGACTTCAAAAATATTGACATTTGACGTATTATAATAATGAAAAAAATCCAGCCAATTGGGCGACGGGACCATTCCAACTTAAAAATGTTGACGCGTTTGATATAGGTAGTATAATAAAGAAAATAAAATTTCTGATATCGCGTGAGGTGACGCGGGTAAGGGCTAGTATTCAATATTTTATTGACTATTCGTTGCAATGGTACATAATATGTTCTACGTCATGTAAAAATTAATCAAGGCATGCTTAACTAGTTTATTTCTGACAGATCTACAAAACAAGAGAACAGCTGCTTTTTTATTTTCAAAATATTTACGTAACTATAAAGTTTAGAAAAAATTTTTTAACACAACTTTTTTGAAAAAATAAATAAAATTATAAGCTGTTATGAAAAGTATACCTTTATTATATAAAAAACACCGTTATAGCATATATCTCTTCTGCGCATGCTCCGATTTTCCCCAAAAACAATAGGGCTCTTCATATTTGCATACCAAACATCCTCCCTAAATTTGGTTTCAATCCGCTCATCTGTTTGATCTGTATCGTGCTCACAGACGCACAGACTTTTTGAAAAGTGAATTTTGACCTAAATTCGTACCATTTCCCACTTTGTGGAGTTGGAATGGTAATAGTATATTGTGCAACTAGTGCGGCAAGTTGCACATACTATTTTTTATTACGAATTAAATTAAATTAAAATTAAAATTTTATTACGAATTAAAAAAAGAAATTAGAAGTAATTTTAATTAAATCATTAAAAAGTTTAAAATACAGTTAAAATCTTTAAAATTGTCAAGAATAAAAGTCCATAATGGAAAATTTTAACTTCAAATCTGCTTCAAATGACAGCTTGTTTCGTTGACATTAACACCGTTATTATTTTGTTTTTTTCTCTGAATTTGCGTGCGGCAAACAATAATTTCAGTGCGACAAATAAAGTTTCCCCACGCAAATGAAAATAGCTACTTTTCAACCGTAACAGCATGCGTAAAGATACCACTTTTCCGCATGAGTACCTAATAAAAAATTGTATTGAAACAATATTGTTGAAAAAAAATAGAAGAAAGCAGAAAGACGTATAATTCACAAGTTACTGTGTTGTCTCTTTCCATTGCAGTGAATAAGTTGAACCGAAAGCCGAGGTCGTAATGATGATAAACTGAAACCGGTTCCACTTTTATAAATGGCGTGGTCCAAAGAGTCGAGCCTTTGCGAGAAAGACCAATGTACCTACACAGTGTTATAGACATAGTGTGAACAAGTTGAGGTTGCTTGAGGACTTTGAGGATGAGGAAGACGCGGTAGACTGATTTGCTCGCTCTACTAATTTCGTCAGACTATTGAGGTATCCCCCCCAGATGCTTGTCTTGTTGCCCGACCATGTCGATTAATATGGCGTTTGGATGTTTCCTTGTATACGTTCGTTGTTCCGATGTCGGCGAGTAAATAATAAAATATGTTCCTGTTTGCGTTACGCAGGCGGTCTCTTTAGATATCTATACTAAGAAGAAAAGTTTGTTTGTTTGTTTGGTTGAACGCGCTAATCTCAGAAACAACTGGTTCGAATTGAAAAATTTTTTTTTGTTGGTAAGCCCATTTATCGAGGAAGGCTGTAGGCTATATAATATCACGCTACGACCAATTGTAGCGGAGCATCAATGAAAAATGTTGCAAGATGTACCTATCTCAAAATTATTCCGTCCGACAAATATTATCAGGTGAAATGCCTTAACTAAATATTGCAATATTAGCGCGTCACGTTCACAAGCCCGGATAGCTCAGTCGATAGAGCGTAAGACTCTTTATGCCAGGGTCTTGAATTCAAGCTCCACGTCGGCGAATATATTTTTATTTTCTACATTGCTTTCTTCTAAGGCTTACATTTCAATTTTTTAAAATTTTATTATGATTAATTAAAATTAAATAAATCTAATTAATAGCTCATTTGAAAACTGTTACAACTATAGGTAGCTATATAAAAATAATTTTCCTACAGTATTTTCAATTAAATATTTACTATATTAAAAGAAATTTATTACTTAAAAAAAGTATAAATACTGATTTTTAACGACAAAAACTTTTGAACGGTAACTCCGATCATTATGAAGTTTGGACACAACATTCATCCCGGCAAACTAAGATGAATGTGCGTACTCATGTCCCTCACTTTCCATTCGTTCTTTTGCACCCGGGTGAAACCAGGCGGGACCGCTAGTATACTATATAGTGACGTCATTGTCTGAACTCAAATTCACCAATCATATACAGAGCAGTGATGTAACAAGTGTTAATTTTTAGAATTGCGAATGCGGATATTCAGTTTTCAATAATCTGGCGTCACGTTAAAATTTGACAGCTGATTGGTCGCACGCGCGCATTTGGAGTGGCTCTGGGTATTAGGTATTAGGTTGACAGTTAGAGTTTTCGAAAATTTTTTCCCGCATGTAGAAAGATATCTTCACACAAAAAACAAATATTTTGCCAATTTTATTGAATTACAAGCAGTCGAAACCGGATCAAAGCGTTACGAGAACAGAACAAAAGTCAATTATGTGTAAACCGACAGCTTTTGATTGATTCTGAAGTAGCGGTGTACCTAACCCCTTTTAATGATCGATCGATGACGGACACAATACAATGCTTTTATTAGAATCTAGGGATTCACGGCTCGACTTGATATTCAAGCTATTTGACTCGACTTGAAATCAATTTCAAGTTGATTATTAAAATACTAATATTGAAGTAGTGCGACTTGCGGTCATGCCAATTGCGGTCAGAAAAATTGTCGTCCCACTTGCGGTCAATCGATATTATTAAAAGAAAATAATGTTAGGAGTAACCCCACTTGCAGTCATACAGATAAGAAAATGTGATAATTTATTTAAAATACAGCACCCCGTAATCGTTTTTTACCCCCTTTGCTTTTCACTACGCAACAAAAACACTATCGCATCAACAATGCTGAATTAAATAAAAAATTAAGACGCACATCCAAACAGTTAACACGCAAAAGTAATTTTTACATGTATTTAAAAATCCACCCTAGCACTGACTATGCCAAGTTAGGTGGATCAATTTCAATTATAAGGCAGGAAATTATGTATTAACTGTACTATACTTATTTATTGAAATTAATTTATTATTATTATTAATTATTATTAAATACTGGCTTTAGTATAATACGCGCCACGAATCTAAAAGGCTCGGAAGTTAGATGCGAAAGCGGGCTTGCGCTTGTACTAGTATGTTGAAAAACTACAACAAAAACTAACATAGCAATAACAACTTGACAATAGCGTACTCGACTGTACTTTAAAGCAGGAAAGCGACAAGTGACAAAGGCAACGAGCGATCACAGCCAATCACCGACGAGCGCACGTTCCGTGCAGGTAGTTGGGAGATGGTGGGAGTATCAACGGCTCTAAAATGTGCCTTTGCGATGCTGTTTGTGACTATCTTCCGAACCTTTTAGATCCGTGGCGCGTATTATAATAAGAATTAAAATTAGTTGTTCCATATTATTTTGATGTTTGGAAAAATCTGTTAGATTGCATTCGGAATCGTTTAGAATTTAGATGACTTAATGACTCATTCTTTCTGTAGAAAATTTGGAATTTCCGATTTATAAAGTAATTTTCTTGACCGCAAGTAAGATCACATTACTTGCATTTTATCATATTGATTGACCGCAATTGGGAGGAAAATTGTTCCGACCGCAAGTGGGAAGATACCCTAATATCAAGTTTTTATATTTTAAGTACCTACTTGAAAAGCGCGCCTGGAAAAGTTTGACTTCAAAAATCTGTGAAAAACCGCAGAAAAAGGAAATTGCAGATAAAATTATCCGTGACTGATAAATGCTCTGCAATGAGCATACCTGTCAGATGAAGTCGCCTTGGCTTTTTGTAAGTTTCTCTGCACAGCCAAAGAACGATCAGTTTGGCAGAGCTTTACTTGTTCCAGTCGTATATTTTATCTGAAACTATATCGACAAAAACAATCAGAACGGCGCTATGTAGCCATACAGTCTCTTGTTATTGCAGCTGTCAAACACGATGTTCAACTTGTTTATTGAGCGTTTGTTGTGATTTATAGATGAAGCAAGCTTTCCGTGAACCAAACGGAAATATTTTTCAGTTTTATTTGTTTATTTGGCTTGCGAAACGTGATTCGATCACCTCGGTTAGATTATTTCCATCATTTTTCTTGCAACGAAAGCTTTCAAATTATACCTACAAGTCAGAACTTTGTATGCTCTTAATAAAAATGTCTTCTTACTGACAATCGCTTCCTGAATTTATTGATAGACATCTATAAATTGATTTTATCCGTAAAAATAAAGATATTGAAAAATAGTTTTTTGTATGTAGTCAATATTTCTTATTTTTATTGCTTCCTACCTTTACTATATTATGGATTCAGAAGGAGTTATGACATCTTACGAATTGTTTGAGATCATTTTCTCATCTATGTCACTGTGTGCAAAAAATAAGATAGAAATAAGATAGTTTATTTTGTTGTAGTGTTTGTCAGATATTAAATAAGATCAGATTAAATTTGAACGAAATCGGCTCAGACTTCAGTGAACTCTAAGCATATTATAGTAGTGCGAGATCCGGTATTAGAAATACATACCCGCATCTGTTATTTGATGATAATTCGCACATCGGTTGTCTAGCTAAATCGCGTACCGATGCTGTTAAATTAAATACATTCTAATTAACTTTTTTGGATCAACTTCCCTGATTTAAACCATAAAAATCTACCCTAAGATGAGAGAATATGACACAAAACAAATGTTAACAAAACAAATAAACTCAAAATACACAGAACACGACTATTTACAACGTATGTTTATGTGGATTATCTATATTTATGTATAGAATCAATGGTATATTCTAATTCCTTGTGTCATATTTTCTCATCTTAGTCTCGATTTTTATGATTAACAAATCGGGGAAGTTGATCCAAAAATGTAAATTAGAATTTATTTAATTTTACAGCGTCGGTGTATACATTATCTAACATATAATCTTTGTCATCATCAAGTAACAGATGAGGGTTATACCTATATATTTATAAAACCGGATCTTAGACTATAGGCTGTGTGCACGAAGCCTACTAGCGCCGCTTGTGGGTAATAGAGAATTATTGAACTCACTTTTTATGGAAATTCGCGACATGTTTCTAAGGTGATAAGTCAAAAACTTTAGTTGGCCATGATGTGTCAGAAAAAAATGCAATAAGAAAAACTGGTGTTAATTTGTTTACACTGACAGCGGAACGTCAAATTAGGGCGCCAATGGTCTTTATTTACTTAAATCGCCATCAGCGCAACAGCCCGGAAAACAACAAGCATTTCCAGATCGATTAGTTTTCCTTTGTTTTCTTTGTAATTAAAAAAACTTCATAAAATTATAACTATTTTCACTTTTAATAAACATTGCTCACTGACATACGGAAAAGTTGAGTTTAAAGTTTCCCCTAGTGCTCACCATAAACGCTCGCATCGAAAAATTTGTAACCCTGTACATAGCCCATAGGGGGTCGTGAAAAAACTATATTATTATTCTCTGATTCGATGTATCCATGGCAACGCGCGACTTTTTTGTTTAATACCATTAAACACAGTCTGTTTTTATGTTTTTTTTCTTCGCGTCAGTGTATTGTTTTTTTGCCCGCACGCGTTTTTCCCCCGAGCCCTGGACATGTAAACATTATATCGGTGAAATGTTTGTCCATTTGTGTGTCGGTTTGTTGACATTAAAGGTCATGTCCAATGTGGCCCGGTGTTCCGCATTCCCCATCCTCCGATTTTTATTCTAAATTAGATCGATTTGTGTTCAATCACTTCCTCGTGCGATATAACTTTTGCTCGTTCCATTAGCTGTTTGATTAATTTTAGAGAAATTTGATCCTCAAAAAAAAACATTTACAATGTCAACTTGTAATTCTTGAGCGCAAACCAGTGGTGTTGTGCTAATTTTTTTTTACCGGAACGCGTATATATAATTATATTATAGACAGGGCCGATCCTGGGTAGGCGGCCGCTCTGTGCGGTCTCATGTCCCAAATTTGAGGTAAAAAGAGGTAAAAAACTGTAACCGAAATACATTAACATTATTTTTTTCTTTGTTTGGAATTTTTCTATTTGTTGGCACATTGTTACAAATTTTTTCAATTGTTATGTCGATTTGAGAAAAAAAAAAACAAATTACGTTAATAAAATCCTAAAGTAAGATTTACATTATATTTTTCATTGTTTGGAATTCTCGTTATCAGAAATCATCTTTAGTTCCGGAACGCGTTCCTGTCCAAAAAGGAAGTACCGGAACGACGTTCCGGAGCGTTCCGGCTCGACAACACCACTGGCGCAAACTGAACGACAAAAATAACTGTTATCAAGTTGTCAAGACAAATCTTTAAGCGGCTCATAGACGCTCAATATTATTGCGCAATATTTGGGTTTGTGCAATATAATTGACCGTGTGTAGATGCGATTGAAAGGTTGCGCAATATATTGTGTGATTTTCAAAATCTTTGAAAATATATTGCACAAACGGGGAATTATTGTGCCGTCTGTTGTCAAGATTGCGCAATATCCCGTCAGTAGAGGTCAAGTAGCGGTCGTTTCAACAAGTCGTCTCAACTACGCCTCATCATGGGTGACAAGAAAGCCGAAAGACAATTTATTGTTGAATTTATCGAGGTGTATCGCGGTCTTTCGGCTCTGTGGGATGTGAAGTCCAAAGACTATGGTAATCGTAACAACATGCGATGACTGAAGTTCTGGTGGGGACTGTTTGCACAATGTGGCTGTAACGTCTGTGCTCGCAATTGAGCAATATATTGCAAAAGCTTCAATATCGCCTCCATACAGTACAATTTTTGCACAAACCAAAATATTGTACAATAATATTGAGCGTCTATGGGCCGCTCCCGATTTGGCTCGTCTTCATCCATCGAGTTTTCTAATGAAATTTGAATTTTGATAATATAATGTATTAATAAAGAAAAATTGATTCGGTTAACATTCAATTTCTTGGCAGGACAGTATTTTGAGTCAAGTAGGAAACCTTATGACCTTGGATAATAGGTACAGAATTAGTTCTAAATCAGCTGATTCTTTTTTTTTTAAGAAACGTAGCCGCATTTTTAACATTTCTGTCGACAAAGCCTATTGCTAAAAACTAAAAGCTTTATAAATAAATCAACAAACAATCGTAAACAGTGTGTGGCAAAAATGTGAAATATTTAAATTGAAATAAAATCTTATTTGAAGACTGACATAAATACATCAATATGTTACATAAAACCACATTTAATTCTATCGGCAGTCGATTTCTTGATATATCTATAAAATATACAGTATGTAAACATGTAAGGTGCACATAGGAAAATTAACATTGGGAAAAAATGACTGAATCAGAGTCAGCCTTGAAATCTTGTTTTTCAATTTGACAGATAATATTCTTTTGCAAATTGAATGTGTATACTACCGAAGAAAATATTCAAATGATTACAACATAATCGGACTTTTTTTATTAATGGCACATTAAATTCCCAAAAATACTTAAATATGGTGCGAGTTCAAATATCTCCGCCTATTCGTGTTGAACCTAAAGACATTGGGTCACTGATTTACCAACGCGCATACGTCATAACACTCAGACAAATTTTGAATGAAATGTTTCCAAACAGATGGAGTTGTTTTCTTGTTTTATTTTTGTACAAAAAAATTAAAATAATGATTTATAAGAGCTTTTTATTATTAAAAAAGCTAAGTAAAATAAAAATAAATCAATATAATATAGAAATCCTCAAGTTTACCACGATAATTCAATAGAAATACCAATTAATGCAGTCATGGCTAATTCTGATCCAAGTATTTTTTCCCAATGCTAATTTTCCTATGTGCACCTTACGTATTTACATACTGTATAACAAATGTACGATAAAATATCGTTTTATGCTCTGTTTCCGATGCCTTTTTCTATAGTTACTGATGCGATTTTAAGTTATTTATAAAATAGAGTGACGTAAAAAAAATCGGTCGAGTGGAAGCCGAACTCGCGTGGAGAGCGTTATACAAAATTTAAGTACATGCTACTAAATATTAAATAAGTTTTCTCATTTCTGTCAAAACTGACCTAAATTCTTACGAAAACGCGGGTAACTACTAGTCATGTGAATGATTTGTGATAACAATATACGAATATATTTATATCAGATCAAAGTAGGAATAAATTTTAAATGAATTATCTGTAAGACTCTTGGATGAAGCGTCAATCCCTCTTGTAGGTGTAGGTACAGCAGTGGCGGATCCACGGGGGGGGGGGTTCGGGTCCAACCTCCCCCTTCCAGAGAATTAAAAATCCCAAATTAAAATCTTACTGCGCGATAAAAAAAAGCTTTTCATGTTTTTCATGAATTCTCCGGAAAAGGAGTAAAAATGTTTCAAGAACCCCCCCTTGCCGTAATCCTTGATCCGCTACTGAGGTACAGGCATTGTATAGGTAATATATTTTAGGTACGGATGCAAAGGTAATCTTATAAAGTTATAATAAACGATTTTATATAATAAACCGTTGAAAGCTCCGGTTATTATTAAAATGTAATCAATAAACCCAACCGGTTTATACAGAGAATTCTAATCCTGCCATTTTATAATCCTATATAGCCACCGTTTGATGTGCTTTCGAAGCGTTGAGAAACTATAATCAAATAAATTGCGTTCCTTTGTGATTTTAATAACTTCATCAAACGCGATAGTAATTGGTTTAAAAACGGTTCTCTCCTTTTTGATCGATTAATTTTCGCAAACTCCGTTCGCGACAATGGAAAGACAGCACTACAGCTTATGATACACTTTCGTCTGCCTGTGGGCACGCTAAGATCAAACGGCTGAGCTGATCGAATCCAAATTTTGGTAAAGTGTTTGACATGTAAATATGAAGAGCCCTATTGTTTTTGGGTAAAATCAGCGCATGCGCAGAAGATATATGCGTAAAAACGTTATGTTTTTCTATTATAATGATATATTTTTCATATCAGTCTATTTTATATTAACTCGCTTTTCGTGTATGGTGGAATTTTGAAATTGCTTTTAAAATAACTTCCTGATGATAGAGACTTATCCGCGTTGACGCACGCGTCAACAGAAATTAAAAAAAAAAAAACTTTTTTACGCACGTTTGACTTGGGCAGTAAGTTGGTGAATGCGTGACGAGAGATTTACGGAAGTGTGATCGGGCGAGGCGAACGGAAGTTGAGAGGGAGATATAAGTTAGTGAAGATAGAAAGAGGATGACAAATACTTCACTGGCTAGTGGCGCCATCAGGGGGGCGAAAATTAAGCAGTACTAACAATAGAATGACACATACTTTAACTTGTCAGTGGCGCTATCGGGTGACAGAAAAAGTTTTGTAAACCTGCTTTAAATAATATTTCATAAAGATTTACGCTTAAAATCCAACGAGAGCTAAATAATTGCAATGTACCTACCTATTACTTTTGTTTTTATTATCTTTATGTTTATATTTCTTTCTTCTAACATTAGACTGTTCATTTCGTTCTTGAACCATTTTATAAATTAAATTTTGTTCAATACATTAAATATTCTACGTTTAAAGTGAATAAAATTGTAAATTCATTTTAAAGTTCATATTTTGTGAATTTTCGGGTGAATAATAACAAATTATGGCAGGAAGAAGTTTTACTTCAGTCGTGTGGTCTAAAGCACACTCGTTTTTTTTATTTATTTTAAATTATAGAGTGTTTCAAAAAGAATGTCCCATCTTTCATCGTGAATAAAACAAAAACGTTAATTAAATGGTTTTAATGTTTTGTTATTAAAAAAATAAATAAAAAATCTCTTTGATACTAAAAAGGAAAATAAATTTTGTTAGCCAATTAGAAGTAAATTGACGTAAAATGACTCTAAAATAACTTAATATACGGAAATTTAAATTGTTGGAATTCTTCTGACGTAAAATTGAAATAGAAACTTTGATGAAAAACTCGTACAGAATATTAATGCTATAGGTACAGAAGACGTACCTGTGTTGTGCTTTTATAATTTACTGTGCTGAAATTAAATAAAGTTTTTGTGTCGTATTTTCTTTATTTTTTCATTTTCTTTTTACATCTATTCTTTAACTTAAAGCTTTGATTTTGCACTGCGGAAGAAATTATTGATTTTTATTTATATGGTTAATTTAATGTTTTTTTTTTAGTTCTGTAATTTTTGAGAACACTGACTGACTAAACCGGTGGGTCTAGAAGCATGAAATTTTGCATAGGCGTTCCTTATATAACGTGGGTGATCAAGAAGAAAGGATTTTTAAAAATTCACCCCCTAAGAGGGTTAAATATTTAATCGATAAATTAAAAAAAAATTGCACTCCGGGAGTGCCGGCAGAAGTGAAAACTTGAATATTAACGTCTTACGAATTTTCGATCAGGTCACGTGTCCTGACGCGAGTTTGACATTTTTTACCCATTACAAAAAAAGTGTACAACGCCGCTAAAGAAATTTTCACTTCAAAAACTGTCAAATATAATATGTTAATTTTAGATGGTATTAAAAATTGTAAACATAATATGATAAATAGCCAAAAAAATAATACTTGTAATACGGTGGAGTCGATGACTTCAGTACTGTTGTATAAAACATTGTTTCGTGTCAATCGTGGGTGGAGCCGCGGGTAGCGGCTAGTATGAAATGAAGTAAAACCGAGATTAGTGTGCCCTGTTGAAAATGAGATACCAGATATGCGCTCTATATTATCGACGACTAAATTGAAAAAGTCAATAACAAACCAGAAAATTCAATCTGCTTGTACGGTTTATTAAACAAGTAGCAATTTTTCCAAAACGGACAACTTTGATGTGGGTTCGGAAATTATCAAACGATGTTAATAATAATAACATTTATAAAGTTTGACGCACATTTTCAATTTTGTTTGTAAACCTAACTAACGTTATTACAATCCGTGTTACAAAAAAGATATTCGCGTGTCGATTTTTTTGTGCTGGCAATCTATACAAATAAATAAAATTGAAGTGTCTGTTTGTAATATATATTACACTAGCTGTTACCCACGGCTTCACACGCGATTGAGACTAACCACGGATGCATTCCCATTATTTGGCATATTTACTCCTTTCTCGACGTAGACTCCCCTAAAATTTTCAAAATTGATGACATTCACGAGATCAACGTCCTGAAAAATCTTGAAAATGACACCCATGTTGATTTTTAGACCATTTTCCTCTTTTCACCCTCTGAAGGAGTTGTTTTTGAAAAAGCAGGAAACACGTGTATTTGTTGACAGGAGTCCTGCGCATTTTCGAATTGATACATCTATCTTATATGATTTCTCCATGCAAATTTTGAACCCCCGTTACGCCCTTTTAGGGGTTTAATTTTCAAAAATCTGTTCTTAGCGGATGTCTACGTCATAATAACTATCTGTGTACCAAATTTCAGCGCAACCCGTCCAGTGGTTTGAGCTGTGCGTTGATAGATCAGTCAGTCAGTCAATCAATAACGGTTTCCTTTTATATATTTATATATAACTAGCGGTCCCGCCCGGTTTCACCCGGGTGCAAAAGAACGAATGGGGAAGGAAGGGGCATGAGTACGCACATTCATCTTAGTTTACCGAGATGAATGTTGTGTCCAAACTTCATAATGATCGGCGTTACCGTTCAAAAGTGTTTGTCGTTAAAAAGCAGTATTTATACTTTTTTTAAGTAATAAATTTCTTTTAATATAATAAATATTTAATTGAAAACACTGTAGGATAATTATTTTTATATAGGTGCCTATAGTTGTAACAGTTTTCAAATGACTTTCACTGGCAGATAGCTGATGTTATAAAGAGTAACTTAGGTAGTATTTAAAACCTGAAAGTTAACGAGTGTTTTTTGAATAATGCGTTAATTACAAATCAACAACAATGATCTCGGTTACTTTCAAATTTTGAATAATCATATTAATGGCAATTGCAACAAAGAGAGTAAATAAACGTTAAAAAAATGGTTGTCTGTAAAGTCAGTTTACGGACGATAGTTTTACGTGATAACGTATTCCGCTCGAATATCATATTTAATAATACATAACCTAAATTTTAGTAGCTGTCAAACTTGGGCCGATCGTGCGCGGAACGTGACACATTTCGGAACGTGACACTTTTTCGTGCATGCAGCCGGTGTTTCATCAATTTATAAGACGTTATCACGTCAAAAAAATAAAACATTATTCGATCAGTTATTTCTTGAGTAAAATCTATATAAATTTCCGGTGGTTGGCAACACGTATTCAGCTAAATACGAGTTTCAGAAGCATTATAACAAGTGAACGCCGGTGTCTTAACAATATATTCAGGGTAATAAATTTAAAGCGTAATAAATTCAGTTAGGTGAGAAAATAGGTTCTATTACATGCGAAATGCTGCGCCGTAAATATCTTTATTTGGGGGAAAAATAAAGAAAAATATCGAATGGGCAAAGTTATAACGTACTGCGAGGTCGCCGCTGCCTCAGAGAAGACGTTCTGACAGGGAGAAGACTTAAGTCCGCTGCACACGAGGCTGGATTTGCCGCTAGATTCCTTGCTAATTTTCTAGCGCTGGTTGTCTTAATTGCTTTATGTGCTCGCTTCACACCAGACGCCTTTTCAAGCTTGTTTTGTGGATAGATCTGGTGCGCGCGCCGCTGTGACAGTTCAAATATAAACACACAGAGCAAAACGTGTCTGTTTTATGACTCTGAACATGTTGGTTTGTGGGCGTTTGTTCATGTCGCCCGCGTGACAAGATACTGTTTCCTGATTGGTTCGTGCTCAGAGCAAGCCGAGGACCTTGCAAGAAAAATAGCCCCTGTTCTAATTTTAAAATCTATCTGGTGAGCTAGCAGGCGAGCCCGCAGTGACGTCATTTCCAGCCTCGTGCCCAGCCTGCCGGTCAGCAGAGGTCCAAGCAGTGCTGTAGCGGTTAGCGTGCTGGCCTTTGGATCAAACTGTCGTGGATTTGAATCTCATCTTCCCGGATGAAAAATTAGTCAAGACGAAATTTGTAGATAATCTTATAGGTACTCTATAACTTTTATAATAAATGCAAATACGGTTTGAGGCGAAGGAAGCGAGATATTTCCAAAACGTACACAAAAAGTACACATATGCAATGATTAAGCTCCCCAAATTGAACTACTTTTTAGGGGAAAAAATTATCCTCCTTAAAAAAAATCCCTAAAAGGTGGAAATAGTATATTACACTACAAGGGCTGAAATTTTGTGCCAAAATAAGTTATACCTACTTCAAAAAATGGATGCGTGTTACTTTCCGCGCAGTTAAAATCCTGCGCTCTCCGCTCTCTATCTCAAAAACGGTTGAGCGCATGAAAAAATTTTTGGAACAAAATTTGTCGCAAATTTTATGCTCTACTATTTTTATAATAGATGTTAACATCGATGGAGCTATAGAAACCGAGATAAACGCACAAAACCGATTTTCGCAACCTGTGACCTTTAATATCTAAGAGCGCTCGCTCGCAAAAGTAAAGGTTTCATTCCGAGGTGAAACCCTAAAGTGACTGGACTAACAGCGAATAAGCATCGAATAAAATTTACTCTGATTTGAGTTATGGGAGCGTTCTCTCTGTCAACGTATTGACTCCGCATACAAACCTCGTCGAAATTTAAAAGGGTCAGCAAGGCAGAAAATGCGCCAAGGAAACCGGTTCATGTTTTACATATAATGGTCTGGTGGCGGTCTTGAGAGCATTCTTCTTCTAACCAACATACATTTATATGCGAGGCACCAGGAGTATAGCTATAATATATACAGGATGTCCCATGACATGACTGCCATAGCCTGGGACTGTGTTGCTGGGGTGATTAATGTCTAATGAACATATACCCGGAACGCCATCCTAACTGAGCTAGAAGCATTTGAAATTTTAGATAAGTAGTAATAGGAATTCCCTACTAATTCAAAAACCATTTAAAAAGAAATCGCTTTATTGAATTAGTTGCTCAAAATATCCACCCAGTTGCTGTATACATAGTCTAGCTCTTCTTAGAATTGAAGTGGTAGCTCTGCGAAGAGTCTCAGGATCAGCACGAATAAATACTAATGGTGATTCACAGCCACCTGGTCTTTTTAATAATAACAAAACCAACAGCCGAACCTTATACCTGCATTAGTGGGCTTACTTATTTAAAATTCCAGATGCTTTTAGCTCAGTTAGGATAGCGTTTCGGGTATATGTTCATTAGATATTTTTGATTTGAAATCACCCCAGAAACACAGTCCCAGGCTATGGCAGTCATGTCGTGGTACATCCTGTATATATAGAATATATATTCGGTTTGGTGAAAGCGCGCCCGCTGTTGGGGTCCCACCGGGATTCGAGCGCGCGATCGGCTGCAGTACGCGGAACGGGACGCCGTACCGGTGTGTTCCCGAGGGACACATTGTTGAACCGACGGTATCCTGTCGGAACACACGTCGCGTTTCACAGCCTTGAAATTCACAGGATGCACCACAAAATAGTGTTCCAATCGTGTAATTCCCAATTGTTTTTAGAAATATTACACGCGATAGACGATGAAACATTATAGTTTCAGAATTTCTGTCCGTCTGTCTATAGTCTATACCGACATCGCTTGTCAATGTATCTAGTAGAACGTAAAAAATTTTGACGATTTTTGATGAAAATTTTTTTGAAATATTTTTTGCGTTTCCAATAATTATGTTTTATTTTGCTATTTTATCGCAAAGTTTAATAATTGCATTTATTTTTAGCGTATACTACTTAACTATACAAATATCTATATATATAAAATCGTAACGTGTTGTCGGAGCCAACCGGTATTCCCTCTTCTCCCGCGACTGTGATATATGTTACAACACGCACTTGACCTACTTTTACTGACCAGTCTGTATAGATATTTGTAAAGGTATACATAAGGGAACGTTTATTTAAGTTACACTTGCCTTTTTAGCCAACGGTTTCTAGCTTTATTCTATTTCAATCGTTTTAACGAAATTCGCTGTATTATGTTACGCTTAGGGCTGTGCGAGAAACCGTGTTCAACGTCTAGTAAAGCGGCTTATAACAAAAGTACTGCATTTCGTAAGAGAACTATTTTTGTGTAATCTTGTAATTAAACTGAAGGTTAATAGAACCTATATATTTTTTTTTACAATTAGGTCAGTGTTACTTCTGTAGTGTGTAGTGTAAAACACATAGATCATTGTATTTTCAACGGTTGAGTAAAATATTTTTTTTCAGCAATTTAATTTTGACGTGATAACGTCTTATAAATTAAACACCAATCTTATAAATTGATGAAACACCGGCTGCATGTACGAAAAAGTGTCACGTTCCGCCTGACCCTGTGCGTGCAAGCGAGAGCGCAGTATAAGCGATAGAGAAGCACGATCGGCCTGAGTTTGACAGCTACAAAAATTTATTTATTAAAGATCACAAGACACAAACTTCCAATATACTGCCACAGTTCGCTTGTATATATACTTACAGGGAGTGAAAAATCCACACCACCCGACCGTCCGATTATTAAAACTGCGTGTATTTTGGAAACGGTTCATTATATTTAAAAACCGTTTCTACAGTTGGTTAGAACTCTAATTTTACTATTTAAATATGTAAAAATAAATGTTTGGAAACGTATACGTATAATGTGAAAAATAAAAAAGTTATTTTTCAACACTTTACGAGTATGGTTCAATGTTTCTTTTTGACGTTATCACGTAAAACTATCGTCCGTAAACCAACTTTACATACAACCAATTTTTTTTAATAGTTTTTTTTTATTTTGTCAAAATCACATTAAAGTCCGTGATATTTTTGAAAATGTCGCCAGAAAATATCTGTTTTTGCATTTGTCAAGCTTGTGATGTCAGACTAAAATAATAGGTCTGTTAAGTTTTCCGCCGTCGATATGTGTAGTACAATTAGTTGAAGGTTGAACTCGATAGTCGAGACAACCTTCTGGAACACCGACCCGAGTGTCTCTTGTTTCCCTCAACGCTTTCAACTGTTTATACACCTGGGTCGCGCCAACTCGATACTTATTGCACATGTAACGATCAATTAAGGCGCGCTTAAGGATCCTCTGTAGACGAACTGATTTTGTAGTTAAAATCAAACACTTGAAAATTATGTTAAAATAACTTCTCGGTATGTTTTTTTTTTTTTTTTTAAACCCCCCTTGGCTTCAAGGATATAATCCCATGTGCCAGACACAATAAAAATAAAAATAAGGATAAAACAAACATGGGATAAAGGGACCAACACCTCTTCTCGCCACAGGCCCGCGCAGCATTAGGAACCATAAACAAACGCAGGACTCAGACCTTGGAAGAACATACAAAATGACTACTGTTAGTAAATTTCATATAGTGATATTATGTCTGGCACAATATTCATTTAATATTTCATATATTTCGAAACTACCTGTACTTAGAATATAACTTAAATTGAGAGGAAAATATAAACCTTTTTCTTGTAAGTGTTGCCATATTTCGTCCGGAGTATAATTTTGACATGATAGAAATATATGATTCAAATCAGCTATTGATGAGTTGTCGCAATTACAAATTTGGGAATTTACGACGCCTATTCTAAACAAATGAGATTGAAAGCAGCCGTGATTAAATCTCATACGGATTATCTGGGTAATACCTCGGTATGTTGATTGATGATATAAGTATGGCGGAAGCAACGGGTATATATGGTGGAAGTACGGATGTAGGTAAATGAATAACAGAAAAAAAATTCCAGCCAATTGGGCGACGGGACCATTCCAACTTAAAAAATGTTGACATTTGATTATAATAAAGAAAATAAAATTTCTGATAACGTGTCCTCATGCGTTATCAGAAATTTTATTTTCTTTATGTGAGGTGACGCGGGTAATGGCTAGTATTCAATATGATATTTGCTATTCGTTGCCATGGTTACCTACATAATATGTTCCACGTCATGTAAAAATTAATCAAAGCATGCCTAACTAGTTTATTTCTGACAGATCCATAAAACAAAAGAGTGACTGATTTTTTTTATTTTCATAATATTTCCGAAACTATAAAGTTTAGAAAAAAAAATTCTTAACGAAACTTTCTTGAAAAAATAAATAGAATAATAAACCGTTATGAAAAGTATACCATTATTATTTAAAAAAACATCCTTATAGCATATATCTCTTCTGCGCATGCGCCGATTTTCCCCAAAAACAATAGGGCTCTTCATATTTGCATACCAAACATCCTCCCAAAATTTGGTTTCAATCCGCTCATCCGTTTGAACTGTATCGTGTTCACAGACTAACAGACGCACAAAGTTTTTTCAAAAATATGTTTTTTGGATTCGGGGGACCTCAAAACGGAAAGATATTGTAAAATTTTTGAAAAGTGATTTTTGACCTAAACTAAGTATCATTCTCCACTTGTGGGTTGGAATGGCAATAGAAGTTAATAATTTTTTTTTGGATCATCTTCACTGAAATTTGAAGCTGCGCCAATTAATTTTATTACTCATAAAATTTCCGTACCGGTTCTTATATCTCAAAATTGTTTCTTAAAAAGTAAACTCTAAAAGAGAGACAGAAGGTTTTTTGCAAGCACGACCAGCTTAAGGAGGTTGAGCCGTTTTACGAAGATAATGAAAAAAATCTGAAATAAAGTTTTTTTAATAGATTTTTTTATGACAAAATTTTCTGTAAAAAATCCAAAATCATTAGGAGATTTATAAAGTTAAAAATTAAAAAAATCTTTTACATGTAGTCTTATGGAAAACTAACTATGTAAAGCATCGATGTCTTACGCATATTTTAATATTTTTTCCAATCTATTTAGAAGACTTTTAATCAATAAAAAAAAATTATTAAACCTTAGCACTTTTCGATTATGAACTTTTATTCTTGACAATTTTAACACTTTTAACTGAATTTTCAACTTTTTATTGATTTGATTTTAATTTTTATTACTTCTAATTTCTTTTTTTAATTATTTACTGCAAAAAATATGTAAAATACAGATATTTACATAAATTTATTATCATTAAAAAAAAAATTTATTTATGCCTTTATGACAATAAGTTATTGGTATCATCGACTTATAACCTTTTGTAAAAAATTATTATGGAAAAGTTCCCATTTGGAATTCGACTTACTTTTGATTGGGACTGTAACGCATCAACCTCCTTAAGAAAAGATACGAAAAAGTTTCAATTGAGTCAAAAATTCTATTTTACCAAAAGTGTCAAAGTGGATATTCTCGAAAATGAAGTCTTGTCGATAAAGGTAGCTCTTTATAATCGAGCATAAAATAATTATTTAATGTTGTCAAGACGAACACCTGCGTGAATGTCAAAGATAATAGCGTTGAAATCTTGTCATCACTTTAAAATTTTTGTTATAAGTGTTATAAATTTGTCTCTGTTCGCAAGACGCGGCGCGTAGAGCGTCGTTGTGTACATACGACGCCGGTCGGTGGGGTGAAGGGCACACGGAGCGGCGTCGTGCGACGACGGCAATCGATCAGCCTGGCAATACGTCGTGCTGCGTCCCGTGCCGCTCGCACACCCCGCGGCTAATCACTCATTCAGACAACTTGCTGAACATTTCTTATTTTAAATTAGTTTTGTTTCACCTGTTTGACTTCTGAAACATTTCATCCCCTCCCCCCACCGAGTCTTTTTTATTAACATTTCAGTGGGCTCGTGGATCACTCGCAAATTAATTTTTTTCGATGCAGTCGACAGAGCTAGACACGAGGATTGTAAACGACGCGATTAACGGAATTTATTCTTCAACGTACATTAATTAATTAATGGAGATATTCACCGAACCTAAATAGTTATTTATTCGGTTTATTTGTTCTTCAGGTAATTATTCCTCCGAATAAATAGCGATGATACAATTCACCAAGCGTAATTATGTTTACTGCAGGTATAAATCTATTCTGTCTTACTTCGAGGGAATGAATATTTATTCGCCTGATAAAATAATAATGGCCGCCACATAGATCATAATACCTTGGAATATTATATCTACAGTTGTTCTTGTGAATTTATTTATTAACCTTCTGTGAAGTGTATAGCTGTAAAACATTAAAGTTAGTGGGAGTTTTGTGTGCAATTATTGGATTAGGATAAATCATTATTATTTTGTGAAACTTTTTTTTTGACGTTTACACTAACGCCATCTGTCGGATTTTTTGGTGAACGTCAAAATATTCAACAAAAAGATCAAGGAGTATAGTGCAGTGTATAATTAACTAACTTTTGTACCCGATATTTTGCTTGGTGAATTGACAGTAAATTTTATTCTAACGAATAAATTTGTTCCAAGATTAGTAACTTATATCTTTAATAGTGTTCGGTGAATGTGGACATAAGTCTAAATAAAAGGTAAAGGCCTCCCCTGGGGTCGTATCATTTCCAAATTTATAAAATTGCACGTAGTATATTTTTGTTGTCAGATAAGAGAAACTTATCCTCCTTGAATGAATTACAATTATTCATTTCTTCGAAGGTAACAAAGTAATTTGTTGAAACTTCGGTACAATAAATCAGTGTTACTTTCTTTTGATTCAGTGCTACGAAGAATTTCTTCTGCTACTTAATTTTTAATTGTAGGTAGATCGAATTTTGTTCGTTGCGTCGTTTTCAACCGCCGTGTCGGCTGAAGACGAAGTTCTGTTTCTTTCCGTTTGAGATGCAAACTTGCCAACAGAACTAGGAGTAAATTATAGACGGTCGATAACAGAGGTCATGAGCGTCTGATCCTATATATTTGACCTACTAAAGTTAGTATATTTTAAGACCTGCGAGGGCAGGTAGTTGGAGGTATATATATGTCTGTTCTTCAACAGCCACACTATACGAGATAGCGTAACCTCAACCAGAGATATCAACTGACCACTTGCTAAAGAACAAAGGCAAAATAAATTTGAACAGATTTGTGCGTGGCTCCTGACTGACCACCCAAAATTAAAATAATCTTGAATCTATACTAATATATAATGCTGAAGAGTTTGTTTATAATATATTTTACATATAATATCGTGCAGGTTGTCCGGTGTCTGTATATATAGTAACGGATTACAAAATCCACATACTGTGAGAGTTGTTTTTTTAATGAATTATACAGACGTTAGCTCAATTAATTCAAATAAATAAAATCGTAACTTAGTCTGTAATTGAACACTTTTAAAGATTCCTAGAGCGAATTTTCAGTTTTCATCACTTTTTTCTGTTTATATTTTTTTGTACCTATCTTCTATCTATACTATAATATATAATGCTGAAGAGTTTGTTTGTTTGGTTGAACGCGCTAATGTCAGGAACTACTGGTTCGAATTGAAAAAAAATAATTGTTAGATAGTCCATTTATTGAGGAAGGCTATAGGCTATATAATATCACGCTACGACCAATAGGAGCGGAGCATCAATGAAAA
This sequence comes from Xanthostigma xanthostigma, assembly GCA_963575645.1. NCBI lineage: Eukaryota > Metazoa > Arthropoda > Insecta > Raphidioptera > Raphidiidae > Xanthostigma > Xanthostigma xanthostigma. The sequence continues at coordinate 8,203,520 of OY754469.1, read as the reverse complement.
ATGTAACTCCAAATTTGTCCGTCCGACAAAAACTTTTGAACGGTAACTTCGATCATCATGAAATTTGCACACAACATTCACCTCGGTAAACTAAGATGCACATGCGTACTCATGTTCCTCCCCCCCATTCGTTCTTTTACACCCGGGTGAAACCGGGCGGGACCGCTATAGTAATTAATATACGTACCGATCTTAAAACGTTACAAATATTGTGACGACCAATCTCAATCGTTAAGTATTTGTTCAGTCGAGTAGACAAAGAATGTCCGTACCTGAGATGACATTTGTATCGATTACGCAATCGCATGTGTGTGATTCGCGATACGATGCTATTTCTAAGGTGCCCGGCGGGCTTAGGGCCGGTGTAACTTCGGATTGCGTCAAGTATAAGAACTGCGAAAGCGGTGCAATTAGAAAGCTACAATTAACAATAATCGTGAACTTACTCTGTTTACTTCAATCATTTCACGATCCAACATTAGAGCCGAGTATCGACGTTAAAACTGCGGTTTGTGTACCCGGATTTTTTAATGTTGAAGTCCGACTGTAGATTATAGTTGTTTACTATTGTTTAGAGGGCATTGTTTACTCTAGAAAATAACAATAGTTGAAGCACGCGAGTTCATTGCGGGCCCCGCAAAAACAATAGACGGTATGGATTAATGAGTGCGAGTGAGACGGGTATACACATCAGAATGATATTTGCGAACGCAGCCATTGGCAATAACAAATGCTCCCTGATTAACGATTATTCATCAGACCCTGTTTTGCCTATTTACCCGTTATTAATGTTCTACGATACGCAAGTTCATTTTTGTCTCTATTAGTACACATATGCAATGGTAAAGTTCCCCAAATTGAACTACTTTTTCGGGGAAAAAATGATCCTCCTTCAAAAAAAAGACGGGTTGCACTCCGGGAGTGCCGGCAGAAGTGAAAACTTGAATATTAACGTCTTACGAATTTTCGATCAAAATGGTTTGTATCATAGATTGCATTTTTATGTACGATATTTCAACGCTAGATGTCTAACGTTGTATAATGGTTTGTATCATAGATTGCATTTTGACGTGATAACGTCTTATAAATTGATGAATCACCAATCTTATAAATTGATAAAACACCGGCTGCATGCACGAAAAAGTGTAACGCTCGTAACGTTCCGCCTGACCCTGTGCGTGCTTTTCTCGAAAACGGCCCTAACGATTTGGATGAAATTTACTGAAAAGGGATTTTGGGGAGCAAAAAATCGTTTTAGCTAGGTCTCATCTCTCGAAAAAATCGTTTTCTTACAAATTTTATCATTATAAAAATCAATTTTTTGACGTATGAAAATACTTAAATATTGTAAGTAGGTTTTGGAATTTTATATAAACAGTGAAACAATTGTTTTATAAATAGTATGACAGTTAATCTTTGAGACTTAAATAAATACGAAATAAAGAAAGTTAATAAAAAAAATTATTTTTTAGGTGGTGAGTAATTTAATAAATAAAATTAACCTAAATTTGAAGCGAAAGATGCAATATCATAGATTCGAATTATTATAATTATTATATAAATTTAGGTTATGTATTACGGAATACGTTATCACGTAAAACTATCGTCCGTAAACCGACTTTACAGACAATCAATTTTTTATGTACGATATTTCAACGCTAGATGTCTAACGTTGTATAAACAATTACTATCACTTAGAGAGTTTTCTCGCTCACCCAGTTCTTACTTTTCCTGACGCGAGTTTAACATTTTTTACCCATTACAAAAAAAGTGTACAACGCCGCACAAGAAGTTTTCACTTCAAAAATCTCTAAAAGGTGGAAATAGTATATCACACCACAAGGGCAGAAAGTTTGAGCCAAAAATAAGTTATACTTCAAAAAATGGAAGCGTGTTACTTTCGGCGCGGTTGAAATCGTGCGCTCTCCGCTCTCTATCTCAAAAACGGTTGAGCGCATGAAAAAATGTTTGGAACAAAATTTGTCGCAAATTTTATGCTCTACAATTTTTATAATAGATGTTAACACCATTAGAGCTATAGAAACCTAGATAATCGTAGAAAACCAATCTTTGTGGCCTTGAATATAACTTACGATGCAGATTGTATGAGACTTTTGGGGCAACTTTTAGAAGGTGTATACGAGTTTCCAGGGGAGTTTCCGAGGGGATATTATGTAACTCGTTTTGACCCAGATGATCAGTCAGTATCGGTGAGTATATGAATGGATGCAACGTAACGTACAGCTTTATATTGTGTATATAGACATTGTAATAATGGTAAAGCTTTGGGCTCTCTGCGTATATGCATTAACTGACGTGGCTTCCTGCCTCACTCAGACGTCGAACGGTTTGTTCGCTGCTCTATTGGCAGCGGCTGATAACAGATATGCCGCAGACACACAAAAGGGATGTGCCAGGCTGTTTAAAATTTTAAATGTCATACTAGCGGTCCCGTCCGGTTTCACCCGGGTGTAAAAGAACGAATGGGGAAGGGAGGAACATGAGTACACACATTCATCTTAGTTTACCGAAATGAATGTTGTGTCTAAATTTCATGATGATCGGAGTTACCTACCGTTCAAAAGTTTTTGTCGATAAAAAGCAGTATTTATACTTTTTTTTAACTAATAATTTTTTTTAATTAATTAAATAAATTTAAAATTAAGCTTTACAAGAAAGCAATGTAGAAAATTAAAAAATAAAATAAAAATATATTCGCCCAACGTAGGGCTTGAACGCACGACCCTGATATTGACAGTCGTGTGCTCTACCGATTGAGCTAGCCGACGTTTTATTCCGACAACGCTAATATGAGTATATTTAGTTTGTGCATTTCACCTGAATAGAAGCTTATTTTTGAGATACATTTTGCAACATTTTTCATTAATGCTCCGCTCCTAATGGTCGTAGCCTGATTTTATATAGCCTATAGCCTTCCTCGATAAATGGGCTATCCAACAAAAAAAAAAAATTCAATTTGAACCAGTAGTTCCTGCGATTAGCGCGTTCAAACAAACAAACTCTTCAGCTTTATATATTAGTATAGATATAGATTAGAAGTACAGGTAAAATCAACTACAGTGTATAAACTCTATATAGCGACACTCAAGGGACTGTGCACTTTGTAGCGTTATTGACAGTTGTCGTTAAACGGAGAGAAGAAATAATATATTACTATAATATGTATTTACTCATAATATACACTTATAATTTACTCCCGCCTCTATTGCGCGTATTAATAAAACTTTTTCGTCAATACACAAAGATTTTCTTTTACTCGCCATGTTTACGCAGTTTGCAAGTTTGTGGGCAACTAAGAATATGATAACTTATCACTAAGCAGCTGAGCTAAACATATGAAAGATAATCCCAACGAACAAAAGAACGAATTTCTTAGAATATTTGCTACGCATGATGCCGACAACAAAGCAACAAAATAACAAACAAGTACTGTTTATTGCTTAACAATGACGTATTGTTGTCGTTATTTAGAGTGGGTGCGTCGTTATTTAGAGTGTATCATTGTATGAGCAACAAGGCAAACCAACTAGAGTTAAGTAATTTCGACATTTTAAGGAGTTTGTCGTTATATCGAGTGACGTTAAATGGACTTTACATTATATTTATTATAACATGCTCCAAATTAATGTTCTTTGAAAAGCACCGTATTATGGTTCAGGATTAAAAAATGTGTGTATAGACTTTGCAGCCGGCCCTGGACTTTATTCGCACAAAGAAGCTTTAATTTCCTGGCTGATGCCGCATCGGCAAGCTTTTACAGACAGTCGACTAAAGCATGACGAGACTCGTCTTTTAAAAGACGAGTACGTATCTGAATGGAATAAATCCTGTTCTATCTTTGTCAATGGCCAGGTGGTATGCCTTCTTCTCCCGCGACTGAGAGATATGTTGCAGGTGTATATAAACCACAGTCAGTGGGCAAATCATTCGACTTCTGACCTTACACGAAAACCGAGATAAATTATCTGGGGTGGTTTCATTAGGCTATCATTAATAGGAGGTTTTTATCACGACAGCATAATTTAATAGACAATCTACAAATCCGAGGAAAGCCGGACCGGGCTTCCATATTTGCATTAATGTAATGGATGTTTCATAAAAAGAAGACGGGTTGCACTTCGGGAGTGCCGGCGGAAGTGAAAACTTGAATATTTTGTCTTACGAATTTTCGATCAAAATGGTTTGTATCATAGATTGCATTTTTATGTACGATATTTCAACGCTAGATGTCTAACGTTGTATAAATAAAAGTTTTCGTCTTACGCATATCTGACGATCTGACGCGAGTTTAACATTTTTTACCCATTACAAAAAAAGTGTAGGTACAACGCCGCTAAAGAAGTTTTCACTTAAAAAAATAGCAACCTGTGTAGCTACAGTTCTTTATATTAGTTACTAGCGATCCCGCCTGGCTTCACTCGGGTGCAAAAGAACAAATGGGGGGGAAGGACATTTTTAATTAGATTTTTCATTGATGCTCCGCTCCTATTGATCGTAGCGTGATATTGTAAGGCCTATAGCCTTCCCCGATAAATGTGTTACCCAACAAAAAAAATTTTTTGAATTCGAATCAGTAGTTCCTGAGATTAGCGCGTTCAACCAAACAAACAAACAAACAAGCTCTTCAGCTTTATATATTAGTATAGATATATAGATAAAGACAAGGGCGTAGATATGGGGGGTAATTACCCCCACCCAGGATCATATTAATAAAAAAATAAAACTGAAAATAATACGAATACCTGGCTAAAAAATAAAATTTAGAAATACTTTTTGAAAAGGAATTTGTAAAATTAGTTTGGTAATTAATATTTTGCTTGACACCTTCCTTCGTGAGTATTCTTGTTGATATTAATAAAACTTAAAAAAATATTGATTTTTTTGTTTTACCCTCTCTCAGAAAAAATATATATACGCCCTTGTATAAAGGTACTCTCTAAACATGAATTAGTGAAATTTTCACTAATTGTGTAAGTGAAGCTGTAATCACTTAGGTAATAATCAGTGATTTTCACAACAAAATAGTGAATTTTCAGTAATAAATTTACTCTCTAAAACTGAAATAGTGAAAATGTCACTATTTGAAATAGTGACTTCTGATTCACTTCCGGAATAGTGAATTCAAGTAAAAATCACTCTCAGAATAGTGAAACCCTTGTTTTATACCTGTCGCTTGTGGCGCCTCCATACGGTTACTATATAGATACTTATTATTATTCATGTAGAATCTATTTGAAATAGTGAATTCTGATTCACTTCCGGAATAGTGAATTCAAGTAAAATTCACTTTTGGAATAGTGAAACCCTTGTATTATACCTATCGCTTGTGGCGCTTCCATACGGTTACTATATAGATACTTATTATTATTCATGTAGAATCTATTTGAAATAGTGACTTTCTGATTTACTTCCGGAATAGTGAATTCAAGTAAAATTCACTCTCGGAATAGTGAAACCCTTGTTTTATACCTATCGCTTGTGGCGCTTCCGTACGGTTACTATATAGATACTTATTATTATTCATGTAGAATGTAGATCATTCTATAGCAATTTAATGGTCACTTATATAGTTAGTGAATTTTTATATTCACTAATTCATATTGTGAGTATTCACTAATTCTACGTGCGACGATTCTAGCATTGACAAATAGTGAATATGCACTTGTAATTAGTGAAAAATCACTTCTTCATGTTTACAGAGTATATAACGTACGTAAAAGTTCCGAACCGAGTAGACGGGTACTCGTCGTTATAATTTCTATGCCGAATATCGAGCGTTATTTGCATTGACTCGTATCCGATTGTCTGCTATTTATGTGTCTGGTGGCCTCCTGGCATACGGCATAATAATATTAATATCTGCTTTCCATAAACGTACCTATCTCTAAGTTTGGCAGTTATGCTGTAATTGTATTTTTTAAGTTCCTTTTAAAAACGATCTAATATGGATACATTACTTTTTCCCCATTAATCTATTTTAATAATCAGTGAAAAATGGGATCTAAAAGGTTCGGAAGTTAGTCACAAACAGCGTCGGAAAGGCACATTTTAGAGCCGTTGATACTCCCACCACCTCCCAGCTACCTGCACGTAACGTGCGCTCGTCGGTGATTGGCCGTGATCGCTCGTTACCTTTATCACTTGTCGTTTTCCTGCTTTAAAGGACAGTCGAGTACGTTATTGTCAAGTTGTTATTGTTATTTTAGTTTTGTTGCGTTGCGAGTTTGTATAGTTTTTCAGCAGACTGTACAAGCGCAAGCCTGTATTCGCATCTAACTTCCGAGCCTTTTAATTTCGTGGCGCGTACTATACCTGATTCGTTTTTCAGCCTTGCAGTTTCTGTACCTTGCTATTTTTTTAATTAATTTAACGGTTTTATTTGGCTTGTCCTCGTATTAATTGTAAAAGGTAAACTTTTAAATGTAAAGAAAAACCATTCCAAAATTGTAAAAAAAAAATTTTATTAATTATAAGCGCTTTCGACCTAAGTCATCATCATTAGGTCGAAAGCGCTTATAATTAATAAAATTTCCTTTTACAATTAACAGCTTCCAAATTTCTATAAGTACAACTCTAAATTGATTGTCCTCGTATGTTTGTTTGTTACTATCTTTGTTTCTTCATTCTTGCGACAGCTTTTTCAACTTTTTCAACTACTTCCCGTTATCCGATTGAGTTGAAATTTTCCATACGTATGTAGTTCCGATGACAATAGAATATTATAGCTAACTGACTGGTCCTGATGCAAATTGTATTTTTAATAAAGCATACTAAAAACTTTAAAATATGTAAAGAAGCATTTGATTATACAATCGATGATGTACTAAAAACTAGAAAATAATTATGAGTCGCTATACGGAGCTTTATTATTATTATTTTATGAGGGTCGTTGGTGAGTTTACAAAAATAATCTGTCCGTACTCAAAATATGCGTTTCAATGACAAATCTTGCAGAGTAAAGGCTTGATTGATGAATAAATCACGTGTTCAGAATTGTTGACGTCAAACAGTTGCTACTAGCATACTATAATAATTTATTATAAACTTTAAAGTAATGGCGTACAATGTTCAGGATAAAATTTTAATAAACATATCGCTGTTAGTTTTAGAGTTTATATCGATATGTACATTAAAATTGAACGTATAAAATATTAACTGCTAAAACATCGGTTAGAAACTGGTCATAAATTATATTTGCGTGTAAGCAAATTGGCCATAAGTTATTCGCAATCTTGTAAAGCGTTGAGGTTTAATGATTCTGTTTAGTTTCGGAGTGTTTTCTTAACAAAAAGATCTTCTCCCTTGCGGGGATACTTGTTGTTTTGCAATTTATCGTCTTAATTTTTGCAATTTTGCTAAATCCGAATGCTGCCTGACTATATCGCTTGAAAGTATTATTTACATTTCGAGGTTATGTTTGCAGAAAAAATGTCGTCAGCCACGTGATGACTGGCATTGGTAACGCGACAGTGGCTGCCGCGACAACAGCTCGGTCGTCGGTGTCGATCGGTCCATCGCCGTCCGTCGCACCGACGCCGACACTCAGCCGTGAAGAGCTGGAGAAGATCGAATACTACAAGACGTACGACGTCATGACCGGCGTTCGGATAGCAGCGACGCTCGGCGCGTTCTTCGGCCTGATGGTAATCCTGGTCGTTTGCAAATCCAAATCGAAAACCGAAAAGGCTCTCGAGGATCCTCACCTCGCCGCTGTGACGGCGGCGGCCGTTGCCGAAGTCGAGTCTGAGATCCAGCAGGAGGAGCAGCTCCAACTGCAAGCGGCACTCGAAGAGACGGCTGCCTATGCCGCGTGTCCTCGGGCCGCGAGAAACGCCCGTCAATCGTTGGGCAGCTGGAGTGCTCCGGCAACTGCCGCATGGGCAGCACGACACAGTCCTCGCTTCTCTTCGGTTGGCGGAGGCTACGGCGCTCTACTAGCGCCGCCCAGACGCACGTCGCGTAAAAGTCTGCCGGTGCAATCGACTTGCGGTGAAGAAGACGATCTCAACTACCTTTCGGTGATCGTGCAGGGCGGCGATCGAAGACGATGCAGCAACATTACGTGTTCGAGTTCCGACAGCTCGTACTTGGAGCGACGCGGTTCGGCCGTTGTCGGTTTGCCACCGCCTCCCCCGATACCGTCCTGTTCCGGTAGAAGACGAAGTTCCCACGAACGTTGGGACTTCTACTATCCGATCGATATTCAGGTGATCCAGCCGACCCCCGACATGTCTCCGTGCGGCAGCGGCGTTCTTTACGATACGGTGCAAGCTGCGGCCGCTGCGGCTGTTGTAGCGCCACCTCCTCCCGGGCTCGCAGTACCGCAGCGCCTCGCACCGCTTGCGACAATCAGTAGTTGTGCCAGTTCGTTAGCGACCGACATGCCGCTCGAAATGGACGCGCGGTCGTCAGTCGGCTCGGACTCGGTATTTCTCGACACGGATCCCGCGTGCTTCTACGACACGGACGACGAGATAGCGCCGTTCTCTACCGATAGCGAAGACGATGACAGTCGATTGATCGTTTCGCATTCGTGGAAGAGACGCGCCTCGGCTCCGGTTCAACGACGAAAGACATCCGCCGTTCAGCCGAGTACGTTGAAAACGTCTGGGTCGAGCGGCGCCATATCGCGGCGTCCTCCTTGTCCACTGCCGGTTGCAGTGAGCGATTCGTCGGGAACTTTGCACGACGAAGCCGTCGGAGGGGAAGCTAGCGGACTCCAGATGCCGGTCATCGAATTGCACGACAGGTCGGGCTCCCTTGTGGACGTTGACACAATGAATCGGTCGCAAGAAACACTTTTCTAACATCCTTCTTAAATTGTTAACATATCACAAAGAAGAAATTACAAAATAATGTATCTTTTTTAATTGTGGTGCTTCCATCTCAACAACATTGAATAAATAACAAAACTGGAACAATTTTTTTCTCAAAAGTTGGTGCTAAACTATTTTTATTATCCGAAGCTCGATGTTCATTTTGTTGTGGTTCATTTGTTATAGGGTTATAGTCGAATAAGACAATCAATGGCTGAACTTTGTATCATATTTGTAATTTATTTACCAGATTTTTACCACAGAATCTGGAATGTTGTAATAAACGAACCATGGTATAATGGAGTCCTAAAGTTTTCGTCTGTTTTCAAGCGTAGTATATTCTTTTATTCAACTCATGCGCGTTATTCATGTTTTATCATGCCTAAAAACCGAACCCTAAATAGCCATTTACCGACTGGTGACAATTACTTGTCATAACTCAATGAAGATTCCTACTAGCTCGGCCATTGTGGAGTAATGAAAATAAACGTAACTATTTTCTGAGTCGTAACGAAATAGTAGGTAACAACAACTCCGTTGTTACCCATTGAGGCTAAAATTGAGAGGCCGAATGTTTTCGACATGGAGTTTATTCATAACAGGCTAACCTCAAACCTAAACATTGAATCGTGCTGTTTGGTGCTGTTAGTATTGACAGTTTTTTTTATAAAGAAATAAATAGATATTTACAACATCTCATTATAATTAAAACATGAATAACGCGCAATTGTTGAATAAAATTATGGGCGCAACTTGTAGGCTAAGTCATGACCTGTCAGCGCGATGAATGACTTAGACTACTAGTTACGCCAATAACTATTTATTTTCAAAAACTGCCAGGATTATCTGGAACTAACCAATATATTTTGTGTGAACTTCTATTTGCATTATTTTTTCCGAATTTAGTAATGTTATAATGAATGATCCACATTCCGGCTTAAGTTGAAGTGATTTTACAAAGAAATCATAAATCGCAAAGTGAACGATCATAAAACAATTACAAACATGAAAGAAGTGTTTCCAATTTTAATAAAATTAATATAAAAATTGTGTTGTGAAATCTAGGTTTTTTTCCTTGGTTTGTACTCGATAATTTCGTTATTGATTCAGAACTTGCAACATATCGCCAGTGATTTAAAAAACATAAATAATACGTCATGAATTTGATTCACGTAAAGCCTTGAAAATTATTAATTAATTGTTATAATGAAGAAGAAAAAAATGAAGATCGGTTGAGTGCGTGTTTTGTTTGTATAGTAAATGTTTGTGCACGTGTTGAGTGCAAGAAGACAGGCGCATGCGCGCGTGGTCGTTAATGTCTCAGTTGCAAAAACAATCCAGTTGTTGAGAGAAACATTGTTTCTGTTAATCTCGTGCCTACTTTATTAAATCTACATATCTTCAATATTGTTAATTACTCTTATTAATTCTTTGATTAAGGTAGTTGACTCGTTAATAATTTTTTCTTCATACCTCGATCGAAAGTACGTACTTTCGTCTCTTATAGCAGGGGAGAAAGTTTGACATTTACTCCCTGTTATTTATTATATTAAATGACAGCGGTAACCTAGTTACGAGTATAAATATACGCATGAGAAATTTTTTCCTCCCGCCGTTCTCACTGGGAGTAAATGTCAATCTTTCGTTCCTGCTGACGAAAGTACGTACTTTCGAGCGGATATGAAGAAAATTCGTATACACCACACGGGCCTTAAAAGTTGAAATCTCGGCCCTTGTGATGCAATATAATATTTTTGGAATTCGATAGAATACTTTATAGAAAACAGCAGCTGTTAAAATTTCAAAGCGATAGCACTTGTCAAATTTGAATTATTTACAAGTTCACTTTTTAGACACATTTTCTATGTCGAACGTCGAGGAACACCACATTTTTTACTATAACCTGAAAACGATGATTTTTTAAATTATTGGCCATATTGGTCGTGTTTCTATATGACTCTACTTTTAGCGTTGACTGTACGAGTTAACTACCTTAAAATAGATGTTATTTGATTGGCCAAACTACAATTTTTTTCGAAAAGTAAAATTTGGCATCTCGAGATTTTTTTTTTGTTTATTTATAAAAATCTACCAATTGAAGAGTTGTCAGGTGTACCAATTCATGTTGTCATAAATTCAAATTCCAGTTGATACTTTCGCCAGTTTTCGGATTAGAGCTTGTATAGCAACTGGAAAATAGACGATCTATGCTAAGTAACGACTTTAAAACGATCTCAGCAGTTCTCAATGTCATCCAAAAAAAAAACTCGAAATGCCAGATTTTATACAGCTACGAAAAGATGCAGCACTACTACTCAACATTCTTTAGGACATCTTCATGGCACGACAATTGATTAATTTATGTATATTTTGATTCTAAATAAGTCCGCAGTGTTTGTTAGCAGTAGTGCTGTCTTTTTTTATTGTAGTGAAAAATACCGTTAAGACGTTAAGCTCATCGAATTTAGTCTTCGTTTTTCTACAAAATTTGAAATTCATACGAAAAAATTGCAATTTATTTATGAAATAATATATAGTTGTTGAATTTCAACCTATTGTTTGACGGCAAAAAATTCCATGAAACACGATGTTATATTCTTGTATAAGACTCTAAGAATTGTGTTTAAACGTCGTGTTTATAGTTTGCAATAATTTCCAATAAAACCGAATTTCAGGAAAACGTCAAAAAAAAAGTTAAAGTGTGTCCAATTTTTTTTATACATTGCTGACCTAAGCACAATGTGCTTAAAAACCAGTCGTTTAAAATTTTAATATGTGCATTATTTTTTTCTATAAAAAATATTAGAAAAAAAACAGTTGTGTGGTTTTAAGAAACCACGACGCAAGTGAAACTTTTATTGGATTGTAGGCGTTGGATTGTAGACACTTATCCATCACGATTAATTATAAACAACAATATTCACATGAATACACGAATAAAAACATGTAAACACTGTACAGCACTTATGCCCGCATGACAGACTGACTATGTGTTATACATAGTACACGGTCAGCTGATGCTAACCATGGGCGCCGCCATTTTGGCCTTGGCTGCTCTACCGAGCGCCTACTCTGAACGCCTTTCACTTTACCCCTACCGCGGCCGCCTGTAATGCGACATACAACAGACGGCCAGAAAAATTCGGGGCGATAGAATAAAAGTTTCACTTTAAAAACGTTACAAGAACAAGCATTTATGGCAGTGCAGTACTGCAAAGGAAAAAAAAACAATTTTTAATAATTTACTTTCATAATTATAGAACGTGGGTTGTAAGTTCTATCATAGTTCATTATAGTCACGACCCACGCTTTTATAGTTATGAACCAAAATTATTAAAAAAATCCTTTTGTACTTTATAATATAAGCTTGTCTTTTTTAATTTTTATTTTCATATCTTTAGATACGTCTTAACCTATGCATTTCTCATAATGCAAGAAAAAGGTAATCCGCCATCTTGGGGCGCCTATCATAATGCGTTTAGCATGATGTCACATAGCTTATCATATTCTGATCGTCAAATGTTTTCGTTTGATATCCATGTTATGCAGTTGTGAAGACACAGATAGTCCGCCATCTTGGGACGTCCGTAATATAGTATATCCATATATTGAATACCCGCTATATTGCTAGCAAAGATCGGGAGAAAGACTTAAACACTACGGTGCAAACACTTATACGTCTGTCTCACTTATTATACTCTGAGTCTCATGCGCATGTCCGTGAATGGATGCGCGTCAGTTTGCACATGGAACTAAGCTGTGAAAGGGAGGTGGCTTGCTCTATTCCACTTAATAATTGCCTCACTACAGACGCGACACTCTATACTGCTAGCAAAGATCGGGAGAAAGACTTAAATACTACGGTGCAGACATTTTTTGGATGCGCGTCAGTTGCAGCGTCAGTTTGCACACGGAACTAAGCTGTGAAAGGGAGGTGGCTTGCTCTATTCCACTTACTAATTGCCCCACTACAGACGCGACACTTGCGCACAACGGGTAAAAGAAACACTCATTTGCTGTCTCGCTTCATGAGCCACGTTTCCACTTACGGCTACTAGCAATATAGAAGTTATTAAATATATGAGTATATCTAATTTCGCTTTTGATCCAATATGGCGGACGTCGCAAGATGGCTGATTATATCTATGTTTTCACAACTGCCTAACGTGAATATCACCGGACAACTAGATTTTCAAAACTTACGTTCCTTCTTCTATCCGGATGGAGCCGTACAGTTAGCAATTAATATTCATTTGCATTACTGTTCTAATATTAATAAACAGAATTGATTGAAAATGGGACAAAAGGTTCGCAATATAGAGTAATTTAATTAGTTAATTACAATAATAGTGGATTATTTTCAAGTCCGATGTGTTTACGTTGAACCAAACGCCTGTATTAATTGAGCTACATATATTGTAAATATTTAGTTCGCTTCAATCATAACAGTTTAGAGTCACGTGTCGGTTTTATTGCCTACATTCGCCGCCGTTAAAATGGGCTCCCGGTCTTATATTAATTACAAATTGTTTAAATATTTCAGACCACTATAGAGACAACTAGTTATAGTACGAGCCACGGATCTAAAAGGTTCGGAAGTTAGTCACAAACAGCGTTGCAAAGGCATATTTTACAGCCGTTGATTCTCCCACCACCTCCCAGCTACCTGCACGGAACGTGCGCTCGTCGGTGATTGGCCGTGATCGCTCGTTGCCTTTGTCACTTGTCGCTTTCCTGCTTTAAAGTACAGTCGAGTACGCTATTGTCAAGTTGTGGTTGCTATGTTAGTTTTGTTGAGTTGCGAATTTGTAGTTTTTCAACAGACTGTATACAAGCGCAAGCCTGCATTCGCATCTAACTTCCGAGCCTTTTAGATTCGTGGCGCGTACTATATTTACCCAATTCATGTCGTTATGTCTCCCGACATATAAACAATGACCGATCTGGTAGGCAATTGGGCTTTTGAATGAAATTTTTTTTTGTCATAAATGGAAAGATCGTATATAAGTTTTATAACAAAACTATTTTTCTTTTTTTTATTTTCGTTATAATTCAAAAGTTATATCAAATTAAAAATAAATTTTTGTACCCAGTTCCGAGAACGCGCTGACATTTCCCGAACATAATGTGACGTCATAATGATAATTTATATTATTATAATAATACATGTAGAAGCCATTGATAGTATACTGCGTATATACATTTTAACATTATGACGTCACAACTGTCAAAAACAATTTTAGTGCGTTTGAAGTCACGTGATTTTTTTTAATATTTTATCAATTTTAAATTGCTTATAATTAATTTAAAAAAAGTTTTTTGAAAGTTTTTCGCATCGATTATCAATATTATTTATAATAAAGTTTTAAAATACAATAAAAAAATCGATAATTATTTTTTTTTCAAAAGCCTAATTGCCTACTCATTAAAATATATATTTTTACCTGATTAAGGCCGCTTCACACGAGGCTGGTTTTGCAGCTAGATTCTTTGCTACGTTTCAAGTGTGCTGTGGCTATTATGTGTTCGCTTTACACGATGCGTGTATTGAAGCTTGCTTTGTAGATGGCTTTTGTTCGCGCGCACAGTTCGAAAGTTAACAAAAGTGAACGTTTATTGTCTCTGAACAGAACACAAAATATTATTATTTTATCAGTCTCAGATTAAAACATCTTTTTCTGAGTGAAAGAACATTTTTTAAGATCAATTTTTTAATTTGGATGGGTGTAAAAATTGAACACAGATGAATAAGACGTGTAATAAAAAAAGACCGTAAATTTGTGAATTTTGTTTTATGGAACATCAGAGTTTATTTTGACATATTTTTTTGCAGCGTGTAAATTATTTGGATGCATTTTCCAGCTGTTAATTTTTTTTTTGTTTGACACAGTTAATACATGTAAACATGACCACCCACAGAGAGTACCAAATATGAGCATGAGGCGTCCCGTCCATATAATTAATCAAACAAATCAATAAAAGTATTAAAAAAAATTGGTTGTCTGTAAAGTCGGTTTATGGACGATAGTTTTACGTGATAACGTATTCTGTAATACATAACCTAAATTTATATAATAATTATAATAATTCGAATCTATGATATTGCATCTTTCGCTTCAAATTTAGGTATATTTTATTTATTAAAATTACTCACCACCTATAATATAATTGTTTTTTTTTTAACTTTCTTTCTTTCGTATTTATTTTAAGTCTCAAAGATTAACTGTCATAATATTTTGAAAACAATTGTTTCATTGTTTATATAAAATTCCAAAACCTACTTACAATATTTAAGTATTTTCATACGTCAAAAAATTGATTTTTATAATGATAAAATTTGTATGAAAACGATTTTTTCGAGAGATGAGACCTAGCTAAAACGATTTTTTGCCCCCCAAAATCCCTTTTCAGTAAATTTCATCCAAATCGTTAGGGCCGTTTTCGAGAAAAGCACGCACAGGGTCAGGCGGAACGTTAGGAACGTTACACTTTTTCGTGCATGCAGCCTGTGTTTCATCAATTTATAAGATTGGTGATTCATCAATTTATAAGACGTTATCACGTCAAAACGACTAAGTGCGAGCCGAACTTGCGGGAAGAAATTATTAACTTTATAACACTTAGAATTTTCATTTAGGTTTTCTTGTAAACTATATATTCCCTATTTTTTCAACATTTTAGGGTTGGTAGTTTCGGAGATAAGGGGAGGTCTTGATTTAGTATAATATTTTCTTTTATACTAAGTAATACATAATCAGAATGTACACTTTTACTAGCTTTGAGTGAATCCATGACTGCGGTCAACACTTGACTCGATATTTGGTGCCTTCGAGCACTCACTGAGTCGACACCCGTACTTCTAGAATATTAACTTAGTGTATTTTATTGCAATTTTAATTTTAAACGACTGATTAATTAAAATTATTGATTTAATTTTGTGAAGAAAAAATGGAATTAGCTAAACTTAAAATAGAAAAATCTAAGAAAAATTACGTAACGGCGATATGTGATCGAAAATACAGGATCTATAATACGTTAGTATAATTTTAGCGACCAAATTTGAAATGCCTATTTGATTCACTGAAATAAATGACCGTCGACAAAATAATTATTTTTAAATCTTCCGAATAATTTTTCAGACAGATTTATAAAAAATATTAATCAATTAATGAAATCTGGGTTTTTAATTAAATATATTTTTGGAAAAATTGGAGTCTTAAAAATACTAACTAACCGCATTTTTTTAGAAATTATAGAGTTTTTCTATTTACCAAAATTTTATTCTTTTTTGGTGATCGACACCGAAACTATGAGACAATTTATAAATTAAATGGGCATTTAGATAATAGTAGTTTGTGTATTTAGGATGTAATGAAATATCTATTTTCGACGAGTAAGTGGCATTATATTGACACGTGTACAGCGAGTTTTAACAACCACACGAACAAAAATATCATCACATCCAAGATACATACTACATTTTTTGCACGAACCTCCTATAAAAGAGCTAATTGCCACATCATAATAATAATGTTTCATTTGCAATCTACGTGGGTTGCTTATGAAAATTACACCTGCTGTGCTCTCTTTGTTCCTCATGTACTGTCAAATGGTCTTTTTTTGGAAATTACTGTTGGATTATTTAGACGACATTTGTTTCTTTTACTTTACAGCACTAGCGTTAAATGGATCATTTTACTACCTCTAAAAAGACATGCGAAGCAGCTGTTTTATAGGGCGTTGTGCAAAAATAATCATTATTTTGTATTTAACTTTATATTAGATATCGTGTCCATCGTGATAACAATATTAAGAAAAAGTCGCAAATGTGTGGACAAAAATTATTGAAACAAGAATATGTTGACTATTTCCATGATTTTTGTCTCATTCGCTATGTGCAGCTGCTTGGAAGGGAGACGCTGAACGACTATGCGCGCCTTGCGGCGATAGCTGGCATTTTTACGGCACATCTACTAATATAAAATCGAAGGTAAAAAATGACAATTCGTACATGCTACATTATTAATTATAATATTACATAAAAAGTAGCGATGTTAGCTAATATTATTGAACTATTTGATCACAGTTTTTATAAACTTTAACTTTTCTCTTTTCACATTTGCTTTCAAACAGTGATGTATAGGATATCAATTTTAATTGTCCCGTTTGACATAATGTATAAAAGTGCTGTACCTACTTGAAAAAGTCTAAATATTAGTGATGTGTCGCTCCTGAGCGAGTCGTTCATAATAAACGACTCTTTTCTTGTGAATGGTTTACTCCGAGCGCCATTGCTCTGTGCTAAGCTGTTCTGTACTGTTGCATTCGCACATTTACAGAGCGCACACAGCACAGGCCACAGAGGCACTAGTGCATTTTGCACGTACGGAGTTATCTTTGCTGAGTCATTTAATGTTGAATAACACACTGTAAGTACAATAGTACTAAGCTTACAGTGACTTAAACCATTCACATTGATGTCGTTGACAAAGATATAATATTGTAACATTAAAAATTATTATTGTTAATCTTTTATCGCTCTTTTTTTGTGAATGGCTCACTCCAAGCGCCATTGCTCTGTGCTGAGCTGTTCTGTACTGTTGCATTCGCACATTTACAGAGCGCACACAGCACAGGCCACAGAGGCACTAGTGCATTTTGCACGTACGGAGTTATCTTTGCTGAGTCATTTAATGTTGAATAACACACTGTAAGTACAATAGTACTAAGCTTACAGTGACTTAAACCATTCACATTGATGTCGTTGACAAAGATATAATATTGTAACAATAAAAATTATTATTGTTAAGCTTTTATTGTTCTTTATAGTTTATCCGAAGTGCGAATAATATAAGATCAGAATCATATTAAAATGAGCTCAGAGCTGAGTGTGTATTGCGCTGTGCAATGCTTCGTGACTCCTGAGCATGGCACACCTCTGTGGTAGTGTGGACTGTCTAGTGTCGCTCCTTTGAACGACTCGCTCTGAGCGACTCTTTTTAGTGAGCGGACCGCACAGAGCCAGCTCCCAATAAAGAGTCATGTGGACACATCACTACTAAATATATATGTTAAGGTTAATACAAGAAAGTAGTTAATTCGCGAATTAATCGGCTAATTACACGAATTAACCAATCTTTGACGTTGGTTAATTCGGGTATTAGCCGGTTAATTCGCGAATAAACTACTTTCTTGTATTAACCGTAACATATAGACGAAATGTCGTACACTAAATAAATCTAATATATTTTTGTCCACACACCTGCAATTTTTTCTTAATACTTGTAGTTAACCAATGTCAATTGTTTGGACCGCCCCCTTAAAGTTGCTTGATCTTGCTTTACTTGTAATCATTGAAAAGGGTGTTTTGTACATAAATTGTTACAGAGCGTTTGAATAAATGGCGTGGGTGTCTATTGTTCTGGAATAGTTGGCGCGGTCCTGTATTAATGTTAGGATACAGGTAATTAATAATAATTGTAATAATAATTCAATTCAATTGTTTTGAAAACTGTAAGAGCTATCTCTCTCTACCATCAGGGTAAAACTGTAGCTATAGAATTGTTGTAGATTGACGGCAGCAGAGAGTAATTCGTTATTCGACATATATTTGTTGTTATTCAAAGATTCTCTCTAGGACAACTTCATACACAGCGTGTACTGTTTTAAGACGAAAAAATTCCAGCCAATTGGCCGACGGGACCATTCCAACTTCAAAATGGTGACATTTGACATAAAATTTCTGATATCGCGTAAAGTTACGCGGGTAATGGCTAGTATCCAATATTATATTTGCTAGTCGTTGCCATGGTTACCTACATACTATGTTCCACGTCATGTAAAAATTAATCAAAGCATGCCGAACTAGTTTATTTCTGACAGATCCATAAAACAAAAGAGCGGCTGATTTTTTTTTATTTTCAAAATATTTCCGAAACTATAGAGTTTATAAAAAAAAATTTAACGAAACTTTCTTGAAAAAATAAATAGAATAATAAGCCGTTATGAAAAGTATACCATTATTATATAAAAAAACACCGTTATAGCATATGTCTCTTCTGCGCATGCTCCGATTTTCCCCAAAAACAATAGACCTCTTCATATTTGCATACCAAACATCCTCCCAAAATTTGGTTTCGATCCGCTCATCCGTTTGATCTGTATCGTGATCATAGACGCACAGAGTTTTTTCAAAAATATGTTTTTTGGATTCGGGGGACCTCAAAACGGAAAGATATTGTAAAATTTTTGAAAAGTGATTTTTGACCTAAACTAGTACCATTCCCCACTTGTGGGTTGGAATGGTAAAATTATTACCGTGTTTATAAATAGTCATATTACGTAATACAAAATTAAAATGAAGGGACATACCGTATATAAAAGGTCTATAATTATTTAAAAGTTAAAAAAAAAACTTTTACTGAAAACCAGTGAAGTTCATGAAATTTAAATTTAATACAAATCGAATTTGACGACAGCGCGACCCCCATTGAGAGGGTGAAACGGAGGCAGGTTAAGTTATCAGGGTGAAAAAAGTTTTTTTTTTGTGTTTTACTTTCGATATTTTCGTGGCGATGAAATGCGCATATTTATCATTCGTCTCCTCGGCGCTTTTGGAAATATTCTGATAACATTTACTTCATTTTTCAATTATACAGATTTTATGCTGTTTGATACAGTGCGTCCCAGAAGTGACAACGTATATTCATTGTAAAAAAATCTAAATCGAAAAACTCTTTTTGTTTAAGTACAACTATCAAGTTCGTAACAATTATGTTTAAAAAGTAGACTGTGTATTTTACACTACACACTACGGAAGTAAATCTGATAGAATTGTAAAAAAAAAACAAAAAAAAATACTGACTTCGACCTTTAGGTTACGGCAAGCACAATAAATTTGGGCCCAAAAATACCGAAAAAATTCTCCGAATCGTTTCAAAATTAAAATTTAACCCATTAATAAAGATAAAAATGTGCCGGCAAAATTTTATTAAAATCGGCCCGACAGGACCGGACTTAAAAATTTTATGAAAACGTTACTTTGTAGATATGGATTTACTTAGTGAAGGGTGAATTTAATTTGGTAAATTGATAGTAATATTGAAATTAAGTAGAAAAATATTATTTTAAGGGCGTATTAAGGTGTTAAATTTTTTATTTTGTCCAAAAACAAAAGGGTTAAGTTCACATAATAAAGCCACACTGCCTGTGTAAGCAAATACACTATATTGTCGGTAGGGTTTCGCACTACGACCCGAGTCGCTTTACTACCGCCCGCACGTACGAAATTCCCGCATTGGTGCGTGTAATCTCACCAAAGAGTAAATGTTAGACTTTCTGCCTTACAATTGATGCCGAAAGTATGCACTTTAGATCGGGTTATGAAGAAAATGAAGGAAGAAATTTTATTTCAAAAAACCTTTGAAAACCAAAGTGCTAAAAGGCGTTTTGCGACTCAAGTTTGTGTCCTCAAAATTATTTTGGGACATTCTGTGTATAATTATAAAAACACGTTCGTAAAAAATTCACCACACGAAACAGATGAGACGCGAAACAAAATAGAAAATAACAAAATAACTTAATTTCACTTGGCAACTAAAGCTGAGAGATCCAACGATAATATTTTAACGATTGAAATTTTTTTAACAAGAGACCCATTTGTTTTGCGTCTCCCGTTTAAATTGGATTAATTCATTTATCAAATAATCCTTTTCGTCGGCTCCCGTGACATTTGTATACAGTTTGTTTCATACGAGAAAATGTCATTGGCGTAGCAAGAGGGGAGGCCACTATTTAATTATTCGTTTTTTTCAAACGGACACATTTTGAGTTACATTTTGCAACATTTTTCATTGATGCTCCGCTCCTATTGGTCGTAGCGTGATATTATATAGCCTATAGCCTTCCTGGATAAATGGGCTATCTAACAAAATTTTTTTTTCAATTCGAACCAGTAGTTTCTGAGATTAGCGCGTTCAACCAAACAAACAAACACTCTTCAGCTTTATATATTAGTATAGAACAGGCTTGGGCAAATGGCGGCCCGCAGTATAATTTTGTCCGGCCCGCGAAGCATTTTATAAATTCTAGAAAATAGCAAAGAAATAGCAAGGGCCAAAACACAGACGAAAAAGGATGTAAGGAGCTTTTTGACGTGATAACGTCTTATAAATTGATGAAACACCGGCTGCATGCACGAAAAAGTGTAACGTTCAGAAAAGTGTAGCGTTCCGCCTGACCCTGTGCGTGCAAGCGAGAGCGCAGTATAAGCGATAGAGAGTCGGTAAAAATATAGTTTGACAGCTACTAAAATTTAGGTTATGTATTATTATAAATATGATATTCGAGCGGAATATACGTTATCACGTAAAACTATCATCCGTAAACCGACTTTACAGACAACCAATTTTTTTTGTGAAAACTTTTTTTTTTGCTCTGCAAATTTTCATCACATATGTGGCCCGAGGTCCAATTTTCATCAGCTATGTGGCCCGGCGATCAAAAGATTTGCCCGCCCCTGGTATAGAATTATAGACGATGACAACTCGAAATTTTTTAACAATGCGTTCTGCAATTCGACGTTGTTAGTGTCACGAATCTAGATGGAACACACATTTAGGTCGTTAAATTATGTAACTGATCGAACACTCTGTACAATATAAAGCGGAGGCTAGGCACTCTGTTTTTTTCTGCTGCCGTCAACAATGCTTTTAAGACTGTAAATAGAGAGGTGTAAAGTATTGTTTAGTAGTGTGTAGCGTTAGTCTATCATCGCTATTCGGTTGCTATCACAGAACAGTAATACTGTGGTTGCTATCATCACTATCAATTAATAGATTTATATATTTTCGTACATAGAAAAAAGCAATCAAAGTATCTTTCAAAAAAAGCGACAAGCTATTTTGAATGTTAATTAACGAAAACATGTTTCACAAGCAACCGTTGAACATTTGCCGTAGAATCTATATTTATTCAGTTTCGAAGACAGAAAAGAAAATAAAAAATCATAACTAATTTTAAATGGACTCGTAAATATTAATTCATATTTTGAAAATATTTGTTTTAGAAATGATAAGATAATTGAATTTTATTTTTCTATAATAGAAATAATACACTATTAGAGAAAACCCATAGATATATATTTAGTAGATTGCGGATACACTAGCGCTTCCTGTCCCTTTTAGAAGCCATTTTGGATGTGGAAAACGCCGTAAAAAGCGCGCGAGATTCAAAAATATTATTTATTCTATAATATGATTTTATTGAGAAAAACTCACAGTAAACAGTGATATTTCGCTCCAAACATATTTTTATACTGAAGAAACGTTTCAAAAGTTACAAAACTGATCATAAATATCCGGCGTTTTTTCAAAAATGCGTTTTCTGTAGCTTCCACTTTACTTTCATGGAAATATTTGAAAACTATTTATTTGTGAAAAAAAATGTAGTTCAAAACCAAAACACTGCGTATAACAAAATCGACAGTGGAATGAACAAATATTTCACGATTTACATATTCATGAGTTTTTTTAAAATATTTTTAATAGATTATTTATTCAACCATAACGTGGAAAAAAATTGATAATCATTTAAAAATGTTATATTATCATAAGAAAAAAATATTAAATTTCACATTCAAAACTAGACAGTTTAAACAATCGGCCATGTTAGCGGGTTTATGTGACGTCATGATATACGATGCTTGTCAATCTTGATGCCAAATTGACAATGTAAAATGTTCTAAGCTTTTACATTATATTTATGCTCAGTTTTGTAATTTTTGAAACGTTTCAATATAAAAATAGGTTTTGGAAGCGAAATATCACTGCTTACTACGAGTTTTATTGTTTATCCATTAACATCATATTATAGAATATTTAGTCATTTTGAATCTCGCGCACTTTTTACGGCGTTTTCCGCATTCAAAATGGCTTCTAATTGAAACCATTCCGCACAATGCTCAAGGATAGGCATCCGCTATCTATTAATATATAAGAAAACATAATAGATTCTATATTTAACTATAGGCACTTATTTATTAGTTTCAGAAGAAGTAAGTATTCGAATCTCAAAACGGTTAAAGTACGAAAAAAACACTTATTCATGTATCTCTTCAAATTAATATAAATATCATAACTGTGTCCACGGTGGATACAGTTTTGTCTATGGTGGATACACTTATGTCACTTAGAGATGCCTGAAAAAGAAATAATTTTTAGGCGCGACGTATTTTCAAGGTTACAGAAGATAATTGTTTTAAGTAGCGATAAGATTAATATTTAGTGAGTTCAAAACAATGTGAAATGTATGTATAGGATGATTATAAAATAATAGATATATATATAGACAGAATTATTAACGTAATTAATCAGCTGTATCGAATAACCGAAATTGTGTATAGCGAAAATTATAATGCATTTTGTAGAAGACGCGTGTATATTATTGTAAAATATATTGTATAAATAATAAATTGGTAGATTATAACAACAAATCGAACAAAATAAAAATAAATGTTGAAAATATAGACCGACGGCCGCTTAAGAAAACATTGTCGCCACAATTTCATGTCTCTTATAGGCCCCACTCACGATCAAACTTCATGCCACAGTTCAGTGTTCAGTGAAGTTGGACCGATTAATCGAAAGACTGACTGGCACCACACACAGTTCATGCAAACTGCTCATTTTTTTAAATTTTTTGTGTTCAGTTTGGTTCAGTTGTTGGCATACACTCGTCGAGTATAGATACATAAGATATATTATATTATATACACACTATAATATTATACTACACTCATTAATAACAACTAAATGAGTAATTTAAATAGTGAGGATTGGCTGTTCATAGCTATGGGATTGTATTTAAAACAGAGAAATAAGAAAAAAAAAGAAGAATATGGGTGAAAAATTGGTTAGAAATGCGTGATTCAAGCAGTCATGTTTATTTGATTAATGAATTACATCTTAAGTGGCTTGATTGGAATAATTATTTACGAATGGATGAATTAACTTACAATTATTTACTGGAATTAGTTACCCCATTTATTGAGAAACAGGACACAAATATGCGAAAATCTATTACTGCACACGAAAGACTTGCAGCAACATTGAGATTTTTGGCTTCTGGTTGTACAAAACACAGAACTCCAAAAACTGAACTGAAAAAAACCCACACACACAGCAGTTTACTTAAACACTGAACTAAAAGTCGTTCAAAAATCAAGATGCATTTGATGAGTTCATGCCTGACTTCAGTGTTGGTTTCAGTATTTATTTGTCCCACACATTATCATGCTTCACTGAACTATAAGTTTGAACACTGAACTGTGGCATGAAGTTTGATCGTGAGTGGGGCCTATTACAAAAGTCTGAAAACTCAGGCAATATTTTCTTATGTGACCTCTCATTTCATTGCAACTGATATTTTTTTTGCAGTTTATTGGCGGAGAAGAAGAAATTTCAATAAGCAGCTATCAGTGAAACAGACAAAGACAGAGACAGCAAACACGGCACACTAGAAAATGTAGGATTTTTTAGAAATGTAGGCTGGGCGTTATGAACAGTAAATGAAACACAAAATGCTACTCACACGAAGGTAAGTGCTTTTCCAGCGTATGTTTGATTTAAAAATTTACTTTGGTGACGTAGTCACGTGTTTTTTTAATGTTTTTCGAGGGATAAACCGATTTAAAAAAAGAAGTTTGACCCTGCAGACCATCCCTGCAATTTCTCGCTATTTTCAAGTTCAAAACGCTCAAAAATATATAAAATATAGCAAGAAGATTTTTATTGATTACGGGGAATTAAAAAAATTCGTCATCTTTTTTTCCCTGGTTGTTTGGGACACAATGTAATTCGGAACCCAAAGGAATGGTGAGACCTCTGGTGAGAAATGCGCCGAACTGTCCTAAGGAAGGTTTCTGACAGATAAACATTGATTTAGAAAAGCATGATGGAGGCTAACCTAGCCTCCATCATACTTAAGACAATATTTAATCTTTTTTTAATTTGTATTGTTTTTCTGTTACTTTTATGTAATTATAAGGACAGATGGAAGACCAATCCGTATGGATTGAATCTGGTCCGATTGCCTTAGCAATAAATTATTATTCTATTCTATTCTATTTTCTAAATCAATGTTTAACTTATGCCTCCATAGTTTACCTGTCAAAAACCCCCTTAGGACAGTTCAGCGCATTTCTCAACAGAGGTCTCACCATTCCTTTGGATGAGATAGTAAATTATCGACGCTCGGCAACTGAGGTCATTAGCGTCCATTACAATGGAAATTTATGATAAATTAGAATAACTTTCTTAACAAAACTTACTTTCTTATATATTTTAATGTCTATTCACAAAAAACTAATTCGGTTTGTGGCATTTCTTTTCAATAAATGTTAATATAAACGTAATATAGATTACTTTAAGTAGTTTGCTATTGTTATTAACTAATAGCATCGCCACAAATGAATACCATTAGCCCAAGATCCCAGAACCGCCAGACACAACCTATTTTTAAATAAATGAAACCTTACGTTTTGAGTAGTGTTTTATGTACTTAGAACGCTTGGCGTACCTCCATCATTGAGTCTGTGACAAATGTACAGGTACCAGGTGAGAAAGGTGAGTAAAAATAAGAGTCACTTAATTTAAATTTAAATGGCTGATATTTATATAATATGTTTTGTAAAATATCACTATAAATTAGTATCCAGTATCGCCAGTCACTTTCCGCTGACCACAACTTCTAACAGACGCTTTAAAGCTCAGAGAAAAATTAATGAACTTCACTTATTTTTAAATACTTGATTTTTTTTATATGTTATTCAGACAACTATTACAAAATTATATTTCAACAGCTATTTTTTACGTCTGGGGGGCTGTTTGGTCATTACAATTTGTTTGGCTGTTGAAATATAATTTTGTAATAGTTTTCTGAATAACTTATATAAAAATCATGCGTTTAAAAATAAGTGAAGTTCATTAATTTTTCTCAGAGCTTTAAAGCGTCTGTCAGAAGTTGTGGTCAGCGGAAAGTGACTGGCGATACTGGATACTAATTTATAGTGATATTTTACAAAACATATATAAATATCAGCCATTTAAAAAATTAAGTGACTCTTATTTTTACTCACCTTTCTCACCTGGTACCTGTACATTTGTCACAGACTCAATGATGGAGGTACGCCAAGCGTTCTAAGTACATAAAACACTACTCAAAACGTAAGGTTTCATTTATTTAAAAATAGGTTGTGTCTGGCGGCTCTGGGATCTTACTCTATATAGCAATGTTTTGTTTGATGGTTTTGTGCTAAACTTTTAGATTCTAGAAATCAGTAGCGATGAAAATGCCAAAGTGCATTATCATTTTATGTTGTCTACTGCTAAGCTATTTAAAATTGACAAATTTAAAAATACTTGCCTCGAATTATTCTGAAAACAGAAAACTACCTTCTTGCGTATCACTTCTAACGGTCGACACACATTTATGGATACTTTTTCATGACGAAATTGCGCACGATTTCACTGATAAATTAGCTGATCGTCTTAAAACGCGAATGATTTTTAATGATTTCAAAAATTTGCAATCGTTGAGCAACGAGACAAACCCAAACGGGTTTTTAATTTTGGATTTAAATTTCAATGCCTCACAACTTAAGCGGTTCACAAATCTGTCAATTTGGGACCCGAAAGCGTATTTCTTATTTGTATTCTTTCAAAAAGTCAGCGACGATCAAATACGAACTTTTTTTAAATTTCTCTGGAACCTGACGATAACAAATGCAGATCTGGTACTTTACGACCGACAAACAGATTCACTTAAAAGATACAAATGGAATCCTTTTGCGGCAGAAAATAGTTGCGGAACCGAAACGCATGTATTGGACCTGGGAAACTGCCGCGCAACCTACATAAATAATTACGAAAAGTGTATTTTTACTATTTTAGTAAAAACGAACAATCGTAGTTCGTTCACGCCTTCGGACGGAGATTTGCGTCAGAAAGACAACAGCGGCTTATTGATGCGTTTCGTCGAAACGATCGACTTTTCGAGCCCTTACAAGTTTTATTATCGCGCGACCGATGTCGAAGACAAGGCCTTATTTGCCGGTCGTATCGAAGAAGTCCTCAACGAAATGAACGATTCGAACCACATCGGATACATAGGTGTATCCGAACTACGATCGAAATATCTGAAATATTTCGACGAGACCAGCGTGATGTTCGTAAATAAATTTGTGTGGGCGGTTCCGCTAGCCGGCCGACGTCCACCTTGGAAGTCGATGATCCACATTTTCGACAGGACGGTGTGGTTAGCCGTCGTCACCGCCCTGCTCTGCGAGTCGCTCGTCTGGTGGTTTCTTTCGAGACGCCAAAAAACCTTCACCCATTTCCTGCTGCAAACTTTGGCGATCACTCTGGGCGGTGCCAGTTACCAGCCGCCGTCCAAACGCGCGTTGCAGTTCCTGCTCGTCGTGTTCGTCGTTTACGGAATGCACGTGAGCGTCGCTTTCCAAGGCAAATTGAGCAGCTCGTTGACCCAACCGTACAAAGAACGTCAAATTTCGAGTATCGACGATTTGTTCGAATCGGATCTCGACGTCGAGCTCGGAAACTACGTACACAGTATGGCCGAAACGTCGGGATACGAGAAGAACAGGCTGATCGTTAAGCGGGACAAACACTCGATACCGATGATATACGATCGACTAAAAATGGCGGCCGAAAAACGAAATATTGCGGTGGCGACGAGCGAACTGATTTTCGAGCAGCATTTCAACTATACAATCGATAACGTAACCGGCGAACCGACACTGTTTATTATCGAAGAAGAAGCGATCAAATCGATTTTTTTGTCGCTCTTGATCAAGAAGTGGCATCCGTTGTCTCACGACATTTGCACGAAGGTTCTTCGGATTCACGCGAGCGGATTATCGTTCAAATGGATCAACGATATCAAGCAAGTCAAATTTACGCTTCAAACTTTGCCGACAGTTTCGCTGACGATGGAGCATTTCTACGCACCTTTTGCCGTTCTGATTGTCGGTAATGTTGGTGCTGCGTTTACTTTCGCTTTTGAAGCGTTTTATAAACGTTTCGGTTTTAATAACAGAAAGTTTAAGAAATGATTGTGGCTTACGAAAACTAAAGTATAGATGTGAGTTGATATGATATAGCTATGAAAATCATTTATTTATCAAATAGTATCTTTATTATTCTTTTTCGGTATGTTGCATTTTAAGTGGAACGATTTTCTGTAATGCATGAATTATTTTCATAGTACCAAGTAAACTTAACTGAAATTCACACAGGATCTACACAGCACAAACCAACAACATTTTAGTACAGATTGGGGTTCGTCAAATGGGTGGAGCTTTAAAAACATGGCGACAATGGAGTATCTTTCCCATAGTTACTACTTATGGTTACTATATAGTAAACAGTGCAATTGTGATTTTTTGTAAGTGCAATGGAATGATAATTAGTGTCAGCATAATATGTAATTGGGCTGATACAAATCAGCGAAAAAGAAATTTCCTTGAAGGGCAACGTATATATAATGCCGGCCATATCATAAAATTAGGCAAAAAATCAATTGAAACAGAACCTTCAAGTAAGATGAATTTTAATGCTTTCTGTCTACAAACTTTCGATTTAAAGAGTAATCCACAAGAAATAAAAGTGGTAAATAGAGATATTATATCAATGCAGAGTTGATGAACGTTGCAAACATTTATTGAAACATTACTTTATTGCAACGTACTTAAAATAACTAATCATCTGCATTGAAATGACGTGGTACTATTACAACCTTTTACTAATTTTTTATTTGTGTTTGCACGAGGTGAAAACTTCGCAGGTTCCATAATAAGTCATTTATTGATTTATCAACGTTTTTCTTTATTATTATTGTAAAAAAAACACGATAAACAGTATTCATTTCCAGTACGATTCATAGACTTGTTTCTTACATGTTAGTTAGTAAGTTTCGCTGCCAGATAGAGTAGTCCATATCGCGGTTCCCAATATACATTTTACAATTTTCGAGTAGTTTCAACAATGCAAATTAATTAATGAAAACGACACATCACTAGCACACTAAATTGGTCCAGCACGGCTAGACAGAAATTGCACTGACGGTCATTGTTTCTGCTGGTTGCAGGTGCTAGTTTAATGTGCGCTACTCCGTTAAATTTAACATGTGGTACCTACATTCACGCTTTTTGGTCTTGTGCAAGTTTATGCTTGACAAGTGTGCGCGATCTTTAAGGACCATTTTTTATCTCTAAAATACAGGCATTTAGGATCATGTTTAGCTAACAAACTTACATTTTAAACTCGAAACGAGACACCCATTAAAAAAGGCTCGCGTCGTTAATATTATAACAGGATAGATAGATTGTAGATTATAGAGTATAGACCAGTGATTGGTATAGTACGCGCCACGGATCTAAAAGGTTCGGAAGTTAGTAACAAACAGCGTCGCAAAGGCACATTTTAGAGCCGTTGATACTCCCACCACCTCCCAGCTACCGGCACGGAACGTGAGCTCGTCGGTGATTGGCCGTGATCGCTCGTTGCCTTTGTCACTTGTCGCTTTCCTGCTTTAAAGTACAGTCGAGTACGCTATTGTCAAGTTGTTATTCCTATGTTAGTTTTGTTGAGTTGCGAGTTTGTAGTTTTTCAACAGACTGTACAAGCGCAAGCCTGCATTTGCATCTAACTTCCGAGACTTTTAGATTCGTGGCGCGTACTGTAGGTGCTACAGTGATGGACACAGGTGCATTTGGGGGCAATAAATTCTGAGTTCAATAAATAGTTTCATAATTTCAAACTTCAATGTTTCTAATTTACACTTTTCTTTACTATATTTTACGAAAAAGGTAGAAATATTATATATTTCTGTTTAATTTCTATTAAAAAAAATTATTTCCAGGAGGCGCTGAGTAATTTTTAACTTCCCGCTTTAAAAAAAAAAAAAAAAAAATTTTTTTTTTTTCAAAAATCGGGAAGTTATTGGTTTCACCCCGATTTTCGAAAATCGAGTTTTCGCCAGATCTCGACGTTTTGGGGTCCTAGGAAGCTATTGAAACTATTTTGGCGATGATGTCCGTAGGGCTGTATGTATGGATGTGTGTGTGTGTGTGTGTGTGTGTATGTATGTATGTAAACCTTTTATATCTTTTGAACGGAGTGTCCGACTGAAACGTGGTTTGCGGCATCTGACGTGATCTTGGTGAACTTAGACTTCCTGAAAATTTGAAACGATTCGGCCCAAAAAATTTTGAGAAATCTTAAAAAAACAAGTTTCAAAAATTTTTAAAAATTTGTTTTTGTAAAAAATTTTCTAAACTACTAAACCGATTAATTCCAAAAACTAATCAGCTCTTCTCCTTAACAAACTGCGTCGATTTCCGCAAACCGCATCAAAATCGGTTCATTTGTTCACGAGAAACCGTGAACGAAAAAATCGTAAAAAAGTGTTTTTTTAAAATGACTCTTAAAATTGTTATCAGATTGATTTTTTTGTAATAAATTACTTTCTTAAGCTAAAAAAACTGCGTCGATCGCCGCAAACCATATCAAAATTGGTTCATTTGTTCATGAGATAACGTGAACGAAAAATTAGGAAAAAAGTAATTTTTTAAAATTACTCGTAAAATTCTTATCAAATCGATTTTTTTGTAATAATTTACTTTCTTAGGTTAAAAAAACTGCGTCGATTGCAGCAAACCGCATCAAAATCGGCTCATTTGTTCACGAGATATCGTGAACGAAAAATTTTTAAAAAGTGTTTTTTTTTAAATTTCTCGTAAAATTCCTATGAGATCGATTTTTCTGTATAAAATTACTTTTTAAGGTTAAAAAATTGCGTCGACTGCCGCAAATCGCATCAAAATCGCTTCATTTGTTCATGAGATATCGTGAACGAAAATTTCGTAACAAAGTGTTTTTTTTTTTGAGCTCGAAGAGCTAAAAAATAAACTTCTTGCTATATTTGACATATTTTTGAGCGTTTTGAACTCGAAAATAGCGGGAAGTTACAGGGATGGCCTGCAGGGTCAAACTACTTTTCAAATTTTTTTTTAAGGGAGCGGTAAGCCAAATAAGTTTGGGATCCACTGGTATAGACGCTCAACAACTGAAATAACCCGGGTCTATAAAATTATAAGAAGTTCTGTCAAAGTATACAATGTGGCAAATTCAGAATATTGGCTTAGTCATGAGCTGTCAAGCGTCTATATTTTACAATATCTCTGTCTCAACTGTATTGATAAAAAAAGTGAAGAAAAATCGGTTACAAAAAAAAAATGTCAAATAATTGTAGGAAGCAACTTTAAAAAATATATATTTTCTGTAACTTGGTACTTACATTATTTATATTAATAGAATTAAAAAAATGGAATGCAACAATAAATACATAATGATAATATAATATCTGTCTTCTTTGCGCAATAAAATTATAAAAAGTATATAAAAACAAATTGTTACCACAGAAAGCATATTGAGTAACTCCCGTAACCCGTTGCGTCATCACTAACCCTGCTATTAATTGTTAGTCAATTGTTTTTTAAAAATGCCCTCTTTGAATTAAAACGTCTTGATGAGACGCACTCGACGATACATAGGTCTCAGCGACAAAACTCGTCGTGATTGTTGAGGTATCATGCATTGCCTCGAGGCTGTATCATTGAAACGGCCATCGGCGATTGCAGGTGTCCCGATTAGTGGAACACGTCATGATTGCCATTGCCGATAGACTGAAGTATGGAGGTTAAGGAGAAATATCTTAAGGCCTCTGCACACGAGGCTAGAAACACTACTTGGAGTTCTACTGGCCGATAGGCTCGGTACGAAGCTGGAAATGACGTCACTGCGGGCTCGCCTGCTGGCTCACAAGGTTTTAAAATTAGTACTTCCTTGCTAGGTCCGGTGCTAGATATGAGCAAGAACCAATCAGGAAGCAGGCGAACATGGCCTCATTCTGCTCAGAGTCAGACAACAGACACGTTTTGCTCTGTGTTTATATTTTATTTTATTCACAAAACTAGCTTGAAAAGACGTCTCGTGTGAACAGCAATCAAAAAAACTAGTAAGCAAATCTAGCAAGGAATCTTGGTGCGTTTCTAGCCTCGTGTGCAGCGGCTTTTACGACTTGACCTATGTCGGATTTCATCGTGTATGGGGCGTTTTAATATCGTATCCGTGCGTGGATTCGTTTAGAAACCGGCCCGAATTTAATATAATTGGAAAAGCGTAGAGTTTAAAAAAAAAAACATTTATGCGAATGAATTTAGTAACAAAGCAAACAACAGAAAAAAAATAAGTGCATCGATAATTGGTATAATAATAATAAAAAAAAAAACAAAACAAAAAACAAAACGGATTTTCGTAGATTAAAATTTTTAAAATCGTTAATACCTTAAACATTACCTACTACAAGACAGGAAAAAAACACACATAGATTTTAATCAATAACTCAATGAAAATCTGTTGACCAGTTTATCACAAGTGGAAGTCGTCATTTCGGCCGTATTCTGAAAGCAAGGAAGGTTTTTTTTTTGTGAAAAGTAAGCTGGCTTTCGGAATATGACCGATTGAAGACTGTTTTTAATTGGTTGTAGGTGTAGTTGCCACTGACTGCCGATGAAATAATGCGGATCCTTTAATAATGGTCCGAATACGGCGAATGCCGAATTCCAAAGCTGTGAGCTGGTGGCAGATCCAGAACAACCTGAAACATTACAATCTCTATGTAATTCTGGTATATTACTCACTACAGAGGTGGATCTAGATTTTTCAGAGTCTGGGGATTAGTCCAGTGGGACCCTACTTATAGTCTAGGGTCCTGATTTGGATCGATAAAGATCAATAAATAAAAATTGATTTGGTTGCCATTCAATTTCTTGACACAGCTATTTTTAATAAAACATTAAAGTTGTTAATTTTATTTGTTATTAAAAATAGCTGTGCCAAAAAATTAAATGGCAACCAAATACATTTTTCTCTATTAATTCATTAGAAAACTCGAGAGATGAAGATCGAGCTAAACCGGGATCTTGCAGAGGCGGATCTAGATTTTTCGTAGTTTGGGGCTTACTCAAGTCCAGTGAAGCCCTATTTAGTTACAATTGTTGTCAAAAATCATTACAAAAATCATCAAAATTCATTATTCAATTGTTAGCATCACTGGTTTTTAGTCAGATGAGGAAATAGTTTATATTCTGGCAGCTCGTAATGTCTATTTTTTTTTCAAAGGCGAGAGTATCTTATAATATGCGTCGTATATAAAAGTAGAGAATGAACTCAGAATCAGAATAAAGCAAAAACGCTTATATATATTTTATGGGAATGTAACCCAGAGTTTATAAAAATAGTTCCCCCGAGCTGGCTTCCATGTTCACATTTATGTTTTTGATATAAGGCTGTGTGCACGAAGCCTATTAGCGCCGCTAGTGGGTAATAGAGAATTATTGAACTAACTTTTTATAGAAATCGCTACATGTTTCTAAGGTGATAAGTCAAAAACTTTAGTTGGCCATGATGTGTAAAAAAACATGTAATAAGGAAAACTGATGTTAATTTGTTTACACTGACAGCGGAACGTCAAATCAGGGCGCCAATGGTCTTTATTTTAGGTACTTAAATCACCATCAGCGCAACAGCCCGGAGCACAATAGTTATTGGCGTAACTAGTAGTCTAAGTCATTCATCGCGCTGACAGGTCATGACTTAGCCTACAAGTTGCGCCCATAATTTTATTCAACAATTGCGCGTTATTCATGTTTTAATTATAATGAGATGTTGTAAATATCTATTTATTTCTTTATAAAAAAAACTGTCAATACTAACAGCACCAAACAGCGCGATTCAATGTTTTGGTTTGAGGTTAGCCGGTTATGAATAAACTCCATGTCGAAAACATTCGGTCTCTCAATTTTAGTCTCAATGGGTAACAACGGAGTTGTTGTTACCTACTATTTCGTTACGAATCAGAAAATAGTTACGTTTATTTTCATTACTCCACAATGGCCGAGCTAGTAGGAATCTTCATTGAGTTATGACAAGTAATTGTCACCAGTCGGTAAATGACTATTTAGGGTTCGGTTTTTAGGCATGATAAAACATGAATAACGCGCATGAGTTGTATAAAAAGCATTTCCAGATCGCTTAGTTTTCCTGTTTTCTTTGTAATTAAAAAACTTTATAAAATTATATCTACTTTCACTTTTAATAAACATTGCTCACTGACATACGGAAAATTGGAGTTCGAAGTTTCCCCTAGTGCTCACCACAAACGCTCGCATCGAAAAATTTGTAACTCCGCCTCCGTGCACATATAGCCCATATACAAAATGTGTGTTTTGCCATTAAAGGCACATTCTGAGTCATTCCCTAACTTTACATATGAAGAAGTAATAAGTGAAAGACAGTTGACATACGTACCTACAAAGGGAAGACTAGAATATAACCATCACCTAAGTCCTAAAGGCACTACATAGTAAGTACAGTTAGTTATGGTTAGTGGTTCGTGAGATTAGTACATGGTTGACACGGTCGCGTTTTCAAATATCCTAGAAGGCGTCTGACCGCCGATGAACGGAGAGTGTCTGATCCCGAACGAATGACTCGGTGCCGATTTCTTGTTTATGGTAACCTGCAGTTGTGCACAACACAAAGTTGAGGTTAAAATGTCGATATTTCAGAAATGTGCACCGCATGCTTCATTAAGACAACATCAATGTCTCAGCTCGGATTTTTTTATTATTTACATTGCGGCCATTTTGAAATTTGCCGTCTTGGTTTTATTTCTCATTCTCGTGTAATTTAGTAGGACTGAACACGCCCGTTTAATATCAGCTTTTTTTTAGTTTGTAAGGCGGCCATTTTGAAATTCGCCATCTTTTGTTCTTTCATCTTTGTATATTGTTAATAGGACTGAACACGCATTCTTAATATCAGCTTAAGGAAGTACCCTCGATAAATGAATTAACAAACAGAAAATTACGAAAATTTGCAAATATGTCAAAACCTTTTCAAAAATAACTCAGTTAAATTTTTGTGATTTTTGGTTGACTTTGAAAAAAGATATTGATAATTTTATTTCGCTGCACTTAACATGGAGTCTTATGGGAATATGTGATTTTGACGCACTCCATCATTTATTACGTTGGAATTGACAAATAGATTTTGATAAAATTTTCAGGAAATATAAACGAATATTCTATGAACATTTTTCTTTTTCCAAAACGTATAAAGCTTGCTTATGTTAATAGAAATGACTAAAACAAAGCCGAGCTTTTTAGCAATTCATAAACATGGCAACACCGCAATATTATAGTTTGTGGCGCGTCATTCAAAGGTAAGCTACGAAACTGCAGCAGTTTTGA
The DNA here is from genome assembly GCA_963575645.1 of Xanthostigma xanthostigma. NCBI lineage: Eukaryota > Metazoa > Arthropoda > Insecta > Raphidioptera > Raphidiidae > Xanthostigma > Xanthostigma xanthostigma. Next base: position 8,168,291 of record OY754469.1, on the reverse strand, counting down.
TATTATATACGTAAATTGAGTAAATTGAGTAAATGCTAAAAGCATAGTATTCCAAAAAAAAAATGATAGTATATTATTATTTCCGAAATGACAGGAATAAAGAAAAGCAATAAAAAATCGAATCGATTTACCCACTTCACTTTGTCGTACTCGATTATCGTACACTTTTTTAGAAACTTTTCTTCCCTTCCAATAATATCTTTTTTCGCTCAAATTAATGCGAATTTGACACCGCGTGCTGACTTATGCTGCGTACATAAGCACTTGTAACTATGGCAAGGCACGTGGTGTTGCCAAATTATATACTACGTTACTCAAGTAGAGGACTGAAATTCTTTGACTTACTGCGTACCGAGGGTACTTCCTTAATTGGAGATTCTTTTTCTAATTTGCATGGCGGCCATTTTGACATCGGCCATCTTGTTTTTTCATTATTTGTTGTTATAAAACGGCAACCGAAATTCCAACTCTCTACCTATTACGGTTCACGAGATACAGCCCGCTGACAAACAGACGGACGGACGGACAGCAGAGGCTTGGTAATAGGATTGTCAGCGCGACATTCGAGGTTAGATTGTTTTAATGAAGCATCCGTGCATGTTTAGAATATCGTTTGATACGAATATCATAAAAGCCGTGGGCTCTTTGTCTCTCAGTGGCCCATGGACGTACGTCGTAACTCATACCTGTCGTACTAATTAACGATTAATCGGTTAGAAATGCCGGTTAGTTGATATTAGAACGGAATATGAGGTGAGCCGTGCGATAACGTGATCTTGGCAGGCGTGCCCAGGTAAGGTGAATGCTTTATCCCGAACGAATAGCTCGGTGGCGCCATTTTGTTCACAGTCACCTGTCGCACACACACACAATCACACATTTATAAATATACGTCAAAATGGCCGACAAAAAATCAAATTTCATCTTTGTATTTAAAATGATTCATTGAGTAACCTTTGATCTATACTGTGATTTGTATGACCAATGTTATGTGAGACGCGGCCATTTTTCTTGTCGGCCATTTTGTTTTGTTAGTACAAACATGATTAAACGATTAAAAACCGCCGTTTCGGTTAGTTCCATTTGCATATTATAAGATTAAGAAGCAGCAAGTATACCTTCTCTGGAGAATAAGCGCCGGGTCCAGGTTTCCTAGTGGCGTCGGTGGGAATATTGTAACGGGAACTGACCGAATAAGATGGCGATCGTTGCTTGACGACCTGATCGGCTTTGTCGCTCTCATAAGAACCGGGACCCGGTGTTTTGGTGCGCTCGTCCACAGGCTCCTTCGTCCTGCCTGAAATAGTGAAAGCGGGTGCCGCCTTCTTGTTGCCTGATAAAAATACAAAAATATTTAAGTTTAGAAAAACAATCAGATAAATGGTGCAATTCTGTAATATTTGTTGTACCAGCGCTCTAACATTAAAGTGAGAGAAAAACAGAGCTATTGAAGCGTTTTCCATTTCACGCCCTAAAAATATTTATTACGACGTTCGTATTGCGAGAATGGATTCAAAAACATAAAACAAACATGCAACAATAAATGGACTGTCAGGTGATTTATTTACTGAAACGTGGGCACAGGTAAGAAAAAAATCACAATAATATTTTTTTGCCTTAGTTTTCATTTTTTTCTGTGTTTGAAATAGTAGATTATGTTTCTAGTGCGTAATGGGCCTAGAGCTGGCTACGGAAAAAATGGTTAACTCGGTGCAAAGCTGACAATTTGCAGAATAATAGGAGATAGTACAAGTAAGTAGGGAAAACATTGCCAGAAGGCTAGGCGGAAGATAAAGAGCCGCCAGAAGGCGCTAATGTTGCGAAAAATCAGTGCACTTCTGGTAATTTCTATACTTATTCTGTAATTCAAAACTAGATTATATATTATATATATTATACATTATATAGTTATAAGGGCATACTGAAAATTCAAACATGATATAATAATTACATTGGACAAATATTCAAAATTATTAATGTCATTTTGATAGAAATAAAATTAAATAAATTAATAAAATTACGTTGTTATAACAACGTAATTTTATTAATGAATAATATGACGATTAATTTTATTTCTATCAAAATGTCATTAATAATTTCGAATATTTGTCGAATGTAATTATTATATCATGTTTGAATTTTCAGTATGCCCTTATAACTATATAATTTATAATATATATGATATATAATCTAGTTTTGAATTACAGAATAAGTATAGAAATTGCCAGAAGTGCACTGATTTTTCGCAACATTAGCGCCTTCTGGCGACTCTTTATCTTCCGCCTAGCCTTCTGGCAATTTTTTCCCTACTTACTTGTACTATCTCCTATTATTCCGCAAATTTTCAGCTCTGCACCGAGTCACCCATTTTCTCCGTAGCCAGCTCTCCGTCTATAATGACATACCTATATTATGGCGAATGTGACATCAAGTTTTAACCATAGAGATATAAGTAACTAGAGTTCGCTAGTTCGTATGCTTGCCATAAGTGAAAGTGTCCTCAATTGAGAGAGAGAACGCCGCAGCGGGTCCAGAAAACCAGATATATGTTTACTCAAATCAGCATTGTTTTGTATCAATAGTTACCACAGAGATAAGGAACTTTTCTCTCTCTGAATTGCAAACACTTTCACGGCTCACTCGCATACTCTAGTATAATATCTCTATGGTTTTAACAGTCACATGATCCACAGTATCATCACGAACGAGACACACATACTCTTATTTGCACGTATCTCCTATAAAACAGCTGATTGTCACATAATTAAAAAAAAATGACAATTCAATTTTGAGCACGTTCATTTCTATTTGTAGGCTGCGTTTGGTTTTCATACTTTAAGTGTGAGAATGGTTGTATGACGTTTAACATTTCTTTTCAATAAATTATTGTTAGAATGATAGGTCAGTACCACGCGTGTCGCATAGATTCAATGTTCAATATTGTGATCCATGACTAATAATAATTGGCTGTTATTTACAATAAAGTCAAGGTAAAATGTTGGTACATGGGCGTGCTTTGATCTTGAATGTTTAGGTGTTTAATACAGTAGAACTAATGTATTTTCTCAACTTGGCATGATTAATCGACGCGTGTATTTTCAACTTCTCCTTTTGGCTAAGAGCTGGCTACGGAGAAAATGGGTGACTCGGTGCAAAGCTGAAAATTTGCATAATAATAGGAGATAGTACCTACAAGTAAGTAGGGAAAAAATTGCCAGAAGGCTAGGCGGAAGATAAAGAGCCGCCAGAAGGCGCTAATGTTGCGAAAAATCAGTGCACTTCTGGTAATTTCTATACTTATTCTGTAATTCAAAACTAGATTATATATTATATAGGTACTGAAAATTCAAACATGATAAATAATTACATTCGACAAATATTCAAAATTATTAATGGCATTTTGATAGAAATAAAATTAAATAAATTAATAAAATTACGTTGTTATAACAACGTAATTTTATTAATGAAAATATATAACGATTAATTTTATTTCTATCAAAATGACATTAATAATTTTGAATATTTGTCGAATCTAATTATTATATCATGTTTGAATTTTCAGTATGCCCTTATAACTATATAATGTATAATATATAATCTAGTTTTGAATTACAGAATAAGTATAGAAATTGCCAGAAGTGCACTGATTTTTCGCAACATTAGCGCCTTCTGGCGGCTCTTTATCTTCCACCTAGCCTTCTGGCAATTTTTTCCCTACTTATTTGTACTATCTTCTATTATTCTGCAAATTTTAAGCTTTGCACTGAGTCACCCATTTTCTCCGTAGCCAGCTCTCCGTCTATTTATCCTTACTTCGTAGACCAATAGGGGAAAAAACCTTTATTAATTTGAGGTTAAACATTGTCAAACATATTTTTCCATTCGCAGAGCAGCATAGAAGCATAAGTAGAAACTAAAAGCTTGAATAAATTCAGTTGAAAATAGATGATGTTGAAAATACATAAGTCCGATCAGGGCCGATCTAAAAAAATACTGGGAAATTGTCAAACGCCTCTACGAGACCGTGTAACTAAGAAGAAAAAAATTCGAACCGGACTGGACCGGCCCACGGAACACCGGCGGCCCACCGGAAAAAATCCCGGTATTCCCTGAAGCTAGACCGACGCTGAGTCCGACTGTATTTTCAATTAGCACTGTTATACTGTATTTTCAAAAACGAGTCGATTCACAATAGCAAATGATGCACAATCTTTCTAGAAACCGTTTAATACAGGTTTGTCAATGAATTTCGTTTGATTAATTATTCGGAATCCAAAGGAATGGCGAGACCTCTGGTGAGAAATGCGCCGAACTGTCCTAAGGCGGGTTTTTGACAGGTAAACTATGGACGCATAATGTAAACATTGATTTAGAAAAGCATGATTGAGGTTAGGTTAGCCTCCATCATCATGCTTGTCTAAATCAATTTTTACCTGTCAAAAACCCCCCTTAGGACAGTTCGGCGCATTTCTCACCAGAGGTCCCACCATTCCTTTGGGTTCCGAATTAGTGGTTCTCGTAGGAAATTTTCGATGCATGTGATCGCGATGGTTCTATAATCATTTCATTGCCACGAAAAGCAGACTACTAAAGCGATCCGCATAATTTAAGGAAACACAGGTTTGTGTCCTTCTTCCAGTATTCAATAAACCGTTTTTAAATTGCAACTATATAAATTGACCACTTGGTGGTAACCCACGCGGCCATTGGTGAGTTTTTATTTGGAAACGGGAATCGAACGTATAATATGACCATGTGAAAAGTGAAATATTTTTTTTACGGCTGTAACAATTGGGTGGGCGTTGAACCGAAGGGCAGCGATAAAAAATGCCGGGCTGATGACGCTCGGGCCAGTGTATTAGACAAGCTGTGTTGTCTATTATACACTTATTTTACATTCAATAAGATAGATCGTGGGCGTAACTGGTCGACCCACATCCGAACTGCCTGCACACTCACTGGGACAGAATAAATAACAATATCAAACGGAGATATAATTACTTTATCGTACCACCGCCTTGTATTAGTTAATTAATTATTTAACGACACTGAATATATTAATTAGGTTGTTATATACATTATGATGTTTGAAAATCAAATCGAGCAGGGTGGCGTAGTGGTGAGAGCACTAGACTCGCATTGAGGAGGTGGCGGGGTCAGATGTGACTGCAGGACTTTTTCCTGCTGCCTCTCGCCGAGAAATGGTAATTCCTGTACCGGCCACTTTCGATGGTTTCCCTCAATAATTCCAGATATCGAGATGGTCCTCTTATTCAAGGCCATAGCCGATTACCTGTCAAACTCCTTTGCTCACAATTTGCCTACCTTATGTCCTAAAATTCCTTCATTCGCCCATTGCTATTAATTAAGTGGAAGTTTAAAAATGTAGAAAATAACGGGAAGTGTGTAGATGGAAAATAAAATGGCGTCTGTTATGACTTAAAGTCGAGAAACGGACGTTAAACGCATTATTATCATTGTTATAATCAATACGATGAAGGAAGGTTTTGGTTGAGGATCATAAATAAATAAGCTTTACCAATGTTTCGCTTTTGCCACTAGCGAAACATTGGTAAAGCTTATTTATTTATGATCCTCAACCAAAACCTTCCTTCATCGTAACATTCTATTGGATCAACACTACTTTATGCTGAAGTTATAATCAATATGGGACAAACAAATGCTGCCGTTCTGGCTAACTGCTCAAATTAGGCACTGCAGAAGCTCAATTTTTCACATTAAAAATTACTTATCGCTTTTCTTGTTTTAAGATAACTTTGTATATTTTAGATTTGTATATATACATTTTTTATTATTTTAATAATTCATTTTTTCTCCAAGTGCTGAAATGTTTTCCTTAATGTTCATATTTGAAGAAACACTTTAAAAAGATACGGGGCTGAATAAAAATTGCTAAAAAAACTTTTCGACCGATTCTTACGACTTACGGGATTGGAGATCGATTCAAGTCGGTAGGCTTCACGTCGTATTAAAGTTCCATTGAGGTTTGAGAGGGAAGGTGATAGAGTCGTATTAAACGAGAATAATTAACTCCTATTTGAGGGGCATCATTGCTTATCCTAATACGTATTTATAGCCTTCGTTGCGTGATTCGATAAACTAACTTTACTAATGTGTGTTTTAAATATAAATAATACTAGAAAGCCCTTTAGCTACAGCAATTTCCAAAATTATAGAGTAATTAACTATTCAAGGAATTATATTATTAAATACCCGATTTTAAATTTTAAATTACTATACAGCCAAATTATCACGTCAAATAGTATTTTTGCCAAAAGCCATGTTTCTGGACAACGTATCCGGCCGTTTTTTAGTGTAATTATATTGTGTTTAACTTGACGTATTGACATGCAAATCATCCAAAGAGAATTTTCAAAACCAATGTTTAGGCGAATAATAAAAAGAAAATTGTTAAAGAACGCGGGTAACGACTAGCAAAAAGTATTAAATTTGCTATTCATTTGCATGGTTACAGAATATGGTTTTACATGTAAGCATGTTTGTCAGTCACCTAACTAAATTCTTTTTGTAAGATCTTCAGAACAAAAGAACATCCTTTTCTTTACAACTTTAATATCTTCTTTCTATTATCCCCCACCGCGGATACGACGGCTTATACTTTATTCGTCATGCCAGATCAATCCGGAACCCAAAGGAATGTAGAGACCTCTGCTGAGTAATTCGCCGAACTGTCCTAAGGTGGGTTTTTGACAGATAAACATTGTTTTAGAAAAGCATGATGGAGGCTAGATTCCATCATGCTTTTCTAAATCAATGTTTACCTTATGCCTCCATAGGTTTACCTGTCAAAAACCCCCCTTAAGACAGTTCAGCGCATTTCTCACCAGTGGTCTCACCATTCCTTTAGGTTCCTCTTTTACTATCTATATATATATATATAAAACAAAGTCCCTCCTCCGCGTCTCTCTGTCTGTCTGAACGCGATAAACTCAAAAACGACCGAACGGATTTTCATACGGTTTTCACTAATAGAAAGAGCGATAAACGAGGAACGTTTCTGCATATAATTTGTAAATATTTTGTACAAAATGGTTGAACTAAAAACTGTTTTCGTACGCTGACATGGCTAACGCTGCTCAAATCTTTAGAGATACGTCAAAACAATGTACTTTGATAGTTCTGCTGTGTAGATGGGAAGGTCAATATAATATTTCCAGAACAGTTTTGCACCCGGGTGAAACCGGGCCAGGCCACTAGTAATCTAATATTTTCGCCTTGATGAAACAGTCATTATGGCAATTGGAAACTTATTTAAAATATAAACTGACCTTCCTTGGTGTTTCCTAAAACGGAGGGTACGTTGTAGACGTTGGGTGCCGGCGTGTCGCTGTTTCGTTCCATTTGCGGCTTGAGTCCGAACGTGTATTTGGGAGAGTTGTCCGAAACGACCTTCTCGGATTTCTCCGGATTATAATCGCCGGGTGCCGGCGTCGGATCGTTTTTGCCGTTCTTCGGACGTCCGTGGAGACTGGCGGCCGGCGGACTGTCCTTTCCCTTGGCACTCAGACCCGTCACGTTGTACTGACCCGGACCCGGACCTAGGCTCTCGCTTCTCCCGTTGTGTCTGGTGCCGAAACTGAAGGCCGGAGCGCGGCCCAGCTTCGATACAGTCGCCATTTTGCCGATTAGCGGCGGCAAAGTCACACACGCCGGTCCTGGACTGTTGTATTCGGCTGCTATCGGACCTCGTCGTTTCGTCGGTGTCCAAGGACGTTGAGTTATACCTCCCATTTTCGAGACAACTGCATAACAAAAAGGAATTTGGAATAAAATATTTAGTGTATGTTGTTAATGAATAAATTGTAATAAAACTAGCTGTTATTAATTTTGTTGTTTACTCATTACTATCGTTGCCATGATATTAAAAAATATGAATCGCTCGCATCCTAAGTTCAATAATAATTTGAAAAAATAAAATAAATCAAAAACACTTTTTTTAAGAATAATTTTCAACATCGGATACATTTTGAATTCGGCATATAGAAAACGACATTCTAAATTCAATGAGCGCACCCGGAGGTCTGTATCTATTACCGTTTCGAAGATAGAGCCACATAAAAATATTTTTTAAAATAAAAACATCTTTAAGAGGCCACCGAACGCACAGTGGGTCTTATTTTTGAATTTAGAGTGTCATTTCCTGTTAGCATAAGCCGTCTAGACTTAAAAAGCGAGTTTTTGGAAAAAGTCGAAAATCGACTAAAAACGAGATTTTCCCCAAAGTATAGTTTCTTAGTTATTTTATGATTTTTTAGACATTTTTGGATGATCTGTCGGATTCGATTCAAACTCGGTAGGCTCCGTTAAACTGTACCACTACCTGTAGTTTCGAAGATAGATCCGTTCGAAGTGCTTTTCTGGAAAGTCTGGAATACGCTTTAGATACATTTCAAAGTCGTTATGCTGATAGAAAACGACACCCTAAATTCAATAAGCGCACCCGGAGGTCTGTATTTGTTACCTCGGGTGCTCATTCAATATTACGGGAAGCACCCAATTATTTTCTTTAAAAAATTAATGATGAGTATTTGGAAAGAATTCCGTGGCATAAGGATCGAAAATGAAGCAATACTGAGATTTTTTTAAACTTGCATTTAATACTAACGTTTCGATACGTTTTGTATCATCTTCAAACGTTAGTATTAAATGCAAGTTTAAAAAAATCTCAGTATTGCTTCATTTTCGATCCTTATGCCACGGAATTCTTTCCAAATACTCATCATTAACTTCAATGGATCACAGTTACTCTATTTATTGAATAGAGTCAATCTTCATAAAAAATTAATGTTGACAGTCTGATCAAAATTATTTTCTACTTTTTAGTGCAAAAGAAAACTTGATAATTTAATTTTAATACGATTAGAAAAATACATTTTCTTCATACCTCGATCGAAAGTAGGTATTTTCGTCCCTTATAGCAGGGACGAAAGTTTGACATTTACTCTTCAACTTTCGGCCCTTGTGATGTAATATACTATTTTTTCATTTTGCAAACAAGAAAACCATTGAAAAACATATTTTCGCCCAAAGTTGTGCTCGGAACCCACGAACCTTCGATTATGGGCCTCAATCTCTATCGACTGAGCTAGCATGGCTTGCTACATTTCCGTATTCTTATATAACAGTTTTACGTTATCATTAAAAGAAACATTGATTAATCATTCATTAATAATTAATTCTAAAAACGGATTGATTCATGTCATCGGAATACGCTTGTGTACAAATTTTCAACTCAATCGGTTAACGGAAAAGTTCACAATTTAGTTAATGCAAATAGGATTTCGACCCTCGAACGCCGATGAATTAATAAATAAATAATAATTTGAACTTTTTCTTTAATGAATCGCAACGTTTGCAAAAACGATCTTTTCGTTTTTTTTGTGGCTCGTCTGTATAATAATGCAAAGTTGTCTGTTTTAAATTAATCAGCCATTAAATCTATCCCCCCCATTATTCGGGGGGCCTGTGGTAACCCGATATAAGTCCGCAAAAAGGTCTGTACTCCACTAGAAGATTGGCTATTGATTTTATATGCATTTAATTATATTAGTGAATGTCGAATATCATATTGTGTTTAAAATTTCTAAAAAAAAAATGTTGTAGGTCAAAATTAATGTTTATTTTAATGTATTGGATTTATTGCTTCATATTAATCAAACTTATTATTTGTTAAAGAAGCTAAATGATTTGTTTTCTTTAATTAAACTGATTATTTTCAGTGTATCAAATCTGATATATCATATCGTTCCTAACCTCTCGATGCCGGATTGCAACAGTTCGTATCGAAAATATCGTACCTGCCGCTTTTTGATCAGTGGACAACGGCTTTTAAAAGCTGCAGCTTTAACGGTAAAGTTAGCGGATTACGATGCGACGTCGACGTCGGTACCTGTTGGTGCTTGGTATTTTATTTTATCCTGCGGACTGCGGCTGAAGAACAACATTCAATCACCCGCCGGAACAAAACGTTCATAAAATATATGTAGAACACAACACGATATCGCTTCAAGCCAATTCTGTAACAGTATATCGATACAGTATCTGTCTCATTCGTACTTGAGCAATATACGGACAGAGAGGAAGGCCGCTAACACAGTACGGAATCGCTCGCGTATGTAGATTAAAGGACATTCTTATTAAACATTATAATAAACTGTAAAGTTCTAGACGTTTACAGTGAATCTTTATAGTTACAGACGACTTGCAATTGTTATTTTATTCAAATGTTTCATGGAGGTCGAATACAGAACGACGGAAGATTCGAATGGCGCTCAATAAAAATCGAAAATAGAACGCAGCAGGATCCGAATGTACTTCGATAAAGCTCGAATATAGAATGCCGTAAGAACAGAACATAGTCTGACAAAACCGAATACAGAACGACCGAAGATACGAATGTTGCACTCAAAAAGAGCCGAAAATAGAACGGGACAAGATCCGAATTTAGATCGATTAAGCTCGAATATAGAACGCGTCAAGATCCGAATGTAGTTCGATTAAACTCGAATATAGAACGCGGTAAGATCCGAATATAGTTCGATTAAGCTCGAATATAGAACGCGTCAAGATCCGAATGTAGTTCGATTAAACTCGAATATAGAACGCGGTAAGAACCGAATATAGTTCGATTAAGCTCGAATATAGAACGCGGTAAGATTCGAACATAATCTAACAAGACCGAATACAGAACGACAGAAGTACCGAATGTTGCACTCAATAAAAGCCGAAAATAGAACGAGACAAGATCCGAATTTAGTTCGATTAAGCTCGAATATAGAACGCGTCAAGATCCGAATGTAGTTCGATAAAGGTCGAATATAGAGCGCGATAAGATCCGAACATAGTCCAACAAGACCGAATACAGAACGACAGAAGTACCGAATGTTGCACTTATTAAAAGCCAAAAATAGAACGCAGTAAGATCCGAATGTACTTCGATTAAGCTCGAATATAGAACGCGGTAAGATTCGAACATAGTCTGACAAGACAGAATACAGAACGATGGAAGATCCGAATGTTGCGCTCATTAAAAGCCGAAAATAGAACACGGCAAGATCCGATTGTTGTTCAATGAAACCCGAATATAACTCGACAAGAGCCGAGTATCGGTTAACTGTAATTTGAATCTTATTCATCGACAAGGTCAGCAAAATCGTGAAAGAAAATATATTATTAATGTAATTTACAAAGATCAAACTTGTCACGTTAAAAGTACATTGTTTATGCGATGTAAATATTTAAATAACACTGTTTTACATAATTACATATTATATTTATATATCAGCAAACTACATGCGTTCGAAAAGAGTGTATAATTTATTACCTGGGTCCGCGTACAAAAGACGATCGCGGTTTAATGCAATGAGCTGCGCCAGTTGTTATACATTTCTCTCCGTTTATGGAAACAACTACCGATACGCATTTAAATTTCTATTTTAAAATAGAAATCGTCGAGATTCATATTTAAAAATAAACATTAATTCATTAGTTAATAGCTAGCCGAAGACTAATTAACTCGGGGTCAAGAATGATCTATGGGTATTTTTTTTTATTATCTCTTGCCTGTCAGTGTTAACTCATCTATACTAATATATAAAGCTAAAGAGTTTGTTTGTTTCTTTGTTTGGTTGAACGCGCTAATCTCAGGAACTACTGGTTCAAATTGAAAAAACATTTTTTTGTTGGAGAGCCCATTTATCGAGGAAGGCTATAGGCTATATAATATCACGCTACGACCAATAGGAGCGGAGCATCAATAAAAAATGTTGCAATTATGTTTAATTTTAAAACGTAATGTTCGTTACTTTTAAGGTTACCTAGTGTTAAGGTAATATGGGCCTAGTACAAGGGCGTAGATATGGGTGGATTAAGGGGGTGATTACCATCCCCAAGATCATAATAATAAAAAAGTAAAACTTGATATACTTGCCAAAAACTAAATTTAGAAATACTTTTTGAAAAGGAATTTGCAAGATCAGGAATTAATATTTGGCTTGACACCTTCCTTAAAACAGATTGATTTTTTTTTGCTTTAACCCCCTCACCTAGAAAACAGTTATCTACGCCCTTGGCCCAGTACCTAACAAAAAATAACCGCAATCCTTATAATTTCTCTGGACTAAATAAATGTTCCGAGCTATTTGCCTCGTAAATGTTCCAATATTATATTCAAAAATTAAAAATTATTTCCCGGAAATTTTGGTTAATTTGACAGCCAAAAATTGTTTTAATTTAGACTTATGAGGTATCATTTGAAAGGACTTTTTTTTAAGATCTCAAAACTGTATTTTTTTCAGAATTTGATGCTATGCAAATAGGTACTTGCGTTTTCCATCTTGTATTTTTTTTACAAAACATAAAAATAACTTTTTGTTCAGTTTTCAGTGTAGAACCCGGAAGGAACTGATATTTGTAATATACGTGTCACGGCTAGGGCTTTAGCCAGACATGTTCGACTTTTTACGGTCCGGTCCGACCTGTTCGGCTAATTTGTTAGGCTTTTGGTCTATATACTTTTAATTATAGACTTTTTGATATCTTTCAAGAGTTTTAATAAGTTAAGATCTTTTTTTTTATATCCAAAAGAATGTATATAAATGTTGTTAAATAATAATTTATAAACAACTTTAATACGAACCTAAAAGAGTTTTTTTTATTATAATTACTATGTCCGGCTTTAAAAACGTACGTACGGGTTTAAAAAGGTATGTTTGACTTTTTGAAAAGTCCGGCTTTTAGGGCAAAATGTCGGGCCTAATACAACGCCGAGTCCGGCTTTTGTATTTTTGGATCTGGAAACCCTAGTCACGGCAATGTTCCAATTATCTGGTCTAACATCAACTTTTCTTCAATGAACTAAATTTTTAATTTTAAAACGTTTGGTATTTCTGTCTGACTTACAGAGATTAAAAAAAAAAATAAACAGGTTTCGTGAAAGTGAAATCTTTAGTGAAAATGCAAGTTGATAAATAATTGTCGTGTATTTTGGTACGCGTAAAAATGTGATTATTATGTGTTTTTTGTACGATAACTTGTTTCCATATATATATTTTTATTGTCAGACAAAAAAACAAACAATATTCTCTCTTTCAACAATGTTTTGTAACGAAAATAACTGAAATACAAATTGAATTAAAAATTTAAAAAAATCTTGATTCAAAACTACAGGCTATTCACGATTGTAATGTACAGGGAGTCACAAAAATTATCGAAAAATACTCTTTGTAATGTTTGCAGAGCGTATTTTCAACAATTTTACTTCTCTCATAATTGTCTAGCAATTTTGTGTGTTGGAACCAAATAATCTATATAAATAAAAATCATCACTTAAAGACCGATTTTGATGATTTTTTGTTGTGTTCGTAATTGCCAGGACTATATTTGTACGAAAGAAAATGTTCGGAAAATCTGCCGGTAAAGTCGGAAATTTGGATGGTATTTTTATATGAAAATCTCAATAAAAAAACGTTACAGTCAGTTTGATAGTTCTGCTGTGTAGAAGTCAATATAATATTTTCAGAGAGAGATTGAGAAACTGAGGGAAGGAGAGAGAGACTATGTATAAATAAATCTTACAGTTTTGCACCCGGGTGAAACCGGAACGGGCCGCTAGTCAACGCTTCAAAATTACACAAATAATGTTTGAGTATTTTTTCTATTATTTACATCTTTGCGTATGACCTACATTTGGAAATAATCTCTCTAACTTTAGTAATTAATTATAAATGAAATATCTTAAAAGTGACATCATCATTAAATTATCTTTTATCGCAATAAAATATTGATAATAGCGGTAGATCCAACTAAAAATCTATTTTTGATCGGCCCTAGTACATATTAATACAAGAATGTAAATTATTACCTGTCGACTTACAGACAAGTAAAAAAAAATACTCTGGGCACAAAAACGCTGGAAGTAGCGAGCGATAATATGTTTAAAATAAAACCATTATTGCATATTTTTAAAGATGACATAATAACTATTTTTATGTATTAACAATCTTGTTGTCTGCGGCTTGTAGAAGGTGTCAAGGGTTTTGCTTATAGAAATATAATAATACATACTATTAAATGCCATATTTTTATATCTATACTAATATATAAAGCTGAAGAGTTTGTTTGTTTGTTTGTTTGAACGCGCTAATCTCAGGAACTACTGGTTCAAATTGAAAAAACAATTTTTTGTTGGATAGCCCATTTATCGAGGAAGGCTATAGGCTATATAAAATCAGGCTTCGACCATTAGGAGCGGAGCATTAATGAAAAATGTTGCAAAATGTATCTCAAAAATAAGCTTCTATTCAGGTGAAATACACTTATTAAATATACTCATATTAGCGTTGTAAGAATACAGCGCCGGCTAGCTCAATCGGTAGAGCACACGGCTGTCAATATCAGGGTCGTGGGTTCGAGCCCTACGTTGGGCGAATATATTTTTATTTTGTTTTTTATTTTCTACATTGCTTTCTTCTAAGGCTTACATTTAAATTTATTTTAATTTTATTTAATTAATTAAAAAAAATATTAGTTAAAAAAAGTATAAATACTGCTTTTTATCGACAAAAACTTTTGAACGGTAACTCCGATCATCATGAAATTTGGACACAACATTCATCACGGTAAACATGAATGTGTGTACGCATGTTTCTCCTTTCCCCATTCGTTCTTTTACACCCGGGTGAAACCGGGCTATATGTATAGACGTTCTGGCTTCGCTCGCGTTAATGACTTTTTTGACTAAACCCGATTGTAGCTGGACTAAAAGTAGACTATAGTTTAGGTTTGATTACAAACAGAAAACATTTTTTCTACTTAGCATACTAAACAAACAAAAACTAGACTATTTAATATATTGATGAAATAGCAATACGATAAAACTTTAAAGATTCAAAATGTGAAAGGCTATACTGTCTGTGTTCTTATTTGTATTAATTATTTGCAGTGCATTTTTTGTTTGTTTTTTTTCACATGTGTTCAGCTCTTTACATTCTGGGTTCAAACATTTAAAAATTAGAAATAGTTTCCTGTTTTTTATAAGTATGATAACGCCAGGAGTTTTCAAGGATAAAAATGATTTTTAACCTATTGTTTTTTTATGTCTTATTAATAATTTATGTTATTTAAATTTATAATTTTAAAACCGTGGGTTGTAAAAGGTTGCTGCTGCCATTTAGTCAACCCACAATGAAATAAATAAAAAAAAATAATCAAGAAATAGAACACTGAACTTTAGCAATCAAGGTTTTTAAAAAAAATCTTAATCTTTTGAGATACGATCGTAAGGTTTTATAACTTGATAAAACTGATGTAAACAATATAGTTTTCTAACTTTGATTAACGTCTGAATAGAACTCTTCAAGTAAATAAAATTGTCGACCAATATAGTTTTCTATTAGCTGTATTTTTCGATTGTTTAAGTATTGTTATTATCAACGCGCCTAAGAAAGAATGTTAAAAGTTAATCTAATTGTCTACCTATAGAAATTTAAAACTCAACATTATGAAGATAAAATCTTGTTTGTAAAAATCAATGCTGGATATGTTTCGGTCGTTTTTTTCAATTTTCAGTTAAATTAAAAAAAATTCAAATATCTATATCGGTGATCCATTAAAAAACACAGTGACACGAAACTTACCAAAAAGAAAATCCTCAATAATTTTTAACAACACTTGTTTGCACACAATGAGTTTGTATAATGATTATAGGAACTTTATTTTGACGCACTTGTCGTCAGCAGGAATAGAACATAAATGTTCCTGCTGCAGCAGGAAGTTTTGCATCCCATAGCAGTGAGCTTGACGAAGAGGTGGTCGGCGCATGCTCACAAATTCGCGGCCGTCATTTGTTTCTTAACCAGTCAGTTGCCTTGTAGAGGTTTATACGCGGACGAAGACAGAACGAAAAACAAAACACTGTGACGTAGCGACGTTCAGATATTTATCTCTTATTGCACATACCGCTAAACTAGCGGTATGTGCTTTATTATCGCTTTGTGCGTCAGAGCTGACTTTCGTTCATATAAGAAGTTATATCTAAGTTAATTTCACACGAAATCCATTCAAATTGAAGCTTTTTGAAAAGAGGAGATTCTAATCTATAAAATAGAACCATTTTTAAATCAATTTGAGTTCATAAATACTATTAAAATTGTAATTGAAAATCACAAACAGCAGTTGTCGGTTGGTCTGTACGTATGTACGTACGTATGTACGTACGTATGTACGTACGTATGTACGTACGTCACGACTCTACAGATCGCAATTTTGGTCGGATTGCCTTGGGTTATATTTTATTCACTTTGTTTACTATCAGACCAGAACCCTATTTAAATTCGCTAAAATGTGTTCAGTAGTTTAATTTTTATAAACAGTTTTATTTTTTATTATTTTTGACAGCTAATAGTTTAAAAACAATATAATAATTGCTGGCTAAACATAGTGTAATCCATAAAACAAGTGCTACACTTGTATACCGTGATAACACCACTATTCGTATTAGGCAGCCGTGGCGTAATGGTTATGCCGTTGGATCGCCAAGGGCAAGGTCCTGGGTTCGATTCCTTACGATATCATTGATTTTTTTCTTTTTTTTTTCTTTTTATTTTGTTTTATTTTATTCCACTTGATATTAATTATATATTATATTATGTATAGTACTTAATTTTTTTTATTTTTGCAAACTTAAAAAAAAATATTTTTTCAATTTTTAATTATTTATTTCTTTAAATTTTTAAATCTTTTTAAATTTATTAAAAATATTTTTTAATTGTTATTTTTTTATCATACAGTGGAAAACTTGCGGGATGTGCACTTTTGGTTTTGCCAACTATCTTTATTTAGCTATGTTTGCCGTTATTTCTTTAAGAGGTTACGTAATAATATTTCTAAATATATGTATATATATTCGAATATGGTTAAAAATTTTACATATTTCTTATGCACTAGCCGTTACCCGCGGCTTCGCACGTGATCGAAACGAAACACGTTCAACAATTTTAACAGCTATACTAATATACAAAGCTGAAGAGTTTGTTTGTTTGTTTGGTTGAACGCGCTAATCTCAGAAACTACTGGTTCGAATTGAAAAAAAAAATTCTAAGGCTTACATTTCAATTTTTTTAAATTTTATTTCGACTAATTAAAATTAAATAAATCTTATTAATAGCTCATTTGAAAACTGTTAAGTACATCTATAGGTACCTATATAAAAATAATTTTCCTACAGTGTTTTCAATTATATATTTTCATTCTTTTGCACCCGGGTGAAACCGGGCGGGACCGCTTATATAACATAAAATTTGTCCGTCCGACAAAAACTTTTGAACGGTAACTCTGATCATCATGAAATTTCGACACAACATTCGTCTCGGTAAACGAAGATGAACGTGCGTACTCATGTCCCTCCCCCTCATTCGTTCTTTTGCACCCGGGTGAAACCGGATGGGACCGCTAGTTATTTATAAATGTTTTTCATTAGATATTATAAATACTGCAAAATTGTATTGCACTTGGTGATTTTTTTAATCGAATTCGATCAACTTCATGCGGTCGAATCTTGGGTCGCGTTTGGGAAGATCCGAGGCTCGTGTGGGCGCTCTATGAGTCAGAGGTTGAGAAATCGAAACATTCAATGGATAATATTATGCTGTTAGTGTATCTATGCCAGCACAATATACAGAATGTTTTATTTTCAACGCAGTTGCAGACAGCGTTGCCAGACGTCCCGATTTTTAAATCAAAATTAAATGTCCTGCGCGGGACAGGCTCAGTCCCGCTTTTCGGGGATAACTCAGGGATAACTTTAAAAGAAGTTAAATCTTCACAGAAATATCATGAATAAGTAATTCTTATAAATAATTATTCTCTTATTGTAAGTTGCAATTTGTAACACTCACTCCACAGACTATTGTTTGAAACGCCATATTTTTCTAATGAATAAAACTTTTTTGATTTTGATTTCTGTTTTTTTTTTTTTTTTATTCTGAAGACGAATAAGACTCAACTATTTAACGATAGGGTAAATCTGATTTAAAATATTATATTTCTATTAAAATACATTTTCTATGGCTATTTTTGCTATCTATTGTCAAGTAAACGTAATTTTAATTCAAATAAAAAGATAAATATAGGTATTTGAAAACTTCTGATTATATACGTTTTTTAGTATGTCCCGCTTTCCACGAAAGAATCCCGCTGTTTTCACTCAAAGAGTTCCAAAATCCTCCCGACTTGGCAAAAAAAAACTGGCAACGCTGGTTGCAGAGCATATATTTAAAACACCGCGTACACTAATCCAGAAAGGACCAGCACAGCACGAATCTGCAACCTGCACTTTTTGGCACACTATACCAACACAAATCAGCGTGGCAACCAAGGCCGTAGCCAGAAATTCACTTCGGGGGGAGTCGAGCTCTGAACCAGAGACAATAAGTAATAACTTTATTTGAAAATAAGCATACATATATTATAATTTTACATAAATACAAATTTAATTAAAAGGCAGCCGACGTAGATTTCGACGAAAGAGTTTAATGATTCATTTAATTTATTAACAATGCATTACATTTCGATTTTACTCGTTCCGAAAAACGTGGAATCCAATTATCGTATCACAGATCCGAAAAAAGAGTTGAGCATATTTTAGTTAGCGTGTATAAAATGGTGCGTTGGCTAAGGCATTTCGGGGAGGGGGTTAACCCCTAAAACACGGGCGGCAGACCTTTTGCAGTTTTCAAGATGGGAAACGTGGACATGTGCAGTTCGGTGAAAGATTTTCTATTTTTATTTTGACGATATTGTGTGAAGAGAAGGAAGAAGAAGAAGCCAGGAATAACGGTGATTTTAAAAATGGTGCATCACTATCACTCTAGATCGATCTAGCACTCTGGTAAGGTCGCTGCACACGAGACGTCTTTTCAAGCTAGTTTTGTGAATACATCTGGCGTGACAGTTCCAATATAAATACAGAGCAAAACGTGACTGTCGTCTGACTCTGGGCAGAATGACGCCGTGTTGGTTTATGGGCGTTTGTTCAAATCGCCCACGTGACAAGATACTGCTTCCTGATTGGTTCTTGGTCATACCTAGCAGCGGACCTAGCAAGAATAATAATCCCTGTTCTAATTTTAAAAGTTGTGAGCTATAGCAGGCGAGCCCGCAATGACGTCATTTCCAGATTCGTACCCAGCCTACCGGCCAGCAGAACTCCAAACAGTGTTTTTACAGTGTGATACAGACAATAGGCCTGCACTGTGTCTTAGATATACGAAACGTAACTGGCTATGATCACATTTTTCGTAACGCTCCGAAACGTCACTGGCTATGATCACGCTTTTTGTAAGGCTCTCGTTACGCATTCACCAGCTTACTCCCCAAGTCAAGCGTGCGTAAAGAAGTTTTACTTCAAAAAAAATTGGGAAACGCTGTTCAGAATAATATCAAAATGATCGCCTTGAAATTTTTATTTTAAATGGCGGCTTCCGGTTCATTATCTTCATTCTCTAGCCGTGGCGAAAGAAGTTTTTACTTCGAAAACTATACTGATCAGGAAGAGACTTCAACGCCCGTGCCAGTTGCTATACATTGTATTTGAGAACCGATTCTGCAAACGTCCTATAAGATCAACGAATGAGTGGGTGGGTAGCAGCCGCGGCTCGCGGTAGACAACTCGAAGAGCGTGGACGACCGAAGGAAGCGGGTTACTGCAGTGCAAGATATGTTTTAAAGAGCCCACACATCCCGCGGTCGGACGCTACGCCCCACAAGACTCACGCGCGCTGATTTAAAGGTCTGCGCGCCATAAAAGGAGAACCTTTACAACTACTATAATATTATAACAATTGGTTAGAATAAACACGCTGGGATCTCTCTATCTATCTATATCTATTCTCTCTAATCTCTCTCTATCTATGTTTGTACGGTGTTGTAAAACTGTACCAAATATGACCACTCACTCAGCAAGGCTGCATTATTACATAGGCTGATTAATAAGCTATCGATATAATATCATGAATAGTTCAAAAAACCAGGCAAAAAAAATGAACCAATTTCTGAATCAAGGCACTGCCGATGTTCGTCTAAGGGTTCTTACTTCTTATTAGACTGCAAACATTTTTATTCTTTTTTTCTTCTCGTTCAACGTTTTCTGTTTCGAGTCGCATACTTCGTTCAATCGCATTACCAACTGCTTGCCTTGAATGTTTATCGTGTTCGTTAGCCTGTAATAACAAACAGAAAACGTATTCTTTCGCCCAAATGAGAAAATTTAAGCTGGGGGCTCGATCGCCATTCTCCAGTTTCTATTAAAAACAATAAACGAAAATAATAATGCGTTTAACGTCCGTTTCTCGACTTTATGCCATAACAGAAGCCATTACTATTTTCCATCTATCACACTTCCCGTTATTTTCTACATTTTTAAACTTCCACTTAATTAATAGCAATCGGCGAATGAAGGAATTTTAGGACATTAGGATAAGATAGGTAAATTTTGAACATAGGAAACTGACAGGTAATCGGCCAAGGCCTTGAATAAGGAACCATCTCGATATTTATCTGGAACTATTGAGGGAAACCATGGAAAACCTCAACAAGATGGCAGGTCAGGGAATTACCGTTTCTCGGCGAGAGGCATCAGGAAAAAGTCCCAGTCACATCTACACTCACGCCGGGATTCGAACCCGGTACCTCTTGAATGCGAGTCTATTTTCTACATTTTTAAACTGAGACTTAATTAATAGCAATGGGCGAATGAAGGAATTTTTAGGAAATTAAGGATAAGGTTGGCAAACTTTGAGCATAGGAAACTGACAGGTAATCGGCCAAGGCCTTGAATAAGGTACCATTTCGATATTTGTCTGGAACTATTGAGGGAAACCGTGGAAAACCATGGAAAGATGGCCGGTACAGGAATTACCGTTTCTCGGCGAGAGGCAGCAGGAAAAAGTCCCAGTCACATCTGCCCCCGCCGGGATTCGAACCCGGTACCTCCCGAAACTACGACCTAAGATTTTTTTTTAATTTCTTATGTTATAAGCAGTGAATAGCAGTCTTAAGTAAAGAATAAAAAATAACTTTTTTTCTTTTTGTTACAGATGGAAACCCTTTTCGCCCTTCTAGAATCGACATCAAGAGTGACTGCGATTCATTGCTGCAACTACCACATGTGTCAAGATGGATGCCGTCTACCGTTTTAAAATTATTATTGTTTCATATACTATTTTCAAATCTTTGATTAACATCTGATTAGAATTATTCAATAAATAAAATTATCGACCAATTTTTCAGACAAATGTATTAACAAAAAATAATAATTAATACATTGACGTTTCAGTCCGGATTTGGATCTTCTTCAGAACTGATCTAAAAAATATAAAAATAATTAATAATTAATTTCTAATTCGTATTTAAAAATATTCGGTTTAAGTTTTTAAATTAATTCAAAAATTGAAAAAATAAATATATACTATTTTATTCGAAGTGTCTAAACTGAACCCTATTGTTGTGGCAACGTTGTCCGTTGATCCCTCTGTCAGGAGAGGTTTCTATTTTCTAGCGTCGAAACCAGTGATTCCCAAAGGGGGCGTTGGCGCCCCCTGCTGGGTGCTGCATTGATCCAGCGGAAGGGGGGGCGATGATGGCTGCATGTGCATTTGGGGGAGATGAAACAAATAGTTTCATATAATTTCAAACTTCAATGTTTTCAATTTACACCTTTCTTACTATATTTTACGAAAAAGGTAGAAATATTAATACTTAAAACATTAATACCTAATATATCCTTCTGTTTAATTTCTATAAAAAAATTAAAAACATAATTTCCAGGGGGTGCTGAGTAATATTTTTTCTGGAAAGGGGACGGTAGGCCAAATAAGTTTGGGAGCCACTGGTCTAAACGAAATGAGATATCGACACACTGATAGAAACTTCGAAAATCGAAAATCTTGCATATTCAAAAAAAAAAAAACACTATGGAAATAACAATTTTTAAAATTTTTGTCTGTATGTCTGTCTGTCTGTTCCGGCTAATCTCTGAAACGACTGGACCGATTTTAACGGAACTTTCACTAGCAAATAGCTGATTTAAACAAAATTCAATTCATATTAATGTCAGCTTTGCTATATGACAATCAACAAGTCACAAGGGCAAACGTTGAGTAAAGCTGGACAGATTTAATGAACAAACATTTTCTGTTATTCCACGCGGACTAAGTCGCGGGTAACAGCTAGTTTTTAATATATTATGTATTTGTAACTGTAAGGATCACAAGAAAATAAACCTAAATAAACTAAAAGAATTATTGTATACAAATTTATTGATGAAATAGCGGTTTGGTCCGGCTTCGCCCGGATTTGTAAATTACTTAATAAGATAACAGGTTGGATGAAGAGTAGCAAGTCGATCAAAACAGCTTCGCAAATAACCTACAATTCTGTAGTAAGTACCTACATTAATTTTTTTAAGTCGACGAAAATACAAAATGTCGAGATGTCTCTACAATCTTTAAAAATATGAATAAAATATATATGGCATGAAAACATTAACGTTCTGGAAGAAATTCTCAAAATTTTTTTGAGAACCGCATAAAAATCCAATGTTTAGAAAATCTAAGCGTATAAACGGCCAGTCGCGGATAGCGACTTGGTTTTATACTATTTGGAGATTAGTAATACAGACATAAGAAGATATCAGCTTATCACCATTTAAAAACACTGGATATAATAAGTTCTTGGTGGCATCTGATGACTTTGCTTGAATTTGACAAAAAAATACAGTAACATTTGTTCAATAAGTTTTTAGTACCATCTGTGAGCGGACTACTGTGTTACAAAAAATTCTAAGAATAAACACTTCGTGCGTCTGCTGCCCTACTTATAAAATAACTAAAAGAATTTAAATGCAGTAAACTTTTCAAATTTAAAACGAATAAGATGTCTCTATTTCTTTAAACAATTTTGGAAAATCTCTCGGATCCGATTCAAATTCGGTAGGCTTACAGAAACTGACACGCTGAAGTCACCAAGCTCCTCTCTTGCTTCCTATCAATTACCGTTTCAAAGATAGATCCCGTTCGAAGTGCGTTTCTGGAACGTCTGGAGTACGCATCGGATACATTTCAAATTCAGTATACCGATAGTAAACGACGCCCTGAATTTAATGAGCGCACCCGGAGGGATGTACCTATAACCGTTTCAGAGATAGGGGCACTCGAAGTGAATTTCTAGAAAGTCTGGAATACAAATCGGATGCATTTAAAATTCGTTGTACTGATAGAAAACGACACGCTGAATTCAATGAGCGCAACCGTTTCGGAGATAGAGGCGTTCGAACGTCGCTTCGGTGTTTAAAAACACTTTAAATGCCCACCAAACCAAAAGTTGAGCTTATTTTTTGATTCGGAGTGTCATTTCGTGTTACTATGAGCCGTCTGGACCAGAAAAGCGAGTCATTGGAAAATGTCGAAAATCGACTAAAAACGCGATTTTTCCCATAGTTATAGCCTTAGTTATTTTGTGATTTTTTTAAGACAATTTTGGACAAATTCTCCGATCCGATTCAAATTCGCTAGGCTTATGTAAAATGACACGCTGAAGTCACCGAGCCCCTCCGTTGCTTCGTATCACTTACCGTTTCCAAGATAGACCCGCTCGAAGCGCGTTTCTGGAAAGTCTAGAATACGAATTGGATACATTTCAAATTTGGTATACTGATAGAAAACGACCCGCTGAATTCAACGAACGCACTTCTTACACTTCTGTGCAAAATGTCATGCTTCTAGATGCACCGGTTTAGGCTGAGCTTTGTACGTCAGCCCAGTTTTAGAGTTTTAACTTTGAACATTAAGAAGGGATGAATTTTCAAAAATCCTTTCTTAGTGCTCACTTACACCATATAGAGGACTTCTGTGCAAAATTTCATACTTCTATACCCACCGGTTTAGGCTGTGCGTTGTACGTCAGTCCATTGTTAAAGTTTTAACTAAGTATACTAACCCCCTTAGGGGATGAATTTTCAAAAATCCTTTCTTAGTTCTCACCCACGTCATATGGGAACTTCTGTGCAAAATTTCATGCTTTTAGCTCCACCGGCTTAGACTGTGCGTTGTACGTCAGTCCATTGTTAAAGTTTTAACTAAGTATACTAACCCCCTTAGGGGATGAATTTTCAAAAATCTTTTCTTAGTGCTCACCTACGTTATATAAGGAACCTCTGTGCAAAATTTCATGCGTTTAGACCCACTGGTTTAGGCTGTGCGTTGTCTGTTTAGAGGGTCTTTTTTTATTAAGAAATAAAGCAAAATATATCATTGACTTTTAAGCCAAAAACGTAAAAATCAGAAATTTGCTATCCAGCTCCCAGAAGCAGTAAGAGGTATTTCTAGCGAATAGAACAAGAGAAAACATAGTTGCATAATAATTTTTTTACTCACACCACAAATTATTGTCTTTAATGACAATGCAGTGTCTCCAAAACTTTTTTATTTTCAGTTTATGAACCTCGTGAATTTTTCTTTGAGCAGGCAATAATTGATTGATTTTGTCTAAGATCGTTTTAAAGACAGGTCTATACTCACGGTAATATGATTACTGATTAGCCTTGGTGGGTGTAGGACGCTGCAATCGGGAAAGCAAAGTAAAACAAATGAATAATTTTAGTGCAAAGAGATAAAAGATTAAATATCGACGTAAGCCAAAGAGAAATCGTTATAAATTTAAAAGTCGTTTGTTTGTTCTTTATCTTTCTAGAAAAATCCAAATCACATTGGCGCTCCCATGATTACCCCCACTCTGCCACAGTGTCTATAGGTCTGTTTATACGACCGGGATCTAAAGTTATTTGTCTTAAATGTCAAATTTAGAACGCTTACTATATTTGCCGAAAGCTTGGTATATTTTCCCAATGTATACTATTTGCAGTTAGAACTTTTAGCTTAATATTTCCGTTTGGGTACATTTTTGTTTTGTTTTTCAGAATTGTCCCAAACACCTGTCAATCGAGTGAATTTCCGGGAAGAATTAAATTTGACAAGGAAATAAAAGAGGAATTAATGTAGCTTTTCAAGTCTAAATATTTCAAAACTGTAAAATTACGGAGTTGACCATTTGAGGACTGCAGTATACGCAGTATTCGACATTATGCAATCTCTAAAAATTCGTCAGTCAATAATATAAACACAAAAGTATCAGGCGCCAAGCCATAATTTTATACATAAACTAGCTGTTGCCCGCGACTTCATCTGCGTGGAATTTGTAAGCTTGGAATATTTGAATGTATACTTATTGCAGTTCGTAAAGACAGCCCTGTCAATACGGCCCGCGACGAAAATCTATTCTGAAAATAACTACATCTACCACGATACCTGACATCTATGAACTTATCAAAAGCAAGAGACCTCAGGTGTCTGGATCATCAAGCTCAAGATAATTTACCTTTATATGAAAATTGATTTAAACTAAATAAATACAGATTTCAATTTAGTATGTGTTTTAGTTTTTAATTTTGAGTCTTGCTTGCTAACACACCCTAAATCTTTTAAATGGTCCTTTAGAAAAATCAGGCGTGCACCACTGATATAGGGAACTTCTCTGCAAAACTACATGCTTCTAGACCCACCGGTTTAGGCCGTGCGTTGTACGGTTAGTCAATGTAAGAGTTTTAACTAAGTAGATTAACCCCCTTAGGGGATGAATGCTCAAAAATCCTTTCTTAGTGCTCACTTACGCCATATAGAGGACTTCTGCGCAAAATTTCATACTTCTAGATCCAGCGGCTTAGACTGTGCGTTGTACGGTCAGTCAATGAGTATTAACTAAGAAGATTAACCCCTTTAGGGGAGGACTTTTCAAAAATCATTCTTTTGTATACATCTACGTTATATAAGGAACGCATGTGCAAAATTTCATTGCTCCAGACCTACCGGTTTAGGCTGTACGTTGTTTAAAGAAAAAGTGAAAAAAAGTAACTTTTAATTGCAATAATTCACCAAAACTTAAATATCAGAAATTTGCTATCCAGCTCCCAGAAGCCGTTGGAGGTATTTCTAGCGAACAGAACAACACAAAACATAGTTGCATAATAGTTTTTTTACTCACACCACAATTTGCCGTCTTTAATGACAATTAGACTGTTATCTAATAATCTAATATACCTATCTAATTTTACAGCCAGAGCCGGACTAATCAACTTTTTTGAAATTTGAAAAATAGTTGAAAAAAGTAAATTCAAATATTGCGCTTTTTTATTGAGTGTATAAAAAGAATTCTAAATTAATTGCTATAAACATATTGATTAATTTAGAGGAAAAAATAATGGTGTCAAATAAAACACTCTAATTTAGACAAATATCAATCAATTTTATTATTTTTGCATTATAAAGAAAAAATGTTTATTGTTTATTAAACATAAAATAATATCAATATTATTGTATTTATATCTTTTAGAAAATAAAAAATCTAAAAAAAATAGCTCAACAACACACTGAAACTGAAACTCGCAGCGCTTTTGCGCTGCGTCGCAATTTTCGATACGAACGATCGCAGCGCTTTTGCGCCGCGTAGCATTCTAACGGTTAATAAAGTGAAACATAAGAACACATTTTCTTTAGATTTTAGAGTAACCATATAAAAATCTACAAAATTTTATTTATTTGTTTTTTTGAATTTACTTTTTTTCAACTATTTTTCAGATTTCAAAAAGGCCGAAGTTGATTAGTCCGGCCCTGACTGTGGAAGGGGTTAAAATTTTAAAAATATAATTTATTAGATAACAGTCTGATTGTCATTAAAGACGGCAAATTGTGGTGTGAGTTAAAAAACTATTATGCAACTATGTTTTGTCTTCTTCTATTCTCTATTCACTATAAATACCTCTTACTGCTTCTGGGAGCTGGATAGCAAATTTCTGATATTTACGTTTAACGTAGAAAAATTTCCAATAAAACGTTACCTTTTTTCACTGTTTCTTAATAAACCGTCTAAAAGGCTAACAGACCGCACTGCCTAAACCAATGGGTCTAAACGCATGAAATTTTCCACACAGGTTCTTTATTTAACGTAGCCGTGTACTCGATAATTATTTTTGAAAATTCATCCCCTAAAAGGGTTAATCTACTTGGTTAAAACTCTAACATTGACTGACCTTACAACGCACAGTCTAAACTGATGGGTCTAGAAGCATGCAATTTTGCACAGAAGTCCCATATAATATGGCGAAAGTGGGCACCCAGAAAGGATTTTTGAAAATTTATCTTCTTAGAGGGCTTAATCTATTTTAACATTGACTTACTGACGGACAACGCACAGCCACTATACTGTTGTTGCTATTGTGTTTCTATTCAATCGCGGGCGAAGCCGCGGGGGTAACAGCAGCTAGTTCTCTATAAGTCTACCGAATTTGAATCGGTTTCGAGAGATATTCCAAAATTGTCTAAAAAAAAAATAAAAAAACGAGTAAGGGAAATTTTCTCGTTTTTACTCGATTTTCGACATTTTTTAGGTTCACACGGCTTATACTAACAGGGAACGACACTCCAAATCAAATAATAAGCTCAACTTTTGGTTCTGTGGCCATTTGAAGTGTGTTTAAACACCGTTGCAATGCAACATTTGAACGTCTTTATCTCTGAAAAGTTCTGACTGCAAATAGCATACATTCAAATATACCAAGCTTACAAACATACATTCCACGCAGACGAAGTCGCGGGTAACAGCTAGTTTATGTATAAAATTATTATTTAGCTGGGCGCCTAATACTTTTGTGTTTATTATTGATTGACGAATTTTTAGAGATTGCGTAATGTCGAATGCTGAGTATACTGCAGTCCCGAATCAAGAGGTCATGTCTGTAATTTTACATTTTTGAAATATGTAGACTTGAAAAGCTGAATTAATTCCTTTTTTATTTCTTTATCATGCTTTATAAGGCATGCATAATATCTATCTAAATTAAATAGATTTAGCACTGAAGTGATATATGTATTTTGATGTTTTTATCTCAACTTTAAATTTTAAATATATATCTACAAAAATACAAAAAAAAACTGTTTTGGTACCAAATTAATTATTATTATACCTGCTTGTTTTACTTTGTCAAAGTCGAATTTTAAAACTATTATGCAATAGGTAATAATATTATAATACTGTGGGCAGGGCCGGATTATTGTGTAGACATATGAGACAAATGTCCAGGGCCCGGTTTTTAGAAGGACCCGGTCAAACTATATATTTTAAACAGATTTGTAAACAAGGTAGTTTACTTTGCTGTTGGACAACTGTGTATAAAAAACAAATAAATAAAAATTTGTAGTTTTTTATATATAGTTATTCTAAAATCTAAAGAAAATTTGTTCTTATGTTTCACTTTATTAAAAACTAATTTTTCCGATAATGTAGAATTCAAAATGAATTCTAAATTATCGGAAAATAAAAAAGCAATATTTGAATTTACTTTTTTTCAACTATTTTTCAGATTTCAAAAAGGCCGAAGTTGATTAGTCCGACCCTGACTCTGGAAGGGGTTAAAATTTTAAAAATATAATTTATTAGATAACAGTCTGATTGTCATTAAAGACGGCAAATTGTGGTGTGAGTTAAAAAACTATTATGCAACTATGTTTTGTCTTCTTCTATTCTCTATTCACTATAAATACCTCTTACTGCTTCTGGGAGCTGGATAGCAAATTTCTGATATTTACGTTTAACGTAGAAATTTCCAATGAAACGTTACCTTTTTTTCACTTTTTCTTAATAAACCGTCTAAATGGGCAAATGGCGGCCCGCGGGCCGGATCCGGCCCACAGTAGAATTTTCTCCGGCCCGCGAAGCATTTTATAAATGATTATTAAGAGCGAAAATAGTTTGGCGCATAAAAAAAAATTAGAAAAAAGACCTTTCTATTGCAGAAATGAAAGGACCTTTTTTTTTGCTCTCCAAATGTGCCGCGACAAAGTTTTTCAAGTTTTTTTTTTGCTCTCTAAATTTTTGGCCCACGGTCAAATTTTCATCAGCAATGTGGCCCGACGATCAAAAGATTTGCCCAGCCCTGGTCTAAAGGCTAACAGACAACACACACTGCCTAAACCGATGGGTCTAAATGCATGAAATTTTGCACAGAGGTTCCTTATATAACGTATGTGAGCACTGAAAAAGATTTTTGAATATTCATTCCCTAAGAGGGTTAATCTACTTAGTTAAAACTTTAACACTGGACTGACGTACAACGCACAGTCTAAGCCGGTGGAGCTAGAAGCATGAAATTTTGCACAGAAGTTCCCATATGACGTAGGTGAGCACTAAGAAAGGATTTTCAAATCTTCATCCCCAAAGGGGGTTAATCTACTTTGTTAAAACTTTAACATTGACTGACCGTACAACGCACGGTCTAAACCGGTGGGTCTAGAAGCATGCAGTTTTGCAGAGAAGTCCCCGATATCAGTGGTGCACGCCTGATTTTTCTAAAGGACCATTTAAAAGATTTAGGGTGTGTTAGCAGGCCAGACTCAAAATTAAAAACTAAAACACATACTAAATTGAAATCTGTATTTATTTAGTTTAAATCAATTTTCATATAAAGGTAACAAAAAGGGTAAATTATCTTGAGCTTGATGATCCAGACACCTGTGTTTTTGATAAGTTCATCGATGTCAGGTGTCATATTAGATGTAGTTATTTTCAGAATGGATTTTCGTCGCGGGCCGTATTGACAGGGCTGTCTTTACGAACTGCAAGTAGTATACATTCAAATATTCCAAGCTTACAAATTCCACGCAGACGAAGTCGCGGGCAACAGCTAGTTTATGTATAAAATTATGGCTGGGCGCCTGATACTTTTGTGTTTATATTATTGACTGACGAATTTTTAGAGATTGCATAATGTCGAATACTGCGTATACTGCAGTCCTCAAATGGTCAACTCTGTAATTTTACAGTTTTGAAATATTTAGACTTGAAAAGCTAAAACATTAATTCCTCTTTTATTTCCTTGTCAAATTTAATTCTTCCTGGAAATTCACTCGATTGACAGGTGTTTGGAACAATTCTGCAAAACAAAACAAAAATGTACCCAAACGGAAATATTAAGCTTAAAAGTTCTAACTGCAAATAGTATAGATTGGGAAAAATATACCAAGCTTTTGGCAAATACAGTAAGCGTTCTAAATTTGACATTTAGGACAAATAACTTTAGATCCCGGTCGTATAAACAGACCTATAGACACTGTGGCAGAGTGGGTGTAATCATGAGAGCGCCGCCTGGCGCCGCTGTGATTTGGATTTTTGTAGAAAGATAAAGAACAGGCGATAAAGAACGAATGAACGACTTTTAAATTTATTAACGATTTCTCTTTAGCTTACGTCGATTTTTAAGCTTTTATCTCTTTGCACTAAAATTATTCATTTGTTTTACTGTCTTTAAAACGATCTTAGACACAATCTATCAATTATTGCCTGCTCAAAGAAATATCCACGAGGTTCATAAACTGAAAATAAAGTTTTGAAGACACTGCATTATCATTAAAGACAATAATTTGTGGTGTGAGTAAAAAAATTATTATGCAACTATGTTTTCTCTTGTTCTATTCGCTAGAAATACCTCTTACTGCTTCTGGGAGCTGGATAGCAAATTTCTGATTTTTACGTTTTTGGCTTAAAAGTCAATGATTGCTTTATTTCTTAATAAAAAAAGACCCTCTAAAGGATAACAGACAACGCACAGCCTAAACCAGTGGGTCTAAACGCATGAAATTTTGCACAGAGGTTCCTTATATAACGTAGGTGAGCACTAAGAAAGATTTTTGAAAATTCATCCCCTAAGAGGGTTAATCAACTTAGTTAAAACTGTAACATTGACTAACCGTACAACACACAGTCTAAACCGGTGGGTCTAGAAGCATGCAATTTTTGCACTAAAGTCCCCCTATACTCAAGTGAGCACTAAGAAAGGATCTCTGAAAATTCATCCCCTAAGGAGCTTAAATCTACTTAGTTAAAAGTTAAAATTTTAACACTAGGCTGACGTACAACGCACAGCTTAACCCGATAGGGTTTAATCTATTTAGTTTTGTTGCGATTTTTTTTGACAATCTCTCGGATCCGTTTCAAACTCGGTAGGCTTATGTAAAATGACACGCTGAAGTCACCGAGCCCCTCCGTTGCTTCGTAACACTTACCGTTTCGAAGATAGACCCGTTCGAAGTGGTTTTCTGGAAAGTCTGGAATACGCATCGGATACATTTAAAATTCGTTGTACTGATAGAAAACGACACGCTGAATTCAATAGGCGCAACCGGAGGTCTGTATCTATAACCGTTTCGGAGATAGAGGAGTTCGAACGTGGCTTCGGTGTTTAAAAACACTTTAAATGCCCACCAAACCAAAAGTTGAGCTTATTTTTTGATTCGGAGTGTCATTTCGTGTTAGTATGAGCCGTCTGGACCAGAAAAGCGAGTCATTGGAAAATGTCGAAAATCGACTAAAAACGCGATTTTCCCCATAGTATAGCCTTAGTTTTTTTGTGGATTTTTTACAATTTTGGACAATGTCTCCGATCCGATTCAAATTCGGTAGGCTTATGTAAAATGACACGCTGAAGTCACCGAGCCCCTCCGTTGCTTCGTATCACTTACCGTTTCGAAGATAGACCCGTTCGAAGTGGTTTTCTGGAAAGTCTGGAATACGCATCGGATGCATTTAAAATTCGTTGTACTGATAGAAAACGACACGCTGAATTCAATGAGCGCAACCGGAAGTCTGTATCTATAACCATTTCGGAGATAGAGGCGTTCGAACGTCGCTTCGATGTTTAAAAACACTTTAAATGCCCACCAAACCAAAAGTTAAGCTTATTTTTTGATTCGGAGTGTCATTTCGTGTAGTATGAGCCGTCTGGACCAGAAAAGCGAGTCATTGGAAAATGTCGAAAATCGACTAAAAACGCGATTTTCCCCATAGTATAGCCTTAGTTTTTTTGTGATTTTTTTACAATTTTGGACAATGTCTCCGATCCGATTCAAATTCGGTAGGCTTATGTAAAATGACACGCTGAAGTCACCGAGCCGCTCCGTTGCTTCGTATCACTTACCGTTTCGAAGATAGACCCGCTCGAAGTGGTTTTCTGGAAAGTCTGGAATACGCATCGGATTCATTTCAAAATTGGTGTACTAATAGAAAACGGGACGCTGAATTCAACTAGCGCAACCGGAGGTCTGTATCTAATACCGTTTCGGAAATAGAGACGTTCGAATGTAACTTTGGTGTTTAAACACACTTCAAATGTTTCCCCAACCAATTTTTTGATTCGGAGTGTCTTTTCCTGTTAGTATGAGCCGTGTGGACCTAAAAAGAGTTTTTGGATAATGTCGAAAATCGACTAAAAACGAGTTATCTCCCTTCGAACCTGTTTTGGAGACAGACAGGTTTCAAAAGAGGTGTCCTTTCAGGGAAATTTTTCTGTATTAGACGCTTAAACTGTTAAAGAAAAAAAAGGTTGCACTCCGGGAGTGCCGGCAGAAGTGAAAACTTGAATATTACCTCTACTCTCCATGCATCTTACGAATTTTCGATCAGGTCACGTGTCCTGACGCGAGTTTAACATTTTTTACCCATTACAAAAAAAGTGTACAACGCCGCTAAAGAAGTTTTCACTTTAATTATAAAAAAACAAAACAATACAGTTATTACACTAACGCTCGATTTATTTATTTATTTTTATTAAAAAGAAACAATTGAGTTGTTATATACAGTCAGTTTGATTTTAATTTTCAATGGACAGAGTTGCAATGTATTTTACATGTGATGCATTAACATTGGAGGGAATAATATAGTCTAATATTACAAATTCAAAACCATTTGCTGTGTGAAGTATATATTATGTAGAAGTATCACCACCTATAAAGTTATCGTTCTAGTGCAAAAATGATGCGTTATCTGCTCGCTCGTAAGGTCGATTCCAAATTAACGACGAGCTGTAAGCTACTCGAAATCAGATCGAACAGTTAACACAAATCACGAGTGCATTAAAATGATATTTTATATTACAATAGTCGATGCTACAATACTTCTAAATGTACTTTATATATATATACTTAAAAACAATACTGACAAAGAAAGTTTTTACTTTTATACATCAGACCTAAATTTGAAATATAGTTCTACATATTTACCAGCCCTTTTTTGCTGAAAATATAACAAATTTCGTAACACTAAGGTTAAGACGGCCGATTGTTATAAAACCAGTTTATTTTGTGTTTCGATTACTGAAGAAGTGCTGTTAAATATGCAGAAAAATAAAATCCATTTGCGCTCATTCATCAATTTACTCATTAAGCAATTATAACATAGATAAAATAGTGACTTAAATCTTATGGCATATTTTAATAATAATTAAAACTATATAAATCAATAAAAACTGTCGCATTATCCGATCAGTTTAAAAATCATTAGTCGAATTATATGGCAAAAATGTTAGGTGTGTTAGTGTTTGTTGGTACGTTCTGAGCTCGTTCCGAACTCTCAAAGCGTCCGTCGGTAATACAGGACCGTTCGGACACGACTGCATGTTCGTCGATCAAATTTTCAGACTCTTCGGATTGTTCGAACGTGCAGTTCTAGAAGCGTGGAACCGTCAAAATAAAATTCAAACAGTCCGAAGAATCCGATAAGTAAGTTCCGTTCCGACCGCCACAGTCTTGCGCAGTGGCTAAAACGCGTTCGGTTTCGTTTTAGCTACTGCACATGGCTGCGACGGTTACCGTTCTCAGAGAGGTTGGAACGGAGTCACTGTCTCTGATCGGATTAGATTGTAGATTATAGAAGCTCAGTCTGTAGTTATCACGAGGAATTCGGTGTCGGTGACAGATGCTTGGAACCAGGTCCGAACTTTCCAACAAACACACCGATTATGTTATATTAAAAGTGCATTTATCTTGTTAGCAGAAGTCTATATGTAATGCAAAAGTTAATATTATTTTTATGTTTATTTACTGAAACCAAAACCAATGTTGAAATATTTATCCGCATACCATTAAAAAAACCGATGCAATAAAATTATTATAAATAATAAAAGAGTTTAAAAATATTGCACATTAAAACACTAGTGCTCGGTTGCAGAAACCATTGTCAGAAAATCTGATTTGACATGACCTTAGATTGTATATTATGTATTTTTTCGTATGAAAAACATTGTAGAGTTCCAAATTGAATCTGCTCGATAAATAATTAATTGACCGTTTGAAACAATATTTCTTTTCAAACTGTATACGCATGTATTTATGATCGTTAAACAAACTTTTTTCTACGCATTTTGATCAAAATTTAGCTTGAAAAGTAATCTTATTCTATGCAGATCGGTCGTTTGTTTTTGTGTGAGAACAAACTAATGTTCTACATGACAGAGAGTGTCACAACGATTTTTATATACACAATCTGTAATTATATGAACACAATCTAATATCGTCGATAAAACAAATTTGTTGACGATGCTTTTTCCAACCTAGCAAAAAACTTGTGCAAAACGAAGTTCAGTACTAACGAAAGTCGTCAGAAGAAGTAGATTGACTTCTGGAAGTGAAACTTCTCTACGCAAGGTAGAGTTAATTGGATACATGTCAAATGTGCCCTGGATCTAAGGGGGGTCAAACCAGAGTCCCCGCCCCTTGTGCAGTTTCAGAGGGTGCCAAAATCATAATATAATATCGTTGAAAAGCCCAGTCTGTCCTTTTTCCGATTTACTCAATCTGCTTGTCTTCTGTTAACGAAAAATGCCAGGCATTATATATTTGTGAGTTTTTTTAAGTAAATTATCTCAAACGCTGGAGGGAGGTGGCGCCATTACGGATGTATTTGTTTATTACAGGTTATGTTACTAAACTTCAGTTTGCACCAAAGAAGATAGTTTGCACAAATATGGTTTGATAGCCGTATTTATTTAGCATAAAACAGCTGACTGTCTATTCAGCTATCGAGTAAGCCTCGCCTCATACTATCTTTGTTTAACTCGATGACATAAAATGAAACAAAGTATGGATTAGGCAGGCGAATGCAAAAACAGTCCTTAAAATAACAATTAATACTACGAAGAAAGGTGTATAAGTAGAGGAAATCAATTTTTACTTGATTTTTTCTTTTCTTCATCAATTAAAAATAAAATATATTATAATCCGTAAATATAAAAAAAGGAATGAAGATTGTTTGGGACAGTTCCCATAATAATACTAATTTGAAATTTTTCGATAAAAATACATTTTTTTCATTATTTTATACACCTTTTGTACTTCACAATTTTCACCGATATACAATAACAGAAAATAGTACTATTTTGCCAAGTTTGATCTGAGTCAATATTGCTTACAAATTTTAAACACACGGCCGAACAGCCGTTCATTTTAGATAGTGTTTTATTTTTTGTTTATAAATAAAACAAAAGACAGAATAATTACTTTTCTTTAGGCAAATAAGAAATTAATTCCATTTGTGCATTTATTGTTTCACCTAATAGAAATATTTGTTTAAGATACAAAATTAAATACCGAAGCAAGTAACTGGATAATAGTTATTGTAAATAGAACGTCGTTTTTTATAAAAATTTCAATTTCATGGCCATAATAATTTTCGCTAAGCATTTTATTACGGTTTATTTTTTAGCACAAAGATTAATTTATTTACAGAACTTTTAGCTGCATAAATCTGTTTTTAAAATTTATCATTTATTCGCAGAAACATCGGTAATAATATTATTTCTACAATTAAAGCAGGCGCAGCGTCACACCTCATTTTTTTAAATGTTTTCTGTCTTTATTCTAATTTATTATCTAGTTTCCAATTTCTCAATTAAAATTGTTTCCGGGGGAAAGTTATAAATAATGAGCAAATAACAATTTTCTTTTGTTAAACTTTTTACGAACCGTTCCCCCTCTTTTTTTTCTACGATAAAGCTAAACTATTTAATATGACTACGTAATATTTCTTAAGTACAAACATTTAAGTACTTACTTTTTCACATGTAAAAGTATTCTTTTAACAAGTTAAGTACACCTAAAACCATTTTTTTTAAATTAAATAAGTACATTATAATGTTTATTCATTATATGTAATAGTAGAATGTATATCTATTGCGTAATGAGCTATATTACTGACGAGTGATATTACGTTAAAACGAGCCTAGCGAGTTTTAACAGCCACACATTGCGCCCGAGATATATATCGTATTTTTTTGTCAAACCCCCCTATAAAATACCTGCTCTTAATTTAAAATCCGGGATGTTTCCAAGATTTTTGAAATTTAATTTAACGCGTCTACTTCTGTAAAATGGATCATTTTACGAACGATGCATAACGAGTAGTTATTTTATAAGAGGTAGGGCAAAAAAAAGGTATTTTCAGATTGTAAGATTAATAATTAATTAACAAATAAGTTTCAAATGCCAGTAAAAACATTTTAACAAGGCGTAATGCAAAATAGCATATTTCTTTTATTGCATACAACTATAGTTCATTCCACCATTTTGCGTCGTTAATCTTTTGGTTTATGTTACCAATTAACGCTGTTATTATATTAATTAGCCGAAAAACGCTAATGGCGACGCAAAAGTGTGGAATGCCGTATAGAATATGTTGTACTTATCTAATAATATTTAGTTCTTATACAATATGTATTTCTAAAAACGGAAAAATCTTAGAAAAATAAAATAAAATGTAAATGCAACCAAATTTAAGTAACGATAAATTTGTTATTTTTTATATTATATTTCAATAACGCTGTTGGAATTCATGATGCCAACGATTGAAGTCTATGTGAAACACAACAATTGATCCAGTAGCTAGACCCGCAAGCAAGAATCTAAAACAAATATCACACACCGCTCTTAGAATTAAAGTTGATAGATAAACAATTGCTCGTAAGTTTTTTTTAGGTTATAATGACATTTAAGTTAATAGACAAACAATTGCTCGTAAGTTTTTTTTTAGGTTATAATGACATTTAAGTTA
The DNA here is from genome assembly GCA_963575645.1 of Xanthostigma xanthostigma. Taxonomy (NCBI): domain Eukaryota; kingdom Metazoa; phylum Arthropoda; class Insecta; order Raphidioptera; family Raphidiidae; genus Xanthostigma; species Xanthostigma xanthostigma. The sequence goes on along the minus strand of OY754469.1, from coordinate 8,131,271 downwards.
ATAGACAAACAATTGCTCGTAAGTTTTTTTTAGGTTATAATGACATTTAAGTTAATAGACAAACAATTGCTCGTAAGTTTTTTTAGATTATAATGACATTTAAGTTAAGAGACAAACAATTGCTCGTAAGTTTTTTTTAGGTTATAATGACATTTAAGTTAATGGACAAACAATTGCTCGTAAGTTTTTTTTTAGGTTATAATGACATTTAAGTTAATAGACAAACAATTGCTCGTAAGTTTTTTTAGGTTATAATGACATTTAAGTTAATAGACAAACAATTGCTCGTAAGTTTTTTTTAGGTTATAATGACATTTAAGTTAATAGACAAACAATTGCTCGCAAGTTTTTTTTTAGGTTATAATGACATAAAATTAATACACGTAACAGAACTAAGAAATATTTATTAACTGTGGGAAACCGTAGACATAAGTGTCCGCCGTGAACATAAAGATGGCTAATATTTTTAAAAAAGTACTTACTTCTGATCATGCGATAAAGCCAAAGATCGAACACTGCTATCGCACGCAGGAAAAGCGTATAACAAAGCAAGATTGAACGTTCGCCACACTTCGACTATCCCCTTGTCACCTCCAGTCATTAAATATTCTCCGTCTCGGCTCAGCAGCAAACACTGAAAACATTTAACAATAACAATAATTACGTTGTAGAATAATTCGATGAGTCGTTTCCTTCGCTTCAAAAAATAACTACCTGTAAATTATCGTTATGCGATTCGTGTCGTAGTCTTTTTCCGTTAATAGTGAAGGCAGCTATATGACCTCGTTCATAATTAACGACGATTACACCTTCACGGGACATCGCGATGTTTTCCGGGGAATTAAATCCGGCAGGTGGATCCAGCGATCTCAATAAATCACCAAACGTTGTGTGGACCAGAACAGGGCCGTCTGTAAAATCAGAATAATTTAACGTCCGTTTCTCAACTTTATGTCATAACAGACGTCATTCGCACCATTACTATTTTCCATCTATCACACTTCTCGTTATTTTCTACACTTTTAAACTTCCACTTAATTAATAGCAATGGACGAATGAAGGAATTTTATGACATTAGGATAAGGTAGGCAAATTTTGAGCACAAGAGTTTGACAGGTAATCGGCCATGGCCTTGAATAAGAAACCGTCTCGGTATTTATCTTGAATTATTGAAAACGTTAACAAGATGGCCGGTACAGGAATTACTGTTTCTCGGCGAGAGGCAGCAGGAAAAAGTCTCAGCCGCATCTGCCCCCACCGGGATTCGAACCCGGTACCTCCCGAATACGAGTCTAGTGCTCTCACCACTACGCTACACCAAGTAGCAGAATACAGTAGAGACGCGATAATCCGGACTAATTATAACACAGCTGATCCGGATTATCAAAATGTCCGGATTACTGGATGTAATTTTAATTATCAAGAAAACAAACACAAATGCGTGCTCAAAGGATTTATTCATACGTAAAAAATAAAACTTTTAATTTGTCAAGAATTTCGTTTTTTACTTGCAGTGATAAAGTAACGTGTGATCGTTTACGCGGCGCCATAGTGCGTTCTCTTTGTAATTCTATCTGAGTTTTACAACCACTACATACATACTAAAACCACCTAACTTCTCTCACTTCTCTGACAACAAATATGTATGTAACTGTTTGTAACACACCGCCGGCCAATAGTGTTGACGCAAATAGTGCCGGTACAGCTACTCAATAACTAAGTATCATGATCCGGATTACTGAAACTGGAAAAATCCGGACTACAATGTACATAATACTATCAAACGACTGTCCGAATTACCAAAGAATCCGGATTATAAAGGTTCGGATTAACGCGTCTCTACTGTAATACAATTTGTATAAATTATAACCTACATAAACTGAATCGAATAATTCGGTCAGTAATATTCGGTAAACTTACTTATCGATCCTGAAACGATGAGACCAAGTTCAGCCGAAATAACAACACTCGAAACGGGCTGTTCGTGTCCGGTTAACGTGGCACGCGGAGTCGGCATTTCGCCTTCGCCGACGATCGTTTGTGTTCTCGCGTTCCAGTGCCACAATAAAACGGTACAATCGGCCGATCCCGATACAATGTAACAGTCCGAGGTGATGTTGCATTCGGATCTCGACAGACACGTGACCACGCCGTAATGACCGAAGACGATTTGGACTATCTTGGCTGTTTCGGTCGAAAAAACACGAAAACTGTTGTCCCAAAAGCCGCACGCGACTAGGAAACGACTGTCCACAGTTGTAACGAAACAGTTTGAACGAATTCGAAGTTTCTGGCTGAAATTGTCGCCGAGATGGCGCCGCTGCAGGGGATTCGAACTGTTTCCGGTTTGAGCTGGAATTAAACGAAGTGTCAAATGAAAATATACATAACGTTGACTTTGAGGAGGTTGAGCCGTTTTACGAAGATAATGGAAAAAATCTGAAATAAAATTGTTTTAATACATTTTTTTATTACAAAATTTTCTGTAAAAAATCCAAAATCATTAGGAGATTTATAGTTAAAAATTAAAAAATTGGTTGTCTGTAAAGTCGGTTTACGGACGATAGTTTTACGTGATAACGTATTCCGTAATACATAACCTAAATTTAAATAATAATTACAATAATTCGAATCTATGATATTGCATCTTTCGCTTCAAATTTAGGTAAATTTTATTAAGTAGAATAATAAAACACTATAAAAAGTACACTATTATTATATAAAACCGGTCAAGTGCGAGTCGGACTCGCACACGAAGGGTTCCGTACACTATGTACTTTTTAAATACTTTTGTAAAAGAAACAAGAGAGGCGCTATAACAATATGTAACCAGTGGGAGTATGCAAGTAGTTCAAGAATTTCAAGGCGTGAAATTTTACATAATTCACCCCGGCGTTTTTATATTATAAACACTTTTTTTACAAAAATTTCTTGTAGAATAAAATAATATAAGGTTTTGATAAATATACCATTATATCAAATAACAACGTTATGGCAAATATCTCTGTTGCGCATGCGCCGATTTCCCCAAAAAAAAAAAAAATACAAAACTTTAGAATATTAAACCATTATGAAACGTATACCATTATTATATAAAAACAATGTTATAGCACATATCTCTTCTGCGCATGCGCCGCCTTTCCCCCTAAAACTTTTTACAAAACTTTCTTTTAAAATAGAATAATAAACCATTATGAAATATATACTATTATTATATAAAACAACGTTATTGCATATATTTCTTTTGCGCATGCGCCAATTTTTCCCAAAAAAATTACAAAACTTTTGTAAACATAGATAGAATAATAAACCGTAATGAAAAGTATACCGTTATTATATAAAAAACAGCCTTAGGTATAGTATATATTTCTTCTACGCATGCGCCGATTTTTTTCAAAAATTTATTTTACAAAACTCCTGTAAAACAAAATAATACGCCTTTATGAAAAGTATACTATTATCTTAGAAAAACAACATTATAATATATATTTCTTTTGCGCTTGCGCCGACGTCTCTGAAAAACAATAGGCCTCTTCATATTTGCATATCAAACATCCTCCCAAAATTTGGTTTCATTCCGCTCATCCATGGTGTTGGAATGGTAAAAAATGTAAAAAATGACGTTTGCATCTGTCAAAGCAATATGTTCTAATAATTAAAATTAGTTATTCAAATCGTTAACTCAGAAGGCGTTGCCTTTCACAAAATACAAATGTCAAAAGACTGACTAATATTTGAAATGACATTCGTTTTTGAACAAATGCAATCTTTTTTTTTAAGACAAAACATACGCAATATTTAAATTCCCATAGTACACTATGCAACAAACGAAGACAGACGATCTCCGTGTATGCTATGGATTAGACAAAATTGAATTTATACATTATATTTCTATATAAAGCTGTACAAAAAAAGTGTTTCGACGAATTCTGTTATACAAAATCTATGTAAAATTTTCTCCTCTTTCGTTTAAGACAGGTCTCGAAACGATCTGATTTAAATTGAGCGAATTATAAGCAAAAAACTTAGTTTGCTCCTCTTTTGGGAGTTTTGGGGGGTTTTTAATTATTTGTTGTTCTAGCGGCAATAGAAATACACACTCTGTGAAAATTTCAACTCTCTACCTATTACGGTTCTTGAGATACAGCCCGCTGACAGACAGACGGACAGACAGACAGACAGACGGACAGCGGAGGCTTAGTAATAGGGTCCCGTTTGAGCACCCTTCGGGTACGGAACCCTAATAAAAAACAACTATGGCATGTATCTCTTTTGCGCATGCGCCGATTTTCCCCAAAAAATTTACAAAAATTTCTAGTAAAAATAGATAGAGTAAAAACCGTTTTAAAAACTATATTATTATTATATATAACATCATTATAAGAGATATATTCTTTTACGCATGCGCCGATGTTCCCCAAAAACAATAGGCCACTTCATATTTGCATATCAAACATCCTCCCAAAATTTGGTTTCAATCCGCTTATCCTTGGTGTCGGAATGATAAGAAATGTCAAAAGTGACGTTTGCAACTTACAAAGTATTATGTTCTAATAATAATTAGTTATTCCAATAGTTAACTTAGAAGGCTTTGCTTTTCACAAAATACTAATGTCAAAAAATAAACATTAGAAATGCAGCCGTTTTCATGTTAAGACAAGACATACGTTATTTTCTAATTTCCATGTACGGCAAACAAAGACGACCGACCGCGTCGCGCGCGCGCCATGCAATAGACAACAATGCATTTATACAGCTATTTTTCTATATAAATTTGTATAAAATATATTTCTATATAAATTTGTATAAAAAAACTGTTTAGGCAAATTCTGTTATACGAAATCTATGTAAAATGTTCTCCTCTTTCGTTTAAGACTGGTTTCAAACCGATCTGATTTAAATTGAGCGAGAAATTAGCAAAAAACGTTACGCGTTAGGAACGTTACGCGTTATGCGTTACGCGTTACGAACGTTACACTTTTTCGAACATGCAGCCGGTGTTTTATCAATTTATAAGATTGGTGATTCATCAATTTATAAGACGTTATCACGTCAAAAAAACCTTTACATATTATAGTCTTATGGAAAATATGTCAACCTAGCATGCAAACGGTACATTTTAATTTTTTGCAAATAACCAAATAATGTCAGCAGTTCCGAAAACTAACTATGTAAAGCATCGATGTCTTACGCATATTTTAATATTTCTTTCAATTTAATTAGGAGACTTTTAATCAATTAAAAAAAGTTATTAAACTTTAGCACTTTTCGATTATGGACTTTTATTCTTGACAATTTTAACAATTTTAACTGAATTTTCAACTTTTTAATGATTTAATTTTAATTTTTATTACTTCTAATTTCTTTTTTAAATTATTTACTGCAAAAAATATGTAAAATACAGATATTTACATACATTTATTTTTTCTAACCTAACTTTGTACAAAAAATTCAAAAGTTAGTCAATTAAGTAAAATACTAAAATAATTAATTAATATTAAAAAAAAAAACATTTATTTATGCCTTTATGACAATAATTTATTGGTATCATCGACTTATAACCTTTTGTAAAAATTTATTATGGAAAAGTTCCCATTTAGAATTCGACTTACTTTCGATTGGAACTGTAACGCATCAACCTCCTTAATTAGAAACATTAAACATGTTTTTGTGAATGAAAGAAAATTGCTTACATAAAACCGGATCCATCGACAACGGCAAATTCGCGGACGTATTTTGTGGAGTTTCGGCATAGCTTGGACTCTGAACGGATGCGGCGTAATTCGAGTTCCACCGGTTAACGGCAAACTGTTGATTTATGGTAACGGTTACAACCGAGGGCAGAGGCAATTGCGGATACGTATTTGCAGAAATATGACATATCGGTGAGTTGGATGGAAACTTCATTGTCATACAGATATCATCAGGAATGCTTGAAAACATCATTGGAGACTGGAAAACAAAAAAAAAATTATTTAAGGAATAAAAAAATTATAATTCCACAATATTTTTTTACAATTATTGTTACCAAATGCATGGCGGAGCTTCTGGGAGGATGGGGTTCCATGAGCAGTTGTGACGGAGTCTGACCGAAGTTCCGAATTTGGTTTTCAATCGCCTCTCTCATCAACGGGTCAGTAATGCTATCCATATCGACACTTCCCTCGTACGTTAAATAGTAGAACACATTGGTAGCTCTGACAGCTTCGGGCCCTAAAAAAAATATTTAAGTTAAAGAAATAACGCGACACTGGCGCACAAAGATGTTTGTGTAAAGTGACAGCTTTGCAACAAGACAAATTAATTAAAAAAAAGCTCGCACCTCTTTGTTTGTATCCAAAAATAAGATCAATCCATTGATGCAGTTGGCACGAAACAAACTCTGATTCCAAAGCCTGAAGAAGAGCAAAAGTCAAAATTACAGCCATAGAAAAAGATACACAGCAACCCCGAAGTATGTAACCAGGAGACCTAGCTTGTCGTGTTTCGAGACGGATCATTTTCTGGCGCACGCGAGATGGTACTGTTATCACTACCTGAGAAAACTTCGGTACTTTCCGCCTGTTTTCTCCATAGTTGTTTAACTTTACCCAGTAGCTGACGCCATATTGGTGTAGTGGATACATACATTAAGTAGGTTAAATTACATATATTAATTTAAATGTAAACTGCAAAGGTAGTGTTGATTATAACACTTACTTAAGTGTTCTAGTTAATAATGCATGTGTTGCATTTAAATATAATATACGTAACTTAACCTACTTAATGTACTGCAGGATTTTTAAAAGAAGACCGGTCTATGGAATGTAGCCCTATGACCTTATTGCAGAAGAGCGCACATGTATTTTATATTAGTAAAAGGTAATGATCCTGGAACCGCTTCTATGCAATAAGGGAGTCCAGTCGACCAAACGTATCACAATTGTGGTATCGCGATAATTGTACTATTGCCATAGCCGTACAACTATACAGCGACACTTGCTAACAGTACAAAAAAATCATACACCAGACAGTACATAGGCGTGCGTCCACGGACTAAGTTGAGGGGTGTTGTCTGAATATCATCAAAATGGAAAGTAAAAAGGGCAAACAGTTAGAAGTGGCGCTAGGGAGGTCATAGCGAATGTAATTAAAATGTGCGAGTTAGAGGCTCAAAATAATGCCTTAAAATTTAAAGCTATACATTGTTTGCATGCCTTGCTATCCGCCGCCTATGAATTCCGATAATTTGGGAACACATCAGCGACTTCTTGCCCTTTCCCCACCGGTCTTCTTTCGCCGATCGCACAGTATGTATCCACTAGATTGGTTCATGCGACAGATATAGGTCCACCACTACGCTCGAACTAGATCTCCTGGTTACAAGACTTCGTGGTCCTGTCTAAAAACATTGAGTGCCGACCAGCTGGCCAGCCCTCCTCCCATAATTTGAGTAACTCAAATCGTACCATTCTATTGATCCTAATAAATTCTTCCGGCGAGTTTGCCCACGGCGGTAGATCAACATCGTCGACGGAAGTGCCGTCTTCTTGATGACCCAGTCTATAATGGTTGGAATTAACAAGCATTTCAGGTAAAAAGAAAAATTCGGGAATTAATTCCTTGACATCCGAAGTGTCGCGCTGGCAGTTCTTCCACGACAAGGCAATTGACGAAAATAGACGATTTGGATGGTCGAACTTGCCGCCTTGTAACGCCAAAAACATCGTGGTCATCGGTTCCTGAAAATCAAAATCGAAGCGTTATTTTTGGAAAGCGTTTCATGAGATTTCTGTGTAATGTTTTGCGTACCACTCGAATGAGCCAATTTAAAACAAAAGCGGCCGTCGAATAATGCGTTCCGTAATGGAACGGAGGGATGCTTTCGTGTTCCCAGCTCGAATACCGTTCCTCAAAGTACGCTCTTCTACTCGGATTCAATGCTCCGATTGGCTGCAAAAAACAAAACAATTATGCTTACTATACAATTAAAAAAAAAGATTCATATATTATTTTTATATTTAACGGAATGCAACTTTTTCAACACAAAAGTTTATTTCGAAAAATTGTTGAAAAATATACGAGTTAAAAATCTTATATTTAAACCCAGCAACTCTGGCTTCCATTCTTATCGATCGTTGAAGTCTCCGATTTACAATTTCGCTTGTAGCTCCGTTATTATCAAAAACACAAAAAAATCGCAAGTTACCAAAAATGTAGCATTTGATGAGAGCTAACTCATAGACATAACATATTTCTCATATAAGAAGTGCGCCTCCAAAATATGACATGAAGAAATTTTTGTTATCGGAAATCGACAAGTAGTTTTTAATTAGCATTCAAACGTCAAAGAAAGGTGAGATTATTTTTCTACTAGCATTACCTTTGAAAGATCTCTGTAGTTACTTGGCAGACTCAAATCGAGTTCCTTTGTTTCGTAATTGGTCAGAACCCACGGGAATACGGGATACTGATTTAAATCATTATAAGTTCGTCCTGAAAACCGATACACAATAATTACAAAAGATAAAACACATCGTTTCAAAAACTGTTGAAAATCAGTGCATTGTGCAACTAGGGCAGAAAGTTGGCGATTGCGAACAAGCTCGCCAGAGCACAGCAAGGGCGGCAGGCTCATGAGCCGCAATCGTCGATTCCTCCCGAGCTGCACACAGAACTTTCAGTAATAATTGAAAATACAACATAAAAAAACAGCGTAAATGAATATTCCATGTTAGGAAAACTGTCATATTAAGTAGAATGGCACCATATTCGCATATAATACGCGCCGCGGATCTAAAAGGTTCAAAAGTTAGTCACAAACAGCGTCGCATAGGCACATTTTAGAGTCGTTGTGACTCCCACCACCTCCCAGGTACCTGCACGGAACGTGCGCTCGTCGGTGATTGGCCGTGATCGCTCGTTGTCTTTGTCGCTTTCCTGCTTTAAAGTACAGTCGAGTACGCTATTGTCAAGTTGTTATTGTTATTTTAGTTTTGTTGAATTGCGAATTTGTAGTTTTTCAACAGACTGTACAAGCGCAAGCCCGCATTCGCATCTAACTTCCGAGCCTTTTTGATTCGTGGCGCGTATTATACTTTCGACTCGAAAATAATTTCAGTAGGGACGAAAATACTAGTTTTCATCTAGACACTGACATGCCAAGGCCAACTTTCGGCGTCGAAAACAAGTATATGTATAATGTTGTACTTTCAACGTAAGTATAGCAAAACAACTGTTTTACTCACCGGCAATTGTATTCAAAAACATTAGGTATTCGAAATTCGATATCTCCCTCCTTTGCCACTTTTGGGTCATATTTGAATTTCTCATTAATTGACGGGGTGACATCATTGATGCGCGCCTAAAAAAAAACGATCGAAACTTTATAGGTCTCTAAGGTTCGATTTTAAATCTTAAGGCCCTTTTGTAGGGCCCCTAAAAAGTTCTAAAAGGGTTCAGAGTTGAATAAATCTTTGAATTCGGTTACTTAATATGATTTTAATTTTTTTTCAGGATGAAATTTTACAAATTAGTACTTCATAGGGCCCTAGGCCCCAATTTAAAACTTTGTAAAATTTCATCCCCAAAAAAATTATTTAAGATAATATTAAGTAACCAAATTGAAATTAAGGTTTATTCAACTCTGAACATCTTAGAACTTTTTATGGGCCCTACAAAAGGACCATAAGATTCTAAATCTAGATTTAGATATTTTTTGTAGAAGGCCTATTTTTAGGTTTTTAACAAGGGCTCTACATAGGCCCCGAAGATAAAAAAAATACTAAGACGTATTCGTATGCAAAATTTTTCGCAGATTCCGAGTACTTATGAACTAAAAAATTATGGTTCCCATTTAAAATTTCAAAGTTGGGCCCTACGGGAACAAAATCTAATTTTAACAGTCGATAGACATGAAAAAGTTATTAAAAAAACCATTTTGACATTTTTAGTCCGGCTTACCAGATACGAAATATTAAGCCGTTTCAGGACTTTTGAAACACTCTATAGTGTATACTGTAGGTATATTATGGAGTTTACACTCTAAGGCCTAGTTTATATGAGAGGCGTTCAACGCGCGTTGGCCCAACGCGCGTTTACAGTTTCTATACAATTGTATAGAACTGTTTATATGATAACGCGCGTTGGTGGCGCGTTGAACGCTCGTTATCATATAATATTTTATTATATGATAACGCGCGTTATCATATAATATTTTATTATATGATAACGCGCGTTCAACGCGCCACCAACGCGCGTTATCATATAAACAGTTCTATACAATTGTATAGAAACTGTAAACGCGCGTTGGGCCAACGCGCGTTGAACGCCTCTCATATAAACTAGGCCTTATAGTTTAAAAGTAACCCCGCGATTTACCTTGTTTGCGGAATTCCATATTTGATGCCAACACCTAATCTTGGCAATGCCTTGATTACTTTTTTCACGGTGGCTTGGTCAGGAAATGCGAACATAACAGATGCTGCAAAAAGAATTTTATAATATATTAATTAGTAATTTCATAAACCAGCCGATACGCTGAAAATAAGTTAACATAATAATAATAATTCTCTTTATTTAAATCTAGCGGTCCCGCCCGGTTTCACCCGGGTGCAAAAGAACGAATGGGGAAGGGAGGGACATGAGTACACACATTCATCTTAGTTTACTGAGATGAATGTGTCCAATTTTCATGAATTTAGGGTTATAAGTATTTTTTAGTGGCAAATCATAAAAAAATTAAAAAAAAAATTTTGGACAAAAAATAAAAAAAAATTTCTTAAGAGGGCCACCTTTATCACCTAGGGGTATAAAAAATAGCCTGCGACCTATTCTCAGACCTGCCAAGTATACACAAAAAATTTCATAAAAAATTGGTTGTCTGTAAAGTCGGTTTACGGACGATAGTTTTACGTGATAACGTATTCCGTAATACATAACCTAATCCTAAACCTCCCAAAATTTGGTTTCAATCCGCTTATCCTTGGTGTCGGAATGATAAGAAATGTCAAAAGTGACGTTTGCAACTTACAAAGTATTATGTTCTAATAATAATTAGTTATTCCAATACTTAACTTAGAAGGCGTTGCATTTCACAATATACTAATGTCAAAAAATTGAATTAAACATTAGAAATGCAGCCGTTTTCATGTTAAGACAAGACATACGTTTGCTTCTAATTTCCATATACGGCAAACAAAGACAACCGACCGCGTCGCGCCATGCATTAGACAACATTGCATTTATATTTTATACAGCTATTTTTCTATATAAATTTGTATAAAAAAACTGTTTAGGCAAATTCTGTTATAAGAAATGTTATGTAAAATGTTCTCCTCTTTCGTTTAAGACTGGTTTCAAACCGATCTGATTTAAATTGAGCGAGAAATTAGCAAAAAGCACGCACAGGGTCAGGCGGAACGTTACGCGTTACGCGTTACGAACGTTAGGAACGTTACGTTACACTTTTTCGTACATGCAGTCGGTGTTTTATCAATTTATAAGATTGGTGATTCATCAATTTATAAGACGTTATAACGTCAAAATCGGTCAAGCCGTTTCGGAGGAGTTCGATAACAAACACTGTGACACGAGATTTTTATATACAGGCTGAGTTTTAAGTTGATGCTTTATTTTTTACAGCGTGTAAAAATCAAATAGACGAGCAAATATTTCAAATAGTTTTTTTATCAAAACTCAAAAATAAGAGAGAAACAGCCTTTCGAAGTTTAAATAAATTTTATTAAATTTTCTTTAATTTTGAGGTCGGTCCTGGGGTTATATTATGTCACTATGGAAATAAGTTGTTATTATCAAGTATGTTGGTGCTTATTTGAAACTGACATGTGTATTGTTCTGTTTTTGAGAGATAATAACAACTTATTTCCATAGTGACATAATATAACCCCAGGACCGACCTCAAAATTAAAGAAAATTTAATAAAATTTATTTAAACTTCGAAAGGCTGTTTCTCTTTTATTTTTGAGTTTTGATAAAAAACTATTTGAAATATTTGCTCGTCTATTTGATTTTTACACGCTGTAAAAAATAAAGCATCAACTTAAAACTCACCCTGTATATAGAAGATAATTTGACTTACTTCGACTTGCCAAGAATATTTCAATCGAAACATTTTGCAATAAATAGCGTCGGGTGAAAATCGCTCGAATTTCAGAGAAGTACCATTTTCCGTGCAAGTGGTCGCAGTATTTCAGCACCTGAAAAATAAAAAACAGACATTTAGATACACAGAAATTTCAGTAACCATTCGGTCAAAAATAAAAACTCTGAATTCGGGTGCAGATAATGTGGAGAATTATTTCAAAACACTTTAAAAGTTTAGTTGTTCGTTAAAATTTTTTTGGGTATCAGATTTTTATTTGAATTAATATAATCTATAAAAAACAAATCTGTGTATTTCGAATACATCCTGTATATTTATAAATAAGCGACAGAAGCGTCGCGACGGAAGTCAACAAGATGGCCGTCCAACACTGTCACGTGGGTGGGACTTGTTTTATTGATTGTGTGCGATAAGTCCTGCCCCTGAGGAACTCGCGCACACGCAACCCGCAATACAGCGCATAAATACAGTTCATATACTCTACAGGAAGCGAAGAAAACATCGGTGAATTTTCACAGGAAAAAAATCCGTTAAATAACTAAACATTTGAATAGATTGAGAAGTGAAAACATATGAAAGATAACCCCGCAACAAACAAAAGAACGAATTTTTTAGAATCCTCGGTACGCTTGATGCCGACAACAAAGCAACAAAATAACAAACAAGTACTGTTTATTGCTTAACGATGACGTATTGTTGTCGTTATTTAGAGTGGCTGTGTCGTTATTTAGAGTGTATCATTGTATGAGCAACAAGGTAAACCAACTATAAGTCAAGTACTTTCGACGCTTTAAGGAGTTTGTCGTTATGTCGAGCGACGTTAAATGGAGTTTTTACTCTGTGTTTTCGAATATTTGAAGAATTGAAAAAAAAAATTTAATATTGAATAATTTAAAAATATTGTCTATTGTTTGAAGATCGGTTGCTGTAAAATGTTTTTGCTCCAATAAACATTTAAAAAACATAATAAATACTTTTAACAAACGTGAACTTAAATTATTTAACGATCGAAGTTTACGAGCTAAAAAAAAATATAATATATTTATTGTGTGCTTTTAATTTGTGACATCAAAATTCTCCTCCGTTTTATGACGCATATATCTATAGGGTGTCCATGTTTTGTGGTAATCAGAAAAGACGTAGAAGGTTTTGAACTGAAGGGGATTTATTTGGTTGAGGAACAATTGAAAAATAAGCTTTACCAGAGTATCGCTTGTGGCCAACGTTTCGAAAAATATATTTACATTTTCAGGGTCTCAATGCAAGTTGAGATGGTAAACTGTGCACCTCAACTTGCATTGGGGCCCTGAAATTGAAAATAATATATTCCTCAACCAAATAAATCTCCTTCAATACATATTTTTAGAACAAAACTACTATTAACAAGTAAATTTGAATATTCGGCAAATGAAACACCAAAGGAATTAAGAATATTAAGGTTGATTCTAGGTTAGATATTTCGACTTGGGTTCATGTCTAAATCAGCTTCCCAAAACTAGCTCTTGGACTACACTTTCTTTTTAGGGAGAAGATTTTGCAAAAAATATGTCATTGTATTTTTGAAGTAAAACTTCTTTAGGAACGCTTGACTTGGGGAGTAAGCTGGTAAATGCCTGACGAAATCGTTTACGGAAGTGCATCATATCGCGATGGCTGACGAAATCGTTTACGGAAGTGCATCATATCGCGATGGTTGACGAAATCGTTTACGGAAGTGCATCATCGGAGTTGAGAGGGAGATATAAGTTAGTGAGTGCGACAAAGATGGAGCATTAATCGAATTTTTTTTGACAACTATTTGACGTTTAAAATGAAAACAATTGGTTTTGTATCAAAAAATACATTTCATAGAATTTTGCTGCATTTTGTAACGGGAAATAATGTAAGTTAGTTAATAAATCCTTTTAAATGTATTATAAATTATGCTAATAAATATACCTACATATTTTGCCTATTAATTAATCAAAAATTATATTTTGTAGATATGTGCTACAGAGTGAGGTTATATTGTGTTCGATAAACTTTGAGACGAACCGACTGCATATTATTGTCCGTTTATGAATTTAACGCATGAGCAAATTTGAGGTATTTACGCATTATTCTTAATAAATATATTTAAAATAATTATGGCAGGAAGAAGTTTTACTTCAGTCGTGCGGTCTAAAGCACACTCGCTTTTTTTTTAATCAACGAGTTTTAATATTTTGTTTCTCAAACGCCACTTTAGTTTTCTATCTTTGTCGGTTCCGTTTGATGAGTTTTTCTGTCACTATCTTTTTAACGTTTTCAAAGATCTTAATTCTTTCTTAAAAATATTTTTACTAACGTCTGTATAATTTATATGGCTGACAAAGGTACAAATTTTATTGGTGGCAATATATGTTTTATAGATACAGATTACCTATGGTCACACATTTTTTTTTTCAAGCGTTGTATAAACGTCTTTGTTTTGTCTTTTATATCCCAGACTTATTTTATCACTTTTTTGTGAGCATAAAATGTTTCTACACGCTTATAAAGATTCAATTTATTGACAGTTGAATAACGTTTACGCTTATCTTCAGTATTAGTGGATTCAGTCAGTGAAAAATCAAAATGAATTTGTATTCCCTGTAGGTACCTACCTCCCGAATGCGAGTCTAGTGATCTCACCACTACGCCACCCCGGCGGGGCCAGATGTGGCTGGGACTTTTTCCTGCTGCCTCTCGCCGAGAAACGGTAATGAGCCTTTTTCCTGAGAATAGTGCAGCGAAAGTGTCACGAGAGGCAGCACTAGTAGTAGGGACAAACAAAATATTTACATGCCAGATACTTTTAAATTACGACACGCAAGCCAACGTTTTAATGTTACTACATTGTTATCTTTTACAGTTGCAAATTTTAGTTTTGCTCCAGGAACATCATCTTGTGTTAAAAACATTTTTTTTCAAGTACACTTTAATGTGTGTTTATATGGGGATTTGACAGTGTTTGTCCCTACCGAACTACTAGCGCTACTAGTGAGTGGTTTTTCGTGCTTCAGGAAAAAGGCTCATTCCTGTACCGGCCATCTTGTTGAGGTTTTCCATGGTTTCGCTCAATAATTCCAGATAATTATCGAGATGGTTCCTTATTCAAGGCCATGGCCGACTGCCTGCCAAACTCCTATGCTCAAAATTTGCCTACCTTATCCTAATGTCCTAAAATGCCTTCATACGCCCATTGCTATTAATTAAGTGGTAGTTTACAAAAAGTAGAAAATAACGCGAAGTGTGATAGATGGAAAATAGTAATGGTGCGAATGGCGTCTTTTATGACATAAACTCGAGAAACGGACGTTAAATTATATACAGTATGTAAACACGTAAGGAGCACATAGGGAAATTAACATTGGAAAAAAATGACTGGATCAGAGTGAGTCTTGAAATCTTGTTTTTCAATTTGACATAATATTCTTTTGCAAAATGAATGTGTATACTACCGAAGAAAATATTCAAATGATTACAATATAATCGGACTTTTTTTATTAATGGGACATTAAATTCCCAAAAATACTTAAATATGGTGCGAGATCAAATATCTCCGCCTATTCGTGCTGAACCTAAAGACATTGGGTCACTGATTTACCAACGCGCATACGTCATACCAGTCAGACAATTTTTGAATGAAATGTTTCCAAACAGATGGAGTTGCTTTTTGTTTTATTTTTGTACAAAAAAATTAAAATAATGATTTATAAGAGCTTTTTATTATTAAAAAAGCCAAGTAAAATAAAAATAAATCAAAAATAAAATAGAAATCCTTAAGATTACCACGATAATTCAATAGAAATAACGATTAATGCAGTCATGGCTAACTCTGATCCAAGTATTTTTTTCCCAATGCTAATTTCCCTATGTGCACCTTACGCGTTTACATACTGTATATTCCTGCAAACGAGGCTTTTTAGTAGATCAGCCATACTCAAAGTGTGCTTCGCGGAACCCTAGGGTTCCGCGAAACCCCTGTGGGGGCTCGGCAAGAATTTAGAAAAATATTAAAAACACCTCTCTCTCTGTTTGAGGCGATGTTCACGAGGCGCAGCCAAACTTAGTCGCCACCACAGTACAAATTATTATTGTACTATACCGCCGCCGATAGGTATCCACTTGTGTGAGCGCAGTCCCTTTGATAAAAGCCGCCCCTGAGATTAGGCGCTATAGTTATGAACAAAACATAAAGTCGAGAATTGCTTGCACTGTCAATTTGTATTTCTATTTTGACGTGATAACGTCTTATAAATTGATGAATCACCAATATTATAAATTGATAAAACACCGACTGCATGCACGAAAAAGTGTAACGTAACGTTCCTGACGTTCGTAACGCGTAACGTTCCGCCTGACCCTGTGCGTGCTTTTTGCTAATTTCTCGCTCAATTTAAATCAGATCGGTTTGAAACCAGTCTTAAACGAAAGAGGAGAACATTTTACATAGATTTCGTATAACAGAATTTGCCTAAACAGTTTTTTTATACAAATTTATATAGAAAAATAGCTGTATAAATGCAATGTTGTCTAATGCATGGCGCGCGCGCGACGCGGTCGGTCGTCTTTGTTTGCCGTACATGGAAATTAGAAAATAACGTATGTCTTGTCTTAACATGAAAACGGCTGCATTTCTAATGTTTGATTCAATTTTTTGACATTAGTATTTTGTGAAATGCAAAGCCTTCTAAGTTAACTACTGGAATAACTAATTATTATTAGAACATAATACTTTGACAGTTGCAAACGTCACTTTTGACATTTCTTATCATTCCGACACAAAGGATAAGCGGATTGAAACCAAATTTTGGGAGGTTTAGGTTATGTATTACGGAATACGTTATCACGTAAAACTATCGTCCGTAAACCGACTTTACAGACAACCATTTTTTTTTATTTCGGATTATAATACTATTAATAAGTAACTGTTACATTGTCCTCGTATTATGCTTATTAATAAAGAATGCATATAAAGACATTTTTGTTTTATTGAGGGTTCCGTCAAGTATTTCGCTTTCCAAAAGGGTTCCGTCACCAAAAAGGTTTGAGAGCCGCTGTAGTAGATAATCTGTCTCAAGAACCGGGGGATGTACCGATCGCTTTTCGATAAATAATTATATTGTGACATTATTTCATTAATCGAACCAGCGCAGCGGCATTCATTTACGGATTGATATGATGTAACAAATTTGCCGTGACATTCAGCCATTTATATCAATTTATTTTCACCCCGCTATGATATTTTGGTACTTTATCGTGTGAATTTCCAAGTGTCCGTGAATTATTTTACGCACCTGGGGTTGTTGGACTCGTCATACGTTCTGCTCGCGTTAATACAAAATATATTTCATATTAATGCCGATTTCTCATGTCATCTTGCAGTATATTATCCGTACACTAGCCGTTACCTGCGGATTGGCTCGCGTTAATGTCGGTTTTGTCGGCCAATATCAGAAATTTTCTTTTCTTTATAATGCTACTAGCGCCCCGGTTCGGCTTCGCCCGAATTTGTAGATTGTCGCCGTTTTTTCGTCGACTTGCGTTGCAAAATTGGTCTCCACGAAAAGCGCTTTTATTTAAACGCTATAATATATAGCCTGTATCCATGGGTGAATTAATTTTGAAATCGGATGAGTAGTTTCGGAGATTGTCTCCCACATCCAAACTTACAAACTTTACCCCTTTATAATATTACAGCGGTCCGTCCCGGTTTCACTCGGGTGCGATAGATATAATTCTGAAAAATGTATTTCGTTTGCGACCCGGCGTCTGAACTAATAGCTTTGAGCAAATTGCAAGTTCTAACAGACGTCGCTATTAGGTATACTAAACCAGTTTTGTACGTTTGCTTCTGTACTAATATATTAGTTCAGAAACAAACAAACAAAACTGACTTTTGATAGAATTTATTTAACGTGTTACTAAAACAAGGTTTTTGAGAAAAAACCGTAATTTTGCATAGAAAATATTTAATAAAAACTATTCTATAGCATAATTTGCACCGCAAGCAAGACACATTTACAAAATTTCATTAAAATCTGTTCAGTGGTTTCGGAGATTAGCGCGGCCAAAATTGTGGCACGGGAATTTTATATATTATACAGATTAGTCAATATTTTGGAAGTTGGAATGATCCCGTCGCCCAATTTACTGGAATTTTTTTAATATAATGCGTATTTTTTCGATTTTTCTGGGCCCTTTCTTGGGCTCTCCTTCTATCTGGGCCCTATGTTGTCACTGTCTATAGTTACGGCTCTGACTATTTTATATAGTATTAGTATTGATTATATAGAGCGGTCCCGCCCGGTTTCACCCGGGTGCAAAAGAACGAATGGGGGGGGGGGGGGCATAAGTACGCACGTTGATCTTAGTTTACCGATATGAATGTTGTGTCCAAATTTCATGATGATCGGAGTTACCTACCGTTCAAAAGTTTTTGTCGGACGGACAAATTTTGAGTTACATTTTGCAACATTGTTCCGCTCCTATTGGTCGTAGCGTGATATTATATTATAGTCTATAGCCTTCCTAGTTAAATGGACTATCCAACAAAAAAACATTTTTCAATTCGTACCAGTAGTTCCTGAGATTAGCGCGTTCAACCAAACAAACACACAAACAAACAAACTCTTCAGCTATATATATTATAGTACTAGCGGTCCCGTCCGGTTTCACCCGGGTGTAAAAGAACGAATGGGGAAGGGAGGAACATGAGTACACACATTCATCTTAGTTTACCGAGATGAATGTTGTGTCTCAAAAGTTTTTGTCGATAAAAAGCAGTATTTATACTTTTTTTAACTAATAATTTTTTTTAATTAATTATATAAAATTCTAATAAATTTAAATTTAAGCCTTAGAAGAAAGCAATGTAGAAAATAAAAAAAAAAATAAAAATATATTCGCCCAACGTAAGGCTCGAACCCACGAGCCTGATATTGAGAGTCGTGTGCTCTACCGATTGAGCTAGCCGGCGTTGTATTCTGACAACGCTAATATGAGTATATTTAGTTAGTGCATTTCACCTGAATAGAAGCTTATTTTTGAGATACATTTTGCAACATTTTTCATTAATGCTCCGCTCCTAATGGTCGTAGCCTGATTTTATATAGCCTATAGCCTTCCTCGATAAATGGGCTATCCAACAAAAAATTTTTTTTTCAATTTGAACCAGTAGTTCCTGAGATTAGCGCGTTCAAACAAACAAACAAACAAACTCTTCAGCTTTATATAATATTAGTATAGATAGATAATTAATCGAAGATATTATGATCTGTTCGAAATAACATGTTCTGAATAAGCATAGGAATAAACGTTTTAAGAGGGGTAAAGCTCCGATTATTAATGACTATAGCGCATGTGAACAATATATACGCAAAAACGCATACAAAACCGCAAGGAGGATGATGAAAGTAATATTATGTATTCCCCTGCCACAATTCTGAACAAAGAACACACGCTGACACCGTTGAAAGGACAAATCAACGCGCCTTATTGTCCTTTGTGCACCTTGAAAATGTGCAATTCTGCAATCTCGTCGATAAAGTTGACGACCGATGTTCCGTCTCACTTTGTTTCTTTTAAAACGTCTCGGGTTGAAGCAGGATAGATGAATTGATTTAAGTTTAGGTAATTCACTTAAATGCAGCATACATTTATGACAGAAAGCATGCTATGGTTATTTTAGCACGCGAAATAATTATACGATTTTTCTCTATTAATTTTCCATGAAGCGGTGTTATAAAAACGCCATCTATTATTGTCGTAACAATTTTTTATATTGCGCTTCGCTTAAACGTGAAAAATTAACTAAGACTAGCGTGACCTGTGCGAATTATTCGCACTAAATAAGTATAATAATTATCACTTTACAAAATTATTTTTTAAATATGATTGCAGGTATTCAATTCGTTTCTAATTTTGCACACTGCTTATAACGTTCTTCTTTTTGCTGTATTACAATATGAAGCTCAGATCGAAGAAATATTTTACTAAAATTGTCATATAGAGGCGCAAGTAGCAAACGCGTTGAGCTAAGCCGTCAGATGGCATCATGCAGCATTGCTGTGACGTTGTTCAGCGTTGCTCGCTATTTCAAAATTAAAGCAGTCAGATGGCAGTATGCAGTATTTACAATATGAAGGTCAGATGACAGTCGAAGTGTTGACGTTATTTAAAAATTATAGCCGTCAGATGGCAGACGTTGTTCAGCGTTGCTGTTAATTAATTTACAAAAACAAAAGCAATAATAAATGTTTTAGTTGTCGATGTCAGTAGAGCAAGCAATTATCTGTAAAATGATATATAATTTATGTGGAGAAATTGTGCGGTTTTTTCTAAAAAGGGAGGCAAACTTCTTTAACCTTAGCGTATTAATATATATTATATAAATAATAATTGGGGTCAGTCGGTAATTCCGGGTTTTTTAAATTTTCCGCAAGCAAAATTATCTGGCAGGATAATAGAAAACAAAATCGCAAGGTAAAAATTTTTTTAGGTTATTGTGACCAAAATTCAAGAAGTGAGTCATCAATAAAATATTTCTCGAATGACAAAGTCATGAAATACAAATATGCCGCTTGAATTAGGTTTAAGCGTTATATACCTAACTAAAGAACGCTGCACACGAGGCTAGGAACACTGCTAGGAGTTCTGCTAGCCGGTAGGCTGGGTACGAAGCTGGAAATGACGTCACTGCGGGCTGGTCTGCTAGCTCACAAGATAGGTTTTAAAATTAGAACAGGAGCTATTTTCTCTGCTAGATCTGCTGCTAGGTATGAACACGACCCAATCAGGAAGCAGTATCTTGTCACGTGGGCACTCGAACAAACGCCCACAAACCAACATGGCTTCATTCTGCTCAGAGTCAGACAACAGACACGTTTTGCTCTGTGTTTATATTCGAACTGTCACTGAGCGCGCACCAGATCTATCCACAAAACAAGCTTGAAAAATAGTCTCGTGTGAAGCACTTTACAGCAATCAAGAAAACCAGCGCTAGAAAACTAGTAGTCAAATCTAGCAAGGAATCTAGCGGCGTTTCTAGCCTCGTGTGCAGCGGTCTTTAATTCCTAAATTTTATGCAGGTAAAATGGACACCCCTTCTTTGAAAACTTTTGACGGACTCGTAAAATGACGTGATATAAGATATGAAAATAAATTTTGACATCGAGTAACCCCTTTTCACTTAGCATAAAGTATAAACGCCATTATTTTTATTATTAATTAGAACTCGGCAATTAAAAAAAAATAACTCGTTCGCTTATAAAATACAAATTTATTGTCCTAATTAAAAGAGAAAATAAAATATATATCAAATAACTACATAAATCGTGAACAATAGGTCTCCTACCAGGTACAGAGATGTACCTAGGTACATCTAGTTTACACAGCAAACATTGTAAGCGATGTTTTTTAATTTAATATCCGTTCTCGCTGTCACGAGGCTAGAAACACTGCTGCGGGGACTTGAGCTGGCTGCCGTGCAGGTTACGAAGCTGGAAATGACGTCACTGCGGGCTCGCCTGCGAAGTCACTAGACGGATTTTCAAAATTAACACCGGGGCATATATTTAATAACTTCTATATTATTAGTAGCCGTAAGTGGAAGCGTGGCCCATGAAGTGAGACAGCAAATTACGGTTTTCTATCTCTTTCTTTTTACTTGACCCGTTGTGCGCAAGTGTCGCGTCTGTAGTGGGGCAATTTAGTAAGTGGAATAGAGCAAGCCGCCTCCCTTTCACAGCTTAGTTCCATGTGCTAACTGACGCGCATCCATTCACGGACATGCGCATGAGACTCAGAGTATAATAAGTGAGACATACGTACCTATGTCTGCACCGTAGTGTTTAAGTCTTTCTCCCGATCTTTGCTAGCAATATAGAGGGTATAAAATATATGGAACCGAAGCTATTTTTCTCGCTCGTTAGTCTCCTTGTTTTGAGCAATCGGGAAACAGTATCTTGTCACGTGGCCGACAAAAAACAAATACCGCGCCATATAGTGTGTGTTCTGTTCAGAGACAGTTCACTTTTGTTAACGTTCAAACTATCACTGCGCGCGCACCAAACCCGCATTTACAAAGCAAGCTTTCAATATATGCGTCGCATAAAAGAATCACGAAAACCATGAGCGTTTGAAAACTAGCGGCAAAACCAGCCTCGTGTGCAGAGGCCTTTACTTTTTTTAATCCCGATTTTAGGTTATAGACGCTCGACAACTAAAATCAGCCAGTATCGGTCACTTGTGAGTTTTTGAGTTGATTTGTACGCGTACCGAGTGCACGATGTAAACCGGGCTTCCTATCGCGTCATAATATATTGTACAAGGGGCATCATTAAACGGATGGGAACAAATCTATGGTGGGCCACCCGTTGTTTGTTTAGGGGTGGCGGTTGAATCGTGCTCTATCTATTTTATGAATTACAGCAGTGGCACAAACGTGGCTGGGAATCAATTTAAGAGATAAAAAATATTTATCGAACACACAATTTTACACAAATATCAACAAATGTCCACACATTCTGTGATGAATTTTATATTACTTTCTCAGTCGAAATTCAACGGAGTGAGTATATTTTATAACGTAAAAATGAAAGAAATAATTATTTAATTGTTTGTGTCTCTAAATATAGTAGAAAACAAAGTCGCAATCCGCGTCTGTCTGTTTTAAATCTAGA
The DNA here is from genome assembly GCA_963575645.1 of Xanthostigma xanthostigma. Lineage (NCBI taxonomy): Eukaryota > Metazoa > Arthropoda > Insecta > Raphidioptera > Raphidiidae > Xanthostigma > Xanthostigma xanthostigma. The sequence continues at coordinate 8,108,483 of OY754469.1, read as the reverse complement.
TATATAATTATAAAAATCTCGTGTCACAATTTTGGCCGCGCTATTCTCAGAAACCAGTGAACCGACTTTCATGAAATTTTGTAAATGTGTGGTGCAACTTACGCTGAAGGACAGTCTTTATTAAATATTTTGTACAAAATTACGGTGTTTTCTCAAAATAACTCTTTTAGTAACATGTAACGACATCTGATAGAATTTACTCAAAGTTATTTGTCCAGAAGCAAACAAAAAAAAAACTGTTTTAGTACCATATAGCGACATCAATTGGAACTCGCTCAAAGCTGTTAGTTAAGAAGCAAACAAAAAAAAAACTGTTTTAGTACCAAGTAGCGACATCTTGATAGAATGTGCTCAAAGCTGTTAGTTCAGAAGCATATCTGGTACAATTTGCTCAAAGCTATTAGTTCAGACGCCGGGCCGCAAACGAAACACGTTTTGCAGAATTATATCTATCGCACCCGGGTGAAACCGGGCGGGACCGCTAATCATCAAAGATTTAGCCAATACATTGTATGCTCGACAATTCAATCACCAGATTCGATGTTCTTTTTTTGTATAAAGAAAGTGTATTAAATGTAGTTAAAAAGCAGGTAATGTAAACTCGAAAATACAATGCCAATTGCACAATGTAGGTAGTCATTGTCATATTTTGACAGCTGTAAGTACGTACTTATGTTACGTAAGTATTGCAGAACATCAAAAGAATCAAAATGACAAAAGGTTTGACCATTTTCTACCTTTTTTTGTTAAAATTATCAAAACATTTCAAAATAGACTATTTAGTACAATAATAGAGTATTACAATAATGGAGCACACGTTTCGTTCCATGGAATTTGCCATGCAAAAATAAATATAGCTTAAACTCTATATAGCGACACTCAAGGGACTGTGCACTTTGTGGCGTTAAAATAAGAGTATTACACAAATTACAACAGCTGAGCTAAACATATGAAAGATAATCCCAACAAACAAAAGAACGCATTTCTTCGAATCTGCGGTACGCATGATGCCGACAACAAAGCAACAAAATAACAAACAAGTACTGTTTATTGCTTAATGATGGCGTATTGTTGTCGTTATTTAGAGTAAGTGTGTCGTTATTTAGAGTGTACCATTGTATGAACAAGGTAAACCAACTAGACTTAAGTAATTTCGACGTTTTAAGGAGTGTCGTTATATCGAGTGACGTTAAAAGGAGTTTAGACTGTAATACCAATTTTAACAACTATAGTGCTGGGTTTGCTGAAAGTATTGTCAAAAAATAATAATCTTAGATTGTGGTCATATTATTCGAGTTTTTATATATGCAGGGCTAAGGCCTAATGTCGTTGTGAAACTTCCAGCATGTAGAACATTAGATTGTATTCATAAAAAAAAAACAAATGAATGACCTACATAAAAAACATATTGAATGTCAAGCTAAAGTTTGATCCAAAAATGTAGAGTTGTTTCGAAGTGGAAATTGCACAAAAACATAAGTAAAATATATGTATACACAGTTTGAACAAAAAATCGTCTCACTCGATCAATTATTTTTCGATCAGAATCGATTTAAAACTCTACTTATGCTTTAATCTAAGGTCAATGTGATTATCACTTTTTCTAACAACACTTTCTGCAATCCAGCATTTAAGTAAGTATAATTCTACAATTTTTACTCGAACAATAATGTAAAAAAATCGCAATGTTCTTTACATTTTTATTGTTTTTCTGCTTTTGAAATATCAATTTACAACGTTGGCAGCATACATTACACACGTGAATAGGGGAGCCGTTTAAGAACTTAATCCTGGGGATTACCCGAGCATCGGATTTCACTCACAAGCAAAAAACGGCATCGCCCTGCTCCTGAGGCCATGTTATTGTGTCTCGATCGACATTTAATAATAATAATAATAATAATAATAATAATAATGATGATGATGATAATAATAATAATAGCCTTTATTAGGGGCGGAGTTCATGTTTTCTTTTTAAACATACTTAGTACTTACTGTGTTTTTTTCTCTTTTTTTTTCAAAGTGGAACGTAAAAAAATTATTAACACCATGAGTCATGACTTGTCAAGTAAGAAACGTTTTGATTGGTTAAAAAATAAGCAACAAATTTAATGACACGCAGACGCAACTGTTGAAAATGTAACAGAGACCCCGCCAGCAGGCGACGACAAAGAATTTCGTGAGACAACAATCGGCTTGTTGCCCGATAACAATCTGTGTATCATTGTTAGAACAACAAGCCGATTGTTGTCTCGCGAAATTCTTTGTCGTCGCCTGCTGGGGGGGGGGAGGTCTCTGTTACAAAAATAATAATCGATTGAAGTGCCGTTTTAATCTTACAACAAGGGTCTTTAAATTCATTATTTTGTGAAATATTTCATCGCAAATTAGATTGCAGAATTAATTCACAAAATCTAATGCAATTAAACAGTATAATTCTGACACAGACGGAGCGCCCTTGCACAGGATAATGGGTCCGATGGTGACGTTAGTCAAGTGTGTTCCTAGAATGTGACACTAATTTTGTTTTATGGATGCACTGTTGAGGAGGGGTTGGCTCTAAAGTGCAGTAATCGAATCATACAAGTATATATATGTTGTTATAATCCAATTTGTTCAAACATTACCGGGGTCTTTTGTTTGTGCAGCGTCATAATATATATCGATCCGGATATAATGCATCGCTATCTAGAGTGCATTCATCGAAAGTGGCAATAGTAAATAATTCCTAAAAAAATAGAGAATAGTTACTTCTTACCACAACAAGTTTATTAGTGGATGTACATTTCGAGAGCTATGCTCTCATCTTCAGCAATACACTAAACTAAGTTCATAAACAAAAATCTTTACATTATATAGCAATTACAGGTATAAATTAAAATAATAATACAGGTACTAAAAATTATTAGTATTATTATTTTAATTTATACCTGTAATTGCTATATAATGTAAAGATTTTTGTTTATGAACTTAGTTTAGTGTATTGCTGAAGATGAGAGCATAGCTCTCGAAATGTACATCCACTAATAAACTTGTTGTGGTAAGAAGTAACTATTCTCTATTTTTTTATTAAATTCAAACCACAGTGCTCCTAATATTCTTGTAAATAATTCCTGTATCCTAAAATTTAACCCTTTCGGTTCTGGCGGTTATTTCAATGGACATACTTATTCTAACTCGTGTAATTTAAGTCAGCGTAATTAAATATCAAATATAAACATTTCACTATGTTTGGAGCTTATCTGAGATGCAGGCATGCCAAACAAAACAAAGAAATTAGTGATGTGTCGCTCCTGAGCGAGTCGTTCGTAATGAACGACTCCCTTTTCGGAGCGGAGCGAGTCGCTCTTTTTTTGTGAATGACTCACTCCGAGCGCCATTGCTCTGTGCTGAGCTGTTCTGTACTGTTGCATTCGCACATTTACAGAGCGCACATATTATAGCACAGGCCACAGAGGCACGTACGGAGTTATCTTTGTTGAGTCATTTAATGTTGAATGACACACTGTAAGTGTAATAGTACAGTGACTTAAACCATTCACATTGACGTCGTTGACAAAGATATAATATTGTAACAATAAACATTATTATTGTTCAGCTTTTATTAAACTTTATATAGTTTATCCGAACTGCGAATAATATAAGATCAGAATCATATTAAAATGCGCTCAGAGCTGAGTGTGTGTGTATTGTGCTGTGCAATGTTACGTAACTCCTGAACATGTATGATGACAGTTCACACCTCTACAGTCTGCACTCTTGTGTAGTGCGTACTGTCTAGTGTCGCTCCTTACGACTCGCCCTGAGCGACTCTTCTTAGTGTGCGGAGCGCAAGGAGCCAGCTACCAATAAAGAGCCATGTGGACACATCACTAAAAGAAATACGATGTGTGTAGGTAGAAATATCGAGTCAAGTGTTGACCGTAGTCATGGATTCACGCAAAGCTGGTAAAAGTGTAGGTACATTCTGATTATGTATTACTTACTTAGGTTAACTTAAGCATTTTCATATTGAAATCTATTTTTCTTGTGCGGATATTCATTTCTATTTTATGATGTTAACTCTACTAAATACTAATTACAGTAAAAATTTATTTTTTTAAGCTGTGGTCCATTTCAATGGACATAGGATTTTCCGAAATTCTGTAAATGTTAAATTTAGTTTTTCACTGAATATACCTTGAACGGCCTACACACCTTGATACAAGCTGCGATGCAGGCCTCGACTCTTATGTTTCATGATGCAAGTAGCTGCAGTGTATGTAGTACTGAATCACGGTATTTGGCATCAGTTGCGGCTTGCAGCGATGCAGAGTCTGGAATCCCATTTTGGTCGGCGAGACACGACGCCGAGTCGGTGATGCTGATGCAAGTTTCAGCGTGTGTAGAATTGCGTCGATGCCAAGACGATATTAATTTATTTTCCCGCGCCATTTTAGAGGTTACTTTGTTGTTTGTGTGTGTAAATTTCATGATGGAAAATGATCGTATATTTTGGGAAGAGTTCATAAACATTTATCATCTGCATACGTGTCTTTGGAATGCAAATGTACTTTTAGCTTTTCCAATAAAGCATTTGAATAACGTTTTCTTTCTATAAACCATCTTTTTGACCATTTCCTTTTTATTTTATGGATTATAAAGAGTGCCCCAACTACTGCTAATAAAACTGGTGTTGGCAAAACGTACCTCATTAAATTCGTCAAGTACTAGGTGTCTAGAAAATAACTTAACCTACTATTCTTGTGTTGCATGAACATGGAGTTGATTCAGGCATCGCAATAGGTTTCGATTTAAGTAGGCGTTTATGCAACTGATGCAAGTTTCATGAAGCATAGAGGCAATGCCTACATCGCAGCTTGTATCAAGGTGTGTAGGCCGCTTTAATTACACCCTAAATAAACCCAACAGCCTAAAAACTATTCTGTATTTCAAAAATATAAAATTCAGGTTCGAAGGGTTCGTTTCTTGATCAATGGTGCACAGGTGAGTTATTCATCAATGACGTCGCCCTGTCAACCGTGAGAAGATCAATCGTTTCCGATAACATGAAACGATATTTCGACTAGGTGCGAGAGTCCTAACTAACAAAAAAAAAAACGTAGCTAGCGATAAGTTCAAGTCACGCCGACAAATAATATCAAACACGCTAGAAATAATAGATGGCTTTGTTTTTATCCGGCATAAGGTCTATCCATCATTTTCAATACCGACAACCGAAATGCTGTCTTCATAATTTATTTCATTTGATATCAACAATTCTAAGAAACGAGCCGAAAAAATAACCAGGAGGAAAAAAAAAGGATCTGTCACCGCACAGAACGCGTCGCAGTCAATGAAAATATCAGTATGTTTGTAAAAGAAAAGTAACACAACAGCAATATTTAATAATTGCGTATTGAAATGTTTTGGAGTCGGTGCCAGCCAAAATGAAATCTATTCCGAGAACTACACCGACTCCAAAACATTTCCATACGCAATTATTTTTTACTTTTTAGTGTGAAGTCGGTTCAATTTTTTTGTTAAAAATATTTTATTTTTCTCTTTTTAGTGTTAGTCTAACACTAAAAATCGGTGAACATACATAAAAAACATTATGCGTGTCTTTGAAATTTAAGAGTTTCCCTCGATTTCTCCGGATTCCACCATCAGATCCTGACTTGGTTCCGATGAGACCACCTCTGAGGTGCACTCTTTCGAATAAAAAAAAAGATTAGAAAATCGGTTCATAAATGACGGAGAAATCGGTGAACATACATAAAAAAAAAAAAATAAAAAAAAATATACAGACGAACATAGAACCTCCTCCTTTTTGTTGAAGTCGGTTAAAAAATCGACTTGAAAAAGATTTTCAGTCAATGAAATCTATTAGTCTATAATCAGATATCTGCGAAAAATAGATCCAAGTCTCCTAAAAATATAAGCAATAATAATAATAACTAGTGTGATCTGTGCGAATTATTCGCACTAAATAAGTATAATAATTATCACTTTACAAAATTATTTTTTAAATATGATTGCAGGTATTCAATTCGTTTCTAATTTTGCACACTGCTTATAACGTTCTTCTTTTTGTTGTATTACAATATGAAGCTCAGATGACAGATCGAAGAAATATTTTACTAAAATTGTCATATAGAGGCGCAAGTAGCAAAAGCGTTGAGCTAAGCCGTCAGGTGGCATCATGCAGGATTGCTGTGACGTTGTTCAGCGTTGCTCGCTGTTTCAAAATTAAAGCCGTCAGATAGCAGTATGCAGTATTGTGTCTGTTGTATTACAATATGAAGGTCAGATGACGGATCGAAGTGTTGACGTTGTTTCAAAATTAAAGCCGTCAGATGTCAGACGTTGTTCAGCGTTGCTGTGTTTTAATTAATTTACAAAAACAAAAGCAATAATACATTTTTTAGTTGTCGATGTCAGTATAGAGCAAGCAATTATCTGTTAAATGATATATAATTTATGTGGAGAAATTGTGAGGTTTTTTCTAAAAAGGGAGGCAAACATCTTTAACCTTAGCGTATTAATATATATGATGCGTTTAACGTCCGTTTCTCGACTTTGTCATAACAGACGCCATTCGCACCATTACTATTTTTTTTCTACTACACTTCCCGTTATTTTCTACAATTTTTAAACTTCAACTTATTTAATAGCAATGGGCGAATGAAAGAATTTTTAGTTAATTAGGATAAGGTAGGCAAATTTTGAGCATAGGAGTTTGACAGGTAATCGGCCATGGCCTTGAATAAGAAGCCGTCTTTTTTTGTATGAAAGAGTATGATTCCAAAAGATAGTTTTTAGCTATACAGTTTAGTTAATAAGTACAAACTAAAATCGTTCATTTTTTAATTTGAAAAATTTCTGGCACGCAGACAAACCAAAACGTGTAACAATGGTAAAGCACCTTTGCGTTAGTTAACGACGCGTACGTTTTTTTACAGATTGCGTTAACGATTGTCGTTAAAATAACAAGAGTTATTCACACCTGAGCGAGCTCAGCAGCGCGGGGTGTGGCTTAACATCGAATCCGGTCAGCCTATTGGCTCGTTATAAACGCGTGTGTGTGTGTATATATATATTATATAGATATGCAGGTAACATATCGAGTAACCTGTCAACCATAAAACTCGTGTCATTTTTTACTCTATCTTGCCTTTAATACCTTGAAAGAGCAGTGGCGTAGTCATAAAGGGATCTATTTATATGGGACCATTTTTGATCGAATAAAGAAGGAATCAACGAAATCGGTTCATAGCCGGACAGACATAAATACAAATTTTTTATAACATGTAGGTATATATTGCAGTCATCTGGCTAACAGACTCCAAAATATACCTATATAAATTTTTTTTTATTTAGAAAAAAACGATGTTTTGGTACCTACGTTTGCCAAATCGGTTTCACTTCTTTAAATTGATTTTTTAAAAATAGAAATATAGCTCCTTTATTCTCAAAAATAACAAGATACGCCTCTGGAATAAATAATTTTATGAAAGCAGACGCACTGTATAAAAAATAAATTTAATAAACATTATTTTATTACAATATAAAATTATATAGAATAATGTAAGTCTGTTTACATTATCCAGTTTATATAAAACGACCATATTGGCTTTTTTTCTTCGCTGCAGTAACAAATAGGGTAAAGGTACCCGCTTTCCTGTCACCTAGATGTGATTCCACTGGATTATTTAGAAGACAATTATGTTATACTAGCGGTCCCGCCCGGTTTCACCCGGGTGCAAAAAAACGAATGGGGGAGAGGGACATGAGTACACACGTTCATCTTAGTTTACCGAGATGAATGTTGCGTCCAAATTTCATGATGATCGGAGTTACCGATCAAAAGTTTTTGTCGGATGGACAAATTTTGAGTTATATATTCTGCAACATTTTTCATTGATGCTCCGCTCCTATTGGTCGTAGCGTGATATTATATTATAGCCTATAGCCAATTCCTCAATAAATGGGCTATATCCAACAAAACAATTTTTTTTTAATTCGAGCCAGTAGTTCCTGAGATTAGCACGTTCAAACAAACAAACAAACAAACTGTTCAGCTTTATAATATATTAGTATAGATTAAACTAGCGACCTGGTCCGGCTGCGCTCGAATTGATTGATCGATAGATTGCGACCGTTTTTTCGTCGACTTACATTGCAAAATTGACATCCACGAAAAGCGCTTAATATTAAAGCTATCCTTAAAAGATAGACATATGCCATCACGAACTTTTTTGTAGATCTATATAAAAGAGGAACAATTCCACCATGCATTGTTTTTGTTATATCTCAAAGGGATTTAGGCAGCGTTTTGATGGAAGCTCCCGGTGGGGTTGATTTTTCCCGACATCTTCAACAATCATCATCATATTTCAACCAATTTACACACAAAACATTAATGAATTATACACATAAAAACCTCTCTCTTGAATTACTCCGTCCATTGGTGAAAACCGTATGAAAATCCGTTCGGTAGTTTTTGAGTTTATCGCGTTCAGACAGACAGACATAATATCGACGACGTACTATGCGCGCTTTGTTTCACTGATCATTTCCTTGTCTAAGTTATGATTTGAACGTTTGTTTCATGACGCTCGCTCGATCGATTTTTCCGCAGTTCACTGCCGGTCCTGCGGTCTTCGTTTAGAAGCGTGTAGCTTAAAAAATAACTATATATAGGTAGAGGTAGCGAGTGGTCTAAAATCGGCGCTTTTACCCTATCTCTGTTTGACCGCAACGTGTCGCGTTTTAAGTGACCAGTCACTAGTTCGCGATTTTATTCATTTATAAAGTCAGACGGTTTTAGTTTTGCATGTACGGTGTTACGTGCCATTTATCATTTTCACGTTTAATTATTTTCGATGTCACTTTTCACTGGTGTGAATTGCATATCGTATTTAAATATTTTTATTATAATGTTGGTACGCGTCACCTTGATAAAAAGAAAAGCATAAATTTTAATTTCATATCGGCGGCGTCCATGCAGTGAATTTTCATTTAAAATGGAATATAAATACATGGGTTTTGTTGATGGTAGCTATGGAAATCATTAATGCAGTGCAGAAAATCGTTTCACATAAAATGCAACACGGACCGGGCGCCCAACGGAGGTTCGTGTGTTATTTATGTGGAACGAAATAAAAAAATATATTGTGTTTCAAAAAATATCAAATTCAGGTCTGAAGGGGTTAAACTCGCTAGCGCTCGTCACGCCTCGTCGAAAATATACTTCCCTACGCCCTAGATACCCAATCTACTATTTTGAAACATTCTTATTTATAATCCGGTAAACGGCGTTTAACGGACCTTATATTTCAACTAAAATAAGTGAATATTTGTATAGTATAGGCTTTTAAATTTTTGCCGCTCTTATCTCAGCAATTGTCAGTTCTTATAGATAATATTTTTTACAATCCAACAATTTGGTTAAAATTATACAAGAAATAGTTTTTGGGTATATTTCTGAGTTAATCAAAGCTTAACCACGTACGACTAATAAAGCGGGGTAATGTATGCTACTTATACAATAATGTACATACTATAAACGTAATTAAATAGTTTTTATTTGCCGCCCCTAAAATCTGCCGCCCCAGGCTCAAGCCTACTCAGCCTTCTGGTAAATCCGCCACTGCTGCTAAAGAAACAAACAAAATTATACGATTTTGTATAATTTCGATTTAAAAAAAAAATGTCCGAGTTGAAGCATTTATTTTATTAAGAAAAAAGCTACCTGCACAGGTTTTTTATAATATTCTTGTTCAGAGATGTAGAGAGAAGATGTAATTAACATTAAATTTATTAGCTGTTCGATGTCCCTTAGCTGGACTCTCGACGACTGCAGAAGACGGTCCAAGATTGTAATCAATGATGACGCCAGAGTGTTGACAAAGACATAGCGAGTAGGCTGAGGCCACATTTCTGAGACAAGTCAACTCTTTCTAATGTATTTGCCATACGGCAATATACACTACTAGCCGTTACCGCGGCTTCGCACGCGATTGAGACGAAACACGGATGCAATCCCATTATTTGGCATAGTTACTCTTTTCTCGACGTAGACTCATACTTTGACGACATTCACGTGATCAACGTCCCGACAAACCTTGAAAATGACACCCATGTTGATTTTTAGACCATTTGCCTCTTTTCACCCTCTGAAGGGGTTGTTTTTGAAAAATCATGAAAAACGTGTTTATTTATTTGTTGACTGGAGTAATCCTGCGCATTTTCGAATTGATACATCTATCTTATATGATTTCTCCATGCAAATTTTGAACCTCCGTTACACCCTTTTAAAGGTTGATTTTTCAAAAATCCGTTCTTAGCGGATGCCTACGTCATAATAACTATCTGTGTGCCAAATTTCAGCCCAATCACACGAGACAGCCAGAAATTTCGTCTAGATATCAATTGTATGTGTACCAAGCTTCATCGAAATCGGTCGAACCGTTATCGACAAATGTTGACACAAGTCAGAATGTTAATAATAATAATGCTTTATTCATTTTTGCAACAAAAAAGAGCATAGAATGCGTCAGAAGGATCACTTAAGATAGTAGGTACATATATATTACAAAATATTATTAAAATTTATGTCATAGTATTCATTTAAGGTGTAAATTACTTTATCAAGAAGAATGTTTTTTATAGTATTTTTTAATTTGGGTGCTTTTAAATTTAAAATATTTGCCGGTAATTTGTTACAAATTTTATACTGACAGACATAAAGAGTCACACGAGACAGCCAGAAATTTCGTCTAGATATCATATAAAATAATTAGAAACCTGATTCTTGAATAAGATGTCTCATCAATACGCAGTTAAAGAAGCTTGTGACCTCAGTTATCGAGCGTTTATTATTTACAATCTGCACTTATTCAGTACGCAGCTTGAGGGTGAAATTTTGTTTTACCGAATTACGAAACAACAATTTAATGCTTGTGAAGAAGTACGCGAGTGGTTGGGGACAAACTTCCACTTTTCGTTGGTAATTTATGAGCAGGCTGGAGAGACAGTAGAATTTTCTGACACCGGAGTGATGAAGAGGTTCCAACGCACGAAACACAGGGCCTCACCGACTATTTAATAAAATACAAAAGGACTAAGCTATAACATTTTTTTTATTCTGACTTATTCATGTAGTAGCACTAAGCGCCAGAAGTAATTGTATTATGTCATTCAAAGGGTTAACCAATCTTCGATCCTAATTTTTCATATCAACATTTATTCAATTAGGTACTGCGCAACACATATCACGCTTCTACTTCGATTTTTTTAAATTCGATAATTAAAAACGATAAATATTTACAAAATGCACTGTATCAGACGTTTCGCAAGGGATAGTTCGCTGAAATGGTGAGTAGATGGCTCATGGCCAAAGTAAAATGGCAATATTCAAATCTTTGATTAACGTCTGATTATAACTCTACATAATAAATAAAATTATCGACCAATTTTTCAGACAATATGTTAACAAAAAAATATATAATTAATACATTAACATTTAACGTTTCGATCCGGATTTGGATCTTCTTCAGAACTGATCTAAAAAATATAAAAAAATAATTAATATTTAATTTCTAATTAGCTTTTTATAAAATTCGTTCAAAGTTGAAAATAATTTTTTCAATATTTCGATATTAATTAACAACTTTGAACCAACTTTATAAAAAGCTAATTAGAAATTAAATATTAATTATTTTTTATATTTTAAGATCAGTTCTTAATGTATTAATTATACATTTTTTGACGTGATAACGTCTTATAAATTGATGAATCACCAATCTTATAAATTGATGAAACACCGGCTGCATGCACGAAAAAGTGTAACGTTCCTAACGTTCCGTCTGACCCTGTGCGTGCTTTTCTCGAAAATGGCCCTAACGATTTGGATGAAATTTACTGAAAAGGGATTTTGGGGGGCAAAAAATCGTTTTAGCTAGGTCTCATCTCTCGAAAAAATCGTTTTCATACATATTTTATCATTATAAAAATCAATTTTTTGACGTATGAAAATACTTAAATATTGTAAGTAGGTTTTGGAATTTTATATAAACAATGAAACAATTGTTTTCAAAATATTATGACAGTTAATCTTTGAGACTTAAAATAAATACGAAAGAAAGAAAGTTAAAAAAAAACAATTATATTATAGGTGGTGAGTAATTTTAATAAATAAAATTAACCTAAATTTGAAGCGAAAGATGCAATATCATAGATTCGAATTATTATAATTATTATATAAATTTAGGTTATGTATTACGGAATACGTTATCACGTAAAACTATCGTCCGTAAACCAACTTTACAGACAACCAATTTTTTGTTAATATATTGTCTGAAAAATTGGTCGATAATTTTAATTATCAAAATGGTAATAGTTGGCATGATTTTAAATATATTATTACCACGAATCCTGCACAAATTGTGTTTCAATTCGGTAGGACTGTGTGGTAGATATTTTTCAGTTTGCATGTTGGCACCCCCCAATCCGATTCTGTATAGAACTGTCGTTTACATAGTTGTGGACAATGTTTGAACAATGGAGGGCTCAGCGCGACCAGTTCTTATCTTTTGGGATATCGCATTTCAGGTTTTACGTACGTACTATGTATAATAAAATATACATGTTAATGTATAATATATCTAAAAATAGGATAAATGTATACAGTATCTCACGAAAAATGTGTGCCTAGTTTATGAACAACGACACTTAGACTACGATTAAGTAAAACTTCTTACGCGGCACCTGGCCTTAACTAACCCACCATTTTATACACGCTAACTAAAATATGCTCGACTCTTTTTTCGGATCCGTGATACGATAATTGGATTCCACGTTTTTCGGAACGAGTAAAATCGAAATGTAATGCATTGTTAATATAAATTAAATGAATAATTAAACTCTTTCGTCGAAATCTATGTCGGCTGCCTTTTAATTAAATTTGTATTTATGTAAAATTATAAAATGTGTATGCTTTTTTTCAAATAAAGTTATTACTTATTGTCTCTGGTTCAGAGCTCGACACTCCCCTCGAAGTGAATTTCTGGCCTCGGCCTTGGCTACCTTATATATTAAGTGTAGGCTAGAGTGACCTGTGCGAATTATTCGCAGTAAATAAGTATAATAATTATCACTTTACAAAACTATTTTTTAAATATGATTGCAGGTATTCAATTCGTTTCTAATTTTGCACACTGCTTATAACGTTCTTCTTTTTGTTGTATTACAATATGAAGCTCAGATGACAGATCGAAGAAATATTTTACTAAAATTGTCATAAAGAGGCGCAAGTAGCAAAAGCGTTGTTTAGCGTTGCTCGCTGTTTCAAAATTAAAGCCGTCAAATGGCAGTATGCAGTATTGTGTCTGTTGTATTACAATATGAAGGTCAGATGACAGATCGAAGTGTTGACGTTGTTTCAAAATTAAAGCCGTCAGATGGCAGACGTTGTTCAGCGTTGCTGTATTTTAATTAATTTACAAAAACAAAAGCAGTAATAAATTTTTTAGTTGTCGATGTCAGTAGAGCAAGCAATTATCTGTAAAATGATATATAATTTATGTGGAGAAATTGTGAGGTTTTTTCTAAAAAGGGAGGCAAACATCTTAAACCTTAGCGTATTAATGTATATGATTCTGTTAACGTACGAATTTTTCCGCGTTTTTCCGTACATTTTGTATATGAATTAAAACCAACTAAGATAACGAAGGATACATTCTTAGAAATCAGAAGATGTTTTATAGAACTACATTTTAAGGCCGTTAAATATTTATTTTAATTATTAAATAACGAAAAGCGCAAATGAAGTAAATATGATCCAGAACAACAATAAGTAAAAATATTTATGTACACAGTGCTAGTGGCTAAGCGCCGATGCACATTTTGTTTTGTTAATAAAAAAAAACAATAAGTAAAAGTTACATAAAATCATTTAATTTATTTGCACATTTGTTAGCTTTTATCTGAAGGTCAAAAAGCAACATTATTTGAATGGGTTTATTATGCCTCTGTCCAAAAACATGTGAACTTTATTCTATACTACTGCAATTTTTCTGTATCTGTCAACCATTTGAGTGACAATCGTCTTTTATGAATGAATATATTTGTTTACAACCTGAAATATGATATTTTAACCCTCCAACGTCGGCGCGTAGGTCACCCAGTAGTCTAATTTTTCGCTGAAACGAAAATGCACTTCTGTCCATTTGGTACCTTCCCACTGCAGAAGCGTCAAGTCGAAATTCAATCATCAATGTACATTTTGAATCAAAATAAACCAGATACTCTACTATTTTTAACCGACTTAAGAAAAGATAGGTTATCAATTCGTCATGCATATATTTTTTATTGTTTGGTCAGCCATAACTTTTCGGATGGTTAATCGATTTTATTTTTATTTAATTTTAATTCCAAAATAATAGGGATACATACATTTTTTTTAATAAATTTTAAAGTAGGAATAATCCTGCCCAAATTGGCTGAAGCCAGTGTTAGGGTAGGAATATATGTTTAGAATATTTACGGATTGGTTTGATATAATTTAAAAATTTTGTAAAAATATCAGGTCAGTCTGTTTTAACAGACTTTAAAAAATAAGATTTTCTTTTTTGTGTTACCTAATATCTCCAGCATTTGTGGACCGATTTTGATGATTCTTTTTCTGTTTGATAGGGTGCACTTAAATCGGTTCAGCAGTTTTTGACGTGATAACGTCTTATAAATTGATGAAACACCGGCTGCATGCACGAAAAAGTGTAACGTTCCGAAGAGTGTAACGTTCCGCCTGACCCTGTGCGTGCAAGCGAGAGCGCAGTAATGTATTATTATCTAAATATGATATATTCGAGCGGAATACGTTATCACGTAAAACTATCGTCCGTAAACCGACTTTACAGACAACCAATTTTTTTTCTAGTTTAGTAATAAATTATTGAAGAAGGCAATTAATAACGTACAAACTACGATTGCAAAACTACTTAAAAGTCAAAAATAAACAAACTTAAAAAATTAGACCCGTAAAAAATAAAAAATTGGTTGTCTGTAAAGTCGGTTTACGGACGATAGTTTTACGTGATAACGTATTCCGTAATACATAACCTAAATTTATATAATAATTATAATAATTCGAATCTATGATATTGCATCTTTCGCTTCAAATTTAGGTTAATTTTATTTATTTAAATTATTTACTACCTAAACTTTCTTTCTTTCGTATTTATTTTAAGTCTCAAAGATTAGCTGTCATAATATTTTGAAAACAATTGTTTCACTGTTTATATAAAATTCCAAAACTAACTTACAATATTTAAGTATTTTCATACGTCAAAAAATTGATTTTTATAATGATAAAATTTGTATGAAAACGATTTTTTCGAGAGATGAGACCTAGCTAAAACGATTTTTTGCCCCCCAAAATCCCTTTTCAGTAAATTTCATCCAAATCGTTAGGGCCGTTTTCGAGAAAAGCACGCACAGGGTCAGGCGGAACGTTACGAACGTTACACTTTTTCGTGCATGCAGCCGGTGTTTTATCAATTTATAAGATTGGTGATTCATCAATTTATAAGACGTTATCACGTCAAAAATGATAAAGTTTTGAGGTCGGCGCCAATTCAAACAGGTTGGTACCTATACGATGACGAATGAATTTTGTTTGACGCGTCGTTCGTCATGATTGTGTAGTGAGAAGGCATAAGATGTCAAGGCCTGCTTCTTTCACGAAGCTTAATAAAATTAATTATAATATGTCTCTTAACATTGCAGCGAAAAATAGATAAATGGAATATTATATCGACGTGTCTTTTGGAGGGTTAATATTTAGAATATAGATATCTCTGTCGCACTCAGCATGTCTGTGTCTCGTTCTATCCGAAGCAAATTAGTTGCATAATTCTTTACATATTCAAGTGCCATTCGATACCTGATGACACTGAAACCCAACGTCTAGACAAATATCCTCTTGTTTAGAGGTAAGACAAATACGTTCGAAGATTTACTGTAGCGTGTCCTAGGGAAAGTGAACGCCGAATTTAAATAGCCAATCTATACTAAAATATATTAATTCTTTATACAGTCTCATAGACGCTGATGACCTCAGCTGTTGAGCGTCTATAATTCACAATCTCTCTCTCTCTTTATACAGTCAATTTCATTTAAGACGCAATATATGCATGAGTTTTGTTGATATATTAGCTATGGAATCATTTACCTATATTTATAGAAAATTGCATATACGAACCACCCTTAGGCGTTCGGTTTATGATGCATTTTATGTGGAATGATTTTCTGTAATGTATAAATGATTTCCATAGCTACCATATCAACAAAACTCACGTATACCGGGTGTTTTTTTGAAAACTTTGGACGTTTTTCTTTAAGAAACAAAGGGTTGAATAAAGTTCGAACGAAGGAAACGAGGGGGAAATTATTTGGACACAATAACCACCTACACCAACTCGCCCCTTAGCAGGGAGAAGGGGTGACTTTTGTTTTTTAAATGGGAATCCCCATTTTTTATCATCGAATTTTTTTTGTATGTGAAAATGAACATCTTTTGTCTGAAATTTGTTTAAATTTAACTTATAGTTTTTTTGCAAATCGCTAATAATGATTTTTTCTTCATACCTCCATCGAAAGTACGTACTTTCGTCCCTTATAGCAGGGACGAAAGTTTGACATTTACTCCCTGTTATTTATTATATTAAATGACAGCGGTCAATTTTCGGCCCCTGTGATATAATATACTATTTTTAATGAGGATTTTGGTAAAAAACTACGAGCCGAATTGAAAACACTATGGTAACGAATTTTATCTTTGTAAGTGAGTTTTTCAAGCCGGAGGGGAGATGATGATCTTTGTTTTTTTAAATGGGATATTGCTAAATCGGATAGGTACTATTTTTTGTGAAAAATTTTTTTTTTGTTTGGACTTTTCTTCAATTCGGCTCGTAGTTTTTTACCAAAACGCTTATTAAAAAAAATCTTCTTTTTGGTTCTGTGGTTAGATTAAGAAACAAAGATGGCATCCGCATATTTTATTAAATTGTGTGCACTTCAAAAATGAATATTTATATATTGAATTTCTTTCTATACGAAAGTTAATTTTAAGGCATTCTCTAGTTATAAATATAACGAAGAGGAATTTTGAAATAAGGGGTGGTCTGAATTGTTCCAATTCTTTCGTAATTACAGAAATGTGCCTTTACAAAATCAGTGCATTCCATTTACAGTAAAATTTGCGAATTTGGCCAGTTAGTCAAGTTTGTATGGAGCCTAACGAAATGCCTTTGGCCTCCTAAGTTGGAAAACTTGGACACATTTTACTGTAATTTTAGAGAGAAAAAAAATGGTTGTCTGTAAAGTCGGTTTACGGACGATAGTTTTACTTGATAACGTATTCCGCTCGAATATCATATGTAATAATACATAACCTAAATTTTAGTAGCTGTCAAACTTGGGCCGATCGTGCGCGGAACGTGACACATTTCGGAACGTGACACATTTCGGAACGTAACACTTTTTCGTGCATGCAGCCGGTGTTTCATCAATTTATAAGACGTTATCACGTCAAAAAATGTATCTTATAAGCCGAATGGAGGACTGTAAAATAAAAAATAATCACATCTAAAAAAAAAAAACGAAATAAAATCTGCGTCAGCATAGTTGACTGTTTTAGGACAGAATGTCAATAAAAATGGAACCTTAAGTAATAATAAATTTAAAAACCCAGAGTCTGATGACAGAAGGTCTTCTTCATGCCTCATATTTTACTTTTTATATGTTTCGTGCGAAACGTGTTCAGTGCATCTTGAAAAAATATAATTTGGCGTATTTTTTAATTAACCAAAACAAACTTCCTTGGCAATGAACTGGTGACACGGATATTAATGTGGTTAGACAGTTCGAGTTACGCTCGGTCTGTTTTGTTTTAAATAGAACAGAAACGGACATTTTATTCTGTACATTCAACTGTTATCTTCGTTTATTTCTTAACTAAAAAAAAGCCTGCGTAAATTTCGGATTTTAATCGAGAAACTACACTTCCATAGATATTGCACATACCGCTAAACTAGTGGTATGTGCTTTATTATCGCTTTGTGCGTCAGAGCTGACTTTCGTTCATATAAGAAGTTATATCTAAGTTAATTTCACACGAAATCCATTCAAATTGAAGCTTTTTGAAAAGAGGAGATTCTAATCTATAAAATAGAACCATTTTTAAATCAATTCGAGTTCATAAATACTATTAAAATTGTAATTGAAAATCACAAACAGCAATTGTCGGTTGGTCCGTACGTATGTACGTACGTCACGACTCTACAGATCGCAATTTTGGTCGGATTGCCTTGGGTTATATTTTATTCACTTTGTTTACTATCCGACCAGAACCCTATTTAAATTCACTAAAATGTGTTCAGTAGTTTAATTTTTATAAACAGTTTCATTTTATTATTTTTGACAGCTAATAGTTTAAAAAAACAATATAATAATTGCTGTGTAAATATAGTGTAATCCATAAAACAAGTGCTACACTTCTATACCGTGATAACACCACTACACGTATTAGGCCGCCGTGGCGTAATGGTTATGCCGTTGGATCCCCAAGGGCAAGGTCCTGGGTTCGATTCCTTACGAAATCATTGATATTTTTCTTTTTTTTTTCTTTTTATTTTGTTTTATTTTATTCCACTTATATTAATTATATATTATATTATGTATAGTTCTTATTTTTTTTTATTTTTGCAAACTTAAAAAAAAATATTTTTTCAATTTTTAATTATTTATTTCTTTAAATTTTTAAATCTTTTTAAATTTATTAAAAATATTTTTTAATTGTTATTTTTTTATCATACAGTGGAAAACTTGCGGGATGTGCACTTTTGGTTTTGCCAACTATGTTGTTATCTATACTAATATATAAAGCTGAAGAGTTTGTTTGTTTGTTTGAACGCGCTAATCTCAGGAACTACTGGTTCAAATTGAAAAATTTTTTTTTGTTGGATAGCCCATTTATCGAAGAAGGCTATAGGATAATAATTACGCTACGACTATTAGGAGCGGAGCATTAATGAAAAATGTTGCAAAATGTATCTCAAAAATAAGCTTCTATTCATGTGAAATGCACTAACTAGATATAGTCATATTAGCGTTGTGAGAACACGACTCCAGGTGGCTTAATCGGTAGAGCATTCGACTGTCAAATATCAATATCAGGGTCGTGGGTTCGAGCCCCACGTTGGGCGAATATATTTTTATTTTCTACATTGCTTTCTTCTAAGGCTTACACATTTAAATTTATTTTATTTTATTTAATTAATTAAAAAAAAATTATTAGTTAAAAAAAGTATAAATAGATAGGTACTGCTTTTTATCGACAAAAACTTTTGAACGGTAAATTTGGACACAGCATTCATCTCGGTAAACTAAGATGAATGTGTGTACTCATGTTCCTCCCTTCCCCATTCGTTCTTTTACACCCGGGTGAAACCGGACGGGACTGCTGGTGTTAAACATAAATTTGACGATAATAAAGCGTTCTCTGTTATTTTTGCATTAATAGTATATTACACCACAAGGGCCGAAAGTTTGATATCTTTGTACTTTCGGCTAGTGTGGTGTATAGGTACTATTTTTTTCATACCTTGGTCGTAAGTAAGCCTATTAAATACATTAACTAATTAATTACATAAAAACACACATAAACTCCAAGCAAGCAGCTTTGACGTTATACGTAAAAACAAGAATGACAGCTGTTCGCGACTATTAGCTAAATTGTATAATAGGGTTGCTATGCAAACGTACGTACTTCCCGCATCACTGTTTGTAATCCCACCAACGCGTAAATGTTAGACTTTCTGCCTTACAATTATTGATGCCGAAAATATATGTACTTTCGATCGAGGTATGAAGAATTTTCTTGAGTGACCAATACGCCAAATGTAGAGACTGAACAGTTCAAGATACAGAATAATCTGGATTAAGTATGACCAGGCGCTTCGTGTCAACGCCAGGACTTAGTAAGGACTTAAGTAAGCGCTCTTAAATAAGATTAATGACCACTTCTACTACTTCCGTCTATCCCCGGGTCTCTTCGTTTAGACAATTTATTAGTTCAACGTGTTATTGCAGTTAGCTGTTAAGCCGCGTCGTACAGTAATGCACGTGAATATCATTTGACACACATGGCTTTGCTCAATGAACGTTCGTGGTTTCGAGGCAAAAAAAGAGAGCAGTAGCACGTCATTCTCTTAAAAAAAGAACGAAATTACGACTGTCAAATGTGGCAGATATAAAAATAAACACCGAAGAAAGGTTTATTTTCGACTTGGCACATTGACTTTAACAATACACGGACACAGAATAAATGTCGACAACAATTGCTCAAATTCGTTTCTAATCGATTTTTTTTATATTTAAACTAGCGGCCCGGTTCGGCTTCGCTCGAATTTGTAGATTTCCACCGTTGCAAAGTTGGTCTCCACGAAAAGCGTTTTTATTTTAACGCGATAATATATATATATTCGAGCACTCCGGCTGCGCCGTCGTGCTCGATACCTTAACCTCAGCAACACGTGGTGGTTATGCTATTGAATTGTAGCTTATATGAAACGTTGCGCCATCTATTGAATATTCACTCAATCCAGTCAACAGGTATCGCCATCTGTTAGAATCATTTGGAGCTGAGCACTCCGGCTGCGCCGTCGTGCTCGATACCTTAACCTCAGCAACACGTGGTGGTTATGCTATTGAATTGTAGCTTATGTGAAACGTTGCGCCATCTATTGAATATTCACTCAATCCAGTCAACAGATAATTATGACTGTCAAGGAATAGACAAATAATTTGCAATAAAATAATATTGCGACTATAAATTGAAATGTAAGCTATCCTATCTTTCAAGTTGGGTCGAATTGCACACGGTGTGCAAATCAAATTTAAAATCGGTTCAGTAGTTTAGGAGTTCATCGCGGACAAACATGTGACACGTAATTTTTATTTATAAAGATTTTACGTTCGTTAATAATAGTACATTACATAACAAAGGGCCGAAAGTTGAATGTTGCCGAGGGCATCATGATTCATGACGCGCAGGGTCGAGATTTCAACTTTTAAGGCCCGTGTGGTGTATACGATTTTTCTTCATATCCGCTCGAAAGTACGTACTTTCGTCAGCAGGGACGAAAGATTGACATTTACTCCTAGTGAGAACGGCGGGAGGAAAACATTTCTCATGCTCGTAACTAGGGTTACCGCTGTCATTTAATATAATAAATAACAGGGAGTAAATGTCAAACTTTCGATCGAGGTGTGAAGAAAATATATTTTTTTAAATAATAATAGTAATAATAATAATAATAATAGATAATAATAATGTCTTTATTGATGAAAAAAACAGAGTTTTATCAAAAGGCGTGAATTCAGCTTAAAGCTGGTTTACAATCCAAACCAAACAAAAAGATACAAATATGTGAGAAATAAAAATAATAATAATAACAATAACTTATTGTGATAATTGAAAAATATATTCTGTTTTTTTTCAAGTTCGAAATCTTGGGTCAAATTCAGTGATTATAATTTGATCAACTTCCCGTTTCCAATCGAGGTGAAAATGAAATTTGGTTCAGATAACAAAACAATATAGTAGTATGCGGAAGCCGGTGCCGTATCTAGACAGGGGCAACGGGTGCACGAGTCCAGGGTCCAGGCGGAAGAAGGGCCCCAGAAAGATAAAAAAAATCGTATTATATTAAATAAAAAATGTATGTCTTTCAACAAATTGTTGGGAACCCACCTCACCCTTCTTTACCAGACAAGGATCTAGGAGGGGAGGTCGCAAAACGGGGCACCTGCCCCGGGTTGGAATTTTAAGGGGGCGCCAAAATCAATATAATATCTGTCCTTTTTCCGATTTACTCAATCTGCTTGGAGAGAGGGGGCGTCATTATCAAATTTTTGCCCCCGTTCGAAAAAATCTTAGATCCCGGGCTGCTCTCTACTATTGTCCTAACAACATAATAGCTAAAAAATAACAAGAAAGATACAAGCAAATTAAAAAACTGTACATAGAAATCAGTGGAAACATACCTAGCTAAAATTTAGCTCATCCCAAAATTTGTTTTTCTGATTATACTACTGATCAAAACTAGGTACTATTTTGGGAAATAACTACGCCTTATTTAATTCATCAGATTTATAGTGATGAGGTCTTGCTCAGGGCTCCAAAAAAGCTAGTTGCTGCAAAAAATCTGTAATATAAGAATGAAATAAAGAACCCAATTGGGTTTAACTCTTTACTAAAAAAAATCGTTTCACGCCGAAAACTTTCATAATTGACCGTAGCGAGGAGCCATCAGATATCCGGAAATACAGGCGCCAAATTAATATCTTCAACAGTTAAACCAGCAGCACAAAAAATTGCAGAGCTATGATTTATGGCGCTGTCATAGTTTCATAATTGGGCGCAATCAACCTACAGCGGAGAGACGTGAGTTTGGGATGACTAGTAATGAGGTGAAATGAAGACATCTACTTATATACATTTCTGGAATGCGTCCGCGGCGTCGAGGGGACTCTAGTGCGAGATCCGGTATTAGAAATATACATCTCATCTGTTATTTGATGATGACAAAGATTATAATATGTTAGATAATACTAGTGATGTGCCGGATCGTTAAAAATATATATAAGCGCGGATACGGATCTGAATACGGATATTTGGTTTCAAGATCCGCGGATACGGATACGGATCTTAACTTTCTTAGAGTACGCAACGGTAAATATTGCACATCGACCTTTGGAAAGAGACTATCTGCAGTTATGAGAAAAAGTTATTGACCTCTTTAAGAGTTAATTCTCATAACAGACTGTCTCTTTCCAAAGATCGATGTGCAATATCTCAATATAAAGATAATTTTTTAGTACCTTTGAGTTATGTACTATTGGTATGGTACTCACTACGATAAATGTTTGATATATAAAGGTGCCAAATACGATTAAAAAAAATAAAAAATAATCTGAATGGAATTTAACAGTTTTTCATTATAACCTAATCACCTATACCTATATGTAAAATTTCATCTATGAAATCTATAAATCTTAGAAAAATAGTAAAGAAATAGCAAGGGCCAGAACAGACGAAAAAAGGACCTAAGGAGCTTTTTTTTTTGCTCTCCAAATGCGGAAATAGAATGTGAGGACCTTTTTTTTCTCTGCAAATTTTTGGCCCTCGGTCAAATTTTCATCAGCTATGTGGCCGGCGATCAATAAGAGCGGATCATCAATGAAAAATGTTGCAAAATGTATATTAAAAGTCCTTCCGACAAAAACTTTTGAATGGTAACTCTGATCATTATATGTTTGGACACAACATACATCTCGGTAAACTAAGATATACTCAATCTAAACTAAGATGTACTCATGTCCCTTCCCCCATTTGTTCTTTTGCACCCGGGTGAAACCGAGCGGGACCGATATTCTAACGTATAAGTAATCTTTGTCATCATCAAATATATATTTCTTATACCGGATCTTAGACTAATATAGTCCCGTGAATTAGCAAGGCATCCAATTTAACATGCGTCATTCTTTCTCTGGAGCGCGTCCAAACATCGCAACAGATGCTGCGCGTTCGTTTGTTTTTTCGTTTCCAGGCTTTTAATTCATTAACTGACTAAGTACTTGATTTGCTTTCGAATGTGGAGTGCAATATAAGCAAAGCGTAAAATAAAGTGTGCATGATAAACTTCATGCACGGTTGAAGTAAAACATGTGAACAATAGCGGCAAGAAGTATCCATAGCCGAGATAGCAAAAAATTACTTCGGTTATTTCCGGCTCTTACCGGCCTTCAAACTGAACATGCATGTCTTTTACTTAACTTATATACTACTAGCGGTCCCGCCCGGTTTCACCCGGGTGCAAAAGAATGAATGGGGAAGGAAGGGACATGAGTACACACATTCATCTTAGTTTACCGAGATGAATGTTGTGTCCAAATTTCATGATGATCGGAGTTACCGTTCAAAAGTTTTTGTCGATAAAGAGCAGTATTTAAACTTTTTTTAACGAATAATTTTTTTTAAATGAATTAAATAAAATTAAAATAAATTTAAATGTAAGCCTTAGAAGAAAGCAATGTAAAAAATAAGATAAAATATATTCACCCAACGTGGGGCTCGAACCCACGACCCTGATATTGACAGTCGCATGCGCTACCGATTGATCTACCAGAGGTTGTGTTCTTTCATCACTAATATGAGTATATCTAGTTAGTGCATTTCACATGAATAGAAGCTTATTTTTGAGATACTTTTTGCAACATTTTTCATTAAAGCTCCGCTCCTAATCGTCGTAGCGTAATATTATATAGCCTATAGCCTTCCTCGGTAAATGGGCTATCCAACAAAAAAAAATTTATTCAATTTGAACCAGTAGCTCCTGAGATTAGCGCGTTCAAACAAACAAACAAACAAACTCTTCAGCTTTATATATTAGTATAGATAAGTGTATGTTCGAAGCAGCCAGAGCACGGACACGAACCAATCACCGTCATGCGCAATAGCTTGTATCGGTTTTGGAACACGTTCTAGCTATCTGCGCATGACGGTTTTCGTCTGACCCTGGCATATATTTAATAATTTACTATATGAATCATGGTCTATCTACTCAATGTGCGGTGAGCGAAGGCAGCAAAGCGTAACGAAAATATATCTGCGTCTCTTTCTTCGATGTAATTCCCTGAATACTCCGATGATAGGATTGGTTGATGTACTTGCATTCAATCTGAATAAAGTATCTCTGTTTCAAAAACTTTGTATTTTTCTATGACGTTAACATGGGAGTACCCAGCTTTTGGTCCAGGAGGGAGCAAATTAGAAATATCTTAAGCAGGGTTCCCCGTGCTTGTTTTGTCCTCCTGGATACGCCAGTGCTTACGGCGTGAAAAAAGACAGAAGTATAGGTATATGTTTGTACCCTAATGGTTCGATTGTGATTTTATTCTTATGCTCAGTATGGAATAAAAAGTATATGGACCCTGGTCAATTTTTCTTACCGCGCCTAAAAAGTTTCGCTTTAAAAATACAATTTTTGGTCGACACAATATAAGAGTGAATGTGCCTTTTTAAAAGATCCGAACGCCTCTGCAGTCTGGACAACTATTGCATTTCCCTGTCGACGCCTATTTTATTTATATCTTTGTTTACAAATTACATTTTCACTGCAGAGAATTTCAATTCAAAATGCACAAGCTGACATACTTGTTGTCTTTTAACAGCAATATAATTTTGTAATAAATTAGTACTTATGTTAATTACGTGCACTTAAAACTAATTCACCTTTACAATAATGAGCCTCATTTGTAATTGTATAAATTGGCATCCTCCAAGCTCCGATCTTTTCTCGTTTTTCAGATGTTCTTAAATTGAAACAGATGCTACTTTTTGTATCGAAAACGCAACTCAAAATTTCTCGTTCGATCGCGCGATTCGGCAGCTGCACGACATCTCAATCGCACTTTCGCTCGATCCAGCGACGGATGCGTCTGTTTCACAACCACGCGCCTGCGCGTGAAGACTCTCAACGGAATCCATGGCAATAGCGCGCGAGCAAAGTGGTGATATCAAAACCATGAGAAAACAATAAACGAACAAAACATAACAGAGATATATATAAACAAACATAGTACTGCAAAATCGGGATGATTTATAAGTCACGCAATAAAAATATTTTACAATCAACAAAACGATAAAAAGCTTTTCATCTTTTTATTGTTGTCATTAAAGTGTGTCAAAAGATCGTCGTTGAAACGTATACAACCGAAGATTTACGATCCATCATTGTAAAAACCTAAGTTCTTTCCTTTTGCGAATTGATCAATACGTTATTAATTATTTCGCTCAAAGGCATCTGGTTTTAGGTATGTTTATTTATTTACAATGTAAACTCCATATAGCGACGCTCAAGGGACTTTGCACTTTGTGGCGTTATTGAGAGTTGTCGTTAAACGGACAGAAGAAATAATCCATTAATATTTTTTTTTTACTCATAATATATAAAATTTACAACTGAACAAATGGGCAACTATAGGAATACGATAACTTTTCGATAAGCAGCTGAGCTAAACATATGAAAGATAATCCCAACAAACAAACGAACGAATTCCTTGAATTTTCGGTACGCATGATGCCGACAACAATGCAACAAAATAACAATCTGGTACTGTTTATTGCTTAATTATGACGTATTGTTGTTGGTATTTAGAGTGGGTGTGTCTTTATTTAGAGTGTATCATTGTATGAGCAACAAGGTAAACCAACTAGAGTTAAGTAATTTCGACGTTTTAAGGAGTTTGTCGTTATATCGAGTGACGTTAAATGGAGTTTACACTGTATTTATCAATCAACAGAGTCCAATTACAGATGAAGAGTTATATATTTTCTAGATATAATTAATTATATACATATCGTTTTCTATTTTCAATCAAAATTTTGTCCCTATTTATCGGAAATCTTGTAAAAGATTTTTGCAAGCACTGCAAGACACCAAATATTTTATTTATTCTATAACATCGAATTATCTCCCATTTTCAATTTAATTGCTTTTAATAACAAATTGAAAATCTGACTAGCACTTTCAGAAGTTTTTTTCGTTTCTTATCTGAGAAATGGCGGCCAAATTTTGTTAATAAGGTAAAATTATATATAAAAAAATGTATGGCTCTTTCAAATAAAAACAATTTTATTTTAATTAAAATAAGATAATATATGAGTTTTTTATTATGCATCGATTCTGTATTTTTTAAGTGAAATTAGACGAAATAATAGTATATTGTGCAACTAGTGCGGCAATCGACAATGCCGCACGAGCTACACATACTATTTTTTATTACGAATTAAATTAAATTAAAATTAAAATGTTATTACGAATTAAAAAAAGAAATTAGAAGTAATAAAAATTAAAATTAAATCGTTGACAATTCAGTTAAAATTGTTATTGCATTGGTAACTATGGTAACTCTGAATTTGCGTGCGGCAAACAATAATTTCAGTGCGACAAATAAAGTTTCCGCACGCAAATGAAAATAGCTAGTTTTCAACCGTAACAGCGTGCGTAAACATACCACTTTTCCCGCATGAGTAATAAAAAAATTATTTAAGATCGATGTCTAAAAGGACAGCCGCTTATAACGTATGTGTTTTGTTGAAATAGTTGAGCATCAAATATCAATGGCATCACATTAGTGAACCATTTGCTACAACAAACTCGTAAAACGCTTTTCAGTTAATACTAAAGAACTATTTCAGTGTTGAAAGATAAAATTGAATCGAATTAAGTGAAGACTTATGTTTCTGTCGACGTAAAAATGTAACTGAAGTTTGGATCAGACGTTGCGTTAAAAATAGTTGATGTACAGAGGTTGTCTCAAAAACGATGCATCAAA
Organism: Xanthostigma xanthostigma; assembly: GCA_963575645.1. Lineage (NCBI taxonomy): Eukaryota > Metazoa > Arthropoda > Insecta > Raphidioptera > Raphidiidae > Xanthostigma > Xanthostigma xanthostigma. The sequence continues at coordinate 8,081,036 of OY754469.1, read as the reverse complement.
TAACTTACAGATTGATGTACCTTGCCCAGGGCGGCAAATTTCCAAGGGCGGCAAAATTTGGATCGTGGAAAAAATTTTTTTTCGTGTTACAGAAAATTCTTTGACAAGTGTGATCGTATTGAAAATATTCATAAATTATTTTTTTTTCAGTCAGACATTTTTTTGTGACTAATGTTTTATTATAAGGAACTGCACAAATTATTATAATCAATAAAAAAGCAGTCTTTCCTACCGGGTTACTTTCGGGGATATTCTATGATACCTATTATAATAGCTCTGTTTAAAATACTTACTGCGAACGGTAACAGAATCGTCACAGTCATGCGCAGTAGCTAAACGTGTTCCAAAACCTAATTTCATTTTGGCTACTGCGCATGACCGTGACGGTTCCGCTACCGTTCGCAGAGAAGTTGAAACAGAACTGTTATGATTGCTTGATTATATTTTCAAGTAATGCAAAAACAAGTTAATTTTGAAATCAAAATTGCAAATTATTGTTTTTCTAAAAATACTACGCCACTGTTAAAAAAAGCAAGTGTTTAGTAGCTGAAGTCAACAGTTCGTCTCATAAGTGACAAGTATATTTATTATTTTTTATTCGGTCCATTTCATTCTCAACGTTTAGTTCAGTAACACATTGTAAGTCAGACTTTTTTAATTGAGAAAAATGAACAGGATAAATCTTTTCTTTGTATTTAACGTACTGCCAGAATTCAATTGAGGAAAGCAATCTTATTTGATGCGGGAATTTCTATAAGAAATCCTCTCCAAACAAGTGAACAGGTAAATAGATGAGTCGATATGACAAAATTTGTAAAAAATCTATTTTTGACGTGATAACGTCTTATAAATTGATGAAACACCAATCATAAATTGATGAAACACCGGCTGCATGTACGAAAAAGTGTCACGTTCCGAAATGTGTCACGTTCCGTCTGACTCTGTGCGTGCAAGCGAGAGCGCAGTATAAGCGATAGAGAAGCACGATCGGCCCAAGTTTGACAGCTACAAAAATTTAATTGATAATGATCACACAAACTTCCAATAGAATGCCACAGTTCGCTCGTATATATACTTACAGGGAGTGAAAAATCTACACCACCCGACCGCCCGTTTATTAAAACTGCGTGTATTTTGAAAACGGTTCATTTATATTTAAAAACCGTTTCTACAGTTGGTTAGAACTCTAATTTTACTATTTCAATATGTAAAAATAAATGTTTGGAAACGTATACGTATAATGTGAAAAATAAAAAAAGTTATTTTTCAACACTTTACGAGTATGGTTCAATGTTTCTTTATGACGTTATCACGTAAAACTATCGTCCGTAAACCGACTTTACAGACAACCAATTTTTTTACCAGCCTAATCACTATTAATTAAATTCAAAGGCGGGCGACATCTGGCAACATCGGAAAGCATACAGAGGAGCTAAAAACACTGTTTTCCGTTTCAAAATTAATAAAACGTCACAGCGATGTCCGTTACAATTATATTTTAAATAGGAAACGTGGATGATTCTATGACGCTACATTACGTAAGGTTAAAAATATAAATGGAAATTTAGAGCAAAGAATATTCATTTTAAAATTGATAATTATGGACGCGCAAAATTGTAAACTTATAACGGCATTCAATAAAGGATTCAGCACAAATCTTATGGGATTTGGTTCTCGGTTAAATTGATCGAAAATTGATTTATTTTATAGATTAAAGGTCACTGAGAAAAACGTGTCCATGGGCGCATAGCCTAAAAACCAATGGATTTTTAACTACAGATATGTTTAGCGAGATTTTAGATATAGGGATATTCACTGAATTCACAATCTTCAAAAATCCTCTAGAAATATGTTTTCGAGTGTGTAGCTGAATCCGAATATGACATTATTATTTTATACAGGGTAACACCTTCCAACATTACCTAGTTTTCAACTGTTTTTTATTTCTAAAAAAAAAGCACAATAGTTGAACATGGAACATGTTTGTGAATTCATTCTGTAGCTAAAAATCTATTGGTTTTTAGGCTATGTGCCCATGGGCACTTTTTCTTAGTGACTTTTAAACTATAAAATAAAACAATTTTCGATCAATTTAACCGAGAACCCAATCCTATAAGGTTTGTGGTGGTCCTTTACATAAAAGATGTATTGTTGACTTTTAATTATGCTAGAGAAACGCGTTCTCATTGAAATGCATTGTTTTAATTTAAACAGTTTTGATTGGAAAACGTGGAAACGAGGTACTCTTTTAATAAAGCAATTTATTGAAGTAGGTAAGCATATAAGAATGAAGAAATAAAAAAAATCCTTCTTTGGCGGTATAACTTATAATCCAGTTTTAGAGTTTAGCTGTTGTGTAATCCATGCACATTACTTCTATACCTATTCAATTTTTTATGTGCTATACACAACGATTGAAAAGGAATACCTATACCTACATACCTATTAAAAGCATGATTACATGTTTCTTAACATCGATTTGTGGATTGAATTTCAATTTTATATGCCCTTTTAACGTTCAAATTATAACGGTCAGAGGGGGATTAACAAATATTTCGTGTCTCCTTTAATAATTATGATGAATGATTTTTAAAATAATATTTTACGTTAATAACGACGTCATTATTTAAAACGTCAGCTGCACACAAAAATGTAAAATTAAAAAAATACTATGCTCCCTAAAAAAAACTTGAATTATTGGTAGATAAATTTTACCATAAATTAGAATAATTTAATATTGCAAGACAATCGTAAATTTCAATAAAATACATAAAACGAAATTCGATTCGTCTTCAGAAAAAAAATGTTAATCCCATAGATTTAGTCAAATCCCCGAGAGGATTCACAAAAGCTTTGAAGCATGTAGCATTTGTTCTATAAGGCGGAGTCAACGGACAAATATTATTCAACATGACGCCGACTCTGAACATGCGCTCTCCTCGTATTGGTCGAAATCGTTCCCAACAAACAGAGGCGGTTACCGGTTTGCGCGAACCACTCCTCCCGGGGAAACATGAACAAAGTCAGGAAACGGAGGGGGCTACGACGACGACACGGAACGAAGTGTGCCTCACGAACAAGTCCACGGTTCTGGGCAAGTCTCTACCTGGTATCAACTCCAGTCAACTAACGACTAGTGGAGCGGGTGTATGACCTAAAAGGCTCTTTCTTAAGATCATTGAAAGGTGATAAAAAAAAACAGTTAACAACTGCACGTGTCATCCATCTGTCAAAAATGTTAGTTCCACCTGACATGATGGCGGCACAATCAAAGATGCTTTATCAAATAAATAAATACTACGGTGAACGTGTTCAAACAAGGATGGGAACAATAGCAAAAACAATTCGTGAAGTGTGTAAAGTTGTTCAGGACGTACTCAAAGAGGTCGAAGTGCAAGAACCGCGTTTTATCTCCTCGTTAACCGAGTGCAACGGACGCTACGAAGGCTTAGAAGTCGTGTCGCCAGGAGAATTCGAAGTCGTACTGTATTTGAATCAAATGGGTGTTTTTAATTTTGTCGACGACGGAACACTTCCGGGATGCGCCGTCCTCAAATTGAGCGACGGCCGCAAGCGTTCGATGTCGTTGTGGGTCGAATTCATCACGGCTTCCGGTTATTTGTCGGCGAGGAAGATCAGATCCCGGTTCCAGACGCTCGTCGCACAGGCCTGCGATAAATGCGCCTATCGGGATTCGGTTAAAATGATAGCCGACACTACGGAGGTCAAATTAAGGATACGCGAAAGATATATCGTTCAAATTACGCCGGCTTTTAAGTGTTCAGGCGTTTGGCCTAGATCGGCCGCTCATTGGCCAATGCCGCACATTCCCTGGCCTCATCCGAGTTTGGTTGCCGAAGTCAAAACGGAAGGATTCGATCTATTGTCGAAAGAGAGCATCGCAATGCAAGGAAAACAGTCGGCGATGGAAGGCGACGCTTGGGTTTTGTCGTTTAACGAGGCTGAGAATCGTCTTCTTCAAGGCGGCTGCCGACGGCGATGTCTCAGCATTTTGAAGACGCTCAGAGACCGGCATCTGGACTTGCCCGGGAATCCGGTCACCGGCTATCACATGAAGACGCTGCTCCTCTACGAGTGCGAGAAGCATCCCCGGGAATTGGAATGGGACGAGGCGTGTTTAGGCGATAGAATCAACGGAATCTTTTTACAGCTGATTTCGTGTTTGCAGTGCAAACGGTGTCCACATTACTTTTTACCAAATTTAGATTTATTTAAAGGAAAGTCGCCGAGTGCGTTGGAAAATGCGTCGAAACAAGTGTGGCGATTGACGAGGGAAATGTTGACTAATACTAGATCGTTAGAGAAGTTATAAATTTTCCGACGGAAAATATAAAACTATGTACAAATTAATTATTAGTGATATTTTATTGTGAAAATGTGATGAGTTTTTATATGCCATTCCGAAATTTATGTAAATATTTTAATTTATTATTATTATTTTATAAAAACAAATTTATTTCATAAATATTATTGACTGAATTTTATATTTGTAGTGAACATTTGTATAAAAATTTTTAAGACTGTTATATAATTTAAAAAAAAATTTATTCCTTGTGAAAATGTTTTTATTCTTTTTCCGTGAAAACTGTATATAATTTAATACGTTACCCTGTAGATTTTTAAATAAACTTTGACATTTTGTGAGTAGTAAATGTCATCCCTTCTTACCAATATTGATATTGTTAAAATAGCCTATATATGTAGTTTAGATTTGTTTTTCAAAATCTACCTTAATAATATTTAAGCCGTTTTAAACATTTTTCAAAACTATTCAGCGGCTGTATTCGGCATCGATCCAAGTTTAAAAATTATAAAAACACATTTACCACCCCAAAAAATTCATATATTAACGGCAAACGACGTTATAAAATAAAATCTATAAGTATACATTTTTAACACAGCTTAAATATTATAGATTAAATACCTACATATTAACACTCTAATTGTGCCATAATTACCTATAAAAAATTAAGATTAGAGCAGCTGATATTTTAGTGGATTAGTTAAAAACGTGTATGAATTGTTATCATATAGTATTTGTATGAGTCTATAGAGAAAAGTTTTTGAATGTGCTCAATTTTTTTTAAATTGTTTATAAATTATAATTTATTATCAATAAAAAACGCAAATTAAAATTATTTACAGGTGTGTTTTCTTATTAGTTCAATCCATTTTAAACACCTTTTGTATTTTATTAAATGCAGGTATACGCGCGGCGCGGCGGTCAATATTTTAGGCCGAAATTTCGAATTAGGTTTTTCAGCTTTCGTTGCCACGAAGATTTTTTGTGGATAGAATTTTGAATTTCTAAAAGTTCTTTTTTTATAAATACAATAGATAATAGGCACGCTCGGCTGCATCAACTAATTCATACTAGTGGTCGAAAGTTATTGAGGTTCTTATGTGGATTTCTCCTGAATCGATTTTACCTGTGATCAATTCGTACACACCGTCATGAAACATTACTGTGCACTTCCCCTCATTAAAACGAAGAGAACGATGTATATTTCGTCACAATGTATGTGAATTAATGCATTCAAATCGGTACCACAACTATTTTCCTTCCCGTATTTATATATGATTAGGGAAGAACTCGCATATATTATGTTAAAAATCTTGGAGTTCTATTTAATAGGTATCGAGATTTCTCGGCAGCATGGAAACAGTGTTGTCTAAAGTTTGGGTGGTTTTGGGTCAATTATACCCCCCTCCTCCCTAAGGAATATAAATTTTTATAAATTAATTGCGGAGCGTGTTGATGTTGAAAGTTTTTTTTTGTAGATTTATTTAATAAAAGGTATCTATAAATAAATTTTGCATTCTATTTATTTTAAATCATTATAAAAAATTAATTAGAAACTTGGGTTACCTATTTGCTTTGGACTTGGGCCCCTGGAAGACTGCGGGACCTTTAAATTGGAAAGGCAGATCTCCAAAAGAAATGACCTGCTTTTAATAAATAAGGCCTTACTTCTCAACACAAATAATATATACAAATTCTCCAAAAAAGTTTTCATTGGCTGAAAAAATGGCTTTAAAAATGACTGTTTTAATTATTATTTAGCGTCTGGCGGATTATATAATTACAATTAAAGAAAAAATGATTGATGAAAGCCGAAATTCGTCTTAAATACAGCACATAATATAAGCGCCAATTAAAAAATTAGAACTAATTACTTAATCAAATTAAAACACACGCTAATCACAGGGACACTTCAAAAATGTTTAAAAGTGATTCAACGTAAAACTCAACATGGAATAATAAAACTAAAAATTTGAAAATAAATTACCAATGTTAAAAAATATTGCTACACATAAAATTATAGTAAAATGAGAAAACTTTCAATGTTATAATTTTTGAGATTTCATATTGGTTAACAAAACGACTATACTTATGCTTATTCAATTTCCAGATAAATATATCAACTTTCGAAGTGTATTTATAGTATGATATTGTAATTAAATATTAATTATTATTAATTATAGACGCTCGACAACATGTATATACTATTTAAATAAGTATTTATGTTATTACATGTAAAACTTTTAGTTTTTTCGTTGATATGCACTTGTTACGAAGTAAAAATATTACTTTAATATTGATCTAGTCGTATTAAAAATTTATATAATAAATGTTTAAATTGTCCACCCGTCGCATATAAAGTAGTAGTAAATAAATATATCTAGTAGATTATAGACGCTCGACAACATATATCATAGATAAACAACACAAAACTTTGATGTTTCATATGCGGTGGAGGGAACGGGTCTATATACCCGTTATCCACCACATTTCAATAAACATGAAAAATTCGTATTTCTAAGAAATTGTGCGTACTTTAACAAATGTTTTTTCTAGACATATTGAAACACACCTTGATATATTGTTGAAATTATTATGACGTAGGTATCTACTTGAAAACCCGCACTTCGAAAAAATTGTTAAAGTTTGAATGGTCATTAGCTACTGCTTTTTTACGAAAAATGATGCGATTTATTCCAATTATAAAACTACAAAAGCATTTTTTTTTTTAAATAATTTATTTTATTGTGTTTTGAGGACTCGCGTTCATTATAAATTAATAAAAAGACTATAATCTACTTGGAATGTTTATAATTTTTATATGTTTTGACGTCACGTGTACAAAACTGGATTATTATGTGCTAAATAAATCTATCTATCTATCTATATTATGAAAAAACGGATACATAAGTACAATTGGAACTTTTAATGCTCGTAACAGAACCAATCCCCGACGTATTAACGTAAAGTATTCTTTGAATTGTTGAAATTGTGGTTCGTATACGCTAAATTTATATTTTCGCTAAAAATAGTTAACAAAAACGTGCAAGCCACGCCCACATAAGTTCACGGGGAAAGTGAAACTTCTTTAGAGTTACTTGAACGCGTTTCGTTGACGCATTATCCATTTCGCATTATCAAGATTCTTTTATTTCCCCTTTAACGTTACAGAAAATTGCAAACAGTTACGTCACTAACAGCGTAAAACATTTGAATAATCGGTGTTCATTAAATGAACTGTGAAGTTCCAGTGTACACGAATACGAAATGTTCGTTTGTAGAATGTTCGAAATAAGAAGGGTCGCCTGTGCTGATAGTTTATCCACGCCTGTACAAAAGATCCGAAGTCGCGGATCGCGGTTTCAATGCGCGCGCCACGGCATCTATATTGTACAGAGAGAGCTCATCGGCCGGCGCCGATTGGTCGACGACGAGCGATTCGCGGGGGGCCCCGGGGGGTGCGCGGTGAACATCTCCGTATAACGTGCGGATCGTATAGTGCCAGCCTCCTGTCAACCAGGACGGCGGGACTAACGTCAAAGGATCCCGATGGATACACAGTTCAGCAAGGATAACATATACAGGGTGTCCGTAATGTGATGCCAATTTTAACACACATATTATATGCTCTAAACTTTGAAGTTTACCGTTTCTAAGTTATAGAGACAAAAAATTGGAAATTATAACGACTTTTTGACGGACAAACCGTCTTAGACCGTCATAAACAAAACTTCAAAAGTTTGACACGACGGCTGAAGCCGTCGTATACTACGGAACGTTTTATAGCCAGACGGGTGCAGCAGTCTATTTTCCAGTGTAGAATACATACCCTGTGTGCTCTGTACAAATATCTACTAAGGCAATATTGCCACAACATAACAATTTTTAAAAGTAATTCAAACATATGAAAAAATTTAAAAACTATAGTGTCAAAATTGGAACAAAACTGAATTTTTAAGTGTCCGTCAAAGTGTTAATAGCGGCTTCACCCGATTTTGTTGATTACCGTTTTACGTTGCAAAGTTGGTCTCCAAAGCCCTTTTATTTTAACAGAAGGTTCATTCTAAATTTTGGTGAAAAAAATTTTGAAATCGGATGGATGTTTCGAAGATAACCTCCTACATCCAAACTTATAAACTTTACCTCTTTATAATATTAGTAGGTACAACTATAATAGTAGATTGTATATAATTACGATGAGATTGTATAATTACAGCGAGTTTTAAAAATCACACTAGTGATAAAATCATTACGCTCGAGATACTATATATATGTTTTGTACGTACATCTTATGAAATGGTTGTTTTTCACTTCATTTTCGGGATTTTCAAAATTTTTGAGTTAGAATGTCCAAACCAGTAGGCTTTGTATAGTGCAGATAGGTGCTATACAAACAGGCAGATAAATTCTCGAAATGCATTCTTTTGCTTAAATATCACACAAAATATTCCAAAAAACCCACAGGAAAACGTTATTCCAGACAGAGATTTATTCGAAAAGAGGCACTTTTTCCTTGAAATTTCCCTGTCCAAATGATAATACAAACTGTCAGGTGTTAAGGTAATCTGTTATCTAAAAATTTTAGAACTGCAAGACCCGCATTTCAATTCTATATACAAGGAACTTGGTATGTTTGGCTTAAGATCTCACGGAGTTCTCCTATAGTAATCAACTCGGAAAATGTTTTTACGGGACCAAAACTTCTAGAACAACCGTTAGTATCTACCCTAACATGTCGTGCAAGCGAGGGCGCTATAAGGGGAGTAAAAACCAACAACGCATTCCGATAATTCAGACTGTATGTCAGTGTCTGGAAGTGGAAGCCTTCTTCCTGCGGGGAGAAAATTACATACCGTTGGTTTGACATAACAGAACAACTGCAGTAAACGGTAAATTTATGTACCTACGTGTTACTGTTATTTTTCTACGCTTTTTCCCCCGGAGTTTTTTTTTTCATTTCGCAAAAAGTGCGAGAGTAATAAAAGTAAATTAAAAGAATCTTTAAAAAGTTATACGCATTTATTTTCAATTAACGATATATTCAAATCTTTGATTAACGTCTGAATAGAACTCTTCAAGTAAATAAAATTGTCGACCAATTTTTCTCAGACCAAACGATATATTGACAAAAAAAATTAAAGTGTCATTATTTTGACAATTTGTATTACAGAAAGATAACTGTCACGTTTACAAACATTAACTAAGATGTGAACAGTCATTTATACGAATTAAAAATAGATACATCAATAATTTAGAATGGAAATGTCTTAATTTGATTTGAATCGCGTGTGCTTGAAAAAATTTGAATGTTGATTACAAATTACGAGAGAATTTCCAAACGCCGATAACAATTTATGCACCAAAATAAAAATAAATTAAACATATCGATGTTCTGTCTTGTAGCTACGACAAGTAATTTAAAAACATTTTAAAGTGAAAAACGTTTCAAGTACAAAAACACAACATTTAAATAAAATTCACTTTTTGAAAGTAAAAACCAAGCACTTTCATTCGACGGGTTTTAAAGTACATTTCTGTAAATGTTGAATTGTTTTTATTTATAACGGTTTTGTTGTACCAAACACTGCACAAAATATATAAGTTTCCGTAAGTACATAAATTTTAACTGTGAAATACAAAGTATGGATAAAAAACGTAACATTTTGTTTTTCAAATAGGCCTATGGCGTCAATTTCAAAATTTAGTCCTTAGCAATCTCAGTTTTAAAAGGCTGAATTGTAAAAAAATTGTCACGTAAAATATCATACATAATTGGGCTTTTGAATGAAATTTTTTTTTGTCATAAATGGAAAGATCGTATATAAGTTTTATAACAAAACTATTTTTCTTTTTTTTATTTTCGTTATAATTCAAAAGTTATATCAAATTAAAAATAAATTTTTGTACCCAGTTCCGAGATCGCGCCGACATTTCCCGAACATAATGTGACGTCATAATGTTAATTTATATTATTATAATAATAAATAATAAATTAGTTATATTTAATGAAAAATATTTAGTTTCTCATAAATTACAGTCACATTATTATTTTGTGAAAAAAAAACTTCCATTGATGCTTTCGCATCTCGAACCTCAGCTGAATTGAACCGAAAATGTATCATTTTTTAGAAAATCTGTGATCATAAATAATATTTACAGTAAGTATATTAGCAGAATTGGCTTTTATAAAAGATTTGTCACACATTATTAAATAGAATTACTTGTCAACAAAATTTTTTTATACTAAATATAGGATAGTTTTAGTCAATACACATGTAGAAGCCATTGATAGTACCTATACTGCGTATGTACATTTTAACATTATGACGTCACAATTATCAAAAACAATTTTAGTGCGTTTGCAGCAGCGTTGCCAGTTTTTTTTCGTTAAGTCGGGATTTTGGAACTCTTTGAGTGAAAACAGCGGGATTCTTTCGTCGAAAGCGGGACATAGTAAAAAAACGTATATAATCAGAAGTTTTCAAATACCTTTTTATCTTTTTATTTGAATTAAAATTACGTTTACGTGACAATAAATAGCAAAAATAACCATAGAAAATGTATTTTAATAAAAATATAATATTTTAAATCAGATTTACCCTATCGTTAAATAGTTGAGTCTTATTCGTCTTCAGAATAAAAAAAAAAAAACAATCAAAATCAAAAAAGTTTTATTCATTAGAAAAATATGGCGTTTCAAACAATAGTCTGTGGAGTGAGTGTTACAAATTGCAACTTACAATAAGAGAATAATTATTTATAAGAATTACTTATTCGCATGATATTTCTGTGAAGATTTAACTTCTTTTAAAGTTATCCCTGAGTTATTCCCGAAAAACGGGACTGAACCTGTCCCGCGCGGGACATTTAATTTTGATTTAAAAATCGGGACGTCCCGCCAAAATCGGGACGTCTGGCAACGCTGGTTTGCAGTCACGTGATTTTTTAAAATATGTTATAAATTTTAAATTGCTTATAATTAATTTAAAAAAAGCTTTTTGAAAGTTTTTCGCATCGATTATCAATATTATTTATAATAAAGTTTTAAAATACAATAAAAAAATCTATAATTATTTTTTTTTCAAAAGCCTAGTTTTAGTTAAAACACTGATACTCACAAATGAAATTTCATTGTAGAAAAATGACAAAAAATCACTAAAAAAAAATTCCCCGTCAGACGAACGTAACAAGAATTTAAGAAATGAAAATCAACGTGAGTTTTGTTTTCAAATAATATTATGAACACATAAAACAGACTTCATCTGTTTTAAAAAAAAGAGCGTCTGCTTTTAGGCGGTAAAGAAAACAAAACACACACACACACTTCTCGTGCTGATGTTTCGGGTGGTAAATAGCTTGTTCACGTCACTCCAATATATATAACGTCGCCTTAGTGTGGCGAAGTGTGGAGCAATGAAATAAACCCCACCCCTTTGCGTGGCGATGGAAAACAAAGTAAAGAAAAAAACAAAATAGAATATTGTGATTGTTTTAAACATGTATTCTACATCAACGGCTCGACGTATCTGCAGTTAAAGCTGCAGCAGCTGTACGAGTGGATCTAATAATTGTGTCGGGTGCAGCTTTTCTAAGCTCTACGTCAACTAATCAACACATTTATATCACATTAATAAAAACAAAATACCGACTTTTTTGTTTGTGTGTGTGTGGATTAGTTTTTGTCAAGCTTGAAACAAAAACAAGTAAGTAACATGTGTTAATATATTTATTGAGTTTTGCTTCGAACACAAAATCAAAGCTTTAACGATATTTCAACGATCTTTACTACAGGTTACAGAACCTATGTCATTCCGGGTCAAATATATTTATAATGCTTTTGAACGCACGGAAGCTTTATTGTTTTCCACATATTTTAACTGAGTTTATTAGAGGTTAAGTAATCTATAAGCGACCTACAGGTTATTTTACAAAACATTTCTCTTGTAAATAAAATAGACAATGAATTCAACTGTCAGTTTTGTTTTAAACGCTACTATAAGATTTGTGATGTTTAATTTTTTTTCTGTAAGATCACGTCGTAGATTAAGTCTTGAGAAAAAAAACTAAGAGCTTTTGGCAATCAAAACCGTTCGTAAAATAGACAAGAAACGCCGAAAAAATGTGCTCAAATAATTTAACTGACTCAACACGAATTTTATTACACCTTTAAACAGCTTCTTTTGCCTCGGTTCAAGACATTTAAAAAAATATCTTATTGACAAATGTTTGTACTCTATACATGATTTATAATTAATTTAATTGTATTAATTGCTTTTTAGCTATATATGAAATAAATAAATATCTTATCTTAATAATTTTTATTTTAAAGTGAATGTGTTTAAATATATTTAAAGATTAAGAATTTTGAATTTGGTTTTTGAACAAATTTAATAAATACCGATCCACGTTGCGCAAAAACGATTTTATACGAGGTGCACCGAAATTGTCTAAATTACAATAAAAAACACCATTCCAGGCGATTCTGCTAAAAAAGCTACTGAAATTAATATTAATATTTAAGTTAAAAAAATAAAACTAAATCGTGTTTCTATTTTCAGTATTTACCGCAGTGGACGAAGAAAGAAAATGGCACACGCTTTTCGAAATCGCATTTCAAAATTATAAATTTGCGGTTTTCGAGTTTGCGTCAAGCTGCGAAAACGTAACAACCCAGGAGTTAATAATTAATGTTTGTGTTTTCTGCTCGACAAAGATCATTTTTTATTTTGTGAAGTGGACTTATTTTTACCTGAGACTAAAAGAAGACATCATCACACCGACTCAAGACTGAGACAGGAGATAATTCTTCACAAGAAATCATTGGCTTAAAGAGACCTGTCAAAGATGCTGTGAACGGCACTTCTGTGTTAACCGTGGTTTAACAAACAGTGTGAAACATAGACATTAGTCCTTCCGATTTTTTTCAACAATTTACACAACCATTTTTTTTTTGTTCGTGTAATAAAACATAATTAATAAAATAATTACGAGTTATGTGTATTTAATTACAGTGGAAGAAAGATCTCTCAAGCGGATTATTGTTTATCATTTTTAATGGGAATGTTATTATAATTTTATAGCGATTTAACATTTAAAGTGAAGTACCTAAAATGCCTTTATTAACAACTAAATAATACAAGTCTTCCATTAATCGTTTCATTAAAAAATTAAATCAAAATAAAATGTTAGTTCCTCCGGACATGCTGGCCGCGCAATCAAAAATGGTTTACCAAATGAATAAATATTTTTCGGAACGCGTTCAAACGCGAAAACTTCAAATCAACAAAACGATCCAAGAAGTGTGTCGAGTCGTCCAAGACGTTTTGAAAGAAGTCGAAGTCCAAGAGCCTCGTTTCATTTCGTCGTTAACGGATTACAACGGTCGTTACGATGGCCTAGAAGTGATATCGCCGGTCGAATTCGAAATAGTGATTTACTTAAATCAAATGGGCGTCCTGAATTTTGTCGACGACGGCACACTTCCAGGATGCGCCGTTCTCAAACTGAGCGACGGCCGCAAGCGTTCGATGTCGTTGTGGGTCGAATTCATCACGGCTTCCGGTTACTTGTCGGCGAGGAAGATCAGATCCCGGTTCCAGACGCTCGTCGCGCAGGCCTGCGATAAATGCGCCTATCGCGACGTCGTCAAAATGATAGCCGACACGACGGAAGTCAAATTGAGAATACGCGAAAGATACATCGTACAAATTACGCCGGCGTTCAAATGCGCCGGGTTGTGGCCCAGATCGGCCGCCCACTGGCCGATACCGCAGATCCCGTGGCCCCATCCGAATTTGGTTGTCGAAGTCAAAACGGAAGGGTTCGATTTACTGTCGAAGGAATGCATTTCTCTGCAAGGGAAACAGTCGGCGATGGAAGGCGACGCTTGGGTGTTGTCGTTTTTCGAAGCGGAAAATCGTCTTCTCCAAGGCGGCTGCCGACGGCGGTGTCTGAGCATTCTGAAGACGCTCAGAGACCGGCATCTGGACTTGCCCGGGAATCCGGTCACCGGCTATCACATGAAGACGCTGCTCCTCTACGAGTGCGAGAAGCATCCCCGGGAATTGGAATGGGACGAGGCGTGTTTAGGCGACAGGATCAACGGAATCTTTTTACAGTTGATTTCGTGTTTGCAGTGCAAACGGTGTCCGCATTATTTCTTGCCGAATGTTGATTTGTTTAAAGGAAAATCGCCGAGTGCTTTGGAAAATGCGTCGAAACAGGTGTGGAGATTGACGAGGGAAATGTTGACTAATACAAGGTGTTTCGATAAATTATAACGGACGATTATTTTATATGACGTTTTCGAAATTTGAAAATGATGTTTTGTTTTTTTCGTGTAGTAAATTATACTAGTGTTGTTTTTATGTAAAATCGATCGAATCGTTTCTAAAAAAGTAAACTATTTTTACAAGAATTATTTTTTATCGTGTAAATAATATTAGCGTAATTTTCTCTGCCATTATAACTATTTATTGTGTAAACTTTAGGTATGTCAGTAAAAGACATTAAAATTTGATACTATTAGTATACTAAGTGAATTTTTTTATTATTGAACTAAGCTTTAAATTAAAGCGACTGCAATTATTTATAATAAACGAAACTTTTTATCCAAAAATTTGATTTTTTTCTAAATATACGCTTTCGCAATAATCTGGTATTTTTGGAATGCGGATTTTTTTCTGTAGAAATTAAATTAAAAATTTAAATTCGTTTTCAATAGATTACAAAACAGAACTTAAGGTACGCGTTAAAAAACTATGAACAGCATTTTTTGGTATTTCAACCGAAATATATAAAACTATAAAAGTTTATGCTTAAATTAAATGGAACTTAATTTTTACGTCGTCAGCAAAGTACGTGTTCTAATGCGAAAAGGCCAAATTCTCCTAAGAAAATAAAAAAATATTAATAATTGTGACGACAATTTTTATAAACAGCATTTCAAAAATCGTATTAAAATTGCAAAAAAATATTGTTACTCTCAATTTTTAGATCCTTAAAAATAGATTTTTTTATTCCGACTCTTGGACTAGGTGCGAGAACACAA
Organism: Xanthostigma xanthostigma; assembly: GCA_963575645.1. Classification (NCBI taxonomy): domain Eukaryota; kingdom Metazoa; phylum Arthropoda; class Insecta; order Raphidioptera; family Raphidiidae; genus Xanthostigma; species Xanthostigma xanthostigma. The sequence continues at coordinate 8,065,662 of OY754469.1, read as the reverse complement.
GCTTTATAAGTCCGCCGAATTTCAAGTCGATAGTATATGCCAGGGGTCGGCAAGCTTTTGAGACGGAAGAGCCAAAAGTTATAATTTACAAAATTTCCCAGTTTTTAAAGAGCCACTAAACATTTTCGTTTCAGTATTAAGTTATTTGCTTATATAGGTATAATATATATATCCGAGGACGACACGTCGCGACGAGGGCGATGCGGGTGAGACGCGAGTGGAAATGGCTGAGAGATAGACATGATACTCAATCATGGATCGATTGGAAGATTTTTAAGGGTTTATATAATAAAATAATTATTTTTTGCGTATGGAACTGGAGAGCCGCAACTTTATATCAAAAGAGCCGCGCAAGTTACCGACCCCTGGTATATGCAGTTGTCGAGAAAATCGACTGCTATTTACAGACAGATATTGAAGTCTCATTATAAGAATTTTTCTTTTCATTTTAACACGGAACCCTAAAAACGACAAAATATTTTTTAAGTATGCAACAAAAAATATCATTTATTTCGCACTTTTTAATAATAATCTTATAGGCAAAATCAAATATAAAATGTTGCGGGGTTCATGTCGAAACGTTGCTATAAATAGTTCTATATAGTTCTTAAGCCAAATTGACATTATTTATTAACAATTGCTGATTTAAATACATACGACTGCAAAAAGAATTGGTTTTTATTAACAAATAAGTTTCCTTAGCGAGCGATTTTTAATACAAACAAATGAACACGGCGCTATATTATTGAATAACAAAAAAAAGACATAGTAGGTAATAAATAAAGATCGAAAAATTACGATGTCATTATTTTCACGTAGTATTTATGTAAATAATAAATGACAAGAGTGACCTGTGCGAATTATTCGCACTAAATAAGTATAATAATTATCACTTTACAAATTTATTTTTTAAATATGATTGCAGGTATTCAATTCGTTTCTAATTTTGCACACTGCTTATAACGTTCTTCTTTTTGTTGTATTACAATATGAAGCCTCAGATGACAGATCGAAGAAATATTTTACTAAAATTGTCATATAGAGGCGCAAGTAGCAAAAGCGTTGAGCTAAGCCGTCAGATGGCATCATGCAGCATTGCTGTGACGTTGTTCAGCGTTGCTCGCTGTTTCAAAATTATAGCCGTCAGATGGCAGACGTTGTTCAGCGCTGCTGTATTTTAATTAATTTACAAAAACAAAAGCAATAATAAATTTTTAGTTGCCGATGTCAGTAGAGCAAGCAATTATTTATCTGTAAAATGATATACAATTTATGTGGAGAAATTGTGAGGTTTTTTCTAAAAAGGGAGGCAAACATCTTAAACCCCAGCGTATAAATATATATTATGATAATAATTTAATAATAGATTTACAATATTATATTCAATAATAATCCATTATTATTTATTTTATTGTTACTATTATGCATTGTCCAGTCGTTATACATTTTCCTTTGTAATTATTTATATAATTTTATATCAAACACGTTTGTACAGCGAAAAAAGAAGCAATAAACATATATATTCTTAATTGAAACACAATTTTTCATTACTGTACTTAGATCGATATTTATTACGTATAAAAACTAAGGAATTGTACAAAAAATAGCTTGCATTTAATTAAAAACACTTAAATATAGTGTTTTTTTGATACGTGAAAGCGCAAAACACACAAGCTATTGGGTTCGATTCCCGGCGGGGACAGTTGTGGCTGGAACTTTTTCGTTTATGTCGATACTGGTCCGACCCCTAGGTCCCGTCATCCGACCGACGCCAATAGTGCAAATACACCAATAAACAAAACTAAACTGCAACGATTTAGATTACATACTTGTGGACATAATATAACCATCGCTTCCAAAAAATCTTTTTTTAGATCATTTGAAACATTGAACCGCAATTCGCAACACAAAAATCTGAATCGGCAAGGGTTTAAAAGGCGTCCAATAAATCAATCAAAAAAACGTCGGACAGCGGCGCCTCTATTGTGAGGCCCGGGCAGTAATCGAGCAACAATACAACACCCTTAAACAAAGCGAGGATGTACCATCCGTCTTTATTTAGTTCACTGAGTTTATGAATCGCGTGATCTCTATAATTTATTGACGATGCATACGGCCGGCATTAAATATTGTGTATATATGTGCAGAGGGGCTACGCAGGCTGAAAGTTATGGCAAGTTAAAGTATTTAGAGGTTATGAATGTTACAGAAACGTACTGTATGTAATTAAACCGTTCACTGCACTCGTATATCAGTTGTGATTTTTTTCAATATTTTTAACAAAAGTTTAATAATTAATTTTTATTCAAATTAAAATGTTTTAATTTTTTTATTTTAATTAAACCTATTTGGTAACTTGCCATCATTTCCCTCCAAAATTTTCCGCATTTTTTCCCTCTGAATTTTACTTTAATCACAGCCGTTAATTAATAATAATCTAAATTATGCACTCACTTGTAATTTACGAATATGGAAAATTAAATCTTTCTGAAACTGTGAAACTTTCACTCAAATACAATTTTCCGTAGATAAAACTTATATTTTATGCGAAGAAATACAGACACAGTGTGCGTGTGCAGCAAGTCAGCACATAAGCTCGGGATTCCCCGTGAGATGTGTACACAGCGCACGTGTTCAATCACAGTAGCATTTAGTAGAGTGCGATAAAAACAAAAAAAAACTTATTTGGAAAACCGTGTAAAAGCGAAAACGTGTAAAACAAGTACCGTGTAAATCAGGGGATGGGTGTACACTGTTTTGATGTATCTCTAAAGATTTGGCCAGCGTTAGCCAGGCAAGCGTACGAAAACAGTTTTTTTTTTACGTGATAACGTCTTATAAATTGATGAATCACCAATATTATAAATTGATAAAACACCGGCTGCATGTACGAAAAAGTGTAACGCGTAACGCATAACGCATAACGCGTAACGTTCCGCCTGACGCTTTTTGCTAATTTCTCGCTCAATTTAAATCAGATCGGTTTGAAACCAGTCTTAAACGAAAGAGGAGAACATTTTACATAGATTTCGTATAACAGAATTTGCCTAAACAGTTTTTTTATACAAATTTATATAGAAAAATATTTTATACAAATTTATATAGAAAAATAGCTGTATAAATGCATTCAATTTTTTGACATTAGTATATTGTGAAATGCAAGGCCTTCTAAGTTAAGTATTGGAATAACTAATTATTATTAGAACATAATACTTTGTAAGTTGCAAACGTCACTTTTGACATTTCTTATCATTCCGACACCAAGGATAAGCGGATTGAAACCAAATTTTGGAAGGTTTAGGTTATGTATTACGGAATACGTTATCACGTAAAACTATCGTCCGTAAACCGACTTTACAGACAACCATTTTTTTGACAAAACACTGTCACAGTCCAGCCATTTTGTAGGTACAAAATATTTACAAATCATATACAGAAACCTTCTTCGTTTATCGCTCTTTCTATTAGTGACAACCGTATGAAAATCCGTTCGGTATTTTTTGAGTTTATCGCGGCGGAGGAACTTTACAGAATGATCCATTTTTAATCTATATGGAAATTTATTGAAACAGGGCAGCATTTTGGGAAAAAAAGTTTCAGACAAGAGTTGTTGAGTTTGAAGGGGGACATAGTTTGGAGACAAAGATCACCTTCTATCTCCAACCCCTGCGCAGAGATGGGGGTGACTTTCACAAATTATGATTTTTCGAGAAAAAATATGCAACAATTGTCTGAAACATTTTTTTATCCGATGTCTCCCTCAACCCTTAAAATGCATGTCAAAAATTGGTTTCCCGAAACTCCATGATTTGCTTTTTATATTTTGAATATATATAAGTAGGGGAGGACGGGGCCAATTGTAACACGGGTCAATTGTAACTGACTATTTTAGTGATAGGTATCTACTAGTGATGTGCCGGATCGTTAAAAATGCATATCCGCGGATACGGATCTGAATATGGATATTTGGTTTCAAGATCCGCGGATACGGATACGGATCTTAACTTTCTTAGAGTATGCGTAATGCGGCGGTAAATATTGCACATCGACCTTTGGTATCTGTTATGGGAAAAAGTTATTGACTTCTTTAAGAGTTAACTCTCATAACAGATTGTCTCTTTCCAAAGATCGATGTGCAATACCTATCTCATTATAAAGATAGTTTTTTATTAGTACCTTTGAGTTATGTACTATTGGTATGGTACTCACTACGATAAATTTTTGCAATATAAAGGTGCCAAATACGATTTTAAGAAGTAAAAAATAATCTGAATGGAATTTAACAGTTTTTCATTATTACCTAATCACCTATATATATATAAAATTTCATCTATGAATTGAAAATTAATAAGGTAAAAGATCCGCCATAAAACTAACGGATACGGATCTTGTTTCTCCCGCAGAGCTCCGCGGATGCGGATATCCGGCGCATCATACTAATATCTACCAACAAAATAGGAAAATGATTTTACTGCATTCATGTACATTCAGTCACCAGCGACTGAATGTACATCAATATAGTAGTATAATGTTCTCATTTTGTTGGTAGATGTCGCTAAAATAGTCACTGTTACAATTGACCCGTGTTACAATTGACCCCGTCCTCCCCTATAGTTACAAATACAATGCATTGGTTTCTACTGGATGCAGAGGCAGGTTCACTTGAAAAAAAATATTTTTCTATGGACAGGGTTGATGTAACAGCCTGTATACAGTATGTTTGTTGAGTTGGTAAGATTAGCATACAATGTATTACGTTTATGTACATTATTAAAGGTAAAGAGGAGAGCGTATTTATTTATGGGCATTGGGCAGATAGAGAAGTCGCGCGAAGCAGTTGAAACAACTGACTGCAAAAGGCCGCTCGCGGCTCGAGGCCACGGGTGGTGCATCGCTGTAAACCCTGAGTTACGCATATTACATAATATATATTATAATCGGATATCTTTTAAATCCTCCCTTATTTCAACCTTACCCACGGACGTCAGTTTTGAAATTATGTAGTATTTCAATACATACTTTCAAACAGAAATTTCCTTAGACCAGAGGTCGGCAACCTTTTGAGACGGAAGAGCCAAAAGTTACAATTTACAAAATTTCCCAGCTTTTAAAGAGTCACTAAACATTTTCGTTTCAGTATTAAGTTATTTGCTTAAATAGGTATAAAATATACTAGAGTGACCTGTGCAAATTATTCGCACTAAATAAGTATAATAAAATTATTTTTTAAATATGATTGCAGGTATTCAATTCGTTTCTAATTTTGCACACTGCTTATAACGTTCTTCTTTTTGTTGTATTACAATATGAAGCTCAGATGACAGATCGAAGGAATATTTTACTAAAATTGTCATATAGAGGCGCAAGTAGCAAAAGCGTTGAGCTAAGCCGTCAGATGGCATCATGCAGCATTACTGTGACGTTGATCAGGGTTGCTCGCTGTTTCAAAATTAAAGCCGTCAGATGGCAGTATGCAGTATTGTGTCTGTTGTATTACAATATGGTCAGATGACAGATCAAAGTGTTGACGTTGTTTCAAAATTAAAGCCGTCAGATGGCAGACGTTGTTCAGCGTTGCTGTATTTTAATTAATTTACAAAATCAAAAGCAATAATAAATTTTTTAGTTGTCGATGTCAGTAGAGCAAGCAATTATCTGTAAAATGATAGATATATAATTTATGTGGAGAAATTGTGAGGTTTTTCTAAAAAAGGAGGCAAACATCTTTAACCTTAGCGTATTAATATATATAATATCCGAGGACGACGGGTGAGACGCGAGTAGAAATAGCTGAGAGATAGACATGGTACTCAATCTTGGATCAATTGGACGATTTTTAAGGGTTTATATAGAATAAAATAATTATTTGTTGCGTATGGAACTCGAGAGCCGCAACTTTACATCAAAAGAGCCGCGTGCGGTTCGCGAGCCGCAGGTTGCCGACCCCTGCCCTAGACAAATGACTCGCTGTTGTATAATAAAAAAAAAATTAAAAAACACAATAATAGTGTATATTGAAGACATTGGAAACAATGCTGTTTATCTTTCACTACTGTTTTATTAAGTTTTTTTGACGTGATAACGTCTTATAAATTGATGAAACACCAGCTGCACGCACGAAAAAGTGTAACGTTCCTAACGTTCCGCCTGACCCTGTGCGTGCAAGCGAGAGCGCAGTATGCTTCGGCCCAAGTTTGACAGCTACTAAAATTTAGGTTATGTATTACGGAATACGTTATCACGTAAAACTATCGTCCGTAAACCGACTTTACAGACAACCAATTTTTTTTTGTACCTTTTATCTTTCCGGAAAAAGAAAACCGCATTTTTTTATAACCATACTGTATAAAAACATTTTTCTTTATAACTAAGTGACCTATCCTGTAAATAATTTAACAGTGATTATTTTTGATTCAATGAATATTTACTCTAAAAAAATCAGGGAACAGGAAATAGCGCATTTTTGATTTTACATGTTAAATAATCAGTTCAGATTCTGTCCCTTTTAAAAAGCGAATGAAAACTGATAAATTAAAAATTCCATTTTCTTGTCAATACTGCGTGCTTGGATATTATTATAACTAAATTAATAATCATTTTTAACCGTTTGCGTATGTGCATAATCTGCAGCCTACTGTACAAGTAATCGTTATATACAGTACTGTAAAAGGAAACAATTGTGGAGTACTTAATTGTACCAAGCCGTGAATTTTTAACTTTGCGAAATTTCATTTGAAAACAAGTCCCGGAGGCGTTTTGAAATTTAAAAATCTTCAAATTTAGTATTTAATAAATTTAAAAATAATTAAGCCAGATCATTTAGTGGGGTAAATGTTACATTGAGAAATGAATAAAATACATTTATTCAACACGCGTGAGTAATATATAATTTCGGGGCTCTGCTAAATTCGGGAGAAATAATAAATTAAATCATGTTGACACGTAGAGTGCTAATAATGAGCCGAAACTGTACGATAATGTATTACTGCATAGTTTCTGGACCAATAGGAACGCGGTAGCGATTTGTATATATGAAAACAGCATCGCAATTCAGCGAAAGTCAGGGCCATCTTGTGTGCATCGAGGGCGGTGGGTACGTCAATCAATGAAGTGATTTATTATTTTTCCCTCTTTTATCAGGGCCCCGATTACATATTACTCGTGCTAGTTGAATAAAGTATTATCTATACTCGCGTGTTACCGCACTCGCTAAGCTCGTGCAACAAATTTCACGCTCATGGAATCTTCTCCTTCTCTCACTAGTCGCACAACATACTATTTTCTTTTGCACAGCATTGTACGCGGATAGAATGTACTGTAACATAAATACAGCTGGATGGGTATTGCAGATGGATGGGAATAATTTAATGACGTCCTGAAGAACAAACAAGCCGACGCGACGCCTGCTATAAAGAGAATGTTATAGTCTTGTCTTAAGGCTAAACTATACTTAGAACGCAATCAAAATAAGATCTCTGTTAAAAATTTCGATTATCGCGATTTTTAGTGTTGCGTGCAAAATGGAACGATTATTTTTTTTGGGTATTTTATATGACAGAGAGACAGCAGATCGCTTTAGAAGGTTTTGTTTTAAGAATATGCCACCTGCAAAAATATCGCCTGCCCTTTTTATTGCAAAACCTTTCCCGGCACCTAAAAACGGTTACAGCTCTTCCGACGCTACTTTTCAAGCTAAAAGGCAAAATGAAGAACCAAAAATTGAACTGTATATATCCTACAGGCGAAAAATAAAACAAAAAAAAATCCCTGGTGAAATTTCAAGCTTACAAAATAAATATAAATCATATGTAGCCAAAACTTAAAAAAAAAATCTGTCAGTGTGATTCCTGGTTCCTTATTTAAGAGTATTCGTCCCTGCAAACACCCCCTGCCCCTTCATCACAAATCTTTTCCCCTCACCTAAAAACGGTTCGCGCTCTCCCGACGCTATTTTTAAAGCTAGAGGGTTCTGGTAAACGCCAAATGAAAGACAAAGAATCAGACTACAGATCCTTCAGGCGAATTTTTTGAAAAACAGTTTGGCCTACGTGTGAAATATTACGTAACTTATTATTTTTTTCAAAAGGTTGTAAGTTTTTTCAGGAATTTTTTTTCATAAAATTCGCCTGAAGGATCTGTAGTCTGATTCTTTGTCTTTCATTTGGCGTTTACCAGAACCCTCTAGCTTTAAAAATAGCGTCGGGAGAGCGCGAACCGTTTTTAGGCGAGGGGAAAAGATTTGAGATGAAGGGTGCAGGGGGTATTTGCAGGGACGAATACTCTTAATGTTTACTCGAGTGTTTTAATTTTAAATTTAGCGTTGGGAGAGTTTTAGCCGTTTTTTTGGCGAGGGGAAAGGTTTTAAGATGAAAAGTACTTACAAGGAAGGAAACGCCATATGCCTTTGATTATGCATACACAACGGACATTTCGGCATTACTCAAGCTCGTATGCTTTTGTTTGTATCGGATATACAGCTGGACCGATTTTTGGAAAACTACGGTTACGACAAAGATTTAGTCAAAACCGACAACAAAACAAGATGCAGGTAAAAGTTAGTAATTAATGTTAGAACATATAATTTTTTAAAGGCTACATTTTCATTTCGGACAATGATTTTTGTTTAGACGTACGTACAAATTTTAAAAACTGAATTGTATATTCAAATGTGTATATTTTTGGCGTACCTAAGCTGAGAGCGGCTTTGTGTTTTATTCCGAATTGTATTAATATAATTTATTACTATAAAAATGATGTCCAATTAAAATACTGTAAGTGATTAAACACGCCATCATTAATAACAAATAAATGATTACAAACTCCTAATACAAACGATTATCCGAACGGCTGACTCAACACTGGCGACTCGTCAATAGGGGACATTATTATTTGGTATTTTTAACCGACTTCAAAAAAGGAGGAGGTTCTATATGTTCGACTGTATATTTTTTTTTGTTTTTTTTTATGTATGTTCACCGATTTCTCCGTCAATTATGGATCGATTTTCAATTTTTTTTTTATTCGAAAGAGTGCACTTCCGAGGTGGTCCCATCGGAATCAAGTCAGGATCTGATGGTGGAATCCGGAGAAATCGAGGGAAACTCTCAAATTTCAAAGGCACGCATACCTACTTGGCCTACCCATTGCAATACTTTATCTAACGCTAAAAAGAGAAAAATAAAATATTTATAACAAAAATAATTGAACCGACTTCAAAATATGCACTAAAAAGTAAAAAATAATTGCGTATTGAAATGTTTTGGAGTCGGTGTCAGCCAAAATGAAATCTATTCCGAGAACTAGAGACATGTAAGATTTAAATTGCTACTTCCGAATTCCGACTCAAAAACATTTCAATACGCAATTATTTTTTACTTTTTAGTGTGAAGTCGGTTCAATTTTTTTGTTAAAAATATTTTATTACTGACACTTTTTTAACTATACAGATAAATAAAATTGAAGTGTCTGTTTGTAATGTCAAAATAACAGCTTTTTATTAAATGCATATGAAAGTATATACGGTACTTATAACAAAAAAAAACAATTTTTAAAGTTTTTGTCCGTCTGTCTGTTTGTTCCGGGTAATCTCCGAAACGACTGGACCGATTTTGACGGGACTTTCACTGGCCGATAGCTAATGTTATAAGGAGTAACTTAGACTAAAAAAAAAATAATGAAAAATGTTGCAAAATGTATCTCAAAAATAAGCTTCTATTCAGGTGAAATACACTAATAACTAAATATACTCATATTAGCGTGTGAGTACAACCCCAGATGGCTTAATCGGTAGAGCATGCGACTGTCAATATCAGGGTCGTGGGGTTCGAGCCCTACGTTGGGCGGATATGTTTTTTTTTTTTTAATTTTCTACATTAAGGAATTATTTTCGAACGATGCGACGATGATAAAAGTTTGCAACAAATGCGGAGAGCGCGAATGGATTGAGCACGAACGCACATGCGTAGCTTCTCGCCGACCGCGTAGGCAGGTGAACCAGTGCCTCAGTCGTGATACTCCGTCCATGTCCGATACTAACGATACGCTACAATATGATGCAGTCGTATTCAAAGAGATCGTTTAATGATATGCTGTTAATAACAAAACCTATTTGGATGAAAATAAATATATTATGTATTACTAAAGTCTAAACGATTTCAAGTTATGGAATGCTATATGAAGTATGAACGCACGATTCCAAATATTTATCGTGTAATCTTGTACAGATAAATCGCTTAAGAGTATTCGTCCCTGCAAATATCCCCTGCATCCTTCATCTCAAATCTTTTCCCCTCGCCTAAAAACGGTTCGCGCTCTCCCGACGCTATTTTTAAAGCTAGAGAGTTCTGGTAAACGCCAAATGAAAGACAAAGAATCAGACTACAGATCCTTCAGGCGAATTTTTTGAAAAAAAATTCCTGAAAAAACTTACAACCTTTTGAAAAAAATAATAAGTTACGTAATATTTCACACGTAGGCGAAACTGTTTTTCAAAAAATTCGCCTGAAGGATCTGTAGTCTGATTCTTTGTCTTTCATTTGGCGTTTACCAGAACCCTCTAGCTTTAAAAATAGCGTCGGGAGAGCGCGAACCGTTTTTAGGCGAGGGGAAAAGATTTGAGATGAAGGGTGCAGGGGGTATTTGCAGGGACGAATACTCTTAAACGATTTTATTGCTTAAAAACACAATAAAAAAAATATTATTTTATTTAAAATAAAAATTAAAACATTTACAAAACCCATTTTATTTTTTAATAGAAATCAAGTTATTTGTTTGCTTATAAAAAATAAATTGATCGAAGAATCAAATTACAATCTTGAACAATACCTGAAATAATTTTAAAGACCATTGACGCTGTTTACATACAATTATTGTAATAATTTAATAATAAAGAGTTTTATTATTATTGCAAAATAATTATATAAGAAAAATATACGTAACTAAAAAATTAACAATAATTAATTTATACCTATTCAAATAAATAAATATAAACCCAAATCGAAACGTCATTTTTTGTATTATTGATTAATAATTTTATTTTTGTCAATATATAGTCTGAAAAAAATTGGTTGACAATTTTATTTATTTGAAGAGTTTTATTCAGACGTTAATCAAAGATTTGAATAATTTATATTCATTTAAGGAGGTTGATCCGTTACAGTCCCAATCAAAAGTAAGTCGAATTCTAAATGGGAACTTTTATAGTTAATAAGTCGATGATACCAATAAATTATTGTCATAAAGGCATAAATTAATAATTTTTTTTAATATTAATTATTTATTTCAGTACTTTATACTTAATGGACTAACTTTTGTATTTTTTGTACAAAGTTAGGTTAAAAAAAATAAATTTATGTAAATATCTCTATTTTACATATTTTTTGCAGTAAATAATTAAAAAAGAAATTAGAAGTAATAAGAATTAAAATTAAATCATTAAAAAGTTGAAAATTCAGTTAAAATTGTTAAATCTGTCAATAATAAAAGTCCATAATCGAAAAGTGCTAAGGTTTAATAATTTTTTTTATTGATTAAAAGTCTCCTAATTAAATTGGAAAAAATATTAAAATATGCGTAAGACATCGATGCTTTACATAGATAGTTTTCGGAACTGCTGGCATTATTTGGTTATTTGCAAAAAATTAAAATGTACCGTTTGCATGCTAGGTTGAGATATTTTCCATAAGACTACATGTAAAAGTTTTTTTTAATTTTTAACTTTATAAATCTCCTAATGATTTTGGATTTTAGACAGAAAATTTTGTCATAAAAAAATCTATTAAAAAACTTTATTTCAGATTTTTTTCATTATCTTCGTAAAACGGCTCAACCTCCTTAAAACTTTAGTAAATTATTTTTTTTCGTTTTTACAATCTTTTTTTCGCAACCCGGCAAAATTTTCTACGTTCCAGTACCGGATCGCGACTCACACTTTGGGAATCGGTGCTGTAATACATACTTATATATAATACAAGTCTGTCCGGCAAACAGCGATTGTGGCTAACGTTTTGGCTAACCCTGACCGGGAAGCAAGCGAGCACGATAAGCGAGAGAAATAAGAAAGGGCACGAAGAGCGTCTGGTGAGACGTGGTGCACATGTTGTGGGCCGCCTTCGGGCTTGTCTTGTCCGTCACTCACTTGTCAACAAGTGACTTGTTCCGGACACTGGATACGGTCGAATCATATACGAGTTACAGTGCGTTCACTGTCGGAAAGTTTATGACGGAAACAACCTAACTAGGTATTATCATATCAAACTCTTATGCCGAGCTTCAGGAAGGATTGTCAAAAAATCTGATTTGAGAATGACCTTCGATTGTGAACATACATAGTAGAGTTTAAAATCGAAAATTTATCGATTAAAATGATATTTTTCTTAAACTGCAGTTACATACATTCAACATCGTTTTTTGTTGAGTGGTTTCGGAGATTAGCGCGGACGAAATTTTTAACACGTGAATTATATATGTTGTAGACCAAGTGATAAACAGGGCATTATTCATAATGCCCGGACAGTTTGAAAAATGCCCAATATGAGAGGACAGTGTGATAAAAACTATTCAAATAATTAAATTGACCGGGCATTATGAATAATGCCCTTCACCTATTGGGCAGAATAAAAAAGATATTTTTATTAAATTATTTAAATAATGACATACATTATTATTATAAAATAATTATGGTAGGAAGGTACGAATAGTACCTACTTAGTAACAAATTCAAAATATAAAACGAATATTAGTTTTTTTTAAGATAATCAGTCTTAAATTAAAATTATGTTTTTTGGGTTCGGGGGACCTCAAAACGAAAAAATATTGTAAAATACGCTCTGTTGTGAGCAGGTGATGAGTTGCGTGCTCTGATTGGCTAGTGCGTATCACATATTTGTCCCTGCTCCCCACGTCTTGCCAAATGTACTTAAATTATCAAATTGCCCAACAATCACATAGCAATATTCTTAATGACCGGACACTGTGATAAATAATTAACGATGAAGGAAGGTTTTGGTTGAGGATCATAAATAAATAAGCTTTACCGATGTTTCGCTAGTGGCTAACGTTTCGAAAAATTTATTTTCAGGCCCTGAAGATGAAAATAAATTTTTCGAAACGTTGGCCACTAGCGAAACATTGGTAAAGCTTATTTATTTATGATCCTCAACCAAAACCTTCCTCCATCTATTGGATCAACACTACTTTATGTTGAATAAATAATATTAAGTTTTAATTCATATTGGCCGGGCATTATACATAATGCCCTGATTAATCACGTCATAGTCCATAACATATACATATATAAAGACAATACCTGTAATTTTGTTTTCTTGGTTTTCGGGTATTTTACGTGACAAAGGATATCGTTCTCAAAATATTTGCCTGTCTGTAAAGCATTATTCGATTTCGATGAAAATTAGTATTCTAATTTAAAGTGGCGAGTGTTTTTATAGCGTTACGACCGGGCAACGATAAGATTACGTCGCAAGTGAAATCATACTCCACTATGAACAATCTGTAAATCTTGGCGATCGCTTCATTGTGCGGTCGACCTGTTAACAGATGCGTGGCATATCTTTTATAAATATATACCGAGTTTAGTTTACTTAAGTTCACGCAATCCACGTGCAACTATACAGGGTGAAATTTTAGCAGCGTACACCCAACAAACCTGTGGGTTGTTCGAAAGCAACTGTACAACGCATGCATTTGAAGAAATAAAAAAATACTAGAGTGACCTGTGCTAGTTATTCGCACTAAATAAGTATAATAATTATCACTTTACAAAATTATTTTTTAAATATGATTGCAGGTATTCAATTCGTTTCTAATTTTGCACACTGCTTATAACGTTCTTCTTTTTGTTGTATTACAATATGAAGCTCAGATGACAGATCGAAGAAATATTTTACTAAAATTGTCATATATAAGAGGCGCAAGTAGCAAAAGCGTTGAGCTAAGCCGTCAGATGGCATCAACTAGCATTGCTGTGACGTTCCGCGTTGCTCGTTGTTTCAAAATTAAAGCCGTCAGATGGCAGTATGCAGTATTGAGTCTGTTGTATTACAATATGAAGGTCAGATGACAGATCGAAGTGTTGACGTTGTTTCAAAATTAAAGCCGTCAGATGGCAGACGATGTTGAGCGTTGCTGTATTTTAATTAATTTACAAAAACAAAAGCAATAAAAAAATTTTTAGTTGTCGATGTCAGTAGAGCAAGCAAGTATCTGTAAAATGATATATAATTTATGTGGAGAAATTGTGAGGTTTTTTCTAAAAAGGGAAGCAAACATCTTAAACCTTAGCTATAGGTATGATCATTGCTATCTATATAAATTATAAAATCAAGTTCCTACGCCGCGTCCCGCTGTCTGAACGCAATAATTAACTCAAAAACTACCGAACGAATTTTCATACGGCTTTCACTAATAGAAAGAGCGATAAACGAGGAAGGTTTCTGTATATATTATAATTTGTAAATATTTCGTACAAAAATAACGGCGTTTTGTCAAGCAAAAACTGTATCCGTATCATGTAGCGACATCGCGCAGCTGGTTACGTTCAAATAGCGCGTCACTGTAACACACCAAACGGCAACTAGCAGTGTGAGCACTGCCACCTAGCGACATCAGCTCAAAGCTATTTCGGCGCTGTAGTCGTTTCTTAACACATTTTGCAGAATTTTCCGACAACATAAAATATATCTATCGCAATCCGGGTAAATTTGTTAAATAAAGTTTACGTCGGTTTTAACAGAAACTTGTAGCCGGGCAAAAAGCAATCCGTATCAAAACAATGACACCCGGTATAAAGAATACCTGTGTATCGCGCTGCTATGTACGACGTTGTCGTGTTTTGTTTAAACAAAAACGACTCATCAAAAGCAACTCGCGATGTCTGATATGATGCTCTAAAGACATAGACACACGCAATAATGCGAAATGCCACACAACGCGTCGGACACCAGGAAATTGTTTCTGTTGCAATATCGTTTATGGGGCGTTTTTCTTTTTTTTGATAAACAACAAGCATTTGTTTATGCCTACAAACACCCTCTGAACTCTTCCGTCCGCGTCGTCTAAAAGCGTTCACAGCTCTCACGGCGCTATTTTTAAAGTTATGTGAACGTCAAATGTAAGACTAAGAATCAAACAACAAAATGGCGTTGAAATTTTCCAAATCGGTTAACCCCTCGAGAAGTTATGCCTGAACAAACGAAAAAATAAATGTCGAATTCGGGATCTTTTTTTTGTCATTTAAAAAAAAAACAATAGCAAGTTTGTATTATTCATATACATTTAGTAATATACATTGGTCGATGTGTGCCTGCCTTTTTTGAAGTGAAACTTCTTTAGCTGTTTAAAATTCTCCGGTGTCTATAAAAGACTAAAGTCAAAAATTGTTATAAACTTTTTAGCGGACACATCAATGAAACGAATTTGTAACTCTAAAAAAGTTTCACTTCTTTCGTGAGCTTATGTGAGTGGGGCTGACACATTTTTTTGTTTTATTTTAAATGGTTTACATTGAGATCCCGGTATTGACTGAACTGTAGAAAAACATATGAAAACATCAATTGTGAGTTCATAGTTTGGATTAAACATATTTCAATATTTGAACAAGGATTAAGTTCTATCCGTCGATATTTGATTTTGATAAACACGAAATGTAGTTTTTCAGTTACATATTAATTTTTTTATTACACATGCGGGAAAAGTGGTATCTTTACGCATGCTGTTACGGTTGAAAAGTAGCTATTTTCATTTGCGTGCGGAATCTTTATTTGCCGCACGCAAATTCAGAGAAAAAAACAAAATAATGACGGTGTTAATGTCAACGAAAGAAACTGTCATTTGAAGCAGATTTGAGGTTAAAATTTTCGATTATGGACTTTTATTCTTGACAATTTTAACAATTTTAACTGAATTTTCAACTTTTTAATGATTTAATTTTAATTTTTATTACTTCTAATTTATTTTTTTAATTCGTAATATTATTTTAATTATAATTTAATTTAATTCGTAATAAAAAATAGTATGTGTAACTCGTGCGGCATTGTCGCACTAGTTGCACAATATACTATTAATTTACATTCCTATCTGAAGATGACCTGATCTAGGTCGAAACGATCGTTATAAATTAAGAGTATTCGTCCCTGCAAACACCCCCTGCACCCTTCATCTCAAATCTTTTCCCCTCGCCTAAAAACGGTTCGCGCTCTCCCGACGCTATTTTTAAAGCTAGAGGGTTCTGGTAAACGCCAAATGAAAGACAAAGAATCAGACTACAGATCCTTAAGGCGAATTTTTTGAAAAACAGTTTCGCCTACGTGTGAAATATTACGTAACTTATTATTTTTTTCAAAAGGTTGTAAGTTTTTTCAGGATTTTTTCAAAAAATTCGCCTGAAGGATCTGTAGTCTGATTCTTTGTCTTTCATTTGGCGTTTACCAGAACCCTCTAGCTTTAAAAATAGCGTCGGGAGAGCGCGAATCGTTTTTAGGCGAGGGGAAAAGATTTGAGATGAAGGGTGCAGGGGGTATTTGCAGGGACGAATACTCTTAAATTAATAATTTTTTGGATTTGATCTATTCTATTTTATTTTTTACACATAATATTATGAAAACATTTTTTTCACTTCATAAATTCGACTGATTATACAAATAAAATTAAAAACTGAATTTTGTATGCAAACAAAGCACATCAAATTCTGATATAAATCTGCATATAAATACGATACACGAATGCAAATATGGTGCGGAGTGAAGGCTGTGCAGTCTGTCGCTCATTCATGTCACTAGACAACTAACTTGAATGGAATACCCAATTAGCGTTATCTGTTGCGAGTGTATATGAAATGAAAATCTGATTGAAAACGAAAACTTTATGCAAATATCATCGATCTTAATTAAAATTCATTCTCAAAGTAATTAATAGCATTTTTCACATGCTTTATTTACCATCAGATAAAAGTTACAAGAGAAATCAACCAAAAATATGCGTTTGATAAATATCTATACGACGACAAAACTACGAAAAGTTATTATTGGAATGTGTTTTTTTTTGTGTCCAGTATGATAACTCGATGTGTTCAAATTTTTCTTTGTTTTTAAGTCATAAAAAACGCCCAATTTTGACGTTCAAAAAAAAAAAAAAACTTTGCGGATTATTCACAAATTTCCTCAAAAATACGTAAAAACTTTTTGTAATGTTTTGAATCTAACCAATCAGAAATCACATAATATATATGTTACGGTTAATACAAGAAAGTAGTTAATTCTCGAATTAATCGGCTAATTACCCGAATTAACCAATCCTTGACGTTGGTTAATTCGGGTATTAGCCGGTTAATTCGCGAATAAACTACTTTCTTGTATTAACCGTAACATATACACGCCATAGCAACTGGTGTAGAATTACTGTATTACTATTTCATTTTGTATACACGACTCCGTAATTGTTTTTCAAAGAAGTCCCCCCAAACGCCCTCCCCTTTTCACTGCGCAAAAAAACGCTATCGCATCGACACGATCCCGTAACTGTTTTTTATATACGACCCCGTAACTGTTTTTTTATACACGACCCCGTAATTGTATTTTTATATACGATCCCGTAATTGTTTTTTAAAGAACTCCCCCCAAACGCTCTCCCCTTTTCACTGCGCAAAAAAACGCCATCGCATCGACACGACTCCGTAACAGTTTTTTTATACACGACCCCGCAATTGTTTTTTTATATACGATCCCGTAATTGTTTTTTTAAAGAACTCGCCCAAACGCCCTCCCGTTTTCACTGCGCAAAAAAACTCCATCGCATCGACACGACCCCGTTATTGTTTTTTAAAGAACTCTCCTCAGACGCCTTCCCATTTTCACTGCGCAAAAAAAATAATTTATAAAAATCAATTTTCCGCATTTAAAACGGTTAATAGCACTGTTACATGTTATATAAAAATAACAATTGTGTATTTCCAACGGATATTTTGCACATCAAGTTATCGTACTCGAACCTTTTTTTTAAAATATAATTATCAATTAATGTAAAAATTTTAATTTTTATCAAAAATCGCAAATGAAAAAACAGTTTAGACTTTAGACAATGAATCGATTTTGATTAAGCGTATAGACATTTTCATCGAAATCAGTTCCCAAGCTTGAAGCGTGGACGCAAATACGACAGTTCATAACGCTACAAAGTTATTAACAGTAGAAATATAAACTACCTACTAAAACTTAACGATTAAATTTAACTACGCTTGGTGATAATGAGTCTTAAGTGAACTATCTAAATTACTCTTTTGATGCCGGTAAAAAATTTAACACAGACTGGATATCTCGAGTTTTAGAGCTACATTAAAATATCATAACGGCTTCGAATGATCTATTTCTAACTTTATGAGTTACGAACAATTTATCTAAATTAGAGTTGGGGAATAAATAACTTCACAACGAAAAAATCACTGTGACCAGCCGTCTAAAATAATCACTGCGATCTGACAAGAGGGAGCTAAGTTCCAAAGCAACGTATGTTGTTCTATGTCACCGCAATCACAACGGTCGCTCCAACCGAGCTGCCGACGTAACGTCCGATCGAGTGTTTGCTCAGTCGGGATCAACGTGACAAAGTCACGATGATTTTTAACCGACTTCAAAAAAGGAGGAGGTTCTATGCTCGACTGTATATATTTTTTTCTTTCTTTTTTTATGTATGTTCATCGATTTCTGATGGACCGATTTCCAAATTATTTTTTTTAATCGAAAGAGTGCACTTCCGAGGTGGTCCCATCGGAATCAAGTCAGGATCTGATGGTGAAATCCGGGGAAATCGAGGGAAACTCTCAAATTTCAAAGGCACGCACACTTGGCCTACCCATTGCAATACTTTATCTAACACTAAAAAGAGAAAAATAAAATATTTTTAACAAAAAATTTGAACCGACTTCAAAAAATATGCACTAAAAAGAAAAAAATAATAACTATTGTTATTTTTGGAGTCGGTGTCACATCGGAATTCGAAAGTAGCAATTTAAATCTTACATGTCTCTAGTTCTCGGAATAGATTTCATTTTTGCTTACACCGACTCCAAAAATAACAATAATTATTATTTTTTTACTTTTTAGTGCATACTTTTTGAAGTCGGTTCAATTTTTTTGTTAAAAATATTTTATTAACTGTGATTTTTGTGTAACCATAATAACAGTCACTGTGATCACATAGTAACGACTTTTCCCATATGTAATCTAAATTACGTAAAGAAGAAGCGCTTGTAAAATAAATTCGCCGTTGAAGTCAGATAACGCACAAAGGTATCGCTGTTCTGTGCAGTGTCAAGGCGGGGCGGCGGCACTTTGAGACAGCTCTGCGACGATACACGAAACATTAGAATATGTTACATTTACGACACCCCAATAGAATCAAGTCAAGCTAAGAGATCATAAACAGCCGCTTCTGTTAAGTAACAGATGCTCTCTTATGATCGATTTTAGTGGAAACACTGATGCTATGAGAAATAGCTTTTATCCGCGGCCTCATTCATTAACAAATTGGCACTAGACTCGCATTCGGGAGGTACCGGGTTCGAATCCCGGCGGGGGCAGATGTGACTAGAACTTTTTCCTACTGCCTCTCGCCGAGGAACGGTAATTCCTGTACCGGCCATCTTGTTGAGGTTTTCCATGGTTTCCCTCAATAATTCCAGATAAATATCGAGATGGTTCCTTATTCAAGGCCATGGCCGATTACCTGTCAAACTCATATGCTCAATATTTGCGTACCTTATATTGCTATTAATTAAGTTGAAAATTCAAAATTGTAGAAAATAACGGGAAGTGTGGTAGAAAAAAAATAGTAATGGTGCAAATAGCGTCTGTTATGACAAAGTCGAGAAACGGACGTTAAACGCATTATTGTTATTATTATTATATTAACAAATTGAATTAATACTTTCAACAATTCTCAATTTCGAGTTCATATAATTAACGGAATTCCAACAATTGCGATTATAAATCTACCATAACAGACGCAGTCAATAAACAATTTTTTTTTACCAGAAGTGAAATACAATATTTTATAAACATAATATTCACTTTAGGCAATAAAAATAATTAAGATAAAGATGCGTTTAAATTTTAATTGCCTAATTTCGAAGATAAAAAAATAATTTCGTGTTATCACAGACAAATAATTAAATTTTACAGTTATTTTGTTTTTTTACGGTTCAATTATTTGCAACAAAAGCATTTTTATTTAATTATTTAAAATAGCAGCTGCAGGATAATATTTCATAATTAATAGGAGGCAGCCAGTGATCCCGGTTTGTCAACGAGGCATAACTTAAATATTAATATATCATGCTAATATTTCGCATATTCCTACGGTATAGTTCGACGCCTAAATATACAGTAAGGTCTTATAAATTTATAGCACAGTTTGCTATTGTTGTGAACCTCTCGCATGAGATAAATAGCTGTTAAAATACTAGAAAGAGTGATTGCTTGAATGTGTCACTGTTGAGTAAATGTTAACTCATCCGCCGCGATAGTGCGGAAGATTCGGATTGGAGTCGAGTTTTGTTTTTACTTTTTATTTTTTTTTCACTTTGAGACTACAACTTAAAACTCACATTTTCATGAAGATTGAAAACCACCGCTTTTTTTGATAAAGGGGTATGCGAATTGTCTCGCAGTGAAACGCGATGGGGCAATGGGGGAGTTTTCCAGGTACGCTACCTATTACACCATATCGAGTATACGAGAACGCTTCGTACTGCGATCTATAAAAACACATTGGCAGTTTATACTGTTTATACCATGTACGCAGGCGCACTATTTTTCGCAGGAAGTAAGATTAGTGTATGTAGACCCTTGTGTGTCTTAACAATATTAATAGCAAACTATAGCTAGATCTAACTTAAATTTTGATGTGGCTATACAGTTCGGCCGGCGACACTTAAGTTATAATATTCGTCGACACAATGGCGTGCAATTAATTTCAGTAGTCAACTTGCATCTAAAATGCATCATCCTAACACATAAAACTGCACTTTAAGGAAAGAAACATGAAGAGCAGGTGTACCAAAGTTGCGCCAACACACTGTGAAGTCCTTTAAATTATGTACAGGCGAACCCCATTTGAGCATCATAATGTGTAGCTATTTAATTTTTTTCATAAGTATTGTATAAGATAGTTCTACGTCAATCGACAAATTAATCATCATAATATATAAATACGTTAAGGTTTAAGATGTTTGCCTCCCTTTTTAGAAAAAACCTCACAATTTCTCCACATATAAATTATATATCATTTTACAGATAATTGCTTGCTCTACTGACATCGACAACTAAAAAATTTATTATTGCTTTTGTTTTTGTAAATTAATTAAAATACAGCAACTATGAACAACGTCTGCCATCTGACGGCTTTAATTTTAAAACAACGTCAACACTTCGATCCGTCATCTGACCTTCATATTGTAATACAACAGACACAATACTGCATACTGCCATCTGATGGCTTTAATTTTGAAAGTCGAAAGTATTAGAAATTATAAGAAAGACATGTCGTGAACAGAAAATATTTTCGATGACATTTCGTTGATGCAGTTGGCATGACTGTACCTAACCTGTATGCATGTAATATATTTATGTGCCTCCGTACAGACAACCTATTAAACTGGGGACGTTTGATATACGGCGGTTGTCATTGAAAAAGACTCGATCATTGAATCAACCTTAAAATAGTATTTTCGACCGTCGAAAAATACTCAAAATATAAATAACATGGCTGCGGATTGTACACGGTGTCTCATTTTCTTCCAATCAAACGCAACACAACACAAATTTAATTCTATAGAAAACTTTCAAAAATTTTCAAATTCAAGATGCGACTTTTCGCTATGTATTTCTGACAGATACTGTATTTTAACCCGTTTCGGTACTAGTTAATCGTGTACCAAATTTCAGTAAAATCGGTCAACCATGCTGGCACAAACAGACAGGACAAACATAGCGGAAACATATTTTTTCATCCGAACATCGGACAAAACACTCATAAATAAAAAAATAATAATAGTACAGATAGAAATCTCGACATTATAAATGTACCAGCGGCCCGATCCGGATTCGTCCGAATTTGTAGATTGCCACCCGTTTTGTCGTCGACTTACGTTGCAAAATTGGTCTCCACGAAAAGCGCTTTAATTTTTAACACGATAATTATATAGCCAATGTTCATTCTGAAGGTTCATTCTAAATGTTGGTGAATTTATAAATCTACAAACTTTACCTCTTTATAATATTAGTATAGATTAGTATATACTCGTTTATCGTTTTACACGATTACTTTTGGTTCGTTAAAAATTAGTCAAGCTATAGTTATCAAGTCCATTTTTATCTCGAAGCTATTTTTTTGAAATTATACTAATAGTTTGGTCAATGAGTGCTCATAAGGGGAATGTAGATGGAAAAGTCGAAAGCAGAACGTTTGACTTAGGAACTTTGTTTGGACTAGTTAGGAGATAAACATACTAAAAGTCCTTACCCCTCCGAGGTACGCCCGAAGGGGAGGAGCACAAAGAAGGTCCTGTTTTTTGGGTTTTTGCTTTCATCTCGAAAACGGTACGTCGTACGAAATTTTGTTGTAGTAATACATATTGAAAGATGATAAAATTCTCTACAACTTTAGCTTTCACACTTTTTATCTATCTCCAATCTTTGCCTAGCTATGAGCTCCGAAAAATTAAGTATATGAAAAACTAGTTCAATGATGATTTTTGTTTTAAACAGTTTAGGTACTTAGTATACCATTAAATTGCAGTTTTATATATTTAAATTTACCTAAACATGCTGAAATCGAAAAGCCTGATTTTCGGGCGAGAATAGAGTAGCGTCGCGCATACAAAAGCTAATAAGCAAATAGGTGTTCTAGTCAGTCATTCGAAATAAATATGTTTTTCGGTAATGAATATCGATTATCGTTTGGTGATCTGACAGGAACTAGGGGGTGCCTATCGATCGCGGGGGCCTGGGCACGTGCCCAGAGTACCTTGTGGGAAAGAGGGCCCTGCGTGGAGGTACTTCCAGCTTATGTTATTTTTTAAGTGTGTGGGTGTTTTTAATAGTGTGGATGAGCAATACGAAATGATTTTGACAAATTCGTATTGTTACAATGTGCTAAAGAGAATTTAACACATTTTTGAAAATTGACCATTTTTCGGAGCTCATAGCTAGGCAAAGATTGGAGATAGATAAAAAGTGTGAAAGCTAAAGTTGTAGAGAATTTTATCAGCTTTCATTATGTATTACAACAAAATTTCGTACGACGTACCGTTTTCGAGATGAAAGCAAAAAACCAAAAAACGGGACCTTCTTTATGCTCCCCCCCTTCGGGCGTACCTCGGAGGGGTAAGGACTTTTAGTATGTTTATCTCCTAACTAGTACAAACAAAGTTCCTAAGTCAAATGTTCTGCTTTCAACTTTTCCATCTAGAAATTATTCGTTGCTTAAGCTATAAATATTCTGTAATCTATAAGTTTATAATTTTTTAAGATCAATTTTACTTCACAAAAATTATATTTCGACAAAAATAAATAGGAGGAGGTCTTTGCACAAAGAAGATAAATTTAACGAGTTTTCTTCATAATTGTATATTTTCGCAAATTCTTTAAGCCGACGTGTTGTGTCTAACAAAATATCGTTTGGTTTTTTTTTCGAAAAAGGCTTTTATTAATGACGACAAAATCTACATAATAGTGTTAGCAAAATTGTCACTCACCAATTTGATGACCACAAGAAGAAATCTGATTTGTTCACTCACCTGGAAAAAAAGAAAAGATATAAGTAATCATTGGCGTAGCAAGAGGGGGGGGGTGGCCCACTCTAGTATATTAATTGTTCACGTACAAACAACAAGATAAATCTACAATAATCTACAAATTTTCTTTGTCGTGCAGAAATTTCTCCAGAAAGTCATGTGATCGATTTCGGTTCTATGAACAGTTTACAAATTATGTATAAGTGGCAGCTGGTATAATACGCGCCACGGATCTAAAAGGTTCGGAAGTTAGTCACAAACAGCGTCGCAAAGGCACATTTTAGAGCCGTTGATACTCCCACCAGCTACCTGCAGCAGCACGGAACGTACGCTCGTCGGTGATTGGCCGTGATCGCTCGTTGCCTTTGTCACTTGTCGCTTTCCTGCTTTAAAGTACAGTCGAGTACGCTATTGTCAAGTTGATATTGCTATGTTAGTTTTGTTGAGTTGCGACTTTGTAGTTTTTCAACAGACTGTACAAGCGCAAGCCTGCATTCGCATCTAACTTCCTAGCCTTTTAGATTCGTGGCGCGTACTATAATATCGCATAGACTATAGTAGTAACAATCTAAAAAAAAATTATTTCAGTCGATAGCTTGTTGCGATATGCAAATATTCCCAACGTTCCCCGTTAATACGTCAACAGACAAGAGTGTCCTCAAAAGAGTGTCACAGGTGGCCGCCAAAGGAGCCCCTTATCGGTCGTGTCAAAGAAGAAACCCACTTATGCACTCTCACACACTTGCGAGTAAGTGCACTTGACTGGATTTTACAGGTCCTTCAGAGATCAAAGGAACCACAGCTATAATATAGTATAGATAAACATTCTTTTACCACACCATTTTTATATACATACAGTGTGATTAAATTAGTAAGCATATTGAAAATTACCCGAGTGAAAGTATAGTATTTTCAACTGATTTTACTCAAGTATTTTCAAGTGTTTAGATCCTACTTCTCATGCAAAGCGTCGCCCCCGCCGCTGCCGCAGCCAATGGGACAAATACGTTTGATGTTTAATCTCAAATTAAATTAAAGGTGTTTTTTGATTGGTCATTTGATTGGTATCTCAATAAGAGCGGAGCATCAATGAAAAATGTTGCATAATGTATCTCAAAAATAGCTTCTATTCAGGTGAAATGCCGTAACTACGTCATATTCTATCAATATTAGGTCGTACATTCACAAGCCCGGTTAGGTCAGTCGGTAGAGCATGCGACTGTTAATATCAAGGTCGTAAGTTCGAGCCCCACGTTGGGCGAATGTATTTTTAATTTTTTTTATTTTCTACATTGCTTTCTCCTAAGGCTTACATTTAAATTGATTTTAATTTTATTTACGACTAATTAAAATTAAATTAATCTAATTAATAGCTCATTTGAAAACTTTTATAACTATAGGTACCTATATAAAAATAATTATCCTACAGCGTTTTCAATTAAATATTTATTATATTTTATTAATTACAGTAATTATTGATTTAAAAGAAATTTATTACCTACTTAAAAAAGTATAAATACTGCTTTTTATAGACAAAAACTTTTGAACGGTAATTCCGATCATCATGAAATTTGGACACAGCATTCATCTCGGTAAAATAAGATGAATGTGCGTACTCATGTTCCTCCCTTCCCCATTCGTTCTTTTGCACCCGGGTGAAACCGGACGGGACCGCTAGTAATGCATATTTATTTTTTTGTCGTATACGTGTTTTTGCTGTAAGACGTTTAGAATAATTTTCCAGGTAGTAACCGTTCAAGCTGTAATGGTTTCAAACAACTGAGCATCTGGGATAAGGAAACTCTACTCGAAGATAACTTCATAAAGCTCTAATAGCAGCTTAAATATTTCAGATAATGCCTGCAAACCCATTATATTATATATATACACCTAAAGTTGTTATTGCATAATTAAATAATCGCCCCATATTTTATAACTTTGAATTAATAATAATGAGGCACTATTGATTTTACACTACACTCTGAAATCAATAGTTGCAAAAATATAAATTCATTTTTAAAACGACTATAAACTGTAGGGGAAAAAAACTGTCACGAATGAAATAATAATATCGCATTCATATTTAAAACATGAAAAATGTTTCTCGAGTCATTTTCTTAAAACTGGAAAATTAAAAAAAATGAAAAAAAAAGTGTCCTAAGTACACACGAGAGAGTATTAATGAAAATAAATGATTTTGTTTTTATATATGTTTCAAGTATTTTATATTACAGGGGGATAACATAGACGCTGCGTATGTATATAAAACACTTTAAAAATCACTTTGCGTTCGATGCCAGTGGCGTAGGATGAAAATATCGTATTTTTTCAACCTTTATTATTTCGATAAATAAAATTATCGACCAATTTTTCAGACAATATATTAACAAAAAAATATATAATTAAATAAATTGGTCGATAATTTTATTTATTAAAGAGTTCTAATCAGACGTTAATCAAAGATTTGAATCTTTATTATTTCGTTTATAATAACATTAATGCTGGGTTGCACAAAACAT
Organism: Xanthostigma xanthostigma; assembly: GCA_963575645.1. Classification (NCBI taxonomy): domain Eukaryota; kingdom Metazoa; phylum Arthropoda; class Insecta; order Raphidioptera; family Raphidiidae; genus Xanthostigma; species Xanthostigma xanthostigma. Next base: position 8,039,340 of record OY754469.1, on the reverse strand, counting down.
TTGAATTTACAGACCTTAGATTGTGATTCATATACTTATTTTTTATACATTCAGAAGCAGTCTAATGTCTTAATCAAATGTCTGGTCAACATTAGATTGTGCTCTCACAAAAGCAAATGCTTATAGTTAGGAAGATGACGCGCAAAAAAAAACCATGTCGTTCCAGCTTTCTGCCGCTTGGTATAATACGCGCCACGGATCTAAAAGGTTCGGAAGTTAAGTCACAAACAGCGTCGCAAAGGCACATTTTAGAGCCGTTGATACTCCCGCAACCTTCCAGATACCTGCACGGAACGTGCGCTCGTCGGTGATTGGCCGTGATCGCTCGTTGCCTTTGTCACTTGTCGCTTTCCTGGCTTTAAAGTACAGTCGAGTACGCTATTGTCAAGTTGTTATTGCAATTTGAGTTTTGTTGAGTTGCGAGTTTGTAGTTTTTCAGCAGACTGTACAAGCGCAAGCCCACAGTATCCGCATCTAGTTCCGAACCTGTTAGATTCGTGGCGCGTATTATAATTGGGCTTTTGAATGAAATTTTTTTTTGTCATAAATGGAAAGATCGTATATAAGTTTTATAACAAAACTATTTTTCTTTTTTTTATTTTCGTTATAATTCAAAAGTTATATCAAATTAAAAATAAATTTTTGTACCCAGTTCCGAGAACGCGCCGACATTTCCCGAACATAATGTGACGTCATAATGTTTTAGTCAATACACATGTAGAAGCCATTGATAGTATACTGCGTATATACATTTTACCATTATGACGTCACAACTGTCAAAAACAATTTTAGTGCGTTTGCAGTCACGTGATTTTTTTAAATATTTTATCAATTTTAAATTGCTTATAATAAATTTAAAAAAAGTTTTTTGAAAGTTTTTCGCATCGATTATCAATATTATTTATAATAAAGTTTTAAAATACAATAAAAAAATCGATAATTATTTTTTTTTTCAAAAGCCTAATTGTCGAGCCTCGATAACGAAACGATACTTCCGTCTAAAAAAATAGCGCAGAAACGATAGATTTCAAATGTGTTTATTGTTCAACCGCAGTCCAGACGCCACTGTCCCTCGAAGCCTGGATAGACTGACAAGAAGGATATAAAAATAGTCGCCCATTAAGTTAAGTGTATTGCTACATAACATACATTTGTCCCCCATCTTACTTACATGCGTATACTGTCCCCATATGTATTATATATTATGTTTGTGTGTGTGTGTAATTGTTATAATATATGTAGCGTTTGCTAGTATAAGTGTGTCTATCTGAAGTTACAAGCTGTAACAGATGCCTGTTCTATCTATTAAAGCTGTAGTTACACCGAAAACAAGTGCGAGTCGGACTCGCGCACCGAGGGTTCCGTACAAACTTGTAGTTCGTCCATCACCGGAATCGAGTCTCGAAGATTTTTCCCGATTGGTCCCCATACATCGCCAAACGTCGCGGTCAGTTTGCCAACTAAGCGTGTAATTGCAATGAGTTCGGATGGACTACTGAGCTGTATTGTAACTAGTGGCTATATCTGATAGGCTAGTTGTCGTACCGTGTTGTATGCGCGAGTTCTCGTATTGTGCTGTATAAACGCACGGGTAGCGGACGATTGTTTTGTATTAGAACTGTTACTGTGTACGTGCGCAGCATGTTGTCGCGGTTTAAAAACATTATTTTTTCTGTGATGTAACTACAAATTTACTGTTTTTGGATTTTTTCCTTTACTTGTGCTATAAGACATTGCTTCTTGCCAAATTTCATGATTCTAGGTCACTGGGAAACACCCGATAGGTTTTGATTCCCAAGAGTCTTGACAGACAAGACGGACAATAAAGTGATCCTATGGGGACCAAGCTTCGTGATTTTCACGCCAACTGGTGATAAAAATGTTCATTTTATGGGAGAATTTATTCAAAATATAATGAGATATTTGTAGTAGTCATGTCCATTTGTTGAATAAGAATTGGAAAATCACAGGAAAGTGGACAGGTTAAAGATAAGATAACACCTTTCTTTATAAAGTATAACGTTTCGCTGTTATATTACAGCATCTTCAGATACTGAAAATTTTATACAAAGAATTAGTTACATTAAGTTCTCAACAAAAATGTTACAATTTGCGTACCTTTTTATATTGATGTTAAGTCAAATTTTATAAATGAGTCTAACTTGATATGGTAGAAGAAACGTTGTATCAAATTTTCAGTATCTGAAGATGCTGTAATATAACAGCGAAACGTTATACTTTATAAAGAAAGGTGTTATCTTATCTTTAACCTGTCCACTTTCCTGTGATTTTCCAATTCTTCTAATGAAATATTATGAGCAGGCTTTGGATAAAAAAAATTGCATTTACAGTCAATTAGTGACAGTTTGCTTTTCAGTTATCGAAAATATAAGTAAATTAGAAACTAAAATACTAATATTATACAAAATATTTTATAAAGAAGAAATTATTTATACATAGCGTAATTTTTACATTATACACTTTAGACACTGTTTTTTTTTTTTTTTTTTATTTAGAATAGAAAATACAGAAGAAAAAAAAAAATACAATATATAAACAAAAAAAGAAAGAAGAAAAGCAAGAGAATAAAAAAACTAGTGCATCAACGTAGCGTTATTAGCACTAATGTAAGATAAGTATAATTATTGTTAATATAGGTTAAAGGCTATGGAAGTAGGTAAGTATATGACAGTTAAGGTAAGTGATTATATTTTATTAGTAAGGTTTGTTAGGTGGAGGAATTCTAATAATATTTTAACATTTTTTTCAGAGTTGTTAAGAATTTCGTCAAGATTTTGAGCCAGGTTGGTAGACAGCCTTTCGGGTTCATATAGTGGACATTCAGTCAATAGATGTTCTACGGATAATCTCGTATCACATATGACACAAACTGAAGGAGCATCTTTGGTCATCAGGTATTTATGTGTAATATTTGTGTGTCCTGTTCTGAGTCGTGTGATGATGACTTCTTGTTTTCTTGTTAGTGTTGTAGGATTTTCCCATTTCTCTGTTGAGCTTTTTATTTTCTTGAGTTTATTGTCCGTTAGCGTGTTTAGACACTGTTGTTTACGGTACAACTTTGCGGTTATGACAGCTTGTCCATTTAAATAACCTTTAAAAACATCATAAACGTGACCAGAATTATATAATTTTTCGCCTTTGGAGCTATTCTGTCCATGCACACGAGTATTAATTACAGGTTGAAACGCGTACTTCTTATTTTTTCAAATAATTTTCATTGTTTACTATTATAAAATCATCCCATTTCCTTCATTAATTAGATACTAGAGAGCGCCAACTTCGCCAGTAGTGCTGCCTCTATGTTTCACGCACGGTCCCCATAAGGGTTCCTTTCCTTTTTCCTCTGAAAGCCGCTTAACCGGCAATATTTTACTCCGCAACAAACTAAAAGTTGAACGCGTGGTTCAGACATAATTAACTCGTTAAAGCGTTGTAGTATTCCTGCTCAATTAACTTAAGTATTCCAGCATTTAACCGGATATGTTGCGAAAAAAATATCCAATTTGTGAATTCAAAATGAATAGCACTAATTATTAAAAATGACGCACTGCTTCTTCATATACACACTTAATTAGTTTTAATTTGAATCAAGATTAGACTGCAGATTACGGAACGCTCGATAACTCAGGTCAAAACTTATGAAAATAACGGGTCTCATACCGTTTGAAGCAATGGATTCATTGCTCTGTTTGTCTGTTTCTCTTTATTTTGGAAATAAAATTTCTTTGAAAATTTATGACATTAAAGCCCACCCATAAAGGAGCCCGCACCAAATACAGGAGAAATTCTTTCAAACTGGGGGGAATGCTGAAAAAAGTTTCCAATACTGCCGTTTTTGATAAGCTTGTAACATTGGACACCGCGGGATTTTCAAACCCAAGTTGCATTGGAAACTTTTTTCAGCATCAAATGACTGATTCATCACCCCTTCCCCCCGGTAAAAAGAATTTCACCGGAAATAATTTTCCTATGTATTTGGTGCGGAGTCCTTTTACAAAAAAAAAAAAATAAATAAAATCGACAACAAAACTAGAAAGTTATAAAACGGTCAAAAAACTTAAATTTAAAGTATATTAACCCTGTAGAAAAAATGTTATTTCGTTTCAAAACAAAACTCATTCAAACATTTAAAAATAGTGGACCGATCGAGTCCAATAAAATTTTCAATAAACATTTTTTTGTCTTTCTTGTTCACACATTAGTTTCGTTACACGGGAATGATTAAAATGGAATACTCACTGCGAGGGGCGTATTAGCACATTTTTATAGCATTTTCACAAAAAAAAAAACACATTATAGACTTTAGGGGGTTATATCCCGGGAAATATTCAGCTAAGAAAAAAAGTCACTTGAGAACTCTTATTGTATTTTTAAAGACCTGTTCAACGACATCCTACGCAATGGGGTGCGCGAAAATAAAAATTTTCTTTCTTCAGTTCTATGTACGGAAAACAAGTCCTAAATCATTTTTTTCGTAATTTCATTAAACAATAGTATGGTGTAAAAGGGCCCCGCACAAACTTTATGTGGTATATGGTTCTCGGTTAAATTGATCGAAAATAATTTAAAGGTCACTAAGAAAAAGTGTCCATGGGCGCATAGCCTAAAAAACAATAAACTTTTAGCTACAGATATGTTTAGCGAGATTTTAGATATATAGGGATAATCCATTGAATTCACAATCTTAAAAAATCCTAGGCTCTAGAAATATGTTTTCGAGTGCGCGCTGAATCCGCATAATATGACATTATTTTATACAGGGTGACACCTTCCAACATTACCCAGTTTTCGACTATTTTTCTATTTCTAAAAAAAAGTACAAAAGTTGAACATGGAATATGTTTGTGAATTCAATGGATATTCCTATATCCTAAAATTTCGCTAAACATAATATGTAGCTAAAAATCTATTGGATTTTAGGCCCATGGACACTTGTTCTTAGTGGCCTTTAAACTATAAAATAAAGCAATTTTCGATCAATTTAACCGAGAACCAAATCTCATAAGGTTTTTGTGGGGTCCTTTCATCCGAATCGATGGAAAGATGCCAGAGTTATAAGGTCGTGACAAGCGGATGGATACGAAGAAATTATGAGTCCCATTTTTTTGTTATTCGCTTACGAAACCCTAAAAAATACGCAGATCTAGCGAGTGAAAATTTCAAAATATACTGGAGTATGGATCTGTTTTGTCTGCTTTCAAGCCTGACTCCGAATTATTTAGCACAAACAGCGGATGCCGAGATCAAAACATTAAACAAACAGACCAGAGAGAGGGCATGCGACAGCACAGCCAACTGTGATAACGAGTGGCCCCGTCGAACTAAACAGACAGTGAAGCATCGCCACATACAACCGGCGTTCCGGTCTATTCCCTCGGGACCATGCGTACAAAATCTCTTACAAACAAGCGTATGCAACGAAATGCCTATTGCATGCCTATATGTTTCAAAACCATCATTCTGATTGATTCTTTACGGCGAACTAAGAGAACTGCGGAAAAACGCTTCCGGAAAAATCTTTTTGGAGGAAATATGAATATTCATTTTTAATTTGTAAGTACTAGAGTTATACGCGGCTTCCGCCCCGTTAATGTCGGTTTTGAGAGGAATCTTATCAGCGGAAAGTCAGTAGATACCGTTTTTAAAAGTTATTACCAAAATTACAGTTATTTTTTTTTTAAATGTCTTTTTCTCATTTTTCAATATGGCGGACATTCTCCAGAGCGTAAAAAAGACATTTTTATGCGGTTTTGCCAAACGACTTTAAAACAGCCTTGTTCTCGTGTGAACTACCAAAATTTGGCACTTTTTCTCGGAAATATTTTTAAGGCATTATAAAAGTGAAAAAAACTCAACTTTTTCAACTTTCAGTTTTCTAAAATTTTTAAAAGTCACAAAAAAATTTTGGGACCCTCATACTGTCGTTCACACGATAGCGGCATGTACCTTGAGTAAAAATTTTCTTCATTTCTTTGTTTAAGAGCCGTTGGAGAGCAGCTAGAGTGCCCGCCGCCCGACCCTATTTTTTTCGCTTAAGTTACAAGATTGTCGGTACTGGCAGTGGAGCAAATTGATTTTTCAAAAAAGATATTGTACCTGAAACAATGCCTAATAATAACCCTTAATATGAAAATACTCAGTTTTATATTTAAGTCACAATGAATTTTCAAAAACACCCTTCATTAAGTGATGTCATATTCGAACTAATAAAAAAAATAACAAAATTCGCGTTAGAAATGCTTGTGGAGTAATCCTCAATCACAGCTACTAAATAACCTAAAATAACAGTTCACAATGTAATTATATGTCAAACTAAACAAACAAGAGAGCACAATGGGCACTGCGCAAAACATGACTGTGGAGTGTCAAGTGACAAAACAACCCCTTAGATTTGTTCGACATTATGTTACAGACGACGGGTGTGAAAATGTGCCCACTTCAACGATCATCGCACTGTTCTAGGTTTTTTCCAGTAGGAATGTTTTGTTTAGTGGACACGTTATGGACTAATGATATTAATCAGGGCATTATATATAATGCCCGGGCAATTTGAAAAATGACAAGTCATCATCCGACATGAAAAACAACATGGACCGGGGGCCCAAGAGAAGTTCGTATATGCATTTTATGTGGAACGATTTTCTGTAATGCATTAACGATTTCCATATTTCTATGTTTAATTTTACAATTACAAGTTCCTTAAATGGAATAATAATAATAATAATGCATTTAACGTCCGTTTGTCAATACTTTATGTCGTAACAGACACCATTACTATTTTCCATCTATCACACTTCCCGTTATTTTCTACATTTTTCAACTTCCACTTAATTAATAGCAATGAGGGAATTTTAGGATAAGGCAGACACATTTTGAGAATAGAAGTTTGACAGGTAATCGGCCACGGTCTTGAATAAGGAACCATCTCGATTACCGTTTCTCGGCGAGAGGCAGCAGGAAAAAGTCCCAGCGACATCTGCTCCCGCCGGGATTCGAACCCGGTACCTTCTGAATGCGAGTCTAGTACTCTCACCGCTGCGCCACCCCGCTCGGTTTAAAATGGAATATTAGACAGCATACCTAACTAAACAAAACATTTCTACTGGAAGACCAATGCCAAAGTAGAGTTGGCATTTAGAGAGGATCAAGTTTTTGTTATAGCGCAGTGAAATGATCCGATTCTTCTCTTCGACGTCACCCTCAGAGGACGTGAAACAACACACAGTCACCACCGAAAGTGCGCCGTCCGAATTAATCCAAATTTGATTACCTCCGGGACTTGGCCGATGAAATACAACAGGAAAATCAACGAGGGGGATGCGCGACTTCATAGAAGGGAGAGAGTGGCTCCCTGCCGCGGGTCAGTACCGCTCCACTGATCAAATGTGATTAAGAAGAAGTTAATGCAATACTTTACTGATGAGTATTGAACACATTTTGCAATTTGGTTTCAGCGACTCGTATTTGATTTTAGCTCGTGTTTTTTCCTCTCGAAAAAATAATTTTCATATTATCTAATCAGGATCGCAGACCGGTGGACCAGTGGTGTAATGAATTTATCTAAACACATTGGACGTTTCGCCACTTTATTATTGCGACTTCATCAACAAACCGTAAAATATACACGGAAAAATAATCTCTCTCACATTTCAATCGTGGTAGACATTTTGACCCGATTAAACGATCTGGCTTATTTATTGGGAGGTATTAAAGTTTCGAAATACCTCAAGGACTTTTATTTGCAAATAATATTTCGCAAAGTTAAAAATTCACGACATGACGGGGCACCACTACCCTTCGACCAGGTCTTCCATTTTGTGTTGGGACATTACAAAAGAAGTGTTACACAAATTTTCACCTTGCCTCATATACCTACCCAAAAATGTTTGATAGATCTTGGACTATAGATAAGTGAATTTACTTTATTCAAGTTTGAGAAGCACTGTTGTCAAAATTTCAGCAAGCGTCAAAGCTTCCCGTCTCCAGTGCACATTATTATGTCAAACAAAGAGTATAAGGATTACAGAGGACATATGAACGCATTACAGCAGGCTTTGGGAGTGTGCACTTCAAAAAGGAGGAAAGATGATGAAGCAATATCTCTTGTTAGTCTGAGGGTAAAAACTATAAACGTAACGGCCTGTAAAATTACTTCCAAACTAAAACTGACATTTTATGGTCGCGAGGGTGAGAGAGGACTGCTTCTATATGGAATATTTTCTATTTTGAAACCGCGGCTCACTGTTCAATTTGTGCGTTTCCACTCTTTCGGATTACAGTCTTCTATATTTATATGCTTCAGAGAAGTTATTTTTATGACAATAATTGGTTGTCGAGCGTCTATAATCTGCAATCTATATAAGTATATGTTACAGTCAATGTCCGGAATCCGGGCAATGTCGACAATGCCCGAGCCACATCGGGCAATGTCCGAAATCGGACAAGGTTCAAAAAATAGATTTTTTATAAACATGAAACGCTGATATTTGATTGTATTTTTATCATGATAAGTTATCATTAACGCTTTATGGAATTTTTATCACTGGTATCAACTATTGAAGAATATATTTTTCCTCATACCTCGATCGAAAGTACGTACTTTCGTCCCTTATAGCAGAGACGACAGTTTGACATTTACTCCCTGTTATTTATTATATTAAATGACAGCGGTAACCCTAGTTACGAGTATAAATACGCATGAGAAATTTTTTCCTCCCGCCGTCCTCACTGGGAGTAAATGTCAATCTTTCGTCCTTGCTGACGAAAGTACGTACTTTCGAGCGGATATGAAGAAAAATCGTATACACTACACGGGCTTTAAAAGTTGAAATCTCGGCCCTGCGCGTCATGAGCCCGAGGCGAAGCCGAGGGCATCATGATGCGCGAGCCGAAAATTCAATTTTCGGCCCTTGTGATGTAATATACTATTTTGAAAATCGGCCGACTATTACGAGAATTCTAAAAAGAATGACAGCGCTAGAATTTACCAACGTCTTATAAAGCCGAATTTTGTAATAAATGGAAGGTTTTTGTATTTGAGTAATAAGAAGATTATGAGTAGATCAGTTAAGAGAGCTATATTTTCATTTATTAAAATAAATAAAATGTGTGAAAAAAAATTATCCGCAATTTTGATTTTTATTTTTATTGCTGGAATAAATGTGAGTTCTGAAATTCAATGCATTGAGATATTTTGTTTATTGCTCATATCATATAAATAATAAATAAATTATACGTGTTTTCAATCATCAATAATAATTGTAATAGAAAGATGAAAAATATATTCTTTAGTAGTTGATATCAGTGATAAAAATTTCATAAAGCGTTAACGATAACTTATCATGAAAAATATACAATCAAATGTCAGCGTTTCATGTTTATAAAAAATATATTTTTTGAACCTTGTCCGATTTCGGACATTGCCCGATGTGGGCTCGGGCATTGTCAACATTGCCCGGATTCCGGACATTGACCGTAACATATATCTATCGACATCGCATATAGGCGTCACATTTATGCTTGGTTTCTGATACGACGTTCAGCCTTAAGAGTGTTCGTCCCAGTAAACACCCCCTGCACCCTTCATCTCAAATCTTTTCCCCTCGCCTAAAAACGGTTCACGCTCTCCCGACGCTATTTTTAAAGCTAGATGGTTCTGGTAAACGCCAAATGAAAGACAAAGAATCAGACTACAGATCCTTCAGGCGAATTTTTTGAAAAAAATTCCTGAAAAAACTTACAACTTTTTGGAAAAAATAATAAGTTACGTAATATTTCACACGTAGGCGAAACTGTTTTTCAAAAAATCCGCCTGAAGGATCTGTAGTCTGATTCTTTGTCTTTCATTTGGCGTTTACCAGAACCATCTAGCTTTAAAAATAGCGTCGGGAGAGCGCGAGCCGTTTTTAGGCGAGGGGAAAAGATTTGAGATGAAGGGTGCAGGGGGCATTTGCAGGGACGAATACTCTTAAGAATGTCTTTTTGTTTTCTACTAAATATAGATCTCTATTGTAATCAAATGACAATGTTAAATTTAGATTTATAATTGAAAATCGCATCACAATAAGTGTTAGCTGACATTTTCTGAATGAAAATAAACACTTCAGCGTCTATAAATTACGCTCTTCCTTGAAATTAACAGACCCTAAGTGAAAAATCAATAAACCTCTATAATCAAATAACAATTAAGCAGCAATACATTGTTATAATAGTAATTAACAAAGTCAACTAAATAGTAGGTCGTTTAAACGAGGAGGTGTTATTATATTCAGTTGCCGGGAGAGGTAAACAGTCATTAATGATGGCATAAAACCCCCGCAGATAATGGGGACCTCGCGTCGATACGTCTTAGCGTTGGAACACTTAACTGATTTCCCCGGAGAGACATAGCCATGGCTGCCTAATGATGCACTATCGCTGTACAGGTGCTACGCCCCATCTGACTCAATCACTCCAGAAATAAGAAGAAGGGTCAAATAATAGGTAATAAAAACTTTGTTGTAAGAAAAATTATTACGGTACACATTAGGGTAATTTTATATGTGTTATATACAGTATGTAAACTACACGTAAGGTGCATATAGGGAAATTAAAATTGGGAAAAAATGACTGGATCAGAGTGAGCCTTGAATTCTTGTTTTGCAATTTGACAGATAATATTCTTTTGCAAAATGAATGTATATACTACCGAAGAAAATATTCAAATGATTACAACATAATCGGACTTTTTTTATTAATGGGACATTAAATTCCCACAAATACTTAAATATGGTGCGAGATCAAATATCTCCGCCTATTCGTGTTGAACCTAAAGACATTGGGTCACTGATTTACCAACGCGCATACGTCATACCAGTCAGACAATTTTTGAATGAAATGTTTCCAAACAGATGGAGTTGTTTTTTGGTGTTATTTTTGTACAAAAAAATTAAATTACCGATTTATAAGAGCTTTTTATTATTAAAAAAGCCAAGTAAAATAAAAATAAATCAAAATAAAATAGAAATCCTCAAGATTACCACGAGAATTCAATAGAAATAACAATTAATGAAGTCATGGCTAACTCTGATCCAAGTATTTTTTCCCAATGCTAATTTCATTATGTGCACCTTACGCGTTTTTTGGATGTAGGAGGTAATCTCCGAAACTACTCATTCGATTTCTAAAAAATGTGTCCAGCAATATTTAGAATGGACCCTCAGGATGAATTATTATCGCGTTAAAATAAAAGCGCTTTTCATGGAGACCAATTTTGTAACGTAAGTCGACAAAAAAACGGTGGCAATCTACAAAGGTCAAAAAGGCAAAAAAAAAACGGAAAAAGTTGTTATTAAAGCTCGATTTCTCATACGATTTTAAGCTTTGATTCTAGATGTAAAAATGCCATTTATTTTTTTTCTGATTTTTTAATTTTGAAAATATTTCCGAAACTATGAAACAGAAAAAAATGTATTGTACAAAGCTTTCTTGTAAAAATAAATAGAATAGTAAATCGTTATGAATGACCGTTAAAATATAAAAAAAATAACATTATAGCACATATCTCTTCTGCGCATGCGCCGATTGTACTCTTCATATTTGCAGGTCAAACAACGTCCCAAAATTTGGTTTCAATCAGCTAATTCGTTTATTCTGTGCTGTATTCACAAACAGACGCATTTATTTTTTCAAAAAAAAATAAAATAATATGATTTTAGTATCCGGGAGACCTCAAACCGAAAAAATATTGTAAATTTTTGAATAGTGAATTTTTACTTAAATTAGTAATACCGATCTAAACTTATGGACTTGGAATGGTAAAATTTTAAGGAAAGCCAGTTTTAGCTCATGAGTTCCACACTTTTTGATCATCTATATATTTTATCAATAAAAATAAAAATAATAATGAAAGGCTATATATAAGTCCCACTGCTGGGCAAAGGCCTCCCCCTTATTGATCCATAGTTTCCTGTCCTGAGACTTCCCAAGAAGTTATTATTATTTTAATATCCCAAAATCTTTATTAAAAATACTAAAATAACAAAACTGTAAATACAAAATTAACTCACGTTTTGTTGTTTGTATTTTTGAAGCCAACAGCTTCGTTCCAAACAGATTGCAACCGACACTTCGAAATTTTTTTGTACGCACGATTTATCGTCCAAAAATTCACCAAATAAATATAACAAATTCTGTAGCCTTGTTCAAAAATCTACACCACCCCGCCCCTGATTTTTTGCACTGCACGTATTGTCGCAAAGTTGTCAAAAAGAAGGACAGAAGCCGCAATGCATGTTGGGAAAAATAAAAGAGAGAATCGTAGAGCAGAAAGGATTTAGGATTGTTTGTGTGCGTTTAGGTATATAGAGAACCGGATAACAATGATCACAAAGGAACGAACAATGTTTAGCAAACTGGTGTATAATGCACACACAACCCGAAAGTACAATACCTACGTAATTTGAGATGTCTCTTTTACATAACATAATACAACCATTACATGTTTGGAAATTATACTGTATACAGGCGAGCCATTTGTTTCTTGACATCAAATTTAAATAATTATAAAGCGTTTAACGTCGCGGTTTCTCGACTTTATGTCATAATAGACGCCATTCGCACCATTAGATACTATTTTCCATCTATCACACTTCCCGTTATTTTCTGCATTTCTAAACTTCCACTTAATTAATAGCAATGAGCGAATGAAAGAATTTTAGGACATTAGGATACGGTAGGCAAATTTTGAGTATAGGAGTTGGACAGGTAATCGGCCCTGGCCTTGAATAAGGGACCATCTCGATATTTATCTGGAATTATTGAGGGAAACCATGGAAAAACTCAACTAAATGGCCGGTACAAAAATTGGAATTGATTCCATGAAAAATTTCAAGAACTCTTTGTCTCTTGCGATTTTTTAAAAAAGTCTACGATTCGGCAGTAAAAAAATCAAAACATTTGGAAATTTAAATTTTGGAGAAAAATGTTTGGGACGAACGTTTCACGGTCAATCGAATGCTGATGTGAAAAATTAGGGTTCCCATAAAAAAAGTTGACCCTGAATGGCCTTGAACCTTCAACCCAAGGTCAAAAGTGACCATGACATCCGATGTCCCTCTTCGAACCAACTTTGCCCTGGACCATTTTTCGATTTTACCCTACCCTGAAAAGATAATCTCAACCGAAGATTAAAATGACTCATTCTGTATAACGTGTGTCCGCCATTCTCCAGAAGACAGCCCCCTCCCCCCACTTAACGAGGAAACTGAAATTTGACACAATTACTGATATAGAGCATAGGACAGATTTACGGAGGAGAAATATTATAAATGGATCGGTCTGTACAAGGAGCGTTGGAGACAAAACACGGCCCTGAAAACGTGGGTCTTCATGTTATCGGATAAAACAATCTCATCACATGTGCATGCACAACAACATAACCTATAATACGATATAAATCGTATTTCATATATAGAAAACCAATCCAGATTATTTACCTTTGTGAAATACTTCATCGCTACAGCTGAAAACGAGGAACGTATTTGGAATTTATACATACAAAAGATATAGTTTAAAAAAAACTAAAAAACACGCTTTATATCGAACAAAAAAGTAAAAAATATTTTTTTAAAAATAAGCTTAAAACAATAATGAATAAAAAATACTATAGTATTATTGTGAAAAAAGCGTGGGGCGCCGCTTTGTTCCACATTTTCGTACATCGAGCGCGTCACGGTTTTTTATTTACAATAATACTTTTTTTTTAATTCATTATTGTTTTAAGCTTATTTTATAAAAATTATTTTTTACTTTTTAGTTCGATATAAAGCGTGTTTTTTATTTTTTTTTTAAACTATATTTATTTTTCACTTTTTAGTTTGATATAAAGCGTGTTTTTTATTTTTTTTTAAACTTTATTTATTTTCCACTTTTTAGTTCGATTTATTGTCAAAAATTTGTCGGAAAAAAACAATTTTTTTATCTCGGTGTGGACGGGATTAGAACCCGCGACCGGTGAATCCGAGGGTTGACGTCAGCGAAGACTAGTACCTTAGACCGCTCGGCCAACGATTGCTCTTACAGTAGTGGCATAACATACTAACAGTAATAAACCACTTGCTGTAGTCCAAACGAGGTTACAAACAAACATACTTACATACAAACTTACAAGTGAAACTAATATAAAGCGTGTAAAAACTAGTCACTTCCCGCGACCTCGCATTGGTGTCGGTTTTAACAGAAGCCTTTTTTGAACCCGAACGTAACTGAATAAAATACAATTGGTTCATTGTCAGTGATAGAGTTCAAACGCTGTAAGATAAACACCGTTACGTCATTGCTGGACAACGGCAGTGGTTCTCGGTCGTCGCCTACTTGATCTCAGTGGCGTATTGTGCTATATTAAAATTTTTTATTTAATTATGTTTCTACTGGCGCCTACTTGACTTTACTAAAAAACGCTTAGCTGCCGTTAGGCTGCTGACGTAGCGGTGTTAACCTTACAGCGTTTGAATAGTGTATGTACCGAGTTTCATCAAAGTCGACCGGCTGTATTAGAGTGATGAATAGAACAGCGAGTCAATGCGAAAATTGACAAATCTGCTTGCACAGAATTTTATCTAAAACACCTCTGACCGGATTTTATTTTATCGTCGCTATCATTTCCTGCAGATTTTGTAAAAGCACAAAAGACCCAGTTGGTAAAAGGGTACAATTAAACAAAAGCGCTGAACTATTTCCCTGTTGAAGATCGAAATCTTAAAAACCGTTCACACAAAAGAAGAAAAACATATGGTTTTCAAACTTTTAATTAGAAATCGAATTCTTTACCCTGCGTTTTGTGAACTAAAAATATTCAAAGAAATGACAATGTGTAACCTATTCAAAATATAGATACTAATCGACATCGTGTCACTCTTTTTTGAATAGGCTATTTGATTCTTAATTTTAAACTTTCTTAAAATCTTCAAATCGTAGTATTAGTCCACTGGAATTTTTATTTCGCATAAATGTAATCGTTTTACGGGATAAAACAGCACTAAATTTTAAATATTGGTGCGAAAACACGAGTTGCCATGTTTACCTATACTGTGACGTCATTCTTGTAGTATACAAACAAGTAGAAATAAGACTCGGTATCGTTTATTGTTTACTCACGTGTGTGCGACGCGTGTTTATATAGGTATATGCATGCTACTGCAAGTCTGACGTCATTATGGCGGACAGTGTTTTTGGACGCGTCAAAAAATCAGCCCCGTGTTCTTGTGATTACAAACCGATAATTTCTGATTTTTTATTTAATAATTAACCGTATTGACATAATTTAATCATTTATTTTTTTATAGTGTTCAATAACCAATTTTAAAAACTGATATTTTTCTAATCGATATTCTTTCGAAAAATTGTGATAAGAATGTCAATGAATATTTAATTTAATAGATCAATGTACCTCGCGCCTAACGTGCTCGTAAATACCAATATTTTATTCCCCTATTGTGTTCATCCATTAAAACAAAGCAGATGTTGAGTGAATTCCTCTTCTAAAACTATTGTCCCCACGGGATTAATTAGTTTAGTTTTTTTTATTCAAACAAAACAACTGAATTATAAGAAACATATGACAATCTACACAAAAAAATGTCGTAGCGCGTTTCCGCAAAACTGTTATTTCTGAAGAAGCGAAATAAAAAATACACAGAACAAAATCATAAAACTGACACGAACTAAAATAAACACAATTTTTTTTCAAATTTTATTTGTTCAGTCACGACATTACGCCATAAAATATACTTATTTTCAGTTTCAGGATTTGAAAAATTTGGTATTTCTTAACTAATATTTTACGAGTGAGAATTTTCTGAAAAGAATTCAAAGCTATTTCACTGTAATTAAATTGATTTATCATTAGGATTCCCTATTAATTTTTCAAAAATGACAAGTTAAAAAAAGCAATTTTATGCTTGACCGATCGCACGTAACTTTGCAATGTATTTATTATGGTTAGCACAAGTTATGCAGAAATAAATCAGAATGGAAAATTTACGAACATAATTTCTGATTCAATACACAAAGCTGCTGCTTTACAAAGCCTCACAAACTATAAAATAAAACATTTTTTATTTTGAATTCAATAATATTAAAGCAATTCTTTGCCAAGATCTTCCCATAATTTGTTTTTTAATACAGTTTTGTACGTTTCATAATTTTTAGACGAAATTACTCTCAGACTAGAAATTGACTGGCGCCGGATTATTTCAGACCACGCTTCGATGAATTTAGTCAAAAAATAAGTAACAAGAGGACGAACAGAAATGCATCGGACTAAATACGGACAATGCATAAGCTCAGTTGTTTTCATGTTCAAAATTAGTCGGGTTACAAAAGGGGTATACAAGCAATAAAGATTGGTACGGTTTACAAAAATACGTGTAGGTATATAGATTATTATAGGTATACCATACCGATCTTCTATAAAATAATTAAATATGTATTTACTGTTAAACTAGCACAATATTTTTTTATAGATCGGATAAGTTGCACATGTTGGAATTTTTCGATTTTTCGGTGTTCCCATCACTACTTATTTTTCTAATAGTAATAGAGTTCACCGAATTCACTGGGATTATTTGTATCTAAAACCAAATTACATTTGCAATTTGTTATTTTTAAATTAAATAAATTCTTAAATATTGGGAAAGTGGACAAACATTTATTATTGCTTACGTTTCGTTAACAATGTTAACTTCATCAGGGCTCTGCAAATTGGAGAAATAAATACATAATTATTAAGTACTCATTAAAAAAAACAAATATAAAAAATTAAAATTCAAATTACAAAAAAAAATTTTTTGTTTTGATTTTTTATACTTTTTTTTTAATCAGTAATAATTATGTAGTTATTTCTCCAATTTGCAGAGCCCTGAAGAAGGTAATATTGTTAACGAAGCGTAAGCTATAAAAAGTAAAAATACTGCACATTTTGTCCACTGTCCCATTATTTTGGAAAATATTGAAATAAATATTATGGGCGATAAGAATGGAAAAGTTATTTTTTTTATAATGAATCGATAATCAAACAAGATCTAGGAACTGGATGTTCGTATCTATTTAAACTAATCAGACAGATTATAGACGGTCAACAACTAAAAAAAAAAAATACAAATCACAGTAACTCCAATCTACTTTAGAACAGGGGTGTCAGACTGATTTTTCTAAAGGGCCATTTATAAGATTTAGGGTGCGTTAGCGGGCCATAAAAATTGAAACAAATACTATTTATTTATTTAGTTTAAATCAATTTTCATAAAAAGGTAATAAAAAGGGTAAATTATCTTGAGTCTGAGGATCCAGCAATTTTTAAGAATATGCAGTGGCACCGTAAATCTAAATTCCTCAGTGGATAGATTCTGCTCGCGGGCCGTATTGAGATGGCTTGAGGGCCACTGCTTTAGAACAGCTGTAAAAAACGTTTTTAATAAAAAAATTTCTAGGATCAAAAGTACGAGTTTTTTAATCTATTTAAGATGTCAACGGACGTTATGCAGGGTTAAATATATGATATAATTTAAATATAATAAGTTGAGACACACGCAAAATGCAACCCTTTGATGTTAATATTATAAAATGAAACTAAATAGATGCGACGTTAAAAAATGTCTGAAACACTTAACTTCAAAGTATAATTACACAAAATGGAAGTCGATTCTAAAATAGTAAGCGTACACTACTCTCAAAGGATAAATAAATTTCAATTAGAGACGTCAAAATAAAGACGGAAATGTCTATTACATAGTTTTTAAGTAATTTTCTTTTTTTTTAATCGAATCATCTGAAAATAATATTAAATTAATTGAAACAATAAAACGAGTTTAACCGAAAAGTGCATCTTAATAGGCCCAAAAATACCGAAAAAATTCTCCGAATCGTTTCAAAATTATATGTGCTGTCAGAATGTTATTAAAATCGGCCCGATAGGACCGGACTTAAAATTTTTATGAAAACATCAGTTTGTAGATAATATGGACTTAATTACTTAGTGACGGGTGGATTTAATTTGGTAAATTGATAGTAATATTTATATTAAGAAAAAAATATTATTTTAAGGGATGTATTAAGGGGTTAAAATGTTTATTTTGTCCAAAAACAAAAGAGTTAAGTTCACATAATAAAGCCACACTACCTGTAATTAGTAAATACACTATATTGTCAGCAGGGTTTCGCACTGCGCCCGAGTTTTTTGAATAGTACTTTCCGAATAATCTTTTCAACTTATTTCCCTGTATAAAGAAAAAAAATTCAAATCTTTGATTAATGTCTGAATAGAACTCTTCAGATAAATAAAATTGTCGACCAATTTTTCTCAGACCATAATATTGACAAAAAATAATAAAACACACAAGATGACGTTTCGATCCGGATTTGGATCTTCTTCTGAAGAAGATCCAAGTCCGGATCGAAACGACATCTTGTGTTATATTGATTTGTATTTTTATTATTTTTTGTCAATATATGGTCTGAGAAAAATTGGTCGACAATTTTATTTATTTGAAGGAAAAAAAACTAATCAGAAATAAATTCCGTGCATAATCTAAATTTCTAAAACCGAAACACATTTAAGAGTTATTATTGTTATCTAAATGAAAATTAATGAGTAGAAGTTGAGAGAAAAATGGTTGTATTCGCGCAATGTGACAACCCAGAGCTGTACACATCACGCAGACGAAGTATGATACACTGGGGTTGGTTTACACCGTGCGTTTGGTACGCGTATCAATATTACACACACAATGACTGTCGATTATAGACGCTCGATAGCTAACGTCATGAACGTTTGCAGGATATTGCCATTTTGTTTCCTTGCGAATTTTTCAGCACATTCGTTCGTTTACGGCCGTTCTCGTTTATTGTCGTATCGGGCTTCCAATTCCAATCTATACTAATATATAAAGCTGATGAGTTTGTTTGTTTGTTTTTTGTTTGTTTGAGCGCGCTAATCTCAGGAACTACTGGTTCAAATTGAAAAACATTTTTTTTGTTGGATAGCCCATTTATCGAGGAAGGCTATTATAGGCTATATAAAATCAGGCTACGACCATTAGGAGCGGAGTATTAATGAAAAATGTTGCAAAATGTGTCTCAAAAATAAGCTTCTATTCAGGTGAAATGCACTAACTAAATATATACTCATTCTAGCGTTGTCAGAATACAACGCCGGCTAGCTCAATCGGTAGAGCACACGACTGTCAATATTAGGGTCGTGGGTTCGAGCCCTACGTTGGGCGAGTATATATTTTTATTTATTTTTTTTATTTTCTACATTGCTTTCTTCTAAGGCTTACATTTAAATTTATGTTAATTTTATTTAATTAATTAAAAAAAATATTAGTTTAAAAAAGTATAAATACTGCTTTTTATCGACAAAAACTTTTGAACGGTAACTCCGATCATCATGAAATTTGAACACAACATTCATCTCGGTAAACTAAGATGAATGTGTGTACTCATGTTCATCCCTTCCTCATTCGTTCTTTTACACCCGGGTGAAACCGGACGGGACCGCTAGTGTAATATATAGGAGTTTGTTTATCTTCCGATGTCGGTCGAAAATCGGACCCAATGTAGGTGTCGGCTATACAGTCGGGTCAAAACATCTACAGAGCGAACCGACGGTAAAAACCTTTAACATAACTTTTTAAGTGCGTTTTAAATGCTCCATGTAAACTAGACAATAAACAAAACACGCACACATAGAAACAAACGACGTTCGGCTAACATAAACAGGTGGCGCGTAATACAAGTGTATGGTAGAGCAACGATGTGATTTCACGGGCCGTCGGAGCGAATCGACGCCAGGCGTCGGAACATCGCACACCGACGCTCCCGGACAGACGCATTAACAAATTACAATGCAATGAACTGTCATACTTTTATATTTATTACTAGCGGTCCGTCCCTGATGCACCCGGGTGCAAAAGAACGAATGGGGAAGGGAGGGACATGAGTACGCACGTTCATCTTAGTTTACCGAGATGAATGTTGTGTCCAAATTTCATGATGATCGGAGTTAACGTTCAAAAGTTTTTGTCGGATGGACAAATTTTGAGTGACATTTTGCAACAGTTTTCATTGATGCTCCGCTCCTATTGGTCGTAGCGTGATATTATATAGCCTATAGCCTTCCTCGATAAATAGGCTATCCAACAAAAAAAATTTCAATTCGAACCAGTAGTTCCTGAATTTAGCGCGTTCAACCAAACAACAAAAAACTCTTCAGCTTTATAATAATAATAATAATTTCTTTATTTCCGTAATATAGTGTAGAAGACGTCATTTCACATAAAGGTATGATACATACAAAAATACAAATTAAGTTCTCTTGGTTAATTTACACAAGAAAAATTCGTCGATACTATAAAAAATATAACATAGCAACACAGCTTTGAGCTCATTTTTGAACATCCGTAGACTTAGATTTTTGAAGTGAAAACTTCTTTAGCGGCGTTGTACACTTTTTTTGTAATGGGTAAAAAATGTTAAAATCGCGTCAGGACACGTGACCTGATCGAAAATTCGTAAGACGGATGGAGAGTAGAGGTATGGGTAAACTGATCGACAATTCGTAAGACGGATGGAGAGTAGAGGTATGGGTAAACTGATCGACAATTCGTAAGACGGATGGAGAGTAGAGGTAATATTCAAGTTTTCACTTCTGCCGGCACTCCCGGAGTGCAACCCGTTTTTTTATTGAAATGGGTAAATGATTAAATATTTTTATAATTTGTAGTAGTCATGTCCATTTGCTGAATAAGAATTGGAAAATCACAGGAAAGTGGACAGGTTAAAGATAAGATACCTTACACCTTTCTTTATAAAGTATAACGTTTCGCTGTTATATTACAGCATCTTCAGATACTGAAAATTTGATACAAAGATTATTAGTTACATTAAGTTCTCAACAAAAATGTTACAATTTGCGTACCTTTTTATATTGATGTTAAGTCAAATTTTATAAATGAGTCTAACAATAACACATAAAATTTCAAATTTCGCGCCAAACACTACAAGTTGGCATTACAGTTTTCAGTATTAGTAACCTTTCATTTCAAATGTATATCTACGTACAGGTCACATGTGACATACAGGACAAGTTTTATTTTAACAATTTAAACAATTATATCCAGCAAATTATACAAAAACCGGCATTTTAATGATCATAAAACGTTTCTTCTACCATATCAAGTTAGACTCATTTATAAAATTTGACTTAACATCAATATAAAAAGGTACGCAAATTGTAACATTTTTGTTGAGAACTTAATGTAACTAATAATCTTTGTATCAAATTTTCAGTATCTGAAGATGCTGTAATATAACAGCGAAACGTTATACTTTATAAAGAAAGGTGTTATCTTATCTTTAACCTGTCCACTTTCCTGTGATTTTCCAATTCTTATTTTTATAATAATGTTCATGGAGCCTTTGTTGATGGTGAGAAAAGTTGCGTTATGTAGTTGTTTTTAATTCTGGTACTGTATTCATAATGGCGCATATATTAGTATAGATAATGGATGAAAATACTTTCAAAGAAATCTTCGTGCAATATTAACATCTTTCAATATTTTTCTACCGTGTTTCCAACCAAAAAAAAAAAAAAAAAACGTGATACATTGACGTCTCGTGGGCACATTTAACCTGTGGGTATATAATTATAATAATATACACACAATATTGCGGTAGCACATTTGTAAATAATAGGTAATTACTTGATGTGCCTGTGTTATTTAGATGTGTGACGATTATGTTAATCCTCAAGTTCCGTGGCCTCTAATTGAGTTGTAGAAGCTATGTGACTGCCATTCTGATTTACTGGTCCGGCATGATTCGCATTTCATATCGTAAGTACCCACTGTACATAACGATTGTGTTTATTTCAAACACGGCTGTAGCTTTACTGGTGCGACTGGTTTAAAATTCTGAGTTTAAGAGTATTCCTCCCTGCAAATACCCCCTGCATCCTTCATCTCAAATCTTTTCCCCTCGCCTAAAAACAGTTCGCGCTCTCCCGACGCTATATTTAAAGCTAGAGGGTTCTGGTAAACGCCAAATGAAAGACAAAGAATCAGACTATACAGATCCTTCAGGCGAATTTTTCGAAAAAAAAATCCTGAAAAAACTTACAACCTTTTGAAAAAAATAATAAGTTACGTAATATTTCACACGTAGGCGAAACTGTTTTTCAAAAAATTCGCCTAAAGGATCTGTTGTCTGATTCTTTGTCTTTCATTTGGCGTTTACCAGAACCCTCTAGCTTTAAAAATATTGTCGGGAGAGCGCGAACCGTTTTTAGGCGAGGGGAAAAGATTTGAGATGAAGGGTGCAGGAGGTGTTTGCAGGGACGAATGCTCTTAAAAACTCCATTTATCGTCACTCGATATAACGACAAACTTCTTAAAACGTCGAAATTACTTAACTCTAGTATTGGTTTACCTTATTGCTCATACAATGATACACTCTAAATAACGACACACCCACTCTAAATAACGACAATACGTCATCATTAAGCAATAAACAGCACTTGTTTGTTATTTTGTTGCTTTGTTGTCGGCACCATGCGTACGGAAGATTCTATGAAATTCGTTCTTTTGTTTGTTGGGATTATCTATCATATGTTTAGCTCAGCTGTTTGTTGGTCAGTTGTAAATTTTATATATTATGAATAGTATAGTAAAATATGTTTTTTTTTTTGGATTCAGGGGACCTCAAAACGGAAAGATATTGTAAAATTTTTGAAAAGTGTTTTTTGACCTAAACTAGTGGGTTGGAATGGTAAAAGTGTGTAAATAAAACAGTCGGGTGTCTCCGTGGATTTACGTTTCGTTCCGCGTTTGCTAAGACCCTGTCTGCAAACAAAAAGATCAAGTGACTGTGGCAATGAAGTCATCATAATATCAAGAATCGGTATATGTACATTGTACGCATTGTCAATCAATCGGTCAGTCAGTATATTTTGCTCGTGAGTGGGGACACGTACTTGTCTGATTTATTGTCGATTGTAATTTGTTTCTGTATAGTCACTTTATCTCGTATACCTATTGTATCGAAACATCGCGGGAAAAACTTTGCACCAAACGTCGAAACATTTTTGCAAATACGTCGTGCGATTATTTCTTAAATTAATTTTCGGATTGCACCAAAATTACTTAGTATGATTTTGGTCAATAAATAGATAATAACGGAATTTAATTTTCGTGTTTTTTATTGACGTGATAACGTCTTATAAATTGATGAATCACCAATCTTATAAATTGATAAAACACCGGCTGCATGCACGAAAAAGTGTAACGTTCCTAACGCGTAACGTTACTAACGTTCCTAACGCGTAACGTTCCGCCTGACCCTGTGCGTGCTTTTTGCTAATTTCTCGCTCAATTTAAATCAGATCGGTTTGAAACCAGTCTTAAACGAAAGAGGAGAACATTTTACATAGATTTCGTATAACAGAATTTGCCTAAACAGTTTTTTTATACAAATTTATATAGAAAAATAGCTGTATAAATGCAATGTTGTCTAATGCATGGCGCGACGCGGTCGGTCGTCTTTGTTTGCCGTACATGGAAATTAGAAGAGAACGTATGTCTTGTCTTAACATGAAAACGGCTGCATTTCTAATGTTTAATTCAATTTTTTGACATTAGTATTTTGTGAAATGCAACGCCTTCTAAGTTAAGTATTGGAATAACTAATTATTATTAGAACATAATACTTTGACAGTTGCAAACGTCACTTTTGACATTTCTTATCATTCCGACACCAAGGATAAGCGGATTGAAACCAAATTTTGGGAGGTTTAGGTTATGTATTACGGAATACGTTATCACGTAAAACTATCGTCCGTAAACCGACTTTACAGACAACCATTTTTTTTTAATTATTTGTGGGTTTCTTCCAGGGGCGGATGAGCTCAACTGTTCCTGCCCGGGGAAGTATGATTCCGGCCCCGTCATGAATACTATAAAATACAGAGGAAACTATCAATTTACCTAAATTAATTATATTTTCAATGTCCAGTTTCCGACGATGCAAATTATTTATAAGAAAAAAAACTTTTTTCTAAATTCTGAGCAAAGTTTCTCCTCGAAACACCAGCGTAAAAAATATGTATGAATTATAAAAAGTTGCATTTCTCGTTTTGTGGTAATCAATACTGGTTTATACTTATTACAAACATTATACTCAGAGAAATAATCACAATGCATTGTTCAATCAACAAAGCCTTTCAATAAATAACTGATTAACCTTATGACAACATATTTAGCAACTTTCAATAACTAGTTGCTATTTTTTTATCCCTTTAATTAGTAACTAAGTACAATTATAAGTTTTCAATCACGGAATTTGTGATTTTTTTCTCTAAAAGAATTTTTGCAAGCATATTTCTGCGTTCATAGTTTGAGAAACAAATCTTGTTTTCAGGCCATTATTTCTCGAAGTCCTGAAATGCTTCAATGTTGCCAACCGCGGATTTATTAACTATGACAATTTTCAGGAACGTGTTAGACGATTTGCAACAAAATTGACTGATTGATCCAAGGGCGTAGATATTTTTTTCCGAGTGGGGTGGTGAATTAAAAAAATCAATATTTTTAAGAATACTCACGAAGGTAAGTGTCAAGCAAAATATTAATTCCCAAACCAATTTTACAAATTTTTTTTCAAGAAGTATTTCTAAATTTTATTTTTTAGCCGGCAGGTATTCGTATTATTTTCAATTTTATTTTCTTTTATTATCATGATCCTGGGGGGGAATTACCAAAAGCGTTTTAAAAAACAACAACTCTGAAGTCTGCCTCTCAAATAGTTGTAGCAAAGTTTGATTTTCAAAAGTAGCTTTTTATTAAATGCAGACCCAACGTCAAAATGACGTAACCTATCCTTTTGCAAAAAGGAATAATAATAATATGCTGATAAAAAACTTTCTCACCATGCAATTTGTGGATGGTGCGTACAAATTTTCCGTATGACGGAACCGAGTTTCGTTGACGAATCGAATTCGTTACGCAGTGCCGTTCGCCGCGTGTGGGAGCTAAAAGAACGCATTAAATGTAGTGATAACTTCATTACACGCCCGTGATTCTGACTCATTGTCTGAATGATCTCGCTATGTCACTAAACCTGCATTTATTATAAATGATGCCGTACCGTTCACGTTTCAGATAAAAACCAGCTTTTGACTAAGATATGGGTTAACATAATTATTATATGATAAAGATTTGACAGAAGAAAACCATAACTTTGTGACCGCTAGTACTATAAAGAGGTAAAGTTTGGATATAGGAGGTAATCTCCGAATTTACTCAACCGATTTCAAAATTTTTTTTCACTAATATTTAGAATGGACCTTCCGGATGGACGTAGGCTATATTATATTATCGCGTTAAAATAAAAGCGTTTTTCGTGGAGACCAATTTTGCAACGTAAGTCGACGAAAACGACCAGGACGCGCCAGGAAAAAATAAACTTTTGCAATAATTTAATTCGTCAAAAGCTGGAAATAGTTTTAATCTCTTTATTTACACGCAAAAAGAGTAATTAGAAGTTTGCAGCAATTTTATATTTGTGGTAGTCTTCGAAATTTTCAAACTTTTTCCGCTGTTTTACGAATAACTTACAAACGACGCATTTTTCTAAAAATGTCACTTTCACAAAAAATAAAGTACATAAAATTCTGCGTCGAACCATGTCTCATTTTTTTAATAACGTAGCATACATTAGAGTGTCGATAAATAAAAAAAATCAGTCCAACTCAATCACTATAATATAATATAAGGTTCATTCCAAGCAGCCAGCAAGCGTTTTCGAAACCGTCACCAGCATGCGCAGTAGCGAAAACGTGTTCTAAAATCGCCACTAACAGCTTCGTTTTACCTACTGCGCATGCGGGTCACGATTTCGTTACCGTTTGCTGGCTGCTTGGAACGAACTCAATAAAAATTGGTTGTCTGTAAAGTCGGTTTACGGACGATAGTTTTACGTGATAACGTATTCCGTAATACATAACCTAAATTCTACATATAATAATTATAATAATTCGAATCTATGATATTGCATCTTTCGCTTCAAATTTAGGTTAATTTTATGTATTAAAATACTCACCACCTATAATAATAATTGTTTTTTTTAACTTTCTTTCTTTCGTATTTATTTTAAGTCTCAAAGATTAATTGTCATAATATTTTGAAAACAATTGTTTCACTGTTTATATAAAATTCCAAAACCTACTTACAATATTTAAGTATTTTCATACGTCAAAAAATTGATTTTTATAATGATAAAATTTGTATGAAAACGATTTTTTCGAGAGATGAGACCTAGCTAAAACGATTTTTTGCCCCCCAAAATCCCTTTTCAGTAAATTTCATCCAAATCGTTAGGGCCGTTTTCGAGAAAAGCACGCACAGGGTCAGGCGGAACGTTAGGAACGTTACACTTTTTCGTGCATGCAGCCGGTGATTCATCAATTTATAAGACGTTATCACGTCAAAAATTAGATTAACGAAAAACTTTCGGATCACTGAGAGAATGTTTGGAAGGAATTAATCTGGGTGTACAATGAAGACAGTTGGAATATTTGGAATATTGTACGCGACACAAGCAACTGAAGTGATCACAGAGCGCAGACCAATTAATGGCTAAGCTTCGTTCGTAAAAAAGCCATAAAATTATGCTCAAATATTAACGTCCAGCTGGATATATGTATATTCACTAACACACGTAAGGAATATGGATTATGAAGGCGGCATGCTAATCAGGCACGCGAAGTACCGTGTCCTAAAGTCGATTCAAGCAATAATTGGGTAGGTCTGTTAAAAAAATCTGGTTTCGTTTCTTTTTTTTTAACAGCCAAGTAAACATGTTTTTTACATAATAATCATAACGGTTTTATTATTCTATTTGTTTTTCTATTTGTTTCGCCAAAATAAAAACTTTCTAAACTTTATAGTTTCGGAAATATTTTGAAAATAAAAAAAATGAGTTGCATTCTATTGTAATCCCTACTTTCTCTCAAAATTTTAGCGCTCCAGCTCAAAAAATGACGGAGCTATAAATTTTCGAAAAAACGCCTAATTTTCTGGTTTTTCCTAAATTTTTCACGACCTAATTATCCGATTAAGACATTCGACCTCTCATTCTGTAGATATTTCAATTCTCTACAAACCATTTCATTGGGGCATTCCGATTGCTCCATTAGTTTCAAAGTTACAAGCAAAAAAAGACAAAAATCGCGTTTTTTTTGCAATAAACTGTTGATAACTAATGGACCGGAAACTCGAGTGAAAAACACATACCTATTCATCTGCTTATTATCTTTTATATCATCGCACAATCGGTTTGCTACTAGTCTTTATGTCATGCAAAAATGTTCTACAGCTTGGCCTATGATAATAATATACAAAATGATTTTTAAGTTGAGTCTTTTTTTAACAGCGTGTAGAAATCAAATAGACGAACAAATATTGCAAGTAAATTTTTTTATCAAAACTCAAAAAAGAAAGAGAAACGGGATTTCAAAGTTTTATCAAATTTTGTGATCGGTCCTGGCGTTATGTTATGTCACTATGTAAATATGTTATGTCATTATATCAAGTATTCACAGAAATTGTTCGGAGTTGTTCCCGTTTTGTTGGACACAAAGATGCGTGCGCCGCAGAAGCGATAAGGGCCTTCCGCGAATTATTTGGGATGCATTTCCGACTCGTGTGTGTTAACCGAGCTTTTGAATTAATTAAATTAAACTGTGAACGGCTGTTACTCTCTTATTTTTGAGTTTTGATAAAAAAGTTACTTAAAATATTTGTTCGTCTATCCATTTACGACCGATCCTACACGGGCGGACTATTGACAATTTTTTTATCGCGAAACAGATTTTTGTCAACCCAACCCCGGTTTTGCACAGTTATTTTCGTGCGGGTTATTTTCACAAAGGGGTACACGATTTTTTTGTATTATTTTTTCTACGTTCTTTGTTCCCTAAATAATCAAAAAAGTTTCGTCGGTTGTAAAAGGTTAAACTTGATTTCTACACGCTGTTAAAAAAGAAGAATCAACTTAAAAATTATCTGTATTAAGTAACGAATAGCAATTAATACTTTTAATTCTAGCCGTCACCGCACGCGTTAACAGAAAATTTATTTTCTTTATTATAAGTATATCAAATGTCGATTTGAAGTTGAAATGGTCCCGTCGCCCAGTTGGCTGGAATTTTTCTCGTGTACTTGCGAGGATAATAAGAAAAAATTCGCAGGTTTGTAGACAATATATATTAGAAATCGTGTCCATCGAGATAATTATTAATAAGAATCGCAGGATTGTGGACAAAAAGTTCTTTATTCAATGTACAATAGTTATATTTATAAAAGATGTATATCTTCATGAACAATAAATTTATTATTATTATTATTATTATAGTTATATTTATAATTGTACGACGTTTCGTCTATAAATTTAGACTTTTTCAAGGATATATTTTCGCATCGAGTTCACCTGGGAAGTCCCGAAAATGCGACAGCACCGACTATACTCCCGTCGATACAGCCGTGGCGCATCATTAGCGACTAATGAATGATGTTTCGGCACCGAGCCGTTGATTAGAAGGCGGGCGGAGCAGTGTGGCTGGGTGCCGCTAGGGGCGTACCGCCGCGACTCTGCATCTCTTTCGCTCTTTCTCGCGGCGGCCACATACGATAGTTATGTCAATATTGATACCTTCAAGTATCGTCGAAATTATATTCGTATGTGCCGTTTTTTTTATTGCGTTAATAAATCAAGCAGTTGTTCAACGGCGTTCTCTCGTTGCAAAAATCCTTATTATTACACTTCGTGTCAGTCGAACGGAAACGCACAGTCGACGCTGTCAGATTACACAACGGCTGTGCAATTTCACAGATGACTTGAATATTAATTTTTTCAACACACCTTGTTTGAATGGTGTAGTCAAATAAGCTAAAAAAAGGGGACAACCTCGGAATGAAACGGAATAAGCTTATAAACCTTTATCTTGGCATTCCAAATGTTATCTCAAAAGTTTCATAAGGTCACGTGTGAGTGTCCTTAAATATTCAAGGTCATAGGTCGCGAAAATCAGTTTTTTGGAAATATCTCGCTTCCTTTGCCTCAAATCGTATTTGCATTTATAATAAAAGTTGTAGAGTATGAAATTCTCTACAAATTTCGCCTTAGACAATTTTAACCGTTTTTGAGATAGAGCGCGAAGGATGTGAAGCGCTCAGCCAAGATCAATCGCGAATCAAAGTCCGCACAGAACGGTTTTTTAACTTAGTTTTTCGTTAAATATTTGTTAATTAACTATTTAATACATTATATTTATAATTATATAATTTATATTTATATATAGACTGGTATTCGCGATTGGCATGTAGCTATCTCAAAAACGGTTGAACGTATAAAAAATTAGTTAAGACGAAATTTGTAGAGAATCTTATACTCTACAACTTTTATACTAAATGAAAATACGAGTTGGGGCAAAGGAAGCGAGATATTTCGAAAAAACTGATTTTCGCAACCTTTGACCTTAAATATCTAAGAACGCTCACACGTGCCCTTTATGAGACTTTTGAGACAACATTAAGAATGCCAAAATAAAGGTTTATAACTTCATTCCGAGGTGAAACCCTATAAAGTGACAGGACTAGAAGTTATTTACTTAAGGAGAAACCAGATACAAGACAAAATAATCAAAAACAAAAAAGTTTCGCTGGTTGTAAAGGGTTAAGGATACTTTGTGATATACAGTGTAAACTCTTTATAACGAAACTCAAGGGACCGAGCATTTTTTATCGTTATAGAGAGTTACCGTTATATGGATCAGTGAAGAAAGAAAAACATCCAAATTAACAATAATCTTCAATGTACTGTATAATCTCTTTATAACGAATTTTAAGGGACCGAACATTTTTTTCGTTATAAAGAATTTTCGTTATATGGAGGGAAGAAAGAAAAATAACCAATTTTCACAAAAATAATTTATTCCAAACGCATATACCTATAGTTTGTTAAATTTGGCTGACGTTTTTCGCTATGCCAAAATTTGTTTTGTATTTTAAGTATCTTATGCATGCCTTGGGATGTGGTGGAATAATCTTCATTAAATAATAGGAATTTTTCGATAAGTTTGGCGTCATCAAGTGCTTGTTGAATAGATGGTGATGGTTCAGAATGGTCCTCTTTATGTCTGTAAACATTTGCTGACGCCTAAATATGAACATATTTCTTTGTAATAGAGAATGGCTGTTGCGTTATAAAGAGGGTATTAATGTATAGGTTTTAAGGTAAACCAACCAAATCGTAAAAATTTCGACGTTATAGGGAGTTTTTCGTTATAACGAAGGACGTTATAAAGAGTTTACACTGTAGTTTATTTTAATCTAATGTAGATTCATAAGCTCATGAAACCAACGTCGAGCCTTCGATTTTAGCAATGTCGAAGCCTGCTATTCGAACAGTTCGAACGGTCAGCTGCTGTATTTTTGTCTACGGCCTCTTTAATTCCGAGGCGATTGATCGAACCGCCGGTGAGCTAAATGAAACGCTGGGCATGTATAAAAGAAGCAGTCCGACGATATCGGTCGTTAGTCGAGCGCGGCGTTCTTTGTGTCGGCGAATTGTTCGCCGACCGCCTTTCGGACGGAGAGAGATTTATATCCTGCTGCATCTTAAATAATACCTGCGCACAAACATACCTTGTAACGCGTACTTCAATATCGCGATAATAAATACTTACAATACAAGCTGTCCACGAAAAGATGTCTTAAAACCGTTGCACAAGGGGCTAGAAAATCTATACAATACTCCAAATCTTCTTGGTTTCCGGGCTTGTATGCCGTAGTCCATTGGTATTACTACCTGACGTTTCGTCTACAACTGCGGTAGACATTATCAAAGGTGATGTGGTAGCGTGCAAAGTGTCCTTCTAGGCTGCTCACAGGTAAGTGTGATACTTCCGTCTTTTATAGTCAGCGTGCTCGTGTTCTCTACTCGGTCGTAGTATGCCCTTCTGTGATTGTACCGCAGTTACCTGTTAGCAGCCCAGAAGGACACTTCACCCGCTACCACATCGCCTTTGATAATGTCTACCGCAGTTGTAGACGAAACGTCGGGTAGTAATACCAATGGACCACGGCATACAAGCCCGGAAACCAAGAAGATTTGGATCAACACCGGCCGTTAAAGCCTATACACACTTGGACTATACCAGGACTGCCCAACCTATTAGTAGGTGCGATCTACTTTTTTTTAAATAGTGTCATCGCGATCTACCAATATGCGGAGAAAATAAAAATCGCTTTATAAAGTTGCAAATATAGAAAGTTTATTAAACATTTAAGTGGGAACAAAAATTATACAATATCGAGTATAGTCACATAAAAAAATAAAGAAACAAAATTAGGAATATAGTGAAGTAATTTTAATGAGATCGCTGACACTGTCCAGATTTGGCAATATTTTCAAAGGCGGGAGTATACGATGAAAGAACTAATAGTAAACATTGGTTGTAAAAATTTTTGAATGTTAGAATAGATAAAGTATAAAGATCTACTTAAAATTACGCCGCGATAGACTGGTTGGGCACCCCTGGACTATACAATACTATTTATATTTAAATACCACAATACAGTGTAAACTCCATTTAACGTCACTCGATATAACGACAATATGCAATAAACAATACTTGTTTGCTATTTTGTTGCTTTGTTGTCGGCATCATGCGTACCGAAGATTCAAAGAAATTCGTTTTTTTGTTTGTTGAGATTATCTTTCATATGTTTAGCTCAGCTGCTTATCGAAAATTTTTATACACTGAGTAAATAAATATTAAAGTAAAAAAATATTTATGGATTATTTCTTCTCTCCGTTTAACAACTCTCAATAACGCCACAAAGTGCACAGTCCCTTGAGTGTCGCTATATAGAGTTTACAGTGTATATGAATTACGTGTTGAGCGTCTCTAACTTACAATCTAATCTATTTTGTTTGTAGGTTTTTTCTTATAGCTACGTCCAGTATTTTATTTATGAGCGACCTTGAATCTTGTCGGAGTATATTTTCACAACATCTTGTATATACTTACATAATATACAAACACAGTTTGTATTTTGTTTCAATGTATAAATGTTGCTTTCAAACATAAAAATATCAGTGAATCTATGTTTATTTTGTCTTCTAATAGTTATTGGCGTAACTATTAGTCTAAGTCATTCATGGCGCTGACAGGTCATGACTTAGCCTACAAGTTGCGCCCATAATTTTATTCAACAATTGCGCGTTATTCATGTTTTAATTATAATGAGATGTTGTAAATATCTATTTATTTCTTTATAAAAAAAACTGTCAATACTAACAGCACCAAACAGCACGATTCAATGTTTTGGTTTGAGGTTAGCCGGTTATGAATAAACTCCATGTCGAAAACATTCGGCCTCTCAATTTTAGTCTCAATGGGTAACAACAGGGAGTTGTTGTTACCTACTATTTCGTTACGACTCAGAAAATAGTTACGTTTATTTTCATTACTCCACAATGGCCGAGCTAGTAGGAATCTTCATTGAGTTATGACAAGTAATTGTCACCAGTCGGTAAATGGCTATTTAGGGTTCGGTTTTTAGGCATGATAAAACATGAATAACGCGCATGAGTTGAATAAAAGAAAATAACACTTTAAAATGGAAATTAGTATCTTTACTATTATGCTACTATAAACCAGACTTTGTTAAAAAAATAATAGTCGATCTATTTTTAATATTGCGTGACGCTCGCGCGCGTTAGAAGTGAAACTTTTTAGGATCTAGCGTTTGTTGTCGATTTTATTGTTTCAGGATTCGGAAATGATTATATAAGGAATTTTGTTACCGTGACTAAAGAAAACGTTACGTATACACACAGTACGCACTGCGCATGCGTGTGGCGCTTTGACAGAGACAGAGGAGAAACGATTCTTTCACTCTTTCCTTTCAACTGTCGGTTAAAGTCGGAGATTGAGAAGCGTTCCATTTTTCCGCGCTTAAAAAAGTTTCACTTCAAAAACTACACGCAATAAAGAGTATTCGATCAATACGCGTACTTAAAAGTATATAAAATCGATGAAAGAAATAATCAAGAACAAAAGAATGTCGTCTACACTCTACTCGATTCAAGAAATATAGCTGCATTAAAATCTTGGTTTATCATTCAATCTTCAAATATAATAAAGCAATAAATATAAGTTTTTTCCTTGGAGTTGGGTGAACACAAAACAAAAACGAATCGCATCCCAGATGAGAGAAATGAATTATTTAATTAAGACAATTAAAATCCGAACACGTTCCTCCATATTCATCTACACCTAAACAAGGCAACGACAACTATGTCCAATGGTGACGCCGAAAAGTATTTCTCAGTCCGCTCAGTACACTGTATAGCTTTTGTTTTTTTAGTAGGCCTTTTGTTTTGTGCATCGTCGTTCCATTGTTTTCTTCTGCAGTAGATGACGTTTTGTTCAATCAAAACCACGGGTGCATTAAACAAATTTGCTCGAAATTATCCTGACGTTTAGCTTGCAGACCACAAAAAGTAATGGACTAAGAGCTGGCTATGGAGAAAATGGGTGACTCGGTGCAGAGCTGAAAATTTGCAGAATAATAGGAGTTAGTACAAGTAAGTAGGGAAAAAATTGCCAGAAGGCGCTAATGTTGCGAAAAATCACTGCACTTCTGGCAATTTCTATACTTATTCTGTAATTCAAAACTAGATTATATATTATACATTATATATTTATTTATAAGGGCATACTGAAAATTCAAACATGATATAATAATTACATTCGACAAATATTCAAAATTATTAATGTCATTTTGATAGAAATAAAATTAATCGTCAAATATCATTAATAAAATTACGTTGTTATAACAACGCAATTTAATTAATTAATTTAATTTTATTTCTATCAAAATGTCATTAATAATTTTAAATATTTGTCGAATGTAATTATCATATCATGTTTGAATTTTCAGTATGCTCTTATAACTATATAATGTATAATATATATAATCTAGTTTTGAATTACAGAATAAGTATAGAAATTGCCAGGAGTGCAGTGATTTTTCGCAACATTAGCGCCTTCTGGCGGCTCTTTATCTTCCGCCTAGCCTTCTGGCAATTTTTTCCCTACTTACTTGTACTATCTCCTATTATTCTGCAAATTTTCAGCTCTGCACCGAATCACCCATTTTCTGCGTAGCCAGTTCTCCGTCTATAAGCTATCAACACTGATAAAAAAAATATTAGCCATCGCGGGACGCCTGGCAGACGTCAAACATATGAATATGAATTTATTTTACTTACTTTTGCAAAATATTATTTTCACAAAATTTCATTATAATATGTAAGTTTTCCTACCCAACTTGGCAGAGCCATTCAAGCGAAATTCTAGTAACAAAATTTCGCCCTGTCAACTAACCAAATGATGTCATCCGGTCCTCAAACCATCTCAATACGGACCCCGACCAGAATTTATCCAGTGGAGGATTCCAATCTATTCTGAAAATATCTACCTCAAATATGACACCTGACATCAATGAGCTTATCAAAAATAAGAGATCTCAGATGTCTGGATCCTCAGCTCAAAATAATTTATCTTTATATGAAAATTGATTTCAACTAAATAAATACAGATTTTAATTTAGTCTGATATCCCTGAATTTACTAACGAAATTCTAGTGACTAAATATCGCCCTTTAACTAAATTTTTAAAAACCAAAACCAGCACGCTAACTGCTACACCACGCTGTCCTTTCTGTAAAAATAGTCTTCATCTAATACGGTCCTGATGTCAGAATAAAAACAGCCATAGCAGAAATACCGCGACCATTTTTAGTCGCGCTGTAGTCTGTTGTTTAAAACAAACAGAATGTTTCTGCGCCTCGATGTGAAGAATACCGTAAATTCCATTGCAAAGCATCTCCATTACTCGGCCTCATCACGGACAGAGGTTTTCAAACGTTTCTATTCTTAAAAAACGAAATAGCTTTGTTTTTCTGTCAAAGTGCCGTCATTTTTTTTAACGTCTACTTAGCCCAATTTTTTTAACTAGACCTTCATAGAACCTATAACTTTTGTGCGTTTAGAGATATTTAATACTAGCGGTCCCGCCCGGTTTCACCCGGGTGCAAAAGAACGAATGAGGAAGGAAGGGACATGAGTACGCACATTCATCTTAGTTTACCGAGATGAATGTTGTGTCCAAACTTCATAATGATCGGCGTTACCGTTCAAAAGTTTTTGTCGTTAAAACGCAGTATTTATATATTTTTTTTAAGTAATAAATATCTTTTAATATAATAAATATTTAATTGAAAACACTGTAGGAAAATTATTTTTATATGTAGGTGCCTATATAGTTGTAACAGTTTTCAAATGAGCTATTAATTCGATTTATTTAATTTTAATTAGTCGTAATAAAATTTTAAAAAATTAAAATGTAAACCTTAGAAGAAAGCAATGTAGAAAATAAAAAAAAAAAATAAAAATATATTCGCTGACGTGAGGCTTGAACCCTATATATAGACCCTGGCTAGACTGAGCTATCCGGGCTTGTACTCTCTTGAACGCTAATATTGCAGTATTTAGTTAAGGCATTTCACCTGATAATATTTGTCGGATGGACTAATTTTGAGACACATCTTGCAACATTTTTCATTTATGTTCCGCTCCAATTAGTCGTAGCGTAATATTATATAGCCTATAGCCTTCCTCGATAAATGGGCTATCCAACAAAAAAAAATTTTTCAATTCGAACCAGTAGTTTCTGAGAGTAGCGCGTTCAAACAAACAAACTCTTTAGCTTTATATATTAGTATATATAGATTAAATAAAAAACAGTGCAGTTTTGATTTGCTTACACTTACATGGCACATTAATTTTACCTCAATGATTTAATTCATTATACTTATTTTTTATGTCTCGGTTGTCTATAGATGAAGGGAGTCAATAGAGAGCAGTTAGTCGTGAATACTTTAGAAGGGGAACGCACTCAAAATATTTTATTCAACTATTTTTTGAAGCAGGTCTCGGGACTGGCAGTAAACCGCACAAAAATGAGCGAGTGGCACTAATGCCCACATTCAACTCCTATCAAATTTGCATAATGTGCGTCGTGTCTTTTCCGAAGACGTGTATTGGTTTGAACATTCGTATTGTCCAAATTTGATTGCGAGTTTTTAAAGAACGGGGTCCTTTGCTTATTTTGAAACGAGTGAGCTGCGGTACCAAAAATGTTTGTATAGGTACGGAACGCAAAGATAATTCGCGCACATACAAAAAAATGTCAAAATCTGATCATTAGGCGCTGACACTTTCAGAACTGTTATTAACACCAGCGAAACCTGTTTTTTAGAACAACGCATCTGCCGGCCGATTGTTGCATTTAATTAGGTTAAAGAAACAGATGCCTTCGACTGGGATTTTTGATACCGATACGCTGTGAGCCAGGGTCGCAAAAAACCGACGGACAAGTTGCATTTTTCTCAAATCGGCGCTGCAGCGCTTTCAAATACACTTCAGACAAAATGTCAGGACACGTTCGGTGGAAATAATTTTCACACTATAGTACGCGACACGAATCTAAAAGGCTCGGAAGTTAGGTGCGAATGCAGGCTTGCGCTTGTACAGTCTGTTGAAAAACTACAAACTCGCAACTCAACAAAATTAACATAGCAATAACAATTTGACAATAGCGTACTCGACTGTACTTTAAAGCAGGAAAGCGACAAGTGACAAAGGCAATCACTGACGAGCGCACGTTCCGTGTAGATAGCTGGGAGGTGGTGGGTGTATCAACGGCTCTAAAATGTGCCTTTGCGACGCTGTTTGTGACTAACTTCCGAACCTTTTAGAACCGTGGCGAGTAGGGGAGACCGAGGAGAGTTGTGACAGAGGAGAGTTGTGACATCGTCGATTTCTCGGAACCTAGCGAAACTAGCGAACTCGCAACAGCGCTCGTTTGTTGTTTTTGGGACTCGTTATTTGACGCAGTACGCGATAACAGTGCGCGGAAAGCGGTTGTGAATATACAACATTAGTGTACAAAAAATTTCCAAAAGTAAGTTTTTTACCAAAATTTTGATTACATATATTTCGTTATGTATTATGTTTGCATTGTTATGATATTTTTTCTTATATGCTTTGGTCTTTCAAGTTTCCTAGCGTAGTATTGTTTTTTTGTATTGACATCTTATTTCGACAATAAGAATTATTATTCTGACCGCCTCACTATTTTTTGCACCTAGGCGAGTTGTGACAGCTTGTCACAACTCTCCTAGTATTGTTTATTTCTCTGGCAAGGTTCTTTTATTTGTCTTGTGGTGTCATATTGCATGGTAAATTGCTATTTTTTTTGTTTCAGAATGCCAAATAAATATAAACGAAAGACTGATAGGGGTATGAGTAGTGTAGAAATTTATGTTACTTAGGCCATTGCCAAAAGCTCCGGCAAGAAAAAGGAACCAACCGAATAGATGCAAGATCAAATCTGCTGTGCTTACTGATACACCTACCAAGGATGAAATTGCTGCCATAGAAGCTAGACGAAAGATAAAAAATGTAAAAAAACGTGTTTTAAGTGATAAAAAAAAGAAACCTTAAAAAAATTAAGAAGACTAATAAGAAAAATAAAGTTGATGATGAAGAGGATGAAGCCGAAGAAGATGCAGAAAATGATTGTTTTTGCTTGTGTTGCCTTGAGACCTTTGTCAATAGTAAATCAAAAGAGAAGTGGGTACAGTGTCTCGAATGCAAAGGCTGGTCTCACGAAGCTTGCACTGGGGGCGAGCTTCAATACGTGTGCCATAATTTTTTATCCAATTAAATTTTAATTTTTGACTGAATATTATGTTATTTTAGTACGTACATGTATACCAAATAATAAATTAAGTACTTCGTTCGAAAGAAATGTGTTATTTATTTATAATGGTATTTTTTATTTAACAAATAATCTAAATACATAGGTGTCACAACTCACCTTGGTGTCTGTCACAACTTACCTTGGTATGAGGAGAGTTGTGACACGGGGAGTAATTTTTATTTTCGTAGATTTTCTCAGAAACCTTAATACTTTAATTAATTTTGATGATTATTTCTTAAAGAGTATAGATTGAGCTACATTAACTCATACAACTCATAGATATAAAATGTTTATTGACTGAGATATATTAATTAAAATAAAAATTGTCACAACTCTCCTCGGTCTCCCCTACTATACTTCAGGTCGTTTAAAGTTTGTCTTCTAAAAATGTTAATAACAATTGAACAGTAATAAGAATCTGAACCAAAAATATGTACTTCGTTTATCACGACTCAATGGTTACAATTTTCAATTCTTTTGACGTTTAATGAATTAAGTAATTAAATACTTGAAAATGTCGAGATATATCGCTAGAACGTTGTATGATAAAAATCTTCCAAAACTTTCAAAAAAGAGTCACTAAAAACCATAAGATAACAAAGTTGTGAGGTCACTAATTTTTATACCTAAGTACATAAAACGTGGTAGTAATTAAAATAGGCGTCGACCCCAAATCTTTGTTATTTTCCGCTTTTTAGGGACTCTCTTTTGAAATTGGTTAAATTCTTCTTTAGGTTTCTTATCTTACATTTTTTAGTGGTCTTCTTTATTGTCTAATAAAACCGAAGAGCAACGTTCTCGCCGATAACTAGGTACTATATCTCCAACTTTTGTTAATTTTTTAAAAAGTGACTGAACCGATTTTGCTAAAATTTATACGGGACCAACTTTGAGTCATACTCTATCGAATAAAAATAGAATCATCGAAATCGGTTTACAGCCGGCGAAGATATCGACGAACAGACATACAAAAAACCCCCTTTGCACTCCGGGAGAGCCGGCGGAAGTGAAAACTTGAATATTAACGTCTTACGAATTTTCGATCAAAGTGGTTTGTATCATAGATTGCATTTTAAGTACGATATTTCAACGTTGTATAAATAAAAGTTTTCGTCTTACGCATTTTCGATCAGGACACGTGACCCTGACGATCTGACGCGAGTTTAACATTTTTTACCCATTACAAAAAAAGTGTACAACGCCGCTAAAGAAGTTTTCAATACAATCGAACAATAATATTAATAACTTCTCCTTGGGTCCGAGGCACTTCCGTGATCCTGATTCCTTATACGGTCCATCCATCTTGTGTCCCCGTTTCATATATATGTAAGTATGTAGTAATATATTTAATCAGAATGATTTTATAGCTTAGTAAGTAGTTACACAAAAGTGTAAAAAACCAAAAGTTTAAAATAAAAAAAAATTGGTTGTCTGTAAAGTCGGTTTACGGACGATAGTTTTACGTGATAACGTATTCCGTAATACATAACCTAAATTTTAGTAGCTGTCAAACTTAGGCCGAAGCATACTGCGCTCTCGCTTGCACGCACAGGGTCAGGCGGACCGTTACACTTTTTCGTGCGTGCAGCTGGTGTCTCATCAATTTATAAGACGTTATCACGTCAAAAAACCTTAAATTGAAGCCGGTTGAAAATAGTCGTGTTGATGTAATAGTTCGGGATTTAAACGTTTCACATCACTAGTCGAATAAAATATCCTTCAATTTATCGTTCAGATTTATGTCGACGTTATAAAACAAAAGCAAGCGAATTAAAAACAAAAACTCGCTATATGACTGCGCATAGATAGGTATATAAAAATGCCTCCCGAGGTGGAACGAGTCTGTGGAGGGGACGCGCGGGGGCGGTGCAAGGACCAGCGACATTGTTATCGAACAATCGGTCGATCAGATAACACATCGGTCGCGATCGTCACATGTCCATTATTCCTGCAACGTACAATCTGCAATTCAAATGCGGTGATTTGTGCGATCGCGTAAGACACGAACCCTTTAACTTCAATTCGTGTAGCTACGTGTAACTAAATTGGTGCAATGCGGACATATTATCTATACTAATATATAAAGCTGAAGAGTTTGTTTGTTTGTTTGAACGCGCTAATCTCAGGAACTACTGGTTCAAATTGAAAAAAAAATTTCTTGTTGGATAGCCCATTTATCGAGGAAGGCTATAGGCTATAGAAAATCTGGCTACGACCATTAGGAGCGGAGCAGTAATGAAAAATGTTCCAAATGTATCTAAAAAATAAGCTTCTATTCAGGTGAAATGCACTAACTAAGTATACTCATATTAGCGATGTAAGAATACAACGCCGGCTAGCGCAATCGGTAGAGCACAAGGCTGTCAATACCAGGAACGTGGGTTCGAGCCCTACGTTGGGCGAATGCATTTTTATTTTTTTTTTATTTTCTACATTGCTTTCTTCTAAGGCTTTCATTAAAATTTATTTTAATTTAATTTAATTAATTAAAAAAAATTATTAGTTAAAAAAAGTATAAATACTGCTTTTTATCGACAAAAAATTTTGAACGGTAACTCCGATCATCATGAAATTTGGACACAACATTCATATCGGTAAACTAATATGAATGTGTGTACTCATGTTCCTCCCTTCCCCATTCGTTCTTTTACACCCGGGTGAAACCGGACGGGACCGCTAGTATTTAATAATTTACTATATGAATCATTGTTTATCTACTCAATGTGCGGTGAGTGAAAGCCACAAAAAATTCGCTTTAAGTTTTTAATTATCAAATAACTTATTTGATTATTAAAAACTTAAAGCGAATTTTTTTTTAAAACCAATTATTAATTTATTTTTATTTTTTTTAGATCAGTTCTGAAGAAGGTTCAAATCCGAACCGAAACGATAATGCATTAATTTATATATTTTTTCTTAATATATTTGTCTGAAAAATAATAATAATTTTATTTATTGAGGAACAGTCTCCAACAGGCTGCAGGCATACATTTTGGATTTCGTTTGTTTTGAGTCACCTGTACCTGCAGTACAAATAAAACAAAAGGTATTGCTAAGCAACCGTTGCTACTGAATAACAAACAAGTGACTCGCTGTTGATCCATCATTTATTCGATACATAAATAAAACAAAAACGTCCGACTTTTGAGATAAGACAGTGTCCCATGTCAAGTTGCTGGCTGACAGGCAGAGAATGGATCGTCCCAAATGAGAGAATGCTGAAGAATAATCAGACATAAAAACAAAAGACACACTGCCGAGACAATAAAAGATGTCGGAGAAACGGGTTTCTACAACCACGCCACAGAAAAAATATGACACTAGTTCTGTCACTATACGTTCATCCAAAACCAAGCTGGTCGATTTGTCGTAAAAATAATATTTCGTTCGCTCACTTCATTTGGATAGATATAATTAATTATCTTTTTGGCAGCTTAGATGAATTAAGGGAGTGAATACTTTTTTTATCTCATAAAAATCGAAATTTTTCATTTATTTTTGGCATTGAGAATGTTTATAAAACAAATAATAATAATAATGCGTTTAACGTCAGT
Source organism: Xanthostigma xanthostigma (assembly GCA_963575645.1). NCBI lineage: Eukaryota > Metazoa > Arthropoda > Insecta > Raphidioptera > Raphidiidae > Xanthostigma > Xanthostigma xanthostigma. The sequence goes on along the minus strand of OY754469.1, from coordinate 7,997,838 downwards.
TTGTCGACTTTATGTCATAACAGACGCCATTCGCACCGTTACTATGCTTTTTTTCCACCACACTTCCCGTTATTTTCTACAATTTTTAAACTTCAACTTAATGGCAATGGGCGAATGAAGGAATTATTGCACATTCGGATAAGGTAGGCAAATTTTGAGTTTATAGGAATTTGACAGGTAATCGGCCATGGCCTTGAATAAGGAACCATGTCAATATTTAGGTATCTGGAATTATCGAGGGAAACCATGGAAAACCTCAACAAGATGGCCGGTACAGGAATTTCCGTTTCTCGGCGAGTGCAGCGGGAAAAACTCCCAGTCACATCTGCCCCGCCGGGATTCGAACCCGGTACCTCCTGAATTTTTCTCACCACTACGCCACCCCGCTCGGTTTGCTTCAGATTTAAAATATAAGTTGTTGCATGAATCTTGATCGTCGTGTAGTTCATGACGATCGTGTAATATACGAATTTTTACTTAAAAAGACACGTGAATATTATCTGCATTCATATATACTTTTATTCTATACTGAGCATAGGAATAAAATCGCAATCGAACCATTAGGGTGCAAACATATACTTCTGTCTTTTTTTTGCGCCGTAAGCACTGGCGTATCCAGTAGGGAAAAACAAGCACGGGGGACCCGATTAAGAAATTTTTAATTTGCCCCCTCCTGGGCCAAAAGCTGGGTACGCCCATGTTAACGTCATAGAAAAAGACAAAGGTTTTGAAACAGAGATACTTTATTCAGATTGAATCAACCAATCCTATCATCGGATAAATCAGGGAATTACCTACATCGAAGAAAGAGACGCAGATATATTTTCGATACGCTTTGTTGCCTTCACTCACCGCACATTGAGTAGATAGACAATGATTCATATAGTAAATTATTAAATATATGCTCATGGTTGAGTTTAGCTATATATTTGGAAAGGAAATCAAGCGAATTTCCAATTTTTTTAGAGAGAACTTATGGATAAAGACCTTTGAAGTAATACCTTTCGAAAACAGGCACGGTGGAATAAAAAAAGTCCTATTCATTATTACTGATATAGCAGCCACCTACGATGTCTTAATAAGCATATATTGTTATAATGGCGTCTAATTGACGTTCGCTCATTAATACAGTTGAAGGCAGATGTGAAACCGAGACAATGCACAAACCCCTAACACAAAATGCGTATATAGAAAAATGCAACTAATTAACAAAGATAAAATAACAATTAATCAACATTTTGTTCGGTCGTCGAGGTAATCTTTTATTTCGTTGAGCCGTCAAAATTTATATAACTTACTCAAAGCCACATATTTCACAGCACGCTTTTAGCTAAAGGGGCGTCTGCATTTAAATTAAATTGCACTGATTTACTTTGCGATGTTTTGGGTTGATCCCTTCGATTTCGAATTAACAAAGTTTCACTACAGTTTTAAATTAAATACAAATAAATTATACAAATCTTTGATTAACGTCTGATTAGAACTCTTCAATAAATAAAATTATCGACCAATTTTTCAGACAATATATTAACAAAAAATATCAATAATACATTTAACGTTTCGATCCGCATTTAAGTACATTAAAAATAAATAGAAACTAATTATTAATTATTTTTTTATATTTTTAGATCCGTTCTTAAGAAGATCCAAAACCGGATCGAAACGTTAAATGTATTATTGATATTTTTTGTTAATATATTGTCTGAAAAATTGGTCGATAATTTTATTTATTGACAAATAAATTATACTCCCTGATAAACAGAACGTTATAACTAAACATAAATTCGAACACGACCACAAAATTAATTGGGATAGTATAAAAATTTTAGATAATGAAACAAATTTATTTAAAAGAGGTATTTCGGAAATGTTACATATAAAATCTAACAAAAATTCTCTGAATGCTCAATTAGATACGGAAAATTTAAGTAGATAATATTTATGATATTATTTTGAAATAATATTTTGTTTTTAGTGAATTTTTTCTTTCTTTTAGGTACTTAGATATATCCATGACTACTTATTAAAAATTGTTTGTTATCAATTATTACTCATGCGGGAAAAGTGGTATGTTTACGCACGCTGTTACGGTTGAAAACTAGCTATTTTCATTTGCGTGCGGAAACTTTATTTGTCTCACTGAAATTATTGTTTGCCGCACGCAAATTCAGAGTTACCATAGTTACCAATACAATAACAATTTTAACTGAATTTTCAACATTTAATGATTTAATTTTAATTTTTATTACCTCTAATTTCTTTTTTTAATTCGTAATAAAATTGTAATTTTAATTTAATTTAATTCGTAACAAAAAATAGTAAGTATGTGCAACTCGTGCGTGCGGCATTGTCGATTGCCGCACTAGTTGCACAATATACTATTTTAGATTACATATTTCTGAAGAAGATCCAAATCCGGACCGAAATTTATTGAGATATTGAAATTATAATTTTATAATTTTTTGTCAATATACAGTCTGAAAAAATTGGTCGATAATTTTATTTATTTGACAAATAAATTACGTTCATACACTATAAAAAATCATTCATTGTTTACGTTCATACACTGTAAAAAAATTAGCGGAGTGTATTACGGTCGAATTTCGACCACAGGCTGAACCACTCGGTTGTTTTAATTTAAGCACAGTACGGACATTAAAAGCAGCCATTAGCTTGGTGTGTAAAATATATATTTGAATCTTCGCAATCGTTATAATTAATGAATTAAGATTTTTTTATTTATTAATAACAAGCAAGTAAAAAACATGTACATTGAAAATAACACGTGTATCTTTTGCGACGAAAAAAAAACAACTGTATAGGTCTAGTGTTTTTAAAAATAAAACGAAACCTTTTTTTTAATAATATTTTCTCAAGCAAAAATATCTTTTATGTCAAATCCTTTTAGTTAGGTCATCTGTTAAACCCATCGTTTGAATTTACTACCTGAAGAGATACCACCTTGAGGGCATGGAATATATTTTTTTTAAGAATTTAAGACGAAACTTTATTAGTGAAAGATCTATTTTTAATTAGAACAATAAAACAACAATTACTTAAAAAGAAAATTGAATTACCGCAACAGAAGAACCTACATTACTTTTATCAAATTAATATTTGATGTTATTTTCTAGTTTAATAGCAAATTTAGGGTGAATTATATGAAGTAAGCATGAAATTCAATAGGCGTACAGATAAGGTGGATAGCCGATGGTATCGTGCAATAATGAAATGTGAGGTTAAGGGCGTAAGAAACATCGGGCGCTAATCACTCAAACCCATGCACCACCACTAATTATCGCGTTTTACACAACAAAATGCCAAGGTGTTCAAAAACGAACGAAAAGTCTACTTTAATCATATATTTAATACCCTCTATATTGCTAGCAAAGATCGGGAGAAAGACTTAAACACTACAATGCAGACATTTATACGTCTGTCTCACTTATTATACTCTGAGTCTCATGCGCATGTCCGTGCATGGATGCGCGTCAGTTTGCACATGGAACTAAGCTGTGAAAGGGAGGTGGCTTGCTCCATTCCACTTACTAATTGCCCCACTACAGACGCGACACTTGCGCACAACGAGTCAAGTAAAAAGATAGAGATAGAAAAACAGTCATTTGCTGTCTCACTTCATGGGCCACGCTTCCACTTACGACCACAGACAAACAAACTCGTCAGCTTTATATATTAGTATACATGTAGGCATATGGTTTAAGTAACTGATTTCTTGAGCACCCGGTAGTGGGTACTAATAACTGCCTATTGTGAATTATGCAGCGAGGGCAGTTTTGTTTAGACAAGACAGTAGAAAGGGCGGACAGATATCTATCCGGTAAACGATACCCAGCTATCACTAAATAATACCTACCATATACAGGTGTGTTCAATTTAACACTGTACTTCATTCGAAGGTTGCAGTACCTGCATACTTCATTCCTACAGTGGTGGACTGTAGATACAGTAAACTCTATATAGCGACATTCAAGGGACTGTGCACTTTGTGGCGTTATTGAGAGTTGTCGTTAAACGGAAAGAAGAAATAATCCATTAATAGTTAATACTTTTTTACTATAATATGTATTTATTCCAAAGCGTCTTCCAACATCAACCATCTTTTCTCCCGCCTCTATTGCGCGTATTATTAAACTTTTTTGTCAATACACAAAGATTTTATTTTACTCGCCATGTTCACAGTTTGCAAGTTTGTGGGCAACTAAGAATATGATAGCTTATCGATAAGCAGCTGAGCTTAACATATGAAAGATAATCCCAACAAACAAAATAATATTTCTTAGAATCTTCGATACGCATGACGCCGACAACAAAGCAACAAAATAACAAACAAGTACTGTTTATTGCTTAATGCTGACGTATTGTCGTTATTTAGAGTGGGTGTGTCGTTATTTAGAGTGTATCATTGTATGAGCAACAAGGTAAGCCAACTAGAGTTATGTAATTTCGACGTTTTAAGGAGTTTGTCGTTATATCGAGTGACGTTAAATGGAGTTTACACTGTAATTACTCTATCGTAGGTAATTAAATTTCCTACCAAAAATCGATTTCCAATTTATTTAATTAACACACTTGTACTCCGGAGTCATTATCTACGATGCAAATTTTGAAAAAAAATACGAAAAAAATAAATCCATTTTGCGAACATATTTTTGAAAGTCAAAGCTGCATAAATTGAATAATTTCACTCTACCGTGCGTTGCGAAGTTTCCTTTTTAAAACTTGGAAGTAATAAACCGCTACTTTCAATTCATCTAACTTTGGAATCCCGGGACTTACACGATGCAAATTTTGAAAAAAATAAATAAATGCAACTTACTTCGCCTGTAATGTCTGAGCGCAACTATAAAAATACACCCCTGACTTTACAAACAACCTTCAAGTGAAGTAGGTTAAATTTTTAAATACGGGGTTGGTACGTCTATCGTTGAACATCGTGTAATTATTGTGTAAACTATCAAATTCATAAATTACAAGTAAAACGAGAAAAAAAAACAGGTTGCAAGTGTAAGCAATTTGCCAAAATTTATAATTATTAGCAAACTTGCGCTGTTATAGTTTTTAGACATGATTATTACATATTACGATAACAACCGACTATACAATTAAAACTGACAGTTAAAAACAACTGAACTGTTAAACTCGATAAAAATTTTAAAAGTTGATGAACGAGTCTTTATAGTCCATTGTGTTACAAGGACAGAAAATCGACGATCGCGAACGAGGGTGGCGTTTGCTCGTCAGCAAGTATACTTTCTTGTAACAACAGATCTTGTATAAGTACTAGTGATGTACCGGATCGTTAAAAATGCATATCCGCGGATACGGATCTGAATACGGATATTTGGTTTCAAGTTCCGCGGATACGGATCTTGACTTTTTTAGAGTACGCGGCGGTAAATATTGCACATCGACCTTTGGAAAGAGACTATCTGTTATGGGAAAACGTTATTGACCTCTTTAAGAGTTAACTCTCATAACAGATTGTCTCTTTCCAAAGATCGATGTGCAATATCTCATTATAAAGATAGTTTTTTAGTACCTTTGAGTTATGTCCTATTGGTATGGTACTCACTACGATAAATGTTTGCAATATAAAGGTGCCAAATACGATTTTAAAAAATAAAAATAGTCTGAATGGAATTTAACAGTTTTTCATTATTACCTAATCATCTATATATATATAAAATTTCATCTATAAATTGAAAATTAATAAGGTAAAAGATACTAACGGATACGGATCTTTCTTCTCTCACGGATATCCGCGGATACGGATACGGATATCCGGCACATCACTAATAAGTATACAGATCGATTCTCGAGATGCGATTTTAGTTGATTAACTTAAATTGGACAGTTGACAGTGGACAACCGGAGGTCCCCCCAAACACGGGTTAGGAATGAGGGGGAGGGGTTAATTAAATTATTAATCACATCTATGTTTATGATGTTTTAATTACTGACTTTTTTCACAGTTGACAACAAAGTAGAATATACACTGCGACACTAGTCACTACTGCTATAAGCCGTGTGTCGTATATCATGTAGGTATATGTGCATACGTACTGCCAAATCAAGGCTGCCAAAGTTGTTGACTGAGAGAGATAGATTTAGTGAATACTTCTAGTATATGACAGCGATAGATGTTTATTTGCAGTGTGAACCTATATATTTCAATTTTTGTCGATTCCACAAAAGTTGGACTGGGTCTAATTTATTCCAAGAGTAGATTTTAAAACGAAGCATCGACTTTTTGTTGTTAAATCGCTAATTAATTTATTTACAATAAAATGAAAAGCGAATCTTATGCCTTTCATTAGAACATAATATTTTTTAATTTATAATAAAAAAAATGATCATAAAATATAATAAAGCAATAAATGTCGTTTCGAGAGAAATTAAATTTTACGACGTTGGGACACAAATCTGATCACATTGTTACTATTTTATTACTTTACAAATAAATTATAAATTTTTTCCTGCTTTTTTTAAATTATTTATACAGCAATAAAAAACACGGAGTACATTAACATTAATTCATCGGTAAGATAATAACAATTTTCTGCTTTTTACACGTTCATATCAACTATATATTCACAATTAAAAAAGCTTTTATTGATGTGTTTAAAGTGTTGAATTTTAAATTACCTTTCTTTGTTCAAATGAACATAAAAAAGTACAATAAAAGAATCGAGACTTTTAAATCTTTTTTCAGGGTTTTGTATAATACGCGCCACGAATCTAAAAGGCTCGGAAGCTAGATGCGAATGCGGGCTTGCGCTTGTACAGTCTGTTGAAAAACTAAAAACTCGCAACTCAACAAAACTCTGATAATAATAACAACTTGACAATAGTGTACTCGACTGTACTTTAAAGCAGGAAAGCGACAAGTGACAAAGGCAACGAGCGATTACGGCCAATCACCGACGAGCGAACGTTCCGTACAGGTAGCTAAGAGGTGGTGGGGGTTTCAACGGCTCTAAAATGTGCCTTTGCGATGCTGTTTGTGACTAACTTCCGAACCTTTTAGATCTGTGGCGCGTATTATACCTCAAACGAGATTGTGCGTTTGTTCATACGTACGTACGCCTGTCACAGCAGTCAAGGTGAAATTTGGCACAGTCATAAATTTTACTAATAGCCACAAAATATTTTCCCATAAATTTGGAGGAGACGAGACAAAGTTTGACATCCCAAAAATATTTTTGTATTCGATCATGTGGGGTATTATGTATATCGTTTGAAAGCGTTTTTCGTAAACGGTCCAAATATAAATTTACACTCATATACAGAATTGTGTTTCACAATCATAGTTTGGCGGACGGCAGCATACGTCATAACTTAACACATCTAAACTGGCGTTTTTGGAACGAAATAAAAAAAAATAGCCTCTCTCTATAAACGTATTTGGTGCAACACGAGGCTTCAACAAAGCGAGAATGTTTAAACAATCGACCATTTACTGACCATTATCGCCGTATATGTAAAATACATTGTCAATACGCTCATTTAAATCAGTGGCGTGCTTAAAAATGTTTAAAAAAATCATTCGTTTTAATGTTCTTTTTCTTTAAAAAATCACATTCGGTTTCGCACATGTGACATGGGTTGCCTAGCTAAAACGCGTACCAAAGCTGTAAAATAAATTCTAGTTGACTTTTTTGGATCAATTTCCCCGATTTGTTAATAACAAAATTCGACCCTAAAATGAGAGAACATGACACAAGGAATTGAAATATACCATTGATTCTATACATAAATATAGACCATCCACATAAACATACCTTGTAAATAGTTGTGTTCTGTGTACTTTGAGTTTATTTGTTTTGTTAACATTTTATTTGTGTCATATTCTCTCATATTAGGCTCGATTTTTATGATTAACAAATCGGGGAAGTTCATCCAAAAAAGTTAATTAGAATTTATTTAATTTAAACAGCATTGGTACGTGATTTAGCTATAGGCAACCCATGTGCGGATTTATCAATGTATACATTATTATCTAACATATAATTTTTGTTATAATCAAAGAACAGATGAGGGTATATATTTCTAACTAGTGTGACCTGTGCTAATTATTCGCACTAAATAAGTATAATAATTATCACTTTACAAAATTATTTTTTAAATATGATTGCAGGTATTCAATTCGTTTCTAATTTTGCACACTACTTATAAGTTATGACGTTCTTCTTTTTGTTGTATTACAATATGAAGCGCAGATGACAGATCGAAGAAATATTTTACTAAAATTGTCATATTGAGGCGCAAGTAGGAAAAGCGTTGAGCTAAGCCAGATGGCATCATGCAGCATTGCTGTGACGTTGTTCAACGTTGCTCGCTGTTTCAAAATTAAAACCGTCAGATGGCAGTATGCAGTATTGTGTCTGTTGTAATATGAAGGTCAGCTGACAGATCGAAGTGTTGACGTTGTTTCAAAATTAAAGTCGTTAGATGGCAGACGTTGTTCAGCGTTGCTGTATTTTAATTAATTTACAAAAACAAAAGCAATAATAAATTTTTTAGTTGTCGATGTCAGTAGAGCAAGCAATTATCTGTAAAATTATATATAATTTATGTGGAGAAATTGTGAGGTTTTTTCTAAAAAGGGAGGCAAACATCTTTAACCTTAGCGTATTAATGATATACGGATCTTATACTACTAACAAGTACATATAATATTCTAATTGGAACACAAGTTTGTGTGCTAAGTTTTGAGTTACTACAATTCAATTGAATTCTTCAAAATCATTTTATGTAAAATTACCAAAAATAGTTTAATTACGTTTAAGACTAAGCACTATGAAGTGTAAAAAAAATATTTTTTTTTTAATTTGTAAAACTCCACCACTGGTTCCCGTTTGCATACATAAAAAACTACATTTTCTTTATGTTATTTTAAAAATATGTGACATTTTTATGAGGCTAAAACATACAAGCCAAATACAAAATGTCCATTTAATGGTTCTATGGGTGGGATTTAGCCCGAATATTTTTCGGTCAAAATAATCAAATAAATTACGTATTAACAGGTCACCTGTCTTCGTATTTCTTTCGTTTTTTTGTGTAATTTACCCATGTTTTAAATTCTTGAAAACAGAAAACATAAGTTTTTAGATTTTCATATGGAATTACGGTCTACAATTCTATCGATATTTTGGTCAATTTGCTTTAACGACCTACAGAAGGCTTTGTATGGCGTTTTTGACGTGATAACGTCTTATAAATTGATGAATCACGTCAATATAAAAAGATGAAACACCGGCTGCATGCACGAAAAAGTGTAACATTGCTAACGTTCCGCCTGACCCTGTGCGTGATTATTAAATATGATATTCGAGCGGAATACGTTATCACGTAAAACTATCGTTCGTAAACCGACTTTACAGACAACCAATTTTTTTTTTTAAAAGCATGTTTTCACCTGTTAGCGACATTCGAATGCAACACTGTGTCAAAATTTCAAAGCAATCGGTGAAGAAATTTCGGAGTTCGCGATTTTGAACAAACGAACATACATTTTTATTTACCTAGTTGTAGTCCGTCCCGGTTTCACCCGGGTGCGATAGATATAATTCTGAAAAATCTATTTCGTTCAAGGCCAGGTTTGCTTCTGAACTAATTGCTTTGAGCGAATTCTGACAGATGTCGCTACTTGGTACTAAAACAGTTTTTTTTGTTTGCTTCTGAACTAATAGCTTTGAGTAAATTCCATCAGATGTCGTTACATATTACTAAAACAGGTTTTTATATGAAAACACCGTAATTTTGTACAAAATATTTAATAAAAAGTATTTACAAAATTTAATTAAAATCGGTTAAGTGGTTTCGGAGATTAGCGCGGTCATTTTGTGACACGAGAATCTAATATATATTATATATAGATAGATAGATTTTGTCAGCAATTCCATGAAATTACTCACCAAAAACTAACTTTATCTCTTTACATATTATGATATTTACTAAATAATTTTTATACAAATAGAGGGCCACACTTATTGTAGAATTATTTGAACAGTTCTCGATCTCAAAAAAATAAGTAAGAACCTTTCTAATCATATATCATAATAAGAATGTTTTATACCGTGTTATGTATATTTATCTATACAAACAAAAACGGTGAAAGAAAAATAAAAAATAAAGATAAAAAAAACTAAACCAGCTAAAAACAATAAAAGCCAGCTGGATGCTGCAGAGTGTCTGAGTAGAGGGTTCAATGTTATGCTAACACAAGCAACTCGCTTCAGGGATGGGTTAAGCTTACAGCTCTACTTGAATTTTATTACGAGTTGGTCGAACTTTTCTCTCAGCTTTTTCAAATTCAGAGCGCGCTGCTAGAAAATTATTCGCTGCATTCAATAAACGGACACGCAGTACTATTTTTTTAAAAATATTTAATAATAGTAAACCCTGGTTTTTGTATTCTGGCGCACCTATTTCCTAAACAAAGGAAAATATACAAACAAACAATTCTTATAAACAAGATGTCTCTAAAACCAGTCGTGTTTTACACGCTTTATATTAACTTCAATCGCAAGTTTGTATGTTTGTATGTATGTATGTTTGTAACTTTCATTTGGACAACAGCAAGTGGTTTATATAGCGGTATAAGATGCCACCACAGTAAGTAGACTGGCAGCCGTGCGGTCTAAGGCACGGGTCTTCGCTGACGTCAACTCTCGGCATCACGGGTCGTGGGTTCTAATCCCGTCCACGCCGAAAAAAAATTGTTTTTTTTTTCGGCAAATTTTTGACAATAAATCGAACTAAAAAGTGGAAAATAAATATAGTTTTAAAAAAACTAAAAAACACGCTTTATATCAAACTAAAAAGTGAAAAATAAATATAGTTTAAAAAAAAACTAAAAAACACGCTTTATATCGAACTAAAAAGTAGAAAATATTTTTTTTAAAATAAGCTTAAAAAGCGTGGGGCGCTCGATGTACGAAAATGTGAAACAAAGCGCCCCACGCTTTTTAAGCTTATTTTAAAAAAAATATTTTCTACTTTTTAGTTCGATATAAAGCGTGTTTTTTAGTTTTTTTTAAACTATATTTATTACTTATAGTAGATTATGAGCAAGTTGTGACACTGGAAAAACGAACTTCAGCGAGTTTTAACAGTCTTACAATCGAGATACATACTATATTTTTTAAGTATACCTGCTCTAAAAAGCAAATTTTCACTTAATAATATTTCTGACAGCTGGTTGTATAGTTATGCGCGACCACATTGTATTTCATTTGGGTTGTTTACGAAAACGACTAATGCTTTGTGTTGCTGTGCTCTCTGTTCATCTTATGACATTATATTGTATTAGCTGAGATGTCGCTTTTGGAAATTACAGTTGGATCGATTAGATGGCGTTTACTTGTTCAACTTTACGCACTAGTGCCCAGCCCTGTTCGTTGTACACGTTTCGTCGGTGTATGTGTTCGTCTGGTGTCCGGCGGGCGGTCCGAGGCCCGCCCAGCAGCCTGGCGCCGGTGTCCGGGTCCTGCCTGGACTCGAACCTGAGCCCCCCGTCAAGTCAACTCCTCATTTATGTACCACACTTATCCACCTAAAGTTATGCAACTTATATAGAAATCTATGGTTAAACTCTATGAGCCAACACTTTTTTAAACTATTGCACAGGTATTCTCACGGCATATACTTTGACCGGCGAAAATCGTGAATTATTTTTTTTTTATTGAGAGAGGCCAAAGCAACTAAAGAAGAAGAGAGGGCGTGGCTTCGTCCAGAAAATCTGTACTAATCTATACTAATAAATATAAAGCTGAAGAGTTTGTTTGTTTGTTTGGTTGAACGCGCTAATTTCAGGAACTACTGGTTCAAATTGAAAAAAAAAATTGTTGGATAGCCCATTTATTGAGGAAGACTATAGGCTATATAATATAACGCTACGACCAATAGGAGAGGAGCATCAATGAAAAAATAAGCTTCTATTCAGAGGAAATGTCCTAATTAAATATACCAATATTAACGTTGTACATTCACAAGCCCGCCTGGTTTAGTCGGTAGAGCATGCGTGTGTTAATATCAGGGTCGTGGGTTCGAGCCTCACGTTGGGCGAATATATTTTTAATTTTTTTTTTATTTTCTACATTACTTTCTTATATTTAAATTTATTTTAATTTTATTTACGACTAATTAAAATTAAATAAATCTAATTAATAGATCATTTAAAAACTGTTATAACTATAGGTATCTATATAAAAATATTTTTCCTACAGTGTTAATTAAATATTTACCTATTATACCTATTTTATTAATTACAGTAATTATTGATTTAAAAGAAATTTATTTCTTAAAGAAGCCAACTTTAACATCGTAACGGGCCCGCAGTTTTAATACCGTTTTCTGCGATTCGAAAGTCTATACCCTGCAGTTTCTCTGTTCCGAGTCTAGTTACTTATATTCTATCCAGTATAACATTACCAAATACAAGCAACAAATAACGAGATGAGACCTCTAACACAAGTATCTATGACTATATGACATTTCTATGACAGTATGACATATCTATGACGGCGCCATGGTTTACAGTCGAGTTTAGTTTATTTCTAATGACAACAGGTACACCGCGTCCCATTCAAATACGAACCGCAATTAACAAATCTCAAATAAATAATCCAAAACAAAATTTGCACTTCTATTGGTGTAATTGTGCGCTTCGAAACATTGAAATTTGTTTTTTTTTGCACTAGATTCTCTAAAATAGCTGCTTTACATGTTTGTATACAGATGTGTGTAAAGTGATCCATTACGCACAAGAGCGGCAAAGTTAACTAAAACTGATCCCACAGTAAATCACCGTTCCCTAATTGTTCTTTAGGGTTCCGTACATCAAAAGGAAAAAAAGGAACCGTCATAGGATCACTTTGTTGTTCGTTCGTCTGTCAGTCAAGACTCTTGGGATTCAAAACATATAGGGTACTTCCCGTTGACCTAGAATAATGAAATTTGGCAAAAAGCAATGTCCTATAGCACAAGTGAAGGGAAAAATCCGAAAACTGTAAATTTGTAGTTACATAACAAAAAAAAATGTTTTTAAACCGTAACAACATGCTACGCACGTACACAGTTCAAACTACCGGTGCGTTTATACAGAACTCTCGCATAAAACACGGTACGACAACTAAGCTATATAGCCACTAGCTACAATACAGTTCAGTAATCTAATTCATTGCAAATTACACGCTTAGTTGGCAAACTGACCGCGACGTTTGTCGACATATGGAGACAAGTTTTCCAACGGCTAAGCGGGAAAAATCTTCGAGACTCAATTTCCGTGATGGACGAACTATTTACGGAACCCTCGGTGCGCAAGCCTGACCGCAATTGTTTATAATTTACTATACTAAAAATGTCAAAAATTTTGAAAATTAAGTGAAACGCAGCTATTTTTTTATTTAGGAGGTTAAATAAATCACTTCTCTCCGTTCGGTTTCTATTTTTTCTATAGGAAAAAAAATTATAGTCCTTTTAGAACGTGTGTTTAAATCGAAATGGGACATAGGTCACAGACAGAGATACGGAACACGGGTTTTGAGTTATGTCCGGGGTTCGAGGAATCTACAGGTTTTTTTTACAGACAGAAAGTGTCACACGGTAAGTTGGTAACCTGCCAGGCTCGTGTACACATGTTACCTAACAATTATCTGATTTACCTGTATTTTAACTGTAAATTTATTGCTTTGTTCAATCGCGTCAAACCATTCTCTGTAATAATTAAATTTTGTAAACAACTAGATGCTCTATTCGGGCTTTGCCCGGGTAGCAATTTATGATTTATGTTATAAGTCGCCCACTCGCTTCGCGTGTTTATCGAATTTATAATTAACCAGCGGTTCAGTTCGATTTCACCCAAAATTTGTAGACTAGGTACTACCGTTTTTTCCTTGACTTGCGTTGCAAAATTGGTCTCCTCGAAAAGCGTTTCTATTTTAACACGATAATATATTATGGCTTAAGGAGGTTGAGCCGTTTTACGAAGATAATGAAAAAACTCTGAAATAAAGTTTTTTTAATATATTTTTGTATAACAAAATTTTCTGTAAAAAATCCAAAATCATTAAGAGATTTATAAAGTCAAAATTAAAAAAAAAACTTTTACATGTAGTCTTATGGAAAATATGTCAATCTAGCATGCAAACGGTACATTTTAATTTTTTGCAAATAACCAAATAATGTCAGCTGTTCCGAAAACTAACTATGTAAAGCATTGATGTCTAAGGCCCGTTTCACACATACACGGTGGCCGTCCAAACGGCACCGTTTAGACGGCGAAGGGACGCAAAGTATAATGAGTGCTTTCACACGCACCGGATCCGTGTATGCGGCAAATCTTTACCGTGATGTCACCGTGGCTTCCCACTGGATTTCACGGCTACCGTTACCGTTTGAACGGCGTGAACTGTTCAGTCGAGTACTGAATAACTTAGAAGCTTTCACACTTGCCGTATTTACGGCAGGTTTATTTACTTTTGCCTTTTTACACTGGTATAAAGTATTTTTGTGAGTGGCTATACTAGTAGCTTTAAAAATGGAAAGTGCGGATGTAGATATGGATATTCTTATATCGTTAGTGGAACAAAGGCCCGCAATCTGGGACAAAACATCCTGAAATAGTTGAAAAACTTGTTTGCGTCTTCTCTAAGCTGCCTAAAAAGTGTATAAAATGCTCCAAACTTTTGCCTTCCCGTATTTATAGGATGAACCCACATAATTCTGTTTCTTCTTTTCCTTTTCATGCGTCTGTAGAAGATCATCATTGCTATTACACGTCTACGATTCATAATCATCAGAAAACTAACCGGTAATGTGTGAAAAGACAACACAATGGAACGGCACCGTCTAAACGGTGCCGTTTAGACGGTCACCGTGTATGTGTGAAACGGGCCTTACGCATATTTTAATATTTTTTCCAATTTAATTAGGAGACTTTTAATCAATAAAAAAAATTATTAAACCTTAGCACTTTTCAATTATGAACTTTTATTCTTGACAATTTTAACTGAATTTTCAACTTTTTAATGATTTGATTTTAATTTTTATTATTTCTAATTTCTTTTTTTAAATTATTTACTGCAAATAATATGTAAAATACAAATATTTACATAAATTTATTTTTCTAACCTAACTTTGTACAAATTAAGTAAAATACTGAAATAATTAATAATATTAAAAAAAAATTATTTATTATGGCAATAATTTATTGGTATCACCGATTTACACCCTTTTGTAAAAATTTATTATGGAAAAGTTCCCATTTAGAATTCTACTTACTTTTGATTGGGACTGTAACGGATCAACCTCCTTAAGTCAGGGGTCTGAAACCTTTTGAGACGAAAGAGCCAAAAGTTACAATTTACAAAATTTCCTAGTTTTTAAAGAGCCACAAAACATTTTCGTTTCAGTATTATAGTATTTGCTTATATAGGTATAATATATATATCCGAGGACGACACGTCGCGACGGGGGCGTGCGGGCGAGACGCGAGTGAAAATGGCTGAGAGATAGACATGGTACTCAATCATGGATCGATTGGACGATTTTTAAGAGTTCATATAATAAAATAATTATTTTTTGCGTATGGAACTGAAGAGCCGCAACTTTACATCAAAAGAGCCGCAGGTTGCTGACACCTGCCATAAGTTCATCTAGAAGGTCTGTTCTAAATACTGGTGAAAACATTCTGAAATCGGATGAGTAGTTTCGAAGATTACCTCCAACTTATAAACTTTACCTCTTTATTATATTATTACTATATAGAATCAATACTAATATAAAAGAAACTCTAGCAAAAATTACGGGATTGTGGGGTCAGTAAAAAAAAATAGAAATTCTTGGAACACGAAAGAATATATCGTTGCCCGATCATGCACAACTAACAAATGTAAACGGAGCTAATCAATTTACTTCAACATAAAATATTTTCTACACATAACTATTTATTTAATAGACATTGAATATAATATTT
Organism: Xanthostigma xanthostigma; assembly: GCA_963575645.1. Taxonomy (NCBI): domain Eukaryota; kingdom Metazoa; phylum Arthropoda; class Insecta; order Raphidioptera; family Raphidiidae; genus Xanthostigma; species Xanthostigma xanthostigma. The sequence goes on along the minus strand of OY754469.1, from coordinate 7,981,835 downwards.
TTATATAAAAGTCATTGGATTCGTGTATTTGTTTACAATGAGTCAAAATTAATAACAAAACACAGCGTATGATTTGTTCACAAAAAATATACATTATATTGTCGAATCATCGACTATAACAATCGCCAACAGAAGTACTACCCTCACAATCGACGTCAACGTTGTAGTAACATATATAGCTGTCCTTGGGATTCGTTCAATATCGCTTATATCGATTTCTGGTAATTCCTTTCATGTTTTCAGATGAGTTTTTGATGTGAAAAATCTACTGCCGCGATTCGATGGGAGTAAAAACGTGCGTAGGCAATTGATTAGGCAACAATTTTTAACAAAGTTGTTGGACAGGTGCTTCCATAGACACTAACTAAAATAACTGACGTGGTTTTACATGAGATCTCACAACTTTTTGTAGCGGAAGAACTGCATTTTTTTACATTTTAAGTTTTTGATGGGATCCCATTTCTTTTTGTAGATCATCCTCCTTTTTTTATATGAAAAGGGCCACTTTTTCACCGCTATCCAGACACGAAAAGCAGTTCATTTATAGTGGGCGGGAGTGCAAAATTATTTTTTTTTGTTCGAGTTGTGACCTTTCTATTGCGGGTTACTTTTGCGATGATCATTTTATCATCAGTTATAGCGAGTTGTGTGTATTGTGGTGGAATCTGATGATGATCACCGGGGGGCCCGGTGTCGCTCGGTCGGGACACCATTGTGAGCACGTCAAGAGCCTCCTCTTAGTTGAGGGCTCCCCACACTCGATATTATTCATAAACTATCTTTATTAATGTCGTACACAAATGTTAGGTGTACCGCGGGCACGCTCCAAACATTACCGTATAGTGCCGCGAACGGAAGCGCGCACCACTTGTTTTTTCGTACTTTACTCTCAAAAAAGTGACTCTAATCATGTATTACGGCTTCATCTCGGGCATAGGGTGTCCGGTTTTTACGGACTTGTCCGGCTTTTGTTGGGCTTTTGTGTACTTTTAAACATATAGATTTTTTGATATTTTTAAACAGTTTGAAATTGTTATTATTAATTAAGTAGAGATCTTTTTGTTTGCATTCAAAAGAATGGATTAAATGCTGAGAATTTTGTAACAAAAATGTGATTCACTATTAAATAATAACTAATAATTAATAAACAACTTTAATACGAACCTAACAGTTTTTTTTTATTATAAATATGATGTCCGGCTTTAAAAACGTATGTTTTGCTTTTCGGGCAAAATGTCCGGCCTAATACAGCGTCGAGTCCGGCTTTTGTATTCACCCTTCTCGGGCATCATGGCGCGCAGTGCAAGAATATCAAACATTCGGCCCTCGTAATTTTATTTATTAATTTCGTTATACTTACAAGTATATGAAACAAGTCATGATATAATATACATAGATTAAAATTTACACATTAAAATCAGCTACTGAAAGTTGCTCATTTAAAAACTCTTGAATGGAGTAAGAAGCCTTTTTTATTAGATATTTGCTTACAGTTTTTTTAAAATTTAAATCTTTCAGTTCAGAAATGTGTTGTAATAATATACTATTTGATACCAATGTGGACTATAAAGTAAAAATAATTTTTAAATATAAAGATTTTGTTCAACAGCGATAGGGAATGACACATTGTATTAATGATTTAGCTATTCAGGTAATATGATTCCAAAAACAAAGATCGGATGATAATTTTTTTTATCATATATCTGAGATCATCCTCTAAAATTAAAAACAATTTTCAGTAATATGTGTTAATATTTCAATGTTGGTCAGTCTGGCGTGATTATATATGACGACTTCCAAAATGCGCAATAAATAATTTATATATATTATTTATTTACTGATTCCGAACGCAACATTTACCATAAATATTTATGTCCGTTTTGTCGATCTCAAATAACAGAATTAATTTTGAATTAAATTTCAAATTACATGCGCGTCGTACTGAAACCTGGCTCTTTTATTTAAATAGATTAAGTACAGTAGAATCTTTACGTGTTCGGTAGATTAATGATCCGCGCAATGTTGCCAACTTGACGACGTATCTTTATTTCTAAAGTTTGCAACGCTGCACGGCACGTATAATATATTTGTCAAAGTTAAAAATGACAAATGGGTGCCGCAGGGGGGCTAAGTGGATCATTATACCTTCGGATTGTGCAAATATTTGCAAAGAAGTAGCATGTGAGGTAACAATAGATGTTTGCACACAACAAAATGACAGGTCTTTAAATAAAAATGTAACTGAATAGCAAAAATGACCTACTAGCACAGGTGCAGCAAGGACGATTGCAAAAAGAACAATTCGCACTTATTTAGAAAAGTGTACAGTTTTGAAGTGTTAATTTTTTAGACTATATTTGTGATTATTATTAGTAGTATGAATCCACAGGAATTTTTATTAAACTTAAATATCGTTTTATGCGATAAAATAGCATTCAAAATTTTAAATATAATACGATAGTGCAAAACACGATTCACTGTGACGTCATTCTTGTAGTATACAAGCATAAAAAGGTATTGTTTACACGAGGTCCAGTGTATGCCGTGTGATTATTTAGGTATAATACGCGCCACGGATCTAAAAGGTTCGGAAGTTAGTCACAAACAGCGTCGCAAAGACACATTTTAGAGCCGTTGATACTCCCACCACCTCTTAGCTATCTGCACGGAAGGTGCGCTCGTCGGTGATTGGCCGTGATCGCTCGTTGCCTTTGTCACTTGTCGCTTTTCTGCTTTAAAGTACAGTCGAGTACGCTATTGTCAAGTTGTTATTGCTATTTTAGTTTTGTTGAGTTGCGAGTTTGTAGTTTTTCAACAGACTGTACAAGCGCAGGCCCGCATGCGCATCTAACTTCCGAGCCTTTTAGATTCATGGCGCGTATTATAAAATAAGTGAATACAAACCGGTCATTTCCGAGTGCTTCTTCGATATAATTCAAATATTCGGGGAAAAAACATACAGAAAAAAATCTATGAAACTATCCTTTAGACCGAATTTCTGGTTAGTCGCAATACTAATATTATAAAGAGGTAAAGTTTGTAAGTTTGGATATAGGAGGTAATCTCCAAAGCTACTCATCCGATTTCAAAAAAAAATTCCCAATATTTAGAATGGGTCTTCAGGATGGACACAGCGCTTGTCGTGGAGACCAATTTTGCAACGTAAGTCGCCGAAACAACGACGGAAATCTATAAATTCGGGCGAAGCCGGACCGGGTCGTTAGTTCAATTAAATTAAAAACGCTCAACAGGACCTCGGACAATCATTTTTTGAAGTTAAAAATCAATATATAGAGGTCGCAAGACTTGAAGTTTTCGATACTGCCAACGTCAACTAATATTCGAAATTTTTATCAAAGCTATTTTTTTTTTAAATTCTACACAAGATTAACGATAATCGCTATACATACACAAAATGGACGCATCCTTAAGGTTCTCAAATGCACTTAATTCTCACATAAATAAAAAAATATCAAAAGGCCTTATAATAAAAAGAAGGGATTACACGGGCGCATGGGTTTACGTTTTTTCAGTAACGCGGTAAGTTAATCTTGTTCGATATTCTTCTGTTCGATGTAAGAGCGAGACAAAACATGAATTATTACCTGTTAGGAAACGAGCGCAAAACTATTTCGTTCTCTTTTTAAAAACCATCTCTATACGTATTTCGATGTAATGTGTATATACGCTGTGTAATATTCAATTACATATCATCTGAAATATAAAATATAATATTTGGTTTTACTGGTTGAGTGACCTAACGCGGCCACATAGGCACTCGTACAGTAAAGCATCAAATATCAGCTTGGAAGTTTTTTTTTCGATGTGAGCGTTTTTTAGATGGTCGTCTCTTCCATTAAAATAAATGTGGATTTTAAGCGATCACAGCCAAAAACAAGTTAATATATAAAAATAATTTTATTTTAAAAGTCTGTATTCTTTAAACAAATCGGTAAAAACATTATAATTTCTGAATTTACAATGCATTAGTTGTTTAAAGAAATACTAGAGTGACCTGTGCGAATTATTCGCACTAAATAAGTATAATAATTATCACTTTACAAAATTATTTTTTTAATATGATTGCAGGTATTCAATTCGTTTCTAATTTTGCACACTGCTTATAACGTTCTTCTTTTTGTTGTATTACAATATGAAGCTCAGATGACAGATCGAAGAAATATTTTACTAAAATTGTCATATAGAGGCGCAAGCAGCAAAAGCGTTGAGCTAAGCCGTCAGATGGCATCATGCAGTATTGCTGTGACGTTGTTTAGCGTTGCTCGCTGTTTCAAAATTAAAGCCGTCAGATGGCAGTATGCAGTATTTACAATATGAAGGTCAGATGACAGATCGAAGTGTTGACGTTGTTTCAAAATTAAAGCCGTCAGATGGCAGACGTTGTTCAGCGTTGCTGTATTTTAATTAATTTACAAAAACAAAAGCAATAATAACTTTTTCAGTTGTCGATGTCAGTAGAGCAAGCAATTATCTGTAAAATGATATATAATTTATGTGGAGAAATTGTGAGGTTTTTCTAAAAAGGGAGGCAAACATCTTTAACCTTAGCGTATTAATATATATGATTATAATCAATGCTTTACTATACAAACATCTATAATATAGGTGTATACAACTACCAGTCGTCGGATAAAGAAATGAGATGATAGTTTATCCGCCGCTGTCAAAACGTATCGAAGCAACAAAGCATGCTTCTATTGTGCGCTCATCTAACACAAATTTGTTTCGACAGTTTTGCATAATAATTATGTTACACTGGCGTAGTACATTTCTTTTCTTCTTTTTTTTTCGACGGGCTGCCCATGTAAGGAACTCGCAGATCTAGACATCTGCAACAACTTTTGCAATTTACGGAACCTGAATTTTACCATTCCAACCCACAAGTAGGGAATGGTACTAGTTTAGGTTAAAATTCACTTTTAAAAAATTAAACAATATTTTTTCGTTTTGAGGTCCCTCGAATCCAAAAAACATATTTTTGGAAAAACTCTGTGCGTCTGTTAGTCTGTGAGCACGATACAGATCAAAGGGATGGGCGGATTGTAACCAAATTTTGAGATGATGTTTGGTATGCAAATATGAAGAGCCCTATTGTTTTTGGAGTAAATCGGCGCATGCGCAAAAGAGATATTATTCCAACAAATTCTAAATTCAAAATAGCGCTTAAAAAGTTTTTAATTTCAGTCTTTTTATAAAATTAGCGAATTTTTCTAAAACTGATTATTTTGTATGACAATCCAAGCATCTTGTAGATCTTTTGGAAATAAAATATTAGTATTATTATTATATAATATAACGATTTTTTTTATATAATACTGGTATACTTTTCATAATGACATTATTCTATTTATTTTTTTGAAGAAAGTTTTGTTAAAATTTTCTTTTCTAAACTTTATAGTTTTGGAAATATTTTGAAATAAAAAAACAATCAGCTGTTCTTTTATTTTGTAGATCTGTCAGGATAAAACTAGTTAAGAATGCTACAAAATTGCTAAAATTAATTTAAAAATGCTAACCAAGTGAAAGGTAAGTACACTGCTTGTAGCCTAAACATTCTGCAATAGCTAGTATTATGAACAGCGTCGAAAAAAAAGCAATTAAAAGAAACACAGAAATAGAGAATTCCGTGAAGCATTGAAACTTGAAACTATTTAAATACAAAAATAAATAGAGAAATTAAAAAATGGGAAAACACAGTAAAACAAATCATAAGAAAAAAAAGTTTGATATTTGTATATTTTTTACGCTCGCTGTTTGATAAAATATTGAAATTTGATATCATTTTAATAAACGAAACCTGATATTACAAATTATTCCACGTTCATAAAATATTCACGTCTATAATGTTTAACCATATGTGTTTTTCAAGGGCGTAGATATTTTTTTTTCTGGGGGGCGGGTAAAGTGAAAAAAAAATCAATAGGGTCTAAACTCTAAATTATTCGAGACACAAACTTGCGCTTAGGTCTAATCGATTCAGCGTACTTTTTTCTATAAGACACGTCAATATTAAGCATATCGGGGATATTTATATATATTTTTCCAAATTTCGTAAATCTTTTCATGTTTTCATAATTAGTGATGAGCAAAGCAAGACCAAGACTGAGATAGGCTTGGTCTTGCTTATTAAGTCTTGATTTTGGTCTTGCGTATTCAGTCTTGATTCTGCTCATTTAAGCTGGTACTTTACGTCTTTTTAATAATTTTTCAAAACACTATCGACATCAAGGTTTTTTATAATAAATTATTTACAACTAATATTAATAGGATTGAGACAGTCTTGGTATCGGTCTTGCTTATTCAGTATTGGTCTTAATCTTAAGTAAGGTCTTGGTCTTGAGAAAAAGCAAGACCAAGACCGATTTTGCTTATCACTATTTATAATTTAAACAGTTTTTGAGCATGTCAGTGAAATAGAAAGTAGGTATAAGTGACTGTTAACGCTAAATTAGACACAGTTCGGTATTAGATAGATAGCTTGTAGATTACAGACACTCAACAGCTGACCTGTTAGCAGAAGTTGGCCGGAATATAAACGCGACACCCTGTATGTTCGTATTTAAACGTATAGACTATAGACATTAAAACTGAACAAAATGACATAAAAGTGACAGCAAAATTACACTGTCCTGAAATAAACCAGTCAACGATCAATAATTTACGTCGTGAGTAATTATCTCTGAAGTAAAATTATAAAATGATGGAAAACGGCAATATTGTTGATGTTCTGCAACGGTACTAGCCATCGCCGGCTGTTTCTCTCGCATTAACGGCCGTTTAGATGCAGGAAGTCTCTTCAATCTTTGATTAACGTCTGATTAACTCTTCAGTAAATACAATTATCGACCAATTTTTCAGACAAATATATTAACAAAAAAATATAATTAATACAATAACGTTTCGATCCGGATTTGGATCTTCGTTTCGTTCGAACGAAACGAAATAGTCATTGGCGTAACTAGTAGTCTAAGTCATTCATCGCGCTGACAGGTCATGACTTAGCCTACAAGTTGCGCCTATAATTTTATTCAACAATTGCGCGTTATTCATGTTTTAATTATAATGAGATGTTGTAAATATCTATTTATTTCTTTATAAAAAAAAACTATCAATACTAACAGCACCAAACAGCACGATTCAATGTTTTGGTTTAAGGTTAGCCGGTTATGAATAAACTCCATGTCGAAAACATTCGGCCTCTCAATTTTAGTCTCAATGGGTAACAGCGAAGTTGTTGTTACCTACTATTTCGTTACGACTCAGAAAATAGTTTATTTTCATTACTCCACAATGGCCGAGCTAGTAGGAATCTTCATTGAGTTATGACAAGTAATTGTCACCAGTCGGTAAATGGCTATTTAGGGTTCGGTTTTAAGGCATGATAAAACATGAATAACGCGCATGAGTTGAATAAATAGTTTTAAGTGACATGTGCTCAAATTAAATTAAAATAAAATAGAAATATGTTTGTAAATTACATTAATAATATTGAACTTGTAAGTTTCATATATTTTATGATTTTTTAAAATTGACTTTGGTGTAAAATTGTATTTTAGCGCCTTGATAAAGACTAGATTTAAACGAAACGTTGGCAAATAAAATGTTTTAATTAATCACACTGCATTAGAAGTCTATTGTTCCCAAGAAATTCTCTAAATATTAATTAATTAATGTATTTAATAACCGTACTTACGACCGAGGTATGAAAAAAAAATAGTATACACCACACTGGCCGCAAGTTTGATAATCTTGCACTGCGCACAGTTCAAAATATCAAACTTTCGGCCCTTGTGGTGTAATATCCTATTAAAACGACACGCATAAACGTATTATCTCTTTCTGTTCAACGTAGAAAAGTAGATTAAATTCCGAGACGTGTTTTGCAGTTGTTCTAGTGTGGCCTATGTCTAGAATCTGACGTGTATCGTGAAAGATTCGCACGTTTCACGGTGTATCCCACACATAAAAAAAGGCCAGTGAAATAATAAACTGTACAAACTACACCACAGCACCCTGTCATAATGAAGCTATAATTATGTAATAAATAATAAAACGACCGCTCGTGGTGTGGTCAGCCGTTCACTCCGGGTATATTTAAAGCAAAGCGACGGCATACTAAACTGATACAGTCGAAACGCTGTAACTTGAACATCGCTACATCTTTACGTCATCGTTCGACAACCATTAGCGTAGTAAGAGGGGGGACCAGATGGGCCTGACCCACCCTAGAATATTAATTGTTCACGTATAAATAACAAGATAAATCTACATATTTTCTTTGTCGTGAAATTTCTCCAGAAAGTCGTGTTGATCGATTTCGCTTCTTTATAGACAGTTTTCAAATTATGTATAAGTGGCAGTTGGTAATGGTAGGTAGAGTTGACAATTTGTGAGGGATAAAATCGTTGCTACGCCTAAGTCGACAACGGCAGTTGTTCTCGGTCTCCGTCTACTTGAACACAGTGGCGTAGTGCGCTATAGAAATATTATTTACTAGCTGCTCTCCGCGGTTCCGCACGCAATTGTGATGAAACACGGTAGCGACAATTGTAGTGGAGCATTCGGCTATATATTATTATATTGCGAGCGTAAATTTTTCTACAAATATGGTACCGAATTTCGAAAAATTGAGAACAATCGATTTGAATCAAGAACTTCATTTTTTAAAGATGCATACCCTTAAAAATCGACTAAAATACTGATTTTCCAGTCGGCCATATTTTTAGAAGAAAGACTGATTATAATACGTAAACATAAGAGAATTTTGAAGCTACGGGTGTGTAAAAGTTTTTAAATAGCTATATCATGTATAAATTGCAATTTTTCTATAGCATACGTTATTATCTATAAAAACGTTTATTTTGAAAACAACCGGGAACATTATTTGAGGTCTAGAACAGCAGTTACGAATAATATTTAAATAACCTTCATTTTGAAACAAAATGGCGGATTAAGATGAGTCCTATTTAAGAACACTCTTTGCGTATAGCTGGAAATTTTGGTATATTGCCCTAACTTTCGTAGAGCATGAGATTCGAAACACAACCCTATCCCAGTTTTTATAAGTTTAAAAATTCTCGGCTATATTGTTATCGTAACCAAGCTGGCCAAGTGCTGGCGCTGCTCGATTCTAAACTGTCCTCGCAATTTAAATTCCGTGATGTAGGTACTATTAGTCCAAGAGCTGTCGAACTTGAGTAGACAGCGTCAAAATTTCTGTAACACTTTTTTTGTAGTGTCTAAACGCAAAATCGAACACCTGATTGAAGGGTAGTGGGGCCTCTAACCAAGTAATGAATTTTTAATTTTCCGAAATTTTATTTGCAAAAAAAGTCCTTGACGTAAATTTTAAAACCTTCAAAATCAGCAGCTAATAAAATAAAAAAATAAATAAGCCAGATCAATCTATAGTACGGTCTAAATGTCTGCCAGGCGGTTACAAAACTGTCTATAATACGTGAGTGCGAGTAAGACGCTAGGGTAGCATCTTACTCGCACTCACTTATTCATATATATTAATACGCTAAGGTTAAAGATGTTTGACTCCCTTTTTAGAAAAAAACCTCACAATTTCTCCGCATAAATTATATATCATTTTACACATAATCGCTTGCTCTACTGACATCGACAACTAAAAAATTTATTATTGCTTTTGTTTTTGTAAATTAATTAAAATACAGCAACGCTGAACAACTTCTGCCATCTGATGGCTTTAATTTTGAAACAACGTCAACACTTCGATCTGTCATCTGACCTTCATATTGTAATACAACAGACACAATACTGCATACTGCCATCTAACGGCTTTAATTTTGAAACAGCGAGCAACGCTGAACAACGTCACAGCAATGCTTCATGATGCCATCTGACGGCTTAGCACAACGCTTTTGCTACTTGCGCCTCTATATGACAATTTTAGTAAAATATTTCTTCGATCTGTCATCTGAGCTTCATATTGTAATACAACAAAAAGAAGAACGTTATAAGCAGTGTGCAAAATGAGAAACGAATTGAACGCCTGCAATCATATTTAAAAAATAATTTTGTAAAGTGATATTTATTATACTAATTATTTAGTGCGAATAATTCGCACAGGTCACTCTAGTTTTATTAAATACTAAATTTGAAGATAACAAAACTTCAAGATGCCTCTAGGTATTTTTTGCAAAAAAAAATTCGCTAAATTAAAAATTCATGGTTTGGTTAGGGGCCCCACTAGCCTTCAGTTAGGTGTTCGATTTTGTGTTCAGACATGACAAAGTGTTACTCAAATTTTCACGCTGCCTCAATTACCCACTCAAAAATGTTTGTTAGCTCTTGGACTATATATGAACCATATACATATATACGTAGTGGAGTGATCTACGGTTTAATATCAATGGCCGCGATATGAACACATAATTGTTAGTTCAATATCGCATAACTAAGATTAAAAACTTGCCTCGAGTCATAAAACAATTTCGGTTTCCATGATCGTTTTTGTTAATTGAATCAGACTGCAAGAAGTTGAGATCCAGGGCTGCCAACAACACAAAACGCTATACTCATTCCTGAGCACAGGAGTTTGACAAGTAATCGGCCATGGCCTTGAATAAGGAACCATCTCGATGCTTATTTCTGGAATTAACCATGGAAAACCTCAACCGGTACCGGAATTTCCGTTCCTCGGCGAAAGTATGGAAGGTAGATGTTAAGGAGAACCTTCTCTAAGTACGAAAAAGTGTCCGTCAAAAAGCGTTAAATTAGGGGGAGCGCTACTGTCGCAAAAGGGTAAATTTTATAGCAAGCGTCAAAAATTATTAGAGTAGGATGTAAAAGTAAATGAGGAAAGTAGAATTTCCGCTTTTTTATGACTAAAAAATATTAGTAAATGCTAACAAAAATTAAATCACTCTCAACATTATCTCACAGCAGGTTTTTAGGTTATATTTATTAAATTATTTTGGACTACGTAAACAGTTTAGATTTTATATACTGCAGTGTTAATCATTAAAATACTAAATTTGCCAACTCAACGCACTTCAATTCGTCTATAACTGCTATGGAGGATAAATAACTGCTAAATTAATTTTATACCTACTCGGTTGCAGCGCTAGCGCCATACCAGAGATTTTTGAACTGTTATTTACAGCATTTAGATGGACACTTTTTTTCCCACATAAGAGAGTCCTTCTTACCTCTACCCTCCATAGGCAAAAGGCAGCAGGAAAAAATTCCAGCCACATCTGCCCCCGCCGCGATTCGTATCCAGTACCCTTCGAATGCGAGTCTAAGCTGCTACACCGAGTTTAGTAAGACTTATTTTTAACATGAAGATTGACTCTATTCAATAAATAGAGTAACTGTGATCCATTGAAGTTAATGATGAGTATTTGGAAAGAATTCCGTGGCATAAGGATCGAAAATGAAGCAATACTGAGACTTTTTTAAACTTGCATTTAATACTAACGTTTCGATACGTTTTGTATCATCTTCAGAGTGTTCTGTAATTATTTTAATTCAAAACAATTTTATAACTAAGAAAATATAATTACAGAACACTCTGAAGATGATACAAAACGTATCGAAACGTTAGTATTAAATGCAAGTTTAAAAAAGTCTCAGTATTGCTTCCAGGGTTGCCAGTTTTTTTTTTTGCCAAGTCGGGATTTTGGAACTCTTTGAGTGAAAACAGCGGGATTCTTTCGTCGAAAGCGGGACATAGAAGTTTTCAAATACCTATTTATCTTTTTATTTGAAATAAAATTATGTTTACGTGACATTAGATAGCAAAAATAGCCATAGAAAATGTATTTTAATAAAAATATAATATTTTAAATCAGATTTACCCTATCGTTAAATAGTTGAGTCTTATTCGTCTACAGATTAAAAAGAAACAGAAATCAAAATCAAAAAAGTTTTATTCATTAGAAAAATATGGCGTTTTAAACAATAGTCTGTGGAGTGAGTGTTCAAATTGCAACTTACAATAAGAGAATAATTATTTATAAGAATTACTTATGATATTTCTGTCAAGATTTAACTTTAAAGTTATCCCCGAGTTATCCCCGAAAAGCGGGACTGAGCCTGTCCCGCGCGGTACATTTAATTTTGATTTAAAAATCGGGATGTCCCGCCAAAATCGGGACGTCTGGCAACGCTGATTGCTTCATTTTCGATCCTTATGCCACGGAATTCTTTCCAAATACTCATCACTTATTTTTAACAGTATCTAAACTTTTTTCGGATTATCTGCTGCGAAATTATCTTCATAAATCGATATTACTATTTATCAAATTTAGAAGGTTAAGTGCCCGGCGCGCCGTTGCGTCACACTTGGCGCATGGACGTAAGTCATCGATTTAGACCGGTTGGTAGTTTGGCATTATGGACGTCTCTCGTGTAATGTATGGCAATATGGTAAAACAAACAATAATCAAACACACGATACCCACACATCAAAGCTGTTGTTTGATAACAGTTATTAGTGGTAGTTTATCGTGGTGGCCCGCACACTAGGGTCATGATTAAATCTTAACGGGTAAAACCGGCCCATAAATACAACAGAAGTACTCAAAAAAAAAATACCGAATCTATACACAAGATTTTTTTTGGAGTTTACTCCTTAAGAAACGATTTAGAGTTATAAAGCCCGGTACGGAAATTTTATGAGTAGTAAAATCAATTGGTGAGGCGTTACGCTCCACCGCTTCAAGTGTGGCGTTACGCTCGTCCGCTTCAAAAGAGACAAACATATATATGTGTAGGATTTAACGTGCCAAAGAATAAGATGGAATACAAAAGAGACAAACATAATATATATCTGTAGAATTTAACGTGCGAAAGAATGAGATGGAATACCTTACACAGCGTATCTAAGGAGTAAACTCCAGTCGTGCGTCGGAGCTGACATAAGAAAAATATTGGATAGGTACTCACATTTTTAAAATAAAGAATCGATTGATTTGTTTGCCGCTTACCTGTAAAAGAAAGAAATTATTAATATAGATGAAAAAAAAAACGCATATCTACTGAAAATTATTATGAATAGTATATTACACCACACGGGCCGAAAGTTTGATAATCTTGCACTGCGCGCCATGATGCCCGGGGCGCAAGAATGTCAAAATTTCGGCCAGTGTGGTGTATATACTATTTTTCTTCATACCTCGGTTGTATATACGCTTATTAAATTAATTAGTTAATCATTTATTAATTACATAAACATACAGATAAATTTCAAGCAAAAAGCTTTGAGATCTTTGATTAACGTCTGATTAGAACTCTTCAATAAATAAAATTATCGACCAATTTTTCAGACAATATATTTACAAAAAATATATAATAACGTTAATGTATTAATTAATTATATATTTTTTGTTAATATATTGTCTGAAAAATTGGTCGATAATTTTATTTATTAAACATCTTTGAGGTTATACGTAAAAACACGAATAACAGCTGTTCGCGACTATTAGCTAAAATGTAATAGGATTGCTATGGAATCTGCATCTAAACAACAATTGATAGGCTATTATTTCCTTACTGCCGCCGGAACGTATATATACGTACTTCCCGCATCAGTGCGTGTAATCCCACCAACGCGTAAATGTGAGACTTTGATGCCGAAAATATGTAGTTTCGATCGAGGTATGAAGAAAATTTTTTTTTCAGAACTGCTGTAACACATTCCTGAATACAAATTTATAAAATGAATTATTACACCTGAATACATTAAAAAGCGTTTTTGATTATAATCATTGTTGTCTTTAATTTCATTCTATGTACACACACACAGGGCACTATTGTAGTGTTGTCGTCTTTGTCTGACACGCGTTGAGGTGGAGTAGATTGAGCGGGGCGTATTCGCTCTATCGACTAATTAATGGTTATACACCATGTTAACATTAACCCATACTTAAAATACACTCACACAATAGTGTCCAGCAGTCTGCCTATCCTTGTACGTCAGATTTAAGGGGATGCCCAACGTCGCGCAAACGTTTCGAATTCAAGATAGATTGTAGATTATAGACGCTCGACAACTGACGTTTTAAATTTAGAAACTTTAGTTATTTTTTAACCGACGAAAAACAAAAACGGAGGAGGTTCTCAAGTCGACGCGTATATTTTTTTTTTAATTTTTTTTTTATGTATGACCACGCATAACTTTTTACAGAGTAGTCCGATTTTGATAATTATTTTTTTATTTGAAAGGGTGTACCCCGAAGTTGGTCCCATATAAATTTGGTAAAAAAATTCCAACCCTAAGGGTAGGAAAACAGGGGATGATTGATTGTTCACTCACTGATTGTAATGTATAACCACACATAACTTTTTACAGAGTAGTCCAATTTTGATAATTCTTTTTTTATTAGAAAGGGTATACCCCGAAGTTGGTCCCATATAAATTTGGAAAAAAAATTTCAACCCTAAGAGTAGGAAAACGGGATTATTGATTGTTCACTCACAGATTGTAATGTATGACAACGCATAACTTTTTACAGAGTAGTCCGATTTTTTAAACTAGCAGTTCGTCCCGGTTTCACCCGGATGCAAAACTGTTCTCGAAATATTATATTGGCCTTCCCATCTACACAGCAATATGCGTCATATATAGCACAGAGGCCGATTTAAGCCCGTTTGAAATAGGTTTCGTGCGGTTATGAATTCCAATATGTGGACCAAATTTCATTTAAATCGATTAAGTCTGTCGAGAGTTATATCGTGCTATAACGGTGTTTTTTATATAATAATGGTACACTTTTCATAACGGATTATTATTCTATTTATTTTTTCAAGACAGTTTCGTTAAAACATTTTTTTTCTAAACTTTATAGTTTCGGAAATATTTTGAAAATAAAAAAAAAATCAGCCGCTCTTTTGTTTTATGGATCTGTCAGAAATAAACTAGTTCGGCATGCTTTGATTAATTTTTACATGACGTGGAACATATTATGTATGTAACTATGGCAACGAATAGCAAATATCATATTGAATACTAGCCATTACCCGCGTCACCTCACGTGATATCAGATATTTTATTTTCTTTATTATAACCAAATGTCAACATTTTTGAAGTTGGAATGGTCCCGTCGTCCAATTTGCTGGAATTTTTTATTAAAAATAGATGTGCCAAGGAATTGAATGGCAACCAAATCAATTGCACATACCGCTAAACTAGCGGTGTGTGCTTTAGTATCGCTTTGCGCGTCAGAGCTGACTTTCGTTCATATAAGAAGTTATATCTAAGTTAATTTTACACGAAATACATTCAAATTGAAGCTTTTTGAAAAGAGGAGATTCTGATCTATAAAACAAAACCATTTTTAAATCAATTCGAGTTCATAAATACTATTGAAATTGTAATTAAAAATTACAAACAGCAGTTGTCGGTTGGTCTGTACGTATGTACGTATGTGCGTATGTACGTCACGACTCTACAGATCGCAATTTTGGTCGGATTGACTTGGGTTATATTTTTCTTTATTAATACATTATATTATCAAATTTCATTAGAAAACTCGATGGGTGAAGATCGAGCCAAATCGGGATCTTGTACAATAAGTTCTCGGTATCTGACCGACATCAATAGTGTATGTGCCGCATATGGTAAATACACTAAAAACAAAGCTTAAGAAGAACAAAGAAAGGTTTCACCTTAACGCCGTCACATCTCTCGGACTTGTTGATGGAATATTTAATGGCCATGTTAAATATTGTAAGCTCCATAACTTGTGTGATCGTTTTTATACATGCAAGGTTAATTTTCACTTAGAGAATTAACCGGACTACATAATATAAAATTATACAAAACGTGAACAATTTATTTTGACAGGGCAGGAAGTACAAATTAACTAGCTATGAGAGTCAGTGATTACATATGCTATAAATAAATAAGAACTCAGATTAAACTCATATTGTTATTGTGATTTGTAGTATTCTTCATATTAACTTTTTATCTCTGTTATGAATCAATATAGGAATTTTTTTTATTTACTCAAAATAAGCTTTCAAATCAACTGCTATTTTTTTTAAAAACCCACATTTGCATGTTTCATTACAAAAAAAAACACTGTTTTATCGGTTTTGTTAATATTCCTAGTAAATAAGTATGTTTTCTTAGAGCCATATTCTGATTAAGCAACATATACTTTTATTCTATATTGAGCATAGGAATAAAATCGCGCAATCGAACTATTAGGGTGCAAACACATACTTCTGTCTTTTTTTACGCCGTAAGCACTGGTGTATCCATAGAAGGGCTAATGGGGGACCCGGCTTAAGAAATTTCTAATTTGCCCCTTCCTGGGCCAAAAGCTGGGTACGCCCATGTTAACGTCATAGAAAAAGACAAAGTTTTTGAAACAGAGATACTTTATGCAGATTGAATGCAAGTACATCAACCAATCCTATCATCGGAGAAATCAGGGAATTACATCAAAGAAAGAGACGCAGATATATTTTCGATTCGCTTTGTTGCGTTCACTCACCGCACATTGAGTAGATAGGCAATGATTCACGTAGTTAATTTAATAGATATATTCAAATAAATAAAATTGTCGACCAATTTTTTTCAGACCATATAGATATTGACAAAAAGTATCTAATATAAAAATATACATCAATATAACAAAGGATGACGTTTCGATCCGGATTTGGATCTTCTTCAGAAATATCTAAAAATATAAAAATTAATTAGTATTAGTTATTTATTATCTAATAATCCAAATCCGGATCGAAACGTCATCCTTTGTTAACTATATTGATTTATATTTTTATATTATTTTTTGTCAATACCTATATGGTCTGAAAAAAAAATTGGTCGACAATTTTATTTATTTGAAGAGTTCTATTCAGACGTTAATCAAAGATTTTAATAGATATATGTTAAGCAATATTATTTTTTAAGGTTATCGAGAATTTACAATTTTTCTTCTAAACTGCACGGATCTAGCATCAATGCATTTAGCTTCTTTATTTTTTTGGCAACAACAAGTTTATAATTAACATAATTGAATACCTAAAACTAAAAATATTGAAATGTAAGTATCGATCATCAAGATTGTCATAAACTCATTTTTTGAAACCAAGAACCATCTGGGAATAGTACCACCGCATCTTTAATTCCGTTCAATTTCCCATCAAGCACAATAATTTCATGTGCATCATCATGAATTGAACAAGACCATTGAATAAATGTGGAGGATTAGAAGATTCGAAAGAAACAGAGTTCTCTGCGAAGAAATCGAATAGACCGGCGAGGTCAATCGGCTATGTCGCAAACTTGAAGAGTTTCATCGACAGCGGCTCCTGGCCGAAGAGGAGGTCTTTGTAATACACACGTATCCTGTATCGGAGTCATGATTGATAAATGAGAAGCCGTGAACAGATCTGGCATCAAGACCAATTATTACCGCAACCGTACACCGTGTGTGCCTGCACTTTATATACAGTGTGAGCGGACAGCTAAATATAATATCCAACGGTAAATGTTATCGATGATTCACGTATAATCGGTTTACATCAAGATACAATTCGAGTATCAGAATCGATGGAAGAAATTGTTTGGGTCGGAATAGTTCTGAAACATCATTCCAATAGCCTTTCTGTTCATGCTGAATTGAATTTAGAACCCGGTGATAATTCCTCAATAAATGAACCCAACCATTGTTCCATTAATACTCCTGTTCACGTTGAATATAATTTAGCTACCAGAAGAAGGTAACTTTTGGAAACAATACTCCCTTCATTTAAGAAGTCGCAAGAGAAAATTGCCCCAGAATTGTTAGCATTCCTGTTCACGTTGAATCGAATTTAGAATACAGAAACAATTCCCGAAAAAAAAACCCAAGCATTGTTCCATTAATACGTTCACGATGAATTAATTTAGTTACCAAAAGAGGGAAACTTTTGGAAACAATACTCTCTTCTTTTAAGAAGCAGGGCTGCCAGATTTCTCTCCTCAGAAATCCGTCGGTAAGGGGAAAAGTGGTGGGGAAGTGGTCTGAAAAATCCGTTTCCATCCGTTCGCCCGGTTCACCCATTAATGCAATGAGTGTGAGAGAGATAGAGAGTAAAGTGAAGTATGCGGTACCATAAACGACACATCGACGTGTTTCCACCTTCATTATGGCTTTATTATTAACATTATTAAATGAATTTCGTATAAGACGTTGAATTTACTTTTACTTACAAACAGACTTTAAATTGAATAGAAATGATTCATTTTTTCACATCCAATGGATAGATTATTTCGTAGATTTTTCACATTTTTTTATTCGCTACAACATAAAAAAACCAGGTTTCCATGCTGTCAAAAATGAAATACAATTATTGCAAGTGTACTGGATTTTTTATTACAAAAACTGCGATTTGGCTTACATATATATTCATCGATATAGGTGTGTGTTTCGCGAACACATTGTTTCATACACTCTCTTATCTTTTTCTACCCAAATAGAGAGAGGAGTAGGACAGAGGTAGTGAAAGAAACGTGCTCAGATATGCTCGAATGTGCTAAAAATACCCGAATGTCCCCAAATTATCGATTATCGAGTGAAGTTTGAATTTATATGTAGTAAAAAAGGTAAAAAATTCGGAAAAGTTAGAAAATCCGTTGAAATCCGTTCAGATCATGAAATCCGTTCCATTATCCGTTCAAATTTATTTCTACTCGAAAAATCCGTTTGGAACGGAAAAATCCGTTCATCTGGCAGCCCTGTTAAGAAGTCACAAGAAAAAAAATGCACCGGAGTTGTTAGTATTCCTGTTCACGTTGAATCGAATTTAGAATCCAGAGATAATTCCTGAAAAAATTAACCCAAGCATTGTTCCATTAATACTCCTGTTCACGCTGAATTAATTTAGTTACCAAAAGAGGGAAGCTTTTGGAAACAATAATCTCTTCTTTTAAGAAGTCGCAAGAAAAAAATGCATCAGAGTTGTAAGCATTCCTGTACACGTTGAATGGAATTTATAATCCTGAGATTATTCCTGGAAAAATGAACCCAAGCGTTATTCCATGAATACTCCTGTTCACGCTGAATAGATGGACTTAGCTACCAGAAGAAGGAAAATTTTAAGAAGTCGCAAGAAGTGAATTTAATTTTTTGATTTTATCGAGCAAATAAAAAAATTGCTTTGCGCTTCGTAAGTCCTGAATAGATGTCGTGGTCAACTGATGAAAAGTCTAGATACTTAAAAAAAATCCTCCAGCTGGTGAACATCTCGTTTCATGAAATCCCCAGTCAAGCCAGACACTTTCTCTTCTTATCGAACAGAATAGATGTTAAAGCAATATGTCAAAATGTAAAAAGAAGTTTAAAGAAGGAGTCTCCTCTACTCCACCCACCAATTCTTTAAGTTAACAAGCAGGTAATAAGCGTACATTTCTGTCACAAGTTAAAAAGAGACAGATCTATTGACCGAGAGAAACGGACGGGATGTTGATGATAAGTGCCGAGGGCATTATTCTTAAAGATGTATGCATTTTATGCTGGGTGGTCACCTCGGAGGTGCGTACTTTAATTTCGATTAAATTATATCTTAAAAATTACTACACAAAACCAATTTGTCAAACTGAGAAATCAGTCATTGTTTAAAGAATGATTAACATAAATATCGTTTTAAATTCATTACGGAATCAAGAATCAAGTGGGCAGCCGTTGAAAGTGAGATTGAAGATTTTTTTCACTCTTGTATTAAAAAATGCTACACGCACAATCTAAATATCTTTCAAAGCCATTTAATATTTTAAAAATTAATTACTTCTATTTGAGAAATAATGTTGTTTGAGTTCGAGATATCGTTCGAAATTTAAAAAATATTTTACAGTTTTCGAGTTAAACATAAATATAGCAATTTTGCCTCTCGCTACTGTTGCGATGCGTAACGAGTAAGTTGATTCAGTGAGTTTGTGGGGTAAATATGTTATTGTAAATTGTTTTCAGTGCGTCTCGATTGGCGTTGGATTTATATTGCATGTGCATGTATGTTTTAGCATGGCATGTTACACTGCAATATCGTGTCCTATGCCCTCTGTCTGTGCATTTTTATATTGTAGGGGTATACAAGATATGGAGTATATAATACCAACATGGTTGTCAGAAAGTCATATACTTATTTAATAATTTACTAAATGAATCATTGTCTATCTACTCAATGTGCGGTGAGCGTTTCGAAAATATATCTGCGTCTTTTTCTTCGATGTAATTCCAAGATTTCTCCGATGATAGGATTAGTTGATGTACTTGCATTCAATCTGAATAAAGTATCTGTTTCAAAAACTTTGTCTTTTTCTATGACGTTAACATGGGCGTACAAAACTTTTGGCCCAGGAGGGGGCAAATTAGAAATTTCTTAAGCCAGGTCCCTCGTGCTTGTATTGCCCTCCTGAATACGCCAGTGCTTACGGCGTAAAAAAGACAGAAGTATATGTTTGCACCCTAATAGTTCGATTGCGATTTTATTCCTATGCTCAGTATAGAATAAAAGTATATGATTCTAGTACACATGCGTCCCTTTTTGATGAATTCCAGTCCTGCTTCACCGAAAATTATTATCATGGTGTCATTCGATTTGGAATTCGAGACCTAGAAACTTTTTGAAAAAATTGTGGAGGACGAAAAATAGGTATAAACATTTTAATAAAAAAAGAGGCGTTTGGTTTTGTGCGAACAGTTAAAAAACTATTGCAGATATCTGAAATCACAAAAAAAATTCTGAAAGAGCAGGAAATTTCCTACAAAAAACTTCCATCTCCCGGAACTCTACCACCAATATTTCTAATTTTAATTTAGAGGTGAAAATAGGGCTTAAAAATTTATTTTCTATTTTTTATACAACAAGCTAAAAACACGAAAAATTATATAAAAAAACAGAAAAAAAAATTAGCCCCATTTTCATCTCTAAATTAACCAGCGGACGTTCAAAACGCTTCCAGCGATACCTCATTTGTCAAATTATGATAAGTAGTTTAGAAGTTATGAGGGAACAGTTGAACATACATATACATGCATACCTACAGGCCAAAATCATAACCCTTCTTTAGCCGTAGTCGGGTAAAAACTAACAGTATAACCTTCCAACTGAGCCTCGGTATTCAATGTCAATAAACTTCGTTTAATTATAGAATTTTTGTGAGCTGCAGGTTGTGTAAGGCTTTTGCATATGCATTAATTATCGCAGACTTACGTAATATTATGCAGTTATAAGTACCAACGACATAAACGAACATAATTCGCTTCCTGATGTATAAATTACAAAGTGGGCATAGAAACCATACACTCAAGATTTTGCATATAAATTCAACTCGGTCACAATCAGTACTTAATATACAGTGCGTTCACCAAAAGTGGTAATTCGTGTTTCCTACTAGATTATGGACTAAGAGCTGGCTACGGAGAAAATGGGTGACTCGGTGCAGAGCTGCAGAATAATAAGAGATAGTACAAGTAAGTAGGGAAAAATTGCCAGAATGCTAGGCGGAAGATAAGAAGCCGCCAGAAGGCGCTAATGTTGCGAAAAATCAGTGCACTTCTGGCAATTTTTGTACTTATTCTGTAATTAAAAACTAGATTATATATTATACTATATATTATACATTATATAGTTATAAGGGCATACTGAAAATTCAAACATGATGTAATAATTACATTCGACAAACATTCAAAATTATTAATATAATTTTGATAGAAATAAAATTAAATAAATTATTAAAATTACGTTGTTATAACAACGTAATTTTATTAATGAAAATATATGACGATTAATTTTATTTCTAGCAAAATGACATTAATAATTTTGTATATTTATCGAATGTAATTATTATATTATGTTTGAATTTTCAGTATGCCCTTATAACTATACAGATTGTATCAAATCAAAACGGTCCATAGAACATTCTGTGTGTAAGACAGAGACGATATTATATAAAGCACTAAAGCAGTAAGTAAGAATGAGATAAATGATCGCTAATAGCTAGTTTCTGTGGTTATACAATCTGATAGTATCGTCTTTGTTTTCTACAGTAAAAATCACAATTTATCAAATGTCAGTATTCACTAGTGAAATTATTGATAAAATGGCTATTTATACTGTTCGGGAAAAAATCCAAATAATTAAATGGTTTTATGGTGGTAATTCAACCGCCAACATAATTTTATTTGTAGTTGTTTTAATTATTGATAAATTGGTAAAAAGATTTACAGTGTACGTAATTATTTATTTACGTAACTACAGTAACTATATTAGCGATCATTTATCTCATTCTTACTTACTGCTTTAGATCTTTATATATCGTCTCTGTTTTACACACAGAATGGCCTATGGACCGTTTTGATTTGATACAATCTGTATAATGTATAATATATATAATATGCAATCTAGTTTTGAATTACAGAATAAGTATAAAAATTGCCAGAAGTGCACTGATTTTTCGCAACATTAGCGCCTTCTGGCGGCTCTTTATCTTCCGCCTAGCCTTCTGACAATTTTTTCCCTACTTGTACTATCTCCTATTATTCTGCAAATTTTCAGCTCTGCACCGAGTCACCCGTTTTCTCCGTAGCCAGCTCTACGTCTATTAGTGAATGGTGATGTGTCCACATGACTCTTTATTGGGGAGCTGGCTCCGTGCGCTCCGCTCACTAAAAAGAATCGCTCAGAGAGAGAGTCGTTCAAAGGAGTGACACTAGACATTACGCACTACACAAGAGTGCAGACTGCAGAGGTGTGAACTGTCATCATGCATACTCAGGAGTTACGTAGCATTGCACAGCACAATACACACACTCAACTCTGAGCGGTTTTTAATATGATTCTGATCTTATATTATTTGTATTTCGGATAAACTATAAAGTATAATAAAAGCTTAACAATAATAATGTTTATTGTTACAATATTATATCTTTGTCAACGACGTCAATGTGAATGGTTTAAGTCACTGTACTATTGCGCTTACAGTGTGTCATTCAATATTAAATGACTCAGCAAAGGTAACTCCGTACGTGCAAAATTCACTAGGCACTTTTTTTTTAATTAATCACATATTAATCATTCAGCCTCTGATATTTTAACTAATCATACTCCGTACGTGCAAAATATATTAGTTAAAATATCAGAGGCTGAATGATTAATATGTGATTAATTAAAAAAAAAAATAAAGACTGATTAAGATAATGTTTACTTTATTTTTCCCACAAAAACATGAAGTTTCGGTTTCGGCCGAAACTGAGACTGAAGCCGAAATTCGGTTTCGGCCGTAAAAACTAGTTTCGGTCGGACAATAGTGACAACATTAGCCAGAAGCCTTCACTTTAAGAATCTGATTGATTTCGAGATTTCTGATAACTGGAAGGGGTGATGTATACACCGCATATAAGTGCAACTGACTTTGAACTAAACAACAAAAGGTTAAAGTTGTAAAATGTTAAACAAACATAATTCGACGAATAAACAAAAAGGTTAAGAATACAAACACATTATATATTAATATGCACATTCCCAATATCATATACAAGATGTACGTCACTCAACCGACCTCTCTTTGCAGTAATACAGTCAGTTTTGTTGATTTGGAGTGTATTTAAGGAAGTAGTTCCCAGCCCGTTAATTATATTACTAGCGGTCCCGTCCGGTTTCACCCGGGTGTAAAAGAACGAATGGGTAAGGGAGGAACATGAGTACACACATTCATCTTAGTTTACCGAGATGAATGTTGTGTCCAAATTTCATTATGATCGGAGTTACCGTTCAAAAGTTTTTGTCGATAAAAAGCAGTATTTACACTTTTTTAAACTAATAATTTTTTTTAATTAATTAAATAAAATTAAAATAAATTTAAATGTAAGCCTTCGAAGAAAGCAATGTAGAAAAAACAATACATTCGCCCAACGTAGGGCTCGAACACACGACCCTGATATTGACAGTCGTGCGCTCTACCGATTGAGCTAACCGGCGTCGTATTCCGACAACGCTAATATTAGTATATTTATTTAGTGCATTTCACCTGAATAGAAGCTTATTTTTGAGATACATTTTGCAACATTTTTCATTAATGCTCCACTCCTAATGATTGTAGCCTGATTTTATATAGCCTATAGCCTTCCTCGATAAATGGGATACTTATCCAACAAAAAAAATTTTTCTCAATTTGAACCAGTAGTTCCTGAGATTAGCGCGTTCAAACAAACAAACAAACGCTTCAGCTTTATATTATATTAGTATAGATTATGTCCATGGTATTTAACAGTGAGATATATGGTGGTTTGCTGTATATTCAACCAGGTGAGCATAGATATCAAACTGAGTCTGTATTTATATACCTGTAACATATCATTATACATACATATCTGTCCATCAATCAATCTTAACATGTGCGTTTGAAGAATGTAGAAACATCTCTTTAACCTCAGACGCATCATCTAAACTAAAAATGAATTATGGGCTATTGGTTTAAGAGCTGGCTACGGGGAGGTAGGGGTCACTCGGTGCAAAGCTGAAAATTGTCAGAATAATAGGAGATAGTACAAGTAAGTAGGGAAAAAATTGCCAGAAGGCTAGGTGGAAGATAAAGAGCCGCCAGAAGGCGCTAATGTTGCGAAAAATCAGTGCATTTCTGGCAATTTCTATACTTATTCTGTAATTCAATAACAACGTAATTTTATTAATGAAAATATATGACGATAATTTTATATCTATCAAAATGACATTAATAATTTTGAATATTTGTCGAATGTAATTATTATATCATGTTTGAATTTTCAGTATGCCCTTATAACCTATATACCTAATGTATAATATATAATCTAGTTTTGAATTACAGAATAAGTATAGAAATTGCCAGAAGTGCACTGATTTTTCGCAACATTAGCGCCTTCTGGCGGCTCTTTATCTTCCGTCTAGCATTCTGGCAATTTTTTCCTTACTTACTTGTACTATCTCCTATTATTCTGCAAATTTTCAGCTTTGCACCGAGTGACCCCTACCCCTCCGTAGCCAGCTCTCCATCTATATGTGCAGGGAGGCGGTGTTACAAATTTTTCGATGCGAGCGTGTGTGGTGAGCACTAGGAGAAACTTCAAGCTCAAATTTTTCGTATGTTAGTGAGCAATGTTTATTAAAAGTGAAAATAGTTATAATTTTATGAAGTTTTTTAATTACAATGAAAGCATAGGAAAACTAAGCGATCTGGAAATGCTTGTTGTGTTCCGTGCTGTTGCGCTGATGGCGATTTAAGTAAAATAAAGACCGTTGGCGCCCTAATTTGAAGTTCCACTCTCTGCAGTGTAAACAAATTAACATCAGTTTTCCTTATTACATTTTTTTTTGACACATCATGGCCAACTAAAGTTTTTTACTTATCACCTTAGAAACATGTCGCGATTTCCATAAAAAAGTGAGTTCAATAATTTTCTATTACCCACTAGCGGCGCTAGTAGGTTTCATGCACACAGCCTATTAGCTATGAATTATTATTCGGACATTTATAGTTGCTTTTTTCGAGACAGGATGTGTACAGAAATAGTATATTACACCAAAAGGGCAGAAGGTTCGAGAGCCTTTATTTTTCTTCATACCTCGGTCGAAAGTACGCTTATTAATTAATTACATAATAACACAGATAAATTCCAAGCAAGCAGCTTTGAGTTTATACGTAAAAACACGAATGACAGCTGGCCGCGACTATTAGCTAAAATAATAGGGTTGTTATGGAAACGGCATCTAAACAACAGTTGACTTTTTCTTTACTGCGCCGCCCGAACGTACGTACTTCCCGCATCAGTGCGTGTAATCCCACCAATGCGTGTAATCCCACCAATGCGTAAATGTTGAGACTTTCTGGCTTACAATTGATGCCGAAAGTATGTACTTTCGATCGAGGTAGGTATGTTTTGAGAAAACCGATACGAGTTTCGGTGATTTTCCATTCTGGGAGAACAGTTTTCCAATAATTCTCGTTTCGATAAAACGAATTCGACTCATCCTGTTGTAAATATTATATGTATTGCTGTCACAACAACTTACTTAAGTTTTTAATTAATGAAAAGTCCATGATTCGAGCAATGGCTGACACGCAACTAACGATAATGCTGTCTGACGGATATTGCAGACATGCGCTGTCATACAAACCGGGAACCAAGTAGCTACCAACCTCTTAAATTTAAATTAAAAATAAATGGCCTATACAAAACAAACATCCGACTCACATCATCACGAAACGTAACTTGTATCTAGACATAAAGCCCAACGCATTGAACGTAGCCGGTGCGTTTTCAGAAAATAGTTGACCCGCTGTAATCCGGCAACTGTCTAATCCGGAACCCCTTATAATCCGACATGTCTATAACAATACGTACAAAACACATTTATTGCGACAAATTGTCTTCAATGTAAACAAAAATAAATATAGTTTAAAAAAAACTAAAAAGCACGCTTTATATCGAACTAAAAAGTAAAAAATATTTTTTTTTAAATAAGCTTAAAACAATAATGAATAAAAAATACTAGTATTATTGCCAAAAAAGCGTGGGGCGCTCGATGTACGAAAATGTGGAACAAAACGCCCCACGCTTTTTTTCACAATAATACTAGTATTTTTTTTAAAACAATAATGAATAAAAAATACTAGTATTATTGTCAAAAAAGCGTGGGGCGCTCGATGTACGAAAATGTGGAACAAAGCGCCCCACGCTTTTTTCACAATAATACTAGTATTTTTTATTCATTATTGTTTTAAGCTTATTTTAAAAAAAATATTTTTTACTTTTTAGTTCGATATAAAGCGTGATTTTTAGTTTTTTTAAACTATATTTATTTTTCACTTTTTAGTTTGATATAAAGCGTGTTTTTTAGTTTTTTTTAAAACTATATTTATTTTCCACTTTTTAGTTCGATTTATTGTCAAAAATTTGCCAAAAAAAAAAAAACAAATTTTTTATTTCGGCGTGGACGGGATTAGAACCCACGACAGGTGAATCCGAGAGTTGACGTCAGCGAAGACTAGCGCCTTAGACCGCTCGATCAACGATTGCTCTTACAGTAGTGGCATAACATACAAACAGTAATAAACCACTTGCTGTAGTCCAAACGAGATTACAAACAAACATACATACATACAAACTTACAAATGAAACTAATATAAAACGTGTAAAAAAAACAACAGCGGCCATTATGGAATTGTTGATTTGTTAAAAAAATAATAATATAGGGGAATTGTTTTGGAATTTGAAGTATTTAGAAAATTACGACGAGTAAACAATAATATAAAGTTACATAATTTGAATACATAAAACAGGTTTCATTTAAGTCCAGCAATTTTTTTTATAATAATATTCACAATATTACTAGCTTTTGACAAGTTACATTTCTTACAGGGTTGGTTTCAGATTTAAATTGACACTTTCGAGTATTAATATATCTATATACGAATATATAAATCTGAAGAGTTTGTTTGTTTGTTTGAACGCGCTAATCTCAGGAACTACTGGTTCAAATTGAAAAAATTTTTTTTTGTTGGATAGCCCATTTATCGAGGAAGGCTTTAGGCTATATAATATCAAGCTACGACCATTAGGAACGGAGCATTAATAAAAAATGTTGCAAAATGTATCTCAAAAATAAGCTTCTATTCACGTGAAATGCACTAACTAAATATACTCATATTCGCGTTGTCAGAATACAACGCCGGCTAGTTCAATCGGTAGAGCACGCGACTGTCAATATCAGGGTCGTGGGTTCGGGCCCTACGTTGGGCGAATATATTTTTATTTTCTACATTGCTTTCTTCTAAGGCTTACATTTAAATTTATTTTAATTTTATTTAATTAATTAAAAAAAAATTATTAGTTAAAAAAGTAGAAATACTGCTTTTTATCGACAAAAACTTTTGAACGGTAACTCCGATCATCATGAAAGGACACAACATTCATCTCGGTAAACTAAGATGAATGTGTGTACTCATGTTCCTCCCTTCCCCATTCGTTCTTTTACATTCGGGTGAAACCGGACGGGACCGCTAGTATAAAATAAAATTATCGACCAACTTTTCAGACAAATATATTAACAAAAAATATAAAAATTAATACATTGACGTTTCGGCCCGGATTTGGATCCTTCTTCAGAAATATGTAATCTAGATCAATGTATTAATTTTTATATTTTTTCGGGTGAAACCGGTCGAGACCGCTATAGTAATATATAAAACAAAGTCTCTCTGCCGCGTCTGTCTGTCTGAACGCGATAAACTCGCTAACCGCCGAATGGATTTTCATAGGGTTATAGTTCATGATAATCGCGTGCTTTGGTGAATCAATTATTATTTTTTTCATTAAATAATTAATTTACAGCGTGTTTGTATTATTTAGTGCACAATTTAACTGTTTCAATAATTTTGTCGGAACTATAGATCTAAATCCAGCCCTGGGCATCAAACCAGGTAGAGAGATACCTTCTTTATCGACTAACTGAGCTAGGAGTTTAACCTACGTGTGTCTAGCATAATGTATATTTAAAATGTACAAAATTGATTCCCTACCGAGACAATGGAATTCGTAATGTTTCGTCGTTAAGTTTGAATGAAATTTATTGTTCCCAAAAAAATAACCAAGAAGCACAACAGAAAAAGGGTCCTTTGTGGAATACTGTGTTTCGATTTTTTATAGACTCATTGGGAGACTTACAAGCACAGATATTTAGAAAAAAAAATTTGAAAAGAAGTTTTACCCTGCAGACCATCCCAAAGTTCAAAACGCTCAAAGAATATAAAATATAGCAAGAAGTATATTTTTTAGCTCTTGAAAGAAAAAACACTTTCTTACGAATTTTTCGTTCACGATATCTCGGGACATCATTGCCAAAATAGTCAGAATAGCTTCCCAGGACCTCAAAACGTCGAGATCTGACGAAAACTCGATTTTCGAAAATCGGGGTGAAAACAATAACTTCCCAATTTTTTTTAAACAATTTTTGATTTTTTTTTTTACAGCGGGAACTTAAACATATCAAACGATTGAAATGAAGTAGTAATTAAAAATATACACCGGGTGTTCAATTTTAATAAATATGGAGAAATATTTCGGTAAAAAATCTTTCATACAAAAGTTGTTTCGTTTTAACCCAAGGTGGCAGGGGCTTAACCCTCGATTTTTAATGTAACCCTGTACTTTTTTGTGGATTCCGATGCCTTGTAAAAAAAGTGTGTGTGTGTGTCAGCTCCGACGCACGACTGGAGTTTACTCCTTAGATACGCTGTGTAATGTATTCCATCTCATTCTTTCGCACGTTAAATCCTACAGATATATTATGTGTTTGTCTCTTTTGTATTGCATCTCATTCTTTCGCACGTTAAATCCTACAGATACATATGTTTGTCTCTTTTGAAGCGGACGAGCGTGACGCCACACTTGAAGCGGTGGAGCGTAACGCCTCACCAATTGATTTTACTACTCATAAAACTTCGGTACCGGGCCTTATAACTCAAAATCGTTTCTTAAGGAGTAAACTCTAAAAATATGAAAATTTTACATAATCTACCATCTATCTAACATGACCAAGTATTTTCTTTGGCTGCATAGCCAACGACGATCACAAATAATAATAATTTTAATATCCATAATAGAAAAAACAAACAAACCCAATTGGCGTAGCGGGAGATTCGGATAATTACCAAAACGTGTTTTCACCAATTCGACTATTTTTAAATGCACCCCGTTTTTATTTCTTTAATACAAAAAATAAGATACAATTTATGTTACAAAAAGATGACAGTTTTTAACAACCCCCGGCATTTAAAATTCGGTTGCAGTTTTTTAGACTTAATATGAAAAATCACATGATTGCGGACAAAAAGTTAGATTTATTAAATCTATAGACGAAACGTCGTACATTATTAAATCTAACTTTTTGTCCACAATCCCGCGATTTTTCTCATTAATTATTATCTCGATGGACACGATATCTATACTAATATATAAAGCTGAAGAGTTTGTTTGTTTGGTTGAACGCGCTAATCTCAGAAACTATTGGTTCGAATTGAGCGGAGCATCAATGAAAAATGTTGCAAGATGTATCTCAAAATTAGTCCGTCCGACAAATATTATCAGGTAAAATGCCTTAACTAAATATTGCAATATTAGCGCGTCACGTTCACAAGCCCGGATAGCTCAGTCGGCAGAGCGTAAGACTTTCAATGCCAGGGTCTTGGGTTCAAGCCCCACGTCGGCGAATATATTTTTATTTTTTTAATTTTGTTCATTGCTTTCTTCTAAGGCTTACATTTCAATTTTTTAAAATTTTATTACGACTAATTAAAATTAAATAAATCTAATTAATAGCTCATTTGAAAACTGTTACAACTATAGGTACCTATATAAAAATAATTTTCCTACAGTGTTTTCAATTAAATATTTATTATATTAAAACAAATTTATTACTTAAAAAAATATAAATACTGCTTTTTAACGACAAAAACTTTTGAGGTAACTCCGATCATTATGAAGTTTGGATACAACATTCATCTCGGTAAACTAAGATGAATGTGTGTACCTACTCATTCCCCATTCGTTTTTTTGCACCCGGGTGAAACCGGGCGGAACCGCTAGTCTAATATACGTCTTTTAGACTATTTATTGCATACCAACTAGATCTCGACAATTTGATCTCGATCTCGTTACAAAATACGGTTCCATCTCGTGTCGAGATTTCTCGTCTCGACGGCAACACTAAGCCCGACTGTTCTCAAGCCCTATAAATAAGTACTACTGATTAAGTTCATTAGAAACACTCCATGGTGCAAAAAATTCACAGAGAAATTAAATGCAGCTGTCCTGTGTTTCCTGTGATTCACACCTGAACACAATTTATATTGAAAATCAGACAGTTTTTGTTTCTCAATTAATTAAATTACGAAGTTATCAGAGTCTGCATGGATAACAGAATTATCTTTCTATTTAATCGATAATATCATTAATTTCAACTGATCACGCACGCGGTGAATTTGCGCAGCGAAATGAACCAAAATTTTAAATTATGGTCCTTTGTTACTCACAATGTGTGTCTGAAATAGATATAGATAGCTAGATAGATAGTTTATTGTTTAGTGTATGAGATTTGCTCATAAAAAAAATCTTATAAATAAACGAATTTTTTTTAAGACAAGCTTTTATTAGCTGTTAATAAAAATGAACTAAAAAGTTAAAAACAATTTTATTCCGATTAGAAATAAGTAACACACTTTTATTTGAAAACTTGAGACTGTTATAACTACATATACAACGACTTATTTCTAATCGGAATAAAATTGTTTTTAACTTTTTAGTTCATTATTATTAACAACTAATAAAAGCTTGTTTTAAATAAAAAAGAATTTTAAGTTTTTAGCAAGCTTTATTAAAAGTGCGATTTGCATCCGGAAAGCCGGATCGGTCAATTAGTTATTATAATAATGTATTGTCATCGGAACTGCATACGTATGCAAAATTTCAGCTCAATCGGATAACGGGAAGTGGGTAAAATTTAACTTGCAAGATTTGATTTCAGACAGACAGACACCGGGACAGGTGAAGCTAAATAAAAGCTTGCAAAACGATTTTACGATACGCGTGAAAATCCGAACCGATTGTTTTTGGCGGACCCTGGCAAGAAAGCGAGTGCGTGCGTTGCGTTACCGTTGCGTGAACGCGCGCCTCTAGGCGCAAACGTTACGGACGCAGCAGGAGGTCCGGCACCGAGTGTTCAACTCGTTTTTGCAAACGTTCCATTTCATTATTTACATATTTTGCCGTTTCGTAGATCCCATCGCATTTAACACTTCGTTATAAATACACTTAAGTACAGCGTCTTATCGCAAAAACTCTGCTTTTATATACGCTTTATATTTTTCTTATTTACCCCGCTAGCACATTAAGCGATTGATTTATTTAACAAGAAAAATTATAATAATGATAACAGCGTCACTTTTAATAATTGCAATGGTGCTTGGCGTGTACTGAATATCACTGGTCGCAAGACAAAATCGCTTAATGGCCATATTCACCGAACGTAAGTAGTTATTTATTCGGCTCATTTGTTCTTCAGGTACCTATTCCTCCGAATAAATAGCGATAGTTTAATTCACCAAATATAATTACGTTTACTGCAGGTATAAATCTATTCTGTCTTACTTCGAGGGTATAAATATCTATTCCTCCGAATAAACAGCGATAATTCAATTCACCAAATATAATTATGTTTACTGCGGGTATAAATATATTCTGTCTTATTTTGAGGGTATAAATATTTATTCGCCTGACAAAATAATAATAGATCATAATACCTAACTTATAAACGTGGAGTATTATATCTACAGTTGCTCTTGTGAATTTATTTTTGTGTTGTTTATTAGGGCTTCACACGAGAGCGAGATTTTTCTCGTCTCGTCTCGTTCTCGTCTCGGAAAAGCGAGACGAGACGAGACGATACGTTTTGGTAAATATTTTGGACGATACCGAGACCACATACAGTGCAACCCGAGAGTCTCGTTTATGGTCTCGTTAAATTTTTTTTTACAGTTTTTATTGGAAAAATTAGAAAAGGTCGAAATAAAAAACAATATATTTTACAAAATATAAAATCTGGTGACCATCTGTGACATATTTTATAGTAAATTTAAAAAAAACTCAACAGAGTATGATTTTTTCACATTCTTACTTATATATTATCATTATTTAAAATTAAGCGAGACGAGACGAGACATCTGGTAACGAGACGAGACCGAGACTTGAACAAGACTGAATTTTCTAGGGATTGACGAGACCGAGACGAGATTTTTGATAGTCTCGTCTACTCTCGTCTCGTGTGAAGCCCTATTGTTTATTAACCTTTAGTGAAGTGTATAGTTGTAAAACACTGAAGTTTTTGGAAGCTTTGTGTGGAACTGGGTTAGGATAAAACATTTTTTTTGTGCATTTTTTTTGACGTTTACACTAACGCCTTCGGTATGATTTTTGGGTGAACACGTCAAAATATTCAACAAAAAGGATTATAGTGCAGTGTATATGTATTCTTTAACTAATTTTTTTACCTGACATTTGGTGAATTGAAAGTAAATTTTATTCTAACGAATAAATTTGTTCCAAGATTAGTAACTTAATCTTTAACATTTTTTGTTTTTTTATGTAACTCAAAAAACGAATGGCTTCAGAATGGTACTGCGCGACTAGCCAAGGGTTAAGTGGCGTACAGTGATACCAACATAAAATTATTATAAAATAAGTAGAAATGTAATGCAATCGTTAGAGATATTAAAATACCGGTCAATAAATCTTGGCATTAAATTATTTACAAACATAATAAAGTTGTCTTAACTGCATATCTAAGTGTGTACACAGCGGCGTTCGTAAATGGTGATAACAGGGGCACAAAACAAAAAACATACTTTGAGAGTAAAAAGCTGCTTGAATATTTTTTTTATATCCGCTTCATAGTTATCTGTACACCTGCGATTTTATTATCTTTTTATATAAGATTGAAAATTGTATCTATATGTTACGGTTAATGTCCGGAATCCGGGAAATGTCGACAATGCCCGAGTCACATCGGGCAATGTCCGAAATCGGACAAGGTTCAAAAAATAGATTTTTTATAAACATGAAACGCTGACATTTGATTGTTTCTTTATCATGAAAAGTTATCATCAACCCTTTATGGAATTTTTATCACTGATATCAACTATTGAAGAATATATTTTTCAGCTTTCTAATACAATTATTGATGATTGAAATTATGTATAATTTATTTCCACACATTTTATTTATTTTAATGAATAAAAAAATACAAAAATGCATTACTAATATAAATAATTATATTTTTTATATGATATGAGCAATAAACAATATATTATCTCAATGCATTAAATTTCAGAACTCACATTTATTTCAGACATTGCCCGATGTGGCTCGGGCATTGTCGATATTGCTCGGATTCCGGATATTGACCGTAACATATATACTAATAATATGATAAAGAGATAAAGTTTGTAAGTTTGGATTTAGGAGGTAATCTAGCCGAAACTACTCATTCGATTTCAAAATTTTTTTCACCAATATTTAGAACGGACCTTCAAGTTGGACATAGGCTATATATTAACGTGTTAAAAAAAAATGCTTTTCATGGAGACCAATTGTGCTACGAAAATAGACGAAAAAACGGTGGCAATCTACAAATTCGGGCGAAGCCGGACCGGGCTGCTATCTTTAATAAAATAAAACGAACCTAGGTATATTTCTTATTTGTTTTCTTCAAATAAATAAGTGCTAAAACAAACAGGGAAAATTAAGATCCAAGATAAAAATTAAATATTATGTGACTTATTATTATTAATTTTTAAGTCTAAACATTTTATTCTTTAAAAACGAAATAAGATAAAACAAGACATTACGTTTAGATTCATAAAAATGATAAAAACATTATTTTGGTAGAAGTTTATACAGATTTAAATGTGTAGAATACAGATGGGGTCAAAAATCGTTGATTAAAATGTATTGGCATTCAACCAGCGGTAACAACCCAACCAACGCGAAATTGGATTTTCAGGTCTGAATCCTGGCTGTAATAAGTATATAATAAAAGTCTTCAAATCTTATGTCTAATACACGAGTACAAGATTCCATTTAAAAATTAATATCTATCCACCTACTTCAAATTAATTTTTTCATGAACACAGCGTATTTCTTTTTCAGTGAAAAATATTTTCTACAGTTTGTCAATGTAATGAAATAATTTTTAGAAAACGGATTACATAAGATGTTCAAAATAAAATAAGACACCTTGGTATTATGTTATGATGAAATTAACAGGATAGAAGGCTAAATATAAAATCAATTTTTATTCACTAGAACTTCATTTAATGCCAACGTTTCGGCTAAAATTAAGTACTTCTTCAGGACCTTAAAAATGTCTAGTAAAATGTCACAACAGTAAAAACTTGGACAATAATGTTTTTAAATTATTTTATGTTTTTAATGTTGTGACATTTTACTAGACATTTTTAAGGTCCTGAAGAATTCAATAATTTTTGCCGAAACGTTGACATTAAATGAAGTTCTATTGAATAAAAATTGTTTTTTATATTTTTATCTTATGTACCTTAACTTTTGTTAATTGCTATGGTTAGTAATTAATGTTTATTTTCATAATTATTGTTTTAAATAATTTTCAATTTGTACTTGAAAAAGTCTCATTTTATAGACGAAACGTCGTACAATTATAAATATAACTATTGTCCACAAACCTTCGAATTTTTTCTTATTAATTATTATCGATGGACACGATATCTAATATATAATTATATTTAGCCTTGCATCCCGTTAATTTCATCATAAGATGTTCAGTGACCGACTTTCGGATCATCTGTTGACAATAAAAAGCAGTCGTTTGATTAGACGTAATATTATATTGCATTATTATACATTTATATGTGTAATATAAAAGTCAGGTGTAATTTAACAGAGTATAAAACTACATAAAATGATAGCATGTAGAAAACTACGACGCGATTTATTCGCTATACGTGAGTCCAAAAACCTAACCTAACTTTATATGCAGGTCAACTAGACTTATACGCTCAGAATAATCGATTAAATATCAATTCGAGTCGATAAAAAAGTCGAAACAGATTACATAAAGTCGACATCGAATTAGACTGTTTAAACATTTATTAAAAAAAAAAAATATGAGACCAAATGAACAATGAACCTAGCGGTGTAAAAAATGTCCCATAAGAACCTCCGTCTCTCTCAGAGTAAGAGAAACAAATCGACCACAACCATACTCTATCCTCCTCACTCATGTGTGGTCGCAATCTCTGTTTCTCTCAACATGTTGGCCACACGCATACTCTATCCTCCTCACTCAGCGAACCACAACGATATATGACGAGAAGGCGATGCTCACTATCCATTCATGAAACGCTGTACGTGTACAGATCAAAGTCCTTACATTTGTGTATAGCAAACGGATCGAATCTCACAGGAAAATGAAGGATTGCTGCCATTGTATGAGACTGGGAGACTTCAATGCATCCTAAAGTGACGGCTGATAATGACCTCACGCTAATGCAACTTAACCCATCTAGCACCACCTCGCTTTACAAAAAATTAGAATTTAAAAAAATTAAAAAAAAAAAAACATTCTTTTATAGCAATGTGGACTAGAAAGTAAAAAATATTTTTACATATTTATATAAATTTTGTTCAACAGCGAGAGGGGTGTTCCGACCGGATTTTGTTCTGTCGTTTTAACTATACAGTTTAGAAAAAGGTGTATTTGAAATATTGTGAAAATCATCCTGGCCAAAATGAACTCTATTAGTCCATATTTATGGGTTGATTCGAAACCCAAAGGAATGGTGAGACCTCTGGTGAGAAATGCGCCGAACTGTCTTAATGGGGGGTTTTTGACAGGTAAACTTTGATTTAGAAAAGTTTGATGGAGGTTAACCTAGCCTCCATCATGCTTTTCTAAATCAATGTTTACCTTATGCCTCCATAGTTTACCTGTCAAAAACCCCCCATTAAGACAGTTCGGCGCATTTCTCACCAGAGGTCTCAACATTCCTTTGGGTTTCGAATTACCTGTAAAACGGCTGGACTTGGTGACGCAAAATGTCATTTTCGATGTTTATATTTTAAAGTATGTCAGCTTCCATAAAGTTCAGTAGCTCTCGGTCTATAAAGCGAGGTATGCGTGTATATTTGACCCATCCAAAAACACAAAACGTAAAAAAATCTCGCAACACAGTTCTTTTGCTACAAAAAGTTGTGATCTCATGTAAAACCAAGTCAGTTATTTTAGTTAGTATCTATGGAAGCACCTATCCAACAACTTTGTTATAAATTGTTACCTAATCGATTGCCTATCAACATCATATATCTTAATACGCTAAGGTTAAGATGTTTGCCTCCCTATTTAGAAAAAACCTCACAATTTCTCCACATAAATTATATATCATTTTACAGATAATTGCTTGCTCTACTGACATCGACAACTAAAAAATTTATTATTGCTTTTGTTTTTGTAAATTAATTAATTAACAGCAACGCTGAACAACGTCTGCCATCTGACGGCTTTAATTTTGAAACAACGTCAACACTTCGATCTGTCATCTGACCTTCATATTGTGAATACTGCATACTGCCATCTGACGGCTTTAATTTTGAAACAGCGAGCAACGCTGAGCAACGTCACAGCAATGCTGCATGATGCCATCTGACGGCTTAGCTCAAAGCTTTTGCTACTTGCGCCTCTATATGACAATTTTAGTAAAATATTTCTTCGATCTTGTCATCTGAGCTTCATATTGTAATACAACAAAAAGAAGAACGTTATAAGCAGTGTGCGAAAATTAGAAACGAATTGAATACCTGCAATCATATTTAAAAAATATTTTTGTAAAGTGATAATTATTATACTTATTTAGTGCGAATAATTCGCATAGGTCACTCTAGTTTATAGTTTATTTCTATAATAGTTATAATGACTTAGCAATTGATTTTTTAATGAAATTTCGAGATTTTTTATTTTTGACGTGATAACGTCTTATAAATTGATGAATCACGTCAATATAAAAAGATGAAACACCGGCTGCATGCACGAAAAAGTGTAACGTTCCTAACGTTCCGCCTGACCCTGTGCGTGATTATTAAATATGATATTCGAGCGGAATACGTTATCACGTAAAACTATCGTCCGTAAACCGACTTTACAGACAACCAATTTTTTTTCCTTCCTTTATAGGCTAAACGCTAACTAAAATTCAAGTTCGTGAGGCTGCTAGAAGTACCTTAGCATTTTGATGATCGGTGAGTGTGTCAGTGACAAAAATTAAAGAACTTTGAAACGATAATTTGTAAACTACAAAATAAAATTATTAGGTATATTGGCAATATATCCAGTTATGTCCTCTTGATCACTGAAAATTCAAACTTCTTGCATTATCCACAACGAAGTTACACGGAGGTCAAAAGGGTCGTGAGTCGCTTCGAGAAAAGGAGGGTTCGGCTGTGCTCGACTTGGCGGTGGCATTGCTGTGCCCCCTGATTTAGATCTTGAATTTACATATTTCTTCCAAAAGCATCTTCTGCAGTTCTGAACTGGATACCAGGACACGAATGGGTCGAGTAGGAAAGGCGACTATAGACAACAAGCACGAAACTAAAACAATGTTGATGTCTGAGGGCAGAAAGGCTAAACACACAAAGCCTCAACAAATATTAATAACTATTAACAATACAAATTGCCTGGGGCGACGTATGCAAAACTTTTAACGTGGGATGTGCGTTATAAACCACGTAACATAAAAAATAAACATCACAGATCGTTCTCGGACAGATAAGAAATTTTCAAAACAAACGAAACCAACTATAAAAATGTTATCCTATGAACATTCAGAACCAGTTTTGTCGTATTTTTTTGGCCGATTTTTTAATGCAAAAATTTTTTTTTCGTGCCGAACTCGCGTACCATTCCGTTTTTCTTGAGAACTTTCAGACATGATTTTCGCTGAGGGGGTGAAGCGGAGACCTGTTTGTTTTTTAATTTTAGGGTCAACAGTTTCAGAGATAAATGGGCGATTTTATGTCATAACAGACGCTATTCGCACCATTACAATTTTTTCCTAGCACACTTCCCGTTATTTTCTACATTTTTTTCAACTAATTAATATAGCAATGGGCGAATGAAGGAATTTTAAGACGTTAGGGATAAGGTAGACAAATTTCGAGCACAGGAGTTTGACAGGTAATCGGAACCATCTCGATATTTATCTGGAATTATTGAGGGAAACCATGGCCGGCACAGGAATTTCCGTTTCTCGGCGAGAAGCAGCAGGAAAAAGTCCCAGCCACATCTGCCTGCGCCGGGATTCGAACCCGGTACCTCCCGAATGCGAGTCACCCCGCTTGATTCAACCAACATTATAAAAATCTACATTTGATATTAAAAAAGTCGACTTTTATGTTTTGCGCCAACAGATTGCGAGTCCACTAGAGTTCAGGAACTTTGTTTCAATGTACCGCGAGCTTTACGATAGTCGAGGAGCTCTCTACAAGAAGTAAGAAGTAAAACAAACACGTATTATTGTCTGTGGTGGCCACCCGATGTTAGGCGATCTTTTAGGGATGGCCAATTATTTGACCACCCGCTGAGGGCGACTCCACGATCGGACCGAGCTGGCGTCTATCTCGCGCGCGGAATGCAGGGCTCTGCCCGGCGCTACGCTGACTCCACGCATACATAAATCATTATTTAAAAAGAGTATATATACAAATTTTATGTACGGTACAAAAATATGTGTTAATAATGCATTCATCTGACTAATTGGGTTCTTCGAGAGCGTTCCTTCGAGGCTTAAAATTCCAGCCAATTGGGCGACGAGACCATTCCAACTTCAAAATGTTGACATTTGATATAGTATAATAAAGAAAATAAAATGTCTGTTATCGCGTGAGGTGACGCGGGTTACGACTAGTAGTCAATATATTTGCTACTGGTTGCCGTGGTTACGGACAGACAGATTTAAAAAACAAAAGAACAGCTAATTTTTTTTTTATTTTCAAAATATTTCCGAAAATATACGCTAGGAAAGTATCTTTTGACAAGTGACATTTGCGCCCTCTCGTGTTTTTTTTTTAATTCTGGTTCAGCCAAAATAAGGATTAATTGTCGAATAAAATGGGGAAAAAGCGATCAAATCGGAAGTGCTGCGTGTTGTTGATTGTAAAGATACACCAACTAAACGTCCAGAATTACAATTCCACCGTTTTCCTGGATTTTCTTATGAATTAGAGAGAGAAAAAAATGAACTGCAGCAGTAAGTCGTCAAGGGTAATTAAATTTTATTTTACGTCTGTAATCATTACTAAATACATGAAAAATATCATAATTGTTATTTTGTTAACAAAAATTAGATTTAAAAAATTTGGAAATTAAAAATGTATATTTATGTAGTTTTTTTACTGACATTTTGCGTAAATATTTTTTTTTATAATTAAGAATAACGCTGGTTTCCATATGTTTGTAAGTTTTGGGTGAACCACTTTTGAAAAAAATCAAACACGAGATGGTGCGAAGGTCGCGTGTCAAAGATACTTTCCTAGCGTATAAAGTTTAGAAAAAACAATTTTAGCGAAACTTTCTTGAAAAAATAAATAGAATAATAATTACGCAATAAATTATATCTAAACAAACATTTTGAGAAAAATATAGTTATTAAAACTTGTGATGCCATAATTTTTCGTTTTGGAGCTTCCATAATTTAAATTCTAAAAAAGTCTGAAAATCGAAACAACTTTAAACTGCCCGAGCAATGATTTTAATGTTTAACTGAAATAAACAATTAAAATCGGAATAAAAGAACGACCTATAACGAACCAAAAAAATTACACGCTTTCATAATCGAAACAGAATCAACACCGTAAATCTTTATATTTATAGATCTTTCAAGTTCAAAAATCAATAAATAAAAATACAAACATATGCAACCACGAATAGTATCGTTAGAGAAGCTCTCGAAGTCTGCAAGGATTAATATTCCGTATCTCATGTCAAACACTGATTATAATATGATAGTTCTTGAACTAATAAGCCGGACCCATAAACGTCTAATTAGGCAGTTCTATAGTTTCGTATACCTGCACTGAAATAAGTATAGCACAAGAAGATCGTGCGCTGTTCGTCAAGTAACTATCCTGTGCACAAACAGAATCGTTTATCGTTGTTGCTCTTTATTATCTGAATTTAGTCATTAGCACAAGAAGATCGTGCGCTGTTCGGCAAGTAACTATCCTGTGCACAAACAGAACCGTTTATCGTTTTTTGCTCTTTATCATCTGAATTTAGTCATTAGCACAAGAAGATCGTGCGCTGTTAGTCAAGTAACTATCCTGTGCGCAAACTGAATCGTTTATCGTTGTTTGCTCTTTTTTATCTGAATTTAGTTATCGAATTATTGAAAAATAGTTATTAGATACTAGCCGCTACCCGTGATTGAGATGAAACAATGTTTTATACATCAGTAGTGGAGGCTTCGGCTCCAACGTAGTATTATTCGCTGGCTATTTATCGGATGTCTACAATTTTTAATAGCATCTAAAATTAAACGATATTCGAGGTTATTTTAATTTAATCCTCTTAGGGTAGGGGTGGCAAACTTATGGCACGATTATTGTTGTAACTATCCTGTGGACAAACAGAATCGTTTATTGTTGTTTGCTCTTTATTATCTGAATTTAGTTATCGAATTATTGAAAAATAGTTATTAGATACTAGCCGCTACCCGTGATTGGGATGAAACAATGTTTTATACATCAGTAGTGGAGGCTTCGGCTCCACCGTAGTAATATTCGCTGGCTATTTATCGGATGACTACAATTTTTAATAGCATCTAAAATTAGACGATGTTCGAGATTATTTTAATATAATCCTCTTAGGGTAGGGGTGGCAAACTTATGGCACGATTATTGTTGGCATGGCATTGATTGAGTTGCAAAATCGAAATAATTAAAAATATGCAAGGTGCTGAAAACAATTGACTATCACCAAATAACAAATACGAAAAAGTTTCATGGCGCTCAATGCATTGTCAAAATTATCATTTTTATCTATTTTTGATTCATTTTTTTGAGAACTATACATTTCATGACTATATTAAATATTAAAAAAAATTGGCACGTAGGTGTTGAAAGGTTCTCCACCCTTGTTTTAGGGGATGATTTATCAAAATTCCTTTCTTAGAGCTCGCCTACGTTATATATGAAACTAGTGTGACCTGTGCGAATTATTAGCACTAAAT
This sequence comes from Xanthostigma xanthostigma, assembly GCA_963575645.1. Classification (NCBI taxonomy): domain Eukaryota; kingdom Metazoa; phylum Arthropoda; class Insecta; order Raphidioptera; family Raphidiidae; genus Xanthostigma; species Xanthostigma xanthostigma. The sequence goes on along the minus strand of OY754469.1, from coordinate 7,940,008 downwards.
AAGAATAATAATTATCACTTTACAAAATTATTTTTTAAATATGATTGCAGGTATTCAATTCGTTTCTAATTTTGCACACTGCTTATAACGTTCTTCTTTTTGTTGTATTACAATATGAAGCTCAGATGACAGATCGAAGAAATATTTTACTAAAATTGTCATATAGAGGCGCAAGTAGCAAAAGCGTTGAGCTAAGCCGTCAGATGGCACCATGCAGCATTGCTGACGTTGTTCAGCGTAGCTCGCTGTTTCAAAATTAAAGCCGTCAGATGGCAGACGTTGTTCAGCGTTGCTGTATTTTAATTAATTTACAAAAACAAAAGCAATAATAAATTTTTTAGTTGTCGATGTCAGTAGAGCAAGCAATTATCTGCAAAATGATATATAATTTATGTGGAGAAATTGTGAGGTTTTTTCTAAAAAGGGAGGCAAACATCTTTAACCTTAGCGTATTAATATATATGATTCTATGCTTCTAATCCCACCGGTTTAGGCTGTGGGTTGTTTGTCAGAGTTTTAAGCGGCCCATAGACGCTCAATATTATTGCGCAATATTTGGGTTTGTGCAATAGACGAGATTGAAAGGTTGCGCATTATATTGTGTGATTTTCAAGATCTTGAAAATTGCACAAACGGGGAAATATTGTGCCGTCTGTTGTCAAGATTGCGCAATATCCCGTCAGTTGATCTCAAGTAGCGGTCGTTTCAACAAGTCGTCTCAACTACGCCTCATCATGGATGACAAGAAAGCCTAAAGACAATTTATTGTTGAATTTATCGAGGTGTATCGTGGTCTTCCGGCTCTGTGGGATGTGAAGTCTAAAGACTATAGTAATCGTGACAACATGATGACTGAAGTTCTGGTGGGGACTGTTTTTACGATGTGGATGTACTGTCTGTGCTCGCAATTGAGCAATATATTGCACAACCTTCAATATCGCCTCCATACAGTACAAACCAAAATATTGTACAATAATATTGACCGTCTAGGTGCCGCCGTCAAAATATTGTGCAACCCACATTGCACAATAATATTGAACGTCTATGGGCCGCTTTATTAAGTGTCTCTCCGGTGTTGGTTTGAGACCATCGATTATGCTTATTGGCTGCGTTTCAGTTGAACCCCAAGCGAGTACAGAACCTAACATACAGTACGGACAGACTCTTCAAAAGGTAACCGCAAACTGAACTAAACAAATACAAATATTGAAATAAATTATTGAGTCACCGATCCCAGACAGGTATTCATTCATCTGAAAAGCTAAACGAAACACGATGGCGTAAGTCACAAGTCATTTAAATGTATACAGGTTGATCGAATAAAACACCACTGAAAGTAATACCATCGGTTCAAATAAATAGTTTTATAATGTTACGAACAACTACTTATTATAAGTTTGTTTTCGGTATTAATGCCATAAAATTAATATATGGGTAGTATTTAAACGAGTGACTGTGAATTACAATTTTGGGTGACAAAAATAATCAATTTGGGTTACTGTATTACTAAATGAGCGACTGACTGCGCGTGACGAGAAATCAACAGAACAGCAACTTACAAACATCCATTTGAGTTACTTAAAATACAAAATGGGAAACTTCATAATATTTGAGCCACCTAATATTTGTTTGAAATTTGGCAAATGATTTATTTATTCTGAGCGGTATTTTGTTAATAGTTAATTGTTTGAATAGAACTGCGTTTTCTAAAAAATGTATATTTAATTGACTGTCAATTAAATATACATTTTTTAGAAAACGCAGTTCTATTCAAACAATTAACTATTTAATTCGCATACCCCGTTATCGTTCACCCCGGAATTGTTTTTTTAAAAACTCCACATTTGCCCCTTCCAGTTTCACTGCGAGACAATTCGCATACCCCTTTATCGTTCACCCCGGAATTACAATTCGCATACCCGTTTATCGTTCACCCCGAAATTATTTTTTTAAAAACTCCACCTTTGCCCCATCGCGTTTCACTGCGAGACAATTCGCATACCCCTTTATCAAAAAAAGCGGTGGTTTTCAATTTTCATGAAAATGTGAGTTTTAAGTTGTAGTCTCAAAGTGAAAAAAAAAAAATAAAAAGTAAAAACAAAAGAAGATATCTGCTTCAAAATTACCGAAGGCATTCTAGTCGCTCACTTAGTAATTTAGTCGCCCAACTATTATTTTAATATCTCAAGTTATTAAAACAGTATCTCATCATCAGTCACCAAATTTTTTTTTATTCGACCGTTTTATAATTCCCCTTAATATATCATGTAACAAACTTAAGAAATGTTTACTAACTGTGGGAAACCGTGGAAATAACAGTGTCCAGCGAGTTTGCGAACAGCCTGTATACGTGTAGTTGTTAAATATGATGGAAGTTGACCCGAAGCCTAACGAGGTGGGTAATCAATTAACTCCGTGGCTCCGATGCCTCTTCGCCGCGATATCTCAACCGCGGAATCTAAAATACACGGTTACATGCGGGCGTGTGGTATTTGTTCAAGTATAAGTACTGTAAACAAAAATCTTCGACAGTCGCCGGGTAAAATCGATTCACAACTGGCGGACACATCGCGGAACGAAAACCACTGAACCGATTTAAGTAAAACTTATATGGGACCACCCTGAAGGTATGCTCTATTAAACAGAATAAGAAATACCGTGGAAAAAAAATATACAGGTTTAATTAAGAACCTCTGCTTTTTTGAAGTCAGTTAAAAAGCACTACTTATATAGTCCGGGAGCCAGCCATCCTGAAAGCTCCGTGATTAAGGATAATACAATTTTTAATGAAAATTGAAAGTTTACACTTAGACGAATAAGATGCGCTTGGTCGGCGTGGATTTTATTAGCCAAATATGTTTTAAATAAATTGTATATTGTTAAATGTCTTTAATGTTTCCCTGTCATCGTGGATTTTGATCTTTCTTATAAGTAATTTTTTGCAAAATTTCGTACTTATTCAGAAAAAATCTAGCCGACCAATGTTTTCTAGCCGGAAGGGTGTCGCAAACCTATTTGTGATAGGGGGTACAATTTCTCAATTATCACGGAATTCTTTTCTTTATTTTACGTGTTTTAATGTCAATTTCAAAAAATTTCTACCTCTGGTTTCTTCCTTAAATTTTGAGTTTTATATAGATTAATATAGGAAAAAGGAAATCCCACCAAAAACATTCTGTAAAAAACTAGCCAAGTCTCGATGGAGCTGCTTGTTTATCTCTAAAAAGTAATGAAATCTAGACAAAGTCGTGCCAAGTCTAAGGTTCCTTACTGCGATTTATTTATTATTATATTAACTATAATAATAAAGAAATCGCAGTAAGGAACCTTAGACTTGGCACGACTTTGTTTAGATTTCATTACTTTTTAGAGATAAACAAGCAGCTCCATCGAGACTTGGCTAGTTTTTTACAGAATGTTTTTGGTGGGATTTCACTTCTTTTTGTAGAATATATTTTTTTGTAAAGGCGGTATGTCGATCTCTAATAGTTTGGTTGGGCTCTTGTGTTTTCTAATCATCACCAGGTACTCCAGACCTTCGATTATCCTAGTTTTTATAGTTTACCCTTTATGTGGCCATTAAACCCTAACTCTGTACCAAATTTCAGCTCTCTGAGTTTATGGGAAGTACTAGTTCTATTCTGATGATCATGAGTGAGTGAGTGTCATAAATGAGAAACTTTGCTTTCGCTTAACTTCGGAACTAAATGACCTACAGACTTGAAATTTTGGATTTTAAGTATGTGATTATAGCTTACTGGATGACGAAAATTTCTGCGTTCTGGTCTTATCCAGAGGTTCTAAATAGGGGCCTGAAAATGCGGAGAAATGGTTCCAGTAAAGGATGGTACGGCAGTTTGCTTCGCGCTCGACTTGGCGGGGGCACTACCGTGCCCCCCGATGTAGAGAAATTTTAATTTCAAGTCATTTAAATTTAAAACGGACGTACGAATGTACTAATGCGGTCCTGTCTCAGTAAATGAAAAGAAGTTTGCGATAGCGCGTTCGTTTGTTTCATATACTTTAAAAAGACAAATTAACAATTTTTATCTATTTTATGTGGCAATATTTAAAATAAATTAATATTTAAATAGCGAATTAGTTTTGACAAAAAAATAATAAAATGATTTGTTTTTCAAGTCGACTGTAATAAAATCTAATGTTATGCAAACACTATGTGAATAGTTAATGATAGAGATAACGTATATATAGCTGATGGCTAAATTTACCATATAGAATGCGCGGTAATATATACCGTGCGTTCAAGAAAAAACAGCCGATTTCAATTTGGTATACGAAATACAATACCTATTCCTTTTAGAATTCGCTGAACATTAGTATCTTGATTCTTGATCGTGAATGAAGGTATTTTGACGAGGAGTGGCATTACGTTACAACGAGAGACTGCGAGTTTTAACAATCACTCGAGTAATATCATTACGAACAAGATACATAGTACATTTTTTGCACGTACCTTCTAAAAAATAGCTGATTTTTAGTTCAATTTTGCGCAAAATCACTTCTAATTGCAAGGGCGTAGATAACTTTTTACCTGGGGGGGGGGGGGGGGGAAGCAAAAAAATCAAAATTTTTTAAGCTTTATTAATATCACACAAGAATACTCACGAAGGAAAGGTCTCAAGCAAAATATTAATTCCCAAATCAATTTTACAATTTTTTTTTCAAGAAGTATTATTTTCAGTTTTATTTTTGTATTATTATGATCCTGGAGGGGGAGTAATTACCCCCTTTACCGCTCCCCCTTATCTACGCCCTTATCTAATTATAGGTTACGTTCGATTATCATGCTGTTGGACTATGTTTTAGTCCAGTCCCGGATCTAGGGGAGGGGGGGGGGCAAACCGGGGCACGTGCCCCGGGTGGCAGTTTCAGGGGGGCGCCAAAATCCTAATTAAATATGGTTGAAAACCACATCCAATCTGTCCTTTGTGTTTTTTTTTTAAGTAATTTATCTCAAACGCTGGTTAGATGGGGCGCCATTATCAAGTTTCTGCTCCGGTTCGAAAAAATCGCAGATCCAGGGCTGTGTTTTATTCCACTTTACGCAACTTTACAGCACTAGTGTTTAATGTGCCTTTTCACGACCGCTATAAAATAGCTGCTTTTCTTGTACCTATGCATGAAATGTGATCATTTATATACCCACGGCTAAGTAAATATTATAAAAAATTGTAACTTAATCTGTTGACTCATTGAACACACCGTACAAAAACTATTATTGAATAATATTTTAATAATAAATAAATTGTTTTATAATATTTTATTTACATTTTGTTATGTCAAAAATCGCCACGTGTCGCTTATAAAAAAATATCACCAGGCGTATACGCGCTTATATTTACATAAAATTGTCATATTTTAATATGATTTCGACGTTTTATTAAATCGTATTCATTTTTACAAAAAATTAAGACAAATTTGTACCCCTTCCCCACTTGCACACTTTTACATACGTTTAGAACATTTTTGCTCCCATATACTTTAGAACCGCGCAGTCAGCGCTGTGTAATGTATTCCATCTCATTCTTTCGCACGTTAAATCCTACCGATATATATGTTTGTCTCTTTTGAAGCGGACGAGCGTAACGCCACACTTGAAGCGGTGGAGCGTAACGCCTCACCAATTGATTTTACTACTCATAAAATTTCCGTACAGGGCTTTATAACTTAAAATCGTTTCTTATAAGGAGTAAACTCCAAAAATTAGAGGGAACATTGTAGGCCTGAGTGTACCGGGAATTTTCTCTGCTCCCCAATTTCGTCTAGCAATTTATCTGACTACCGCAAAAGGGTAAAGGTAAAGCATTAGATATAAACGCAATTATAATTAAAATGAATAATAATGCAAGCAAACAATTAAAGTCAGTCATCGTGCTAACTCCACTTAATATTAATACTTTCTTTTGTTTGTGTGTGTTAGCTTGCGGGGCTGTCATCGTGTCCCGCCCACCCAATGTTATACATGGCTAGACATATGGCTGTTTGATTTATAACAGCGCTGAGTAATTAATAATTATACACACAGATGCCACTAGCGTTCTTGTCTCGGCAGCATGCGTGAGTTACTGTAGATTATTACACGCGCGACTTTATCCTGTCCCCTCAAAACAACTCACCGCGATTGTAAACAAGAAAAGCTAACGCTTTTCACAGAAAACCCTTCGGGTTTTCCTGAGCAACTGTATGTACAGAAATTAGAAAAGATATATTGCATTGTATATTAAATTTTATACCATCGATACATTTACAAAACGGTCTGTCTATCAGTGTTAAATTTCTTTTTATTAACTGATTGTTAACGGGTCTATAGGCCCGCAACAATAATACATCGACGCCCAGAGCGTCTGTTTTCAGTTGACTAATTATTAGTTTTAAACGCCTTATTTATGAATACATCTTAAAAACAGTTTGTACAAACATTATTACTTATCGACAACAAAAAATAAAATCATTGTTTTATAAATAATTTTTTATTTTGTGAAACTGCGTTTTCGAAAATGAATATTATCTATTTCGGGGACCCTTTGCATGTTTTCAAACCAGAACAAAGATTATACATGACAATTTATCATAAACCTATTGAACGGGAGACAACCAGTTACAAGTAGGGATCTACCGATAGGTACCGATATCATATCAGTTATCGGCCAAAAACGGCCGTTTGGCCGATTATCGGTATCGGCCGATAGAAATGTTGGATATCGGCTTATCGGCCTAATAATAAAACTAAATACTAATTTCTCATTTAATGCTTACTAAAAATAGGTAAATAAAAAATTAAGCTACTTAAATATCTACCAGTAGATACTTAAGTACCTTAATTTTTGAATTTTGTTTTAAAAACCTCAGAAAAATTGTAACCTACTTTTATTAAGCATTGAATGAGAAATTAGTATTTAGTTTTACAACTGTCTCACAAATAAGTCATTTATTCGCGCGAAGATACTCATATTATGCTATGTAATATGAATAAAATGTCACAGATTTTTTTGATTAAACAGGCATCATTTAAGTTCCCATTTCAAAGTTCAGCATATAAGAATTGATTTTAACCGATTGAAAAAAAAGCGGTTATTGATTTATCATATATAATACATATATTTATTTTTTTCAATTTCTGTTTAATAGACCATATTATATTCAAGGTGGTCACACATAAACTTAATTTAAATCGGTTCAGCCGTTTTTCTTTCAGTTTAGTATTAAAATATTAAGGAAGGCAGTTATAATAAATTAATAACGTGAGAATTACATATTGCAACGCACTAAAAAATAAAAAACAAATATTTACGTTTTAAAATTGAGTCTTCTTCAAAAAGTGTAAAATAAAGCTTTAAGATACATAAAACGCTACAGTAATTAAATGATTATATTATTTTAATGACTTAACTAAAAAGACAATAGAATATAAAAAATCAAATATTCTTAATGTTATTGGGTAAAAATCAGGAACACATTTTTATATTTAAAGCCTCTTTATATATTTTAAGAAACCTTAGGTGCAAGACATTTAAAATTTTTTCTATGGCCGATACGATACCGACTATAGAAATATCGGTATCGGCGAAAAAATCGTATCGGTCGAACCCTAGTTAAACTGTTAAAGTGTTGTCGAGATATATCCCGAGAAATTTTATATTTTTTGTATGAATTGTCGTGCGCTTCTCTAATGAAAACTTGACATTGCCTTTGTTTAGTTTTAGGTTGTTGGACTAAAACCATTTTTCTGCCTCCAACAGTGCGTCATACTTCTAGATAGATGTTTTCAAAATTGTCCTATCATCCGCAAACTCTAAAACAAAAAAAGTTGGATTTTAGTTTTACAAAACAGTTAGATAAAATTTTCAAATAATTTTTAGTAACCGTAGTTATCGGTTGTATCTGCCGAACTACCAAAACCGAAACTCGTTTCGTAAGCTTCTGTACGGCGTTCGGGAGCGATTAGCGTAGTGATTATTGATACGAATAGATAGTTAGTTTTTTTTACCAACTAAACTATTAATTTATCAAATAATTGCTTCTATGAACACAAACGCATTATCTGCAATAGTTAAAATGAACAAAGGTTTAAAAAAGGGAATTGCCCACGAAATAAGTTTCGGTTTCAACCTAAATTGAAACAGCAACTGAAATTCGGATCCGGTTGTAAAAACTAGTTACGGTCGAACAGTAGTATTAAATACTCACCGCGATCTTATCGTTTCACCTTTCTTCGAATTGTCTCCGGTAACTGTAACGGATACTTGAAATATTAACACATTAATAATTCACTTTGGAAATAGTCATCACCCTTCAGAAAAGGTTTCGTAGGCACCTTGACAGCTTCGTAAACATACTGAAATAAAATGAGAATTTCCTTCAAAATATTTTTATAGGTTATGTTAGAAATTAAGGTCAATTATTATCAATTCAAATAAAACTCACTTACCAAGTGACCGCTTCTCATTTACACTATAATTTGTGTTTTTTTTACGTTTTGCTGACATGTTTTTTTTAAATTTTTAATAACTGAACACGTTTCACGCTTTATCTGTCAAAAAAACGCGGGACTCACATAGAAATGAAGTTGTCCAATGTTCAGGTATACCTATCTGTCACTAACATGTATATTATTAGTGATTTTAATCATTCTAAAGGTTTTTAATAAATAATGTCAACTGGATTTATATTAATCTCTCACTTTGACATTTTTACATTTACTTTAAAAGCAGGTGAGATATTTGTCTTAAAACTAATACGTAAATATTTTTGTATGATATAGGTTAATCAGCTGTTGTTCTTTATTCCTAGACTACTTAAAATATAGTAAAACCTGGTTTATTCGCACTACCGGAGACCTTGTACCCGGATAAACGAAAATTTGGATAATATGCAAAAGAAAACCCTTAACTAAGCAGATTTATCGTTATTACATTAAACATTAACATTAAATTAACAAAAATGTCTGCATCACTGATTCTGATTAACTGAAAATTCTTATCAGCGACAAATGGATAAACGAGATTTTACTTTACTTAAATGAATATGCTGAGCCAGTTGACTCTGCGGAAAAAAGAGCTGACAATCATTTGAAATATAGAATTATCCTAAATTATGCAAAAAAAGTATTTTTAACGTATTTACAACATTGAAAATTATGTCATTTACAGACAAAAAGCGATTTCTTGAAGTTTAAGACAAATTTCGTGATAATTGGAGAGTTATTTAAAAAGTTATGGCACTAATCAAAAAAAATATTTTTAGGCAAGCCAACAGAAATTAATTCATTACGGTCAAACGCAGATAGATAGCAGTACATTTTATATGCCAATCGGAAAGGTAATGAACCGATGCACAAATCTCCTTCGATAGTTTTTTTTTGTAGCTTGCATCATATAGGAGCTACGGAGGTTTGTTTGACAAATTATGGCCAAAAGGGCACTAATTTTTTTAATTACATAAATTAAACTTAGCATGGCTCTTGACATGATGGTAACGCATCTGTGTCCAAAATTTCGTCGAAAACAGATTTCAGTTATTCGAGAAAACATACGACATAGGAATTCATACAGGATTATTGCGAATACAATATACATCGTGGGCTGGGCCACGATGTATAATAATAGACGCTCGCCAACTCAGACCGTAAGCGTCAACTGAAATTCGACGTATGGGCTTTGGTTTGGATCGAACATTTTTGCGTGATGTTCGAACGGATTATTTCGTAATAGTTAGTGATGTGCCGGATATCCGTATCCGTATCCGCGGGTATCCAAGGGAGAAGAAAGATTCGTATCCGTATCCATAGTTTTTGGCGGATCTTTTACGGATCTTTTACCGTATTAATATTCAATTCATAGATGAAATTTTATATATATAGGTGATTAGGTAATAATGAAAAACTTAAATTCCATTCAGATTATTTTTTATTTTTTTAAATCGTATTTGGCACCTTTATATTGCAAACATTTATCGTAGTAAATGCCATACCAATAGTACATAACTCAAAGGTACTAAAAAACTATCTTTATAATGAGATATTGCACATCGATCTTTGGAAAGAGACAATCTGTTATGAGAGTTAACTCTTAAAGAGGTCAATAACTTTTTCCCATAACAGATAGTCTCTTTCCAAAGGTCGATGTGCAATATTTACCGCCGCGTACTCTAAGAAAGTTAAGATCCGTATCCGTATCCGCGGATATTGAAACCAAATATCCGTATTCAGATCCGTATCCGCGGATATACATTTTTAACGATCCGGCACATCACTAGTAAAAGTACACATAAAAAAAATATCTCATATTGGAGAAAATGGAGATTCGTTGAAAATTTTCAAATAAAAAAAAAACACTCACCTCAGAGTCGATTTTCCGGAACTCGGGGTCGTCCTCGTCGACTTCGAAGTAGAATTCAGTTGACGTGACGGAAAACATGCCGGGGGCCACGATCCCAGGAGCTATCAGTTTTGCTTTGGTACTGATATTTACCGGACCTTTAACAAACAACAAAAAAATAATGTCATGCAATTTTTTCGTAGGAAAAACAACGCAACTCTCAACTGTATCTTACAAAAAAGCAATGATGCAAGCATTCCAAAGAATTGACACCTCCTATGTGCAAAAACTGAATTAAAATACTATTTTAAGGAGGTTGAGCCGTTTTACGAAGATAATGAAAAAAATCTGATATAAAGTTTTTTTAATAGATTTTTTTATGACAAAATTTTCTGTAAAAAATCCAAAATCATTAGATTTATAAAGTTAAAAATTAAAAAAAACTTTTACATGTAGTCTTATGAAAAATATGTCAACCTAGCCATGCAAACTGTTCATTTTAATTTTTTGCAAATAACCAAATAATGTCAGCAGTTCCGAAAACTAACTATTTAAAGCATCGATGTCTTACGCACATTTTTGTTATTTTTTCCAATTTAATTAGGAGACTTTTAATCAATAAAAAAAATTATTAAACCTTAGCACTTTCGGATTATGGACTTTTATTCTTTCAGTTTTAACAATTTTAACTAAATTTTCAACTTTTTAATGATTTAATTTTAATTTTCATTACTTCTAATTTCGTTTTTTAATTATTTACTGCAAAAAATATGTAAAATACAGATATTTACATAAATTTATTTTTTTTAACCTAACTTTGTACAAAAAATTCAAAAGTTAGTCCATTAAGTAAAATACTGAAATAATTAATTCATATTAAAAAAGTATATTTATTTATGCTTTTATGACAATAATTTATTGGTGTCATCGACTTATAACCTTCTGTAAAAATTTATTATGGAAAAGTTCCCATTTAGAATTCGACTTACTTTTGATTGGGACTGTAATGGATCAACCTCCTTAATTCAATTTTTGCACATAGGAGGTATTACTAGTGTATAGAGCTCCGTTTCCTGAATCTTTTCATCTAAAAAACGTAAAATCTGCCAACTATGTACGTAAGAGCTATTACAGAACCAACGACGATATCTTATAAATCCAGCTTTATATTAAAACCGAGCTTGTATCAGAATGTCGCCCATCTCAAATACTGTACATTAAATAGGTGTCGTTTTTACTTCTTCTAAAAATTGAGGAAACCCACTATAGATAGATAGAAAGCGAAAGTTTCAATAGATTGTATAGTCCGTACATTTTCAACATCTAGACATGTTTCCATAAAGTCAAAAGCCCTGTTCGTTGCGTCGCTCAGGAGGATCGTGTAGTGTGACAGACAAACGTGGATTATTTTGGGAAAATGAGTTTTCTTTACATTTGTTTATTGTTTTGGAGCGCCGACCTAATAATGTCGACGCAAAAAATAGTAATCTCTTACCAGTAAGATCGACGTCAAGATCTCTATCATCAGCGAGAAGTTCACCGTCGTCCATTAAATCTGAAGACTGGATTTGCTGTTGCTGATTTCTCACAGCTGCCAAATGAGCATGGAATTCCTCACGCGCCTGGAACAATACCGAGAAATTAATTTTTAAAAATTCTTTGGACAAATTTCCTGATTCAGATCGAAAGAGTTCAGGAAGTTCGTCTGCATACCTGTAAGATTGCGTCTTCAGGGGCACCGTGCTCTAGCGCGGCCTTGAGTGTTGCCTCGGGATGACTTGATCCAAGCGGATTATGGACAAAACGCTTTCTTCTTCTCGCGTCGTCTTCCCACGCGTCTAATTTCCAAAACTCGTTCAATCTGCAAAAAATAAACAATCAAAAGAGCGATGTCTAATCAAAAAATTTGAAAAGAAGTTTGACCCTGCAGGCCATCCCTGTAACTTCCCGCTATTTTCGAGTTCAAAACGCTCAAAAATATATAAAATTTAGCAAGAAGTTTATTTTTTAGCTCTTCGAGCTCAAAAAAAAAAAAAACACTGTTACGAAATTTTCGTTCACGATATCTCATGAACAAATGAACCGATTTTGATGCGATTTGCGGCAGCCGACGCAATTTTTTAACCTAAAAAAGTAATTTATTACAAAAAAATCGATCTCATAGGAATTTTACGAGCAATTAAAAAAAAACACTTTTTTACAAATTTTTCGTTCACGATATCTTGTGAACAAATGAGCCGATTTTGATGCGGTTTGCGGCGATCGACGCAGTTTTTTTAATCTAAGAAAATAAATTATTACAAAAAAATTGATTTGATAAGAATTTTACGAGTAATTTTAAAAAATTACTTTTTTCCTAATTTTTCGTTCACGTTATCTCATGAACAAATGAACCAATTTTGATCTGGTTTGCGGCGATCGACGCAGTTTTTTTAGCCTAAGAAAGTAATTTATTACAAAAAAATCGATCTGATAACAATTTTAAGAGTCATTTTAAAAAAACACTTTTTTACGATTTTTTCGTTCACGGTATCTCGTGAACAAATGAACCGATTTTGATGCGGTTTGCGGAAATCGACGCCGTTTGTTAAGGAGAAGAGCTGATTAGATTTTGGAATTAATCTGTTTAGTAGTTTAGAAAATATTTTACAAAAACAAATTTTAAAAAACTTGTTTTTTTAAGATTTCTCAAAATTTTGTGGGCCGAATCGTTTCAAATTTTCAGGAAGTCTAAGTACACCAAGATCACGTCAGATGCCGCAAACCGCGTTTCAGTCGGACACTCCGTTCAAAAGATATAAAAGGTTTACATACATACATACACACACACACACACATATATATACATACAGCCCTACGGACATCATCGCCAAAATAGTTTCAATAGCTTCCTAGGACCTCAAAACGTCGAGATCTGGCGAAAACTCGATTTTCGAAAATCGGGGTGAAACCAATAACTTCCCGATTTTTGAAATTTTTTTTTTTTTTTATAGCGGGAAGTTAAAAAACACGAGTTGGAGTGTAGAAGTACTTACTTGGCACCCAGTGGATCCATGTAACCCCAAGCACCGTGCTTATTGGACATGATATTTCTAACCTTCTCCAATAAACGGCTGGCGATGACATTATCTCGTCTCCTGGCCGCCGTGATCAGATGATCGCACATTCTTTCCTCTTCTCTGCGATCGAGTAGCGTCTGGGCGCACGCCGATTCAAAATCGGCATGTTTCAAAACGTCGTCGGCTCTCATCCGATTCAATATGAACTCGGCCTCGTTCGCCACTCTCACAATATGATCTTTCATTGCGTGGGACAAGAGTCTTCCTTCGTTTATCAATTCAATGAAAGCCAAACCGGCGTGCTTTTGCAAAGAATTCTGCCACTCTTGCGAACAGAGCAACATAACTAATTCGACGACTGAGTTACTGTTCTTAAAAGTGGTTAAACCCTTTCCTTCCATGAGGAGTTCTTGACCGTGCGAACCGACAAGTGTTTTGGACAAGAAGGGCGCAAAATCGACCATGATTTCTCGCAATAGCGGACAAACTGACCCCAACGCCATTTCGAGTTTTTGCGTAAGAGACGCTTCGCGCGAAGGAGTGGGCGTTGGCAGGTGTTCAACTAAGTTTTTCATTGGAAGCTCGTCAGGTCTTGCTTGTTGAGGAGCTTGGCACAATCCGTCAGGCACTCTGACGACCGATATTTCACCTCTTGGTTTCTCTCCTCGTTCCGGACCGATATTTTGGATATTTCCTACAAAGTAATAACGTTTGAATTTTTTTGGGGGGGCAGAACTAACGAGCAATATGCCATGGAGAATATTTCCGAAGAAGATCCCCGAAGAACATTGCTTGAAGTAAGTAAATAGCATTGAATTAATAATACCTTCAATATCAACTATGGCACCTTGGGAATGTGAAATGTTATGCAAGTTTCTTGGATCTTCTGTGGTGTTGAGTGGATCCCCGTCTTCGTTCAGATTAACGTCCGTCCAGGATTCGTCGTTGCTGACTATTTTATTGTCGTCTAACATTATTTCACTGCTTGTTTCAATGTCTAGATTCGCTTCGTTCGAGTTTATATTCAAAGAATTCACTTCTTCTATTGAATCTGTGCTCTGCAATGAAGAAGAACCATTTTTGGATCAAGTTGGTCACACATCAAGAGCTCAACACATTTAGCGAAATATCTTGCAATGAAAAATTTATTTGTTCACTTATTTTCCCACCCTATTAAGCGGTTCATCGACAGTGAAGTGCTATTCAAGCTTTCTTCGTTTTAACAATGACGCCAGGATTTTTTTTCGGCAGTTTTCTAAATTTTATTTTTATTACGTTTTCTACACATTGAAGTTATTTCACTGCCGATTGCGAGAAAAAAGAATGCAATACATTGAAACGAAATGACGAATTTTAACAAACAAATAAAAGTAAGAAAACATGCTTGGATATGAATTTTTTGTTACATTAACAGCTGTTTGCTTATTAAGAGTATTCGTCCCTGCAAACACCCCCTGCACCCTTCATCTCAAATCTTTTCCCCTCGCCTAAAAATGGTTCGCGCTCTCCCGACGCTATTTTTTAAGCTAGAGGGTTCTAGTAAACGCCAAATGAAAGACAAAGAATCAGACTACAGATCCTTCAGGCGAATTTTTTGAAAAAAAATTCCTGAAAAAACTTACAACCTTTTGAAAAAAATAATAAGTTACGTAATATTTCACACGTAGGCGAAACTGTTTTTCAAAAAATTCGCCTGAAGGACCTGTAGTCTGATTCTATGTCTTTCATTTGGCGTTTACCAGAACCCTCTAGCTTTAAAAATAGCGTCGGGAGAGCGCGAACCGTTTTTAGGCGAGGGGAAAAGATTTGAGATGAAGGGTGCAGGGGGTGTTTGCAGGGACGAATACTCTTAAGACAAGATAATTTGATTGTTTTCTTAATTAGCTTCGTAACTAAAGTGCTACAAGAGTGGTTTTATGATCTTTTGGAAATTTACTATCCTGATGGAAAAATCACGTCAAATAAGTTGAAGTGTTTGTATCTCTTTTAATTGTGAGAGATATTATTTTTGAAGAGCCTTTAACACCTATAGTTTCTAAAAAAAATGATACTAAAGTACCTTTCTGATTATTGGAATCAGCGTGTCTTTTCCATCGAGTATGGTAAAGAAATCATGAGGGATTATTCATTATATTTCGAAAATTGAATAGAATTCAAACGGCCTGAAAGTGGTACCGGGTAAGACCGGAAAGCAGCCCGGAAATATATTTCACATATAAAAATCCAAAAAGAATGTGCCAGCATAGGCAACATTTGAAGGAAAATGAAAAATGTAACTAAACAAGCAGCTAATCGACAGAAGAAGTTACCTTATTGGATCGTGGTGGGATGGAGTGGTGAGCTCCAACAGAGCGGACATAACGCGGTCCGTCCACTGAGTGCTCCACCCCGTAACCACCACCACTATGAGGAGCGAGGGAGGCAGACCGTGGTCTAGCAGCATTACCCTGTGCGTCCGTAGCCAGGGTACAAGCATATGGTTAGTACAATATAAAGAAAGAAAAGGGGGGATTCAAAAACACACACCAGATACTAATTCTTACAATACGGGATCGTAGCAGGCTATAGTATTAGTACTACTACAGTAAAACCTCGTTAACACGAACTCGTAAAAATCAGGCAAAAAGTTCGTGTTATGTGGGAGTTCGTGTAAACCGAGTATGGCATAAAATACAGTCATTTTTTAAGTGTCAAATCATGATTTATTTTAAGTAAACATTGAATAATTATTTATTATAAATTGTTAAGAAGCCTTTGCTTTTGTTAATTAGTTTACAACCTTTTCAATAAATAAGAGGGGAAAAATTTTGAGGTATATATGTTTCTATTTATAGGATTTCGAGTGAATTTTTAATCTCTCAATCCTTTGTCTATTTTTAGAATGTGAGTTATTTACTTTTGTAATCCCTTAAGCGAATCTTTTCTTTTAGTTGTATTGTATATTCATTGACCAAAATGATTAAAATATATGATTTGAGAATTTTTGTAGTTCGTATTATCCGATAATTAACCGTGAAGGGACGAAAAAGTTGTTCGAAGTTCGTATTA
This sequence comes from Xanthostigma xanthostigma, assembly GCA_963575645.1. Classification (NCBI taxonomy): domain Eukaryota; kingdom Metazoa; phylum Arthropoda; class Insecta; order Raphidioptera; family Raphidiidae; genus Xanthostigma; species Xanthostigma xanthostigma. The sequence goes on along the minus strand of OY754469.1, from coordinate 7,923,564 downwards.
ACGAGGGTTCGTGTTAACCGAACATAATTACATTAAAGCTTATGTGACCATTGTCGAGAGCAAATTTTTGTTCGCGTTAAACCGAAATTCGTGTTAACCGTGTTCGTGTTAACGAGGGTTTACTGTATTAAATATTATTCAAGTATTCATTTTTTTGGTAAACCAATCCTTGTTCAATTGAAGATTTCAGGTCTAAACAAATTATGTTTCCTGATTTCTCTCTCCAGTTATACATTACAAAAACTGACTTCTTATGTGAAATTAGCTGGCAATTCCCTACGCGGTATTTGCCAAGTGGCTTAGTAGCGTGGTCAATTTGGCAAGCAACGACTCGCTGATTTGAGCTGGGGAAGTTTACCGACAATGAATGGGAAGTATAGTACGCGCCACTGATCTAAAAGGTTCGGAAGTTAGTTACAAACAGCGTCGCAAAGGCACATTTTAGAGCCGTTGATACTCCCACCAGCTCCCAGCTACCTGCACGGAACGTGCGCTCATCGGTGATTGGCCGTGATCGCTCGTTGCCTTTGTCACTTGTCGCTTTCCTGCTTTAAAATACAGTCGAGTACGCTATTGTCAAGTTGTTATTCCTATGTTAGTTTTGTTGAGCTGCGAGCTGCCAGACTGTACAAGCGCAAGCCTGCATTCGCATCTAACTTCCGAGCCTTTTAGATTCGTGGCGCGTACTATACAAGTACCTTGCCAAGTAATGCCAAGTCTTTATACTTCAGCACTCGTGGAGTTTTGTCAATATTCAGTGACTAGGATTAAATCGAATAAAAATCCAACTTTTACGAGAAATTAAAATTAGTTGATCATTTCGAAAAGTATCTTTTGACATTTGTTGTGATGTAATCTGTTTGGAGGTATTTGATGATGCTATTAAAGAAATTTTGTGAGACGGCCATTTTGTAGTAAGAGCTAAAAAGACTATAGGTCGGAATTTAAACCGTCCGATATTCTATAATAATAGTATATTGTGCGACTAGTGAGAGAAGGAGAAGATTCCATGAGCGTGTAATTTGCCGCACGAGCGTAGCGAGTGCGGTAACACGCGAGTGGAATATTCTCCTTCGATAAATGGTTGCACATAATATTTTATTCAACTAACACGAGTAATATGTAATCGGAGCCCTGATAAAAGAGGGAAAAATAATAAATCACTTCATTGATTGACGTACCCACCGCCTTCGATGCACACAAGATGCCCCTGACTTTCGCTGAATTGCGATGCTGTTTTCATATATACAAATCGCTACCGCGTTCCTATTGGTCCAGAAACTATGCAGTAATAATTCATTACTGTACAGTTTCGGCTCGCTACCGCGTTCCTATTGGTCCAGAAACTATGCAGTAATAATTCATTACTGTACAGTTTCGGCTCGCTACCGCGTTCCTATTGGTCCAGAAACTATGCAGTAATACATTATCGTAAAGTTTCGGCTCATTATTAGCACTCTACGCGTCAACATGAAGTAATTTATTATTTCTCCCGAATTTGGCAGGGCCCCGAAATTATATATTACTCACGCGTGTTGAATAAATAAAATTTCCGACTAACAGTCCGATTATATAGAAGAATCGACTTGAATTATATTTAATAGAATGCTAGTAATGAAAATTATTCTTTCTATTATATTATATCTGAATTATTATTATATTATTTTTATTGAACAAATCATGCACGATGCTTGTTGCATAAATCATTCTTTATTTAATTTTATTAATATTCATATTTAATTCATATATTGATAGGTGTGTTTGGTACCAGGCTCCAGTACAAAAAGCATTAACACTTTTGACACTATTGCGTTTGTTGTAAGATATACGCGTGTTTGGTATTTCAATGAAAGTGTAAACACTAGAAGTCCTGACACTTGAGAAGACGAGCATAGTGCTAAAGTACATTTTAATATACCAAACACACCTAATATTTAAAAAAGCATAAACAAGAATTTAAAAGAGAAAATAACAAGCCTTTTAAAAGTTAAAATTAAGAAAAATTGCCCAAAATCAAACTGATAAAAAAAAATTAATTTATTCTACGTATTACCTACAAAAATCAATGACCTTTTATACAGTAAACTCTACAATAACGCGGTTCGTTTTAAAAGTTCAAAATCAGAACGGATTAACTACGCTAAACGAGAGATTACTGTAATCGCCAAGTTGATTCAACAAACAACTAAATAAAATAATAAAAAAACAAAAATACCGAACAAACTAACATTAGAGCAATTAACGGCGAATCGTTTTCTGCCAACTCAACACGTCATCCTATGTCAGACAGTCAATCGTCGCATAACATCGAGACATCTTGACGAGGACGACGTGCACAGTCGACAGTTAACGTTCCGTTTGTTACTGCCTTTAAATTACAAGCGTCTCCATACACTAATCTTACTTCCGGTGCGATAATCTGAAAAGCTGTGCGCCTGCGTAGTAGAGTGTCAAGACTGTCATTTGTGTTCAATGTGTATAAACTGCCAATGTGTTTCTAGTACAAAGCGATTCTGTCTTACTCAGTAATGGTGTAATAGGTAGCGTGCCTGGCTCTCACCCAAGAGGCCCGGGTACGATTCCCGGTGCCGGAATGAGTTCTGTTTTTACTTTTTATTTATTTTTTTCACTTTGAGACTACAACTTAAAACTCACATTTTCATGAAGATTGAAAACCACCGCTTTTTTTGATAAAGGGGTATGCGAATTGTCTCGCAGTGAAACGCGATGGGGCAAAGTGGGAGTTTTTAAAAATATAATTCCGGGGTGAACGATAAAGGGGTATGCGAATTGTAATTCCGGGGTGGACGATAAAGGGGTATGCGAATTGTAATTCCGGGGTGAACGATAAAGGGGTATGCGAATTGTAATTCCTGGGTGAACGATAAAGGGGTATGCGAATTGTAATTCCGGGGTGAACGATAAAGGGGTATGCGAATTGTAATTCCGGGGTGAACGATAAAGGGGTGTGCGAATTGTAATTCCGGGGTGAACGATAAAGGGGTATGCGAATTGTAATTCCGGGGTGAACGATAAAGGGGTATGCGAATTGTCTCGCAGTGAAACGGGAAGGATCAAATGTGGAGTTTTTAAAAAAACAATACTGGGGTGAACGATAACGGGGTATGCGAATTAAATAGTTAATTGTTTGAATAGAACTGCGTTTTCTAAAAAATGTATATTTAATTGACAGTCAATTAAATATATATTTTTTTAGAAAATCAGTCTCAAAGTGAAAAAAAAATAAAAACTAAAATCATTCCGGTACCGGGAATCGAACCAGGGCCTCTTGGATGAGAGCCAGGCACGCTACCTATTACACCATTACTGAGTAAGACAGAATCGCTTTGTACTAGAAACACATTGGCAGTTTATACACATTGAACACAAATGACAGTCTTGACACTCTACTACCCAGGCGCACAGCTTTTCAGAACACACCGGAAGTGTATGGAGACCCTTGTCTTTAAATTGTGAGTTCGAAAAATAGAATAAAAAAACAATAATATACTGTTTCAAACGATGCAAAAAGAATATTGTTGCAAACATTTCAAATGAAAATAGTCGTCAAAACTTACCTTTATCGATACGGGATCGCTCGAATGGGACTCGTGGTCGGCCAAAACTGACGAATTGTTCTCGTCGATAACAATTACTTCGTATTCACCGTCATCTTGACTTTGTTGTTGGCAGTGGCTTCTCGAGACTATAGTTTACGACAAAGAAAAAGTTTTGTTAGTTGAACGTTACGCGATTATATTGTATTTCGCAATAATTGGGCGTAAATGTTTTCACTAATTTACCAAGGTAGTGATTACAGAGGTTGGATGACGTCAACCAGCGGACCTGTCAATTGATTGCAAAAACGGCAATGTTTATCAAATGTCAAAGAAATCAAAAGACAGGTAATATAATTGGGCGTTGAATAATTTAATGTTTTCACTAATTTACCAAGCTTTATGATTACAGAGGCTGCCTCATTCCGTTGGATGACGTCATCCAGAGGACTTGTCAATTGATTGCAATAACAGCAATGTTTATCAAATGTCAAAGAAATCAAAAGACAGGTAATATAATTTGGCGTTGAATAATCTAATGTTTTCACTAATTTACCAAGGTAGTGATTACAGAGTTTGCCTCATTCCGTTGGATGACGTCATCCAGAGGACTTGTCAATTGATTGCAATAACGGCAATGTTTATCAAATGTCAAAGAAATCAAAAGACAGGTAATATAATTGGGCGTTGAATAATCTAATGTTTTCACTAATTTACTAAGGTTTATGATTACAGAGGTTGCCTCATTCCGTTGGATGACGTCAATAAGCGGACCTGTCAATTGATTGCAATAACGGCAATGTTTAACAAATGTCAAAGAAATCAAAAGACGGGTAATATTTGGGCGTTGAATAATCTGGTGTTTTCAATAATTTACCAAGGTTAATGATTACAGAGGTTGCCTCATTCCGTTGGATGACGTCAACAAGCGGACCTGTCAATTGATTGCAATAACAGCAGTGTTTTTCAAATTTCAAAGAAATAGACAATGTTGACATTATTTGGAATAAGTTGAATTTTTAAGATAAGAGTTTTTTTGATATTATCATTATATAGGTTGATAAAAATAGGTATGTACGGTTCGTCAGCTGACGTCATTTCCGCGCTTACGCTGATTGGTCAGATGGAACGAGGCCACCTCTGTAATCAACTGACCTTGTAATTTACAATGAAAGCAAACGGAAAGATTCACTGACAAATTCAGGTAAAACTTTTTTAATATAATTTGGCTCAATTAATTTTTACAGAATCGATAATTCTATAGTTTAAACTTTAAACAAATTCAACAAGACAGCTCACGACATTTGTTGTCTAGCGTCTGTAATCTACTGTATCTATCTAAGAAGACTTATTCTACTTAACAAAAATTACATTCTTGGTTTCGTGAGAACAAACGGCTCCAATTTGACAAACTACCAACTTTGAGAACAAAATATTGGCTGCGAAAATATCGAACTTTGGGCTACACAAATCGTGGTTATTTTCTCAGCGACTAGACTAAAACAATACTTAGTAAATTTAGTCTCGAAACAATTCATATAAAATAATCCCAGATAATTGAGTCAAAATTATCGGACACTTCAATTTTAATTTTTTACCGCCAGCTGCGAGTCGATGCCTTTAAAAAATAGCCAAAACTTCGTAAACCCGTTATTTCCGTCCGAATATTTCCCTCCGAAAAAAAATCTGAGTTACTTTCAAGTCGCGTCAAAAGTAAACTCTATGTATAATACGCACCACGGACCTAAAAGGTTCGGAAGTTAGTCACAAACAGCGTCGCAAAGGCACATTTTAGAGCCGTTGATACTCCCACCAACTCCCAGCTACCTGCACGGAACGTGCGCTCGTCGATGATTGGCCGTGATGGCTCGTTGCCTTTGTCACTTGTCGCTTTCCTGCTTTAAAGTACAGTCGAGTACGCTATTGTCAAGTTGTTATTGTTATTTTCGTTTTGCTGAGTTGCGAGTTTGTAGTTTTTCAACAGACTGTACAAGCGCAAGCCCGCATTCGCATCTAACTTCCGTGCCTTTTATATTCGTGGCGCGTATAATATCGGAGGATTCTGGGATTCTCTCTTATGGATTGTTCCAGACTTAATTTACGCAGCGTATGGGTTTGTGTATTTATATGTCGAATCACAACAACTTCTGGCAAACTAACCATGCGCTTAGAAAACAACAAACAACAGAAAGGGAAAACGTATACAGAGCTAAAATTGTAAAATGGCGTATCAAAATAAAACAAACGTGCATCACTACAGGAAAAAACATTTAGACGTAAAAAGTTGTTCGAACGGGCACAAAAACACTATGGGTTCAGATTTTTATTTTCTGTTTGATATACAAGACTTGTCAGTGTGAAAAATAAACCAACTTGGTATTATTAAGAAGGTCATTCTTACACTGAACTACATTAGGTTCGTTCCAAGCAGCCGCGAACGGTAATAGAACCGTACAGTCTTGTCACTGCGCAAGACTAATTTGCGCACTAGCTCAAAAATCGATACTGCGCAAGACAGTCTTGCGCAGTAACAAGGCTGTGTACGTTTTTATTATCGTTCGCGGCTGCTTGGAACGAACTTATTATGATAGCATAACAAACAGATTTTAATGCATTAAAATAGATTTGACCTAAAAAACGTATTAAAGAAAACCTTTAAGGACTTTAAAGGAATAATTACGGTTTCCCCTCTGAAGGAAACATGTAAACTTCCCAACAAAATCTTTGAATAACATGTTTTTAACACACATCCGTCGATCTACATTTACTTATTATAAAAAAAAAACAGAAAAATTAAAAACTTCAATTTACAGTAGGTATAGTACAATCAATCTGGCGAAAAAAAAATCATTTCGTATCAAAACCACCCAAAAAGGTGAAACTTGGTGAGTCGTTAGAGAATGATGAAAAAAAGGTTACCTGGCAATGGCCACCTGGTACCTGTTCAAATAGTCAAAAAAAACTCAAAAATATTTTGAAATGCATTTTTCTCGAAAACTATGCATTTTACAGAAAAATTTATTGAACAAAAAATGTAGAGGACATCGTTATCTACAATTAATGTCATTGGTGCTATGTTGTACAACAAAAATGTGCGCAGTAGGTGGCGCTAAAGTGCCAAAAAAAGTGTTTTTCCACTTTTTTGCCCTGAAATTTTCATATTTCAGTTACGATTCAAATGGAAAAATTGTTCCTTTTTATTTTATAAACAACTTTTATTTCAATATTTTTTTCATACAACTTACTTTTCATACAACTTATTTTCACTTCAACAAGCTGCAGCTCTGAAACGGTAAGTTGTATGAAAAAAATGTTGAAATAAAAGTTGTTTATAAAATAAAATGGAACAATTTTTCCATTTGAATCGTAACTGAAAAATGAAAATTTCAGGGCAAAAAAGTGGAAAAACACTTTTTTTGGCACTTAAGCGCCACCTACTGCGCACATTTTTTGTTGTACAACATAGCACCAATGACATTAATTGTAGATAACGATGCCCTCTACATTTTTTGTTTAATAAATTTTTCTGTAAAATGGATAGTTTTCGAGAAAAATGCATTTCAAAATATTTTTGAGTTTTTTTTGACTATTTGAACAGGTATTTGAACAGGTACCAGGTGGCCATTGCCAGGTAACCTTTTTTTTCATCATTCTCTAACGACTCACCAAGTTTCACCTTTTTGGGTGGTTTTGTTGAGATTTTTGCCAGATTGACTGTACTAGTATGGTAATATTTACAAAGGATTGTATCTAGAGAAAAATTAGGAGCTATCGTGGGTCGTCTGGAAGATGTTCAACTTTAAGCGAAAGTTTAGTAACTAAATTTTGCCCTGTAGCTAAATTTTTTCTGTAACAAAATATCGCCCTGTCAACTAACGAAATTCTAAGTAACTAAGTACTTCTCGATTATTTGTAGCATTTTCACGTTTCAGTCTCATAACAATAGTCTATTTTTAGTTGCAATTGAAAGACGCCAAACTGTTATTTATCTAGTTTAAGATTGCCATTACGCGACACGACAAAAAAAACTAACTAATAACTTCTCGGTCCGTATTTCTATACTTGACGTTTCGTTTACAACTGCGGTAGACATGTCTATCACAGTTGAAGACAGAACGTCAGGTCGAAATATCGATGGACCACTGCCTACAAGCCCGAAAGCCAAGAAGATATCGAACAATGCTGGTCGTAAAAGCCTACACACGTCTTGGATAACCTACTGCAGTTCGCTAAAAAAAGAATTAACTTGTAAAAACGTTTTCAAATCTAATAACATTTAAAATACTCGTTGAAGAAACAAATATTGTTTGACGTGCTTCGTACACGAAGCTCGTGCAGTGGATAGTCGATAGATATCCAAAAACATGTGGCAAACAAGACTGTATTTTTCTAATACAGAAAAAAAAACGAGTGTACTTTAGACCACAGGATTGAAGTAAAACTTCTTTAGCTCCATCTATATGTGCATAAAATATAATGTAAGAAATCACCGTTCGCGTAACGCTAGCAAACTCGCAAACGAACTACTGATTGAGATATATATATATTTCATGCACTGACTATGAGAGGAAGAGAGAAAGAAAATGTGCGCGCGCACTGCTCTCTCTTGCTCCTACAGTGTGATACAGACAATAGGCCTGCACTGTGTCTTAGATATACGAAACGTAACTTCCTAGCCCGATCACACTTTTCGTAACGCTCCCGATCACACTTTTCGTAACGCTCCCGATCACACCTTTCGTAACGCTCCCGATCACACTTTTCGTAACGCTCTCGTCACGCATTCACCAGCTTATTCCCCAAGTCAAGCGTACGTAAAGAAGTTTTACTTCAAAAATGTTATAAATGTCCTGCAATTATCGAAAACGGCACGCCGTAAAAATGAAATATGTATTTTGTTACTTAGAACTACAACGCTTGTTTTTTACTTCTACTGTTTTATAATATCTATTTTCCTAATCTACTTCGATACGAAAAATACTTCCAACATTGAAAATCACACATCTGGATTTATTGTTTCTCAAATAAAGTTACAAAACAAACTGTTAAAAAAATAAATAAAAACGCATTGAAGTCCAAAATATGTTGTAAAAATTGGTAGTCTTGTAAATCAATCTAAATTTATGATAGGCGCCGATTAAGGGGCTATTCGAATGCTGAAGCAACCCGTGAAAAATTTCAAGGGTCGAGTTATACAGTAACTATGGCCGTCATTCGGCAAACAGTCTCTTTTTGGCATATTCCGATGATCAGCCCCTCTCTAATCGTCCATTCGGCGTCTATGAAAGGTAGTAAGCAAAAATATGTCTCCAAGAAAAATTCACCAAAGAAGTGATTTATTAAAAGCTCTATTCGATTTGAAAAAAAAAATTACTACCCCAGCGAAAAACTTAAAAATATAGAAGTCATTGTAAATTCGAGAACTACAAAAGCATTTTTGTAGTACTTCATGCAATGGGTTACATGCTATTAGATAATTCAAGTCGCAATAGCAATAAAAAAAATCGTTCATCTGTCATTTAGTAACTTTATTTGTATATTTATAAAATACTATTGAGATATCCAGTTTTCAAACCAAATTATTTTTACGACAGTAGACACCTACCTTTAACGCAAACCCTACACAGTTTGTACTAATCAAAGAAACGGACTAACGATTTCAACGAAATTTGGTTTCGCTTTCGTTTGAAAAGGACAAATCAATTAATAATAACCAGTAAATTAATGGAACACAAAACATTGAAAGCTAAAATTTTATCAAGACAATCCACTCATATAAAAAACATTAATGACTGTGCTATAGAGAAAATCGTAGACTTTTATACATGTCGATAAAAAACAACAAACTGAAGGCATACCGCCATTTCTGTTTTTGGCAAAAAAACAATAAAAAAACAATAGAATTAACTGTGACGATAGATTTTGTCGCACCACGATCTGAAATCGTCAGCAAAAGCATGCGTATTTGGTTAAAAGAGTTCGCATGTGAAGACTTTTAAGTTAATGCGCATGCGTTTGCTGACGATTTCGGATCGTTGTGCGAACAAAGCTAATGTAGACGTGGTAAAGTTCTACGAAATAGTGATCTGGAAAACGAAACCAGCATTTTGAATACAAATAAAAATATAACAATTGTGTTTCGGTATATCTTTGAGTATAGATTGTGTATTAATATTATAGACCCTCGACAACTGAGATCATCAGCGTCTTTGACTGTAAACGCCAAGCTGTGTTGATCAAATAATTTATTATTAATGCCAGAGTCCCAGGAAATAAACAATCTTTAGGTATATAGGAAATGTTATTGTGTTTTCAACAAAAGAGTCTACTTTGAAGGTATTTTGAAAAAAATCGGTTAGTTTCTGTTGTAAAAAGACACTTCGGAATCGATTTCTCGCTTTTTCAGTTTCCAGGGCCGGATTTCCCATAAGGCAATGTAGGCTCGCGCCTAGGGCGGCAAATTTTTTAGTGGCAGCAACAATCAGAGTTGAAAAAAATATGTGTTTGAAAAAATATAAAGTCAAACCAAAATTTTTTTGCAATCACGTAATTTCATTAACTAAATTTTTTCAAACAAATACTGACTTTTTTCCAATTTTCAATTTGAATTTCCCGCTGAGAATTAGCTTAATACCAACCTCCATACAACTGACAACTCAGTGAGACCGCAATTAGAGGGGCGGCACAATTTACTCTGCCTAGGGGCAGCAAAATTGTAAATCCGGCCCTGTCTGTTTCGTTTCTAACAAAACAAATTCTCCAGATCACTTTCGTAAACTATACTTCCGTTATAAAACAATTGCCTGATCAGCAAATGGCGGTTTGTTTTCAATTTTAAACGGTATAAAAGCCTACATTAATATGGAAAATAGATGAATGCCATTCACTTTTAAATATCGCACGTCGATTGTTTTACCTTGATAGCTAATGACTGAATTTCTATGATAAGATCTCGAAGATATGACATGGTCGTTAGTCATTTTGTGATCGACCAGATTATTGTGATGATGGTCATTGTTGTTAACAGTGTTGTTGTGATTTTTGAAAAACGATTTTCTACGTCGAAAGCAGGCGTCTGCGTTCGGATGGGAACCGGGCAAAAATTGAGGGTAAACGTGATGAGACCATTGCGGAAACAGCGGTCTAGTGCTTCCACCCTCTGCGTATCATCATAACGCACGTGTTAGTAAAAATATTGACGACAATTTTTAAGTTAACGGACTACCATACCGTTCGAATTTTAACCATACCGTTCGAATTTTCACCGATATCGAGTATCAAAAAAAATGTCTACTCAGCGATAAATTATATGAATTAGCTATGGAAATCATTAATGGTATTTTTATTCTTTTTTGGTGTATGTTGCATTTTAAGTGGAACGATTTTCTGTAACGCATTAATGATTTACATAGCTACCAAATAAACAAAACCAGCTTACTTATATGATAGTTGAAATGAAAAATAAAAATTCGTTTTTTTTTTTAATTTAAAAATCAGTGGTGGTTAAGCCTCAGCACAATATAACTTTGGGGCAAGTTTTCAAGTTTTTTTTTAACAACAAAATATCGTTCTTACTATTTTGTTTTTAATTATAACAAAATGTTTTAATGTAAACACTGAAATATACACCAAGTGGAACGATTGCTCAAACGGGCAGAGCGTCATTAAAACGATCCTTCATGTTAGAGTAGTACGGCTGCAAAGCGTGTATTGTTTTCTCTGTTTAGCACACTTGTGTTTATGAGCGTGTCACGTCAAGTGTCAATTAAAACGTATTTTTTAACGGTTTTCAATAGAAAATGGTGAAAAGTTGTTGTGCTTACAATTGCACTAATGTGTGGAGCCCAAATCAAGAAACTAGCTTTATTTAACTGACTTCAAAAAAAAAAGAGATTATTAGTTTGATCTGTATGTATGTAATTTGTATGCATGTTTGTATGTTTGTCTACGTATTTTTCAGAAACTAGAAATCGAATTGCAACAATTCTTTTTTTATTGGACTAAGTATCTTTCAACTTCGGGTAGAGTGCAAATTTTATCAAAATCGGTTCAGTAGTTTTCAAGATATGGACTGTTAAGTGTGTACCAGTCATTGTTATGTATGTATGTCCCGCGATATTTGTGAACCGTTGGGTTGAGAATGTTTATGGGATGGTCCCTTATAATTTTTATTTAAATCGGTTCAGTACTTTTTTAGCAATCAAATATCAAGAAAGAAGTCATTTAATAACGTGTAAACTACGTATTGCATAGCCACTGAAAAGTAAAAAATCGAAATTTTTTATAAAAAAAAAATTGAACCACCTTCAAAAAAAGCCACTAAAAAGAGGAAAATAACAAAGTTTTGAGGTCGGCGCCAATTTTATTACCAAAACTTTTTATATACCTACTTACTCATTAAATTGGAGCCGACCTCAGAACTTTATTTTCCACTTTTTAGTGGCTTTTTTGAAGGCGGTTCTATTTTTTTTATGAAAAGTTTTGTTTACATAAAATCTCATGTAATATGAATATCACAACTTCAATTCAAAATTCTGCGATCGATTCATTTTAATTTCACCTGTAGCAGAAAGTAACCTTACAACTAGGTAGGTATATTTTCAAATATGGAATTTATAACTTATTGCGAATATCTTTGAAAAATGATAACAATAATGATATTATAGATCATTTATCTAGCCTTAAATATATTTAGAAGTCGGCAAAATCATTTATATCAAACAATAAAAGTACTTTTAAATCGCAAGCTCTCGATCATCCCATTACAACCAATGTGTGCAACAAAGACGTAAATCCACGATTTGCAGCGTGTCCGTTCTAACATACCGGCTCGGATTTTGAACATTGCGCAGTCGTTCCAGTTCGTAGTTATAATTCAGTGAATGTAAAAAAAATTAGTTTTATTTTTCAAGGTTTGTTGAGAATTGGTAATACTGAGCTCCAAGTCCGCGGCTATTGCGCCTGCGCAATGCGGGCTTACTCGCCACTGAATTAATAATAAAAAATATTTTAAGGTATGGTAGAACTTTAACTCAATATTGAATTAAATTAATAAGGAATAAAGACGCATTGTTAGTAATTATTAGAAATATTCTTTTTGGCGATTTCAACACCTAAAATGGGAAGTTCTTTAAATCTTTTGGAATAATTACATTCCTTCATTGTGATTAAAAAAAGAAAAATATAAAAAAAAGAAAAGTAATAAAAGACACCGATTTCACATCAAAACTCTATGTACGTTAAAAAACTATAAATCAAATAACAAAACAAACAAAAAAAAAACAATTAAATTAATATTATTCAATTGAATTGAACTATTTCAGAGGGGACATTTAACAGAAAAAATGCAATTTTTGTAAACAACTTAAACAATATTTTGAAAAATGCCAGTTTAGTAGCTACGTCACTTTTCGAAGTCACGTGGTAACTATTAGAACCAACCAAAACAGATAGGCACAACGCTGTAGATTAAAACAGTTCTACCCAAAACAATTGCCGCTGTCGAGCGATGACGTAGTGGTGTTTAACTTACAGTGTTTGGACTACGATTTATAAAAGAAATAACGCAAATATTAAATTTTCGATTATTGATTTCAGTAATGTAGAAATTTTTTTATGCATAACTCTATTTGAGGTTATATAAAACTGTTTGGCTTTGAAATTCACGGATTTCCTGTTTTGTGACGTCACACTAAACTTGCATAATATTACCAAACGATCAAAAATTAAATAGTATCATACCGTGCAAAAATTAACACTTCTACGGTCAGAAAAAGCGAAATTTTCGGTCACTACATTCTTTTTAATGCATAATTAGTAGTCTAAGAGCTTGCGGCAAAAAATTGCAAGAATTTCGTAAAGGCCAAAATTTTGAGATAGCTAGTATTTAGTCATTAGAAAGCTGAGACTTCTGTCATCATTTCATTTTTTAACAATTGTGTTTGCTACGATAGTAAACCATATTTTTTCAAAAACACATACGTACGCCTATGGAGAAAAGCAATAACATTTCACGTTTTACTTGGAACCAAGGTCGCCAATCCGTCGGTAGACACATAAAAGGCACCGATGAGTTATGCTTCTGGTTATTTACTTATTTTTGTGGTAGATGTTTCAAATTTCTGACGACTAAATACTAGCTAATCTAAAAATATTAGCTTTTACAAAATTCCAGCAATTTTTTATCACGAGTTTTTGGACTAAAATGACGTTTATTCAGTAATATGTGCTGATGACAATATTTTACAAAAAAAAAACTATACAGAATGTTTCGAAAATGTGCGCAATGTGCACAAAAGAAACCAACGATAATTTTCAATACGCTATTTTGTGAGTGCGTTCAGATACTTTTTAGGAGGGGCGCTGTCTAAAAATTAATTTAAGAATGTTTGTATACCTTCAATTATGAGCGGTATAAGACAGAAAAAAACGATTTTATATTAAATATTTTGCAACAGAACGGGAAGTAAATACGAGAAAAATATTTTAAAAAATATAAACGTCCAATAATATATATGAGACACGCTGTTTGATGCCAATTTATTGATTCTTGTTTCAATTTATAGGTTAAATATCTTGAGAGCTTATGACAAGATGGCAGCACAAACGCGAAAATGTCCGCCATATAAAATAAATATGTCTTCCGGTGAATTACTTATTTTTTTTTTTTAATTCGCTTGCAGCGTCTTTAAGTTCAGTGTCTGTTCAACCGAAATTTATTGAAACTAATGATTCAAATGTAATTTTTGTTCTTAAAAAGAGAAACTGTAGAAGTGTTAAAAATAAATCGACACATATTCTATGTCATCGACATAAACATTGCAGTTGAAAACGTAATCTATGATTGTGCAGAACATCAAAAAATTATCGAGTTTTGATACAAAATGGATGCTTCATTAAAAAAATTGTTTTTAGAAAAACGGTCACCGGTTATAAAACTGACCTTAAAAACGTTTAATATTTTAATAGGTTTAAATCCTGACTGTTTGTTGATCAGAACCAATTATTCTCAAAATATTAGAACATAAATTTCTCGTTCAAAATAATTCTCTTTAGGAAGACCGTTTTTATAAAATCTAAGAAAAACCAATAAAACAAACAAAAATAAAATATAGAAATCTTCTTTATAACAAAAAGAGAAAAAAACTTACCGGACGGGCTCTCGACATGGTGTGAAGTACCGTTACTTCTGATTGCTGGTACTGGACTCGGACCATGAATCTGCATTGGAGGCTCGAGTATATCTCGATATTTAGAAACCATCAAAACCGATATAAAATAAACAATCGCAAGCGAAAGAAACTGTGCTTGTTTTGTTTCCTCCTGAAATACAGTTAAAACAAAAAAACACATGTAACAATAACAAATGACTGACGCTGTTCTTGTTTTGTTTGTAGCCATTTTTTCCACATAAAGCCACGTTATAATCTATAGTTGACTGAATTATTTACAATTGTCTATAATACAAAACCACAACGTTAATATTAAGTTTGGAATGTAAGCGTGTACAGTAAGTAATTTACATGGTAAATTAGCAGACTTATTAATTTGATTATTATTAACAACCTATTTTATAAATATGAAAATAAATGTTATCTGTTCAATTAAAAAAAATCATATTTTGTTAGTGATATTTCATTCTGACAATTGTTTATAAGAAAGATAGTGGATATGAGCGCTGCAGAGCTGCAGAACAACCAAGATCTTAGGTACTTCATAATTTTAGAATGAATTCTATTTTTCATATTTAATGCTAGCAAATGTAATAAACGCTTAAAATTTAACAGCCACTGGCAGATCACACGACTCGCGTGTGTCCTGTGTGGCAGACTTTCTTGCGTTCAAGCGCTGTTCTGCGCTCCGAAGCAGCACATGAAACGTCATCAGATAGAGTTTAAAAAAAACAATTGTCAAATGATAACACAGCAACATTAAACCAAAAATAAAAGTGTTACAAATATTCACCAGGCTTCAATATTAGTGTTAAAGCGAAATTAGGCCCCTAATAAAATTTCGACTGTTACAGACGCTCGACAATTCACGTCTTACGCGTCAATAGTTCAGTGTCCTAATCAATTCTATAATTCACAATCATTCATTGAAACTAACAAAGAACGGCATGGAATTTTTTTAATAGCTACGTTCCAGAACCGTCACAGTAACTAAAGCTATTTGTATCGGTTTTGTAACACGTTTTAGTTACTGCGCATGACTGTGACGGTTCTGTTACAGTTTGCAGAGGACTTGGAACGGACCTTATTATTCATGACGAAAATCAACTTTAATAAAACTTTACAATAACAAAAAAATCGATTAAAAATTCCATCCTTTTCTAAAGTGCCAATCGAATGCGGCTTACACAGTATGTAAACACGTAAGGTGCACATAGGGAAATTAACATTGGGAAAAATGACTGGATCAGAGTGAGCCTTGAAATCTTGTTTTTCAATTTGACCGATAATATTCTTTTGCAAATTGAATGTGTATACTACCGAAGAAAATATTCAAATGATTAGAAAATAATCAGACTTTTTTTAATAATGGGACATTAAATTCCCAAAAATACTTAAATATTGTGCGAGATCAAATATCTTCGCCTATTCGTGTTGAACCTGAAGACATTGGGTCACTGATTTACCAACGCGCCTACGTCATACCAGTCAGACAATTTTTGAATGAAATGTTTCCAAACAGATGGAGTTGTTTTTTTGTTTTATTTTTGTACAAAAAAATTACTTAAATAAGAGCTCATTATTATTAAAAAAGTCAAGTAAAATAAACATAAATCAAAATAAAATACAAATCCTCAAGATTACCACGATAATTAAATAGAAATAACAATTAATGCAGTCATGGCTAACTCTGATCCAAGTATTTTTTCCCAATGCTAATTTCCCTATGTGCACCTTACGTGTTTACATACTATATAAAGCAATGATCCATGATTTTCTGTTACACATCTACGCGATCGCGACCGCAATCGCGTTGGAGATCGGATACGTCTTTAGTAAAACAAGTGAATGTCGAATTTACAAAGACGGGTTTGATCACCATCGCGATCTCGTATTTTGTGCAGACGTTTTAAGTTCAAAGCAAAATGTCACCCAATATAACCAAACAAACAAATAAGTAACTACAATGTTCAGAAATCCAGATTATGTTTTTGAAGCAACTATACACATTATTTACAATTTCACTTTACTTACTTTAGTCGTGATATAGACTTTGATTTGGTTTTGAGACTGTTTAGCCAATGGAAATAACAATTGAGCAGCCTGGAAAATATTGGACTCAGAAAAAATAAAGCCAAAGCAAAATATACAAAACCAAAGATTTATACTAAACAAAAAAAAAATTATTAAAAAAAAAAACAACCGAAAAATATGCACTGCGGAAAATATATTAATTTAGCGCTATATTTTTTATTAGAGTTAATTTTAAATCAAGAATAAAATCTATTCTGAGAGAAATTATCAAGCTATAAAATTATGTACACCCTCTTTAATCCGCCGAGCACTACAATTCGCCGTGTTTTTATTTTAACTAGTAGAAGATAACGCAAAATTCTTTAATCCGCCAGTTCTATGTACGTCTGTCTCGCTGTCGCTATATCTGATATGTTATCGTATACAGTATGTAAACACGTAAGGTGCACATAGGGAAATTCACATTGGGAAAAAATGACTGGATCAGAGTGAGCCTTGAAATCTTGTTTTTCAATTTGACAGATAATATTCTTTTGCAAACTGAATGTGTATACTACCGAAGAAAATATTCAAATGATTACAACACAATCGGACATTAAATTCCCAAAAATACTTAAATATATGGTGCGAGATCAAATATCTCCGCTATTCGTGTTGAACCTAAAAACATTGGGTCACTGATTTACCAACGCGCATACGTCATACCAGTCAGACAATTTTTGAATGAAATGTTTCCAAAGAGATGGAGTTGTTTTTTTGTTTTATTTTTGTACAAAAAAATTAAAATAATGCTTTATAAGAGCTTTTTATTATTAAAAAAGCCAAGTAAAATAAAAATAAACCAAAATAGAAATCCTCAAGATTATCACGATAATTCAATAGAAATAACAATTAATGCAGTCATGGCTAACTCTGATCCTAGTATTTTTTCCCAATGCTAATTTCCCTATGTGCACCTTACGTGTTTATATACTGTATCTATTTCTCAATAAATTTAATGTTTCAACTCTTCCCTTTTCAATGTACCTCTACCTATTTCCACTAATCCGACGCAAGATTTTTTTGTGGGGGCGGATTAGCGAGAGAGTATACTGTAGTCTAAGCGACAATAGAAATGTTAACTACGATTTCCAAACTTGTTTGGTGTCGTGTTTAGAATTTGAGAACCTATGAAATTAATTGAGTTGGGTACAGTACTAGTACTAAATAAGTACTAAATATATTTTTTTATTATAAATGTTGAATTGAAGCAAAATATGAAGTTATTTGAATGAAAACCACCAAAATGCAAAATCCACAGATTTCAGTATCTTATATTTTGATTTCATCAATACTTAAAATTTTCTCAAATATTTATGTCAGAGCACTTAAAAGAAATATTAATATTTCGATTCTTACCACGTCTCTGTAGATGACAGCTCGCAATCGGTTAACGTCCATATCTTGGAGAAGTTTTTCCGGATCTTTGACGGGACTCGATTGGTTACCTAAGTTTTCGACAATATTCTGAAAACAGAGCAATATCATTTCAGATACGGATGCAGACCTGTCTCAAATCTTCATGAACTTGTTTCTTCCTTCAAAAAATTAAAATCGTAATTTAAAATGATTGATTTTATTACTCTTTTCAAAATGTTTGTGTACAAGAACCATAGATATATACATATATTAATAGATAGCGGATGCCTATCCTTGAGCATTGTGCGGAATGGTTCCAATTAGAAGTCATATGGAAGCCATTTTGTACGTGGAAAACGCCGTAAAAAGCGCGCGGGATTCAAAAAGATTAAATATTCTATAATATGATGTTAATGGAAAAACAATAAAACTCGCAGTAAACAGTGCTATTTCGCTCCAAAACCTATTTTTATATTGAAACGTTTCAAAAATTACAAAACTGAGCATAAATATAATATAAAAGCTTAGAACATTTTAGATTGTCAGAGTGGCATCAATGTCAACCTTGATGCCAAATTGACAATGTAAAATGTTCTAAGCTTTTACATTATATTATGCTGAATTTTGTAATTTTTGAAACGTTTCAGTATAAAAATAGGTTTTGGAGCGAAATATCACTACTGACTGTGAGTTTTGTCGTTTTTCTCAATAAAATCATATTATATAATAATTAATATTTTTGAATCTCGCGCGCTTTTTACGGCGTTTTCCACGTACAAAATGGCTTCTAAAAGGTACAGGAGGCGCTAGTGTATCCGCAATCTATTAAATATATATATCTATGACAAGAACACGTTTGCTACTAATACGTAACTTTTCTACCGAAACTGACAAAACACGATTGAATCGAACGTTCACATATAATACATTTTTAACAATAATCTAATAAAAAAAACAGAATTTTATTTGTCTAATCATAAAATCACAACGGGAATACAACTAAATTAACAGAGATATAATTTTAATTCCACCATATTCAATTGTCAAACTCAAAAATAAATGTATTGAAGACAACAATTAATTTTATATACTGATTGCTTTATCGTTTTTGTTTCGAATTAATTTTGTGAAAGGCGTTCTCATAATCGCCATTTTATTATTCACAGCAGACAACAGAAGATGGCGGCTTTGCTCCAAGGTCACTAGTTTACTTTTAGGTTATGTACAGCGAAAGAGCCACAAAGTAAGTGGCAAAGCATGCTCAATAATACATACCTTTGGCGAAGCTTGAGCTCCGCGAATCAACGACTGTAAATGTGCAGCTTTACCAGTTGGGGGCGCAGGCGGTGGCGCGAATACTGTGTAGGGTCGGCCGCGTTCCTTACACTCCAAACAGTTGCGTACTGCACACGTGCATACCTGACCCAATACATATTTGTCTCATGTCTTCCAAAAACTCTAAATAATTATTATTTGGAAATCTAACTGAACTTTGACTTGGAGTGGACAAAAATATATAGTTGAGCTGTTTTAAAAACGCGACGATTAATTAATTAATTCACTTAAAATGGCGTCTATATACAGGCCCAGACAGTGGCCAGGTGGATTGAGTGGGGCTGGTCAAAAAAGTTGCCCGTTAGTGAAATGGTGGCCAGTCAGAGCCTGTTTTCATATAGAATGTCAAATTTAAGTAAAGTAAACAAACAATATAAAATAAACGCGTCGTAACAAAACGATTTATGAATTACCCCTAATTTGAAACATATTGGTCACCATTTTTTTTTTCTTTAACTAAAAATCAGTTGGAAATTCAAAAAGGTTTTTTTGTACAGAACTGTAAAACTGAGCTATTTCTAAATTTAAATGATCACAGAAAACAACACATTACTATTTTTTGTCAAAAATTCTAACTATTATTCTTTCAGTAATTACTATTTTTCTAATCAAAAAATATTTCACAGTAAAATATGTACAGCCATAAAGAAAATCTATTCTAAATGTTAGATTTTTACAAACCAATCATGCGATTTCGAAATCAGTTAAGAAATCAAAGTGAATAATTGACATACAAATGAATTACTTACGAGTCTCAAACACTGTCGAAGAATTCCGCCGCTCGACATGTTTTTCTCAGCCTCTAACTCTCCGAAGTTGAGTGAGCTCGCAAAAATAAGTACGTCGGCCATATTGACAAGCCTTTGCAAAAATGATACCGCTACTTCAATAGGCATTCCTTGTGTTGGCTCTATCACGTCTAATTCGCTCTGAAATTTCAGGAAAAAAGAAAAACTTTAAACAATTCCCTAAAATACTAAACTGACATTATTTTGCGCTTAAAGACAGAAAACTTACATTTGGTGAAGTCGCCGATGCTAGAAGAGGCAACAATCCTCCACAAGCGATAATTAGATTATCGGCTAATTGCGATATTAAATGAACGGTATTAACAACAAATATGGCGTTCTCGCTGCTGTTAACGAAATCAAGAACCGATTTAGTTGAGTGACTGCGCCATACTTGTATGTCTGTCTCGAGTGAAAAAAGCACGTCCGACAACAACCGTTGGTGTATGTAAGACCATTTGAATTCCGGTATCCGAAACGGCGGTCTCGTTGGGCCCGGACTGAACATTGGGCGCGTCGAAGACGATCCAGATTTGGGACGCTTGTTATTATCTGTAGTGGCAACAACAAATTATTAGCAAGTTTTCAAAGTTCAATAATAACCTGCAAATAAATTTAAAACAAACGAACAGTCAGAAATAAAAACAAACGAAACTTACCGAACAAATTAGGATCAACCTGTGTGGAAGTCGACGCGCTTCTCGGTCTTTTTTGTGGCGTAGTTCTATGAGGCGGCGAAACGTTGTTCGAACTGTTTTCGACACCTTCTGGAACGTAGTCGCGTATTTCCGAAAGATTTGATGTCGGCAAACTGATGCGTCGTTTTGCCTCGACGGGAGCAGCATCTTGACTGTCTTCGGCGACTGCCGGTTTGTCGTCCTCCTGTTCGAAGGCAGCAGAAGCTTCGACGTTTTCGGGAACGCTCGACGAACTTTGATCACAGATTGTCGATATTGTGGGAATGGTTTCGTCTACTTTAACGTCTTGTTCGTTTGTTTCAGTTACACTAATACTAACAACATCACTGCTAACTGAGCTCGGAATGGTTGAACTTTCTTCTACAGTGTGACTAGTTTCAATGGATTTGGACGGCTCTACATTATCTATAAAAGCACTATTTTTGTTATCAACAGTTGGCACATTATCCTCATCGTTTATTTGTTCAACGTCACTTTGTTCACTTGACGTTTGGTTTATGTTTATTATATCACTAGCGTTATCACTTTTCACGACATTATCATCTGCTTCAACAATATTTTCACTATCTACATTTTCTTGGACATTTGAGCAAGTTTCTACAACCTCAGTAGATATATTATTTGATTCATCACAAATAATCACGCTTTGTATCTCAGTATCCACGGGAATCAAGTCTTCCGTCGACGTCACGCTTTCTTCTAGATTAGCGTCTTCCTTCTTTTCGAGCGTGTTCTCCGTATTGTCGGTCGGCGTTAGATACGGTTCCGATAAATCACTGTCGATATTTTCCTTTTCCGGAAGCGAAGTCTCCAACACGAGACACTCCATATCTTTTTTGATATCGTCAATTTCCGGTAACTGTACCACAGACACGCCGGTATCTTCCGGTAAATCCGGACTCGATTCGGTACTATCGTCGTTCATTTCATCGTCGATTTTTTTATCTGCTTCGTTGACGTTATTGACGACTTCGTTAACGGCCAGGGCGATTTCCTCATCTTGTATGACTGGAGATATCGAACCCGTATCCGGAATAACCGATCTCGGAACTTCCTGATCGTCGGAGTTTTCTTCTAATAATTTTTCAGACTTCGTTAATATTTCTTGTACGATCGCTTCTACAATTTCAGTCTTTTCATTTAACGCCGCGTCCGTTTGCGCATCGTAATTAAGTACAGCGTCGTCTTCGTCGTTATTAAGACCGTTGCATAATAGTTGATTGTCGTTAAGTTCTTTATCTGTCGACGAAGTGAATTCTTGAGTTGACAGTTTATGAACTTCACTGTATATGTCACTAGTCCTTGAATCTAAAGACACCACTTCACTGTCATCGTTTATAGCCGAGTTCGGAACACAACCTACCGGACTTTCTTCACTCTCGATCGAATTTAAATCACAATTACAAATAGGTTGATGGGCAACTTCCAACTTGTCCGACGGCTCCATTTCCGTGAGAGCCGGACTGTTCTGATCGCCCCACTGTGTCTGTTTGTGGTAGCCGTTTCCGATCGGTATCTGCTGATGCTGTTGTTCCCAGCCCGATATCGTGCTTATCGGACGCTGTTGTCGCAGTGCCGGGTCGGTAATGTTATCCGAACGTTGGCGTTCGTAATGTTCGTACATTTGAGCAAACTGCAGTTTGAATTCTTCATAAGACACCTATGAAATAAATAAACACAAATTCATGTCGAAATTTCTATTAATTAATTAAACAATCAATTAAGGAGGTTGATGCATTACAGTCCCAATAAAAAGTAAGTCGAATTCTAAATGGGAACTTTTCCATAATAAATTTTTACAAAAGGTTATAAGTCGATGATACTAATAAATTATTGTCATAAAGTCATAAATAAATAATTTTTTTTAATATAAATTAATTATTTCAGTATTTTACTTAATGGACTAACTTTTGAATTGTTTGTACAAAGTTAGGTTAGAAAAAATAAATTTATGTAAATATCAGTATTTTACATATTTTTTGCAGTAAATAATTAAAAAAAGAAATTAGAAGTAATATAAATTAAAATTAAATCATTAAAAAGTTGAAAATTCAGTTAAAATTGTTAAAATTGTCAAGAATAAAGTCCATAGTCAAAAAGTGCTAAGTTTTAATAATTTTTTTTAATGATTAAAAGTCTCCAAATTAAATTGGAAAAAATATTAAAATATGCGTAAGAAATCGATGCTTTACATAGTTAGTTTTCGGAACTGCTGCATTATTTGGTTATTTGCAAAAAATTAAAATGTACTGTTTGCATGCTGGGTTCACATATTTTCCATAAGACTACATGTAAAAGTTTTTTCTAATTTTTAACTTTATAAATCTCCTAATGGTTTTGGATTTTTTACAGAAAATTTTGTGATAAAAAAATCTATTAAAAAAACTTCATTTCAGATTTTTTTCATTATCTTCGTAAAACGGCTCAACCTCCTTAACAGTTTAAAGTTATAATTTTACCTTGGAATGTACAATAGCGAGTGTATCGACCCATACTCTCCAACCGCCGTACTCGTGTTTGATGGCGTGGTGCAACAACATTCTAAATAATGAATACACCATATCCGATATTTTCTGTTCCTCCGTATTCTTCGGATGTATGTAAGCCAAAGCGATTAGCCATTCTTGCCAAACGGACATTTGCAAAACCGTTCTTCGATTCTCTCGATTGTTATTGCACAACAAAGTCATGTCGGACAAGAATAATTTTTTTACTTCGAGCAGCTGTTCTGTTTGTTTCGATTGTCGTACGAGAGTTGCAACTACTTTTAAAATCACTGAAAAATAACAATATTAAGATAAAATATTTATATTTGCTCTGCTATGGAAAGAAATTTACAAGTCGGGGTCAAATTGGATCTTTAATTTCTGTTGCAATAAAAAATAGAGCAAAGAAAAACTGATTTTACACTCAAAATAAAGATTGAATTTCATTTAAGGTTATGTTAAACTGTCTGGTAAAAAATAACTAAGGTGATTAGAATTGGATTGAATTTTATTTTAGGTTATGTTGAGCTGTTTAGTAAAAAATAACAAACTTACTTGGATTTTCAAGTCTAAAGTGTGACTCCGGTTCCGGATGTCTTGTGTACAGGATCTGCTGACTAATATGTTCCGTCATTATTTCGAAAAGAACATTGTAAGTTGGCAGAGATAATGTTTCCTCGTTGAGTAGCAATCGTTCTGCTAGCAGTGTGTAGAGATTATGAGGACTCATGACGTCATATTTTCTCCTACAATCGGACATGTAAGGGCAAAATTATGATAATGTATTTACTCACTTATAATCAACGATCACTTCATTAAAAAATAAATACATACTTATGAGTGCTTCGGCTAAGGAAGAAACCGAGAAGTTTGAGCGCCTGCAAACGGATGAGTTGGCTTTCGGCAGCAAGAAGTTTGAAAATCGTACGAACGCCCTGCTTGACATCGAATGCCGGTACCATCGATGCCGGATGTTCCGACATCAGAGATATTAGCATCTGGAGGACGTCGTGCAAGTTCTCGTCCTACAATAACGGATTTGAAATTATAGACGCTCAACAACGAAACTCATTAGTGTTTCATATAAAAAAATACTCACCTCATGCATAGTCGTCAAATAATTCAGAATGCTTTGCAGTTCGTCGTCCTTGACGCCATTTCCAATCATTATCAATTGTTTTAGAAACAAAAGAATGTACGCTCGAATCGCAAGAATGTCTTTTTGAGCTGGCCTTGGACCGTCTAAAAAGTAACCGTTCATTACTGTTCATATTCTAGAGAATTCAAACGAAATTTGAGATCTGGATTCAATAGCGAAAGTCTATTTAAAATGATAATTTTAAGAAAATGCCACTAACCTAAGCCTTTGGGCGTGATTCCACTTTTCGCTCTCGGATTGGCGACCCAGTAATAATACTTGAGCGTATGAACGGTCTGAAGTACGGTGGAGACGCGTCTCACGTTCGAATAGATCTGCGTGTCGGAGAGGAATTCGGCGGCGAGATACGAGTAAAGACGCGACTGGACAGGCGCCGGAGTGTAGATCCAGAGGGCGGGATTGAACAGCACATGGTCGAGGAGCTGCCACGTCAGGAACGAGAAGCAAAACAACTGCATCACAATTGATCACACTGTCCTTGGTACTTACCCGTTTTTCCGATTATATTTCAATTGGGCGGACACAAACAACATTCATATTAAATGGATTATATATTTTGAAATTGAATATTTATAAAATTAGACCACCAAACTGTGACTGCTTTGAAAATGAGTTAAGTTTTGATTGCGACGCAACTTAAAAAAATGATTGTAGCTGAATGTTTGAGGTTATGAAACTGTTTTTTGTAATGCTTTGTTTTTTTTTCCAATTGTCTGTCATAATTTGTTGGTCGGAAACATAACTTGAAAATTCAACATTTTGCATCCCCTTGGAATGTTAAGCTATTCACGCTAATTAGTTAAATCATGAAATTTGGTCACCGCAGGCGCTGTTTTAGTGGGGATCCGTAAAAATTGAAATGAAAATAATTCTCGGCCTGATTTAGAGCACACAATTCTCTAAGTTTTCTACGAATTATTTGGGAATATGAAAATAATCTTTTGACGAAGTAATTTTCTACAACAAAGCCTGGCCCAATGCTATTTAATTGAGTTCTTGTCAACTGGTAAAATAAGTAGGTACGCTACTGGATGCATAAGGTGATACAGGTCAATGAACAATATGCATAAAAGTATATTTCAAAAGGACTCACACGAAAAATACATTATCGCTCAAATCGTAGGAATCAAAACTGTAAAACTTCTCACAAAATAAAAACACTTCACCTTTTTTAAGAAATAAAATACCGAACTAAAACAACATTTCGACAGTTTTTTAGAAAAAAACGTCTACAAAAATTATCACATGCAGTCAAGACACGCAGTTTTTATTTCAATTTGACTTTGTTACGTAATAATATAAGGATCACAAAATCAACGCAGCCAAACTGAACAGGACCTGATTGAGATAATTTCTAATGTAGATACACAAAATAAATGTATCATGCTTTCTTATACTGACAAAAATCACCTTTGCCTACTTTTCTATTTTCAACAAAATCGAATATACCTATCGTCCCAAAAAATTATTTAACTTCGATTGCGACTGCCACAAAAAAATTCAAAATGAGAAGTTTTAAGTTTAACTCGAAAATATAAATTAAAAAAATAAGGAAATTAGTCAATTTTAAAAATACAAGAGTTAAGACGCGTCAAATGATATTTTTGACATGCACACATGCAGAAAGGTAAAAAGTTGCAGAAATCATTTATGGGGTTCCGTACATCCGATGAAAAAACGGAACCCTCGTGTCTGTCCGTCTGTTATAGCTTATTTTCTCCGAAAAAAAAGTAGAAATTTCGTTAGGTGACCCAATCACGAACATATAGCGTAAATAAATGAATTTCGATTTTTGGGGACAAATTAAAAAATTAGAAAAATACATTTTTTTCCAGTGCATGTGACGTATTAAATGAAACGGCTTGAAATACAAATATATATTTTTTTATAATTTTAAAATGAATAGTTTAACAGATATTAAAAAAAACATACGAAAATCGAGCAACCCTCCCCCCAACTCCGAACCAACTGAGCCTAAAATTTTGAGAAAAATAGAGAATATAGTTTAGAAGAAAACCTAGTAGAAAATCCTAACTCTCCTTAGTTCTCACGGAAAACGGAATGCTACGGAACCCTGTCTGTGCGAGTTCGACTCGCACTTGACCGCTTTTTTAATTCTACAAAAATAATAATATCCATTCTGAAATACAAAATCCAGGATAGAAATGCATTTTTTCTACGATTTTAGAGCAGGTTAAAAATTAAAAGTATTTTTCCAAATGAGCATAAAACTGAAACCAAACACAAAGCAAACAGTTTTTTTTTCTTCTTTAAATTACTTGACAAGTTGCAAACATTGATGTAATCATTAAAATTTTGACCAAAAAAAATAATCGATCTTTGAAATTAATAAAAACAGTGCCGCAAAATTAAACGCAAAATACTTAAATCACGTGGATGGGACATCAAATAAAAGAAAAAAAAAGCGCACATATCCAAATCGTCTATCAGGCGTCTCTTTCTTTTAACCGGGTTGCCATGGCAGCGCAACAGCTACCAAAAGAGATAGCAGACAGAACGCAGTACTGTGAAAAGCGTTGCGTATTTAACTGGCAGCTCAACCAACACAGTTCAGCTGCCAGTAAGAAATATTTGATGACGTGTCAACGCTGGCAGCGCAAGCAAACTGATCGACCAAACCGACTGGAAATCGAGTAAGGTGCTATTTTACTGGCAGCTCAACCGGTCACGCTGCCATATGGCAGCACGGTGAGGTCTTTGAAGACAAATGGATATCGCGTCTTTTTTCAGCTATTTTTCCGAACACGTAAACGAAACGTTTGCAGGCACTTTGTATAAAAAAGTAAAGCCAAAAATCGTATGCGTGCAAATCAAAATATGACAAAACTCTACATCTTACGTCCTGTATCCATTTGAGCTACGAATGTTACGTTAAGAAAAATAGGAAACAAAATAAAAGAATTTGAGCTTCAGTTCAATTGTTACTAAATAGAATTCCTTTGATGAGCACGAGTCAATCCAGAAAGAGAAACTTAAAAATTCATGTAACAATTAAAAAAATACTGAATTTACGAAACCAAAAAAGAATCAATGAAAAAACATTTATTCAACTCATGCGCGTTATTCATGTTTTATCATGCCTAAAAACCGAACCCTAAATAGCCATTTACCGACTGGTGACAATTACTTGTCATAACTCAATGAAGATTCCTACTAGCTCGGCCATTGTGGAGTAATGAAAATAAACGTAACTATTTTCTGAGTCCGTTGTTACCCATTGAGGCTAAAATTGAGAGGCCGAATGTTTTCGACATGGAGTTTATTCATAACCGGCTAACCTCAAACCAAAACATTGAATCGTGCTGTTTGGTGCTGTTAGTATTGACAGTTTTTTTTATAAAGAAATAAATAGATATTTACAACATCTCATTAATAACAATAAATAAAACATGAATAACGCGCAATTGTTGAATAAAATTATGGGCGTAACTTGTAAGCTAAGTCATGACCTGTCATGAATGACTTAGACTACTAGTTACGCCAATAACTATTTTGTCGCGAATAAAAATACAATGTAAACTCCATTTAACGTCACTCGATATAACGACAAACTCCTTAAAACGTCGAAACTACTAGTTAATTTAGCTTGTTGCTCAATGATCATACACTCTAAATAACGACACGACCACTCTAAATAATGACAACAATACGTCACCATTAAGCAATAAACAGTACTTGTTTGTTATTTTGTTGCTTTGTTGTCGGTATCACGCGTACCGAAGATTCTAAGAAATTCGTTCTTTTATTTGTTGGGATTATCTTTCATATGTTTAGCTCTCCGTTTAACGACAACTCTCAATAACGCCACAAAGTGCACAGTCCTTTGAGTGTCGCTATATAGAGTTTACACTATACATGTTTTGTTCTCTCTGGATTAAATAGTTGTTTCTTTTATCAATTTTCAACTCGGAAATATATTGAGAAACTAAACAAAGTAATACGAAGTAAATTCTATTTTTAACATAAAATTACAAGTAGAACTTTTTTTCTTTTATTAAACTCACCTGTTTGAGCAGAAGTTCGCTATTGGCACTGATACAAGTAACAAGGTATTTAGTCAAACTAAGAAATGAACCGAGGACCTCCAGTGTCAGATGATCCCTTGACGATCGTTGCAGCATGAAACTGATGACCAGAAATCCGCGATTTTGAATCATGTGCTGCTGAACTGTCTGAGACGTTTCCACTAACTCGCAAATGAAACCCAACAGTTTTGAGCTAAAAAAAAACAATCAATTTCAGAGAAATTGAATACCCAAAAGTTTAAAATTTGTACGAAGACTGAGTCTAAACACGCCTCCATTCTTCGCTCAAATTTTAATTCTCCGTGTTCTCCGACACATCTCCAACGTTTGGAGGTTATTGAGGCAGTATCTGATTGCTGTCATTAACCGTGGTAATAAAGTAATAAACATTAATTTGTAATTGAGTTACACATCTGTTTCTTTACGTGTAACTCACTTTAAAATGAATATTTTTTTAATTTATCTTTGAGCCGACAGAGTACATTATTTTCATATTACTTGTTTTTGGGTATTAAATTTTGAAGTTGAAGATATTTTCCTTTTTTTTCGATTAGGGGAGTACACAAATATTCGAACCAACGTGCATTTGTTTATCAGTAGAATAGGGTTATTGACACTGATTAAAATTACATATAAAACTGTGTTATAATGAAAGTTTATGGTCTAAAATATCGTTTAGAATTATTATTTTTATTAAATAAGTGCGTTAAATATATTACAATAAATAAATAAAATCACGATTTTTAATCTATGTGTCACGTGATTTCAAACACCAATCACAACGCGTGACGTCATTAATCAGTCAACATGGCCGGTAGCTGTGTGCCACTGACTGCCATGTGTATTCGTTATCTCTGTTCAGTGTATGTTCTCTGGTGTATTCATTGTACTCTGTCAATCATATTAAATGCAACACTTTGTTGGTTATAATGCTATATGTCACGTTGTACCCGTTTGCTTAGTGTACACTGATTGCCTACTGTGACGTAGGCAATCAGTAAACATGGCTGTCAAGGTCAATTGACGTTTTGGCGCAGAATTTAAAGTCAAAATAAAAAACAACTAATAGGTAATGAGTCAAATCTGTTATATTTATGAAAAAAAATATTTTTTACGGGTACATATACCTTTATTCTTTAATTTAAAATATTTTTTTGAAATTTTGTCAATAACCCTATTATGTTCTTTTGTTTTGCTTACCATAAGGTAGGATCTCGTTTTGTGTCGAGTGAGCCAGCACAATCATAAGGCATATCCAACTGGGAGAAAAGCGGAAATAGAACCTGTATACCGCCGATAGAGTTAAGAGTGCTGTGGATGGAGTGCGTTATCACAGCTTTAACATCCTGAAAAACAAAACACACACTTTTGTACAGGTCATCAACTTCCAGGTCTATCTAGATCGGGTCATTTGCGAATAAAAAATGTCCGAGTGTCGATTATAAAAAAAAAAACGGCTTACCTGAAGCATAAGCGCGTGCGGGGTGTGGACGAAATAAGAAATGTTGCCCTTTGGAGCAGACTGGAGACAAAGTTGACTGTCAGTGGCAACTGGGTTGTACATAAATACAAGGGCGCTCGATAGTTTGCCGTCATAGAGCACCTGCAAAATCGTATAAAATAAAGCTGATCGCCTGATAATTTTTCTTATTTGCTTGTATTACATAATCGTCGAAAATTAAAACAAAAAGTGTCGATGCTCACGTATTTAAGTGCAACGAAAACTTGAAACGTTTTTTCGAAATAATAAAAATTTCGAATATTTCGAAAATGCATACATATCTAATTATCTAGGTACTATAAATTTCAAAACATACACAAACAATTTTTTTTACATCTAGTACTTTACTTTATATTAATACTTAACGAAATTCAATATCGTTCAAAATAAAAATACTACTTCTCTGATAAAGAGTAACTTTTTTTAAATATATAAAAATAACAAGCACTATCACGAAACATTACAATTTTACGCAAATAAAAATTAACACTACAGCTACCATTGCAAAAACCAAAATTCATAAAAAAAAATTGTATATCAAAATAGGTAGTTACATACTGCATCAGTCTGAAAAGAACTTTGCTTAATTTAAAAATAATTAATTTATCTTTTTAGTAACGTATTTTTTCGATTGTTGTTCAAATTTCGATCCGGTTTTTTTTTAAATTCAAAATAGATTACGCGTTCATAAAATTCCAAAACCAAAATAAAGACAAGTCGATATTTCCAAGTCAAAAATTCGATTTAAAATTTCGAGATAACTTCCACACGACGGTTCTATGATCGTTGTTAACGTACACTAAAAAGACAAAAGAAACGTAACTAAAACAAAAGAGCAAAAACAAAAAGCGGTGCTTACAAGAACAGTGGCTTGGTCCAGCATGCACGGTTTGGGTTCACCTGTCTCACTCACCCTTTTATGATTATCGGGAAGATTCAACTGGCATTCGTTATCAAACCTAAACTGACTCTGCACAAAAAAAGAACACACAAAAGTTAGAAAAAAAAATTAGTTGTCTGTAAAGTCGGTTTACGGACGATAGTTTTACGCGATAACGTCATAAAGAAACATTGATGAACTCTCTGACGTCACGTGAGAAGAGAGAGAAATGCGTACAAGCCGACGCTTGGGCCGATCGTGCCTCTCTATCGCTTATACCGCGCTCTCGCTTGCACGCTCGGGCTCAGGCGGAACGTGACTTTTTTTCGTGCGTGAAGCCGGTGTTTCATCAATTTATAAGACGTTATCACGTCAAAAACAACAATTTAGTCCCTTCTTAACCATAAAAACTTTCATTTAGTTTAGTAGCTACAGATGAGGGGAGCTTGGCTCATGTACATTCATTAATATTGTTGTTTGTTGGGATTTGACATATTATTGGCGAAGTTTTAGGCCAAATGTAATGTCGAATCCGCCATTTTTAATATATAATAATACTAACAACATGTCAGATGTAATGTGTTGGTGGGTTTAAATTTCTACCACCAGATGTCATACCGTTTTATGTCAAATCACAACGCATCAAAATGCATCGACCAATAGTCAGTGGGGTGCATTGGACATTTGCACACCTAAACATAAATAACTTTCACTACTGAGGAGTATCCAAGTGAACTTCCAATGAAAATCGATGGGAACATATGGAAAGCCAAGAGAACCCATCGACAAAGACATAGGATTTCAGAAAAATCTGTAGGAATATCCACGTTTAGGAAGTGATGCAATCATCTTGTGAAATTAATAATTCAATGGAATTAATCCAAAACCTCGAGAATCCATGGTATTTTTATCATTGAATTTATTCATCTAGGAATCATAGATATAAAAAGCAAGTCTGATTCCAGTTGGATTTTTTCAATGGCTTCAAATCTGTGAAATCAATAAACTTAAAACTACGTCAGACAGTAAGAAATTCTCAGTTACACCAAAAAAGTGCAGCGTTCAATTTCAATTTCTGGCTACAGACACTAAACTTTAGTGTAAAAAATAAATAAGTACTGCTTACTTTGTACCCAGGCCCTAATCTGTGCATCGCACATATTTGGTGAGTTGTCAGAGCTTCGCTGAAGAGGTAAATTGCCGACATTTGACCGCAAAACACACGTTCTTCGTCGAGCTCAGGCGTCGCCCCAATATAACATTTGTCAAATGGCTGTCAAAAATAAATTTCATTCAATATACGTCTATTTCAGCTTGTCGAAAGATATAAGCCAAACAAAACTCGTAGTTTGGTGATATGGCAATTTGCGCCGACGATACATGAATAATGAAAAGATGAACTTCAATCCTTGAGTAGTTATCTTTGTTTTTTGACGGCTGACACGAAGTTATAAAGAGTATGAAAAAGAAGTGAACATTACTTACATCATTCGTCGAAACAAACCACGCCATTTCAGTACTGGAAGCTAGTTGACCGTTGACCAGACATTTAATTTCACTTTTTGTCCATCTGTTGTAAATGTACACTACGGCCAACATATACCACTGAAAGCAACGAACCAATTAATTTCAGGGACTACGGTATGTATATTTTCGTGTTGCCAAGGATGTCTTGATAGAAAAAAATGCATTACCTTCCGCGGTTGGAATTCATACTTGACACAATGTTGGAAGCCTTTTCCCTTGACTTTCATCGACGTTAACACCAAACAATTGCCAACAAAATGCGCCGAGTAGCCTACTCCTTTGCTTGTCTTGAAACTATTCAAAAGAATACAGCATCAATTACGAACAAGATTTGGAAATAAAGCATTTTTGAAGAGAACTATTACTACCAGATAAACAGATATGCTCATTTAGGAGACAAAGAATATGAGAAGGTTACCAGAAACGGTGGAGAGTGTAAAAACTAGAACAGCTGGGTTGTTTAGGGTTGTTAATCCAAAAGTATAGGAAAAAGGTTGCTTGGATTATGGAGACAAATTGGTATTGAAATTGGTAGATGATCATTTGCTATATAAACTCAATAAATAGACAAAACAATTATTAGTAGACGCTCTGAAGTTTGACGCTTTATTAAGTAAGTATAATTAATTAACATTTATATTACCAATAAAGGTAGGGCTTCTCCCGCTCGATGTTTACCGAATTGATTGGATCCAGCCTGAACCATGTCGTAAACGTGAAGCCATTCTCGTGAGGCCATTTTGCCAACGGTGGTAACACAATTGCCTGGAAAGAAAGTGTTACTATTACAAATATAATCTAAATTATGTGCTAGAATATATTTTTCAATTATCACAACAAGTAATTGTCATTAATATTACTATTATTATTATTTCTCACATATTTGTATTCTTTTTGTTATGGTTTGGATTATTATTATAAATACCTACTATTCCGAACAAAATGACTCACTGACCAGAATCTATATCTATATAAATATAGAAAGCTGAAGAGTTTGTTTGTTTGTTTGGTTGAACGCGCTAATCTCAGGAACTACTTTTGAATGGTTCAAATTGAAAAAAAATTTTTTTTGTTGGGTAGCCCATTTATCGAGGAAGACTATAGGCTATATAATATGACGCTACGACCAATCGGAGCGGAGCACTACATATATCAATATAAGGTCGCACATTCACAAGCCCGGCTAGATCAGTCGGTAGAGCATGCGACTGTCAATATCTGGGTTCGAGCCCCACGTGGGGCGAATATATTTTTATTTTTCTTTATTTTCCACATTGCTTTCTTGTAAGGCTTACATTTAAATTTTATTTACGACTAACTAAAATTAAATAGATCTAATTAATAACTCATTTGAAAACTGTTATAACTATAGGTACCTATATAAAAATAATTATCCTACAGTGTTTTCAATTAAATATTTATTATATTTTATTAATTACAGTAATTATTGATTTAAAAGAAATTTATTACTTAAAAAAGTATAAATACTGCTTTTAATCGACAAAAACTTGTGAACGGTAACTTCGATCATCATGAAATTTGGACACAACATTCATCTCGGTAAACTAAGATGAATGTGCGTACTCATGTCCCTCCCTTCCCCATTCGTTCTTTTGCACCCGGGTGAAACCGGACGGGACCGCTATCAGAAATAAAGAGCGTGGCAACGATCTCTGGATTAGTATATATACGATGATCAGCTAAGACATATCGAAGGGGCGGGAGGCACTGAACCCCCCAACATTCTCCTCCCTGCCTACGACCCTGCTTGTAGGTAGGTATTTAATTTCTTGAATGGAATTTATCAAAGCCCATTTTAAAACAAAGCTAATATTAGAGAATGCATTTCATATTCGCAATAATGGTTCAAATAATTGCAATATACTATGGAATCCATTGTTAGTCATCCAAAATAGCAATCTCGGTGACACAAATTAATTGCTACTAGTAAATGTTCACGTGAACTGGTGTAGGTACATAATAAATTATACAGAATGAGACATTAAAGCATGATGATTTTGATGAGTATAATCATTATCAAGCTTTGAATAGTAACATTTCTGTGAATACTTTGTAGTAAACCGTCATCCCAATTATATATCTGAGAAAGATACAAGACTAAGGCCTCTTGCTAACGACAACGTATAACGGCCCGATTTTTATGACGGGCGACACGCTCAGTGTTCAATAGGTTAGTGTGGGTGTTTGTTAACGCGGCGGACAACGTATAACGGCCCGATTTTTATGACGGGCGACACGCTCAGTGTTCAATAGGTTAGTGTGGGTGTTTGTTAACGCGGCGGGCATGTAGCCGTTGCAACAAAACTCAACGGATACCGCACGGCGGTCGGTCCGATGCAGTGGACTACGTCATTTCATAGAAGTCTGTTGACGACGACAGATGTGCGCGCACGTTTTTACCTATACCTACCTTGTTCTGCTCATTGTGAATATGGAGTTTAAAATTGATATGGATTTATTAATTAGCATTGCTCATACCGATTGTGTTTTCTTTCCTGGCGACCTTTTGTTTTTCCACGGCCCACTCTGTACGAACGCGTGCGTAACGTTATGTATGTTATGTTATACTGACTATATATATTTTGTGTATAAACAAACAGGTAGAGTAGTTGTCAATTAGCGCACTGTGTTATATTCCGGTTTAATTATAAATTAATCAGTAATTAATACGGGCGTGTTGTGGGCCGTGCAACTTCTATTTAATTGCCGGCGGTGTGATGTGATAGATACAATGTTCTATGATTAAATTTGACAAACGGGCGGAGCAGAGGGAATTAGCTTTTCCTAACGGGGATAACCGTGTCATCCATATTTTTTTTTTAACTTTTCCATGGACGAACTTCATCAAAGGGGAGACGTGATTGATGAAATAACATTTATCTATACTAATATCTAAAGCTGAAGAGTTTGTTTATAAAATATTTTACATATAATATGATATGGTTGTCCGGTGTCTGTATATATACTAACGGATTACAAAATCCACATACTGTGAGAGTTGTTTTTTTAATGAATTATACAGACGTTAGCTCAATTAATTCAAATAAATAAAATCGTAACTTAGTCTGTCATTGAACAGTTTTAAAGATTCCTGGAACGAATTTTCAGTTTTCATCACTTTTTTTTGTTTAAATTTTTTTGTACCTATCTTCTATCTATACTAATATATGAAGCTGAAGAGTTTGTTTGGCTGAACGCGCTAATCTCAGTAACTACAGGTTCGAATTGAAAAAAAATGTTTTTGTTAGATAGTTTATTTAGCGAGGAAGGCTATAGGCTATATAATATCACTCTACAACCAATAGGAGCGGAGCATCAATAAAAAATGTAACTCAAAATTTGTCCGTCCGACAAAAACTTTTGAACGGTAACTCTTATCACATGAAATTTGGACACAACATTCATCTCGGTAAACTAAGATGAACGTGCGTACTCATGTCCCTCCCCCCATTCATTCTTTTGCACCCGGGTGAAACCGGGCGGGACCGCTAGTATTGTATATTTTGAATGGGCAAGTAAAATTCCAATACGGAAAAGTTAATTCTTATACGACTTTTAAAATTTAAATTAAAAAAATTCATGAATGATTTGCAGTAAAACAAACAGAAATATTATTTCGTTGAAATAAGCCATCATGTAACATTTTCACGATGTTAGAACTGATGATATTTTGAAACAGAAATATCAAAAAAACTTTTTTAATTAACAGAATTTTACGTATTATATAAATGTAAAACTTTTTCAAAACAAATTCGAAACAAAACAAAACACTGTAGCAACACGCATAGGCGGACGTGACGTATAACAGTTTCAGAGCATGAAAAGTGAAAAACAATTTCAGATTTTCTGTCAACATCTAACAGACGACACTCGATATCGCGAATTTAATTTTTCATAATTATTATGAAAAATAATAAACTTAAAAATCATTCTGTATTATACAGAATGATTTTTAAGTTTATTATTTTTTTTAACAAAATAGGCAAACAAATATTTCAAGTAATTTTTTTATCAAAACTCAAAAATAAGAGAGAAACAGCCTTTTAAAGTTTTATTAAATTTTATCAAATTTTGAGGTCGTTCCTGCGTCATGTTATGTCACTATGGAAATATGTTATGCCATTATCAAATATTCACAGAAATTGTTCGAGCTTGTTCCCGTTTTGTTGGACGCAAAGATGCGTGCTGCTTGTAGTAGCGATAAAGGCCTTCCGCGAATTATTTGGGATGCATTTCCGACTCGTGCTATCATTTTTTCGCGTGTATTATACGGGTATTTGAATTAATGAAATAAAATTAAAAAAATTCAATTAAACTTTGAAAGGCTGTTTCTCTCTTATTTTTGAGTTTTGATAAGAAAGTTACTCAAAATATTTGTTTATCTACTTGATTTCTATATATACACTGTTAAAAAAGAAGAATCAACTAAAAAATCGTCCTGTATAGTATCTCAATTGTGTGAAGACAGGACGCCACTGATTTAAAATGCGTCATACCTATACTAGGGAAAGTATAACCAGGTTAATTTTCTTAACTTCTGAAACCCAAAGCAGATTAAAGCCTCAAAACATGACCACGATGAAAAATATTTTTTATTTAATGTTTTCGACTTAAAAAAAACAACATAGGGCAACGGCACAAGTTCCTCAGTCATCTCTGATCGACTGCTTTTACATGTATTTTATTATTTACAGTAGATGTATAAGAGGCTTAAAATGTTTTTACATTCTCGAAATCTCCATTTTTTCCCCTATAAATTCATAATTAATAGCTCATTTGAAAACTGTTACAACTATAGGTACCTATATAAAAATAATTTTCCTACAGTGTTTTCAATTAAATATTTATTATGTTAAAAGAAATTTATTACTTAATAAAATATTTTTAACAAAAAAATTGAACCGACTTCAAAAAATATGCACTAAAAAGTAAAAAATAATAATTATTGTTATTTTTGGAGTCGGTGTCACATCGGAATTCGAAAGTAGCAATTTAAATCTTACATGTCTATAGTTCTCGGAATAGATTTCATTTTGGCTGACACCGACTCCAAAAATAACAATAATAATTATTTTTTACTTTTTAGTGCATATTTTTTGAAGTCGGTTCAATTTTTTTTGTTAAAAATATTTTATTTTTCTCTTTTTAGTGTTAGATAAAGTATTGCAATGGGTAGGCCAAGTATGCGTGCCTTTGAAATTTGAGAGTTTCCCTCGATTTTCCCGGATTCCACCATCAGATCCTGACTTGGTTCCGATGGGACCACCTCGGAAGTGCACTCTTTCGAATAAAAAAATAATTTTGAAAATCGGTCCATAATTGACGGAGAAATCGGTGAACATACATTAAAAAAAAAGA
This sequence comes from Xanthostigma xanthostigma, assembly GCA_963575645.1. Classification (NCBI taxonomy): domain Eukaryota; kingdom Metazoa; phylum Arthropoda; class Insecta; order Raphidioptera; family Raphidiidae; genus Xanthostigma; species Xanthostigma xanthostigma. The sequence continues at coordinate 7,885,605 of OY754469.1, read as the reverse complement.
AAAAAATATATACAGTCGAACATAGAACCTCCTCCTTTTTTGAAGTCGGTTAAAAAAAGTATAAATACTGCTTTTTAGAGACAAAAACTTTTGAACGGTAACTCCGATCATTATGAAGTTTGGACACAACATTCATCTCGGTAAACTAAGATGAATGTACGTACTCATGTCCCTTCCTTCCCCCTTCGTTATTGTTCACTCAGGTGAAACCGGGCGGGACCGCTAGTAAAATATAAAAGTGATTAAATCACTTGTCGGGAACAGGCGACTGTGCCCTACGAATGTTGACATTGAAATTTTGTTTTAAATATCATGACAATATAATTATGCATCTCAATCTTTATAACAGTTATTAATTGTAACAGTTACAATGTTACACCCATTTGCTTGTTCATTATGTATTAGACCAATCATTTCAAATTAAATTCAAAAGGCGGACTCAATTAATAATTAAAGGAAACAAACATCACTTAAGAACAAAAAGCATTCGGTGGAAATTGAAACAAAAACAGAACGCGTAAAAAGTGACAGTCAATAAAAAATGTAGATGCTAAAAATTGTGCTGGATACATTTGAGTTCATTTATTATGTCGATTGCGGGTGATCAGTGGCTCGCAAACAGTGGTTGTCTTTTACAATCAATACTAGAGTTGGGGAATAAATAACTTGATGAAAAAATCACTGTGACCAGCTGTAATCTGACGTTCCAAAGTAGCGTATGTTGTTTCAATCACGACGCTCGCACCAACCGAGTAGCCGACGAAACGTCCGACCGAGTGTTTTTGTTAATTTTCTAAGAAGTTGCGAAACCGATTTTGATCAAATTTATATGAGACCGACTTTGAGACATACTCTATCGAATAAAAAAAGAAACATCGAAATCGGTTCACAGCCGGCGAAGATATCGACGGACAGACATACAGAAAAAAAAGGTTTGCACTCCGGGAGTGCCGGGAGAAGTGAAAACTTGAATATTAACGTCTGACGAATTTTCGATCAAAATGGTTTGTATCGTAGATTGCATTTTTATGTAGGTACGATATTTCAACGCTAGATGTCTAACGTTGTATAAATTAGAGAGTTTTCTCGCTCACCCAGTTCTTACTTTTCCTGACGCGAGTTTAACATTTTTTACCCATTACAAAAAAAGTGTACAACGCCGCTAAAGAAGTTTTCACTTCAAAAATACAATGGAATAGAGAATCTCCTATTTTCTGTAGTCGATTAATAAAGAGTGGATCATGTCGACGGATTACAAAAAGGAGATAACAGTTTAAGATGCGCTGGCATATAATAGAGGACCTGAAAGCCGCACTGAGTGATTACAGAACGGAGTGCCATTTTCTACAATCTAGCAACTGGTTTTTGTGGCGTAGTAAAAAAAAGTTCCCGACAGTAAAATTTTATATAAACCATGCTTCCATTACGAAATTGGTTGGTGAATGATTTATTTACGTAAAACCAATTAGCATAACTGCTTCGGAAACCGAAATCAGAGGCGGCCTTGTCAATTATATTATTTATTTGAATATATACGTACAGATAAATTTTCATCGAGAGATTTAATTTGTTAATTTTACCTTAGTTTCTCAATATATATATATCGCATCACCTATATTTTATTATCTTAAATATATAAAAGGAAACCGTGACTGACTGACTGATCTATCAACGCACAGCTCAAACCACTGGACGGATTGGGCTGAAATTTGGCACACAGATAGTTATTATGACGCAGGAATTCGCTAAGAACGAATTTTTTGAAAATTAACGGGGGTTCAAAATTTGCATGGAGAAATCATACAGTATGTAAACACGTAAGGTGCACATAGGGAATTAACATTGGGAAAAAATGACTGGATCAGAGTGAGCCTTGAAATCTTGTTTTTCAATTTGACAGATAATATTCTTTTGCAAAATGAATGTGTATACTGCCGAAGAAAATATTCAAATGATTACAACATAATCGGACTTTTTTTATTAATGGGACATTAAATTCCCAAAAATACTTAAATATGGTGCGAAATCAAATATCTCCGCCTATTCGTGTTGAGTCAAAGACATTGGGTCACTGATTTACCAACGCTATGCGCCAGTCAGACAATTTTTGAATGAAATGTTTCCAAACAGATGGAGTTGTTTTGTTGTTTTATTTTTGTAAAATAAAAATGAATCAAAATAAAATAGAAATCCTCAAGATTACTACGATAATTCAATAGAAATAACAATTAATGCAGTCATGGCTAACTGATCCAAGTATTTTTTCCCAATGCTAATTTCCCTATGTGCACCTTACGCGTTTACATACTGTATAAGATATATGTATATAGTGATAAGCAAGTTGTTATAAATTATTTGTATACAAAATAGTGTTCTCGAAATCGCTCGATCCGGCCCAGACTTTATTAGATATTCTGACAGATCCAATTGCATTTTAAAAACAAAAGCTCTGACGCAATATCGAAACAACGCAGAGTTGAATTGTATGAATAAGTTAATTCGAATTACCGTCAAGTCTTTTCTCCAGTACATATAGAGACTACTTCATTTCATAAACAACTTTTTGACGTGACACGGAAAAAAAAGCACTAAGCGGTACGCACGTTTCCGGTCGGCCAATATTTTCCATCCCATCGCTTTTATAAATGTATTTTCTTTCGTGAGAAAGGTTGATAAATTTTAAATAAAGCCCTTCGACCGAAAATAAGCAGACTTGGCAAACAAAACGCAACTTGGCGCTAAAATCAAAATTATAAAATTAGTCTTGCCTATCAATTTACGTATGACCAGGGCCGGATTTACCCTAACTGTCGCCCTGGGGCACCACGAAAAACCTAAATCCTACATAAAATGGGGTAAAGGTTCGGTATACAATTTTCAAATAAATGAAATGATTCGTTTATAGTCAAAAGTGTTTTTATTATACAACGTTCCAAATTTTGCCGCCCCTGGAAATTTGCCGCCCCTACTGCCCCTAGTGAAAATCCAGCGCTGCGTATGACCACCATCTACCATGATTTCGTGGGTCTAGTATGAATTTATATTTGCAATTTACACGAATGCAAGAGATTATATCATTCTACAGGTCTAATAGTGCTAACACACGGTCGAACTTGGTCCGGTCCGACAACGGACATGGTACGGCGGATCTTGCAACAGACGACAGAATCTGTTCCCATCGAACCGGGCGGACACGCAGACTACTGTACAGACGAACAGATTTGGTACGGAGCGGACCAGATCCGCTGTCCGCTTCGAACCAAGTTCGACCGTCTGTTAGTACTATAAGAATCAATCGGATTTTTGCTTTGTTTATAAAAATAATATAATACATTGCAAATACGAATCGGTATTAAGCCTTGCAGAAAACCTTGGTAATCGATGATTTTAAAAATAATACATTTCATAAATAGTATATTACAACACAAGGGCCGAAAGTTTGATATTCTTGCACTGCGCGCCATGTTTCCCGAGGCGAGCCGAGAGCATCATGACGCCGCAGTGCAAGGTATCAAACTTTCGGTCCTTGTGGTGTATACTATTTTTCTTCATACCTCGGCCGTAAATACGCTTATTAAATACATTAATTAATTACATAAAAACACAGATAAATCCCAAGCAAGCAGCTTTAAGGTTATACGTAAAAACACGAATGACACCTGTTCGCGACTATTAGCTAAAATGTAATAGGGTTGCTATGGAAACGACATCTAAACAACAGTTGATAGGTGATTTTTTCTTGACTGCCGCCCGAACGTACGTATTTCCCGCATTGGTGCGCCGAATATAACGCCTTGAAAATTTTCAATAAATTGCCAGACAGTTTCAAAAATCTAAAAATTTCTAAATTTAAAAGAGCATTGAAGACTGCTCTTTTTAAACAATGTCTGTATAAGGTAGACGATTTTATTGTTAATGAGTTGTAAACACATATTTATCTTTCTTTTGACATATCCTATACATAATTGTATGTCTTTGGATAAATAAATTCTAATTCTAATGCGTAAATGTTAGACTTTCTGCCTTACAATTGATGCCGAAAGTATGTACCTACTTTCGATCGAGGTATGAAGAAAAATAGGTTAATAACGTATTAATTATTTACGAAGTTGCATTGTTTTTCCATGCCTGTCAATTTAACGATCCAGTTAAATTTATATCAATGAAATACTTAGCTCTGGAAGCTGCAATCAATTTTCATCAATCAATTAATCTCCTTCAGACAGATCACGCCCCGTTCGATGTTCATTTGTTTGAATTACGCGAAGAGCGCAATATATCAATATATTATACAGGCTGCTTTCGGTCTACTTACTGTATTTTTAATAGAGGATAGTCGATACATATTAAATCTGACAGTGGGCTAATCTATAAGTTAATTTTCAACTTGTATCAGCTTAACGTGTGTGTTGTTTGTATGTATATGTAACAAAATCTTGCAACTCGATTTTTGTCCTCTTCCAAACGTCTCATTGACGGGCAGTTTTGATGGCAGTACAATGAACAATCTATCTATACTAATATATTATAAAGTTTAATAGTTTGTTTGTTTGAACGCGCTAATCTCAGGAACTACCGGTTCAAATTGAAAAAAAATATTTTTGTTGGATAGCCCATTTATCGAGGAAGGCTATAGGCTATATAAAATCAGGCTACGATCATTAGGAGCGGAGCATTAATGAATAATGTTGCAAAATGTATCTCAAAACTAAGCTTCTATTCAGGTGAAATGCACTAACTAAATATAGGTACTTATATTAGCGTTGTCAGAATACAACGTCGGCTAGCTCAATCGGGAGAGCACACGACTGACAATATCAGGGTCGTGGGCTCAAGCACTACGTTGGGCGAATATGTTTGTATTTTTTTTTATTTTCTACATTGCTTTCTTCTAAGGCTTATATTTAAATTTATTTAATTAATTAAAAAAAAATTATTAGTTAAAAAAAGTATAAATACTGCTTTTTATCGACAAAAACTTTTGAACGGTAACTCCGATCATCATGAAATTTGGTCACAACATTAATTTCGGTAAACTAAGATGAATGTGTGTACTCATGTTCCTCCCTTCCCCATTCGTTCTTTTACACTCGGGTGAAATCGAACGGGACCGCTATACTAATATATATATATATATATATATATATATATATATATATATATATATATATATATATATATATATATATATATATATGTATAAGCTGAAGAGTTTGTTTGTTTGTTTGGTTGAACGCGCTAATCTCAGGAACTAATGGTTCGAATTAAAAAAAAAATTGTTGTTGGGTAGTCCATTTATCGAGGAAGGCTATAGGCTATATAATATCACGCTATGACCAATAGGAGCGGAGCATCAATGAAAAATGTTGCAAAATATAACTCAAATTTGTTCTATACATAATAATAGCTTCTGTGTTGTAAATAATCGTGTAAATATAGTTAATAGACAAGTGCGAATAAGTGTACTAGATAAATTTCAGTGTTTTGCGTGTTGTAAATATTTTGTGTACATAATTAGAACTTTATAATCTTCTGTTACTTAGTTTTCTATTTTATTATTTAGAACTACATATTAGTTTTGTTTCAGTTAACGTTATTATTACTGTTTGTTAAAGAAGAACGCTTTCGTTGTAACAGTTTTTAACCGACTTCAACAAAAAGGAGGAGGTTCTGTGTTCGTCTGTATATATATATTTTTTTTATGTATGTTCACCGATTTCTCCGTCAATTATGGACCGATTTTCAAATTTTTTTTTTATTCGAAAGAGTACACCGCAGAGGTGGTCCCATCGGAACCAAGTCAGGATCTGATGGTGGAATCCGGAGAAATCGAGGGAAACTCTCAAATTTCAAAGAAACGCATAATGTTTTTTATGTATGTTCACCGATTTTTAGTGTTAGATTAACACTAAAAAGAGAAAAATAAAATATTTTTAACAAAAAAATTGAACCGACTTCACACTAAAAAGTAAAAAATAATTGCGTAGTGAAATGTTTTGGAGTCGGTGTAGTTCTCGGAATAGATTTCATTTTGGCTGACACCGACTCCAAAACATTTCAATACGCAATTATTTTTTACTTTTTAATGTGAAGTCGGTTCAATTTTTTTGTTAAAAATATTTTATGTTAAACGTTATCACTACTGTAAATAAATCATTTCCATCAAGGACTAGAATAGTTTTGTTACAATACAATTTCTCAATAAAGAATTCTTTTTAGAAAGTGTACAATATATATAAACATCCACACAATGCGAAGAAATATAAACACCGAAGACATATCCAATAGGCGTAAAAGAAAACGTAAGACACATAATCACTTACCGATCCTTTCCTGCCCGGAAAACTGAAGAATACGTCGGGACCGTTCCTCTGGGGCATTTGTCGCAAAACGTTCAGCAGCTTGGCCGAATGCCGCGGCTGAAAAATAACATACATATAATTCAACCATACACACTGAAACGCCATAGCGTTCAGTCTGACAAAAGAAGATCAGTGACTAACATTCAGACAGTCTCTTAAAAAATTTTGATTTGAAAAATGATTTTATAAAACGAATGACTTTTTAAACTAATTGTGTTAACCTATTCTATTGTATTGACGTATTCCAGTATTACAGAATAAAAATATCTATCTCAGCATCTGAGATACACTGAAGAGCAAAAAAATCGACTCAAAGGAGACATTATTCAGGAAATAATTGCTTGATTTCAAAATTTACAATAATTTTTTGTTGTAATTTAATAAAATAAATAGGTGTGTTGGTTTGTGGGCATTTACTCAAACATGGATAGCTGGTAGACAATTTATTTTTTAATTTTTATACCAGAATTTTGTAGAGAATTAAATTTCTCACAAAAAATGTCCTTAGTAGGTACCTACTAAATCCGTGACTTCGTTATTTTCAAAGATATGTTCGTTTAAACATTAATTAACAAATGAAATTCGATTTTTATGAGAATGTTTAAACCAGTGATTCCCAAAGTGGTCTATATCGACCCCCAGGGGTCGACGACAACTTACAAGGGGTCCATGTCAGCGGGAAAAAAATGGGGGGTCTATGAAATGAGAGGGGATCAACGATAGTTAATCTCCTAACAAAAAAAGAAACAAACTGGACATCGTTAACCGAAGAGATTTAAGATTAAATCTAACTAAATTGATGCCAAATGTTGAAAATTTATTATTAAAGCATCAGGTTCATCCCTCACACTAAAAGCATTTATCTTTTGCTTAGTTATTTTATGTAACAGAAAGTAAATTTTAATTTGATTCGTTTAATTTGAATCTAATTAATAAATGCATAAAACTAAACATTTCACTACCGTTATAAATTTAAATCGTTCAAAATGAAGCACTATACCGGTTCTCAAAAATACATTTGAAATTATGAATTTGCAAAAAATCAATATTAGATAAGCATGGGGTCTACCCAAAACCGAAAAACATGGCAAGTGGTCTACGAGACAAAAAAGTTTGGGGACGTCTGGTTTAAACGAACAAATCTCTGAAAATAATAAATTCACGGATTTAGTGCTAACGACCTTTTTTGTGGAAAATTTAATTCTCTACAAAATGCTGCTATCAAAAATTATAAAAAAAAAAAATTCTACTAGCTGTAGGTACATGTTTGAGTAAAAACATCCTTCTTCCCATGTTAATTAAATGGCAAACAGGCTCGGTTTGCGCCGTTCACAGGTTTGATCTAGGAAGCTGAAATTTTGGGAGAATTTTTTTTTAGGTCCAATGCTAAAACATCCTAATGTGCATAACTCAGCGCGCTTGTTTTCGATTTTTTGCTGGCAATGAACAAGTCGAAAACCACATAAAAACGGGGTACAAAGTGCTGCCGGAATGTCGGCCGTGGAGAAGTTTGGAACTACGTGGTTGCAGACCATTGGTTTTAACCGACCTAACCAATGATATAACACACGAAAAAGAAAGCATTCTCCGGAGACTTTAAAATACAGCGTCGTTTGCCTTTCGGATGCACTAAATCGGTCGGACGCACACTGAAGTGACTTGCTATTGGAGATCTAACGCAACGTCAAGAAAAAAAAAACTATCGAATGGTAAAAACCGCATCGAAATCTAATCAGTATTGCGAATTCAATTAGAGTTTCAACTGGGCGAAGTCTGCGCGCCATGATACCCGAAGGATTGCTATGGAAACGACAACAGTTGATAGGTTAATTTTTCTTCACTGTCGGCCCGAAAGTACGTACTTCCCGCATCAGTGCGCATAGTCCCACCAATGCGTAAATGTTAGACTTTCTGCCTTACAATTGATGCCAAAACTATGTACTTTCGATCGAGGTATGAAGAAAAATGTTTTTTTATGAAAGAACATTTCATAACACCTTCTTGAATTTTTTGTTTAAATAAAGTTTAAGATCTCTTTTATTAAATCTTGTCTGGCTGACAATTTTTGTGAATTATTACCTGTAATATTTTCTTTTATTACACGCTTTATATTAACTTCACTTGTAAGTTTGTATGTATATGTATGTATGTTTGTTTGTAACTTCCGTTTGGACTACAGCAAGTGGTTTATTACTGTAGTATAATATGCCAGCACTGTAACTACAGTGGTTAGCCGTGCTGTCTAAGGCACGGGTCTTCGCTGACGTCAACTCTCGGAATCACGGGTCGTGGGTTCTAATCCCGTCCACGCCAAAAAAAAATGATTTTTTTTCGGCAAATTTTTGACAATAAATCGAACAAAAAAGTGGAAAATAAATATAGTTTAAAAAAAACTAAAAAACACGCTTTATATCAAACTAAAAAGTGAAAAATAAATATAGTTTAAAAAAAACTAAAAAAACACGCTTTATATCGAACTAAAAAGTAAAAAATATTTTTTAGTTTTTTTTAAACTATATTTATTTATTAATGATTCTAATGAAAGCTCATTTTATAAAAGCGTTAAAACAAAAGCGCTTTTCGTGGAGGGCGATTTTTTAACGTAAGTCGACGTAAAAACGGTTCGAGTAAAGCCGAATCGGGCCGCTAGTTAGCGATAAAATATGTTCGAGATTTAAAATATTTTAAGGTTACTAGTTGAATTGTCGCCAACCGGGTATAACTGCACTCGAGTTGATCATTTTCAATGGTTGTCTGTAATCCATCATTTCAACAGATATTATCGATAAAAATATAAAAAAAAATCCCCTAGAAACGTACCTAATAGGCCCCACTCACGATCAAACTTTATGCCACAGTTCAGTGTTCAAACTTATAGTTCAGTGAAGCATGATAATGTGTGGGACAAATAAACACTGAAACCAACACTGAAGTCAGGCATGAACTCATCAAATGCATCTTGATTTTTGAACGACTTTTAGTTCAGTGTTCAAGTAAACTGCTGTGTGTGTGGGTTTTTTTCAGTTCAGTTTTTAGAGTTCTGTGTTTTGTACAACCAGAAGTCAAAAATCTCAATGTTGTTACAAGTCTTTCTTGTACAGAAATAGATTTTCGCATATTTGTGTCCTGGTTCTTAATAAATAGGGTAACTAATTTCAGTAAATATTTGTAAGTTAATTCATCCATTCGTAAATAATTATTCCAATCAAGCGGTTCAAGTTGTAATTCATTAATCAAATAAACATGACTTCTTGAATCACGCATTTCTAACAAATTTTTCACCCATATTCTTCTTTTTTTTCTTATTTCCCTGTTTTAAATACAATCCCATAGCTATGAAGAGCCAATCCTCGTGCACCATTTAAATAACTCATTTAGTTCTTATTAATTATCTATAGTATAATATTATAGTATGTATATAATATATATTTTATATATCTATACCTACTCGACGAGTGTATGCCGACAACTGAACCAAAGTGAACACAAAAAATTTAAAAAAATGAGCAGTTTGCATGAACTGTGTGTGGTACCAGTCAGTCTTTCGATTAATCGGTCCAACTTCACTGAACACTGAACTGTGGCATGAAGTTTGATCGTGAGTGGGGCCTATAAAGGATATAGTTTGTCAGTTCATTGTGTAACCTGACAAAAAAAAAGAGTGACGTATTTTGTTAATACTTATACGGCGTATAAAGACCCATTGTTACAGTTTTGGATTTAAAGCTATGTGAGTTTCAGAAAAAAAGTGTTTTGGGAGTTACAACGGTCTCTTTCTGTCGAAAAAAATACTCTCCATCGTATTGTTTCGTTTGTTATAGGCTCTCGAGTCGATTCTATACAATATCATTTTCTTTTTTTTCTCTCGACATTTGCTCTTCTCTACATTTACTGTCTAAAATAACTTAAATTTTCACGGAAAGTCAATACAAAAACTGTAACTTGATATACAAGGAAAAATAATAAACTTTACAAATTTACTTTCCATTATGTTTAATATAAATACTTATTTTTCAGAGAGAGCAAATATTATTACAAAATAAAACGTAAATATTTCGTAATTAAGGTAGCTCTTGTTTATTTAATCTACATTTGCTTTTTAAATTTGTTTCGTTTTGATCTAAAACTTCTCATTGTCATTATTAATGAGGTTTCCCTCATTTTATACACCCAACTGTAAGCGAACTGCCTAAAATATTTTAGGAAAAAATTATCTGGTTTTTCAGGGTCCATTACATTTTTTCCAGACGATTCTTTCCATACATAAGATTATCCGGGATAATGCAATAGTTAAAGTATTAATTTGTTATTTAGTTTATTATTGATTTTAAAATCAATAGACCAGTGCAGTTAGCCCAAAATCAAGGGAAAAAGAGACAAAATTAATAACAGAAAACGAATGATGAGGAAGGGAAGAAACTGCCGGCAGAAATACAGAAAGTAGACATTTTAACGAAGAAAATCCCACACTACGATTTTTGAAAAAATGAAATTACTATTTTAGGTTGAAGTTAGGTGTAATTTTTCGGTTTTTTGTTAATATTACATTGGCAAATTAATTTTTTTATTCGAAAAAATTACAGCTTATTTAGGACATAGAAATATAAGTCTCCTGAAAATTTCATGAAAAAAAACATTTTTATAGGAGAAAAAAATTAAAAACGATGAACATGGTTTTTTCGATATTTCTCTCAATCTTTGAGGTTATGCGAAAAAATTATATTCATAAAAGTTGTAGATCCTTTAAATACCTACAACATTGCCATACAACATTTTTCGATTGGAGGTCAACTTTCGCCGGAAATAACGAAAAACCGCGTTTGACCTCTAAAACGCGCCCCCCGCAGCCCCCCTGCCCTTTACGCATTTGAATTTTTGGTTTTTGTATTTCTGACGGCAGTTTCTTCCCTTCCTCATCATTCGTTTTCTTCTATTAATTTTTTCCTTGTCAAAAGTTAGCTTCACTGGTCTACAACTAGTAGTTGACCGTATGAGTAGCTGTTATCAAATGAATACAAATATTATATGCCGTTCGAAACTTCCGACGACCAATCAAAAGCGTGATGAGCGATATTTTGCAGGCAGTGGGATTTTTCTATCTCTATTCATTGCAGGCCCGAGAACTGGAAAATCGATTAATATATTGAATACATACCCATTTTCCGTTGACGGCTTTCATGGCACCAAAAAGCAATTTGAGTTCTTTGACTGTGATGCTGTAACTCGCCAATACTCCCAGCATTTCTATCAATAAATCTGCAACAACAAAAAAAAAATACATATATATTATTATTTGTTAATTGATGCATGATTTCAAATTTTCAATGTCTTTTTTATGGAAATCGCGACATGCGTCTATGGTGATAAGTCAAAAACTTTAGTTGGCCATGATGTGTCAAAAAAAAAGTGTAATAAGGATAACTGCTGTCAATTTCATATACAATAAAATTCAGATTGTAAACCATTACATAAATAGCATAACATAAAAGGCACGTGAGAATTATTTATTTATCAATTATGTCATACAATATATAAATAATTAATTTGTTTATAGTGACAGCGCAACGTCAAATTATGGCGCCAATGACCATAATTTTACTTAGATCGCGATCAGCGCGAAACGCAGCAAGCATTTCCAGATCGCCTAGTTTTTCCAATGTTTTCTTTGTCATTTAAAAAACTTGATAAAATTATAACTATTTTCCCTTTTAATAAACATTGGTCACTGACATACGGAAAATTTGAGTTTGAAGTTTCACCTAGTGCTCACCACAAACGCTCGCATCGATTTTGTAACTACGCCTCCTTGCACATAGCCATTTCCTCGAGATATTTCAAAAGCCAATGACAATGGGGTCATACCACGTTCATAATATATTTATAATGTACAAAAAAATATGTGGGTCTACTCCGTTGATTTCTCGCGGCCTACCTTATTTCTTTATGGTGCGAAAAAGAGATAGAAAATAAAGTACCTAAGCTGTAAGTGACTATAAAATATACATGGATATTATGTAGGTACTGTGTAATGTTTCTGAGTTATAGAATAGCATATATGACGTTCAAGTGCGCCTGTAGGTTTATGATAATTGTTACACGCGCTAGTATAAAACGACACCCTTATACGCATTTCTGCTTTATCTGTTTGAATTGCAAATTATTTACTAGGCTACACAAAACTTCTGATGTTCCATTTTGCATTTAAATAATTATTCAGAATGAATATTTAAACAGCTGTTAATACTACTTAAAATTATTTCCAAAATAATTACATCATTAGTAAATAATATTTTGATACGCATATCTCAAGTACAGACAAACCTGATTTTTTTTACGATACTAATTTATTATCATGTTGATTTTTTTTTACTTTTCAGAATTAAAAATACTGAGAAGAAATATATTCGTTTACCTGTAATGAATTATTCACCCCGGAGTAAATGAGATTTTTCGTTATAATATTTCAGAGCTGGAATAAGAAATTATGTAATAATATTCAAAAAAATATATTTGTCAAATTTTATCTCGGTTAAAAATAATTAAGTACGCAATATTTTGTTTTTATAAAACTACCGATTTGTTGTTTTTCATTATGAATTCCCGGAGCTAAAATAAATACAAATTTTAATTGAAAAAACAAATTATCATAAACAACTGAAATATAAATCAACTTTTATTATATAGGTACTCTAAATTAAAATTAAAAATTCTACTAGGGTCGACAGAAAAATTATTAAGTATAACATACTTATTTATACATTTATAAATAAAAAAAAGACAGTAGAAACAAAGACATACAATTTATTTTTACAAAATTCCAGACCTATGAGTCTAATACATTTTAAATAATTATAGGTATAATTATGACAAAGAAAGAAGTATGCAAAAAAACCGTCTAACGTGAAATATACCTATATTCGCCACGAATAAATTTATGCAAAATGTTTATATTCATGCTATTATTTCACAATTTTATAAAATAATAAAGCTTCATCATTAACGATAAATTGATTCAAAACTGAACAAGACTGATTTCTTTTAATTATACGAATACTGAATAATTCTTGACAGTATTTGAAATATTAATTGAAAAAAAAACTGTAAGAGAAATTCTACAATTTTACTCTATAAGAACAGCGAGAATAAAAAAAAAACATTTTAAAGTACAATACATTTTCCGAGTTTTTCATCAAGAAAAATGTACATTTCATTAATTCAATAAACCAACCATAATACTGTAAATATCCCACCTACAGGGAAAATATATTTATTTAAAAATATTATCATGTTAAATTTAACCATGCACAGTGTACTGCGCCAGAAAATTTTGTCACCCAGATTGCATTGAGAAATACCGCTAGTAGTGTATGAAGAATCACTTCAATTTTAACCGGGCCTTGAGGAAAACGTCGAATCAAACAAGAAAATACTAAAATCGTCTCACGAGCGAAAAAAATTTATCACATCAAAAAAACTTGTCAAATAAAATGTCATCAGATTTACATTTTATATTATAATTGAAATGTTTTTTTTGCGTAGGTATAGATTTAATGAAAATGGATGTTTGACGTAAAAAGATAAGTCGCGTTGAAAGAAAAAACTTGAACAAACGTCGTTAGAAAGTTTTTTTAGGTTACCTCTAATTTTATTTTTAATATTGTCGGTTAAATTAGTATTAGAACTCCCTTTTTGCGTGTTTTTTGTACACCTACCTAGAGGAAAAAGTGTTCTCAGAATTTTTTCTATTTGTAACATAGAGATATTGCAATAGACTATGCGAGAGAGCAGTGAAAGTGTCTGCAATTAAGAGCGAGAAAATATTTTTCAACCCCTAAAACTCGCCCTTAAGGAGGTTGATGCGTTACAGTCCCAATCAAAAGTAAGTCGAATTCTAAATGGGAACTTTTCCATAATAAATTTTTACAAAGGGTTATAAGTCGATGATACCAATAAATTATTGTCATAAAGGCATAAATACATATTTTTTTTTAATATTAATTAATTATTTCAGTATTTTGAATGTTTTGTACAAAGTTAGGTTAGAAAAAATAAATTTATGTAAATATCTGTATTTTACATATTTCTTGCAGTAAATAATTAAAAAAAGAAATTAGAAGTAAAAAAATTAAAATAAATCATTAAAAAGTTGAAAATTCAGTTAAAATTGTTAAAATTGTCAAGAATAAAAGTGCATAATCGAAAAGTGTTAAGGTTTAATAATTTTTTTTATTGATTAAAAGTCTCCTAATTAAATTGGAAAAAATATTAAAATATGCGTAAGACATCGATGCTTTACATAGTTAGTTTTCGGAACAGCTGACATTAATTGGTTATTTGCAAAAAAATGAAATTAATGTACCGTTTGCATGCTAGGTTGACATAATATTTTCCATAAGACTACATGTAAAAGTTTTTTTTTAATTTTTAACTTTATAAATCTCCTAATGATTTTGGATTTTTTACAGAAAATTTTGTCATTAAAAAATCTATTGAAAAAACTTTATTTCAGATTTTTTTCATTATCTTCGTAAAACGGCTCAACCTCCTTAAAGTAACCCGATTGCGACCATTTTAAATATGCTTCATGCGGTGATGGATTCCAACATGTGGACCAAATTTCGTTAAAATGGTGCCAAACGCTATGCTATGAAACGTCAAGAAATTTTGGTCCGACCCCTAGGTCCCGCCATCCGACCGACGCTAATAATGTAAGTGCCTTATGGCAAATACACTAAAACAAAACTTGCAAGAAAACTAATAAAATTGCAGTAGATAGATACTGAACTTTTTGTAAATATTTAAATTTAAATTTATTATTTGTGCACCGGTGTCGACGAGCCGCTAATGACGCAAAGTTGCCGCAGCATTCATCTCGGTAAACATGTGATCAGGGACTTCATTATCTTCTTATGCGTTCTTATTCGCAACCGGCGCGGCGTCTCGAAAAAAAAAAACAAAAGAGGTGGAGGTAAATAATAACAAAATTGAATTTATAAAAGTTGGTACGCCTGCCCGTATCACATCGTTTACATTATACCTGTCATCACTTAAGTTGGCATCATTGAAACAAGGACGACTCGTCTCCCAGGCAACGCTCTTTAATACTCTAAAGCAGTGTTTTTTAATCTGTGGTCCGCATCTATGGACCCAAATATCACTAATTTAGTTGCAAAAAAGCAGCACCAACCTACACATTAACGTTGTTTTTTATATAATAATGGTATACTTTTCATAACGGCCTATTAATCTATTTATTTTTTCAAGAAAGTTTCGTTAAAAACTTTTTCTTCTGAACTTTATAGTTTTTGAAATATTTTAAAATAAAAAAAATCAGCTGTTCGTTTTGTAGATCTGTCAGAAATAAACTAGTTAAGCATGCAGCTTTGATTAATTTTTACATGACGTGGGGCCTATTATGTAGGTAACCATGGCAACGAACTATGTCATATTGACTACTAGTCATTACCCACGTCACCTCACTGCGATATCAGAAATTGCATCATGTATACTAATACGCTAAGGTTTAAGATGTTTGCCATCCTTTTTAGAAAAAAACCATACAATTTCTCCACATAAATTATATATCATTTTACAGATAACTGCTTGCTCTACTGACATTGACAACTAAAAATTTATTATTGCTTTTGTTTTTGTAAATTAATTAAAATAGAGCAACGCTTAACAACGTCTGCCATCTGACGGCTTTGATTTTGAAACAACGTCAACACTTCGATCTGTCATCTGACCTTCATATTGTAATACAACAGACACAATACTGCATACTGCCATCTGACGGCTTTAATTTTGAAACAGCGAGCAACGCTGAACAACGTCACAGCAATGCTGCATGATGCCATCTGACGGCTTAGCTCAACGCTTTTGCTATTTGCGCCTCTATATGACAATTTTAGTAAAATATTTCTTCGATCTGTCATCTGAGCTTCATATTGTAATACAACAAAAAGAAGAACGTTATAAGCAGTGTGCAAAATTAGAAACGAATTGAATATCTGCAATCATATTTAAAAAATAATTTTGTAAAGTGATAATTATTATACTTATTTAGTGCGAATAATTCGCACATGTCACTCTAGTTTTCTTTATTTTACTATATCAAATGCCAACATTTTGAAGTTGGAATGGTCCTGTCGCCCAATTGGCTGGATATTTTTTAAGAGACTGGGCACGGTACTGATTGAGCCGAGGCAAACGTAATTCCATCCATCGTGTGCGGCGCGGTCGCCCCCCCCCCCCCTAGCCTGCTGCAGTGACGTCAGCTATGGGTGCCAGCGGTCGGAATTTAAATTTATAATCTGTGTTTTGTGCGGAGAATATATCACCTGATAATGCTATTATATTTTGCAGAACTCGACTTGAGACTATGTTTTGCGCAAACTGTAACTCAAACACGTTCTGTTCTCTAACTTAATTATAAACATGTCTATCGTCTTACGGTTTGGCTTTCAGGCAGAGAAAAGATATGTGAATTGTTTCCAAGCTTTCTTTTTTCAATTTAGTACTGTTCATTCGTAAAATTTATAAAAGACTACAGCGGTCCGTCCCGGTTTCACCCGAGTGCGATAGATATATAATTCTGCAAAATGTATTTCGTTTGCGGTCCGGCATCTGAACCAATAGCTTTGAGCAAATTCTATCAGATTTGTTTCTGAACTAATAGCTTTCAGCGAATTGTATCAGATGTCGCTACTTGGTACTAAAACAGTTTTTTTTGTTAGCTTGTGAGCTAATAGCTGTGAGTAAATTCTATCAGATTTGTTTCTGAACTAATAGCTTTGAGCGAATTGTATCAGATGTCGCTACTTGGTACTAAAACAGTTTTTTTTTGTTTGCTTGTGAACTAATAGCTGTGAGTAAATTCTATCAGATTTGTTTCTGAACTAATAGCTTTGAGCGAATTGTATCAGATGTCGCTACTTGGTACTAAACAGTTTTTTTGTTTGCTTGTGAACTAATAGCTGTGAGTAAATTCTATCAGATTTGTTTCTGAACTAATAGCTTTGAGCCAATTGTATCAGATGTCGCTACTTGGCACTAAAACAGTTTTTTTTGTTTGCTTGTGAACTAATAGCTGTGAGTAAATTCTATCAGATTTGTTTCTGAACTAATAGCTTTGAGCGAATTGTATCAGATGTCGCTACTTGGTACTAAAACAGTTGTTTTTGTTTGCTTGTGAACTAATAGCTGTGAGTAAATTCTATTAGATGTCGCTACATGTCATTAAACAGTTTATTTTCACAAAACACCGTGATTTTGTACATAATATTTAATAAAAACTATCCTGTAGCGTAAGTTACACCAAAAAAGAAAAATTTTACAAAATTTCATTAAAATCGGTTCAGTGGTTTCGGAGATTAGCGCGGCGAAAATTGTGACACGAGAATTTCATATAATATATAGATTTCGTTTCAATTGGTTCGCTCGTTTTCAAGTTATAAGACGACAAAGACAATAGCTATGTTCCGAACGGTGATATTATCGTCACAGTCATGCGCAGTAGCTAAAACGAAACTGTTTTATATCGGTTTTGTGCGCATGCGTCGACTTTGCGTCTTAACCGTTCTCATCTCGATTGGAACACGTTTTAGCTGATGTGAATGACTGACTATAGGTTTGTTCCGAACAGCCGTGAACGGTAACAGAACCGTAGATAGTCTTGTCACTGCGCAAGACTGTCTTGCGTACTAGCTCAAAAATCGATACTGCGCAAGACAGTCTTCCGCAGTGACAAGACTGTGTACGGTTCTGTTACCATTCGCGGCTGCTTGGAACAAACTTTATAATATTACCGTTCGCAGAGAGATTGGAACATAGCTTATATTTTATTGCATTACAAGTGCAGAAAGTTAGCGATTGCGGCTCGTCTGACGTCATCCGAGTAACATATACAGATTTTTTTTATATTTGAAACAACAACAAAACATCGTAAATAAACATTGTATTAGATATTATAGATAATGAGAACTGTTTAATTTAGTTTACAATCTTCACGTGGGATGGCGACACTATCGCTTACATTCAACACGAAAAGTATCTTCCTCAATTTTGCGTGAAAACGCTGTAACTCAACACAAACATTAATTCAGATATTTTAATTTAAACGTAGTATAGTTAAAAGAAAACTCCAGTTTATGATAAATGAGTACCCTGCAATGCCAACCAGAGCCAGGTTTCGTTATTAAAACAGCTTATATTTTCACACTTTCACTTGGTTAATTAGAAAATTTATATCTGTACGCCATTTTATACACCTAGTACAGACTCTGTATTGTAGTAGATACAAAACAAATGAAATATTAACACGGAGATTGAAAAATAAAATGAATTAAAAGTTCGTGATATGGAATTTATGCAAGGTCACAGTTTATTCATTGTTTGTGCTTGCAGCCTGCAAGCAAAAAAAAAACTGCGCCACAATAAAAATATCCATTTTTTTATGCAGGCGAATATAAGAGCGAGCATCACGAACAAACGTTAAGTATATTATGTAATAAATATAGTTTAAAAAAAACTAAAAAACACGCTTTATATCGAACTAAAAAGTAAAAAATATTTTTTTTTAAATAAGCTTAAAACAATAACGAATAAAAAATACAAGTATTATTGTGAAAAAAGCGTGGGGCGCTTTGTTTCGTACATCGAGCGCCCCACGCTTTTTTCACAATAATACTTGTATTTTTTATTCGTTATTGTTTTAAGCTTATTTTAAAAAAAAAATTATTTTTTACTTTTTAGTTCGATATAAAGCGTGTTTTTTAGTTTTTTTTAAACTATATTTATTTTCCACTTTTTTGTTTGATTTTTTGTCAAAAATTTGCCGGAAAAAAAAACAATTTTTTTTTCGGCGTGGACGGGATTAGAACCGACGACCCGTGATTCCGAGAGTTGACGTCAGCGAAGACCCATGCCTTAGACCGCACGGCTAGCCAGTGTAGTTACAATGCTGGCATATTATACTACAGTAAAAAACCACTTGCTGTAGTCCAAACGAGTTTACAAACAAACATACAAACTTACAAGTGAAACTAATATAAAGCGTGTAAAAAGGGCTACATGAAGCAAAAAAGTTATAGGCCAATTATTTAAACCAGGAAACCAGACTGTTCATGAGAGGAAAAAATATTAACAATGCCACTGTCTGAATTGAATACTCTTTTCGTAAAAAATATAAAAATGTTTAAATAAAACATTAAAAAGAATATAGAAATTCAAATCTCGTCAGAATAAAATTATTTGACGTTGTCATCGTAAACATTTTTTCCAAGGAAATTGATAAAAGCTTGGGCGACGAAAAAAAAAATACGTCGGTATTTTATATGTACAAAACAGCAGCTAAATCAAATCAAGTCATACAAAGCGCTGTTCTTTTGTTTAAAGCTCACTCTAATTAAGACACACTCGGCTTTTGTTTGATTAATTTTTCACTGAAACTTTCTCTTTTATGCACGACTTTCTTAAAAATGTCATGAAGCTTTTCGGATTATGTGTATAACAACGTAATTACCAGTGCCTCAATACAAAGCTTGGAAAGCTTAAACTCGCTTAAATGAGAAGCTTTCTCCTACAATCAATTTAATTATGTTTTTATGTTGTCTTATTATTTGCGAAAAATCAATGCAAAAACAATTTTCAAATCTTTGATTAACGTCTGATTAGAACTCTTCAATAATAGTATATTGTGCGACTAGTGAGAGAAGGAGAAGATTCCATGAGCGTGAAATTTGCCGCACGAGCGTAGCGAGTGCGGTAACACGCACGCGAGTGGAATATTCTCCTTCAATCAATGGTCGCACATAATATTTTATTCAACTAGCACGAGTAATATGTAATCGGGGCCCTGATAAAAGAGGGAGAAATATGATACACTTCATTGATTGACGTACCCACCGATGCACACAAGATGGCCCTGACTTTCGCTGATATTGTGATGCTGTTTTCATATACAGGGTGTCCCATTAAGAATGGGACATAGAACAACCGCAGATTCTCCAATTCAAAATAAAACGATTAAGCGAAATATGCTTAGATAAAATGTTACTCGCTCTAGCAGTGGCGTACGGCAGGAGTAAGTAATGCTTGTACCCCTTCTAAATGTTACGCCGCTGTCTAAATTTTAATTTTGACTATAATTTTAATTTTTTTGATATTTTCTAAGTCAGTCAATAATGTACACTTGTTAGTTTGTTGTAAAGTCATTGGTTTTCGAGATATTCGCAGTTAAAGATAGATAAACATGTACTTTTTATTTGTATTATTATTAATAATATTCATTTTTACAATTATGTCTTAAAAAAAACTGCGAATATCTCGAAAACCAATGACTTTACAACAAACTAACAAGTGTACATTATTGATAATATCAAAAAAATTAAAATTATAGTCAAAATTAAAATTTAGACAGCGGCGTAACATTTAGAAGAGGTACGAGCGTTACTTACTCCTGCCGTACGCCACTGGTAGAGCGTACTGAACTAATTTTTTTATTGTTAGGTGCATTTTATGATATTTAACAAGTGTGCCGATTTGAGTAAAATTATACGGTGTATAAAAAAAATATGGACATTAATAATTTTTCAGTTTTCAACTTCGGAAACGAGTAACATTTTATCTAAGCATATTTCGCTTAATCGTTTTATTTTGAATAGGAGAATCTGCGGTTGTTCTATGTCCCATTCTTAATGGGACACCCTGTATACAATACCGCCTACCACGTTCCTACTTCCTATTGGTCCAGAAGCTGCTGTGCAGTTTTTTTTCATTATTTAACGCCTTGGGCTTGCTACTGCGTTCCTATTGGTCCAGAAAATTCATTATCTCACAGTACGGGGCTCATTATTAGCGCTCTACGCGTCAACATGAAGTCATTTATTATTTCTCCCGAATTTAGCAGGGCCACGAAATTACATATTACTCACGCGTGTTGAATAAATAAAATTATCGACCAATTTTTTATCATTTTTTCAATATTTCAATATTAAAAAAATCTTTCAGGAATTTCATTAAAAATAAATAGAAACTAAATATTAATTTTTTTTATGCTTTTAGATCAGTTCTGAAGAAGCTCCAAATCCGGATCGAAACGTTATTTTTTTGTTAATATATTGTCTGAAAAATTGGTCAATAATTTTATTTATTGTCAAATACAATTTTATTCTATTTCGGCAAAACAGCACGAATCATTTTAAACCCTTACTTCACACCTTTGGATTGAAGTATTTGCGAATTTTTCAAGTTCTATAAATATGCTAATTTTAACTTTCAAGCTCATCTGAATGCGGGTTAAGAATTTTTATACAGGGTTGCCGGTAATTACTCGTATTCCCCTCGAGAAAAGAAACTATGACTGATTTCGAATGATTTAACCTCTATCACTTGGGGGCCGGAAATGCGTAATTTTCGAGAAAATCTACTTCGGTTTTCTTTTTACAAAATTTCGAATTAAAAAAAATATTCTCACTTTTTGGCCTTAATTTTTTCATGATCTGATTGCTTACTAAATGGCCAACCTTCCTTAATCTAAAAACTACGAACATTACTTTACGAACAACACTCAACATTAGTATATATTACTTCATTTAACGTCACTCGATATAACGACAAACTCCTTAAAACGTCAAATTTGCTTAACTCTAGTTGGTTTACCTTGTTGCTCATACAATGATACACGACACACCCACTCTAAATAACGACAACAATATACGTCATCATTAAACAATAAACAGTACTTGTTTGTTATTTTGTTGCTTTGTTGTCGGCATCATGCGTACCGAACATTCTAAGAAATTCGTTCTTTTGATTGTTGGGATCATCTTTCATATGTTTAGCTGAGCTTCTTTGTAATAGTATAAATGTTTGTTGGTCAGCTGTAAATTTTATATATACATACTAGCGGTCCCGTCCGGTTTCACCCGGGTGTAAAAGAACGAATGGGGAAGGGAGGAACATGAGTACACACATTCATCTTAGTTTACCGAGATGAATGTTGTGTTCAAATTTCATGAAGATCGGTAACTCCGATCATCATGAAATTTGAACACAACATTCATATAAAGTTTTTGTCGATAAAAAGCAGTATTTATACTTTTTTAAACTAATAATTTTTTTTTAATTAATTAAATAAAATTAAAATAAATTTAAATGTAAGCCTTAGAAGAAAGCAATGTAAAAAATAAAAAAATAAATACAAGTATATTCGCCCAACGTGGGGCTCGAACCCACGACCCTGATATTGACAGTCGCATGCTCTACCGATTGATCCACCTGAGGTTGTGTTCTCACATCGCTAATATGAGTATATCTAGTTAGTGCATTTCACCTGAATAGAAGCTTTTTTTTGAGATACATTTTGCAACATTTTTCATTAATGCTCCGCTCCTAATGGTCGTAGCCTGATTTTATATAGCCTATAGCCTTCCTCGATAAATGTGCTATCCAACAAAATTTTTTCAATTTGAACCAGTAGTTCCTGAGATTAGCGCGTTCAAACAAACTCTTCAGCTTTATATATTAGTATAGATACATATTATAGTATAGAAAAATATTAATGGATTATTTCTTCCCTCCGTTTAACGACAACTCTCAATAACGCCACAAAGTGCACAGTCCCTTGAGTGTCGCTATATGGAGTTTAGTGTATTTAGAAGGCAGAAAAACTTATTCAAAACCGACAAAGTTTCAGAAAGAAACCCTTCTCAATTCGGTTATCGTTATGAAACATAATAAACGATTCAGTCGTCATGACAACGCGCTGTGTTTGCAAGTAGTATGCAGTAACTATCGATTGGAGTCGGTAAAACTTCGCTCCATTATATTTACATTTTATTTTAAAATACTCCGCAGTACGGTAGTATTCTGACAACAAAAACAATAAAACATATACCGACATGCATTGCGGTTCTGCAAAACAAAGTGCAAGACAACGTCGAATTGTCTTGAACGGTTTTGATTTAGCGCAGATAAACAAACGTCATGTTCAGAGGAACACCCAGTTATAGCTCCGAGACGCCGGGACACGGCCGGGATACTCAGGGACGAACATTGGCGGAGTTAACTGTACAAAACCACTACACCACATTGCACGGGCTATTGATATAGCAGTCAGGGCTGGGTCCAGCTGCTCTTCGGCTCACTTCGACTGTTTACGGTTTTCTTTCGTGAGGTGAACTTAAGGTTTTAGTCCAGTCAAAATAAACATTTCAATCTATACAGATTGTATCAAATCAAAACAGTCCATAGAACATTCTGTGTGTAAGACAGAGACGATATTATATAAAGCACTAAAGCAGTAAGTAAGAATGAGATAAATGATCGCTAATAGTTACTGTGGTTATACAATCTGATAGTACCTATCGTCTTTGTTTTCTACAGTAAAAATCACAATTTTATCAAATGTCAGTATTCACTAGTGAAATTATTGATAAAATGGCTATTTATACTGTTCGGGAAAAATCCAAATAATTAAATGGTTTTATAGTGGTAATTCAACCGCCAGCATAATAAATTTATTTGTAGTTGTTTTAATTGATAAATTGGTAAAAAGATTTACAGTGTACGTAATTATTTATTTACGTAACCACAGTAACTATATTAGCGATCATTTAGCTCATTCTTACTTACTGCTTTAGATCTTTATATATCGTCTCTGTCTTACACACAGAATGTCCTATGGACCGTTTTGATTTGATACAATCTGTATATTATACAGTATGTAAACGTGTAAGGTGCACATAGGGAAATTAGCATTGGGAAAAAATACTTGTATCAGAGTTAGCCATGAATGCATTAATTGTTATTTCTATTGAATTATCGTGGTAATCTCGAAGATTTCTATTTTATTTTGATTTATTTTTATTTTATTTGACTTTTTTAATAATACTAAAGCTCTTATAAATCATTATTTTAATTTTTTTGTACAAAAATAAAACAAAAAAACAACTCCATCTGTTTGGAAACATTTTATTCAAAAATTGTCTGACTGGTATGATGTATGCGCGTTGGTAAAACAGTGACCCAATGTCTTTAGGTTCAACACAAATAGGCGGAGATATTTGATCTCGCACCATATTTAAGTATTTTTGGGAATTTAATGTCCCATTAATAAAAAAAGTCCGATTATGTTGTAATAATTTGAATATTTTCTTCGGTAGTATACACATTCATTTTGCAAAAGAATATTACCTATCTGTAAAATTGAAAAACAAGATTTCAATTTTTGAAGGCTCACTCTAATCCAGTCATTTTTTCCCAATGTTAATTTCCCTATGTGCACCTTACCTTTTTACGTACCTACTGTATATCAAATTCCCGTGTCACAATTTTGGCCGCGCTAATCTCCGAAACCACTGAACAGATTTTAATGAAATTTTGTAAATGTGTCTTGCTTGGTGCAACTTACGCTATAGGATCATTTTTATTAAAATTTTGTACAAAACTGCGATATTTTCTCAAAAAATCTTTTTTAGTAACACGTAACGACATCTGTTCCATCAGAAGTCAGTTTTGTTTGTTTGCTTCTGAACAACACTGTTTAGTACCAAATAGTGACTTGCAATTTGCTCAAAGCTATTAATTCAGACGCCGGGCCACAAACGAAATACATTTTGCAGAATTATATCTATCGCACCCGGGTGAAACGGGACGAACCGCTATAATATTATAAAGAGGTAAAGTTTGTAAGTTTGGATGTAGGAGGCAATCTCAGAAACTACTCATCCGATTTCAAAATTGTTTTCACCAATATTTAGAATGGATACAGATTACAGACTATATATTATAGCGTTTAAATAAAAGCGCTTTTCGTGGAGACCAATTTTGCAACGCAAGTCGACGAAAAAACGGCGACAATCTAAAAATTCGGGCGAAGCCGAACCGGACCGCTAGTTTAATTCGCATAGAGCTGAAAATCTGTACAGGTCTTAAGTACACTATTGCAAATAAAATATCAAAAGTTCCCTCCGATCCTACATCTGCTTCTAAATTTATTCAAGGTCAAATGTATCGGTTTTTTCTCGTAAACGATAAATATTATCTAAAAATAGGTCTGACAAAAGAACGGCATAGTGTCAAGAATTGTCAAATTTAAACTTTGTTATTTTTAAGGATATTACAAAAAATCTTTCGTTATTAATATAATAATTTTCAGGACTATGATTAAGAATTAAAAAAAAATGGTTGTCTGTAAAGTCGGTTTACGGACGATAGTTTTACGTGATAACGTATTCCGTAATACATAACCTAAATTTTAGTAGCTGTCAAACTTGGGCCGAAGCCTACTGCGCTCCGTCTTGCACGCACAGGGTCAGGCGGAACGTTACACTTTTTCGTGCGTGCAGCTGGTGTTTCATCAATTTATAAGACGTTATCACGTCAAAACTTTTTAATAGTTTGTTCAGCCCTGTAAAGAAGCGCATTGTGCACGGAGAAAAGGATTCATCAATAGGAGAGAGCTAAGCTATTGGCCGCGTTTGAATCTTTACTATATACCTACGCTTTCACATAATATTACATAAATTATGATAACGCTGCGCATATGGTCCACTCACACGTCATATATAGACGCTGCCAGTACATAACAACACATTTAGGGTAAAGGCACCCGTCTACAGGCTGTGTACACGAAGCCTACTAGCGCCGCTAGTGGCTAATAGAGAATTATTTAACTCACTTTTTATGGAAATCGCGACATGTTTCTATGATGATACGTCAAAAACTTTAGTTGGCCATGATGTGTGATACAATAAGGAAAACTGCTGTTCATTTTATATACAATAAAATTCAGATTGTAAACCATTATATAATAATAGCATAACATAAAAGGTACGTGAGAATTATTTATTTATCAATTATGACGTACAATATATAAATAATTAATTTGTTTAAACTGACAGCGTAACGTCAAATTATGGCGCCAATGATCTTTATTTTACTTAAATCGCCATCAGCGCAACAGCCCGGAACACAACAAGCATTTCCAGATCGCCTAATTTTGCCCATGTTTTCTTTGTAATTAAAAATTGGTTGTCTGTAAAGTCGGTTTACGGACGATAGTTTTACGTGATAACGTATTCCGTAATACATAACCTAAATTTATATAATAATTATAATAATTCGAATCTATGATATTGCATCTTTTGCTTCAAATTTAGGTTAATTTTATTTATTAAAATTACTCACCACCTACCTATAATATAATTGTTTTTTTTAACTTTCTTTCTTTCGTATTTATTTTAAGTCTCAAAGATTAACTGTCATAATATTTTGAAAACAATTGTTTCATTGTTTATATAAAATTCCAAAACCTACTTACAATATTTAAGTATTTTCATACGTCAAAAAATTGATTTTTATAATGATAAAATTTGTATGAAAACGATTTTTTCGAGAGATGAGACCTAGCTAAAACGATTTTTTGCCCCCCAAAATCCCTTTTCAGTAAATTTCATCCAAATCGTTAGGGCTGTTTTCGAGAAAAGCACGCACAGGGTCAGGCGGAACGTTAGGAACGTTACACTTTTTCGTGCATGCAGCCGGTGTTTTATCAATTTATAAGATTGGTGATTCATCAATTTATAAGACGTTATCACGTCAAAAACTTTACAACATTATAACTTTTTTCACTTTTAATAAACATTTCTCACTGACATGCGGAAAATTTGAGTTTGAAGTTTCCCCTAGTGCTCACCACAAACGCTCGCATCGATTTTGTAACTCCGCCTCCTTGCACATAGCCCATAGTCGACCGTTTTCAATGTTCCGTACCAAAATTAGTAAGCTTATTATTCATATTAATGATTTCATCGAGGTAGGGTAGACTTGGCCCTCTTTTCACATTTGTGTTTTTGGTGGGTTTGGATCTAGACGACACCAGATCGGGTTATGCAGTCGACAACTAGTGTCTGGTCGGAAACCGGCAGCTTTATCCTATACACTTACTAGCTATACTTGGATTTTCCCAACGCCCTAGCAGCAACCGGGTAACCTATCTAGACAAAGAAGGTTACATTATTTTAAACAACGACATTCTGCACATTTTCAATATCCCTTCTGCTCGCAGCCTCACGTATTGCTTACAAAAGAATGTCGCAAGAAACGAAATAATTTAGTAGATTCCATTCTATAATGATGACACTGAAAATTAAAGAAGTTCTCACACGGTCAACATTTATAGCCAATACATTACTGTAGTCCAAAAGCTATCAAACATTTTTGAGTAGGTATTTGAGACAGCGTAAAAATTTGAGCGACACTTCTTTTATAATGTCTGGGCACAAAATCGAAGATCTAGGCTGAAGGGTGAATTTTTTGACGAAATTTTAATTGCAAAAAAAGTTCTCGAGGCATTTTGAAATTTTAATAGCTTCAAATTTAGTATTTAATAAAATATAAAATAAATAAGCCACATCATTTCTGCCAGGCGGCTACAAAACTTTCTATAATATAAGTGAGGGCGAGTAAGACGCTATGGGTACGTTGAAGTGTGAGAGAGAGCGTATATCCCATCGGAGCACACTTCAACTCAGCCCATATACGCTCTCACATCAACCTACCCGTATAGCGTTTTACTTACGTATAACAGACAGTTTTGTAACCGCCTGCGGATCTGGATTGCACAGGATTAAACTGGATGCCATACTGTACGGGTCGAAGCCAAGTATTAGCATGGGGTCGATGTTTATTGTAAGGTGTAAATTGATTCCGAATTTAAAAAAAAGTATAATTAATTATTAAAGCTCCATGCTGTTAAAAAAAAATATTAAAACTTAATATTTAATTTTTAAAATAAAAAAATAGTTTTTTGAATGGGTTTACTCTCATCGAATGGGGTACTTTACAACTGTGAGATATGGAAGGAAGCACATTTTTTAGACTATAAAAATGACGGGGGGAAAAGTTGCAGTAAACTACAGTTTGCTCTAATATAAGACACCCGGTGCATAAATGAAATTTCCTTTTGTGATATAAATATCAACCCTTGGAATACCCCCACTGTGAGAATATTGTTAAGCTAGTGTTCCACGACAACCTTCAGCGACGACCGCTTTTGTTTGAATGTTTTAAATCATATTGCGAATGTCGTATTCAGAAATTGGGGAAGAAATACCCCCCGGTTCTGTCCCAACAACTGGTTGAAGTATATCATGTTTTTGTTAATATAGGTAATAAGTTATAAATGGATTTTTAATATGATGGCACAGAAAACCTTCTTTTTACTGTACGATCATTAGTTAGAGATATCGATGCTAAAAAACCAAAAGTTACTTTTTACTTAATCGCCGATATCTTAGCGATAAATAGTCGCATAGCAAACAAAAAAAATATCAAATCGAAGCTGGAACACCAGGCTTAATGACCAGATATTAATATAGCTTGGAAAAACTTTTTTTCCAGTCTGAAGGCAGTTTTAAAACAACAAAAAATTTTCAAAACTAGGAATTTTAAACTTCAAAATGATATTTTTCCCTGATAGCCCAGTCATATTTTACACTAAAAATCGCTAATCTCGCAAACTAACATGTAGTTCTGATTTTTTAATATGTTGTTAGGACCAGTACCAGTAGCGGATATCCAAGTTTGCAGCTTCGAAAGACCTGTGCTAACTTTGCAGCACTCAAAAAACTGCGAAATTTTCGCACTTTTTTTGGTATTCTCAATGTAGGTCTTAAACTATGCATTTTTTTATAAAATATTTCTTGTAAACCACGCATCGGATCTTGAAATGGTTTTCGCTAATAGAAAGAAAAATATACGAGGAAGCTTCTGTATCCAATTTGTAAATATTTTTTCAAAATGGCTGAAATACGACGGTATTTTGTCAAAGACTGCCTAGTTAAAAACAAAGTCTCTGTCTTTTTCTCCGCTCTCTTCTACTAAACCACGCACCGAATTTTGAAATTGTTTTCGGTAATAGAAAGAGCGATAAACGAGGAAGGTTCATAAATATAATTTGTAAATATTTTTTACAAAATGGCTGAAATACGACGGTATTTTGTCAAAAACTGCATAATTTTTTTATGATGTTATCAATTATGTTATTTTTTTTATTATGTTACTCGTTTATGCTACTATGTTACTCAATTTTGTTACTCAACCACATTAAAATCACTGAATGGATTTACATAACGATTACTAGGTATTAAATTTAAATTTGCGAAAATGCAGTTTTCTCATTTTTTGGATTTTTAAAATTTGTGAGTAAACTATATGGCCTACAGACGTCGTTCTCTGCTTAAATGAAAGCTAATTACATTTGCTACAATATATGTTCCTATGATATTACCCTTAAAATGAGTATTTTCCCCGATATCGGGGTCAAAAATTGACCAAATCTTAAAATTAAACTTTTTTGAAAAAACTGGTCAATTTTTGGAAAGCTGTATCTTGGTAAGTATTGAACCTACAGAGCTGGTTCTGGTCTCAAATTGTAGCAATTTTAGTCTACTTAAAAACGTATAAAAAATATTTTATAAAAAAATGCATAGTTTAAGACCTATATTGAGAATACCAAAAAAAGTGCGAAAATTTCGCAGTTTTTTGAGTGCTGCAAAGTTAGCACAGGTCTTTCGAAGCTGCAAACTTGGATATACGCTACTGGTAGTGGTCCTAACAACATATTAAAAAATCAGAACTACATGTTAGTTTGCGAGTTTAATGTTAGATATGACCGGCCTATGATATTTCCAGGTTGCATTGAATTCCATGATAATTCCAGGTTTTCCAAGTCTGTGGCCATTCTAAATAAGATGAGGTGGAGGTGGGATTCGAACCTACGACAGCTAACCATTACATCAAGTTGTCCTCGGATCATAATCACAATCTCATGTATTGAATTCAAGGTTGAATTGTTGGCCAGCTTTAAGCCACTAACATTGTTAGCAACAGCGGTTGTCATATTATAAGACAAGACGGATTTACAACTTTTTTTCGCCGAGATAAACATAAAATTGTGTCCCGTACTTTACGAACTTAAAAAGTTACTATACGCGGCGTCTTTACTTTTTAAATAATAAATTTTATTTATATCCCAAAACGTGTTTTCAAAATTTATTGCACGCAGGGGATTCACTTCTTACGTCAACGTTGTAGTATATTATGAATTAAACAGAATAAGAAATTGGTATGAATTGCCTTTTCATGTGGCGACATTATTTATTTTCACACAAAATGGCCTACTGGTTCCGTGGTCGATCGTCGAATAGAAAACCACCAAGGGCGTAGATATTTTTTTTCTGGTGGGGGGTAAAGAAAAAATAAATCAATATCTTTTTTATTAATATCAAACAAGATTACTCACGAATAGAGCTGTAAAAGTAACGAGAAATTGTGTACCCGTATGTATTCGTTACTTAAAGAACCAGTACCCGTTACTTTCGTATCGTTACATTACTCGGTACTTTTCATACGACATACAATAGTGTACTTAACAGCATTTATAAATACTTATAAGTATAACACATTGTGTTCGTATAACCGTATCAAACGAACCGAACTGACATGGATACGAAACATGCGGGTAACGAAATGAGTTTGTAAGTAACGATTCGTTACTTCGAGTCAGACGATGTACCCGTTACTCAGTAACGAATACATACGGTTTGTTACAGCTCTACTCACGAAGGAAGGTGTCAAGCAAAATATTAATTTCCAAACTAATTACGCTTTGTCTGTTTTTTAGTTAAGTATTCGTAATATTTTCAATTTTATTTTTTACTAGCGGTCCTGCTTGGTTTCACCCGGGTGCAAAAGAACGAATGGGGAAGGAAGGGACATGAGTACGCACATTCATCTTAGATTACCGAGATGAATGTTGAGTCCAAACTTCATAATGATCGGAATTACCGTTCAAAAGTTTTTTCGTTAAAAAGCAGTATTTACACTTTTTTTAAGCAATAAATTTCTTTTAATATAATAAATATTTTAAGTAGTCGTAATAATAGTTTAAAAAATTGAAATGTAAGCCTTAGAACAAAGCAATGTAGAAAATAAAAAAAAATATATATTCGCCGACGTGGGGCTTGAACCCAAGACCCTGGTATTAAGAGTCTTACGCTCTACAGACTGAGCTATCCGGGCTTGTGAACGTGACGCGCTAATATTTCAATATTTAGTTAAGGCATTTCACCTGATAATATATTTTGTCGGATGGACTAATTTTGAGATACATCTTGCAACATTTTTCATTGATGTTCCGCTCCAATTGGTCGTAGCGTGATATTATATAGCCTATAGCCTTCCTCGATAAATGGGCTATCCAACAAAAAAATTTTACCGTCGCCCGAACTTACGTACTTCCTGCATCAGTGCGTGTAATCCCACCAATGCGCAAATGTTAGACTTTCTGCTTGAAAGTATGTACCTCTACTTTCGATCGAGATATGAAGAAAAAAAAATTGATTGTCTGTAAAGTCGGTTTACGGACGATAGTTTTACGTGATAACGTATTCCGTAATACATAACCTAAATTCTACATATAATAATTATAATAATTCGAATCTATGATATTGCATCTTTCGCTTCAAATTTAGGTTAATTTTATGTATTAAAATACTCACCACCTATAATAATAATTGTTTTTTTAACTTTCTTTCTTTCGTATTTATTTTAAGTCTCAAAGATTAATTGTCATAATATTTTGAAAACAATTGTTTCACTGTTTATATAAAATTCCAAAACCTACTTACAATATTTAAGTATTTTCATACGTCAAAAAATTGATTTTTATAATGATAAAATTTGTATGAAAACGATTTTTTCGAGAGATGAGACCTAGCTAAAACGATTTTTTGCCCCCCAAAATCCCTTTTCAGTAAATTTCATCCAAATCGTTAGGGCCGTTTTCGAGAAAAGCACGCACAGGGTCAGGCGGAACGTTAGGAACGTTACACTTTTTCGTGCATGCAGCCGGTGTTTCATCAATTTATAAGATTGGTGATTCATCAATTTATAAGACGTTATCACGTCAAAAAACATTGGTTGTCGATGTAGCTCTGAATGACTATAGTGCGGCGACCATTTTGTTTTGTTAAGTAAGAAATGCACAGAGAATATTTCAATGTAAATAACTAACCGTAAAGCATCCCTAATGGCGGCTCATTTCTTATCGTGACTCATGCATATAGATACTAATAAAAAAAGCAGGACTATAACAAAGCGTCTGTAGAGAGCTTATCCAGTTACTGAGAACTTAGCGCGGTTTACAAAATGAGCGACTTATACGGCATCTACAGTCGAACAGAAACTCACCTAGCACTAGAAATATTTCATTATTATTTTGATCACCTAAGTCCTAGATACAGTGTCTTCACCGAAAGTGTCCAACTCGAGATTCACAATCAGAAACTACTGAGGTATATTTTTTTGTACTTCAAATTCAACTGGAAGTGTACGTACATGCATTGTTTTTTCAAATGGCAAATTATATTTTTTTGCATTACCAAAATCTCAATTTTTCTCTCTATAATTTTTTATAGGGTTAGGTACATAAGAAAATAGTTAGCAAAACCAAAAGTGCACATCCCGCAAGTTTTCCACTGTATGATAAAAAATAACAATTAAAAAATATTTAAAAATTTTAAGAAATAAATAATTAAAAATTGAAAAAATATTTTTTTTACGTTTGCAAAAATAAAAAAAATTAAGAACTATACATAATAAAATATATAATTAATATCAAGTGGAATAAAATAAAACAAAATAAAAAGAAAAAAAAAGAAAAAAATCAATTATTTCGTATGGAATCGAACCCAGGACCTTGCCCTTGGGGATCCAACGGCATAACCATTACGCCACGAAGCCTATACTAATTGTATAGGTGTTATCACGGTATAGAAGTGTAGCACTTGTTTTATGGATTACACTATATTTAGACAGCAATTATTATATTGTTTTTTTTAAATTATTAGCTGTCAAAAATAATAAAATAAAACTGTTTATAAAAATTAAACTACTGAACACATTTTAGTGAATTTAAATAGGGTTCTGGTCTGACAGTAAACAAAGTGAATAAAATATAACCCAAGGCAATCCGACCAAAATTGCGATCTGTAGAGTCGTGACGTACATACGTACGTACATACGTACAGACCAACCGACAACTGCTGTTTGTGATTTTCAATTACAATTTTAATAGTATTTATGAACTCGAATTGATTTAAAAATGGTTCTGTTTTATAGATTAGAATCTCCTCTTTTCAAAAAGCTTCAATTTGAATGAATTTAGTGTGAAATTAACTTAGATATAACTTCTTATATGAACGAAAGTCAGCTCTGACGCACAAAGCGATAATAAAGCACATACCGCTAGTTTAGCGGTATGTGCAATATTCGAAAAAAACGTTATCAATTTATTAATTAAATTCACAGTAATAATTAATTTATAATAATTTACGCTTGTGTGGAGTGCTATGAAAATAATTATTACTGCGTATTTAATTAACAAATTAAAATAAACAACCAAACATATTAAAAATAAGCGTTCAGAATTTTCTCTTTATAATAGATATAAATATTATACAAAAAAAACTTATCGAAGAGATGAAAATGATCCTTGGTTGATTATAATGTTTGGATGAAGAAATTCTTCGTAGCATAGAATCAGAATTAAAGCAATACTATGGTAGAAATTGCATTTATTATACTGACGTTTCTTAAAAACATTTTCTTGTAATTCTCAATAGATTCCGAAGATGACAAACATAATTGTCGAAACGTCAGTATATAATAATTACAATTTCTACCATAGTATTGCTTTTTTTCTGATTCTATGGCTACGAAGAATTTCTTCATCCAAACATAAATATTACAATTGCCAATTTCTGTTATTCGACGGAATCAGTTAATAGTAGTATTTATATAGAGCGATTCAGTGTAGTGTTCCCATCCTTGATTTATGAGCCCCGTTCGCGTAGTTATCATATTTTATCTGTGAGATACATCTGACTATTTTGCATACAGAAATAAAAGAACAAGAACGTGTTTTTTCTACATTGAGACATTTATGTATTATGTTCCATATAACCATTATATTTGCGGAAAATACATATTTCTGTATAATCCTATATACAGAGCGATCAAAAGTATTTTTAATATTGTCATCATAATAATAAATAACGTTACCAAGACATAGTCACACCAAAATAGAGATAGATCTATATCATTTTAGATATATTATGTAGATATATTACGGTCTATACTCGAATTCGGTCAATGACCGAAATAAATGCGCAAAACTAGTTTTGACCAACGAATATTGCCCAAGCCCGAAATCTTACATTTAAACGGGTATTGTGTGTTATAAAATGAGCAATACTAGTTTTGCGCATTGTTGGACCAAACTAGTTCTGTCTATTTCTGAACGGACAATACTAGTTCTGCTTGTTTCATTCAATCAACGTCCGAACCCGAATAAAAGTAGGGTTATGTTCTTGTTTACCTATTGAATTGTTCTCCTGAATGTTATAATTAATAAAATTGTGGGATATTCAGTGTAATAATTAAGTAAAAATGCAAGGTGAATTCGAGTCTCAACTAGTTCGGGTATTGGAGGCTTCTGAAACATAAATTTATGACGAAACATAATTACCTTACTACACTAAGTGAGGTTAAGAAAGAAAATTTGTTGAAAGCTGAATTAAAACCTCTGTCTGCTAAACAATACAGCAAAATAAATCACTTTGATATAATAAGTATCGTTGATGTAGAAAAGTTAATTAAAAAACGCAAAGAAGATTTCGATGCCATACCAGTATTGTCTGTTCAGAAAGGGACAGAACTAGTTTTGTCTAAATGAAAAAGCGCAAAACTAGTTTTGCTCATTTTATAACACTCAATACCCGTTTAAATGTAAGATTTCGGGTTTGGTAAATATTTGTTGGTCAAAACTAGTTTTGCGCATTTATTTCGGTCATTGATCGAATTCGGGTATAGACCGTAACAGATATAATAATAATAATAATAATTTTGTGTATTACGACGAGACTTGCCTCGGATCTCAGGGACCTTTTCCACTCCAAAACTGGAACGAATAGACCGATTTGGACAAATGAGGTACTTATAGAAAATTGTTAATAAATCAATGACTTTTAAATAAAGTGTATTGCAATTATGAACTTTATTTTAATAAAAAAATGATAACTGTAATATACCTATTTGATATTTTAAAGTTACTGAAGCGTTTCTTTGTGATCACACTGTACGTAATGACAAATGGAAAAAGAAAACTAATTATGTCGGAAGAATTATTACACGAGGCACATCTGAATAAATACAAGAAAATTAAAACAGTCGCTAAAATAATTATGCCTGACAAAAATGCATTTCTATTATTATAAAAGCCACAAAAAGACTTAAAAAAATTCCAAACGCAGTAGCACGAATTAAAATATATTCAAATAAATTCACTATGCACTTTTATTGTAGGGGATCAGTCATCAAAATTTTATAATTAATTTTATTAATTCATTAATAAGCGTAAACCAACTGTTACATAAAAAAAAATAAAGAAATATATGGGTATAAACGAAAAAGACAGTCACAGCTTCCATATTGTGATGTATCACCGCTTAAAAATTTGTCAGCAAAGCCCAGACTTTATGGGACATAAACTTTTTACCCTTTTACCGGAGAAAATAAAAGGACTTTCTTTTAAATATTTTAAAAAATTCACAAAGCAATTTTTGATCTTAGAGCCATTTTACAGTTTTGACGAATATTATATGTGCAAATGACACAAAGTTTTAAAAAAATATATCCAAATTTACTGTAATTCTGTATCTTTTCTATTTCTGTATCACTTTTTTATTGACAATGTCTGTACAATTTTAATTGTGTTTTTGACTAATAAAGTTTGAATTGAATTGAATATCTGTATATACATTGTCTTCCTTGTGGTTCGTTTTTAATCCGAGACAGATCATTAGACAGCCTATTATCTTCGGTAGCGACATATTTTTAAGTTTAAAATTCAATTTTTAAGAATTTTTTAATTATAAAAATTTTCGAAAAAATTGTCAAAATGTATTTGTAAAAAAAATATGTGGGATATACGTATAAGAACAAATCCAGTTTGTCGCGTCGTTCACGACGCTCGAGTAGTACGAGTGCGTCAATTTTTGGCTACGATGAAAAGAAACGTTGTTAAGGAGGTTGAGCCGTTTTGCGAAGATAATGAAAAAAATCTGAAATAAAGTTTTTTTAATAGATTTTTTTATGACAAAATTTTCTGTAACAAATCCAAAATCATTAGGAGATTTATAAAGTTAAAATTAAAAAAAAGTTTTTACATATAGTCGTATGGAAAATATGTCAACCTAGCATGCAAACGGTACATTTTATTTTTTTGCAAATAACCAAATAATGTCAGCAGTTCCGAAAACTAACTAATATGTAAAGCATCGATGTCTTACGCATATTTTAATATTTTTTCCAATTTAATTAGGAGCCTTTTAATCAATAAAAAAAAAATATTAAACCTTAGCACTTTTCGATTATGAATTTTTAATCTTGACAATTTTAACTGAATTTTCAACTTTTTAATGATCTAATTTTAATTTTTATTACTTCTAATTTCTTTTTTTAATTATTTACTGCAAAAAATATGTAAAATACAAATATTTACAAAAATTTATTTTTTTTAACCTAACTTTGTACAAAAAATTCAAAAGTCAGTCCATTAAGTAAAATACTGAAATAATTAATTAATATTAAAAAAAAAGTTTATTTATGTCTTTATGACAATAATTTATTGGTATCATCGACTTATAACCTTTTGTAAAAATGTATTAATGAAAAGTTATCATTTAGAATTCGACTTACTTTTGATTGGGACTGTAACGGATCAACCTCCTTAATATGTAGATATCTACGATACGAGTCTAGAAAGCAAGTTTGTGAGTGATACCACTCGACCCGTGAAGGCCGAGCTGTACGCTGTCCGGTTTTTTTAATTGCAACGAAAAATATACACAACCGCGTTTCAATTCAATTGTTTTTCGCTATTCACGAACCACAGCGACGGCCGTAAAACGCATCGACGGTGGAGGTAGAGGGTATCGGTGGTGGTGGAGGCAACGGGTATTGAGTGACTTACCGGCGACGACGGTTTCTGCGCGCGACAACCTGTGAAGAACGTGCTCTATGAGGCCGACATCTGTACACGCCTGCAGGTTGCGGACGCTCTTCCTCAAGATAGCTATGAACACGCTCCATATCTCTGCCTGCAACAAAAAAACAAACAAAACACGTTATTTATGCATTGTTGTTAATAAATCATTCATGAGAAAATACAGACTGATTTTTAAATTGATTCTTCTTTTTTAACAGTGTAGAAATCAAACAATATTTTAAGATAGATAGATAGATAGATAGATAAAGTTTATTATTATAGACCCCATATGAGGTATAAATTCGTCATACAAAAAATTACAATAAAATATATGGTAACTTAGTCAACATATTTTTAAAAATTTTAAAATTAGTATCAATGTTTTATACTCAGACAGTTAGGCAAAACATCGCACCTACGTGGTTGAAGCAGAAATAGATAAATAGATAGAATATATTTCGTATGTATACGAAATATATTCTATATATTTCGTATGTGCGTTAAGTCATTTAGTGTTGATATGATACATAAAATTATATTAAATATTTAATTGCGGATAATATAGAGTATAGACAGATATTTAAGAGATGTTCTTTTAAGTGTTTTTTTTTGCCAAAACTCAATAATAAGAGAGAAACAGCCGTTCAAAGTTTATATAAGTTAAAGCCCGATTAACACACACTAAGAAATGATAACGGAAATTCATCCCAAATAATTCGCGAAAGGCCGTTATCGCTACTACAAGATAGCTACGACGCACGCATCTTTGTGTCCAACAAAACGGGGACAACTTCGAACAATTTCTGTCAAAACTTGATAATGACATAACATATTTCTATAGTGACATAACATATCGCCAGGACCGACCTCAAAATTTGATAAAATTTAATGAAACTTTGAAAGCCCATTTCTCTTTCAATTTTTTAGTTTTGATAAAAAAGTTTCTTGAAATATTTGTTCGTCTATTTGTTTTCTGCATGCTGTTAAAAAAAGATCAACTTAAAAAAATCACCTTGTATGCAGAAAGAGTTTACCGGTTTAAGTGCACTGAATTCATTATATAAATTGGTTTCGCGTGCTCACAAAGCTATTTTTCAAAATAGCGCGTTGAGTTCAATTACAATTCAGCTTTAAATCTACATTTAAGAATGCCTAAAGAAGATCTCAATTTAGTTAAAGCTGGATTTAAAGCCGGAAATAATATAAAAACCCAAGCACAAATTTTTATTTGATTGGCAAATCAATACTAATATTTAAAATAGTAATAAAACTGCTGTCGGTTTTTCGTTTTTTGTAACATTTTGTGTCGAATGAAAGAAAAAAACCGATCAAGTGCGAGTCGGGCTCGCGCACCGAGGGTTCCGTACAAAAAGGTATGTAAATAGTTCGTCCATCACGGGAATCGAGTCTCGAATATTTTACCCGCTTAGCCGTTTGAAAACTGTTGTCCCCGTACATCGACAGACGTCGCGGTCAGTTTGCCAACTAAGCGTGTAATTGCAATGAGTTCAGCTTAGTTGTCGTACCGTGTTGTATGCGAGAGTTCTCATATTGTGCTGCATAAACGCACCGGTAGCGGACGCTTGTTTTGTATTAGAACTGTTACTGTGTACGTGCGTAGCATGTTGTTGCGGTTTAAAAACATTACTTTTTCTGTGATATAACTGCAAATTTACGGTTTCGGATTTTTCCCTTTATTTGTGCTATAAGACATTGCTTCTTGCCAAATTTCATGATTCTAGGCCAATGTGAAGTAGCCTTTTTGAGACTGAAATTTTCGATTGTGATGAGCTTTTCTATAACGTAATCCAAAAAGCGTCGGAGTTTTTTTTTTTCTTTATTTTGTTTTCAGCTGAACACAACGAATAGTGTTATTACGTGTATTCTGTCAGAGACTGCGCTGCCGTGCATGAGAAGCTAATCCAATGAAAATGAGGTCCTGAAAGCGCTGAAATAATCCCGGTGACTGAACAAACATACAGGAATGATAGTAACTTCCCACTGGAATTCTATTCCACACACCGGCCGCCTCCATACGCTGGGTCCTGGAAAATCTATTTGAGGTCATCAACTACTTAAAATTATTCATACAGGATGTCCACGTAATCGACGCTTTCATATTTAAGGGGGATTTCTAATGTAGAAACCTATTTTTGATACCTGATTTCGCGACTTTTTTTGAAGAAAGTAACATAAATACAGCGAGTTTTGGTGTTTTTTTAGTAAAAAAAAGACAAAAAACATTTTTTTTTTCTTTAAAAAAAATCCTAAAATTGGGAGCTGAGTCGGCCCCCACCTCAAAAAACACGCGGCTGTACGGCGTGCAATGTATCATCCCTTCCAAGATTCTTTTGAAAAAAACGATTTTTTGTACTTTGTCTCTTTATTAATAACAATAACAATAATGCGTTTAACGTCCGTTTCTCGACTTTATATCATAACAGACGCCATTTGCACCATTACTATTTTCCATCTATCACACTTCCCGTTATTTTCTACAAATTTTTGAAGTTAAAACTTCTTTAGCGGCGCTGTACACTTTTTTTGTAATGGGTAAAAAATGTTAAACTCGCGCCAGGAAAAGTAAGAACTGGGTGAGACTCTCTAAGTGATAGTAATTGCCAGATACTTTTATACAACGTTAGACATCTAGCGTTGAAATATCGTACATAAAAATGCAATCTATGATACAAACCATTTTATTTACAAGTGTTTTCAATAAATAAACAATGCTTCTAAGTACAAAAAATTAAGACGTTAATATTCAAGTTTTCACTTCCGCCGGCACTCCCAGAGTGCAACCAGTCTTTTTTTTTTAAACTTCAACTTAATAGCAATGGGCGAATGAAGGAATTTTAGGATATTAAGATAAGGTGGGCATATTTTGAACATAGGAGTTTGACAGGTAATCGGCCATGGCCTTGAATAAG
This sequence comes from Xanthostigma xanthostigma, assembly GCA_963575645.1. Taxonomy (NCBI): domain Eukaryota; kingdom Metazoa; phylum Arthropoda; class Insecta; order Raphidioptera; family Raphidiidae; genus Xanthostigma; species Xanthostigma xanthostigma. Next base: position 7,845,199 of record OY754469.1, on the reverse strand, counting down.
GAACCGTCTCGATATTTATCAGGAATAATTGAGGGAAATCATGGAAAACCTCAACAAGATGCCCGGTACAGGAATTACCGTTTCTCGACGAAAGGCGGCAGGAAAAACTCCCAGCCACATTTGCCTCCGCCGGGATTCGAACCCGGTACCTCTCGAATGCGAGTCTAGTGCTCTCACCACTACGCTACACCGCTCAATAGAAAGACGTCAAATTTTCCTTAAAAATAAAAAATAAAGAATAGTTGTAACACCACGTCTTAAAAAGTCACGCTGCCACTGGTGTACTCTGGTGGTCATGCAGAGAAACAGAAGAAAGATGGCAGCGGAGCGTATGAACTAGAAAGTAGTGTAAATGTTAAAAAAAACTTAAATTAATAAATGTATTGAATTAAATAATATTCATGTTACAAAATTACGTTAATAAATATGTTGAATTAAATAATATTCATGTTACAAACTTATGTTAATAAATATGTTGAATTAAACAATATTCATGTTACAGCCTTACGTTAATAAATATGTTGAATTAAACAATATTCATGTTACAAACTTATGTTAATAAATATGTTGAATTAAACAATATTCATGTTACAAACTTATGTTAATAAATATGTTGAATTAAATAATATTCATGTTACAAAATTACGTTAATAAATATGTTGAATTAAACAATATTCATGTTACAAACTTACGTTAATAAATATGTTGAATAAAATAATATTAATTGTTACATAGTTACACCATAAAACACTGTTGTGGTAAGAAGTAACTATTTTTTATTTTGGTTTCAACCATAGTGCTCTTAATATTTTTATGTATTTACCTTATTTTATCCAGAAAAAAAAATTGTCTAGTTGGGTATTAAAATCATATTTTTCACCAGGACAAGATATTTGAAAAATCGAAGTGTCGGGAGAAAACCGGGCACCTGGCAACTTTGATCGTAGTTGGGAAACATGTTGATGCTTATACTGTTACCCTCTAAATCCACTCAATAATTTCGTAGATTCAGTCCGTAAAACTCGTCGGGTCGACCATAAAACACTAAACTGGAGAGGATATCGCAGCGGTGAGAAAATAAACACTATACACGTATTGTAAAAAAAAAAAACGCGCGTGTTTGACACAAACGGACAGACACACACATGCGATTGTCGTATGTCGGTGGGAGTGAGAGAGGAGAGAGTGAGGGAAAAGGGTAGTTTATATAGGCATGGGTGAAGCATGATTTAAAATTGTTTAAAATACGTCCCCGGGGAGACATCTAATGCTCTGTAAGTAGGTAATCCGGAATTCCATTACACACGTCCCACAGGAAGATGGATACGTGTTGATCAAACTGAAACGGGAATATCGGTGTGCGAGAGAGAACGGTATACAGGATGTTCTGTTTTTTATGAGATCTATGCAATCGACACTAAACCACTAAAATTTACACTGTATCAATGAAAACATTTGTATTGTACAAGCCAATAACAATAAATTAGTTTTTGATAATTTTTTTTTATTTTAGGGCACTCTGACGTTCACTGGCTTATTTTTTTCTTAGGGAAAAAAATTATAACACTAAATTCTAAATAAATACAACCCCTTCAAACTCTTCTTGATAACTCTTAAAGGAGATAGACTTAGCGAATTTTCAAAAAGTATAATAATAATATACAAAAAGTAGGTACTATTCGAGTACTTAACATATGAAAGATAATCCCAACAAACGAAAGAACGAATTTCTTAGAATCTTCGGTACGCATGGTGCCGACAACAAAGCAACAAAATAACAAACAAATACTGTTTATTGCTTAATGAATACGTATTGTTGTCGTTATTTAGAGTGTATCACTGTATGAGCGACAAGGTAAACCAACCAGAGTTAAGTAATTTCGACGTTTTAAGGAGTTTGTCGTTGTATCGAGTGACGTTAAATATAGATTTTGCACTGTTTTCTTTTGTTTCATCCGTTCTTATATCTCGTGGGCCCGTCTAAAATAAGACACACTATATGTTAGGCAGCTGAGCGCGTATGCAAACAGAATGTTTCAGTGTGATGGGAAGGAGCGATATATACAGGGTCGGCCCGAAAAATGATTGATGTTTGAACAAAACCTGCAGAAGCAGAACAACCCGAAATGTTCGGTATTATTCCGCTACGAAGAAAAGGTGTAGATTGGTCAAAGCTATCAGATGACATACGGGTTTGTACACAAATAAAAGAGGTGGGTCGATTCGTGGCCACATGACGGAAATTATGTGTCTTACGCATTTTATATCAATGTTTAAAATTTGCCCAACAAAATTATAAATAGTATATTACACTACAAGGGCTGAAAATTTGATATTCTTGCTCTGCGCGCCATGATGCCTGTGGGAGGACGAGAGCATCATGACAAGCAGTGTCAGAATATCAAACTTTCGGCCAGTGTGGTGTATACTATTTTTTTTTCATACCTCGATCGTAAGTACGCTTATTAAATACATTAATTAATTAATTACATAAAAACACAGATAAATTCCAAGCAAACAGCTTTGAGGTTATAAGTAAAAACAGAGATGACAGCTGGTCGCGACTATTAGCTAAAATGTAATAGGGTTGCTATGGAAACGACATATAAACAACAGTTGACAGGTTACTTTTTTTATTGCCGCCCGAACGTACGTACTTCCCGCATCAGTGCGTAAATGTTACTTTCTGCCTTACAATTGATGCCGAAAGTATGTACCTACTTTCGATCGAGGTATGAAGGAAACAATTTATGCAAGTTCGGGATTTGAACCTGAGAAGTCTGACATATTTAATAATTTGTAAAGAGACACAACGTTACGACCACAGCTACCGATTGCAGTGAAATTCAAAATTGATGATAGCATGAAGCGGCTTTTATAACAAACAGCATCCGTCTGTCTGTCTGAACGCGGAAACTGTTCAACCGATTTTCAAACGGTTTTTAAGAAAAGCTAGAAAAAAAATTGCTATCATTTTACGACAAGTTCCTAAGCTCTGACGGGAAATACAGGAAGTTATAAATACAATTTTTATTTAATTTTTTGACATAAAGTGGAAAATAATTTATAATTTTTTATGTTTAATTTTATTTTCTAATTTAAAAAAATTGTTTTTTCTTGAGCTTTGAAAAAGTCAAAAATTTGTGACGAAACGTTAGCAATAAAGGAAAGAATTATATACCTATAGTCCGCATTCCCATTATTAATAATTATTGAAAAAAAAAAAAAGTTATAAATACAGTTTTTGTAAACTTTGAAAGCCTTGAACAGTTTTCAATTTTTTTAATTAAAATTTAAATTGAATAAAACGGTAGATAATTAGAACTTTAATGACGGAATATTTTATATTCTTTTAGGTCTTATCCGTGGCTTCGCTTGCGTTCATATTACACACTTTTGCTAGAATTTTATAACAAAATAAAATAAGACACCTTGGTATTACGGTATGATAAAATTATACGGGATGCAAGGCTTAAATATTAAAACAATTTTTATTCACTAGAACATTATTTATTGGTCAACGTTTCGGCAAAATTACCTGAAGAAAACAAGAAATTTTTCCGAAACGTTGACCAATAAATAATGTTCTAGTGCAGTGATTCCCAAAGTGGTCTATATCGACCCCCAGGGGTCTACGACAACTTGCAAGGGGTCCATGTCAGCGGGCAAAAAAATTGGAGGTCCATGAAATGAAAATGGGGGTCAACGATAGTGAATCTTCTAACAAAAAAAGAAACAAACTGGACATCGTTAACCGAAGAGATTTAAGATTAAATCTAACTAAATTGATGCTAAATGTTGAATATTTATTATTAAAGCATCAGGTTCATCCCTCACACTAAAATCATTTATTTTTTGCTTAGTTATTTTATGTAACAGAAAGTAAATTTTAATTTGAATCTAATTAATAAATGTATAAAACTAAACATTGCACACTAAATTTCACTACCGTTATAAATTTAAATCGTTCAAAGTGAGTAGCACTATACCGGTTGTCAAAAACACATTTGAAATTATTTAATTTGCAAAAAAACAATATCAGATAAGCAGAGGGTCTACCCAAAACCGAAAAAGTGGTCTACGAGACAAAAAAGTTTGGGAACCTCTGTTCTAGTGAATAAAAATTGTTTTAATATAGCCTTGTATATCCCGTATAATTTTAAAAAGGAATTATATATTTTATCGATGATAAAAAAGCAACCGTTTTGATACTGCTGATTTTTCTCCATATGCCGTAGGCGTCGCTACGGCCGACGTCTGCAAGCGGCGTCTAAATTTGATTAAATTCTCATACGACATGAATATATTAAAAAGGTAATGAATATGTTTCCAACTGCCCGTCTGATACCGAAATATGGAAATTAATTTTATAATAATCTGCGGTTACGCGATAAAATGTTTTATGTGAAATAAAAAATAAAATCTTGAGTATTTTGTCGCATCATCGATTTTTTACGTTTTCAACGTTTCATAATAAAAATTCCAGCCAATTGGGTGTCGCGACGGGACCATTTCAACTTCAAAAATATTGAGATTTGACATTATTATAAAAAAGAAAATAACATTTCTGTTTGACGCGTGCGGTGACGCGGGTCACGGCTAGTATTAAATATTATGATATTTACTATTCGTTTGTACGGTTATCTGTATATGTTATCACGTCATGTAAAAAATAATCAAAGTATGCTTGTCAGCTATATAGATCTACAGAACAAAAGAATAGCTGATTTTTTTTTGTTTTCAAAATATTTCCAAAACTTTTTTTTACAAAACTTTCGTGTAAAAGTAAATATTATATAAAAACAACAACTAGCCCTGGCTAATCACTCGTCAGAGTAAAGGCCATCTTGTTAAAAAAAATAAAAATAAAAACAACGTTGTAGCAAATATCTTCTCTGCATATTCGCCGACCCCCCCCCCCCAAAAAAAAACAACAGGGCTCTTCATATTTGCATATCAAACATCCTTCCAAAATTTTGTTTCAATCCGCTCAATCCTTTGACCTGTATCGTGTTGACAGACAAACAGACACGCACGAACTTTTTTCAAAAATATGTTTTTTTGGATTGGGGCACCTCAAATTAAAAAAAATTCCGATCTAAATTAGTAATGGCAAAAAAACTTAATTAAAATATGACAATAGTCGTATCGGATTCTTCAAAATGTCCGCAAGAGAAATATTATGGGATTAACCAGGTATTAAATAATGGTATACGTACGTCCATACAAAATGTCTAAATGCAAAAATGGTAAAACATTTGAATGGCAGTTATAAAGCAGTCGAATTAAAATCAATAATTAAACAAAAGGACGAATCGCAACTGTAACAACAATAACAAAAACACATCGCAGGTTTGAATATCGGCTTCATATCCGCTGGCCCTCAAAAATTATGCAATACAGACATTCAAATAATTTTACATATATTTATAGTACCAACAGTGCGGATTGTAGAACGGATTCCAATATAAAATTCTCGTGTCACAATTTTGGCCGCGCTAATCTCCGAAACCACTGAACCAATTTTAATGACATTTTGTAAATGTGTTTTGCTTTGTACAATCTACGCTATAGGATTGTTACTATTAAATATTTTGTACAAAATTACGGTGATTTCTCAAAAAAAAAAACTGTTTTAGTAACATATAACGACATCTGATACAAAATACTCAAAGCTATTAGTTCAGAAGCAAACAAAAAAAAAAACTGTTTTAGTACCAAGTAGCGACATCTGTTCGAATTCGCTCAAAGCTATTAGTTCAGAAGCTAATCTGGCAGAATTTGCTCAAAACTATTAGTTCAGACGCCGGGCCGCAAACGAAATACATTTTGCAGAATTATATCTATCGCACCCGAGTGTAACCGGGACGGACCGTTATAGTGGTTTATTAAAACAGAACCGCATCGCTGTTGCCGGTTTGAATATCGAGTTCGAAACCGGTGGCGGTCATAAAAACGTTTCTATTTTCTATTACGCAAAAATATTTTTTGTGGTTATCGAAGAACGGACTACTGCAACTGTTTAAAAAAACAAAAACCCATCAGTTACGTCGAAAGAAACGTTTTCATTTTATGTATGACAAAGATATTGTATAAAAAATCAATATACCTACATTTCGAGCGAGAAAAATTGAAATTCCTGAAATACATTTTCTTCCTCTAAAACGGGTTAAGAAATCGCCTTTAAAGACGCAAACAATATAAATTCTAATATTCTACGCATTGTAAAACAGAAAGGATGCGTGACAAAGGACACTACATACATAAGTTGACAGGAAAACGTTTATTCGCTCGGTTTTGGTTTCTGGTCACGTGTTTTTAGTTTAGTCCGCTAGGGTTGCACCGTTCATAGTACCCTATAATAGGGAACTATCTATAGCTGCGTCTTACGGAGCAAGTACATCTTTTCGTGACCCATAATGTAGCTTGACAGCTGAGCACATCAGTGGATCCATAATGTTTGTGGATTCAATATATAATCTATACTAATATATAAAGCTGAAGAGTTTGTTTGTTTGTTTGAACGCGCTTATCTCAGAAACTATTGGTTCGAATTGAAAAACATTTTTTTTGTTGGATAGCCCATTTATCGAGGAAGGCTATAGGCTATATAATATTAAGTACGCTACGACCAATTGGAGCGGAACATAAATGAAAAATGTTGCAAAATGTTTCTCAAAATTAGTCCGTCCGACAAATATTATCAGGTGAAATGCCTTAACTAAATACTGATATATTCGCGCCAAGAATACAAGACCGGATAGCTCAGTCGGTAGAGTGTAAGACTCTTAATGCCAGGGTCTAGGGTTCAAGCCCCACGTCGGCGAATATATTTTTATTTTCTACATTGCTTTCTTGTAAGGCTTACATTTCAATTTTTTAAATTTTATTACGACTAATTAAAATTAAATAAATCTAATTAATAGCTCATTTGAAAACCGTTACAACTATAGCCACCTGTATAAAAATAATTTTCCTACAGCGTTTTCAATAAATTAAATATTTATTATATTAAAAGAAATTTATTGCTTAAAAAAAGTATAAATACTGCTTTTTAACGACAAAAACTTTTGAACGGTAACGCCAATCATTATGAAGTTTGGACACAACATTCATCTCGGTAAACAAAGTGAATGTGCGTACTCATGTCACGTCCTTCCCCATTCGTTCTTTTGCACCCAGGTGAAACCGGGCGGGACCGATAGTCTAAATATATAAAAGGAAACCGTGACTGACTGACTGATCTATCAACGCACAGCTGAAACCACTGGACGGATTGGACTGAAATTTGGCACACAGATAGTTATTATGACGTAAGCATACGCCAAGAACGGATTTTTTGAAAATTCAACCCCTAAAAGGGTGTAACGGGGGTTCAAAATTTGCATGAAGAAATCATATAAGATAGTATCAATTCGTAATTGCGCAGGATTACTCCCGTCAACAAATAAATAAACAAGTGTTTCGTGCTTTTTCAAAAACAACCCCTTCAGAGGGTGAAAAGAGGTAAATAGTTTAAAAATCAACATGGGTGTCATTTTCACGGTTTGTCAGACCGTGACTGTTATCAATTTATTAGGGTGGGTTAGAGTAACTATGCCAAATAATTCGCCTAAATCGCGTGGGAAGCCGCGGGTAACGGCTAGTATAGTTTATAATTTTATTAATTATTATATTAATAGTTTAATATAATTTTAAACGTTTTTGACAGCTCAATTGTGTAACAAACTTCACTTTGGTTAGATTGTTGTTTAATATTAAAAAAATATAACTGGCGCTATAAGCCCAAATAGCTCTAACTTTTTGTTAGGTTTCGGTTAGTCCGTGAATATTTAAGCTTACTCCATAATAACGATGAAAGTCAGACTCGAGTTTCTCGTTTCAAATTACGTTTAGCAGCTGGCGCATTATTTAACCTTGCTTTATTTACTAGATCAAATTAAGAACATGTGGAAAAAGGCCAAAATAACCGCTAATTTAGAAAATGAGACCAATTATCTTATTTAACAAAATTAAAGAAAACATTATTTAGACAAGATATTTCTTTAACTTATTTTTGGCCTATGGCAGAGTAAAACTCATTCTTGAGATTGAAAATGTAACAAACGTGTCGCAATACCGTGGATTACTTGTTTATACAATTTATAGAAGTGATAAGATTATGGAATGATAAATGCAACATTTCAAAGAAACATGTTTTCCTATGATATGTTACAAAAGATGCGTAGATATTGCTCAACCAAAAACTTATTTACAATATTTATAGAAGTCATAAGAGTATGGAATGATAGATACAACATTTCAAAGAAACATGTTTTCCTATGATATGTTACAAAAGATCCGTAGATATTGCTCAACCAAAAACTTATTTACAATATTTATAGAGTGATAAAAGTATGGAATGATAGATTCAACATTTCAAAGAAACATATTTTCCTATGATATGTTACAAAAGATGCGTAGATATTGGTCAACCAAAAACTTATTTATAAAATTTATAGAAGTGATAAGAGTATTAAATGATAGATACATTTCCAAGAAACATGTTTTCCTACGATATGTTACAAAAGATGCGTAGATATTGGTCAACCAAAAACTTATTTACAATATTTATAGACGTGATAAGAGTATGGAATGATAGATACAACATTTCAAAGAAACATGTTTTCCTATGATATGTTCCAAAAGATGCGTAGATATTGCTCAACCAAAAACTTATTTACAATATTTATAGAAGTGATAAGAGTATGGAATGATAGATACAACATTTCAAAGAAACATGTTTTCCTATGATATGTTACAAAAGATGCGTAGATATTGCTCAACCAAAAACTTATTTACAATATTTATAGAGTGATAAAAGTATGGAATGATAGATTCAACATTTCAAAGAAACATATTTTCCTATGATATGTTACAAAAGATGCGTAGATATTGGTCAACCAAAAACTTATTTATAAAATTTATAGAAGTGATAAGAGTATTAAATGATAGATACATTTCCAAGAAACATGTTTTCCTACGATATGTTACAAAAGATGCGTAGATATTGGTCAACCAAAAACTTATTTACAATATTTATAGACGTGATAAGAGTATGGAATGATAGATACAACATTTCAAAGAAACATGTTTTCCTATGATATGTTACAAAAGATGCGTAGATATTGCTCAACCAAAAACTTATTTACAATATTTATAGAAGTGATAAGAGTATGGAATGATAGATACAACATTTCAAAGAAACATGTTTTCCTATGATATGTTACAAAAGATGCGTAGATATTGCTCAACCAAAAACTTATTTACAATATTTATAGAGTGATAAAAGTATGGAATGATAGATTCAACATTTCAAAGAAACATATTTTCCTATGATATGTTACAAAAGATGCGTAGATATTGGTCAACCAAAAACTTATTTATAAAATTTATAGAAGTGATAAGAGTATGAAATGATAGATACATTTCCAAGAAACATGTTTTCCTACGATATGTTACAAAAGATGCGTAGATATTGCTTAACCAAAAACTTATTTACAATATTTATAGAAGTGATAAGAGTATGGAATGATAGATACAACATTTCAAAGAAACATGTTTTCATATGATATGTTACAAAAGATGCGTAGAACGTTTCCGAGGTCAGCGTGCTATTAGTCGGCTTCGTGACGCTGACAAATGGGGCGTCGCGACGCAGGATTTGTGTGGAGTAAGTCAAAGCGATAGGACCGACATATGGGAGACATTGCACAGATAACAGACCTGTCTTTTCTCTAAAAGTATACAAAACATAAGTCTTACAGGGCTCACAATTTTGTGCTGACAATTAACAGGGTTTCAGACAATAATAGTTTAAGTATCTATACTCATAATGAAGTTTATTATGTTACAAGTTGACATTATGTTACAACGAGTTCTAACACTGACACGAGTCATAATTGTATTTTTTTCTTTAAAATATCCCCACTAGTCTACAGTCCTTAAAGTATGGCCATTTTGTGGTGTAGTTTTCGAAAACAGTTTTTTTTACACACACATAAAGAACTGAATGCAGATACGATTATGATGACAGCAATACATAACCTAAAAAAAAATTAAATTCTAAATTCAAGGTTGTGATAACGAGTAATTTTGCGGTTGTTCTTTTTCACACCCACGAATGTTGATGAGGTTTTCAATGACGTATCTCAGTAGTAAATTTGACAACGTTGCATTTTTGTTTTCGTTTACAATTCCAGAATTTAACAAAAGACATTCGCGTCGAATATCGGTCTTGTTTACTTGAAAGTTCCGTTACTTGAAGACGCTTGGCTTGCCAAAAAGTTACTTTACGCCGACTAGATAAATTTCGTGAAGATAACAAGCGATTCTAATATAGGTATGTCTATCCACACTGTGAAGATCCTCCTTGCATTTATAATAGATTTGCATATCCAAAGCACTCTTGTTCGAGTAGTTGAAACACTTCAACCGTTTACTTTTGTAAACTTTCGACGTCAGACACCGGACAGAAATGTTTCCCGTCTCATTCCATCCCACGCGTCTGTCTTTCTTCACCTATTAGTACGAATAAAAAGCCAGTATACGAAGTGTTCTCCAACCATATATTTAATAACTTCTGTATTGCTATACGTCACTGCGGGCTCGCCTGATAGGTTTCAAAATTAGAACAGGGACTATTTTCCTTGCTAGGTCCGCTGCTAGGCATGAGCAAGGACCAATCAGGAAGCAGTATCTTGTCACGTGAGCGACTTGAACAAACACCCACAAACCAACACGGCGTCATTCTGCTCATAGTCAGACAACAGACAAGTTTTGCTTTGTGTTTATATTTGAACTGTCACTTCGCGCGCACGTGATTTATTCACAAAACCAGCTTGAAAAGACCTCTCGTGTGAAGCGAGCACATAACAGCAGTCAAGAAAACCAGCGCTACAAAACTAGTAGGCAAATCTAGCGGCGGCAGTATCTTGACACGTGAGCGACTTGAACAAGCGCCCACAAACCAACACGGCGTCATTCTGCTCGGAGTCAGACAACAGACACGTTTAGCTCTGTGTTTATATTTGAACTGTCACTTCGCGCGCACGGGATTTATTCACAAAACTAGCTTGAAAAGACGTCTCGTGTGAAGCGAGCACATAACAGCAGTCAAGAAAACCAGCGCTACAAAACTAGTAGGCAAATCTAGCGGCGGCAGTATCTTGACACGTGAGCGACTTGAACAAGCGCCCACAAACCAACACGGCGTCATTCTGCTCATAGTCAGACAACAGACACGTTTTGCTTTGTGTTTATATTTGAACTGTTACTGCGCGCGAACGTGATTTATTCACAAAACCAGCTTGAAAAGACGTCTCGTGTGAAGCGAGCACATAACAGCAATCAAGAAAACCAGCGCTACAAAACTAGTAGACAAATCTAGCCGCGTTTCTAGCCTCGTGTGCAGCGGCCTTTATTGCTTCGAGTGATGGGTAAGGTTGCACGGAGCAAGACCATGTTTTGAGGAACAGCTTGTATACAATGTACAACAAGCTCGATCGGGTTTCATCGTCTAAAAGCTCTCGCATCATTTAGCAGAGCCCGCGTTTGCTTTACCTGAGAAATTTGATTTACATGTTTCATGTTGTATCTTGTTCATGAATGAAACATGCAAATCAAATGTTTCAAAAAGTGTTTTGACGTAGGGTTGAAGGGTTGTGTGACGAAGGGTTGAGATATTGTGATGAAGGCACGTATATACTGATCGAAATTCAATGCCGCACGTCTTTTTTTCTTCAAATAAATCTTGTCTTTAACAAGCTTTAGATTTACAAAAAGCAAATTAATGGATTTTTTTTGTTAATTGAATGCCTGCACATATCTTTTGAAAGCCAGGGTGGTCACTTTCTCTCCAAAAAACAAATTTCTCTTACTTTTCCCGGTTTTCCAGTTATGCAACTATACCTAATAACAATAAACTAGAGTGACCTGTGCGAATTATTCGCACTAAATAAGTATAATAATTATCACTTTACAAAATTATTTTTTAAATATGATTGCAGGTATTCAATTCGTTTCTAATTTTGCACACTGCTTATAACGTTCTTCTTTTTGTTGTATTACAATATGAAGCACAGATGACAGATCGAAGAAATATTTTACTAAAATTGTCATATAGAGGCGCAAGTAGCAAAAGCGTTGAGCTAAGCCGTCAGATGGCATCATGCAGCATTGCTGTGACGTTGTTCAGCGTTGCTCGCTGTTTCAAAATTGAAGCCGTCAGATGGCAGTATGCAGTATTGTGTCTGTTGTATTACAATATGAAGGTCAGATGACAGATTGAAGTGTTGACGTTGTTTCCAAATTAAAGCCGTCAGATGGCAGACGTTGTTCAGCGTTGCTGTATTTTAATTAATTTACAAAAACAAAAGGAATAATAAATTTTTTAGTTGTCGATGTCAGTAGAGCAAACAATTATCTGTAAAATGATATATAATTTATGTGGAGAAATTGTGAGTTTTTTTCTAAAAAGGGAGGCAAACATATTAACCTTAACGTATTAATATATATTATGATACAAAATAATTCAAGTTTACGTTTCTGAACAACTCTGAGCCAAGGCCGTAGGCAGGGAGAGTGTTTTGGGGGTTCAACCAACCATTTTATACAAGCTCACTAAAATATGTTCAACTCTTTTTTCGGATCTGTGATACGATAATTGGATTCCACGTTTTTCGGAACGAGTAAAATCGAAATGTAATGCATTGTTAATAAATTAAATGAATCATTAAACTCTTTCGTCGAAATCTACGTCGGCTGCCTTTTAATTAAATTGTCTCTGAACAGAACACACACTATGGCATAGTTTGTTCAAGTCGCCCACGTGACAAGATACATGATTGGTTCTTGCTCAGAGCTCGCAGGAGACTTAGCAAGAAAAATAGCCCCCGTTCTAATTTTAAAATGTATTTTCTGAACTAGCAGGCGAGCCCGCAGTGACGTCATTGCCAGTGTCGTAGCCAGCCTGCCGGCCAGCAGAAGCCCAATACAATTTTTATTGGGTAGAACTCGAAGGTCTCCAAACCCCTGCTTTTGCTTCTCTGTTAATTCGTCATTGCTTCTGAGTTATTGCGTAAAAAATTAAACTTCCCTATTAATAAACCCTTATAAAATGTTAATTTATTGAGACATAAAAAATGGAAATTAACAGTACATTATGGAAAAATAATCGACAACCTTGTCAAGAGCGGAATTTTTTTTATATAGCATTTATATATCATCTGCCATAAAGAGAGGCTTCTTCTTTCTCCTCTTCCCCTCTTTTCAATCGATGGGCGATTGCCAACATCCGAACTTCAAAAGTTTCAGTTAATGACCACTTTAAAGCTGATTGAAACTGTTGAACGTAACGACTTAAAAAACCGTTCAAAGGAAACGGCTCCGTTTTTATTTGAAGATTCCTCAGGTATAACGAGCAATTTTACATTTCAAACGTGTGTAATAATTTCAAAACGATCACCAGACATGCAAATAATACGTAGATATTACATTTTATGACATTCCAGCGCTCCGTCCCGGTTTCACCCGGGTGCGATAGATATAATTCTGCAAAATGTATTTCGTTTGCGGCCGGGCGTCTGAACTAATAGTTTTGAGCAAATTCTATCAGATTTGCTTCTGAACTAATAGCTTTGAGCGAATTCGAACAGATGCCGCTACTTGGTACTAAAACAGTTTTTTTTTCTTTGCCTCTGAACTAATAGCTTTGAGTATTTTGTATCAGATGTCGTTATATGTTACAAAAACAGTTTTTTTGGAGAAATCACCGTAATTTTGTACAAAATGCTTCATAAAAACTATCCTATAGCGTAAGTTGCACAAAGCAAGACATTTACAAAATGTCATAAAAATTGGTTCAGTGGTTTCGGGGATTAGCGCGGCCAAAATTGTGACACGTGAATTTTATATATATAGATTGGAAATTCTACCAGATTTGATTCTGAGCTAATATAGCTTTGAGCGAATTCCGACAGATGTCGCTATTTGGCACTGAAACAGTTTTTTTTTTGTTTGCTTCTGAACTAATAGCTTTAAGCAAATTCTACCAGATTTGCTCCTGAGCTAATAGCATTGAGCGAATTCCAACAGATGTCGCTACTTGACACTGAAACAGTTTTTTTTTGTTTGCTTCTGAACTAATAGCTTTGAGCGAATTTCAATTGTAGGTACTCAAACAGTTTTTTTTGTTTGCTTCTGAACTAATAGCTTTGAGCAATTTCTACCATATTTGCTTCTGAACTAATAGCTTTGAGCGAATTCCAATAGATGTCGCTACTTGGTACTGAAACAGTTTTTTTTTGTTTGCTTCTGAACTAATAGCTTTGAACAGATTCTACCAGATTTGCTTCTGAACTAATAGCTTTGAGCGAATTCCAATAGATGTCGCTATATGGCATACTCAAACAGTTTTTTTTTGTTTGCTTCTGAACTAATAGCTTTGAGCGAATTCCAATAAATGTCGCTATATGGTATACCTACTCAAACAGTTTTTTTTTGTTTGATTCTGAACTAATAGCTTTGAGCGAATTCCAATAGATGTCGCGATATGGTATACTCAAACAGTGTTTTTTTTGTTTGCTTCTTAACTAATAGCTTTGAGTAAATTCTATCAGATGTCGTTACATGTTACTAAACAGAAAATCGAGAAGAACTGAAAGTTGTTTTCATAAATCAAAATGCTTTCCAAGTAGTTTTATATTTTTCTGCACAAAAAAAAATATATTAATTCCAAGGAAAATGATCAAAAAAAAAAACTTTTCTTTTAGGAACGGCTTGATTCAACGGTGCAAAAAAAATGTCCTGCAAAAAAAGCTAGATAAACCCATTAATCTATCTCAATCGAAGTAAAGTAGCTAAAAGCTATGTCAACAGTTTGACAGAGGTAGTCCAGCAGTACTTCATAGGCGGCGGTCGTTCCACAAGATGAGGCATTGCTTCACATTGAAGTACACAATTACTAAAAAGACGGCCCAAAAAAAAGGTAAAATTTTTAAATACCGTCTCCAAAACTATTATAAATCATTTAAAGGTTGTACATATCCGAGAAAAAATATACATGTAGAAGAATGTTTCAAATATACCCGTCCTCCCGCCATATTTGAAACACGTTACTTCCACCACAAGTATAGTTTAATTTAGATATAACAAATATCAAACATTTTACTTGCCAAAATAGTATTACCTTATAAAAATCTGCTTTTAATGCCTGTATAGCGGTAATAAAATAACCCATGAGGCACTAGTGCGTAAAATAAAACAAATAAATGCCATTTAATCAATCAGACAGTAATTTCTAAAAGCGACTTGTCAGTTACCATTTAATACAAAAAAGATTTTAACAGAGAACAAAGCGACACGGAGCAGGCGTAGTTTTCGTAAACAACCCAAATGAAATAATATGGCCGCACACAGCGATGACATCAGCTGTCAGAAATATTATTATAAAGTGAAAATCAGCTGTTTTACACGAGGTACGTGCAAAAAACGTAGTACGTACTTATCTCGTTTGTTATATTTTAATTACTGTGACTGTTTAAACTCGCTATCCCTCGTGTGTAACATAATGTCACTTATTCATCTAAATTCTAAAATAAGCTTCATTAAAACTTGGATCAGGGGTGTCAAACTGATTTTTCTAAAGGTTAGGGTCAGACTCTAAATTGAAAACTAAAACACATACTAAATTAAAATCTTTATTTAGTTAGTTTAAATCAATTTTCATATAAAGGTAATAAAAAGGGTAAATTATCTTGAGCTTGGGGATCCAGACACCTAAGGTCTCTTGCTTTTGATAAGAGCATTGACGTTAGTTGTCTAAAATCCTCACTGGATATATTCTAGTCGCGGGCCGTATTGAGCTGGCTTGAGTGCCGGATGCGGCCCGCGGGCCATATCTTTGACATTACCGACTTAGATAAATGAACTACTGTCTCAATTTCACATTTTTAATTTTTGTACAAACAACCTGATTTTCCAAAAAGATTAGGTCGGTTGAGCGAAAAATTTTATACACGAGAAAAATGAAATTGTTGAGAAAATTAAACATGGCGTCTCTATAATATTTTTATCAGCCATCACAGAAAAAAAAGTGCCTACGACAGAGACAGACCTAAAACGAAAAGGTGAAGGTCGGCTCAATATATCAATTGTTATTTCGTTTAGTGTTTTGTTACATAATATAACAAAAGATTGCAAATACGAAACGCTGTCTATACGTAAGAGTGTTTTCCACGTTGGTGGTCTGAAATTCGCTTCTGTCTGTAATCTTGTCCCACAATCCTATTTTACATATGAAAGGGACATTTTTTCCTTGAAGAAGATCTCAAAAATTCTTCAATTTTACGACAATAGCGAAAAAAATGCACTTTCAATCAAATAACCTCAAAAATTGTTTATACTGGTGATCCATGTTGATCTACTTATATGGTAAATTATTGAGACAGGGCAACATTTTCGGAAAAAAAGTTTCAGACAAAAATTGTTTAGTTTGAAGAGGGACATTGTTTGGAGACAAATTCCACCCCCCACCACCAACCCCTGTGCAGAGATGAGGGTGATTTTGACATTTTTAATAGGAACACCTATTTTTTATCACAAATTATGATTTTTCCAAAAAAAATATGCAGCAATTGTCTGAAACATTTTTTACCCGATGCTTCCCTCAACCCCTAAAATGCATGTTCCGCACACATAGAGTATGACAGCTGTCAGATGAAAGCCTTCACACTTGGATAAAGCTGTCAGATAAATTATTATGTAGTGAAAATTTGATATTTTTTTTAATAATAATAATAATAATATTTATTTATAGGAGGTAGGTGGAAAAAATGTAGATTGTTATCTCGAACATATTGGTTTTATGACTCGTGTGACTGTTAAAACTCGCTGATCCTTGTTTTCATGTCCCAATACGAAATATTGCATTACAATCTAGATACATATTCTACTATTTTTTTAAATATCCATGTTCTCTTACATATAGATGTATTGTTTTTTATAGCGAATTTCGTTGCAAAGGTAGAGCTCGTATACAGAATATAGATGGATAGATGGAGTTTGTGCGGTTAAAGATCACGTGTGGATCGAGCTATAAAAAAAAATTAGCCCGAATCTCTGAGACAAGGTCTAGATTTAATGGACGTGTAAATACAAGATCCTTTCACGAAAGTGCGGACCCCTGAAGGCAATAAAACTTCACGGTTGTGCTTTATGACAAATAAAGCGTTTCAATTTGATATAGGGGATGGAGCCAATCAAATTCGAAGCATAGTGTACACCTCAAACGAACTTCCGTAAAATCGATAAAGCTGCGTTGTAACAATTATTATTATTTTATTTATTGACGTAAGTTTGTAACATGAATATTATTATATCAACATATTTATTAACGTAAGTTTATAACACGAATATTATTTAATTCAACATATTTATTAACATAAGTTTGTATCATGAATATTATTTAATTCAACATATTTATTAACGTAAGTTTGTAACATGAATATTATTTAATTCAGCATATTTATTAACATAAGTTTGTATCATGAATATTATTTAATTCAACATATTTATTAACGTAAGTTTGTAACATGAATATTATTTAATTCAGCATATTTATTAACCGTAAGTTTGTAACATGAATATTATTTAACTCTACATATTTATTAACGTAAGTTTGTAACATGAATATTATTTAATTCAACATATTTATTAACATAAGTTTGTATCATGAATATTATTTAATTCAACATATTTATTAACGTAAGTTTGTAACATGAATATTATTTAATTCAGCATATTTATTAACCGTAAGTTTGTAACATGAATATTATTTAACTCTACATATTTATTAACGTAAGTTTGTAACATGAATATTATTTAATTCAACATATTTATTAACATAAGTTTGTATCATGAATATTATTTAATTCAACATATTTATTAACGTAAGTTTGTAACATGAATATTTTTTAAATTTAATTCAATATATTTATTAACGTAAGTTTGTAACATGAATATTATTTAAGTTTAATTCAACATATTTATTAACGTAAGTTTGTAACATTAATATTATTTAATTGAACATATTTATTAACGGAAGTTTGCAACACAATATTATTTAATTTAACAGATTTATTAACGTAAGTTTGCAACATGAATATTATTTAATTCAACATATTTATTAACGTAAGTTCGTAACATGAATATTATTGAATTCAATACATTAATTAATTTAAGTTTTTTAACATGAACACTACTTCCTAGTTCATACGCTCCGCTGCCATCTTGCCTCTGTTTTTCTACATGTCCACCAGGGTACACCAGTGGCGGCGTGGTGTTACACATTGTATTGTCGGCGATCGGAGTTTTTTTTTTATTTGCGGATATTTATTTAAATACTCTATACATTGAACGACGTTAAACGGAACTTATCTGTACAAGAGAAAAGCATCAATTCAAGGAATGAAGATCCTTCTTTATGACAAAGCACTCTCTTTTCGTCTAATATCTTTATGCAGGCAATAAAAATTAACTACCACAAATTTTCACTCTACGATACCATAATAGCGGTTATAAAAAAGTTAACCCGGCTTGCGTAAAAAGTGTTTAATTTAAATATATAAGGTCTTGGATGTTTGAACTTAGTTTTAATTAAAATACATTTATACAGGTCTCTTTAAGCGAGTGAACGAAATAACGCGCTCGTTTTTAAACGATGACACTCTTTAAAATATTAGTACCAAAAGTTGTACTAACTTTTAATGTATCTCAAAATTAAAAAAAAAAAAAAAACTTAAATATAAAAACACAGTATCAATGCGATTTCGGTAAGCCGAAATTTATTACGAAGGTATTCTAACAAAACTGTTCTAGTTCATGGTAAAAAATATTTATTTACAATGGTTACAACGTTAACAAAACAAATAAACAAACGAAAAGTACTTCTTTATAATGTAACAGAAACAAAACAACAATTCTAACTAATAAAATAAAAGAATAAGTAATGAAGAATACAAAGTCACCATTTATGTACACGAAATATTTACAACACAGGAACACACTAAAATTTATTTAGCACACTTGTTTATTAACTATATACAAGAGATTATTTATATTAAACTATTTATTAAACCGGGACAACCGCCTCGGGTGGCAGTTTCAGGGAGCGCCGAAATCATAATATAATATCTGTCCTTTTTCCGATTTACTCAATCTGCTTGGAGAGAGGGGGCGCCATTATCCAGTTTCTGCTCCGGTTGGAAAAAACCGTAAATCCGGGGCTGCGCCAGACTTATTGAACCTAACCTCATTGATTTGTATGTGTAATTTGTTTTACAGAAATAGCTTTGGATTTGTTACATTTGCTCTCCAACAATAACAAACGATAACAAAAACAAGCGCATGGCTATACCTATATATTTTTTTTTTCAATTCTTTGTTGTCTGTTAGTTTTTACAGACACAATCGTGTCGGCTCAACCGAAAGAGTTAATTAAAATCGGCGGGTTTCGTTTTATGTAATAATGAAGACTGACAGGGCTTCGTTTGTTTTCATATTCAGCGAAGTCCCCGCCAGTCAAGCGAACAATGGGGCGCTCTCTGTGTTTTGTTTCAATTTTATCTGTCGATAGAAGTTATTCCAAAGTACGCATGTTACGAGCTATGTCGCAAAAACTCACAACAAAGCCGTGCACAAGGTGAAATACTTTATTTAAAACAGTAGGTCATGTATCTAGTGCGTGGTGGATGATGCTTTAAACGAGCGGTAACGAGTTTTAACAGTCATATCATCACACACAAGATATATATATCCGGTGATCTGTTTTTAACTATATGGAAAATTAATGTGGAGAGGGCAACATTTTCGGAAAAAAGTTTCAGACAAAAGTTAGTTAGTTTGAAAGGGGACATCGTTTGGAGACATATTTTTTATCACGAGTTATAATTTTTCGAGACAAATTTGTCTGAAACATTTTTTTATCAGATACCTCCTAACCCCTAAAAATGCATGTCAAAAATCGGTTTGCCGAAACTTAGTCAGTATAAGAGGGACTCCACAAAGCAAAACCCGTTTAAAGTGCTTAGTTTAAAAAAAAAATGAGCTTGAAGTGAAGAGAGATTTTTGCAAGTTGGCAAAAAATTGCCTTTCTTTAAAAATAACTCAAAAACTATGAAAGATTCGCAAAATTTTGATGCGTTGAAATTGTAGGTTTTTTTTTCTAAAAATTTTGTTTTTTTTTTCTTTTTCTTGCGTTTTTCTCGAAACTATGTTTCCGAAGTCTGTGACCACTGAAATTAAAGAGCCACTTGATGGATTTAAATGAAATTTTTACAGCTTATTGAAGGCATAAAAAACAAGGACTTGATGAAAGGAATTTTGTTTTGGTTGAAAACTTCGGCTTTTATAACAATCTGTCCTTGCAAATTCGGCTGTAAGCTTTTAGATGCCGCCATTTTATTAATTTTCAAAAAAAAAAAAATAATCGATTAAGTCCTAGATGTACTATTAAACTAAAGACTTTTCTTTGTTTTATCGATTTTGGTCAAACCAGCACAAAGTTATGATGGCCACCGCAAAGCATTGCCTACTTGCGAGAGGGGTCCGACAGATGGCTATAACTTTGTCTAATTTTTTTTTTTAAATTTAGTGAAATCAAGTTGAAATAATATTAGCTGTATAAAATAAATTAAATTTTGTCGAAAAAATTTTTTTAAAAATTTTTTATAGCCTCTGACTGCTCCTAGCCCCTTAAATAATATAAATAATTCGTTCCCCGCCCCAAAATGTTATATTACTATATTTTAAAAAAAATCATCAAAATCGGAGCTGTTTCTGCGAAGTTCGAAGTAAAAAGCTTCATTGACGCGACTAGGGCTATAGTTGTTTTAAAATGACGTTAAACATCGATATTTTTTGGTCCGACCCTTTTTGGTCAATATTAACTCGGTACCTATATACATTATGTACAGGCAAATACACTTAAAAAGTAAATATAACAATGATAATAGACACATGTAGCTGTGATTGTATATGCATTACTGTTTTTTCTATTACCCATACTCCTTGGTGAAGGGGATTATATATATCCCGACCACGAGGTACAAAAAAGCGCTGCACAAATACACTCGCAAATGTTGGCCGTTGTTAATTGCAATTATAATAGGATCGTTCGTGTGGATGTATTGAATATACTGGCCATCCTTGTTGATAGCCGAATAAGGTAGATATCGCAAAACGCCTATTTTCAAGGAGATCAACGAAAAAAAACCCTTCGAAATGATATCCACCCGAAATGGTCGGCAACAGAGATTTTTGAAGTGAAAACTTCTTTAGCGGCGTTGTACACTTTTTTTGTAATAGGTAAAAAATGTTAAACTCGCGTCAGGTCAGTAAGAACTGGGTGAGACTCTCTAAGTGATAGTAATTGCCAGATACTTTTTATACAACGTTATAGACATCTAGCGTTGAAATATCGTACATAAAAATGCAATCTATGATACAAACCATTTTATTTACAAGTGTTGTCAATAAATAAACAATGCTTCTAAATGCAAAAAATTAAGACGTTAATATTCAAGTTTTCACTTCTGCCGGCACTCCTGGAGTGCAACCCGTCTTTTTTTTTTGAAGCTAGATTTAAGGATACTTTTTTGATGTGAAACATCTAATGGCGCGTTTGGTTGGGAGTAAAATCGTGCAATTGGCGCGACCCTTTCGTTGGACCACGTTACGTTTGTGTGCGTTGGATTAAACATGACTTTAGTGGAAGGCGACATCTAGATTACAGGGCGAGTTTAGTGTTTCGTTAGATGGCAGCGCGTGACACTTGCTTTGTGTATGCGTTGCATTATAGTTCGGCTTTTGTTAAAGGCGACACGGCAAAATTTAGTTACAGGGCGATATTTAGTTACCAGAATTTTGTTTTAAATTATGTTTCACGTCTGCCAGGCGTTCCATGATGACTCACATCGTATATATTAATACGCTAAGGTTAAAGATGTTTGCCTGATCCCTTTTTAGAAAAAATCTCACAATTTCTCCACATAAATTATATATCATTTTACAGCAAATTGCTTGCTCTACTGACATCGATAACTAAAAAATTTATTATTGCTTTTGTTTTTGTAAATTAATTAATTAATTAATTAACTTATATATATAGATATACATTAAGACACAATACAGCAACGCTGAACAACATCTGCCATCTGACGGCTTTAATTTTGAAACAACGTCAACACTTCAATCTGTCATCTGACCTTCATATTGTAATACAACAAAAAGAAAAACGTTATAAGCTGTGTGCAAAATTAGAAACGAATTGAATACCTGCAATAAATTTTGATTCATTAAATTGAGTTGAATGATTTATTTACATTACATTAAGACACAATACTGCATACTGCCATCTGACGGCTTAGCTCAACGCTTTTGCTACTTGCGCCTCTATATGACAATTTTAGTCAAATATTTCTTCGATCTATCATCTGAGCTTCATATTGTAATACAATAAAAAGAAGAACGTTATAAGCAGTGTGCAATATTAGAAACGAATTGAATACCTGCAATCATATTTAAAAAATAATTTTGTAAAGTGATAATTATTATACTTCGAATAATTCGCACAGGTCACTCTAGTTTTTTTTTAATAACCGCGGTGAATATAAAAAAACGGCGCACAAAGAAGACAGTTTGTAAACACGAATGAATACCTACTGCGTTTATCTATTTTTTTTTTTTTTTGTGCCGTTGGTACAAATAAACATCACAGTGGATTTCACAGTATAATCCTATAATAACAAATCCACAAAATACCACATTTGATAAAAAAAAATACCTAGTCTTTATATCTACTATTTTAAAAAAGAATGTGAAAAACAATGGAAATAAAAATCAGTCGTGACTAAATTTTGTTCTATTTTTACACTTAAAAAAATCGTATTTTACGAATGAAATAAATTGAGATTTTAATCACATAAGAATTTCAAAAAGTTTTGAGACGAGATAGCGTCTTTAATATTCATTTTAAAATAAAAATGTACATTACAAAAATTGTAGGAAATAAAATTTTGGAATTTTTTTCGTTTATATCATTTTTTGATAGGATGATTGTGAAATGAAAAGAATTGAGATTTCATAAAGCAAATAATTTGATACCAATTTCTTCATTGCAAATTTTGGCATAAAACTCTTCGACTATAGTTTTGAAATATCGAGATGGTTTTGAATTATTGAAAGCATATTTAAATCGACTTTTTCTCTGAGCTAGACAAACGTCAAGAAAAAGTGTTTTTATGTTAGTTTGAAAGCTTGCCAAACATCGACATCTAAAAATCCAACAAGTCTGACAAAATATACAGTTCTGACAGAAAGCTTCTACCGCACAAGCAGAACTTGAACAAACAGACTGGTGTCAATCATAGGTACTACTCGAAGCTCTGTTCAAATACAAACACAATATAGGCGACAGCAGAAAACTTCTGGACTGGGCGTAAGGAGCCGAATAAAAAAAAAATACAATATATTAAAGAATTTTATTTTAACACAAAATTTAGTTATTTCGACAGGATTCCATATTCTATAAATGCTGGGTTGCAAAAAGCAATGTCAGAAAATCTGATCTGACAATGACCTTAGATTGTAAATCGGGCCGGGAGCCGCTAGTTAATAATAATTTGGTCATCAGTGAGTTGATTAGTGATATGTCCACATGATTCTATATTGGGAGCTGGCTCCGTGCGCTCCGCTCACTAAAAAGGGTTGCTCAGAGCGAGTCGTTCAGAGGAGCGACACTAGACAGTACGCACTGCACAAGAGTGCAGACTGTAGAGGTGTGAACTGTCATCATGCATGCTCAGGAGTTACGTACACACACTCGGCTCTGAGCTCATTTTAATATGATTCTGATTTTATATTATTATTTGCATTTCAGGTAAACTATAAAGTATAATAAAAGCTTAACAATAATAATGTTTATTGTTACAATATAATATCTTTGTCAACGACGTCAATGTGAATGGTTTAAGTCACTGTTAAGCTAAGTAGTATTACAATTACAGTGTGTCATTCAACATTAAATGACTTAGCAAAGATAACTCCGTACGTGCAAAGTTCACTAGTGTCTCTGTGCCCTGTGCTGTGTGCGCTCTGTAAATGTGCAAATGCAACAGCACAGAACAGCTCAGCACAGAGCAATGGCGCTCGGAGTGAGTCATTCACAAAAAAAGAGCGACTCGCTCCACTCCAAGAAAGGAGTCGTTCATTATGAACGACTAGCTCAGAAGCGACACATCACTAGAGTTGATGCCTTTAAATAGCGGAAACAGATCATAAAATTGGTTTGCGTCCGTTGCTATGTTTCACCTTTCGTTCAAGATGCTTTCTACGATGCCGCCATCTGTTAGTCGATGCCTTAAAACAGCAGAGTTACTTCCGTCCGAAAAAAAAGATCTTATAGTTACTCTCAAGTAAGTCGCGTCTAAATAAGTTTCACTTAAAAAAAAAAAAACAGTTGTGTGATTTTAAGAAACCACGACGCAAGTGAAACTTTTATTGGATTGTAGGCGTTGGATTGTAGACACTTATCCATCACGATTAATTATAAACAACAATATTCACATGAATACACGAATAAAAACATGTAAACACTGTACAGCACTTGCCCGCATGACAGACTGACTATGTGTTATATAATATACTACACGGTCAGCTGATGCTAACCATGGGCGCCGCCATATTGGCCTTGGCTGCTCTACCGAGCGCCTTTCACTTTACCCCTACTCCGCGGCCGCCTGTAATGCGACATGCAACAGACGGCCAGAATAAAAGTTTCACTTTAAAAAAACTATTTTAAAACTACGACCTACAACTTTCTCGTCAAATGAACTGCACGTAGTAAAGTTTAAACATATCCCCGCTTGCGTTTGATATTCGACGTATAGGTGGGCGCCTACTCCCTGCCTCCGTGTAATTTGCATCCGGATGGAATGTCAGGGTATCGGGAGTTGCGGGATTACTCCAAGGTTTCGTCTTATGCGTACACGCACACACGCGCGTGTATAACAGTACGTTCAATTTGTCGCCGCAGGCGTGACTTTCATGTATGCTAACGCTGTACACCACTGGACAACATAAAAAAAGCGTGCGTGCAATTTTTACGCGCGTGACTTATAAACAAACCGAGATACCGAAAAGATTTAGGTTGTACTTCGATTTTTTAGGACTCACTGCGCAGTGCAAGAAATCAAACTTTCGGCCAGTGTAGTGTATACTATTTTTCTCCATACCTCGGTCGTAAGTGCGCTTATTAAATACATTAATTAATTACTTATTAACTAGCGTGACCTGTGCGAATTATTCGCACTAAATAAGTATAATTAATTATTATCACTTTACAAAATTATTTTTTAAATATGATTGCAGGTATTCAATTCGTTTCTAATTTGGCACACTGCTTATTATAACGTTCTTCTTTTTGTTGTAAAAGAAATATTTTACTAAAATTGTCATATAGAGGCGCAAGTAGCAAAAGCGTTGTTCAGCGTTGCCCGTCAGATGGCAGTATGCAGTATTTACAATATGACGGTCAGATGACAGATCGAAGTGTTAACGTTACGCCGTCAGATGGCAGACGTTGTTCAGAGTTTAATTAATTTACAAAAACAATAGCAACAATAATTTTTTTAGTTGTCGATGTCAGCAATTATTATATAATTTATGTGGAGAAATTGTGTGGTTTTTGCTACAAAGGGAGGCAAACATCTTAAACCTTAGCGTATTAATATATATGATTACATAAAAACACAGATAAATTCCAAGCAAGTTGCTTTGAGGTTATACGTAAAAACACGACTGACAGCTGTTCGCGACTATTAGCTAAAATGTAAGAGGGTTGCTATGGAAACGAGATCGAAACAAAAGTTGATAGGTTATTTTTTCTTCACCGCCGCCCGAACGTACGTACTTCTCGCATCAGTGCGCATAGTCCCACTAATGCGTATAGTACGCGCCACGAATCTAAAAGACTCGGAAGTTAGATGCGAATGCGGGCTTGCGCTTGTACAGTCTGTTGAAAAACTACAAACTCGCCACTCAACAAAACTAAAATAACAATAACAATTTGACAATGGCGTACTCGACTGTACTTTAAAGCAGGAAAGCGACAAGTGACAAAGCCAACGAGCGATCACGGCCAATCACCGACGAGCGTACGTTCCGTGCAGGTAGCTGGGAGAGGTGGTGGGGGTCTCAACGGCTCTAAAATGTGTCTGCGACGCCCGAACGCGTACGTATTTCCCACCAATGCGCAAATGTTCGACTTTCGATTGAGGTATGAAGAAAAATATGTTTTCCAGTGGCGTACTTTCACGGATTTGTGTAAGCTCCCCTTTATTGGATGTGATGTGACAAATGTCAAATCATTCAAATCACATGTGAAACACAGTAATGCACGTTCAGCCTTTCTATAATATATACTCACTCTGCAACGTACAGGCTGTCCAAAAAAAAACTACAATCAAATGTATACAAAGCGTTACAGAAAGTTCTGAATGAACTAACAAGTTGGCTAAAGGCTATACAAATAACTTGTAAGTAAGCATAGTAATCAGAGCTATTAATTTCGGGCATTTTTTTTTGTTAAAAGGTGTGTTTCAACTGAAAATATATTCTAGCAATAGGAGGTCAGCGGGTCTAAGAGTTCACCAAAAATCGCATGTGTCCAAACAGTACAATTTTACTTAAACGAAACTTAGTGACGCCATGTATAAAAACAACGACACTCCAACAATCTTGGCCCATTCTTTACACATTATTACTTAATTCTACGAGCGTCGCCTGGCAAACTGTGATCCCCTAGAGTGCCAGATCCGCTATTAGAAATATATACCCTCATCTGTTATTTGATGATGACAAAGATTATTATATATATTGATAAATCGCACATGGGTTGCCTAGCTAAATCGCATACCGATGCTGTTAAATTAAATAAATTCTAATTAACTTTCTTGGATCAACTTCCCCGATTTTTGACGTGATAACGTCTTATAAATTGATGAAACACCAGCTGCACGCACGAAAAAGTGTAACGTTCCTAACGTTCCGCTTGACCCTGTGCGTGCAAGCGAGAGCGCAGTATAAGCGATAGAGAAGCACGATCGGCTCAAGTTTGACAGCTACTAAAATTTAGGTTATGTATTATTAAATATGATATTCGAGCGGAATACTTTATCACGTAAAACTATCGTCCGTAAACCGACTTTACAGACAACCAATTTTTTTTTAATCATAAAATACGACCCTAAGATGAGAGAATATGACACAAGCAATTGATTGATTCTATACATAAATATAGATCAACATAAACATACCTTGTAAATAGTTGTGTTCTGTATACTTTAGAGTTTATTTGTTTTGTTAACATTTTGTTTGTGTCATATTCTCTCATATTAGGCTCGATTTTTATGATCAAAAAAGGTCAATTAGAATTTATTTAATTTAACAGCATCGGTACGCGATTTAGCTAGGCAACTCGTGTGCGATTTATCAATATATTATATAGATAATAATCTTTTCAAATACATAATATTGTTGACCAATTTTTTTCAGACAATATATTGACACAAATAAAATATTATAAATCAGTAAAACAATATTTGACGTTTCGATCTGGGTTTAGATCTTCTTCAGAAATATCTAAAAATATAAAAAAAAAAATTAGTAAAATCTACTTATTTTTGCGATAATTAACTTCTGCGTTTTATTATAAAATAAGTAGATTTTACTAATTATTTTTTTTATGTTTTTAGATATTTCTAAAGAAGGTCTAAACCCAGATCGAAACGTCATATATATTTTCATTGATTTATACTATTTTATTTTTGTCGATATAGGTATTGTCTGAAAAAAATTGGTCGACAATTTTATTTATTTGAAGAGTTCTATTCAGACGTTAATCAAAGATTTGTATAATATATTTTGTCATCATCAAATAACTGAGGGTATATATTTCTAATACCGGATTTTATACTATTAACAAGTAGGTACATTATATTCTATTTGGAACACAAGTTTGTGTGCTTAAGTTATACAAATTTGTGAAGTGGGTACAGTTACCAACATGGTCGTGGCGATAGCGGTCGAACTGCCGTCCGGCAACCATTCGGAACGTAAGCTCATAAGTGGGACACTCGCTTTATACCTCGAGTGTACTTATAAAATAATAGTTATAATACTATAATCACAATGAAGAGAAAATTACTTCGGGTTACACAGACAGTAATTGCGACTCTGCAATATGCCTGTTATAACCGCGTTGTGATACTGCAACAAACAACAATATTTACCTTTTGTTGCCCGCGTCGTTAACTTCGAACATAACTACACTAGTTTCATTGTAACTGCGTCCCATTTATGTCCAGACACGTCGCCAAACACTATTGACGCAATTTTTGAATTGTTTAAAAGTTAAAACTAGTGATGTACCGGATCGTTAAAAATGTATATCCGCGGATACGGATCTGAATAGGGATATTTGGTTTCAAGAGCCGCGGATACGGATCTTAACTTTCTTAGAGTACGCGGCGGTAAATATTGCACATCGACCTTTGGAAAAAGACTATCTGTTATGGGAAAAAGTTATTGATCTCTTTAAGAGTTAACTCTCATAACAGATTGTCTCTTTCCAAAGATCGATGTGCAATATCTCATTATAAAGATAGTTTTTTAGTACCTTTGAGTAATGTACTATTGGTATGGTACTCACTACGATAAATGTTTGCAATATAAAGGTGCCAAATA
The DNA here is from genome assembly GCA_963575645.1 of Xanthostigma xanthostigma. Taxonomy (NCBI): domain Eukaryota; kingdom Metazoa; phylum Arthropoda; class Insecta; order Raphidioptera; family Raphidiidae; genus Xanthostigma; species Xanthostigma xanthostigma. Next base: position 7,816,360 of record OY754469.1, on the reverse strand, counting down.
CGATTTCAAAAATAAAAATTAATCTGAATGGAATTTAACAGTTTTTCATTATTATCTAATCACCTATATATATATAAAATTTCATCTATGAATTGAAAATTAATAAAGTAGAAGATCCGCCAAAAACTAACGGATACGGATCTTTATTCTCCCTCGGATATCCGCGGATCCGGATACGGATATCTGGCACATCACTAGTAAAAACACAAAATTCTCTTCGTCGTTATGATTGTGTTTTAAACAAATGAGTAGCAGCACACCACGAAGCAACAAGTCCGGCCTCTACACTATTTTATTTCCTGAAAATTTATTTGACAAGCCCCAGCTGTATTTTAGAAGTGAAACTTTTTTAGCGGCGTATTGAAATTTTCCTCGACGTTAAAGGGGAAATAATTCAACAACGGGGAATTACAAGATTGGCCTTGAGTAATAATAATAATCTGTTTCTCGACGCCATTCGCACCATTACTATTTTCCATCTACCATACTTCCCGTTATTTTCTACATTTTTCAACTTTATTAATAGCAATGGGCGAATGAAGGAATTTTAGGACATTAGGATAAGGTAGGTAAATTTTGTTACACCGGAATTTGACAGGTAATCGGCCATGGCCTTGAATAAAGAACCATCTCGATATTTATCTAGAATTATTGAGGGAAACCATGGAAAACCTCAACAAGACGACCGGTCTCGGCGAGAGGCAGCAGAAAAAAGTCCCAGCCACATCTGTCTCCCGCCGGGATTCGAACCCGGTACCTCGCGAATGCGAGTCTAGTGCTCTCACCACTACGCCACTCCGCTCGGTTTATAAGAGCGCGACAAAGGAAGGAGTAACTTGGATACACATACACATTTACACGTCTCATTAGTTCCCCGACCGGCCGACAGAGGCGGTGACGCGAATCTTCACCAAATATAAATGAGACGGTGTGCGCAGTGGATCTGCCATCTAGATGTAATAAACAGAACTAATTTATAAACTAAACACATTCATTTGTTTAATGTTTTGATAACGTACCATAAACAGACACATAACGCTGCATCCCAATGGCTGAATAAGTTGGGAAAATATTGTTGATAAACAAGCTGACGTAGTGCGCTGCCGTTCGCGTAAGAACAGTATGTTTCCCCACACATGTTTAAGAGTATAAATATTGAAGCGTAAGAATTATCCACGATCGAAAGGATGCTCATTACAAAGCAAACTATTTCAATCAGTCAGGGCTGTACTAAATTTTACGGATACACCACGCAGCTCATCGAGATTTTTTCCAATATTTGCTCGTGCTTATTGGCTCGTATAATTTAAATGAAAAAATAACTATTTAGGACAAAGAAATAGGTTACACGGTCCCAATAAGCAATATTTGTTATAACAAATATTTGTTTGTCTTTAATATTTTTTTATAGTGTACCTACACTGACAAAAATAACAGCATAACGTTTTTGGTAATTTATTTACGTTTTCAAAATCAAGTTTGGCACGTTTTCATAAAGAACTGCATATAAAGATGTTATTTTCTCCCCCCGAATGTTCTTACCTCCTTGTCATGTCATTTGGCATGCTACACGCTGAACAGAAAAGGTACATAGGATCATAACCGTTACGATGTTATGATAATGGCAAACCATCATCTCTCCACAACCATCCTTTGTTTCAGTAAAGTTACAACGCGGTTACGAAATTAACATAATATCGTAGTAGTTTATTTTTAGCTCCCTCGTTCCATTTAATGCGGCCAAACCGAATTTTCTTACTCCCTCGACCAAAAACAAGATCCCGAGATCAAGCGCGTTATGTAAAGACGTATACGAAAAATGTCAAAAAAATAAATCTGTACGAAGGTATTTTTTTCAGGCCGATACTGTACACAAGCGAAATTTTATTTTGCCTTTTATTATTAGAGTAGCAGAAAACCGTAGACCAACCTAATAAAAATAATATTAAACCTTATGTCAGCGATGTGGAAAATATATGGCGGAAGAGCGGGTACGTGTGGTGGAAGGACGGGTGCACTGTAAAATAGTTACAAAAAAACAACGAATTTACATTTTGTTTTTGGTTGAACCAGTATAAAAAGAAGTTCAAATATTTTTTTGTAAAGAGCGTATTTTAGTTTCATCAATATTTATTTTACTTATTAAAATCGCCGATATTGTTTTTATTTTTTATAACGAGTTAATTAATTCTTCATAAAATATTTTTTTGTTTACCGATAGGGTAAAGGTGCCGATTCGCGATCACTCATATTTACATACCACGGTTTCGAAATAGTAGAGAGTGACTTATTATAAACACAACATAAGCAGTCAGTTTAAGTTTTTGACGTGATAACGTCTTATAAATTGATGAATCACCAATCTTATAAATTGATAAAACACCGGCTGCATGCACGAAAAAGTGCAACGTTCCTAAATCCTAACGTTCGTAACGCGTAACGCGTAACGTTACGCCTGACCCTGTGCGTGCTTTTTGCTAATTTCTCGCTCAATTTAAATCAGATCGGTTTGAAACCAGTCTTAAACGAAAGAGGAGAACATTTTACTTAGATTTCGTATAACAGAATTTGCCTAAACAGTTTTTTATACAAATTTATATAGAAAAATAGCTGTATAAAATATAAATGCAATGTTGTCTAATGCATGGCGCGACGCGGTCGGTCGTCTTTGTTTGCCGTACATGGAAATTAGAAGATAACGTATGTTTTGTCTTAACATGAAAACGGCTGCATTTCTAATGTTTGATTCAATTTTTTGACATTAGTATTTTGTGAAATGCAACGCCTTCTAAGTTAAGTATTGGAATAACTAATTATTATTAGAACATAATACTTTGACAGTTGCAAACGTCACTTTTGACATTTCTTATCATTCCGACACCAAGGATAAGCGGATTGAAACCAAATTTTGGGAGGTTTAGGTTATGTATTACGGAATACGTTATCACGTAAAACTATCGTCCGTAAACCGACTTTACAGACAACCAATTTTTTTGTTTCAAAACAGTGTTACGCTGAACTTCACCATTTGATCAAAACCCTTTTGGATCAATAAGGACATTATTATTATTATTATATTTAATATTTTATTGATAAAACATGGCATCGTTGTGCAAAAAAATTAAAGAAATATTATAGGCGAGTGAGCTATAATGCTTGCTTTAAAACTCACTACAGACTTAAATTAACAACGTTATAGTATAATTTTTTTATTGCATATTATGCAATAATCGTATCTGGGCAACCATAAATAATAATAATAATAATAAAAAGCCTTTATTAAGGAGGTTGATCCGTTTACAGTCCCAATCAAAAATAAGTCGAATTCTAAATGAGAACTTTTCCATAATAAATTTTTACAAAAGGTTATAAGTCGATGATACCAATAAATTATTGTCATAAAGGCATAAATAAATATTATTTTTAATATAAATAAATTATTTCAGTATTTTACTTAATGAACTAACTTTTGAATATTTTGTACAAAGTTAGGTTAAAAAAAATAAATGTATGTAAATATCTGTATTTTACATATTGTTTGCAGTAAATAATTAAAAAAAGAAATTAGAAGTAATAATAATTAAAATTAAATCATTAAAAAGTTGAAAATTCAGTTAAAATTGTTAAAACTGTCAAGAATAAAAGTCCATAATCGAAAAGTGCTAAGGTTTAATAATTTTTTTTATTGATTAAAAGTCTCCTAATTAAATTGGAAAAAATATTAAAATATGCGTAAGACATCGATGCTTTACATAGTTAGTTTTCGGAACTGCTGACATTATTTGGTTATTTCATATTTGCAAAAAATTAAAATGTACCGTTTGCATGCTAGGTTGACATATTTTCCATAAGACTACATGTAAAAGTTTTTTTTAATTTTTAACTTTATAAATCTCATAATGATTTTGGATTTTTTACAGAAAATTTTGTCATAAAAAAATCTATCAAAAAAACTTTATTTCAGATTTTTTTCATTATCTTCGTAAAACGGCTCAACCTCCTTAAGAGTATTATTTACCTACATAATAAGTACTAATACAAAAACTGCGTCCAGTAAGTAAGTTTTAGAAATAATCTTTTAAACTGCAGTAATTATTTGCAAGTAAAAAATGTTTAACTTTTTTTTTGAAAAAATAGGCAGGTGTCTGAAAACCTTTACTCTATTATAATTAATTTTAATAATACGAGAAAATCAATCATTTACGAGCGACAAAAAAAACAAACGCTAAGAGGAACAGTGATTTGCAAGCAATTTTTCAAAAACAACAACTCCATTCGAAAACGCGATTAATATAAATTAGTTAGTCATTACCGGACAATTTATAATACCTACATTATTGTAGGAGATAATAATCGGACATACCATTAATTATGTATTTTGTAGAGAAGCGCCGAGTGCTCGTTTATTACATTGGGAAGTTATTGTAATGAGTTCAAAAATAGAAATCAAAATTTTATACATATTCTGTTTCAAGGCATGACTTTCAAGGGATACCTAATTCAAATCCCGTATTTAAAAAATACCTAAATATAGTTTGAAAAAAACTAAAAAACACGCTTTATATTGAACTAAAAAGTAAAAAAAACGTTTTTAAAATAAGCTTAAAACAATAATGAATAAAAAATACAAGTATTATTGTGAAAAAAGCGTGGCGCGCTTTGTTCCACATTTTCGTACATTATTGTTTTAAGCTTATTTTAAAAAAGTTATTTTTTACTTTTTAGTTCAATATAAGGCGTGTTTTTTAGTTTTTTTTAAACTATATTTATTTTCCACTTTTTAGTTCGATTTATTGTTAAAAATTTGCCGAAAAAACACAATTTTTTTTTCGGCGTGGACGGGATTAGAACCCACGACCCGTGATTCCGAGAGTTGACGTCAGCGAAGACCCGTGCCTTAGACCGCACGGCTAAACACTGTATAGTTACAGTGCTGGCATATTATACTACAGTAATAAACCACTTGCTGTAGTTCATACGAAGGTTACAAACAAACATTACAAGTGAAGTTAATATAAAGCGTGTAAAAACGTTAAAATTTTGGTTATTTTTAATATGGTGGGTGTACGTGTTGTATATGGTGTAGGCGCGGGTCACATGCCAGACATAAGATTGTTCCAAGCAGCCAGCAAACGAACACGGAATCGTCATGCGCAGGTAGCTAAGACGTGTTGAAAAACCGATACAGTTTCGTTTTAGCTACTGCGCATGCATGTGACGGTTTCGTGTCCATTTGTTGGCTGCTTGTAATATACCTAGAATCTATCCAACATACTAAAATAATATTATAAAGAGGTAAAGTTTATATGTTTGTATGTAGAAGGTATTCTCCGAAACTACTCATCCGATTTCAAAATGTTTTTCAACAATATATAGAATAGACCTTAAGGATGGGCATAGGCTGTAATATAGGTAGATAGATAAATAGATATATTTAATATCGCGTTAAAATAAAAACACTCTTCGTGGAGACCAATTTTGCAACGCAAGTCGACTAAAAAACAGTGCCAATCTACAAATTTGGGCGAAACCGGACCGGGCCGCTACTACCAAGGGATGGGGGTGGTTTGGCTCATCTGCCTCGAAGACCGAACCTCAAGGAAGTCATAACCAGGCCAAAAAAAATAGTCGAAGATCGTTTGCAAGCGGTAGGGCGATTTGAGGTTGGATTTTTGGTCAATTTGAAAGGATTTCCGAGGAAAAAAATTGTGGAAGCCTCATCATCCAGTTCCGCAACCTCGAAAACGGGGAGGGGGAGTCTTTAGATTAGCACTCTGACAAAAAAAAGCAAAAATCCCAAAAAATCCCGATTCCTGACCTTGACTACATCTTCCGAGAGCTTAACAGCTATTTTAGATGGAAATTCGAACGTGCAGTCAACACATTTATTTAATCCACACTATTATAATTAACGAAGCGATAAGCGAATTAATTGTGTTGAAACAATGCTGATCTCAATTTCTGTAAGTAATTTATCGATAAAATCGTTGATATACGTAGTTATGTTTCAGGCGGTCATATCCGCCCCCAAAACCTAATAAATATTACATATTCGCTGTTCCAGCAGTCCGACTCATAAAAGACGTTTACTGTAGTAACATTATAGAAAAATAAATCAAATCCTCTATAATAATTTTCTGCGACAACTCGAAATAGAAAATTATTCTATATTGTAGACGCTCAACAACTAAGGTTATTAGCTCCTATTGTAGAAATGGAGATATTTTCTGTGAACTGAAATGGTGGATTTGAAATTCAAATACCTTATTACTCCTGTTTTTTCTAAGCTAAACCGGAAATCCTTATTATTACTATATACAGGGTGTCGCATTTAAGATGAAGACACCCCCATATTTTCGCTATTTAAAGGGAATACAGATTTGAATTCTTGCATACAGGTTGATGGGTCACATTTTTAAATCTGAACTTTAAACTCTATGCAAGGAATTCAAAAACAATCAATTATCGATATTTAGCGCAGCAAAAGACATCGAAAAAAAAAATTATAAATCAGTTATTTAGAATATTATTCTAACCTCATATATATATATAATTATTTTGGTCTATTCTCATAATTATGACTTTCAATGGCACACTAATTATTAAATTAAAAAGTAAACTTGTACTAATTACTTGTACTAATTAAATTTTGTGTATCAACCAAAATAATCAAAAAATTAAGAATGCAAATTTTGTCATGAGACTTAGGCCTAGCACACATGAAGAGCATTCAACGCGCGTTGGCCCAACGCGCGTTTACAATTTCTATACAATTGTATATAAAACTGTTTACATGATAACGCGCGTTCAACGCACCACCAACGCGCGTTATCATGTAAACAGTAATACGCGTTATACGCGTTGAACGCCTCTCATATAAACTAGGCCTTAGTATATGGGGTTAGAATATTATTCTGAATAACTTTTTTCGATATCTCTAACGCTACGCCAAATACCGACAACTGACCCTGTTTGGGAGTTCGTCGTAGTTCTACACTTCAAAGAAGTAGGCGAAGCAGTCTATGTACCGTCAACAGACGGACACATCGCCACGTGTCATCCATTATATATCTTCTGTATAGTTTGTTTGCATATGCACTTAGCGGATAGAAATTAATTATTTATCACGTTTTCAACATCTGTTTCATGTTCAACATTTGGTATTCTTTTTGCTGAAAAATCCAAATACATTCGAGGCGTGTCTAAAATTTAATCTTTAAAATGTATTTAGTGATTGAAAAATCTCAAACGCTAATCACCTCACTTGTTGAGCGTCTATACACTCCGTGAGTCTGCATAGAAGGGATAGCGAAACACACGAATGAAGGAAATCTATACAAATCAATAAAATTGAAGTGTCTGTAATACCTTACATATAATAGGTACAGTGAGATTCCTCTGTGTCTGCATATATATATAGTAACGGATTACAAAATCCACATACTGCGAGAGTTGATTTTTTAATGATTTATACAGACGTTAGCTCAATTAATACAAATAAATAAAATCGTAACTTAGCCTGTAATTGAACAGTTTTCAAGATTCCTAGAGCGAATTTTCAGTTTTCATCACTTTTTTCTTTTTGTTTTTGTACAGTGTAAACTCAATTTAACGTCACTCGATGTATCGACAAACTCCTTAAAACGTCGAAATTACTTAACTGTAGTTGGCTCATATACAATGACACAATCTAAATAACGACACACCCACTCTAAACAACGACAACAATACGTCATCAATAAACAACACTTGTTTGTTATTTTGTTGCCTTGTTGTCGGCATCATGCATATACCGAAGATTTTAAAAAGTTCGTTCTTTTCTTTGTTGGGATTATCTTTGATATGTTTAGTATGAATATTTGTTGGTCTGTTGTAAATTTTATACAGTATGTAAACGCGTAAGGTGCACATAGGGAAATTAACATTGGGAAAAATACTTGGATCAGAGTTAGCCATGACTGCATTAATTGTTATTTCTATTGAATTATCGTGATAATCTTGAGGATTTCTATTTTATTTTGATTTATTTTTATTTTACTTGACTTTTTTAATAATAAAAAGCTCTTATAAATCATTATTTTAATTTTTTTGTACAAAAATAAAACAAAAAACAACTCCATCTGTTTGGAAACATTTCATTCAAAAGTTGTCTGACTGGTATGACGTATGCGCGCTGGTAAATCAGTAACCCATATGTCTTTAGGTTCAACACGAATAGGCGGAGATATTTGATCTCGCACCATATTTAAGTATTTTTGGGAATTTAATGTCCCATTAATAAAAAAGTCCGATTATGTTGTAATCCTTGAATATTTTCTTCGGTAGTATACACATTCATTTTGCAAAAGAATATTATCTGTCAAATTGAAAAACAAGATTTCAAGGCTCACTCTGATCCAGTCATTTTTCCCAATGTTAATTTCCTTATGTGCACCTTACGTGTTTACATACTGTATATTATGAGTAAATACATATTATGGTAAAAAAAATATTAATGGATTATTTTTCTTCTCTCAGATTAACGACAACTCTCAATAACGCCACACAGTGCACAGTCGCTATATAGAGTTTCGCAAGTTTGTAAGCGGGCAAAATTGCACCGTCGGACCCTCGATACGTGCCTGGAATAAGCGGTTTTGCCTTGCGGCGATAGATAATATGCACACAATGTATTTCGGAGTTGTTAACTCCAGCATAGCGTTGAACAGTAATAAATTACATTTGTATTGAATCAAGGTGGCTTTGTGCCAAAGCTTAGATAATACAATGTCGGTTAAATCATTACATGTTGCCTATTTATATCACGTATCCACTACTACCAACCTAACCAATTCAGTGCTGCCAATTGTTCAAAATTATATCTCCGCGCTCGGTCTGTTTGATACCACTTTAAAACAAATTTTCGTGTGTTTATTAAATTCATATTTGTGAGGTAGGAACGAGTACACAATTGTCCGCCAAACAGTGAATTAACTCAGTACTAGGGCCTCCTATTTCGGATCATTAATTAAATTGAGCATAAACAATTGGTGATGTTTTTTTTATAATTTTTTATTATAATAATATTTTCGAATTAACTTTTATCTGAGTTAAAATGTTTCCATACCTACTAAAAAGCATTGCATTGAACTCATAATTTGTTAATTTTGTTTTTATTTTATATTACACCGTGAAAAATATGTTTATTAGAATTATACAGAAGTTCAGCCGGTATTACAGGTTATAATGCGCTAATCTGATTAAAAAACGGTACACGTTGACAGGAATAAAAGTTGACTATACAGGGGTGGAACAGATAATAGTCTAATCGAGAAGTGAGTTTGTTGAGAAAAATAGATACAAGTCTTCAAAAAATATGAGCGGTAGCTTATTCGATTCGGAAAAATATTCCGAAAAAGACGCTTTTATGATTTTTTTTGTCGACTATAATTGCATTTGTTAACAAAAAATGAAAAAAAACATAGGATTTTTGGAAAATACTCAAAACTATAAATGATAGCGGAAATTGAAAAAAAGGTTCTTAAAAAAAAGTTCCACTTCCCGCATTCTATCTCTATCATATTAATATTATAAATGCGAATGTAAGTTTGTTTGTTACGCTTTCACGCAAAAACTACTTAACCGATCATCATGAAACTTTGCACATACACTCTTGAAGGTATTAGAAGTAACATAGGATACTTTTTATTAAAAAAAAATAAAAATTTTTTACGAAAAATAAGAAAGGGTTGAAAACATTTTTTGGGCCCAAAAATACCGAAAAATGCGAATGTAAGTTTGTTTGTTACGCTTTCACGCAAAAACTACTTAACCGATCATCATGAAACTTTGCACATACACTCTTGAAGGTATTAGAAGTAACATAGGATACTTTTTATTAAAAAAAAATAAAAATTTTTTACGAAAATAAGAAAGGGTTGAAAACATTTTTTGGGCCCAAAAATACCGAAAAATTTCTCCGAATCGTTTCAAAATTGAAATTTAACTCTTTAGTAATGATTAAAATGTGCTATTAAAATTTCATTAAAATCGGCCCGACAGGACCGGACTTACAAATTTTATGAAAACGAAATATTATAAATGCGAATGTAAGTTTGTTTGTTACGCTTTCACGCAAAAACTACTTAACCGATCATCATGAAACTTTGCACATACACTCTTGAAGGTATTAGAAGTAACATAGGATACTTTTTATTAAAAAAAATAAAAATTTTTTACGAAAAATAAGAAAATTGTTTGTCAAAATATGTGCAATACCTCAACCCCTGATATGCATGTCAAAAGTCGATTTCCATCTCAATCGCGGGCGTAGCCGCGGGTAGCGGCTAGTTATTTATAGTTTTAATTTAACATTGAAAATAAGGTTCCGCGCGGCCGTTACAGCTCGAGTGCTCCGCCCTGTTGAGAGGGTACAACAAATAAAATGTTTTTTTTATAGTATAACAATTTATAACAAATTCAAAATTTGAAAAAATTTAGGTGTCATCTCAACACTTAAAAGAATAAAGTTCCGTAGAATTTTTTTTTCTAAAGTTAGGCTATTGTTAACTAATTTTTTTCGAAAAACCGTTTCCATGGATAGCCCATTTATCGAGGAAGGCTATTGGCTATGTAATATCACGCTAGGACCAATAGGAGCGGAGCATCAATGCAAAATGTAACTCAAAATTTGTCCGTCCGACAAAAACTTTTGAACGGTAACTCCGATCATCATGAAATTTGGACACAACATTCATCTCGGCAAACTAAGATGAACGTGCGTATTCATGTCCTTCCTCCCCATTCGTTCTTTTGCACCCGGGTGAAACCGGGCGGGACCGCTAGTACTACAATAAATTCATTAAATACACGCAACACAATTAGTCATAACAGCATACATTTATTCGAGTCGGAATTAATATTCATATGTTAAAATAATTAGTTGAATTAAAATAAATAGTCTGTATAAGCTAGACAAAGACAGTGAATAATAATGTGTGACGGTGAAAAGAGAAAGAGAGATTTAGAAGAACATACAGCAGTCCGTGACGACTCTACGTTACTAATTATCGTTAATTGGACAAAAGAGAAGAATTTAACATTAGCTGTTTTACCTTACAGCTTTTCAAATGTTTTTTTTTTTTTGGCTACCTAGTACGTTCGCGTTAAGACTTCTAATACTTCTTTTCTAACATGCACAATGCTAGGAAATAAATCCACTGCAGCTTCACTTAAGTTTTTTTGGGATCCACTGCAGCTTCACTTACGTTTTTTTGGGTTCCGTACCCAAAGAGTGCCCAACGGAACAGGAATTACCGTTTCTCGGCGAGAGGCAGCGGGAAAAAGTCCCAGCCACAACTACCCCCGCCGAAATTCGAACCCGGTACCTCCCGAATACGAGTCTAGTGCTCTCACCGCTACGCCACCCCGCTCGGTTTTTTACTAATATAATGAACGTATACATCCATTATAAAAAAAAACAAAAAGCTACGCGTCTGTAGTCCCCAATTGCATGTAATTGATTTGCCGCAAGAAAAAAATTCCAGCCAATTGGGCGACGGGACCATTCCAACTTCAAAAATGTTGACATTTGATTATAATAAAGAAAATAAAATTTCTGATATCGCGTAAGGTGACGCGGGAATTAGCTAGTATTTAATATGATATTAACTATTCGGTGCCATGGTTACCTACATAGTATGTTCACGTCATGTAAAAATTAATCAAAGCATGCCTAACTAGTTTATTTCTGACAGATCCATAAAACCAAAGAGCGGATGATTTTTTTTTATTTTCAAAATATTTCCGAAACTATAAAGTTTAGAAAAAAAATTTTTTAACAAAACTTTCTTGAAAAAATAAATAGAATAATAAGTCGTTATAAAAAGTATACCATTATCACAAGAATAAATAATAACCAGAAATGCGACTCTTTTGTACGCAAGTAATCTTTCGCGTGACCTCGGTGCTCGACTATCCCGAAATCTATCCTGAGATGGTTCAGTGCAGTACGGCTTTTATTCTTGTGGGCTGTTAGTGGTTACCACGAACAAATTATTATAGTCAAAATTTCGGGTTTGTCCCAAAATCCTCATATTAAAACTAAATTGTAAAAATAACAATAGTTAATAAGTTACAATAAATATTTTGTTTTGTTAAGAAAACCACGCGTTCAAATAATATTGTTGGACATCACAACTGTAAACATTTTTATAATAATTTATTTTTTTATACTGTTTTGTTGTTGTTTGTTATTTTATGAATATAAGTTTTATATTATTGCTTGAGTTTTATTTCAATTAAATTTTGAAAGTATTGTTTTGCAAAACGAGGTTACTAAAGGTTTTGTAAATATTTGTGAACATGTTAAATTTGTGCACCCATGTCAACATTTTCCTCAAAATTATTTAATAAAATTGTTTGATAGAGTAAAACTGTATTATACACTTAAATATGTAAACAGAAATTTTAGAACTACAAAAAATAAAAAACTTAAAATTTGGAAAAAGAAATAAAAGTTATTCTTTGCTTAAATAGAGGAACTTGTTTTATTTCATTTTAAAATTGTTCTTCTTGTGATAGTAAAACATATTTTTTTAAACAAAACCGTAAATAAATAAATAAGGTAGGTACGCTTATGGAATATCGACTTATATGGAACGTTTGTATCGATTCAAGGCCACGAGCTGGTTGCCATATAGATCAAAGGAACCGCCTTAGAGTTGCGCTTCTGGTTCTTTACTATTCTTGTGCCATTATTATATAAAAAATATCGTTTTAGCATATATCTCTTCTGCGCATGCGCCGATTTTCCACAAAACAATAGGGCTCTTCATATTTGCATACCAAACATCCTCTCAAAATTTGGTTTCAAGCCGTTCATCCGTTTGACCTGTATCGTGTTCACAGACATACCATTCCCCACTTGTGGGTTGGAATGGTAAAAACGCATCACGCAAAGCTATACCTTGGCGCAATCAAAGTCTGTCTTGAATTTACTTACATTTCTGGCGCTGATTAAACAAACACAACAACATGTTGTTGACATTTAGCAAAACCCAAGTTAGGTTGTTACACGTTTGAGGAGATCCTTCGGCGTCCGAGAATAATGGTCGGGCACATAAATAATTCACCAAAATAACAACAACGTCAAGCCGACAGTCGAGACGAGGGGAAGAGGCACGTGACGACGGCGAAGAAGTATCAACAATAGCAGCAACAGTGCAGCCAACTTTGTAACACTCACACACATAACTCGACAACCACAATTGAACCCATATATATCCAGTTAAGGACCTGTAATCAAGATTCATTCTGTGTGTCAGGGCTCGGAAAATAACTTTTATTCTATCAAAACAAATTCCAGCCAATTTGGTGACGGGACCATTCCAACTTCAAAAATATTAACATTTAATATAGTATAATACAATAGTATATTGTGCAACTAGTGCGGCAATCGACAATGCCGCACGAGTTGCACATACTATTTTTTATTACGAATTAAATTAAATTAAAATTTTATTACGAATTAAAAAAAGAAATTAGAAGTAATAATAATTAAAATTAAATCATTAAAAAGTTGAAAATTCAGTTAAAATTGTCAAGAATAAAAGTCCATAATCGAAAATTTTAACCTCAAATCTGCTTCAAATGACAGTTTGTTTCGTTGACATTAACACCGTTATTATTTTGTTTTTTTCTCTGAATTTGCGTGCGGCAAACAATAATTTCAGTGCGACAAATAAAGTTTCCGCACGCAAATGAAAATAGCTACTTTTCAACCGTAACAGCATGCGTAAAGATACCACTTTTCCCGCATGAGTAATAAAAAAATAATCTGATATCGCGTGAGGTCATGAGGTGACGCGGCTAATAGCTAGTATTCAATATGATATTAACTATTCGTTGCCATGGTTACCTACTCTACATAATATGTTCCACGTCATGTAAAAATTAATCAAAGCATGCTTAACTAGTTTATTTCTGACAGATCTACAAAACAAAAGAAAACTGCTTTTTTTATTTTCAAAATATTTCCGAAACTGTAAACTTTAGAAAAAATTTCTTTTAATAAAACTTTCTTGAAAAAATAAATAGAATAATAAGCCGTTATGAAAAATATACCATTATTATATAAAACAACACCGTTATAGCACATATCTATTCTGCGCATGCGCCGATTTTCCCCAAAAACAATAGGGCTCTTCATATTTGTATACCAAACATCCTCCCAAAATTTGGTTTCAATCCATTCATCCGTTTGACCTGTGTCGTGCTCACAGACAAACAGACGCACAGAGTTTTTTTTTTCAGAAATATGTTTTTTGGATTCGGGGGATTCAAAACTTGAGAAAACCCAAAAAAATCATAAAGTGAGAATCTATCGTTCTTTATAGGAAATACATTCATGCAATTTTCAATCCCTGGATTGCAGGACTTGCAGACGGAAAACTGAACATAGAGAACAGAGCAATCTAATTTAGTATGGCCCCAGTTTGTGTAGAGCCAACGGTGTGGCCTCGGGAGGGGAGGGGGGGGGGTGATATGGGGCGCTGCACTGAAACATGTAGAAGGCTTTCAGCGCCACCTGCGACACTGGCAACAACTCCATGGCATTGCAATACACTTTCACTACTCTAGTGGCCAAAAAATATAAATATGTCCTCAATAAATAAAATTATCGACCAATTTTTCAGACAATATATTAACAAAAAATATAATAAATACATTAACGTTTCGATCCGGATTTGGACCTTCGTCAGAACTGATCTAAAAAATATAAAAAATAATATTTAATTCTAATTCGCTTTATATAAAATTATTTCAAAATTGTTAAGTAGTATCAAAATATTGAAAAAATAATTTATTATTTTTTCAAAATTTTGATACTACTACTACTTCTTCAGAACTGATCTAAAAAATATAAAAAATAATTAAATATTAATTATTTTTTATATTTTTTAGATCAGTTTTGAAGATATCTTTTTTGTTAATATATTGTCTGAAAAATTGGTCGATATTTTTATTCATTGAAGAGTTCTAATCAGACGTTAATCAAAGATTTGGGTAGGTATTTATGTCAGAAATACAGCCATGCAAGCAGAGAATGCAACTGCGACAAAAGTAGGGTCAATATTCTGAACTTTATGACAGGTAGTGTAATTTAGACAAACAGAAACAGCGTAATTTGTTCAAGCTGCATTATTTAGCATCTAATTATCTACCTCCATACATATTGCAGATAACTATTTTCTGTGTACATCTATATTTCAAAGTAAGTACTTCAGTATACAGGCTTCAGCAGCTGCGTGAGACTTCAAAGGCTTCATTCTATTGATTCTGTCGAGAGAAAATACAGTCGATTTCTTATTTTTCTAGCATTCTAAAATTCAGATGGTAATGTATCTATACTAATATATAAAGCTGAAGAGTTTGTTTGTTTGTTTATTTGTTTGAACGCGCTAATCTTAGGAACTACTGGTTCAAATTAAAAAAAAATGTTTTTTGTTGGATAGTCCATTTATCGAGGAAGGCTATAGGCTATATAAAATCAAGCTACGACCATTAGGAGCGGAGCATTAATGAAAAATGTTGCAAAATGTATCTCAAAAATAAGCTTCTATTCATGTGAAATGCACTAATTAGATATACTCATATTAGCGATGTGAGAACACAACCTCAGGTGGATCAATCGGTAGAGCATGTGACTGTCAATATCAGGGTCGTGGGTTCGAGTTATTTTTTACATTGCTTTCTTCTAAGGCTTACATTTAAATTTATTTTAATTTTATTTAATTATTTGGACACAACATTCATCTCGGTAAATTAAGATGAATGTGTGTACTCATGTCCCTTCCTTCCCCATTCGTTCTTTTGCACCCGGATGAAACCGGGCGGGACCGCTAGTGAATTATATGTGTTTATTAAAATTTCTTTATTTCTTTTATTGATCAATCGGTAGAGCATGTGACTGTCAATATCAGGGTCGTGGGTTCGAGCCAAACTTTGGGCGAAAATATTTTTATTATTTTTTTATTTTTTACATTGCTTTCTTCTAAGGCTTACATTTAAATTTATTTTAATTTTATTTAATTATTTGGACACAACATTCATCTCGGTAAATAAGATTAATGTGTGTACTCATGTCCCTTCCTTCCCCATTCGTTCTTTTGCACCCGGGTGAAACCGGGCGGGACCGCTAGTGAATTATATGTGTACTTATTAAAATTTCTTTTATTATTTTCTTCTTATTTGTAGTATTTTCTCGTATTGTCATCTAATTCTGGGTTATGTTAAAAATTTCAAGTCACTAACTCATCAGGAAATTAGTTTAAAATGAATTACAAAGTTCCGCCCGACATACAAGAAAAGCGAGTTACTATAAACGTGGTAAAATTGTTCCAGCGCATTGAATAAGCACCATCCTTTGACGAAGTTTGTTAATAAAACAATCCGAGGAACGGAATATGGACGTGCGTGCCCGGGGCCAATTACCGAGCATTATCGTGCGTCAGCCCCCCGCTAAGCCATTTCCCAGAGACAACACCCGTGCAGGCGCTATAATGCCACTAATAGCACTGTGTAAACAGTCATTATTATATGCCGTATACAAAGGCTTCGTCAATTACCTGAAGGACATTAATTAATACCCTTCAACCAATCACGGAGTGGACAAACACCCATCTATACTGACACGAAAATCATTATTACAGACGGCTTCACTCGCGTTAATGTCGGGTTTGAAAGGAGCCTTAATTCGGGCGTATTCCGAGACAAAACTATTTGATTAAAAAAACTTTTTAACAAAAAAATTAAACCGCCGAAAAACTGAAAAGCAAAATTTAATAAATCTTTTTATTTAACTAAGTTTTATCTAAGTAGCTGAACGTATGTGACGGTCTAGTATATCTAAGTAATTTTGAGTCGGCGTCAACAATCCTTCGCCGGAAATCTCTGAGCGTTCACGAAGTTAATATCAGCGACAGAGCAACCCTAACGGGCACACTGAGGGCACACGTCTTTGCGAGTGGTCGTGTGGAGAGCGCATGTTTAGAATGTTAATGTTTATCGCTGGAGATTTCACGTATCATTGTTAATTTGATTTGGTTATTTCTTTTAGTGATCTTTGTTCATTGATGGTTTGACGCCGACTCAAAATTACTTAGATATACTAGACTGTCACATACGTTCAACTACTTAGATAAAACTTAGTTAAATAAAAAGATTTATTATTTTTTGCTTTTCAGTTTTTCGGCGGTTTAATTTTTTTGTTAAAAAGTTTTTATTTAATAATTTTTTGTGGCTATATAATTTATAATTGTAATATACACAACTCAGCATGAAAATCTGTGAGTGAACAATAAATCACCCCTATTTTCCCACCCTTAGGGTAGAAATTTTTTTTCCAAATTTATATGAGACGAATCTCGAGGTATACCCTATCCAATAAAAAAATAATTATCAAAATTGGACCACTCTGTAAAAAGTTATGTGTGGTCATACATTACAATCAGTGAGTGAACAATCAATCATCCCCTGTTTTCCTACCCTTAGGGTTGGAATTTTTCTACCAAATTTATATGGGACCAACTTCGGGGTATACCCTTTCAAACAAAAAAATAATTATCAAAATCGGACTACTCTGTAAAAAGTTATGCGTGGTCATACATAAATAAAAAAAAAAATAAATAAATAAAAAAAAAAATATATACGCGTCGAATTGAGAACCTCCTCCGTTTTTGTTTTTCGTCTGTTAAAAATTGCTTTAATGTCACATCGGATTTTTAAAATAATTAATGAATTTTAATATTTATGTATGTGTATTGTGTGTATATGTATGCAACTAGGTCAAAACGTTCACGAAAGATAAACAAACAAACTATATGTTTTTACGGACACCGCTGTGTATTATGATGAACACTTCTTCAGGTGATTTGAAATAAAATATTAGTAAAAAATTTTATTAAAGATAGGCTTTAATTGAAATGTACTAAAAAAGAAACAAAAAATTATATTTTAGGGTCATAATTATAAAAGCGTGGGCAGTATGCCCACACTTTTATTATTATGAACCTGAATTATCAAAAACGTTAGTATATTTCAATAAAAGCTTGTCTTCAAAAAGTTTATAATTTAGTTTTTTTTATTTTTACAATTAAAACATCAATTTATTAAAATTAATTGATTATTTAGTTCTAGAAACAATTGAAACGTGTATTGTCATTGTGAATACATATGCGTACAAAATTTCAAACCGATCGGATATGTGGCATTCGCCATATTGGGTTTAGAATGACGTCACAAAACTTGTCGTATTCCACTCGTCAAACTGTTTCATTTGAGCCCCATGTCAAGAGGGCTGTAAATAAAATGTAAGCCGCCATCTTGGGGCGTCCGCCATATTGGATTCACGCATTGTCACCGGACGTATACACGTGTATGAAATTTCATAGCCCTAGCTCAGTTAGATCCAGTCTAAATTTTGATTGCAAGATTTGATTGCAAACTGACAAACAAGTGATGTTGAATAAAAGCTTCGTTAAAAAGTTGCGGAAGCACTGGTTTTAGTATGGGACGATAGGTCGGTTCTCACGTATTGACAAGTCATTAGTTTCAATTATTTAGGAGATTCGTAATTTTGTTAGGGCCGTTAACGGTAGTACTTCTCGACTTTCTTTTATCTAACCTACGCATGCAAGCGACGGCGGCGGAGAGTTAATCGAACCTTCACGGAAGACGATCTTCGATCGAAAATTAAGACACGAAACTTCTGCAATTACGCGATCGTGTTATTGGTCCTCGGGGTCGAGTTTCAACATTACGTGTAAATGTTATATACAGGCTGACTCACAACGCGCTTTCTCCTCACTCAACGCAGAGCTTTAAACTGTATGACTGCCGTTCGAAAAACATACAATTAGGCTTTTGAAAAAAAAAATAATTACCGATTTTTTTATTGTATTTTAAAACTTTATTATAAATAATATTGATAATCGATGCGAAAAACTTTCAAAAAACTTTTTTTAAATTAATTATAAGCAATTTAAAATTGATAAAATATTTAAAAAAATCACGTGACTGCAAACGCACTAAAATTGTTTTTGACAGTTGTGACGTCATAATGTTAAAATGTATATACGCAGTATAGTATCAATGGCTTCTACATGCGTATTGACTAAAACATTATGACGTCACATTATGTTCGGGAAATGTCGGCGCGTTCTCGGAACTGGGTACAAAAATTTATTTTTAATTTGATATAACTTTTGAATTATAACGAAAATAACAAAAAGAAAAATAGTTTTGTTATAAAACTTATATACGATCTTTCCATTTATGCCAAAAAAAATTTCATTCCAAAGCCCAATTCTATTGAGATTGTATTTCGTCCGCGCGTCATCTACTCGGCATGTCAGTAAACTACCCTATGCGAAGCGTCTATAGCAGTGGTGGCGAACCTTTTTGAGAAGTGGTTCAAATTTTGTTAATTATTTTTTTCGTACCAGCTCGTGGGCCACTAAGTCAGTGCCGTTACTTGTAAAGGGAGAGAGGGGATGGTTAAATCAACATGCTTATAGAAAAAAAAGACGGGTTGCACTCCGGGAGTGCCGGCTGAAGTGAAAACTTGAATATTAACGTCTTACGAATTTTCGATCAAAATGGTTTGTATCATAGATTGCATTTTTATGTACGATATTTCAACGCTAGATGTCTAGCGTTGTATAAATAAAAGTTTTCGTCTTACGCATATCTAACGATCACCTTTTACTATTCTCCATGGTCCATCCCTCTATTGTGTCCCTGTCTAATTACTTAAGTATAAGAAAGGAATGGTAAAATAATAAATAAATATTTGTCGTGGCTAAATGTTACTAAAAACAAAAGCCAATAAAATAATAAGAAAAAAAAAATATCTGACGATCTGACGCGAGTTTAACATTTTTTACCCATTACAAAAAAAGTGTACAACGCCGCTAAAGAAGTTTTCACTTCAAAATACGCTGAATTCAGTGAGCGTAAGCAAACGTCTGTATCGCTTTTAGTTTGGAAACTACGACCATTCGGAGGTTTTATATGATTTTCTGAAAACTATATAAACGCAAATAACTTCTAAACCAAAAGACATAGGTACAGACGTTTGTTTGTGTTCTTTGGGTTAAGCGTGTTATTTTCAATAAGCATAATGATTTTGCCAAAGTTCCGAAAGATTTAGTTTTTCGTCAAAAATCACATTTTTTTTAAAAGGCTAAGCCTTGAAAAAATTGCAAAAATCGAATTCTTTAATATACTTTTTAAATTGAGAATGCTTACAGAAAAAATTACGCTGAATTTAATGAGCGTAAGCAAACGTCTGTATCTCTTATAGTTTGGAATCTACAGCCATTCGGAGGTTTAATATTATGATTTTCTGAAAACTACAAACGCAAGTAACTTCTAAACCAAAAGACATACAGACGTTTGTTTATGCCCATTGGATTCAGCGTGTTTTTTTCAATAAGCATGATGATTTTGCCAAAGTTCCAAAAGATTTCGGTTTTCGTCAAAAATCGCATTTTTTTAAAGGGGTACCTATGCCTTGAAAAAATTGCAAAAATCGAATTCTTTAATATACTTTTGAAGGTGAGACCTTTAAAGAGATAATGAAATAAAATCCATAAACAAAATTAATGAACGTTTCGCTTTAAACATTGGAACTATAAATTTTATTACCAGAATTAATTTAATAACAACTCACAGTAGGCTACTCTTCGTATGAACTAGTTAATTGATCATAATTCACAAGAAAGAGGATTGTTACGAGTATACGAAATTGTAATTTAAAATTTAATTTTGCGGAATTTTATTATTTATCAGTTAATGGCTCCCGAAGTATTACGATAGCTTAAACAACAGAGCATAAATTAAAATTCATTTGTTTTTAATGTTAACGACTTATTACTCTCAAAAGGTCTCAGTTCATTACTTCTCTCGAGAGATGCCATCAATGAGATGTTTTAACTTAAACGATATAAAAATTGTAAGTTTCGATTCCGATTGTTCTTCGACACATCGAGACGTGTTTAAGTCAGTAATGTCACTGCAACTTCGCTTAAAGAATCACTACTCCACATTGACACAGCTGGATATTGCATAAGAAACGCTTCAGGGTACATATTCATGCGTTTACTAGGCGATACGGTTTAATAAATAAAATTATCGACCAATTTTTCAGACAATATATTAACAAAAAATATAATTAATACATTAACGTTTCGATCCGGATTTGGATCTTCTTCAGAACGGATCTAAAAATATAAAAAAAGAATTAATATTTAGTACCTATCTATTTATTTTTAATGAAATTTGTGAAAGATTTTTTTTAATATTGAAATATTGAAAAAATAATAACAAACAATTTATAGTCATGGAAATAACTGTGAGCACCTAAAAAGAAAGAAAAAATTATGAAAACAAAATATTATTTCAAAATAATGTTGTATATACCTATTACTTAAATTTTCCGTATCTAATTGAGCATTGAGAGAATTTTTATTTGATTTTATATGTAACATTTCCGAAATATTTCTTTTATAAAAAAAATAGTTTCATTGATTATATTTTTTGTTAATATATTGTCTGAAAAATTGGTCGATAATTTTATTTATTGAAGAATTCTATTCAGACGTTAATCAAAGATTTGGATACGGTTTAATGTTCGCCGCTTCACTAAGTGAACTGTACTATAATGAAGACTCACGCTCAATAATTTCTGAGCTGTATTATACGCAATTGACATAAATCATAGTCAATTAACAGCAACTATAGCGACACTCAATGGACTGTGCACTTTGTGGTGTTATTGAGAGTTGTCGTTAAACGGAGAGAAGAAATAATCCATTAATATTTTTTTCTTATAATACGTATTTACTCATATGCTGGGTTGCAGAAAGGATTGTCCAAAAAATTGATTTGATAATGGCCTTAGATTGTAATGATATAATCACAGTTTCCATACATCAGGAACAGTCTAATGCCATATTCAAATTCCCTGTCATCTAGAACATTAGATTGTAATCACACAAAACAAATAATTGTTCTACATGGAAAAATATCACTTTTCAAGCTAAATTTTGATCAAAATGCGTAGAAAAACGTTATTTCGAAGTAGAAACTGTACCAAAAACGATGCTAAATACATGGATGCACGATTTAAGAAAACATCGTTTCAATCGATCAATTATTTTTTGAGCAGGATCAATTTGAAACTACAATCTTTTTCGTAAGGAGAAATATTTATGTTCATCTATCTATCATCAATCTAAGGTCATTGTCAAATCAGATTGTTTGGCAATCTTTTCTGCAACTCAGCAATAGTAGATATATAATATAGGTATAAATATGACAACTTATCAATAAGCAGCTGAGCTAAATATATTAGGAAAGATAATCCCAACAAACAAAAGAACGAATTTCTTAGAATCTTCGGTACGCATGATGCCGACAACAAAGCAACAAAATAAAAATCAAGCAATGTTTACTGCTTAACGATGACGTATTGTTGTCGTTATTTAGAGTGGGTGTGTCGTTATTTAGAGTGTATCATATTACATGAGCAACAAGGTAAACCAACTAGAGTTAAGTAATTTCGACGTTTTGAGGAGTTTGTCGTTATATCGAGTGAAGTTAAATTGAGTTTACACTGTACTTCAAACATTTTACATGTTTTTCCCGTTCAGGTATGCAGTTTTGAAACAGCCTGTACCCTGATAGGCGATGTGGTTGAATGAGTAGATTGCATTTTATTTGTCAGAGGGTTTTCTAAATAATAAAAAAGAAACGTTTATTGAGACTTGGAAAAACACTAATCCCTCGACTGAAAAGTAATTATATTTTATAGAAACGTTTCAGTTAGGTTATTTCAGGATGTATTTTCTAATTTGTACAGTTTTTCAATGTACATATTTTACAAATAGTAAATCTAATACATTGAAAAGCTCTTCGGTTTATTTGAGTTAAACTTTTTTAACCGCAAACTATTTGACGTACGTAGACGGAACAAAAAACAAACGTTTGATTGAAGTTGATCGGTTTTTAATTTGCAAAATGGTGAATGCAAGAATTATTTGAAATATTAACTTTTCAACAAAAATAAATCACTACAATTTATATTTTATAAATAAAAAACATTACAATATCTACGGGCGGATGGGTCACAGCAAACTTGTAAAATATTTGAGTAAAAGTATTTCAAAATACAAATACAAACAATTTTTTAGTATTTGAATTTCAAATACTTTTCTAGTAGGTATTTGTATTTTAAATACTTTTCTAGTATTTTTATTTCAAATACTTTTCTAGTAATTTTATTTCAAATACTTTTCTAATATTTGTATTTCAAATACTTTTCTAGTATTTTTATTTCAAATACTTTTCTAGAACTTGTATTTCAAATAGGTACTTTTCTAGTATTTGTATTTCAAATACTTTTCTACAATTTATATTTGCATTT
The DNA here is from genome assembly GCA_963575645.1 of Xanthostigma xanthostigma. Classification (NCBI taxonomy): domain Eukaryota; kingdom Metazoa; phylum Arthropoda; class Insecta; order Raphidioptera; family Raphidiidae; genus Xanthostigma; species Xanthostigma xanthostigma. The sequence continues at coordinate 7,792,893 of OY754469.1, read as the reverse complement.
CAAATACTTTTCTAGTATTTGTATTTCAAATACTTTTCTAGAATTTGTATTTTTATTTCAAATACTTTTCTAGAATTTGTATTTGTATTTCAAATAGATACTTTTCTAGTATTTGTATTTCAAATACTTTTCTAGTAGGTATTTGTATTTTAAATACTTTTCTAGTATTTTTATTTCAAATACTTTTCTAGTAATTTTATTTCAAATACTTTTCTAATATTTGTATTTCAAATACTTTTCTAGTATTTTTATTTCAAATACTTTTCTAGAACTTGTATTTCAAATAGGTACTTTTCTAGTATTGGTATTTCAAATACTTTTCTAGAATTTGTATTTTTATTTCAAATACTTTTCTACAATTTATATTTGCATTTCAAATACTTTTCTAGTATTTGTATTTCAAATACTTTCCTAATATTTGTATTTCAAATACTTTTCTAATATTTGTATTTCAAATAGATACTTTTCTAGTATTTGTATTTCAAATACTTTTCTAATATTTGTATTTCAAATAGATATCTACTTTTCTAGTATTTGTATTTCAAATAGATATCTACTTTTCTAGTATTTGTATTTCAAATACTTATCTAGAATTTGTATTTTTATTTCAAATACTTTTCTAGAATTTGTCTTTGTATTTCAAATAGATACTTTTCTAGTATTTGTATTTCAAATATTTTTCTAGTATTTGTATTTAAAAAGTACTTTTTAACAAGCCTGGCCCACAGGTATTTTGGGAGTTTTCCCGGTAGGCCGGGGCCCGCCGAGACAAGTACCATTCAAAATATCCTAATTAACCGCAAGAAAACTCAATTCCAAATGTCTTACTCGGCTACGGGAAGCACCTGACCGAAAAATGCGAGAAAAGTTCCGTACTGATTTCTTAATTTTCAAAATGTAAAGAATAACTGCGGGTGTTCCGAACAATAGATTCAGCCGAGCACGGCTATACAAGTTCAGGCTGAACGATATATAGAGAAGTGGGACGCGACACAAGAAACCGAGTCGCGATGCCGCTCACGTTTTCTGACCCATTTTAAGGATTCCCGTCGTGACTGCAATATTTTTCTCTTTTATTTCTTTTATCATTGTACTTACAACACTGTAGAGCCACGCATCCATGGCCGCAAGACAAATCGGTTTTCTTCATGCCTCGATCGAAAGTACATACTTTCGGCATCAATTGTTACGGCAGAAAGTCTATACCATTTACGCACGCACTGATGCGGGAAGTACGTACGTTCGGGCGGCAGTAAAGAAAAAATCACCCATCAACTGTTGTTTAGATGTCGTTTCCATAGCAACCCTATTACATTTTTAACAAAATAAAATAAGACACCTTGATATTACTATGGTATGATAAAATTATTCGGGATACAAGGCTAAATATAAAAACAATTTTTATTCACTAGTGACTAGAACATCATTTAATCGTCAACGTTTCGGCAGAAATTCATGCCTTCTTCTTGTTTTTATATTTAGCCTTGTATACCGAATAATTTTATCATTACATTTTTAGTTAATAGTCGCAAACAGCTGTCGTTCGTGCTTTTACCTATAACCTCAAAGCTGCTTGCTTGGAATTTATCTGTGTTTTTATGTAATTTATTAATGTATTTAATAAGCGAACTTACAACCGAGGCATGAAGAAAAATAGTATGCACAACACTGGCCGAAATATCGATATCCTTGCACTGCGCGCCAGTGCAAGATATCAAACGTTCCGCCAGTGAACTATAATATATTATTTGCCGATGATGATCTCACTTGTTGATCGATTTTTGCAGTACTTTGTTGTAGGTACGCTTGAGGTTGCGGATGGGTGTAGGTACGGGTTTCGGGTGGGTGCGGATGCGAGTACTGGTGCGTGATCGAAGAAAATTTTATTTTAGTCAAAAAAAAAATAATAAATTAAATAAAACAAGGTTAAGACGGCTGATTGTGCAATTATTATAGTAGAGGTGATTTTTAGAGAATTTAGAATGCGCATAATAAAAAAAAACTACCGTTATTCCGTGTAAAAAACAATAAACAAACGAATAAACAACTCCGTGAACAAAAGAAATGGCGACTAAGCAACAGAAAAAGAAAGAACTGAAACATTTTATATGTTTTATATGATTATCGGTTATTGTTATTGGCAGAAGCAAACAACATAACATAAACCCTGTGATTACGGGCTGTCCAAAAAAAAAAAAAAAAAACTGCACATCGATTTGCTTTACAAGAAATATAGACGGAAGTTTGTTGCAATGTCAAAAATTATAAAAAATATAGTGGACATGAAGCTATTTCATACAGGAAAAAAAATCCAGCCAATTGGGCGACGGGACCATTCCAACTTCAAAAATGTTGACATTTGATTAATTATAATAAAGAAAATAAAATTTCTGATATCGTGTGAGGTGAAACGGGTAATTGCTAGTATTCAATATATTTGCTATTCGTTGCCATGGTTACCTACATAATATGTTCCACGTCATGTAAACATTAATCAAAGCATGCCGAACTTGTTTATTTCTGACAGATCCATAAAACAAAAGAGCGGCTGATTTTTTTTTTATTTTCAAAATATTTCCGAAACTATAAAGTTTAGAAAAAAACAGACTAACAGACGCACAAAGTTTTTCCAAAAATATGTTTTTGGATTCGGGAGACCTCAAAACGGAAAGATATTGTAAGATTTTTGAAAAATGATTTTTGACCTAAACTAACCATTCCCCACTTGTGGCTTGGAATGGTAAAAGATGATGTGGTACCGTCCGCTACCACATCGCCTTTGATAATGGACCACGGCATACAAGCCCGGAAACCAAGAAGATTTGGAAAATGGATCTTGTTGCGTTATATTTTTTGTCGCTCGTGTGCGGTGCTCCATAAGAATCAATGTAAAATATTAATTCTCACCGATAACGCTGACTATCCGTTGATTGTAGCTCTGTTCCAACCTCTCTTCGAAAGATAATATTATTAAAACGTGTTCCGACCGAGTCGGGAACGGCTCCAGAACAGTGTCAAGTCGACGCAAGCGCACAAAAACCGATACAACACAGTTTCGTTTCAGCTAGCCTGCGCATAACTGCGACGATAATATAATACCGTTCGCAGAGCGGTTGGAACATAGCTCGTATTGCGTTTTTGACAACAGTCCGTACAAACGACACATAAATCGGAAATCATGCAGGAGCCCGCTTTTACTGCCTGTTCTTTGTGCGGCCGTAGCTTTGATGTACATAACCCACGCACATAACCATATTCTATAGTATTTGTATTGTTACAGAATACTGATGCCGTGTTTATGTTTTGTTTTAAAGGTGAGAACATCGTAAAATCTCTAGTTACCTATATATCGTTTACTAGCGGTCCCGCCCGGTTTCACCCGGGTGCAAAAAAAACGAATGGGGGGAGGGACATGAGTACGCACGTTCATCTTAATTAACGAGATAAATGTTGTGTCCAAATTTCATGATGATCGGAGTTACCGATCAAAAGTTTTTGTCGGACGGACACATGTTGAGTTATATTTTTCATTGATGCTCCGCTCCCATTGGTCGTAGCATGATATTATATAGCCTATAGCCTTCCTCGATAAATGGACTATCCAAAAAAAAAACATTTTTCAATTCGAACCATTAGTTCCTGAGATTAGCGCGTTCAACCAAACAAACAAACAAACTCTTCAGCTCTATAATATATCCTAAACTAGTCATCCAATTTCAAAAAATTTTTCACCAATATTTGGAACGGACCTTTTGCAACGTAAGTCGACGAAAAAACGGTGGTAAGCTACAAATTCGGGCGAAGCCCCGGACCAAGCCGCTAGTATTATCTATATCTTTAAAACTTTGTGAAATATTAAAACCCGATGACTCCTTGGCGCAATGTCATACTCAGCAAAAATGACTTCCGGATTAAAAGCGCGGTAAATTCAAATTGTTGCAAACACAGCTTTTCTAACTCTGTTTCTACTGTTCCCTTCGATTATTATCGAGCTTCTACTGTATAAAGCAAACGCAACAACATTGAAACCTTTCAATGGAATTTATAAAAGCGTTTCTTTTTTGAGAATTCTACATTATTATCAGATATTGAAAAGCGCCATTGTGTTAAAAGCGTAAAAATACGTCTTTATTATTTACTGTTATCAAAAAAAAGGGTATACATTATTATAACAAAACAAACACACAGAGTCCTTTGATGTCATGCGTCTTTTGTTCTATTGTCGACACGTCGCATGTTGGCAGTACATAATGTTGTTTGTAGTTGTCGCTAGTTGTCCCTATTTTCTCTGCACTCGAATTGGTAACGGAATTTCCGGTTCTCACAATGTCATTTTTAAACACGAAGATTTCTAAGTGCTTTTGTTTCAAAAATAATTGCACATCGCACGAAAAGGTCCAGCGGAAAATTAAACTAATGCCCATATTCACCGAACACTATTAAAGATACAAGTTACTAATCTTGGAATAAATTTATTCGTTAGAATAAAATTTACTTTCAATTCACCAAGCAAAATATCAGGCGAAAAGTTAGTTAAAGATTAAATATACACTGCACTATACTCCTTGCTCTTTTTGTTGGATATTTTGACGTTTACCCAAAAATCCGACCGATGGCGTTAGTGTAAACGTTGACAAAAAGTTTCACAAAATTATGTTTTGTCCTACCCCAATTGCAGACAAAACGTCCACTAACTTTAATGTTTTACAACTATACACTTCACAAAAGGTTAATAAATAACACATAAATAAATTCACAAAACAAACTAGATATAATACTCCGCGTTTATAGGTTAGGTATTTTGATCTATGTGGCGGCCATTATTATTTTATCAGAGGAATAAATATTTATACTCTGGAAGTAAGACAGAATAGATTCATACCTGCAATAAACATAATTATGGTTAGTGAATTTAATTATCGCTATTTATTCAGAGGAATAGTTATCTGAAGAATAAATAAACCGAATTAATAACTACTTACGTTCGGTGAATATGGCCATAAGAAATATAAAATGAAATAAATTTGAAATATTTTTAAGTGAACAATTTGTCGCATTGTTAAAAATAAATCAAAATTTCCAATAATCTAAATTCACATTTATTTTAATTGGAAAATGCTTTCTTCCTTTTTTTATTAAATTGCAATTTAAACAGGTTTTCTCCAAATTGTTTTTAATAAAAAATACAAATAAATAATCGGTTTTATCGAAGCAAACCTAAATTGCCACTTAGATTCAGTTTTCACGGTTCATTTAAATTGAATTTAAAAACGAACGTGGGAATGTCAATTTCATAGAAAAATTCGCTTGACAACATGTTTCATTTAACTATAGTCCGTTCCTACAATTATTGGGAAAAATTCAACGTTCAATGCAAATACCTCGGTCGTACTTACGCTTATAAAATACATTAATTAATTATTAATTACATAAAAACACAGATAAATTCCAAGCAAGCAGCTTTGAGATTATACTTAAAACACGAATGACAGCTGTTCGCGACTTAATAGGGTTGCTATGGAAACGGCATCTAAGCAACAGTTGATAGGTTATTTTACCATTCCAACCCACAAGTGGGGAATGGTAGGTAGGTACTAGTTTAGGTCAAAAATTACTTTTCAAAAATTTTACAATATCTTTCCGTTTTGAGGTCCCCCGAATCCAAAAAACATATTGTTGGAAAAATTTGTGCGTCTGTTTGTCTGTGAACCCGATACAGGTCAAACGGATGAGCGGATTGAAACCAAATTTTGGGAGGATGTTTGGTATGCAAATATGAAGAGCCCTATTGTTTTTGGGGAAAATCGGCGCATGCGCAGAAGAGATATATGCTATAACGGCGTTTTTTATATAATAATGGCATACTTTTCATAACGGCTTATTATTCTATTTATTTTTTCAAGAAAGTTTTATTAAAAGAAATTTTTTCTAAACTTTATAGTTTCGGAAATATATTGAAAATAAAACAAAATCAGTCGCTCTTTTGTTCTATGTTTCTGTCAGAAATAAACTAGTTCGGCATGCTCTGATTAATTATTGCATGACGTGTAACATATTATGTAGGTAACCATGGCAACGAATAGTAAATATATTGAATACTAGCCATTACCCGCGTCACCTCACGCGATATCAGAAATTTTTTTTTCTTTATTATAATTAACTGTCAACATTTTTGAAGTTGGAATGGTCCTGTCGCCCAATTGGGTGGAATTTTTTCCTTAGTGCCGTCCGAGCGTAGGTACGTACTTCCCGCATCAGTGCGTGTAATCCCACCAATGCGTAAATGTTAGACTTTCTGCCGTATAGTTGATGCCGAAAATATGCACTTTCGATCGAGGTACGAAGAAAATGTTTCTTTTCCGCCTGTCAAAAACCGTGACGTTTAGAATTGCTATCTGCACTTTGAACAGTGTTTAGTTGGCAAGGCAAATTGCAGCAATTCTCCCCGAGGGAAGACGTGTCTGCGATATCGGTGATATAAATTGGAAGTGGCACATCGACCACAATTTGATTTCCTTACAAATTTCCTTGCGCAAGACACGTTACAAGGAAGAAGACGGGGCGCTCTGCCCCCCAGCGGTGGCATTACCACCTAAAGGAAACGAGCCGGAAATACATTTCTGCGGTGACGCTCAAATCAGTGGCGCAGAATCAAAACTGTTTCTGTTTTTTTTTTAAATATATTTACAACAAAATAATTCATTGAAGTTACGATAGATTTTCGATTAATATTTTTTAAATTTTTTTCGTTTGTTTGTCGATCGTCTTGAAAAAAAAACTTGTTAATGTTGATTGGTTCACTTTTATACACTTGTATACAAGGTGTCCGGTAATTGCGCCTATTCCTCTCGGGAGAAGAAACTTTGACTAATTTGGAATGATTCACACCTTATTACTTGGGGGTCGGAAATACGCCATTTTCTGTGAAGAATATTTATTTTATTTTTTTTTTTAATTTATTGTAAGTTTTAACACACAACATAAAAGCTAACAGTAAATTTCATGGTTTCTAGCTTTAGAAAAGTATCAGATCACGGAAAAATTCAGGGCAAAAAGTAAAAATATTGTTTTTTTGAATTTTTAACTGCCAAAATACGGATTTTGTAAGGAGAAAACCGAAGTAGATTTTCTCGAAAATGACGCATTTCCGACCCCCAAGTGATATAGCTAGGTTAAATCATTCCAAATTAGTCTTCTTCCGAGAGGAATACGAGCAATTACCGGTCATCCTGTATTTGAAATTTAACTCATTTTGAAAACAGAAATAAAATATTTATGCCTTCAGAAACTACGAACTGTATTTTTAATATCATCGACATTTCATCAGTTCGTAGCATCCCATAATTTTCCTGTAAAAAATGTTCTGTCGTGTAAAGAAAACTGCATCAAAATCGGTTCATCACTAAATAGACATAACAGCCTTCTTTTAAACAATGAATTATATCGATTATTAATAATCAAATGATTTGATTCATCACCGCGACTTAATTCATTACCTATTATTAGTGAATAATATAATAATATAAAATGATTATTTCGAAATGAAACTTTTTAGACGGCTCTGTGGTCTGGGGTTAAAAAAGTATATACTTTCGAGAAATCTCTTATTAAAAATAATTAACAAATTGCAATTAATTAAGAAGACGAAATATTCCTATATCGGAGTAGATCAGACCTTTATCTTCCACCATATTCTTACCACTCCCTCCACCATCTGTAAACAACGCTGCAATTATTATCGCAATGATAAATCAACTTTAATTAACGCGGGCAGTAATAATTACAAAATATAGCATTTATTGAAAAATTTCCGACGGCGTGATTTCATTCAAATTTAATTTAAAATATGTTAATGGCAATTGGTTACCCCGTAAATAATATTATTCATAAGCTAAAACAGCGAATACAATTATTATTAAAATTAATTACAGTTTATTATAAAATTCTGTTGAATGCAGAAATTAATATTTAATTTGATTAATTAAAATTTACGTCATCTATCAAAATATAGGTATTGGCTGTTCGAAAATAAAATGTAGCTACCAGATTGATTGCTGGGAATACCCGAATCCTAGATTTATGTTATGACGATTAATGGCAACACAAATATATTATCTATCTATCTATCTATTGGTTATATTAATCCTGGCGGTCATTGCAATGGACATATTATTCTAACGCGTGTAATTAAATCATATAATATATTAATACGCTAAGGTTAAGAATGTTTGCCTCCCTTTTTAGAAAAAACCTCACAATATCTCCACATAAATTATATATCATTTTACAGATAATTGCTTGCTCTACTGACATCGACAACTAAAAAATTTATTGTTGCTTTTGTTTTTGTAAATTAATTAAAATACAGCAACGCTGAACAACGTCTGTCATCTGACGGCTTTAATTTTGAAACAACGTCAACACTTCGATATGTCATCTGACCTTCACACTGTAATACAACAGACACAATACTGCATACTGCCATCTGACGGCTTTAATTTTGAAACAGCGAGCAACGCTGAACAACGTCACAGCAATGCTGCATGATGCCATCTGACGGCTTAGCTCAACGCTTTTGCTACTTGCGCCTCTATATGACAATTTTAGTAAAATATTTCTTCGATCTGTCATCTGAGCTTCATGTTGTAATACAACAAAAATAAGAACGTTATAAGCAGTGTGCAAAATTAGAAACGAATTGAATATCTGTAATTATATTTAAAAAATAATTTTGAAAAGTGATAATTATTATACTTATTTAGTGCGAATAATTCGTACAGGTCACACTAGTATCAAATATAAACATTTTATTGTGCTTGGGGCTTATCTAAGATGTAGGCATGCCAAACAAAACAAAGAAATTCTATGTGTGTGCATGGAAATATCGAGTCAAATGTTGACCGCAGTCGTGGATTCACGCAAAGCTGGTAAAAGTGTGCATTCCGATTATGTAGTACTTAGTATAACTTTTCATGATGTAATCTATTTTTCTTGTGCGGATATTTATTAAAAAGTAATTAAACATCATATGCTACTGATTACCGTAAAAAATAATTTTCTTTGACCTGTTGTCCATTTGAATGGACATAGGATTTTACAAAATTCTGTAAATGTAAAATTTAGTTTTTCACCGATTATACCTTAATTACATAATAAATGGATTAGAGGACGATAACGAGATGTGCAAAATAGGTATCCATTGGAAAAAAACAATTTTTATTTTAAATAACATATAGGTAACTGTATTATAAGCCGTTTCAAGTGCGGGAAATTGATTTTAAAAAATTATTTTTTTTTGCGCAGTGAAAAGGGGAAGGTGTTTAGAGGGGGGGGGGGACTTCTTTAAACAACAATTACGGAGTCGTGTATACAAAGTGAGATAGTAATACAGTAATTCTACACCAGTGTATATGTGATTTCTGATTGGTTAGATTCAAAAAATGACAGTGAAGAACGAAAAGTTTTTACGTATTTTTGATAGGAAATTTGTGAATAATCCGCAAAGTTTTCTTTTTGGAACGTCAAAATTTAGCGATTTCTATGACTCAAAAAAAAAGTCAAAATTTGGGCACATCGAGTGATATTTCTATTTTTGTGTAAAAAATTGGTTGTCTGTAAAGTCGGTTTACGGACGATAGTTTTACGTGATAACATATTCCGCTCGAATATCATATTTAATAATACATAACCTAAATTTTAGTAGCTGTCAAACTATATTTTTACCGACTAATAATTTGATCAACCAAAGCAAAATACATATTTTTAAGCAATTATAAAAGACATTTAAAAGAATGTATATATATTATATATTTGTTAACAAACCGTATAATTTATCTAGGCCATCTGTCAGATGTAGCTTTCGCTGGAACAGCCGAAAAAAATGTTGAGCGCACACTACTCTCTGACGTCACGCGAGAAGAGGGAGAAATGCGGCTTGGGCCGTTCGTGCATCTCTATCGCTTATATCGCGCTCTCGCTTGCGGAACGTTACTCTTTTTCGTGTGTGCTGGCGGTGTTTCATCAATTTATAAGACGTTATCACGTCAAAAATGTTGACCCTTTGTTATTCGAGAGAGATGAACACTGTGACGACGGCTTTAGCATAGTCAGCCCAACTTTGCCACATAAATGAGGTGTCACTTCACATAACACGTACACCGACCTATGTACCACCTACTTTTGCCCCCTCCCTTCCTCACACCCCGCTGTGGGTACTCGACACGACAAACATACATCTGGATTAATGAAGATACAAACACGTTTTTGCTACATTTGCTTAATTATATTTTAAAAAAACAACTCGCAACAGCGAATATGATATCACAATGAACTCCACTGTGGACGACTTGTTATTTTTAGAACCGAATGGCCGACATTTTCCAGTTTTTTAAAGTGAAACTTCTGTTCTCTTATTAATTTACATTGCATCTCACCGACAAGATGGATCCAAAAGAGAACACTCATATTAAAGTACAGTAAAATGATTCTTTATTGGGAGCTGGCTCCGTGCGCTCCGCTCACTAAAAAGAGTCGCTTAGAGCGAGTCGTTCAAAGGAGCGACACTAGACAGTACGCACTACACAAGGGTGCAGACTGCAGATATGTGAACTGTCATCATGCATGCTCTGGAGTTACGTAGCATTGCACAGCACAATACACACACTCAGCTCTGAGCTCATTTTAATATGATTCTGATCTTATATTATTCGCATTTCGGATGAACTATAAAGTATAATAAAAGCTTAACAATAATAATGTTTATTGTTACAAAGTTATATCTTTGTCAACGGCGTCAATGTGAATGGTTTAAGTCACTGTAAGCTTAGTACTATTATCACTTACAGTGTGTCATTCAACATTAAATGACTCAGCAGAGATAACTCCGTACGTGCAAAATTCACTAGTGCCTATGTGGCCTGTGCTGTGTGCGCTCTGTAAATGTGCGAATGCAACAGTACAGAACAGCTCAGCACAGAGCAATGGCGCTCGGAGTGAGTCATTCACAAAAAAAGAGCGACTCGCTCCGCTCCGAGAAAGGGGTCGTTCATTATGAACGACTCGCACAGGAGCGACACATCACAATTAGGCTACCAGCGTTCTAATCCGGTATTTACCGTGTCCCTACATGCGAGCAGATTGTCTAGTGTGTGGGTACGTGTTATAAAACCACGATTCCGAATTGAAGGGTGTAACATGTATTATTGACATAATAATATATTCGGAGATTGGTCAGCTGTCACGTATTTTAAAACAATTTAAAATTATAATTATTGCGTATGTATGATTCATAATACACGCGGTGTATCACACGATAGAAAATCAATAAGTGCAACAAGGAACACACAAAATGAGAAGCGTGACAAAGATAGAATGCAATCATGGCTAATTTAAAATAATTGTGAAGTTTCCACTTGACGAAAATACTAATTATGATAGTGTAAATAATTGAACAGCGCAAATTTTTTGCAGTCCGTAGCTATTCAAGTCTAAACGAGCTCGGTGAAAACAAATCTATATCAATGTTGCCAAATTGCAACTGAGCATTCTGCATTAAATGATGTCATTGATAAAGGGTAGTATTTAAACGAGTGACTGTAAATTACAATTTTGGGTGACAAAAATAATCATTTTGGGTTACTGTATTACTAAGTGAGCGACTGACTGCGCGTGACGAGAAAATAATAGTTGGGTAACTAAATTACTAAGTGATCGACTGAATAGAACTGCGTTTTCTAAAAAATATATATTTAATTGACTGTCAATCAAATATACATTTTTTAGAAAACGCAGTTCTATTCAAACAATTAACTATTTAATTCGCATACCCCGTTATCATTCACCACAGAATTATTTTTTTAAAAACTCCACCTTTGCCCCTTCCCGTTTCACTGCGAGACAATTCGCATACCCCGTTATCGTTCACCCCGGAATTATTTTTTTAAAAACTCCACCTTTGCCCCTTCCCGTTTCACTGCGAGACAATTCGCATACCCCTTTATAAAAAGGCGGTGGTTTTCAATCTTCATGAAAATGTGAGTTTTAAGTTGTAGTTTTAAAGTGAAAAAAAAAAAATAAAAAGTAAAAACAAAAGAAGATACCTGCTTCAAAATTACCGAAGGCATTCTAGTCGCTCACTTAGTAATTTAGTTGCTCACTTAGTAATTTAGTCACCCAACTATTATTTTAATATCTCAAGTTATTAAAACAGTATCTCATTATCAGTCACCAAATTTTTGACGTGATAACGTCTTATAAATTGATGAAACACCAGCTGCACGCACGAAAAAGTGTAACGTTACGCCTGACTGTGCGTGCAAGCGAGAGCGCAGTATAAGCGATAGAGAAGCACGATCGGCCCAAGTTTGACAGCTACTAAAATTTAGGTTATGTATTATTAAATATGATATTCGAGCGGAATACGTTATCACGTAAAACTATTATCCGATAAACCGACTTTACACACAACCAATTTTTTTTAATTCGACTGTTTTATAATTCCCCATTGATAAATTGTTAAGCCCACCAAAGTGCTTACCGCTATGCAGGTATGAAAAACATCAATTTTATAGGAAGTCGAACAAAAAAACATTTAAAAACCGAGTTATGTTGGAGCTACTGACGCGGACGACTCTCAATAAAAAAAAGAAACAATAATTTTTTTATTCGCCGCCAAAATAGTTGAAAATCATACAAATAAGTCCATAAAAAAAATGACAAATGAAGATATGTTTTTTTGTTAACTTGTAAAGTTTCGCTTTCCAACGATGACGTGTGCTAAGGTAGAAAAATGTCAGAAAAGTGCGAAGAAAGAATTTGTGATTTATTTATAACAAAAGAAACAGAATTCCTTCCAGAGGCTGTCTGTCAACGTATCTGCATGCAAATGTGCCGAAGAAGGAATGTTGTATGTACAATGTTCCCGGATAAAATACAGGAGAAAAAAGGGAACGACTAGTATAGAAGATATATACGTTATGTAAAAGTTTGTGTACAGTCAGCGCCGTTCGTTGTGTAGATGTAGAACTACGTTCAAAGACATAACAAGTTTTTGAACTGGGTCAAACAAAGGTAACGGTCTGTGAGACAAATATTTTTATTATCGATACACGTTTTTTCGCGGATTGCGATTGGGTTGTAGCAAAGTCCGAACAAATTTTCTGTAGAGGTGTCTCACAGACCGACATTATTAATTATATAATAAAATAATGCTAGTTCAAATAGGTAGGTACGTTTTTAAAGTGAAACTTTTATTTTATCGCCCCGAATTTTTCTGGCCGTCTGTTGCATGTCGCATTACAGGCGGCCGCGGAGTAGGGGTAAAGTGAAAGGCGCTCGGAGTAGGCGCTCGGTAGAGCAGCCAAGGCCAATATGGCGGCGCTCATGGTTAGCATCAGCTGACCGTGTAGTATGTATAACACATAGTCAGTCTGTCATGCGGGCAAGTGCTGTACAGTGTTTACATGTTTTTATTCGTGTATTCATGAGAATATTGTTGTTTATAATTAAGTGTCTACAATCCAACGCCTACAATCCAATAAAAGTTTCACTTGCGTCGTGGTTTCTTAAAACCACATAACTGTTTTTTTAAGTATTTTAATTAAATAAGGCTAGATTCTACCCAAAGAAATGTCTTGAAGACCTAAATAAAAAAATTATGCTTTAAAAACGAAAAACGACAACTTAAATAGTTTACGGACTGTTTTCAAAATGTTTTAAGCTTCGGAATTTCACTGGTAACTGAAAAAGGCCCCACTGAATCAAAAAGCATGTTGCAGAGATAAAAACGTAAATATTTTTTAAAAAGAAGTTTTTTTGCTCTCAATGAATATTGTTTTTACTAATACACCTTTTTTTAGCGGTACTTTTTATCCCAATTAAACGAAGCTACGATATACCAATTTAACTTTGCAGCATTTTATGAAGTCCCGCTTCTTTCCATCCATTTTTTGGACACGGTTAAATTATACCAACTGTAAATATAGATCCAATTATATACATGACATAGCATAAATAGCTGGCACATAGCTGCGTGGCGTCGCCCCGGTAGAAAATAGGTGCTCCGGTCATATGAAATGACACCTTCACGGCTGATGGGGTTCATACTCGACTCTGAAAACGGGAAATACCCTACTACTACTACTATACATTCCCTACTTGTATGTGCACGGGTGTCTTTCGTCTAACCGACGTCAGGGGTGCACAATGCGGGTGATCCATTACTAATATATTACGAAAGTTGGTGTACGCATGTAAAAGTTAGGACACGATAGATATTCAGAAAAAAATATTTTAGACAAACTGTAACACCACGTCTTAAAAAGCCACGCCGCCACTGGTCTACCCTGGTGGTCATGTAAAAAAACAGAGTCAAGATGGCAGCGGAGCGTATGAACTAGGAAATAGTGTTCATGTTAAAAAACTTAAATTAATAAATGTGTTGAATTAAATAATATTCATGTTACAAACTTACGGTAATAAATATGTTGAATTAAATAATGTTCATGGTACAAACTTACGTTAATAAATATGTTGAATTAAATAATATTCATGTTACAAACTTACGTTAATAAATATGTTGAATTAAATAATATTCATGTTACAAACTTACGGTAATAAATATGTTGAATTAAATAATGTTCATGTTACAAACTTACGTTAATAAATATGTTGAATAAAATAATAATAATTATTGCAAACTGGCGCCCAACGTGGGGTTCCAGTTTGTAATAATTATTATTTTATTCAACATATTTATTAACGTAAGTTTGTAACATGAATATTATTTAATTATGTTAATATCTGTAATTGCGTTTTTCTGGATCCTTTGGCCACTGTAGACGTTGTTTTCAAAATTGTTAACAAAAATAGAAAATTGCGATATTGCGTTAGATACATCTTAAAACCCAATTTGTGTTTGAACAATTCAGCACCCTGTATATTATGAAGCTAGATGTACTTCATTTTACAAGACGGTCGGACAGATGTTGTTTCAGAAGTTTTACTCCTTGAAATAAAATTCTTCATCAAAGTTTTTTCTCTTTTTTATAGTGGAATTATGTATATCTTTAGAAATGGTTATGTTTTTGCAACGTACAGGGTTTTCGGATTTGCAAATTTTACATTTTTTTATAATATATAATACATCAAATAGTATAATAAAATGCACACACCACCGGGTTACTTACATGAACTACGGTTTTAAAACTAATATTATTTTAAGGATTGTATAATAAATATACTTATATATAGTGCAAGATTCGATATTAGAAATATATACCCTCATCTGTTATTTAATGATGACAAAAATTATTATATTATTGTATTGTGATAAATCGCACATGCAGGGTTACCTATGACAAAATCGCGTACCGATGCTGTTAAATTAAATATTTCTAATTAACTTTTTGATATCAACTTCCCCGATTTGTTAATCATAAAAATCGAGCCTAAAATGAGAGAATATGACACAAGGAGTTGGAATATACTATTGATTCTATACATAAATATAGATCATCCACATAAACATACCTTGTAAATAGTTGTGTTCTGTTGTACTTTGAGTTTATTTGTTTTGTTAACATTTTATTTGTGTTATATTTTCTCGCCTTAGGCTCGATTTTTATGATTAATAAATCGGGGAAGTTGACCCAAAAAAGTTAATTAGAATTTTTTTAATTTAGCAGCATCGGTACGCGATTTAGCTAGGCAACCCATGTGCGATTTATCAATATATATAATCTTTGTCATCATCAAATAACAGATGAGGGTATACATTTCTAATACCGGATTTTAGATAGTAGATATCGCGATGTAAGAAGAGAGAATTGTTAAGTATAATGTTGATTACAGACGCTAAAAAGCTTAGGTCATAAAGATTTGTTCCTGTTGATTATTTCATTGCCAATTCAAAATTGTACCCGGACGAAGCCGGACCGGAAAATTAGTTCATAAGCTACACACCGCTCAAACTTCAATAAAATTATTTTCAAAATTAAACTTACGGCTTTGACTGTATAAGATGGCTTACCTGAAACAAAAAAGAATATTTTAAGTTTTCATTTCTTTAATCACAAAGTACACAAATTTTCAAACACACTGTACTATTAATCACTAAAAGCTTTTGTAATAGGAATTGTTGGTAAAAAAAAGAAGAAAAAAAAAGAATCCCATTGAACAAAGAGTCGATATTTTTTATATGCAATACATTGTGTTTTTCTACAAAAAACTTTTCTTTGTTTTTTTGGTTTTTGACATTTTTTTTCTATTCAAGTTTGTTGATTTTAACTATGTTCATATAGAACGATATTATTATTAATAAGAAAGTGAACAATTATTTTAAACAAAGCTATTATTCAAAGGTGACGTTTCGTCTTTAATAAAAAAAAAACTTTAAAACAAAAGATGAGCTTGTTTTTAAAAAAGCCACTAAAAAGCGTAAAATAATAAAATTTTAATTATCTACGCATTTTCATTAAATTGTCAGCGATCTCAAAACTTTATTATTTTATACATATCTGAGTGACTTTTATTGACGGAGCTTCAACTTCTTAATTTTTTAGAGACTTTTGCATAACGTTGTTTATTAGCAGTCATCTTCCTTGTTTTTTTAATACAAAACTAGATCCGATTTAAATGAAATTTCGGTGAAAAATATGTTTTAAAAAAAATTGGTTAACAAATACTGGAGATATTCACATATTGAAGTGTGTAGACTTTCACGGCCGGTGTTGATCCAAATCTTCTTGGTTTCCGGGCTTGTATGCCGTGGTCCATTGGTATTTCTACCTGACGTTTCGTCTATACAACTGCGGTAGACATTATCAAAGGCGATGTGGTAGCGGGCGAAGTGTCCTTCTAGGCTGCTCACAGGTAAGTGTGTCGACAAGTGTGGTACTTCCGTCTTTTATGGTTAGCGTGCTCGTGTTCTCTACTCGGTCGTAGTATGCTCTTCTGTGATTGGTCGCTACCACATCGCTTTTGATAATGTCTACCGCAGTTATAGACGAAACGTCAGGTAGAAATAGCAATGGACCACGACATACAAGCCCGGAAACCACGAAGATTTGAATATTATATTGAAATTCGTTAAACACGACAAAGCCAATTACAAAATTATATGTAGGTACCTATGTTTCGAGGCAAAAAATATTGTCGATCGATAGGATCGGTTGTAAAGGGTCAACACATTAAAAAAAAAATTGGTTGTCTGTAAAGTCGGTTTACGGACGATAGTTTTACGTGATAACGTCATAAAGAAACATTGAACCATACTCGTAAAGTGTTGAAAAATAACTTTTTTTATTTTTCACATTATACGTATACGTTTCCAAACATTTATTTTTACATATTTAAATAGTAAAATTAGAGTTCTAACCAACTGTAGAAACGGTTTTTAAATATAATGAACCGTTTTCAAAATACACGCAGTTTTAATAAACGGACGGTCGGGTGGTGTGGATTTTTCACTCCCTGTAAGTATATATACGAGCGAACTGTGGCCATCTATTGGAAGTTTGTGTCTTGTGATCTTTAATAAATAAATTTTTGTAGCTGTCAAACTTGGGCCGATCGTGCTTCTCTATCGCTTATACTGCGCTCTCGCTTGCACGCACATGGTCAGGCGGAACGTGACACATTTCGGAACGTGACACTTTTTCGTACATGCCGGTGTTTCATCAATTTATAAGATTGGTGTTACATCAATTTATAAAACGTTATCACGTGAAAAACAAGTATAATTTACATTTTTTATTCAGGACAAATTTATTACGTAGAAAATACGTAGGTACCTAAACAAAAATCAAAAAGAACGGGATATATTCAACGACGTACATATAAAATTGATAGAACAGAGAGAGAGAGAGAGAGAGAGAGAAAAGGCTACGATTTGTGTGAGACGGAGAGATACACAAAGCGGTTTAAAGCATTTGCGTCGCCACAAACGGAAGCGCAAATTGCAATTTCAATGCAGTCATTTCAAAGTGAACGGCGTCATATTGCTTTGGACAGACGGTATGTTACAGTTCGATACCCGCTGCAAACATTCTCGATGCATCCCCTGCCGGGAATTATATCGCGACCTCAAACACAACCATAGACTCTATCCTCTTGCGTCCAGTCTATCAAAAGGAACGCGGTCATTTCCTAATACAGAGTTGTCCACAAATAAAATAAGTAAAGAAAATTGGTTGTCTGTAAAGTCGGTTTACGGACGATAGTTTTACGTGATAACGTATTCCGTAATACATAACCTAAATTTATATAATAATTATAAT
This sequence comes from Xanthostigma xanthostigma, assembly GCA_963575645.1. Taxonomy (NCBI): domain Eukaryota; kingdom Metazoa; phylum Arthropoda; class Insecta; order Raphidioptera; family Raphidiidae; genus Xanthostigma; species Xanthostigma xanthostigma. The sequence goes on along the minus strand of OY754469.1, from coordinate 7,774,618 downwards.
AATTCGAATCTATGATATTGCATCTTTTGCTTCAAATTTAGGTTAATTTTATTTATTAAAATTACTCACCACCTATAATATAATTGTTTTTTTTAACTTTCTTTCTTTCGTATTTATTTTAAGTCTCAAAGATTAACTGTCATAATATTTTGAAAACAATTGTTTCATTGTTTATATAAAATTCCAAAACCTACTTACAATATTTAAGTATTTTCATACGTCAAAAAATTGATTTTTATAATGATAAAATTTGTATGAAAACGATTTTTTCGAGAGATGAGACCTAGCTAAAACGATTTTTTGCCCCCCAAAATCCCTTTTCAGTAAATTTCATCCAAATCGTTAGGGCCGTTTTCGAGAAAAGCACGCACAGGGTCAGGCGGAACGTTAGGAACGTTACACTTTTTCGTGCATGCAGCCGGTGTTTTATCAATTTATAAGATTGGTGATTCATCAATTTATAAGACGTTATCATGTCAAAAATTCTAGCCAATTGGGCGATGGGATCATTTCAACTTCAAAAATGTTGATGTTTGATTATAATAAAGAAAATAAAATTTTTGATATCGCGTGAGGTGACGCAGGTAATGGCTAGTATTCAATATGATATTTGCTATTCGTTGCCATGGTTACCACGTCATGTAAAAATTAATCAAAGCATGCCGAACTAGTTTATTTCTGACAGATCCATAAAACAAAATAACGGCTGATTTTGTTTTAATTTTCAAAATATTTCCGAAACTATAAAGTTTAGAAAAAAAATTTTTTAACGAAACTTTCTTGAAAAAATAAATAGAATAATAGGCCGTTGTGAAAAGTATACCATTATTATATAAAAACACCGTTTTAGCATATATCTCTTCTGCGCATGCGCCGATTTTCCTTAAAAACAATAGGGCTCTTCATATTTGCATACCAAACATCCTCCCAAAATTTGGTTTCAATCCGCTCATCAGTTTGACCTCTATCTAGTTCACAGACTAACAGATGCACAGAGTTTTTTTCAAAAATATGTTTTCTGAATTCGGGGGACCTCAAAACGGAAAGATAATGTAAAATTTTTGAAAAGTGATTTTTGACCTAAACTAGTACCATTCCCCGCACTTGTGGGTTGGAATGGTAAAACTTTTCAAGTTAAACGGTTTCATTGTACAATCGATGATGTATTAAAAACTTGAAAATAATTATTATCTATATAGGCTTTGTTACTAAAAAAAAATCGTGGGGCGCATTTGGTAGAAAACTTTCATTTGTTTGAGATTGGAAATCGTATTTAGCTTTCGACTGCCCCTCACGATTTTAGTTTAGTTTACTCAAAACCCCCTATTGCGACTCATAATTATTTTCCAGTTTTTAATACATCATCGATTGTACAATAAAATTGTTGAACTTAAAAAGTTTTTATCCTATTTTAATTTTTCAGTGTGCTTTATTAAAAGTGCGATTTGCAATCAGACGAAAGCCGGACTGGTCAACTAGTTATTATAATAATGTATTGTCATCGGAACTACGTACGTAAGCAAAATTTCAACTCATTCGGATAACGGGAAGTAGTTGAAAAAGCTGTCGCAAAATTTGACGCAAAGTTTTACGTTGATACACTGTAAAAAATTATCAGAGTAAATTCGGAGGACGACCACTAGTCGATATTAAAACGCGAGCGAAGCACCGCCAAGAGAAAAGATTAAGAAACTACTATTTACGAATTTTTTCCACGCGGTATATAAAAGTTCTTAGTATTTGAAACGTTTCTCGAATTTTAATATGCAAATCCAGTTTCCGGATTGGTTCTAGGAGTTAGCCGAGCTCGCCTGCATGAGGAGATGCTATGTAGAACACGAAACATTCAAACTACAACGAACAATAAAATAGTGGTATGTATATTTTAAATTGTAGATCCATTTGCTATGCCGGCATAATAATACGTTTTACCATATTCTAATCTACTTAAAAATTGAAAGCTTTCTGCAAATCACCAGCTTATTCTTTTGTGATTTATTTAACAAAATACATCCAGCACAAAATATTAGACAAGAAAATCCCTTAAGGGGGTCGATTTTTTAGACAATTAGGCTTTTGAAAAAAAAATAATTATCGATTTTTTTATTGTATTTTAAAACTTTATTATAAATAATATTGATAATCGATGCGAAAAACTTTCAAAAAACTTTTTTTAAATTAATTATAAGCAATTTAAAATTGATAAAATATTTAAAAAAATCACGTTACTGCAAACGCACTAAAATTGTTTTTGACAGTTGTGACGTCATAATGGTAAAATGTATATACGCAGTATACTATCAATGGCTTCTACATGTGTATTGACTAAAACATTATGACGTCACATTATGTTCGGGAAATGTCGGCGCGTTCTCGGAACTGGGTACAAAAATTTATTTTTAATTTGATATAGCTTTTGAATTATAACGAAAATAAAAAAAAGAAAAATAGTTTTGTTATAAAACTTATATGTATACGATCTTTCCATTTATGACAAAAAAAAATTTCATTCAAAAGCCCAATTGTTAGGAACTTTTATGAGATACTAGCGGTCTCGCCTGGTTTCATCCGGGTACAAAAGAACGAACAGGGGAGGGGGAGGTATATGAGTACGCACATTTATCTTAGTTTACCGAGATGAATGTTTTGAAAATGTGCGGGATATAACTTTCAAAGGAGTTAATTGATTTTAACGAAATTTGTTCCACATATTGAAATCCATCACCGCACGAAGCCTATTTAAAATGGGCCCAATCTGGCCATTTTAAGGGTGAGTTTTAGGGATTGAAAAATATAAAAAATACCGAAAAAATTTTCATAATCGTTTCAAAATTGAAATTAAACTCAGCACTGGTTCTTCAGACATGAATCATGCAGCAGTATTATATACATCTCGTTCCATAGACATGTTTCTCTTTCCTATGCATGAAAGATGTGCTGGATAGGTTCCAGCATACGACGTTTAAAACCAATTCATTTTTTAAATTCTTGGTTGCAAGAGAAAGACTCTACGAACAAAATGTTCGGTTTACAAGCTTTTTTTTTTGTTCTTGTCGACTACTTTATATTAATCCTGACACAATCGACTTTTAGTTTTGTGTGCAGTGTTAATCGGAAGGTCATCTTTGAGAAAGTCTTCTTAAGCTGCGGCAATTCTCAAAAGGACATCGCCACGGGACCGCTAGAGTATTCAAGATAGTAAAGGAATATGCTATATTATGCACAAAACAAGGAGTAGATATATGCACAATTGGGAGCAAACGTTAAAGTTGAAACAGGATAGTGGTTTCAGCATTTACCGAACGACAGTGTGATCCTGGTGACCGTTTCGTGTACTACATAACTTTACACTTTGCGTCAGTGACGCCACTATCGAATTGACACTACTCAAAAATCCACCAACTACTATGACTAAGCGACTCAGATTTTCAATTTGTTATGTGATTTGAAAATTGAAATTGTAACAATTATTATTATTTTATTCAACATATTTATTACGTAAGTTTGTAACATGAATATTATTTCTATTCAACATATTTATTAACGTAAATTTGTAACATGAATATTATTTAATTCAACATATTTATTAACGTAATTTTGTAACATGAATATTATTTAATTCAACACATTTATTAACGTAAGTTTGTACCATGAATATTATTTAATTCAACATATTTATTAACGTAAGTTTGTAACATGAATATTATTTAATTCAACATATTTATTAACGTAATTTTGTAACATGAATATTATTTAATTCAACACATTTATTAATTTAAGTTTTTTTAACATGAACACTACTTCCTATAGTTCATACGCTCCACTGCCATCTTGTCTCGGTTTCTCCACATGACCACCAGGGTACACCAGTGGCGGCGTGGCTTTTTAAGACGTGGTGTTACAAAATGATATTCTTACCACTGGCTTCGATCGATTCTAACCTGGCTGAAACTTGACCTTCAAACTAGTCAATAAATATTTAAGCATCCAGACTTGTAAAATATTTTAGTAAAAGTATTTTAAAAATACTCTATGAAGCAAAAGTATTTTATAAGTCTGCTAAGCGATATATTATTCCTGACGCTTTTCTGGAATCCAGCCTATTGCTAAGATGATTGTGTACTATAATATAATATGTTCTATTTATGTATGTAGATGCCATTGTCCAAAATCTGTCATTATTAAACGAGCCATCGACGGCGTATCTATAATCGATAATATCGATATGTGCTCAATAATAAAGGAGGGTAAACGATCCACCGCTGCTATCGTTAAAATACACGAGGGAAATGAATAAATTATTATGCATATCAGGACATACAATGTCGGTCATGAAACCAATCTGACCGAGAGAAATCGGAGCTTCGAGTGAATTAACTGATCTGTCCAACGAGCGGATGAACAGGTCACCTTCATCAAATTACCGGCTGCATAGAGAAGAACTATTTAATAATAACAGGAGCGCAGCTTGATGTAATGGTTAGCGTTTACTAGTCTTCGGTTCAAATTTAATAATAATAGGAGCTCAGCTTGACTTTGGTTAGAGTTTACTAGCCTTCGGATCAAATTAGTAATAAATAACAGGAGCGCAGCTTGGCGTAATAGTTAGCGTTTACTAGTCTTCGGATCAAATTTAATGATAATAGGAACGCAGCTTGGTGTAACGATTAGAGTTTACTAGTTTTCGGATCAAATTTAATAACAGGAGCTCAGCTTGACTTAATGGTTAGCGTTTACTAGCCTTCCGATCAAATTTAATAATAATAACATGAGCGCAGCTTGGCGTAATAGTTAGCATTTACTAGTCTTCAGTTCAAATTTAATAATAAATAACAGGAGCACAGCTTGGTGTAATTTAGCGTTTAGTAGTCTTCGGATCAAATTTAGTGATAATAGGAGCGCAGCTTGGTGTAACGGTTAGCGTTTACTAGCATTTGGATCAAATTTAATAATAACAGGAGCTCAGCTTGACGTAATGGTTAACGTTTACTAGTGTTCGGATCAGACCGTCGTAGGTTGCATTTCCACCTTCGCTCATGTTTCAAATTGAATTTGTTAATTTCGACGCTACTGACCTTAATTGTCGAGCTTCAATATATCATTTTTTCCTCGAAAACAAAAACAAAAAAACGAAATTACAGACCAGATGTCCCGTTAAAATTTTAAATGATTGCCAATAACAAAATGAAGTGAAGTTGAAATTCAATGAAAACAGAAATATAAATACTGTGCAGATAGTTATTTGAAAGTGGTGTAAGAGTTGCCAACATTATCGTATTTATTTTTACATAACGTTTTTATGAAACATTTTAAAACCGGTAGAGCAGAGTCACGTTTGCCAACAAAATAAAGTTCATTCGTGTTTGAGACCGGAAGTGGGCCACACGGGAAGCAGAGCTGCCAACTCTGAATAGCTGCAGTGTGTGACCAACCTTTGCATCAACTCCCTGACACGTTACTCCAGTCCCATCACAGAGAGACAACCGCAGGCGGGTTATGACACGAATTCAAAGTTACCAACTTAACCAATCCCAGATGTGTCGATTTTACAACTTTATAATCCCGTTAATATTTTATCAATAAAACTGGTCTTTATCTTGCGGCTTCGGTTTTGACTATAAGTTTATTTTAATCCGAGCACTACCGGATCTACAATTGAATATTGGGTATCAACTGAGAGTGTAGAATCGCCAAACTCGAAGGAAATCGCCCGTTTTTCGCACTAGCTACCATGATTTAGCGGCCCGGTCTGACTTCTGAATTTGTAGATTGCCACTGTTTTTTTTTTTTTTTGTTTGGTCGACTTGCGTCTTTATTTTCACGCGATAATATTATAGCCTATGTCCATCCTAAAGGTGCGTTTTAAATATTGGTGAAAAAAAATTGGTTGTCTGTAAAGTCGGTTTACGGACGATAGTTTTACGTGATAACGTATTCCGCTCGAATATCATATTTAATAATACATAACCTAAATTTTAGTAGCTGTCAAACTATATTTTTACCGACTAATAATTTGATCAACACAAGCAAAATACATATTTTTAAGCAATTATAAAAGACATTTAAAAGAATGTATATATATTATATATTTGTTAACAAACCGTATAATTTATCTGGCCATCTGTCAGATGTAGCTTTCGCTGGAACAGCCAAAAAAAATTTTGAACGCACACTACTCTCTGACGTCACGCGAGAAGAGAGAGACTATCGCTTATATCGCGCTCTCGCTTGCGGAACGTTACTCTTTTTCGTGCGTGCAGCCGGTGTTTCATCAATTTATAAGGCGTTATCACGTCAAAAATTTTGAAATCGGATGAGTAGTTTTCGAGATTACCTCCCACATCCAAACTTATAAACTTTAGCTCTTTATTCAAATCTTTGATTAACGTCTGATTAGAACTCTTCAATAAATAAAATTATCGACCAATTTTTCAGACAATTATATTAACAAAAAATATAAAAAGTAATACATTATAATATTACTAGCCGTTATCCGCGGCTTCGCACGCGATTGAGACGAAACACGGATGCATTCCTATTATTTGGCATAGTTACTCCTTTCTCGACATGGACCCCACCTAATAAATTTCAAAATTGATGACATTCACGTGATCAACGTCCTGACAAACCTTGAAAATGACACCCATGTTGATTTTTAGACTATTTACCTCTTTTCACCCTCTGAAGGGGTTGTTTTTGAAAAAACATAAAAACCGGGTTTATTTATTTGTTGACAGGAGTAATCCTGCGCATTTCTATCTTATATTATTTCTCCATGCAAATTTTGAACCCCCGTTACAGCTTTTTAGGAATAGAACTTTCAAAAATCTGTTCTTAGCGGATGCCTACGTCATAATAACTATCTGTGTGCCAAATTTCAGCCCAAGCTGTGCGTTGATAGATCAGTCAGTCAGTCACGGTTTCCTTTTATATAGGTATATTTAGATTAGTAAAGATTTCAAAAAAATTGTTTGCCAGATAATATATGACAGGAACTTTATCTGAAGGTTATTCAATCGTCAAAACAGTATCCAAATAAAAATCTGAAATTTTATTAAGTTCGTTCCAAGCATCCAGCAAACATGCGCAGTAGGTAAAGCGAAGCTGTTAGTGGCAATTTTAGAACACTTTTTAGCAATTGCGCATACGGGTGCGGGGTGACGGTTTCGAAACCGTTTGCGGGCTGCTTGGAACGAACCTACTATGTACTTAAAACAAAAAATACAATTTTTAAAGTTTTTGTCTGTCTGTCAGTTGCGGTTCCGGCTAATCTCCGAAACGACTGGACCGATTTTGACGGGACTTTCACTGACAGATAGCTGCTGTTATAAGGAGTAACTAAGGCTACTTTTATTTTAGAAAAAGAATTAGGGTTCCGCGAAAACAAAAAATTCCACGCGGACGAAGTCGCGGGTTACAGCTAGTAATTAATAAAATAATATTTTTATAAGAAATCGATAACCACATTTGAGTTCAATCCTTTTTTATTTAAAACAGAAATATTGGAAAGAGAATTATTACCTAAATCTGTAAATCGTTTTATTGGATGACAGTTTTTTTCCACGTTAAAACTGCTCCCCCATATATAAATCGAGTCAATTAAATTACATAAAACAGTATTTTTTTTATTTGACAAATTAATCTTGCAAGTCAAAAGGCTAAATGATTCGAAATAACAATAAATTTTCAGCTTTCAACAAAACAATGGCGGAACTCAATTGTTTCGTGTACACATGTTAATTAAACAACTGACATACGTAACAATAAACGGCCATTTTTCTTTCATTTCTTTTTTTTTATTATTTATAATGAATCGTTCAAATATATTTCAACTGTCTGCCAATTTTGCTTGTAAAAAAATTTGTTTTTATTTATCTACAATAAACGATTAAAAAAAAACTGTATATTTATATCATATATTTATTAATTAACTATATGAATCATTGCCTATCTACTCAATGAGCGGTGAGTGAACGCAACAAAGCGTATTGAAAATATATCTGCGTCTCTTTCTTCGATGTAATTCCCTGATTTCTCCGATCATAGGATTGGTTGATGTACTTGCATTCAATCTGAATAAAGTATCTCTGTTTCAAAAACTTTGTCTTTTTCTATGACGTTAACATGGGCGTACCCAGCTTTTGGCTCAGAAGGGGGCAAATTAGAAATTTCTAAGCCGGTCCCCTGTGCTTGTTTTGCCCTCTTGGATACGCCAGTGCTTACGGCGTAAAAAAAGTCAGAAGTATATGCTTGCACCTTAATAGTTCGATTGCGATTTTATTTCTATGATCAGTATAGAATAAAAGTATATGATTCATATAAACTGTAATTGCATATTTTTATGAATAAAAACTTTAATTTCTTAAGTATATATAATGCACCATTATTTCTATCGTAATTTTTAACAAAATAGGTACTCAAAACCTCTCAACTCTCATCGGAAAGTCCACTAAACTGCTCTTTAAAAATAACAGTAAAGTTACATAACAATATATTGTAATTACGCAATTATGTTTTTTCTATTTTTATAGTGTAATGTACCATTCTTTACTTCGTAATTTTTAACAAAATAGGTACTCAAAACCACTCAACTCTCATCAAAAATCCATTTTTCTAATTTTCAAAATGCATCACACAACCATTGTGTTCTGACCTGACAACAAAAACCTATTCTAGTTTTTTTTTTTATAGCGGAGTAACGCAAGCAATTTTCTGGAGTAGGTAATTGACACGTCGACTCATATACTACGCGTCGTACAGGTTTGTGGAACAATACATACAACGGCCTTTTGTGCAAAAAGAGTCGTTCTACAAAAAAGCATACAGTTTATCCGAGCGCATGACATCTGTAGTTATTACGTACAGGTCGCGAGGTCCTGTCTGACAATAGCACTCAGATCCAATACATCATCTCACAGTTTGGGGGAAACACGCCGCATATCCCAACACACCGACACTTCCACCACTTTATACCCGTGCCTCCCACCACAGTCGACATCGAAGAATCTCGTTAGAGATTCTTTTCTGTGCTAAATGCCGACGAATCTCTAACAGATTGTTATACATTGATTTTGCCTGTCTCCCATTTAGGTATACGTTTCTTCGCAATTTCGATGTAACATTGAACATACGGATTGAATACAATGGTTGGAAAAACAAAAAGAACACACACCGCTAAGTTTTCCATTGTATGATAAAAATTTAAAAAAAAATTTTTTTTTTTAAATTAATTTTTTTAATTTAATTAAACAATAAAAAAAATTAAGCCGGTCGAGACGGAACTGCCAATCTTCACATTACTAAGCAAAAGTGTTTACCATTACTCTACGGAGCTCAATGGGCGTTTAGCTATTTTTATGGTAGATAGCAGTATTGCATTTAGTTGTCCTACCATACGCTGTATATTGTATAATAATATATGTTATACGCTGTCAAAAATAATAAAATTATAATATATTCTGAATCCATTTCAGTAAATTTAAGGAGGTTGAGCCGTTTTACGAAGATAATGAAAAAAATCTGAAATTTTTTTTAATAGATTTTTTATGACAAAATTTTCTGTAAAAAATCCAAAATCATTAGGAGATTTATAAAGTTAAAAATTAAAAAAAAACTTTTACATGTAGTCTTATGGAAAATATGTCAACCTAGCATGCAAACGGTACATTTTAATTTTTTGCAAATAACCAAATAATGTCAGCAGTTCCGAAAACTAACTATGTATGCATGTATGTCTTACGCATATTTTAATATTTTTTCCAAATTAATTAGGAGACTTTTAATCAATAAAAAAAATTATTAAACCTTAGTAGTTTTCGATTATGGACTTTTATTCTTGACAATTTTAACAATTTTTACTGAATTTTCATCTTTTTAGTGATTTAATTTTAATTTTTATTACTTCTAATTTCTTTTTTTAATTATTTACTGCAAAAAATATGTAAAATACAGATATTTACATAAATTTATTTTTTCTAACCTAACTTTGTACAAAAAATTCAAAAGTTAGTCCATTAAGTAAAATACTGAAATACTTAATTAATATTAAAAAAAATTATTTATTTATGCCTTTATGACAATAATTTATTGGTATCATTGACTTATAACCTTTTGTAAAAATTTATTATGGAAAAGTTTCCATTTAGAATTCGACTTACTTTTGATTGGGACTGTACCGCATCAACCTCCTTAAATAGAGTTATATTCTAATAGTTAACAAAGCGAATAGAAGATAATTCCAGGCGATTCATCAAGACTTGCGACCTGTATCGCTCGGACGTACATACAGAGTAACCGACAACTACCGTTTAGTTAAAATTTCAGGCGTTATTACGAATTAAAATCCAACTAAAAACGGTTCCATTTTAAAAACCAAAATCTCTCCTTTCAAAAAAGCTACAATTTGAATTGATTTAGTACCAAATTACCGTAATAGCTTCTAGTACGAACTAAACTCAACTCTGACGCGCAATACAAAACAAACTTTCGCATTTTGATTCGTCTGCGAACACAGGGCATCTTTCCCCGGACAAAAGAGAGACGCAAAAAAAGTAGAAAGAAAAAAGTGAGAATCGCGTTTGCGCCACGCGCATTCCAACAAAACAGTCGACACACGTATACGCTACCGAACACCCCACGTGTAAGTAAAAATGGGCGTCTGCAGCAGACATTGACTTACTGACCGGAAGTAGAGGATGTCAACTTTTGCACCGTTTGTTGCTGCGAACCAAACACCGTTAAGCACGGTTCACATCAGTCCTTCGTGGAAATAAAACACATTCCAAATTAATAGTATATCCGGTGTCCATCATAATTTATTTTAAACACAAAAAATCTAGCATAAAAACGGGTTTAATTTATTTGTGAAACACATTTTTTGGTATTATATTTTTTGTATTTTGTAACAGTTATTATTATTTTATTCAACATATTTATTAACGTAATTTTGTAATATGAATATTATTTAATTCAATACGTTAATTAACGTAAGTTTGTAACATGAATATTATTTAATTCAACACATTTATTAATTTAAGTTTTTTAACATGAACACTTCCTAGTTCATACGCCCCGCTGCCATCTTGCCTCTGTTTCACTACATGACCACCAGTTCAAATTAATACTATATCCGGCATCCATCATAATTTATTTTAAACACAAAAAATCTCGCATAAAAACGTGTTTAATTTATTTGTGAAACAGATTTTTTGATGTTATATTTTTTTATTTTGTAACAATTATTATTATTTTATTCAACATATTTATTAACGTAATTTTGTAACATGAATATTATTTAATTCAACACATTTATTAATTTAAGTTTTTTAACATGAACACTTCCTAGTTCATACGCTCCGCTGCCATCTTGGCTCTGTTTCACTACATGACCACCAGGGTACGCCAGTGGCAGCGTGGCTTTTTAAGACGTGGTGTTACAATTTTGTATAGAAAAAGTATTTCCAGAAATTTTGCCTGTCAATTTTTCTAAAAATATCTTGTATTATATCTATAAAGGAAAACATGTTTTCAGATTTCAGAAACGTACTAAAGACGGTACACTTCAAAAATATACTTACACCGAATAAAGTGGCATCTAAAAATAAGTATAAGATGCCGTAGGCACCTTTTAGATGTCAGGCTGTAGCTTTAAAGAATTCCAGCAAAAAACGAACTTACAAAAGTGACATGTTGCCAGAAGAAGTCAAAAGAAATAAAACGGGTATGAATCGTGTTTTAGAGTACGCCATTCGATTGGCTAGCCATTTGCGACTGTCATCTGTCGTATAACAGAGGAAGACCGGAATGGTGTTCCACATATCTAGCAAGCTTTTGACACGACATTCAGACATGCCTTCGTACCTTCGTATGCACTCCGATTTCAAAAAAGATTCATACAACTTCTTGCATTCTCTTATTTCATTTTTCTCACTCCTTCAGCGTTAAAAACAAGCAACTTTTAGTGTCGTCATTTTTAATGTCGGGCATAATTGAATTTTAAATAATAGTGTAAACCAGTGATTCCCAAAGTGGTCTATATCGACCCCCAGGGGTCGACAACTTGCTAGGGGTCCATGTCAGCGGGAAAAAAATTGGGGGTCCATGAAATGAAAATGGGGGTCAACGATAGTGAATCTCCTAACAAAAAAAGAAACAAACTGGACATCTTTAACCGAAGAGATTTAAGATTAAATATAACTAAATTGATGCCAAATGTTGAAAATTTATTATTAAAGCATCAGGTTCATCCCTCACACTATAAGCATTTATTTTTTGCTTAGTTATTTTATGTACCAGAAAGTAAATTTTAATTTGATTCGTTTAATTTGAATCTAATTAATAAATGTATAAAACTAAACATTTCAGACTACATTTCACTACCGTTATAAATTTAAATCGTTCAAAGTGAGTAGCACTATACCGGTTGTCAAAAATACATTTGAAATTAATGAATTTGTTAAAAATCAATATCAGATAAGCAGGGGGTCTACCTAAAACCGAAAAACATGGCAAGTGGTCTACGAGACAAAAAAGTTTGGGGACCTCTGGTGTAAACTCTATATAGCGACACTCAAGAGACTGTGCGCTATTGAGAGTTGTCGTTAAAAGGAGAGAAGAAATAATCGTCAATACACAAAGATTGTCTTTTACTCGCCATGTTCACAGTTTGCAAGTTTGTGGGCAACTAAGAATATGATAACTTATCGATAAGCAGCTAAGCTAAACATACGAAAGACAATCCCAACAAACAAAAGAACGCATTTCTTAGAATCTTCGGTACGCATGATGCCGACAAGAAAACAACAAAATAACAAACAAGTATTGTTTATTCATTAATGATGACGTATTGTTGTCGTTATTTAGAGTGGGTGTTTCGTTATTCAAAATGTATCATTGTATGATCAGTAAACCGACTAGAGTTAAGTAATTTCGACGTTTTAAGGAGTTTGTCGTTATATCGAGTGACGTTAAAAGGAGTTTTCACTGTATGTTTGACTGAAAATTTGTTTTTAAATCTTTTTATAAGACTTTTTATATTTTCAGAAATTTTCGAGGTTGATAGAAGCGCGATCCTACTGTATCACAGCAACACAACAAGGAGTAGTGACGCGTTTAATACAAGTATTAAATCTCTTCCTGATTATCCAGAAAAAGGAGGAATCGTCGTCTAATCTCGAAATTAAATTAAGTAAAAAAGTGTCCACGTCTTCGCAGAGAACTGCGGTCGCTAAGACGACGGTAAGACTACAGTGTAAGGAGATGTCGGTAATACAGACGCCTGCTGATGAAGATTGATTGTTGTACCGCACGACAACGCTAGAGGGATATCCGAAGACCGGACTGAATCACTTTTTTCGGTCCGAATATTCCTTTCTAATGAAAATTTCTTTTTAATTATTTATAACGCCAGACTTTAACAGCTGTTACCAGCGGGGGCAGGTGTGGCCGGGACTTTTTCTTGCTGCCTCTCGCCGAGAAACGGTTACCGGCCATTTTGTTGAGGTTTACCATGGCTTCCCTCAATCATTCCAGATAAATATCGAGACTCAAGGCCATGGCCGATTACCTGTAGAACTCCTATGCTCAAAATTTGCCTACCTTATCCAGTTGTTCTAAAATTTCTGCATTCGCCTTTTGCTATTAATTAGTTGAAGTTGAAAAATGTAGAAAATAACGGGAAGTGTGATTGATGGAAAAAATAGTAATGGTGCGAATGATATAAAGTCGACAAACGAACTTTAAACGCATTATCATTATTATTGTGAGAAATAACTCTAATAGTTTAGAGTGATGATGATCCTGTTTAAATATTAGAAGATTAAAGGATGAAACCTGGTGGAATAGGATCAATGAACTTTGCAAATACTGAAGGGTTTTTTATTGCATTTTATTGTCTGACGTTTCGGCAATCTTTATGCCATCTTCGGAGAGTCACAACAATACTGAGAACAAAGACTGCATTGATTCTCCGAAGATTGCCGAAACGTCAGACAATACAATGCAATAAAAAAACTTTCATTGAACCTATGCCACCAGGTTTCATCCTTTAATCTTGTAATTATTATTATATAAACACTAGCGGTCCCGTCCGGTTTCACCCGGGTGTAAAAGAACGAATGGGGAAGAGAGGAACATGAGTACACACATTCAAAAGCTTTTGTCGATAAAAAGCAGTATTTATACTTTTTTAAACTAATAATTTTTTTTTTATTAATTAAATAAATTTAAAATAAATTTAAAGCAATGTAGAAAATAAAAAAAACTAAAAATATTTTCGCCCAACGTGGGGCTCGAACCCACGACCCTGATATTGACAGTCGCACGCTTTACCGATTGAGCCATCCGACGTAGTTTACTCTCAACGCTAATATGAATATATTTAGTTAGTGCATTTCACCTGAATAGAAGCTTATTTTCAAAAAATTAATTAAAAAAACATTTTCCAGTGGACCAAATTGTGAATCTAAACCATTCTCGAATCCCCTTGATCACACACAAAAAATTTCATCAAAATCGATCCAGCCGTTTAGGAGGAGTTCAGTTACATACACACGGACAAAAGGAATATATAATATATAAAGATACACAGAGAAAGTGCAACATATTAGAAATACTTGTAGGTAATTTGGAACGTCAAGTTTTCTCAGTTATTTCATTAAATTGAAATTTTCTCGGTTACCTTAATACGGACCTGCTTTGAATCACGCAGTGTTGAGTACTACTTGTCAATATAGCTAATTAAAAAAGTTTATACATAAATGATTACACAAAAGCGAGCTCGAGACGTGGTTTGAATAACTAAATACGTTTCAATTCGAAACGTAGCAAAATAACACCAATCAGTGTATGCATAATTAATTTAATTTAAGTTTGCCAACTTCCGCATTTAAAAGGATTAGCAAAAAATTCGTTGACTGAATTTCAAAGAAGACGTTTGTCGTTTAGGTTCAAAACTGTCCAAAAAAGAAGCTCGTTAAAAAGAGCCGCGCGTTTATAATATTATTTTCAATTCGAATCCAAATCGACAGACCCGTCCTTCCACCATGTCAATCGCACCTAACACCTTTACTGCCACCACATTTGTCAATTTATTTTTATACACATTGTACTATCGAACTAATCATTTTTAATATATTTTTCTTAGATAAAAACGTTTGATATGTATGTAAATGTGTATACGTATACAATATAAAAATACTGTACATAAATGATATACATATAAGCACGCACTTTTTCTATTATATAGTAATTTGACAGTTACATACAATATAAAACCAACGCAAAACTATTGAATAAATCATCTTGCCACACAGGTTATACACTTGTAAATGTATAGACGTACACATTTACAATAGTTTTGCATAGGTTTTAAATATATTGTATATAACTGTCAAATTACTATATAAAAGAAAAAGTGTGTGTTGATAGTTTGTGTACAGCATAATATGTCCCTTCCTTTCTCCCTGCTGTTGAATCGTTTTCACTTAACAGAAAATGTTGAATAGATACGTCGCTGAAGAAGTATAACTTCAACACAAATTTTTTAGCAAGTTTTTAATGATACACCGCATAATGCGGGTACTTTCTGTATATTAATAATAATATTATCGTCACAGACAGGCGCAATGTTCAATGAAGCTATTACGACGTCACAGCACACCACGTTGGTAAATATTTTCCTTTCGTATCGACGCTGCCACAAACTGCAAAGTATCAGTATTATAGAATATTAGATCTGTGGTTGCGAGACAAAACAGAGTATGTTCAAATTTTCAGTTAAATTAGTCCATTCTCTCGCAGTGCAAAATTCTCGGCAAATATCACGTAATTTTTTTTCCCGCAAGAAACAATATAAAATTGGGAGATAACTGGATTATAAGTAAAATTGAAAAAGTTAAGCAAATTATGTCTTCAGCATAAAGTAGTGTTGATCCAATAGAATGTTACGATGAAGGAAGGTTTTGGTTGAGGATCATAAATAAGCTTTACCAATGTTACGCTAGTGGCCAACGTTTCGAAAAAGTTATTTTCATCTATGAACGTGTATATATATTTATACAGTTTAGCTCTAAATCATATAAATATATATACATGTTCATAGACCCTGAAGATGAAAACAAATTTTTCGAAACGTTGGCCACTAGCGTAACATTGGTAAAGCTTACTTATGATCCTCAACCAAAACCTTCCTTCATCTTAAGCAAATTATGTTTTTTTTTTAAATAAAACCAACGCAATCAAGTACGGATTGACGTATTCATATTAAAAATACGCATTTTGAGATTAGGAGAGGGGGTCGAGCAAAATCACACGGCATCTCACCAAGGGGGGAGGGGGGGTCGAAAAAAATCCAAATTTGACTCATGTAACTTGTGAACGCCTCCTTATCATTGTTTGTGCTACAATTTATTTATTTTTTTAATATATCTGGCAGATATATTTATTCAACGAACAAACTATTTAAGAAGTCATCAAAAAATTTCCATAAACGGTTTTGTCTTCAGACCAGAGATATTTAATACACATAGATACTAAATTAATTTGCAATATGCACCTTGTTTGTTAGTGGAAACTTACACTGGACGTTTTATACAGAATGGTTCAAAACATATTAACACAACGCACACACACCGTCAATACGCAACAGATACAGTCTAACCACAGTTATGTGTAGGGTGTATCATATATTATATTAATACGCTAAGGTTAAAGATGTTTGCCTTCCTTTTTAGAAAAAACCACACAATTTCTCCACAAATTAAATATCATTTTACAGATAATTGCTTGTTCTACTGACATCGACAAGTAAAAAATTTATTATTGCTTTTGTTTTTGTAAATTAATTAAAATACAGCAACGCTGAACAACGTCTGCCATCTGACGGTTTTAATTTCGAAACAACGTCAACACTTCGATCTGTCATCTGACCTTCATATTGTAATACAACAGACACAATACTGCATAGTGCCATCTAACGGCTTTAATTTTGAAACAGCGAGTAACGCTTAACAACGTCAAAGCAATGCTGCATGATGCCATCTGACGGCTTAGCTCAACGCTTTTGCTACTTGCGCCTCTATATGACAATTTTAGTAAAATATTTCTTCGATCTGTCATCTGAGCTTCATATTGTCATACAACAAAAAGAAGAACATTATAAGCAGTGTGCAAAATTAGAAACGAATTGAATACCTGCAATCATATTTAGGTAAAAAATAATTTTGTAAAGTGATAATTATTATACTTATTTAGTGCGAATAATTCGCACAGGTCACTCTAGTATATGTATTAATTAACTATATGAGTCATTGACTATTAACTCAATGTGTGGTGAGTGAACGCAACAAAGCTTATCGAAAATATATCTGCGTCTCTTTCTTCGATGTAATTCACTGATTTCTCCGATAATAGGATTGGTTGATATACTTGTATTAAATCTGAATAAAGTATCTCTGTTTCAAAATCTTTGTCTTTTTCTATGACGTCAACATGGGCGTACCCAGCTTTTGGCCCCGGAGGGGGCAAACTAGACATTTCCTAAGCCGGGTCTCCCGTGATTGTTTTGCCCTCCTGGATACGCCAGTGCTTACGGCGCAAAAAAAGACAGAAGTATATGTTTGCACCCTAACGGTTCGATTGCGATTTTATACCTATGCTCAGTATAGAATAAAAGTATATGGTAGGGTGTTATAATTTTTTTTTTTGCCGGTTCAGTGCCAGTAAAGTGCTGGTAGGCTTTCACCGCTAACAGCATTTTAAAACACGCTACCACGAGCAAGCAAATCAGTTGCCAGGCTTACTTGGATGGAATTTATCTGTCTGTTTATGCATGCCCCCACCGATAACGTAATCAGATCCCCGGCGGGATAAATGGAACGAAAGCTTTCGCATTTGTAAGGCTAGAATATAAAGTTTAAAGCTTTGTGTAACGAACCTGAAACAACTGAAACATATCATGCGTGCTTTTAACGTCAATGTCGCAATTTCTACCTGTACGATGATATCTACTATACCGGCAACCGATTATTCTACCCACCTTGCTGATTTTTTTTTTCGTCAACAAAAACTTATTTGACGGAAAAGTTTCAGTGCTATGCCAAAAAAATCATGTTTGTATTTTTTGTCGCTTTCGAATCTTGTTTGTCCTTTTACGACATCTGCATCCGATAGAAAGATTTTTATTAAAGGCGCTTGACAGATAAAGAAATGACAGGTTTTTATCGAGGTCAGGAGTCGGGATTTCTTGGGGTTTTTGCTTTTTTTTTAGCCAGAGCGCTAATTTAGAGACCTTCCCCCGTTATCGAGATCGCTGCACACGATGGTGAGGGTCCTAAATTTTTGAAGTAAAACTTCTTTAGGCACGCTTGACTTGGGGAGTAAGTTGGTAAATGCCTGACAAAATCGTTTACGGAAGTGCATCATCGCGAACGGCGAACGGTAGTTGAGAGGGAGATATAAGTTAGTGAAGATAGTAAGAGAGAGAGTTACGTTTTGTATATTGAGGTTGAGAGGAAGATATAAGTTAGTGAGTGCGACAAAGACGGAGCATTAATCGAAATTCTTTTTTTTTTGGACAACTATTTGACGTTTAAAATGAAAACAATTGTTTTTGTATCAAAAATACATTTCATCGAATTTTTCTGCATTTTGTAACAGGAAATAATGTAGGTTTGTTAATAAATCCTTTTAAATGTATTATAAATTATGCTAATAAATATATATACATATTTTGCCTATTAATTAATCCAAAATTATTTTTTAAACATTTCGTCTTTGTAGAGATGTGCTACAGAGTGAGGTTATATTGTGTCGTTAAATCAGCATGTCTAATCAAAATATGGTGATTATCGAATATTATTGTATCATTATTATATATTATATATGGCAGGAAGAAGTTTTACTTCAGTCGTGTAATCTAAAGCACACTCGCTTTTTTTTTTCTTCTGCAACCCCTTCAAATAGGCCCTCCTGATTTCCACCCCTTGGATTAAAACTTACAAAAAATTTTGAACACAACAATTTTGTAGGAAAACTAATTCACTACAAAGAATCTTTCATGTTTTTTTTCTGTAAATATATGATACTATAAGAATTACTGGCCTTCAATTAGGTATAACCATTCATGGACATTTTTCGTAAAATTTCTAAAAATAAACATCTTTTTCTTCTTAAAGTATCACATTTACAGAAAAAAAAAACAAGTAAGATTTTTTGTAGAGAATTAATTTTCCCACAAAATTGTTGTTTTCAAATTTTTTTCCAAGGGGTGGAAATCAGGGAGGGCAATTTCCAAGGGTTGTCTGTGAGACCCTCACCATCGTGTTCAGCGACCTCAAACATGGGGGTCTCTAGGCGGGCTCTCTGGTCCCCTTAGGACTCCTGACCTCGACTATTTGGGGTGATTTAAATTACCCCGTTTGGTTTGACAGTAATGTTCACGGTGGACACACTGTTACGTGTATTATTGGCACACGAGTATCGCAAAAACCAGCACAGAGAACGATCGCAACTTAACGTGACGTTTTAGAGAAAGAAAAAAAACGATGTTAATATGATTTTCAAGTATGCAAATTATTCTGAAAAGCTATTTTTGTTTACGAATTTTGAACAGAACTTCTAGCTCGCGCGCTTCCGAAGTTACCAAGTTGCACCCTTCTGTATATATTACTGTATGTATGTATATATGTATATATAATTTAGAATTCAAACCATGCAACTGTGAAATTATGAGACTATGTAGAAAATTCAGACAGTCGAGACAACTCGGCGAACTTCATCATGCAAAAGATTCTACAACAGCCATGGCTGTTAGTTAAGATATGCTGGGATTTAAGATTACTCGACAGTCTCGCATGGTCACAAGACAAAACTTATTTAAAGGGAACGAGGCCCCGTCCAGCTAAATTAAGGGAGTTCCCTTTCCATATATCAAAACGAATACAGCGAAATCGAGTTGGTATGTAATATTAACCTAAAAATTAAAATATTGTAAATATTCGGAGCTTAGTTACGTAAAAATTGGAATATGTATATATGTTACGGTCAATGTCCGGAGTCCGAGCAATGTCGACAATGCCCGAGCCACAACGGGCAATGTCCGAAATCGGACAAGGTTAAAAAAATAGATTTTTTATAAACATGAAACGCTGACATTTGATTGTATCTTTATCAAGTTATCATTAACGCTTTATGGAATTTTCATCACTGATATCAACTATTGAAGAATATATTTTTCAGCTTTCTATTACAATTATTGATGATTGAAACCACGTATAATTTATTTCCATACATTTTATTTATTTTAATGAATAAAAAATACAAAAAAAATTAATTATTTATATTAGTAATGCCTTGTATTTTTTCATTCATTAAAATAAATAAAAAGTATGGAAATAAATTTAACGTGTTTTTAATCATCAATAATTGTAATAGAAAACTGAAAAATATATTCTTCAATAGTTGATATCAGTGATAAAATTCTATAAAAAGGGTTAATGATAACTTATCATGATAAAGATACAATCAAATGTCAGCGTTTCATGTTTATAAAAATCTATTTTTTAATCTTGTCCGATTTCAGACATTGCCCGATGTGCCCATTCGTTCTTTTGCACCCGGGTGAAACCGGGTGGGACCGCTAGTTGAATATATAGACAACTTGATGGATCAAGCTAAATCAAAAGAAAAATAACTGTACATGGAAACTGATGCAAGAGGAATAACATTATTGTCGTAGGTCTGTCAAAATATAGATTTTTTAAAACAATATAAATAAATAAAATAAATAAATATATGTTTATTGCTCAATAAGCAAAAGGCACAGAATTCAAACGTGTGTCTGTTCTTCCATCTGTCCTATAACAGTCACAAACAAGTTTATGAAGATAGTACATGCAAAAAGTTTTGCACATGTACACTAGTCCATTTATTAATTCTAAAAAAGTTTTGCACAGGTACACTAGTCCATTTATTAATTCTACACGGATACGGCAATACTTTTCGATACATGGACGAGAAAAACCGAAACGAGTCGCGTAAAAATGTCTCGTCTCGTATAGCGACAATATCCGTCTCTCGACAGGACAACACCGCTACCCTTAACGTGTGCCTAGGAGGAGTGCAGCTGTCATACCTCCTTCATCTTTGTTCTGCCGCTCCATTCACACAGCACAGACACCAACATGAAACACGTACGTATACGCACACACGATTGCCAACTTACAAGTTGGCAGCCAGTAGAGAAACGCAATAGCAACTCATCCGAGTGTAAACATTACAAACGTTTCTACAGAAGGAGCGGGACTTCCCTCCCTCGGCTCGTCTGTTTTGGACACAAAACAATCTCAATAAAGTTTATAATGAAGTTTTCTCATTTCAAATTATTTACACGGATAATTTTGTAAATAAAACATTTCAACTCAAAAGGATTCCAATATCGTGTATATATAACTCATACGATGTAAAGTTCCTGCCCTTGCTGCGGATTGTTTTCCTGACAAAAGACAGGAATTCGAAACGTATTGACAAGGTAAAGGCATCGGCTCCCGTTTACCGCGCGTAATCGACCGAATCGGTATTTATAGAATATTACATAATTACTAAAAAAAATATTTTCTTATGTAACCTTGTATCACGCGGTAATTCTGGATACAAAAATACTCCAATAATCATTTTTCATAGTTTCTTGGATTTTAAAGCTATATTTTTTGCAGTTGAAAATTTCGAGTACAATCTTATATCACAGGGGTCGGCAACTTTTTGAGACGGAACAGCCGCAAGTTATAATTTACAAAATTTCCGACTTTTTAAAGAGCCACTAAACATTTTCGTTTCAGTATTATAGTATTTGTTTATATAGGTATAATATATATTTATCCGAGAACAACGCGGTGCGGGTGAGACGCGAGTGGAAATGGCTGAGAGATAGACATGGTGCTCAATCACGGATCGATTGGACGATTTTTAAGGGTTTATATAATAAAGTAATTATCTTTTGCGTATGCAACTGGAAAGTCGCAACTTTACCCCAAAAGAGCCGCAGGTTGCCGACCCCTGTTATATCAGAATGTTCTGTAATCCGGCAGATACAGTTCTGATCGAAATAAGCCTTACACCAAATCTCGTTCAATTTCCGTTCCCATCTGAGGCAACACTATTCCCTCAAAGCGGAGATATTTCCGTTGAATTCGCAGCGCATTTTCAAAGAACATTTTCATTTAAGGATTATCTTTTATAATAAAACGTAAAATAAAACGCTTTTAAACAAAATTAATTTCCGCAACGCTCACTGCCATCGCACTTTACATTGCAAATTATGTTATAAAGAGGGAAAATAAGATAAAAGAAAAAAAAAACAAACAACAACACACCAAACATATGCAAGGGAAGCCGGCGATTGTTTACGCTATTCACTTGTTTTGCATAATAGAGTTTGACCCCAAAATCACTGTTTGCTTTACACAACAACAACCGATGGAAAGTCACTCCCCGCTATTCCGCTACATCCGATACCCCCAAATGCATTGAATTTCATTTGAATAAATCACACTCCTGCCCAAACGTTATCATTTACTCAGTTTACTGTATATTAATATTATACAGGATGACCGGTAATTGCTCGTATTCCTCTCGGGAGAAGAAACTACGACTAAGGAAAAGAGCTGTAAAAGTATCGAGAAATTGTGTACCCGTATGTATTCGTTACTTAAAGAACCAGTACCCGTTACTTTCGTATCGTTACGTTACTCGTTACTTTTCATATACGACATACAATCGTGTACTACCGTATCACGTATGCGACGCGCCTCGATGCGATGGTACATGCTTGATGCTGTTAGTTTATTTATTTATGCTTGATGCTGTTAGTTTATTTATTTAAATAAACAAATAAATAGATAAACTAACAGCATCAAGCATAGGCGCGTCGCATACGTGATACGGTATGACTCCGTTCGTATAACGTATAACCGCATCAAACGAGTCGAACTGACACGGATACGACAAATGCGAGTAACGAAATGAATTTGTAAGTAACGATTCGTTACTTCGAGTCAGACGATGTACCCGTTACTCAGTAACGAATACATACGGTTTGTTACAGCTCTACTAAGGAATGATTTAACCTCTATCACTTGGGGGTTGGAAATGCGTCATTTTTTCTTATGATAAACACACTTCTGTGAAGAATTTTTATTTTATTTGTTGTAAGTTTTAACGCACAACATAAAATCTAACAGTAAGTGTTCGTGGTTGGCCAATTAGTAAGTTATTAGATCATGGAAAAATTCAGGTCAGAAAGCGAGAATATTTTTATTTTATTTTTTAACTCCCAAAATTCGAATTTTTGTAAAAAGAAAACCTAAGTATAGTTTCCCCAAAATGACGCATTTCCGACCCCCAAGTGATAGAGTCATAATTTCTTCTCCCGAAAGGAATACGAGCAATTACCGGACACCTTGTATACAAGTGTATAAAAGTGAACCAATGAACATTAAAACAAATTTTTGACATGATAACGGCTTATAAATTGATGACACACCGGCTGCATGCACGAAAAAGTGTCTCGTTCCGAAATGTGTCACGTTCCGCCTGACAGCTACTAAAATTTAGGTTATGTATTATTAAATATGATATCCGAGCGGAATACGTTATCACGTAAAACTATCGTCCGTAAACCGACTTTACAGACAACCAATTTTTTTTTTCAATTTTTGTTTATCGCGTCGTTTCAGAGATGGCATATGTACTATCAATTAATCTACGCTGATGACTTCAGTTGTCGAGCGTCTAGAATCTGAAATCTAGATATATATTTTTTTCAAGGTCTTCAAGATGTCATTGTTATGTGGGCGTAATACCACTTCAAGCTATCATTTTTATAAGACAAGAAGTTTGTATAATACGCGCCACGGATCTAAAAGGTTCGGAATTTAGTCACAAACAGCGTCGCAAACGCACATTTTAGAGCCGTTAAGACTCCCACCACCTCCCAGCTACCTGCACGGAACGTACGCTCGTCGGTGATTGGCCGTGATCGCTCGTTGCCTTTGTCACTTGTCGCTTTCCTGCTTTAAAGTACAGTCGAGTACGCTATTGTCAAGTTGTTATTGCTATTTTAGTTTCGTTGAGTTAAGAGTTTATAGTTTTTCAACAGACTGTACAAGCGCAAGCCCGCATTCGCATCTAAATTCCGAGCCTTTTAGATTCGTGGCGCGTATTATAATAGACTTTTTTTTAATCTAGACAGAAAATGATAGTCAAATGTTTAGTTATATGCGCATGCCATTTTACCACAATAAAAACAAACGTCATAATAGTATAATGTGGCGGCTTGATTCCAGTGCCTAAGATATTAATCTTGGTTCTTGCAAAAAAGGAACGCAAATATAATCTCATTTTTTGCAAACATTAAAGTAAAAGACATACTGTTTTAACTTCACATCAGGCGCGAAAAGGTCATAATGTATACTACAGTAGAACCCGATTATAACAAGGGATTGTAAATCTATTTTGATTACATTTTTCTCGGCATCTTCAGGGAAGTCAAACCGTTTTTAAACGGTTTTATTTAGCTTGACCGCGTATATTTGATTATATTTTCGTTTCAAATTTTGCAACACATTTCTCAACTACTTCCCTGTTATCCGATCGTGATGAAATTTTGCATACGTATGCAGTTCCGATGACAATATTATAATAATTTCATTGTGTCTTTTATTCATTCGTTTCGCACGATGCGTATATTGAAGCTGGCTTTGTAGATGGGTTTGGTCCGCGCGCAGTGACAGTGAACATGTATTGTCTCTGAAAACACACGCTATGACGTCACGTTTGTTTGTGAAGTAGTATACTATTTTTCTTCATACCTCGGTCGTAAGTCTGCCTATTAAATACATTAATTAATTATTAATTACATAAAAATACAGATAAATTCCAAGCAAACAGCTTTGAGGTTATACGTAAAAACACGAATGACAGCTCTTCGCGACTATTAGCTAAAATGTATGGAAACGACATCTAAGCAACAGTTGATAGGTTGTTTTTTCGTCCGTACTTCCCGTAATCCCACCAATGCGTAAATGTTAGACTTTCTGTCTTACAATATTGATGCCGAAAGTATATATTTTCGATCGAGGTATGAAGGAAAACTGTTTAAGAGTATTCGTCCCTGCAAATACCCCCTGCACCCTTCATCTCAAATCTTTTCCCCTCGCCTAAAAACGGTTCGCGCTCTCCCGACGCTATTTTTAAAGCTAGAAGGTTCTGATAAACGCCAAATGAAAGACAAAGAATCAGACTACAGATCCTTCAGGCGAATTTTTTGAAAAACAGTTTCGCCTACGTGTGAAATATTACGTAACTTATTATTTTTTTCAAAAGGTTGTAAGTTTTTTCAGGAATTTTTTTCAAAAAATTCGCCTGAAGGATCAGTAGTCTGATTCTTTGTCTTTCATTTGGCGTTTACCAGAACCCTCTAGCTTTAAAAATAGCGTCGGGAGAGCGCGAACCGTTTTTAGGCGAGGGGAAAAGATTTGAGATGAAGGGTGCAGGGGGTATTTGCAGGGACGAATACTCTTAACGGCGACAAAACTGCAGTCAGTAAAAAAAATCGGATTCCAGTGTATAAAACAAACGACATCAAACATGGCGTTGTCAGCTCGGTTTCACAACCAGGCAGCTCTGTACGCTAGTTGTCTCCATTACATAGTCTAGAATATGTCGTAAGGTTGGTAGTATGTGTGTCTGTCTGTAAGGTTATGCAGATGTAACCGGATGCTGCAGTATAGCGTCGATACAGTGGTATTCAAATGTCGACGTCATCACACTCACCGAGACGTGATTATAATTGCTAATGGCCGCGCCATTATACCGCCTCTGCTCCTATCATTGACATAACATATATAGAGAGAGAATAGTGATTTTAAGGGTCCGTTACTTATAGCAATCGTTACTCGAGAAAGTCCGAAATAGTGATGTGTCGCTCCTAAACGTGTCGTTCATAATGAACGACTCCTTTCTCGGAGCGGAGCGAGTCGCTCTTTTTTTGTGAATGACTCAGTCCGAGCGGCATTGTTCTGTGCTGAGCTGTTCTGTACTGTTGCATTCGCATATTTACAGAGCGCACACAGCACAGGCCACTGAGGCACTAGTGAATTTTGCACGTACGGCGTTATCTTTGCTGAGTCATTTAATGTTGGATGGCACACTGTTTACAGTGACTTAAGCCATTCACATTGACGTCGTTGACAAAGATATAATATTGTAACAATAAACATTATTATTCAATAAATCCGACGTTAATCAAAGATTTAAACATTATTATTGTTAAGCTTTTATTATACTTTATAGTTTATCCGAAATGCGAATAATATAATTTTTAAATGTGCCGTGTAAATATTACAGATAAATTGTAGAACAAACTATAAACACACTACATTTTTTTCGAACGAATATTTCACCAACGTTAACTATAGTTAGTTTGAAAACGAACTGGGGAGTCTGATTTTGAAAAAAAAAAACGTGAAGAGGCATATTTTCTTCTATTGAGCGATACCTTTTCATGTCTGTTAGGCAGTTCATTCAATAATGTCAATGATTTCATCATTAATGTACTGGGTTTGTTCCATTGCAGATATCGTCAACTTCATCTATAACACTATTGCACCCAATAGACCAATAGGTGTATATTGCACTCGACGCGTGGATCATATTATCACAGAGTGATTTACTGCGAGTGTAAAATAATCAACAGGTCCACTGCATTGGTGCGGTTATTTGAAACAAAAAAAGGTTATATGAAAAGACCTGTCTGTTTTTACCTACGAACTAGTTGGGCTTTCTTATTTTTTAACAGATTTCAAAAAGGAGGAGGCTCTATATTCAACGTGTATATTTTTTATGTATGTTCAGACATGATTTTTCGAAGGGTTCACCGAAAAATATCGACGCCATTTTATACAGAACGTTTATTAATTTTTTTTCAATATTTCAATATTAAAAACTCAAAGAATGTCATTAAAAATAATTAGAAACTAGATATTAATTAGTAATTACTTTTTATATTTTTTAGATCAGCTGCTTTGAGATAGTATGAATGTTTGTTGGTCAGTTGTAGAGATGGGTCGGTACGCGTTTTTCCAATAACAAAACGTAACTAGTTATCAGTACTCGATAACGGTTTTTGAAACTATTTATTTTAATAACTATGTATTGGCGATACACGAGTCTAGAAGTGGTTTTGCCGTTTTGGTAGCGATATCATCGGGGACGAGTGTATGTAATAACAAATAGTTACTGATTGGTGTTATATTTTTGAAACACTCATTGTGGCGAATACAATGCAAATACAAAAAAAAAATGCATTTGTCAACTACTTAATACCAGTACAAGAGGTGCATTTTGTAGATTTAAAAAAGAAATAAAAATATTTTCATATTTTATTCAAGAATCAAGTGGGCCGAACACAAAAAATACACTTGCCATGGGCCAACAATAACGTTCATTGTACCAATTAGCTAGTCAGCATTGTTAGTTATTATGCATATAATATATTATCTATTGTTGCGTAAGCAAAAATCGTTATGGTGATTTGTTATGTTATGATTGTACAAAATCAAAATAAGTTTGTTTAAAATAGATATTATTAAACTTCTCCGAAAACAACACAGTGTAACTAAACGTTCTACAATGTATACCTATTTAATCGCCCAATACATAGTTATCGTAGAACCGAATACCGTATTTCGGTTATTGCGCCAATACATATAGTTATTGAAACTATTTACGTTTTAAAACGCACATCTCTAGTCAGTTGTAAATTTTATATATTATGAGTAATATACTATATAGAAAAAAAAAATATTAATGGATTATTTCTTCCCTCCGTTTAACGACAACTCTCAATAACGCCACAAAGTGCACAGTCCCTTGAGTGTCGCTATA
Organism: Xanthostigma xanthostigma; assembly: GCA_963575645.1. Classification (NCBI taxonomy): domain Eukaryota; kingdom Metazoa; phylum Arthropoda; class Insecta; order Raphidioptera; family Raphidiidae; genus Xanthostigma; species Xanthostigma xanthostigma. Next base: position 7,746,679 of record OY754469.1, on the reverse strand, counting down.
TAGAGTTTACACTGTACTACAAAAATAGAATACGCTTTTAAAAACTGTTAGACAAAAATAAAGACAAACTAGGTATAAATTGATTACACAATAAGCAAGGCAAAATATACATAATATAACGTTTCCAGAAAGATTGTATTGATAAAATATGTATGTGCTTATTTTTAGAGAAAGAATATTGCCTTGCAGTTCTATATAAGATTGATTGTGCTAACAAAAGGCGCTAAAGTAGCACAATCTCTCACGCAGTGTTGCCAGAGCAACCAGACGCACCAAATTTGCCGTATGTAGTGAACAAGCAATAAACACTTAGATATGCCATTGATATATTACAATAGAGTAGCTATAATACGCGCAACGGATCTAAAAGGTTCGGAAGTTAGTCACAAACAGCGTCACATTTTAGAGCCGTTGTGACTCCCACCACCTCCCAGCTACCTGCACGGTCGGTGATTGGCCGTGATCGCTCGTTGCCTTTATCGCTTTCCTGCTTTAAAGTACAGTCGAGTAGGCTATTGTCAAGTTGTTATTGTTATTTTAGTTTTGTTGAGTTGCGAGTTTGTAGTTTTTCAACAGACTGTACAAGCGCAAGCCCGCATTCGCATCTAACTTACGAGCCTTTAAGATTCGTGGCGCGTATTATACCTACATTACAATAGATTAATATTATATATAATAATTATACAATAAATAAAATTATCGACCAATTTTTCAGACAATATATTAGCAAAAAATATCAATAATACATTAAACGATTATCGTTTCGATCCGGATTTGGATCTTCTTCAGAACGGATCTAAAAATATAAAAAAATAATTAATAATTAGTTTCTATTTATTTTTAATGTATAATTCGTGAAAGATTTTTTTAATATATAAATATTGAAAAAATAATAACAAACAATGTTTTATTACGTATATAATATATCAAAAAAATCTTTCACGAATTACATTAAAAATAAATAGAAACTAATTATTAATTATTTTTTTTATATTTTTATATCCGTTCTGAAGAAGATCCAAATCCGGATCGAAACGTTAATCGTTTAATGTATTATTAATATTTTTTGTTAATATATTGTCTGAAAAATTGGTCGATACTTTTATTTATTGAAGAGTTCTAATCAGACGTTAATCAAAGATTTGTATAATAATTATATATATTAAGATTGTATATTACAATAGAGTATGCGAGTGAGCAGTAAAATTGTCTGCAATTAAGAGTGAGAACAGTTATCTCTATAGTAACTAAAGACCGCTGCACACGAGGCTGGAAACACTGCTTGGACTTCTGTTGGCCGGCAGGATGGGTATACGAACGTCACTACGGGCTCACCTGTTAGCTCAGAAGATAGGTTTTAAAATTAGAACAGGGGCTATTTTTCTTGCTAGGTCAGCTGCTAGGTATGAGCAAGAACCAATCAGGAAGCAGTATCTTGTCACGTGGGCGACTTGAACAAACGCCCACAAACAAATTTCTGTTCCGCGTTCAAACGTTCACTGCATTTTTAGAGCCACTGGCGTAAACAGAATACATTGCAGTCAACAGTCGCTATGATATAATATTCTGATAGTTGAATATAGAAAGTGCTATATTTTTGAAATATGCAGTTACATTATAAATATTGATGCACCATAATATTTATGAATCTTCTTAGAAATACCCCGACTACTGCATATACAAAGGAAATTCGAAACGAAAAAAGAAAAGTAATTTCTTTGAAAATCCTCACAAATCACTTTAAGAGCATTGGAAAACAAAAAAAAACTATACAAAATACCCTCTGCGCTATAAATCTCAATTCCTTTTCCACTCGCCTCAAAACGGTCACAGCTCCCTCGACGCTATTTTTAAAACTAAAGGGTTCGGGTAAGTCCCAAATCAAAGATCAAGGATCACAGCCCGGTTACACCATTAATATTATAGTATGTATTTAGGCTAATCTTTATGTATAAAAATTACGTGTCACATGTTTGTCCGCGATGAACTCCTAAACTACTGAACCGATTTTAAATTTGATTTGCACACCGTGTGCAATTCGACCCAACTTGAAAGATAGGATAGCTTACATTTCAATTTATAGTCGCAATATTATTTTATTGCAAATTATTTGTCTATTCCTTGACAGTCATAATTATCTGTTGACTGGATTGAGTGAATATTCAATAGATGGCGCAACGTTTCATATAAGCTAGCACGACGGTGCAGCCGGAGTGCTCAGCTCCAAAGGATTCTAACAGATGGCGATACCTGTTGACTGGATTGAGTTAATATATTCAATAGATGGCGCAACGTTTCATATAAGCTACAATACAATAGCATAACCACCACGTGTTGCTGAGGTTAAGGTATCGAGCACGACGGCGCAGCCGGAGTGCTCGACATACACACATATACGCCCATGTATATTTTAAAATAAATAAAATAAATAAAATAGATAGATAGATAGATAGATAGATGTTCCAATTAAATTGTTTTATTATTTCACTTTATACGTAGCGAAGCACGTACAGGACCGCTAGTAATATATAAAATTTACAACTGACCAACAAACATTTATACTATCACAAATTACAGCTAAGCTAAACATAATATGAAAGATAACAAACAAAAAACGAATTTCTTAGAATCTTCGGTACGCATGGTGCCGACAACAAAGCAACAAAATAACAAACAAGTACTGTTTACTGTTTAATGATGACGTATTGTTGTCGTTGTTTAGAGTCGGTGTGTCGTTATGTAGAGTGTATCATTGTATGAGCAACAAGGTAAACCAACTAGAGTGAAGTAATTTCGACGTTTTAAGCAGTTTGTCGTTATATCGAGTGACGTTAAATGGAGTTTAACTGTAGTAACAATCTCGCAGTTGAAACTCAAATGAAAAAAGAACTATAGGTACCTACCCATAATTTATTTTCAATCGTTTGAAATCAGCGAAATAATTGCATTGCCAGCATTTATTCACTTTGCACAATTAGAGAATCTATTTTGGTTTCGGTTTATTGAACAAGAAAAGTTGTAATTTGAAAAGCTGTTCGGCCATTACGTAAAACGCACGCTTTAATCAAACCCTAAACCTTTACACTACGCATGGCTGTCCTTAAATAATGCGGAACAGTCAGAGCTGCACTCGGAAAATATTCGAACCATAACGAAAACGTCTACCGCGGCGTTTGGTTGGGAGTAAAAACGTGCAAATTCTCGATGCCGTTCATGGCGTTACGTTTTGTCGTGACGCTCGACGTGTTACGTTTAATTTACTCAAAAGAAATTCAGCGCGAAAATGTGTGTTAGCGCTTGCTGTGTGTATTTTAATGCGAGGAATCCGAATCTACAATAAAATATACCTAAGGGTATAACTTTCTTAAGTTACCCCACTCCTCACCCCAAGTGATGGGGTGGAGGTGCCAAATTTTGTACCGTTCAATAGCTTTTCAAAAATTAATTATTTGACACGTATCTTGTCACGTGGGCACTTGAACAAACGCCCACAAACCAACATGGCTTCATTCTGCTCAGAGTCAGACAACAGACACGTTTTGCTCTGTGTTTATATTCGAACTGTCATTGCGCGCGCACCAGATCTATCCACAAAACAAGCTTGAAAAATAGGCTTGTGTGAAGCGAGCACTTAACAGCAATCAAGAAAACCAGCGCTAGAAAACTAGTAGGCAAATTTAGCAAGGAATCTAGCAGCGTTTCTAGCCTCGAGTGCAACGGCTTTTAGTTGAATTTGAATGAATACAAAAAAAAATAATAAGAAGTTTGTATTTGTAGAGTTTTAAAGATTCCCAGAGCGTATTTTCAGTAGTCGTAATTTTTTGCTTGTTTATTTATCTGCATTTACACATAAAAAATATAGTTTAAAAAAAACTAAAAAACACGCTTTATTTTCGTCAAAAATAAATAATGTTTAAAAAGAACTAAAAAACACGCTTTATATCGAACTAAAAAGTAGAAAATATTTTTTTTAAAATAAGCTTAAAACAATAATGAATAAAAAATACTAGTATTATTGTGAAAAAAGCGTGGGGCGCTCGATGTGCGAAAATGTGGAACAAAGCGCCCCACGCTTTTTTCACAATAATACTAGTATTTTTTATGCATTATTGTTTTAAGCTTATTTTAAAAAAAAATATTTTTTACTTTTTAGTTCGATATAAAGCGTGTTTTTACTTCTTTTTAAACTATATTTATTTTTCACTTTTTAGTTTGATATAAAGCGTATTTTTAGTTTTTTTTAAACTATATTTATTTTCCACTTTTTAGTTCGATTTATTGTCAAAAATTTGCCAAAAAATAAACAAATTTTTTATTTCTGAGTGGACGTGATTAGAACCCACGACCGGTGAATCCGAGAGTTGACGTCAGCGAAGACTAGCGCCTTAGACCGCTCGGTCAACGATTGCTCTTACAGTAGTGGCATAACATACTAACAGTAATAAACCACTTGCTGTAGTCCAAACGAGATTACAAACAAACATACATACTTACATACATACATACAAACTTACAAGTGAAACTAATACTTATAAAGCGTGTAAAAAGGTACCTAAGTGAACGAATTTAAGCACCGATTTTCCGGTGCAGAATACAACCCTGATTGACAGCGATACCTGCAGCGCCCGTATAGTGTATAAGTCCTTTTAAATCTCAACCAACAATTAAAACATTCCCTCGTGTTGGTACGACTGGAGATGTGTCGACATTATAGTTAAATGATACAGAAAATTATACTAATTGCGTAGATTATTGCCAAATGGAATAATTGTAATCGGCTGAAGAGCATTTATAAACCCAATTAATTTTTGAGAGCGTGTTTAAATCTTAACATGTTTCTATCCACAGTAATTTAATTGTCATTTAGTTGGCAACACTGCTTGCAACCGTTAAACAAACTATTTCCAGCTGTTTGCATCGCGCCATTTTGTTTAACGAAATCTAGACACGCGCGGCAGCGGGTCAAACTAAAGACCGCTGCACACGAGGCTAGAAACGCTGCTAGGAGTTCTGCTAGCCGGTAGGCTGGGTAAGAAGCTGGAAATGACGTCACTGCGGGCTGCCTTGCTAGCTCAGAAGATAGGTTTTAAAATTAGAACAGAATTTTCCCTGATAGATTTGCTGCTAGGTATGAGCAAGAACCAATCAGGAAGCAGTATCTTAATAAATTTGTTCCGGCTAATCTCTGAAACGACTGGACCGATTTTGACGGGACTTTCACTGGCAGATAGCTGATGTTATATAGAGTAGCTCAGGCTACCTTTATTTTATAGAAAAAATTAGGGTATCGCGCAAAAAAATAAATTCCACGCGGACGAAGTCGCGAGTTACAGCTAGTTTTAAATATTTTATAACTCCATTTCATGCATTTTATTATTTCTAGAATTTTTATGATAGAAATTTACGATATAACCTTTTATATAACGATAACTTTATGTAAAGTATCGATACATTTTCGCATTAAAAGGTTGCAATAAAAGCTTGAAATGTAGGTAATAAATTCTCTTCGCTCGTAAATCACATTTTTGTTTACGTCGTGACTCCTAAGACAATCGATATCATAATATATATTAATACCACAGAACGTGATTAATACGCTAAGGTTAAAGATGTTTGCCTCCCTTTTTAGAAAAAACCTCACAATTTCTCCACATAAATTATATATCATTTTACAGATAATTGCTTGCTCTACTGACATCGACAACTAAAAAATTTATTATTGTTTTTGTTTTTGTAAATTAATTAAAATACAGCAACGCTGAACAACGTCTGCCATCTGACGTCTTTAATTTTGAAACAACGTCAACACTTCGTACTGTCATCTGACCTTCATATTGTAATACAACAGACACAATACTGCATACTGCCATCTGACGGCTTTAATTTTGAAACAGCGAGCAACGCTGAACAACGTCACAGCAATGCTGCATGATGCCATCTGACGGCTTAGCTCAACGCCTTTGCTACTTGCGCCTCTATATGACAATTTTAGTAAAATATTTCTTTGATCTGTCATCTGACCTTCATATTGTAATACAACAAAAAGAAGAACGTTATAAGCAGTGTGCAAAATTAGAAACGAATTGAATACGTGCAATCATATTTAAAAAATAATTTTGTAAGGTGATAATTATTATACTTATTTAGTGCGAATAATTCGCACAGGTCAGACTAGTTAATATATAATACACTAAAGAAACATGTCTGTTAGCGATTTTCAAAGCAATTTTGTAAGTGGGCAAACACTAAACAGTGATGAGCTATTTACACACTACAAAAAAGGAAACAAAATCTACATCTAAGACCGGGCGAACAACATACAATATTTTCCCAAATATCTAAAATCTTTTCATGTTTTCATGCGTTTTTCAAACCTGCAACTTTTTAGTTTTGGAGATATTATAGCCAATTTTAACTGTTCAAATTTTTATTAACTTTAAACCGTCATAGCGTCCTAACTAATCGAGATACGACTTTGTGCTTAGGCCTAATCGATTCAGGGTACTTTTTTCTATAAGACCCGTCAATATTAAGCATATCGGAATTTTTTTTATATTTTTCCAAATATCGTAAATCGTTTCATGTTTTCATACGTTTTGCAAATATGCAACTTTTTAAGACACTAAATGATTTTTGGCCGGTTTAGTATTAACCGGACTTATAGAAAAAGTCAAGCTGAATCGATTCCGACCATCCGCAACCCTGTATCACTTTTAGTTTCGGAGATATAAGCGTTTATTCATAATATTAGAGAAAAATTTAAAAACGCTGCGTAACTTCTAAACGACTATAGATACCGAGATGGGTATTCTAAAAATGGAAAAAGTAAGAAGGGAAGCCCTTCTTTCAAAATTGAAAAATTTTTGAGAGAAAGTTCGCTCTATTTCGTTTGATATTATGCATACGTATAGAAAAAGTCATTCTGAATCGATTCCGACCATCTGCAAACCATGTTAAAATTTTTGTTAACTTTAAACCGTCATAGTGTCTATAAACTAAAAGAGATACGAATTTGCGCTTAGGTCTAATCGATTGAGCGTGCTTTTTTGTATAAGACACGTCAATATTAGGCATATCCAGTGGTGTTGTCGAGCCGGAACGTGTTCCGGAACTAAAGATGATTTCTGATAACGAGAATTCCAAACAATGAAAAAAATAATGTAAATCTTACTTTAGGATTTTATTAACGTAATTTGTTTTTTTTTCTCAAATCGACATAACAATTGAAAAAATTTGTAACAATGTGCCAACAAATAGAAAAATTCCAAACAATGAAAAAAATAATGTTAATGTATTTCAGTTACAGCTTTTTACCTCTTTTCACCCCCCCCCGTCAAATTTGGGAGCGTTCCGGTAAAAAAAAAATTAGCACAACACCACTGGGCATATCTGAGACATTTATTGTTTGACAAGTTTAAAAAATATCAAAAATTCAACATAAACAACTTCTTCTCGTGAACTATAACATTTTAATGTACCTACTTATTACTCAAAGAGTCAAAATACGTGATACTGCGAACGGATTTAATTTTGTAGCCTATATACGATAATTCGTAGGTTCGGCGATGATGACGGCGATATCGCGGGCTTGTTAAAACATTTACATGTCAAACAGTGATGTGTAAATGACATCGTGCACCCGGCTACCCTAATTGAAGTGGTTCCTGCGGTCACCGGAGGGCTGTGTGCTGCTATCCAGTCGACATCAAAAGTTATTTTATATATTTAACCGTCATTAAACACACTTGTTTTCCCTAGCCCTCGGGCGATATTTTCCATTAGTTTGATTATGACGGACGTCAAAAATTCAAAACAATATACGATAAATACATTTTTGTACACACACTCCCCTATTAAATATAGCTGCCTTTGCCTGTACAGCAATAGGGTATTTTTGCAACATGTAAGAAAAAATCTAATAATAATTCGCAACCTAAAGGAATTGTGAGACCTCTGGTGAGAAATTTCCGAACTGTCCTAAGAGGGGTTTTTGACAGGTAAACTATGGAGGCATAAGGTAAACATTGATTTAGAAAAGCATGATGCTAGCCTCCATCATGCTTTTCCAAATCAATGCTTTACCTGCCAAAAACCTCCCTTAGGACAGTTCGGCGCATTTCTCACCAGAGGTCTCACCATTCCTTTGGGTTCCGAATACATATTCTTGATAGATTTTGTACGAAGCAAACGAGAAATGTTGATTTTTATTCATAATAATGCACTATAAATTTTATAATTCAATTTTAAGACTTGTATATTTTAATCTGTTCCTCAGTCTAAAACGCTATTCGCCATGTTGGATTCCGGCGTGACGTCACTTCGTCTGTAAACTACCTACGTTTATGTTGTGCTGTGTGTTATTTTGAAGTTATTTTAAGTTATTATCACGCATTTTATTGATTTCGCATCATGGAAGGCGTTTTCATGAAAGCAGAGAGCACTAATCTACCAATGATAATTAATAAATAAATAAAATTTTACTAAAGTTGTATATTACTTATACCTATAGCAATTATAGCAATCTTAAATATTTTTAAATGTACAGTGTTATCATGGTTACTGTGCACTATTGTTATTATTTACATCCATAGTGACGTCACGAGTCGTTTTCGCGCACAAATTCATAATGATAAAAGTCGATTTTATGGCACTATTCGGTTATAAAATATTATTATAAAAATTGTAGTGCTTGTTTATCACTTTGGAATTTATTTAAAACACTTTTCAAAAAGCGGTGTAACAGCCTATATTGTGAAATAACACAAACGTTGGATGGGATACTTTATTGACCCACGTAGGTAATTTACTGTGTATGCGACCACTCTGTACAAAAAAAAGCTCATGAATGTTTTTATTAACCGTTGCGTTTTAACTTTCGTCGTTAAATCATTTTCGCTATTTTGCGTTCTGAACACCGCACAATAATGGGTTCGCAGGGCGTTTGGGACGCAAGTTCTGGTCAGCGGGAAATTTTCTTGTGTAGCGATGGCCGTCCGACGGGAGTGATTCAATTAAACAACACGTTTGGAACTCATTAAAACCAATTAACATAAAAATAATATAATTAAAGTGCTAATGGGATGATTAATTCCTTCTGTGAAGTTTTCGTTTATCGCATACGGGTTTATGCACATAATGTAGGTACCTACTATACCTACATGCCCAACGATGGCAACTACATGGCGTCCTAAAAAACAGACGGACTTTCAGCCGTCTATATAAAACTTGTTTCAAATCTTAAATCTCCAAAAGCTCTTCACTGATTGCTTTGAAATTTGTTATATATCATAAAGATGTCACACCTCATACTAAATATTTTACGGCAATGGGAGCGCCATATGTTGAACGTAACAGCAACACATGCAATACTAAGCATTGCTCATGCCAGACAGCGCACTTCACAACAATTGGTGTCGCCATTGTGCGGTTTAGAGATCTAGACGCGGGTTGGTTCTCACATGGACAATTATATGTTCTGGAGTCGGCTATATCAAAAACTCGGTCTATAGGTATCCGATAAACTACACATGTAAGTCGAATTTTTGTTATAAAAACTGATAACCATAGTTACAAGTTTATTTATATTACCTACAGATTGACAGAAAAATCGACACATTTTTTTGGACATTCGGTATACGAAATGTCGAATGCCTTGAGCGTATGTGGAAAATCAAATATAATTTAATTATCAACTTACAACGCTATCCTCGTCTAGCACATATAATTAGATACGTGTATTGAAACTCATGAAGCTATCTCTATCTAACATTCACATACAACACGCTATAACGCTGTGTTCTATAGAACAATTTTCTACAATCTACGTCATAATACAGGAAAGTTTATCCAGACTGCGTATAGAATACAGTCGATCCAACTTTTGTCGGGCGGTTGGCACAGCAGTAACTCTTTAAGAGTTAACTCTCATAACAGATTGTCTCTTTCCAAAGATCGATGTGCAATATCTCATTATAAAGATAGTTGATTTAGTACCTTTGAGTTATGTACTGTTAGTCTGGTACTCACTACAATAAATGTTTGCAATATAAAGGTGCCAAATACGATTTAAAAAAATAAAAAATAATCTGAATGGAATTTAACAGGTTTTCATTACTACCTGATCACCTATAGGCGCTACGGTGGAACATCCGTAAAAACAAACATACCTAAACTGCTAAACTCATAACCCTTCCTTTTGGCTTCGCCGCAGTCGGGTAAAAATATATAACAATTCAATATCACTCACCTGTAAATTTGGAGGACAATGATCTAAAAGCTCTAGCATGTGCTTAATGTTTTGAGCATCTTGGATGACGAAATTCAGTTCCATATCAAATTCGCCTCCCACCAGCTGAAACAGAAAAAAAACATATTTTCATCGAAGTTAAAGTATAAAATATCACATTTTTGGGTTTAATACATGAAATATTTTTTAAAGTACATTTTGATGTTGTGTCCAATCAAATTAAACATTTCAATTTACTATAATTTGCAAAGAGCTGAAGTACACTATTACAAATAACATATCAACAGTCCCCGATCCTACATCTGCTTCAAAATTTAATCAAGGTCAAAGGTATCGGTTTTTTGTACTTTTCTCGTAAACAGTAAATGTTATCTAAAAATAGGTCAGACAAAAGTTGTAGATCATGCAATTGTCTACAAAAAACTTTTCTTATACTTTTTTCCTACGAATCACTATTCCTGAGATATGGAACCAAAATGTCTATGTAAGTACTGATTAGAAATAACGGTAAATGTTAATATGCATAGTATTGGTATTTTCGATGTATGATATTTTCAAAATAATATTTTTAGATAACATTTACCGTTTACGAGAAAAGTGCAAAAAACTGATACTTTTAATTTTTGACCTTGAATCAATTTTTTAGCAGATGCGATCGATGGGGAATTCTGATATTTTATTTGTAACAGTGTACCTAAGACCTGTGCCAATTTTCAGCTCTATGTGAATTATTGTAAGCCTACCACTATTTTTTTGTCTATTTTGACCGGACTATACGTTAACCAGGCAAGCCTTAAAACAAATATATTTCAATCTGAACAATAAGTGACTATTCTAGTAGCTAATAAATCTCGGACAGGTTCAAAAAAAGTTGTTAAGTTGTTAGGCCCGTGCCCCTGTTGACTCTGCCTAATTACGACCCTGCTTATTTATAACGTACATTCCAACTCAAACAAAAATAGTGTGGGTCGACCCCAATATGTACACCGAGCTTAACAAACGAAAAATGATCAGAGCAGGTATGCGTTTGAAATTCAACAAACTAGACTAATAATTCCGTTCTATGGTTTCGTTAACTATTTTACTATTCAAACAATTCCAACACGGTATATTATGCAACCTGCCACACACACACACACACAACCACACATGCAATATGCATGGCGGATTGTTGTTTCATGTTCGAATGCGGGAACAACAGTATAGCTATTTCACGCATTTTGCGTTTTCATGCATACGTTATTAAACAAAGTTTAGTTATTATTACCAGTTTCGCGTTTCAAACGAACAAATTTAAAAAAATAATGTGAACATTTCATTTAATTAAAAAAAATGTTTCGAAACGTATGACTTTTGTTTCATCTGAGTAGGGTTGCCATCTGTACAGTCAATAAGCTAGGACAAGAAGCTAAAAAAAACAGATTTTTGAGCTCAAAACCCGGACATAATTGCCAAGAAAAATTCTTATTTTACTAATTAAATTAAATAATACCTTAATTTGTTGCCGTCTTTGATGCAACTTAATAGTATATTGTGCGACTAGTGAGAGAAGGAGAAGATTCTACGCTCGTGCGGTAACACGTGAGTGGAATATTCTTCTTCGATCAATATTCGCACATAATACTTTATTAAAGAAGGAGAAATAATAAATCACTTCATTGATTGGCGTACCCACCGCCCTCGATGCACACAAGATGGCCCTGACTTTCGCTGAATTGCGATGCTGTTTTCATATATACAAATCGCTACCGCGTTCCTATTGGTCCATAAACTATGCAGTAATAATTCATTACCGTACAGTTTCGGCTCGCTACCACGTTCCTATTGGTCCAGAAACTATGCTGTGATACATTATCGTACAGTTTCGGCTCATTATTAGCACTATACGTGTCAACATGCGAAGTAATTTATTATTTCGCCCGAATTTAGCAGGGCCTCGAAATTATATATTACTCACGCGTGTTGAATAAAAATTCTTATTTTACTTATGAAATTAAAAAATACCTTAATTTTTTGCCATCTTTGATGCAACTTAACGTACAAAATTAAAGTAATTTATTGAATTTTACATGCTTTCATTTAATTATATCTCTATTCTCTGTGGTAATTAAATTAACGAACAGTATAAAAATTAAAAAAACCAAACAAAAGCTTTCTTTATTCCAATAAACAAAAATAAGCCTTTTAATATTTCGCGACTAAATCGAAATGAAATTGTCGCTTCGAGATTTAAAAAAAGGCGAGCTTTCGTTACGGCCTATATAAATATGGACGATTTTTATTCAAAACGCGTGCGTCGTGACGCAACTGGAACGCTATAAAAAATCAGCGAGAGTTGAAGCATGATTTTCTAAATTTATGAGAGCCGTTAAGTTGATACTTGCAAGTTGGGGTGCGCATGTCATTTGTCATGTGAATGGGACGATAATTTATAATGTGGGCATAAAAAAAAATGTTCATCAGATTCAACAATGTCAGCTTTACGTGTAGAGACTGCGACAGTATAATAACGAGTTTTAAACACCGGCACAGCGATTCCAAAACTTTGGCACTGTTAATATTGTTAATATTTCGACCCTCAGTTCTGCCCTAAAAAGGCAAAGGGCAGTAAGTGACATTTGTTGAAAAATGAGTTCATACTGAAGCCAACGATAGCAGTAAGTGCTGCAGCAATAATTTTATTGTCTTTAAAAAATGTTTCCCCCATGTTTTGGTTTCCATAATCTAAAATTCTGGACGGTCAAGACATTTTTAGTAAATCTTGATTTACTCAAATTTATAAGTTGGTCACTTCTGCCTTTAGCCTTTTTACGGCAGAGTTATAGTATATAGAGGTCCAGTACGATAACTCGATGTGCCCAAATTTTGACTTTTTTTTTAACTCATAAAAAATAAAAAATTATGACGTTCCAAAAAAAAAAAAAAAACTCAGGTCGCAGTGCCAAACCCTGGCGACAATATAGTGTATTTGCTTTTATAGGCAGTGTGGCTCTGTTGTATGAATTTAACTTTGTTTTTGGACAAAATAAAAAAAATTACCCCTTAATACACCACTTAAAACAATATGTTTTTACTTAATTTCAATACTACATCAATTCAATATCTGTACCAAATTATATATACCCTTCAGTATGTAAATCGATATCAATAAACATAGTGTCTTCATAAAATTTTTAAGTCCGGTCCTGTAAGGGCCGATTTTATTAAAATTTTAGCAGCACATTTTAATAATTACTAAAAGGTTAAATTTCAAATTTGAAACGATTCCGAGAATTTTTTCGGTATTTTTACGCCCGAAAACCTTTTTCAACCCCTAAATACATGGCCCGATTGGGCCCATTTTAAATAAGCTTCGTGCGGTGATGGATTCCAACATGTAGACCAAATTTAGTTTAAATCGATTAAGTCTGTCAAGAGTTATCGTGGTGCCAAATTTCTTAGAAGGCTATGAAACGTCGAAAACCCCCTAGGTCCCGCCATCCGACCGACGTGTAAGTGCCTTATGGCAAATGTGTACCGAACATAAACGGACAAGAAAATGAGTTAATAATAACGTGGTAAATAGAAAAGTGTAGCATTGAAAAGTTTGAGGGTCACTGCACTAGCTTATTCTATAGACCAGCTTTCGTCGATGTAGAACATCGTCCACAACATTTTTAACCTCATCTAATTATAACATTGCCTACACTCTACAGGACTATAATTTTTTTTCACACTGGCTGAAATAACGGTTAACACAGAATGTATCGCCAATTTCCAGCTGAAATTCAAATTAACGACGTGTAATCTAAATTCCAACCATTTTAACTACAGTAATATATAGCCTATGTTCATCCTGAAGGTCCATTACAAATATTGGTGAAAAAAAAATGAAATCGGGTGAGTAGTTTCGGAGATTACCCTTCGCATACAAACAATTTGCATTCTCTCTTTATAAAAATAGTATAGCCCAAGAGCCCGCGGCAGCCAGACCTTCGTCTTTTTATAAAAGCTGAAAGTTTTTCTATGGATGTCTCCAATACAGGTAAGAATGATCCCCACCCATGAAACCTGAGTAGTGGTGGCTTTGGCAGGTAACAGGTATTAAAGGTGTACAAAATTCCATCTCAAATTCGTCATAGTATAAAACTCAATTTTTTAATATTTTATTCGTAACAATATTAAAACTCGCGTCGCTCATTGCCAGACACTTAGTATGGTTCCAACCCCCTGCCAGACACCCTTAAACTATTATAATTTGTATAATTATATTTTTATTTTATAAAAGCTGAATTTTATATATATTGTTTGGAGAGCTATTAAATAATGTTTCACAAGTAGCCAGACAGTTTCGAGGGTTCTATCATCCTGCCAGACGCATTAAAGTGTACAATTTTCAAATCGTTTTTGCTTTATAACTTTGAAACGGCTCATGAGATTTTACTCAAATTTGGTACGTTGGCATAGCTTTATTGGGCAATAAAACCCATATCATAATAATGATGAATGTCATTCCATGGGCGTAGAAATTGATTTTTTCGATAAATAAACATCTAAAACTTCTACGCCAATGGAAAAAAATCAGTTTGAGTATGAAATCTGGATCACGAGACTCATTTACTACAAAAAAGGTACTCTTGATAAAATTCGATTACTCTCATAGTTTCGACAAAATTTTAATTCTAGTAATTTAGAGCATATATGCCTTAAATTACTAGAATTAAAATTTTGTCGAAACTATGAGAGTAATCGAATTTTATCAAGAGTACCTTTTTTCACAATAATACTATTATTTTTTATTCATTATTGTTTTAAGCTTATTTTAAAAAAAATATTTTTTACTTTTTAGTTCGATATAAAGCGTGTATTTTAATTTTTTTTAAACTATATTTATTTAAAACACGTTTTCTAGTCTGCAAATAGCCAAAAACACGCAGACAATTGTCCCGTTATAGTTCGTAGGTATACATTAGTATTGATTAGGGGAATTTATAAAGCACGGGTTTCACATCTAAGCCGATCCGCTTAGCCGAGATTATATAGCAACAGAATACAATGGGGACATATCTGGAATATTCTGGAGTATTGTGGCGCCCCATCATTGACCTGGTTCCGTCGCATACAATTTCCGCCGTCCAATTATACCGGAATTGAACGCCCTTCAGACACAGTGCAGCAGACATATAGAGAGCGCAGCAGCGACGTTCCGACGCCCGGCGTCGTCTGCCATTGACACTTCCACTAATGATTCATGACACGACGTCGCATCAATATCAATTTTATCACGTTTTATTCCTGAATAAAAGTCAACTTTTCACGGGCGCCGTTGTTCCAAATCTCCTCGGTTTCCAGGTTTGTACGCCGTGGTCGAGCTCTGGACCAGAGACAATAAGTAACAACTTTATTTATGTAAAATTATAATATATGCGTATTATAGTACTTATAATCATATATATTAATACGCTAAGGTTAAAGATGTTTGCCTCCCTTTTTAGAAAAAACCTCATAATTTCTCCACATAAATTATATATCATTTTACAGATAATTGCTTGCTCTACTGACATCGACAACTAAAAAATTTATTATTGCTATTGTTTTTGTAAATTAATTAAAATACAGCAACGCTGAACAACGTCTGCCATCTGACGGCTTTAACTTTGAAACAACGTCAACACTTCGATCTGTCATCTGACCTTCATATTGTAATACAACAGACACAATACTGCATACTGCCATCTAACGGCTTTAATTTTGAAACAGCGAGCAACGCTGAACAACGTCACAGCAATGATGCATGATGCCATCTGACGGCTTAGCTCAACGCTTTTGCTACTTGCGCCTCTATATGACAATTTTAGTAAAATATTTCTTCGATATGTCATCTGAGCTTCATATTATAATACAACAAAAAGAAGAACGTTATGAGTAGTGTGCAAAATTAGAAACGAATTGAATACCTGCAATCATATTTAAAAAATAATTTTGTAAAGTGATAATTATTATACTTATTTAGTGCGAATAATTCGTACAGGTCACTCTAGTTTAACATAAATAAAAAATTTAATTAAAAGGCAACCGACGCGGATAGTCACCAAAAATAAAGCGCGTGACAACGATCTCTGGACTGATATCGACATCACGATGAGCTCATCAAGGCTAATCCAGTCAGTCGTGACTGTCCCATGCTGTTTCTCAAAAATGTTATTAGCCTCCTCAACGAGGAAAAAGTACGCTCTGGTGTCGCCGTCGACACAGGTAGCGTCACGAGTATTGACAGTAGCTTGTGGGAAACATTACTGCGTTACAGCTGTCCAGCGCTTCTATTGCTGTAGTGGGCCATTCCGCAGCAACTATTTTTGACCACTTCCCTTACCACACCGATAACTCCCCTTCAAAACTTGTTTGATATGACAAAACCAAAAACTTTCATGAATCCGTATTATTTGTAAATGTAATTGTTAGTTACGAAAAAACATATTTAACTTTGTACTGACTTGATATCAACGCCAAAGCGGCATAATATGATATGAAATGTAACAATGAAATATGAGTGAGAGAAATGGACCATTTCTGTCACTCATCCTTCATTGTTACATTTCAGATGGATGCCGAAAAACGTGGAATCCACAGATCCGAAAAAAGAGTCGAAAATATTTTAGTATAATATGTATAAAACGGTGGATTGGCTAAAGCATTTCGAAGGACGTTTGAACTCCCACCTCCCTTGCCTACGGCCATGCCTATGTATAAAACGGTGGATTGGCTAAAGCATTTCGGAGGAGGGGGTTGAACCTCCAACCCACCCTGGCAACGGCCTTGATTACTGGACATTTTGCTAGCAGTGTGCAAGCACAGATTGGTTCTTCCTCGGTGAAGGGCGTACTACGGTGATGTGATCGTGATTGCATATTGTTCTTTGACAATCTGTCAACACAGGTAAAGCCATTGTCATTTACTTACGTAACGTACCTGCACACATTTGATATGGGAGTCAGTATAATATACATACATCAATATTGCTGCCAACACCATTCAAGCTGAGATAAAAATAGACCTATACACGTTTCAGAAATTAATTATTTCACGCGCTAGGTACTTCGCGTCAATCAACAAGAAATTAACCCTACGTATACAGCGATCGGGTTATCACTTGATCGGATCAAGCTGGTTTTAATCGGATTTCAAGGACCTTGATCGAACTGTGCTACGATTTCAGACAAGATCGGATCTCTTGTCCCATCATGCGAGAAATTTAAAAAGTGAAGCGTCAAAACATTTTTGAAGTGAAAACTTCTTTAGCGGCGTTGTACACTTTTTTTGTAATGGGTAAAAACTGTTAAACTCGCGTGAGGCGTCAGGACACGTGACCTGATCTAAGACGACAACTTTTATATATACAACGTTAGACATCTAGCGTTGAAATATCGTACCTACATAAAAATGCAATCTATGATACAAACCATTTTGATCGAAAATTCGTCAGTCGTTAATATTCAAGTTTTCACTTCTCCCGGCACTCCCGGAGTGTAAACCTTTTTTTTTTTAATCTGATCACATTATGCGAACGTGAAAAGAGCTATTATGTTTACGCAATACAATTTTAGAGAGGACGTTCTATAATGCAAATTTAAAGATGGTTAAGCAAAGCAGCCATTGGCTGGACTTCGCCAAAATAAAGAATCTATTCTATTCTATTCTAAATAGGTTATTTCATTGTCACAATTAATGAAAAAAAATATTTATTCAACACGCGTAATATCTAATTTCGGGGCCCTGCTAAATTCGGGAGAAATAATAAATTACTTCATGTTGACGCGTAGAGTGTGAATAATGAGCCGGAGCCGTATGGTAATATATTACTGCACACTTTCTGCACCAATAGGAACGCGGTAGCGATTTGTATATATGAAAACAGCATCGCAATTCAGCGAAAGTCAGGGCCATGTTGTGTGGGCGGTGGGTACGTCAATCAATGAAGTGATTTATTATTTCTCCCTCTTTTATCAGGACCCCGATTACATATTATTACTCGTGCTGTTGAATAAAGTATTATGTGCGACTACTGATCGAAGGAGAATATTCCAGTCGCGTGTTATCGCACTCGCTACGCTCGTGCGGCAAATTTCACGCTCATGGAATCTTCTCCTTCTCTCACTAGTCGCACATTATACTATTATTTGGAGCTGCTGTTTCTTAACGTAGGCATCGAGAGAGGCAGTGAACAGCAAAAAAAAGAGCGAGCGAACGATAGAAAACAAAAGCGCACGTATGTATTTGTGTTCAGATCATATCTCGACAAGAAAATGACCATAGAAATAAAGTGTACACAGTAGTTTAATTTTTCTTGGCTATAATGCTTAACGAATAAAAGATATAAAATTTAATAATTTTGTTGTTTGTTGTGGTATGCGGCGTAAATTTAAAAAACGTAATGACCATAGTTTCCGTCATGTGGCCACTAATCGACGCACCTGTTTTTTCTTTAAATCCGATTTCAGCACCTGCAGTGGGCATTATTGTTAGAATCGAAAAATACCACCGAAATATTACAGCGAAAATTATGATTATGAGTTTAAGTATAAAATGTGACATTTATCATAAAGTGTGGTGTTTGCAGAAATGCTTTTGTTAAGATGATTAAAGGCTCGGCTAAGCCCTCTCTTAACTACGCGTCATCAGTCTCTTTCTATTTCTCTATCTCTCTCTCTCACTCACTGAAAGAGACAGGAGAATAAACAACACGACATGTAATTAAAATATAACAAGTTATATATACCTACAACTTTACTTAAAATATGTAAAATTGCTTCTCTACAGAGAAAAAGAAAATTTTTAAAATTCAGTACTTATACACATTGTTTTCCTATACCTACTCAATAAGTTCAATCTACAATCTATACTCCATAGGCTGACCAGTAATCTCATGTAATTTTTACGTTTATAATAGCGCTCTAAAATGCGCATATATACAGTGTGTTCATCGAAAGTGGTAACATGGAATAAATCGTGTAACCTACTTGATACAAAAAAAGTTTAAGCAGTTTTTTGTTCAATTCGAGATTTACTATCGGAAACTGTTGAAGTATATTTTTAACTCAATCGGAAGTGTACATTCATTTTTTTTTTAAATGGTACCTAACATATTTTTTTTCATTTTCGAAATCTCCATTTTTTACTCTACAGCGTGTCCACGGAAGTTCTTTACAAATGGAATTTTTTTTTATTAATTATTGGAGCAAAAATTTTTTTCTGTGGAAAAGTTCTGCTTCGTCCAAAACCTCTAAAACAATAAAGAAAATTTTTTTCGGCCTAAAGTTTTACGAGGGAAATCAAAAAGTTTTATTTTACTAAAAATAAAAATTATCTGTGATATTCAAGATTTTCGCCCGTAGTAGGCTTATAAAACAAAAGAATAGCACGTATTAAATGTCAAGTAATTAAAAATAAAATGCCTGTAAAAATTCCATCAAATTCCTTCTACAATGATTCGAAATTCAGTGACGAATTTTTGAAGGAGAACTGTTCTTTGTATGGAGAGAGATAGAGGATAATTATGTTGAATTCTGATTTATAATTCTGAATAAATAATTACTTAGAAGTTAGTTATGTTATTATTTTGAATTAAATTTAATTATGTAACTAATTTTACGAAAATCTTGAATATCACAGATAATTTTTATTTTTAGTCAAATAAAACTTTTTGATTTCCCTCGTATAACAATAGGCCGAAAAAAATTTTCTTTGGTGTTTTAGAGGTTTTGGACGAAGCAGAACTTTTCCACAGAAAAAAATTTTGGCTCCAATAATTAATAAAAAAAAATTCCATTTGTAAAGAACTTCCGTAGACACGCTGTATAAATTCATATAAATTTTTCGTAAGGTTACATAAGAAAATATTCGAGAAAAACGTAATAATTAAATACACTATTTTCAAGACGTTTTTAAACAATGTACTTTTTATAAAAAAAATAATTATTGTTATTTGCCCATTGAGTTACATGAGTTTCTTGCTAACGTGAACACCACGTGATCAGTTCAAGTTACCATTGTATATCAATTTATCTGCCATCTCTTGTCATTCTTTTGAAGTCTAGTTTAAAACCCTTTTTGTCAGACAAAATTCTAACAAAACAATACAGTTTTAATATGTTTATATCTAGTGAAGAAAAATTAAAGAAAAAATCGAATTATTTCCCCTTTGGAAATAAATAAATAAACCTCCATAAAATACATAGAAGACATGTTTGATGTCTTTATTTTATTGTTTTCCTGAAAACAAAGTTCTCAGAAAGAATTATATTCAAAGACAATGTTATTTTATGCCTTTATGTAGAGATACATAGTTTTAACACTAAAGTTTCAAAACGCCTTTAGCCATAAATTAAAACTTTAAAAGACAGTTGCAACGAAACAAAAAGTGTCAAGAAATATTTAATCAGCAAGCTTAAACATACAACTGTCTTGACAGTTGATATGATATAAATTAACGCCCCGGTAAAATTATGAAGTATATACTCCTTGCAAGCGTTTATACAGGGAGTATCACAGAAAACCGTATATGGGGAAAACTGCATTGCGCAAATTAGTTATGGACTAAGAGCTGGCTACGGAGAAAATGGGTGACTCGGTGCAGAGCTGAAAATTTGCAGAATAATAGGAGATAGTACAAGTAAGTAGGGAAAAAAATGCCAGAAGGCTAAGCGGAAGATAAAGAGCCGCCAGAAGGCGCTAATGTTGCGAAAAATCAGTGCACTTCTGGCAATTTCTATACTTATTCTGTAATTCAAAACTAGATTATATATTATATATATTATACATTATATAGTTATAAGGGCATACTGAAAATTCAAACATGATAGGTATAATAATTACATTCGACAAATATTCAAAATTATTAATGACATTTTGATAGAAATAATTTTGAATATTTGTCGAATGTAATTATTATACCTATCATGTTTGAATTTTCAGTATGCCCTTATAACTACTTATATAATGTATAATATATAATCTAGTTTTGAATTACAGAATAAGTATAGAAATTGCCAGAAGTGCACTGATTTTTCGCAACATTAGCGCCCTCTGGCGGTTCTTTATCTTCCGCCTAGCCTTCTGGCAATTTTTTCCCTACTTACTTGTACTATCTCCTATTATTCTGCAAATTTTCAGCTCTGCACCGAGTCACCCATTTTCTCTGTAGCCAGCTCTCTCTTAGGAATAACGATTAATTTGGCCATATATTATATGAGAATGCGTACCATGGTAACGCTGACTAACCATTATTTAATAAAAATAATTGCTAATAATTAATAATCGGTTACAATAAATTCTTCAGTACTTATGAATTTATTTTTATTAACGAAACAGTTTTTTATTCAAAAATTTTTTTTGTAAATAATAATTTAAACAAAACAAAAAATTAAAATCAAAATTAAAGCAAATGTTCAAATAAACCTCATTTTGATTAAGCAGTAGATTAATCGGTTATAAAAACTTTGTGTCACTTTGTCTAACATTACAGGAGTCACATATTATGTAAAGTGTAAACCATGGTAACGACCTCTGAATAGAGGGAAAAGCAACCTCTGATCTTAACTAATTTTTCAAATAAATAAAATTGTCGACCAATTTTTTTTTCAGACATATATTGACAAAAATTATATAAAAATATAAATCAAAATAACAAAGGATCACGTTTCGATCCGGATTTGGAGCTTCTTCAGAAAAATCTAAAAAATATAAAAATTATGAGTAGGTATTAGTATTTATTATTATCTAATAGAATGCGCGATGATAAGATTTTTCTGAAGAAAATCCAAATCCGGATTGAAACGTCATCCTTTGTTATTTTGATTTATATTTTTACACAGAACAGTAATATACTGTTCTGTGCTATTTTTATATAATTTTTGTCAAATTATGGTCTGAAAAAAAATGGTCGTCAATTTTATTTATTTCAAGAGTTCTATTCAGACGTTAATCAAAGATTTTAACTAATTTTTACTGTGTACTTTTCCCTATGTAATGTTTCCTGTGATACACCCTGTATATACTCTTTGTCGAGATTCACATGCGTGAAGACGCTGCTTTTAATTGAATTACTTTTAATGGTAAAAACTTGTACATGAAAAGCGTAATGTCGTGTTCACAATCACTTAACGTTGTAACGTTGCGTAAACGTCAACAGACGGTTTTAACTTAATCGTGTTAAGAATGCAAACTTTCTTTAAAATGTATTTTTTAGTTCGGTAAAAAATAGATATTTTCCGTGCACGTTTTTCATTTAAAAAATATTTTAACGCGCTGAAATATCGCAGAAATCAACACGTTATACAAATTTGTAATACTAAATGTTACATTTGCTCATTTTTTTCGTCATTTTCTGAATTTTTCGAACTTTTGAACCACTCCAACCCATTGGGCCACGTTGAGCTTGTGTGTATATCTAAAAGAGTGAATTTGTCGTTTTTCTCCATATAGGAAGCCATTTTTGTCCGGCTTTCCGAGCCCTTGATTTACTATATCGTGAAGTTGCTTACGATATCTCGAGCAATTCGATCAATATTTCCATAGTGATGTAGTGTTGATGGTTATCAGGTTCTTTTAAATTAGTAAAACTATTTAAATTTGATTTAATAATGCTTTATTTACGATGCCAACGTTGACCTACGCCAGCTTACGCTGGCATAGCCACGTGCGTCCACCACCTGACTTCTTCCTTCCTTCCAAATACACATATATTTATATCATTCAAAATGCAAACGTCGCGTTATTAACTAGAACGATTATTACTATAACCGCTTTAAATTAACATATCTTGCAGTTCTACATTTCAAATGATATACGTAATTATAGCCTACTTACTGATGTATCCACTACACCTCCCCCGAAATTTTAAAAATAAAACATATTCGAAGGATGTGTTTTGTTTTTACATACTCATAAGTAATACAATTCTTAATCTAAATATACAAAAAAAAATACAATTACATTACTATTACAATAAAATTTGTTTCATTATTGATATTAACACATTTCTTCTTTTTCAGTAATCATTAAATTCATCTTAATCATTTTAATATATATTTCTTCAATATTCATTTTCTTTCATATATAATTGTTACAATTCATTAATATTCGTTTCTTTATTATTTCTTCATTATTTAATTCTTTCTCAATATTTATTTTAATACATATTCCTCCAATTATTCATTTTCTTACATCATTTTTCCACTTTATTAATATTCGTCTCTTTATTATTTCTTCAATATTCAATATTTATTTTAATACATATTCCTTCAATTATTCATTTTCTTACATAATTTTTCCAATTCTCTCAACAATACGTCTGGCGTGAGTGTCGATCGAGTAAAAGGATTTATTAATTAATCATACAATTTTCCTATTCCTTTGTCATAACAATAATATAACATATATATCTTCCTTTATTCTTGTCAATATAATTTTTCTATATACTTTTAATATATGTTCTCATAAGTATTAATCTTTTCTAAATATATTATATTTTAATATTACTCATTATAATATCCAAAGTATATCTATTCAATAACTAACTATTCAAAAATAAAATTTCACTTATCTACAAAATAGAATTGCAATTATTTGGAAATCTTCCCGAGGAACAGTCTCATTTATAAATACATACATCCCGGTTCATTATTTTAGTTATTTCCATTAGATCGACTATCTCTTTAAAAATTATAATTATTACATCCCTAACCAAAATTGAAATTTTTCTGATTGTAATTTTGTCTATTAGTTACAAATATTAAACTGCCTATGGTTGTTTTTGTTAAGGTTTCTGTTTGCGCTTGTCACTTGTGTATTATTTATTGCTGAATTGCGCAGAGTTGCCATTTTACAATTTGCCTATTACGTGTGAAATTAGTAGATCAAATATTTTAGTTGCATATACGCAATTAACAATTACTGATTATAATATTATTTATGAAGAACAATAACACATATGAGTGACATTTACGATATTATAGTGTGATTCACCAAAGAAATATTCACAGACAAAAGTTTTCCCGTGATTAAAATTTTCATTTAAAATTCAATTAGGTACATAAATGCTAACCATTTTTGATTAAACAAAAACCTGATACAAAAACAAACATGTAAAAAAAAATCCTTTACTTCAAATACTCTATTTTAAAATATATTGATTTTGTGAAAATTTCTCGTAGGTACCTTTGTTTCCTATTATACTGCCAAATCATCCTTACTGTCTCAATAAACCATCTAATTTTTAAATTTTTATTCTCATTACTCGATAAATCAAAAGATAGTTATAGTTCATAATCTAACTGATAATTCTGTTTCATTATTTATTTATTTATATTACGTAAACCAAAATTTCACAAAAATAATATTATTTTCTGATTTCGTCCAATTCTACTTGTTAACTTTCTTATCCTCTCAAATTCACTTATAAATCCATCAAAATCATAAATTAACAAATTCACAAAAAAAAAATCATACTTCACAAAACAATGTTAATAATGCTGACTGTCCCTTTATATAAAATTCAACGCATTTCTCAAATTTAGCCATTAATTAACTTAAATAATTATTAATATTCAAAAAGATAACTCAATAAATTAAAAAAAAAAACGGAATTTACTAATTTCAATTTTCAATGAACAAACGATATTTAAATTTCTTATAATTCAACAGAAAATTCCTATTACAAAAATCTTTTCAGCTCTAAGTGACCACGTAGCAAATTCTTTACACAGTTTCAATAATCTTAAAATGTTGCAAATAAAAGCCAATCTCAGACATAACGAATCTAATTTCAATATATGTTATTAAAAAATTTCAACCAATTCTGCAAAATTTACTACTGTAACATCAATTTCAATTGTACATAAATTATTTCTTTATCAACATAAAATTATTTTGCTGCGCTTTCAAAAAAAATTACTTAATATTTATTAATTAGTGCGTATATTCTAAAAAAATGTCTTACATTGTTTACTTGAATGTTGCGCAGGTCTTGCTTGTTATTTTCATGTCGTTGACGATCGTTTTGTGAATCTTTTCTTTCACGCCTTTGATGATCTGTCTTCTTCAGATGTTTGACGTTCTTGAGATCGTTGATTGTCCATCGACTGGTTGCTGTTATCGTCTTGATAATGTTGTTGTTGATTTTCATCGAGCTGTCTGTGTTGTATTGTTTGCCTTTATTGTTGCCTTTAACTGCCAAGTTGATGCCGACTGTTGCTATGTATTGTTGCCTTGAGCTGGCAAGATAGCCATTTATTGTTGGCTTGAACTGGCAAGATGTCGTTGAACAAGCCATCGTTGAACTACGAATCGTCTATCAGATTTTGAAGGTCCAAACTTATTTCTGGCGAGTTTAGGTCGCTGAGATCTCCGCCGTGTTGCGCGTACTGCTGAACCAAATGGTGCTGTTTTAGCAGTGCGGTTGTTTGTTTGGAGTTGGCGTTGTTGTTGAGCGTTGTCAAGTTGTCAAGGTCGCCATGTAGTGTTGGCGTTAACTGGCAGGATCGCCATGTATTGTTGGCGTTAACTGGCAGGATCGCCATGTATTGTTGGTATTGACTGGCAAGGTCGCCATGTAGTGTTGATGGTTATCAGGTTCTTTTAAATTAGTAAAACTATTTAAATTTGATTTAATAATGCTTTATTTACGATGCCAACGTTGACCTACGCCAGCTTACGCTGGCATAGCCACGTGCGTCCACCACCTGACTTCTTCCTTCCTTCCAAATACACATATATTTATATCATTCAAAATGCAAACGTCGCGTTATTAACTAGAACGATTATTACTATAACCGCTTTAAATTAACATATCTTGCAGTTCTACATTTCAAATGATATACGTAATTATAGCCTACTTACTGATGTATCCACTACAGTGACATAACATAACGCCAGGACCGAACTCAAATTTTAATTAAACTTTGGAAGCCCGTTTCTCTTTTTATTTTTGAGATTTGATAAAAAAGTTACATGTAATATTTGTACGTCTATTTAATTTCTACACGCTGTTCAAAAAAAAAAAGAATCGACTTAAAAATCAGCCTGTATATAGTACATTGAACTGTGGCAACTCAAAATTTACAATATTTAAAAAAGGACTAATACCCATATTGTCTTTAAAACACGTCGCGGCGTATAATATTAAAGAGAAGGGAATAAAACATCGAAGACAATAATGGGAAAGAGGTTGATAGACTACTTCCTCTATTCTACGAAGTAATATCCGGTAAAAGCCATCTCAAACGCTCTTTCAATTCTTAAAGGCAATATTTTCGAAATTCAATTACTTCCACATTCAGAAATTTAAGGTATAGTACGCGCCACGGATCTCAAAGGTTCGGAAGTTAGTCACAAACAGCGTCGCAATGGCACATTTTAGAGCCGTTTATACTCACACCACCTCCCAGCCACCTGCACGGAACGTGCGCTCGTCGGTGATTGGCCGCGATCGCTCGTTGCCTTTGTCACTTGTCGCTTTCCTGCTTTAAAGTACAGTCGAGTACGCTATTGTCAAGTTGCTATTGCTATTTTAGTTTTGTTGAGTTGCGAGTGTGTAGTTTTTCAACAGACTGTACAAGCACAAGCCTGCATTCGCATCTAGCTTACGAGCCTTTTAGATTCGTGACGCGTACTATATTCCAACATTCTCTCTCTCTCTCTCTCTCTCTCTCTCTCTGGAAAGATGACGGAGTTGTAAGACTGCGAAATACGAACAGACGGACATGCTGAAATTATCAAGGTTCCGTGAAAATCTTGCATGGGAGCTGGAAGGTTAAAATGAAAAAATGTAATATTTATGTTCGATTTAGTTGGCGACCTATTTTTAAAACGCAAAATCGAACAAGAAGTGACGTCATTAATATAATTAACATCGAGTTTCTCTCTGCCTACATTAGATATTTTTTTGTCATGGTCACTCTGATCCGTTCATTGTATCCCAATGATAAATATCTTATGTGTACACCTTATCTGTTAGATAAAATCAATTTTTAACCGACTTCAAAAAAAGGAGGAGGTTCTATGTTCGACTGTATATATATTTTTTTTATGTATGCTCATCGATTTCTCCGTCAATTATAGACCAATTTTCAATTTTTTTTTTTTATTCGGAAGAGTGCACTTCCGAGGTGGTCCCATCGGAACCAAATCAGGATCTGATGGTGGAATCGAGGGAAACTCAAATTTCAAAGGCACGCATATTTGGCCTACCCATTGCAATACTTAATCTAACACTAAAAAGAGAAAAATAAAATATTTTTAACAAAAAAATTGAACCGACTTCAAAATATGCACTAAAAAGTAAAAAATAATAATTATTGTTATTTTTGGAGTCGGTATCAGCCCAAATGAAATCTATTCCGAGAAGATTTAAATTGCTACTTTCGAATTCCGATGTGACACCAACTCCAAAAATAACAATAATTATTATTTTTTACTTTTTAGTGCATATTTTGAAGTCGGTTTAATTTTTGACGTGATAACGTCTTATAAATTGATGAAACACCGGCTGCATGCACGAAAAAGTGTAACGTTCCGAAAAGTGTCACGTTCCGCCTGACACTGTGCGTGCAAGCGAGAGTGCAGTATAAGCGATAGAGAATCGGTAAAAATATAGTTTGACAGCTACTAAAATTTAGGTTATGTATTATTAAATATGATATTCGAGCGGAATACGTTATCACGTAAAACTATCGTCCGTAAACCGACTTTACAGACAACCAATTTTTTTTGTTAAAAATATTTTATCATGCACGAAATTGTAAAACATATCGGTCGGGCTTTATCGGCAAAGCTCGGGGAAACGATAATACAAGGCGGCGGTAATCAGTATAAAGCACATTATACAAAGACTGCCTTATAGCGACGAGAAGCAGCAGAAGAAGAAGAAGAAGAAGACGATGATGAGGTTGAGTATTTTAATAACACTGAAGACCACCTGCCTGCCAAGTGACATCATCACCGACCTATAAAATAACCTGTAATTTAGAAAGACATCTGTGTACGTCACATTGCAAAACCGCTCTTCTGTTTTAAACTGAATTAATCTCGAACGGCGCATGCGCAAGACGTATCGAGAACGCGGTGATCGCAAAACGGTTCACTCGTAACACTGACGCTTACGAACTCGATTGGCGAACGTCTATAATCTACAATATCGGTGCGCTGTGCAACGTTTCTGGTATGAGTTCCAAACTTGAATTTAAATTTAAGAATGCTTATTTGTAAATCTATACTAAATACTAATATATAAAGCTGAAGAGATTGTTGTTTGTTAGTTTGAACGCGCTAATCTCAAAAACTACTTGTTCAAATTGAAAAAAAAATGGTTGTTGGATAGCCCATTTACCGAGGAAGGCTATAGGCTATATAATATTACGCTACGACCATTAGGAGCGGAGCTTTAATGAGAAATGTTGCAAAATGTATCTCAAAAATAAGCTTCAATTCATGTGAAATGCACTAACTAGATATACTCATATTAGCGATGTGAGAACACAACCTCAGGTGGATCAATCGGTAGAGCATGCGACTGTCAATATCAGGATCGTGGGTTCGAGCCCCATGTTGGGCGAATATATTTTTATTTTTTACATTGCTTTCTTCTAAGGCTTACATTTTTTATTTTAATTTTATTTAATTAATTAAAAATAAAATTAGTTAAAAAAAATTTAAATACTGCTTTTTATCGACAAAAACTTTTGAACGGTAACTCCGATCATATTGAAATTTGGACACAACATTCATCTCGGTAAACTAAGATGAATGTGTGTACTCATGTTCCTCCCTTCCCCATTCGTTCTTTTACATCCGGGTGAAACCGGACGGGACCGCTAGTCTTTGATAAACGTCTGATTAGAATTCTTCAATAAATAAAATTATCGACCAATTTTGCAGACAAATATATTAACAAAAAATAATAATTAATACATTAACGTTATTTGTCTGAAAAATTGGTCGATAATTTTATTTATGAGCGCTTATTTGTTTTTAACTAAACGGAAATATTTATTCAGTTGAACACAAAGTTGTACATTCTTAACTAAGAATAAGATAACTTATCGATATAAGCAGCTGAGCTAAACATATGAAAGATGATCCCAACAAACAAAACAACGAATTTCTTAGAATCTTCGGTACGCATGATGCCGACAACAAAGCAACAAAATAACAAACAAGTACTGTTTATTACTTTATGATGACGTATTGTTGTCGTTATTCAGAGTGGGCGTGTCGTTATTTAGAGTGTATCATTGTACTATGATCAACAAGGTAAACCAACTAGAGTTAAGTAATTTCGACGTTTTAAGGAGTTTGTCGTTATATCGAGTGGCGTTAAATGGAGTTTACACTGTATTTAAAGTTGGTGCGATGCTATATGAGTTTTTGAGCGGGTATTTCGATTTAAGTTAATTATCACCTCGCTCATCAGATACGTATTTCATTCTTAAGAAATGGTAGGTATAGAAAAATAATTATGACAGATAATATAAATGAACAAAAAAACAAAAAACACGCGATTCAATAATAAACATAAGACGTGCAAAAATATCGTTCAGACGGCGCTCATGTGCGTGTGTGGGTACGGTTAATGGATTCAAATTTTTATTAAAAAAGCACCACCTAATTCCAGTTAATTACTATCAGCTCTTAAGTTTATGAAATAATAAGGAAAAAAACTTGCCGCCGCTTAACAGCTTTACATTTTTATGTAAAAACATTCACTTAAGCATCGCATTATAAAAAAAAGGGGAGAGAAAGCTTTCAAGTACAGGTCGGCTCTTTTGATAAATTACTTACGTTTAATAGTACCCCTGATAACGCGGGTTTTATGTGTTATTTAAGCTTGTAAAAATGCTTTCGGCCAAACCGTGGTCGCAAAAGGTATTTTAATAGTGTTTGTATTTCCTGTGATTGAGCTTTAAGGTAGGGGAAAGCTCTATGCTTGTACACAAGCCTCCTAGTTTTATATTTATTACTAGCGGTTCGTCCCGGTTTCACCCGGGTGCGATAGATATAATTCTGTAAAATGCATTTCGTTTCCGGCCCGGCGTATGAACTAATAGCTCTGAGCAAATTCTACCAGATTTGCTTCTGAACTAATAGCTTTGAGCGAATACTATCAGATGTCGCTAATTGGTACTAAAACATTTTCTGTTATCTTCTGAACTAGTAGCTTTGAGAGAATACTATGAGATGTTGCTACTTGGTACTAAAACAGTTAATTTTTGTTTGCTTCTGAACTAATAGCTTTGAGTGAATTCCAATAGATGTCGCTAATTGGTACTCAAACAGTTTTTTTTTGTTTCCTTCTGAACTAATAGGTTTGAGCAAATTGTATCAGATTTGCTTCTTAAGTAATAGCTTTGCGCGAATACTATCAGATATCACTACTTGGTACTAATAAAGTTTTTTTGGTTTGCTTCTGAACTAATAGCTTTGAGAGAATACGATGAGATATTGCTACTTGGCACTAAAACAGTTTTTTTCTGTTTACTTCTGAACAAATAGCTTTGAATAAATTCTATCAGATGTCGCTACATGTTACTAAAACAGTTCTTTTGAGAAAACACCGAAAGAGAAGTAGTAGGTTCTCAAAAGTATGTAATCTGCACTACCGTCTTTTTTCTTTAAAACAAAAACGTGTTGTTATACATCGTGGCCCAGCCCACGATGTATATTGTATTCGCAATAATCCTGTATGAATTCCTATGTCGTATGTTTCCTCGAATAACTGAAATCTGTTTTCGACGAAATTTTGGACACAGATGCGTTACCATCATGTCAAGAGCCATGCTAAGTTTAATTTATGTAATTAAAAAAATTAGTGCCCTTTTGGCCATAATTTGTCAAACAAACCTCCGTAGCTCCTATATGATGCAAGCTACAAAAAAAAACTATCGAAGGAGATTTGTGCATCGGTTCATTACCTTTCCGATTGGCATATAAAATGTACTGCTATCTATCTGCGTTTGACCGTAATGAATTAATTTCTGTTGGCTTGCCTAAAAATATTTTTTTTGATTAGTGCCATAACTTTTTAAATAACTCTCCAATTATCACGAAATTTGTCTTAAACTTCAAGAAATCGCTTTTTGTCTGTAAATGACATAATTTTCAATGTTGTAAATACGTTAAAAATACTTTTTTTGCATAATTTAGGATAATTCTATATTTCAAATGATTGTCAACTCTTTTTTTCGCAGAGTCAACTGGCTCAGCATATTCATTTAAGTAAAGTAAAATCTCGTTTATCCATTTGTCGCTGATAAGAATTTTCGGTTAATCAGAATCAGTGATGCAGACATTTTTGTTAATTTAATGTTAATGTTTAATGTAATAACGATAAATCTGCTTAGTTAAGGGTTTTCTTTTGCATATTATCCAAATTTTCGTTTATCCGGGTACAAGGTCTCCGGTAGTGCGAATAAACCAGGTTTTACTATATTTTAAGTAGTCAATGAATAAAGAACAACAGCTGATTAACCTATATCATACAAAAATATTTACGTAGGTATTAGTTTTAAGACAAATATCTCACCTGCTTTTAAAGTAAATGTAAAAATGTCAAAGTGAGAGATTAATATAAATCCAGTTGACATTATTTATTAAAAACCTTTAAAATGATTAAAATCACTAATAATATACATGTTAGTGACAGATAGGTATACCTGAACATTGGACAACTTCATTTCTATGTGTCCCGCGTTTTTTTGACAGATAAAGCGTGAAACGTGTTCAGTTATTAAAAATTTAAAAAAAACATGTCAGCAAAACGTAAAAAAAACACAAATTATAGTGTAAATGAGAAGCGGTCACTTGGTAAGTGAGTTTTATTTGAATTGATAATAATTGACCTTAATTTCTAACATAACCTATAAAAATATTTTGAAGGAAATTCTCATTTTATTTCAGTATGTTTACGAAGCTGTCAAGGTGCCTACGAAACCTTTTCTGAAGGGTGATGACTATTTCCAAAGTGAATTATTAATGTGTTAATATTTCAAGTATCCGTTACAGTTACCGGAGACAATTCGAAGAAAGGTGAAACGATAAGATCGCGGTGAGTATTTAATACTACTGTTCGACCGTAACTAGTTTTTACAACCGGATCCGAATTTCAGTTGCTGTTTCAATTTAGGTTGAAACCGAAACTTATTTCGTGGGCAATTCCCTTTTTTAAACCTTTGTTCATTTTAACTATTGCAGATAATGCGTTTGTGTTCATAGAAGCAGTTATTTGATAAATTAATAGTTTAGTTGGTAAAAAAAACTAACTATCTATTCGTATCAATAATCACTACGCTAATCGCTCCCGAACGCCGCACAGAAGCTTACGAAACGAGTTTCGGTTTTGGTAGTTCGGCAGATTTTCTGACAACACCGAAACTCCAATTACTCACCGAAACGAAAACGGAAAGTTCGGTCGAACACTATTTAATACTAATTAATATGCAAAATATAAAAAATTATAATAACAATACAACCGATAACTACGGTTACTAAAAATTATTTGAAAATTTTATCTAACTGTTTTGTAAAACTAAAATCCAACTTTTTTTGTTTTAGAGTTTGCGGATGATAGGACAATTTTGAAAACATCTATCTAGAAGTATGACGCACTGTTGGAGGCAGAAAAATGGTTTTAGTCCAACAACCTAAAACTAAACAAAGGCAATGTCAAGTTTTCATTAGAGAAGCGCACGACAATTCATACAAAAAATATAAAATTTCTCGGGATATATCTCGACAACACTTTAACAGTTTAACTAGGGTTCGACCGATACGATTTTTTCGCCGATACCGATATTTCTATAGTCGGTATCGTATCGGCCATAGAAAAAATTTCAAATGTCTTGCACCTAAGGTTTCTTAAAATATATAAAGAGGCTTTAAATATAAAAATGTGTTCCTGATTTTTACCCAATAACATTAAGAATATTTGATTTTTTATATTCTATTGTCTTTTTAGTTAAGTCATTAAAATAATATAATCATTTAATTACTGTAGCGTTTTATGTATCTTAAAGCTTTATTTTACACTTTTTGAAGAAGACTCAATTTTAAAAAGTAAATATTTGTTTTTTATTGTTTAGTGCGTTGCAATATGTAATTCTCACGTTATTAATTTATTATAACTGCCTTCCTTAATATTTTAATACTAAACTGAAAGAAAAACGGCTGAACCGATTTAAATTAAGTTTATGTGTGACCACCTTGAATATAATATGGTCTATTAAACAGAAATTGAAAAAAATAAATATATGTATTATATATGATAAATCAATAACCGCTTTTTTTTCAATCGGTTAAAATCAATTCTTATATGCTGAACTTTGAAATGGGAACTTGAATGATGCCTGTTTAATCAAAAAAATCTGTGACATTTTATTCATATTACATAGCATAATATGAGTATCTTCGCGCGAATAAATGACTTATTTGTGAGACAGTTGTAAAACTAAATACTAATTTCTCATTCAATGCTTAATGAAAGTAGGTTACAATTTTTCTGAGGTTTTTAAAACAAAATTCAAAAATTAAGGTACTTAAGTATCTACTGGTAGATACTTAAGTAGCTTAATTTTTTATTTACCTATTTTTAGTAAGCATTAAATGAGAAATTAGTATTTAGTTTTATTATTAGGCCGATAAGCCGATATCCAACATTTCTATCGGCCGATACCGATAATCGGCCAAACGGCCGTTTTTGGCCGATAACTGATATGATATCGGTACCTATCGGTAGATCCCTACTTGTAACTGGTTGTCTCCCGTTCAATAGGTTTATGATAAATTGTCATGTATAATCTTTGTTCTGGTTTGAAAACATGTAAAGGGTCCCCGAAATAGATAATATTCATTTTCGAAAACGCAGTTTCACAAAATAAAAAATTATTTATAAAACAATGATTTTATTTTTTGTTGTCGATAAGTAATAATGTTTGTACAAACTGTTTTTAAGATGTATTCATAAATAAGGCGTTTAAAACTAATAATTAGTCAACTGAAAACAGACGCTCTGGGCGTCGATGTATTATTGTTGCGGGCCTATAGACCCGTTAACAATCAGTTAATAAAAAGAAATTTAACACTGATAGACAGACCGTTTTGTAAATGTATCGATGGTATAAAATTTAATATACAATGCAATATATCTTTTCTAATTTCTGTACATACAGTTACTCAGGAAAACCCGAAGGGTTTTCTGTGAAAAGCGTTAGCTTTTCTTGTTTTTAAACGTTTTGGCAAATTCATACCAATAAGTAATTAAGCGTACCTACTATATAAGAAACCCTTCGTATAAAAAAGTTTTTGTGAACTTTTTAAAGCTATTAGATAATTAATGAATCGTGCCGGTCTCTTGTGCGCACATAAATAAAAAAGTTGTTTTCGAACTTAAAAAAAAAACTTCTTGCGCTTTTCACGTCATTCTTATCATAATACTTTTCACAATTAATAAATTATTAGTTTGAAAAACTCTTACAATAATGTAGATTAATAAAAAAAAATTAAGGAAAAAATGCAATTGATCATTTATGGAGCAATAGTCCAAGAGACGGCTGCAGAAAATGTGTCGTCATAAGGTGGACGAACGAAAAAATTAGAGATGATAGTTAAGACCATAATTAAGAAAGATCGCTAAGGTTGCCTGCGAAAGTCCTGCCGAAACAATGTTTTTTTATTTGTTTATCAGTTAATAGACCAGTGAAGTTAGCTTTTGACAAGGACAAAATTAATAACAGAAAAAGAATCATGAGGAAGGGAAGCAACTGCCGTCAGAAATACAGAAACCAAAAATTCAAATGCGTAAAAGGCCGGAGGGCTGTGGGGGCGCGTTTTAGGGGTCAAACGCGGTTTTTCGTTATTTCCGGCGAAAGTTGACCTCCAATCGAAAAATGTTGTATGCCAATGTTGTATAGGTATTAAAAGGATCTAAAACTTTTATGAATATAACTTTTTCACATAACCTTAAAGATTCTAAGAAATATTGAAAAATCCGTATTTTTCGTTTTTAATTTTTTTCTCCTTCAAAAATATTTTTTTTCATGAAATTTTCAGGAGACTGAAATTATTTTTGCAGGAGAAAAAAAATTCTGTTATTAATTTTGTCCTTGTCAAAAGCTAACTTCACTGGTCTATTAACTGATAAACAAATTAAAAAAACATTGTTTCGGCAGGATTTTCGCAGGCAACCTTAGCGATCTTTCTTAATTATGGTCTTAACTATCATCTCTAATTTTTTATGACGACACATTTTCTGCAGTCGTTTCTTGGACTATAAGTACCTGTAAAAACTTCATAAATAATCGAGTTGCCGTTTTTTATGTAGGTAGCTCATTTATTTGATCACAAATGAAGTTTATTTAGAAGTGAAGTTTTTTCAGACACATGAACTACTATTATGTTTTGTCAATGACTGTCTGGACGCAGACACTTCTGGAAAATTATAATCGTTAGGCAGCTGTTTATTATAAGTCCGCAGTAGAGGAAATCTCTGTGTAAGAATTGCGTTTTACATGTCCAGAGGTGAATAATATCCTATAGATAGAGATAAAAAAGAGAGATAGCCGAAGCCATAGAGAAAGGAGAGAGTATGCTGCGGTTACCAAAGCTCTCTTTGATCCCCTACAGTCGTAAAATATACCGGGTGTCAACTTTATGGCGTCCACTATTGGCACGATGCTAGTTTCGTATTTTAGTCAATGATCCAATCTTTGATTAACGTCTGATTATAGAACTCTTCAATAAATAAAATTATCGACCAATATTAAAAAATCTTCCACGAATTTCATTAAAAATAAATAGAAACTAAATATTAATTACTTTTTATATTTTTAGATCAGTTCTGAAGAAGATCCAAATCCGGATCGAAACGTTAATGTATTTATTATATTTTTTTGTTAATATATTTGTCTGAAAAATTGGTCGATAATTTTGTTTAGTCAATGATGTTGCGGGTTGCAAAAAAAACTGTTAGAATATCTGATTTGACAATGAACTTAGAATAACGACTACATACCGAGCGTTGTAGCGTAGTGGTGAGAGCACTAGACTCGCATTCGGAAGGTACCGGGTTCGAATCCCGGCGGGGACAGATGAGACTGGGAGTTTTTCCCACTGCCTCTCGCCGAGAAACGGCAATTCCTGTACCGGCCATCTTGTTTAGGTTTTTCATGGTTTCCCTCAATAATTCCTGATAAATATCGAGATGGTTCCTTATTCAAGGCCATGACCAATTGCCTGTCATACTCCTATGCTCAAAATTTGTCAACCTTATCCTAATGTCCTAAAATTATTTCATTCGCTCATTTCTATTAATTACGTGAAGTTGAAAAATATAGAAAATAACGGGAAGTGTGATAGATGGAAAATAGTAATGGCGTCAGTAATTATGACATTAATTCGAGAAACGGACGTCATATTTCTCCATAAAGAAAGCATCGTAGAATTCCAAATCGATCTGCTAGAAACATAATTGATCAATTCATTCGACATACCTATTGTATAATAAATAAAAATAAAAATAAATAAAAAAAATAAAATATGCTTTTAAGTCATCGTTGGACAGTTTCATCTACTTGATTTCCCATTGCCCATTGGTTCTTTAAACTTGATTACGCGGCAGTGGTACCGAAGACTGGCATATATACATCTCTTTCCATACGCACACTTATCTCTCTTTAACAATGTTGACTGAGGTCCAGTATTGACGTCATCGAAATATTTAGTTTACGTTATTTATGTTCAGAATTATGCAATTTTTATACGCGGGACGACTTTATTGTTTCCGAGTTAGTACCACACCAGTCTCCTGTATGTGTGTACATCCTGTATATATGTATATCTGGCCGTTGCTAGAGCATTGGGCCATAGTGGCTTTAGGCTAAGTCCCTGAAGCAATTAGAGAACACAATCCTGGCTACATGATACTTACGTATGGAGGTACCTGGTGCCGCCAACCGTTACTCCTGGAGGAAGAGGTCTTCGAACAAGGATCTTATCTCTATCGACACAATAACGAAACAGAGAAGTTCTTAACCCTTTACGGTACGCATTAATAAAAAAAAACTCGGGTCGCAGTGTGAAACCCTGCCGACAATATAGTGTATTTGCTGTTATAGGCAGTGTGGCTCCCTTATATAAACTTAACTTATTTTGAAAAAAAATACAAAATTTAACCCCTTAATACACCCCTTAAAATAATATTTTTTCTTAATTTTAATATTACTATCAATACAACAAATTAAATTCACCCTTCACTAAATAAATCCATATCTACAAAATAACGTTTTCATAAAAGTCCTGTCCTATCAGGCCGATTTTAATTAAATTTTGGTAGCACATTTTAATCATTACTAAAGGGTTAAATTTCAATTTTGAAACTAAATTTTCAAAAAAAAAATTAAATATTGAACGAAGTTATTGTCATCTTTGTTTGACCTAGCGTTGCCAGACGTCCCGATTTTTAAATAAAAATTAAATGTCCCGCTTTTTGAGGATAACTCGGGGATAACTTTAAAAGAAGTTAAATCTTCACAGAAATATCATGAATAAGTAATTCTTATAAATAATTATTCTCTTATTGTACGTATACTAAGTTGCAATTTGTAGCACTCACTCCACAGACTATATTGTTTGAAACGCCATATTTTTCTAATGCATAAAACTTTTTTGATTTTGATTTTTTTTTTTTTTTTTCTGAAGACGAATAAGACTCAACTATTTAACGATAGGGTAAATCTGATTTAAAATATTATATTTTTATTAAAATACATTTTCTATGGCTATTTTTGCTATGTATTGTCACGTAAACGTAATTTTAATTCAAATAAAAAGATAAATATGTAGGTATTTAAAAACTTCTGATTATATACGTTTTTGACGTGATAACGTCTTATAAATTGATGAATCACCAGTCTTATAAATTGATAAAACACCGGCTGCATGTTCGAAAAAGTGTAACGTTCGTAACGCGTAACGTGTAACGCGTAACGTTCCTAACGCGTAACGTTTTTTGCTAATTTCTCGCTCAATTTAAATCAGATCGGTTTGAAACCAGTCTTAAACGAAAGAGGAGAACATTTTACATAGATTTCGTATAACAGAATTTGCCTAAACAGTTTTTTTATACAAATTTATATAGAAAAATAGCTGTATAAATGCAATGTTGTCTAATGCATGGCGCGACGCGGTCGGTCGTCTTTGTTTGCCGTACATGGAAATTAGAAGAGAACGTATGTCTTGTCTTAACATGAAAACGGCTGCATTTCTAATGTTTAATTCAATTTTTTGACATTAGTATTTTCTGAAATGCAACGCCTTCTAAGTTAACTATTGGAATAACTAATTATTATTAGAACATAATACTTTGATAGTTGCAAACGTCACTTTTGACATTTCTTATCATTCCGACACCAAGGATAAGCGGATTGAAACCAAATTTTGGGAGGATGTTTGATATGCAAATATGAAGTGGCCTATTGTTTTTGGGGAACATCGGCGCATGCGTAAAAGAATATATCTCTTATAATGATGTTTTATATAATAATAATATAGTTTTTAAAACGGTTTTTACTCTATTTTTACTAGAAATTTTTGTAAATTTTTTGGGGAAAATCGGCGCATGCGCAAAAGAGATACATGCCATAGTTGTTTTTTATATAATAATAGTGTACTTTTTATAGTGTTTTATTATTCTACTTAATAAAATTTACCTAAATTTGAAGCGAAAGATGCAATATCATAGATTCGAATTATTATAATTATTATATAAATTTAGGTTATGTATTACGGAATACGTTATCACGTAAAACTATCGTCCGTAAACCGACTTTACAGACAACCAATTTTTTTACTATGTCCCGCTTTCGACAAAAGAATCCCGCTGTTTTCACTCAAAGAGTTCCAAAATCCCGACTTGGCAAAAAAAAAACTGGCAACGCTGGTTTGACCCCTCTCACAAGTAGGTAATCATCATAACTTTGTGCTGGTTCATCCAAAATCAATAAAACAAAGAAAAGCCTTTAGTTTAATAGCAAACCTGGTCTTAATCGATTTTTTTTTATTTAAAAAATGACAGCTTCTAAAAGCTTACACCCGAATTTGCAAGGACAGATAGTTAAAAAAGTCAAACATTCAACAAACACAAAAATCCTTCGATCAAAACTTTTGTTTTTATGCTTTCAATAAGCTGTAAAAATTTCATTAAAATCCATCGAGTGATTCTTGAATTTCAGTGGTCAAGGACTTCGAAAACATAATTTCGAGAAAAAAGTTTTAGTCTTGCCTACACCGAGTCATCTAATCCTAGGCTACGTTGAATCCATTGGGCGTGCATGACATCTTAAAAGGGTGCTTTAAAATTTATTACTAAGATATTTTAAACGCTTGTAGTTCTAAAAGTAAAGTACAATTTTTGTGGTCTGTTGCACAATCCATTCTCAACGTCAACAAAAACAACTGACTACGCCTGGTTTTCCATTAACCTACAGAGTTCAGTGGATAAATACAGCGCAAAAGAAATTCCCCGACCATGTTTAAACTTTATTATATTCTTTATCTAATTAGTGAGGTTATTGTAACGTAAGTTGGTACAGCTTTGTTATGAACATGTATTACGTAACATATTGTCCGACCTAACATAACCTCAATAATGCCTATGTATAAATAACAAAACTTCTACACAAAACTAGTTCACTGAAACAAAACTATCATTGTTGAAATTTTAGTTGAATTGTCTACAGTTTTAACGAGGTCCTTTCCTTTAATTTTGATATTATTTCAATTTCATTTCTAGCAAAAACATCCGTTCTCCACAAAAATCCTTTTAACCGATCACTCACAGTGTCTGAAATAAAAATGAGCTATTATAAAAAATTATTTTTATAATAAATCTACAGTTTTATATTAAAGGTATATTTTTATTCTTATTTAAATAAAGAATAAGTAAATAAACTTATTTAAAAAAAGCTTTAATCAAAATGTACCAATACGAGGAAAGCAACAATCTTACTACATAAAAATCAATTGCCGCATGTATGCTAGAAACTAAGAAGTTTCACTTCTAACGCGTGAAAGTCTCACGCATGTTTAACCATTCCAACCCACAATAATGGTACTAGATTAGATCAAAAATCACTTTTCAAACTTTTACAATATCGTGTCGATTTGGAGTCCCACGAATCCAAAAAACATATTTTTGGAAAAACTCTGTGCGTCTGTCTGTTTGTCTGTGAGCACGATACAGGTCAAACGGATGAGCGGATTGAAACCAAATTATGGGAGGATGTTTGGTATGCAAATATGAAGAGCTCTATTGTTTTCGGGGGAAAATCGGCGCATGTACAGAAGAGATATATGCTATAACGGTGTTTTTTATATATAATTTTTTTAATTTTTTTTCTGAACTTTTTTTCGGAAATATTTTGATAATAAAAAACAGTCAGCTGTTCTTTTGTTTTGTAGATCTGTCAGAAACAAACTATAGTTAAGCATGCTTTGATTAATTTTTACATGACGTGGAACATATTATGTAGGTACCATGGCAACGAATAGCAAATATATTGAATACAAGCCGTTACCCGCGTTACCTCACGCGATATCAGAAATTTTATTTTGTTTATTATACTCTGTCAAAATATGTAATATGTTTTTGAAGTTGGAATGGTCCCGTCGCTCAATTGGCTGGAATTTTTACCATTCCAACCCACAATTTATTATGGTAGGTACTAGATTAAATAAAAAATCACTTTTCCAAATTTTACAATATCGTGTCGATTTGGAGTCCCCCGAATCCAAAAAACATATTTTTGGAAAAACTCTGTGCGTCTGTCTGTTTGTCTGTGAGCACGATACAGGTCAAACGGATGAGCGGATTGAAACCAAATTATGGGAGGATGTTTGGTATGCAAATATGAAGAGCTCTATTGTTTTCGGGGGAAAATCGGCGCATGTGCAGAAGAGATATATGATATAACGGTGTTTTTTATATACTTTTTTATTTTTCTTCTGAAGTTTACAGTTTCGGAAATATTTTGAAAATAAAAAAATTAAGCATATGCTTTGATTAATTTTTACATGACGTGGAACATATTATGTAGGTAACCACGGCAACGAATAGCAAATAATATATTGAATACAAACCGTTACCCGCGTCACCTCACGCGATATCAGAAATTTTATTCTCTTTATTATACTATATCAAATGTAATATTTTTGAAGTTGAAATGGTCCCGTCGCCCAATTGGCTGGAATTTGTTTTATAATATTGTCACACTGTACAAAATCTCGAGCTGTACGGAATAGAGCTGTAACAAACCGTATGTATTCGTTACTGAGTAACGGGTACATCGTCTGACTCGAAGTAACGAATCGTTACTTACAAATTCATTTCGTTACTCGCATCTGTCGTATCCATGTCGGTTCGACTCGTTTGATGCGGTTTAAACGTTATACGAACGAAGTCATATCGTATCACGTATGCGATGGTACATGCTTGATGCTGTTATAGTACACGATTGTATGTCGTATGAAAAGTAACGAGTAGCGTAACGATACGAAAGTACTGTTGGATTTTTAAAAGAAGACCGGT
Organism: Xanthostigma xanthostigma; assembly: GCA_963575645.1. Taxonomy (NCBI): domain Eukaryota; kingdom Metazoa; phylum Arthropoda; class Insecta; order Raphidioptera; family Raphidiidae; genus Xanthostigma; species Xanthostigma xanthostigma. Next base: position 7,704,827 of record OY754469.1, on the reverse strand, counting down.
CTATGGAATGTAGTCCTATGACCTTATTGCAGAAGAGCGCACATGTATTTTATATTAGTAAAAGGTAATGATCCTGGAACCGCTTCTATGCAATAAGGGAGTCCAGTCGACCAAACGATTCACAATTGTCGTATCGCGATAATTGTACTATTGCCATAGCTGTACAACTATACAGCGACACTTGCTAACAGTACAAAAAAATCATACACCAGACAGTACATAGGTGTGCGTTCACGGACTAAGTTGAGGGGTGTTGTCTGAATATCATCAAAATGGAAAGTAAAAATGGAAAAACAGTTAGAAGTGGCGCTAGGGAGGTCATAGCGAATGTAATTAAAATGTGCGAGTTAGAGGCTCAAAATAATGCCTTAAAATTTAAAGCTATACATTGTTTGCATGCCTTGCTATGCGCCGCCTATGAATTCCGATAATTTGGGAACACATCAGCGACTTTTTGCCTTTTCCCCACCGGTCTTCTTTCGCCGATCGCACAGTAACGGGTATTGGTTTTTTAAGTAACGAATACATGCCGCGGGTACACCATTTCTCGTTACTTTTACAGCTCTAGTATGGAATTGCGTAACTGGAGCCGACCTATAGAGAGTTCGTCATCATCAAGCAGAAGGGATAGAAGGTATAGTCAATAAAGCAGTGTACTTAAGATGTGGTCTGAGCTCCTGTTACATGCACTTAACTATGTCAATTGACTTCGGGGACGAATGACACGTTGTGTAGCGTATTGCCGTAGCCCCATCCCCCGACACCTAAAATACGTGGTCGGCGGAGGAACATCGCTACTACCAGGATATGCTTCAAATATGGGAACAGCGATTGTGATATGGAATTAATTTATACAAGAAGACCAAAGGACTTCGAAATAGCCGAATTTATATAACGCTTACGTTGCTCGTCTATTACAAACATCTTCAAAAATTCTAATAGTTTCTGCCTTTACTTGATGAAAATCCATTATAAAATAAAATAAATAAAACAATTAAGTTTAAAACGATTTTCACTTTAATTATTAATATGTTTCGCTGTCACAGCAGCTTCATCAGATATACAGTATTACAGTTCACAAAAATAATCTATATAGGTCTAAATTAGGTAAATTTTATACAACTAGGGGGGAGGATGGTGGGGTGGGAAATCCCAACTCATAGAAAAAGAACAAAGGAAGAACATTATATTCATTAAAAATTAAACTTTAGGTTTAGTAAAGGTGATGTGGAGATGTCTTTTTGATCATTTAATAGGAGGGATGAAGTATTGCGGTTGTTAATTTCCAAAGCTTCCAATAGATTTAATTTTAAACCTTTATGTTCTATATGTAAAATATCAAAATTATTATTAAAAATATGTTTTTCTAACTTTAAATGATCGGCATAAGTAGAGTGTTTATTATTATTAGTAAATGAATCTTGGTGGTCTTTTATTCTTGTTTTAAATGCCCGACCCGTTTGGCCAATATAAGTTTTTGGACACGAACCGCAATTTAATTGGTAGACTCCACTTTTATTATCTTTGATAGTTTTATCCTTATTGTTTTTAATGATAGAGCCTAGATTATTGTTAGTTTTATAAGCTATTTTAATTTTATGTCTATTAAGAAACCGTTTAATATTATCACTAGCTTTTCCAAAAAATGTTAAAGATTTGTAACTAAATTGTTCTTTAGATATGGGCATGACTTCTTTTAACGCATTATTAAGTATCATTTTAGAATAAATCTCATCAATCATACTATGATTATATCCGTTATTAACTGCTATTTGTTTAATTAAATTAAATTCTTTCTTGAAATTTTCAGTAGACATAGGGACATTAATTAAGCGGTGGACCATGCTAAAATATGCTGCTAACTTATGATGAATCGGGTGGTTAGACTTGTAATTAATAGTTTTTTTAATTTATATTATCTAAACGACATCTTTCGGAAACTTTAGAGGGAAAACGCCCCAAAATCAAGAAAAGTCATAAAGGAAATAGGTGTCAGACTAGGCCTAATGAAGCCATATACAAAGTTTGGGGAGAGTATGTATGAATAACATTTTTGCCGGCGGGCACTCTGACGTGTCCAGGCTGGATACAGTTATGTCCCCGGGCCGAAATAGTTGAGCCCATGCGCCCCTGAACATGGAGGATATCATATATTGGCGCAGTCAAGAAATAGTATAAGTTGTCCGTGCATGCCATTATATAGTGGAACGTGACTATGTATACCTAAGACTTAGTGAATTCACTAATTACTGCGCGAATATTGGCAACGACAAACACCTGAACACATATAATTAACGACTTAAGAGACAAACGTCTTAAACTTAGAATATACCGTGCCTAGAACCTTGATTACATTATTCGGTGTAGCGCTCCGAGTGCGTCGGCCAAGTTTTCGCAAAGCACTGTCCTATATGTATATATTTAAACGAAACATTTCGAGCCCTTTTGACGTGATAACGTCTTATAAATTGATGAATCACCAATCTTATAAATTGATAAAACACCGGCTGCATGCACGAAAAAGTGTAACGGTCGTAACGTTCCTAACGCGTAACGTTCCGCCTGACCCTGTGCGTGCTTTTTGCTAATTTCTCGCTCAATTTAAATCAGATCGGTTTGAAACCAGTCTTAAACGAAAGAGGAGAACATTTTACATAGATTTCGTATAACAGAATTTGCCTAAACAGTTTTTTTATACAAATTTATATAGAAAAATAGTTGTATAAATGCAATGTTGTCTAATGCATGGCGTGACGCGGTCGGTCGTCTTTGTTTGCCGTACATGGAAATTAGAAAATAACGTATGTCTTGTCTTAACATGAAAACGGCTGCATTTCTAATGTTTAATTCAATTTTTTGATATTAGTATTTTGTGAAATGCAACGCCTTCTAAGTTAAGTATTGGAATAACTAATTATTATTAGAACATAATACTTTGACAGTTGCAAACGTCACTTTTGACATTTCTTATCATTCCGACACAAAGGATAAGCGGATTGAAACCAAATTTTGGGAGGATGTTTGATATGCAAATATGAAGTGGCCTATTGTTTTTGGGGAACATCGGCGCATGCGTAAAAGAATATATCTCTTATAATGATGTTTTATATAATAATAATATAGTTTTTAAAACGGTTTTTACTCTATCTATTTTTACTAGAAATTTTTGTAAATTTTTTGGGGAAAATCGGCGCATGCGCAAAAGAGATACATGCCATAGTTGTTTTTTATATAATAATAGTGTACTTTTTATAGCGTTTTATTATTCTACTTAATAAAATTTACCTAAATTTGAAGCGAAAGATGCAATATCATAGATTCGAATTATTTTAATTATTATATAAATTTAGGTTATGTATTACGGAATACGTTATCACGTAAAACTATCGTCCGTAAACCGACTTTACAGACAACCAATTTTTTTTTGACATTATCTACGAGAGTATAATACGCGTCACGGATCTAAAAGGTTCGGAAGTTAGTCACAAACAGCGTCGCAAAGGCACATTTTAGAGCCGTTAAGACTCCCACCACCTCCCAGCTACCTGTACGGAACGTGCGCTCGTCGGTGATTGGCCGTGATCGCTCGTTGCCTTTGTCACTTGTCGCTTTCCTGCTTTAAAGTACAGTCGATTACGCTATTGTCAAGTTGTTATTGCTATTTTAGTTTTGTTGGGTTGCGAGTTTGTAGTTTTTCAACAGACTGTACAAGCGCAAGCCCGCATTCGCATCTAACTTCCGAGCTTTTTAGATTAGTGGCGCGTATTGTACTTACTTTGCAGAACTGAATTTTTCAGGTGGGCTAAGGTTATCATAAAAAAAGCTCTATTCTAAGTTTCATAGTAATAGTATAAGTCCCTGTCTAATTAATTACGCTAATAGTGATGTGTCGCTCCTGAGCGAGTCGTTCATAATGAACGACTCCTTTCTCGGAGCGGAGCGAGTCGATCTTTTTTTTGTGAACGACTCACTCCGAGCGCCATTACTCTGTGCTGAGCTATTCTGTACTGTTGCATTCGCACATTTGCAGAGCGCACACAGCAGACGACACAGAGACACTAGTGAACTTTGCACGTACGGAATTACCTTTGCAGAGTCGTTTAATGTTGAATGACACACTGTTTACAGTGACTTAATCCATTCACATTGACGTCGTTGACAAAGATATAATATTGTAACAATAAACATTATTATTGTTAAGCTTTTATTATCCTTTATAGTTCATCCGAAATTCGAATAATATAAGATCAGAATCATATTAAAATGAGCTCAGAGCTGAGTGTGTGTATTGTGCAATGCTACGTAACTCCTGAGCATGCATGATGACAGTTCACACCTCTACAGTCTGCACTCTTGTGTAGTGCGTACTGTCTAGTGTAGCTCCTTTGAACGACTCCCTCTTAGCGACTCCCAAAAAAGAGTCATGTGAACACATCAGTATACTCTAACTTCTTATTTATTGATAGATTTAAAAACGAAGAAATACGGAGAAGTTATTTTTCCCCAATAACCTACTTATTCAATAGTTACGAAAAATGAGACAATATTCAATTGATAATTAACTACACGCAACTTTCAGATTTCACTAAAAAGATATAAGAAACTTAAAAGCCAATAATTATTCATCAATATAAAACCACAATTTTCAACGCAGAAATAATTATTAGGTACAGAGCGGTATTTGAACAGACAAGGTAAATAGTATTTGCACTCCTTGCACAAAGCAAATATATATTGCCGTCCTAATCTAAAAAGCAGTATCTCAATTTTCCAGTTGTAGTTAATTCATTTTCTACGTTTATTATCATCGGAATATCTGTTATCCTAAAACCATTTCAACGTGGGTAAAGACTAGTAAGAAATATTATGCCATTCATTTGCATGGTTACATAATACGGTTTCACATGCGAACAACCAAATCATGCTTGTCATTTTCTTTTTGACAAATCATCAGAACAAAAGAACAGCTGATTTTTTATATTTTTAAAAATATTACCGAAACTATAAAGTTTAGTAAAAAATCTTATTTACAAATTTTGGAAAAATAAATAGAATAATAAAACGTTAAGACAAGTATATCATTATAATAAAAAAGCAAACAATGTTATAGCATATTTTTCTTCTGCGCAAGCGCTAATTTTCCTCAAAAACATTTGAAGTCTAAAGGACGGAGATAGACGCGTGTATGTCCAGATCCCTACTAGCAATTATTCGCATTAAATAAGTATAATAATTATCACTTTACAAAATTATTTTTTAAATAATATGATTGCAGGTATTCAATTCGTTTCTAATTTTGCACACTGCTTATAACGTTCTTCTTTTTATTGTATTACAATATGAAGCTCAGATGACAGATCGAAGAAATATTTTACTAAAATTGTCATATAGAGGCGCAAGTAGCAAAAGCGTTGAGCTAAGCCGTCAGATGGCATCGCGCAGCATTACTGTGACGTTGTTCAGCGTTGCTCGCTGTTTCAAAATTAAAACCGTCAGATGGCAGTATGCAGTATTGTGTCTATTGTATTACAATATGAAGGTCAGATGACAGACGTTGTTTCAAAACTAAAGCCGTTAGATGGCAGACGTTGTTCAGCGTTGCTGTATTTTAATTAATTTACAAAAACAAAAGTATAACAAATTTTTTAGTTGTCGATGTCAGTAGAGCAAGCAATTATCTGTAAAATAATATATAATTTATGTGGAGAAATTGTGAGGTTTTTCTAAAAAGGGAGGCAAACATCTTTAACCTTAGCGTATTAATATATATATGATATTGTGAGGAGATACTGCTTTTTAGGTTAAGATGGCAATACGGAGAGAGGTACTTTTAGATTCAATAGATCGACTACGTTTACATATATAGGTAATAGAACGTATTATACTTGTACATGCTACTACGTCATCAATCATCACAGAATAGTTAACGATGGACAGATGGGAAACTCAACCCAACAACGATGACTTTGATGCCAATGCATAAACACGATACCTTCGTTCGACAAACAACTCGAAGTTCTGTGTGTCTTTAGAACTATGTCAAAGACGAACATACTTGAAGGACTATGCGCTTCAGTGTTTTCCAGTAGAGGACTTATTGAATTTCTCTCTCAAAAGACCGATCAAAAATTTAAACATGTTAGATAATGTTGATATATACATAAACACAGTGGCGGATTTTCCAGCAGGCTGAGTAGGCTTGAGCCCAGGGCGGCAGATTTTAGGGGCGGCAAATAATAGTATATTGTGCGACTAGTGAGCGTGAAATTTGCCGCACGAGCTTAGCGAGTGCGGTAACACGCGAGTGGAATATTCTCCTTCGATCAATGGTCGCACATAATATTTTATTCAACTAGCACGAGTAATATGTAATCGGGGCCCTGATAAAAGAGGAAAAAATAATAAATCACTTCATAGATTGACGTACCCACCGCCCTCGATGCACACAAGATGGTCCTGACTTTCGCTGAATTGCGATGCTGTTTTCATTACCTATACAAATCGCTACCGGGTTCCTATTGGTCCAGAAACTATGCAGTAATACATTATCGTACAGTTTTGGCTCATGATTAGCACTCTACGCGTCAACATGAGGTAATTTATTATTTCTCCTGAATTTACCAGGGCCCCGAAATTATATATTACTCCCGCGTGTTGAATAAAAACTATTTAATTACGTTTATAGTTTGTACATTATTGTGTAAGTAGCATATACCCCGCTTTATTATTCGTACGTGGTTAAGCTTTGATTAACTCAGAAATATACCCAAAAACTATTTCTTGTGCAATTTCAACCAAATTGTTGGATTGTAAAAATATTCTATAAGAACTGACAATTGCTGAGGTAAGGGCGGCAAAAATTTAAAAGCACTTGGGAAATGTGTAAATCCGCCACTGCTGAATTTCAAGATTCCAAATTTTCTTGGTTTCAACGATTGTAATCCGGACATTGATATTTTCAGCTGACGTTCCATCGCGGAAGAAAAACCAACCACGAAAGAACGAACTACGACAGAAAAGAGAACACCAACACGCTGAGCATGAAGGAAGGGAGAACACCAGCCATCGACACACTTATACCTGTGAGCCGCCAAGGATAACACTGCGCTCGCTGCCACACCGCCTTTGATAAGATCTACCGCATTAGAAGACGAAAGAAATACCAGTCCGAAAACAAAGAATATTTGGAACATCGCCGGTCATGCAAGCCTACACACGTGGGTATTTCAAGTGGGTTTTTTCAAGGAAACTACCTTTATAAAACTGCAGTGTTTTTTTGGACAGCGTGTATATTTTGGCACGAGTGGAGAGTCTTGTTGGCTACTCCTCACATATTATCAAAGTATATAGTTTCTGAAGTAATCTATTCCCCGTAACTAGTTCTAGGAGCTCCAACATGCCGCCGCCGGCTTCATTACTGTCTGGGTCACTGAAACGCTTTTAATTAGTTACAGGTTGTTAACGCTTTACACACCGGCAACCTTTCAAAGGAAAACTGAATCACATTTATAGTCAGTTTACACTTTAACTCCCTTATTTTTTACACCTTTATATCCAATTATAATTATTATCAAGGCATATCAATTTAGCTGAAAGAATAACTGATTCGCTTCTAGTCTTTCAAAAGGTATCAAAAGTTTTCTTGTGCAGATCTTTTTCTACAATTTTCGAATTACTTTCCCGGTTCGATAGGAACCTTATTTTAACTGGACTGTAGTTCGATAAAAAGTATTCAAGCCAGAACACCAATTAATAATTTTTCTTCAAAATCGATTTACATATTTTTTTTGGGAACATCGAGTTGCGAGTCGTTCTCTATATATAAAATCCAAGAGATTTTCCAAATTTATCTCAAGGCTAGGTATATATTACTTGAACTTTGGAAAATCTTTCGGATCCTTTTCAAATTCGATTCGCAACCAGAAAATGGCACGCTGCTTTCTTAAAAAAAATGGATAATTATTCTAAATTCAATGAATTCATACTAAGATCAGTACAATGGTACCTCGACATACGAGTGCCCCAACATAAGAGTTTTTCGAGATACGAGCCGGAGAGCGAGTGATTTTTTGCTTTGAGTTACGAGCGAAATTCGAGATACGAGTTCGGTTTAGCAGGTTTAATGACACTTGCCTAACTCATTTCCGGAACATTCTGAGAGGGAGGAAGAAACAAACCTCCTTGGACATGTTTTTTTCTAAACGGCCTACAGTTGAAAGCGAGAAAAATGTAGCGAAAAAGGCAAAGACCAGTGAGGATATCTAATTTATTTCTTTACATTCTCTTTTTTGTTTTTGTACAATAAATATTTGTCATATATAAATACGTTTTTATTATTCAAATGGGGTGACATTTTGGGGGTTGGAACGAATTAATTCAATTTAATTAATTCAATTGTTTTGTATGGGGAAATTTGCTTCGAGATACGAGCAAGGTTGCGGAACGAATTAAACTCGTATGTCGAGGTACCACTGTATCTCTAATCGTATCGGCGACAAAAAAAAATAGAAATTTGCAAAAAAACTTCTAATGGTATCAATCTAAGACCTGAAGCTATTATTATTTTATTAATGAGGGAGTAATCCCATTTATGGACACCCGAAATTGCGACGAGTATGTGGAGCCCAATCTCCGCAATTATACCACTAAAAACCATCTCCTCTTGCTTCCTGCTAGCCTGGTAATACCGCTTAAGCATTAGCAGTAACGCGCAATGAAGATGCTGAAACGGCCTCGACTATATAATATTCACCATGGCTACCTACGTTAGAAGTCATCTTTCCAATTTTGAGTCTGCTGACCATGGTTACTTAACGCGTAAGAAACATAATTTACTTTTGCCCAAGGCTTTATTAGTGGCTTACCAACGTGGCCCTGTCTGTACGGCTACTAAAGTCTACAACAGATTACCATGCTCATTAAAAAATATTGTATCCTCTAGGCCCTAGGGAATTTAAAGTATCCTTGAGGCATTATTTAATTCAAAATTGTTTTTATAATTTACATGATTTTATCTCATAGTAATTTTATCTCTACACTGACGCTATTATGTTCTTTGGAATTTAAAATAAATTATTATTTCCAGCTCGATTAAGGAAAACTTCACTTCTGAAATGTCGATATTACAGATTTCTGTCTTTAGCAAGCAACTCAAAGTAAACAATTATTTCAAAGTCGACTGTTCAGTTTCCACTTGTGTTATTTCCTTGTTAGTACAAATTAAATCTCTTCAGTTATATATAATACTAATAATGGAAGGAGCGTTGTCAGCCCTAATTTCAAACGGTGGCTGCATATTATGATAATAATAGTCAATGTGTCAAGGCACGGTCGACCTGGATCGCCTTTCACTCGACAATACATTAATATGAAGCCTCGCTATATATAAGGCAGGACCCTTTTACCCTTAAAATTGATATTATTATATTATGTACACGGAACTTGTGACACACAGATTTTGATCAATTTGCAAACAAGTGATACATGTGATTAAAAAGTTGTTTAGCCTTATTCTTTAAGACTCAGCAAGGACCTACCCACAGTCCCAACCTGCAGAGAAATATGCAGAATAGCTGCTCCCCGCGGCTCCGCACGCGATTGTGATGAAACACGGTAGCGACAAAAGTAGTGAAGCTTTCGACTATATACAGGGTGAGTTTTAACTTGATGCTTTTTTTTTACAGCGTGTAAAAATCAAATAGACGAGCAAATATTTCAAATAGTTTTTTTATCAAAACTCAAAAATAAGAGAGAAACAGCCTTTCGAAGTTTAAATAAATTTTATTAAATTTTCTTTAATTTTGCGGTCGGTCCTGGGGTTATATTATGTCACTAAGGAAATAAGTTGTTATTATCAAGTATGTTGGTGCTTATTTGAAACTGACATGTGTATTGTTCTGTTTTTGAGAGATAATAACAACTTATTTCCATAGTGACATAATATAACCTCAGGACCGACCGCAAAATTAAAGAAAATTTAATAAAATTTATTTAAACTTCGAAAGGCTGTTTCTCTCTTATTTTTGAGTTTTGATAAAAAAACCATTTGAAATATTTGCTCGTCTATTTGATTTTTACACGCTGTAAAAAATAAAGCATCAACTTAAAACTCACCCTGTATAGAGGAACAAAAAAAATAATTACAATAAAAAAAGTATGATCTAGCTGCTAGAAAACAGTTTATTAAAGCGCGCTTTGAAACATAACCATCCGCAATAGCCCGCTCACGCATTCTGAACCCGCGCGACAGACAGCCTTTGTGATATTAAGTCGTTGGTGGGGGAAGTTTTTTTGTCGCAAAATATTTAGTCATAATATATCTATTAATTAACTATATAAATCATTGCCTATCTACTCAATGTGCGGTGAGTGAACGCAACAAAGCGTATCGAAAATATATCTGCGTCTCTTTCTTCGATGTAATTCCCTGATTTCTTCGATGATAGGATTGGTTGGTGTACTTGCATTCAATCTGAATAAAGTATCTCTGTTTCAAAAACTTTGTTATTTTCTATGACGTTAACATGGGCGTACCCAGCTTTTGGCCCAGGAGGGGGCAAATTAGACATTTCTTAACCCGGGTCCCCCGTGCTTGTTTTGCCCTCCTGGATACGCCAGTGCTTACGGCGTAAAAAAAGACAGAAGTATATGTATGCACCCTAATAGTTCGATTGCGATTTTATTCCTATGCTCAGTATAGAATAAAAGTTTATGTATTTAGTATAGTGCGGGTTTACTTTACGTCCAACAGATGGCGCTGTATTCAAGAGATGGCGCCGATTCCACTTGAACTATATCTATTACCTACGATGTACTTTAAGTGTGCTAAAATTGGGCATTATTTTTTCTTCTGATATATAATTATTCCGACATTTCAAGACACGAACGACATTGCATCGCATTAATTGCGCATGCGTCAATTTAGCAGCTTTAAACGTGAAATACGCGAAACACAAGTTCCTTTCTCGCCTCGCAATAATAACATTACTTACGACTCCGTAGAGATGTTCCAATTCTGTGAATATGTGCGCCTTTCTAAATACGTGTCGGTATCAGAGTCGGCTCGTCACAGACGGGTGTAGTATATAAACCGTCTGTTATTTCTCTCACTTCGATTATTGAGACACGTTCGTTACAGTTGCATGAATCAATGTTACTTTACCGTTCCAAAAAAAGTTTTACATCAACAAAAACTTTTTAAGGTTAATTGAAAAAAATTAGTTTTAAAAAACGTCTGATTAGAACTCTTCAATAAATAAAATTATCGACCAATTTCCATGACTACTTAATAAAAAATTGTTTGTTATAATTTTTTCAATATTTTGATACTAATTAATAATTTTGAAAGAATTTTATATAAAGCGAATTAGAAATTAAATATCAATTATTTTTTATATTTTATAGATCAGTTCTGAAAAAAGTTCCAAATCCGGATCGAAACGTTAATGTATTAATTATAATTTTTGTTAATACATTGTCTGAAAAATTGGTCGATAATTTTATTTATGAATATAAGAGTGTTAAAAAATATTCTAATCCGAGAATTTGTAAGCATAGTATACAAGCTGTACAATTTACAGATAAGAATTGTCAGTACAATAAAATAGAAAATACAAGAAAGATTTACAATTGTAATAATTAATATAGTTACACAAAATCGTTCACACTGTAAAAACATTTGGTGATTAAAAACTCTTTCAAATTTTTGCAGAATATTTTAAAATCTTTCTTGTCTTAACGTTACTGGCAGCCTGTTAAAAAAAATAGTCCCAGAACACTGAGGAGAAGATGTAAAAAAAGTTGATATTTTTCTATACGGAGCATCGAGCCAATTATTAATTGGATTTTTAATTTATTATTAACAGTAACAACAAATTCAAAATATAGATTGGTAACACATTAAAAACAGTTTAAATCGATAGAAAATCGAAATGCCGCCTCCTATGATTGCGCCTGTCACGATCCTAATATTACCCCTGTGTATGTTACATAATGGTAACAACTTACAAGCGCTTTACACGTCTCTTCAAACAGTACTATATAGGTACTACCTAGTACTAGAGTTACCTGAGATTCTTACTGTTCAGTATTACATAATTACCAATGACGACATATACCTAATTGCACCCGAACAGAATCGAGTACCCGAAAATATTCCATTTTTGAAAGTTTGGAATCGGTTGATAATTTTTTTTCAAATTAAACCACTTTAAAGCGCGTTTGGTGAATTTCGCGAAGGAACTACCTGATGAGTTGACGTTACGAGCAAATGTGACGTTTTTGTGCGACCTATATTAAGTCCGATTATGCAGTGCAACTAAATACAAATAAATAAAATTGAAGTGTCTGTTTATAATGTCAAAGTTTTTTGTCTGTCTGTCTATCTGTTTATTCCGGCTAATTTCTGAAACGACTGGACCGATTTTGAAAGAACTTTCACTGGCAGATAGCTGATGTTATAAAGAGTAACTTAGGGTATAAAAAATATTTTTTTTAAAATAAGCTTAAAACAATAATGAATAAAAAATACTAGTATTATTGTGAAAAAAGCGTGGGGCGCTTTGTTCCACATTTTCTTACATCAAGCGCCCCACGCTTTTTTCACAATAATAATAGTATTTTTTAGTCATTATTGTTTTAAGCTTATTTTAAAAAAAATATTTTTTACTTTTTAGTTCGACATAAAGCGTGTTTTTTTAATTTTTTTAAACTATTTTTATTTTTCACTTTTAGTTTGATATAAAGCGTGTTTTTTAGTTTTTTTTAAACTATATTTATTTTCCACTTTTTAGTTCGATTTATTATCAAAAATTTGCCGAAAAAAAACAATTTTTTTTTTCGGCGTGGACGGGATTAGAACCCACGAGCCGTGTGATTCCGAGAGTTGACGTCAGCGAAGACCCGTGCCTTAGACCGCACGGCTAACCACTGTAGTTACAGTGCTGGCATATTATACTACAGTAATAAACCACTTGCTGTAGTCCAAACGAAGGTTACAAACAAACATACATACATACAAACTTTCAAGTGAAGTTAATATAATAAAGCGTGTAAAAATAGGGAAGTCTTTTCGCAAACTATGCGAACTGAACAAATTTCGCGCGGACGCAGTCGCCGCTTACAGCTAGTACATAATATAACAAAATCCACATACTGCGAGAGTGTTTCGAATGAATTATACAAAAGTTAGCACAAATAAATAAAATCGTAACTTAGTTTGTAATTGAACAAACAGATAATTATCGGTTAGCGATTTGAGTAGCCAGTTCAAAAATTAACGAGTCCCCAGTCGTCTTCCGGACCCCGGTGCCTACTTATTAATATTAGTGCTATAGTTGTACTTAACAGCAACGACGCTAATAATGCATAGTGCCAAGACGTGTTCTGAGTTCTGTTTTTAGTTTATGGAAGGCAATCAATTATTTATCAAGCCTTTATCCGGCATGTTTGGGATTTAGGTAACTCATAAAAACATCCTACGCAATCGTAACTTGAACTCGGTACAGTACAATTGACAAAAAAAATCACCAGTTTCTTCCAATTTGTGGTTATTTTACCATTTCAACCCACAAGTGGGGAATGGTACTAGTTTAGGTCAAAACTCACATTTCAAAATTTTACAATATTTTTTCGTTTTGAGGTCCCCCGAATCCAAAAAAAAATTGGTTGTCTGTAAAGTCGGTTTACGGACTATAGTTTTAGGTGATAACGTCATAAAGAAACATTGAAAATTATTAAGGAAATCAATTACAGTTATTGTAGGTATTTCTATACACACCATACTCGTAAAGTGTTGAAAAATAACTTTTTTTATTTTTCACATTATACGTATACGTTTCCAAACATTTATTTTTACATACTTAAATAGTAAAATTAGAGTTCTAACCAACTGTAGAAACGGTTTTTAAATATAATGAACCGTTTTCAAAATACACGCAGTTTTAATAAACGGACGGTCGGGTGGTGTGGATTTTTCACTCCCTGTTTGTATATATACGAGCGAACTGTGGCAGTCTATTGGAAGTTTGTGTCTTGTGATCTTTAATAAATAAATTTTAGTAGCTGTCAAACTTGGGCAGATTGCGCCTCTATCGCTTATATCGCGCTCTCGCTTGCACGCTCAGGCGGAACGGACACTTTTCGGAACGTTACACTTTTTCGTGCATGCAGCCGGTGTTTCATCAATTTATGAGACGTTATCACGTCAAAACATATTTTGGAAAAACTCTGTGATGTCTGTTTGTTAGTCTGTGAGCACGATACAGGTCAAACGAATGAACGAATTGAAACCAATTTTTGGGAGGATGTTTGATACGTAAATATGAAGAGCCCTATTGTTTTTGGAAAAAAACCGGCGCATGCGCAAAAGAGATATATGCTATAACGTCGTTTTTTATATTATATATGACGTCATTTCAAGCTTCGTACCCAGCCTACCGGTCAGCAGAAGTCCAAACAGTGTTTCTAGCCTCGTGTGCAGCCGCATAAATTTGAAAATTGCCAAGAAACAACTTTGGTACAGTTGTTTTTTTTTTCGTTGTGTGGACTGTATATTTGTTTACACGCTCTAGATAAAGTAGGTATATATAAATATTTAGCCAACTTTAGCGGTTTTGTTTTTGGTCTTTGTTCACAATCTCGATCCTGCGTACAGGGTTGTAGCCAAACGTTTAGTTCAACTGATTTGGAAATCCGTTTCTAAAAATCTGTATTTGCAAAAAAAGTCGTCGTCTACGACAAGCAAAACTTTTTGAAGGATATATTGTGCTTAATACTTGTATATTTGACGCACAAAAATGTTATTTCTTTTTTGTCAATTTTATGGGGATTGTTCAGAATGCTTTTTTATTAACAAAAAACTGCATCGTGCTGTCCACCAGATTTTGGAATGAATGCTCGTAAATTCAAAGTGCACATTTTTTTATTCGTAAAATTTTAACCCTACACTACAAATGTCCGGAATTCTTGATCGATAAGTCCTGACTTTGAAAATGTTATTGTGGTAACCCTAGCTACACCCCTGTACCGTTTATATGGTATATGCGATTTTTCTTGCAAACATTGCCTTCAGGGGCTGAACTGAAATGAACTAATATTTCTTCCGAATCCAGTGGCGTAAGTATATTTCCTATCACTACACAAAAAAATGAAAAACATATTCGAAGACATACCAAAAATCTAACATTTTTAAATTGATCTGGAGTAGCCAGAAAAAAAAACAGTCAAAGGCAGGTATAAATATTGTTAATAATTTAATGAAAAAAGACTGGACAATTAAATTGTTTACTAATCGCTGTCAATTAATTATTTCATGTCGAATTTTCAGTTGAAAAAAAAAAATGTTTCCGCCACCGTGTTTCCAAAACAAACTTCAAGCATCACTGTCAATTTTCGTAATACAGATAATAAATATTATATCCCGATAAATTGAGAAACGCCCACCATTCATACCATTATCAATATTGACAATGCAGTATAGATATATATACGGACTTATATTTTAATTTGTTTTATAATTAATAATTAAATACGATAATAAACACGGTTAAAATAAACGGTCCGACACAACTCGAACTTTCCCGAGTAGGTCTCTTCACTATAGGTGCTCAAAGTCTAGTAGCATCACGGCGCAATGGATTAGGAAGTTTTTACTTTTTACTCATAATCAAAGTCCTAAAAAATAGCAAAAATTAATGGCGAAACATTTGTTTTGTATTATCTTAAAAAAATAATAAAGCCACGCCAACTTCTAAGTATTAAGTTAGACATTTCTCGGCGCTACGTCAGTACGGATGACGTCACGCGGCACAAGTGTGACATTTGTAGTAACTAAAAAAAAACTAAAAAAATATAGCAAGTCATATAGACAATTATTATTCGATCGGTCTGTTCAGAAACAGATATTTTTCAGGGAAAATTTATCAAAAACTCAAAATTGAATTTTTAACGTCTTCCCTCGTCTCGTTTTAAAATGTATGATATTATTGATCCGTGACTGTACCTACGTTTCAATTCTACGATGTAAATATCACAAGAAAATGATAGAACATGGCCGGAATGTGATTGAAAATGGAAGGTTCAGAAAGGAAATTCCAAATCTTTTCATAATCTCATATCCCATTGACAATATCCAATTCGTCTCGAAATATTCAAAATATTTTCATACAACTTTTCCGTTTTATAAGCCAAGAAAAGTAATATATAGGTACCTAATAACAGAAGTCCATGGAGGCTAGATTTGATTATTATATTACATATTAAGTAGCGTTCCGTGTCATCAGTCTTACAATTTTGCAATCCTGATCATTTTTTTTTAATTAAAAAGGTTATTTAATGCAATAAAGAATAAATAAAAACAAAGCACTTTCATAAATAACAATGAATTAAGGTTATGTTTCTTTGACGCGAATTCCCTAATTCGTTATTTTGTATTCAATTTTTAATCGACCTGAAACAATATAAAAGTTAATTATACCTACTAGTGAAAGTAACGAATGAATAAAGATTTTCAAAAATCTGTAATAAAAAAATAGTTGACGTCAGATGACATTTAACTTATATAATTAGTGAATTTTTATATTCACTTACATAATTAGTAAATTTTTATATTCACTTATATAATTAGTGAACTTTTGTATTCACTTATATAATTAGTGAATTTTTATATTCACTTATATAATTAGTGAATTTTTATATTCACTTAAATATAATTAGTGAATTTTTATATTCACTTAAATATAATTAGTGAATTTTTATATTCACTAATTTATATAGTGAGTACCTATTCATTAATTCTGCGCGGTACGATTCTAGCATTGACAAATAGTGAATATGCACTTGTAAATAGTGAAAAATCACTGATTTATGTTTAGTGAGTACTGTATCAATATTCTGACATGAACCATTTTGCTTTGAGGTAACAGATATATTATAAGCCAGCCGCGAATGCAACGGCAAATTCAATAGATAATTATACAGAGATGTCTGTCGGTCTGCCTGTCTCTATCATTTTGCTGACAAAAGTCTGAGCTTTAAGCTGTCTGGTGCACAGACACTACTAAGTTTTCATATCAATTTGCAGCTTTTAGTAATTTGATATTCTAGCGGATTATTACATAATCTAATATTTTGTGAAAACATTTCTGCAACAATAACGTCTACGATGTGCGTTAAGCAAATAGATAATAACGAACTCTAAACAAAGTATTTACGTATGATGTATCCGAACAAACGGTAGCTACTATTCGACATGGGAACTGACTCTAGTGTTCCCTGGTGGCAGAAAATAAAAGCTGAGTATGCTTTAATCAATTTTTAAGTAAACGTCACATAATTTATTTATAATAGACAATAAATTCGAAATATATTACTGATATTATTAAGTATTTAGGTAATTCTAAAAGACATCTAGTAGAAGGAGAACAGATGTTTAAAGCGAATCACATTATAATCAGGGAGCAGTACATTTTTGGAACTTTGATTTTTCTTCATCGGTTAGTTCTTTTCTTTTCTGATTACATACCTACACCAATTTATTTTATTTTTTTCATTTTTTCCATTAAATAAAAAAGTTTTTTTCCCATATTCCATAATGATGAAAATTTGTTAACTGTCATTATGAAATCCTTTTTAACCTAACTAAATCCCAAATTTCTATCCTTTTTTTAAATTTATTTGTAGCAATGATATAAATGCATTAGAAACCATAACATGCACAGATCTCAGACAAGAATAAATTCTTTTTCTTTAGTTTACTCATTACAAATTACAATAAACTAACTATCAGATGAAATATATATAAATATGATTAAAGCAGCTTTTATTTTCTGCCACCAGAGAGCACTAGAATCAGTTCCCATGGCGAATTCAATATAATACAACTCTAAATAACGATTTTCTAAAATTTCGATCAGCCGTCTTGGATTCGCCGTTTCAAATTTTCGTTTACAAAACAATCCGATGAACAAACTAGAAACAATAAAATAAAGAAAAAAATATGTACCACGTTTTTAAAACGAACTAAAAAGTATAAAATAAGTTTTTTTTATTTGTAGGATTTGAAACGAAAAACGTGGGGCTCATGCGATAGTTATATAAGAAGTGTAGAGAGTAGCTATCGATGAAAAAATCTATGTGAGATAAAACCTTATATAGCCCATGGGGGGTTCGAACCCGCGACATTTACGTTGTTACCGCGACGCTCAAACCAACTGAGCTACGGCCGATGATTGCAAGGCGTCGTACAACGCAGTAAATAAGTAAGAATGAATAATATGTGTTTATTAAAATTTCTTTGTTTCTTTTATTATTTTGTTCTTTATTGTAGTATTTTCTCGTATTGACATATAATTCTGAATTATGTTAAAAATTTCAGGTCTCTGTCCGATCAGGAAGTAAGTTTAAAATCAATTATTAGAGAGTTCCGCCCGACATAGAAGAAAAGCGAGCGGCAAGTAAGTAAGAATGAATTATATGTGTTTATTAAAATTTCTTTGTTTCTTTTATTATTTTGTTCTTTATTGTAGTATTTTCTGGTATAGACATATAATTCTGAATTATGTTAAAAATTTCAGGTCTCTGTCCGATCAGGAAGTAAGTTTAAAATCAATTATTAGAGAGTTCCGCCCGACATAGAAGAAAAGCGAGCGGCAAGTAAGTAAGAATGAATTATATGTGTTTATTAAAATTTCTTTGTTTCTTTTATTATTTTGTTCTTTATTGTAGTATTTTCTGGTATAGACATATAATTCTGAATTATGTTAAAAATTTCAGGTTTCTATCTCATCAGGAACTTAGTTTAAAATCAATTACAGAGTTCCGCCCGAAATACACGAAAAGCGAGTTAATAACGTGGTAAAATAGCCCCGGTTCTAATTTTCAAATCAATCTTGCCATCTCGCACGCGAGCCCGCGGTGACGTCATTTCCATCTTAACCCGCACGACAGCCAGCCCAAGTTCCAGCAGTGTTTCCAGCCGCAAAACTAGCCTCGTGTGCAGCGGCCTTAATAAACCAAGCACACCTATTTATTTATTATAGACAAAGTTACGATTTTAATTATTTGAACTGGTAAGCCAACTTGTTCATTTATATAATTGCCTGTCAAATATTGTTACGAGTTTTAAACAGTTACGTGCCTGTGTCTATAATACTACATATTATGATATATTTACTTCTATCAAACTTTCTCGTATCGAATTATCATCTCGAAGTTTATAATTAACGAAACATATTATCGAATGCATAATAAATGAATATCGCTTAAAGCGGCCCATAGACGCTTAATATTATTTTGCAATGTGGGTTGCACAATATTTTGATGGCGGCCCCTAGAAGGTCAATATTATTGTACAATATTTTGATTTGTGCAAAAAATTGTACTGTGTGGAGGCGATATGAAGGTTGTGCAATATATTGCTCAATTGCGAGCACAGACGGTACAGCCACATTGTGCAAACAGTCCCCACCAGAACTTCAGTTATCATGTTGTCACGATTACTACAGTCTTTGGACTTCACATCCCACAGAGCCGGAAGACCACGATACACCTCGATAAATTCAACAATAAATTGTCTTTCGGCTTTCTTGTCATCCATGATGAGGCGTAGTTGAGACGACTTGTTGAAACGACCGCTACTTGAGATCAACTGACGGGATATTGCGCAATCTAGACAACAGACGGCACAATATTTCCCCGTTTGTGCAATATATTTTCAAGATTTTGAAAATCACACAATATATTGTGCAACCTTTCAATCTCGTCTACACACGGTGAATTATATTGCACAAACCCAAATATTGCGCATTAATATTGAGCGTGTATGGGCCGCTTTACCGATTAAAACAATACTTGATAAAACGATAGCTATTCGCCTTTTCGTGAATCGCTATCCACAAATAGATGGAAGCATCGTCCACTGATGACCAACATGATAGGAAACTATCACTATGTTCTAACTTCTCGGCGAACGGTACAGCAGAATAGTCACAGTCGCATGCGCAGTAGCTAAAACATGTTCTGTTACCGTTCACAGAGAGGTTAGAACAGAGGTAATAAATATCGCAGCCACGAAGCGATACATTTAATTGCTCCGAAGTTGCGGTCATCCGATATGATCTCTGTTGTCGATCTTCTACAATTAACAATATTTAAAGATTAATGGGCCAGTTGTGCCGTCTTTCACAAATTATAACAAAAAATAGATTGTTCGTTTTAGAGGAGTCGTCACGTTTTATAATGATTAACGAAGTATGAAGAAAAATTCGCTTTGTCCCCCGCGTTCCCCTTTTCTCCAGACTTCTTTTAATTCACTTTGTACAAAACAAAGGTTTAAGGTTGAATTGTAACAGAAGACGGAAGCAGCAAACGATATCAGGTCAAAGAATATTTTTTTCTTCTTCCCGTTTCTTGCAAACAATTGGTTCGTTAATGGGATGAAACAGGAAGAAAACTGAGAAAACGGAAACTGTATCCGGGAACAGAGACGGACCTGAAATTCATTTGTTCACTTTTAACAAAAAAAAAGCAGTCGAAGAATATTTAATGAAAAAATCGAGCTTATGAAAAATTATTTGAGTGAAAGAAAAAACTTCACTTAGATATCGTCTCTGTTCCAGCCTCTCTGCAAACGGTAACAGAACCGTCGCAGTCATGCGCAGTAGCTAAAACAAAACCGTACGGGTTTTTGACCTACTGCGCAAGACGGTGACGGTTCTGTTACCGTTCGCGGGAAAAAAAATTGGCTAAAAAGAATGAACATTTGCAAGACAAATTCAACTACTATACTAATAAATTCATTGTGATAATCGGAGGGTTCAATAAATGAAGACAATTGAAAAAAGGTTGAGTTCAAAAATGCTCAAAAAAGCTCGTTAAATAGTTAAACACGCGTTCTACAGAACATTATTTTCAATTCTATTCCAAATCGATAGACCCGTTCTTCCACCATGTCAATCGCATATAACACCTTTACTGCCACCACAGTTTTCCATTTATTTTTGACGTGATAACGTCTTATAAATTGATGAATCACCAATCTTATAAATTGATAAAACACCGACTGCATGCACGAAAAAGTGTAACGTTCCTAACGTTCCGCCTGACCCTGTGCGTGCTTTTCTCGAAAACGGCCCTAACGATTTGGATGAAATTTACTGAAAAGGGATTTTGGGGGGCAAAAAATCGTTTTAGCTAGGTCTCATCTCTCGAAAAAATCGTTTTCATACAAATTTTATCATTATAAAAATCAATTTTTTGACGTATGAAAATACTTAAATATTGTAAGTGGGTTTTGGAATTTTATATAAACAATGAAACAATTGTTTTCAAAATATTATGACAGTTAATCTTTGAGACTTAAAATAAATACGAAAGAAAGAAAGTTAAAAAAAACAATTATATTATAGGTGGTGAGTAATTTTAATAAATAAAAATTAACCTAAATTTGAAGCAAAAGATGCAATATCATAAATTCGAATTATTATAATTATTATATAAATTTAGGTTATGTATTACGGAATACGTTATCACGTAAAACTATCGTCCGTAAACCGACTTTACAGACAACCAATTTTTTTATATGCACATTTTAAGTAATTTTTCGATTCTTCGCGGTCGATCGAACTAATAATTTTTAATATTGTATTTTATCAGGAAAAAACGTGTTCACGGGGGAAGTGAAACTTGTTTAGAAATTATTTGGTTACAGCTAAAAGGACGTATTAGTTGATACCACGCATTCGCCGACACTCGACAGAAAACAAATACATTCATATAAATTTTTTGAACGTACCTCCTACAAAAGGGCTGGTTTTCACTTAATTTTCAAACTTTTTGACAGTTCGCTTTTCACCAAACGAGCAAATGTCACTTATAATAGTATAGAATAGAAAAAAAAAACAACTGATAGACAAACAGTGATTTATAATGGAATTGATATAACGCGATCCATTTTGTTTTACTTTACATCACAAGTGCGTAATGGGACACTTTATATGCCCGTATACAAACACGTAAAGCAGCAATTTTATAGGGGGTAGACAAAAAAATTTTATGAAAACAATTCATTTTAATTTAGTAATTTGTGGATACGTTACCAAGACGTGTTGACCATAAAAAATGGCGGTTGTTAAGACTTACCTGAAAAAAAAACAATCGTTAATATCAATTAATTAATTAACGTTTCAAATTCTGATTGTGTACAGCAATGTCAACAAATTGTTATTTTGGCAGAGGCACTGACCTCCTTGTCTTATGATTAGAGGTTTCGAAAAAAAATTAAAATTGACATTTAAGTGTAAACATTTAAATATAACATATTTCATTTTGACTTCACAGTCTTTGTTTTAAAATCGAAAATAAACATAATATTTTCTAATTATCACGTTATTGAATAAGTAACATATTTTCGGTAATAATTGATTTTTGAATGAGGTGATTATTTTATGCTGGTTTGCAGATTACAAGCACAAACTAATTCAATAATAATGATTAGGCGTTCAGCTGTACGTACTACGTAGTACGTATTAAGTATACAATGTGTAGAAAAAAACAAGCTGATTTGATTTCAACAAAACAAAAGTGTGCGTATAGCCTAGGAATCTTCGAAACTGTACAAATAAGTTACGATTTTCATTAGAACTCTTCAATAAATAAAATTATCGACCAATTTTTCAGACAACATATTAACAAAAAAAAATAGAATTAATGCATTTCGATCCGGATTTGGACCTTCTTCAGAACTGATCTAAAAAATATAAAAAATAATTAATATTTAGTTTCTAATTAGTTTTTTTTATAAAATTCGTTCAAAGCTATTAATTTATTTATTATTATAGTAATCAACAGGTATAAAACCCAATAACAAATTACATATAACAAATATAAAGAAAGCCATACAACAAAAAAGAGATAAAAAATAAAGAAAATTTGAGAATATGCAGAATTCAATAATATGTAGTACATAAAATAAAAATGATACAGTATTACAATATTTAATATTTCGATATTAATAACTTTGAACGAATTTTATAAAAAAACCAATTAGAAACTAAATATTAATTATTTACCAAAATTGGGCGATAATTTTATTTATCGAAGAGTTCTAATCAGACGTTAATCAAAGACTTGACTATTTTTATTCTACACCCTGTACCTATAGTGTTTTGTTATATAGGTGAAGTTTCGTTAGAGTACGTTCCGATATTCGTTAAAGAGCACGCGCGCAAATTCAGACAAATACAAAGTATTTAAAAGCAATTTAATTAATCCATTGAAATTTAATATAAAGCGGAACAGATTGCAAGCCTTCTCCCCAACCATACATGCTCGACGACCTATTAGTCGAAACCAGGCGTGTTTAAACTATTACAACATTACTCCATGAAAATACTTTCGAAAACATTATTTTTAAAGAACAAAAAATTGTCAATCCATACTAATCTAATATATCGTCGATGGTTCTGTAATAGCTCTTATGTGCATAATTGGCATAATTGGCACATTTTACGTTTTTAAGATGAAAAGATTCAAAAAACGGAGCTCTATACACTAGTAATACCAACACGGGGAAGTAACTCTTATGTGAAAAGTTGTATCAAATAATTCCTCCCATGTGCCAATAAATCCGTAATTAACGTTAGATATTTTTTAAGAAAATACTTCGTCTTAATTAAACATGTATATAAGTATGAATTAGTAATATACCTCTGAAATTGCTAGTTCTTACCATCCATTGCTGAAATAACCACTTTTTGGCCTTTCCTGCAAATTTTACTTTTTGCACATAAGAGGTATTACAGAACCAACGACGATATGCAAAAGTCACTCTTGTCTGTCTGTTACGCTTTCACGGCCGAACCACTTAGCCGATTGTGATGAAATTTATACCATGGAGATAGTTTTAAGCCTGGGGAAGGACATAGGATACTTTTTTAAAATGAGGTTAAATGCCTTCTCACAAATTAAGGTTACCTATATTATAAATTAAGGTTATAAGGTCATAAATTAAAAAGTGGGTGCTCCGGTATACGACGAAACTTTGTATAAAAATTAGGTTATGAACATTCAATAAAATATAATGTTTGGTCCAAATTCCTATTACTTTTTATTTATTCTAAATTATGGACATTGATTAATTTACTTTGATCTAAAGTTTAAAGCCGCCTTTTAACAAAGCAGCGGAATATTAAGCTCTAAAAATAGGAGTTTTTAAAATACTGCAGGATGGTTTGATTTTTATAGGCTTAAGAAATTGTAAAAAAAATCGGATGACGTCATTAGACTGCACATTAATAATATATTATTTAATTTATTCGAACTGTAAAACATAAACCGTCAAAGTTATTACAACAATTTATTTTTCTGAAGGAGAGAGGCTATGAAACAGGGATTATTATGACGCTGTTATTAAATCCAAAGAAATGTGACTGGCTGAGATATAATCGGCAGAAAGAACCCGAGACGATTACACAACAGAATAAAAAACTTCCAGAAAAAGATACGCGTGGTCTATTTTGACGGTGGAATTTTTGAAGTGAAAACTTTTTTAGCGGCGTTGTACACTTTTTTTGTAATGGGTAAAAAATGTTAAACTCGCGTCAGGGACACGTGACCTGATCAAAAATTCGTAAGACGATAACTTTTATTTATACAACGTTAGACATCTAGCGTTGAAATATCGTACATAAAAATGCAATCTATGATACAAACCATTTTGATCGAAAATTCGTAAGACGTTAATATTCAAGTTTTCACTTCTGCCGGCACTCCCGGAGTGCAGCCCTTTTTTTTTTGTCACGGAATTGTGATGGAACTGCGCCACGCAAATTACTTTGCGAGGGGCAGTTCAAAAATTTCTATTCGCTGTGAGTTTCGGCGGTATTGCCATCTAGCGGATTTATTCGCAGCAAGTGACGGAAAATTTACCCACATTATATAATAGAGAATAACAATAATAGAGAATAAAATTGTAAATGTCAACAATTTTGATTAAGCATTGGGGAAAATCCTTCTTAATGGAACCGGATATGTAAATAATATCAGTAAATGTATACAGAATAATTTTTTACATTAATAAATGTCAAATTATTATCATATTTTGGAGTTCACTTTGTCAATTCGCTGTGAGCTTCTACACTAGCGCCGCGTATTGGTTCAAAAAAGCCATTTTTGCAAAATGTCAAATGATAGGAAAGAGCAAAAAATTCGCTTGTTACTTAAAAATGAGACAATACCTCCAAAGCTAATTGTATTGTAAACGTTGTCAATAGGTATATTCTTCAAAAATATAATGTAAGTAAGCATTATTATTGATAAACATTTATTGCTTCGGCGGTATTGCCATCTAGCGGATCCCTATTCGCAAAAGTGACGGAAAGTTTTAACGCATAAAGTCGCCGCATACAGCGCTCGCGAAAAACTGCTTATCCCCTCCCTCTTGAGGCTCACAGCGAATAGGTTCTGTTGTAACCAGAACGTCCAGCACGTATATATATATATTCTATCCTTGGTCACCTGCGTACATTTTTTGAGGTTATATGTAACTATCAGTGTTTAAACATCTCTTGTTAAGGCCGCTGCACAAGTTTTTTCCGCTAGAAACACTGTTGGACTTGAGCCGGTTGCCGTGCGCGTTACGAAGATGGAATTCACGTCACTGCGGGCTCGCCTGCGAGGTGACAAGATGGATTTCAAAATTAGAACCGGAGCTATTTTTCTTGCTAGTGCGTTTACTTGTTTTCGGCAAGAACCAATCGGGAAACAGTATATTGTCACGTGACAAACCCATCTACAAAGAAAGCCTTCAGTGCATGCGTCGTATGAAGCAAACAAATAAAAGCCATCACGAAAACCAGCGTTTGAAAAATAGCAAAGAATCTAGCGGCAAAATCAGCGTTTAGACTATCGGGGATTAAACAATTGTGAGCGAGAAGAATAATCGTTTTTATGGAACAGTTTATTAATAAAATATTTTTAACAAAAAAACTGAACCGACTTCAAAATATGCACTAAAAAGTAAAAAATAATTGCGTATTGAAATGAAGTACCTACTTACAATTATTGTGATTTTTTTGAGTCGGTGTCAGCCAAAATGAAATCTATTCCGAGAACTAGAGACATGTAAGATTTAAATTGCTACTTTCGAATTCCGATGTGACACCGACTCCAAAAATAACAATAATTGTAAGTACTTCATTTCAATACGCAATTATTTTTTACTTTTTAGTGCATATTTTGAAGTCGGTTCAATTTTTTTGTTAAAAATATTTTATTTTTCTCTTTTTAGTGTTAGATATTTACTCAATAAATTATCCAGTTATTTTATGAAGTATTGCAATGGGTAAAATTTGAGAGTTTCCCTCGATTTCTCCGGATTCCACCATTAGATCCTGACTCGGTTGGGACCACCTCGGAAGTGCATTCTTTCGAATAAAAAAAAAAATTTGAAAATCGGTCCATAATTGACGGAGAAATCGGTGAACATACATAAAAAAAGAAAAAAATATATACAGTCGAACATAGAACCTCCTCCTTTTTAGAAGTCGGTTAAAAAGAACATAACTAATTTTTAAAACACTTATTTGTCGTATGCCAACGTTGATTAAATATGAGATTTATATTTTTCTGACATGTCTCGAAAGAATTTATGTACCGTAACAATTGTGGTCAATCCTTAATATTCTTGTCAAATACAGTCATTTGTTTTCAGTAGCCATCTTCATTTAAGCTGGGCGCTTGCGCAATCGTCTATTAAAATGCATGTCTTTCGATTACTATGGAGGATTTATTTATAAATGGATATTGCTGAGTCCATACTCCTTACACAAAGTCTCCACTAACTCTGAGCCTGAAATAAGAATGTGTAGCATAATCCTGAAAAATTACAGAGCTGTCATCATCAAATACTTGTTCCCTTTTTTCCCCTCCGCTGTACGTCTCTCCAGAATCCAGATTGCGTGTCCCAGCTGCACTCGGGATATTACCAACGTCGATCATTCCTGGATATTTGACTGAAAGATTTGTTTTCGCAGCCGTTCTATTTTTATGTTCCGTTTTTGTTTGAATTTCTCTCCCTCTGACAGAATTTTTCTTTTCGATTATTGCCAACACATTATGTAACCTTTACAATCCCGACCTGTCACTGCCAATATACAAAAAAAGCGTATACATGTTGAGCTATGATGACGTCCAATCAGAATTCATAAAAACACAACAGAGACGCAGATAGCCTCGTGATTTTTATATATTTTGTTTATGATCTTATTCACCGAACGTAAGTAGCTAGTTCATTTGTTCTTCAGGTAACTATTCCTCTGAATAAATAGCAATAATTCAATTCACCAACCATAATTATGCTTACCGCTTGTATAAATCTACTCCGTCTTACTTCCAGGGTATAAATATTTATTTGCCTAATTCATTCGATTTAGAGGAGGATCGGTTTAAAATTCTACTACTTATGCTTTTTTATAAAGAAACTAGCGGTCCTGCTCGGTTTCACCCGAGTGCAAAAGAACGAAACTTCATAATGATCAGAGTTACAGTTCAAAAGTTTTTGTCATTAAAAAGCAGTATTTATACTTTTTTTAAGTAATAAATTTCTTTTAATATAATAAATATTTAATTGAAAACACTGTAGGAAAATTATTTCTATATAATAATAATAATAATAATAATAATAATAATAATAATAACCACTTTATTAGAGAGTATTTTTTTAGAACACATTAATGGCGTCAACAATAAAATGTATTACAACATTATTTATTAAAAAATTCATTTAAATTATAAAAGTTGTTTTGCAATAAAAATTTATTTAGTATTTCCTTTTTAAAAAGGGATTTTTTGCTAATATTAATATTTTTAACATTCTGTGGCAGATTATTATGTATTCGAATCATGGCATTGCGTGCTCCACGACTCGTCACTTGCAGATGATGTTGATCGTTTTTCAGAGTGGATGTTTTATTTCTAGTGTTGTGCCTATGTATTATATTGTTTGATTTGAAAAGAGCAGGATTTAATCTGACAAAATTAGAGCTTCTAGAATAAAAAGGTCAATAATCGTAAGGATGTCCATGATTCGAACACATAATTTTTGTATTATTAAAAATTTTTTTAATGCTTAAGAGTTGCCCCAAAATATTAGACCATATCTCATTAAGTACCTATTGTTGTAACAGTTTTCAAATGAGCTATTAATTAGATTTATTTAATTTTAATTAGTCGTAATAAAATTTTAAAAAATTGAAATGTAAGCCTTAGAAGAAAGCAATGTAGAAAATAAAAAAAAAAATAAAAATATATTCGCCGACGTAGGGCTTGAACCCAAG
This sequence comes from Xanthostigma xanthostigma, assembly GCA_963575645.1. Lineage (NCBI taxonomy): Eukaryota > Metazoa > Arthropoda > Insecta > Raphidioptera > Raphidiidae > Xanthostigma > Xanthostigma xanthostigma. Next base: position 7,676,496 of record OY754469.1, on the reverse strand, counting down.
ACCCTGGCATTAAGAGTCTTACGCTCTATCAACTGAGCTATCCGGAGTTGTAAACGTAACGCGCTAATATTTCAATATTTAGTTAAGGCATTTCACCTGATAATATTTGTCGGATAGACTAATTTTGAGATACATCTTGCAACATTTTTCTTTGAAGTTCCGCTCCAATTGATCGTAGCGTGATATTATATATAGCTTATAGCCTTCCTCGATAAATGGGATATCCAACAATTTTTTTTTTTCAATTCAAACCAGTAGTTTCTGATATTAGCGCGTTCAACCAAACAAACAAACAAACTCTTCAGCTTTATATATTAGTATATAGATATACGAAGTGTATTTTTTTTTACAATACTTTCTGGAATGCAGCGTTTCAATCAATTCGACGTCTCAAAATAAAAGCAGTTCGAAGCATGAACATAGTAAATGTCTATTGTTTGAAACAAAAGAAAGAAGATAAAACGTTATATAATATTGTGAACCGTGCAACAAGGAGTAATAAGACGTTAAAAATAAATTACAAATGAAATTGACACTTTTACGGCTTGAACACGAAACGCGGATTACTGCTTACAATTTACTCCTTGCATTGCAATAGACAGCTTTTTTTTCTTGTTATTTTTAACCGTTTTGTATAAAGGAGATTTATTCTAATGCAATTTTTATTCAAATAGCGCTGTAGAGACGGCAATTTACAATATTATCTTCAATCTAAGACAAAAATTGTCAAGTACAGAACTTCTTTGTGCTTTCGGAGTGGAAACAAATGAATAAAAAAAACTATAATTCAATTGTTTAATTGAAACTGATTATAACCTATACGCTAGGAAAGTATCTTTGACACGCGACCTTCGCACCATTTCGTGTTTGATTTTTTTCAAAAGTGGTTCACCCAAAACACATGGAAACCAGCGTTATTCTTAATTATAAAAAAATATTTACGCACAATGTCAGTAAAAAATCTACATAAATGATACTCATTTTTTATTTCAAAATTTTTTAAATCTTATTTTTGTTAACAAAATAACAATTATGATATTTTTCATGTATTTAATAATGATTACAGGCGTAAAATAAAATTTAACTACCCTTGACGACGTACTGCTGCAGTCCATTTTTTTCCTCTCTAATTCATAAGAAAATCCAGAAAAACGGTATAGTTATAATTCTGGATTTTTAGTTGGTGTATCTTTCCAATCAATAACACAGCACTTTCGATTTGATAGCTTTTTACCCATTTTATTCAACAATTAATCCTTATTAAAATGCACGTATAACATAATATGACACTAAGGTTTTGGCTGAACCCGAATTAAAAAAAAAAAACACGAGAGGGCGCAAATGTCGCTTACCAAAAGATACTTTCCTAGCGTATACAGATTGTATCAAATCAAAACAGTCCATAGAACATTCTGTGTGTAAGACAGAGACGATATTATATAAAGCACTAAAAGCAGTAAGTAAGAATGAGATATAAATGATCACTAATAGTTACTGTGGTTATACAATCTGATAGTATCGTCTTTGTTTTCTACAGTAAAAATCACAATTTTATCAAATGTCAGTATTCACTAGTGAAATTATTGATAAAATGGCTATTTATACTGTTCGGGAAAAAATCCAAATAATTAAATGGTTTTATGCTGGTAATTCAACCGCCAACATAATAAATTTATTTGTAGTTGTTTTAATTGATGAATTGGTAAAAAGATTTACAGTGTACGTAATTATTTATTTACGTAACCACAGTAAATATATTAGCGATCATTTATCTCATTCTTACTTACTGCTTTAGATCTTTATATATCGTCTCTGTCTTAGACACAGAATGTCCTATGGAGCGTTTTGATTTGATACAATCTGTATATTCAGGGCTATTCCGCTAATGTCAAACACCGTGATTACCAATAAATACACACTCTATGTAATAACTTTTGTATGTTTCGTATTCTACTAAGCAACGTGACTAGCACGAGTGTTTAAATTGATCACGTGACGTGTTTATAAGAGTGGATAAATTGTAATTGGTAAATGGGTGTTGTAGTTTTTGTAATGTCTGAACACAAGGTTGAAGGTTAGTGGGGCGTCGCCTACCTTTGAATTTTTGAATTCTATTTGCAAAAAAAGTTCTTGAGGTAACTTGAAATTTTAAACCTTTGATAAAATTAATATAGTTTTAAAAAAACTAAAAAACACGCTTTATATCGAACTAAAAAGTAAAAAATATTTTTTTTAAAATAAGCTTAAAACAATAATGAATAAAAAATACAAGTATTATTGTGAAAAAAACGTGGGGCGCTTTGTTCCACATTTTCGTACATCGAGCGCCCCACGCTTTTTTCACAATAATACTTGTAATTTTTATTCATTATTGTTTTAAGCTTATTTTTAAAAAAATATTTTTTTTATAAAGCGTGTTTTTTAGTTTTTTTTAAACTATATTTTTCACTTTTTAGTTCGATTTATTGTCAAAAATTTGCCGAAAAAAACAATTTTTTTTTCGGCGTGGACGGGATTAGAACCCACGACCCGTGATTCCGAGAGTTGACGTCAGCGAAGACCCGTGCCTTAGATCGCACGGCTACCACTGTAGTTACAGTGCTGGCATATATTACTACAGTAATAAACCACTTGCTGTAGTCCAAAGGAAGGTTACAAACAAACATACATACAAACTTACAAGCGTGTAATAAAATGTCAGATCATTTAGTCGGCTCTAAATGTCTGCCAGACGCACAGACTTTTTCCAAAAATATGTTTATTGGATTCGGGGGACCTCAAAACGAAAAGATATTTTAAAATTTTGAAAAGTGATTTTTGACCTAAGCTAGTACCATTCCCCACTTTGTAGGTTGGAATGGTATAACGTCTGCAAAAATTGTACCTACGATTCAATGTACCAAACAATATAATAAAAACAATAACTTAAGGATTATAGCGCTGAGGATACAAAATATGTAGGTACTCGGGAACTTGAATTACAGTTCATAAAGTCATAATCCTAATTATGCATATTCCACTAATCTTACTGCACTTTAGTGCTTGCAGCAAAGTGGTTGTAAACACTGCACTATAAAATTATACAGACCATTCCGTAATTTAATACTCTCTATATTGCTAGCGAAGATCGGGAGAAAGACTTAAACACTCACTTATTATACTCTGAGTCTCGTGCGCATGTCCCACTACAGACGCGACACTTTCGCACAACGGGTCAAGTATGAAGATAGAGATATGAAACGCAGTCATTTGCTGTCTCACTTCATGGGCCACGCTTCCACTTACGGCCACTAGCAATATAGAAGTTATTAAATATGTGTGAAGCGAGCACATAAAAGCTGTCAAGAAAACCAGCGTAGTCAAATCTAGCGGCAAGTCCAGTTTGGTGTGCAGCTGCCTTTGGTATCATTCCGACGCTTGTCATGTTGGAATGGTAATGCATAATAGTTAATTGCGTAACTAGTAGTCTAAGTCATTCATCGCGCTGACAGGTCATGACTTAGCCTACAAGTTGCGCCCATAATTTTATTCAACAATTGCGCGTTATTCATGTTTTAATTATAATGAGATGTTGTAAATATCTATTTATTTCTTTATAATAAAAAAAACTGTCAATACTAACAGCACCAAACAGCACGATTCAATGTTTTGGTTTGAGGTTAGCCGGTTATGAATAAACTCCATGTCGAAAACATTCGGCCTCTCAATTTTAGCCTCAATGGGTAACAACAGGGAGTTGTTGTTACCTACTATTTCGTTACGACTCAGAAAATAGTTACGTTTATTTTCATTATTTCACAATGGCCGAGCTAGTAGGAATCTTCATTGAGTTATGACAAGTAATTGTCACCAGTCGGTAAATGGCTATTTAGGGTTCGGTTTTTAGGCATGATAAAACATGAATAGCGCGCATGAGTTGAATAAAGTAAATAGTAAGGTAACTGACTTTAAATAAAGTTGTCTATTATGAACCAACTGTATATATTTGACAAGAGTAACAATGTGAACCAGCAGTATGTATAATTAAAGTGATATTAAAATTATGACGCCGTCGGGAAATCTTTCTTCGCAGTCGAGTTATGTAATACGTTATTTCTGTCAGAAATGACACAGTAGAGGCAATTCTAGGCTAGCGCTCGACCCTGGCAAACGGACCGCTGCACATGCGATATATGAGCTTTTCTATTCTAATAAAAATCACCGAGCGGTGTGGCGTAGCGGTGAGAGCACTATAGACTCGCATTCGGGAGGTACCGGGTTCGAATCCTGGCGAGGGCAATGTGGCTGGGACTTCTTGTTGTGAGGTTTTCCATGGTTTCCTTCAATAATTCCAGATAAATATCGAGATGGTTCCTTATTCAAGGCCATGACCGATTATTATACCTGACAAACTCCTATGCTCAAAATTTGCCTACTTATGTCCTAAAAATTCCTTCATTCACCCATTGCTATTAATTAAGTTGAAGTTTAAAAATCGTAGAAAATAACGGGAAGTGTGATAGAAAAAAAAATAGTAATAATAAAGTCGAGAAACGGACGTTAAACGCATTATCATTATTATTATTCTAATAAAAATCACCGTATATCGAAAGGAATAAAGGAACCCCTTTATAGGATCACTTTGTTGTCCGTCCGTCTGTCTGTCAAGACTCTTGGGAATCAAAACCTATAGGGTACTTCCCGTTGACCTAGAACCATGAAACTTTGCAAGAAGCGATGTCTTATAGCACAATCAAAGGAAAAAATCCAAAAACCGTAAATTTGTAGTTACATCACTATGTTTTTAAACCGCAACAACATGCTACGCACGTACACAGTACGGAATGAGAACTCTCGCATACAACACGGTACAACAACTAGGCTATCGTATATAGCCACGAGTTATACAATGCAGGTCAGTAGTCCATCTGAACTCATTGCAATTACATGCTAATTAGTTGGCAAACTGACCGCGACGTTTGTCGATGTATGGAGACAACAGTTTTCCAACGGCTAAGCGGAAAAAATCTTCGAGACTCGATTCCCGTGATGAACAAACTATTTACATACCACAAGTTAGTACGGTACTCTCGGTGCGCGAGTTCGACTCGCACTTGGCCGGTTTTTTTCTCATCTCTGAACAGAAGTAGGTAGTGTCGACTTACAAACACATATATATTACTACAACACATCGAGCCATTATCATTCTGTTATTTATTGAAGCGTAATAAATTTAGATTAATGATTCAACATTCATTACAGAAAATAAAACTGGCGGGATTTTCTTTATTTCTATCTCAGTCACTCTTCATAATAATGGCGTATATTAATCTTTGTCTAACCTGACGATAGTTGTTCACCATTCTTCAATACAGTGTTCTCATTTTTGTTCACGTAATGGCGATGATAAAGAATATACTTTGGTTTATCAGATCTAATCTGAGGTTGTAAGATAAAACCACTTAGGTCAAATTGAAAAAAAAACAGAAGCCTCACATAGAATCATTTTATGATAGGTCTATCCGGCAAGACCTTTTTTCTTAGGAACAGGTAGAGTTATTCAATTGAAATAGTATACCTACTAAATATTAAATAGTTCTGTAAAAAGACAAAAATTAAGTTTTTTTTATACTGACTCATTTATCACATACTGATCATTGTTTTATTAGTTACTGTTATTTTTTATTATTATTTTCCTTTTAAAGTCCGTAGTATTTATTTTCAATAATTATGAATAACGGGAATGCGGACACATAGGTATATAATTCTATTCTTTTATTGCTAACGTTTCGTCAAAAATATTGACTTTGTCAAAGCTCTGAAAATATGGATATAACAAAATTATTAATTACAAAACAAATTTAAATAAAAATTATAAAAAATATATACATTACCAAAAAAAAACAATTTTTTAAATTAGAAAATAAAGTTAAACATAAAAAATTATAATTTATTTTCCACATTTTTTATGTCAAAAATTAAATAAAAATTGTAAACAACACTTTGTTATTTACTATGAATTTAAATTTTTAGTAACTGATATACCTAGGAGACTATTATTTTTAAGGTGCCAAATTTTTTACACTGTTTAATTTTGTATGATTTTTTGTTTATAAAGATTTAATAAATTATTATAGACGTTACTAAGTCTTTGAGTATCAGTCCGAAAGTTAACTGTATCATCCAGGAAAACTATGGAATTGTAATTCTGGATGTTTAGTTGGTGTATCTTTACAATCAACAACACAGCACTTCCGATTTGATGGCGTTTTCCCCATTTTATTAGACAATTAATCCTTATTAAATTGCACGTATAACATATGATTCTAAGGTTTTGACTGAACCAGATTTAAAAAAAAAACACGAGAGGGCCCAAAAGTAGTCTGTCAAAAGATACATTCCTAGCGTATAGGCGATTCGTCGCCTGCGGGTTGCGACGCTCCTGTGACAGGAATATGCCTGGAAACAGCGTTTTTTTTTTCATAGGAGAAATAAACACAAAAACTGAATCATTAAAGTAGCTACAGATTTATTTAATAAAAAAAAATCGACATAAATAGTTTTGTCCCGTGGCCACAGATACCTCAAGTAAAAACTTCATAACTGATGTCATTACAGATTACAAACATTTAAAATGACATACTTATAAAAGTTCTGAGTCGCTCGGAGTAGACCGAAAATGGTTGACGATAAATTAGCAGCCATCTCGAAATTGTAGACGATTTGCGTTCGGTCGGGATTAACACGAAATGTGCCGTTAACGAAACAATGAATTAAAACAGTAATTTATCTATAGCTAACTTTATAAAATTTTATTTTTTTAAAGTAAAACTTTTTTTACACGGTAGGGTAAAATTTATTCGTGAGATTGAAAACGTAACGAATGTGTCTTTATATATACCTATACATAAAAATCTCGTGTCACGATCTTAATGAAATTTTGTAAATGTGTCTTGCTTGGTCCAACTTATGCTATATGATATTTATTATTAAATTACGATATTTTCTCAAAAAAAAAAAAAAAAACTGTTTTGGTAGCATGTAGCGACATCTGACAGAGTTCGCTTAAAGCTGTTAGTTCAGAAACAAATCTGGTAGAATTTGCTCAAAGCTATTAGTTCAGACGCCCGGCCGCAGACGAAATGCATTTTGCAGAATTATATCTATCGCACCCGGGTGAAACCGGGACGGAGCGCTAGTATAGGTATCATTATTACGTTTTTATTCGTTTTTCTTTTTTCACTTATACCAGTTTTATTTCTTCGGTGTGTAGTGTAAGTTCAAAGTCTCTTTTTTATGTATCAACCGAATAGTTCTTTTCTTTTCCGAACGCAATTTAAAAAAAAAAAAATAACTGACATATTTGGGTTTTGAAGGAGATTTATTTGGTTGAGGAACAATAGAAATAAGTTTTACCAAAGTATCGTTTGTGGCCAACGTTTCGAAAATTATATTTGTTTTTGCCATCTCAACTTGCATTGAGGCCCTGCGGATGAAAATATAATTTTCGAAACGTTGGCCACAAGCGATACTCTGGTAAAGCTTTTTTTTCAATTGTTCCTCAACCAAATAAATCTCCTTCAATTAGGGTTACCAGATTGGCGGGACTTGGCTGGATTGTCCAGCAATTTTATGTCCAGTGTCCCGGTTTTAGGCAAAATGTCCAGCTAAAAATAAAAAATATGCACCGCCAGAGCTAATAATTCGATTAAACTTTGAAGAAAACCGTACTAATTTTAAATCTTTTCTAAATACAGAGAAAAGTTCTAAAAATATGATAAAGGCGGCTAAGGGAAATACTAAATATATGTGGCAAAAAAGTGACTTGATAGGTACCATTGACTGTTAAATTAAGCTACCTCTATTTTTGTACCAATTTCAGCTGTTCAGCTCAATAGTTCATATTTTCGTTTTTCTTATAACAAAAATACCTAAGTAAGTACATATTACTTAATTATACAGGGTGAAAAGTATAATTATGTCATGCTCTAGAGGGTGGATAGAGATCGCGGAGACAAGCATTTTTAGTATAAGAACCCATGTCCGGAAATGCACCGTTACGGAGTTAGTGCGCCGGGTGTCGGGAAGACAAAGGTGATGGAAAACGGGCTCTGAAACGTTTGGCCTGTACAGTTTACTGTAATAAATGTTAACAAAACATTAGACTACACTGGCAGGCTACAAAACTAAACAATTACAACTTTGAAAAGAACGATACGGCGAAAAACGGTTGGTACAGTACAGATCTTGTTGGAGAGTAACGGTGCATTTCCGGACATGGGTTCTTATACTAAAAATGCTTGTCTCCGCGATCTCTATCCACCCTCTAGAGCATGACATAATTATACTTTTCACCCTGTATGTCGTGTTTCGGTTGATTAAATGCAGATTTTTATTTTGTTCAACCTAAAATCCTATGGTCCAGATATTTTAGAATATTGTCCAGAAATTTCCCAATCTGGCAACCCTACTTTCAATGCATATTTTGGAACAAAACTTCTACTAATATTTGGGTTTTGTTTGCAATCTGATAAAAAATAATAACAATCGAAATAAAACCGCAAAATAATCGCACAATTACGGGAATATTTATGTGTATCAATTTAAAATAATTTGTTATAAAGTTAGTGATAAAAGCCTTCCATAAAATTTAGTAGGGGATTCGGTTATTTCACAACATTGAGTTTGTGCGCGCCGAGAGAAAGAAAAATGTCACAATCTAAAGTTAGGAAACGGAAATTAAAGCGTTCTTATATAGGTATTTTTAAAGCGTTCAACGTTCCCAACATTGCATAGTCAAACGTGGGAATCAACTACAGTAGAATCCCACTTATAAAATTGTCATTAGTTTCAGGAATATTTAAAAATTAATAACGAATAATTACGTACGTAACTTTTACACCAAAATTTAAAAGCAAGTTTATTTCATTCTGAAATTATAAAGTTTCAAAAGTTTAGTTACGGTAGTTCACTAGTGAAACAGCTTTTCTTAGGAATTGCATAGAATTGAAGTGTAAGGTTATTAAAAGTGCCTTATTTTTAATTTAAAAAAATTATGTGGCTGGGACTATTCCTGCTGCCTTTCGTCGAGAAATGGTAATTCCTGTTGACGTTTTCCAAGGTTTCCTTCAATAATTCCAAATAAATATCGTGATGGTTTCTTATTTAAGGCCATGGCCGATTACCTGTCAAACTCCTATGCTCAAAATTTGCCTGCTCTTATCCTAATGTCGTAAAATTCCTTCATTCGCCCATTGCTATTAATTAAGTGGAAGTTTAAAAATGTAGAAAATAAGGGAAGTGTGATAGATGGAAAATAGTAATGGTGCGAATGGCGTCAGTTATGACAAAGTCGAGAAAAGGACATTAAACGCATTATTGTTTTTATTATTATTATTTATATTTACGTAAAAAAAATTGGTTGTCTGTAAAGTCGGTTTACGGACGATAGTTTTACGTGATAACGTATTCCGCTCGAATATCATATTTAATAATACATAACCTAAATTTTAGTAGCTGTCAAACTATATTTTTACCGACTAATAATTTGATCAACCAAAGCAAAATACACATTTTTAAGCAATTATAAAAGACATTTAAAAGAATGTATATATATTATATATTTGTTAACAAACCGTATAATTTATCTGGCCATCTGTCAGATGTAGCTTTCGCTGGAACAGCCGAAAAAAATGTTGAACGCACACTACTCTCTGACGTCACGCGAGAAGAGAGAGACTATCGCTTATATCGCGCTCTCGCTTGCGGAACGTTACTCTTTTTCGTGCGTGCAGCCGGTGTTTCATCAATTTATAAGACGTTATCACGTCAAAAGCGATGAACACTAGGTAATAAAAAAAAAATAGTTGCTTGCCTCATATAGATCCATTAGATCGAAAACATTGTACATTCGCATTTAGAAACAAAAGAAATCTATTTACAAAGTTTCCGTATAAGAATAAGACATACCTACTAAACAAAGGAATATCTCTCTAAAATCGCTTTATTTCCGCTTTCCGCCGGCTTTACTCTAAACACATTTTAAAGTGAAAACATACGACAGTCGCGCAACGAAAGAAAACAAAACAAAGAGTGGACTTTTGTTTCTGTCTCTCGGAACTGAACGACGACGAATCAAAACATTTGACTGAATAACGGTCGGTTTTTTAAGAAAAAACTTTTATTTCGATTTGAATTAGTATTCATCAGGTAAACAGGAAAAGAAAGGAAAACTTCAAAATGTATTCTTTTCAATTGTGCAAAAGTTATACCTACACAATTTATACACAAACAAAATTCAAATTAAATTAACATTAAAAATACTCCCTTCAAACACAAAACCTATGCGAAAAATAAATATTAGCTGATCACAACAAAGAAATCATTAAGTTTTTATACAAAAAAATATTTTTACGTCTCTCAAATTGTTTTGAAGTTTTTAAGGAGTGGGTGTGCCTTCAACATCGTAATAAAAAAAATAATAAAAAGTAAATTGTAACTTTGTTTTTAATTAAGTTTTTAACGAAATTTCAACATGGATGATAAAATAAAATCTTTATTGATCTTTTATAAGGCTGCCAAGGACATGACATTAGTAGCCGTGGTCGTATGCCACCTAACTTAATAAACTAATACAAAAGGTACGCAAATTGTAACATTTTTGTTGAGAACTTAATGTAACTAATTCTTTGTATCAAATTTTCAGTATCTGAAGATGCTGTAATATAACAGCGAAACGTTATACTTTATAAAGAAAGGTGTTATCTTATCTTTAACCTGTCCACTTTCCTGTGATTTTCCAATTCTTATTCAACAAATGGACATGACTACTACAAATAAACTAATACATTTCAAACAGCAGATCATAAGCTATAGGGCAAAGTGCATGACGCTATACATCTAGACTCTATAGAGGACGCTATTTTCCTTGCTAGGTGCGCTGCTAGGTATGAGCATGAACCAATCAGGAAGCAGTGTCTTGTCACGTGGGCGACTTGAACAAACGCCCACAAAGCAACATGGCGTCACTCTGCTCAGAGTCAGACAACAGACACGTTTTGCTCTGTATTTATATTTGAATAGTCACTGCGCGCACACCAGATTTATTCACAAAACTAGCTTGAAAAGACGTCTCGTGTGAAGCGAGCACATAACAGCAATCAAGAAAATCATCGCTAGAAAACTAGCAGCGCTTCTAGCCTCGAGTGCAGCGGTCTTAACTAGAGATGGGACAAACGGGACTTTTTAGTGATCTGCATCATTTGCATCTGGATCCCGTATGTGAGCCCGCTCCCTGAATCGGTTCAAAAAGAGCCGAGTTCTGAATATGTTATTCGAGTCCACTGAGCCACTGAGTTAGTTGAGTCAATCATATCACGTAATATTATGCCAGTGACTGACTCACATATTATAAGGCGGGGTTTTACAGGTTGCTACTTGCTATGTTACAGAAAGCATATTACAATATGCAATACAATACCTTAAATAGTTGTGACTTAAGTAAAACACTGTAATAACTGTACCGCCTGTTCGTAGTGTGTACACTGTATAGTTGTTGATTGTATAATGTATACCTGTATAGAATGCATAGCCAGACTTATGATGCATGAGACAGATACTTATCGCTTCTGTGTGTTAAGTGTTTCACTGAGTTATGCGGATCCGTTGATCCGTCGGCTCAAAAAAAGTGAGTCGGCTCTTACGGATCTTCTGTCGGAGTCGGCTCTTTGAACCGGTTCAGATCTGAGTTACCCAACACTAGTATTAACACAGATATTTGCTTGTTCAATTTTGCTAGCGCCGCCCCCTGTATTTCAACGCTGATTTGTTTGTTCCGAACAATCTCTGAACTTTTACAATAGTTAGAACGGTAAGCGAGAAGCTTTTTCACGGACTCAAAGTTTTAATTACATCGCGTACACTTGCCAAGGTAACTAGAACTTAATTTTACAAAACTTTATTACGTATGTACGTATAAATTAGTATTACCAACACAACTGCACAGTTTGCGAATATACATGAGCGCTTAACAATTGAACTTAAAATGCAGATTAACTCGACTTGAACTCGGGGATTTCCATACAAACAACGCCGCTGCAACGACGTAGTTTAGAGGTCGATTAAAATTAACTATCGCCGTTTCGAACTCCAGCGATTTTTAATGTGTAAACCGCTTTACCGACTACTCTCTCTCGAAAACATCTGCGCTAGGCTGCTTATACTGCATTTTTATTTTTTACAAGCTTTCATTTAATTTCACCTGTCCGGTGTCTGTAATCAAATTTTGCAAGTTAAATTTGACCCACTTTCCGTTATCCGATTGAGCTGAAATTTTGCATACGTATGTAGTTTCGATGACAATATAATATTATAATAACTAACTGACCGGTCCGGTTTCGTCCGGTTACAAATCGCACTTTTAACTACTTCCCGTTATCCGATGGAGTTGAAATTTTGCATACGTATAGTTCCGATGACAATACAATATTATAATAACTAACTTAACGGTTCGGCTTTCGCCCGGTTGCAAATCGCACTTTAATAAAGCACACTAAAAATTTAAAAATAAATAAACGAAAACATTTTTTTAAAAACAAGATTTTATTAGTTGTTAATAAAAATGAACTAAAAAGTAAAAAATAATTTTATTCCGATTAGAAATAAGTCGTTTTTTACGTACTTATCATAGTCTTAAGTTTTCAAATAAAAGCGTGTTACATTTTAATAACGCAAGAGAGAACAAAAAGATGATGTAACAAGCTTTTATTGGAAAACTTGAGACTGTGAATAAGTACGTATAAAACGACTTATTTCTAATCGGAATAAAATTGTTTTTAACTTTTTAGTTCATTTTTACTAACAACTAATAAAAGCTTGTTTTTAAACATTTTTTTTCGATTTTTTTTAAGTAAAACTTCATTGGCACGGTAAATAAGAAAAAAAAATACGTGTGGCACTCGGGGACTGCCGCGGTAAAGCTATTGCATACTCTTTTTAGGTCTTTAAGTTTTTCTTCTCTATAAAACGAAAATAGTTAGGTATAAATAATAAGGTATAAATAGTGTAATTACACACCAAAACAATTATTCATTCAAAAAATTTGAACAAAAAGAACGATATTAAGAGTTTGATCATAGAATTTCTCGCGATGTACATTTATATAGATATAATATCATATATACTTTCTCTGCATATAACCTAAATAATTTAGGTTATTTTTATAGCAGTATTATATATAAATTCATTTATATACAAATAAAGATAGAATCAGTTATGAGCAGTTATGCAGTTATGAGCACACAAACACCGTGCCGAAGTCTGCCGAACTGAAACGACGTTAGACGATGCACGGCTGTCAACGCCGCACCGCTGTGCCGGTCGGAGTGGGGGGTGTTAGGTTTTTTTTCGTTACGGAATTTCTTGATTCGGTCGCCGCGCTCAAAGCCCGCGATAGAAGCTATGAAATAGCTTAAAAACTGCACATAATTATATTTGTAACCAAATTATTTTACGGTAAATTTTGTACACCTACAAAATAACAAAATCAAAGAAAAAGGAACAGGCAAAATTCAAATATATAAAAAGAAAAATTACAAAGCACAAAAAACATATCAACAAAATTTTCCTCACAATAAAATAATGACGAGGCAATTTTTCAATAACAAATATATACAAAGAAGAAGAAGACTAAAAAATGTAACACAAAACTAATAACACGTTGAAACAGCATCACAGAGAGAGACTTTTATATGAAATCACTGAATTTTTAAATGACGTGCAAAAAAATAAAAACACATGCCTACATAGATCGACGGAGGCGTTGCCAACATCTACTCGAACGATCAGTAAACGTCAGTCGAAAAAAAAAGCAGAAAAAAAAGACTGGGGACACACACAGAGAGAGTGAGAGATAACACTGTCTGATTGTATCTTGCGAACGCGTTTGTTTTGTTTATCTCAGAGTCCGTTTTGTGGCAGGGGAAATTACGTGTTTAAAAGAACAAGCAGGCGGTGGCAAATTTAAAAGGACGATTTCGGTTATTTAATTATTGTTGTTTAGTTCGTTGTCGAGCATTATACCCTAGGCCCTCTTGTTTTGCGTCCCACTCGTTCTCTGACCATACCTTAATTCGAGCATGGTAGCTTCACCTCGGGTATCATGGCTAGTGCAGTCATATTAGGGGTTTCACCTCGGAATGAGAGATAATAAGCTGGAAACTTGTATACACCTTCATTTTGGTGTTCTTAAAGTTGTCTCAAAAGTCTCATAAAATCTCGTGTCTGCGTCGTAAGTTATTCAAGGTCAAAGGTCACAAAAATCGTTTTTTTGCAATTATCTCGGTTTCTATAGCTCTAATGGTGTCAACAGCTATTATAAAAATTGTAGAGCATAAAATTTCCGACAAATTTTGTTCTAAACATTTTTTCATGCGCTCAACCGTTTTTGAGATAGATAGCGGAGAGCGCGCAGTGCTCAGTCATACATACTGTAATGCAAGGTCAACTATGAATCTCGATGAACAAACAAGCAGCTTTGAGGTTATACGTTAAAAACAGATGACAGCTGTTCGCGACTATTAGCTAAAATGTAATAGGGTTGCTATGGAAACGACATCTAAACAACAGTTGATAGGTGATTTTTTCTTTACTGCCGCCCGAACGTACGCACTTCCCGCATCAGTGCGTGTAGTCCCACCGATGCGTCAATGTTAGACTTACGGCTTTACAATTGATGCCGAAAGTATGTACTTTGGATTGAGGTATGAAGAAAATGGTATTGTATATTGAGCCAGTATTACTTTCGTATCGTTACTTTACTCGTTACTTTTCATACGACATACAATCGTGTATAACAGCATCAAGAAGTGTATGTTCTCTGGCATCCCATCGAGGCGCGTCGCATTGTAATACGGTATGACTTCGTTCGTATAACGTATAACCGCATCAAACGAGTCGAACTGACTCCATGTCAGTTCGATACGACAGACGCGAGTAACGAAATGTATTTGTAAGTAACTAGCGTGACCTGTACAAATTATTCGCACTAAATTAGTATAATAATTATCACTTTAGAAAATTATTTTTTAAATATGATTGCAGGTAGTCAATTCGTTTCTATTATAACGTTCTTCTTTTTGTTGTAAAAGAAATATTTTCCTAAAATTGTCATATAGAGGCGCAAGTAGCAAAAGCGTTGTTCAGCGTTGCCCGTCAGATGGCAGTATGCAGTATTTACAATATGAAGGTCAGATGACAGATCGAAGTGTTAACGTTACGCCGTCAGATGGCAGGTTTAATTAATTTAATTAATTTACAAAAACAATAGCAATAATAAATTGTTTAGTTGTCGATGTCAGTAGAGCAAGCAATTATCTGTAAAATGATATATAATTTATGTGGAGAAATTGTGTGGTTTTTTCTAAAAAGGGAGGCAAACATCTTAAACCTTAGCGTATATTATATAATATGATGATTCGGTACTTCGATGTACCCGTTACTCGGTTACTCAGTAACGAATACATACGGTTTGTTACAGCTCTATTGTATATAGTGGTTTGGGGAAAAAGTAGGTATGCTATCACTACCAATGTAAGCTTGGCTAACGATGAGCGATGTACTAGATATACAGTAAACCCTCGTTAACACGAACACGGTTAACACGAATTTCGGTTTAACGCGAACAAAAATTTGCTCTCGACAATGGTCACATAAGCTTTAATGTAATTATGTTCGGTTAACACGAACCCTCGTTAATACGAACTTCGAACAACTTTTTCGTCCCTTCACGGTTAATTATCGGATAATACGAACTACAAAAATTCTCAAATCATATGTTTTGATCATTTTGGTCAATGAATATACAATACAACTAAAAGAAAAGATTTGCTTAAGGGATTACAAAAGTAATTAACTCACATTCTAAAAATAGACAAAGGACTGAGAGATTAAAAATTCACTCGAAATCCTATAAATAGAAACATACCTCAAAATTTTTCCCCTCTTATTTATTGAAAAGGTTGTAAACTAATTAACAAAGGCAAAGGCTTCTTAACAATATATGTTATTAGATAATTTATAATAAATAATTATTCAATGTTTACTGAAAATAAATCATGATTTGACACTTAAAAAATGACTGTATTTTATGCCATACTCGGTTTACACGAACTCCCACATAACACGAACTTTTTGCCTGATTTTTACGAGTTCGTGTTAACGAGGTTTTACTGTACTTATATAACGGTTAATTAGACACGGCACACAATCAACTTGACCGAGAACTACAGAAGACAAAGATAATTTGAAATCATTTTGTTGCCTGCGTATAGAGATAGGATTTACGGTATCTTAATGTCTCAATTAATTTGATCATTAGAGATGTCCTCACCATATTAAAGGTCAGCGGAGTGCTTCAAAATGTTGGGTTTTTAATTGCGCCTCCTAGAGAAAAACTACCCTACGGAAGACATAGGGAACAGATCCGATGTGCCGTCGAATGTCGGAAACATGTCGACCGCAGAACAGCCTTACCGAGTTGCAGAAAGCAGTGTCAGAAAATCTGATTTTACAATAACCTTAGACTGTGATCATATAATTTGAATTTTTGTTTATACAAGAACCGTCTAATGCTTTTATGCGGAACATTCGATTATGCTCATAGAAAAATGAAGGACTGATCTACTATAGAAGAAAATCGGGTTTCAAGCAAAATTTTGATTTGTTCGTCCCTGCAAACACCCCCTGTAGCCTTCATCTCAAATCTTTTCCCCTCGCCTAAAAACGGTTCGCGCTCTCCCGACGCTATTTTTAAAGCTAGAGGGTTCTAGTAAACGCCAAATGAAAGACAAAGAATCAGACTACAAATCCTTCAGGCGAATTTTTTGAAATTACGGAGATTAGCGCGGGCAAAGTTGTGACACGAGAATTTTGAATATATACAGGTGTCCCATTAAGACTGGGACATAGAACAACCGCAGATTCTCCAATTCAAAATAAAACGATTAAGCGAAAGATGCTTAGACAAAATGTTACTCGCTCTACCAGTGGCGTACGGCAGGTGTAAATAAAGCTTGTACCCCTTCTAAATGTTACGCCGCTGTCTAAATTTTAATTTTGACTATAATTTTAATTTTTTTGATATTTTCTAAGCCAATAATGTACACTTGTTAGTTTGTTGTAAAGTCATTGGTTTTCGAGATATTCGCAGTTAAAGATAGATAGACAAGTACTTTTTATTTGTATTATTATTAATAATATTCATTTTTACAATTTTGTCTTAAAAAAACTGCGAATATCTCGAAAACCAATGACTTTACAACAAACTAACAAGTGTACATTATTGACTTAGAAAATATCAAAAAAATTAAAATTATACTCGTAGTCAAAATTAAAATTTAGACAGCGGCCTAACATTTAGAAGGGGTACAAGCATTATTTACTCCTGCCGTACGCCACTGGTAGAGCGAGTAACATTTTATCTAAGCATATTTCGCTTAATCGTTTTATTTTGAATTGGAGAATCTGCGGTTGTTCTATGTCCCATTCTTAATGGTAC
Organism: Xanthostigma xanthostigma; assembly: GCA_963575645.1. Lineage (NCBI taxonomy): Eukaryota > Metazoa > Arthropoda > Insecta > Raphidioptera > Raphidiidae > Xanthostigma > Xanthostigma xanthostigma. Next base: position 7,658,963 of record OY754469.1, on the reverse strand, counting down.
ACCCTGTATAATATAATTTTGTCGAACTTGCGACGACTGTTTATAGTTCGATAGACGAATTTAACATTCGCTTCTCTGGGCACACGGCGTCCTAGACATAATTTTGCGACGCGATGCAAAGTTTGGGAACCGCTGCGTCAAGGTAGTAGTTGTGTGTGTAGACTGTTGCACAACACAATGTTGTCGACGCGAAGGAGGTTTGCTCTAAATCCGATCAAATGAGAGACACTGGTTCCGTTTTACGGTTTCAAATAAAAGCTTCGATCATCCAGAAGTCGAGTCACGTTCAGCAATGTTACAGTGTCTATATAGAAGTATACACACGAGCGGGGCGTGTGCAGTGTAGGGTTAGACCGTTCAAACATTACAGTGACTAGGGGATGCGCAAAACATCAATGTTGCAAAAATACCGAAACGAAAACATCCAGATTTTTCAACAAGTACTTAGATAATATTTGGATTTAATTAATAAGAAAAAATTCGAAGTTTTGTGGGCAATAGTTATATTTATAATTGTACGACGTTTCGTCTATAAATTTAAATAATTTTCAATTTGTACTTGAAAAAGTCTAAATTTATAGACGAAACGTCGTACAATTATAAATATAACTATTGTCCACAAACCTGCGAATTTTTTCTTATTAACTATTATCGATGGACACGATATCTAATATATATTTGGATTTAATATTAAAAATTTAAGATGTGAGTCATACAACAATTACGTCACAATGTATACTAATATAAAAGAGTTTGTTTGTTTATTGGTTTGGTTAAACGCGCTAATCTCAGGAACTACTGGTTAGAATTGGAAAAAAAAAATTTTTGTTGGATAGCCCGTTTATCGAGGAAGGCTATAGACTATATAATATCACGCTACGACCAATAGGAGCGGAGCATCAAATGTTGCAAAATGTAACTCAAAATTTGTCCGTCCGACAAAAACTTTTGAACGGTAATTCCGATCATCATGAAATTTAGACAAAACATTCATCTCGGTAAACTAAGATGAATGTGCGTACTCATGTCCCTCCCCTCCATTCGTTCTTTTGAATCAACAATATTTTGAATTAAAAAATATTTATTTGAGTTTTCCTAACCTACTTGGCAATGCCAGTTCTAGGATAGGCAAAGAAAAATAATAATAGAGAAAGAAAATAATAATAATATTAGTAAATTAAACATTTTATGGATGTTATAATGTGAGTGTTATTAGCCAGTCAGATTAGTTGAGGATGTTGTATATATTTTTTGATTCCTCGTCATGGAACAGCCAGTTGAATATTTTTTTATTGAATGTTTTTATATTTTGAATTGTTTTGAGTTTTACAGGTATGTTGTTATATAATTTGGGACCAAGGAATATCGCGTGGTTTTGGCCGAAAGTTTTCGTCATTTTTGGTACTTGTATATTATTAGGATTGAAGGACATCATTCTTTTTTTCTAAGGATGATGGTAAGGGACATAATTTTCAGTTTTTTTTTTATGAAACATGGATAACTGCTTCGGCATATAATTGTGTAATATTCAATATTCGAAATTTATTAAACAGTTCTGAGGAGGGGTAAAGTCGAGGTTTTTTATGGATTATCCGGAGAAGGAGTTTTTGACTGGAAACAAGTATTTTTAAGAGTAATCGTCCCTGCAAATACCCCCTGCACCCTTCATCTCAAATCTTTTCCCCTCGCCTAAAAACGGTTCGCGCTCTCCCGACGCTATTTTTAAAGCTAGAGGGTTCTGGTAAACGCCAAATGAAAGACAAAGAATCAGACTACAGATCCTTCAGGCAAATTTTTTGCAAAACAGTTTCGCCTACGTGTGAAATATTACGTAACTTATTATTTTTTTCAAAAGGTTGTAAGTTTTTTCAGGATTTTTTTTTCAAAAAATTCGCCTGAAGGTACTGTAGTCTGATTCTTTGTCTTTCATTTGGCGTTTACCAGAACCCTCTAGCTTTAAAAATAGCGTCGGGAGAGCGCGAACCGTTTTTAGGCGAGGGGAAAAGATTTGGGATGAAGGGTGCAGGGGGTATTTGCAGGGACGAATACTCTTAATATTGATTTGGTGGACAAAATAAGAGTAGCTACTAGCTATAGTTCCTAGAACTCAGAGACGTCAACTAGGTAATATGAAGAAATCAATGCAATAACAAATCTTCTTTTAAAATCTCTCTCCGTCTTGTGTCTGTTGATACGTGATCCCAATAAAGCGTCGTCCCTTGCACACCCCTCGAACGACCAATCCGCAGCTGAATTCTATTGACGTTTCTCCGTAAAACCGTTCACTTGATAAAATCGCGTCATATATGCGTTTCTGTCTCACTCTACACGTACTACTCATATATATAAAAATACGGTGAACTCTTTATACAGAGTGCAACACAGGATTGAGCAAATTAATGAGTGCAACAAGGAACACATATAAACAAAATGAGTAGTGCGATAATGATAGAGCGTCAATTATGGTTAAATAATCATGTTTTGGCGTGAAACACGGACGGAGAGAGAGAGAGAGAGATTCTTAAGAGAGTTTCGTTGGTAGAGCAAGAGGAAGCGAGGCAAGAGGAGACTCCCATAGCATAACTTTGAGCTGTGAAAAAGCATTGTATGATACAGTCGTTTATAGAGGAAGGTGAATGGCAACGTCTCGGCTTGAAATTCTATGATTCTACAGTTGGTACTACTGCCATATACGTCTTTATCGGGATCCGAACCAAGTATTTTCCGAATGTGAGTGCAGTGTTCTCAATCATATATATTAATACGTTAAGGTTAAGATGTTTGCCTCCCTATTTAGAAAAAAACACACAATTTCTCCACATAAATTATATATCATTTTAAAGATAATTGCTTGCTCTACTGACATCGACAACAAAAAAATTTATTATTGCTTTTGTTTTTGTAAATTAATTAAAATACAGCAACGCTGAACAACGTCCCCCCCATCTAACGGCTTTAATTTTGAAACAATGTCAACACTGCGATCTGTCATCTGACCTTCATATTGTAATACAACAAAAAGAAGAACGTTATAAGCAAAATTAGAAACGAATTGAATACCTGCAATCATAATTAAAAAAAAAATTGTAAAGTGATAATTATTATACTTATTTAGTGCGAATAATTCGCACAGGTCACTCTAGTTTTCTATATAGGTTAAGAGAAACCCAGATTGTGAAAAGGTACTTTGAATCAACCGATATGCGGCTAACGTAAATAAACTATCTGACCTATTTTAAAAAGCTCATAAAATGTTTCAAACTCACATCAAAAAAGTCCAAAAGTTGTGTTTGAAAAATATAAAAAAATACATAAAATAGATTTATTTGCTTTTTTTAATAGATGCTTTATACAACTGTAACGAAACATAGTTACGTCATAAAACGTCTAAGCGCGGAAGCGTCGACTTTTTTCTGTAAAAAAACAGAATTTTTACTCTCTCGATTTTATGGACATACAAATATATATATTATTTATTGTCCAAACGACATACGAATTTCAAAAAAGCCCCACGAAGCACGTGTTTAGCCATATGCTGTCTCTTTAAATCGCAACAAAAAAATTGATAGTTCGATCTCATACGACCGCACGATTGAAGTGAAACTTTTTTCGTTTTCGTAAACCGTGCTAATTTAAATAAATAAATTAATTACAGTGTAAACTCTACATAGCGACACTCAAGGGACTGTGCACTTTGTGGCGTTATTGACAGTTGTCGTTAAACGGAGAAAAGAAATAATCAATTAATATTTTTTTGACGTGATAACGTCTTATAAATTGATGAAACACCAGCTGTACGCACGAAAAAGTGTAACGCCGTAACGTTCCGCCTGACCGTGTGCGTGCAAGCGAGAGCGCAGTATAAGCGATAGAGAAGCACGATCGGCCCAAGTTTGACAGCTACTAAAATTTAGGTTATGTATTATTAAATATGATATTCGAGCGGAATACGTTATCACGTAAAACTTTCGTCCGTAAACCGACTTTACAGACAACCAATTTTTTGCTACATGTTTAAAATTTACAACAGATCAACAAACATTCATACTAAACATATGAAAGATAATCCCAACAAACAAAAGAACGAATTTCTTAGAATCTACGGTACGCATGATGCCGACTACAAAGCAACAATATAACAAACAAGTAGGTACTGTTTATTGCTTAATGATGACGTATTGTTGTCGTTATTCAGAGTGGGTGTGTTGTTATTTAGAGTGTATCGTTGTATGAGCAACAAGGTAAACCAACTAGAGTTGAGAAATTTCGACGTTTTAAGGAGTTTGTCGTTATATCGAGTGACGTTAAATGGAGTTTACACTGTATATATGCATCGTGTTCTATTTGGAAGTGCGACAAGGAGAAAATTTGGTCACAAGAGAAGGCTTACATATTTAAGGACGTAGTCCTATGTTCAGGCTCGTTTTCAACCGTTATTTCAGAATTTTTTTTTAATAACAAAATAGTGTACAATGTTTTCAATTTTGTTACATGTTTTTACTGACATCGTAAACTAAGAAAAAAAATTTTTTTTGCTTAATTTTACGCCATTTTATAATTGTTTTTTTAACCTAAAGTAGACAACTTTAAATGGAGGTAGTTGGGTTGCGCGGGTGATAACGTCACTTGAAGTCAACTGAATTATAAAAATTAAATTGGTTATTGTTTTGTAGGCTTGTGGCTCTATCCCGTACTAGAATTAAACATTTTTATTGATAAATAACAAAATGGCGGGTTTTAGAAAAAAAATAACGAGAAAATCGTGATATTTTCGTTGAAAATCGGTTTAAAAAAATAGAAATAATTTTTATAATTAAGTAATTCTAGTACCGGACGGAGCTATTGTTGTGTAGAATACCCTGTGCAAAATTAAAAGCAATCGGTTGTATACAATTGTTTCAATCACCAGCGCCGCTTACAAAAACGTAGTTTTGAGAAAAACGCGTTTAAAGTTTTAATTTCAGATTTCTTACAAAAAAATAAAAATGAATATTTACACTAATCTGTTTGGTGTATAGTAAAACTTCCGTTTCTTCAAAGGCATCGTTTTCTGCTAATCATTTTGCTCTACTCTGCGAGAGTATAAGGGTAACGTGATAACAATTGAGAGGTAAGGGCAAGTAAGAGTCTTACCGTAAGACTGTTGCTGCTTTCGACTGTATCCTATAGCTTTGTAAATATTTAATATTTCGGTCTAAATTTTTTACAGTATTTTCTGAATATATTATACTTACTATAAATGTAAAAAAAATAAATTCGTTTTTTCAAAACCCGAACACCAGACTACGTCCTTAAAATAATAAAACAGTTGTACCTACACTCTACAGTAAATAGTTTTACATTCAAATCCTTAGCGTTTCATGTTTGAATTTCATGTCGAGGTCATTCAAACTCACTACCTTTCGTTAAAGATGTTTTTATTTCAATCGAATTTATTTTTAACCTTTGAAGAACGAAAACAAGTAAAAACACACGTCAAACGTTACCAGCGATTTTATTTTGTGTAAAAAAAATATAATATAGAACTGTGGGAGGTATTATTCCCAATAATCCATACCAACATAACGGGGAATAAAATACTACGATGAAAATTAAACAAAAATATAACAGATGACTGCGCGTACAATGTTTAATTTTGTAAAGTAATTTCACGCCGAAATGAACAATTATCGGAGAAATCGTCTAAAGCACAGTTTTTACATCGCCGATCTTTTTTATAAACATTTGCATATCGGTTTTTATTATTTATTATAAATTGTTCGCAGGTTTACCACATTAAAAGCAATTTACATTTTTATTGCAACTTAAAAAAACCTTAATAATTATAGACGAAGCAGGCCGATACCTGAATTATTGCTTTTCAAATAAAATTTGTCAATTACAGCTATGTTCACAGTTTATGGGCAAGTAAAATATGATAAATTATCGATAAGCAGCTAAGCTAAACATATGAAAGATAATTCCAACAAACAAAAGAACGAATTTCTTAGAATCTTCGGTACGCACGATGCCGACAACAAAGCAACAAAATAACAAACCAGTACTGTTTATTGTTTAATGATGACGTATTGTTGTCGTTATTTAAAGTGGGCGCGTCGTTATTTAGAGTGTATCATTGCATGAGCAACAAGGTAAACCAACTAGAGTTAAGTAATTTCGACGTTTTAAGATGTTTGTCGTTATATCGAGTTTTGAATGAGATCCCGCAATAGGTCTTCAATTAAAATATCTACACGGACAAACCCGGGTACGCAAATCTAGTTATATTATTTTTGATAAAAATATGTGGCCTCAAAAAAAAAAAAATGTGAGCCGTCGTGGGAAACAAATTTAAGTGAAATTCTAGTAACTAAATTTCGCCCTGTTATCTAGATGTCGCCTTTAACAAAAAAAAAACAATTCTTAATTCAACGCACATTAATGTAACTTCGTCCCATAAAAGTGTCGCGCCAGTTGCACGTGTAGATAATTCACATAAAAAAAAAATACAAAATTAGATGTCATATCGATTTATGTTTGTCGGTACCTATATCGCGTTAATGCTGTAGGTCTTTATTGAAGCTGGGGAATCACATAAAGCCGAAGTACGTACAAAACACATAGCACAAAGGACATTGACAATGGCTCACTAATGACTAATGTATTATTTTATCTACTCTCTTTAGAGTTCGGTACTTTCCACCTGTACCATGCGCCGCGCATTGCCTCAAGTATGTTTAGTTCACATTTACTCATGTTAACGTTCCGTATAGACAATGTTTAACAGACACTGGTAACAATTAGAGCTCGTTTTTAGCGTTCCGCGGTAAACGCAACACTTATAAAGTAAAAAACAATTACAGATAAACTGTTTATAGTGCTTATCAACATAATACATTTTTCTGGCGATGATGATAGATATTACTGAAAAGATAAAACTTAAACAGGGTTGCCAAATCCTAAAAATTTTCCCCCAACCACAAGTTGAAATATCCGTAAAAATCCCCTAAAAAAATATTTGTTGTACTTTGAAAAAATTTTTATTTCTAATTTAGGTATATTAATATTTAAGGAGACCGAGCGCGGTCAAACCAAGTCAAGTCAAGTAACGATTTAAACGAAAATAGGCACGTTTCCAGAATGTTTGTTTGCATAATTCGAGAACGGCCGGGCCGATTTTAGTATAAATTGGTACTCCACCTTAAAATTATTTTCTCAAAGTCACGATAGCAGCCGAAGGTCGATTAAAAACAATTTTTAGTAGATTTTAAATACTGCTGACGTACGAAGCGTCAAAATGTGAACTTAGCTTAACATGTAAAAATGTTCGACTTCTTACTTTTCTCTCTATTGTGTTTTCTTCTTTGTGTGTACCTTACATGTTTTTTCCGGGTAACATTTTTTTTTTCAGAAAAAAAATGAACGAGTTTTTTTTGTCATAGGCCGCTGTTTATGGTATTATCCCTCTTAAGTAGTCAACTTTTTTAATACCAATGTTGGTTTTTCGTGAGTATATAAGTTTGCATTAACCGTGCAAAAACAGATCAGTTATTAATAAATATTGGTGCAAAAAAAAAAAATTGAAATCGGATGAGTAGTTTCGGAGATTACCTCCTACATCCAAACTTACAAGTTTTACCTCTTTATAATATAAGTACAGAAGTATACATAGCAATTTTTTATCTTTATAGGTATAGGTATATAAAAATCTCGTGTCACGATGTTCGTCCGCGCTAATCTCCGAAACCACTAAACCGATTTTAATGAAATTCTGTAAACGTGTCTTGCATGCTCCAACTGACGCTAGATATAGGATAGTTTTTATTAAACATTTTGTACAAAATTACGGTTTTGTGAAAATAAACTGTGTTAGTAACATGTGGCGACATCTCATAGAATTTACTCAAAGGTATTAATTCAGACGCCGGGCCGCAAACGAAATACATTTTGCAGAATTATATCTATCGCACCCGGGTGAAACCGAGACGAACCGCTATATCTATACTAATATATAAAGCTGAAGAGTTTGTTTGTTTGTTTGAACGCGCTAATCTCAGGAACTACTGGTTCAAATTGAAAAAACATTTTTTGTTGGATAGCCCATTTATCGAGGAAGGCTATAGGCTATATAATATCACGCTACGACCATTAGGAGCGGAGCATTAATGAAAAATGCTGCAAAATGTATCTCAAAAATAAGCTTCTAATCAGGTGAAATGCACTAACTAAATATATTCATATTAGCGTTGTGAGAACACAACGTCGTATGGCTCAATCGGTAGAGCATGTGACTGTCATTATCAGGGCCGTGGGTTCGAGCCCCACGTTGGGCGAAAATATTTTTATTTATTTTTTTATTTTCTACATTGCTTTCTTCTAAGGCTTACATTTAAATTTATTTTAATTTTATTTAATTAATTAAAAAAAAATTATTTGTTTAAAAAAGTATACATACTGCTTTTTATCGACAAAAGCTTTCACTAAGTTGGGCAGGAAATCCTTATTAATTTATAAAATTTGGAACTTTATAACATGTTTTGAGGAAATAAATAAAAATAAATAAACGGTAACTTCAATCATCATGAAATTTGGACACAACATTCATCTCGGTAAACTAAGATGAATGTGTGTACTGACGTTCCTCCCTTTCCCATTCGTTCTTTTACACCCGGGTGAAACCGGACGGGACCGCTAGTATACTATATATTATTGCGTTAAAAAATAAAAGCGTTTTTTTGTAGAGACTAATTTTGCAACATAAAGTCGACGACAAAAACGGTGGCAATCTACAAATTCGGCCGAAGCCGGACTGAACCGCTATAGTTATTAATAAATTCACTTAAAATTTTGCTGACATGGTACCGCCAGTTCAGGAGAGCTAATATTTCAGTCAGTGTATTGTTAAAAGAGGGCTTTTTTAAAACGACGCAATAGGCACACGTAGACTGTCAGGTGTTTCGATTGGATCGACGGGAGATTATGTTGATACGTGACCGAGATGCAGTTCAGTTAGGGATTTCCCCAGCACGTGACGCATGTAACGCTGTGTAAAGAGATAATGAAATAAACAAACAGAGCTGTGTGACGAGCGAACGCGCCCTACAGAGAAAGCAAACAGACACTTTTTATGAGCGCGATGTAAATAAGCTTTACGTGCAATTACACACCGACATACGCAATACTACTGTTGTTTTTTAGCTATGCATCTATTAATTTTCAAATGGTCATAACTTCGAAACCAGAAGAGATACAGTTCTGCGCTTGTGCTCATTCGATTCAGCGCACTTTTTTCTATACGGTCAAGTAAATTCAGGCATATCCGTGACACTTATATATTTTCCAAAAAAATGAAAAAATTGAAGTTTTTCGATGTTTTTGTAAATCGGCGACTTTTTGAGCCACTAAGAGCCTTCCGATGCGGTTAATATTAAGTGTACTTATGGAAAAAATCACGCTGAATCCAATTCGCAACTCTGTATCTCCTTTGGTTTAGGAGTTAGACGCGTTTTTGTCTTAAAAAAATAAAAATTAAAAACGCTATAATAACTTGAAAACTACAATAGCTACAGACTTCTAGGTACGCTCGTTCGATTCAGCATGATTTTTTGCATAGGACCAAGTCATTTTCAACCATATATTCTATAAATTTCCAGTCGATACTGCACTTATTTTAAAATGAAAAAATAATCGTCCCCCCCCCCGTAAAAATTTTCAAAATGGAAGTCTCCCAGAAAGGGTTAATATTAAAGGTTACTCGGTAGATTTTGACACGCTGAATCCAATGAGCACAGGTGCAGCTCTGTATCTTGTCTAGTTTCGGAGATAATCGAGTTTGAAATTTTCAAACTTTAAATGCTCATATAACTTCGAAACCAGAAGAGATACAGTTCTGCGCTTGTGCTCATTCGATTCAGCGCACTTTTTTCTATAAGATCAAGTAAATTCAGGCATATCCCTGACACTTTTATATTTTAAAAATTGAAAAAATTGAAGTTTTTCGATGTTTTCGCAAATCGGCGACTTTTTTAGGCACTAAGAGCCTTCCGATACGGTTAATAGTACGCATACTTTTGGAAAAAATCATGCTGAATCCAATGAGTCCACCCGTAACTATATATCTCTTTTGTTTTAGGGAGTAGACACGCTTATATGCATTTTTCTTGAAAAAATTAAAAACGCAATATTTTTATGTAAATTTTAAACATTAAATTAAAATGCACACGGAACATAGTTTCCGACGTGTGTCCACAAATTGAGGCACATCTTTTTCTTTTATTTTTCTACATTAGCGACGGAACGATTTTTTTGTGGAAGGGCAACACTTCCGAAAACAGTTTAAAATTTTGAAGGGAGCTTAACGGCATCCGATTTTAAAATTTCTTTTACCAATATTTAGAATGGACCTTCAGGATAGACATATGCTATAAGTATGCGTTAAAAAATATGTTGGTATTATTTTGAAAATCGGTCTTGAAAATATTATTGCTGATGTGAAATCGATTTTAATTTGATAAAAATAAATAAAACATTTCAACGGTTACACAATAACGAATTTATACGTAAATATTTATGATTTATTTCAGCACAGATTCGGTTTGCTAATACTCAAATTGCCACCCACTCTAATTTAATTGCAATGAATACAATTTCGCATTATATATTTGCACTGCACCGTATTCGGCCAATGGTAGTTCGGAAATTTCATGTTTATTGACCGCTTAAAATCAGTTTACCAGCAAAATACATTAACAAACTTGTACGCTACAATTTATACAAAAACTGAATTTACCATGTTTTGTAAACTCCATATTGCGAACTCGTATTTAACGAATAACTTCTTAAAACGTACAAATCGCTAAGGCCTATTTGGCTTATAATACGCGTCACGGATCTAAAAGGTTCGGAAGTTAGCCACAAACAGCGTCGCAATGGCACATTTTAGAGCCGTTCAGACTCCCACCACCTCCCGGCTACCTGCACGGAATGTGCACTCGTCGGTGATTGGCCGTGATCGCTCGTTGCCTTTGTCACTTGTCGCTTTCCTGCTTTAAAGCACAGTCGAGTACGCTATTGTCAAGTTGTTATTGCTATATTAGTTATGTTGAGTTGCGTGCTTGTAGTTTTTCAACAGACTGTACAAGCGCAAGCCCGCATTCGCATCTAACTTCCGAGCCTTTTAGATTCGTGGCGCGTACTATACCGATATATTGAAACACTCTATATAGCGTAACAACCAGTCTCAATAGCGAAACAATACGTCATTATTTCGACCACAACAATGAGATTCTTTGAAATATGTTCATTTGTTTGTTGTAAACAAAAATGTAAAAAACGACAAACAAAGTTAAGAGATTATAATTTTGACATGTATTTTTTTTTTCTTTTTAGTCAAAATTAAAACCACTTATTCGTAAAATTATATTGTTTTTTTTTTTTTTACTGTCCGTTTAAAGAAAACTTTATAACGCAACAAAATACCCGGTCCCTTCAATTGGTTTCCATGGTTACATAATATAGTTTCACATGTAAAAATTAACAAAAAAAAAATGCTTGTGAACTACCTAACTAATTTATTTTCAGAACAAAATATTTTGAAAACTATAAAGCTTACAAAAAAAAATTTTTACAAAATTTCCATGGAAAAATATATAGAATAATAAACCGTTATGAATAGTATACCATTATATTATAAAAAAAAAACTTTTTTTTTCTTTTCCAAAATTTGGTTTTAATCCGTTTGACCTGTATCGTGTTCACGAAGAAACAGACGGACAGACTATTTCCAAAAATTCGTTCTCAGGATTTCAAATCCAAAAAATGTTGTCAAGTTTTTTACCTAAATTGGTACCATTCCCCACTTGTGGAATTGGAATGGAAAAAAAACATCGCAATAAATTTTATTTAAAAAAGACTGATTACAATATTACAGTAAAAATCCAATCAAAAAATTATCAATGAGGCTTTGTTTTGTGGGAGAAACTGTCAAAGCGGTGTGAGCGACCGGTTTATTTAGAAAATACATCGAACGTGCAGGTTTTATACTGCGGGAAAAATAGATTGTTTATAGCGAGAAAAAAAAACAGGCATTATGTCCATAATCCATGTGGTGTGAGAGACGGGATTATTTAAGAGAGCAATATTTGACGGAAGAAAAACGGCGAATAGAAAAGACTGGCGCATTGAAACTGATTACGTCATCGTCACACAAAGTATATTCAGCGCGTTCACCTTAAAATCGCTTTATAAGAAATCAATAAACCGAAAGCCGCTTTCGGAACATATTTTCTAAATCTATAATGTAAGAGCGAAATCGCCTTTTTTATGTATTATATTCTGTCAGTCGACAAACGTAACGTGGCCAAAAAAAGCGAGTGTGCTTTAGACCACACGACTGAAGTAAAACTTCTTCCTGCCATAATTATTTTAAATATATTTAATATTTATTAAGAATAATGCGAAAAAATCATGTTAAATTCATAAACGAACAATAATATGCAGTCGGTTCGTCTCAAAGTTTATCGAACACAATATAACCTCACTCTGTAACACATATCTACAAAATATAATTTTTGATAAATTAATAGGCAAAATATGTACTATATTTATTAACATAATTTATAATACATTTAAAAGGATTTATTAACTAACCTACATTATTTCCCGTTACAAAATGCAGCAAAACAGCTGTTTTCATTTTAAACGTCAAATATTTGTATTAATGCCCCGTCTTTGTCGCACTCACTAACTTATATCTCCCTCTCAACTTAATGCTCTATCTTTGTCGCACTCACTAACTTATATCTCCCTCTCAACTCCGTTCGCCTCGAACGCTCACGCACAGTCGCGATGATGCACTTCCGTAAACGATTTCGTCACGCATCGCGATGATGCGCTTCCGTAAACGATTTCGTCAGGCATCGCGATGATGCACTTCCGTAAACGATTTCGTCAGGCATCGCGATGATGCACTTCCGTAAACGAATTCGTCAGGTATCGCGATGATGCACTTTCGTAAACGAATCCGGCAGGCATCGCGATGATGCACTTCCGTAAACGATTTCGTCAAGCATCGCGATGATGCACTTCCGTAAACGATTTCGTCAGGCATCGCGATGATGCACTTCTGTAAACGATTTCGTCAGGCATTTACCAGCTTACTCCCCAAGTCAAGCGTGCCTAAAGAAGTTTTACTTCAAAAGGGAAAGGTCACCTGACGCTAAACAATCGTACAAGGTTTTGTCAATTTATTATGACTTTCTCAACTACTGTAAAATACAAATGAAATAGATAATATATTACGTTATGTCATGTTATGTTATAAACGGTAGTCGGTGGTCGGAGTCTTTAGCCTATATTAAGTAATAATTATTTGTATCAATTATAAATACATTCAAATTGAGTTAAATAAGCTGCCAATGTAAATAAATTAGTGGAGTTATCTCCACCGGCTAGTCGCAAACACGAAGACGGGTTACAAATGTGGCGACCAAGATACGCTCATCTGCATAATATAGACACATATATGTATGTAAATTAATACCTACATATGTATAAGAGGTGGTCTATTCGCTACGTGCAGCTGCTTGGAAGGGACACGCTGAACGACCGTGCGCGCCTAGCGGCGAAAGCTGGCATTTTTACGGCACATGTATTGCAGAAAGGATTGTTTAAAAAATTGTCAATGTATACTTTTGAAATTGAGAATGGTTACAGAAAAAATTACGCTGACTTCATCAATGAGCGTAAAAAAACGACTGTTTGGAAACTACGGCCATTCGAAGGTTTTATATGATTTTCTGAAAAGTATAAACGCAAACAACTCCTAAACCAAAAAACATACAGACGTTTGTTTGTGCTCATTGGATTCAGCGTGTTTTTTTCTATGAGCATTATGATTTTGCCAAAGTTCCGAAAGTTTTCGGTTTTCGTCAAAAATCGCTTTTTTTGAAGGGATGTGCCTATAAAAAAATTGCAAAAATCGAATTCTTTAATATACTATTGAAATTTAGAATGTTCACAGAAAAAATTACGCTGAATTCAATAAGCGTAAGCAAACGTCTGTATATCTCTTTTAGTTTGGAAACTACGGCCATTCGAAGGTTTTATATGATTTTTTGAAAACTATAAACGCAGATAACTTCTAAACTAAAAGACATACATACGTTTGTTTGTGCTCATTGGATTCAATATGTTTTTTTCTATAAGCATGATGATTTTGCCAAAGTTTCGAAAGATTTCGGTTTTCGTCAAAAATCGCATTTTTTTAAAGGGGTGTGCCTATAAAAAAATTGCAAAAATCGAATTCTTTAATATACTATTGAAATTTAGAATGCTTACAGAAAAAAATACGCTGACTTCAATGAGCGTAAGCCAACGTCTGTATCTCTTTTAGTTTGGAAACTACGGCCATTCGAAGGTTGTATATGATTTTCTGAAAACTATAAACGCAAATAACTGGTAACACAGAAGTACGATGTGCGGATGCAGAATACAGTAAACAAGGAATGCAAACAAATACACGTAGTAGACACAAAACAGTTCTCTTCATCTCGTGAATGGTTAGACACGGCACAGACGAAAAACTCAAGCCAAAAGCTTTACTCATCCAAGAGTGCCAGGATTGTGTCAACATTAACTGTGTTCGGTGTATCACTGAAAAGTGTACGTTACGTATATAATTCATAGTTAAACTTTTTGTAACGCAATAGTGTCAAAAGTGTAAACACTTTTTAAACTGGAGCACGACACTAAACACACCTTCAAAATTCAAACCTCCTTAAAATTTCTTTAGACGCGCTACGGGAAATGTGTGTCAACAGTAGTGGTAAGATAAAGGTGAAAGATATACAACCGCGGTACTAGTATCGAGAAATTAGTTAACTCGTTAACAGATGGTAATAACAAAATAAATGAAAAGGCGTTTATAATATATGCTTTTATTTAATATATTTTACACAAAATTCAGTAGGTTCCATTCAGTTGTTTCAAGAATGCAAAACAGTAAAACTTAGTGCTGTCACGTGCCTCCCATACGTTCATTCTTCTTACTTCTGTCAAAACTACTGTGTCCAACAACGCCTTACACACATTCACTCTCGAACCCGGTGCTCTCTGAGGCGGCCGGGCCTTAGGCTATCACCATCGTCAGTGGCGGAGGCTTGTTCCGTTACACGTTCAAATAAATTTTTACTCGAAAGCAATATCATTTACCGTGTCTGATATTTATTTCTGAAACTTCCCAGCCCTAGTTAAATATAGAAAGCTCATTCTGACTATTAAAAACGCGTCTAGTGTTATTTGTGTTGCACAGTTGGCAACTCGGAAAATTATACACTTCTGAAAACAAGAGAGTGACGACGGTATTGCGTATATTTAAATGCTGCGCCTACCCGTGTCTGTTTTTCACAAAAAAAAACTGACATTTACTAGTCTTTATCGGCGGTTTCGCTCGCGTCAATATCAGTTTTGACACGAGCTCCAACGCAGTCAGATAAAAATGCCTCTCGGATGACCTTGAATCCCTACTCCGAAGTTAGGTACTTATAGAGCTAAAGATCCTAATTTACTCCCTGAAATTAACCCGCAAGATTAAAATTCAATTGTTTATACTTCACGTCTGTAATTGAACCACCGCACTCTATCTCTGTGCCAAATTTCAAATTTTAAAGTCAAACAGTTCCAGGGAAAATCGTCTATGACAGTCGGACATGTCATAAGTTTTAACGGAACACTAAAAATCCGCAAGTAAATGAAATCGTACATATAGAAATTAATAGTATTAGTATTGGCAAAGCCGTTTAGACGTTTATTACTTCAGTTGTCGAGCGTCTATAATAATAAGCAAGTTGCAACACTGATTTCTTTAAGTTTTATCAATAAGTGAAACTAAATGACATTATAATATTATCGTTAATAAATCTGTCAGCTGTATAAAGGCGTCAAAAGTCGCTTGTATTTCGATTCACGACTGCAAAATAATTCGTTTAGAAGGTTTACGGTTCGTTTTTCACTTATATATAACGCCATTTCTATCCACTACGCCGTAAAAGAGAAATAAACACTTCTCAATGCATACCCGAGTTAATGAAACTCTATCAAGTGACACTACGGAAGCGTACAGTCAGTCTACTCTTGACGGGACAGTTTTGAAAAGACAGCTTCTATTAGCTAAAAAAAAATTCCAGCCAATTGGGCGACGGGATCATTCCAACTTCAAAAATGTTGACATTTGATTATAATAAAGAAAATAAAATTTCTGATATCGCATGAGGTGACGCGGGTAATGGCTAGTATTCAATATATTTGCTATTCGTTGCCATGGTTACCTACATAATAAAATTAATCAAAGCATGCCTAACTGGTTTATTTCTGACAAATCCAAAAAACAAAAGAGCGGCTGATTTTTTTTTATTTTCAAAATATTTCCGAAACTATAAAGTTTAGAAAAAAAAAATTTAACAAAACTTTCTTGAAAAAATAAATAGAATAATAAGCCGTTATGAAAAGTATACCATTATCACATAAAAAACACCGTTTTAGCATATATCTCTTCTGCGCATGCGCCGACTTTCCCTAAAAACAATAGGGCTCTTCATATTTGCATACCAAACATCCTCTCAAAATTTGGTTTCAATCCGCTTATCCGTTTGACCTGTATCGTGTTCACAGCAGACGCACAGAGTTTTTCCAAAAATGTGTTTTGACGTGATAACGTCTTATAAATTGATGAAACACTAGCTGCACGCACGTGTAACGTTCCAAAAGTGTCGCGTTCCGCCTGACCCTGTGCGTGCAAGCATAGAGAAGCACGATCGGCGTCGGCTTGTACGTTCTCACTCTTCTCGCGTGACGTCAGAGAGTAGTGTGCGTTCAACATTTTTTTCGGTTGTTCCAGCGAAAGCTACATCTGACAGATGGCCTTTGTTTTATAAGCCGTGGAAATTAAGACTTAAAATCAAGATATCTAATAAAAATGTCATAAATTGTCGAATTTTTAAAGCAATTTTTCAGATAATACATCGTTATTTGTTCGTTTTTGCACGGATATTTTTTGTGTCATATAATTATTACCGATTTATCCAAGCCAAAGTATAACTGAACGCACGATAATGGCAATATGGCGCTAATAATAATTAAAAAATGTCATTTTATTTTGTTAAAAATGACTGATCGCCGTCATTATGGATAAAATATGATATTATTCACAACGAATGGAAATGTATTGATCAATTGATAGTTTGTACACAAACGCAGCTACATTTTGTATCAAAAACAAATCTTGGGAAATATCTGCATTTCATAACAGCAGATAAATTATACGGTTTGTTAACAAATATATAATATACATACATTCTTTTAAATGTCTCTTATAATTGCTTAAAAATATGTATTTTGCTTTGGTTGATCAAATTATTAGTCGGTAAAAATATAGTTTGACAGCTACTAAAATTTAGGTTATGTATTATTAAATATGATATTCGAGCGGAAAAACCGACTTTACAGACAACCAATTTTTTTGGATTCGGGGGACCTCAAAACGGAAAGATATTGTAAAATTTTTGAAAAGTGATTTTTGAACTAGTACCATTGGGTTGGAATGGTAAACCGTTGGATATTGAAGGGTTTGGATGAAAAAAGTCCTATCGTGAATGGAGCGACTATAATACAGTGCGACAGCGGGATATCACCGTTAGAGAGCAGCGTTCAACTTTGAAGGTAGGGCGCGGTAAAGAAAGCAACGTTTCAGTGGATCCACAAACAAAGCACTGTGAAAGGTCGTCTTCTCTCCACTCTCGTCAGAGGAAGCACTAGCCGGAATGTAAATAAACAACAAACGCTCGACTGCTTTTCGTCTTAACTTCCTCCTCCGTTTCGCCTCCATGAACAATCCGAGAACGTTGTTGTTAAATCGGATTGGGATTGGTCTTACCAATCTGGTATTTCAATCAGCTCACCGCAATTTCTAAAACCGTAACCGAAAAATTCCAGCCAATTGGGCGACAGGTTATGTCGTCCAATTGGCTGGAGTTTTTATTTTTTAAGTTTAAGTACACCCAAAACTTGTAAACATCTTGTAAGACAGCGCTGGACTCTTTGAACCAAGAGCTCTTCCCATAAACGAGTGTAAGAGGTACATAACTATATACCTGTAAACCATATATTGAATACCTTCTATATTGGTAGCAAAGATCGGGAGAAAGACTTAAACACCAAGGTGCAGATATCGCAAGCAAATTCACGATGGAAAAGGGAACCAATCAGAGCTCGGAAAGCCGGACGAAAATGACTGCCTACACGTAGAAAAAGGGCAACTTCACTTTTGTGTTCTCCTTTTTCTCTCGTGAATCAATTTTACCCGACCGTGCCAAAACACGCTTTACTTCAATAATTAATAAGAACAAAATGGCGAGGCACGAGAAGCGAAAATTACTTCAAATAATAAAAATACAGATGGAGTTAGTTTTTAAAGATTCATAAGTGGAGACGAACTCACGTAAAAAAAAATTGGTTGTCTGTAAAGTTGGTTTACGGACGATAGTTTTACGTGATAACGTATTCCGCTCGAATATCATATTTAATAATACATAACCTAAATTTTTAGTAGCTGTCAAACTATATTTTTACCGACTAATAATTTGATCAACCAAAGCAAAATACATATTTTTAAGCAATTATAAAAGACATTTAAAAGAATGTATATATATTATATATTTGTTAACAAACCGTATAATTTATCTGCTGTTATGAAATGCAGATATCTCCCAAGATTTGTTTTTGATACAAAATGTAGCTGCGTTTGTGTACAAACTATCAATTGACAAATAACGATGTATTATCTGAAAAATTGCTTTAAAAATTCGATAATTTATGACATTTTTATTAGATATCTTTATTTTAAGTCTTAATTTCCACGGTTTATAAAACAAAGGCCATCTGTCAGATGTAGCTTTCGCTGGAACAGCCGAAAAAAATGTTGAACGCTCACTACTCTCTGACGTCACGCGAGAAGAGGGAGAAATGCGCACAAGCCGACGCTTGGACCGATCGTGCATCTCTATCGCTTATATCGCGCTCTCGCTTGCGGAACGTTATTCTTTTTCGTGTGTGCTGGCGGTGTTTCATCAATTTATAAGACGTTATCACGTCAAAAAATGTAATGAAAACTATACTTATGAATTAATTTAGTAATTCTATAATACGTTACCAAGACGCGTTGATCATATAAAAATTGGCGGTTGGGAGACTTACCTGAAAAAAGAAAAATACAATCATTAATAAAAATTTGATAGCGGTTTTGGATGCACACAAAATCTATGAACGTGCTTGAAATCGTTGACTGAATAAAATCTTGTTGAAAAGCTTATTCCATGGCACCGTATTAAAAGAACATTAGTGTACAAAGCATCCTCGAGAACAGACTACAGAAGATACTTTTAGTGCAGGGCCGGATGGGCTCAACTATTCCGGCCCGTACTGTGTATAATACGCGCCACGAATCTAAAAGGCTCGGAAGTTAGATGCGAATGCGGGCTTGCGCTTGTACAGTCTGTTGAAAAACTACAAACTCGCAACTCAGCAAAACTAAAATAGCAATAACAACTTGACAATAGCGTACTCGACTGTACTTTAAAGCAGGAAAGCGACAAGTGACAAAGGCAACGAGCGATCACGGCCAGTCACTGATGAGCGCACGTTCCGAGCAGGTAGCTGCGAGGTGGTGGGAGTCACAACGGCTCTAAAATGTGCCTTTGCAACGCTGTTTGTGACTAACTTCAGAACCTTTTAGATCCGTGGCGCGTACTATAAGTGTATATCCCATCAAAAACATAAAATGTAAAAAATGCCCAGTCTCACAACGCAGTTCTTCCGCTACAAAAAGTTGTGATATCTCATGTAAAACCAAGTCAGTTGTTTTAGTTAGTGTCTATGGAAGCACCTATCCAACAACTTTGTTATAAATTGTTACCTAATCAATTGCCTATCAACATTTATAGTGACCGTATCAAATATTTCATCTTTATTTCTATAATAATTTATAATGACTTGACAATTGCACGGCACCATAATTATGAACGAATAATCAACTATTTCGAATACTAAGTAAATCTTAATCACTTAAGAATAAAGTATTTTAATTAGTAGAATATGGTGTCTCCTGATCAATCGTAGTCATTCGAAACCCAAAGGAATGGTGAGACCTCTGGTGAGAAATGCGCCGAACTGTCCTAAGGGAGGTTTTTGACAGGTAAACATTGATTTAGAAAAGCACGATGGAAGCTAACCTAGCCTCCATCATGCTTTACCTTATGCCTCTATAGTTTACCTGTCAAAAACCCCCCTTAGGACAGTTCGGCGCATTTCTCACCAGAGGTCTCACCATTTCTTTGGGTTCCGAATAACTATGTCCATCGTGGCCCTTAGTGTCTTCCGTGGACAGGCGGGAAAACTCCTGTGGGCCCAACCGCCCCTGTTTCAGTGTGACGAGAGTAAAATACAGTAAGTACAAAATAATATATTATACGTTACTTAGTGAAGCAGATTTCGTTACAACACAAGCAAACGAAGAAATTAATATCGTCAAAAATATTCGTTCGCTATCAAATTTAAAGTTCAGAATGTAAATTTCACTTAGTTTTGTAGCCGAAACGAGAAATCTCGACACGATATTAACAACTCATCTTGTCTCGTATTTCGGAACGAGATAGAGATTAAAATGTCGTAATCTCATAGCTATCAAGACCAGAAAGTACGATCGAAGAATCTCGTTAGAGATTCTTTTCTGCGCTGAATGCCAACGAATCTCTTACATTGATTTTGCCTCTTTTATAAATATAAACTAATTTGGCAAGTTCCGTTGCAATTGTTTTAAGGTAATTTTGGTGAAGAGTACCCTTATCTGATATTCAATTTGGAAAATAAAGGCATTTCCTACTATTATTATTGTACTATACACTTCACAAAAGGTTAATAAACAACGCATAAATAAATTCACAAGAGCAAACTGTAGATATAATACTTCACGTTTATAGGTTAGGTATTGTGATCTATGTGGCGCCCATTATTATTTTATCAGGCGAATAAATATTTATACCCTCGAAGTAAGACAGAATACCTGCAGTAAACATGATTATGGTTGGTGAATTGAATTCTCGCTATTTATTCTGATGAATAGTTACCTGAAGAATAAATGGAGCGAATATGGCCATAAAACTACAAAAAAACATGTTCGTAATGCCGAATACTAACGAATAAATAAAAATATGATAATTTTGTTGATAAAATCGTCATCAAAGAAACTTGATAATTATATTTTCAATATTATTTTTCAACGGTAAACGGCGAACGGATATTATCAATATAATATTTATAGAAGGGTGAGCAAATAAAAAGAAAAAGGGTAAATTATAGCCAAGCACTTTTTAAAAGAAGAGATGAATTTTATTCGTACACAAATAACAGTGCAAAGAAGTTAATGAAGGTTCAATTTTGTATTTAATCATATTTAATTGAAACTCCCTCTAAAGTTGGAAACGCAGCGAACAAAAGGAAGAAATTCTGTTTTATACTTGAAGAGCGCCACTTCACGTCAAAAATTAGGGATGTGTCAACCGATACAGAAAAATTTACCTTCGTATTGTATGTCAATATTTTCGGCTACGTAAGATTAGAAAGCGTAAGAATTGTCTGGAAAACGTCAAAGCCCCGATGATTGAAAAAACTAATTTTTAATTTGCATTCAAATAATTTGTTAAAATAAAATAACGAAAGGATCGGAGCGAGATTAGCACATGCGAACGTGGTCTCTACCATACTCTATCTTTACTCTGTGAACCAAAAAACAACTACAACAATATATATTGTTACGATGAACTATGAAGGAAGGTTTTGGTTTAGCATCATAAATAAGCTTTACGAATGTTACGCTAGTGGTTAACGTTTCGAAAAATTTATTTTCATCTTACCACCCTTTGACCAGCTTGAGGCCCTGAAAATGAAAATAAATTTTTCGAAACGTTGGCCACTAGCGTTACATTGGTTAAGCTTATTTATGATCCTCAACCAAAACCTTCCTTCATCGTAACATTCTATTGGATCAACACTACTTTATGCTGAAGATATATATTGTCCATTAGTGAAAGTCAATGCTACCTCTATTCTGTTGCTAGACACTATTCTGTTGGTGGCCTTTTCCTGCGGGCAACTTCATTCTGTTGTTTTCACATCCATCATTTGTTCATAACGCGCCAAAAGAAGTATAACTTCTTTCATTTTACGCTTTTAAAGACACGCACTTATTTACAAAAATTTAAGCATACCTACAATCTGACCGACAATATCACTTTTTTTACAAGGCCGCGGCCTTTTAGTAAAATCATTTTCAACGGTTTACTATAAATCTTCACTACTTGTGTGTTTCAAATACTAGTTTTGTAATATGTAATTAACTTCTTATGTATGGCGTTTTTGTTTCGTCTGCCAACCATAGATGGCAGTGCCATGCAAACGCATTGTCTAGTTCACTCGACTCTACGCTAGTATCGCGGTTGTATTCATGTCTATTTATCCAACCAAATTAATAGTAGACGAGAGTTGCGCATTTTTCAATTAACTATTTTCAATTAATTAGCCAACAAAGTGGAAATTGCCACACAAACCAAAAGCTTTGCCCGTCCTCGAGGCAACAGCTGTTGTCTTCTATACGCATAACACAAAACCGCATTTCATTATTATTAATAACATTAAACGAATGTTCTCCAAGTCCCGAATTAATTTATATTTCGAAATAAAAGTTGAATAACGGCGAAACTGTTGCGATGCGAACATGTTTATTAATTGTTCTCTATATATACCTTTAGAACGACGTATTACCGTGTATTTTGCATCCTTTACCTTTAATACATCTTATTCAGCTTAATGTTAGTTTGAAAATAAATTGACAGCTCGATAACTTCGAGATCCAGACCTGGACTTAGTTGGGGAGTAAGCTGATGAATGCCTGACGAGAGATTTACGGAAGTGTAATCGGGCGAGACGAACGGAAGTTGAGAGGGTTAGTGAAGATAGAAAGAGAATGACAGATACTTCACTGGCTAGTAGCGCCATCGGGTGGACGAAACAAATACTTCACTGGCTAGTGGCACCATCAGGTGGCCGAAAATATAAGCAGTACTAGCAATAGAATGACACATACTTTACATGCCAGTGGCGCTATCGGGTGACAGAAAAAAAATTTGTAAACCTACTTTAAATAATATTTCATAAAGATTTACGCTTAAAATCCAACGAGAGCTAAGTAATTGCAATGTATTTCTTTTGTTTTCATAACCTTTACGTTTATATTTCTTTCTTCTTACATTAGACTGTTTATTTCGTTCTTGGACAATTTTATAAATTAATATTTTGTTTAATACATTAAATATTCTACGTTTAAAGTGAATTAAATTGTAAAATCATTTTAAAGTTCATATTTTGTGAATTTTCGGGTGAATAATAACAAATTATCAAGAAGAAGTTTTACTTCAGTCGTGTGGTCTAAAGCACACTCGATTTTTTTTTATTTTTTGGTCCCATTGGCTAATGTAGCAGAGGCGTTTATTCTGTATTTGGAATACAGGTTTTGAACATGTAAATTACAGTGTTCTAATCTGTTTCGCGAGGCGAAAACACGCTTCAACACCCATAGAACAGATCGCAAGTCGAAATTGAACAGAAAATCCTTCAGTCGGAAATTAATTCTTCGCGGCAAACTTTTTCACGAAACGCGTGTATCACATCTGTCAATTGCAGAAATAGAATCAACGACACCATTGTCTGATTCTGATAGTATATTAACGCTAAGGACAAGCGCGCCTTTAGAGAATGGAGAGTAAAAGTTAAGTTTTTTTTTCAAAATAAAAAAAATAGTATCATCTTATCCCACTTCCGGATTATCTAAAAACGCTTTCTTAAGTGACTTAAAAACGTTTGGACTACGACTAGAATGTTTAAATCTATAAATGTCCAAGTAACGTGTCCTTAAAAACGCAACAAAATAAAAAAAAACACTATATCTTGTTTCGATACGTTTTTAAGGTTATGTTTCATTATCTTTTATCGAAACAAAGTAATGTTCGCCATTTTGGAGTTCAAGGAACGTGTCCTTTGAAAACGCAACAAAAAAACGCTCTTTCTTGTTTCGTTACGTTTTTAAGGTTATGTATCATTATCTTTTATCGAAACAAATTAATGTTCGCCATTTTGGAGTCCAAGAAACGTGTCCTTAAAAACGAAACAAAATAAAAAAACACTAGTATATCTTGATTCGATACGTTTTCAAGGTTATGTTTTATTATCTTTCATCGAAACAAATTAATGTTCGCCATTTTGGAGTCCAAGAAACGTGTCCTTAAAAACGAAACAAAATTAAAAAAACACTATATCTTGATTCGATACGTTTTTAAGGTTATGTTTTATTATCTTTCATCGAAACAAATTAATGTTGGCCATTTTGAAGTTCAAGAAACGTGTCCTTTGAAAACGCAACAAAATAAAAAAACACTATCTTGCTTCGATACGTTTTTAAGGTTATGTTTCATTATCTTTTATCGAAACAAATTAATGTTCGCCATTTTGAAGTCCAAGAAACGTGTCCTTTGAAAACGCAACAAAATAAAAAAACACTATCTTGCTTCGATACGTTTTTAAGGTTATGTTTCATTATCTTTTATCGAAACAAATTAATGTTCGCCATTTTGGAGTCCAAGAAACGTGTCCTTAAAAACGAAACAAAATAAAAAAACACTAGTATATCTTGATTCGATACGTTTTCAAGGTTATGTTTTATTATCTTTCATCGAAACAAATTAATGTTCGCCATTTTGGAGTCCAAGAAACGTGTCCTTAAAAACGAAACAAAATTAAAAAAACACTATATCTTGATTCGATACGTTTTTAAGGTTATGTTTTATTATCTTTCATCGAAACAAATTAATGTTGGCCATTTTGAAGTTCAAGAAACGTGTCCTTTGAAAACGCAACAAAATAAAAAAACACTATCTTGCTTCGATACGTTTTTAAGGTTATGTTTCATTATCTTTTATCGAAACAAATTAATGTTCGCCATTTTGAAGTCCAAGAAACGTGTCCTTTGAAAACGCAATAAAATAAAAAAAACGCTCTTTCTTGTTTCGTTACGTTTTTAAGGTTATGTTTCATTATCTCTAATATCGAAACAAATTAGTGTTCGCCATTTTGGAAAACAAACGAGTGTATTTACTGACACATTTACGACAAGGCGTTAACTTTCTTGCTATACCATTCACTCAACTGTCAGCTGTTTAAGTTCTGCTGAAGCTGACGATAAACTTCCAATATATTGAGTGTGAAAATCAACAGGAAACTTTCCCTTCCTTTCGCTTTTTTTCCCTCTAACTTTCAGATAAAAGTTTTATAATGTGCGAAAAATTATTGGTAACCCACTGTTCCTTATATACTTTCTTTTTTTAAATTTTTACTTTCATGTTTTTACGTGTCAAAAACGAAAATCATTTTTCGATTTTGCGTTTCGTATTAAAATGAGGCGCGCTGTACATTCTAAAAACTTTCTACAAATATGCATACGATTCAGGTATCGTATGAAACTATCGTTGGCCAAACTGAATGCAGATTTCAAAATAGCCTTTGTGATTTTTGAAGTGAAACTCCATTAGGCGTGAATGATTCAGGTGAAAAAATTCCAGCCAATCGGGCGACGGGACCATTCCAACTTCAAAAATATTAACACTTGATACGACATAATAAAAAAACAATAAAATTTCTGCAATCATGTGCATAGACGCGGATAACGGCTAGTATTAAATATTATGACATTTGCTATTCATTGGCACGGTTACCTACATAATATAATATGTTTATTTCTGACAGATCCATAAAACGAAAAAGCGGCTGATTTTTTTTTATTTTCAAAATATTTCCGAAACTATAAAGTTAATAAAAAAAATTTTTAACGAAACTTTCTTGAAAAAATAAATAGAATAATAATCCGTTATGAAAAGTATACCATTATTATATTAAAAAACACCGTTTTAGCATATATCTCTTCTGCGCATACGCCGATTTTCCACAAAAACAATAGGGCTCTTCATATTTGCATACCAAACATCCTCCCAAAATTAATAAGAAAAAATTCGCAGGTTTGTGGACAATAGTTATATTTATAATTGTACGACGTTTCGTCTATAAATTTAGACTTTTTCAAGTACAAATTGAAAATTATTATTATTATTGTTTTAAATAATTTTCAATTTGTACTTGAAAAAGTCTAAATTTATAGACGAAACGTCGTACAATTATAAATATAACTATTGTCCACAAACCTGCGAATTTTTTCTTATTAACTATTATCGATAGACACGATATCTAATATATATCCTCCCAAAAATTTGGTTTCAATCCGCTCATCTGTTTGACCTGTATCGTGTTCACAGACTAACAGACAAACAGACGCAAATAGTTTTTCCAAAAATATGTTTTTTGGATTCGGGAGACCTCAAAACGGAAAGATATTGTAAAATTTTTGAAAAGTGATTTTTGACCTAAACTAGTACCATTCCCCACTTGTGGGTTGGTAATATCTGATATTAAAACCTCGCAGAAATGGCATGTACGCGGCCTTGTCTTGTGGTCATAGATACGATAGTGCACACTTTTTATAGCGTGTGTGCATCTTTAGTGAATTTTGCAATTCTCACAAGCAGTCTGGTTTTTTCGCTGCCAAGGGCTATTCGAACGTATGAATTCTATATAACTTTTGTTTGATACAAGCAAATGAGATATTTAATAATGCAGGCCGCTTCTTTCTTGCATCCAATAACGCTATCTCCCTCCAGCAAATGGACCTATCGTTCATTGCATCCCGTACAGACGGTGTCATCGAACTCAAAAGTCTTTTGTCTGTATTCAAGCTTTCTTTTTAATTCAAATTTAAAGCTCACCAACCACAACAATCTTAATTTCATTGTTCAATCTATTTTTTTTCCATTCATTCAATAAAAAGCTCGTCCTTAGGCAACCCCGGACCTTCAAACCGTTGGACCTGCTTGTTTTCTGACAGTTTCTCGTTTACGAACCATTATATATTTTTGAAGTGAAAACTTCTTTAGCGGCGTTGTACACTTTTTTTGTAATGGGTAAAAAATGTTAACCTCGCGTCAGGGTCACGTGTCCTGATCGAAAATGCGTAAGACGAAAACTTTTATTTATACAACGTTAGACATCTAGCGTTGAAATATCGTACATAAAAATGCAATCTATGATACAAACCATTTTGATCGAAAATTCGTAAGACGTTAATATTCAAGTTTTCACTTCTGCCGGCACTCCCGGAGTGCAAAGGGTTTTTTTTTATGTAATTGTCCTTAAAAGCTGAAGAGGGGGAGTGTCATTATCAGATTTCTGCCCCGGTTCCAAAAAATCGTGATCACAGCTCTCCCGGAGCTGTCTGGATCCAATAAAGTCGGACATGTATTTTTAACAGAATGTATTTTTAAGTTTTTAGTTCCTATTTCGCACGCAAAAAGGCTCCTAAATAATTACAAACTAAAAAAAATTCTTTTTTCTGATAATATTCGCAGTGACTGCGAATGCCAAAAAATATGCAAATCTTCTCGAATATGCGTTACATCAATATTATATAGATTTCATCTCGAATTATCAAGGCGACAAATTTTGACATTTTTTGGTCGCCGAAAGATTTCTCCTTACAAGTTACAATGAAGACTATTAGAAACGCATTAAAAAAAATATTTTTCGTGAACTTAATGTGAAAGGACATTTTATGTCAAATGTAATCCCGATTAACGGGATTTATTTTAACCTATTTTATTTGAAATGTCCAAATCAAATCCGCATGAATTTTATGGGCAACGAAGGTGAAACAAAGACAAACAAGTAGAAAATATGTAGGATAAAAGAGCTTTGCGCATCGACAAAATATATAGATAGGTACCTACTTTCTATATAGAATGTTGAAAAAGTCCCGGTACCCCAGAATAACTCTTTTTCTTTGCCTCGAATAAAAAAATGTTTGGGACAAAAGTTGTTTGGTTTTGAAGGAAGGATCGTTTGCACACAAAACTACCCTCATCACTTCACCTCCTCACAGGGGGTGGGGGTAACTTGAAAATTTCAAATGGCAACCCCTAATTTTTATTAGCTTAATGACTTCTACGATTTAAAATAAACATCTTTTGTACGAAACTTTTTTTTGTTCGGGTTAATCCTTCTCCACTTATCAGTTTCGAACATCAGAAAATAAAAAAATAGGCAAAAATGGAACAACACACACAAACTGATTAATGGGGAGGGGTTAAAGCCCGAAACAAAAAAAAAAGTTTCGGACAAAAGATGTTTATTTTTAACCGGAAAAGTCGTTAAGCCAATAAAACATAGGGGTTGCCATTTGAAATTTTCAAGTTGCCCCTACTCCCCGCTAGGGAGTGACGGGGTGGGGGGTGGTTTTATGTGCGAACGATTCTTACTTCAAAACCAAACAGCTTTTGTTCCAAACACTTTTTTATTCGAGGCAAATAACAAGAGTTATTCCGGGGTACCGGGACTTTTTCAACACGTTGTATATATAATACGGTGGGAGTGAAGTGAATTCGACGGCGTAAGAGACGGGACGGGAAATGGTGGAGACCGAAAATGAATCAAACCCGAGGGAGACATCAATCAGAAGAAGATCTTTTCTGTACTCTAAATAAAGGATAGAAAAACACTACCAAATTGAAACGCTGCACTACAATTCCTTTGACTGGATTCACATGCAATAAAATTTATATTCGTTTGTTTTCTTTTTACTTTAAACTAAGATTTACTCGGAGAAAATACTCTTCGTCGAAAATAAATAAAACTTCAAATTTATATCTCGTTTTCTTAAATATATAACAGACCTGAGGTTTTTATGTTTGTACAGTAAGTATATTATTCTCTGCTATTGATTTTCTTGTCACAATGAAACTAAATAAATATCCATTTAGTCCTTACTTTCTCGCAGTCTATCTATTGAAAGTAAACTTATTTTAATTCCATTTTGTCGAAACATCGTTCGACTTCAGACAATTTTTGGCTTTTAAACTCTTTTCCAATACTTTTCAATTTGTCAAAGATCGTTTAAAAAAATGTCGGTTTTTTGACGAAATAAAAATCTCTTAAATACAATTCAAAAAAAAAAAAACACTAAAATAGTATGTCTTTTATTTTGAATTTTCGAGAAACTAACACTCATAACCTAACCTCGAACAATCTGGGAACAAATTTATATAATACACTATGGAATGTCGATTATATAACTTTACTTCCAGGTTCTGCAAATATTAAAAAAAAAAACAATGCTAAAAATACGCTTGATTTTAAAATTGTGCTCGGTATGTCAGTAAAACTGTAAATATATCAATTAATTAGGTACGCATATGGAAAAGCAATCAAATGTCACCTTTTACTTGGAACCACGGTCACGAATCCGTCGGTAGACACGTCAGAGGCATCGTCTCCGGTTTTTATTTATTCTTCTGCCTAAGATACTTCAATGTATCTTTTTTTTATTCCTGTCAATAATATGAACAATCCCATCCCTATTAGAAAAGACATATAAAATATATTTTATAGATAGCGTAGGCTCTTCTTTACTTTAACAGTGAATTGGATTAAAAACATCGTCGAGCGACTCGGGGAATAGACGGATGTTACCTTTTCGGTAGCAACTTACACTAACGGAAGTCGCTGGCTGTTACTGCTGCTCGATTACCTCCTCACTTCCGGTTCGCTTTCATTTTTCCTATAATACACTAAACTTAAAGTATAGTCATTCTATTTTCAACTTAAGGAGGTTGAGCCGTTTTACGAAGATAATGAAAAAAGATCTGAAATAAAGTTTTTTTAATAGATTTTTTTATGACAAAATTTTCTGTAAAAAAACCAAAATCATTAAGAGATTTATAAAGTTAAAAATTTAAAAAAAACTTTTACATGTAGTCTTATGGAAAATATGTCAACCTAGCATGCAAACGGTACATTTTAATTTTTTGCAAATAACCAAATAATGTCAGCAGTTTCGAAAACTAACTATGTAAAGCATCGATGTCTTACGCATATTTTAATATCTCTTCCAATTTGATTAGGAGACTTTTAATTCATAAAAAAAATTATTAAACCTTAGCACTTTTCGATTATGGACTTTTATTCTTGACAATTTTAACAATTTTAACTGAATTTTCAACTTTTTAACGATTTAATTTTAATTTTTATTACTTCTAATTTCTTTTTTTAATTATTTACTGAAAAAAATTTGTAAAATACAGATATTTACATAAATTTATTTTTTCTAACCTATAACTTTGTACAAAAAATTCAAAAGTTAGTCCATTAAGTAAAATACTGAAATAATTAATTAAGATTAAAAAAAATTATTTATTCAGGCCTTTATGACAATAATTTGTTGGTATCATCGACTTATAATCTTTTGTAAAAATTTATTATGGAAAAGTGCCCATTTAGAATTCGACTTACTTTTGATTGAGACTGTAACGCATCAACCTCCTTAAGTATACAGTAATGTCTCCCTAAATCGACGCTCGATAAGCGTTCGAGCGTAAAACTTCATTTATAAGCTTGTACTCAAAATGCAGAACTACACAATAATTCACAAGGTGGCCACAGAAAAGTTATTTCAAATTTCCCTTATAATTCCAGGTTTTTCACGAAATGTATTATACTTTTCTATAATTTGAATATCTCATGTCATTTTTTTTACTTTTTCAAATCGAAATTGAGCATTAAAAAAAATTTCTCGCATTTTTTACGCATAAAAAACGAATAGTTTTGAGGTTATGTGTAGCTACACATAACCTCAAAACTCGCATACGATTTTTTGTTGTTCTAAAACTGCTTTCAGACTCGAAAAAATGTTTTTTCAAGCTTTATGAATGCCCGGTCAATGAAAGCTTCAATTTGGTACAATCTATTTTCAAAAACAATAAAAATAGAGTGTACCTGACGCTGTTTCGACACACCTTCATCGTGACAGTTCAGCTAGCGGAAATTTGGGAATGAGAAGTCAGTAAAAATGTTCGCGCCAGAAAAAAAAACATCCAATTAACATTATATTTTGTAAAGGCTTAGTTTATCCTCAATTGTTTCACTGTAACTTTTGTGACAATATTTGCAGGCGTTATGACGTCAATGAAATAAACCAATCTCAGAAATCGAAACAGTAATTTGTCTAAAGTAATAAATTCGACCGCCCGATGAAAGAGAAGAACAGGGAGGCTGCGGCCAACATTGAGGAGAGGGGAGGGGCAGTGAAGTAGTTGGGTTTAGATTACTTAAATCTAGCTTTGATTCTATCGCAGTCTTGCGAGGGGTTCAAGGCACTGAAAGGTTGCTATCGAACGAAATACTCGCAGGGCAAACGAAATGGAATTTTATAGCAGGTGGTTGTTTTACAACGTTGCCAACTGTGTTTCATTTAAAAGTACAATTCAATCAATTAAATGACAGATTTATTTAAGCGCAAATATTCCTGTTACACTATTATTGTATTTATAGTCTAAGGCCTAGTTTATATGAGAGGCGTTCAACACGCGTTGTCCCAACGCGCGTTTACAATTTCTATACAATTGTATAGAAATTGTAAACGCGCGTTAGGCTAACGCGCGTTGAACGCTCTTCATGTGTGCTAGGCCTAAAGCTTTATGTTAAGGTAAAAGATATAACTGCAAGGTTACCTTAACAAAAAAACAGCGCAAGTGAGAGTCTGATCCGCGCACCGAGAGTTCCGTACGGTATTTAAATAGTTCGTTCATCACGGGAATCGAGTCTAGAAGATTTTTCCTGCTTAGCCGTTGCAAAAACTTGTCCCCGTACATCGATAAACGTCGCGGTCAGTTTGCACTAAGCGTGTAATTGCAATCAGATGGACTACTGAACAGTATTGTATCTCGTGGCTATATCTGATAGCCTAGTTACCGTACCGTGTTGTATGCGAGAGTTCTCATATTGCGCTGTATAAAAGCACCGGTAGCGGACGCTATTAGAACTGTTACTGTGTACGTGCGTAGCATGTTGTTGCGTTTTAAAAACATTTTTTTTGTGATGTAACTAAAAATTTACGGTTTTCGGATTTTTCCCTTTACTTATGCTACAAGACAATGCTTCTTGCCAAATTTCATGATTCTAGGTCAACGGGAAATACCCTATAGGTTTTGATTTCCAAGCGTCTTGACAGACGGACAACAAAGTGATCCTATAAAGGTTCATTTTTTTCCTTTTAAGGTACGGAAGCCTAAAATAAGAGTAAGAAAAAAACGTTTCTAATAATAATGCGTTGAGAAATTAATATTTTTGGTCCTACTTATTTAATATTATTTTCACATTAAAAAAAAGGGAGTGTGCTTTAGACCAAACGACTGAAGTAAAACTTCTTCCTGCCATATATATGTAATTATATAATAATGATACAAAATATTCGATAATCTATCACCATATTTTGATTAGACATCTTGATTTAACGACACAATATAACCTCACTCTGTAGCACATATCGAAATGTTTAAAATATAATTTTTGATTAATTAATAGGCAAAATATGTATATATAATATATATTTATTAGTATAATTTATAATACATTTAAAAGGATATATTAAATAACCTACATTATTTCCCGTTACAAAATGAAGCAAAATTCGATGAAATGTATTTTTGAAACAAAAACAATTGTTTTCATTTTAAACGTCAAATAGTTATAAAAAAAAAAAGAATTCCGATTAATGCTCCGTCTTTGTCGCACTCACAAACTTATATCTCCCTCTCAACTTCCAATATACGAAACGTAACTATCTCTCTCACTATCTCCACTAACTTATATCTCTCTCTAAACTACCGTTCACCTCGAACGATCACGCACCGTTCGCCTCGTCCGATGATGCACTTCCGTAAACGCTTTAGTCAGGCATTTACCAGCTTACTCCCTAACTCAAGCGTGCCTATAAAGAAGTTTTACTTAAAAAATATATGATTTTTTCTTTTTTACATCACTAACGTAACGGTGACGTCATATTCAATAAGTAAAAATACATTCAACTACCGTTCGCCTCGTCCGATGATGCACTTCCGTAAACGCTTTCGTCAGGCATTTACCAGCTTACTCCCTAAGTCAAGCGTGCCTATAAAGAAGTTTTACTTAAAAAATATATGATTTTTTCTTTTTTACATCACTAACGTAACGGTGACGTCATATTCAATAAGTAAAAATACATTCAACTACCGTTCGCCTCGTCCGATGATGCACTTCCGTAAACGCTTTAGTCAGGCATTTACCAGCTTACTCCCTAAGTCAAGCGTGCCTATAAAGAAGTTTTACTTAAAAAAATATATGATTTTTTCTGATATTTAAAATATTCGAATGTGAGTGTCAAAAAAAAACGAATATTCGTTACATCACTAACGTAACGGTGACGTCATATTCAATCAGTAAAAATACATTTCGCGGCAAAAACGAGTTCTCGCAAAAAGTCACCTTTGAAAAGATCGATGAGAGCACGGTGTCAACGGACGTGAAAAAAAGAGAGGGTGCGGAACATCTGTGTATGGAGCAAGTCAAATGAGACAGAGGTTTAGAGAAAGGCGACTGGAAAAATATGTATTAATGGCCTTGGGAAAACGAAGTCTCGCTTGTCGTTACGTAATATATGGCCGGACGCTGACAAAAATTTCGCACTTCTACCGGGGACATAAAAAATGGCCACTTCTTTAGTTTTTTTTTTTCGACTACCTACATTAAAAGGGGACCTGATAGTTTGAATGTCGTCTATTACAAAATTTACCTTCTAATCTGATAACTGGTGAAAGTATCACTCGAAATGTTTTATTAAATAATACTTATAATCATATATTTAATACCCTCTATATTGCTAGCAAAGATCGGGAGAAAGACTAATAGGCCCCACTCACGATCAAACTTCATGCCACAGTTCAGTGTTCAAACTTATAGTTCAGTGAAGCATGATAATGTGTGGGACAAATAAACACTGAAACCAACACTGAAGTCAAGCATGAACTCATCAAATGCATCTTGATTTTTGAACGACTTCAGTGTTCAGTGTTCAAGTAAACTGCTGTGTGTGTGGGTTTTTTTCAGTTCAGTTTTTGGAGTTCTGTGTTTTGTACAACCAGAAGCCAAAAATCTCAATGTTGCTGCAAGTCTTTCTTGTGGAGAAATAGATTTTCGCATATTTGTGTCCTGGTTCTTAATAAATAGGGTAACTAATTCCAGTAAATAATTGTTAGTTAATTCATCCATTCGTAAATAATTATTCCGATCAAGCGGTTCAAGATGTAATTCATTAATCAAATACATGACTTCTTGAATCACGCATTTCTAACAAATTTTTCACCCATATTCTTCTTTTTTTTTCTTATTTCCCTGTTTTAAATACAATCCCATAGCTATAAACAGCCAATCCTCACCATTTAAATAACTTATTTAGTTCTTATTAATTATCTATAGTATAATATTATAGTATGTACATAATATATCTATACTCGACGAGTGTATGCCAACAACTGAACCAAACTGAACACAAAAAAATTTAAAAACTGAGCAGCTTGCATGAACTGTGTGTGGTGCCAGTCAGTCTTTCGATTAATGGGTCCAACTTCACTGAACACTGAACTGTGGCATGAAGTTTGATCGTGAGTGGGGCCTATTAAACACTACGATGCAGACCATATATTTAATAACTTCTATATGGCTAGTGGCCGTAAGTGGAAGCTGACCCATGAAGTGAGACAGCAAACGACTGTTTTCTCTTTCTTTTTACTTGACCCGTTGTGCGCAAGTGTCGCGTCTGTAGTGGGGCACCTAGTAAGCGGAATAGAGCAAGCCACCTCCCTTTCACAGCTTAGTTCCATGTGCAAACTGACGCGCATCCATTCACGGACATGCGCATGAGACTCAGAGTATAATAAGTGAGACAGACGTATAAATGTCTGCACCGTAGTGTTTAAGTCTTTCTCCCGATCTTTGCTACCAATATAGAGTGTATTAAATATGTACCAATAATAAGCGATAATCTCTCTAAGCAGGAAAATTTATTTCAGTTAAAAGGCCGTTTTTGGTTTCAGTGCGGTTAAAATCCCAAAATATTTCTGTTACGGTTTTGGTTAGCTAAAATGAATAATTACAATGCGGTTTTGGAAATCTAGCGGCAAAACCAGCCTCGTGTGCTTAGCTCAAAACAAGCAAGAAGAGCAGTTCCGGTTTTAAGTTTAAAATCCATTCTATAACCTCGCACGTGAGCAAGCAGTGACGTCATTTCAAGTCTCGTAGCCAGCCTACCGGCCAGCAGAAAACCCAGCAGTGTTTCTAGCGGCAAAACCAGCCTCGTGTGCAGCGGTCTTAAATCTTGAATCGGTTTCAGTTCAGTTTTAAAGTTAAAGTCATACAACCGATACGAAGACAGATTTACCCATCTTCCATATTACATTATACCTGCCATTCTTGGAAAGCGCGTTCTTCTCCCTTCCTTGTCGTAAATGGGACCGTATTCTCAGCTACGTTATCAAGGGATGTCCAATAATATAACACTGATTTAAAAATTTACACCTCGAACTTTTGATCATGTATTCATAGATTTTTCACTACCGGAATATTTTTCCACACGCATCAAATAGTAGGTTATGTTACTAGTGCGTAATAAAAATGATGACGAATGTGTTATTATGTTAAAAACTAACTGATACAATCTTTGTCGAAAACATATTCTACATCTAAGGTAATAGTGATGTGTCGCTCCTGAGCGAGTCGTTCATAATGAACGACTCCTTTCTCGGAGCGGAGCGAGTCGCTCTTTTTTTTTGTGAATGACTCATTTCGAGCGCCATTGCTCTGTGCTGAGCTGTTCTGTACTGTTGCATTCGCACATTTGCAGAGCGCACACAGCACAGGGCACATAGACACTAGTGAACTTTGCACGTACGGAGTTATCTTTGCTGAGTCGTTTAATGTTGAATGACACACTGTTTGTAAGTGACTTAAACCATTCACATTGACGTCGTTGACAAAGATATAATATTGTAACAATAAACATTATTATTGTTAAGCTTTTATTATACTTTATAGTTTATCCGAAATGCGAATAATATAAGATCAGAATCATGTGAAAATGAGCTCAGAGCTGAGTGTGTGTATTGTGCTGTGCAATGCTGTGATGATTTATTTATCTGAGGTATCAATCAACAATATAAATATCAACAAAGTTTGAAAACTGTTTAACCCTGGGCATGCGCACCAATAGTTCGACACACAAACAGTGTTATGTTTATAAACATATTACGGTCGGGGAGAAACGCATTCGACGCTTGAAACTTTACTCGTTACTAATGTAATTTATTTCGGTAGACGAGTTTAGTACATATTAAGGCCTCACGTTACCTATAACAGATATAACTACACCAATTTGCCTCCAGCACCCCTTCGTGTTCTCTATTCATTGCAAAAACCTATAAGAAAAGGATCATATTTTATCTAGTTATATCAAAAACATGTCAGCGATTTTCTTTAAAGCGGAAGTGTTATTACATCGTAAAAATTTCATCTCCACAGCAGCGATAGATAAAACTGTTTTTCGATAACAGACGTTATTGTTCTTTCAAAATAGTCTTTTAAAAAGGACAGTAGCTGTTATAGTCTATAAGATCACGATTTGGCTCGATCTTCATCCATCGAGGTTTCTAATTAAATTTAAATTTTGATAATATAATCATATCATATATATTAATACGCTAAGGTTAAGATGTTTGCCTCCCTTTTCAGAAAAAAATCTCACAATTTCTCCACATAAATTATATATCATTTTACAGATAATTGCTTGCTCTACTGACATCGACAACTAAAAAAATTATTATTGCTTTTGTTTTTGTAAATTAATTAAAATACAGCAACGCTGAACAACGTCTGCCATCTGACGGCTTTAATTTTGAAACAACGTCAACACTTCGATCTGTCATCTGACCTTCATATTGTAATACAACAGACACAATATTGCATACTGCCATCTAACGGCTTTAATTTTGAAACAGCGAGCAACGCTGAACAACGTCACAGCAATGCTGCATGATGCCATCTGACGGCTTAGCTCAACGCTTTTGCTACTTGCGCCTCTATATGACAATTTTAGTAAAATATTTCTTCGATCTGTCATGTGAGCTTCATATTGTAATACAACAAAAAGAAGAACGTTATAAGCAGTGTGCAAAATTAGAAACAAATTGAATACCTGCAATCATATTTAAAAAATAATTTTGTAAAGTGATAATTTTTATATACTTATTTAGTGCGAATAATTCGCACAGGTCACTCTAGTATTATTTAATAACTTCTATATTGCTACTGGCCATAAGTGGAAGCGTGGCCCATGAAGTGAGACAGCAAATGACTGATTTATATCTTTTTCTTTTTACTTGACCCGCTGTGCGCCTCGCGCATCATGGCGCGCAGTGCAAGAACATCAAACTTACGGCCAGTATGGTGTATACTATTTTTCTTCATATCTCGGTCGTAAGCACGCTTATTAAATACATTAATTAATTTATTACATATTAATTTCATAAAAGCGCAGATAAATTCTAAGGAAGCAGCTTTGAGGTTATACGTAAAAACACGAATGACAGCTGTTCGCGACTATTAGCTAATATGTATTAGGGTTGCTATGGAAACGACATCTATACAACAGTTGAAAGGTTGTTATTTCTTAGCTGCCGCTCGAACGTACGTACTTCCCGCATCAGTGCGTTTACTCCCACCAATGCGTTTATGTTATACTTTCTGCTTTACAATTGATGGCGAAAGTATGCACTTTCGATCGAGGTATATGAATAATAAATATAGTTTAAAAAAAACTAAAAAACACGCTTTATATCAAACTAAAAAGTGAAAAATAAATATAGTTTAAAAAAAACTAGAAAACACGCTTTATATCGAATTAAAAAGTAAAAAATAATTTTTTAAAAATAAGCTTAAAAAGAGTGGGGCGCTTTGTTCCACATTTTTGTACATTGAGTGCCCCACGCTTTTTAAGCTTAATTTTAAAAAAAATATTTTTTTCTTTTTAGTTCCATATAAAGCGTGTTTTCTAGTTTTTTTAAACTATATTTATTTTTCACTTTTGATATAAAACGTGTTTTTTAGTTTTTTTTAAACTATATTTATTTTCCACTTTTTAGTTCGATTTATTGTCAAAAAATTGCCGAAAAAAAAAACAATTTTTTTTCGGCGTGGACGGGATTAGAACCCACGACCCGTGATGCCGAGAGTTGACGTCAGCGAAGACCCGTGCCTTAGACCGCACGGCTGCCAGTGTACTTACTATGCTGGCATATTATACCGCTATATAAACCACTTGCTGTAGTCCAAATGAAAGTTACAAACATACATACAAACTTACAAGTGAAGTTAATATAAAGCGTGTAAAAATAGATATGTTGTGATAAAACTATGTTTCAGTAGGTAACGAGAATTGAAACAAGAGTATAAAATAATGAATTGTGAAGTGATAAGATGTTTGTCTTTATATAGAGTGCAATCAACTTCGCTGCATGACACTCAGGATGCAGAAAACAATTCAGTAGCTGAGGAAGCAGGTAATGAAATGGCATTTGCTGTTGATTAAATAACCGTATACAAAAGGCATTGTCGAGAAAACTAGATAGAAGCCATATCCTGCGTTTGCATACAGCGCCCTAATCCAAGGATAGGTCAAAATGAAATCTGTTCAAGAAAATCACTCAACAAATCTCTTGAAATTAATGTCTTACCCGTTCCCTGACGATGCTAACGTGGTTGGAGAAACGTGGGTCGAGAAAAAATATAGAGGAGAGGAGGGCATAGCGGGGAATCACTCATGAATATTTCTTTGGACAACACACGACGTTTTACGACCATTCTGGATTCAGGGTGTTTTTTTCTATAAGCATGATGATTTTGAAAAGTTCCGAAAGATTTCGGTTTTCTTCAAAAATCGCATTTTTTTAAAGGGGTATGCCTTGAAAAAATCGCAAAAATCAAATTCTTTAATATACTTTTGAAATTGAGAATGCTTACAGAAAAAAATACGCTGAATTCAATGAGCGTAAGCAAGCGTCTGTATCTATTTTAGTTTGGAAACTACGGCCATTCGAAGGTTTTATATGATTTTCAGAAAACTATAAACGCAAACAACTCCTAAACCAAAAGACATACAGACGTTTGTTTGTGCCCACTGCATTCAGCGTGTTTTTTTCTATAAGCATGATGATGTTGCCAAAGTTCTAAAAGATTTCGATTTAAAAATCATAGTGTGCAGTAGTGAAAAATTACAGTCTCTTAGTATTTTCTAGAATTTGGTATATTTTCGAACTATGGCCACGCAGAGATTCTCGACTTGTTATTTCTAGAGTTAGACCGATAGATGGCTACTTTCATATTGTTGCGCGCTCCCTGTTGGGACGACTATGATTTCTGTGGAATATTCTCGCAACAACAACAATCTAAAGTAGGTAGTCAAAACCCGGCTTTTATAAAGTTGCCTGAAGAAGGCGATACATGTAAAGGAAGGATCTCGGTACTTCTAGAATTTTCTACCAGGCGGGGGAGAAAGCTATAAAATGCGAGCGGAGTGGATGGTAAGTCAGTTAGTCAGTCAGTTGGTTAGTTGCAGCATACGTACAGTGGATTACAGACAACTGTGAAATAAATTGTTCAGTGTCGGTACAGCTGCTAAGATAAAAGATAAATGAGCTGTGTAAACCATTGAGTGCAATTATATAAATCTGGTTCTACATAAATATCTTTTAGGCCGATAGGTTTCTGTTTTCCAATTTACTTGCACTGTTTGTCCATCCCTAGAATATTAACGCCGGATAAGCGTTCCATGCAAAGCATAAAAAAGATGTTAAAAAAAGAATGGTACTTGTCTAAGTCTCTCTGGATATCAACCATTTTCATCTTGTTGACTATTTCTATCTATATACTATAAGGCCATGATGCACGGAACTAGTGCTGCGTCCACATGACTTTTTATTGGGAGCTGGCTCCGTGCGCTCCGCTCACTAAAAAGAGTCGCTCAGAGGGAGTCGTTCAAAGGAGCGACACTGGACAGTACGCACTACACAAGAGTGCAGACTGCAGAGAACTGTCATCATGCTTGCTCAGGAGTTGTGTATTGCACAGCACAATACACACATTCAGCTCTGAGCTCATGGCGAGCTTAACAATGACGCAAACACGTAATAAAATTCAAAAAAAATTCTCCATAAATACTTAACGCAATTAAATAAATAAACGTCAATATGCTGTGGTAGTTATATTCGATTATACAGATTGTATCAAATCAAAACGGTCCATAGAACATTATGTGTGTAAGACAGAGACGATATTATATAAAGCACTAAAGCAGTAAGTAAGAATGAGATAAATTATCGCTAATAGTTACTGTGGTTATACAATCTGATAGTATCGTCTTTGCTTTCTACAGTAAAAATAACAATTTTATCAAATGTCAGTATTCACTAGTGAAATTATTGATAAAATGGCTATTTATTGTAATCGATTAGGATATTGTGTGGCAGAACGTGGAGGTCTTTTTGAATATTTAATAAATTAATTATTTAAAGTATTATTAAAACTTTTCTACCAGATATAAATAATAATACGAATTAATATTACGGTTTAGTTGTTTTAATTGATAAATTGGTAAAAAGATTTACAGTGTACGTAATTATTTATTTACGTAACCACAGTAACTATTAGCGATCATTTATCTCATTCTTACTTACTGCTTTATATATCGTCTCTGTCTTACACACAGAATGTTCTATGGACCGTTTTGATTTGATACAATCTGTAGGGTCCGGTACGATAACTCGAAGTGCCCAAAAGACTTTTTTTTATGTCATAGAAAACGCTAAATTTTGACGTCCCAAAAAAAACTGGATTATTCACAAATTTCTTCAAAAATACGTAAAAACTGTTCGTCTTTCACTCTAACCAATCAGAGATCACATTTCCATGTCATAACAACTGGTGTAGAATTACTGTATTACTATCTCACTTTGTGTATACGACCCCGTAATTGTTTTTTAAATAACTCCCTTCAAACGCCCTCGTCTTTTCACAGCGCAAAAAAAAAACGCCATCGCATCGACACCACCTCGTAACTATAAAAATCATTCGAGTAGCAACTGTTCAATTATCAAAACCTACCTATAATATACTTACTTATTGTTAACTATTACCATACTTACCTTTAACCAATTTGTACTTTTTATACTACATTATGTCACTTTTGTAGCGATAATGGCCACAGATGCCAATTCGCATTTTGTTTTTCTTGTTAATAAAAAAAAAATTAT
Organism: Xanthostigma xanthostigma; assembly: GCA_963575645.1. Classification (NCBI taxonomy): domain Eukaryota; kingdom Metazoa; phylum Arthropoda; class Insecta; order Raphidioptera; family Raphidiidae; genus Xanthostigma; species Xanthostigma xanthostigma. The sequence continues at coordinate 7,617,558 of OY754469.1, read as the reverse complement.
CAAAACCATTCGATTAATCCAGACATTAACGTCAATTATTAATTTCTATGGGCTATACGTGTACGGAGGCGGAGTTACAAATTTTTCGACGCGAGCGTTTGTGGTGAGCACTAGGGGAAACTTCGAACTCCAATTTTCCGTATGTCAGTGAACAATGTTTATTAAAAGTGAAAATAGTTATAATTTTATTAAGTTTTTTAATTACAAAGAAAACATAGGAAAACTAAGCGATCTGGAAATGCTTGTTGTGTTCCGGGCTGTTGCGCGGATGGAGATTTAAGTAAAATAAAGACCATTGGCGCCCAAATATGACGTTCCGCTGTCAGTGTAAACAAATTAACATCAGTTTTCCTTATTACATTTTTTTTTTGACACATCATGGCCAACTAAAGTTTTTGACTTATCACCTTAGAAACATGTCGCGATTTCCATATAAAAAGTTAGTTCAATAATTCTCTATTACCCACTAGCGGCGCTAATAGCCTTCGTGCACACAACCTATACAGTGCTTTGTTTTTACATCATGATCGAGCAAATAATTGAAAAAGCGACTTACGTAACACTGACTGGATTACATTATTAATTCATACGCTGCTAGGAAACGGAATGAGATGCAAACAATATATGAACAACATGCTCTACTAGTTTATTTTGCAGTTGGTATACTTTGCTCATTAGAAACTTCATGAAAGCAACCTGGAAATTTCCATTCGATTCAACTTCGAGACACGCTTTCCTAATTAAAAAAAAGAAAGTTACGTAATACGACGAGCGCTAATTAGAAAATATCAATTATTTTCAAAATAATAATTTATTTAAACATTAATAATTATTTTTAATGATCAAGTAAATAACATCGTTTCGATTTTTTTTTAAAGTGCTTACGTAAAATGTGAGTACAGTGAAACCACTTCATTATAAACAAAACATGGCGGATTCAACGAACCAATCAGAAAATCGATATGGCATTGTCCTTACCAGAAAAGCTTTACGACAGTCAAAAAAAAGCTCGGGCTAGCAACGGTGTATTCCTTTCTTTCTCTAATCAATACTCATTTATTTTCCTTGTTTATACGCGGAAAAATTGAAAAAACAAAAAATAATCTGCTGATTACATTTTAATATTGTTTCTATCTTATCCGAAACCCAGTGCCACAGCACGATTAAAATCTAGCGACAAAACCAGCCTCGTGTTACCAATTTTAGGTTAGAGTTAAAATTCTGTAGTTATTTATTTTACTATATACCTACTTTTATTCTATACCGAGCATAGGAATAAAATCGCAATCGAACCATAAGGGTGCAAAGATATATTTCTGTCTTTAAGTCGTAAGAACTCGTTGACTCTGATTGGCTTAACGTCATAGACAAAGACAAAGTTTTTGAAACAGAGATACTATTGACTGCACTCTTTTGATATATCTATGGTGACAAAGATATTATGTGTCATGGCTTCCGACCAATCCTATCAACGGAGAAATCAAAGAAAGAGACGCAGTTATATTTCCGATATGCTTTGTTGCATTCACTCACCGCACATTGAGTAGAAAGACAATGATTCATGTAGTTAATTATTAGATATATCGATTTTACCAAACAAAAAAAGACCATGTAGTATGTAACGTTTTGTTTTGTTAGGACGTTGTTTTTGAAGAAATTCAAAGTTACTTGATATAATTTAAAGTTTTATTTAAGATGCAAGATAAGTATTATAAAATATTATTAAAATTATTTAAATATTAAAACGTTTAGTTCTAGATGCCAGAATGCTTTTATTATTGTAATGTATCTTGTGGAGCCATTTATATTGGAAATATACCAGAATAAATTAATACTTTAGTAACGAATTTCTGATATCCAAAGGTACAAGTTGTTGTAAGTTTGAAATATGAGAAAGAACTGCCAAAAGTATTTTAGTACAATTAAAAATTTGGAATTTTGTTAAGACCTTGACAAGGTCGCAAATGAAATCAGTTAACTAATAATTAATTATTGAACGTTAAGTAATCACCAACGATGATTCTCGATTTTAATCTATTTTGACAAAAGTTTTATATTGAAATTTTTTAAATATTATATATGTTAACATAATACAAAAGTTGTATATGTTACAAGTATTTATATGTATTCCCAGACCGTGTTTCATGCCTACATACAATTTATATAAAGTTTGGAATAGATAGCTGACAAAAAATAATAATTTTCACTTGAAAAGACGAGTGCCAAAGTGTGTTTGTAAAAATTTATTGCACTGAAAAAGTACAGAAATAGAAAAAAAAAGTGTACGGGTCGATAAAAATATATTGGACGTTATTTCCGTCATATATTTTATACATGTGTAACGCTATCCAGCATTCTCGAACCAAGCTTGTTTTATAATATATATATGTTACGGTCTATGTCCCGAATCCGGGTAATTTCGACAATGCCCGAGCCACATCGGGCAATGTCCGAAATCGGAGATTAATGCATTGAGATATATTGTTTAATGCTCATATTATATAAAAAAATATATAAGTACTGCTTTTCTACATTATTAAAATAAATATAAAATGTGTGAAAATAAATTATACGTAGTTTTGATTTTTATTTTTATTGCTGGAATAAATGTGAGTTCTGAAATTTAACGCATTGAGATAATATATTGTTTATTGCTCATTTCATATAAAAAATACAATTATTTATATTATTATTTTTGTATTTTTTTCATGTTTATAAAAAATCTATTTTTTGAACCTTGTTCGATTTCGGACATTGCCCGATGTGGCTCGGGAATTGTCGACATTGCCCGGATTCCGGACATTGACCGTAACATATATACCTACAGTGCCTACTACCTCTGCCATGCCATATATTACATTGATATACTGATTTCGAACAGTGGTTCTTAATATTTTACACACCAAGATCAATCTTCTATATCAACTTTTTATCTACAAATCCCTTAAAAATAAAATTAGGGATGTACATAATTTTATTTCAAGACTAGCCGATACCGGCCCACTTCTCTGGACGTAGCAAATCAAATTTTGTTCATAATTTCATGGGTTTTAATTTTTTTTTTGCACGGAACCCTAATTCTAAAATAAACGTCGAGTTGTTGAGGTTTTCCACGTTTTCCCTCAATAATTCCAGATATGAATATCGAGATGGTTCCTTAATTAAGGCCATGGCCAACTATATTGCTCAAAATTTGTCTACCTTATCCTAATTGGGCTTTTGAATGAAATTTTTTTTTGTCATAAATGGAAAGATCGTATATAAGTTTTATAACAAAACTATTTTTCTTTTTTTTATTTTCGTTATAATTCAAAAGTTATATCAAATTAAAAATAAATTTTTGTACCCAGTTCCGAGAACGCGCCGACATTTCCCGAACATAATGTGACGTCATAATGTTTTAGTCAATACACAATAATATGTAGAAGCCATTGATAGTATACTGCGTATATACATTTTACCATTATGACGTCACAACTGTCAAAAACAATTTTAGTGCGTTTGCAGTCACGTTATTTTTTTAATATTTTATCAATTTTAAATTGCTTATAATTAATTTAAAAAAAGTTTTTTGAAAGTTTTTCGCATCGATTATCAATATTATTTATAATAAAGTTTTAAAATACAATAAAAAAATCGATAATTATTTTTTTTTCAAAAGCCTAATTGCCTAAAACTCCTTCATTCGCCCATTGCTACTAACTAGTTGAAGTTGAAAAAATGTAACGGGAAATGTTGATAGATGGAAAATAGTAATGGTGGCAATGGCGTCCGTTGAGAAAGGCACGTTAAACGCATTATTATTTCCGGACAGGGCGTATACTTATGTCTTCGAATTCAGAAAAGAAATTGTAGACTAAAAACGCTCGTCAACACAGGTCTAATCCGCGAAATAGGAAGTCGTATTATTTATCAACACACTTCGGACACTCCATTTTGTACATAACAAAAAAAATTAATACATTCGTCCTTGAATAAGCGGAATCAGAAACGCAATCGACAACAAGAGAAATCTGTCGGTGGAAAAAGCATTGTGTGCGGCGAGAAGTAGAAAAGCCCGGCCGAACATACGAAGTCTTGAAAGCGGATGTTGAATACAGGGGGAGACGGCAGGTGATTTGTTGGGACCGATTGACTATAGCCGTACCGAAACTGTATATACAGGGGATGACCAGTGGCGGATTTGCCCTAAGGTCCAGTAAGGCCCGGGCCTAGGGCGGCCAATCGTGACAAAACACATTATGGTGTATGGCGGGCATCGTATAACAATAATCTTCCTAAACAAGTGATCGAAATATCTAAATTTAGATACATTTGGCTCTATTCAAATCTTTTCCCCTCGCCTAAAAACGGTTCGCGCTCTCCCGACGGTATTTTTAAAGCTAGAGGGTTCTGGTAAACGCCAAATGAAAGACAAAGAATCAGACTACAGATCCTTCAGGCGAATTTTTTGAAAAAAAAATTCCTGAAAAAACTTACAACCTTTTGAAAAAAATAATAAGTTACGTAATATTTCACACGTAGGCGAAACTGTTTTTCAAAAAATTCGCCTGAAGGATCTGTAGTCTGATTCTTTGTCTTTCGTTTGGCGTTTACCAGAACACTCTAGCTTTAAAAATAGCGTCGGGAGAGCGCGAACCGTTTTTAGGCGAGGGGAAACGATTTGAGATGAAGGGTGCAGGGGGTATTTGCAGGGACGAATACTCTTAATGACAGATATTTTGGAAAAAATGCCGTGGCATAAGGATCGAAAATTTCAGTATTGCTTCATTTTCGATCCTTATGCCACGGAATTTTTTCCAAATACCTATCATCTAAATTTAGATCAATATTTTTGGACAGATGAGTTTTTTTAAATGCATTTAAATCAGACAACTCATTATTTATAATTCAATTAAAGCATTTAATTTTTTAAGTAAGAATTTAATAGTGCTTAAAACATGTTTATATTTGATATTTAATTACGCTGACTTAAATTACACGCGTTAGAATAGTAGGTCCATTGAAAAGACCGCCAGGACCAAAAGGGTTAAATGATACATCCTGTATAAAAGTAAAGTACAAGCACTGAGCGATGGCTACACTTTGTCCACGTTAGAATGTCTTGTCTCTGTCTATCACCATTCAACGACCGTCACCCTGTCTCTCTCATCACATCTGTTTCCAATGATTGCGTCTGTCACACAAATGAATGCGTCGTCTATCCTCCTAATGCCGCCATAACATTCAAACTTCGGAAATAATCACCCCCTCATAAAAATAGTCAAACATATTTCTTAAAGCCGTTGCACACGAAGCTAGAAACGCTGCTAGATTCCTTGCTAGATTTGCCAACTAGTTTTCTAGCGCCGGTTTTCTTGATTGCTGTTATGTGCTCGCTTCATACGAGAGACGTCTTTTCAAGCTTGTTTTGTGTATAGATCTAGTGCGCGCGCAGTTACAGTTCAAATATAAACACAGAGCAAAACGTGTCTGCTCTCTGACTCTGAGCAGAATGACGCCCATGTTGGTTTGTGGGCGTTTGTTCAAGTCGCCCGCGTGACAAGATACTGCTTCCTGATTGAGTTTTGCTCATGTCTAGCAGCGGACCTTTCAAGGAAAATAGCCCCTGTTCTAATTTTAAAACCTATTTCGCGAGCTAGCAGGCGAGCCCTGAAGGAAAGTTCTAGAACCGTTCTAATCTCGGTTGGAGCTACTGCGCATGACCATGACGATAATAATACCGTTCGCAGAGTAACAGAGCTAGTATAATTTTCTCTTTTTCCCTTTATAATAACACTAAATCATAATGTTTTGGCACAGTCAATAATTTTAATTACATAATTTTTGCAGCCAATTCAATTTTTTTTGCAAATAAACCCTTTAAAAGTTAATAGAAGGCGCGTCGTAAAGATGAAAAATTATTATTAGGGACCGTGTTAAAATGACAGGCCGTTTAAAATGAAAATTAAAGCAAACAACTTGATGCGCTGAAAGCATTTGAACAACGGCTTTCAATTAAAAGCAAATGATGTTGAAATATTAGCGGTTTTTAACCAGTTACTATCCAGCGAGCAGCGCAGTCTGACCGAAGCAGTGCATCATAGGCGAGTAAACCATCACGTACCACGTGGTTTATGTTCGATGATGTTGTTGGATTGGCAGCCACTACCAGCGGTAGACTAGCGAGTAGCAGCCGTAGTGTGACCGGGCTGCCCGCCGTTGCTTGCTGGTCCGTCGCTGATCAGCAGCAGCTGGCAAGCAGCCTAGTGTGACCCGTGCTTTACCCGGACCATAATAACGAATCGATTGACACCTTATTTATAAAAATCGGATCAGTTTAGGCGCTACGGTGGAACATCCGTAAATACGCACATATATAGATTGCTAAACTCATATAACCCTTCCTTTAGGCTTCGCTGTAGTCGGGTAAAAATAGCTCCGGTGAGGAATCAAAGCGAAATCAGTAGATGCGAGATTTTGGTCATTAAATGGTTAGGAGAGTAAAATGATGACACAATATTCTGCTGAATTAAATAGAGCGGAAACGTGGAACAGAGAAACGGGAAGTGGAATAACGACTGAAGTAAAAGAGGAAGGTGCGATACTCTACATACAAGTCCGCATCAAAATTAAATTCGCCGTTTGATACAAAGTGAGACACTCTCTCTATTCAATAATAAAAACAAAGAAGTGCCATTTGTTGTGCACTCAACAATTAATTTCTAAATTAGTACGCGACGCCGCCGCCTTTTGTGATTTTAATTAATTTACACTTTTCAATAAAATTAAATAGATTAGATACGAATCAAGTTGGCAATTAAAATTTATTTGTCAAATGTGTCAAAATTGTTGTCGAAGCCAAAAGTGCACACACCGTTAAAAAAATGGTGAGTGCAAGCTTTACGCGCGGTGAAGTAAAGCATGTAAACAATACATACATTCAAGGAGTATCCATAGTCAAGGCACCGAAAAGATTTACTTCCATATATTTAATACCCTCTATATTGCTAGCAAAAATCGGGAGAAAGACTTAAACACTACGGTGCAGACATTTATACGTATGTCTCACTTATTATACTCTGAGTCTCATGCGCATGTCCGTGAATGGAACTAAGCTGTGAAAGGGAGGTGGCTTGCTCTATTCCACTTACTATAATTGCCCCACTACAGACGCGACACTTGCGCACAACGGGTCAAGTAAAAAGAAAGAGATAGAAAACGGTAATTTGCTGTCCCACTTCATGGGCCACGCTTCCACTTACGACCACGAGCAATATATGTTTACTTCGGTTATTTCCGGCTTAGTTCGGCTCTCAGATAATACTACACCAAGCTATATGCATATACTTTTAGCTTATACTATTATGTGACAGCAACTTACGAGGTTACTCATTCGCGACCTGTAGAGCTCGGACGTACATACTACCAACAAAACTCATGTCTATATTGCATTTTAAATGAAATTCGATTCATAAGACGATATTCACATCTTATTCAATTGAGTTTTTGAGTTGCTCGACGTTTCGAAATACGAAATTTTACGATTTATACATAACACACTTACGACTGTCGATCAGCAAACATGGTGGACTCGAAACTTACCTGAAATAAAAAAAAACGTGTTAAAAACATTTTTACAAAAAAAAAAAATAGGAATCGGCCAAAAATTGCAATCATAGTACTTAAATATTATTTTTGACACAAAACCACTTCCTAAAAAACTATATTCTAATGTTTCCCCTGAGGGCAGTGCCCGATTAAGACTATTTGATGTCCTAAGCATTTCTTGCCTTTGGGCCCCCATCTCCAATAGCAGTATAAAAAAATCTCTATGATTTTTATAAAAAAAATATTTTTACAAATTGTGAGTTTAATAGATAGAAAAAAAAGTTAAAACGCAAAAGCTAGGAAAACATTGAATTTTACAATCAAATTGAAAATTTGACTGTCTATAAAACCGGTCCTTAGACATTTTTATATAAAACTTTAAAGTTTATTATTTATTTTTAACTTAGAATCAATAGATCAAATTTTTGAGAAAATGGCAAAAAGGATTTTTGACGTGATAACGTCTTATAAATTGATGAAACACCAGCTGCACGCACGAAAAAGTGTAACGTTCCAAAAGTGTCACGTTCCGCCTGACCCTGTGCGTGCAAGCGAGAGCGCAGTATAAGCGATAGAGAAATGGCAATATGGCGCTAATAATAATTAATAAATGTCATTTTATTTTGTTAAAAATAACTGATCGCCGTCATTATGGATAAAATATGATATTATTCACAACGAATGGAAATGTATTGATCAATTGATAGTTTGTACACAAACGCAGCTACATTTTGTATCAAAAACAAATCTTGGGAGATATCTGCATTTCATAACAGCAGATAAATTATACGGTTTGTTAACAAATATATAATATATATACATTCTTTTAAATGTCTTTTATAATTGCTTAAAAATATGTATTTTGCTTTGGTTGATCAAATTATTAGTCGGTAAAAATATAGTTTGACACCTACTAAAATTTAGGTTATGTATTATTAAATATGATATTCGAGCGGAATACGTTATCACGTAAAACTATCGTCCGTAAACCGACTTTACAGACAACCAATTTTTCTTCATACCTCGATCGAAAGTACGTACTTTCGTCCCTTATAGCAGGGACGAAAGTTTAACATTTACTCCCTGTTATTTATTATATTAAATGACAGCGGTAACCCTAGTTACGAGTATAAACTATAAATACGCATGAGACATTTTTTCCTCCCGCCGTTCTCACTAGGAGTAAATGTCAAACTTTCGTCCCTGCTGACGAAAGTACGTACTTTCGAGCAGATATGAAGAAAAATCGTATACACCACACGGGCCTTAAATTCGCCTCGGGCTCATGACGCGCAGGGTCGAGATTTCAACTTTCGGCCCTTGTGATGTAATATACCTATTTTTTTTTTTGACACGGTCTAGTGATCCGCTTTACTTTTCTAGGCTGTGACTTTTGGTTCCCCTTGAGACGTGATGCCCTAAGCAGTTGCTTACTTTGCTTATAGGTTAATCCAGCATTGCCTGAGGGATAAATTACTTGCTAAAGCAAACGCCATTCAGTTAAAAAAAAACAAAACTGGGTAATCACTCCCGTTATATTCAATTTATATATTATTATATTAAACAGATCGAATAAAATAACTGAATAAAGCTTTTAAAAAATATGAACTGCCGTAATAAATCACATTGCAAAATGAAAATATAAGAGCTCTCATCACAGGTATATAAAAACAGTTGCCTAGCAACGGATAAGCCCTTTAAAACTATCCCAGTGCACAATGCACTCTCATCATTTTGTTTTCAAAACAAAATCACTTCACGTTTGCAGCGTTTTGATCATGGAGGATAAATGCCGAGGAGGCGCATCTGCGTATATTGGATAGTGATGTGCCGGATATTCGTGTCTGTATCCGTATTCGCGGATATCCGAGGGAGAAGAAAGATCCGTATCCGTTAGTTTATGGCGGATCTTTTACCTTATTAATTTTCAATTCACAGATGAAATTTTATATAAATACGTGGTTAGGTAATAATGAATACCTGTTAAATTCCATTCAGATTATTTTTTATTTTTTTAAATCGTATTTGGCACCTTTATATTGCAAACATTTATCGTAGTGAGTACCATACTAATAGTACATAACTCAAAGGTACTAAATCGACTATCTTTATAATGAGATATTGCACATCGATCTTTGGAAAGAGACAATCTGTTATGAGAGTTAACTCTTAAAGAGGTCAATAACTTTTTCCCATAACAGATAGTCTCTTTCCAAAGGTCGATTTGCAATATTTACCGCCGCGTACTCTAAGAAAGTTAAGATCCGTATCCGTATCCGTGGATCTTGAAACCAAAAATCCGTATTCAGATCCGTATCCGCGGATATACATTTTTAACGATCCGGCACATCACTAATATTGGATATGGGCCAGGGGCGGCTCAAGGTATTTCGGGCCCTAGGTCTTATTGAAGTACAATGAGGCCCCATTTTATCAAAATTCATAAAAAGAAATGTCGTTCAAAGAACTGTTCGACAACCGTTCATATCTCGGTTGGAACGCGTTTTATCTACTGAGTGTGACGATAATAGCTTTGTTCCAACCTCTCTGCGAACGGTAATATTATCTCAGTCTAAAACAAAGATTCCCAAACTTTTTTGTCTCGTAGACCACTTGCCATGTTTTTCGGTTTTGGGTAGACACCCTGCTTATCTGATATTGATTTTTTGCAAATTCATTAATTTCAAATGTATTTTTGACAACCGGTATAGTGCTACTCACTTTGAACGATTTAAATTTATATAACGGTAGTGAAATGTAGTGTGAAATGTTTTGTTTTGTACATTTATGAATTAGATTCAAATTAAAACGAACCAAATTAAAATTTCTGTTACATAAACTAACTAAGCAAAAATAAATGCTTTTAGTGTGAGGGATGAACCTGATGCTTTAATAATAACAAATAATAACATTTGGCATCATTTTAGTTAGATTTAATCTTAAATCTCTTCGGTTAACGATGTCCAGTTTGTTTCTTTTTTGACGTGATAACGTCTTATAAATTGATGAATCACCAATCTTATAAATTGATAAAACACCGGCTGCATGTACGAAAAAGTGTAACGTTCCTAACGGTCGTAACTTTCCTAACGTTCCGCCTGACCCTGTGCGTGCTTTTCTCGAAAACGGCCCTAACGATTTGGATGAAATTTACTGAAAAGGGATTTTGGGGGGCAAAAAATCGTTTTAGCTAGGTTTCATCTCTCGAAAAAATCGTTTTCTTACAAATTTAACATTATAAAAATCAATTTTTTGACGTATGAAAATACTTAAATATTGTAAGTAGGTTTTGGAATTTTATATAAACAGTGAAACAATTGTTTTATAAATATTATGACAGCTAATCTTTGAGACTTAAAATAAATACGAAAGAAAGAAAGTTAAAAAAAACAATTATATTATATGGTGAGTAATTTAAATAAATAAAATTAACCTAAATTTGAAGCGAAAGATGCAATATCATAGATTCGAATTATTATAATTATTATATAAATTTAGGTTATGTATTACGGAATACGTAATCACGTAAAACGATCGTCCGTAAACCGACTTTACAGACAACCAATTTTTTTGTTAGGAGATTCACTATCGTTGACCCCCCTTTTCATTTCATGGACTCCCAATTTTTTTCCCCTGACATGGACCCCTTGCGATCTGTCTTCGACCCTTGGGGGTCGATATAGACCACTTTGGGAATCACTGGTCTAAAACTGGTGTCGGTTTTAGTGCGCATGTGTCAACTTTGCATAAAGGACTGTTCTAGAACTGTTCCAATCTCGATTGGAACACGTTTAACATACCTTTCGCAGAGAGAGGTTGAAACATAGCTCATATATATACGCAAAGACACAAAGAACTATATTATGTTAACTCGCTAATTGGTTTGATCTAACGACATTCTAGAGAAACTATGCAAGCATAATACTGGGTTTTGCCTAACTCGTGTTTTTCTTATCTACAAAACTCCATCCCCCTATCTTTATAGTTCCCTGATTATAATTTATAGACTCTCCGCCTTTTGTTTATTCATGCATGCTGTACTACACACGTCTCTATACTCTTCTCTACTCGCGGCTCAATGAGTTGACTATAACTTGCAGCTAACTCTACTAGAAAGGTGTACGCCCCCAACAACTCCAAAGGTTGTATTATTAGTTGCTAAGTTCACTTGTAAAACGGCTTCTCTTAGGAATTTAATAATATTGAAGTATAAGATTAATAAAAAATTCTCTAATTCTTTATTTTGTATTCAATTTTTAATCGACTTGTAAAAACATAAAATACTAGTAAAAAGTAACGAATGAAAAAAGATTTTAAAAAATCTGTTATCAAAAAATTGTTGATGTCAGATGACATTTAATGGTGACATATAATTAGTGAATTTTTATATTCACTTATATAATTAAAGAATTTTTATATTCACTTATATAATTAGTGAACTTTTATATTCACTTATATAATTAGTGAATAATTATATTGACTTATATAATTAAAGAATTTTTATATTTACCTACTTATATAATAAGTGAACTTCTATATTCACTTATATAATTAGTGAATTTTTATATTCACTTATATAATTAAAGAATTTTTATGTTTACTTATATAATAAGTGAACTTCTATATTCACTTATATAATTAGTGAATAATTATAGTTATTGACTTATATAATTAAAGAATTTTTATATTCACTTATATAATAAGTGAACTTCTCTATTAACTTATATAATTAGTGAATTTTTATATTCACTAATTCATATTGTGAGTATATTCACTAATTCGGCGTGGTACGATTTTAGCATTGACAAATAGTGATAATGCACTTTTAATAAGTGGAATCACTGATTCATGTTTAGAAAGATAATCTCCTTAAATCGATCGTGCTGCCATCTCTTGAGGGAATTTATAAAATGAGATCGCCGACGTCTAGCCTTAAATTAAGCTATTGAAACACAAGCTCTGAGAGTTTTTGATAAAGCAATATAATTTGTCATTATCAAGCTGCAACCTCGACACGTCACGGTGATGAAAGAGTGAGGTTGCACGGGCTCGATTTAACTGATGACGACGTCACCGCACGTCACGTTGCACACGTGACGTTCGAAACTATAACCGACAGGGCTTTCCAAATTTAAAGACTCTGTTCACAGTGTTACGGCAGTTGAGTTTTAAAAGTCGACGCACAATCTTTTTTTTAAAACTTAAGACGATTAAAGTGCCATCTGTATTTTCAGTTTGTTATTAATCGACATATAAAAAAAGAGTGTTCTCTTATTTTTTTTTTTGTATGTATATATGTCCGCCGATATTTTCGCCGGCCATGAATCGATTTCGATGATTCTTTTTTTATTCGATAGAGAATGTCTCAAAGTTGGTCCTTTATAAATTTTAGCAAAAATATTTTTTACACAAAAAATCAAAAACCGACTTCAATACTTTGCCTTTACTTATGTTAAAGTTAAAAATAAATAAATATAGTTTAAAAAAAACTAAAAAACACGCTTTATATCGAACTAAAAAGTAAAAAATATTTTTTTTTAAAATAAGCTTAAAACAATAATGAATAAAAAATACAAATATTATTGTGAAAAAAGCGTGGGGCGCTTTGTTCCACATTTTCATACATCGAGCGCCCCACGCTTTTTTCACAATAATACTTGTATTTTTTATTCATTATTGTTTTAAGCTTATTTTAAAAAAAAATATTTTTTACTTTTTAGTTCGATATAAAGCGTGTTTTTTAGTTTTTTTTTAAACTATATTTATTTTCCACTTTTTAGTTCGATTTATTGTCAAAAATTTGCCGAAAAAAAACAATTTTCTTTCGGCGTGGACGGGATTACAACCCACGACCCGTGATTCCGAGAGTTGACGTCAGCGAAGACCCGTGCCTTAGACCGCTCGGCTAGTCAGTGTACTTACAGTGCTGGCATATTATACCACTATATAAACCACTTACTGTAGTCCAAACGAGTTTACAAACATACATACTTACATACAAACTAATATAAAGCGTGTAAAAACTAAATAGTTTTTTAGGTCGGTGCCTATATTTAATTAGTATCACGTTTTATGTAAACTGATACCAACCTCAAAACTTTGTTACCAGAAACCTAGCAAATTAATATAAGGGCGCATGTGTATTCAAGTCAAAATTCGTTAAATATCATACAGTTGCGATTTTATTTTCAGTTGTTCTGTTTGGACAAACTGAGAAAGAATGTATCTACAAAGAAGAATGCAGTGATAACGTACAGCTTACAGCTGATAAGATAATTAGGTTTGTTAATATAACAGGTGGCGCCGGCTGCACAGATATTAAACTCGGCGGGGGGTATGAAGAGCCGTGGGCGGCAACGACTAAGAGACTACGCGATATCTTATACGTTAATAATGAAAATTAATCATCTCACTTCTGCAAGCACAGGTGTAAATACTCCAGGTTAAACAGACAAGTAAATACAATTGTACTGATTACAGCTGTTTCCGAAATATGCGACGTGCGTATTTAAGATGTCGACGGAAAAAATCAGGTCGACTTTGGCAATAGTCTGTGGACCACAAAATAGCACAAGTAAAGAAAAAGATATCATCATATATATTAATACGTTAAGGTTAAGATGTTTGCCTCCCTTTTTAGAAAAAACCACACAATTTCTCCACATAAATTATATATCATTTTACAGATAATTGCTTGCTCTACTGACATCGACAACTAAAAAATTTATTATTGCTTTTGTGTTTGTAAATTAATTAATTAACAGCAACGTTGAACACCGTCTGCCATCTGACGGCTTTAATTTTGAAACAACGTCAACACTTCGATCTGTCATCTGACCTTCATATTGTAAATACTGCATACTGCCATCTGACGGCTTTAATTTTATAACAGCGAGCAACGCTGAACAACGTCACAGCAATACTGCATGATGCCATCTGACGGCTTAGCTCAACGCTTTTGCTACTTGCGCCTCTATATGACAATTTTAGTAAAATATTTCTTCGATCTGTCATCTGAGCTTCATATTGTAATACAACAAAAAGAAGAACGTTATAAGCAGTGTGCAAAATTAGAAACGAATTGAATACCTGCAATCATATTTAAAAAATAATTTTGTAAAGTGATAATTATTATAGGTACTTATTTAGTGCGAATAATTCGCAGAGGTCACTCTAGTCATTGATTTATAACCCTAGACGGAATTTTATTAGATCTAATTCACCGACCGTAAGTAGTTATTTATTCGGTCCATTTTTTCTTCAGGTAACTATTCCTCCGAATAAATAGCGATAGTTCAATTCACCAACCACAATTTTGTTTACTGCAGGTATAAATCTATTCTGTCTTACTTCCAGGAAATAAATGTTTATTCGCCTGATAAAATAATAATGGCCGCTACATAGATCATAATACCTAACCTATAAATGTGTAGTATTATATCTACAGTTGCTTGAATTCATTCTATCAACCTTTTGTGAAATGTATAGTTGTTAGTGGAAGTTTTGTGTGCAATTGGGTTAGGATAAAACACTTTTTTTTTGAGGTTTACACTAACGCCATCGGTCGGATTTTTGGGTGAACGTCAAAATATTCAACAAAAAGAGCAAGAAGTACAGTGCAGTGTATATTTATTTAACTAACTTTTCTACCTGATATTTTGCTTGGTGAATTAAAAGTAAATTTTATTATAACGAATGTTCCAAGATTAGTAACTTTCATCTTAAATAGTGTTCGGTGAATAATGGGCATGAGTGAATTTATACTTTTGAATTGCGTAATACTGTTCTTTTTCTGTTCGCGTGAAGGTCAAACACTTTTGTGTAGCGAATATTTTTTAATAAACGCCTGTTCGCGTCCCGAATATGGAAATCCTGGCTTCAGGGGGACTTTTATTCAAATATCACGTCATGCGCGTTGTATTATATTCAAAATGAATATGTATCATTAAAACCAGGCAACGAAAACGACATCCGTCTACGAGGAAAATATTTTTTCCACAATATCTGCGCTAACGAGGCAAAGTGGTTCACGACCGATTTTTGACAAAGACATTAATATCTTGAAGCCATTGAGAATTTTTTTCTTTCTATTTTTTAATTGTTAATATTATTAAAATATAATAATTTCGCATATTTACATTTAAAGGTCGGTAAGCAACAACAAAAAATTTAAGTGATCTCTAAATACTAATATTTCGACTTAATTTTTGGTAGTTTAGTACCTATATTTTGTATTCAATGAAATAAAATTAAAATAAAAAGTAGGTAACTATTTTCTGATCGGCCGATAAATGCTAAAATTGAAGGACAAAATTGCTATCCTAAAAGATCTTGCATACCACAGGACCAGCACAGTACGAACCAGAAAAGCATATTCCTGGAAAAAAAATGGTTGTCTGTAAAGTCGGTTAACGGACGATAGTTTTACGTGATAACGTATTCCGCTCGAATATCATATTTAATAATACATAACCTAAATTTTAGTAGCTGCTTCTCTATCGCTTATACTGCGCTCTCGCTTGCACGCACAGGGTCAGGCGGAACGTGACACTTTTTCGTGCATGCAGCCGGTGTTTCATCAATTTATAAGACGTTATCACGTCAATATTGAAACTGAAAGAAATTAATTAGGGAAAATTCAGCTTCACTTTAGGGAAGTACCCACGATAAATAAATTAACAAACAGAAAATTATGAAAATTTGCAGATATGTCGAAACCATTTCAAAAATGACTCAGTTAAATTTTTGTGATCTTTGGTTGACTTTGAAAAAAGATATTGATAATTTTATTTCGCTGCACTTAACACGGAGTCTTATGAAAATCTGTGATTTTGACGCACTCTATATTACGTTGGAATTGACAAACAGATTTTGATAAAATTTTGAAGAAATATAAACGAATATTCTATGAACATTTTTTTTTCCAAAACGTATAAAGTTTGCTTATGTTAATAGAAATAACTAAAACAAAGCTGAAATTTTATAGCTATTCATAAACATGGCAACACCGCAATATTATAGGTTATGGTGCTTCATTCAAAAATAAGTTACGAAACTGCAGCAATTTCGATGAGTAAATGCTATCATACACTTTTTTAGAAGCTTTTCTTCCCTTCCCATATCTTTTTTCGCTCATTTTCATAAAACAATGCGAATTTGAAGAATATATACGGACACCGCGTGCTGACTATTCTATGCTGCGTATACAGCAAGGAATGCGGTGTTGCCAAATTATATACTATGTTACTCAAGTAGAGAAGACTGAAATTCTTTGACTTACTGCGTACCGAGGTATTTCCTTAAGGAATGCAAACAAGAATAAAGTAACATTTTTTTTAAAGAAAAGTATTTAAAAAAAACTGACGTGGGTCACTTTGCCATACAGTCACAGACATAAAGATAAAAGAAGTGGGTAAGAAACATGAAAGCAATCAAGTCTGGGGCTATATGAAACATTGCAAATGGATCGATGTGACGGACGGATCCGAAGGTGGAACAAGGACAGAGATACTGATTACTGTAGACAGTCATACAGACAGACAGACAGGATCGTTCCAAGTGATCAGTGCATATCACGCCGTGATTGCGTGGATGTGACAAATGATTCTGCAGAAGTATATTTAATATAAAGGACGTCGCACACTGAAAAATGAACAAAGTTTATTTAAAAAAAAAATCAAATCTTAGATTAACGTCTGAATAGAAATTATCAACCAATATACTTACAGTCTGAAAAAATTAGTTAATAATTTTAATTTTTATTTATTTAAAAAAAAATTAAGTTCAAAAACTAAACCCGACAACTGAAAAGTATGAAACAAGAAAATATTCTCATCTGAGGATAGCCGTGATCATTTATGCCACCTACCCTAACAAAACATTACATTTTAACAGTAATAAGCGACCATAAGCTCTAGGGCAAAGTGCATGACGTTATAGATCTAGAGGGACCTCATATATATGAGATGGCATACGACCACGGCTATCCTCAGATGAGAATATTTTCTTGTTTCATACTTTTCAGTAGTCGGGTTTTAGTTTTTGAACTTATTTTTTATTTAAATTATTTTTTTTGAACTTATTTCTGATTTGTTTTCAATTTGCTCCCCACTGGGACCAAAATTCAAAAATAAATGTAGCCTATGTTACCCGGGTCATAATAACGAATCGATTGACACCTTATTTATCAAAATCGGATGAATCGTTTAGGCGCTACGGTAGAATATCCGCAAAAACAAACATACATTACATATTACCTACATAGACTGCTAAACCCGTAACCCTTCCTTTTGGCTTAGCCGTAGTCGGGTAAAAATAGACTATAATTTTAGTATCAAGCAGCGACATCTGTTAGCATTCGTTACAAGCTATTAGTTCAGAAGCAAACCTGGTAGAATTTGCTCAAAGCTATTAGTTCAGACGCCGGGCCGCAAACAAAATACATCTTTCAGAATTATATCTATCGCACCCGGGTGAAACCGGGACGGACCGCTATAGATATACTCTGAAATACATTTTTAATAGCTTAAAGAAATTATTTTATCAACTGAAGACGAAACAGTATATTAGTTTAATGTTTCGGTTTCATTTAATTATTTCGAAAACTCATTAAAAAATATTACTAGTAGGTACCTACATTCCTCGCCCTGATATCACTTTGGATCTAGGAAACTTCGCAACGAGTTATTATTAGTTTATTGAAATTAATTGAGTAAATGTGCATCGTGTAAATTTATTAAATCTTGAGATGGTTCAAGTAAGATTTATAAAGTTATGTTGCGCACACAGATTTATGCTTGAGTTGCAAGACGCTGTATCAGCGCAAAATCTTTATACGAAATTTTAAAGGAGAAATACACGCATTTTCATAATTTACTAGCAAAATATATTTCACTAGTGATCCCGCCCGGTTTCACCCGGGTGCAAAAGAACGAATGGGGGGAGGGACATGAGTACGCACATTCATCTTAGTTTACCGAGATGAATGTTGTGTCCAAATTTCATGATGATCGGAGTTATCGTTCAAAAGTTTTTGTCGGACGGACAAATTTTGAGTTACATTTTGCAGCATTTTTCATTGATGCTCCGCTCCTATTGGTCGTAACGTGATATTATATAGCCTATAGCCTTCCTCGATAAATGGGCTATCCAACAAGAAAATTCGATTAACCAGTAGTTCTTGAGATAAGCGCGTTCAACCAAACAAACAAACAGCTTTATATATTAGTATAGACTATAGATGGACATGTCTATGAAAACAACTACAGCGCCGAAATGTCTGAACTAATAGCTTTGAGCAAATCCTACCAAATGTCGCTTAAAAAATTTTTGTTTGACAGCGCAGAAATGTCTGAACTAATAGTTTTCAGCAAATTCTACCTGATGTCGCTACGTGGTACGACACAGTTTTTTTTTGTTTGACAAAACACCGCCATTTTTGTACAAAATACACAAAAACCGTCCTCGTTTATCGCTCTTTCTATTAGTGAAAAGTGTATGAAAATCCGTTCGGTAGTTTTTGAGTTTATACAACGTTCAGACAGACAGCGTGTAGAAATCAAATAGACGAACAAATATTTCAAGTAACTTTTTTATCAAAGCTCAAAAATGAAAGAGGAACGATCTTTCAAAGTTTTATCAAATTTTGACGTCGGTCCTGGCGTTATGTTATGTCACTATGAAAATATGTTATGTCATTATCAAGTACTCACAAAAATTGTTCGAAGTTGTCCCCGTTTTGTTGGACACAAAAATGCGTGCGCAGTAGCCATGCTTGTAGCAGCCATAAGGGCCTTCCGCGAATTATTTGGGATGCATTTCCAATTCGTGCTATCATTTCTTCGCGTGTGTTAACCGCACTTTTGAATTAATTAAATAAAATTTAAATAATCTTTGAAACGCTGTTTCTCTCTTATTTTTGAGTTTTGATAAAAAAGTTACTTAAAATATTTGTTCGTCTATTTGATTTCTACACGCTGTTAAGTAAAAAAAAAACAGATGTGTGGTTTTAAGAAACCACGACGCAAGTGAAACTTTTATTGGATTGTAGACACTTATCCATCACGATTAATTATAAACAACAATATTCACATGAATACACGAATAAAAGCATGTAAACACTGTACAGCACTTGCCCGCATGACAGACTGACTATGTGTTATACATACTACACGGTCAGCTGATGCTAACCATGGGCGCCGCCCTATTGGCCTTGGCTGCTCTACCGAGCGCCTACTCCGAACGCCTTTCACTTTACCCCTACTCCGCGGCCGGCTGTAATGCGACATGCAACAGACGGCCAGAAAAATTCGGGGCGATAGAATAAAAGTTTCAACTTAAAAATCATTCTGTATATTCGGATGCTCACGCGAGCGAAGTCAAGGACAAAAGACAGTGTGAATTGTGTGTGAAACCGGCTTTCTCAAGGAGAGTAATAAATGAATATCGGCGTTCTGGGTGGGCGCAGCTCTATATCGTAGGAGGATGGACTACAGATATATATAATAAATGAAGATCGTGGAGTAACGCGCGCGTCAGGACGACGCGACCTCCGTGACGCACGTGACAGACGGACAGACAGACAGATTGACTGCATCTGCGAAAGACGTCGCCGTTCGCCTCGGTTAATTAAAACTTTCTGACGGGAACGATTGTGTCACGTCAACACGATTCGCTGTTCTTCCCGTTTCCATAACAAGCAACGCGTTGCCAAGGCAGGCAGTGCGACTGGCGTCGCGCACGACGTTCAGACCAAAATTTTTGAACGCGACGAGACGTTTCTCCGCATTTGAACAGCAATTTTATGAATTTACAAGCGGTCCGTCCCGGTTTCACCCGGGTGCGATAGATATAATTCTGCAGAAATGTATTTCGTTTGCGACGCGGCGTCTCAACTAATCGAAGCAGGTCGTTTCGACGCCAACGTTTCGACGCGTGGTCAGTTCGACGCCGTACGTTTCGACGCGGGGTCAGTTCGACGCCATACTCTTTTTTCGTGCTATTTTTTATTTTTAGAATAACTTTACATCATCATTCAAATAAATGCGATATGCCTGATATAATATAACATATATTTTATATCTATACTTATATTGACGAAAATGCAACTTTTCCACCGCAAATTTGGGCAGACTTTACTGCCAGTATGGACATGACAACAAATTGTTGTGAATCGTTCCACGTAAAGTTCAACGAGAAATTTTAATAGTAAAGTACAACGACAGGTTTTTCTTATCAACGAAGTAATTCCTGTTGAATTCTTTGTTATAGCTTTTTGGGTTTCACATTAACATTTATTATAATATATAATATCTATTATATCAGTCATATTACTTATTTATTTGAATCACGCTTCATATATATAACATATAAAATATATATTATATTATATCAGGCATATCGCATTTATTTGAATGATGATGCAAAGTTATTCTAAAAATAAAAAAAATACGAAAAAAAGTATGGCGTCGAACTGACCCCGCGTCGAAACGACCTCGCGTCGAACTGACCACGCGTCGAAACGTTGGCGTCGAACCGTTGGCGTCGAAACGTTGGCGTCGAACTGACCTGTACCGCAACTAATAGCTTTGAACAAATTCTACCAGATTTGCTTCTGAACTAGGTAATAGCTTTTGAGCGGATTCCAACAGATTACGATACTTGGTACCGAAACAGTGTTTTTTGTTTGATTCTTAACTAATAGCTTTCTTATTTCTATCATGTTACTAAAACAGTTTTTTTTGGAGGAAACATCGTAACTAATTGTGCAAAATGTAATAAAAACTATCCTATAGCGTAAGTTGCATCAAGCAAG
The DNA here is from genome assembly GCA_963575645.1 of Xanthostigma xanthostigma. Lineage (NCBI taxonomy): Eukaryota > Metazoa > Arthropoda > Insecta > Raphidioptera > Raphidiidae > Xanthostigma > Xanthostigma xanthostigma. Next base: position 7,596,155 of record OY754469.1, on the reverse strand, counting down.
ACACATTTTCGGAGATTAGCGTGGCCAAAATTGTAACACGAAAATTTTATATACGAGTATATAGATTTTTCTACTTCGTCAATTTCGAAAAAACAACTGAACGATACCTATTCTATTATAAAAAAGCTATACTTGAACAATAGGTCATATGCATGTATTTTTTTTATATTTTTAATAGACTATTTAGTCAACCATAATACGAAAAAAATTGATAATCCATTTAAAAATGTAATATTATCATAAGAAAAAAAATAATAAATTTCACATTCAAAAATTGACAGTTTAAACAATCGGCCATGTTGGCGGGCTTATGTGACGTCATGATATACGCTGCATGTCAACCTTGGTGTAAAATTGCCAATGTTCTAAATGAAGTTTATTTGTTGTTTTCTCTAAATACTGACATAATCTTACTGTGAGACAACACAGTCGTCATGGAAACTGTTGTTGATATATACTTTGACGTCATGCTGCGTTTTGAAAATTCAAAAATAGCGCGTGTTTTCTACATTTCTTTTTTATTATTTGTATTTTTTTGAGTGATCAGATTAATAAAATAACCATTACGATATGATCAGGAACTAAAATATATTTCAAAATAAAAATTTAATCCAATTTGGAGCCTCATGCATATGAGCTATTGGTCCTTAAGCCATCACTTACGTGTTCTAAAGCCAAATTTTGATTCTGAAGTTCTAAAGAAATAAACATTTAATTGTTTATAACAATCTCGCTGAAATTTTTCAACACTGATAAATTTTTCTTGTTCTTTTTAGACTCCTAATTTTTTTTTAAATAATATTTAATACAATAAAGTATACAAATCTTTGATTAACGTCTGATTAGAACTCTTCAATAAATAAAATTATCGAAAAATTTTTCAGACAATATATTAACAAAAAAAAAACAAAAAAATTGTCTGAAAAATCGGTCGATAATTTTATTTACTGAACAATAAAGTATAAATAAAAAAAAAATATTTTCGCTCGACGTAGGGGTCAAAACCACAGAGCTAATCTATAGTTTGTACATTTCGCTCGATATTACTGTATACCAGTTTGACATTTACTCATTAATTTGAAATATATAGTGTCAATTAAATTGTTAATAACAATCGATAGCCCCAGAATTTTTCAATCTTGATATTCTATTTTTTTATCTATTTGACTAACCACGCTAGGACAATCTTTACTTACGTTTATAATATTTTATTTTCTCAGACTTCTTAAAGATATTTCTTAGTTAATAACCACCTTTGAAGTTTTCTAGCTTAAAAATGGACTCGCCCAGACTTTTTTTTTTCAATGAAACACGTAATTTGCGAAAACTTGTTGAAGACTTATTTTTTGTATGAAAGGAATAACATAGGTACAATAATTGTTCGAGCATATTATATAATATAAAGAGGTACTGAAAAATATAGAAACACAAAGCAGTCATTAACTAATTTGAAACGGCAAAGCTTTTTATCAAACATTCTCGGAAAGTGTCTATTACACAGGATTATACAGAGTGTTTCACTTCAAGTAACAAGTTTACGAATGACGTCCAAAGACTTCGCAATCTAGTTTTTATCCAAAAACGAAGGGTTATGATTGTTAACAGTATTTTCATTTACCGCTATATGTAGCGCCACGTTTTGTCCATATCAGATATGAACATAAATATATAATAATTACTTTTTAATCAATGTGCGGTGAGCGATGGCAACAAAGCGTATCGAAAATATATCTGCATCTCTTTTTTCGAAGTAATTCCTTGGTTATTCAGACAATATATATTATATATTATTGTGTGTTCCCTGTCGGGACGACAATGTGTTCCATAGAATGTTCCAGACAACGACAACAATAGAAAGCAGGCAAAAACCCGACCTTCATAGAATTGCCTGGAAAAGGCAATGCATGTCAAGAAAGGTTGAGACGCTTCTAGAACATTAGACAGGCGGGGGACGAAATTATAAAATGCGAGCGGAGTGGTTGAGTCAGTCAGTTGTTCATGTATTGATACAAGTGCTCTGGCGTTGCAACATAAATCATTCAGTTATACTGTGAAGATAAATAAACTTTTAAGCGCAATTATGTAAACTTGGTTTTACATAAATGACTTTTTGTAAATAATCTTGTGTATATAGTTGTATGTGTTTTTGTGTACATAATTTAGTGACTCCATATTCTCTGTTACTTAGTCTTTTATTTTATTATTTAGAACTGTCGTTATTTTGTTTCTGTTATTATTACTGTTACGTTTGAGAAGTACGCTTTCGTTTGTGTGTTTAACTGTTTTGTTACAATATAATTAGCATTGAGTATATCTCCCTTTATCAAAAGTCTTATGTCTTTATCTATAGCGTTACCCAATCAGAACCAACATACAAGTCAGAAATAACTCGTCTAGCAAACCTTACTTCATATATAAACTACAAAGGGTTTTTAACATCCGCAGAAAACTTATTAAAGAGAGACGTCAAGCTTCTTTGTAATTTCTATAAGTTCTTTCATTTCATGAAAAGTCATTACAGACCTATTATCTACAAAGGAAAATACCATGCGACCAGTAATTTACTGAAATAAAATTAAAAACAAAAAAAAAAACTTGACCATTATACGTACTATATACGGTTGCATTTTTACTCAAGTGTGTTTCACATGAAAATTATACTTCGTATTTTCCACGTAAGATAGCACTGCCATTGTTTACGTCACTCACCGACACAAGCATCATATTGCGTTCCCGCATTTTTCAAATAATATTTCTTCAAGCGCGTTTTATGAATCGGGGCACTCGATGAGCTGACGTTACGAACAAACGTGACGTTTTCGCGTTAAGTCTATTTTTTAGTTATTCGCTGGGTGCGTGACGGCAACACCGCCTATCGTCCGCAATTTTTCACGCTCTAACAACAATGTGTCAAATGAACATTTTTCAAATAACTGTTGTAACAATTATTATTATTTTATTCAACATATTTATTAACGTAAATTTGTAACATGAATATTATTTAATTCAACATATTTATTAATGTAAGTTTGTAACATGAATATTATTTAATTCAATACATTTATTAACGTAAGTTTTTTAACATGAACACTACTTCCTAATTCATACGCTCCGCTGCCATCTTGCCTCTGTTTCTCTACATGACCACCAGGGTACACCAGTGGCGGCGTGGCTTTTTAAACCCGTGTAATAAAAAACCTTTAATTGTCGAAATTTTTACACCCAGTTCAGGAGATAGTGTTTATATATTGTTGCACTGAAAAAAATTTGAAAAGAAGTTTGACCCTGCAGGCCATCCCTGTAACTTCCCGCTATTTTCGAGTTCAAAACGCTCAAAAATATATAAAATATAGCAAGAAGTTTATTTTTTAGCTCTTCGAGCTCAAAAAAAAAACACTTTGTTACGAAATTTTCGTTCACTATAGCTCATGAACAAATGAACCGATTTTGATGCGATTTGCGGCAGTCGACTCAATTTTTTATCCTAAAAAAGTAATTTATTACAGAAAAATCGATTTCATAGGAATTTTACGAGCAATTTAAAAAAACACTTTTTTACAAATTTTTCGTTCACGATATCTCGTGAACAAATGAGCCGATTTTGATGCGGTTTGCGTCGATTGACGCGGTTTTTTTAACCTAAGAAAGTAAATTATTACAAAAAAATCGATTTGATAAGAATTTTACGAGTAATTATAAAAAAATACTTTTTTCCTAATTTTTCGTTCACGTTATCTCATGAACAAATGAACCAATTTTGATCTGGTTTGCGGCGATCGACGCAGTTTTTTTAACCTAAGAAAGTAAATTATTACAAAAAGATCGATTTGATAAGAATTTTACGAGTAATTATAAAAAATTACTTTTCTCCTAATTTTTCGTTCACGTTATCTCATGAACAAATGAACCAATTTTGATCTGGTTTGCGGCGATCGACGCAGTTTTTTTAGCCTAAGAAAGTAATTTATTACAAAAAAATCGATCTGATTACAATTTCAAGAATCATTTCAAAAAAACACTTTTTTACGATTTTTTCGTTCACGGTATCTCGTGAACAAATGAACCGATTTTGATGCGGTTTGCGGAAATCGACGCAGTTTGTAAAGGAGAAGAGCTGATTAGATTTTGGAATTATTCGGTTTAGTAGTTTAGAAAATATTTTACAAAAACAAATTTTTAAAAATTTTTGAAACTTGTTTTTTTAAGATTTCTCCAAATTTTTTGGGCCGAATCGTTTCAAATTTTCAGGAAGTCTAAGTTCACCAAGATCACGTCAGATGTTGCAAACCGCGTTTCAGTCGGACACTCCGTTCAAAAGATATAAAAGGTTTACATACATACATACACACACACACACACACACACATACATACAGCCCTACGGACATCATCGCCAAAATAGTTTTAATAGCTTCCTAGGACCTCAAAACGTCGAGATCTGGCGAAAACTCGATTTTCGAAAATCGGGGTGAAACCAATAACTTCCCGATTTTTGAAAAAAAAAAAAATTTTTTTTTTTTTTTAAAGCGGGAAGTTAAAAAGCCATATTCAGTATGAACGTAAAAAAATGTATTATTCGACGTTTACTTTCACGAAGACTACTAGCGCCGCTAGCGGGCAATAGAGCGGGATTGAACTGCCTTGTTAATATTGTTTTAAACCGCAAGGCTTCTTAATAAACAATAATGGCAGGGAGCGCGACGAAAACGACAGCTGACGGCCACATGAAATCATACTCTATATAACCGTTGCATGATTTATTGCTTATTTAGTCCACAGTTCACGCTGCGATCGATTCAGTTGTCCCCACTCCATACTCTGCACCCGGCCAACAATATAGTGTTTAAGTCTTTCTCCCGATCTATGCTAGCAATATAGAAGGTATTTAAATATATTATGAATTGACGACACAGAAATAGCGTCTTTAATTTGAAAGTGGTACTTTCCTCATTCGTTAAATGTTGAAATATCGAATTGGTCCCCACTCCATATTCTGCACCCGGCCAACAGTATAGTGTTTAAGTCTTTCTCCCGATCTATGCTAGCAATATAGAGGGTATTAACCTCATTCGTTAAATGATGAAATATCGAATTGGTCTCCACTCCATATTCTGCACCCAGCCAACAGTATAGTGTTTAAGTCTTTCTCCCGATCTATGCTAGCAATATAGAAGGTTAAATATATGCATTGAGCACACAGAAATAGCGCCACTAATTTGAAAGTGATATTTTCCTCATTCCATGCTGAAAAACCGAATTGGTCGTGTTGAATCGAATACGTCAAAATGTAAAATTTACTCTGGAAAAATTTTAAACTTCACAAATTGTAAAAAAAACAACAACAATATTATTAACTTCCACACGAAAAGTTTCATTAGAGCTCTGACAGTTTATTAAAGTGAAAGGCTGCCACCGAAATTAAACAATTTATTAAAAATATGTATTTTAACTGTAGTGCCCTACTTGTAAATTCTGCTTGTCTCTCTGAAAAGCGCTTCGAAATAATTACATTAAAATGTACAGGGCCATCACAAAAAGATCGATTGTTTTACTGAATCTAAGAGGCACGGGAATGGAAAAAGACGGTCTTACTTTTAAAAACCCTGTAAAAAATATTACAAACAGGAATCGCACATAAAAACTGTTTGCACAATGAATAAAACATTTAAAAAAAACCGCCAGTTCTTTAATGATGGCCCTGTACATCCGCTAACAACATTTAATGTAAAATATGGCCATTTTATTCTACACAAATGTTTATATTTCGAGTTTAATTACAGAGCGTTTCTTTTTTGATCTTTACTGTCAAAAAAAGTGAGAAATGTGCCGTATGTAGTAGACGAAAAAATACTCGTCAACTGCCAGATAAAATGTTTTTTTTAAGATCACCAATTGTCAGAATTATCTGGATCTTCGCAGCAATTATTCATGTTTTTAATTGTAATATTTTTTCGCAATAAAAAATGTTACCTACTTTATTTAACAAATTACAATGCTTGTCCATTGTTTCTTTTTTTATTTATCTAGAAACGTCTAATCATGGAAAAGAAATAAAATTCAATAAATAATTTAGTAGAAAACCGTCATTTCTTTGGGAGTGGAAATCATACTTAGCTTTCGACTTATCTTCTTCAACAAAATGTACCTATTAATGCCCCTCGCGATTTTAAGTTAGTTTAATCAAAGCCCCCATATGGTGACTCATTCTTGTTTTTGGTACATCATCGATTGTACAATAAAATCGTTTAACTCAAAAAGCTTTTTTACCTATTTTATTCTTAAGTTTTCAGTGTGCTTTATTAAAAGCGCGATTTGCATTTGGACGAAAGCCGGACCAGTCCGTTAGTTATTATAATATTGTATTGTCATCGGAACTACACGCGTATGCAAAATTTCAACTCAATCGGATAACGGGAAGTTGTTGGAAAAGCTGTCGCAAGATTTGAAACAAAATAAGTAACAAAACAATAAACTTTCTTGAAAAAATAAATAGAATAATAAGCCGTTATAAAAAGTATTCCATTATATAAAAAACACCGTTATAGCATATATCTCTTCTGCGCATGCGCCGATTTTCCCCAAAAACAATAGGGCTCTTCATATTTGCATACCAAACATCCTCCCAAAATTTGGTTTCAATCCGCTCATCCGTTTGACTTGTATCGTGTTCACAGACTAACAGACGCACAGAGTTTTTCCAAAAATATGTTTTTTGGATTCGGGGGACCTCAAAACGGAAAGATATTGTAAAATTTTTGAAAAGTGATTTTTGACCTAAACTAGTATCATTCCCCACTTGCGGGTTGGAATGGTAAAATAAGTAGTCGATAATACTAAGCAAGTATAGGAAATTCCTCGGCTCAACGGTACATTAGGTATTTCGTAATTACAACATAGCGCACTCCAAAGTTGAAGCAATGGCTGCTGGCAAAGATCAAAGCGAAATCCTTTCTGCTTGCCACTGTATCGAGTAGTCGAGATCACATGACGTACCGATTAAATAGAGTTATGGCCGCTCTCGTGTTTGTTAGTCCGTTTAGTGAATGGGATGATAGTATTTCTCTGTGATAGAGCATAGCTAGGCAATACTAGTTAACGTAATGTTGGGAGAATTAGTTTACACAGTAATCCGTTAGATTGGACAGCTGCCGTCCCGTTATCCCGCGACGCATTCCCGTTCCGTGTCCCTAATGTCGCACATAAAATGTGCCCACAGGATTCGGAAACATAGGGTTGTCGGATACCATGTCCAGAGTCGGGATTAATTCTCTAGCCGGCAGGAGAACGACCATCTTTGGATACATTAATAAGAGCGGAGTAATTCCTCAGGACAATCTAGTCACCAATCATCTGGAGTTCATGAGAAGATCCAAACTATTGGAGGACTAGATCCAGGACAAGGGAGTGCTAAAAAATTTTTTTAGGATGACGTGTATTAACGGGCTATATTAAGCCATAACTCCTAACTTATTCATGTGTCCCTAATGTCGCACATAAAATGTGCCCACAGGATTCGGAAACACAGCCCAAATTCACATAGGGTTGTCGGATACCATGTCCAGAGTCCGCATTAAGGAGAACAACCATCTTTGGATACATTGATGAGAGCGGAGTAATTCCTCAGGATAATCTAGTCATACCAATCTTCTGGAGTTCATGAGAAGATCCAAACTATTGGAGGACTAGATCCAGGACAAGGGAGTGCACCAAAATTCTTTTAGGATGACGTGCATTAACGGGCTATTAAGCCATAACCTCTAACTTCATTCATTCAAGAAAACGATGCTCCGCTAAACAAACTGAGGTGAAAGTTTCAAATCTAGGACATAAATTATAAGATAGTTAATGATTCAGCCAACAATACCTGATGAAAAATTGAACCTTCTTCAAAAAGGGGTCACCAAAAAGCGTAACATATCAAAGTTTTGAGGTCGGCACGAATTTATTATACCTAAGTCCATAAAACGTGATGGCAATTAATTAATAATTAATTAATAGTGTCTAAGAAAGCCAAAGAGCAAAGTTCACGCCAACAACTAGGTACAACTATTGCAATATTTCTTTGATTTTTGCTAACTTTCTAAAATGCTGCTGAACCGATTTTGCTGAAATTTATATGGGACTAGCTTTGTGACATACTCTATCGAATGAAAAAATAATAATCGAAATCGGTTCGCAAATTATTTTGTTTTAATACAATCGAATAGAGAATCTCCTTTTCTGAACTAGGTAAAAAATTAGTACATAAGGAATGGGCAACAAGGAATTGCACTACTGAAATAAAACTTACTAAAGACTGACTCAGATCTTTTTTTTTTTAACCTGAAGACATACAGCGTTTGCTTGTGCTCATTGAAATCAACGTGTCAAAATATTCTGCTTTTTACACCATGAGCTCTATCTATACCTACTCAAGGTCATGCGGGTCTCAAATAGCTATATCGCTATGTTTCGTGACCACGCGGACACGCTGTAGTATACACGCATGCATACATGCAGCGGGGATTAAGCTTCCCGAAACCAGATTAACCGGGGCACAAAACAAAGAGCTTTCCCGACGACGAATCGTTGCGCTTTTGTTACCGTCCAGCGGCGTCTAGATATCGAAATTTGTCAAAATATAATAATATGTCTATTTTCTTCACCAAAGAATAATCCTACACCGAATTACAATGTTATCGATAAACATATTTTTATTTTCCAAATCTTCTTGGTTTCCGGGCTTGTATGCGGTGATCCATTGGTATTTCTACCTGACGTTTCGTCTACAACTGCGGTAGACATTATTAAAGGCGATGTGGTAGCGGCATACAAGCCCGGAAACCAAGAAGATTTGGATCAACACCGGCCGTGAAAGCCTGCACACTTGGATATTTTTATTTTCATTGATTTTCTTGTCATTTTTAAGCCGATTTCAGGGACACTCGTGTATTTTTAACGGATTTTATTCACATATTTTAAATTTTTTACGCAAAGTGTCCCCTCGTAAGCTGCGCAGCCAATGGAAAAATACACATGGCCACGTTTAACCTCAAATTAATGAATTTTTTTCTGATTAGCCAAAAGGAAGGTTAAGTCGATTAATCCCGATACTCAGATATTTTCAATTTTGTACTATTTTTAACTCAGACTAGGTATATATACATTTAGACATCGCGCATCATAATTGTTGTTTTGATCGTGGAACGACTTTTGATTGGACGCTACTAGGTAACGGTTATAGATTTAAGAGGTTGCCTCGTTCTGTTGAACGAGGAAACCTTTACATTTTACTAACCTTCCTGCTAGGTTATGTGCACAAAAAGTTGGACACGAAAATAAATGTTTGATCAAGTCACCTGCTTTATAAAAAAAAAATTGAATAATTTCTCTAAGATCAAGAGGTTATGATCAGGAATTCTAGTCGATTCTTGAGACAGTGACATAGTTCTGTTTTTTTTTCAGATTGGTACTTGTGCCGACACTGCAATTATTTCGCGAAAGGAAGCCAAACAAGGAGGGTAAGCAAACGGCGGCGGTATCCTTTTCTGGATCTCGTAGTTAGAAGACTTTGAGATAAGAAGTATTAAAACCACGCCTCCGTATGAACGTATTTGCTGTAGCGATCCGGCGTCTTAAAAATAAAGATACTTATAGAAGTTATAGCCTGTCCAAATGTACAAGCTGTACGATTGTTTCGTGCACATGCGCAATAGACTGAAAGATTTCACAGAGTGTCAGTACATGCGCATTTGTTTAAGTATAAATCTTCTAAACTATTTAGGCCATATTCACCGAACGTGAGTAGTTATTTATTCGATTCATTTGTTCTTCAGGTAACTATTCCTCGGAATAAATAGCGAAAATTTTATTCACCAATCATAATTATTTTTACTGCAGGTATAATCTATTCTGTCTTACTTCGAGTGTGTAAATATTTATTCGCTTGATAAAATAATAATGGCCGCCACATATCATAATACCTAACCTATAAACGTGGAATAGTTTGCTCTTGTGAATTTATTAACCTTTTGTGAAGTGTATAGTTGTAAAACATTAAAGTTAGTGGAAGTTTTGTGGGCAATTGGGTTAGGACAAACATTATTATTTGTATGACGTTTACACTAACGCAATCAGTTGGATTTTTGGGTGAACGTCAAAATATTCAACAAAAAGAGCAAGGCGTATAGTGCAGTGTATATTTATTCTTTAACCAACTTTTCTGCCTGATAATTTGCTTGGTGAATTGGAAGTAATATTCATTCTCACGAATAAATTTGTTCCAAGATTAGTAACTTCTATCTTTAGTGATCGGTGAATAGGCATTAGTAATGTTGGGTAGTTATTGCAGATAAATATAAGAAGTAAGTATTTTAAATTTAATTTAGTCACAGCAAGTATGAAGGAGGATTACCTTAAAAAAAAAAAATCCCCACTGCGTAGAAAAATAACGGTGTACAAAGTATTTGTGATTCTACATGCAAACCGAACAAATGAAAAAAAAATGGGTCGTGAACCGTAATCAACCGATTATCCTTTGTAACAGGACGAGCGAGGATGTTGCAGTTATCTCTGTGTATACGATTACCAGATCACAGCAAAATGTTGTCATATCCGTTTCATTTAAGACGCAATATATACATGACTTTTGTTGACAAGGTAGTCATGGAAATCATTAATGCATTACAGAAAATCGTTCCACATTAAATGCAACATAGACCGGGCTTCCAATGCAGGTTCGTATGCATTTTATGTGGAATTATTTTTTTTGTAGTTCATTAATGATTTCCATGTGAACAAAACGCATGTATAGGTATATTGCGCTTAAATGAATTTCACTGTACGAATTTCATTAAAAATAAATGAAACTAAATATTAATTACTTTTTATATTTTTAGATCAGTTCTGAAGAAGATCCAAATCCGGATCGAAACGTTAATGTATTAATTATATTTTTTTTGTTAATATATTTGTCTGAAAAATTGGTCGATAATTTTATTTATTCTTTATATGTATGTTTTTGAACGGATCAAACTTAAAAACTAATTGATGAATTTTGATTAAACTTTTTAAGAAATATTTCTTACTAGGTTTTACCCGCGACTCAGTATCAGTGTGTACAATTATTGATATAATGGATTAAAAATACCATTACACAATTTGGGCGCATCAAGATTTCGCATTAAAAGTAATGAGAAAGCATTTCATTTAAAAAAATATAGTTTAAAAAAAAATTTAAAAACATCGAACTAAAAAGTAAAAAATATTTTTTTTAAAATAAGCTTAAAACAATAATGAATAAAAAATACTAGTATTATTGTGAAAAAAGCGTGGGGCGCTTTGTTCCACATTTTCGTACATCGAGCGCCCCACGATTTTTTCACAATAATACTAGTATTTTTTATTCATTATTGTTTTAAGCTAATTTAAAAAAAAATATTTTTTACTTTTTAGTTCGATATAAAGCGTGTTTTTTAGTTTTTTTAAACTATATTTATTTTCCACTTTTTAGTTCGATTTATTGTCAAAAATTTGCCGAAAAAAAAACAATTTTTTTTTCGGCGTGGACGGGATTAGAACCCACGACCCGTGATTCCGAGAGTTGACGTCAGCGAAGACCAGTGCTTTAGAGCGCACGGCTAAACACTGTAGTTACATTGCTGGAATATTATACTACTGTAATAAACCACTTGATGTAGTCCAAACGAGTTTACAAACAAACATACATACATACAAACTTACAAGTGAAACTAATATAAAGCAAGTTAAAAAAAATAGTAGTTTATGTCCTTCCCTAGAGTTTAAACCATCTTCATATTAAATTTCATCACAATCGGCCCAGCGGTCTGGGCGTAAAGCGTAACTTCATATAATATTACAACCCCCACTTCATCCCCAAAGGAGTTGAATTTTGATAAAAAAAGTAGCCTATGCCCTTTTCCAGGCTTCAAACCGTCTCCATATTAAATTTCATTACAATCGTCCCAACGGTTTGGCCGTGAAAGCGAAACAGACAGATAGAGTTCCTTTCGCATTTAAAATGGATTTTGGGGACCGCTGACGTCAACTGGCCTACATTCAGCGAATGCCGGAAAGTACTGCGAATGCTACTTCTTTCTTTTTTATAACTTTGTGTAATAAAAATCTAATGGATTCGGTAAATACTTGCGGGTACAATTATAAACAAAAAATTGAAAGCCGGTCTTTTAATTAAAAACACAATTTTAATTATTTTCAAGAGAACAATATCCTTGAAATAATTGTAGATATAAGTCATACATTTTTTTAATGAACCGCGAGCAACCTATAAAAATCGTCTTTAGAATAAAAAAAAATTTTTAATTCTAAATTAATACGGTAGATCCCTTTTATATACTTTAATACATTTTTCATCAAAATATTGTTTTTTACCATGTCAGATTCAATTTTTAAGCGCCGTGACAGCGTTTTTTCATAAACAAATCCTCTTTAACAAGGGCCGTGTCAAAACACCACATTAATTTTTTTCTGAAAGAAGGTTTGACATCTATTTTCTGCATAAAAATTGGTCTGTCAGCGAAAAAATGTTTTTTACTATGACAGACTTCATAATAAAAAAAAATTATAACAAATGTCTGACAAATTTATTAACAAAAATTGTCAGCCAGACAAGTTGTATTAGATAGAAGAGATCTTAAACTTTATTTAAAAAAAATTCAAGGAGGTGTTATGAAATGTATTTTCATAAAAAAAATAGTTTATGACAAATGAAGACTGACAAATTTATTAACAAAAATTGACAGCCAGACAAATTTTTTCAAAAATGGTACATTATTTACTACAAATTGTATAAATTTCAAGCAGATGTTTTGGAAAAAAAATCATGTTTTTTTTAAATTAAAAAACTCAAAAAATAACAATTAACAAATTTTAACTAGTCTGGCGGGCGTAACATGTTTCTTACATGTTTTTCAGCCATTTTCACTTTATAATTTTGTTCGTAGGGGTAACTTTTTCTGTCATGGGAGCTTGGACTATAAGTACGATATTTATTTTAAATTATTGAGGACTTCAGATTATAGGCGTCTGATAACTGAAGTCTACATTTTTTGAGAACTTACTCTAGTGAGGGAAATAAAAAGTTTCTAATTTCTCAAGTGAAGCTTTCTTATGCGGCGCCTCACCGATTTGTAGAGAAAAATGAATGAAACGAAAAACAATGACGCAAATGAGTGACACAAATTAGTAACATCGATGAGTGACGAAGGAAACGCAACCGTATTATATCTGCTGTCAAAAATAAACTCTACATGTAAAATGAAAAATAATAAAAATAAAACGAATCGCAAAAGTAACTTTATGGTATTCATGCATAAGAAGTTTCACTTCGGGCGTGTGTGCCGCGAGACACGCCTTTTTCTATAAGTATTACAGCAAAATACATATTTATAAGAAAAAGCTGCAGGTGGTTCATGTTTGAGTCACTGAAAAGTTTCCGCAAAGAAGTGTTTTTAATAAGTTTTGTAACTTTATAAATTATAACAAAAGAAGTGTCTAAACGAATTCGTTATTATACGTATAACGGCTGAATTTTTATGATCTTTTTTCTTTGATCAAAAAAAGTTTGCATTTTAAAATTTTCCCAGCTCCAATCTAACTGACAAACATAAAAAAAATCGACTCACGTTTTCATTTACTTTAAATAATTCAGGAAATTGGTTATGAGTTTTAAAATGTTAAATAATTAGGTTTGTTCCAAGCAGCCAACGAACGGTTTCGAAATCGTCACCCGCATGCGCAGTCGGTAAAACGTGTTCTAAAATCGCCACTAACGGCTTCGTTTTACCTATAGCGCATGCGGGTGACAGTTTCGAAACCGTTCGCTGGCTGCTTGGAACGAACTTATTTATAGCAGGAAAAATAATATGAAATTGATATTATCGATCGGTGACACTGCTATCGAAAACATATAGTGACAATATTATTCTGATAAACGTTATTATAGCCTTTTAACGACAAGTCGATAAACGACAGTTAAGTGTATTATAAAAAGAATTTAACTAATACTTTAGATATTTATTATCTGCATTAAGTTATACAAGCAGGAAACTTGAACCAATCTTCTTAACGTTGTTTTTGATGCGAAAATATCGCCTATTATTGACCGAGTTTCCTTCATCCGCGACTTCGGTCTCGTTAAAAGCGGTTTCGTAACAAAGTGCTGCAAAATTTAAGAATCTGCGTCAATTCAACCCGCGACAATATATCGCACGACAACTTATAGCCGACAAATCATCGCTACGACTGTTTATCCCAAAATCATTATTATTGCGACTAGCGGTCCCGCCCGGTTTCACCCGGGTGCAAAAGAACGAATGGGGAAGGAAGGGACATGAGTACCCACATTAATCTTAGTTTACCGAGATGAATGTTGTGTCCAAACTTCATAATGATCGGAGTTACCGTTCAAAAGTTTTTGTCGTTAAAAAGCAGTATTTATACTTTTTTTATAAGTAATAAATTTCTTTTAATATAATAAATATTTAATTGAAAACACTGTAGGAAAATTATTTTTATATAGCTACCTATAGTTGTAACAGTATTCAAATGAGCTATTAATTAGATTTATTTAATTTTAAATTAAAATAAATTTAAATGAAAGAAAGTAATGTAGAAAATGAAAAAAAAAAATAAAAATATATTCACCGATGTGGGGCTTGAACCCAAGACCCTGTCATTAAGAGTCTTACGCTCTACCGACTGAGTTATCCAGGCTTGAGAACGTGACGCGCTAATATTGCATTATTTAGTTAAGGCATTTCACCTGATAATATTCGTCGGACGGACTAATTTTGAGATACATCTTGCAACATTTTTCATTGACGTTCCGCTCCAATTAGTCGTAGCGTGATATTATACAGCCTATAGCCTTCCTCGATAAATGGGCTATCCGGTAAATTATTTTTTTTTCAATTCGAATCAGTAGTTCCTGAGATTAGCGCGTTCAACCAAACAAACAAACAAACTCTTCAGCTTTATATATTAGTATAGATTATGTTTGTGACAGTTTTTGGTCATGGTTCTAATGGGTGAACTCGGATAACGTTATATAGCGTAAAAAACTTGAACGCGAACACCCTCTCAGCCCCCAACTCCGATACAAAAGTTTAATGTTGTCACACACATAAGTGTTGTTGGGCGGGGCGCAGACGACTTTATTTTAGGAACTAACCTCATAAAGATAACGCAGTTATGCTGGCGTCACTTCACTCGAGTAATAATAGTCCCCATCGTTCGCTCGGAAGGTGAAACGTTAGTCGGATCGTAACGATTTTCTTCTCGCTTGTCCGTCACGTGATCGAAAATGACTTTGCAATATTATATATGTTCCGTTTTTAATACACTATTCCCTGTCCCAGCAATGTACTCTGTTAAATGTGAGTGAGATGAAACAACGTGGTTGCCAATTGAAAACGTTACTGAGTCAAGGCCGGAAGTCTACGAACGGTATTGGTCTGATTCTGAAACGTCACGAATGCTATTGGTCTGATCTGAATCTCTACGAATGCTATTGGTCTGATCTAAATCTCTACGAATGCAATTGGTTTGATCTGAATCTCTACGACCGCTATTGGTCTGACCTGAATTTCTAAGAATGCTATTGGTTTGATCTAAACTCTACGAATGCTATTGGTTTGATCTGATCCCCTACGAATGCTATTCGTCTGATCTAAGTCTCTACGAATGCTATTGGTCCGAGTCTAAAATTTTCCACTGCCCGCCGTGAACAGTATACCATTTCAGGGACGGATGGGCTCCACTATTCCGGCCCAGGAACATAACTGTATCCACCATGGACACAACTGTATCTATACCGTGGACATATTATGAAAGTAAGATTCAGATCCCGTCATGAAAATTATTTTTTTCATAGAGTCAGCGTTAGTTTTTGCCGCCCTGTAAAAATGCAGCCTTTGACATTCTCTATTAGTCTATTCTATGCCACAAAAATTATATAACTTAGGATTGTGAGAGCTATTACAACAAAGACAAAAAAATTATCTCATTACATACATAATATGGAGCTCAGACATACGCGAAATAGTTAAAGGGGCAACGCGGGACGTCAAGTGATATTTTCTAATTAAAATGAAGTTATGTGGCATATTTAGCAATTAACTTTTTAATTATAATATACTATCGTAAATTATTCTTCTCCTGACAGGAACACTGCATTAGCTTGCATGCCAAAGGATAATATAACTTCTTCAAGGAGCTTAAAATTTTAAACTTGGTTTAACGTCGTTTTGTTTTGTTAAGTTGCACAACTGTATTAAGTGTATTTTAAACAAATTTAATCAGATTACAACTAAGAGATACGGCTTCAATATTCAGTTACAACTTTTCAACAATTTCATTCATTTAGGCGCAGCGTTTCCAATAATTAGTTTAATTAAAATTATTTTCACTGAGAAAATTTCCTACTCAGACTTTTTTTGCGATTTTGTTGTGAATAAAGAAGACTTTTTTGGTGAATTTGGAATTGTTCACGATTTTTTAGAATACTTAAAAATAGTTAAGGAATGCTATGTATAGGTATACGTAAGAAATCAAGAATTCATTATCCCAACCTGTCATTTCACCTGCAAGTAAATACTACATTTTATAGAATATGTTTTTGATAAAGTTTTTAGGGAATTCTAGATCCATATTTATACTACTAGATAAAATAGTGAGACGTACCAATAATAATAACTCAATAAAGTTTTAAATAAAAAAGGGGTGAAAAAACAGCGCAACGGGAAATACATTCTTGATGTTAAGTTTTTATAACACACTAGATGTAATAAAATGTGGAGCAAGTTTGACTTTACCGTTACAGTTACCGAACAGAAAAGTACTCACATAGAGGACGTAGTCATAGATACATTATATAGATGCTGTCAAAAGGTAATTACTCGTAATTCATCATCTTCATTACAAATCATTCAGAATGGGGTGCCCCAAGGTTCAGTTTTAGGTCCGGTGTTATTTATTATTTATATCAATGATTAAGCAGATAATATGAAGCTACTTTCAACAATTTTGTATGCAGACGATAAGACTTTCCTTTCTAAGCGTGATGACGCTGACTCTGGGATGTCACGTGAGACACTATTGAGGGCTACTGATTGGTTTTCAACTCATAAACTTAGTTTAAATGTAAATAAAACAGAATTTTTGACTTTTAATCATTTGAGTAATGATTACAACACAAATGTTAAATTCTTGGGAATATATTTAGATAAACCTCTCAAATGGAAAGCACATATATCCCAAATTTGTCGAAAACTGAATTCTGCAATATATGCTATAAGAAGGGTTTCGGATGTTGTATCAATTGAGGCTGCAAGAACAGCATATTTCGGATTATTTGAGTGTTTAATTAGCTATTGTGTGCTATTATGGGGAAACTCTACGGATTCGAATAGAGTATTCGTATCCAAAAAAGAGCTGTTAGGGCTATGGCCAGAGTTTCAACTAAAGAACACTGCAAACCAATTTTCGGTTAAAAATAAACAAACAATACGTTGCTGCTTTTGTATATAAACCGAGTAAATGACGAATTTCGAAATCTACTTTATGACATAAATCGGCAACAAAGAATCTCTACTTCGTGATCGACATGTATAATAGCGTCGCAAATAGTGATGTGCCGGATCGTTAAAAATGTATATCCGCGGATACGGATCTGAATACGGATATTTGGTTTCAAGATCCGCGATAACGGATACGGATCTTAACTTTCTTAGAGTACGCGGCGGTAAATATTGCACATCGACCTTTGGAAAGAGTATCTGTTATGGGAAAAAGTAATTGACCTCTTTAAGAGTTAACTCTCATAACAGATTGTCTCTTTCCAAAGATCGATGTGCAATATCTCATTATAAAGATAGTTTTTTAGTACCTTTGAGTTATGTACTATTGGTATGGTACTCACTACGATAAATGTTTGCAATATAAAGGTGCCAAATACGATTTTAAAAAATAAAAAATAATCTGAATGAAATTTAACAATTTTTCATTATTACCTAATCACCTATATATATGTAAAATTTCATCTATGAATTGAAAATTAATAAGGTAAAAGATCCGCCAAAAACTAACGGATACGAATACGGATCTTTCTTCTCCCTCGGATATCCGCGGATACGGATATCCGGCACATCACTAGTCGCAAATATAACATTTGCAAACAGGAGTGTGTGTTTGTATGTGTGTTTATGTGTACGTGTATAAACTTTTGCACCAGCACAAACCAGTCGTAAATTTTAAATCCCAACTTCATTTATATATAATATACAGGGTGTCCCATTAAGAATGGGACATAGAACAACCGCAGATTCTCCAATTCAAAATAAAACGATTAAGCGAAATATGCTTAGATAAAATGTTACTCGCTCTACCAGTGGCGTACGACAGGAGTAAGTAATGCTTGTACCCCTTCTAAATGTTACGCCGCTCTCTAAATTTTAATTTTGACTATAATTTTAATTTTTTTGATATTTTCTAAGTCAATAATGTACACTTGTTAGTTTCTTGTAAAGTCATTGGTTTTCGAGATATTCGCAGTTAAAGATAGATAGACATGTACTTTTTATTTGTATTATTATTAATAATATTCATTTTTACAATTTTGTCTTAAAAAAACTGCGAATATCTCGAAAACCAATGACTTTACAACAAACTAACAAGTGTACATTATTGACTTAGAAAATATCAAAAAAATTAAAATTATAGTCTAAATTAAAATTTAGACAGCGGCGTAACATTTAGAAGGGGTACAAGCATTACTCACTCCTGCCGTACGCCACTGGTAGAGCGTACTGAACTAATTTTTGTATTGTTAGGTGCATTTTATGATATTTAACAAGTGTGCCGATTTGAGTAAAATTATACGGTGTATTAAAAAAATTATGGACATTAATAATTTTTCAGTTTTCAACTTCAACACCCTGCATTTCGGAAACGAGTAACATTTTATCTAAGCATATTTCGCTTAATCGTTTTATTTTGAATTGGAGAATCTGCGGTTGTTCTATGTCCCATTCTTAATGTGACAGCCTGTATATTGTGAAGTCTTCTATAAGCGCCGTTCATGCATCGTCTCAACAGACAACTTCTGTATAGAATAACATTTTTAATCGTCTAAATGGAAGATCAATAAATAAATAAAAAATGGGCCAAGTGCGACTCGTAATCGCGCACCGAGGGTTCCGTACAAACAGTTGTAAGTAGTTCGTCCATCACGGGAATCGAGTGACGTGTCTCGACGATTTTTTCTCGCCTAGCCGTTGGAAAACTGTCGCCTCCATAAATCGACAAAAGGTCGCGGCCAGTTTGCCAACTAAGCGTGTTATTGCAATGAGTTCAGATAGACTACCGAACTGTATTGTACCTCGTGGCTATATATATATCTGATAGACTAGCTGTCGTACCGTGTTGTATGCGAGAGTGCTGTATAAACGCACCGGTAGCGGACGCTTATGTTTTGTATTAGAATAGAACTGTTATACCTGTGTACGTGCGTAGCATGTTGTTGCGGTTTATTATTTTTTTTTTGTAAATGTAACTACACGATTTTTGGTTTTTTCCCTTTACTTGTGCTATAAGACATTGCTTCTTGCCAAATTTCAAGATTCTAGGTCAACGGGGAGTACCCTATAGGTTTTCATTCCCAAGAGTATTGACAGACAACAAAGTGATTCTATAAGTGTTCCTTTTTTCCTTTTGTGCAACGGAGCCCTAAAAATGAGTTAGTGCACTTATACAGTATGTCGCGTGTTATACTTCTTTGGCGTGATTAAAACTCTTTTGTTTAATTTGTATTCAATTAATTTATTGAAAATTCAATGAAAATAGAAAAAAAAAAACAGCTATTAGACACTACGCGCATGCAACCGTGGTCTCTACCTCCATTCTTTTGGTAGCTCTTTTCTGCGTGAACAGTCATCTTAAATTTGATCCCGCACCGCGCCCGAAGTCACGCGTCGGTCTGTACGAGTCTTTATTCGCAGAACAAAGTTAAATTGATTTGAATACATTTTAATATTTAACGAGTGATATAGAAAGAATAGCGCACGATGTGGAGGTAACGGTAAGGAGAATACGTGGGAGTATTATTTAATACCTTTCGGTTATTCCCCGCAGCACTACTTATCCATGTCACATCAACGTTGTAAGCGATAGTTTTTGCAACCCCGAAGGTCTGCGACTATAAATAAAAAAACAACGCCCTCTTTATCTTACTTACAAGCTGAATCTCATGTGGCGCGGTTGGTTTGCTGTTTTAGCGTTTACTTTAACATAAGCTACTATCTGAATACAGTGTAACCTCTTTATAACGACTTTCGTTATAACAAAAAACTCCCTATAACGTGGAAATTTTTACAATTTTTGTTGGTACCGTCTTTATAGCGCAACAGCCATTCTCTATTACGAAGAAATATGTTCATATTTAGGCGTCAGCAAATATTTACAGACGTAAAGAAGACGATTCTGAACCATCACCAGCTATTCAACAAGCACTTGATGCCGCCAAACTTATCGAAAAATTCCTATTGGTTAATCAAGATGATTCCACCACATCCCAAGCCATACATAAGATACTTAATACAATACAAAACAAATATTGGCATAGCAAAACACGTCAGGCAAAGTCAACAGACTTTGGAATAAATTAATTAGGTGAAATTTAGTTATTTTTCTTTCTTCCCTCCTTAATAACGAAAACTCTTTATAACGAAAAAAAAAATGCTCGGTCACTTGAAATTCGTTATAAAGAGGTTACGCTGTACTTGTTTTATACAATAAGACGGGAAATAAATGCATTTGCCACCAAAATTTAAATCTAACGTTTTCTTCTTTTTAAACAATGATTTTCATTTTGCACTAAAATTAGTACATGTGTTGGGATACAACTTAACGGTACTATTCTGTATTGTATTTGTTCTTATTTAAAATCTCTGTCAATTAAATTATTTTATGCCGGCACTTCACATGGCTATTTGTATTTGTGTATTTGGCATATTTGGCAAACAATTACCAAGTGTCGACAGTCTATTTGACAAAGTGTTGGCCTTATTTGCCTATTTGACAAATAAGGCCATTACCAAATACGCGTTGCCGTGCGCTTGTCGGTTTTTCGAGGCAGATCAAAGGAGTCAAATAGGCAAATAAACCGTCCACACAATGACCATATTCAGAAGCGCACGCGCCGTGAACCTGTACGGACGTGCAGTATTTTTATGTCTCTGCTGTGAGCGAGAACTGGAACAATTACTATTGAAAATGAATTGGGACAATGAAACAGTGCTAAAATTCCTGGAATTTTGAACCTTGCGTTCTGCTGTCAAATGTTTGTGTGTTTGCTATTTGACTGCCATGTGTGGATGGTCGTATTTGCCTCTATTTGCATGTTTGTCTTGGACGTCATATATTTTGCCAAATACAACAAACACCCAATAGCGAACACAAATAGCCATGTGGAGGCGCCACCTTTATATTAAGTATAACTTTGATATTAGGATCTATTAATGAGGCATTCAACAGTGAATAAAATATAATTCTTTATTTTATTCACTGTTGAACACTGTGATGCCTAAATAGGTCCCAATTTTTAATTTGTTATAATATATTCTAATTAAGATGGAATTTTTGTATTATTTCCCGCTACATTTAATTGCTATAGCTTTCAAGAGTTGATTTTAGTGATGGCTTTTGCACGTATTTCAGCTGGCTTTGTAGATGGGTTTGCTGCGCGCGTAGTGACAGTTTTAATGTTAACAAAAGTGAACATTTATTGTCTCTGAACAGAACACTTGTTTGTGGGCGTTTGCCCATGTCGCTCACTTGACTGTTTTTTAATCGGTTCTTGTTCAAAACAAGAAGACGAACAAGCGAGAAAAATAGACTCGGTTCTAATTCTAATTCTATCTAATCCGCACGGCAGCCAGTCCAAGTCCTAGCGGCAAACCCAGCCTTGTGTGCAGCGGGCTTTAGTTAAACAGTATTCGAACGTAATATCCGTAATATGGAGACAGTTTTGTAGAATACTGCGATATGAATATTACCTGTAACTTTGATAACATTATATATCTCGAGCACAAACAAAGATACTTTTATAACTTTCGGAGTTATTCCTTTATATAGAGAATAACATCACGGGGAATGTATACTAATAAAAAGCAAATTACAAATCCGACACACAAATTGAACATTTTCGCAAATATACAGGATGTCACAAAACAATAAATATCAGAAATTATGAGGAAAATGAGATGTTCAAATATCTTACTAGAGTACCTACTATGCAAATCTTTGATTAACGATGATTGTACTTTTCAATAAATAAAATTATCGACCTATTTTTTAGACAATTATATTGACAAAAAATATGAATAGGTAATTATAATTAAAAAAATTTACGTTCCGGTCCGGATTTGGACCTATTTCAGAATTGAGCTAAAAAATATAAAAATCGATTAAAAATATAAAAATAAAATTAAGTTCGGAAAAACTCAAATTTAATTTAATAAAAATTAATTACTTATTAATTTTTTTATACATTTTAAATCATTTTTTTAAATATATTTTTTAGCTTAAATAATTCTGATGATAGTCCAAATCCGGACTGAAACGTAAATTGGTTAATGATTTTATAAAGATCGTCTAAAAATTAGTCGGAAATTTTATTCATTGCATAGTAAATAAACAGATGTTAACAAAAGATTTGATTATTGTTTTGGTTTCATCAACGTGTAAAAGATAAAATATTTAGGGATATTTCATATTATCTGATATCCACTGAACAATTTACAGTTTATAATAAGGACACAAATCTTAACAGGAAGGCAGTTTAACAATTTATTATTATTATTATTATTATTTGACAATTCGGCTTCATGAATACCAACTTTCTGTACTGGTTCAATAACAGTTAACGATTCAATAACTATTGAGAGATTTAAATAAATAAGTCTTTATTAATATGGCCATTAAGTTACGGCACTGAATCTATCATTCAGTGTTACGTCAAAAGACAACTGAATTACCTACTACTGAGGTTAGAGATAATTAGACTAGAGTACGCGAGTGAGCCGTGAAAGTGTCTGCAATTCAGAGAGAGAACAGTTTCTTATCTCTATAGTAACTAATCATACACAACAATGCTGATTTGAGTAAACAAAATTCTGGTTTTCTGTAGCGTTCCCTCTCTCAACTGCGAGAACACTTTCACTTACGGCAAGCACACGAACTAGCGTACTCTAGTTACTTTTATCTCTATGGGTTAAACAGTCAAACACATTAAAAAAAAGTAGAAAAAAAAGTGCATACCGAAAACGCTTTGAGAAAAACAAGACACTGGATAATTCCTTCCATGGTGTCGCCCGTAAGGCAGAAAGTGCCGGTCAAATGTTTGCCTTTCCGTCCGATCGCGGCGGCTGTTGCCAGACTCGCGTGGACCAGAGCCCCGCGCGACGCGCCGCTTCCGCTACCACTGGTTGTGCCGCTACTGAGCACTGCGGGCAGTGGTGTAGCGGCACTCATCAAACGCTCCAACGAGTCCATACCCTTTACGCGCTATAATCAGCACTCCATTTCTTCTTTCACAAAAAAACAAAACGAGCTTTTCAAAATTTTAGAACACATCGACTCGGTAAAACACTGAACACTGTCGTTAAATAGTTACACTAAAAAAAACACTATTTACGTATACACATATTGTTTATATTTTAAATAGAACACGTTGAATACTTTTTTGGCACTAATAAACACTACGGATTAATTAATGTAGCTCAAAGTTCAACAATAAATAAAGGACACTATGCTCAAAAATGTACACGTGTTTTAAAACAGAGCAATCACTTGATTAAATAAAATCTCTCAATTGGACTGTATACTTGTCAATGCAAGCGAGTTACGCAATCGATTAGAAGAATTATTTAATCCCGATGTAACATGATTTTTATTGTTTCATTTTATTGATTACTTAAAAATAGTTTTGTCAGTTTATTATCTATGTAATTTTTGGCACTAAATATTCTGAAATTATTTTAGTCGGTCAAAATAGACAATAATTCGCATAGAGCTGAAAATTGGTACAGGTCTATAAATCGTCGTTGGTTCTGTAATAGCTCCTATGTGCGTAGTTGGCAGATTTTACGTTTTTTAGATGTAAAGATTCAGGAAACGCTATACCTACACTAATAATACCTCCAAATTAATTTTACAGTAACCAATAAGGGGAAATAACTCTTATGTGAAAAGTTGTATCAAATAATTCCTCCCATGTGCCAATAAGTCCGAAATTAACGTTAAATATTTTTTAAGAAAATACTTCGTCTTAATTAAACATATATAGTGAAGATAAGTATGAATTACTAATATACCTCTGAAATTGATAGTTTCTTACCATCCATTGCTGAAATAACCACTTTTTGGTCTTTCCTGCAAATATTTACTTTTTGCACATAGGAGCTAAAAAAATTATTCAAGGTAAAAGGTTAAAAGTATCGGTTTTTTTGCATTTTTCTCGTAAACGGTGAAAGTTATCTAAAAATAGGTCAGACAAAAGTTGTAGATGAGGACAGCGTGGTGTAATGGTCAGCGTGCTGGCCTTTGGATCGTACTGTCGTGGGTTCGAACCCCACCTCTGCTCATGGATATTTTGTGTTTGTCGTTTAGACCCAGCTTTGATATTTAATGATACTGGCCAGATACCAAGAGGTAGTTCCTCCCCCTAAGTGATATTTTCTTGTATATTGTGTGCATATTATGCTCTATATATGTGAATATTATACAGTTGGATATACCTCTTATATTTTTTCCTACGAATCACTATTCTTTTGAAATGGTTATTTCATACATCGAAAATACTAATATGCATATTAATATTAATTAACGTTATTTTTGATAAATACGTTCAGTATATACGTACATAGGCATTTTGGTCCCATATCTCAGGAATAGTGATTCGTGGGGAAAAAATATATGAACAGATTTTGTAGACAATTGCATGATCTACAACTTTTGTCTGGCCTATTTTTTAGATAACATTTACCGTTTACGAGAAAAGTGCAAAAAACCGATACTTTTGACCTTGAATAAATTTTGAAGTAGATGTAAGATCGGTAGCGACTTTTGATATTTTATTTGTAATAGTATTCTTAAGACCTGTACAAATTTTCAGCTCTATGCGAATTATAGTAAATTGAAATGTTTATTTTGATTGGACTATTTATACGGAAGCGGCATTCGTTAAAAAAAGGACAAAAAAAGGAAATAAAAATTATTAAACAGTGTTTTTAATTCAATCAGCACGAAGATTTTTTTTGTTTTAAATCGAAATGAAACACGTTTTAATCTATTTACATCTTTTCAGAACTCTTCCTTCACCAGATAAAGATTTTAAAGTGTAAATAAATTAAAAAGTTGTCCTTAATTAAAGCCGAAACTATTATAAATATTGGTTTTGTTGGCGTATGGTTACGTTACAATATAGTTTTGATTTTTTAATCCTTTTTTAACGTTTTGAAGACATTTTCATTCTAAAATAAATAATAAAAACTAGCTGGATATAAAAAAAATTGTTTCGTTATCAGATCAAATATTAACTTCTCTTATAACAACTGAGTAATTTGAAGTTTTATCCTCCTTGATTTTTTAATGACGCAAAAACAAAGAAATGTTGCGGTACAGCGTATTAAGGAACACTTTTCGACCAATAAAATTAATATCTAAATTTAATGCTAGCGGCGTTATAGCAACCCAAATTCAATAACACGAACGCAGCAATATCAAAATATTTACCATATTGCACTAAACTACTCAAAGGGATTTAATTTTATACCTATGTAACTAATTACTGTAGTTATACTGTGACAGAATGTTAATAATTTTAATCAATAAACAAGTACCGTCCATAAGTTCACGAAAAGTTGTAACGTTGAGACCAAAATATGAGCAAACAGATAAATAGATTTGCTGGACCCAAAAAGTAATATTAAACTACTAGTGTGACCTGTGCGAATTATTCGCACTAAATAAGTATAATAATTATCACTTTACTAAATTATTTTTTAAATATGATTGCAGCTATTCAATTCGTTTCTAATTTTGCACAGCGCTTATAATGTTCTTCTTTTTGTTGTATTACAATATGAAGGTCAGATGACAGATCGAAGTGTTGACGTTGTTTCAAAATTAAAGCCGTCAGATGGCAGACGTTATTCAGCGTTGCTGTATTTTAATTAATTTACAAAAACAAAAGCGATAATAAATTTTTTAGTTGTCGATGTCAGTAGAGCAAGCAATTATCTGTAAAATGATATATAATTTATGTGGAGAAATTGTGAGGTTTTTTCTAAAAAGGGAGGCAAACATCTTTAACCTTAGCGTATTAATATATAGATATGATTTATAAAAGAAATGAAACTACATAAATACAAAAAAAATATATTTAAATGGTTAAGTAACGTACGAAATGAAAGCTACTAATTAAGAGAAATAAAATTAAAAATTAAGGTAACTTGTACGGAATTATCAATCAGTGCCTGCGAGATATCAGGAATAATTTAAAGCTTCAAACATTTGAAATTGTCTGCTAGATGCTATCCCTAGGATCATATAAAGACCGTTGCTGCTTTTGCCGCTAGATCCCTTGCTAGATTTAAACCGCTAGTTTTCAAGCGTTGTTTTTCGCGATGGCTTTTATTTGTTCGCTTCACGCGGCGCACGTACTGCAGCTTGCTTTGTAGATGGGTTTGGTGCGCGCGCAGTGACAGTTCGAACGTTTATTTTATGTGAACAGAACAGATGCTACGGCGCAGTGTTTGTGGGCGTTTGCTCGAGACGCTCACGTGACAAGATACTGTTTCCTGATTGGTTCTTACTCAGGGCAAGCAGACGACCGAGCAAGGAAAAGTTGGCCCTGTTCTAATTTTGAAATTCATCTTGTGACGTCATTTCCAGTCTCGTAGCCAGCCTATCGGCCAGCAGAAGTTCAAGCTGCGTTTCTAGCGACAAAACCGGTCTCGTGAGGCAAGGATTAAGTAAAAATCGACGTGAACGCGAACTAAGCCGCTACTAAAGATACATAAAATGCAAACGAGAGATTCTGCTGTAACCGAGATGTATAGCGGGTTATGCATTAACTAATTAACACGTTAATTAATTTATGAGTAAAGTTTTAATTTTACTACAAGTTCTCTCTCTTTACATTAGCAAAGCAAAACACGTGGAAGCTTTTAGCTAATCTTAACATATGTACACATATGCAAATAGCTCCCTTCGGCCATTTCGTTGCTCTTCGTCTGTTGGTCCAATACAGAGATTTTGCATTCGGCGCTATGGCGGAAAAGAAAGTGTAGCAAAATTAAAATTTTGAAATATTTGTATATCAAATAATTACTTATTAGGCTTACCTTAAGAAGTCTAATAAGTAATTATTTGATATAAAAAAAAATTGGTTGTCTGTAAAGTCGGTTTACGGACGATAGTTTTACGTGATAACGTATTCCGTAATACATAACCTAAACCTCCCAAAATTTGGTTTCAATCCGCTTATCCTTGGTGTCGGAATAATAAGAAATGTCAAAAGTGACGTTTGCAACTGTCAAAGTATTATGTTCTAATAATAATTAGTTATTCCAATACTTAACTTAGAAGGCGTTGCATTTCACAAAATACTAATGTCAAAAAATTGAATTAAACATTAGAAATGCAGCCGTTTTCATGTTAAGACAAGACATACGTTATTTTCTAATTTCCATGTACGGCAAACAAAGACGACCGACCGCGTCGCGCCATGCATTAGACAACATTGCATATATACAGCTATTTTTCTATATAAATTTGTATAAAAAAACTGTTTAGGCAAATTCTGTTATACGAAATCTATGTAAAATGTTCTCCTCTTTCGTTTAAGACTGGTTTCAAACCGATCTGATTTAAATTGAGCGAGAAATTAGCAAAAAGCACGCACAGGGTCAGGCGGAACGTTACGCGTTACGCGTTACGAACGTTAGGATTTAGGAACGTTACACTTTTTCGTGCATGCAGCCGGTGTTTTATCAATTTATAAGATTGGTGATTCATCAATTTATAAGACGTTATCAAGTCAAAAATATTTTAAGTTTATGGTTTAGATGTGTAGGGTATTATTTATTTGTTAAAGGTCCTGAAGAAGACATGAAATATTGCCGAAACGTTGACCAATAAATAATGTTCTAGTGAATAAAAATTGTTTTACGATGAAGGAAGGTTTTTGGTTGAGGATCATAAGTAAATAAGCTTTACCAATGTTTTGCTAGTGGCCAACGTTTCGAAAAATTTATTTTCATCTTCAGGGCCTATGAACATGTATGAAGATGAAAATAAATTTTTCGAAACGTTGGCCACTAGCGAAACATTGGTAAAACTTATTTACTTATGATCCTCAACCAAAAACCTTCCTTCATCGTAACATTCTATTGGATCAACACTATACCTACTTTATACTGAAAAAATTGTTTTAATATTTTAGTCTTGTATCCCGTATAATTTTATCATACCATAATATCAAGGTGTCTTATTAATATTTTGAAATACTTTTACTCAAATACGTTACAATAGTCTGGGGATTTCCCCGTTGAACGAAAGTTTAGCCATGCCTCGAATGCTTGATGTACACGCTCTATAACCACATGTATGCAGTGTTGCCAGTCTAGTACAATTGGGCTTTTGAATGAAATTTTTTTTGTCATAAGTGGAAAGATCGTATATAAGTTTTATAACAAAACTATTTTTCTTTTTTTTATTTTCGTTATAATTCAAAAGTTATATCAAATTAAAAATAAATTTTTGTACCCAGTTCCGAGAACGCGCCGACATTTCCTGAACATAATGTGACGTCATAATGGTAATTTATATTATTATAATAATACATGTAGAAGCCATTGATAGTGTACTGCGTATATACACTTTAACATTATGACGTCACAACTGTCAAAAACAATTTTAGTGCGTTTGCAGTCACGTGATTTTTTTAAATATTTTACCAATATTAAATTGCTTATAATTAATTTAAAAAAAGTTTTTTGAAAGTTTTTCGCATCGATTATCAATATTATTTATAATAAAGTTTTAAAATACAATAAAAAAATCGATAATTATTTTTTTTTCAAAAGCCTAATTGTACTAGATCTAGTACTTTTTTGTCATTTTCTGTACGCTAGTACGTTGAAGCAAAAATCTAGTACTTTTTAATAAATCTAGTACTTTTTAGTACCCAATGTCCACACACCCACCACAACAAACGAAAAAAGGGAAATTACCAAAAAAATACTTTTTTGTTGTTAAAAAAAAAGGTCATTCGTTTTTTTGCTCTCCAATTGTGCACATAACAAAATTATTTAAGCCAGGTTGTTTAAAACAAGGTCATTTGTGGTTGGCAAATCTTAAAAAAATTCTAGTACTTTTTCAACCCTGATCTAGTACGCAAAACAAAAAAGTTCTGGCAACACTGCATGTATGTATTCAATAAAAATATTCAACTAAAAGTAAAATGCAACATTTGTGCCGAATGGAGGCGCGGAAGTCAGTATTTTGTTGCGTATTTACTGGAGCAAGCAGTGTACGCACCGGAGCGCGCTGTTCACGCTTAACGCCCTTCCAACCGTTTTTGACAATCTCCATATATACGCCCTTACGCCACCTTCACATATCTCGGCAAGTGATCGTAGGTATGTGTAAAAAGCGAGGATTTGTTAAATTTGTTCCGTGCTACGATTGATCAAAAAACACATTGGTTTAAAATTGTCAAGATAAACTTTCTTGCACATAAACACTTCTTCTGTCCTTGTCCTGCGCGCTCATAATGCCTGAGGCGAAGGATATCAAGCTTTCGGCCAGTGTGGTGTATACTATTTTCCATTATACCTCGGTCGTAAACACGCTTGTTAAATACATTAATTGATTACTTATTAATTACATAAAAAACACAGATAAATTCCAAGCAAGAAGCTTTGAGGTTATACGCAATGAATGACAGCTGGTCGCGACTATTAGTTAAAATGTAATATAGGGTTGTTATGAAAACGACATCAAAACAACATTTTTTCTATACTGCCGCCCGAACGTATACGTACTTCCCGCATCGGTGCGTGCAATCCCACCAATGCGTAAATGTTAGACTTTCTGCCTTACAATATTGATGCCGAAAGTATGCTTTCGATCGAGGTACGAAGAAAAAATAATGAGATACCTCGGTCGTAAGTACGCTTATTAAATACATTAATTGATTACTTATTAATTACATAAAAACACAGATAAATTCCAAGCAAGCAGCTTTGAGGTTATACGTAATAACACGGATGACAGCTGGTCGCGACTATTAGTTAAAATGTAATAAGGTTGCTATGGAAACGATATCTAAACATTTTTTTCTTTACTGGCGCCCGAACGTATACGTACTTCCCGCATCAGTGCGTGCAATCCCATCAATGCGTAAATGTTAGACTTTCTGCCTTACAATTGATGCCGAAAGTATGTATTTTCGATCGAGGTGCGAAGGAAAAATAAAATGAGAGGGCCGGACAAATTATCTGATCGAATAAATCATTTGCCAAAAGGTTATATTGACGAATAAAACGCGCAGTTTCCGCATCCTTAAATTACAATCTAATGTCAAAACTTATATACCAACGTCACTCATAAAAAAAACACATTATTCTGATTTTTACAATACACAGTAACTTTTTACGATTCTTATACGCATTGCCGGCCGCGTCATTGTTGGAACAGCGTTAAGATCATAAGATGGATAACTTTTCTACCGATCTCTAATTAATGGACCAGTTCGTATCACGGTCGGAAAAATAAGATGGCGGGGGCGTCCTCGGCCTACACTTTTTCTACGCTACAAAGTCTGCCATCCCCGCTGAACCGATTTTAATGTTTCTTTTTATGTTTACATCCAAAAATTCAAAATTATTATTTAGTTTGTACCTATAAACAAAGTCAGTTGAGCGCAGAGGTTGCCTCGTTATACGTTAGACAGTAATGTGGCGATGACGTCATTCGGCGGACCTGTCAAATTATTGCGAGATTAACGGCTGTTGTTTATACAATTTAATGGTAGTTTTGAACAAATGAAACCCAATAAAGTGAATAAATAACAGCCATTGTTGCGCGATCATTTGACAGGTCCTCCGGGTGATGTCATCCAACAGAGCGAGGCAGTTAATACTATACTAATCTTGCCTACAACCATATATTTAATATCCTCTATATATTGCCAGCAAAGATCGGGAGAAAGACTTAAACACCACGGTGCAGACATTTATACGTCTGTCTCACTTATTATACTCTGAGTCTCATGCGCATGTCCGTGAATGGAGCATGCGCGTCAGTTTGCACATGGAACTAAGCTGTGAAAGGGAGGTGGCTTGCTCTATTCCACTTACTAATTGCCCCACTACAGACGCGACACTTGCGCACAACTGGTCGAGTATAAAGAGAGAGATAGAAAACAGTCATTTGCTGTCTCACTTCATGGGCCACGCTTCCACTTACGACCACTAGCAATATAGAAGTTATTAAATATATGCCTACAATATAAAAAGGACAACACAATGCTTGCCATTCGGCATCCATTAACCTGCAGAGATCAGTGTTTCTGTAACATAACCATATACCAACACAACAACAAAAAAAATGTGTCGATTGTAAGCACAATATATTATATTCTTTTAATTACTTCTTATTGGCAGATCGTAACAATTTTTACAATGTAGTAAACACAATTATGACGACCTAAGAATATTGTAACAAAAAAAATGTATTTTTTACGTAAAAATACAAAAGCAATGGATTTTAATTGAAAACAAAAAAAAAAATAATAATAAAATCGTTTGCTGGTGTTGCTACATACCAATTAAAATTTATTATTATATTCGTTGTTTTTTATTTTGTTTTCTTTAATTTGTTCTTGTTTTGTTTTAAAACATTTGAACAACGCAGTCAGGTTATGTTTCAATGTTATCAATCAAACGGCACCGCGGCTGTCAAAGCATAAAACTTCTCATTACTTCAACACTAATCTTTTCTAAACGGCGCCATTATTACAGAACTTTGCAAGTTAGCATGTCAATCAAAAGCTTACATTACACGCGTTATTTTAAGTGGATTTCGAGGTTATGATTATAAAACGAACAGCTGTTTGAACGACGCCATATTGAAATATTATTGTTTGTCGACAAAACTTCTTTGCAAACTTGGCCTCCTTGAAATGATTATTTCCTATTCATATCTTCTTTAGTCAGCTCCATTTCGGTTTCTTCGGCGATCGTGTACACGGTTGACCGAAACGTCGATTTGCTTCTTTGATTATTGTTGTCGTTACTGTTGTAATTGTTGTTTTCATAGGTCACTTGATTTACGCCATACTGACGATGCAACAATTCACACAGCTCGTAGCACAGAAAACAAATGCCCAAAATCAAAAATGTTTCCATTTTTCACGTAATATCGATTTTAAATTTTATTTTAAGCTACAATTCTTAAAAACAGACTGTGATTGCTGTTTGTTAAATTATAGGAAAAATTGAGCATTTTAATCAATATACAGTGTAAACTCTATATAGCGACATTAAAGGGACTGTGAACTTTGAGTCGTTAAGCAGAGAGAAGAAAAAATCCATTAATACTTTTTTACTATAATATGTAGGTACTGATTCATAATAATATACAAAATTTACAACTGACTAACAAACATTCATACTAATGTGCCGGATCGTTAAAAATGTATATCCGCGGATACGGATCTGAATACGGATTTTTGGTTTCAAGATCCGCGGATACGGATACGAATCTTAACTTATTGACCTCTTTAAGAGTTAACACTCATAACACATTGTCTCTTTCCAAAGATCGATGTGCAATATCTCATTATAAAGATAGTTGATTTAGTATCTTTGAGTTATGTACTATTAGTATGGTACTCACTACGATAAATGTTTGCAATATAAAGGTGCCAAATACGATTTAAAAAAATAAAAAATAAAATGAATGGAATTTAACAGGTTTTCTTTATTACCTATATATAAAATTTCATCTATGAATTGAAAATTAATAAGGTAAAAGATCCGCCAAAAACTAACGGATACGAATCTTTCTTCTCCCTCGGATATCCGCGGATACGGATATGGATATCCGGCACATCACTAATTCATACTATCACAAATTACAAAGTTTATTGCGTATTGTTATCTTTGACAATACATCCCAACAAACGAAAGTTATAGAATCTTCGGTACGCATGACGCCGACAACAAAGCAACAAAATAACAAACAAGTACTGTTTATTGCTTAATGATGACGTATTGTTGTCGTTATTTAGAGTGGGTGTGTCGTTATTTAGAATGTATCATTATATGAGCAACAAGGGAAACCAACTAGAGTTAAGTAATTTCGACGTTTTAAGAAGTTTGTCGTTATATCGAGTGACGTTAAATGGAGTTTACACGGCTATCGAGCTACTAGGCCTATAGTAATTTTTTTAAACTGAAATTGATATTTTGGGTTGATGAAACGCAACGGCGCGCGATTGGCAGTTAAAAAAAATAGCCGTTGCCACAAAAGGTGTTTTGGGCACTATTTTCCAATCAGTAGACTTATGTACGGACTCATAGTGAATGGGTATAAACAAATATACTTTCTAGCGGCGTATTAAATATAAATAGTAAGAGTGGAGAGTCGAACCGGCACCCCGCTGGATGAGCATGTCTCGGATTTGTACACTGAATTAATTTAGCCAACTGAAGTAATTACATTTTGAATTAATTAACTTTCATACTTCTGTCATCTCTACATGTAAAACACTTCTTCGGTCTACCGTCACGCTGATACGCTTATTACTCTTAGCCCCTCAGCGGGGGCAATAGAAAGAGACAGTACTGTGGTGATGTGTCCACATGACTCTTAATTGGGAGCTGGCTCCGCTCACTAAAAAGATTCGTTCAAAGGAGCGACACTAGACAGTACGCACTACACAAGAGTTCAGACTGCAGAGGTGTGAACTGTCATCATGCATGCTCAGGAGTCACGTAGCATTGCACAGCACAATACACACACTCAGCTCTGAGCTCATTTTAATATGATTCTGATCTTATATTATTCGCATTTCGGTTAATCTATGAAGTATAATAAAAGCTTAACAATAATAATGTTTATTGTTACAATATTATATCTTTGTCAACGACGGCAATGTGAATGGTTTAAGTCACTGTAAGGTCTGTAAGATTAGTACTATTACACTTACAGTGTGCCATTCAACATTAAATGACTCAGCAAAGATAACTCTGTACGTGCAAAATTCACTAGTGCTTCTGTGGCCTGTGCTGTGTGCGCTCTGTAAATGTGCGAATGCAACAGTACAGAACAGCACAGCACAGAGCAATGGCGCTTGGAGTGAATCATTCACAAAAAAAGAGCGACTCGCTCCGCTCCGAGAAAGGAGTCGTTCATTAGGAACGACTAGGTCAGGAGCGACACATCATACTACAGTACTGGCACTGTAATGAAACAGTGTTCCACTCGGATCTACGATTTTTTCGAAACGGGGCAGAAACTTGATAATGGCGCCCCCTCTCTCCAAGCAGATTGAGTAAATCGGAAAAAGGACAGATTGGGTGTGGTTTTTAACAATTATGCCCCGGTTTGCCCCACCCCCCCTGATTCGAGGCTGAGGAAATTAATTTTATTTTGAACTTTGACAGCGCCTATAATAGATCATAGTATATAGGATAGTACCCTAGGGACTCCATTGTTACAAGACTCGCGTCTATTACAAACCCCCCGTTCATAAGGTTTTGAATTCTAACTTGCAATTTAATAATATTGCAAATTCGGATACAGTGCCAAAAATAATTTTTATTTATAAATATATAAAGTAAATAATACTTTTATTTCATTATAAAAATGAAGTACAATTTACACAGGAAAAGAAATAAACACACGGAACTAAATAAAATGAAATGCACTCGTTATAAAATGAAAACCAACTTGTTAAGCATTTTGTTCGCCAAACTTTTAATGCAAACTTAATAAAAAAAACAAAGTTTGAAATAAAGTATGTTTCGACAAATATGAAGAACTCTTGAATTTAATTAAAACGCAAAATATTACTTTAAAGTTAAGTTATAGCTTATTAAAACTTTGCGTAACAATTTTTTGGTAAGTAATAGGTAGTTAAAAAAAATGTTCATTTTGATTATTACAAATAAAGTTGCCAAAGAATTAATAACTTTCATAGCAGTAACGCGCAAAACATTTTTTTTCTAATAATTTTGTTGTAAAAAAATATTCTCAAAATATTCATTAAAAAAAATACTCTAAGCTTTCTACTAGAGCTGTAAAAGTAACGAGAAATTGTGTACCCGTATGTATTCGTTACTTAAAGAACCAGTACCCGTTACTTTCGTATCGTTACGTTACTCGTTACTTTTCATACGACATACAATCGTGTACTAACAGCATCAAGCATGTACCAGGCGCGTCGCATACGTGATACGGTATTGACTTCGTTCGTATAATGTATAACCGCATCAAACGAGTCGAACTGACATGGATAAGACAAATGCGAGTAACGAAATGAATTTGTAATTAACGATTCGTTACTTCGAGTCAGACGATGTACCCGTTACTCAGTAACGAATACATACGGTTTGTTACAGCTCTACTTTCTACTTAAAGAACAATCATAAAAATTATATTTCAGGTCGTTCAATAATTTTCTGTTTAAGAACCTATTCACTAATAACTGTTACTATAGTAACAGCGGATGATTCTGATAACTGTTATCTTGGAAGCTGTTCTCGATACTTGGATCGACTGTTTTGCAATTTAAATTTCAAACCAAATCACGATGCGATCGTTCGGTGGCCTTTCGTACGTCAGAAAATGGGGAGCCGCACATATTAAGTCAACGCGATCGAAATTAAACTCTGTGCGATACAGAAGCAATTTAACTTGCAACCGTCGTTCCCAATTCAAATTCAGTCACGCTTCTGTGCAGACAAAAAAAATTGGTTGTCTGTAAAGTCGGTTTACGGACGATAGTTTTACGTGATAACGTATTTCGCTCGAATATCATATTTAATAATACATAACCTAAATTTTAGTAGCTGTCAAACTATATTTTTACCGACTAATAATTTGATCAACCAAAGCAAAATACATATTTTTAAGCAATTATAAAAGACATTTAAAAGAATGTATATATATTATATTAGTTAACAAATCGTATAATTTATCTGCTGTTATGAAGATTTGTTTTTGATACATGCCATTATCGTGCGTTCAGTTATACTTTGGCTTGGATGAATCGGTAATAATTATATGACACAAAAAATATCCGTGCAAAAACAAACAAATAACGACGTATTATCTGAAAAATTGCTTTAAAAATTCGATAATTTATGACATTTTTATTAGATATCTTGATTTTAAGTCTTAATTTCCACGGTTTATAAAACAAAGGCCATCTGTCAGATGTAGCTTTCGCGGGAACAGCCGAAAAACATGTTGAACGCACACTACTCTCTGACGTCACGCGAGAAGAATGAAATGCGTACAAGCCGACGCCGATCGTGCTTCTCTATCGCTTATAATGCGCTCTCGCTTGCACGCACAGGGTCAGGCGGAACGTTACGGCGTTACACTTTTTCGTGCGTGCAGCTGGTGTTTTCATCAATTTATAAAACGTTATCACGTCAAAAATCTCAGTCGATTGTAAACCGATTGCACAATAGTCGCATCGTGAACTGGTTTGAAACTCGAATTGCGAAACAGTCGACTCGTGTGCGGAGGGCTTTAGGGTACGTAAAACTGTTATTTCGTTCGATCACTAGTTCAAAACGTTACGATGATATAGGTATATTATATATATATATATATATTTTATTTGTGAGTTTAGGAGGTATATTTTTACAAAAAAAAAATACGTCAATCTCTTTTTTAACAATAGGTACGTGGAAATGTAAATATGATGAGAAATATATAAATCAGGAAGAACCGTTAAATGTTTCATAATCACGAAATGAAATCACGTTTAAATGAAATTCTTGACTGAAGATGATTTTTTTCTTCGACAATTCGCAGTAATCGCGGTCGTTATAAAGAATTTTTACTGTAGGTAAATAAAAAAAAAATCTGTAAAGAAAATTGAAAATACTAACAGAATAGTGGGTAGTAGTGTTCATGCAATATAAATCAAGCCTAATATAGTACAAACTTCCAGGAAAATGCTAAAATTTTTGAGATATTGAGTTTTCGACTTATCGAGGATTTTATTACTTCGAGTTAAGGAGTGTAATCGACAACAAACTTTAACTGGAAATCTACAGAGACCTATGACAGGCTGTAAAGTGTCGCTTACTTCGAAATAATTCGCGAACTTGAAATTCGAGTTACAAAGAGCAACATGTATCTCGTTCGGAAATCATATTTCGAGTAATAGAGTTTAAACAATTCGATCAATAGAGTCTTTTGGTTTTCGGCGGTAGTGAATGGCTAATTTCTTCGACGGATGTGAGGA
This sequence comes from Xanthostigma xanthostigma, assembly GCA_963575645.1. Lineage (NCBI taxonomy): Eukaryota > Metazoa > Arthropoda > Insecta > Raphidioptera > Raphidiidae > Xanthostigma > Xanthostigma xanthostigma. The sequence continues at coordinate 7,558,583 of OY754469.1, read as the reverse complement.
CTTCGATTTAACGAGGTTCGAGTAACAGAGTTTCTACTGTATATAAAATAGTAAGGGGGTCGTTGTTAGGGTACGTGATATTTCAATTTTTGTCTGTCTATATACTGGTCGAGACATTATTCGGAATCAATTTTAATAAAACGCATATGTATCTACTGGTACCGAATAAGGTTGGTAGGTACTTTTTATTCTGTTATGATTGGGTGAAGATAACATTTTTGTCACAACGGCATTTACGCGAGCGAAGCCGCGACTAGTCGAGTCACTACCAATATAATAAAATTCAAATTTAATTGCTACATTCGGATCGGATTTGAACTAATTTTCAATTTAAATCAGGATCTATATGTATTTACTGGTACCGAATAACGTTGGTAGGTACTTTTTATTCTGTTATGATTGGGTGAAGATAACATTTTTGTCACAACGGCATTTACGCGAGCGAAGCCGCGACTAGTCGAGTCACTACCAATATAATAAAATTCAAATTTAATTGCTACATTCGGATCGGATTTGAACTAATTTTCAATTTAAATCAGGATCTATATGTATTTACTGGTACCGAATAACGTTGGTAGGTACTTTTTATTCTGTTATGATTGGGTGAAGATAACATTTTTGTCACAACGGCATTTACGCGAGCGAAGCCGCGACTAGTCGAGTCACTACCAACACAATAAAATTTAAATTTAATTGCTACGTTCGGATCGGATTTGAACTAATTTTCAATTTAAATCAGGATCTATATGTATTTACTGGTACCGAATAACGTTGGTAGGTACTTTTTATTCTGTTATGATTGGGTGAAGATAACATTTTTGTCACAACGGCATTTACGCGAGCGAAGCCGCGACTAGTCGAGTCACTACCAACACAATAAAATTTAAATTTAATTGCTACGTTCGGATCGGATTTGAACTAATTTTCAATTTAAATCAGGATCTATATGTATTTACTGGTACCGAATAACGTTGGTAGGTACTTTTTATTCTGTTATGATTGGGTGAAGATAACATTTTTGTCACAACGGCATTTACGCGAGCGAAGCCGCGACTAGTCGAGTCACTACCAACACAATAAAATTTAAATTTAATTGCTACGTTCGGATCGGATTTGAACCAATTTTCAATTAGTATAGATTTAAAGCAGGGTCTCTTCGGTACATACGTTGTTATATAATTGAGGCACACAAATGTATGTGATATTTATTGCTTCATAAAGCTGTCAAAGTGACAAATACCTAATTTGGCCTCGAATTTACGATATTAACTTTTGATATTTCATAGTTCGGCATATATTAATTTCCAATTTTCTTTCTAGAATCACATAATATGCGCAATTATTTAATGAACAAACCCTTCTGCATGTGGCACGTCGAATAAAAATAATATTTTTTGTATATATAAAAAACAAACAGCAATCACAATACGCTATTTATTTATACACTGCACAAAATAATTTAGTCACAAAAAAGTCACCACCAATTTTACATGACACAGACAAAAAACATGACAGTGTAAAAATTAAAAAAAAAAAAAAAACCGCACGTCAGAATTCTTGCGCTTGCTGCGGACCGCCGTAAGGATTTTTATTAAAAGATATTTAGAACTACTGCGTCGACGAATTTTCCGTTAACACGGGGTTAGAGCTCTCTGTATTAAATCTCTGCACCCGACAACGCTAAAGGATAATGATATTCCTGCAAAGGCGTTGGTAGTCGCCGCGAAACTGACGTATCGTCCTGCAGGATTCTGCTTGCCTGCCTGGTTGCCTACTTCTACCTACACGCTCTCTGTGCTGCATCTCTTTCTCTCCCGATAACAGGGATTGGGAAACACATCGCAATAGGCACCCGTTTACTATTTCCGAAAAAAAAAAACATTATATCATCAATAAATTAAATTTTAAACCAAAATTTTTGCGTTTTCATTTTCCTATTTTGAAGTAATCGCGAAAACGCTTGTGACGTCACATTAGATGTTGTATTTATGGGTGTAGAACTGTGGTTCAGAGGTATTTCTTAGAAAGGTATGTAAATTTACTTCATGATATGATTTAGCATTTTCTTAATAGTACTTAGTAGTAAAAATAGTATGGTTTTCTTTAGTTGTAAGTTAACGCTCAATTACCAATTCGCTGGTATGCTCAAATACTCATAACTCCTTTAATTTTGACACAACATTCTAGAGATATTATACCTATTTAAAAAATAAAAAAAAGCAAAAAAAAGTTTAAAAACCTTCCCCCTTAATAACAACTGGGCCATGAAGATTATTAAATTAAAAAACGAATATACTTTAGACCACACGACTGAAGTAAAACTTCTTTAACTCCATCTATATATATGTTTATATATGTATAATATATACATGTATAAGGACGAAATGAAATTACGAAATAATCAAGAAATCACCGTTAGCAAACTCGCAAACGCACTACTGACTGAAATATATACATATTTCATGCACTAGCTATGAGAGGAAGAGAGAAAGAAAATGTGCGCGCGCACTGCTCTCTCTTGCTCCTACAGTGTCATACAGACAATAGGCCTGCACTGTGTCTTAGATATACGAAACGTAGCTGGCTATGATCACACTTTTCGTAAGGCTCTCGTCACGCATTCACCAGCTTACTCCCCAAGTCAAGCGTGCGTAAAGCAGTTTTACTTTAAAAACAAAACGAGAAATATATATCAGAAAAAAGGCTTTTATTAATGTTACTAATATTTAGATAATACCAATTGTCTGTGGATATTGCTCATCCCTTTCTTTTAATAAATATTTAGTTTCATAAAATAACTTTGTTGAAACATTGCAAAAAATGAATTCGATGAAAAATAAACACAATATCGAAGATGAAATTGATATTCAACACTGTTTCAGGTGTCAGATATCTCACAAATTATCTGTTGTTTCTTTTTCCAATTTTTCGTTTCGCAAAAAAAGAAAACTTATTTTTAGTCCGTCAAAGGCGAGAGTTACAACTCTATTACGTATTGTTTTCCACGTGTCTTTAAATATAAATATTCTATATAGATAAAAAATATATAATCACAATAATACTCTATCTCCGCATTATGCAAACCACTTCTTCTTCAGTACTAATTTTTAATTCATAATTTCAAGTTTATTCGTCGCGTCTTTTAAGACGCTCGCATATCAACGAAAATTAAACCTACTTAAACATGAGACACAGTCAAATCGAAAATATATTAGTAAAAAAAAGACTTCATAAAAACAACATTTCATTGAAACAAATTTTTAATAATTTACATTCATAATTATAAAAGTAATCTAAATTATTAAAAAATATTTTCTTCCTTCTAGAACATTTCAATAAAAGCTTGTCTTCAAAAAGTATGTATTTAATAATATTCTGTCCCAACACTGGCCTATTATGAACAAGGCTAATTAATAAATCCATATCAATATCAATTTAAAATCCATATTTCACAATGAGCAGCACAAGGTAGGTAGGTATAGGTAAAAACGTGCGCGCACATCTGTCGCCGTCAACAGACTTTTATGAAATGACATCGGACCGACCGCGGTCGCGCCGGAGAGGCGACGTGCGGGTATCCGTTGAGTTTTGTTGCAACGGTTTACATGCCCGTCGCGTTAACAAACACGCCCGCACTTACCTAATGAACACTGCGCGTCGGCCCGTCGCCCGTCATAAAAATCGGGCCGTTATCCGTTGTCGTTAACAAGAGGTCTTAGTAATAAGGTTCTGTTTGGCACCCGGCGATAAAAGGACTTACCTACCGAGTCGTCCGCGCCGAACGGTCAAGCGATTCGTTCATCCCTCGTTGTGCAAGGCACAAGTCCGGTGGAACCGCGATCAGTGCGAGAGGGACGGAACTATAGGCGGTTTGCTGTATCGGAAGAGAGACGGCTAGCCTTTAGAGAGTATTTGCGAACGGATGCTGCGCTCGTTCTCTCAATGTGTGTGTGCGTGCGTGTGTGTGTGTGTGCGTGCATGGTAACTGCGACGCACGCGTTTTCGAATCGGTTTGACATGGATTATACATTAGTTCTCAAAAAGTTTCATTTTACACGGGTATCAACAAAAAAAAGTTATCACTCATTTATACATGTCGTACATCCAGCCGCTCGGTGTAGCGTAGCGGTGAGAGCATTAGACTCGCATTCGGAAGGTACCGGGTTCGAATCCCGGCGGGGGCAGATGTGACTGGGGACTTTTTCGTATACTGCCTCTCGCCGAGAAACGGTTATTCCTGTACCGGCCGTCTTGTTGAGGTTTTCAATGGTTTACCTCAATAATTCCAGATAAATGTCGAGATGGTTTCTTATCCAAGGCCATGGCCGATTACCTGTCAAACTCCTATGCTCTAAATTTGCCTACCTTACCGTAATGTCCTAAAAAATTCATTCATTTATCCATATTGCTATTAATTAAGTTGAAGTTTAAAAATTATAGAAAATAACGGCATAAAAATAAGTAATGGTGCGAATGGCGTCTGTTATGACATAAAGTCGAGAAACGGACGTTAAACGCATTATTATTATTATTATTATTATTATTGTCATGCATCCTATCAGAATTTGGTCCCGATCCGTTTGGCCGTTTGATCTGTATCGTGCTTACAGAGACAGACGCACAGACTTTTTCCAAAAATGTTTTTTTTTTTGGACTCGAGGAACATCCAAACGAAAAAAATTGTAAAATTTTGAAAAGTGAACTTTGACCTAAATTAGTACTATTTTCCAATTGTGGAGTTGGAATGACTGTTTAAAAGTCAAATAATTACATTATATTATTAAGACCAAAGAAGGATCAGAGGTAAGCAAAAAAGATCAATATTTTTTTTAGTTTATTAATATCACACAAGAATACTCACTAAGGAAGGTGTGAAGCAAAATATTAATTCCCAAACTAATTTTACAATTTTTTTTCCAAGAAGTAGGTATGTATTTCTAAATTTTATTTTTAATTAGGTATTTAAATATTTTCAGTTTTACTTTTTATTTATATGTTCCTGGGGAGGGGTAATTACCCCCTTTACCTCCCCATGTCTGCGCCCTTATCTCGTGTGCAGTAACCCCCTTTGGGTAGTAGGTATTTAGAGTTGTAAACCGAGCGGGGTGGCGTAGCGGTGAGAGCACTAGACTCGCATTCGGGAGGTCCCGGTTCGAATCCCGGCGGGGGCAGATGTGGCTGGGGACTTTTTCCTATACTGCCTCTCGCCGAGAAACGGTAATTCCTGTACCGGCCGTCTTGTTGAGGTTTTCCATGGTTTTACTCAATAATTCCAGATAAATATCGAGATGGTTTCTTATCCAAGGCCATGCCCGATTACCTGTCAAACTCCTACGCTCAAAATTTGCCTACCTTATCCGAATTTCCTAAAAATTCCTTCATTCGCCCATTGCTATTAATTAAGTTGATTAAGTTGTAGTAGAAAATAACGGGAAGTGTGATAGATGAAAAATAGTAATATGGTGCGAATGGCGTCTGTTATGACATAAAGTCGAGAAACGGACGTTAAACGCATTATTATTATTATTATTTCGAGTTGCAATACATACATATATACATACATATATTTATTGTATAATCGGCACAAGAGCCATACATAGTCACATCTAAAAAGGAATACATATAATAAAAGTTACATTAAAAGTTAAGTTAAAATTGGGCAAAAGTCTTTCACAAGATAGTATGCGTTTTGTATTAGGAATGACTTCAATTTATTTTTAAAATTATTAAAACTATGAATATTTTTAATGTCGTCTGGAAGTCTATTAAACATTATTGCTGCTGAGTAGTGTGGTGTTGCCATATATCGGTAGAAATTGCATTTATTAATAAATATGTTGCTACTGAACCTTGTATTATACTCATGTACATCCCTGCAAAGAGTATAACCATTTTCTTTAGCATGTATTATTATAAACTTTTGATACCATTAATCATAATTTACTACTGTCTAAATTAAATATCCTAGGTATTTGTGGCATTCCGAATATGTTAATCGCATCTTATTTAAATAATAGGGCTCAGTATGTTTCAGTTAAAATCACTTCCGACTCTAATGAATCAACTGTATCGTCTAAATTGCGTAAAAACGAATGTGGAGTCCCTCAGGGTAGTATTCTTGGTCCACTTTTATTTTCAATATTTATTAACGATCTGCCACAGTGTATAAACAGAGGTGATTTAACTTTATATGCTGATGACACAAGTCAACTGTTTGCTTTTAAGAACTTGCTAGATGCTGATCAACATATTAATAGTGGTATAACAGAATTTAAGAAATGGTGCGATAATAATGGTCTTATCCTGAATATTAGCAAAACACACATGATGCATTTCCATTCTGCTTACCATGCAGTAAACAGCTCACTAAATGTCTCCCTAAATAATATACCTATTGTAGCTTCAAATGGTACTGATTTCTTGGGCCTATCTCTCTCTGCGAACTTAACATGGGATGAACATATTACCAGAACTACAAACAAGCTAAGTAAATCGTGTTTTTTGATTTTAAAATGTAAAAAGTTTTTGAACAGTGCGGCCTTAAAACTAATTTATTTCGGACATTTCCAATCAATTTGCACTTACGGTATTATCTTTTGGGGGAGTTCTGCAAATATGCAGACATTGTTTAAAATGCAAAAAAAGGCCATCCGCTTCATGACTTCTTCCTCATACTGTACACCGTGTCGACCTCTTTTCAAAACATTGGGGATTCTTACACTACCATGTCTGTTTATCTATGAATGTATTAAATTTGTTTTAAATAACGAACACTTATTTGTTAAACAGCGTGATGTTCGACTTCGTGAAACTAGGGATAATCTTAACCTAAAAATACCAAATCATCGGCTTACACTTTTTAGTAATAGTGTATACTGCAGTTGTGTCAAGTTCTACAATAAACTCCCGGAGAACATAAAAAATAAATCTAAAAACCAAATAAAGCTTTCTGTTAAAAAATTATTAATCTCGAACGCATTTTATTCAACTAACGAATATCTAAATTACCAGTGTTGTGATTTTTGAATGTTTATATTTTAATTTTAATGTTTCGTTTTTAATATTTTATTTTATTTTTTATTTCATTTTTATTGTATTTGTTACTATGTGTATACTGACAAGCTCACCGGCTTATGGCATGTTCAAATTTAGAGCGAATAAAGATTATTATTATTATTATTTTATAGATATATATGCAGGACAGTGTGAAAATATTGTTTTGTATGAATGTTTCTTTCAATGATTCTCTGGGTTTTAAATTAAAGATGAGTCTTAAAATTCTTTTTTGTATTATGAAAATTCTGGATATATCTGCAGCCTGCCCCCAAACCAAAAATTGTGAGTTATGTCAAACAAAAATCTACACGAGGGACTCAGTGCCGGAAAGTCCAGTATAAAATGTGGATATTAAATAATTAATGCTTGCCGACCCACTCAACTTAGTTAAACACTGAACGGGCTCTGTATTTGAATAATTGTCGGTAATTTCCACCTCTACATTACTCACTATACACGGTTTAATTCAAAACAGCGTTGAAATAAACAAACACGAGTCGTGACACGGTAAACAGAAATCAACGGATCCAACATACAAAAATACAGTCATATATAGCTTGTTCAATTAGACGGGGCGTTAACGACATTATATACAATCACCAGACGCAATCAAACGTGTTTTCCGATACGGATATATCGCGCACGGGGTCCGACACAACAGCTCGCATCACCGGAGAAAAATTACCACGACACGAGCTGCGCGGTAGTGCGACCGTCAGCGTAACGCGTCAGACGTAACGTGCAATAATTGCGATACTTTTTGCGAACTTTTTTGTTCCGTCAGATTTGAATCGCTATAATAACTAAGTATACCGAGACAGACGATGCGTTGGGCTCGCAACGAGTATGGAGAATGTCTTTACGAGTTCGTCGCGCACGATTTGTTTCTCGCGACGAGTATAGGCGCATGCGCGTGATAACTACCGAGACAGACGATGCGTTGGGCTCGCAACGAGTATGGATAATGTCTTTACGAGTTCGTAGCGCACGATTTGTTTTTCGCGACGAGTATAGGCGCATGCGCGTGATAACTACCGATACAGAAGATGCGTTGGGCTCGCAATGAGTAGGTATGGAGAATGTTTTTACGAGTTCGTAGCGCACGATTTGTTTTTCGCGACGAGTATAGGCGCATGCGCGTGATAACTACCGACACAGACGATGCGTTAGGCTCTCAACGAGTATGGAGAATGTCTTTACGAGTTCGTAGCGCACGATTTGTTTTTCGCGAAGGCGCATGCGCGTGATAGTCACGAATTAACTTTGTGTAAAGTTTAAAATTAATGTAGCCTGGTAACGTTTTTAGCTAGGACGTTTATTCGTGTGGCATTTTAAAGAGCTCGCGGAGCACTACTCGGAGCTAATAAAAATTGTCGCCGAAATATAAGTGAAAATCGGTATTAAATTGGAAATCACAAAACAGTTAAACACGTCGTCTCATATGATTCGCAAATATGCTCGGAATCATTAAAAAACGCAGTCAGCTGAAAGCTTGCGTCTATACAAAGCATCGTGAATGTCATTAATTTTGAAATTTATTAGGGGTGTCTACGTCGAGAAAAGAGTAACTATGCCAAATAATGGGAAGGCAACCGTGTTCCGTCTCAATCGCGTGCGATGCTGCGGGTAACGACTAGTCATTTAAATAAGAGTAGATGAAAAAAAAATGCTACCGGATAGTCATTTTTATACTGTCCACCTAGAAAATGAAAATTCAATGTCGCTATACGTATCGCGCAAGCGAAGCTGCGGGTACCAGCTAGTCATTTAAATAAGAGTAGATGAAAATAATGCCACCCGATAGTCAGTTTTATACTTTAAACCTAGCAAATGAAAATTCAATGACGCTATATGCGTATCGTGCAGGCGAAGCTGCGGGTGACGGCTAGTCATTTAAATAACAGTACATGAAAAAAACGCCACCGGATAGTCAATTTTATACTTTCCACCTATAGCAAATGAAAATTCAATGTCGCTATATGCGTATCGTGCAGGTATACCTACGGTACCCAAAAACGGTCAACATTCTAAGATATTTCCTTCGCATCGGATAACGAACGCGCGTCGTGTATTCGCAAAAAAATATAATTAATTTCTGTCCGGCAATTATTTCGACATCAATCTACGTCAGACCCTGTAAACAGACACACCTGGTTCAAATGTATGACAAATAAAACAGATATATCAATATGTGTATCGATTACGTCCGCTGTGATATTACCGACCTACAGAATAGTGATGTGTCCACATGACTCTTTATTGGGAGCTGGCTCCGTGAGCTCCGCTCACTAAAAAAAGAGTCGCTCAGAGCGAGTCGATCAAAGGAGCGACACTAGACAGTACGCACTACACAAGAGTGCAGACTGCAGAGGTGTGAACTGTCATCATACATACTAAGGAGCTACGTAGCGTTGCACAGCACAATACACACACTCAACTCTGAGCTCATTTTAATATGATTCTGATCTTATATTACTCGCATTTCGGATAAACTATAAAGTATAACAAAAACTTAACAATAATAATGTTTATTGTTACAATATTATATCTTTGTCAACGACGTCAATGTGAATGGTTTAAGTCACTGTTAAGCTTAGTACAGTGTTCGGTAAATATGGGCACTGATGTCAAGGATAGTTTGATCTCTTTAAAAGACATCAGGTAATGTCAGAAAAACCGACAAAAATAACAAGATTTTTTTTAGATGATATGTAAAGACCCGCCACTGTCAACATTATTGTTTATATCGTGATGAAATAAAAAAGTAATTAGGTACTCACTTTTCATTTTCAATAGACGTACGAAAAAGACTTACCTGAAAAAAAAATATATAATTAAATTTTTGTACAAAAAATCAAATACAGTAAAGTGTAACCTCTTTATAACGTCCTTCGTTATAACGAAAAACTCTCTATAACGTCGAAATTTTTACTATTTGGTTGGTTTACCTTAAAACCCATACATTAATACCCTCTTTATAGCGCAACATCCATTCTCTATTACGAAGAAATATGTTCATATTTAGGCGTCAGCAAATATTTACAGACGTAAAGAAGACGATTCTGAACGATCAACTATAATTCAACAAGCACTTGATGTCGCCAAACTTATCGAAAAATTCCTATTGTTTAATGAAGATGATTCCACCACATCCCAATACATGCATAAGATACTTAATAAAATACAAAACAAATATTGGCATAGCAAAAAACGTCAGGCAAAGTTAACAGGGTATATGTTTGGAATAAATTAATTAAGTGAAATTTCGTTATTTTTGTTTCTTCCCTCCATGTAACGAAAACTCTTTATAACGAAAAAAAAAATGCTGGGTCCCTTGAAACTCGTTATAAAGAGGTTACACTGTAATCATAAATTTCAAAGTGTCTTCGTTGGCGGCGTGAATTCTCGACATATGAAGAATTCAAATTCGATCACATTTCTACGAAAAGCGATACGCGGGCGAACTTAATGAGAAGACAGAGAAATTCTTTATGCCGTCGTGTATTGTTAGAGAGTCTATTTAACTAACATAAATAGCTTACACCGTGTCTGGTTAGACCTGTGACACGCTGACACCGTGTCACGTGGTCCTCTCTATGCGGGTCTCCCGTTCCACAATATTCCCTCTTTGTTCTCCGCCATTCTCCCATCTTTCTCTTTCTGTCTTTAATGCGGAAGTTGCCCGAAAGGCGCTACTAAACAGTGCCGGAAAGCTATAATGCCGTAAAAAAGCAGTAAGTGACCAACTTACGAATTTGAGTAAATCAAGATTTACCTACTAAAAATGTATTGACCGTCCAGAATTTTAGATTATGGAAACCAAAACATGGGGGAAACATTTTTTAAAGACAATAAAATTATTGCTGCAGCACTTACTGCTGGCGTTGGTTTCAGTATGAACTCATTTTTCAACACTTACTGCCCTTTGCCTTTTTAGGGCAGTATAACGCTACCAAGTGGCAGGACAATTGGGCTTTTGAATGAAATTTTTTTTTGTCATAAATGGAAAGATCGTATATAAGTTTTATAACAAAACTATTTTTCTTTTTTTTATTTTCGTTATAATTCAAAAGTTATATCAAATTAAAAATAAATTTTTGTACCCAGTTCCGTGAACGCGCCGACATTTTCCGAACATAATGTGACGTCATAATGTTTTAGTCAATCCACATGTAGAAGCCATTGATAGTATACTGCATATATACATTTTACCATTATGACGTCACAACTGTCAAAAACAATTTTAGTGCGTTTACAGTCACGTGATTTTTTTAATATTTTATCAATTTTAAATTGCTTATAATTAATTTAAAAAAAGTTTTTTGAAAGTTTTTCGCATCGATTATCAATATTATTTATAATAAAGTTTTAAAATACAATAAAAAAATCGATAATTATTTTTTTTTCAAAAGCCTAAATCAAATACCACATTAAAACACCTAAAGTAAACAAAATATCCTAGTTTAAATAAATAAAAAAGCTATTTAAGTTAAACGGTTTCATTGTACAATCGATGATGTACCAAGTGCGAGTCGGACTCGCGCACCGAGGGTTCCATACAAACTTGTAAGTATGTAAATAGTTCGTCGGAATCGAGTCTCGAAGATTTTTACCACTTAGCCGTTGGAAAACTGTTGCCACCATACATCGACAAACGTCGCGGTCAGTTTGCCAACTAAGCGTGTAATTGCAATGAGTTCAGACGGAGTACTGAAGTGTATTGTAACTCTGACAGCCTAGTTGTCGTACCGTGTTGTATGCGAGAGTGCAATATACTGGTAGCGGGCGCTTGTTTTGAATTAGAACTGTTATACTGTGCATGTTGTAGCGGTTTAAAAAAATGTTTGTTTTATAATATGTAGTGATACAACGTCCTGTATATAGACTGTTTCATATAAAGATTTAGTGTGCCGTGATAGCAATTTCATTGCACCGTAAATAGTATCGAATCCGCCACAAAACGATATTATAGTTCGATACGCTGTATTTCCGATACTAAAATAACTGAAGTGAGCAACTGTGTTTGATTTTTTACTTTTTATATAGCATCTCTCATCGATCACAAGAATACAGTTGTTTCAAGACAACATTGCCGTCTCTTTCCATTGTACCGAAACGGCTGGACCGGGTACAGTTTGTTCACAAAACTGAAAATCGTGAAGACTTTGAGATTAACAGGTTTTCCGTCTCCTATTTCAAGTCGAGTTCCGTATAAATTAATTAATTGGCCTAGCGCTAAAAATGGCTTCACATTAAAGTGCGAGATCCGGTATTAGAAATATATACCCTCATTTGTTATTTGATGATGACAATTAGATTGTAATATGTTAGATAATATATATATTGATAAATCACACATGGGTTGCCTAGCTAAATCGCGTACCGATACTGTTAAATTAAATAACATTTTATTTGTGTTCATATTACGCGGGATTTTTGTGATTAACAAATTAGGGAAGTTGATCCAAAAATTAAACTTCCCTAATTTGTTAATCACAAAAATCCCGCGTAATATGACAGAAATAAAATGTTAACAGAACAAAGTACACAGAACACAACTATTTACAAGGTATGTTTATGTAGATGATCTATATTTTTATGTATAGAATCAATGGTATATTTCAGTTCCTTGTGTCATATTCTCTCATCTTCGATTTTTATGATAAACAAACCGGGGAAGTTGATCCAAAAAAGTTAATTAAAATTTCTTCTACAATTTCTGACCTTTAAGTCTTGAAGACCCTAACTTGTGCCAGTTTTTGCTGAGGCAACCAAATACCATCGTGTTCGCAATAAAATTACCTACATTTTCACATATGACAATAAAAAAACACTATAACTGCCCATCTACCTGGTTTTATGCCAGGAATCAAAATGTCAACCAAACTTTGGCATTTTATATACATATTTTACTTTCGATTGGTAATAAATTTATCTGAAAACTCGATACATTTCAGAAATAAAATTAACAAATTTAATTTTTTTATTAAAATTAGCTGTGCCAAGAAATTGAATGTCAACTAAATCAATTTTTATTTGTTAATACAATCATAAAAATTCAAATTTCATTTGGAAAATCGATGGGTGAAGATCGAGCCAAATCGGGATCTTAGACTAGGAGTTTGTCATAATTTTCATTTTATATAATACTAGCGGGTACAAAAGAACGAATGGGGGGAGAGACATAAATACGCACATTCATCTTAGTTTACGGAGATGAATGTTGTGTCCAAATTTCATGATGATCGGAATTACCGTTGAAGTTTTTGTCGGACGGACATATTTTGAGTTACATTTTTCATTGATGCTCCGCTTCTATTGTTCGTAGCGTGATATTATATAGCCTTCCTCGATAAATGGACTATCCAACAAAAAAAATCAATTCGAACCAGTAGTTCCTGAGATTAACGCGTTCAACCAAACAAACAAACAAACTTTTCAGCTTTATATATTAGTATATAGATATAATATCGTGCTTTCCGAAACAGTGACCGCAGCGGTCATTCCGTCATTTTATTGTCTATAGTTTAAAACACATGGCGGCCGCATACCTCGCGGGGCCAATAACAATGCACAATACAAAATCCGTATTCAAAGTTATAATCCATTTCTGAGCGGCACATGTGAGCATTCATGTATTATAGTTGTACGTCTGCTATAATAAGTTTTGTTCTGAAGTTCAAACCACAATACAAGGCACTTGAGCAAGATACACACCAACAAATGTTACATAAGAATCTCATCCTCCGTCGTCTTTGTCTATCCTCCATGTCTTTGACGTGTTCTTATTCCGTTTGTGTAAATTCGCTGTATTTACGTAATATACTCGACGGCATGTGTATTATGTCTGTCCAGGGTCGGACTTGCCAACGCAGGCCCGGACTAGGCAGCCAAACCTCTCTGCAATCGGTATTACAGAACCCTCACACTCATGCGCAGTAGCTATAAGACGAAACTGTATCGCTGCAGCACACGAGACTAGAAACACTGCTTGGATTCCTGCTGCCCGGCTACGAAGCTAGAAATGACGGGCTCGCCTGCTATAACTCAAGATAGGTTTTAAAATTAGAACAGGGACTATTTTCCTTGCTAGGTCCGCTGCTAGGTATGAGCAACAACCAATCAGGAAGCAGTATCTTGTCACGGCGATGACATGAAGAAACGCCCACAAACCAAGATTGCGTCATTCTATTCGCTTGAGCCGGCCCTGCACGCGGCCGAGTATATTATGTGCATAGGACTGTTTCCCTGTCCCAGACCTCCCCCCTCCCCCTTTCCGTCGCCCCCACAAACCCAGCCTCGGTATACACACTGTATATACGATAATTAATCTGCGGATCCAATCAAACCCCAAGGGGCAGCTATTAATTGAGTGTATTCATGTTGGAATGACAAATGGCGCCCATTCTCATGTCTCGAATTTTGTCTATGCACTCCCTATATATACAGATTGTCACACGACACAATGTTAAGACAACACAAATTACGCACTTTTGCAATTTTTACACCTAGTACAAGCCATGTATTTTCAATCAGTCGCGACCACTCGACTCGTGTATTTTCAACTTCTTCATTCTCACTTTGTAGCAGAAAAAACCTTTATTAATTTTGTCAAACTATTTTTTATATAGATAGCAGGTAGAAAACATTTTTTTTTAATTTTTGATAGCAGAATTTTGTAGAGAATTAAATTTCCCACAAAAAAGGTCCTTAGTACTAAATCCGTGAATTCATTATTTCCAAAGATATGTTCGTTTGAAACATTCTCATGAAAAACGGATTTCATTTATTTAATTATTAATGTTTAAACGAACATACCTTTGAAAATAATGAAACCACGAATTTAGTATTAAGGACCTTTTTTGTGGGAAATTAAATTCTCTACAAAATGCTGCTATCAAAAATGACAAAAAAATGTTTATACCAGTTATATCCATATTTGAGTAAAAATGTCGTTTTTCCATTGTCAATTAAATGGGAAACAAACTCGGTTTGCACCGTTCTAGAGAGCTGAAATTTTGGGAAAATTTTATTTAGGTCCAATGCTAAAACTTTAGACAATAGGATCGAAAAAAAATAAAAAAAAAAAACACCCTATTAGTACACAAAAATGTTCACTTTTAACATTCGAACTGTCACTGCGCGCACGCCAAACCCATCTACAAAACTATAGCTTCAAAGCAAGCATGATGTGAAGCGAAAACATAAAAAGCATCGCGCAACCCAGCACGCCACAACACGCTTGAAATCTAGCAGTCTCGTGTGCAGCACAGCTTTAAGAAAATTATGACTCATCAAATAAATTCTAACGCCACCTTAAACGGGATATACTATATCGAATTATAAAGGTGGCTCTATACGTGCTTAACTAACAGTGCGTGAAGCCAACTGCAACGTCAAACCGAAAAATATTTTCTTGACATCATTATAAACGGCCGTAATTTGTCATCTGTGGCTGAAAGTTCAGCTTTTCAGTTTTGTGGTCGAAGCTTTGAACATAATGTCTCTTTCAGTACCGCATGTCACAGTCAGCGCAGAACTTTTCGTTTCATAAAATAAATAAAAAAAAAATTATTAATTTCATTTTTTATATTTCTTATTAATAAATAAGTTATAAATGATTTAAAATTTAATAAATCTGATAAGTTTTTGTGTATCCGTGAATTTTAAACATTAATATAATGTAACGAAACTGATCAAAAACTGTTGTTTATGGTAAAGATATTTAATTACTATAAAAAGAAACGTTCACAAAAACAAACTAAAAAGTACTTCTCTAATAATAATAAAATAAATACCTAACGAAAAACAAACGAATTCTATAAAACAATAATAACAACACTAAACTACTATGTACACAGAATATTTATATCTCACAGATGTCTATTTATCTCGTAACGGTTATTTATGTCACAATATTTATGTCGTCCGTGCACTGTCCATTGTCATTGATTGACTGCCTACGCCAGCGCTGTTTATATGTCTCCAGCCGCGTTCTGGACCATTCCACGACGTTCCACAAGCCTCGACACGCTTCCGTGCGGTTCCGACGACAATGAGTGTAACAAACCTTTGTTGTCTGTGCGGTACCGACAACAATGCAAGTATAGTTGTCTGCACGGATCTATTTTTAAAGCTAGAGGGTTCTGGTAAACGCCAAATGAAAGACAAAGAATCAGACTACAGATCCTTCAGGCGAATTTTTTGAAAAACAGTTTCTCCTACGTGTGAAATATTACGTAACTTATTATTTTTTTCAAAAGGTTGTAAGTTTTTTCAGGAATTTTTTTTCAAAAAATTCGCCTGAAGGATCTGTAGTCTGATTCTTTGACTTTCATTTGGCGTTTACCAGAACCCTCTAGCTTTAAAAATAGCGTCGGGAGAGCGCGAACCGTTTTTAGTCGAGGGGAAAAGATTTGAGATGAAGGGTGCAGGGGGTGTTTGCAGGGACGAATACTCTTAAAAGTTACTTGCAATCCGTAATTTTCATGTCGCATAATATTGTGTATGTATCCTGGCAAAGTTGGGTTTATCTTTTCATCTGTGGGTAATTTTTCTATTAAGCTATAGGAATGCTACATTATAAGTAATCAGTCATCCCTGCATAACGTGTGTCTATAGTGTGCACTCAGTGTATCAAAGTGTGCACTCAGTGTACACTAAAGTGTACTCTCAATTCCGATGCACGGCTTCGATGAGATCGATGATCTACGGAAAACAAACACAACTAAAAAACAACCAAGCATCGACGAAGCTCGGAAACAAAAGAAAGCACTCGAATGCATTTCTCGTGTCAGTGTACACTGTGAACAAGATAACTTGTCGCACGGTCGGCAAAACAGGCGACCACAAAATTCCGAAAAATATCCTGAATTTTTTCGGTATTTCAAACGCAATTTTCCGTGACTTATTTTGTATGTATTCTGACCTAATAAAATATTGATTTTTATGTATCTAGAATGTAATGCATTATTTTATGTGCCGACATTGCGGAAAAAAGAGGGTCGGCGAGTTTCAACAATCACGCGAGCCAGAAAAGCGTTGCGTTCGACGTATCGCGTATCTCCTATAAAATAGATCATTTTCATCTAATTTTCAAAATTTTGTACAGAGTAATTTTCACTAAGTACACTTCTAATATTGCGGGCTGCGTTCAATTCCCACACAGGTAGACTAGATATTACAAATATATTTATTATCATTAAAAACGCTTTAACGGAGTTTAACCAACAAAAATGACAAAGTACATTTAAATTCGCACGTGGTGACGAGTGTGTACTGACTGCGCTCGGTCTCGTCGCTCGGTTTCTTTGACTCGCAGTTGAAAAATCGACTGTATACGAAGCGCTGGCGAGGCGAGACAGGGCGCTACGAGATCGGGCGAACGTTCCCAGTACACACTCGCGTTCGGGTAGTCTCGGTAGGCGAGTGTGTACTGCCGGCGCTCGCACTCGCCGCTCGGTTTCTTTGACTCGCAGTTGAAAAATCGACTGTATACGAAGCGCTGGCGAGGCGAGACAGGGCGCTACGAGATCGGGCGAACGTTCCCAGTACACACTCGCGTTCGGGTAGTCTCGGTAGGCGAGTGTGTACTGCCGGCGCTCGCACTCGCCGCTCGGTTTCTTTGACTCGCAGTTGAAAAATCGACTGTATACGAAGCGCTGGCGAGGCGAGACAGGGCGCTACGAGATCGGGCGAACGTTCCCAGTACACACTCGCGTTCGGGTAGTCTCGGTAGGCGAGTGTGTACTGCCGGCGCTCGCACTCGCCGCTCGGTTTCTTTGACTCGCAGTTGAAAAATCGACTGTATACGAAGCGCTGGCGAGGCGAGACAGGGCGCTACGAGATCGGGCTAGCGTTCCCAGTACACACTCGCGTTCGGGTAGTCTCGGTAGGCGAGTGTGTACTGCCGGCGCTCGCACTCGCCGCTCGGTTTCTTTGACTCGCAGTTGAAAAATCGACTGTATACGAAGCGCTGGCGAGGCGAGACAGGGCGCTACGAGATCGGGCTAGCGTTCCCAGTACACACTCGCGTTCGGGTAGTCTCGGTATCCATCGGCGAGTGTGTACTGCCGGCATTATTAAACGTGTAATAACGCGTCAAAAAAAGTACAAAACAAAAAAAAACAAGTTAAACTGACTCGACTGTATTTCAGTACTTACAAACTCACTGTATATTGCCGTGCAACTGTGAAATTGAACGACTTCTGTCGTCTATAATAATATACAGAAGGGTTAATTTAAATGGGAAATGCAATTGATTTTATATCGTCGTTTCAAAAATCTATCAATTCCGTTATTTCAAAATAAGACATTCGATTTTCTCGCTCCTTCACTTGTTACGATTGTATCAAGACACACATTTATTTTTGATCTCGCTACTGCCACAGGATTACCTTTTGTAGCGAAAACATTTATGTATTATATATGAATTATTAATAATAAAATTATTCTTATTCTTAAAAAATTATTCTTATTTCAAAACAATGTTGAATCGACAAGTCCTATCGAAATTGAAAATATTTTGAATTGAAACTCCTTTAATATGAAAAATAGCGTCAGGGGAGACGTAACCGTTTTTGGGCGATGAGAAAGGATTTGAGATGAAGAGTGCAGGAAGTATTCACTGGTATCTAAAAGCACACGAGGCTAGAAACACTGCTTGGAGTTCTGTTGGCCGGTAGCTGGAAATGACGTCACTGCGGGCTCGCCTGCTAGCTCACAAGATAGATTTTCAAATAAGAACAGAGGCTATTTTCCTTGCTAGGTATGAGCAAGAACCAATCAGGAAGCAGTATCTTGTCACGTGGGCGACTTGAACAAATTTCCACAAACCAGCATGGCGTCATTCTGCTCAGAGTCAGCCAACAGACACGTTTTGCTCTGTGTTTATATTTGAACTGGCACTGCGCGCGCACCAGAAATATTCACAAAACTAGTTTGGAAAGACGTCTCGTGTGAAGCGAGCACATAACCTAGCAATCAAGAAAATCAGCGCTAGAAAACTAGTAGGCATATCTAGCAAGGAATCTAGCTGCGTTCCTAGCCTCATGTGAAGCGACATCAATGCTTATAAGCGTTTATGCTGACACAACAAAAATGTGGAAACACGCCCCCCCTCGGTTTTAGGTATATTACACCCGAAAAACCTGAAAAACAACGAAATTACAGAAAAGACGTTTCGTTACAGTTTTGTTAGCATTAAAGTGAGGTTAAGTTGCCGTCATTTGACACGAAAGGTTAAATCTTCTGCAGCAATGACACGAGTGAGGTTAACCCGTTATGTGTGGTCACTTGCTGACGTAAGTGCGTAGACAAAATGGCATCTCGTGTAGGACAGAAGTGGGGCACTGGAGGGCGAGTGAAGACAGTGCTACCGTTTACTAAAGGTCCGTTCACATCGGTGGTAGATGACCCACCAACGACCGACCATTTTATCATTTCAACCCATAAGATTAGGTTAAAAATCACTTTTCAAAATTTTACAATATCTTTTCGTTTTGAGTTCCCCCGAATCCAAAAAACATATTTTTGGAAAACTGCAGTGCGTATGTTTGTCTGTGAGCACGATACAGGTGAAACGGATGAACGGATTGAAACCAAATTTAACGAGGATGTTTGGTATGCAAATATGAAGAGTCCTATTGTTTTTGGGGAAAATCGGCGCATGCGCAGAAGAGATATATTATGTTATAACGGTGTTTTATATATAATAATGGTATACTTTTCATAACGGTTTATTCTATTTATTTTTTCAAGAAAGTTTTGTTAAATTTTTTTTGTAAACTTTATAGTTTCGGAAACATTTTGAAAATGAAAAAAAAATCAGCTGTTCTTTTGTTTTGTAGATCTGTCAGAAATAAACTAGTTACGCATGCTTTGATTAATTTTTACATGACGTGGTACATAATATTAACCATAGCAACGAATAGCGAATATCATATTGAATACTAGCCATTACCTTGGTGTAAACTAAGTCACTCTTACTCAGCCTCAATTATCAGACCCTAATTCAAGAACTGAATGTATTCACCGACCTTGCCCTATATTATAAAGACAAACTGAGAAAAAATAAATCGCAACAACAAATTGAAAATACGAATATGAACTACGCCGAACGATCCTAGTTGCGGCTTTTACAACAACGAATCGAATTTTTCCGACACAAACGTTTTTGGTGACTGGACGCGTGTCCTTTGATTTGGTTCAGTGCGTCCAGCTTCTGTGACACAAAGGCACGAAGGAATGTTTTCTTGCGGTCAGTGGAATGTCCTATGCCCCACGGAATGTACATACACACATTGCATAATGCGGTTATAGCGGCCATCCTATTTTAAAGCGGACATGGGGCACCGAAGTGTCGGTCGTATGTATTCAAATTCAATTTAAAAAAAAACTAGAGTGACCTGTGCGAATTATTCGCACTAAATAAGTATAATAATTATAACTTTACAAAATTATTTCTTAAATATGATTGCAGGTATTAAATTCGTTTCTAATTTTGCACACTGCTTATAACGTTCTTCTTTTTGTTGTATTACAATATGAAGCTCAGATGACAGATCGAAGAAATATTTTACTAAAATTGTCATAATATAGAGGCGCACGTAGCAAAAGCGTTGAGCTAAGCCGTCAGATGGCATCATGCATCATTGCTGTGACGTTGTTCAGCGTTGCTCGCTGTTTCAAAATTAAAGCCGTCAGATGGCAGTATGCAGTATTGTGTCTGTTGTATTACAATATGAAGGTCAGGTGACAGATCGAAGTGTTGACGTTGTTTTAAAATTAAAGCCGTCAGATGGCAGACGTTGTTCAGCGTTGGTGTATTTTAATTAATTTACAAAAACAAAAGCAATAGAAAATTTTTTAGTTGTCGATGTCAGCAGAGCAAGCAATTATCTGTAAAATGATATATAATTTATGTGGAGAAATTGTGTGTTTTTCTAAAAAGGGAGGCAAACATCTTAAACCTTAGCGTATTAATTATATGATTGTAACTGCACTCACAAACACTATTCGACATGAATACTAAACATTCAAACAAAGACTTTTGATGTGTTTTTTGGCAGCGAAACTATGACGTAACCGAAATGGGATCACGCTCCCTCTACGCCACCGGTCTCGACTTCGTTGTGGGTGCGCGCGCGAGCATACTCGTTGCTTCTCTGTGTGAGCTGTCACAACTCACGCACAGAAGCTGCGTACTGCGTGCACTTGACACAACTTTATTTTTTTTTTATTAAAAATAGCTGTGCCAAGAAATTCAATGTCAACCAAATCAATTTTTCTTTATTAATACATTACATTGTTGCGCGTTCCCTGTTGGGACGACTATGCTTTCTGTGGAATATTCTCGCAACAACAACGCAAAGCAGGTAGTCATTACCCGCCCTTCATAAAGTTGCCTGAAGAAGGCGATACAGGTAAAGGAAGGATCTCGGTGCTTCTAGAACATTCGACCAGGCGGGGGACGAAGCTATAAAATGCGAGCGGAGTGGTTGGCGAATGGCGATCAGTCAGGCAGTACAGCGCGTTAACAGCAAAGTGGCAATCGTATAGCGGATTACAGATAATTGTGTGACATAAATTGTTCAGTCGGTACAGCAAGACCGAGGTAGCTGCTAAGATAGAAGATAAATGAACTGTGTAAACCATTGAGTTCAATTATATAAATCTGGTTTTACATAAATATCATCAATAATCGTGTGAATATAGTTAATAGACAAGTGCGAATAAGTGTACTAAATAAGCTTTGGTGTGTTCCTGTATTGTGTACATAATTAGTGACTTTATATTCTTTTGTTACTTAGTCGTTAAACGTTTATTATTGTAAATAAATAATTTCCACCGCGAACAAGAACAGTTTTGTTACAATATTATCAAAATTCAAATTTCAATAGAAAACTCGATGGGTGAAGATCAAAGCCAACTCGGGATCCTGTACTACAACTTATGGGTGTCTCTTGGATCGTTCCCAAGGTCGCCCGTTAGATTATTGTGTACAGCAATGTATAAAGTGGTGACAACAGAGGGCGTAAACGCAAAGGTCGTATTAAACAACCATTATAATCTCTGACCGGCATGGCGTTCTCGATTGCTTGGCGACCCTCCGCGTCTTCTCAAATAACATAAAACAAAAATTTGCTAAATCGACTGACTCACTATCTGTACATAACACAATTCCTCTAATAGTCCAAGCTCCCATGACAGAAAAAGTTACCCCCACGAACACCTCAAAATTATAAAGTGAAAATGGCTGAAAAACATGTAAGAAACATGTTACGCCCGCCCGACTAGTAAAAATTTGTTAATTGTTATTTTTTATGAATTTTTGAATTTAATAAAAACATGATTTTTTTCCAAAACACCTGCTTGAAATTTATACAATTTGTAGTAAATAATGTACCATTTTTGAAAAAATTTGTCTGGCTGACAATTTTTCTTAATAAATTTGTCAGACTTCATTTGTTATAAATTTTTTTTTATGAAGTCTGTCATAGTAAAAAAACATTTTTTCGCAGACAGACCAATTTTTATGCAGAAAATAGATGTCAAACCTTCTTTCAGAAAAAAATTAAGGTGGTGTTTTGACACGGCCCTTGTAAAAGCTGATTTGTTTATGAAAAAACGCTGTCACGGCGCTTAAAAATTGAATCTGATATGGTAAAAAACAATATTTTGATGAAAAATGTATTAAAGTATATAAAAGGGATCTACCGTATTAATTTAGAATAAAAAAAATTTTTTTCTAGTTAGCAACGATTATACCATATTTTTTCATTAAAAAATGTGGTATAATCGTTGCTAACTAGAAAATTTTTTTTTTTTATTTTGACGTGAGCAAGCAGTGACGTCACTTCCAGTCTCGTAGCCAGCCTGCCGGCCAGCAGAAGTTCAATCAATGTTTCTAGCGACAAAACTAGCTTCGTGTGCAGCGGAATTTATACTCAAAACAAGCAAGAAAAGTAGTTCCGGTTCTAAGTTTAAAATCCATCCTATAACCTCGCAAGCAGTGACGTCATTTCCAGTCTCGTAGTCAGCCTGCCGGCTAGCAGAAGTTCAATCAGTGTTTCTAGCGGCAAAACTAGCCTCGTACGCAGTGGCCGTCATTCGCTATCCATCAAATTAGAGATCAGTGTACAGCGTTATCTAATGCAATTAAACAAAACTAAGTTTCTCTGTTTGCCAAAAGTTAGCAGCCGGTTGTCGTTGCAGCAACTGCACAGCGAAGCCCAGTAGTTCCATCATATAGAATATAGTAACAAAACTAAATTCAAAATATGCATTCAACTTGAACGTGATGCTCACTTCGCGCAATAATACCAACCTAAAAGCGTTTTAATTACCTAAACCGATATATTGTTCATCTTATTTAATTAATTAATACATTCAAACGCTGGCAACGGAAATTGTAGCGATGTGTAATATTATGTAATACTGAAATTGTACACGAAATCAATTTATTTACGTTCTGACTGCACACTCGACATTGCTATTTGATTTGTTTAGTAATCTGTGACACCACGGCTAAACTGCTTATGCCCATTTTTATTGTCATTTTTTAGGGTCCCGTACTAACGGAACCGTTACGATGAAGTTCCATCTGCCCATCTGTCATAAACGATGTAAGAAGCGGTTGAAACTTGAAATTGACATGCAAATATAATGATGTACGAGTATTTCATATATATTTCAGGGATCGTTTAAAAAAAATGGCGGCCAATAATTTATTAAAAATATTTCGCTGAAAAGAGTTCATTTTAGATGATATTAAAAAAACAATTTTTTTTTTGATAAATTTTTTTAGATTATTTTTATTTTTCGAAAATGTTCCAAAACAAGTAGGTACTGTGGATACCCGAACTTTAAGTTTAGGTTAGTTTTTATCCCTGCTACGCTCGAGATAATACTGGAAAATAAATAATTTGAGGTACATAAATATTGTTTTGGTTCAAAGTGATTATAAGATTTCAATTTGTTACAATTTTTTTCCCTTTGAAGGTTACTGTCAAAAATCGCATTTAGGTATCCTATCCAAGACGCAAGAAAATTATCCCTTATGTTTAGTAGCCATTATCTTAAGTAATAATAGGCAAAAGCTATATTATTTCAGTCACTGGTTATTAGATGTCAGATGTAATTAAGCTTGTAAGATTGTCTCCTGGATCTACTGGCCCCCTGATGGGCGCTGCAGCGATCCAGGGAGGCGGTGATGGCCACAGGTGCATTTGGGGGCGATTAATTCTGAGTTCAATAAATTGTTTCATAATTTCAAACTTCGATGTTTCTTATTTACACTTTTCTTTACTATATTTTACGAAAAAGGTAGAAACATTATATCTTTCTGTTTAATTTCTATTAAAATTAAAAAAATAATTTCCAGGGGGCGGTAGGCCAGATAACTTTGAAAACCACTGATCTAGATGGACATTAACGTGAGCGAAGCCGCGGGTAAAGACCAGTACACTGTAAAATATAAAGTAAACATAATTACACACTATATAATGCAATAAATAATTAATTGTGTTCATATAATTATGAACACAGCGTAAAAACAACATGCACCGTTTATTAGTGCTAGATTTTATAACGGATGTTTTAAAAAAATGTGTACATTTGTGCTAGGTGGCGATAGAAATGGGTGTTCAGGATTGGATTCGAACTTTCGGTTTCGGTTTCGCGGAGGTTCGGTGTTCGGAACCGAAACTAGGTTCGTGAGCTTCCGTGCTTCTATGAACACATAAGTTATATACATTATTTGCAACAGCTAAAGTGAACAAAAGCATAAAAAATGTACATTAGAATTGCCCTCGAAAAAGTTTCGGATTCGGCCGAAACTGAAATAGAAACCGAAATTTGATTTCGGTCGCAAAAACTATAATAATAATAATGCGTTTAACGTCCGTTTCTCGACTTTATGTCATAACAGACGCCATTCGCACCATTACTATTTTCCACCTATCACACTTCCCGTTATTTTCTATATTTTAAAACCTGCACGTAATTAATAGCAATGGGTGGGTGAACGAATTTTAGGACATTAGGATAAGGTAGGCAAATTTAGAGCACAGGAGTGTATCAGGTATAATCAGTCATGGCCTTGAATAAGGAACCATTTCGATATTTATCTGAATTTATTGAGGGAAACCATGGAAAACCTCAACAAGACGGCCGGTACAGGAATTACCGTTTCTCGGCGAGAGGCAGCTGGAAAAAGTGCCAGACAGATCTGCCCCCGCCGGGATTCGAACCCGGTATACCTCCCGAATGCGAGTCTAGTGCTCTCACCACCACGCCACCCCGCTCGGTACATAAAAAAGTGTTGTGAAGCTGTCTCTGCGTTCACTATAAAGTTTTAATAAACATTCTGTACGTTTAAAATAACTAGATCGCTCCGCTACCTTGTTCCGCAGTACTCAGGTGTCTTATCTTGTTCATAACAATATAAAAAGGATAAACACGTTTATTTTATAATTCCCCAGGTCTTCCCTAACAATTTCATTTCATCACTACACACACATAATAGCCGGAGGGGGTGTGCAAAAAACGTAAGTACTGTTCGTCTCCTTTTTCAACTCGACAAATGAAAGAAGACAGCAAATATTACGGAATTTTAACTACGATCAACGCTGGCAATATTGACTAGTATGTGCTGGATATCCGTATCCGCGGATATTCGAGGGAGAAGAAATATCCGTATCCGTATCCGTTAGTTTTTGGCGGATCTTATACCTTATTAATTTTCAATTCATAGATGAAATTTTATATATATAAGTGATTACGTAATAATGAAAAACTGTTAAATTCCATTCAGATTATTTTTTATTTTTTAAAATCGTATTTGGCACCTTTATATTGCAAACATTTATCGTAGTGAGTACCATACCAATAGTACATAACTCAAAGGTACTAAAAACTATCTTTATAATGAGATATTGCACAGCGATTTTTGGAAAGAGACAATCTGTTATGAGAGTTAACTCTTAAAGAGGTCAATAACTTTTTCCCATAACAGATAGTCTCTTTCCAAAGGTCGATGTGCAATATTTACCGCCGCGTACTCTAATAAAGTTAGGATCCGTATCCGCGGATCTTGAAACCAAATATCCGTATTCAGATCCGTATCCGCGGATATACTTTTTTAACGATCCGGCACATCACTAATATTGACAGCAAGCGACATCAGCGCCGTTGTATTGGAAATTTCAGCATCAAATGATTGATTCATTCCTCCCAGTTAGATAGAATTTCAGCGAGATCCTTTTTCCCATGTATTTGGTGCGGAGTTCTTTGAGATTGTATTTATTTGGAAACAATATTATAATGTAAGAAGCAGATCGATTTTTCAGGTTTTTTTTCAATTTTCCCACGTGAATAAGAAAAACTATTTAGACAATATTACATTTGAAATTGCGACAAATCAAGTTTTTTAAAACGAAAGAAATAAATAACACAAACGTCGTTTATAAAAAAAGAAGATAAAAATTGTAATCAGTCTTAAATATATAATACGTTTACACTGGTAATAATTTTATACGCATACTAAAATGTTTAGTGCGCGTACTATTGAGGTTTTTTTTTTAATTCAAATCTCTTAAAAATCAGTTATTCCGGGCAAAATCCTATAGTTTAGAATCACATTTAATAGTTTTCAACATATTTGAAAAACGTTTAAAAATTGCTGTTCCTCATCTTTATCACCAACAGAATCACTCAAAAAAATAAAAAAAAAAATCCAGCCAATTGGGCGACGGGATCATTCCAACTTCCAAAATGTTGACATTTGATTATAACAAAAAAAATAAAATTTCTGATAACGCGTGAGATGACGCGGGGAATGGCTAGTATTCAATATGATATTAACTATTCGTTACCATGATTACCTACATAGTATGTTCCACGTCATGTAAAAATTAATCAAAGCATGCCTAACTAGTTTATTTCTGACAGATCCATAAAACAAAAGAGCGGATGATTTTTTTTTTATTTTCAAAATATTTCCGAAACTATAAAATTTAGAAAAAAATTTTTTAACAAAACTTTCTTGAAAAAATAAATAGAATAATAAGCCGTTATGAAAAGTATACCATTATTATATAAAAAATACCGTTTTAGCATATATCTCTTCTGCGCATGCGCCGATTTTCCTCCAAAACAATAGGGCTCTTCATATTTGCATACCAAACATCCTCCCAAAATTTGGTTTCAATCCGCTCATTCGTTTGACCAGTACCGTGTTCACATTGTAAAATTTTTGAAAAAAGATTTTTGACCTAAACTAGTACCATTCCCCACTTCTGGGTTGGAATGGTAAAATTATAAACGTTGGGACTTGGGTGTAGATAACTAATGAATAAACGTCAAATCGGTATACTTCTTTCACTTCTTACATTTAATAAAATTATCATAAACTGTAAAAAAAACGATCTAAACCAAAAGTGTGCCAAAAACAATTTTAAAATTCGCAATAGAAAAACCAATAACACGAGATAGTGTACAATGAATTCCTCTATGTATGACTCAGAAGCAATGATAAAAAATAAATGCACTGTATTATTGATGTAAACTAGACTATTGGAGCCTATAGGCCCCACAGCGCCCCAGTTGACACAGTTGCACATAATAATTCAGTCGCGTGCCGTCGCTTCTGTGGGACGCGCGGGAACGGAGCGCGAGGGGGCCCCAACGCCAGAGACAAATTATATAGACTTCGGGAGGCGTAGAGGCGAACACGGAGAGTTTAGTAAAAACGGCGCCCGGGGGTATTGGGACAGTAATTGATGTTGTAGACACTTTGTAGCCTGCCCATCTGTACTTGATAGACTATAGCTATATATACCATTACAGTGAGTTCAAAAGTATTTCATTCGAGTTAAAAAAAAGTGTGTGTGTCAGCTCCGACCAGAGATATTTAACATAAGGAGACACAACTGTTTACTATTTAACCCGATCATACACCGTTTCTATGAGAATTCAACGTTGACAAACTTCTGCGGAAATTGAAGACGAAGGGTATATTATGCTTAATAGTAACGTGTCTTATAGAAAAAAGTACGCTGAATCGAATGGGACCAAGCGCACATTCGTATCTCTGTTAGTTTAGACGCTATGACGGTTTAAAGTGTAAAAAAAATTAAACACTTTAAAACGGCTATATCTCCGAAACCAAAAGAGATACAAGGTTGCGGGTGGTCGGAATCGATTCAGAATGACTTTTTCTATAAGTATGCACGATATCAAACGAATCTATTTTTCAAAAATGTTTCAATTTTGTAAGAAGGGTCCCCCCTTCTTACTTTTTCCGATTTAAAAAAACCCCGAAAATCACTGTCATATTGTTCGCATACGACTTACAACTGAGGTTATTCTTATGTAAAAAATCGCGCTGAATCGATTCCGACCACCCCCACATCTGTATCATTAGTCGTTTAAGAGTTACGGCGCTTTTAAGTTTTTCTCAAAAAAATATAAATAAAGGCCCATATCTCCGAAACTAAGAGTGATACTGGGTTGCATGTGGCCGAAATCGATTCAGCTCGATATTTTCTATAAGATCGGTTAGTATAAAACGGTCCAAAAGTCACTCAGTGCCTTAAAAAGTTGCAGATTTGCAAAACGCATATGAAAACATGAAAAGATTTGCGATATTTGGCAAAATATACAATTTTTTTAGATATGCTTAATAGTAACGTGTCTTATAGAAAAAAGTACGCTGAATCGAATGGGACCAAGCGCACATTCGTATCTCTGTTAGTTAGACGCTATGACGGTTTAAAGTGTAAAAAAAATTAAACACTTTAAAACGGCTATATCTCCGAAACCAAAAGAGATACAAGGTTGCGGGTGGTCGGAATCGATTCAGAATGACTTTTTCTATAAGTATGAACGATATCAAACGAATCTATTTTTCAAAAATGTTTCAATATTGTAAGAAGGGTCCCCCCTTCTTACTTTTTCCGATTTTACAAAAAACCCGAAAATCACTGTCATATTGTTCGCATACGACTTACAACTGAGGTTATTCTTATGTAAAAAATCGCGCTGAATCGATTCCGACCACCCCCACATCTGTATCATTAGTCGTTTAAGAGTTACGGCGCTTTTAAGTTTTTCTCAAAAAAATATAAATAAAGGCCCATATCTCCGAAACTAAAAGTGATACTGGGTTGCATGTGGCCGGAATCGATTCAGCTCGATATTTTCTATAAGATCGGTTAGTATAAAACGGTCCAAAAGTCGCTTAGTGCCTTAAAAAGTTGCAGATTTGCAAAACGCATATGAAAACAGGAAAAGATTTGCGATATTTGGCAAAATATACAATTTTTTTAGATATGCTTAATAGTAACGTGTCTTATAGAAAAAAGTACGCTGAATCGAATGGGACCAAGCGCACATTCGTATCTCTGTTAGTTTAGACGCTATGACGGTTTAAAGTGTTAAAAAAATTAAACACTTTAAAACGGCTATATCTCCGAAACCAAAAGAGATACAAGGTTGCGGGTGGTCGGAATCGATTCAGAATGACTTTTTCTATAAGTATGAACGATATCAAACGAATCTATTTTTCAAAAATGTTTCAATATTGTAAGAAGGGTCCCCCCTTCTTACTTTTTCCGATTTTAAAAAAACCCGAAAATCACTGTCATATTGTTCGCATACGACTTACAACTGAGGTTATTCTTATGTAAAAAATCGCGCTGAATCGATTCCGACCACCCCCACATCTGTATCATTAGTCGTTTAAGAATTACGGCGCTTTTAAGTTTTTCTCAAAAAAATATAAATAAAGGCCCATATCTCCGAAACTAAAAGTGATACTGGGTTGCATGTGGCCGGAATCGATTCAGCTCGATATTTTCTATAAGATCGGTTAGTATAAAACGGTCCAAAAGTCGCTTAGTGCCTTAAAAAGTTGCAGATTTGCAAAACGCATATGAAAACATGAAAAGATTTGCGATATTTGGCAAAATATACAATTTTTTTAGATATGCTTAATAGTAACGTGTCTTATAGAAAAAAGTACGCTGAATCGAATGGGACCAAGCGCACATTCGTATCTCTGTTAGTTTAGACGCTATGACGGTTTAAAGTGTAAAAAAAATTAAACACTTTAAAACGGCTATATCTCCGAAACCAAAAGAGATACAAGGTTGCGGGTGGTCGGAATCGATTCAGAATGACTTTTTCTATAAGTATGCACGATATCAAACGAATCTATTTTTCAAAAATGTTTCAATTTTTTAAGAAGGGTCCCCCCTTCTTACTTTTTCCGATTTTAAAAAAACCCGAAAATCACTGTCATATTGTTCGCATACGACTTACAACTGAGGTTATTCTTATGTAAAAAATCGCGATGAATCGATTCCGACCTACCCCACATCTGTATCATTAGTCGTTTAAGAGTTACGGCGCTTTTAAGTTTTTCTCAAAAAAATATAAATAAAGGCACATATCTCCGAAACTAAAAGTGATACTGGGTTGCATGTGGCCGGAATCGATTCAGCTCGATATTTTCTATAAGATCGGTTAGTATAAAACGGTCCAAAAGTCACTCAGTGCCTTAAAAAGTTGCAGATTTGCAAAACGCATATGAAAACATGAAAAGATTTGCGATATTTGGCAAAATATACAATTTTTTTAGATATGCTTAATAGTAACGTGTCTTATAGAAAAAAGTACGCTGAATCGAATGGGACCAAGCGCACATTCGTATCTCTGTTAGTTTAGACGCTATGACGGTTTAAAGTGTAAAAAAAATTAAACACTTTAAAACGGCTATATCTCCGAAACCAAAAGAGATACAAGGTTGCGGGTGGTCGGAATCGATTCAGAATGACTTTTTCTATAAGTATGCACGATATCAAACGAATCTATTTTTCAAAAATGTTTCAATTTTGTAAGAAGGGTCCCCCCTTCTTACTTTTTCCGATTTAAAAAAACCCCGAAAATCACTGTCATATTGTTCGCATACGACTTACAACTGAGGTTATTCTTATGTAAAACATCGCGCTGAATCGATTCCGACCACCCCCACATCTGTATCATTAGTCGTTTAAGAGTTACGGAGCTTTTAAGTTTTTCTCAAAAAAATATAAATAAAGGCCCATATCTCCGAAACTAAAAGTGATACTGGGTTGCATGTGGCTGGAATCGATTCAGCTCGATATTTTCTATAAGATCGGTTAGTATAAAACGGTCCAAAAGTCGCTTAGTGCCTTAAAAAGTTGCAGATTTGCAAAACGCATATGAAAACATGAAAAGATTTGCGATATTTGGCAAAATATACAATTTTTTTAGATATGCTTAATAGTAACGTGTCTTATAGAAAAAAGTACGCTGAATCGAATGGGACCAAGCGCACATTCGTATCTCTGTTAGTTTAGACGCTATGACGGTTTAAAGTGTAAAAAAAATTAAACACTTTAAAACGGCTATATCTCCGAAACCAAAAGAGATACAAGGTTGCGGGTGGTCGGAATCGATTCAGAATGACTTTTTCTATAAGTATGCACGATATCAAACGAATCTATTTTTCAAAAATGTTTCAATTTTTTAAGAAGGGTCCCCCCTTCTTACTTTTTCCGATTTTAAAAAAACCCGAAAATCACTGTCATATTGTTCGCATACGACTTACAACTGAGGTTATTCTTATGTAAAATATCGCGCTGAATCGATTCCGACCTACCCCACATCTGTATCATTAGTCGTTTAAGAGTTACGGCGCTTTTAAGTTTTTCTCAAAAAAATATAAATAAAGGCACATATCTCCGAAACTAAAAGTGATACTGGGTTGCATGTGGCCGGAATCGATTCAGCTCGATATTTTCTATAAGATCGGTTAGTATAAAACGGTCCAAAAGTCACTCAGTGCCTTAAAAAGTTGCAGATTTGCAAAACGCATATGAAAACATGAAAAGATTTGCGATATTTGGCAAAATATACAATTTTTTTAGATATGCTTAATAGTAACGTGTCTTATAGAAAAAAGTACGCTGAATCGAATGGGACCAAGCGCACATTCGTATCTCTGTTAGTTTAGACGCTATGACGGTTTAAAGTGTAAAAAAAATTAAACACTTTAAAACGGCTATATCTCCGAAACCAAAAGAGATACAAGGTTGCGGGTGGTCGGAATCGATTCAGAATGACTTTTTCTATAAGTATGCACGATATCAAACGAATCTATTTTTCAAAAATGTTTCAATTTTTTAAGAAGGGTCCCCCCTTCTTACTTTTTCCGATTTTAAAAAAACCCGAAAATCACTGTCATATTGTTCGCATACGACTTACAACTGAGGTTATTCTTATGTAAAAAATCGCGCTGAATCGATTCCGACCTACCCCACATCTGTATCATTAGTCGTTTAAGAGTTACGGCGCTTTTAAGTTTTTCTCAAAAAAATATAAATAAAGGCACATATCTCCGAAACTAAAAGTGATACTGGGTTGCATGTGGCCGGAATCGATTCAGCTCGATATTTTCTATAAGATCGGTTAGTATAAAACGGTCCAAAAGTCACTCAGTGCCTTAAAAAGTTGCAGATTTGCAAAACGCATATGAAAACATGAAAAGATTTGCGATATTTGGCAAAATATACAATTTTTTTAGATATGCTTAATAGTAACGTGTCTTATAGACAAAAGTACGCTGAATCGAATGGGACCAAGCGCACATTCGTATCTCTGTTAGTTTAGACGCTATGACGGTTTAAAGTGTAAAAAAAATTAAACACTTTAAAACGGCTATATCTCCGAAACCAAAAGAGATACAAGGTTGCGGGTGGTCGGAATCGATTCAGAATGACTTTTTCTATAAGTATGCACGATATCAAACGAATCTATTTTTCAAAAATGTTTCAATTTTGTAAGAAGGGTCCCCCCTTCTTACTTTTTCCGATTTAAAAAAACCCCGAAAATCACTGTCATATTGTTCGCATACGACTTACAACTGAGGTTATTCTTATGTAAAACATCGCGCTGAATCGATTCCGACCACCCCCACATCTGTATCATTAGTCGTTTAAGAGTTACGGAGCTTTTAAGTTTTTCTCAAAAAAATATAAATAAAGGCCCATATCTCCGAAACTAAAAGTGATACTGGGTTGCATGTGGCTGGAATCGATTCAGCTCGATATTTTCTATAAGATCGGTTAGTATAAAACGGTCCAAAAGTCGCTTAGTGCCTTAAAAAGTTGCAGATTTGCAAAACGCATATGAAAACATGAAAAGATTTGCGATATTTGGCAAAATATACAATTTTTTTAGATATGCTTAATAGTAACGTGTCTTATAGAAAAAAGTACGCTGAATCGAATGGGACCAAGCGCACATTCGTATCTCTGTTAGTTTAGACGCTATGACGGTTTAAAGTGTAAAAAAAATTAAACACTTTAAAACGGCTATATCTCCGAAACCAAAAGAGATACAAGGTTGCGGGTGGTCGGAATCGATTCAGAATGACTTTTTCTATAAGTATGCACGATATCAAACGAATCTATTTTTCAAAAATGTTTCAATTTTTTAAGAAGGGTCCCCCCTTCTTACTTTTTCCGATTTTAAAAAAACCCGAAAATCACTGTCATATTGTTCGCATACGACTTACAACTGAGGTTATTCTTATGTAAAATATCGCGCTGAATCGATTCCGACCTACCCCACATCTGTATCATTAGTCGTTTAAGAGTTACGGCGCTTTTAAGTTTTTCTCAAAAAAATATAAATAAAGGCACATATCTCCGAAACTAAAAGTGATACTGGGTTGCATGTGGCCGGAATCGATTCAGCTCGATATTTTCTATAAGATCGGTTAGTATAAAACGGTCCAAAAGTCACTCAGTGCCTTAAAAAGTTGCAGATTTGCAAAACGCATATGAAAACATGAAAAGATTTGCGATATTTGGCAAAATATACAATTTTTTTAGATATGCTTAATAGTAACGTGTCTTATAGAAAAAAGTACGCTGAATCGAATGGGACCAAGCGCACATTCGTATCTCTGTTAGTTTAGACGCTATGACGGTTTAAAGTGTAAAAAAAATTAAACACTTTAAAACGGCTATATCTCCGAAACCAAAAGAGATACAAGGTTGCGGGTGGTCGGAATCGATTCAGAATGACTTTTTCTATAAGTATGCACGATATCAAACGAATCTATTTTTCAAAAATGTTTCAATTTTTTAAGAAGGGTCCCCCCTTCTTACTTTTTCCGATTTTAAAAAAACCCGAAAATCACTGTCATATTGTTCGCATACGACTTACAACTGAGGTTATTCTTATGTAAAAAATCGCGCTGAATCGATTCCGACCTACCCCACATCTGTATCATTAGTCGTTTAAGAGTTACGGCGCTTTTAAGTTTTTCTCAAAAAAATATAAATAAAGGCCCATATCTCCGAAACTAAAAGTGATACTGGGTTGCATGTGGCTGGAATCGATTCAGCTCGATATTTTCTATAAGATCGGTTAGTATAAAACGGTCCAAAAGTCGCTTAGTGCCTTAAAAAGTTGCAGATTTGCAAAACGCATATGAAAACATGAAAAGATTTGCGATATTTGGCAAAATATACAATTTTTTTAGATATGCTTAATAGTAACGTGTCTTATAGAAAAAAGTACGCTGAATCGAATGGGACCAAGCGCACATTCGTATCTCTGTTAGTTTAGACGCTATGACGGTTTAAAGTGTAAAAAAAATTAAACACTTTAAAACGGCTATATCTCCGAAACCAAAAGAGATACAAGGTTGCGGGTGGTCGGAATCGATTCAGAATGACTTTTTCTATAAGTATGCACGATATCAAACGAATCTATTTTTCAAAAATGTTTCAATTTTTTAAGAAGGGTCCCCCCTTCTTACTTTTTCCGATTTTAAAAAAACCCGAAAATCACTGTCATATTGTTCGCATACGACTTACAACTGAGGTTATTCTTATGTAAAATATCGCGCTGAATCGATTCCGACCTACCCCACATCTGTATCATTAGTCGTTTAAGAGTTACGGCGCTTTTAAGTTTTTCTCAAAAAAATATAAATAAAGGCACATATCTCCGAAACTAAAAGTGATACTGGGTTGCATGTGGCCGGAATCGATTCAGCTCGATATTTTCTATAAGATCGGTTAGTATAAAACGGTCCAAAAGTCCCTCAGTGCCTTAAAAAGTTGCAGATTTGCAAAACGCATATGAAAACATGAAAAGATTTGCGATATTTGGCAAAATATACAATTTTTTTAGATATGCTTAATAGTAACGTGTCTTATAGAAAAAAGTACGCTGAATTGAATGGGACCAAGCGCACATTCGTATCTCTGTTAGTTTAGACGCTATGACGGTTTAAAGTGTAAAAAAAATTAAACACTTTAAAACGGCTATATCTCCGAAACCAAAAGAGATACAAGGTTGCGGGTGGTCGGAATCGATTCAGAATGACTTTTTCTATAAGTATGAACGATATCAAACGAATCTATTTTTCAAAAATGTTTCAATATTGTAAGAAGGGTCCCCCCTTCTTACTTTTTCCGATTTTAAAAAAACCCGAAAATCACTGTCATATTGTTCGCATACGACTTACAACTGAGGTTATTCTTATGTAAAACATCGCGCTGAATCGATTCCGACCACCCCCACATCTGTATCATTAGTCGTTTAAGAGTTACGGAGCTTTTAAGTTTTTCTCAAAAAAATATAAATAAAGGCCCATATCTCCGAAACTAAAAGTGATACTGGGTTGCATGTGGCCGGAATCGATTCAGCTCGATATTTTCTATAAGATCGGTTAGTATAAAACGGTCCAAAAGTCACTCAGTGCCTTAAAAAGTTGCAGATTTGCAAAACGCATATGAAAACATGAAAAGATTTGCGATATTTGGCAAAATATACAATTTTTTTAGATATGCTTAATAGTAACGTGTCTTATAGAAAAAAGTACGCTGAATCGAATGGGACCAAGCGCACATTCGTATCTCTGTTAGTTTAGACGCTATGACGGTTTAAAGTGTAAAAAAAATTAAACACTTTAAAACGGCTATATCTCCGAAACCAAAAGAGATACAAGGTTGCGGGTGGTCGGAATCGATTCAGAATGACTTTTTCTATAAGTATGCACGATATCAAACGAATCTATTTTTCAAAAATGTTTCAATTTTTTAAGAAGGGTCCCCCCTTCTTACTTTTTCCGATTTTAAAAAAACCCGAAAATCACTGTCATATTGTTCGCATACGACTTACAACTGAGGTTATTCTTATGTAAAAAATCGCGCTGAATCGATTCCGACCTACCCCACATCTGTATCATTAGTCGTTTAAGAGTTACGGCGCTTTTAAGTTTTTCTCAAAAAAATATAAATAAAGGCCCATATCTCCGAAACTAAAAGTGATACTGGGTTGCATGTGGCTGGAATCGATTCAGCTCGATATTTTCTATAAGATCGGTTAGTATAAAACGGTCCAAAAGTCGCTTAGTGCCTTAAAAAGTTGCAGATTTGCAAAACGCATATGAAAACATGAAAAGATTTGCGATATTTGGCAAAATATACAATTTTTTTAGATATGCTTAATAGTAACGTGTCTTATAGAAAAAAGTACGCTGAATCGAATGGGACCAAGCGCACATTCGTATCTCTGTTAGTTTAGACGCTATGACGGTTTAAAGTGTAAAAAAAATTAAACACTTTAAAACGGCTATATCTCCGAAACCAAAAGAGATACAAGGTTGCGGGTGGTCGGAATCGATTCAGAATGACTTTTTCTATAAGTATGCACGATATCAAACGAATCTATTTTTCAAAAATGTTTCAATTTTTTAAGAAGGGTCCCCCCTTCTTACTTTTTCCGATTTTAAAAAAACCCGAAAATCACTGTCATATTGTTCGCATACGACTTACAACTGAGGTTATTCTTATGTAAAATATCGCGCTGAATCGATTCCGACCTACCCCACATCTGTATCATTAGTCGTTTAAGAGTTACGGCGCTTTTAAGTTTTTCTCAAAAAAATATAAATAAAGGCACATATCTCCGAAACTAAAAGTGATACTGGGTTGCATGTGGCCGGAATCGATTCAGCTCGATATTTTCTATAAGATCGGTTAGTATAAAACGGTCCAAAAGTCCCTCAGTGCCTTAAAAAGTTGCAGATTTGCAAAACGCATATGAAAACATGAAAAGATTTGCGATATTTGGCAAAATATACAATTTTTTTAGATATGCTTAATAGTAACGTGTCTTATAGAAAAAAGTACGCTGAATTGAATGGGACCAAGCGCACATTCGTATCTCTGTTAGTTTAGACGCTATGACGGTTTAAAGTGTAAAAAAAATTAAACACTTTAAAACGGCTATATCTCCGAAACCAAAAGAGATACAAGGTTGCGGGTGGTCGGAATCGATTCAGAATGACTTTTTCTATAAGTATGAACGATATCAAACGAATCTATTTTTCAAAAATGTTTCAATATTGTAAGAAGGGTCCCCCCTTCTTACTTTTTCCGATTTTAAAAAAACCCGAAAATCACTGTCATATTGTTCGCATACGACTTACAACTGAGGTTATTCTTATGTAAAAAATCGCGCTGAATCGATTCCGACCACCCCCACATCTGTATCATTAGTCGTTTAAGAGTTACGGCGCTTTTAAGTTTTTCTCAAAAAAGTATAAATAAAGGCCCATATCTCCGAAACTAAAAGTGATACTGGGTTGCATGTGGCCGGAATCGATTCAGCTCGATATTTTCTATAAGATCGGTTAGTATAAAACGGTCCAAAAGTCGCTTAGTGCCTTAAAAAGTTGCAGATTTGCAAAACGCATATGAAAACATGAAAAGATTTGCGATATTTGGCAAAATATACAATTTTTTTAGATATGCTTAATAGTAACGTGTCTTATAGAAAAAAGTACGCTGAATCGAATGGGACCAAGCGCACATTCGTATCTCTGTTAGTTTAGACGCTATGACGGTTTAAAGTGTAAAAAAAATTAAACACTTTAAAACGGCTATATCTCCGAAACCAAAAGAGATACAAGGTTGCGGGTGGTCGGAATCGATTCAGAATGACTTTTTCTATAAGTATGCACGATATCAAACGAATCTATTTTTCAAAAATGTTTCAATTTTTTAAGAAGGGTCCCCCCTTCTTACTTTTTCCGATTTTAAAAAAACCCGAAAATCACTGTCATATTGTTCGCATACGACTTACAACTGAGGTTATTCTTATGTAAAAAATCGCGCTGAATCGATTCCGACCACCCCCACATCTGTATCATTAGTCGTTTAAGAGTTACGGCGCTTTTAAGTTTTTCTCAAAAAAATATAAATAAAGGCACATATCTCCGAAACTAAAAGTGATACTGGGTTGCATGTGGCCGGAATC
This sequence comes from Xanthostigma xanthostigma, assembly GCA_963575645.1. Lineage (NCBI taxonomy): Eukaryota > Metazoa > Arthropoda > Insecta > Raphidioptera > Raphidiidae > Xanthostigma > Xanthostigma xanthostigma. The sequence goes on along the minus strand of OY754469.1, from coordinate 7,520,159 downwards.
GATTCAGCTCGATATTTTCTATAAGATCGGTTAGTATAAAACGGTCCAAAAGTCCCTCAGTGCCTTAAAAAGTTGCAGATTTGCAAAACGCATATGAAAACATGAAAAGATTTGCGATATTTGGCAAAATATACAATTTTTTTAGATATGCTTAATAGTAACGTGTCTTATAGAAAAAAGTACGCTGAATTGAATGGGACCAAGCGCACATTCGTATCTCTGTTAGTTTAGACGCTATGACGGTTTAAAGTGTAAAAAAAATTAAACACTTTAAAACGGCTATATCTCCGAAACCAAAAGAGATACAAGGTTGCGGGTGGTCGGAATCGATTCAGAATGACTTTTTCTATAAGTATGAACGATATCAAACGAATCTATTTTTCAAAAATGTTTCAATATTGTAAGAAGGGTCCCCCCTTCTTACTTTTTCCGATTTTAAAAAAACCCGAAAATCACTGTCATATTGTTCGCATACGACTTACAACTGAGGTTATTCTTATGTAAAAAATCGCGCTGAATCGATTCCGACCACCCCCACATCTGAATCATTAGTCGTTCAAGAATTACGGCGCTTTTAGGTTTTTCTCAAAAAAATATAAATAAAGGCCCATATCTCCGAAACTAAAAGTGATACTGGGTTGCATGTGGCCGGAATCGATTCAGCTCGATATTTTCTATAAGATCGGTTAGTATAAAACGGTCCAAAAGTCGCTTAGTGCCTTAAAAAGTTGCAGATTTGCAAAACGCATATGAAAACATGAAAAGATTTGCGATATTTGGCAAAATATACAATTTTTTTAGATATGCTTAATAGTAACGTGTCTTATAGAAAAAAGTACGCTGAATCGAATGGGACCAAGCGCACATTCGTATCTCTGTTAGTTTAGACGCTATGACGGTTTAAAGTGTAAAAAAATTAAACACTTTAAAACGGCTATATCTCCGAAACCAAAAGAGATACAAGGTTGCGGGTGGTCGGAATCGATTCAGAATGACTTTTTCTATAAGTATGCACGATATCAAACGAATCTATTTTTCAAAAATGTTTCAATTTTTTAAGAAGGGTCCCCCCTTCTTACTTTTTCCGATTTTAAAAAAACCCGAAAATCACTGTCATATTGTTCGCATACGACTTACAACTGAGGTTATTCTTATGTAAAAAATCGCGCTGAATCGATTCCGACCTACCCCACATCTGTATCATTAGTCGTTTAAGAGTTACGGCGCTTTTAAGTTTTTCTCAAAAAAATATAAATAAAGGCACATATCTCCGAAACTAAAAGTGATACTGGGTTGCATGTGGCCGGAATCGATTCAGCTCGATATTTTCTATAAGATCGGTTAGTATAAAACGGTCCAAAAGTCACTCAGTGCCTTAAAAAGTTGCAGATTTGCAAAACGCATATGAAAACATGAAAAGATTTGCGATATTTGGCAAAATATACAATTTTTTTAGATATGCTTAATAGTAACGTGTCTTATAGAAAAAAGTACGCTGAATCGAATGGGACCAAGCGCACATTCGTATCTCTGTTAGTTTAGACGCTATGACGGTTTAAAGTGTAAAAAAAATTAAACACTTTAAAACGGCTATATCTCCGAAACCAAAAGAGATACAAGGTTGCGGGTGGTCGGAATCGATTCAGAATGACTTTTTCTATAAGTATGCACGATATCAAACGAATCTATTTTTCAAAAATGTTTCAATTTTGTAAGAAGGGTCCCCCCTTCTTACTTTTTCCGATTTAAAAAAACCCCGAAAATCACTGTCATATTGTTCGCATACGACTTACAACTGAGGTTATTCTTATGTAAAAAATCGCGCTGAATCGATTCCGACCACCCCCACATCTGTATCATTAGTCGTTTAAGAGTTACGGAGCTTTTAAGTTTTTCTCAAAAAAATATAAATAAAGGCCCATATCTCCGAAACTAAAAGTGATACTGGGTTGCATGTGGCTGGAATCGATTCAGCTCGATATTTTCTATAAGATCGGTTAGTATAAAACGGTCCAAAAGTCGCTTAGTGCCTTAAAAAGTTGCAGATTTGCAAAACGCATATGATAACATGAAAAGATTTGCGATATTTGGCAAAATATACAATTTTTTTAGATATGCTTAATAGTAACGTGTCTTTTAGAAAAAAGTACGCTGAATCGAATGGGACCAAGCGCACATTCGTATCTCTGTTAGTTTAGACGCTATGACGGTTTAAAGTGTAAAAAAAATTAAACACTTTAAAACGGCTATATCTCCGAAACCAAAAGAGATACAAGGTTGCGGGTGGTCGGAATCGATTCAGAATGACTTTTTCTATAAGTATGCACGATATCAAACGAATCTATTTTTCAAAAATGTTTCAATTTTGTAAGAAGGGTCCCCCCTTCTTACTTTTTCCGATTTAAAAAAACCCCGAAAATCACTGTCATATTGTTCGCATACGACTTACAACTGAGGTTATTCTTATGTAAAAAATCGCGCTGAATCGATTCCGACCACCCCCACATCTGTATCATTAGTCGTTTAAGAGTTACGGAGCTTTTAAGTTTTTCTCAAAAAAATATAAATAAGGTCCATATCTCCGAAACTAAAAGTGATACTGGGTTGCATGTGGCTGGAATCGATTCAGCTCGATATTTTCTATAAGATCGGTTAGTATAAAACGGTCCAAAAGTCGCTTAGTGCCTTAAAAAGTTGCAGATTTGCAAAACGCATATGAAAACATGAAAAGATTTGCGATATTTGGCAAAATATACTATTTTTTTAGATATGCTTAATAGTAACGTGTCTTATAGAAAAAAGTACGCTGAATCGAATGGGACCAAGCGCACATTCGTATCTCTGTTAGTTTAGACGCTATGACGGTTTAAAGTGTAAAAAAAATTAAACACTTTAAACGGCTATATCTCCGAAACCAAAAGAGATACAAGGTTGCGGGTGGTCGGAATCGATTCAGAATGACTTTTTCTATAAGTATGCACGATATCGAACGAATCTATTTTTCAAAAATGTTTCAATATTGTAAGAAGGGTCCCCCCTTCTTACTTTTTCCGATTTAAAAAAACCCCGAAAATCACTGTCATATTGTTCGCATACGACTTACAACTGAGGTTATTCTTATGTAAAAAATCGCGCTGAATCGATTCCGACCACCCCCACATCTGTATCATTAGTCGTTTAAGAGTTACGGCGCTTTTAAGTTTTTCTCAAAAAAATATAAATAAAGGCCCATATCTCCGAAACTAAAAGTGATACTGGGTTGCATGTGGCCGGAATCGATTCAGCTCGATATTTTCTATAAGATCGGTTAGTATAAAACGGTCCAAAAGTCGCTTAGTGCCTTAAAAAGTTGCAGATTTGCAAAACGCATATGATAACATGAAAAGATTTGCGATATTTGGCAAAATATACAATTTTTTTAGATATGCTTAATAGTAACGTGTCTTTTAGAAAAAAGTACGCTGAATCGAATGGGACCAAGCGCACATTCGTATCTCTGTTAGTTTAGACGCTATGACGGTTTAAAGTGTAAAAAAAATTAAACACTTTAAAACGGCTATATCTCCGAAACCAAAAGAGATACAAGGTTGCGGGTGGTCGGAATCGATTCAGAATGACTTTTTCTATAAGTATGCACGATATCAAACGAATCTATTTTTCAAAAATGTTTCAATTTTGTAAGAAGGGTCCCCCCTTCTTACTTTTTCCGATTTAAAAAAACCCCGAAAATCACTGTCATATTGTTCGCATACGACTTACAACTGAGGTTATTCTTATGTAAAAAATCGCGCTGAATCGATTCCGACCACCCCCACATCTGTATCATTAGTCGTTTAAGAGTTACGGAGCTTTTAAGTTTTTCTCAAAAAAATATAAATAAAGGCCCATATCTCCGAAACTAAAAGTGATACTGGGTTGCATGTGGCTGGAATCGATTCAGCTCGATATTTTCTATAAGATCGGTTAGTATAAAACGGTCCAAAAGTCGCTTAGTGCCTTAAAAAGTTGCAGATTTGCAAAACGCATATGAAAACATGAAAAGATTTGCGATATTTGGCAAAATATACTATTTTTTTAGATATGCTTAATAGTAACGTGTCTTATAGAAAAAAGTACGCTGAATCGAATGGGACCAAGCGCACATTCGTATCTCTGTTAGTTTAGACGCTATGACGGTTTAAAGTGTAAAAAAAATTAAACACTTTAAACGGCTATATCTCCGAAACCAAAAGAGATACAAGGTTGCGGGTGGTCGGAATCGATTCAGAATGACTTTTTCTATAAGTATGCACGATATCGAACGAATCTATTTTTCAAAAATGTTTCAATATTGTAAGAAGGGTCCCCCCTTCTTACTTTTTCCGATTTTAAAAAAATCCGAAAATCACTGTCATATTGTTCGCATACGACTTACAACTGAGGTTATTCTTATGTAAAAAATCGCGCTGAATCGATTCCGACCACCCCCACATCTGTATCATTAGTCGTTTAAGAGTTACGGCGCTTTTAAGTTTTTCTCAAAAAAATATAAATAAAGGCCCATATCTCCGAAACTAAAAGTGATACTGGGTTGCATGTGGCCGGAATCGATTCAGCTCGATATTTTCTATAAGATCGGTTAGTATAAAACGGTCCAAAAGTCGCTTAGTGCCTTAAAAAGTTGCAGATTTGCAAAACGCATATGAAAACATGAAAAGATTTGCGATATTTGGCAAAATATACAATTTTTTTAGATATGCTTAATAGTAACGTGTCTTATAGAAAAAAGTACGCTGAATCGAATGGGACCAAGCGCACATTCGTATCTCTGTTAGTTTAGACGCTATGACGGTTTAAAGTGTAAAAAAAATTAAACACTTTAAAACGGCTATATCTCCGAAACCAAAAGAGATACAAGGTTGCGGGTGGTCGGAATCGATTCAGAATGACTTTTTCTATAAGTATGAACGATATCAAACGAATCTATTTTTCAAAAATGTTTCAATATTGTAAGAAGGGTCCCCCCTTCTTACTTTTTCCGATTTTAAAAAAACCCGAAAATCACTGTCATATTGTTCGCATACGACTTACAACTGAGGTTATTCTTATGTAAAAAATCGCGCTGAATCGATTCCGACCACCCCCACATCTGTATCATTAGTCGTTTAAGAGTTACGGCGCTTTTAAGTTTTTCTCAAAAAAATATAAATAAAGACCCATATCTCCGAAACTAAAAGTGATACTGGGTTGCATGTGGCCGGAATCGATTCAGCTCGATATTTTCTATAAGATCGGTTAGTATAAAACGGTCCAAAAGTCGCTTAGTGCCTTAAAAAGTTGCAGATTTGCAAAACGCATATGAAAACATGAAAAGATTTGCGATATTTGGCAAAATATACAATTTTTTTAGATATGCTTAATAGTAACGTGTCTTATAGAAAAAAGTACGCTGAATCGAATGGGACCAAGCGCACATTCGTATCTCTGTTAGTTTAGACGCTATGACGGTTTAAAGTGTAAAAAAAATTAAACACTTTAAAACGGCTATATCTCCGAAACCAAAAGAGATACAAGGTTGCGGGTGGTCGGAATCGATTCAGAATGACTTTTTCTATAAGTATGAACGATATCAAACGAATCTATTTTTCAAAAATGTTTCAATATTGTAAGAAGGGTCCCCCCTTCTTACTTTTTCCGATTTTAAAAAAACCCGAAAATCACTGTCATATTGTTCGCATACGACTTACAACTGAGGTTATTCTTATGTAAAAAATCGCGCTGAATCGATTCCGACCACCCCCACATCTGTATCATTAGTCGTTTAAGAGTTACGGCGCTTTTAAGTTTTTCTCAAAAAAATATAAATAAAGACCCATATCTCCGAAACTAAAAGTGATACTGGGTTGCATGTGGCCGGAATCGATTCAGCTCGATATTTTCTATAAGATCGGTTAGTATAAAACGGTCCAAAAGTCGCTTAGTGCCTTAAAAAGTTGCAGATTTGCAAAACGCATATGAAAACATGAAAAGATTTGCGATATTTGGCAAAATATACTATTTTTTTAGATATGCTTAATAGTAACGTGTCTTATAGAAAAAAGTACGCTGAATCGAATGGGACCAAGCGCACATTCGTATCTCTGTTAGTTTAGACGCTATGACGGTTTAAAGTGTAAAAAAAATTAAACACTTTAAAACGGCTATATCTCCGAAACCAAAAGAGATACAAGGTTGCGGGTGGTCGGAATCGATTCAGAATGACTTTTTCTATAAGTATGCACGATATCAAACGAATCTATTTTTCAAAAATGTTTCAATATTGTAAGAAGGGTCCCCCCTTCTTACTTTTTCCGATTTTAAAAAAACCCGAAAATCACTGTCATATTGTTCGCATACGACTTACAACTGAGGTTATTCTTATGTAAAAAATCGCGCTGAATCGATTCCGACCACCCCCACATCTGTATCATTAGTCGTTTAAGAGTTACGGCGCTTTTAAGTTTTTCTCAAAAAAATATAAATAAAGGCCCATATCTCCGAAACTAAAAGTGATACTGGGTTGCATGTGGCCGGAATCGATTCAGCTCGATATTTTCTATAAGATCGGTTAGTATAAAACGGTCCAAAAGTCGCTTAGTGCCTTAAAAAGTTGCAGATTTGCAAAACGCATATGAAAACATGAAAAGATTTGCGATATTTGGCAAAATATACAATTTTTTTAGATATGCTTAATAGTAACGTGTCTTATAGAAAAAAGTACGCTGAATCGAATGGGACCAAGCGCACATTCGTATCTCTGTTAGTTTAGACGCTATGACGGTTTAAAGTGTAAAAAAAATTAAACACTTTAAAACGGCTATATCTCCGAAACCAAAAGAGATACAAGGTTGCGGGTGGTCGGAATCGATTCAGAATGACTTTTTCTATAAGTATGAACGATATCAAACGAATCTATTTTTCAAAAATGTTTCAATATTGTAAGAAGGGTCCCCCCTTCTTACTTTTTCCGATTTTAAAAAAACCCGAAAATCACTGTCATATTGTTCGCATACGACTTACAACTGAGGTTATTCTTATGTAAAAAATCGCGCTGAATCGATTCCGACCACCCCCACATCTGTATCATTAGTCGTTTAAGAGTTACGGCGCTTTTAAGTTTTTCTCAAAAAAATATAAATAAAGACCCATATCTCCGAAACTAAAAGTGATACTGGGTTGCATGTGGCCGGAATCGATTCAGCTCGATATTTTCTATAAGATCGGTTAGTATAAAACGGTCCAAAAGTCGCTTAGTGCCTTAAAAAGTTGCAGATTTGCAAAACGCATATGAAAACATGAAAAGATTTGCGATATTTGGCAAAATATACAATTTTTTTAGATATGCTTAATAGTAACGTGTCTTATAGAAAAAAGTACGCTGAATCGAATGGGACCAAGCGCACATTCGTATCTCTGTTAGTTTAGACGCTATGACGGTTTAAAGTGTAAAAAAAATTAAACACTTTAAAACGGCTATATCTCCGAAACCAAAAGAGATACAAGGTTGCGGGTGGTCGGAATCGATTCAGAATGACTTTTTCTATAAGTATGAACGATATCAAACGAATCTATTTTTCAAAAATGTTTCAATATTGTAAGAAGGGTCCCCCCTTCTTACTTTTTCCGATTTTAAAAAAACCCGAAAATCACTGTCATATTGTTCGCATACGACTTACAACTGAGGTTATTCTTATGTAAAAAATCGCGCTGAATCGATTCCGACCACCCCCACATCTGTATCATTAGTCGTTTAAGAGTTACGGCGCTTTTAAGTTTTTCTCAAAAAAATATAAATAAAGACCCATATCTCCGAAACTAAAAGTGATACTGGGTTGCATGTGGCCGGAATCGATTCAGCTCGATATTTTCTATAAGATCGGTTAGTATAAAACGGTCCAAAAGTCGCTTAGTGCCTTAAAAAGTTGCAGATTTGCAAAACGCATATGAAAACATGAAAAGATTTGCGATATTTGGCAAAATATACTATTTTTTTAAATATGCTTAATAGTAACGTGTCTTATAGAAAAAAGTACGCTGAATCGAATGGGACCAAGCGCACATTCGTATCTCTGTTAGTTTAGACGCTATGACGGTTTAAAGTGTAAAAAAAATTAAACACTTTAAAACGGCTATATCTCCGAAACCAAAAGAGATACAAGGTTGCGGGTGGTCGGAATCGATTCAGAATGACTTTTTCTATAAGTATGCACGATATCAAACGAATCTATTTTTCAAAAATGTTTCAATATTGTAAGAAGGGTCCCCCCTTCTTACTTTTTCCGATTTTAAAAAAACCCGAAAATCACTGTCATATTGTTCGCATACGACTTACAACTGAGGTTATTCTTATGTAAAAAATCGCGCTGAATCGATTCCGACCACCCCCACATCTGTATCATTAGTCGTTTAAGAGTTACGGCGCTTTTAAGTTTTGCTCAAAAAAATATAAATAAAGACCCATATCTCCGAAACTAAAAGTGATACTGGGTTGCATGTGGCCGGAATCGATTCAGCTCGATATTTTCTATAAGATCGGTTAGTATAAAACGGTCCAAAAGTCGCTTAGTGCCTTAAAAAGTTGCAGATTTGCAAAACGCATATGAAAACATGAAAAGATTTGCGATATTTGGCAAAATATACAATTTTTTTAGATATGCTTAATAGTAACGTGTCTTATAGAAAAAAGTACGCTGAATCGAATGGGACCAAGCGCACATTCGTATCTCTGTTAGTTTAGACGCTATGACGGTTTAAAGTGTAAAAAAAATTAAACACTTTAAAACGGCTATATCTCCGAAACCAAAAGAGATACAAGGTTGCGGGTGGTCGGAATCGATTCAGAATGACTTTTTCTATAAGTATGAACGATATCAAACGAATCTATTTTTCAAAAATGTTTCAATATTGTAAGAAGGGTCCCCCCTTCTTACTTTTTCCGATTTTAAAAAAACCCGAAAATCACTGTCATATTGTTCGCATACGACTTACAACTGAGGTTATTCTTATGTAAAAAATCGCGCTGAATCGATTCCGACCACCCCCACATCTGTATCATTAGTCGTTTAAGAGTTACGGCGCTTTTAAGTTTTTCTCAAAAAAATATAAATAAAGACCCATATCTCCGAAACTAAAAGTGATACTGGGTTGCATGTGGCCGGAATCGATTCAGCTCGATATTTTCTATAAGATCGGTTAGTATAAAACGGTCCAAAAGTCGCTTAGTGCCTTAAAAAGTTGCAGATTTGCAAAACGCATATGAAAACATGAAAAGATTTGCGATATTTGGCAAAATATACAATTTTTTTAGATATGCTTAATAGTAACGTGTCTTATAGAAAAAAGTACGCTGAATCGAATGGGACCAAGCGCACATTCGTATCTCTGTTAGTTTAGACGCTATGACGGTTTAAAGTGTAAAAAAAATTAAACACTTTAAACGGCTATATCTCCGAAACCAAAAGAGATACAAGGTTGCGGGTGGTCGGAATCGATTCAGAATGACTTTTTCTATAAGTATGCACGATATCGAACGAATCTATTTTTCAAAAATGTTTCAATATTGTAAGAAGGGTCCCCCTTCTTACTTTTTCCGATTTTAAAAAAACCCGAAAATCACTGTCATATTGTTCGCATACGACTTACAACTGAGGTTATTCTTATGTAAAAAATCGCGCTGAATCGATTCCGACCACCCCCACATCTGTATCATTAGTCGTTTAAGAGTTACGGCGCTTTTAAGTTTTTCTCAAAAAAATATAAATAAAGGCCCATATCTCCGAAACTAAAAGTGATACTGGGTTGCATGTGGCCGGAATCGATTCAGCTCGATATTTTCTATAAGATCGGTTAGTATAAAACGGTCCAAAAGTCGCTTAGTGCCTTAAAAAGTTGCAGATTTGCAAAACGCATATGAAAACATGAAAAGATTTGCGATATTTGGCAAAATATACAATTTTTTTAGATATGCTTAATAGTAACGTGTCTTATAGAAAAAAGTACGCTGAATCGAATGGGACCAAGCGCACATTCGTATCTCTGTTAGTTTAGACGCTATGACGGTTTAAAGTGTAAAAAAAATTAAACACTTTAAAACGGCTATATCTCCGAAACCAAAAGAGATACAAGGTTGCGGGTGGTCGGAATCGATTCAGAATGACTTTTTCTATAAGTATGAACGATATCAAACGAATCTATTTTTCAAAAATGTTTCAATATTGTAAGAAGGGTCCCCCCTTCTTACTTTTTCCGATTTTAAAAAAACCCGAAAATCACTGTCATATTGTTCGCATACGACTTACAACTGAGGTTATTCTTATGTAAAAAATCGCGCTGAATCGATTCCGACCACCCCCACATCTGTATCATTAGTCGTTTAAGAGTTACGGCGCTTTTAAGTTTTTCTCAAAAAAATATAAATAAAGGCCCATATCTCCGAAACTAAAAGTGATACTGGGTTGCATGTGGCCGGAATCGATTCAGCTCGATATTTTCTATAAGATCGGTTAGTATAAAACGGTCCAAAAGTCGCTTAGTGCCTTAAAAAGTTGCAGATTTGCAAAACGCATATGAAAACATGAAAAGATTTGCGATATTTGGCAAAATATACAATTTTTTTAGATATGCTTAATAGTAACGTGTCTTATAGAAAAAAGTACGCTGAATCGAATGGGACCAAGCGCACATTCGTATCTCTATTAGTTTAGACGCTATGACGGTTTAAAGTGTAAAAAAAATTAAACACTTTAAAACGGCTATATCTCCGAAACCAAAAGAGATACAAGGTTGCGGGTGGTCGGAATCGATTCAGAATGACTTTTTCTATAAGTATGCACGATATCAAACGAATCTATTTTTCAAAAATGTTTCAATATTGTAAGAAGGGTCCCCCCTTCTTACTTTTTCCGATTTTAAAAAAACCCGAAAATCACTGTCATATTGTTCGCATACGACTTACAACTGAGGTTATTCTTATGTAAAAAATCGCGCTGAATCGATTCCGACCACCCCCACATCTGTATCATTAGTCGTTTAAGAGTTACGGCGCTTTTAAGTTTTTCTCAAAAAAATATAAATAAAGGCCCATATCTCCGAAACTAAAAGTGATACTGGGTTGCATGTGGCCGGAATCGATTCAGCTCGATATTTTCTATAAGATCGGTTAGTATAAAACGGTCCAAAAGTCGCTTAGTGCCTTAAAAAGTTGCAGATTTGCAAAACGCATATGAAAACATGAAAAGATTTGCGATATTTGGCAAAATATACAATTTTTTTAGATATGCTTAATAGTAACGTGTCTTATAGAAAAAAGTACGCTGAATCGAATGGGACCAAGCGCACATTCGTATCTCTGTTAGTTTAGACGCTATGACGGTTTAAAGTGTAAAAAAAATTAAACACTTTAAAACGGCTATATCTCCGAAACCAAAAGAGATACAAGGTTGCGGGTGGTCGGAATCGATTCAGAATGACTTTTTCTATAAGTATGAACGATATCAAACGAATCTATTTTTCAAAAATGTTTCAATATTGTAAGAAGGGTCCCCCCTTCTTACTTTTTCCGATTTTAAAAAAACCCGAAAATCACTGTCATATTGTTCGCATACGACTTACAACTGAGGTTATTCTTATGTAAAAAATCGCGCTGAATCGATTCCGACCACCCCCACATCTGTATCATTAGTCGTTTAAGAGTTACGGCGCTTTTAAGTTTTTCTCAAAAAAATATAAATAAAGACCCATATCTCCGAAACTAAAAGTGATACTGGGTTGCATGTGGCCGGAATCGATTCAGCTCGATATTTTCTATAAGATCGGTTAGTATAAAACGGTCCAAAAGTCGCTTAGTGCCTTAAAAAGTTGCAGATTTGCAAAACGCATATGAAAACATGAAAAGATTTGCGATATTTGGCAAAATATACTATTTTTTTAGATATGCTTAATAGTAACGTGTCTTATAGAAAAAAGTACGCTGAATCGAATGGGACCAAGCGCACATTCGTATCTCTGTTAGTTTAGACGCTATGACGGTTTAAAGTGTAAAAAAAATTAAACACTTTAAAACGGCTATATCTCCGAAACCAAAAGAGATACAAGGTTGCGGGTGGTCGGAATCGATTCAGAATGACTTTTTCTATAAGTATGCACGATATCAAACGAATCTATTTTTCAAAAATGTTTCAATATTGTAAGAAGGGTCCCCCCTTCTTACTTTTTCCGATTTTAAAAAAACCCGAAAATCACTGTCATATTGTTCGCATACGACTTACAACTGAGGTTATTCTTATGTAAAAAATCGCGCTGAATCGATTCCGACCACCCCCACATCTGTATCATTAGTCGTTTAAGAGTTACGGCGCTTTTAAGTTTTGCTCAAAAAAATATAAATAAAGACCCATATCTCCGAAACTAAAAGTGATACTGGGTTGCATGTGGCCGGAATCGATTCAGCTCGATATTTTCTATAAGATCGGTTAGTATAAAACGGTCCAAAAGTCGCTTAGTGCCTTAAAAAGTTGCAGATTTGCAAAACGCATATGAAAACATGAAAAGATTTGCGATATTTGGCAAAATATACAATTTTTTTAGATATGCTTAATAGTAACGTGTCTTATAGAAAAAAGTACGCTGAATCGAATGGGACCAAGCGCACATTCGTATCTCTGTTAGTTTAGACGCTATGACGGTTTAAAGTGTAAAAAAAATTAAACACTTTAAAACGGCTATATCTCCGAAACCAAAAGAGATACAAGGTTGCGGGTGGTCGGAATCGATTCAGAATGACTTTTTCTATAAGTATGAACGATATCAAACGAATCTATTTTTCAAAAATGTTTCAATATTGTAAGAAGGGTCCCCCCTTCTTACTTTTTCCGATTTTAAAAAAACCCGAAAATCACTGTCATATTGTTCGCATACGACTTACAACTGAGGTTATTCTTATGTAAAAAATCGCGCTGAATCGATTCCGACCACCCCCACATCTGTATCATTAGTCGTTTAAGAGTTACGGCGCTTTTAAGTTTTTCTCAAAAAAATATAAATAAAGACCCATATCTCCGAAACTAAAAGTGATACTGGGTTGCATGTGGCCGGAATCGATTCAGCTCGATATTTTCTATAAGATCGGTTAGTATAAAACGGTCCAAAAGTCGCTTAGTGCCTTAAAAAGTTGCAGATTTGCAAAACGCATATGAAAACATGAAAAGATTTGCGATATTTGGCAAAATATACTATTTTTTTAAATATGCTTAATAGTAACGTGTCTTATAGAAAAAAGTACGCTGAATCGAATGGGACCAAGCGCACATTCGTATCTCTGTTAGTTTAGACGCTATGACGGTTTAAAGTGTAAAAAAAATTAAACACTTTAAAACGGCTATATCTCCGAAACCAAAAGAGATACAAGGTTGCGGGTGGTCGGAATCGATTCAGAATGACTTTTTCTATAAGTATGCACGATATCAAACGAATCTATTTTTCAAAAATGTTTCAATATTGTAAGAAGGGTCCCCCCTTCTTACTTTTTCCGATTTTAAAAAAACCCGAAAATCACTGTCATATTGTTCGCATACGACTTACAACTGAGGTTATTCTTATGTAAAAAATCGCGCTGAATCGATTCCGACCACCCCCACATCTGTATCATTAGTCGTTTAAGAGTTACGGCGCTTTTAAGTTTTGCTCAAAAAAATATAAATAAAGACCCATATCTCCGAAACTAAAAGTGATACTGGGTTGCATGTGGCCGGAATCGATTCAGCTCGATATTTTCTATAAGATCGGTTAGTATAAAACGGTCCAAAAGTCGCTTAGTGCCTTAAAAAGTTGCAGATTTGCAAAACGCATATGAAAACATGAAAAGATTTGCGATATTTGGCAAAATATACAATTTTTTTAGATATGCTTAATAGTAACGTGTCTTATAGAAAAAAGTACGCTGAATCGAATGGGACCAAGCGCACATTCGTATCTCTGTTAGTTTAGACGCTATGACGGTTTAAAGTGTAAAAAAAATTAAACACTTTAAAACGGCTATATCTCCGAAACCAAAAGAGATACAAGGTTGCGGGTGGTCGGAATCGATTCAGAATGACTTTTTCTATAAGTATGAACGATATCAAACGAATCTATTTTTCAAAAATGTTTCAATATTGTAAGAAGGGTCCCCCCTTCTTACTTTTTCCGATTTTAAAAAAACCCGAAAATCACTGTCATATTGTTCGCATACGACTTACAACTGAGGTTATTCTTATGTAAAAAATCGCGCTGAATCGATTCCGACCACCCCCACATCTGTATCATTAGTCGTTTAAGAGTTACGGCGCTTTTAAGTTTTTCTCAAAAAAATATAAATAAAGACCCATATCTCCGAAACTAAAAGTGATACTGGGTTGCATGTGGCCGGAATCGATTCAGCTCGATATTTTCTATAAGATCGGTTAGTATAAAACGGTCCAAAAGTCGCTTAGTGCCTTAAAAAGTTGCAGATTTGCAAAACGCATATGAAAACATGAAAAGATTTGCGATATTTGGCAAAATATACAATTTTTTTAGATATGCTTAATAGTAACGTGTCTTATAGAAAAAAGTACGCTGAATCGAATGGGACCAAGCGCACATTCGTATCTCTGTTAGTTTAGACGCTATGACGGTTTAAAGTGTAAAAAAAATTAAACACTTTAAACGGCTATATCTCCGAAACCAAAAGAGATACAAGGTTGCGGGTGGTCGGAATCGATTCAGAATGACTTTTTCTATAAGTATGCACGATATCGAACGAATCTATTTTTCAAAAATGTTTCAATATTGTAAGAAGGGTCCCCCTTCTTACTTTTTCCGATTTTAAAAAAACCCGAAAATCACTGTCATATTGTTCGCATACGACTTACAACTGAGGTTATTCTTATGTAAAAAATCGCGCTGAATCGATTCCGACCACCCCCACATCTGTATCATTAGTCGTTTAAGAGTTACGGCGCTTTTAAGTTTTTCTCAAAAAAATATAAATAAAGGCCCATATCTCCGAAACTAAAAGTGATACTGGGTTGCATGTGGCCGGAATCGATTCAGCTCGATATTTTCTATAAGATCGGTTAGTATAAAACGGTCCAAAAGTCGCTTAGTGCCTTAAAAAGTTGCAGATTTGCAAAACGCATATGAAAACATGAAAAGATTTGCGATATTTGGCAAAATATACAATTTTTTTAGATATGCTTAATAGTAACGTGTCTTATAGAAAAAAGTACGCTGAATCGAATGGGACCAAGCGCACATTCGTATCTCTGTTAGTTTAGACGCTATGACGGTTTAAAGTGTAAAAAAAATTAAACACTTTAAAACGGCTATATCTCCGAAACCAAAAGAGATACAAGGTTGCGGGTGGTCGGAATCGATTCAGAATGACTTTTTCTATAAGTATGAACGATATCAAACGAATCTATTTTTCAAAAATGTTTCAATATTGTAAGAAGGGTCCCCCCTTCTTACTTTTTCCGATTTTAAAAAAACCCGAAAATCACTGTCATATTGTTCGCATACGACTTACAACTGAGGTTATTCTTATGTAAAAAATCGCGCTGAATCGATTCCGACCACCCCCACATCTGTATCATTAGTCGTTTAAGAGTTACGGCGCTTTTAAGTTTTTCTCAAAAAAATATAAATAAAGGCCCATATCTCCGAAACTAAAAGTGATACTGGGTTGCATGTGGCCGGAATCGATTCAGCTCGATATTTTCTATAAGATCGGTTAGTATAAAACGGTCCAAAAGTCGCTTAGTGCCTTAAAAAGTTGCAGATTTGCAAAACGCATATGAAAACATGAAAAGATTTGCGATATTTGGCAAAATATACAATTTTTTTAGATATGCTTAATAGTAACGTGTCTTATAGAAAAAAGTACGCTGAATCGAATGGGACCAAGCGCACATTCGTATCTCTATTAGTTTAGACGCTATGACGGTTTAAAGTGTAAAAAAAATTAAACACTTTAAAACGGCTATATCTCCGAAACCAAAAGAGATACAAGGTTGCGGGTGGTCGGAATCGATTCAGAATGACTTTTTCTATAAGTATGCACGATATCAAACGAATCTATTTTTCAAAAATGTTTCAATATTGTAAGAAGGGTCCCCCCTTCTTACTTTTTCCGATTTTAAAAAAACCCGAAAATCACTGTCATATTGTTCGCATACGACTTACAACTGAGGTTATTCTTATGTAAAAAATCGCGCTGAATCGATTCCGACCACCCCCACATCTGTATCATTAGTCGTTTAAGAGTTACGGCGCTTTTAAGTTTTTCTCAAAAAAATATAAATAAAGGCCCATATCTCCGAAACTAAAAGTGATACTGGGTTGCATGTGGCCGGAATCGATTCAGCTCGATATTTTCTATAAGATCGGTTAGTATAAAACGGTCCAAAAGTCGCTTAGTGCCTTAAAAAGTTGCAGATTTGCAAAACGCATATGAAAACATGAAAAGATTTGCGATATTTGGCAAAATATACAATTTTTTTAGATATGCTTAATAGTAACGTGTCTTATAGAAAAAAGTACGCTGAATCGAATGGGACCAAGCGCACATTCGTATCTCTGTTAGTTTAGACGCTATGACGGTTTAAAGTGTAAAAAAAATTAAACACTTTAAAACGGCTATATCTCCGAAACCAAAAGAGATACAAGGTTGCGGGTGGTCGGAATCGATTCAGAATGACTTTTTCTATAAGTATGAACGATATCAAACGAATCTATTTTTCAAAAATGTTTCAATATTGTAAGAAGGGTCCCCCCTTCTTACTTTTTCCGATTTTAAAAAAACCCGAAAATCACTGTCATATTGTTCGCATACGACTTACAACTGAGGTTATTCTTATGTAAAAAATCGCGCTGAATCGATTCCGACCACCCCCACATCTGTATCATTAGTCGTTTAAGAGTTACGGCGCTTTTAAGTTTTTCTCAAAAAAATATAAATAAAGACCCATATCTCCGAAACTAAAAGTGATACTGGGTTGCATGTGGCCGGAATCGATTCAGCTCGATATTTTCTATAAGATCGGTTAGTATAAAACGGTCCAAAAGTCGCTTAGTGCCTTAAAAAGTTGCAGATTTGCAAAACGCATATGAAAACATGAAAAGATTTGCGATATTTGGCAAAATATACTATTTTTTTAGATATGCTTAATAGTAACGTGTCTTATAGAAAAAAGTACGCTGAATCGAATGGGACCAAGCGCACATTCGTATCTCTGTTAGTTTAGACGCTATGACGGTTTAAAGTGTAAAAAAAATTAAACACTTTAAAACGGCTATATCTCCGAAACCAAAAGAGATACAAGGTTGCGGGTGGTCGGAATCGATTCAGAATGACTTTTTCTATAAGTATGCACGATATCAAACGAATCTATTTTTCAAAAATGTTTCAATATTGTAAGAAGGGTCCCCCCTTCTTACTTTTTCCGATTTTAAAAAAACCCGAAAATCACTGTCATATTGTTCGCATACGACTTACAACTGAGGTTATTCTTATGTAAAAAATCGCGCTGAATCGATTCCGACCACCCCCACATCTGTATCATTAGTCGTTTAAGAGTTACGGCGCTTTTAAGTTTTGCTCAAAAAAATATAAATAAAGACCCATATCTCCGAAACTAAAAGTGATACTGGGTTGCATGTGGCCGGAATCGATTCAGCTCGATATTTTCTATAAGATCGGTTAGTATAAAACGGTCCAAAAGTCGCTTAGTGCCTTAAAAAGTTGCAGATTTGCAAAACGCATATGAAAACATGAAAAGATTTGCGATATTTGGCAAAATATACAATTTTTTTAGATATGCTTAATAGTAACGTGTCTTATAGAAAAAAGTACGCTGAATCGAATGGGACCAAGCGCACATTCGTATCTCTGTTAGTTTAGACGCTATGACGGTTTAAAGTGTAAAAAAAATTAAACACTTTAAAACGGCTATATCTCCGAAACCAAAAGAGATACAAGGTTGCGGGTGGTCGGAATCGATTCAGAATGACTTTTTCTATAAGTATGAACGATATCAAACGAATCTATTTTTCAAAAATGTTTCAATATTGTAAGAAGGGTCCCCCCTTCTTACTTTTTCCGATTTTAAAAAAACCCGAAAATCACTGTCATATTGTTCGCATACGACTTACAACTGAGGTTATTCTTATGTAAAAAATCGCGCTGAATCGATTCCGACCACCCCCACATCT
The DNA here is from genome assembly GCA_963575645.1 of Xanthostigma xanthostigma. Taxonomy (NCBI): domain Eukaryota; kingdom Metazoa; phylum Arthropoda; class Insecta; order Raphidioptera; family Raphidiidae; genus Xanthostigma; species Xanthostigma xanthostigma. Next base: position 7,501,913 of record OY754469.1, on the reverse strand, counting down.
GTATCATTAGTCGTTTAAGAGTTACGGCGCTTTTAAGTTTTTCTCAAAAAAATATAAATAAAGACCCATATCTCCGAAACTAAAAGTGATACTGGGTTGCATGTGGCCGGAATCGATTCAGCTCGATATTTTCTATAAGATCGGTTAGTATAAAACGGTCCAAAAGTCGCTTAGTGCCTTAAAAAGTTGCAGATTTGCAAAACGCATATGAAAACATGAAAAGATTTGCGATATTTGGCAAAATATACAATTTTTTTAGATATGCTTAATAGTAACGTGTCTTATAGAAAAAAGTACGCTGAATCGAATGGGACCAAGCGCACATTCGTATCTCTGTTAGTTTAGACGCTATGACGGTTTAAAGTGTAAAAAAAATTAAACACTTTAAACGGCTATATCTCCGAAACCAAAAGAGATACAAGGTTGCGGGTGGTCGGAATCGATTCAGAATGACTTTTTCTATAAGTATGCACGATATCGAACGAATCTATTTTTCAAAAATGTTTCAATATTGTAAGAAGGGTCCCCCCTTCTTACTTTTTCCGATTTTAAAAAAACCCGAAAATCACTGTCATATTGTTCGCATACGACTTACAACTGAGGTTATTCTTATGTAAAAAATCGCGCTGAATCGATTCCGACCACCCCCACATCTGTATCATTAGTCGTTTAAGAGTTACGGCGCTTTTAAGTTTTTCTCAAAAAAATATAAATAAAGGCCCATATCTCCGAAACTAAAAGTGATACTGGGTTGCATGTGGCCGGAATCGATTCAGCTCGATATTTTCTATAAGATCGGTTAGTATAAAACGGTCCAAAAGTCGCTTAGTGCCTTAAAAAGTTGCAGATTTGCAAAACGCATATGAAAACATGAAAAGATTTGCGATATTTGGCAAAATATACAATTTTTTTAGATATGCTTAATAGTAACGTGTCTTATAGAAAAAAGTACGCTGAATCGAATGGGACCAAGCGCACATTCGTATCTCTGTTAGTTTAGACGCTATGACGGTTTAAAGTGTAAAAAAAATTAAACACTTTAAAACGGCTATATCTCCGAAACCAAAAGAGATACAAGGTTGCGGGTGGTCGGAATCGATTCAGAATGACTTTTTCTATAAGTATGCACGATATCAAACGAATCTATTTTTCAAAAATGTTTCAATATTGTAAGAAGGGTCCCCCCTTCTTACTTTTTCCGATTTTAAAAAAACCCGAAAATCACTGTCATATTGTTCGCATACGACTTACAACTGAGGTTATTCTTATGTAAAAAATCGCGCTGAATCGATTCCGACCACCCCCACATCTGTATCATTAGTCGTTTAAGAGTTACGGCGCTTTTAAGTTTTGCTCAAAAAAATATAAATAAAGACCCATATCTCCGAAACTAAAAGTGATACTGGGTTGCATGTGGCCGGAATCGATTCAGCTCGATATTTTCTATAAGATCGGTTAGTATAAAACGGTCCAAAAGTCGCTTAGTGCCTTAAAAAGTTGCAGATTTGCAAAACGCATATGAAAACATGAAAAGATTTGCGATATTTGGCAAAATATACAATTTTTTTAGATATGCTTAATAGTAACGTGTCTTATAGAAAAAAGTACGCTGAATCGAATGGGACCAAGCGCACATTCGTATCTCTGTTAGTTTAGACGCTATGACGGTTTAAAGTGTAAAAAAAATTAAACACTTTAAAACGGCTATATCTCCGAAACCAAAAGAGATACAAGGTTGCGGGTGGTCGGAATCGATTCAGAATGACTTTTTCTATAAGTATGAACGATATCAAACGAATCTATTTTTCAAAAATGTTTCAATATTGTAAGAAGGGTCCCCCCTTCTTACTTTTTCCGATTTTAAAAAAACCCGAAAATCACTGTCATATTGTTCGCATACGACTTACAACTGAGGTTATTCTTATGTAAAAAATCGCGCTGAATCGATTCCGACCACCCCCACATCTGTATCATTAGTCGTTTAAGAGTTACGGCGCTTTTAAGTTTTGCTCAAAAAAATATAAATAAAGACCCATATCTCCGAAACTAAAAGTGATACTGGGTTGCATGTGGCCGGAATCGATTCAGCTCGATATTTTCTATAAGATCGGTTAGTATAAAACGGTCCAAAAGTCGCTTAGTGCCTTAAAAAGTTGCAGATTTGCAAAACGCATATGAAAACATGAAAAGATTTGCGATATTTGGCAAAATATACAATTTTTTTAGATATGCTTAATAGTAACGTGTCTTATAGAAAAAAGTACGCTGAATCGAATGGGACCAAGCGCACATTCGTATCTCTGTTAGTTTAGACGCTATGACGGTTTAAAGTGTAAAAAAAATTAAACACTTTAAAACGGCTATATCTCCGAAACCAAAAGAGATACAAGGTTGCGGGTGGTCGGAATCGATTCAGAATGACTTTTTCTATAAGTATGAACGATATCAAACGAATCTATTTTTCAAAAATGTTTCAATATTGTAAGAAGGGTCCCCCCTTCTTACTTTTTCCGATTTTAAAAAAACCCGAAAATCACTGTCATATTGTTCGCATACGACTTACAACTGAGGTTATTCTTATGTAAAAAATCGCGCTGAATCGATTCCGACCACCCCCACATCTGTATCATTAGTCGTTTAAGAGTTACGGCGCTTTTAAGTTTTTCTCAAAAAAATATAAATAAAGACCCATATCTCCGAAACTAAAAGTGATACTGGGTTGCATGTGGCCGGAATCGATTCAGCTCGATATTTTCTATAAGATCGGTTAGTATAAAACGGTCCAAAAGTCGCTTAGTGCCTTAAAAAGTTGCAGATTTGCAAAACGCATATGAAAACATGAAAAGATTTGCGATATTTGGCAAAATATACAATTTTTTTAGATATGCTTAATAGTAACGTGTCTTATAGAAAAAAGTACGCTGAATCGAATGGGACCAAGCGCACATTCGTATCTCTGTTAGTTTAGACGCTATGACGGTTTAAAGTGTAAAAAAAATTAAACACTTTAAACGGCTATATCTCCGAAACCAAAAGAGATACAAGGTTGCGGGTGGTCGGAATCGATTCAGAATGACTTTTTCTATAAGTATGCACGATATCGAACGAATCTATTTTTCAAAAATGTTTCAATATTGTAAGAAGGGTCCCCCCTTCTTACTTTTTCCGATTTTAAAAAAACCCGAAAATCACTGTCATATTGTTCGCATACGACTTACAACTGAGGTTATTCTTATGTAAAAAATCGCGCTGAATCGATTCCGACCACCCCCACATCTGTATCATTAGTCGTTTAAGAGTTACGGCGCTTTTAAGTTTTTCTCAAAAAAATATAAATAAAGGCCCATATCTCCGAAACTAAAAGTGATACTGGGTTGCATGTGGCCGGAATCGATTCAGCTCGATATTTTCTATAAGATCGGTTAGTATAAAACGGTCCAAAAGTCGCTTAGTGCCTTAAAAAGTTGCAGATTTGCAAAACGCATATGAAAACATGAAAAGATTTGCGATATTTGGCAAAATATACAATTTTTTTAGATATGCTTAATAGTAACGTGTCTTATAGAAAAAAGTACGCTGAATCGAATGGGACCAAGCGCACATTCGTATCTCTGTTAGTTTAGACGCTATGACGGTTTAAAGTGTAAAAAAAATTAAACACTTTAAAACGGCTATATCTCCGAAACCAAAAGAGATACAAGGTTGCGGGTGGTCGGAATCGATTCAGAATGACTTTTTCTATAAGTATGCACGATATCAAACGAATCTATTTTTCAAAAATGTTTCAATATTGTAAGAAGGGTCCCCCCTTCTTACTTTTTCCGATTTTAAAAAAACCCGAAAATCACTGTCATATTGTTCGCATACGACTTACAACTGAGGTTATTCTTATGTAAAAAATCGCGCTGAATCGATTCCGACCACCCCCACATCTGTATCATTAGTCGTTTAAGAGTTACGGCGCTTTTAAGTTTTGCTCAAAAAAATATAAATAAAGACCCATATCTCCGAAACTAAAAGTGATACTGGGTTGCATGTGGCCGGAATCGATTCAGCTCGATATTTTCTATAAGATCGGTTAGTATAAAACGGTCCAAAAGTCGCTTAGTGCCTTAAAAAGTTGCAGATTTGCAAAACGCATATGAAAACATGAAAAGATTTGCGATATTTGGCAAAATATACAATTTTTTTAGATATGCTTAATAGTAACGTGTCTTATAGAAAAAAGTACGCTGAATCGAATGGGACCAAGCGCACATTCGTATCTCTGTTAGTTTAGACGCTATGACGGTTTAAAGTGTAAAAAAAATTAAACACTTTAAAACGGCTATATCTCCGAAACCAAAAGAGATACAAGGTTGCGGGTGGTCGGAATCGATTCAGAATGACTTTTTCTATAAGTATGAACGATATCAAACGAATCTATTTTTCAAAAATGTTTCAATATTGTAAGAAGGGTCCCCCCTTCTTACTTTTTCCGATTTTAAAAAAACCCGAAAATCACTGTCATATTGTTCGCATACGTCTTACAACTGAGGTTATTCTTATGTAAAAAATCGCGCTGAATCGATTCCGACCACCCCCACATCTGTATCATTAGTCGTTTAAGAGTTACGGCGCTTTTAAGTTTTTCTCAAAAAAATATAAATAAAGGCCCATATCTCCGAAACTAAAAGTGATACTGGGTTGCATGTGGCCGGAATCGATTCAGCTCGATATTTTCTATAAGATCGGTTAGTATAAAACGGTCCAAAAGTCGCTTAGTGCCTTAAAAAGTTGCAGATTTGCAAAACGCATATGAAAACATGAAAAGATTTGCGATATTTGGCAAAATATACAATTTTTTTAGATATGCTTAATAGTAACGTGTCTTATAGAAAAAAGTACGCTGAATCGAATGGGACCAAGCGCACATTCGTATCTCTGTTAGTTTAGACGCTATGACGGTTTAAAGTGTAAAAAAAATTAAACACTTTAAACGGCTATATCTCCGAAACCAAAAGAGATACAAGGTTGCGGGTGGTCGGAATCGATTCAGAATGACTTTTTCTATAAGTATGCACGATATCGAACGAATCTATTTTTCAAAAATGTTTCAATATTGTAAGAAGGGTCCCCCCTTCTTACTTTTTCCGATTTTAAAAAAACCCGAAAATCACTGTCATATTGTTCGCATACGACTTACAACTGAGGTTATTCTTATGTAAAAAATCGCGCTGAATCGATTCCGACCACCCCCACATCTGTATCATTAGTCGTTTAAGAGTTACGGCGCTTTTAAGTTTTTCTCAAAAAAATATAAATAAAGGCCCATATCTCCGAAACTAAAAGTGATACTGGGTTGCATGTGGCCGGAATCGATTCAGCTCGATATTTTCTATAAGATCGGTTAGTATAAAACGGTCCAAAAGTCGCTTAGTGCCTTAAAAAGTTGCAGATTTGCAAAACGCATATGAAAACATGAAAAGATTTGCGATATTTGGCAAAATATACAATTTTTTTAGATATGCTTAATAGTAACGTGTCTTATAGAAAAAAGTACGCTGAATCGAATGGGACCAAGCGCACATTCGTATCTCTGTTAGTTTAGACGCTATGACGGTTTAAAGTGTAAAAAAAATTAAACACTTTAAAACGGCTATATCTCCGAAACCAAAAGAGATACAAGGTTGCGGGTGGTCGGAATCGATTCAGAATGACTTTTTCTATAAGTATGCACGATATCGAACGAATCTATTTTTCAAAAATGTTTCAATATTGTAAGAAGGGTCCCCCCTTCTTACTTTTTCCGATTTTAAAAAAACCCGAAAATCACTGTCATATTGTTCGCATACGACTTACAACTGAGGTTATTCTTATGTAAAAAATCGCGCTGAATCGATTCCGACCACCCCCACATCTGTATCATTAGTCGTTTAAGAGTTACGGCGCTTTTAAGTTTTTCTCAAAAAAATTTGTAACATGAATATTATTTAATTCAACATATTTATTAATTTAAGTTTTTTAACATGAACACTACTTCCTAGTCATACGCTCCGCTGCCATCTTGCCTCTATTTCTCCACATGACCACCAGGGTACACCGGTGGCGGCGTGGCTTTTTAAGACGTGGTCTTACAGTGTTCAGGTTATATAGCTTAAAAAAGAAAAAGTAGCAGAGAACGTACGTCGTTAATAGTATCACAATTCAGATAGTGCTTCTATATTGTGATATTATATACTTATTATTGAATAAAATATTCAGTATAACAGTGCGTTGACAGTAAGGTGCATGGTTCGACCTTCGACAACGCCAGTTTTGTTTTTTTTTTCCTTTTTTTTACAAATGACATTTTCAAGTCTTATTAATAAATAAAAAATTAAATAGTTTTGTCGTTTTTTGGTGTGTACGTACATTTTAAACATTAAAAAAATAAAATTGATTATAGATCCTCGACAACTAAGCTCATTTAAATCGCAAAACATTCATGAGTGGATGTCGAATTCTAACCGTTATATCAAGACGTCTTCTCCAGTTCTTATCAAAAGTCATCCCATAAAAGTGTCGCGCCGCCAATTGCACGGTTTTACTCCCAACCGAACGCGCCATTAGATGTTTCATATCAAAAATAAAAGGGGGATTATAAAACGGTCGAATAAAAAAAAATTGGTGACTGATGATGAGATACTGTTTTAATAACTTGAGATATTAAAATAATAGTTTGGTGACTAAATTACTAAGTGAGCGACTAGAATGCCTTCGGTAATTTTGAAGCAGATATCTTCTTTTATTTTAATTTTTTGTTTTCACTTTGAGACTACAACTTAGAACTCACATTTTCATGAAGATTGAAAACCACCGCTTTTTTTGATAAAGGGGCATGCGAATTGTCTCGCATTGAAACGCGATGGGGCAAAGGTGGAGTTTTTAAAAAAATAATTAAAATAAATACAGTAACCCAAATTGATTATTTTTGTCACCCAAAAATTGTAATTTACAGTCACTCGTTTAAATATTATCAAAAATAAAACATCAAAATCTTTGATTAACGTCTGAATAGAACTCTTCAAATAAATAAAATTGTCGACCAATTTTTCTCAGACCAATATATTGACAAAAAAAATTGGTTGTCTGTAAAGTCGGTTTACGGACGATAGTTTTACGTGATAACGTATTCCGTAATACATAACCTAAATTCTACATATAATAATTATAATAATTCGAATCTATGATATTGGTTCTTTCGCTTCAAATTTAGGTTAATTTTATTTATTTAAATTACTCACCATATAATATAATTGTTTTTTTAACTTTCTTTCTTTCGTATTTATTTTAAGTCTCAAAGATTAGCTGTCATAATATTTATAAAACAATTGTTTCACTGTTTATAATATAAAATTCTAAAACCTACTTACAATATTTAAGTATTTTCATACGTCAAAAAATTGATTTTTATAATGATAAAATTTGTAAGAAAACGATTTTTTCGAGAGATGAGATCTAGCTAAAACGATTTTTTGCCCCCCAAAATCCCTTTTCAGTAAATTTCATCCAAATCGTTAGGGCCGTTTTCGAGAAAAGCACGCACAGGGTCAGGCGGAACGTTACGCGTTACGAACGTTAGGAACGTTACACTTTTTCGTGCATGCAGCCGGTGTTTTATCAATTTATAAGATTGGTGATTCATCAATTTATAAGACGTTATCACGTCAAAATAAAAAATAACAAATCAATACAACATAAGATGACGTTTCGATCCGGCTTTGGAGCTTCTTCAGAAAAATCTAAAAATATAAAAATTAATTAGAATTAAATTATTAATTATTATCTAATTACACGAATGATGATGTTTGAAAGAATTAATTTGTTTGATTCTTTCAAACATCATCATTCGTGTAATTAGATAATAATTAATAATTTAATACTAATTAATTTTTATATTTTTAGATTTTTCTGAAGAAGATCCAAAGCCAAATGTTGTATTGATTTGTTATTTTTTATTTTTTGTCAATACATTGGTCTGAGAAAAATTGGTCGACAATTTTATTTATTTAAAAAATAAAACATCGATCTACACTAAACACAAGTGAAAATACTAAAAATTAAAATAGACTTACTGCACAACTGTGCCGTCGATCCAATGGTAGAAAGTTATGGCTTCTCAGCGTTTTTTAAATTATGAACGACAACCTTTCGACCTACCTAATTAGTGAACGTTGCTATGACGACGCGGCTGCAGTTTAAATACACGCACCGTGCCACTCGGAGAAGAAGACGAAGAAGACGTGCCAACGCAGGGTTGGCAAAACAAAAAGGCATCGCCGGTCTATAGCAAAACGGAAGCATCGGTTGTGATGTCTGCCCGTCCTCGCAGCTGACATTGAAAGCTACAGAACGGATTCGAATGCGGTTATTTCTTATCTGTCCGGTTCGGCTTCGCTCGGATGAACTCGGATTGAATAATCAGCCATATTGAACAGATTAGAATGCTTCAATAAATAAAATTATCGGCCAATTTTTCAGACAATATATTAACAAAAAATATAATTAATACATTAATGTCTGAAAAATTGGTCGATAATTTATTTATTGAAGAGTTCTAATCAGACGTTAATCAAAGATTTGAAGATTAGAATGCTATTATTACCATTGAACAGTTTATTTCTTGAGGAATGTTTATGGTAATAATAACTTATGTAAGTCGGCAGTCTTTTCATTTTAATGGTAGAAAATATTTCTAAATTTACACATTTAAAAGAAAGTCAACCCTGAGAAAACATAGCTTAATGTGCTTTGTTTTAGCGGTTGTGGCTACAAGAAAACTTAGTGCTTTCTCATATCTAAGCAGAAATAACATCTATATACAGTGTAAACTCCATTTAACGTCACTCGATATAACGACAAACTCCTTAAAACGTCGAAATTACTTAACTCTAGTTGGTTTACCTTGTTGCTCATACAATGATACACTCTAAATAACGACACAACCGCTCTAAATAACGATAACAATACGTCATCATTAAGCAATAAACAGTACTTGTTTGTTATTTTGTTGCTTTGTTGTCGGCATCATGCGTACCGAAGATTCTAAGAAATTTGTTATTTTGTTTGTTGGGACTATCTTTCATATGTTTATAGCCCAAGATCCCAGAGCCGCCAGACACAACCTATTATTAAATAAATGAAACCTTACGTTTTGAGTAGAGTTTTATGTACTTAGAACGCTTGGCATACCTCCATCATTGAGTCTGTGACAAATGTACAGGTACCAGGTGACCTCAACTTCTGACAAACGCTTTAAAGCTCAGAGAAAATTAATGAACTTCACCTATGTATTTTAAATGCTTGATTTTTATATATGTTATTCAGACAACTATTACAAAATTATATTTCAACAGCCAGACAAATTGTAATGACCAAACAGCTCCCCAGACGTAAAAAATAGTCAGCTGTTAGTATGAGCGCGAGAGCTTTATGTATGCGTTTTAGAGCAAAATACTAACAGCTGACTATTTTTACGTCTGGGGGGCTGTTTGGTCATTACAATTTGTCTGGCTGTTGAAATATAATTTTGTAATAGTTGTCTGAATAACATATATGAAAATCAAGCATTTAAAATAAGTGAAGTTCATTAATTTTTCTCTGAGCTTTAAAGCGTCTGTCAGAAGTTGTGGTCAGCGGAAAGTGACTGGCGATACTGGATACTAATTAATAGTGATATTTTACAAAACATATATAAATATCAGCCATTTAAATTTAAATTAAGTGACTCTCATTTTTACTCACCTTTCTCACCTGGTACCTGTACATTTGTCACAGACTCAATGATGGAGGTACGCCAAGGGTTCTAAGTACATAAAACACTACTCAAAACGTAAGGTTTCATTTATTTAAAAATAGGTTTTGTCTAGCGGGTCTGGGATCTTACTCTATTAGCTCAGCTGCTTGTCGATAAGTTATTATATTCTTAGTTGTCCACAAACTTGCAAACTGTGAACATGGCGAGTAAAAAAAAATCTTTGGGTATTGACGAAAAAGTTTTATTAATTGTTGTAAATTTTATATATTATGCGTAAGCACATTATAGTAAAAAAAATTGGTTGTCTGTAAAGTCGGTTTACGGACGATAGTTTTACGTGATAACGTATTCCGTAATACATAACCTAAACCTCCCAAAATTTGGTTTCAATCCGCTTATCCTTGGTGTCGGAATGATAAGAAATGTCAAAAGTGACGTTTGCAACTGTCAAAGTATTATGTTCTAATAATAATTAGTTATTCCAATACTTAACTTAGAAGGCGTTGCATTTCACAAAATACTAATGTCAAAAAATTGAATTAAACATTAGAAATGCAGCCGTTTTCATGTTAAGACAAGACATACGTTATCTTCTAATTTCCATGTACGGCAAACAAAGACGACCGACCGCGTCGCGCCATGCATTAGACAACATTGCATTTATACAGCTATTTTTCTATATAAATTTGTATAAAAAAACTGTTTAGGCAAATTCTGTTATACGAAATCTATGTAAAATGTTCTCCTCTTTCGTTTAAGACTGGTTTCAAACCGATCTGATTTAAATTGAGCGAGAAATTAGCAAAATGCACGCACAGGGTCAGGCGGAACGTTACGCGTTACGAACGTTAGGATTTAGGAACGTTACACTTTTTCGTGCATGCAGCCGGTGTTTTATCAATTTATAAGATTGGTGATTCATCAATTTATAAGACGTTATCACGTCAAAAAATATTAATGGATTATTTCTTTTCTTCGTTTAACGACAACTCTCAATAACGCCACAAAGTGCACAGTCCCTTGAGTGTCGCTATATAGAGTTCACACTGTATATCTACTACATACAGAATGAAGTGTTCATATTTGCATGTAAGGATGCTGAGCTACATATAATAACACGCCTAAACTATAAGTTTTGTATAAACTTCATAAATTAGTCAGCTAAAAGGATAATTTTTAGTTTCCCTATTCTAAAATAGTCACATCTACTAACCTTCCACCTGATTTTGTTATTGTAGACGCTTCTAGCTCCAAAGATCACACATAGATCTGGTGATAGAATACTTACTTCGAGTAAGGAACTACTTCAAAATAGTTGTTTGATCTCACGGATTATTATGAGTTCAGTTCCAATCTCTCTGCGAACGGTGACAGAGCCGTGCGCAGTAGCTGAAACGTGTTCCAAAAAACCGACACAGACAGTTTTGTTCCGTCGAGTTTGTGCAGTCTTCTATCTTGCCCATCGGCCGCTATGACCAGACAGGCGCCAGAAGTTTTCGCGTGTGATTGGAAAGTTGTTTGCGGCCGGACTTACAACAACCACCCAACCGAACTACCCCGACTTGCGACATCCACTCACCGTTTCTCACACTTCTGCGCACATTAAATCAACATCTTCAATCAATCTGTGTCGTAGTTCGACGCTTAACAACACTCATATATTTAATACCCTCTATATTGCTAGCAAAGATCGGGAGAAAGACTTAAAGACATTTATACTAATTTAGTTAGTATACATTTATACTAACCTTGTCTACAACCATATATTTAATATCCTCTATATTGCTAGCAAAAATCGGGAGAAAGACTAGACATTTATACTAATTTAATTAGTATACATTTATACTAACCTTGTCTACAACCATATATTTAATATCCTTTATATTTCTAGCAAAGATCGGGAGAAAGACTTAAAGACATTTATACTAATTTAATTAATATACATTTATACTAACCTTGCCTACAACCATATATTGAATATCCTCTATATTGGTAGCAAAGATCGGGAGAAAGACTTAAACACTACGGTGCAGACATTTATACGTCTGTCTCACTTATTATACTCTGAGTCTCATGCGCATGTCCGTGGATGAATGCGCGTCAGTTTGCACATGGAACTAAGCTGTGAAAGGGAGGTGGCTTGCTCTATTTCACTTACTAATTGCCCCACTACAGACGCGACACTTGCGCACAACACGTAAAGTGAAAAGAATGAGATAGAAAACAGTCATTTGTTGTCTCATTTCATGGGTCACGCCTACACTTACGGTCACAAGTAATATAAGTCGCTGTCGCCATTTTGTCGACGCATTTTTCTGAACGAAAGTTTGATATCTCTGCACTGCCCGTCATGATGCCCTCGGCTTTGCTTCAGGAATCATGGCGCGCAAGGCGAGAATATCAAACTTTCGGGTCTTTTGGTATTACTAATTATTGTGAAAAATAACTCTAATAATTTAGAGTGATGATGATCCTGTTTAAATGTTGGAAGATTAAAAGGGAAGAATCCTGGTGGCATAGGATCGATGAAACAAAGCAAATACCGAAGTTTTTTATTGCATTTTATTGTCTGACGTTTCGGCAATCTTTATGTTATCTTCGGAGAATCAATGCTGTCTGTACAATACTGAAAAAACTGACAGCATTGATTCTCCGAAGATAACATAAAGATTGCCGAAACGTCAGACAATAAAATGCAATAAAAACCTTCAGTGTTTGCTTTGTTTCATCGACCCTATATGCCACCAGGATTCTTCCTTTTTAATCTTCCGGTATTACTAATATTCAATATTGGCTATAAACATGGAAAATATAATTCTTTCTAAACTTATGAAGTGCCTAAGATTTTGGTTCATCTGTAACATTGAAGCGCTCACAGAGGAACTGCCGTACTGGAATTGAAGATGCCAACACTACAAATTCAACTGGGATATTGGCCATGAGATTAGTGAAGGAAAAAATGGTTTGATATAATATAGTAGTTTAATTAATAATATCAACATACTTCTTATACAACCCCGATGGTTGTATGCCCACGACATTCGTATCGTACCGTTCGTTGCAGGTTTAAGGCTAGACACGATCCCATCGCACCGGTCCTACTACAACCCCGACGCCGTGCGTATAATCATGAATGACGAGGGGACACTAAATTATATTACCGCCACTAGACGGTGCTGACGTTTGCTTAATGCCTCTGATTACATTATCTGCTTCAATTCGTTCCTAACTCAGTTTGTTTACATCCAACGCGCCGCCGTGGCAGCAGTCCGAACTATTGTGGGATTCGCGCGAAATACGACGCTTTGCGACTACCAATCAATGGGTGACGTCGCCGCCATTGCTGTTTACCCTATTCCTACTCACTTCGTTGCATTATGCACGGAAAAATTGAGAAGTAAAACTTCTTTAGCGCCGTATCTATGCCGTTAAAGGGGAAAACGGTAACCTTAAATCTTGTTTTTTGGTTGTATTTCGCTCTTTTAAACTCAGATCGACTCATAATCTGTCTTAAACGGAAGAGGAGAATTTTTTACATAAATTTCGTATTATAAAATCTGTCGTTTCTTACTTAATAAAGGGTAGTATTTAAACGAGTGACTGTAAATTACAATTTTGGGTGACAAAAATAATCAATTTGGGTTACTGTATTACTAAGTGAGCGACTGACTGCCCGTGACGAGAAATCAACAGAACAGCAACTTACAAACATCCATTTGAGTTACTTAAAATACAAAATGGGAAGCTTCATAATATTTGAGCGACCTAATTAAATAGTTAATTGTTTGAATAGAACTGCGTTTTCTAAAAAATATATATTTAATTGACTGTCAATTAAATATACATTTTTTACAAAACGCAGTTCTATTCAAACAATTAACTATTTAATTCACATACCCCGTTATCGTTCACCCCGGAATTGTTTTTCTAAAAACTCCACCTTTGCCCCATCGCGTTTCACTGTGAGACAATTCGCATACCCCTTTATCAAAAAAAGGGGTGGTTTTCAATCTTCATGAAAATGTTAGTTTAAGTTGTAGTCTCAAAGTGAAAAAAAAAATAAAAAGTAAAAACAAAAAAATATATCTGCTTCAAAATTACCGAAAGCATTCTAGTCGCTCACTTAGTAATTTAGTCGCTCATACTTAGTAATTTAGTCACCCAACTATTATTTGAATATTTCAAGTTATTAAAACAGTATCTCATCATCAGTCACAAATTTTTTTTATTTGACCGTTTTATAATTCCCCGAATTTTTTTATAAATGATCAGTATTGCGTTTAGAGCCACAACAACCGACACGTTTTGCTCTGTGTTTATATTTGAATTGTCACTGACAAGACGTCTCGTGTGACGCGAGCATATAAAAGCAATTAAGAAAACCCAGCGCTAGAAAACTAGTAATCAAATCTAGCAAGGAATCCTAGCGGCAAATCCAGCCTCGTGTGTAGCGGCGTCAACAGCGAAACTTGGAAAAATACACTTGTTCTGTTCGACAGATTACGCGAATGTTTCTTTTGTCCGAAGAAGCGTCTTTCTTGGAAACAGATGAGTGTCCCTAGTACAGTGGGCGGAACGTGGTGCGCCAGAGAACGGCGGCACGTACCAACGACGGCGCCGACAACCAGACGACAGTCCGGTACGTGACAGAACATACTGTCGAGGAGTTATATACGCGCGGAATAAGCCATAGTTAGTCAGTTTTCTAAACCAGCTCTCAGCCACTCTATTATTATCATCATCAGCGCAGCAGTGTTGAAGATTTCCGGCAACCAATTAAAACTTCACTCGACATTTAAAAAAGCAGATACCATTTTTTCCGCACGCTACGATAAAATTGATTCGTCGCAGTGTTAAGAAAAGTTATAAAGTCAAACTCGCGCACCGAGGGTTCTGTACAAACTTGTAGGTATTTAAATAGTTCGTCCATCACGGGAATCGAGGATTTTTCCCGCTTAGCCGTTGGAAAACTGTTGTCCCCATGCATCGACAAACGAGCGGGCAGTTTGCCAACTAACCGTATAATTGCAACGAATTCAGACGGACTACTGAACTGTATTGTAACTCGTGGCTATATCTCATAGCTTAGTTGTCGTGCCGTGTTGTATGAGAGTTCTTATATTCTCCGGTAGCGGACGCTTGTTTTGTATTAGAACTGTTACATGTGTAACTACCAATTTACGGTTTTCGGATTTTTCTCTTTACTTTGTGCTATAAGACATTGCTTCTTGCTAATTTTCATGATTCTAGGTCAACGGGAAGTATCCTACAGGTTTTGATTCCCAAGCGTCTTGACAGACAGACGGACAACAAAGTGATCCTATAAGGGTTCTTTTTTTCTTTTGAGGTAGGGAACCCTACGAAGAATATCTTCATCCAAACATCACAATCAAAAATAATAATAAATAAAATTATCGACAATTTTTCAGACAATATATTAACAAAAAAAAATATATAATTAATACATTAACATTTCGATCCGGATTTGACCTTCTTCAAAAATAATAATATCGGAATTTGCATTGCGGCGTATTATTTTATGATTAATCCCATATATTCAACTACGAATTAATCATTTTTTTATTTATAATCCCGTATTTTGGAGGGTGGATTATTTTCTGAAATTAATACTCTAAATCGTTTATAAATCGTCCATCAAAAAAACGAATGCAACATTTTTGCAATCATCGGCTCCACCATGTACCAGCCACTATCAACGCTGGGTCTTAGCGCCGTAATAAAATATCCATGAACAGAGGTGGGATTCGAACTCACGACAGTCTAATCGCGTTGATCATTTCACCTTTACGTTTGTAATTTGTTCCTAGGTCGATCTGTTTTGTGTCCAAATACGTTTGATGTATAACATAAGCCACTATGAACGCTGGGTCTCAGCGACGTCGCAAAATATCCATGAACATAGGTGGGATTCGAACTCACGACAGTCTAATCGCGTTAATCATTTCACCTGTACCTACTTTTGTAATTTGTTCGTAGCTTGATCTGTCAAAATACGGTTGATGTAACATAAAAAAATAAATATATACTAGTGTGACCTGTGCGAATTATTCGCATTTAATAAGTATAATAATTATCACTTTACAAAATTATTTTTTAAATATGATTCGTTTCTAATTTTGCACACTGCTTATAACGTTCTTCTTTTTGCTGTATTACAATATGAAGCTCAGATGACAGATCGAAGAAATATTTTACTAAAATTGTCATATAGAGGCGCAAGTAGCAAAAGCGTTGAGCTAAGCCGTCAGATGGCATCATGCAGCATTACTGTGACGTTGTTCAGCGTTGCTCGCTGTTTCAAAATTAAAGCCGTTAGATGGCAGTATGCTGTATTGTGTCTGTTGTATTACAATATGAAGGTCAGATGACAGATCGAAGTGTTGACGTTGTTTCAAAATTATAGCCGTCAGATGGCAGACGTTGTTCAGCGTTGCTGTTAATTAATTAATTTACAAAAACAAAACCAATAATAAATTTTTTAGTTGTCGACGTCAGTAAAGCAAGCAATTATCTGTAAAATGATATATAATTTATGTGGAGAAATTGTGTGGTTTTTTCTAAAAAGGGAGGCAAACATCTTTAACCTTAGCGTATTAATATATAATTATATGATGTAACGTTCTCGTTTTAAATAAACCGATAAAATAATTTCAAACTGTCAGCAAAACGCCATCAGCAGCCTGAATACAAAATTTAAATATGTATCTTGTTTGAATTCAAATACAACAACAACACGGCAAAGTGTAATTAAAAGACAACAAAAAAATAATTTTAATCAGTATGCACAAAATTCCACTAGGACTGCGCGAATTCAAGCTTTTTAAAACGAACGCTGTTATATTTTAAAGGCCACCAGCAGTTAGGGTTAACGAGTCTAGTTCCAACTCATATTTTCAACTTGTAGAATCTAAATATATAAAAGGAAACCATGACTGACTGATCTATCAACGCACAGCTCAAACCACTGGACGGGTTGGGCTGAAATTTGGCACATTTGGCATAGTTATTATGACGTAGGCATCCGCTAATAACAGATTTTTGAAAATTCAACCCCTAAAAGGGTGTAACGGGGGTTCAAAATTTGCATGGAGAAATCATATAATCAATTCGAAAATGCGCAGGATTACTCCTGCCAAAAAATAAACATGTGTTTCATGCTTTTTCAAAAACAACCCCTTCAGAGGGTGAAAAGAGGTAAATAGTCTAAAAATCAACATGACATTTTCAAGGTTTGTTAAGACGTTGATCACGTGAATGTCATCAATTTTGAATTTTTTTAAGGGGTATCTACGTCGAGAAAAGAGTAACTATGCCAAATAATATAGGAATGCATCCGTGTTCCGTCTCAATCGCGTGCGAAGCCGCTGGTAACAGCTAGTAATTACATTTCAATAAACAAATTGATTGGAAACAAGTGATTATTTCATCACTTCTAAAACAGCTTTTCTCTGTCAGAAATATGCTATAAATATGTTTGGATATGTCACTGTTGAGTATTATTGATAACTCATTCCGCCGCGATAGTAGACAGATTCAGGCTGAGTCCCGACGGTGACAGTGTTTGAAAACAAATTTTTCGAATAAACAATTGTAACAAAGAGTGGTTCTTAACAATTGTAGCAAACTATAGCTATCCTACGGTTAAAAAATAACTACGAAATTATTTCTTAAAACAATAATAGCTACACACTGTCATCAAATACCATTTTTTTTTTGTCGAGCATCCACTTAACACCTATACTGAGAAATAACCTTGAAACGGATTAAAAACAAAACAATCGTGTTTCATATTTCTACATTTTAATGAAGGTTATTCCCCCTGTTTGACGGTTATCAAATAAAAAACTCAATTAAAAATGGATCAATTAGCGCGTGTCGGATTGCACAGTAGTCCGACCTTCCCCTACAATCTGCGTCATCCGCAATAATTAAAATCAATTTTTGAACGCGTTATAACCAGGGCCGCAAACGACATCTATCTTTATATATAAAAATTACGTGTCACATGTTTGTCCGCGATGAACTCCTAAACTACTGAACCGATTTTAAATTTGATTTGCACACCGTGTGCAATTCGACCCAACTTGAAAGATAGGATAGCTTACATTTCAATTTATAGTCGCAATATTATTTTATTGCAAATTATTTGTCTATTCCTTGACAGTCATAATTATCTGTTAGCTCCAAAGGGTTCTAACAGATGGCGATACCTGTTGACTGGATTGAGTGAATATTCAATAGATGGCGCAACGTTTCATATAAGCTACAATTCAATAGCATAACCACCACGTGTTGCTGAGGTTAAGGTATCGAGCACGACGGCGCAGCCGGAGTGCTCAGCTCCAAAGGATTCTAACAGATGGCGATACCTGTTGACTGGATTGAGTGAATATTCCATAGATGGCGCAACGTTTCATATAAGCTACAATTCAATAGCATAACCACACGTGTTGCTGAGGTTAAGGTATCGAGCACGACGGCGCAGCCGGAGTGCTCGAATATATATATATATTATCGCGTTAAAATAAAAACGCTTTTCGTGGAGACCAACTTTGCAACGGTGGAAATCTACAAATTCGAGCGAAGCCGAACCGGGCCGCTAGTACCTACTAATATATAAAGCTGAAGAGTTTGTTTGTTTGTTTGGTTGAACGCGCTAATCTCAGGAGCTACTGGTTCGAATTGAAAAATTTTTTTTTTTTGTCGGATAGCTCATTTATCGAGGAAGGCTATAGGCTATATAATATTACGCTACGACCATTAGGAGCGGAGCATCAATGAAAAATGTAACTCAAAATGTGTCCATCCGACAAAAACTTTTGAACGGTAACTCCGATCATCATGAAATTTGGACACAACATTCATCTCGCTAAACTAAGATGAACGTGCGCACTTATGTCCTCCCCCCCATTGGTTCTTTTGCATCCGAGTGAAATCGGGCAGGAACGCTAGTATTATACACAAAGCGAATTTTAATTTATTGCGGGGTCTTCAAGTAACTAAAGAATTACAAGTTATCAATTGTTTTTCTTCAATTTGATTTAGTCTGGAGACAAAATACAATAGCTTGTAATTTTGCATTTCATAAAGTTTAAAACTGTTTTCTTTTTTTTTTGAAAATTGACACGTCTCTGAAATTTACGTTTAATATAAAATGGAAAGACGGGTATTTAAAAAAAAAATAGCAACCGTCACGGAATGTCTGGCAGAAACACAAATTTAAGCTTGCCGAATACAACTTTAGGTTACAAAGCCTTATGAACACTCTAAAGCCCGATGGACACTGCAACTTTAAGTTATTAGTCGGGCCGCTATTCCAGTATCTAATAAATCTCAATTAGATGTCGCCATTGCAATTACAATCCAACGCATACACACAGCAAGCGTTACGCGCTGTCATCTAACGAAATACTATTTAGTATAACTAAAAAACTAAAAATTTCGCCCTGTTATCTAGATGTCGCCTTCAACTAAAGCCATGTTTAATCAAACCCACACAAACGTAACGTCGTCTCAATTGCACGATTTTACTCCCAACCAAACGCGCCATTAGATGTTTGACATAAAAAGTGCAGAAATTGATAGTAAAACAATTTCCAAAATTTCAGTGAATTTTTTCTAATACGACCCTGCATTTGGTACCCAAATAATCAGTCAGTTTGCCGCTTTTACATGACTGTTAGTTAAAAATGTATGTTGACAGTAAAAGCTATTCTCTTTTGAAAAACGGTGAACAATTGCCCCAGAAGCCATGTTTTATTGTTGAGAATTTCAAACAAATTTGCTTGTTCGTTTGAAAACTAGATACATAAAAAACAAGAGACTAAATGTCCATTCGAAAAAACTGCTATTTGAAATTTCAGTTTTTTGTTTTTCTTTTTTGCAAGACTGGTATGAATTTAAAATTCACTATCGATTAATGTTTTTTTTTTATTTTAACAAAGCGCTTTCAAAAGGTACCTACATAAAAATAAACTGAAAATTTCAAAACAAAATTACAGTATAGATATAGAAAAAAGTGATTTGAAAAAAATTGTTAACGTTTTTCTCACTTCCCAAGGTCCTTTAAAAAATGAGGTATCCAAAAAAAAAAATATAGGAGGCGTCGCAACTACAAACATGGCGCACGCATCTTTGTGTCCAACAAAACGGGGACAACTTCGATCAATTTCTGTAAATACTTGATAATGACAGAACATACTTCCATAGTGACATAACATAACGCCAGGAGCGACATCAATATTTGATAAAAGCCCGTTTCTCTTTCATTTTTGAGTTTTGATAAAAAAGTTACTTGAAACATTTGTTCGTGTATTTGATTTCTACACATTCTGTTAAAAAAAAGAATCAACTTAAAAACCACCCTGTGTACCATAAATAAAGTTGCATTTTTCTTCAAAAATAAAAAATAAAGAATAGTTACTTCTTACCACAACAGTTTTATTAGCGGATGTACATTTCGGGAGCTATGCTCTCATCTTCAGCAAACACTAAACTGTTTCTTCAAGAAAGTTCGAATATCTTTAAACTCTTGCAAAATAAAACGGAAACAGGCTTGCCACACCGACAACAAGAAACAGATTTCAGTTTGAATGTATCGTAGTTGGCAATTTTACCCCACCTTTCCGCTTAAGTTTTTTTTTTTATTACCGTTCTCGCTTTGTCTATAGCCTACGTGTGTAAATTTGCAATGCTAAATAAATCATAACGTTGTCACTCGTTTGTCGTCACTAAATATTGTCAAACAGACAATGCGTTTGACAGATTCATTCACGTCAGTCCGTGACAAATTATACAAATTGACAACGGGACAAAACGCC
Source organism: Xanthostigma xanthostigma (assembly GCA_963575645.1). Taxonomy (NCBI): domain Eukaryota; kingdom Metazoa; phylum Arthropoda; class Insecta; order Raphidioptera; family Raphidiidae; genus Xanthostigma; species Xanthostigma xanthostigma. Next base: position 7,481,294 of record OY754469.1, on the reverse strand, counting down.
TCTCATAACAGTGCCTGAATACGACTGCTGCATCCCCCCACCGCCAACTTTTCTGCGTAGTTCAATCAGAACCGTCCCTTCATAAAATGGCTTAGGGCTTGAAGTAAAACTTCTTTAGGTGCGGACGAAAACGCGCTTCCCCTTCTCCGATTTCAAGCGGCAGTTGAAAGAGTGGGAGAATCGTTTCTACCATATATTTAATAACTCCTATATTGCTAGCGGCCGTAAGTGGAAGCGTGGCCCATGAAATGAGACAGCAAATGACTGTTTTTCTATCTCTTTCTTTTTACTTGCCCGTTGTGCGCAAGTGTCGCGTCTGTAGTGGGGCAAGTAGTAAGTGGAATAGAGCAAGCCACCTCCCTTTCACAGCTTAGTTCCATGTGCAAACTGACGCGCATCAATTCACGGACATGCGCATGAGACTCAGAGTATAATAAGTGAGACAGACGTATAAATGTCTGCACCGTAGTGTTTAAGTCTTTCTCCCGATCTTTGCTAGCAATATAGAGGGTATTAAATATATGGTTTCTTCTCTCTCTCTCTGTCAAAGCGTTATACGTACTCTACACGCATGCGCGGTGCGTACTGTGTTCTCTTGCTACAGTAGCATGAGAACTTATAAAAATAGATAGAACAATAAATCGTTATAAAAAGTATACCATTATTAACGTTATAGCATATAACTCTTTTGCTCATGCATCGATTTTCTCCAAAAACAATAGGGTTGTTCATATTTTAATATCAAACATCCTCCCAAAATTTGGTTTCAATCCGATTGGCCTGTATCGTGTTCACAGACAAAACAGACGCACAGATTTTTTCGAAAAATATGTTTTTTGGATTCGGGTAACCTCAAAACGAAAAAATATTATAAAAGTTAATGTTGACTTGAATTAGTATCTACCGTTCCGTACTTGTGGTGTTGAAATGGTAAAAATGTAATCGAATGTGCCCCAGTTTAAGCTCCGCCCCTGTTCAAATCCCTACATATTTTAACGCTGAATGATGTGTATGCAGAATACGACTTTTTATTGAATGAAAAATATCATTTCAAACTTTGATTCATAATTTAATAGTTACGTTGCAAGTTACCGTTAAAAACATGTTTACAGAGAATTTGCAATTTTATTTACAAATTGACTTTTTCACTTTATGAAATCATTATCTGCACAAATTATGTATCATTAAATACAAACCAATTAGTTGTTAATAGGAAAACTGTTTTGCAAAAAATATCAAAAAGATACCGTTTGTTCGTTGATGAAAATAGTGGATGAAACAATTGCAAATATCCACATACCTGAAACAAAAAGAAAACGCCATTAGAAAATTTCAAAAATGTAACTTTTTTTAAAGTAGGGTAGAACAAAGGGGTCTCCAAACTTTTATATCTTTAGTGGAAAGAATACTACGTAATAAGGAAAATTATAGATAACCTTATTTTAAATATCTCTAGTTTCGCAAGGTAGATTACAGAGGCTGTCTCCTTCCATGTGACCAATAAGCATAAGCGCGAGAATAACGTCAGCTGGTGGATTATTTTATTTTTATCAGCCTATAATGACAACATCAAAAATGTCATTACAGAACTATGCAAATCTCTTACTTTGAAAATTCAATTTATTGCAAATAATCTCATTTGATTAATTTGTCATTTTTTTAAAATTCTTCCATTAAAGTTCATAAACGGCTATCAATTAGCAGGTCCGCCAGGTGACGACATCTCTCCACTACTATCTAACAGAACGCGGCAACCTCTGTAATATTATAACCTTGCTAGTTTCGCATGCTATCAGTGTCAAGAGAAATTAGAAAATAATAATTTGCAAGCGAGTTACACATCGAGAAACACACAATATTTATAAATGATTCACAGTGGAGAAAATAAGTCCATTTTTAGAGTAAATTTTATTTCAAGTTTCAAACACATCCTCGCCGCGCCGAATGATATCTGCATGGTTATAAAAAGGAAAACAAAAACACACCGACAACTCAAATAGCGTGCGTCTCTTTTTATTTGATGACGTCATTTCCTCTACGTGTATATTATGTAAGAAATGGCAATGGGGCAAAATAAACGTCTAAAAAGTTTCGAAATCACAACGGTCGCCGACAGCGATTTATTCCCGCTTATGGCGTTAATTATATAGGAATTAAATTTTTTAACAAACTACCCTCTGAAATGAGGAACTTTAGTTTGGTTGCTTTCAAAAGAAAAGTAAGAAATTTTCTCCTCTACAAATGCTTTTATTTTTACGAAGATTTTATGAATGATGAGTTTGTGTCGTAGATTTTGTTGTAATTTTATAAGTAATATGACGATTTCCTGTATACTTGTACGTATGAAATAATAGTATATTGTGCGACTAGTGAGAGAAGGAGAAGATTCCATGAGCGTAAAACGCACGCGAGTGGAATATTCTCCTTCGATCAATGGTCGCACATAATACTTTATTCAACTAGCAGGAGTAATATGTAATCGGGGCCCTGATAAAAGAGGGAAAAATAATAAATCACTACATTGATTGACGTACCCACCGTCAGTGTACACACAAGATTGCCATGACTTTCGCTGAATTGCGATGCTGTTTTCATATATACAATACCGCCTACCACGTTCCTATTGGTCCAGAAGCTGCGTGCAGTTTTTTTTCATTATTTCACGCTTGGGCTTGCTACTGAGTTTCTATTGGTCCAGAAAATTCATTATCACACTGTACGGCTTATTATTAGCACTCTACGCGTCAACATGAAGTAATTTATTATTTCTCCCGAGTTTAGCAGGGCCCCGAAATTACATATTACTCACGCGTGTTGAATAAAATAACATTATTATTATTATTATTATTATTATTATTATTATTATTATTATTATTATTATTATTATTATATCACCGTTCATATTTTCATGTTTAATCAATATTCTATTTGATCAATTTGGTTTCTATTTGTTGAAGAGCACGATTCAAAGAATTTCAGAAAGTACGTTAGCTTGGTCGTGGTCCATTGGTATTTTTACCTGACGTTCTGTCTACAACTGCGGCGATGTGGTAGCGGGCGAAGTGTCCTTCTAGGCTGCTCACAAGTAAGATAAATAGGTAGAAATACCAATGGACTACGGCAGACAAGCCCGGAAACCAAAAAGATTTGGATCAACACCGGCCGTGAAAGCGTACACACTTGGATAAAAAATCTGATATTTTTGACAACAGACCCAACTGGAATCGGTTTCATTGTTTAAAAACCTTTCGCATAATTTAAAAGACTGTATCTCGGTTTTACCGCAGATATTCGCTGTATAATGAATATTTTATACGCGCGGCGCGATATAAAAACACCGGCGTGAAACAAAGAAATTTCGCGTAAAATTAAAATATGAATGATGCGAAATTTACTAAAAACATTTACAAATCTTTGATTAACGTCTGAATAGAACTCTTCAAATAAGTAAAATTATCGACCAATTTTTTCAGACTATAATATATTGACATTAAAATAATAAAATTATCATATATATATTAATACGCTAAGGTTAAAGATGTTTGCCTCCCTTTTTAGAAAAAACCTCACAATTTCTCTATATAAATTATATATCATTTTACGGATAATTTCTTGCTCTACTGACATCGACAACTAAAAAATTTATTATTGCCTTTTTTTCTGTAAATTAATTAATATACAGCAACACTGAACAACGTCTGCCATCTGACGGTTTTAATTTTGAAACAACGTCAACACTTCGATCTGTCATCTGACCTTCATATTGTAATACAACAGACACAATACTGCATACTGCCATCTGACGGCTATAATTTTGAAACAACGAGCAACGCTGAACAACATCACAGCAATGGCTGCGTGATGCCATCTGACGGCTTAGCTCAACGCTTTTGCTACTTGCGCCTCTATATGACAATTTTAGTAAAATATTTCTTCGATCTGTCATCTGAGCTTCATATTGTATTTCAACAAAAAGAAGAATGTTATAAGCAGTGTGCAAAATTAGAAACGAATTGAATTCCTGCAATCATATTTAAAAAATAATTTTGTAAAGCGATAATTATTATACTTATTTAGTGCGTATAATTCGCACAGGTCACACTAGTAAATCAATATTTCACTAGATAACGTTTCGATCCGGATTTGGATCTTCTTCAGAAATAATCTAAAAAATATAAAAATTATGGAAATATTAATATTTCGATAATTCAAACTCCATTCTATTAGAAAATAAGTAGATATACTAATTAATTTTTATATTTTTTCGATTATTTCTGAAGAAACTCCAAACCCGGATCGAAACGTCATCTAGTGAAATATTGATTATTAATTTTATTATTTTAATGTCAATAGATATATAGTCTGACAAAAATTGGTCGATAATTTTATTTATATAAACATTTACATTTGAAAGAAGCCAATTAAAATTTAGTTTATATAATATTTCATTTTTATAAAGAAAACATTTAAAATATCTCTCGATAGTCAGTTTTTTAAATAGGCGCTAGCAATATTATGTTGTGTAGTACCATTGCAGTAAGAACAAAGTTTAATAAATAAAATTATCGACCAATTTTTCAGACAATAGGTATATTAACAAAAAATATAATTATTACATTCACGTTTCGATCCGGATTTGGATCTTCTTTAGAACGGATCTAAAAAATATAAAAAATAATTAATATTTAATTTCTAATTCGCTTTATATTTTTCAATATTTTGATACTAATTAATTATTTTGAAAGAATTTTACATAAAGCGCATTAGAAATTAAATATTAATTATTTTTTATATTTTTTAGATCCGTTCTGAAGAAGATCCCAATCCGGATCGAAACGTTAATGTAATAATTATATTTTTTGTTAATATATTGTCTGAAAAATTGGTCGACAATTTTATTTATTGAAGAGTTCTAATCAGACGTTAATCAAAGATTTGAAAGTTTAATAAAGTCAAACCTGAGTGAGTGAGCTAACTGGGTAAGCGAGAAAACTCTCTGAGTGAGAGTAATTGCCCAGTATCGTCTTAAACCCTCTACATTCTCTACAACCTCTGTAAGAGAAAGACGTTTTACACTCATGGGGACCTCTATAACTGAGACTACTACTTGCCTGTACCGTATCGTCTTTGTAACCCTCTACAACCTCTACAAGAGAAAGACGTTTTTCACTCATGGACCACTATAACTGAGACTACTACTTGCCTGTACCTCTGTAAGCGATAGTCGAACTTAATAGGTCCACGAGCGTGTACGACCGGCCTAAGGAGCAAAACGAAGCATTAGGTACACGCAAAGTTTTCAAAAACAAGTTGTCTTTATGATGAAAACATTGAAGTGCTATATGCAGGTTGCATCTAACAACATTCAAAGTTGCATTTGTGACTATGCAACTTGCACAAGATGCTGTCTTCCAGAAAATAAAATTAATAACAGCTATATAAACCGGTGTATGGTGTATGCATCGTTTATAGTGGATTTTGCTACATCCAACAGTACTTTTACAGCATAAAGGGCCGTTTTTTTGTACACAAAAGATACGTACATAATTCTATGGTCGTCAAGCAAAACCGTTTATGCAAATGTACCTTCTTTGAAAAAAAAAAGCGAGGGCTTGACAATAGCCAAGCATGCAGCGACGGCGTTGTTTATATAGCGTTTCCATGGTTTCTCTGTTTTGTATATATAAAGCTGAAGAGTTTGTTTGTTTGGTTGAACGCGCTTATCTCAGAAACTACTGGTTCGAATTGAAAAAAAAAATTTTTGTTGGATAGCCCTTTTATCGAGGAAGGCTATAGGCTACATAATATCACGCTACGACCAATTGGAGCGGAACATCAACGAAAAATGTTGCAAGATGTATCTCAAAATTAGTCCGTCCGACAAATATTATCAGGTGAAATGCCTTAACTAAATATTGCAATATTAGCGCCTCACACTCACAAGCCCGGATAGCTCAGTCGGTAGAGCGTAAGACTCTTAATGCCAGGGTCTTGGGTTCAGGCCCCACGTCAGCGAATATATTTTTATTTTCTATATTGCTTTCTTCTAAGGCTTACATTTCAGTTTTTTAAAATTTGATTACGACTAATTAAAATTAAATAAATATAATAATTAATAGCTCATTTGAAAACTGTCACAACTATAGGTACCTATATAAAAATAATTTTCCTACAGTGTTTACAATTAAATATTTATTACTTATATTAAAATAAATTTATTACTTAAAAAAAGTATAAATACTGCTTTTTAACGACAAAAACTTTTGAACGGTAACTCCGATCATAATGAAGTTTGGACACAACATTCATCTCGGTAAACTAAGATGAATGTGCGTACTCATGTCCCTCCCTTCCCCATTCGTTTGTTTGCACCTGGGTGAAACCGGGCGGGACTGCTAGTTTCAAATATACATTGAATTTCATGAGTTTGGTATCATAAATGCATCATCGCTCCACATAAAAAACTTTCTTGGGCGTCCGGAATGTATTAATGATTTCCATAGCTACCATATTAACAAAGTTTATTTTATTCAACTCATGCGCTTTATTCATGTTTTATCATGCCTAAAAACCGAACCGTAAATAGCCATTTACCGACTGGTGACAATTACTTGTCATAACTCAATGAAGATTCCTACTAGCTCGGCCATTGTGGAGTAATGAAAATAAACGTAACTATTTTCTGAGTCGTAACGAAATAGTATGTAACAACAACTCGACGTTGTTATCCATTGAGGCTAAAATTGAGAGGCCGAATGTTTTCGACATGGAGTTTATTCATAACCGGCTAACCTCAAACCAAAACATTGAATCGTGCTGTTTGGTGCTGTTAGTATTGACAGTTTTTTTTATAAAGAAATAAATAGATATTTATAACATCTCATTAATAACAATAAATAAAACATGAATAACGCGCAATTGTTGAATAAAATTATGGGCGTAACTTGTAGGCTAAGTCATGACCTGTCAGCGCGATGAATGACTTAGACTACTAGTTACGCCAATAACTATTTAAACGAAATTCATTTTATTTGCATTTTGACGACTGTATATCCATACTACTTGGCTCTGCAATTATTACATTTACAAGCGTTCAGAAAAAGAAAGAAATCTTCTACAAACAATCTCTCAGATGATTTTCAGCACACAGCATGATAAAATGACACACTTATTCTTAAAAGCAACTATTCTTGTTTAAAAGGTATGAGTGTTTAAAGTTTCGCAAAAAAATGTTTTTGAACGTACGTAGCTTCTAAAAAGAGATATAAAGTTTTCTAATTTTTTGTCGAATCAGTGTTTTTAAGTGTTTCGTATCAAAATTTAAACAAATGGAACACTTATGGTCTCCGTTTGTCTGCCTGTCAAAAACTCCCAGAACGGTTCAAGCTAGAAATTAGAAATTTTGCATAGTCAAAGTTGTAATGGGCTATGTTCTGATTTACATATGAACCAATAATTTGGATAATTACAGGTAATAATGGGGGGGTGCTAAAGAAAGCCTGTATAATTTTCGATTTCAAAGTTATAGAAAGTTTCCAAAAACATTCCGTATACAAAGAAAAATATTATTTCAAAATTTCAAGTGATCCATTATCTGCTAATTTCGCTTTTACCGGTTTTATTCATAAGCAAATATGGAATACAAGGCGGCCAATTTAAGAAAAACAAAGTAATATAAAGCGAAGTTGAATATAACCAATCAGAAAAGTCTGTTTGGTTGACTGATGCAATTTCCTATATCATCAATATCCAATTTGTTACGAGGCTGTCACGATTCAAGAAGTAAAAACATTTCTATATTATTTAAGCAATAAGGAATCAATTCAGCACGATTTTTTCTATAAGAATAACCTCAGTCGTTAGCAGTTTGTAAACAATAGGTCACAGATTTGTGCGTTTTCCAAATCTACAACTTTTTAAGGCACTAAGCGATTTTTGGCCCGTTATCTATTAACCGAGCTTATAGAAAAAGTCACGATGAATCGATTCCGACTATCCACAAGCCTGTATCACTTTTATTTTCAAAGATATGAACGTTTATTTATAAAATTTGAGAATATCTTAAAGTATAACTTCTAAACTACTAATGATGCAGAGGTGGGAGTGGTCGGAATCGATTCAGCGCGATTTTTTCTATAAGAATGACCTCAGTTGTATAAACAATACATAACAGATTTGTGGGTTTTTTTTGAAAACGGAAACAGTAAGACGGGGGACCCTTCTTACAAAATTGAGAAATTTTTGAAAAATAAATTCGCATTACACATACTTATAGAAAAAGTCATTCTGAATCGATTCCGATCATCCGCAACCTTGTATCTCTTTTAGTTTCGGAGATATAGCCAATTTAAACTGCTTAAATTTTTATACCTTTCAAACCGTCGTAGCGTCTAAACTAAGCGAGATACGAATTTGCGCTTAGGCCTATTCGATTTAGCGTACTTTTTTCTATAAGGCACGTTAATATTAAACATATCTTAGATATTTATATATTTTTCCAAATATCGCAGTTTTTCATGTTTTCATATGCGTTTTGCAAATCTACAAGTTTTTTAGACACTAAGTGATTTTTGGTCCGCTTTATATTACTCGAATTTATAGAAAAAATCAAGCTGAATCGATTCCAATCATCCGCAACACTGTATCACCTTTACTTTCAGAGATATGAGCGTTTATTTATATGTGTGAAAATCTTAAAAAACGTTATAACTTCTAAACGACTAATGATACAGAGGTGGGAGCGGTCGGAATCGATTCAGCGCGATTATTTGTATAACAATATATCAATAAATAGAAAATACCTTTGCAATAATACTAGGCACAAACAGCCTAACGGCTGGTGACTTTGAAATTAGATGTGCTCGTATATATTATGTGATTACAACTCATCAAAACCAGTAAACAGATAAAAAAAATATTTTGTGGATTAATTTCCTGTTAAAAGGCCAATTAAAAATATAAATTTCAGCAAGCCAAAACATCTGGTTTCCAGTTTTCATGTTTCTTTTTCCAAACATTGTATAAATAAGCGCGTTCGACAAGGAAACAATACAAAAGTGACTCATTACCACATTAAATACGCCAAAAACCAGTACAGTTACTACGCTTCACTGTGTCTGTGGGAAGAGACACGGCCCTAATCAGAACTGTAATATAAATCCCGCGGGATCATAATTTCTTGTATTTTCATCCTTTTGGATACAATTTCTCATTACTCGAGAGCAGGCGCGTAAGTTAAACGCACAGCGACAAAACTCAGTCCCCAATAACGCCTGCTAGACAAACCAAAACAAATTTTTAAGTCATACTTCTTATATGAAAAATTATGAAAGTGGATTTTTACGACGTAACGTCAAAATTAACAGGACGAAGATGTCGACTGTAACATCGAATTTAACAACATAAAGTTGCCGACTGTAACATCAAAATCAACAACATGAAGTTGCCGACTGTAACATCAATTTTAACAGGAGGAAATTGCCGACCGTAACATAAAAGTTAACAGAATGAAGTTGCCGACTATAACATAAAAATTAACAACATGAAGTTGCCGACTGTAATATCAAAATCAACAACATGGAGTTGCCGACTGTAACATCAATTTTAACAGGAGGAAATTGCCGACCGTAACAAAAGTTAACAGAATGAAGTTGCCGACTATAACATCAAAATCAACAACATGAAGTTTCCGACTGTAACATCAATTTTAACAGGAGGAAATTGCCGACCGTAACATAAAAGTTAACAGAATGAAGTTGCCGACTATAACATCAAAATTAACAGCATGAATTTGCCGACTGTAACATCAAAGTTAATAGAATAAAGTTGGAAACGACCGGAATATAGAAATTGTATGAAGGTGTCCAAAGAACAGTTTTACACATTGCTAGATCAAAAACTCTTCGCACAGTTTGTACCGAAAGTGAAATTAGATGAGACGCTGTGTACATCAAAGGATTTCCACGCAACATTCCGGAATTGCGCTAATTTTCCCCACCAGCCATAAAACACAGAAGAAACATATTTAATTATCTGGTTAATTGTATTAAATTTAGATTTTACGGTTGAAATATATATAACTTTGCAATTACTCGGTTTAATATCCGCGAGAGGTACTTGATTCAATGTCACGGATAGATTGATTAGTGGAAAAAGCGCCGAGCTTTTTTTTACCCGACTACGGCGAAGCCAAAAGGAAGGGTTATGAGTTTAGCAGTCTATGTATATATATGTTTGCATTTACCGGATGTTCCATCGTAGCGCCTAAACTATTCATCCGATTTTGATAAATAAGGTGTCAATCGATTCGTTATTATGACCCGGGTAACATAGGCTACATTTATTTTTGAATTTTGGTCCCAGAGGGGAGCGAATTGAAAACAAATAAAAATAAGTTCAAAAAAAAATTATTTAAAAAATAAGTTTAAACTAAAACCTGACTATACTGAAAAGTATGAAACAAGAAAATATAGATAGCCGTGGTCGTATGCCATCTCATATATATGAGGCGAATATGTGATACACTTTGCCCTAGAGCTTATGATCGCTTTCAAATGTAATGTTTTGTTAGGGTAGGTGGCATATGGTCACGGCTATCCTCAGATGAGAATATTATCTTGTTTCATACTTTTCAGTAGTCGGGTTTTAGTTTTTAAACTTATTTCTTATTCGTTTCCATGACTAGCCTAATGCAAGTCTACAATTACCAGATTGCAATCTTGGAACTTGGGGAAAGTATTAGATTTTCAATGAACATGGTTCGGCAGGAAGGTATGGTGTTTTTGCGCCCGAATGTTTTTGGAATGGTCAATATCTACTCATTGGAAGTCGCTATTTCCATAGCAGATTAGAAACCCCAAAAAAATTGACAGTCGATCAAGGTCCATCAGAAGTTAACATAAACAGCTCTACAAGATATTTCACCGACCAACCGAAATTTAACAATAATAATAATAATGAGTTTAACGTCCGTTTCTCGACTTTATGTCATAACAGACGCCATTCGCACCATTACTATGTTTTTTTTTTCTACCACACTTCCCGTTATTTTCTACAATTTTTAAACTTCAACTTAATTAATAGCAATGGGCGAATGAAGGATTTTTTAGGAAATTAAGGATAAGGTAGGCAAATTTTGAGCACAGGTAATCGGCCATGGACTTGAATAAGGAACCATCTCGATATTTATCAGGAATTGTTGAGGGAAGCCATGGAAAACCTCAACAAGATGGCCGGTACAGGAATTACCGTTTCTCGGCGAGAGGCAGTGGGAAAAACTCCCAGTCACATCTGCCCCCGCCGGGATTCGAACCCGGTACCTCCCGAATGCGAGTCTAGTGCTCTCCAACCGAAATTTGTGAGTGGGGGGTAGAAAAATCCAATTATATGAACGAACGCCACTGGCTTTTGACACTACTACACCTGTCCTTTTTACCTTTGTATCAGTTGTCTCACTTGTCAATTTCAATGGAATTCGTTCCAAGCGTTTGAATGGTGAAACAAGAGATACAAAATGGTATGCCGAGTTTTATACATTTCTATACACACGTTTACACACAAAACGATCCAAAGTTAAAAGTAATTTGTCAACTCCCCTTTATGTATATATTTTTTCCAATATCTATTATAAAACTTTCCATATAGTGACGTGTAGCTCCTGAGCGAGTCGTTCATAATGAACGACTCCTTCCTCGGAGCGGAGCGAGTCGCTCTTTTTTTTGTGAATGACTCACTCCGAGCGCCATTGCTCTGTGCTGAGCTGTTCTGTACTGTTGCATTCGCACATTTACAGAGCGCACACAGCACAGGCCACAGAGGCACTAGTGACCTTTGCACGTACGGAGTTATCTTTGCTGAGTCGTTTAATGTTGAATGACACACTGTTTACAGTGACTTAAACCCTTCACATCGACGTCGTTGACAAAGATATAATATTGTAACCATAAACATTATTATTGTTAAGCTTTTATTATAATTGATAGTTCATCCGAAATGCGAATAATATAAGATCAGAATCATATGAAAATGAGCTCAGAGCTGAGTGTGTGTATTGTGCTGTGCAACGTTACGTGACTCCTGAGCATGCATGATGACAGTTCACACTTCTGCAGTCTGCACTCTTGTGTAGTGCGTACTGTCTAGTGTCGCTCCTTTGAACGAATCGCTCTGAACGACTCTTTTTAGTGAGCGGAGCGCACGGAGTCAGCTCCCAATAAAGAGTCATGTGGACACATCACAATTTCGATGCAGATTTGTTCAAAAAAGTTTCGACAAGTTTATTTTTCCGAACAAATCGCTTGTAAATACTTTTCCATTATTCGGTTTGGGCCGTGATCTTGCGTACATTTATGAACTTGCTAAATCAAATTTGGTTACATTACGTAAGTTTCTTTTATAGCTGATACAGAATGTTAAAAAAAATCTAGTAAGTACAGCGGTCCGTCCCGGTTTCACCCGTGTGCGATAGACATAATGTATTAATGACAAAATGTATTTTGTTTGTGGCCCGGCGTCTGAACTAATAGCTTTGAGCCAATTCTATCAGATGTCGCCACTTGGTACTAAAACAGTTTTTGCCATAGTGTTTGTGGGCGTTTGTTCAAGTCGCTCACGTGACAAGATACTGCTTCCTGATTGGTTCTTGCTCAAAACTAGCAGCGGACCGAGCAAGAAAAATAGCCCCCGTTCTAATTAAAAAAAAAAAAACTATATCTTGTGAGCTAGCAGGCGAGCCCGAAGTGACGTCATTTTGCTCATGATCTAGGGTTGCCAGATTGAGAAATCAAAATTTCTGGACAATATTCTAAAATATCTGAACCAAAGGATTTTAGGCTGGACAAAATAAAAATCTGCATTAATCAACCGAAACACGACATAATATAATTAAGGGTGCGTTCCGATATACACTGGGAGCACTGCCCAGTGCTCTTACTGTAGAAAAATTCGTTCCGTTATGAACGCCAGTATACTGCCGCAGTACCCTAGGGAAATATATGACGTCATAAATAACCATATATTTCTACTGCGAGCACTGGCGTTTTCGAGGTAAGGTACTCGCCAGTACTTTGATCACGTGATCAGTCAAAGCCTCTTGAGTGCTAAACAGTTGACATTAAAAATTCTGAAATTATTTTGGACTTCTGAAAATAATGGAAAATTTGCAAAAATTCAGCTTATTTAATTAGAAATCTTTAATACGCTCATTTGAAAACTGCGTCAAAAAACGATGCTGACAGTATACTGGAGTGCGTTCCGTTTTAAATAGTAACCAGTATTACTGGCTATAAAGGAACGGCTTCACAGTATACTGAATTGACGTCACACTGTACAGTGGTCGCAGTGCATATCGGAACGCACCCTTAGTAATATGTACTTACTTAGGTATTATTGTTATAAGAAAAACGAAAATATGAACTATTAAGCTGAACAGCTGAAATTGGTACAAAAACAGAGGTAGCTTAATCTAACAGTCAATGGTACCTTTCAAGTAACTTTTTTGCCACATATATTTAGTATTTCCCTTAGCCGCCTTTATCATTTTAGAACCTTTCTCTGTATTTAGAAAAAAATTAAAATTAGTACGGTTTTCTTCAAAGTTTAATCGAATTATTAGCTCTGGCGGTGCATGTTTTTTATTTTTAGCTGGACATTTTGCCTAAAACCGGGACACTGGACAACGTGTAAAATTGCTGGACAATCCAGCCAAGTCCCGCCAATCTGGTAACCCTAAGCTCATCCGTTATTAAATTATCTCCGGTGACATTTAAGACGAGTTAGACGCGCCATTTAAGACAACTTGATACATTTTAAAGCGGACCAGTCAGCTGTAAATATCAGTGTTCTGTTCTTCCCCCTCCCCTCCGGTAGACAGCAGAGCTGCGGTGGACACTTCAGTAAACATGTAAGTCACATAGTCAGTACGTAAGAAAAGGACGCGGCCAAAGCGAGAACGATTTCAGCCGTTTCAGTGCGCTTCAGTACACAAATTACAAACTGTTCACCCGTGAGGTTGTCGCCTTACAGTGCAAGACCGTGAAACTGAAGGAGCACACTTCGGCTCGGTTCGGTAATGTTCGGAAAAAGACTGAAAGATAAAATTGCTTTGGATCAACCCGCAAAACCGAGCTGATTCGAGAAGACGACAAAAGAGTGCATTGGTCTAGTTTGGTTTAATTTAGTTCGGTATCGATCGACTCGGCTCGGTTACGTTCGACTTGGCTCGGGTCGATTTCGCCAGGAATGCTATAACAGACACTTTTCAATAACAGATGAATAAATGACGACGTTCGTTTATTTTTTTGTGGTTTTTGAAAGCTGGTTCGTGGCGTGCCGTTGTCCAAAATAAATTTGAAAAAAAAAATATTATTTTTTTACTTTAATGTAATAGCTTTCTTATATTTACAATAAAGTAAAAAAATTAAACACATTTTTTTCGAAAACTAAATATAAAGTTAAAAAAAAAATAAAAATTACAACTGTTACACCGAAAAAACAACGCAAAAAAAAAACGATAAAGATTCCATTAATTTAAAGCAATTTAAAAAAAATTCTATGAAAACAAGGTAATAAAACAGTTTGTACTGTTTATTGTAAATTTACTGTACTGAAAATAAACGAATAGGTACCTACAGCGCGATCGAAAAAATTAATTCAGTTGGTAATCCTAAAGAAACAAAAGTTTCTTTTGTTTTCACTCTTTTAAATCGATATAGGTGCCCTATGTACTTTTAAAATAAACAGTCTTTGAACCCACTACAAAAATATTCTTCTCTAAACCGATTTTCAAAATATTCCAGATAATATTTTGATAGCATTATACAATACTCAACGTATATAGTTATTATGTAATAATTGTACAGCTGTATTGTTGGATTTCTGTATTTCACAAAAGAAACGGAAATATTTCCTTCAAAGAAAACAGTTTCCTTCAAGAAGAGTTCAACGGACTGCTGTTTTTTTCATCTTAGTCGGAACTATTCTCTCTACTCACGCGTCATTCGGTAGTATATGAGTAGAGACTATTCTTTGATACGGAAACATTTTACCAAAAGACGATTATTTAAATTCTGGTCTTTGATAAAAGTAATAATAATATTTATATAATTTTTATTAAAACAGTAACTTAATTATTATGAATCAAATTTAAAACTATACAGAAAACCCGGTCCTGTCTTTACTTTAGGTTACAATCAGCGTTGCCAGTTTTTTTTGCCAAGTCGGGATTTTGGAACTCTTTGAGTAAAAACAGCGGGATTCTTTCGTCGAAAGCGGGACATAGTAAAAAAACGTATATATAATCAGAAGTTTTCAAATACCTATTTATCTTTTTATTTGAATTACGTGACAATAGATAGCAAAAAAAACCATAGAAAATGTATTTTAATAGAAATATATTTTAAATCAGATTTACCCTATATCGTTAAATAGTTGAGTCTTATTCGTCTTCAGAATAAAAAAAAAAAAAAAAAACAAATCAAAATCAAAAAAGTTTTATTCATTAGAAAAATATGGCGTTTCAAACAATAGTTTGTGGAGTGAGTGTTACAAATTGCAACTTACAATAAGAGAATAATTATTTATATAAATTACTTATTCATGATATTTCTGTGAAGATTTAACTTCTTTTAAAGTTATTCCCGAGTTATCCCCGAAAAGCGGGACTGAGCCTGTCCCGAGCGGGACATTTAATTTTAATTTAAAAATCGGGACGTCTGGCAACGTTGGTTACAATCTACACTAATTTACATAAGGGATGAATTTGGCTGATTTGAGAGATCTCAAATAGCCCTTTATTTGGACATAGCACCGAGCTGGGTGGCGTAGTGGTGAGAGCACTGGATTCGCATTCGGGAGGTGCCGGGTTAGAATCCCGGCGGGGGCAGATGTGGCTGAGTCTTTTTCCTGCTGCCTCTCGCCGAGAAACGGTAATACCTGTACCAATAATCTTGTTGAGGGTTTCCATGATTTCCCTCAATAATTTCAGATAAATATCGAGATGGTTCCTTATTCAAGGCCATGGCCGATTACCTGTCGAACTCTTATTCTCGAAATTTGCCTACCTTATCCTAATGTCCTAAAATTCCTTCATTCGCCCATTGCCATTAATTAAGTCGAAGTTTAAAAATGTAGAAAATAACGGGAAGTGTGATAGATGGAAAATAGTAATGGTGCAAATGGCGTCTGTTATGACATAAAGTCGAGAAACGGACGTTAAGCGCATTATTATTCTTAATATTTGTTGGTGTACACCCTTTATATTATTGTCTATACCGTAAGTCGGTTCAATAAATTATTCAGGCTGTTTAGAGCCCTTCGCATCCATTTAATAATTATCATTTTCAAATAATAATAAAAAATTAACAGCCCTCCTCGGAGCCCGTTGCTAGCTTTGCGACATAATGAAATATTGTAATGAATATTTAATGGCTGTGTAAAAGCACACTTAATGTCTCAGTTCCAACAAATCTCTGAGCCCTATCCAGATCAAGGATGGGGAAATATTACCAATTAGGCATGTGTCAAACATCACAAAAGAAAGTTATTTTTTTTAAAGTTTTATTACTATACCTTAGGTCAAAAATGTTACAATATTTTTCGTTTGATCGCTTGAATAAAAAAAAAAAACATTTTTGGAAAAACTCTGTGCGTCTGTTAGTCTGTTTGTGAGCATGATACAAGTCAAACAGATGAACGGTTTGAACCAAAATTTTGGGAGGATGTTTGGTATGCAAATATGAAGAGTCCTATTGTGTTTGCGCAGCAGAGATATATGCTACAACGGTGTTTTTTTTTTATATATAATAAAGGTATACTCTTCATAACGGCTTATTATTCTGTTTATTTTTTCAAGAAAATTTAATTAATTTTTTTCCAAACTTTATAGTTTCGTAAATATTTTGAAAATAGAAAAAAATCAGCTGTTCTTGTTTTATAGATCTGTCAAAAATAAACTAGTTAGGCATGCATACTTAGAGATTAAAGTTAGTAGAGTACGCTAGCGGGTATGCTTGCCATAAGTGAAAGTGTCTGCAGTTCAGAGAGAGAACGCTGCAAACGTTCCGTATCATTATATATGTTTACTCAAATCAGCATTGTTTTGTATCATTAGTTACCATAGAGATACGAAACTTTTCTCTCTCTGAATTGCAGACACTTTCACGGCTCACTCGCGTAATCTAGTCTAATATCTCTATGGGAACATATGTTAGGTAAGTAACCATGGCATCGAATAGCAAATATCGTATTGAATACTAGTCATTACCCGCGTCACCTCACAAATTTTTTCTTTACTCTATATCAAATGTCAATATTTTTGAAGTTGGAATGGCCTCGTCCAATTGGCTGAGATTTTTTTTAAAAACGTAGCTCTTTGACACTCCTACCGTATCGATGTTATGAGCATGCTAACGGAACGCGACAAAAAGATGCGTTCACTCTGTCGTAAACACAAACGTACAGGTATAAAAGAATTACGAAAAAGAAGAACTCTTTTGAAATCTGTGCGTTTTTAAAAAGCATAACAATATTACATTGAATAGGTAGATATATTGTAATTTCGATATTGCTCATCCTTCAGAGGACCTTTAAAGATATACCTTCGAAAGGAGCCTTGAACTAAATGGAACGACATATAAGTTCCTTTGACCGGCGAACCAAAAATAAGGTGCTTTGAACTACGATCAGTCTTGCATGATATTGCGTTTATTTCTATCATCAGATTTTCCTTTCTCTTTTCAATACTCCTCATTCGGAATATCCGAAATCGGACCACCGCATGTCGTACCTATTACTTAGAGAGAAAAAAATGTACTTATACATAACCTCACTAAAGGATTGGCAGCGATAATGTCGGTTCACGTCAAAAACTATTTCCACCAATGGGCTCGTCCCGTTTTTTGTTTCAGGTAAAGCTTCTTTACTTATATTACTTAGAGAGAGAAAAATTGTACTCATACATAACCTCACTAAAGGATTGGCACTGGTAATGGCGGTTCACGTCTAAAACTATTTCCACCAATGGGCTCGTCCCGTTTTTTGTTTCAGGTAAAGCTTCTTTACCTATTACTTAGAGAAAAATTGTACTCATACATAACCTCACTAAAGTATTGGCACTGGTAATGTCGGTTCACGTCTAAAACTATTTCCACCAATGGGCTCGTCCCGTTTTTTGTTTCAGGTAAAGCTTTTTTACCTATTACTTAGAGAAAAATTGTACTCATACATAACCTCACTAAAGTATTGGCACTGGTAATGGCGGTTCACGTCTAAAACTATTTCTACCAATGGACTCGTCCCGTTTTTTTGTTTCGAATAAAACGTCTTTAGGCGCGCATGTGAAATTGTGTTACGGAAAATCTTGAGACGTCTTTGAGCGTTCCATTATGTCCGTTTATGCAGTATAGCAGCTCTATACATATGTGACGACCATTCTCTGTGTGACACTCAGTTGAGGGCCTTGGATTGGTTTACTTCAAATAGGCTCACGCTAAATTTAAATAAAACAGAAATAATAGAGCTAAAACACTATGATAAAAATAAAAAGATTCGGTTTTTAGGTATTATTTTGAATCCTGCTTTAAATTGGGATGATCATATTTCTACTTTATGTGCTAAATTAGCTAAGAACGTCTTCTTGATTAGACGAACCCACCATCTCGCTAACATTGCTACTGCACGTATCGCTTATTTCGGCCTTTTTCATTCATCAATGGCTTACGGCATTTTATTTTGGGGTGCTGATTCCCTTGCCGCTCGGGTTTTTATCCTACAAAAGGCAGCAGTACGTGCAATAGTTAATGCTACGTTTCGCGAACATTGTCGACCAATTTTTTGCGAACTCAAAATAATGTCCTTACCTTCAGTCTATGTTTACCATAGTTTAATTTATGCAAAAAATAATATTAACAAATTCAAAAAAAATAAAGATTACCATAGTTACAACACTAGGAACAGAGATAATATAAGCACTCCGCTTCATAAATTAGCTGCCATTCAGTCCAATTTTGCCTACATTGCAATAAAACTATTTAATAGCCTTCCGGACTCATATAAGAATCTGTCCGACATAAAATTCAAATTTAAAATAAAGAAATTATTAACTCTCAACTGCCTGTACACAGTGGATGATTTTTTCAATGTAAACTTTTAATTTGACGCTATTATATTCCATGGGAATTCTTAAATAAAGAAAATTTATTATTATTATTATTATATTATATAGAAAGATTTTTTACGTTTTATTTTGATAACTTGTTACCTACATTACTAAAGATCAATGTCATTATTTTGACATGTAGTTTGTTTTTTCCAAAGCCTTCTTACTATATATAACTATCATGAACTGTAAAAAAAAAATGATTTAGTGATAAAATCGATATGAAAACGAATTTTTCCAGGGTAGATCGATTTTTTCATCCAAATCGTTAGAGCCGTTTTCGAGAAAAAAAAGCTCGACTAATAATATAGTCGATCGCATATTACTGCCATCTCTCGGTACAAATAAGAAAAGTTCGAAATGTTCTTGAATTACGTTAAATAAGGGTTTTTAGTAGATCGTCTGTTTCACGAACTCGGCGATCTACCGATACCTTTGATTAGTAAATTGTCGGTTTCAGAAACTCGGCAATCTACACCGATTGTTTCGGATAGTAGATCGTCTACCTCAGAAAATCAGCGATCTACCGATAGCCTTGATTAGTAGATCGTCTGTCTCACAAAGTCGGCGGTCTATCGATACCTTTGATTAGTAAATCGACAGTCTCAGAAACTCGGCAATCTACCGATCGACTTGGTTAGTAGATCGTCTACCCCAGGAAATCAACGATCTACCGATAGCCTTCGTCAATATATGTAAACAGTAAATTGTATATAATTCGTACGACTATGTGAAACGAATTGTACCTATAGGATAATTCCTGAAAAATCAAAGACATCACACAAAGAAGAGAGAAAAAAAACACGTTCTGAACGGCTTATAGAAAAACCGCAATATTATTATTTGCTTTTCAAGCCGCTTTACAAATTCTAAAAGAATGAGGTGTATTTTCTGCTTTTTATTTCTCTTTTTTCCATTCCCGTCATGCGTAAATCATATGAAACGATGAACATTATTATAGGCAGATATATACCTTAACACGACGTGCCGATCACAAAAACCAGGGAAAAAGATTTGACGAAATATTATACATACGCATATACAGATGTTATATCAGCGATCTTCTTTTGTTTTTTCGCCTATACAAGTCCTATTTTTTATCTGCAGTGCCTACCCCCATTATTTATTATTTATATTAATAACTTCGCTCGCATTAATATCGATTTTTGAGAGAAACTTTATCTTCCCGATCGTAGCAATGCCATCTAGAAGGCACAATGCGGAACTCTTATCATGTGAAAAAATGTAATTTAAAATTGTTAATTTTTAATAGTGTCGCGAATCGCGTTAAAAGTGACGTAATCCGACGAAAAAAGTTCGTACGTCGATTATTATTGGTTCTTGTTTTAAACATTAATTCAACGGGTCACAAAGGAGGACCTTGAACCCGATGTGATAGAGGTCAGATTCGGAATCGGCGACCCCAAAAACCTATTCTGATTTTCTGTATTTCTTTAACTTTTTCTCAATTTGACCTTGAACCCGATGTGAAAGAGGTCAACGGACCTCAGGTTCGGAATAAACGACTCCAAAAACCTATATATCTGACTTTCTGTATTTCTTCTATTTAACCTTGAAATGATCTTGAACCAGATGAAACAGAGGTCAACAGACCTGAGATTCGGAATAAACGATCCCAAAAACCTATATATCTGAGTTTTTGTATTTCTTTATTAGCTTTTTCAATTTAACCTTGAAATGACCTTGAAACAGATGAAATAGAGGTCAACGGACCTCAGATTCGGAATCAGCTATCCCAACAGCCCTGAGATACCCTGGTCAAGTCTGATGATCAAGTTTACATAAATAAAGAAAGTTTAGAATAGATAGTAAAATCACCCCCTTTAAGGGATACTAGGAAGGCTTGGGGGGTGATCCGTTTAGGATAAAATCGACATAGTATTGTTAGTAGATATTAAAAAAAAGTTTCTATTTTTTACTCAAAAATAATAATAATGCGTTTAACGTTCGTTTCTCGACTTTATGTCATAACAGACGCCGTTACTATATTCCATCTATCACACTTCCCGTTATTTTCTATATTTTTAAACTTCAACTTATTTTTTTCATTAAAAAAAAAATGGGCTGAAAACCGGTTTTTTGACCCTCCTCCGTTATACTGAAGAAAAAATTGCACGACAATATGTCGTATAAAATTTGAAAAATATAAAACTTTGTCAATATGCCATCCACTTTTGCAATGCCGTTGACATTTTTATATATAAAATACTAGACATTCGCATGTAGTTTGCTTATTTTATATATACAAAAACCCTCTCGAAAAAGTTATTTCCAAAAAAAAGAAAAACGTAAGGAATATTTCAAGTTTGCATATAATTTTAAATATAATGTCAATAGTCCATTGAGTTCGCTCGGCATTCGCAATTTCTTGTTATATATGGAGATAATCTGATAATAAAGGAAACTTCTGAAAGAAATGGTACGTTGCCAGTGGCGTAGTGTATTTTGATTCGAGCAATATTCTTACCCGTTCAGAAAATAAATAAACAAGTATTTAAAACAGCATTAATCAATTTTTCAATTCAATTAAACGTGTTGGAACATCAGGAATTTTCAGTACATTGTTCTTAATAATTCAACTTTTCTATTCCACAGGAAATTAATGAAGATTTTGTGAAACATTAACAAAAAGAAAATAATGTAATAGTGTAAACCCTATATAACGAATCTTTGATTAGAACTCTTCAATAAATAAAATTATCGACCAATTTTTCAGACAATATATTAACAAAAAAATATATAATTAATACATTATTAACGTTTCGATCCGGATTTGGATCTTCTTCAGAACTGATCTAAAAATATAAAAAAATAATTAATATTTAGTTTCTATTTATTATATATTATTTTGTTAATATATTGTCTGAAAAATTGGTCGATAATTTTATTTATTGAAGTCTATATAACGAACTTTCATTTAACAAAAAATTCCAAGCAAACAGCTTTGAGGTTAGACCTAGGTAAAAACATGAATGTCAGCTTTTCGCGACTATTGGCTGGCAGCAGTAGCTGCAGTCTCATATATCGGTGTACATATATACTTTCGACAAGGTATAAAAAAAATCCGTTGTCTCCTTGTTTTATAATCATACCCGTAAATGATAGCATGGCAGACTAGCCCAGTCAAATTTTGATTTAAATAAGAATATTCTGGTTTTCTGTTGATATTCTTATGGTTTCGACGCCGCTGATCATAGCAAAAATAGTGAAAAACGTCCTATAGCGCAGCAGTTCTATACGAAAATGACGTGCAAAAACTTCAACCGCTTCTATCTTGAAAATGGACCCTTTAGCTCTCGTTATACAGAAAAATATTACAAACAGGGAAGAAACGTGCGTATATTATATATTATTTTTTAATTGTGGAATGAACAACGAAACAAAAAAAAAAAGAAATATTAATTTTCCTGAGTAAAAACAAATGAACGGTTTTCCAGCGTATAGTTTGTTTATACACATTAACTATTCAAAAAACAAACAATGGCATGAAATAAAAATAAGCACAGGAAAAAGTGTATAGGTAGCGCCGCCGTGTTCAGTATTATAACTAGATGGTTGATGGACAGTTGACGCTATTAGAGTAAGGTCGGGTCAAACGGGGACTCGTGGAGTGAAACGCAGAACACAAGAAGAAATAAAAAGCTACAAACAAACAGTAATTATTATTCTATAAAAATTTACACGTGTGTTGAGCGTTATGAAAAAAAATTATTACTGTGTGTTTAGTTAATAAATCGACCAGGTTTTACTCGAATATTTTCTTATGTAACCTTATGACAATTTTATATTAATGTACAGAGAAAAAAAAATAGAAATTTAAAAATGTAAAATCAAAATATATGTTCCCATTTGAAGAAAAAAAATGCATGTACACTTCCGGTTGAGCGTGAAGTACAAAAAAATATACCTCTGCAGTTTCCGATAGTAAATTTCGAGTTGAACAAAAAACAATTTAAACTTTTTTTTTACAAGGATTATTCACTGTAACCACTATCGTATATAAAAGTTTTCGTAACCAAGGAAATAGTTATTGGCGTAACTAGTAGTCTAAGTCATTCATCGCGCTGACAGGTCATGACTTAGCCTACAAGTTACGCCCATAATTTTATTCAACAATTGCGCGTTATTCATGTTTTATTTATTGTTATTAATGAGATGTTGTAAATATCTATTTATTTCTTTATAAAAAAAAACTGTCAATACTAACAGCACCAAACAGCACGATTCAATGTTTTGGTTTGAGGTTAGCCGGTTATGAATAAACTCCATGTCGAAAACATTCGGCCTCTCAATTTTAGCCTCAATGGGTAACAACAGGGAGTTGTTGTTACCGACTATTTCGTTACGACTCAGAAAATAGTTACGTTTATTTTCATTACTCCACAATGGCCGAGCTAGTAGGAATCTTCATTGAGTTATGACAAGTAATTGTCACCAGTCGGTAAATGCCTATTTAGGGTTCGGTTTTTAGGCATGATAAAACATGAATAACGCGCATGAGTTGAATAAAAATTATAACAAGTTCAAAAATAAATATCAATGACAGGTAAAACGGGACGGACCGCTATGCTATTATAAAGAGATAAAGCTTGTAAGTTTGGATGTAGGAGGCAATCTCGGAAACTACTCATCCGATTTCAAATTTTTTTCACCAATATTTAGAATGGACCTTCAGGATGGATACAGGATATAATTATTATCGCGTCAAAATAAAATCACTCTTCGTGGAGACCAATTTTGCAACGCAAGTCGACGAAAAAAACGGCGACAATCTACAAATTCGGACGAAGCCGAACCGGACCGCCAGTGAACTATAAATATCCCCCACGATTTTATTTTAGTTTAATCAAAGCCCTCTACGGTGACTCATATCTATTTTCTAGTTTTTAGTACATTATCGATTGTACAATAAAACTTAAACGTTTTACCATTCCAACCCACAAGTGGGGAATGGTACTAGTTTAGTTTCTCAAAAATTTTACAATATCTTTCCGTTTAAGGTCCCCTGAATCCAAAAAACATATTTTTGGATAATCTCTGTGCGTCTGTTAGTCTGTGAACACGATACAGGTCAAACGGATGAGCGGATCGAAACCAAACTTTGGGAGGATGTTTGGTATGCAAATATGAAGAGCCCTATTGTTTTTGGGGAAAATCGGCGCATGCGCAGAAGAGATATATGCTAAAACGGTATGTTTTATATGATAATGGTATACTTTTCATAACGGCTTATTATTCTATTTATTTTTTTAAGAAAGTTTTGTTAAAAATTTTTTTTTCTAAACTTTATAGTTTCAGAAATATTTGAAAATAAAAAAAATAGCAGCTCTTTTGTTTTATGGATCTGTCAGAAAAAAAACTAGTTAGGCATGCTTTGATTAATTTTTACATGACGTGGAACATACTATGTAGGTAACCATGGCAACGAACAGTTAATATCATATTGCATACTAGCCATTACCCGCGTCACCTCACGCGATATCGGTATTTTTTTTATTATAATCAAATGTCAACATTTTGGAAGTTGGAATAGTCCCGTTGGCTGAATTTTTTTTTAATTGCAACCTGAAGTAAATGTTACATGGAACTACTTTCTGTCAGTCAATCATCTCGGGGCGATTTCATTGTTATCTCACTCTAACGCACGAGTACAATAGCTTGCGGCGCTCGGTAAATTCAGTAACTTTAATTATATAAACAGTACACAGCGGCAACACGCGGAGGTAAATAGAAAGAGAGAGAACTATGCCGGGAGCTATGCGGCAATTAGGGTTAACCATTTACGCACATGGAGATCTAGATATCTTAATAAATTAACACTTTCAGAGTGAAAATTCGGCACGCAGACGACTGGACCTACCTTACCCTCGATGTACAGATTGCCGTTACTTGCAAGTCGTAGCTTTTGTTTTCAATTCGACGAACTCAAAAAGTGAAAATGTTTTCTGGCCGAATAAGAAAACAGTCAAAAAAAGTACGGAAAAACATCTCGTCATCAAAATAATTAAAAAGCTTTCCCAAGGGAAATACATATTTAAAATAACGGGTGCCACTGTTATACTTTCTCTTCGCAACATTTTCCTGTCGGCAATTTCCAAAGGTGACTGTAAAATTTAAATTTTTTTTTCGAAAAAAAAATCAAACATTGAAACGAGACAAAACTTCGATAAGCGGAAGTATTATTTTACGAAAAAATGTCCTAATTTTAAATTATTTTAAATAAATACGGTGGAGGTGGCGGTTGTTCGATGGTGGTAGTAACGGTTGTTCGACGTTGAAAGTATCCTATAACAGTTCGCACTGTAAGTACTGTGTGTAACTAACTATTTCTCAAATTCCTTAATATACTACTTGAAATGTAAAATTCTTTAAACCAGCCGTACGGTGGAGGTGGCGGTTGTTCGATGGTGGTAGTAACGGTTGTTCGCCGGTGAAAGTATCCTGTAACAGTTCGCACCGTAAGTACTGTGTGTAATTAACTATTTCTCAAATTCCCCAATATTCTTGAATGTAAAATTCTTTAAACAACCAGACATACGGTGGAGGTGACGGTTGTTCGATGGTGGCAGTAACGGTTGTTCGACGGTGAAAGTAAACAGTTCGCACCGTAAGTACTGAGCCACCGACACTTGTACTCGACACGATACGAGTTTGTTCGGTGACGGTTGCTCGACGGTGGAGGTGACGGTTGTTCGGCGGTGGGAGCGCGGGTTCAGAACTTGAACGCGCAGAATTCACGAACAACCAGCGCGTTTCGCTATAATTTATAAACGCAGAACGGATCGGTGTTGAATTGTTCAGTTAGCATATTGTGGAAGTTTTAATTAATGCACATAAAGTTGTATTAATAACATACAAGGCATTGTATTTATTTAACTGTACTGCCACCGGATATATATATGCTCTTGTTAAACATATTATTTTGTAATGAAGTAACTCTATTTAGTTAGCCCAACAGTTGGTAGTTTCAACTGAAATATAATTCTACTAGCCGTTACCCGCGGCTTCGCACGCGATGCATCGACCACCATTAATAAATTTGAAAATTGATGACATTCACATAACCAACGTCCTGACAAATCGTGAAAATGACACCCATGTTGATTTTTAGACTATTTACCTCTTTTCACCCTCTGAAGGGGTTGTTTTTGAAAAAGCATGAAACACGTGTTTATTTATTTGTTGGCAGGAGTAATCCTGCGTACTTTCGAATTTATACATATATCTTAAATGATTTCTCAATGCAAGTTTTGAACCCCCGTTACAGTCTTTTAGGGATAGAATTTTAAAAAATCTGTTCTTAGCGGATGCCTACGTCATAATAACTATCTGTGTGCCAAATTTCAGCCCAAACTCGATACATATTCCAATCTTTAAGTACAAATTATTTTTTATTCGACTACGATGGGATAAAAATACAGTCAAACCCGAATTAACGCCGAAACGAGTCCTGAAAATGTAGTGGACCTGACAGGAAAACGAAATTTGTTTCTTCTTGTCGTTGCAATGTCTAGAACAATACAAGAGATATCAATTGCATTGTTTCCCAACAATGTAACAGATAATGAAATCTGATAAAGGTACTGTTTGAGGGGAAAAAAACGACATCGCGTCTCCGGCTTTGAAACAATCCTGTCCTATTATAATGAAATCATCACTCATTTACTGTTTAATAATGACACAAAAGAAATCAGATAACTTCCTTCACAATAGATGTTTGAAAAGTTTTTTTTATGTCTTCTTTTTATAAGACAAAAATGTCAATAAAAATTTAATACATTTTTTTATTAATACAGGGCTGCCGTTTAAAGCGTTCTTAAAACTAATCTTAAAAAATATGTGTCACAACAATTGTAAAATCTCCAATAAATATTTTTGGAACAAAACTTCTACTAACAATTGTCACAACAAAGTTTACAAATTTGACAAAAAAAAAACAAATTTTTGACGTGATAACGTCTTATAAATTGATGAATCACCAATCTTATAAATTGATAAAACACCGGCTGCATGCACGAAAAAGTGTAACGTTCCTAACGTTCCTAGCGTTCCGCCTGACCCTGTGCGTGCTTTTCTCGAAAACGGCCCTAACGATTTGGATGAAATTTACTGAAAAGGGATTTTGGGGAGCAAAAAATCGTTTTAGCTAGGTCTCATCTCTCGAAAAAATCGTTTTCATACAAATTTTATCATTATAAAAATCAATTTTTTGACGTATGAAAATACTTAAATATTGTAAGTAGGTTTTGGAATTTTATATAAACAATGAAACAATTGTTTTCAAAATATTATGACAGTTAATCTTTGAGACTTAAAATAAATACGAAAGAAAGAAAGTTAAAAAAAACAATTATATTATAGGTGGTGAGTAATTTTAATAAATAAAATTAACCTAAATTTGAAGCAAAAGATGCAATATCATAGATTCGAATTATTATAATTATTATATAAATTTAGGTTATGTATTACGGAATACGTTATCACGTAAAACTATCGTCCGTAAACCGACTTTACAGACAACCAATTTTTTTTTATAACATTTATGGTTTCGTTACGGTCACAAGAAACAAACGTTCTTAACAAATAAATAGTTGACAATAATAATAATAAAAAATTTATTCCCAAAAAAAATGACCACATACAATGTACTGGTATAGTTACATAATAAGCGCCACGAATCTAAAAGGCTCGGAAGTTAGATGCGAATGCGGGCTTGCGCTTGTACAGTCTGTTGAAAAACTACAAACTCGCAACTCAACAAAACTAAAGTAACAATAACAACTTGACAATAGCGTACTCGACTGTACTTTAAAGCAGGAAAGTGACAAAGTCAACGAGCAATCACGGCCGATCACCGACGAGCACAGGTTCCGAGCAGGTAGCTGGGAGGTGGTGGGAGTCACAACGGCTCTAAAATGTGCCTTTGCGACGCTGTTTGTGACTAACTTCCGAACCTTTTAGATCCGTGGTGCGTATTATAATCTTTACTAAAAAGTTTCAATTTCGAAACAATTCGATTTTTTTTTCTGGGTACAAACAATATGGCAAATACACTAATAATAAATTGAAAACATGAATCAGGCTTTGGTCTTAAAACAAACAAAATGTCTGCACGAAAGAATTCAAAACAAAAATAAATGACAAATGTCTGAAAGAATTAACAAAAAGCGCAATTTATTATCGAGAGATTTAAAAGCCAGAGAAAAAGCAAGTATAAATTAAGGGATATTTCAATCAACAAATACCCAAAAGGACAGGCGCATGTACGCTTTTTAAGTATATAGACGAGAGAAAACGGAATGAGATGCACTCATTCTCGCACCAGAATACGGGATTGATGTATCGTTAGGAAAATAAATTGTTTTATAGAAAATTTTCAGTTCAGAGCGATGTACTTGTATTTTGACGGCAGTGAGTTGAATCCAATGTAAAAAAAGAAAGGATGAGCTCTAAAAACGAGACGCGAAAGTATGTGCTATTATCCACCCGTCGGAGCAGAGGCGGATCGATTCTAGAAATTAATAATAATAATGCGTTTAACGTCCGTTTCTCGACTTTATGTCGTAACAGACGCCATTCGCACCATTACTATTTTTTTTCTACCACACTTCCCGTTATTTTCTACAATTTTTAAACTTCCAGTAATAGCAATGAGCGAATGAAGGAATTTTTAGGAAATTAGGATAAGGTAGGCATTTTGTGAGCATAGAAGTTTGACAGGTAATCGGCCATGGCCTTGAATAAGGAACCATCTCGATATTTATGTGGAATTATTGAAGGAAACCATGGAAAACCTCAACAAGATACTGTTCAAATTTGTTTTCGTTCCGCTTGGCCGTTTGACCTGTATCGTGCTCACAGACAAACAGACTTAGAGATATTTTCCAAAAATGTTTTTTGCGCTCGGGGGACCTTAAAACGAAAAATATTGTAAAATTTTGATAAGCAAATTTTGGCCTAAATGTGTAAAATACAGTTTAATGTCTTTTTTTATTGTCATTATAAAAGCTGGTGAATAATTAATATCTTCACGTAATATCAGTCGATGGAAAGCGACGCCACTGGTTCGACGTAGAGTATAAGAGACAAATGAACACAGGCAAAGCCAACGTGATCAATATTTTTAATTACAGTTTCCGCAACTGAGACATCTTTTTGCGTACAGAGAATGTTATGAAAATGGGTCGTACGGTCTATTTTGTTTCATTTGTCGTGTGTACAAGCGCTCTTATTGGAATTATTTTTAATTTGTCCCGAAAATAAAAACACGTTCAATTCAAGTCGGCTTTATAAAACACTAATATGCATTCAACGGTTTTCACAGAAAAAAAAAATCATCAACAACACACTTTATTTTTTTCTTTCGTATATTGACAAAAATAATATAGATGAAACTAGTCGTGCTTAAGGAGGTTGAGCCGTTTTACGAAGATAATGAAAAAAATCTGAAAAAAAGTTTTTTAATAGATTTTTTTTATGACAACATTTTCCCGTAAAAAATAAAAAATCATTACGAGTTTTATAAAGTCAAAAATTAAAAAAAACTTTTACATGTACCTATAGTCTTATGGAAAATGTCAACCTAGCATGCAAACGGTACATTTTAATTTTTTGCAAATAGCCAAATAATGTCAGCAGTTCCGAAAAATAACTATGTAAAGCATCGATGTCTTACGCATATTTTAATATTTTTCCAATTTAATTAGGAGACTTTTAATCAATAAAAAAAATTATTAAACCTTAGCACTTTTCGATTATAGACTTTTATTGTTGACAATTTTAACAATTTCAACTTTTTAATGATTTAATTTTAATTTTTATTACTTCTAATTTCTTTTTTTAATTATTTACTGCAAAAAATATGTAAAATACAGATATTTACATAAATTTAGTTTTTCTAACCTAATTTTGTACAAAAAATTCAAAAGATAGTCCATTAAGTAAAATACTGAAATAATTAATAATATTAAAAAAATATTTATTTATGCCTTTATGACAATAATTTATTGATATCAATAAATTATTGTATTTAACAAAACATCGAACCTCCATATTAGTACAGTGCACACAAAAGTACTATCTTACCTAAAGGGATTTTTAGCTCCACTTAACTTTAGTGTAGGGAAAAAGGGTTTTCTCAACGCTCCAAGTATTTTTGGACTATCTGTATATAGGTGAATACAATAAAGATAAGATTCTCAATTTTGCAGTAATAAAATACTAGCTGCCATTTCACGTTTAGTTTTTTTTCTTCTTAACAGCAATTACAATTAATTGGATTCAATTTTCAAGTATTCTTTTTATTATATTTTTGTTGAAAATAAAAACTTCGAAAGTTAAACATAAATAATTCCTTATACACAAAATATGATTTAATCGCGATACAGAAAAAATGTTAAAAATAAATGAAATTTGTATTTCAAGTCACGTATACTGTATAGTAATAATAGGTACATTTTACGTTCGTTTCTCGATATTTTTCACCTTTTTAGGCGCGACCTAAGCATTAGCTGGAAGCGCCTCTATGAACTTCTTGAATGACTAGTATGCTCCGAAATGTTTTAACTTCGATTTTTAATAGCGATATTATGTGAGCGAAAGAACTGTCAACATTTTGATGATTAGGAGAAGTTTGGCAGGTAATCGGCCAGTGATTTATGGCAAACACACTAAAAAGTACCTAGTGACATAGTTTATGGACTTAAGGAGGTTGATGCGTTACAGTCCCAATCAAAAGTAAGTCGAATTATAAATGGGAACTTTTCCATAATAAATTTTTACAAAAGGGTGTAAGTCGATGATACCAATAAATTATTGTCATAAAATAAATAAATAAACATTCTTTTTTAAATATTAATTAATTATTTCAGTATTTTACTTAATGGACTGACTTTTGAATGTTTTGTACAAAGTTAGGTTAGAAAAAATTAATTTATGTAAATATCTGTATTTTAAATATTTTTTGCAGTAAATAATTAAAAAAAGAAATTAGCAGTAATAAAAATTAAAATTAAAAAAACTCAGTTAAAGTTGTTAAAATTGTCAAGAATAAAAGTCCATAATCGAAAAGTGCTAAGGTTTATTTTTTTTTATTGATTAAAAGTCTCCTAATTAAATTGGAAAAAATATTAAAATATGCGTAGACATCGATGTTTTACATAGTTAGTTTTCGGGACTGTTGACATTATTTGGTTATTTGCAAAAAATTAAAATGTACCGATTGCATGCTAGGTTGACATATTTTCCATAAGACTACATGTAAAAGTTTTTTTTATAATTTTTAACTTTATAAATCTAATAATTTTGGATTTTTTACAGAAAATTTTGTCGTATAAAAATCTATTAAAAAAAACTTTAATTCAGATTTTTTTCATTATCTTCGTAAAACGGCTCAACCTCCTTAAATAGCAGAGACAACACCCCTTTCGCACTGCATTTGTTTCAGCGCTAGGACCGCAGCCTATAGACTCGTCTTCTGTATACCATCTCTGCTAATGACGTACTTATTATTTTATAAACGCACGTCCTCGACTGCCGAATTGCGAAAGGAAGACGCTCTTGAAAGATACTTTCACTTTCAAGAGAAACTCTTCACTAAATGAAAATACCAATAAATTGATAACCGAACCAATATCGTATTTTAAACTGTAGGTAGTTATTGCGTTCATTAAAATTTAACCATTAGTCAAATTGTTTATTAAATGTGCGCCCCTATTACTGATTCTTTCAGGTGCTGAAGCCGTTTTGATGGTCCTTGAAAGATTTATTTACCTAAATGACATCACAAAACATCATCCATGAGCTAGCACGCTAAACGTTATACCGAACTGTCTTCAACTTTGGAAATAATTTTACGCAACAGGTAATTCGACGCTGGAAAAAATGCAGGCGTATAATCTTTATATAGACAAAATTCGGGTGTAATTCTTCTCCTCCTAAACGGTTTGCCCGATTTTGGTGATTTTTTTGTACTTATGGGGTCTATGGGATCTAGCTATAGTAGAACCCAATAGGTGACGCTGTTGTCGAGATCCAGAATATACTTTTCTTTAATATTGACATTAAAATTCTCGCTTTTCTAAAATTTAACAAATTTGTATTTTCGTAAGACCGTGAGCGTATTGTAACAAAACTGTTCTAGTCCGTAGTGGAAATTATTTAATAAATGTTTAACAAAACAGTTAAACACACAAGCGAAAGCGTACTTCTTTAACTTAACAGAAATAACGTTAACAGAAATAAAATAACGAAAGTTCCAAATAATAAAATAAGACTAAGTAACAGAGAATATAGTCACTAAATTATGTACCTACTACACAAAATATTTACAACACACAAACACAACAAAGTTTATCTAGTAAGTACACTTATTCACACTTGTATATTAACTATATTCATAGTTCATACGACTATGTACAAAAAGTTATTTATGTAAAACCAGATTTATATAATTGCAGGTTTACACACACAAAAGTTTGTTTATCTAACTATGAACAACTAACCAACTGACTGACTGACTCGACCACTCCGCTCGCATTTTATAGCTTCGTCCCCAGCCTGTCGAATGTTCTAGAAGCGCCGAGAGCCTTTCTTTACCTGCATTAGCTTCTCCAGGCAATTCTATGAAGGCCGGGTTTTTTTGGTTACCTGTTTTCCATTGTTGTTGTTGCTAGAAGATTCTGCATAGCCCATAGTCGTCCCAACAGGGAGAACGCAACAGTATTTTTGATTACCTACAGTAGGAAGGCAACAATAGAAATCCTTATGAAAAATGGTCTCAAAAGCACCAACTCTGTGGAAAACCATTAAACAATGTTTAATATGCATGCCATCACATTAGACGTCAATAATAAATAGCGTCAGTAAAAACCAAAAAAGGAATCACTAATTACTGAAATAAAAAAAAATATTCGAACGTTTTCCTCTGTGAACAGTTGAATGAGCGGCAATTACTCTCCGTTTCAAAGATATAGAAACACCTTCGTTACGTCAAAAGATGGCAGGGCGTTTTAAATTGCATAAAAACTTGACGGAAAATATTTTTTCTAAATATACAACGTAAATATTTTTAAAATTAGTTATAAATTATCATTCCAACACCACAAATGGGGAATGGTACTAATTTAGGTCAAAACTCACTTTTGAAAAGTTTACAATATTTTTTGCATTTCGAGGCTCCCCATTGGAAAGATGTTTGACACGCCAATATGAAGAGCCCTATTGTATTTGGAAAAAATCGACGCATGCGCAGGAGAGATATATGTTAATGGTATACTTTTCATAACGGTTTATTATTCTATCTATTTATTGAACGTACTGCCATCTCGGTGAAAGAAATTATGATATGATAATCTTAAAAAAACATTTCAGATCCTAACAAAATAAGAAATTTATAATTTTTCTAATGTCTTGCGTGACTTTTATTCTTCAAATACTAGGTACCAATATCATAAAATCAAACAAAAACGCGATTGTTTCTATATTTACGACAGATACAGCCTGGAACAAGTTATGGGGACTGGGAAGAGACGGGATGGAATGGGATCACATTTGCACTAGCTGTTCTGATTAATGGGTCCTTTTTGAAAACACGATATTAAAAGAGCCATTAACATTAGACTGGTGCAATATTTCAGTCATTCGGCAAATACCTTACTTGAATAGCCTTCCATCTCTAAAGCCTGTGTTACAATATAACACGTCAACTTCTATGTAATACGTATTTATCACTCCAAAAACTCAGTTAATAATTTAGCATTTTAATTATCCGACGCTTAAAGGCTGTGCTTCAACAAAATAGGGGTGTACAGTGTACACGAGTAGAGGAGAACGGGGCTAATTGTAACATTTTTAGGCAAAACGATTTTTTAGTCGACTTACGTTGCAAAATTGGTTTCCACGAAAAGAGCATTTATTTTAACGCGAAAATATATAGCCTATGACCATCCTGAAGGTCCGATGCAGTGTACCACGTCATTTGTTGACGACGACAGATGTGCGCGCACGTTTTTACCTATACCTACCTACCTACCTTGTTCTGCTCATTGTGAGTATGGAGTTTAAAATTGATATTGATATGGATTTATTAAATTGGCCTTGTTCATAATAGGCCAGTGTTGGGATAAGACTAGAAAATTACAAAAATAAACAAGCAAGACATGACGTACTTGTATAAAACTGATATCGATAACAACGGACGCGCTCACGTATATGCGGATCGTGTCGTTTCGCGTCGGCCCGTTACCCGTTGACTAAAACGGTCGTTAACGAGAGCCCTTAAACGTTAAATTATTAATAAACGGACAGTCTGTAAGACGAGATTCGACATTGGACAGAGAATGGCCAAACTTCTTCCCCGCAGCGCAAAGAAGACGAAGGCAATATACGAGTTATAAGTCAGTTTGTAAAGGTTTAATGAAATTTTCAAGTTTCGGTCGACGTTAACCGCGTGGCCTTACGTACTTTTGCAGTTTTAATTTTGTTTGCAAAGACGTATTGGGATTATTTATGTTCGCCTTCTCTTCTGCCTTCCGTCCGGCGATATTTGTTCTGTGATTCGGTCGGTACGACTAGTACAAACAACGGTCGAGGAGCTACCAACCAAAGATAAATTAAACGACACACCGCAATCGTACGTCTCTGTATATCCCGGACGGCCATCTTTAAAATTAAATGACAGTTTCTAAAGTGTACAGAGACGCACAAAATGTATCGACACACCGCGTTCGACAAACTGGGATTGTAATTAATAATAATGCGTTTAACGTCCGTTTCTCGACTTTATGTCATAACAGACGCCATTCGCACCATTACTATTTTCCATCTATCACATTTCCCGTTATTTTTTTTTTATTTTTAAACTTCCACTTAATTAATATCAATGGGCAAATGAAGGCATTTTAGGACATTAGGATAAGGTAGGCAAATTTGGAACAGAGGCGTTTGACAGGTAATCGGCCATGGCCTTGAATAAGGAACCATCTCGATATCTATCTGGAATTATTGAGGGAAATCATGGAAAACCTCAACAAGATGATCGGTATAGGAATTACCGTTTCAAACATCCCCCCAGACGTAAAAAATAGTCATAAAGCTCTCGCGCTCATACTAACAGCTGACTATTTTTTACGTCTGGGGGGATGTTTGGTCATTACAATTTGTCTGGCTGTTGAAATATAATTTTGTAATAGTTGTCTGAATAACATATATAAATATCAAGCATTTAAAAATAAGTGAAATTCATTATTTTTTCTCTGAGCTTTAAAGCGTCTGTCAGAAGTTGTGGTCAGCGGAAAGTGACTGACGATACTGGATACTAATTTATAATGATATTTTACAAAACATATATAAATATCAGCCATTTAAATTTAAGTAAAGTTACTCTTATTTTTACTCACCTTTCTCACCTGGTACCTGTACATTTGTCACAGACTCAATGATGGAGGTACGCCAAGCGTTCTAAGTACATAAAACACTACTCAAAACGCAAGGTTTCATTTATTTAAAAATAGGTTGTGTCTGGCGGCTCTGGGATCTTACTCTATATAGGTGAGAAATATAATATACTAGCGGCCCTGTACGTGCTTCGCTACGTATAAAGTGAAATAATAAAACAATTTAATTGGAACATCTATCTATCTATCTATCTATTTTATTAATTGCTAGCTATTTTAAAATATACATGGGCGTATATGTGTGTATGTCGAGCACTCCGGCTGCGCCGTCGTGCTCGAAAAAAAAATAGCGTAAAGTATTCGTGGATAACTGGTCTTTAAAACACTTGCTCTATTTCGAGCACTCCGGCTGCGCCGTCGTGCCGAGCAGTTTTAAACGATATTCAGTTTTTTTACATCCTCGATCTAGATATATGGTTGTTAAGTTCGTTGCGCCATCTATTGAATGTTCACTCAATCCAGTCAACAGGTATTGCCATCTTATATGGTTGTTAAGTTCGTTGCGCCATCTATTGAATATTCACTCAATCCAGTCAACAGGTATTGCCATCTTATATGGTTGTTAAGTTCGTTGCGCCATCTATTGAATATTCACTCAATCCAGTCAACAGGTTCGCCATCTTATATGGTTGTATTATGACTGTCAAGGAATAGACAAATAATTTGCAATAAAATAATATTGCGACTATAAATTGAAATGTAAGCTATCCTATCTTTCAAGTTGGGTCGAATTGCACACGGTGTGCAAATCAAATTTAAAATCGGTTCAGTAGTTTAGGAGTTCATCGCGGACAAACATGTGACACGTAATTTTTATATATAAAGATATTAATGGCAATGTACAAATTATCATATTTTGACACTAAATATTGTACGAAAGCATCGACTTTTCAAAACTAGGTATATTTCAGGAAATAATGTTGCAAAATGTACGCCGCAAGGTCTTTTTAGCGGCATACAGCACACGTGACTGATGACATTTCTAATATCCGAAGCGCCTACGTTCCATGCAAAGGCTTTGAGGTTCAAAATATAGTCGTTAAGCAAATTTACAAAGATTAACGCGTAAGTACTCAGAGAAGAAGAAGAATAAGTTGAGAGATCGGAAGACATTTTCAGAGGAAATATCTTCCTAGAGCAATGACTTCCTGAACGGGACTGCGCTCGTCATTAAAAACGGATTAACGTGCTCGGATATTTTCTCTATTGTATACTATATACGTGACGTCATAAAATATCTAACTATTCATTCTATTTTCTATAATATTAACTTCAGTGAAAATTTCTCACAGTTCAAATAAAAGCACAAAAGAAAATCCGCCTTGTCAAAGGACATCGTCATAGAATGAAATCGTTCACGAAAACTGTTAAAAAAGGACAGTTATTATTAAATCTTGATTCGGACGGAAGTGACGTTTAAAGTCTATGTTTACGCAGTTTCCGCTGCCGTAGTAACAAAGATATCTCACAGGTGGCGACACCACAACGCATCTGTAGAAATCATCTTGAACAAAGGTGAAACGCAGCCACAGATGCAAAGCAATTTTGTGATCGAGCTAAGCGTTAGGGCAGGTCGACAAAAGCATATATTTATAACAATTATCTATACTAATATATAAAGCTGAAGAGTTTGTTTGTTTGTTTGTTTGTTTGAACGCGCTAATCTCAGGAACTACTGGTTCAAATTGAAAAAAAAAATTTTTTGTTGGATAGCCCATTAATCGAGGAAGGCTATAGGCTATATATAAAATCAGGCTACGACCATTAGGAGCGGAGCATTAATGAAAAATGTTGCAAATGTATCTAAAAAATAAGCTTCTATTCAGGTGAAATGCACTAACTAAGTATACTCATATTAGCGATTTAAGAATACAACGCCGGCTAGCGCAATCAGTAGAGCACAAGACTGTCAATACCAGGGTCGTGGGTTCGAGCCCTACGTTGGGCGAATGCATTTTTGTTTTTTTTTTATTTTCTACATTGCTTTCTTCTAAGGCTTTCATTAAAATTTATTTTAATTTCATTTAATTAATTAAAAAAAAATATTAGTTAAAAAAAGTATACCTAAATACTGCTTTTTATCGACAAAAAATTTTGAACGGTAACTCCGATCATCATGAAATTTGGACACAACATTCATCTCGGTAAACTAATATGAATGTGTGTACTCATGTTCTTCCCTTCCCCATTCGTTCTTTTACACCCGGGTGAACCGGACGGGACCGCTAGTGATTTATAAAAATTAATATTTATTGTTCAGGATGGGGCATTCAAAGTGTTACATTTTTCATTGATGCTCCGCTCCTATTGGTCGTAGCATGAAATTATATAGCCTATAGCCTTCCTCGATAAAATGGGCTATCCATAAAACATTTTTTTTTCA
Organism: Xanthostigma xanthostigma; assembly: GCA_963575645.1. NCBI lineage: Eukaryota > Metazoa > Arthropoda > Insecta > Raphidioptera > Raphidiidae > Xanthostigma > Xanthostigma xanthostigma. The sequence goes on along the minus strand of OY754469.1, from coordinate 7,443,283 downwards.
ATTCGAACCAGTAGTTCCTGAGATTAGCGCGTTCAACCAAACAAACAAACTTTTCAGCTTTATATATTAGTATAGATACTAGCGTGACCTGTGCGAATTATTCGCACTAAATAATTATAATAATTATCACTTTACAAAATTATCTTTTAAATATGATTGCAGGTATTCAGTTCGTTTCTAATTTTGCACACTGCTTATAACGTTCTTCTTTTTGTTGTAAAAGAAATATTTTACTAAAATTGTCATACAGAGGCGCAAGTAGCAAAAGCGTTGTTCAGCGTTGCCCGTCAGATGGCAGTATGCAGTATTTACAATATGATGGTCAGATGACAGATCGAAGTGTTAACGTTACGCCATCAGATGGCAGACGTTGTTCAGAGTTTAATTAATTTACAAAAACAATAGCAATAATAAATTTTTTAGTTGTCGATGTCAGTAGAGCAAGCAATTATCTGTAAAATGATATATAATTTATGTGGAGAAATTGTGTGGTTTTTTCTAAAAAGGGAGGCAAACATCTTAAACCTTAGCGTGTTAATATATTATATGATACCTACTAGCGACCGTAAGTACTGCCATCTTTTGTCGATCTCTGAAGTACACGCACTATACACATTTCGCAGCCTTAAGACGTAGTCAGCAGCGGTGATGACGCGTCGAGATTGTGGATTTTGCATTCATTATTTAATTAGCCGTTCTTTAGTTAACACACCATCGATGCTCAGTCGTCGCGCTCCGCCCGACTCACTAATTGAGACGGACGCCCCCCGTTCAACTCCCCGGGGACATGTCAGAAACACAGAATGATTATAAAGCAACGTCTGAACCTTCTCGGGGTTTGCGTCTTGAACAGCGACACTCAAGGGACTGTGCACTTTGCGGCGTTATTGAGAGTTGTCGTTAAACGGAGAGAAGAAATAATCTATTACTATTTTTTTTACTATAATATGTATTTACTCATAATGTAGCAAGTTTTGTTACAAGTTTGTTGCAAGTTTTTGTTACATTAACTCTCTCTCTCTTTTTGTAATATTGTCAAAATTAGTTTTCCTTAACTACGCTGGAAAAATGATGAAAAAATTTAATTGATTAATTTCTTCTCTAGAGAAAACATCATTTTACGAATTATTTATAATTCAATTAAAGCGTTTTATTTTTTTTAAAGTAAGAACTTAATAGTGCTTACAATATACTATCACAAATTACAGTTGAGCTAAACATAATATGAAAGATAATCTTAACAAAAGAACGAATTTCTTAGAATCTTCGGTGCCTATGATACCGACAACAAAGCAACAAAATAACAAACAAGTACTGTTTATTGCTTAAAATGAAGACGTATTGTTGTCGTTATTTAGAATGTATCATTGTATGAGCGACAAGGTAAAAAACTAGACTTAAGTAATTTCGACGTTTTAAGGAGTTTGTCCATATATTTAATAATTTACTATATGAATCATTGTCTATCTACTCAGTGTGCGGTGAGTGCAGGCAAATGATTTCTCCGATGATAGGATTGGTTGATGTATTTGCATTCAATCTGAATAAAGTATCTCTGTTTCAAAAACTTTGCCTTTTTCTATGACGTTAACATGGGCGTACCCAGCTTTTGGCCCAGGAGGGAGCAAATTTGAAATGTCTTAGTGCTTGTTTTGCCCTCCTGGATACGCCGGTGCTTACGGCATAAAAAAGACAGAAGTATATGTTTGCACCTTAATGGTTCGATTGCGATTTTATTCCTATGCTCAATATAGAATAAAAGTAGGTACCTATATGAGTTTGTCGTTATATCGAGTGACGTTAAATGGAGTTTACACTGTACCTACTTATTTCTTATATTGCGCAAATATTCTGCATTTTCTTCGCGTTTCCAAGTTTCATAATAAAAAGTTATATAATATCAATTTTCTATTCTTAATAAATGCTTCGTCGTTAAAATGAAACAAAAACACAAACTCAATATGCACGAAGCGAGTAAAGCAGAAGTTATTTTATTGTGCAATATTCCTCATTAAGTTCGCTTAACGCTCGACAACTTTTAATATATATACATATTTAATTATTGCCATATATAAGTACGGTGTTTTGTGTAACATTTGAATTTTTCTCCGGTCATAATTTCGCTTCGCTCGCTTCTCTTCATCTACCCGTCTCTGTCTTTATTACAGGCTGCAACAACCTTGGCTATTCGCTGGGTGCGTGACGGCAGTACCGCTTACCGCCCGCGATTTTTATGCTCTTATGCCATTCCGTCAAATGGGCGTTCTTTTTTTTATTAAAAATGCATTTTTGACAACTTGGTCATTCATGCGAAATAATAAAATAAAATAACAAAAATATACATCCTACATTAGCTTACTGCTAGAAAAGGAACAATAAATGAGCATTCTTCAAATAACTGTAATAATATAATTAAACAAAACCTTTAATTATCGAAATACTCCATTTGGGACAAATTGTAAAATAAAGATTAAAAACAGGTTTATTAAAGCCTGGAATCGTAATGACTTCATTTTGAATTAAAGGCCCCTGCACACGAAACTGGCTTGATTGCTATTATGTGCTCGCTTCACACGAGACGTCTTTACAAGTTTGCTCTGCTGATACATTCGGTTGCGCGCGCAGTGATAGAACTACCAACAAAAGTGCATGTTTATTGTCTCTGAACACAACAAACATTACGGCATATGGGCGTTTGTTCAAGTCGCCCACGTGACAAAATACTGCTTCCTGATTGGTTCTTGCTCATACCATGGCAGCGGACCTAGCAAGAAGAATAGTCCCTGTTCTAATTTTAAAATCCATCTTGTGAGCTAGCAAACGAGCCCGCAGTGACGTCATTTCCAGCCTCGTACCTAGCCTGCTGGTCAGAAGAAGTCCAAGCAGTGTTTCCAGCCTCGTGTGCAGCGGCCTTATGATAAATACGGCAAAAATCAGAATATTTTGTTTATGCTGATTTGGTTTCAGATATGAATTTATGCGTCACCCTATATATATAGAGATATTATTTATTCGACTACAGCGTTTCTACAGAACTTGGCAAAATTTTCAAATATGTTAAATCTTTCCGTTATGTGTTGATTAATTTTCTTGCCGTAGTTTCTAATAAAAACTTTTCTGTAATACATAACTCACAAAGTTTTAATATTATTCATATTTTGTAACTATTTGTAACTATTTTACGAAGTTAAATCCTGAACATAATATTGAATTATCGTTATATATGACGTATAATAGATTTGGTTTCAGATATGAATTTATGCGTCACCCTATATATATAGAGATATTATTTATTCGACTACAGCGTTTCTACAGAACTTGGCAAAATTTTCAAATATGTTAAATCTTTCCGTTATGTGTTGATTAATTTTCTTGCCGTAGTTTCTAATAAAAACTTTTCTGTAATACATAACTCACAAAGTTTTAATATTATTCATATTTTGTAACTATTTGTAACTATTTTACGAAGTTAAATCCTGAACATAATATTGAATTATCGTTATATATGACGTATAATATATACATATAGATGCTGATCACAAAGTTGTGTTTTTCCGAGCAAACTTTCAATCTCACAGATCTATCTTTTTAACACGACAATACACCAACGGCAATTTTATGTTCGAACTCTAAAACAATTTTTCTTCATACCTCGACCGAACATACATACTTTCGGCATCAAGGCAGAAAGTCTAACATTTACGCATTGGTGGGATTACACGCACTGAAGCGGGAAGTACGTACGTTCGCCGGCAGTCAAGAAAAAAACAACCTATCAATCGATGTTTAGATGTCGTTTCCATAGCAACCCTATTATATTTTAGCTAATAGTCGCGAACAACTGTCACTCGTGTTTTTACGTATAACCTCAAAGCTGCTTGCTTGGAAATTATCTGTGTTTTTATGTAATTAATTAATTAATGTATTTAATAAGCGTCCTTACGACCGAGGTAAGAAGAAAAAAATAAGATATACCACACTGGCCGAAAGTTTGATAGCCTTGCACTACGCGCCATAATGCCCTCTGTTTCGCCTCGGGCATCATCGCGAATATCAAACTTATGGCCCTTGTGGTGTAATATACTATTATTCAACTCATGCGCGCTATTCATGTTTTATCATGCCTAAAAACCGAACCCTAAATAGCCATTTACCGACTGGTGACAATTACTTGTCATAACTCAATGAAGATTCCTACTAGCTCGGCCATTGTGGAGTAATGAAAATAAACGTAACTATTTTCTGAGTCGTAACGAAATAGTAGGTAACAACCACTCCCTGTTGTTACCCATTGAGGCTAAAATTGAGAGGCCGAATGTTTTCGACATGGAGTTTATTCATAACCGGCTAACCTCAAACCAAAACATTGAATCGTGCTGTTTGGTGCTGTTAGTATTGACAGTTTTTTTTATAAAGAAATAAATAGATATTTACAACATCTCATTATAATTAAAACATGAATAACGCGCAATTGTTGAATAAAATTATGGGCGTAGCTTGTAGGCTAAGTCACGACCTGTCAGCGCGATGTTTTCAGCACTCGTCTCCGGTGCGCAGTATGCACTCGCTTCGCTCGTGCCTGCGCACTTACGACTCGTACTGAAAACATCGCGCTGACACGCCATGAATGACTTAGACTACTAGTTACGCCAATTACTATTTAATGAAACTGAAAGAACATTTCGGTGATATAAAAAGGCCCTAATCATAGGCTCGATAATAGCTGAGATCATCGGAATGGCATTGTTTAAATTACGCTGTAATGATTTGTCTGTAACAAAGTTTAATCCTGAAAACCAGTGTATCATTTGAATTTTAAATTTATTGTAAAAGTTACTTTCAATAAATTAAAACACTTGGCCCAGATCACTTTAGCGGTTGGTGTTACAAAAATCCAGACTAATTGCAATTCTTAACAGGACGTAGAATTAAGTCAACCGATTTTGAAAATGGCCCTAATTAAAAGTTCACATTTTTTCACGTTAAAATATTGTCGGTTATTTTTTACCAAAAATCTTGTTTTTTTTCAAATCGTCAGACTATTTTTAACAATGATAAAACGACATATATTGCACTAGCGGTCCCGCCCGGTTTCACCCGGGTGCAAATGAACGAATGGGGGGTAAGGACATGAGTACGCACGTTCATCAAAGTTTACCGAGATGAATGTTGTATCCAAATTTCATTATGATCGGAGTTACCGTTCAAAAGTTTTTGTCGGTGATATTTTGCAACATTTTTCATTGATGCTCCGCTCCTATTGGTCGCAGCGTGATATTACATAGCCTATAGCCTTCTTAGATAAATGGACTTTCCAACAAAAAAAAATATTTTCAATTCGAACCTGTAGTTCCTGAGATTAGCGCGTTCAACCAAACAAACAAACTCTTCAGCTTTATATATTAGTATATATGTGAAGTACTATAAAAGACCGGTAGGGTACTGTTACAAAACAATAAACGTCAGAGATTTGACGAATGACAATCGATAGAAAAAAAAATAAGTAGTACACCAATTCATAATAAACAAATAACTCCACCTTCTCCGCTTTCATCTTAAAAGAAATTATTGTCGTCGTTTCTGCAATAAAAGAAATATGAACCGGAATCAAGTAGCTATCAGACATAATATCTGAAAAGAGTACATACAGCGTAGCCTATACTGAAGTGCAACATAGATAATTACACGTCATTCTCATAACTGAAATAAAGTCGACCCTCGATAATTTCACACTCAAGGGACCAAAGAAAATTTTTTAATTACCAACAGTTTAAAATAACAGGAGTTTAAATAACCAAGAAGGAGGGAAGTCGGGATGAAGGAGATGTTGAAAATATAGGAATCGACTAGTCCCGCCAGGTTGAAAAATAAAAATACATCAGTATCTCCTAATAATAATAATAATAATAATAACGCGTTTAACGTCCGTTTCTCGACTTTATGTCGTAACAGACACCATTCGCAGCGTGATATTTTCTACAATTTTTAAACATCAACTTAATTAATAGCAATGGGCGAATGAAAGAATTTTAGAATTTAGGACATTACGATAAGGTAGGCAAATTTTGAGCATAGGAGTTTGACAGGTAATCAGCCATGGCCTTGAATATAAGGAACCATCTCGATATTTATCTGGAATTATCGAGAGAAACCATGGAAAACCTCAACAAGATGGCCGGTAGAGGAATTGCCGTTTCTCGGCGAGAGGCAGTGGGAAAAAGTCCCAAACACATCTTCCCCCGCCGGGATTCGAACCCGGTACCTCCCGAATGCGAGTCTAGTGCCCTCACAGCTACGCTACCTCGCTCGTTAATACATGAGTATCTACATCATATAACACGAATTTTCAAAATGTCAAAAACGCCAATATTGTGTCGAACGGTTCGAATCTGGGATCAAGAATGACTTATACCTCACTTCATTTCTGTCCGTCATATCAGTTGGAAGTTAGCCGCGTATGAATCATATTGGCTTTGTCGAGTGAACAAGAAGAACCTCTCTTGAAGTATCTGTGGAGGAGCGAGAGAGAAGGCATTGACAGAGGGGCGGGGATTAGAGAGAGAGAGGGAGGCGAAGAACAGACACTTGCGACAGTCGCCGGGAGATAAGATCATTATTTTATGTTTCCTGGACCGGTGCCAACAGTCCAGCTTTCTACACTCTTTCCCAGCTCTTGTGGGTTCCTCAGGTAACTGACTCCTGGTAGCTTGCAGGATCGGATCTCGGACACTGGCCAATCATTAAAAATTATTAATCGTCTCCTTGGACTAATTACGCATATTTTAACGATAGCCTTGATCGTTGCGTTTTATTGTCTTAATTCTCGTGATGGCATTTTATAATTTATAAATCTTATTAAGTATTTAAAACTTACCTTCGGTTCTCGGAAAGGAACCTTATGACTCATTACAGTCTTGCCTCGCGGGGCTGCAAAAGTTCAGATCCCACCGTATTTTTACAGTCAAGCAGGGCCAACGCCCAGCTTGACACACAGCTTTTAAACCTATTTTTTATTATATTTTGAATCGATTTAATATACAATTTCGATCTAATTTATAGATTATTAATACGGTTATCACTCGATTTAGGTACAGCAATAACACAATTTTATTATGTATACAAAATTTATATTATTTTGACAGTTCAACGCTATAATTTGTTTTCTATACTAATACAGCTAGTGTCATCTATCAATCACTTTATCAACGACTTAAGTGGATAAAAACAGCAACTGTTCTATATATCGTCGGTCTAATTTTAAAACCCTGTAAGTCAATTTTGGTTATTTTTTACGAGGTTTTACAGAAGTGTAGGTACTAAAATCCTAAAGCACTATAGCCTAAAATCATAATTTTCATAAAATTTTGACTTACGAGGTTTTAAAATTAGACCGACGATATACAAAAGCTACCATGGCGTATGTAAATGAATTGTCTAATTTGTTATTATAGAAAAAAATTTATTGTTCGAATCTTGCAGATACTTACATGTTGTCGATTCTGAATTAATATTTGTTATGCTAAATAATTTTTGATAGATTTAAATCAACTCTACCATGCCCTTCGATGAAATTATTAATATAATATAATCTTACATAATAAATATATTTTATACAATACCTATCTATACAAATATATAAAGCTGAAGAGTTTGTTTGTTTGTTTGAACGCGCTAATCTCAGATACTACTGGTTCAAATTGAAAAAAACATTTTTTGTTGGATAGCCCATTTATCGAGGAAGGCTATAGGCTATATAATATTACGCTACGACCATTAGGAGCGGAGCTTTACTGAAAAATGCTGCAAAATGTATCACAAAAATAAGCTTCTATTCATGTGAAATGCATTAAGTAGATATACTCATATTAGCGTTGTGAGAACACAACCTCAGGTGGCTCAATCGTTAGAGCATGCGACTGTCAATATCAGGGTCGTGGGTTCGAGCCCCACGTTGGGCGAATATATTTTCATTTTTTTTTTAATTTTCTACATTGCTTTCTTCTAAGGCTCACATTTAAATTTATTTTAATTTTATTTAATAATTTACAAAAATTATTAAACTTTTGAACGGTAACTCCGATCATCATGAAATTTGGACACAGCATTCATCTCGGTAAACTAAGATGAATGTGTGTACTCATGTTCCTCCCTTCCCCATTCGTTCTTTTACACCCGGGTGAAACCGGACGGGACCGCTAGTAATATTATAAATTGCAAGTGAGTTACACATCAAGTAGGTACCTACAACTCACTCGATTGTAATTCAGTTAAAAATTAGAAAATATTAATTTTACCTCGCACCGATAAAGATTGGAAAAAATATCGGTAAAATGCGATTTCAAAAAATTCGAAAAAGCCGTCGCTGTGACAAACTTCTTTTATATAAGTGAAGTTTCGTTTCTCTATATATGAGATTATCTAACTCTCCTCTTGGTTTTCGAGAACGTATATTCATTCTGTATGATGAGATTTTAATGCCGGAAAGCCTTCTTCGCGATCTCAATCAACAAACACGCACAATATCGCCCTGTATAAAAGCAAGCCGGCTTTTATATCGAGTATGCAGATTAAAATAAAGATTATGTAAACAACAGAAAATATCGCACTGTCCACTTGTCAATTTTACAGGCGGCTTCATTTGCGTTAATGTCGAAAACCTAAGTTCGAATAACCACACAGTGTGATCAGTAGGTAGCCGAGTTCGTAAGACCAGATGATCTACTAAAAAGCCTTATTTACACGAATACAAACGCCTTTTTGACGCTTCGTTTTGCCACGGAGAGATGGCGTTACCGTGCTCATTTCTACATAGTTCGTAAGACCAGATGATCTACATTTTGCAACATTTTTCATTGATGCTCCGCTCCTTTTGGTCGTAGCATGATATTATATAGCCTATAGACTTCCTCGATAAATGGGCTATCCAACAATTTGTTTTTTTTTATTTCGAATCAGTAGTTCCTGAGATTAGCGCGTTCAACCAAACAAACAAACAAACTCTTCAGCTTTATATATTAGTATAGATGAACAAATATTGAAACAGTACTAACATATGAAACGGTAACGGCCCTTTGTAACTTAGTTTTTTGTGGGGTACTTTTGCATTTTGTATAACATCTCGACGTTTTTGTCTGTCTATTTGTACCGGCATCACGCGAGAACCGACGAACCGAACTTGATGAACTTTGGTATCTGAGCTTCGGTTATGATCAAAAGTTTCCTGTCAAAGTCGGCATCACCGCGAGCGAAGCCACGGGTAAAGGCCAGCTAGGCACTTTTCTTTTTCAAAAATTGAACACTCGAAAAAAAGCAAATTTTTCGTAGGCTACACGTAAAATAATATTTGCCTTTGCGCCTGTCTCAAAAACATTGAAAAATAAAACTAAACACATTCTTGTAACAAATTAGTAGTAATTAATAATTTCAAATTTGCAATTTCATTTATGAAAGTGACGTTCAATAGTTAATATTAAAAGTTAGTGACATTGTATTATGTATTATTTTCTTTTTAAAACAAATAACAAAAATACTATCCTAAACCGCATTTGGTAAGTTTTTATTATTTTTTACACACTATGTATTTTTATTATAAATTTTTAAATACACTTTTCTTGTATTTCTCAATAGATCTCCGAAAATGACAAAAATAATTGTCGAAACGTCTAAATAATAAATGCAATTTCTAACATAGTAGGTATTGCTTTTTTCTGATCCTATGCTACGAGGAATTTTTTCATCCAAACATCATAATCCACCAAGGATCATATCCATCTCTTCGTTGAGATAAGTTTTCTTCATTAAGATATAACATTTTTCTTCTGGGTACATTTTAGCAGGTAACAGTAAGTTAATATCAGGGAACATAAGTGCTATTTCAGAGAGGGATAAACTACGTAAATACGACTGCGTCACGAATATCGACGTTCTCTGACGTCACTGGAAAAAGACCGTATCGATCTGAAAAGCTGCGAGTACAGCCAGCGCCGTCGTTACGTGAAAATCGCCAACTACGCCGCTAACAAACGACGAAAACCGCGCTCTTATCTCCAACTGGCGGAGAAAATTCAAAGCTATCGGACGTCGGTTGAGGAAAAGTCGCACAGATGTCGCCAGTGGACTGCGAATACGTGCTGGCGTCGAGACGTCCTGTTGGCTGACGTCTGCATTATGGAGGGTAGAGGTTAAGGAGAACCAACTCTGCTGTACGAAAAAGTGTCCGTCAAAAAGCGTTAAATTAGGGGACCGCCACTGTCGCAAAAGGGTAAATTTTAAAGTAAGCGTATGAAAGGCAAAAATTATTAGAGTAGGATAGAAAAGTAAACGAGGAAAGAAGAGTTTTCAGTTTCGAAAGTAGAACAAAAAATGAAAAAACAATCTATACTAATATATAAAGCTGAAGAGTTTGTTTGTTTGTTTGAACGCGCTAATCTCAGAAACTACTGGTTCAAATTGAAAAAAAAATTTTTTGTTGGATAGCTCATTTATCGAGGAAGGCTATAGGCTATATAAAATCAGGCTACGACCATTAGGAGCGGAGCATTAATGAAAAATGTTCTAAATGCATCTAAAAAATAAGCTTCTATTCAGGTGAAATGCACTAACTAAGTATACTCGTATTAGCGATGTAAGAATACAACGCCGGCTAGCGCAATCGGTAGAGCACAAGACTGTCAATACCAGGGTCGTGGGTTCGAGCCCTACGTTGGGCGGATACATTTTTTTTTTTTTTAATTTCTACATTGCTTTTTTCTAAGGCTTACATTAAAATTTATTTTAATTTTATTTAATTAATTAAAAAAAAATTATTAGTTAAAAAAAGTATAAATACTGCTTTTTATCGACAAAAAATTTTGAACGGTAACTCCGATCATCATGAAATTTGGACACAACATTCATCTCGGTAAACTAATATGAATGTGTGTACTCATGTTCGTCCCTTCCCCATTCATTCTTTTGCACCCGGGTGAAACCGGGCGGGACCGCTAGTATGATATAAAATTATTTTTTGATTTAAATGTCATTTTTAAACGTGCTATTATGCATTTAGTACTAAATAAACGATAATACTGATATGAATAAACTATAAAATGACTAAAAAATATTAGTAAAAGCCAACAAAAATTAAATCACTCTCACAACATTATCTCACAGCAGGTTTTTAGGTTATATTTATTAAATTATTTTGGACTACGTAAACAGTTTAGATTTTATATACTGCAGTGTTATTAACGACTCTAATCATTAAAAATACTAAATTTTCTAACTCAGCGCACTTCAATTTGTTTACAACTGTCATGGAGGTTCATTTTATACTCCGATGCAGCGCCAGCGCCATTCCGGACGATTTTTGAACTGTTATTTACAACATTTAGAAGGACACTTTTTCAACTTATCTATACTAATATATAAAGCTGAAGAGTTTGTTTGTTTGTTTGTGTGTTTGAACGCGCTAATCTGAGGAACTACTGGTTCAAATTGAATAAAATTTTTTTTGTTGGATAGCCCATTTACCGAGGAAGGCTATAGGCTATATAATATTACGCTACGACCATTAGGAGCGGAGCTTTAATGAAAAATGTTGCAAAAAGTATCTCAAAAATAAGCTTCTATTCATGTGAAATGCACTAACTAGATATACTCATATTAGTGATGAAAGAACACAACCTCAGGTAGATCAAACGGTAGCGCATGCGACTGTCAATATCAGGGTCGTGGGTTCGAGTCCCACGTTGGGTGAATATACTTTTATTTTTTTTTTATTTTTTACATTGCTTTCTTCTTAGGTTTACATTTAAACTTATTTTAATTTTATTTAATTCATTTAAAAAAAATTATTAGTTAAAAAAAGTTTAAATACTGCTCTTTATCGACAAAAACTTTTGAACGGTAACTCCGATCATCATGAAATTTGGACACAACATTCATCTCGGTAAACTAAGATGAATGTGTGTACTCATGTCCCTTCCTTCCCCATTCATTCTTTTGCACCCGGGTGAAACCGGGCGGGACCGCTATCTTCCATATAAGATAGTCCTCCTTACCTCTACCCTCCGTAATACAAAAACATATTATTTAACCCATAATAAGATCATAAATTATGCAAATTTTATTAAGAGAATGCCGACGGTTGGCGGGTTTCTTTTTTTTTTAATTAAAATGTAAAGTATCTTCGCAGTGTAGGAGTTATTAAACTATTTATGCAAAGCCAGGCGCGTCGGTGTTTTTATATAGCATGTTAAAGCGTCATTAAAGATCATCGCGTTTCAAGCTTAATTAATTTTTGTATCATACAACGGTATGTCATAACAAGCGTATATGACAATCAAGTCTTTAACAAAGGATCATCCGATTTTCATTGCTCTATTTTTATAATAATTTTTTTATGACGCCAACCGCGCGGGTTTACTTGGCATAGTACCAATTCGTATCCTTTTAACCAACTTAAAAAAATTCCTGCGAATTGGGCGACGGGACCATTCCAACTTTACCCCATCATAAAGCGGCCTACACACCTTGATACAAGCTGCGGATGCAGGCATCGACTCTTATGATGCAAGTAGCAGTGTGTGTAGTACTGAATCACGTATTTGGCATCAGTTGCGGCTTGCAGCGATGCAGAGTCTGCAATCCCATTTTGGTCGGCGAGCCACGACGCCGAGTCGGTGATGCTGATGCAAGTTTCAGCGTGTGTAAGATTTCGTCGATGCCAAGACGATATTAATTTATTTTCCCGCGCCATTTTAGTGGTTACTTTGTTGCTTGTGTGTGTAAATTTCATGATGGAAAGTGTATTTTGGGAAGAGTTCAAAAACATTTATCATCTGCATACGTGTCTGGAATACAAATGTACTTTTAGCTCTTCCAATAAAGTATTTGAATAACCTTTTTTTTCGATAAAGCATCTTTTTGATCATTTCCTTTTTCTTTTATGGAGTATAAAGAGTGCCCCAACTACTGCTAATAAAACTGGTGTTGGCAAAACGTACCTCATTTTATTCGTCAAGCACTAGGTACCTATAAAATAATTTAACCTACTGTTCTTGTGTTGCATGAACATGGAGTCGATTCAGGCATCGCAATAGGTTTCGATTTGAGTAGGCGTTTATGCAACTGATGCACGTTTCATGAAACATAGAGTCGATGCCTGTATCGCAGCTTGTATCAAGGTGTGTAGGCCGCTTAACAGACAGCCTTGTGGCAAAACGGCAAACGTTCTGATTGTAGAATAGTTTAAAGGTAGAGAGAGACTTGCAGTAGCAGGCTGTCATTATAACAGCGCGGTACAAATCCTTTCTAATCTGGTGAGTTATTAGCGACAAATTAGAAGTCGGAGGCAGAGATTATGCGATAAATTTGCGCACTGCACCAATCCTGTGTATATAATATTTATTGTACACAAAGCGTTTATATCTACATTGCGATCGAAGACTTCAAATTGTTCTATTTCATTACAAGCTTTCAATTACCTACCTTCACTTGTTGTTTAGCTGGTCAAGGGGTTACGTTTTTTAGGAATTTCTTTATAGTGCAAGATCCCGATTTGACTCGATCTTCACCCATCGAGTTTTCTAATGAAATTTGATAATATTTTCTATACTAATATATAAAGCTGAGAGTTTGTTTGTTTGTTTGGTTGAACGCGCTAATCTCAGAAACTACTGGTTCGAATTGAAAAAAAAATTGTTGGATAGCCCATTTATCGAGGAAGGCTATAGGCTATATAATATCACGCTACGACCAATTGAAGCGGAACATCAATGAAAAATGTTGCAAGGTGTATCTCAAAATTAGTCCGTCCGAAAAATATTATCAGGTGAAAATATGCCTTAACTAAATATTGCAATATTAGCGCGTTACGTTCACAAGCCCGGATCGCTCAGTCGGTAGAGCATAAGACACTTAATGCCAGGGTCTTGGGTTCAATCCCCACGTCGGCGAATATATTTTTATTTTCTACATTGCTATATTCTAAAGCTTACATTTCAAATTTTTAAAATTTTATTACGACTAATTAAAATTATATAAATCTTAAAATAGCTCATTTCAAAACTGTTACAACTATAGGTACCTATATAAAAATAATTTTCCTACAGTGTTTTCAATTAAATATTTATTATATTAAAAGAAATTTATTACTTACTTAAAAAAAGTATAAATACTGCTTTTTAACGACAAAAACTTTTGAACGGTAACTCCGATCATTATGAAGTTTGGACACAACATTCCTCTCGGTAAACTATGATGAATGTGCGTACTCATGTCCCTTCCTTCCCCATATGTTCTTTTGCACCCGGCTGAAACCGAGCGGGACCGCTAGTGTATTATATTATTAGTAATTATCGTTCTACTGCAACGCCATTTATATTTTTTTTTCTAACATTTAAGGGTTTTTTATTTTATTTATACAGTCGGTACTCTCTCAGAGCACGTTGATTTAAGTTTCTAAGAACTGCAAGTAGATGAATAATTTATTGGAAACCCTCTCTCTCTTTCTCTCAATGCATCCCGCACTTTCCTTAAATTACCTAAACTTGCAGTCAAGTGGGGTTCTTTTTGTAACAACGATGTCGTCGTTCTTAGAGTGAGGCGACTGTATGATTTAGTTTGGATGAGAAAGGGTCAATATGATATAAAAAAACCACATTATTAAATAAACAAATGTGTAGTAAAAAATAAAAAAAAAAACAACAGTTATTACACGAATTTAATTCATTGACAAATACGTGTCATGGTCATAAATGGAAGGCCATTACGTCGTCTCAATATAAAAAAAATTCCTATACCCAATGTACAGGTTATGTCAGTTAGTCGACAAAAACGTCACGAAAACAAACGATTAATTATAGCTGAAAGCTTGCGCGAGTCAACTGTTTGACGTGTACCGTAAGTTTTGTATTTGTTTTCAACTCGGAAATTTTAAGAGCATTTTTTTAAGCAAAATAATTAGTAGATACTTCTGTAAACTGCGGATTGCAGAACTCGCTTCCTTAACGATTTCAAGTTGTTTTTGTTGACGTAATAACATTTCCTAGATATACCCACCAACATTTTTTAAGTTAACAAAAATGATAGATTTGTCATTTTTTATAACAAACAAAATAAATAACTTTTAAATATTTATATGACGTAATCTTGTTGAGTATAATATATGTAAAAAGGGCTCCACGAAGCAAAAAATTTATAGAGCAACTATTTAAACATTTTTTGTTGTTGTCCATGGAGGTATTTTTTCGAAAAAAATTAGTTAGCCAACAATGGCGCCACTTTTTTAAAAATAAATTTAAAAGATTTTTTTCAACGGAACTTTATTCTTTCAAGTGTTAAGATGACACCATAATTTATTAAAAATTTTAAATTGCTCCTTAATACTTTAAAAAAATTATTTTATGTGTTGACTTCTCTCAATAGGGCTGTGCGCTCGAACTGTAACGGCCGCGCAAAACCCTATTTTCAACGTTCAATTAAAACTATAAATAATAGAGATAGAGTCCCGGTAGATGGGGCTTTTTTATTGGAAATTTCCTCCTCTTTACGAATCTTTTTTTTTCCGATTTGGGCCATCGCTTATAGTTTATCAGCGAAAAATTAAATGTTTTTTTTTTCTTTCATCTTAATTTGTTTATAACTTTTGCAATTTCTTATCTATACTAATAGTATATAAAACTAAAGAGTTTGTTTGTTTTGTTGAACGCGCTAATCTCAGGAACTACTGGTTCGAATTGAAAAAAAAAATTGTTGGCTAATCCATTTATCGAGGAAGGCTATAGGCTATAAAATATCATGTTACGACCAATAGAAGCGGAGCATTAATAAAAAATGTACCTTAAAATTAGCGTCTATTCAGGTGAAATGTCGTAACCAAATATTCCAATATTAACGTCGTACATTCACAAGGCCGGCTAGCTCAGTCGGTAGAGCACGCGACTCTTAATATCAGGGTCGTGGGTTCGATCCCCACGTTGGACGAATATATTTTTAATTTTTTTTATTTTCTACATTTCTTTCTTAAATAAATCTAATTAATAGCTCATTTGAAAACTGTTACAACTATGGGTTCCTACAGTGCTTTCAATTAAATATTTATTATATTTTATTAATTCCAGTAATTATTGATTTAAAAGAAATTTATAATCTATACTTATAAAAAGTATAAATACTGCTTTTTATCGACAAAAACTGTTGAACGGTAACTCCGATCATCATGAAATTTGGACACAACATTCATCTCGGTAAACTAAGATGAATGTGCGTATTCATGTCCCTCCCTTCTCCATTCGTCCTTTTGCACTCGGGTGAAACCGGGCGGAACCACTAGTGTGCAAATAAAATCTTTTAAACAATTTTTCCAGACGTAATTCCGAATCCAATAAGCCGCCGGTTATTTTTGTACTACAGTAAACCCTCGTTAACACGAACACGGTTAACACGAATTTCGGTTTAACGCGAACAAAAATTTGCTCTCGACAATGGTCACATAAGCTTTAATGTAATTATATTCGGTTAACACGAACCCTCGTTAATACGAACTTCGAACAACTTTTTCGTCCCTTCACGGTTAATTATCGGATAATACGAACTACAAAAATTCTCAAATCATATATTTTGATCATTTTGGTCAATGAATATACAATACAACTAAAAGAAAAGATTCGCTTAAGGGATTACAAAAGTAATTAACTCACATTCTAAAAATAGACAAAGGACTGAGAGATTAAAAATTCATTCGAAATCCTATAAATAGAAACATACCTCAAAATGTTTCCCCTCTTATTTATTGAAATGTATTTTGTAAACAAATAAAAACAAACTTTCAAACTCAGATAATATTTAAGAACAATTAATGTTATTAGATAATTTATAATAAATAATTATTCAATGTTTACTTAAAATAAATCATGATTTGACACTTAAAAAATGACTGTATTTTATGCCATACTCGGTTTACACGAACTCCCACATAACACGAACTTTTTGCCTGATTTTTACGAGTTCGTGTTAACGAGGTTTTACTGTAGTTATTTCATGCCTTAACGCGTTTATGAGTATGTGAACTAGACTAACAGTAAAAATGTCAAACAGATGAGTTAACCCATCTTCAAAAAAGGATTTATTACATGCATTAAATTTCTTAATAATATTTTAATGCGTATTTTCCCACTCAAAAGTATCACTGCGTAGAGAAGAAACGAAAAAGGACAGTCCATTAATAACAAAAGTGAAGGCGGCTGGTAATGTTAAGCGGTGTTGCCAACATCAGATAAATAAGTGACAAACGTTGTTGTACAATATAGCCAACGTAACCGCTGTTCATGTACAAATGTCATTAAAGAAGCCGGCAGTCTACCCTTTGTACAATTTTACCTTGCGTTGGTACTTCCGATTGACATTTTCATTCCGGTAATCAAATTATTATGTCCCCTCCTTAACAATAAATAAAAGCACAGTACATTGTTTATATACAGAGTGAACAGAAAACATTTTCCGGAAAAAAATACGTAAAAATCGACCACCGTATTTATACACAATGATTTTTAAATATTTTGACGAAATTCAGAAGGGGTACATTTTATCAAAACCTTATTTTAAAAATATTTGGTGCATTTATTAAATAATACCTTGCGTTTTTAGTACTCATTGTTTCATCAAAAAAACCGCTACGGAACAAAACCACACATGCTGGAAGAACGGGTATATGGTGAGGGGACGGGTATATAGCGTAAATATAAGCCCACCATTTGCATTTAAAAATATTTGCGTGCTTTTATTAAAGCTAACCTTGCGTTTGTAGTACTCAATGTTTCATAAAAAAAACTGCTACGGAACAAAAGCAAACATGATGGAAGAACGGGTATATGGTGGGGGACGGGAATATAGCGTAAATATAAGCCCACCATTTGCATTTAAAAATATTTGCGTGCTTTTATTAAAGCTAACCTTGCGTTTATAGTACTCACTGTTTCATAAAAAAAAACTGCTACGGAACAAAAGCAAACATGATGGAAGAACGGGTATATGGTGGGGGACGGGAATATAGCGTAAATATAAGCCCACCATATGCATTTAAAAATATTTGCGTGCTTTTATTCAAGCTAACCTTGCGTTTGTAGTACTCACTGTTTCATAAAAAAAAACTGCTACGGAACAAAAGCAAACGTGGTGGAAGAACGGGTATATGGTGGGGGACGGGAATATAGCGTAAATATAAGCCCACCATTTGCATTTAAAAATATTTGCGTGCTTTTATTAAAGCTAACCTTGCGTTTGTAGTACTCAATGTTTCATAAAAAAAACTGCTACGGAACAAAAGCAAACATGATGGAAGAACGGGTATATGGTGGGGGACGGGAATATAGCGTAAATATAAGCCCACCATTTGCATTTAAAAATATTTGCGTGCTTTTATTAAAGCTAACCTTGCGTTTGTAGTACTCAATGTTTCATAAAAAAAACTGCTACGGAACAAAAGCAAACATGATGGAAGAACGGGTATATGGTGGGGGACGGGAATATAGCGTAAATATAAGCCCACCATTTGCATTTAAAAATATTTGCGTGCTTTTATTAAAGCTAACCTTGCGTTTGTAGTACTCACTGTTTCATAAAAAAAAACTGCTACGGAACAAAAGCAAACATGATGGAAGAACGGGTATATGGTGGGGGACGGGAATATAGCGTAAATATAAGCCCACCATATGCATTTAAAAATATTTGCGTGCTTTTATTCAAGCTAACCTTGCGTTTGTAGTACTCACTGTTACATAAAAAAAACTGCTACGGAACAAAACCAAACGTGGTGGAAGAACGGGTATATGGTGGGGGACGGGTATATAGCGTAAATATAAGCCCACCATTTTCCACTGCAACGTCATCTATTCTTTTTCTAAAGGTCGCTGCACGCGAGGCTGGTTTTACTGGGAGTTGAGCTGGCTAGCACGCTGACTGTGGAGATGAAAATGACGTCACTGCGGGCTCGCGGGCGTGATCACAAAATGGAGGTCAAAATTAGAAACGAGGCTATTTTTCGTGCTTGTTCGTCTGCTTGTTTTGAGCAATTTGAGCAAGACCCAATCAGGAAACAGTATCTTGTCGACATGAGCGAACGCCCACAAACAAACATTACGTCGTAGTGTGTGTTCTGTTCAGAGACAATAAACGTTCACTTTTGTTCACATTCGAACTGTCACTGAGCGCGCAACAAACCAATCTACAAAACTAGCTTCAAAACAAGCACTGTATAAAGCAAAAACGTACACCTGTCACGAAACTCAGCGCCACAGCATGCTTGAAATCTACAGGCGAAACTAGCCTCGTGTGCAGCGGCCTTAAGTAGAATTTGAGAGATAAAAAAAAAATAATTTAAAATATTTTCACGTAAGTACCACTCGAAAGCATTTTGTTCTTATTTTTCGAGTTATGCGAATTTGATCTATACACGATCTTTGTCAGCTCCACATCGCGTAACTTCGGCGCATAATATTTAAATGTGATAAAACTTTGAGATCATCTGTATAACAATTTAATGTAGAATAGACAATAATAAAATTGCTCTCCAGTCTTGTGTTATGTACATTTTGATATGGAATGGAAAATTGAAATAAAATGAAAAGAACAAAAATAAATCAATCGATATTTAATTGTTGTTGATTGCAATTTACATAATGGATACTATAAAAAAAATGGTTCTTCAGAAAGCATTTTATCTTTCATAAAACAACTAGGGTAAACGCGCCAGTTACCGATCAACCACCCCTTTTTAATTTACAACTGATAAAATACAAAAAAATAAAAATAAAATCCATACAGTCGGACTCAGTTATTTTTAACTCATGTATTTTCAACACCACGTATTTTCAACTGATTTTATTCACGCAATTCCAAGTTTTTAACCCGTACTTAAATCACGCTGCTAAGTGAATGAAAATAGCATATTACAGCACAAGGGCCGAAAGTTTGATATCTTACACTGCACGCCATGATGCAAGGTATCAAACTTTCGGCCAGTGTGGTGTATACTATTCTTCTTTATACCTCGGTCGTAAGTACGCTTATTAAATACATTAAGTAATTAATTACTTATTAATTACATAAAAACACAGATAAATTCCAAGCAAGCAGCTTTGAGGTTGTACGTAAAAACACGAGTGACAGCTGTTCGCGACTATTAGCTAAAATGTTATACGGTTGCTATGGAAACGACGTCTAAAAAACAGTTGATAGGTTATTTTATCTTTACTGCCGCCGAAAGGATGTACTTTCAATCGAGATATTAAGAGAAATTAATTAAATTAATAATTAAATCATTTGTCAAAGTGCAACTTAAAGCATTTCATCCGTTTAATACTTTATAAAATTTTAACTCGAAAAAAACGTAAATAAAAACAGCGCGTCAGCCGTTTCCATAAGCAATATGTAATTAATTAAAAATTATCGATTCTAATAAATCGTTCCGACGAAATGTTAATTCGAAAACGAAAAAGCAAATAACGCAAAAACAGAAACAAAAAAAAAACACAAATCACAGTGTCCGACGGACAACTGTTTTACTAATGACTCTTCTAAAATCACAGCTCGGCTTCCGCCACAAAGAGAAATGGAAATGAATCATGCTGTTCAAGGATGTGCAAAACGCGCCATTTTGTGAAATTGTAATAATCGGTCTTCTTCTCCTAATTTTCCGGTCCTACATATCTTTTATCAATTTACTCGGGATCGACCGAATCAATATCGGTATATCGACTTTGTAACCGATTGTCGGTACTGTTAAGTGTTAAGGGAAAAACTGAAGGGTGATTTCCGTTGCAAACAATAATTTTGTACAGCCCTAGTCGACACAGACATTTATATCCATCAGACACAGATGCGTTATTTGCATGAATACGAAATTTCACACATATACTAGCGGCCCGTTTCGGCTTCACTCGAGTGCAAAAGTATGATTCATTAATACATAGTCTCTCTCTTTCTCTGAAAATATAATAATAATAATGACCGTTTCTCGCCTTTATGTCATAACAGACGCCATTCGCACCATTACTATTTTTTTTCTACCACACTTCCCATTATTTTTGAACTTCAACTTAATTAATAGCAATGGGCGAATGAAGGAATTTTAGGACATTGGGATAAGGTAGGCAAATTTTGAACATAGGAGTTTGACAGGTAATCAGCCATGGCCTTGAATACGGAACAATCTCGATATTTATCTGGAAATATTGAAGGAAACCATGGAAAACCTCAACAAGATGGGCGGTACAGGAATTATCGTTTCTTGGCCAGAGGCAGTAGGAAAAAGTCCCGGCCACATCTGCCCCCGCCGGGATTCGAACCCGGTACCTCCCGAATGCGAGTCTAGTGCTCTCACCGCTACGCCACCTCGCTCGGTTTCTGTGGACATATTATATTGACCTTCCCGTCTACACGCAATCATCCCACGTAACAACTCACACCCATAGTATAGGTGATGGTAGATGAAAAATATGTTTTGGAGAGGATTTGCATAAAATCCGTTGTCGAGAAAGGAGTAGCCGTGCCGAATTTCAAGTCAATCGGACGTATAGTTTTTGAGATCTCGTGACGAATTAGTGAACGGTATTTCGCGATGGTTAAGGAAAATTAAAGCGGGCAATTAAGCTGGAAGTTAATCTTTTACTGATCCAAGCTAGTCGACAAAAACATTTTTGAAAAAAAAAATCTCTAGACAAAACTGTATTTTTTCAGTGAGATTTCTTTTGATAAAATTAGATTGAACGTAACACGTCTCATTTTTTTTGCGAAACTTTTTTTATTTGTATCCTCGGACGCCTATTTTACCTAAATTAAATCGATTTAATTTGGCAAACTGGCAAATAAGTCAGATTTAAGTGTTGCAATTTACGAGAAACGTCTTCAATGTGAAATTAAATTATGTAAAATTTTCGTTTTTTTTTTTTAATTCAAACTTTTTCCTTCTTTAAAACTCGAATCTGGAATTAAAACTCCAATGTAAGAAAAAGTTTTTTTCATCAAGTTGTACTTTTTGTTATAATATATATTATATTTCAAAAGAGCTACGAAACACGATATTTTAAAACAAAAACAAATTGGCTTTCATGAAAATGCCGTATAAATGAAATTAATACATTAAAAAAACATTCGTACATATTAAGTTATATCTGTAATAACTTCAACCTTGAAAACAATTGCGTGGTAAAACAAAAGTAAATCGGTTTGACCATTATTGCTGAGCTGATGGCGATGTCGTTTTGTTTTTATTGTTCGTAAAGGCCTCTGCACACGAGGCTGGATTTGCCGATTAGTTCCTTGCTAGATATCACTGCTAGTTTTCTAGCGCTGGTTTTCTTTAATTGCTATCATGTGCTCGCTTCACACGAGACGTCTTTACAAGCTTGCTTTGCAGGTAGATTCTGTGTGGCAGTTAAAGCGGTAACAAAAGTGCACGTTTATTGTCTCTGAACAGAACACACACTATGAAATATATATGTGGGCGTTTGTTCAAGTCGCCCACGTGACAAGATACTGCTTCTTGATTGGTTCTTGCTCATACAGCGGACCTAGCAATAAAAATAGCCCCTGTTCTAATTTTAAAACCTTTCTTGTGAGCTAGCAGGTGAGCCCGCACTGACGTCATTTCCAGTTTCGTACCTACCGGTCAGCAGAAGTCCAAGCAGTGTTTCTAGCCTCGTGTGCAGCGGTCTTAAAGATAATAAATTGTTGCTACGCCCAGATAAATCTGACAGTCGATGATCTTACATAAAAAACAAATACCGAACGATAAAGTGGGCGTCGTCTATCCTGTATCTCAATGATTTTCGAACACGAACAGAAAAGCGTGCAAAACTGCACTGCGTAAAGTGCTCTAAACCAAGAGAATGTTGCAAACCTCGCCCCTCTATTGTTCAATTTCGTAACTAATGCATAAATCACGTCGCTGCGTCGACACGACGCGAACAAAAGAATGCGGCAGAGCAAAACTGAATGCTTTTGTTTTTCATTGACCTTACAAAAAAAAATAAGTAGCTGTACAACACTGCAGTCTGTCTTTTCTAGTGGAAACTGTGTGTAATAGACAAGTGAATACAGGTTTTATGCAAACAAAACACACGCCGAACGGTTTATACAGAGTTCATTTGTTTCTAAAAAACAATTGTACGTATAGTTCAAATTCGTAATCCATTTTCTTACAATAGTTAATTTAGCCGATAAACACAACGAGAAAAAAAACTTAACACTTAGACCGTCATAAACAAAACTTCAAAAGTTTGACACGACGGCTGAAGCCGTCGTATACTACGGAACGTTTTATAGCCAGACGGGTGTAGCAGTCTATTTTCCAGTGTAGAATACATACCCTGTGAAGGTTTTATATGATTTTTTGAAAGCTATAAACGCAAATAACTTCTTAACCAACAATACATACAGACGTTTGTTTGTTCTTATTGGATTCAGCGCATTTTTTTCTATAAGGGGGATGATTTTGGCAAAGTTCCGAAAGATTTCGGTTTTTGTCAAAAATCGCATTTCTTTAAAGGGGTAGGTATGCCTTTAAAAATTGCAATAATTGAATGTTTATGAAATAACAGAACGGAACACTCAGGGCGCGAATCAGACTCGCACTTGGCCTGTTTTTTATGTATATTTCTATCAAGCGGCTATTATGGCGCATCAAGTGCCATTCTACAATTTTGAATAGTTACTAGAGTATTAATGTTGCACATACCGCTAAACTAGCGGTATGTGCTTTATTATCGCTTTGTGCGTCAGAGCTGACTTTCGTTCATATAAGAAGTTATATCTAAGTTAATTTCACACGAAATCCATTCAAATTGAAGCTTTTTGAAAAAAGGAGATTCTGATCTATAAAACAGAACTATTTTTAAATCAATTCGAGTTCACAAATACTATTGAAATTGTAATTGAAAATTACAAACAGCAGTTGTCGGTTGGTCTGTACTTATATGTACGTCACGACTCTACAGATCGCAATTTTAGTCAGATTGCCTTGGGTTATATTTTATTCACTTTGATTAGTATCAGACCAGAACCCTATTTAAATTCACATAAATGTGTTCAGTAGTTTAATTTTTATAAACAGTTTTATTTTATTATTTTTGACAGCTAATAGTTAAAATAAAAAAAAACAAAAAAATACATATTACTGTTATTGTAAATGTAGTATATTACGTAGAATAACTGCTACACTTCTATACCACAATAACAACGCAAGCTCCGATATCGGTATGGCCGAGCGGTTAAAGCGTTAGTCCAGTAATAGAGAGGTGCCGGGTTCGATTCCCGCTGACACAAGTAATAATTTTTTTTCTATACCGTTTTATTTTTAATTTTTTTTCTATTTTTTTAATTGTTTTTTTTTTTTAATCTATTTTCTCAATTTTTTTTTCATTATAATATGTACAGAAGAAAAGTTGCGGGATGTGCACTTTTGGTTTTGCCAACTATTTTTTGTCTTTTTGTGGGTAGTAGTTTTTACGTGAATTACAATATTTTATTTCAAACTTGAAAATGATTGAAATGTCGTTTCCGTGAATAAGACCGAACCAGCGAACTGACGGTATTTAACTAATATATTACGCGGCGACTTTGAACTCTAACCGGGTGACGTTTATACTATATATGCTTATAATTATTATTCACGAGCAGGGCGCGTTTCGTGTTTGTTAAGCAAAATGTAGATATGGATTCCGATCTCGGCATACAGAGTGTCCCAGAAATTTCCAAGTCTAAAGAAGCCCGTTACCGGATATAATTACCTATACCGTGTTATTTAGATGTATACTGGCGGCCCGGTCCGGCTTCGCCCAGTGCCAGATTAATCATTAGGCAGACTAGGCAACTGCCTAGGGGCCACGCATCGACAAAGGGCCCATGCACGCACCAAGAAAAAAACTTTTCATTGAACGAAAATTTTATTTGAAAATTTGTATGAAAGTTCCCAACAACAATATGATTTTCTTTCGTTGTTTATTGTAATTTATTGCATTTAACAAAATAAAATTTAAAATAACTACGTCACGTCTCATTTCTCTTTCCTGACCCATCAAAGAATCTGGATCATCAATTATATATCTATAGCCTATTCATTAAGACCATTTCAATAAAGCTAACGAGTCAGGTAAGGCGATGTTGTTACAATATCACATAAGACATTGAAGTAACAGGATGCCTGGAGCCGATCATCTGGAAGTTACTCACATCCCTTCATCAACTTGAAAAGACCTGATTGCATTGTCTAGGGGCCCGGACAGGGTTAAACCGGTCCTGGCTTCGCCCGAATTTGTAAATTTCCGCCGTTTTTTTTCGGCGACTTACGTTGCAAAAGTCTCCACGAAAAGTGATTTTATTTTAACGCGACAATATATTATATAGCCTATGTCCGTCCTGAAGGTCCATTCTAAATAATATATATTGTTGAAAAAAATGTTGAAATCGGATGAGTAGTTTCGGAGATTGCCTCCTACATCCAAACTTACAAACTTTAACTCTTTTATAATATTAGTATAGATTGCGGTTTTCATGAAAAGCGCTTTTATTTTAACGCGATAATATATAGCCTATGAAACACCCTCTACATCCGCGAAATATCTATACTTCGCGTTCTAACTTATTCGAAGTTAACTTTGAATCTTGACAGGGTTGGTGTGAATTACACAGAAATGCTAATAAATAATTTTCAGCTGTGAAGATATATCTGAAATTAAATTGCAGCTTTTGAACATTATTTATGATATATATTATGACTAGGTTTTGCCCGCGACTTCGCTCGCGTCAAGTTTGATTTTGATTGATAAGTTTTAGTCATTTAGTCTTTTAAATTATGACTCTTCAGAATTTTTTGTTGTTCAAATGTAATAAATTGACGTAGCAAAAAAACTCAACGGATACCCGCACGTCGCCTCTCGGCGCGACGGCGGTCGGTCCGATGCAGTGGACCACGTCATTTCATAGAAGTCTGTTGACGACGACAGATGTGCGCGCACGTTTTTACCTATACCTACCCTGTTCTGCTCATTGTGAATATGGAGTTTAAAATTGATATTGATATGGATTTATTAATTAGCCTTGTTCATAATAGGTCAGTGTTGGGACAAGACTAGAAAATTACAAAAATAAACAAGCAAGACATAACGTACTTGCACTTCTTCGCCCCTCAAGTATAGAATTGATATCGATAACAATGGACGCGCTCACGCATATGCGGATCGTGTCGTTTCGCGTCGGCCCGTTACCCGTTGACTAAAAAGCCCTAAAAATAAAATATTTTCAGTGTATTTAATTTTTGAAGCTATGCTTTTTTAAAGAATCGGTGCGAATTTTTTTCGTCTACGTAAACTCCTGTACGTTTGTCTCCAGATGCCGGACAACAAAAGTTCTTTCAACTCAATATGACCGGACGCTTCTATATCCTAAAGCTGTATAAATCACGCCACGGAGTGATAGCGTGTCCAAGGAAAGAGTCACGGAAGCTTTATAAATAGCGCGCAGCAATGCAACAAAACGTTCGAGGTCAAAGGTCAGTCCGCCTGGTCAAAATACCGTCGCTTCGGCGGAATTAATTCCGACGCTTATAACGCGAAAACTTTAAAGAGCTTTTCATTTTCAAATTTCACACCGGGATGGCGTAGTGGTGAGAGCACTAGACTCGCATTCGGGAGGTACCGGGTTCGAATCCTGGCGGGGGCAGATGTGGCTGGGACTTTTTCCGGCTGCTTCTCGCCCAGAAATGGTAATTCCTGTACCGGCCATCATGTTGAGGTTTTCCATGATTTCCCTTAATAATTCCAGATAAATATCGAGATGGTTCCTTAATCAAGGTCATGGCCGATTACCTGTCAAAAACCTACCTTGCCTACCTAATCATAAGGTCCTAAAATTCCTTCATACGCCCATTGCTATTAATTAAGTTGAAGTTGAAAAAATGTTGAAAATAACGGGAAGTGTGTTAGATTGAAAATAGTAATGGTGCAATTGGCGTCTGTTATGACATAAAGTCGAGTTGTTAAATGCATTGTTATTATTATTCTGAAGTTGCACAAGGACGTGCTTTAAAAAAAAAAGGTTTGCACTCCGGAAGTACCGTGAGAAGTGAAAACTTGAATATTAACGTTTGACGAATTTTCGATCAAAATGGTTTGTATCATAGATTGCATTTTTATGTAAGTATCTACGATATTTCAACGCTAGATGTCTAACGTTGTATAAATTAGAGAGTTTTCTCGCTCACCCAGTTCTTACTTTACCTGACGCCTGACGCGAGTTTAAGATTTTTTACCCATTACAAAAAAAGTGTTCAACGCCGCTAAAGAAGTTTTCACTTCAAAAATCGGCATCACTTTTTGAAACATTTCGTATTTGTAAGTTGGTACGGTTTCTGTGCGCAGTATAAATCTTTTAATTAGAAGATTATTGTAGTTTGTTCTCTCCACAAAGTTTATGACCTCACTAACAATGTTTGGCGAACAAAGCTGATGCTATCCAGGGACAAATATGTCAGAGAACTAAACGAACTCGAAGGACGTCGTCCTAAATATTCATAAACCATCGGTTTTTTTCTTGCGATTTTGTTCGCGTTGATGTTGGCTTTGGCAAAAACTTTATCTTAACATACGTACGGCGGTAAGAAAGATTTCTGTTTAAAACGAACTAAAACGCGATCGAAAACACGAGAAAACCTAGCGGCAGATATTACTTTAAAGATCGCCTGTTAGATGTCGTTGTTACGATGAGGAAAGAAATGCGTCTGTGAAATTAAATATATTAAAAAAAATAGATAGAAAAGCTGAAGATGAGAGCATAGCTCCCAAAATGTACATCCGCTAATAAAACTGTTGCGCTAAGAAGCAACTATTCTTTATTTTTGTTTCAACCACAGTGCTCTTAATATTTGTATAAAAAAACCTTTGTTAAACGACTTTCTTGTACAATCGATAGTGTACTAAAAAACTAGAAAATAATTATGAGTCACCATAGGCGGCTTTGACTAAACTAAAATAAAAGCGTGGGTGGCATTTGCAGTTACATTTGGTCGACGAAGACAGTCGAAGGCTCAAACAAGTGAAAGTCGTCTACTAAATGTGCCCTACGAATTTATTTCAGTTTAATCAATAATTATTTTCTAGTTTTTAGTACATCATCGATTGTACAATAAAACCGTTTAACTTAAAAAGCTTTTTTATGTCTTTACTGTGCTTTATTAAAGGCGCGAATTGCATCTGGTCAGTCAGTTATTATGACATTGTATTGTTATCGGAACTACATACGCGTGCAAAATTTCAACTCAATCGAATAACGGGAAGTAGTCGAAAAAGCTGTCGCAAGATTTGAATCAAACAATTATATGGAGTCAAACTAAATAAAAGCGTTTAATAAAACCTTTTAAAAATTCCCGGAACTTTGTCTGCCGTACGTATTTGAAATCAACGCTGGAGAAATCCGAGAGCATAACAATCAAATTTAGTGTGAATAGTTAATTTTAAATAAAGGATTTCATCGTTCAATGTGGCGAATTGTGGGGGCGGGTGGGAAGACGGCGGCGGCGGGGAGGGGGCGATGAAGGGTGAGCGAACGACGCGGGAGCGACGATGCAGAAAGCGAATCAGAGAAAGCTGTGCCGCGCGCTGTCTTTTGCCCCAGAGATCCGGATATTATATGGGAGTTCTCTCTTTTGCTAGTTGTGTGTGTCGTCTTAAACTAGTAACCGCGACCCTCTGCTGGAAAACTTGCTAATGTCGAAGGGTAAAGTCGACCAGACAATGAGCAGAGGAGATATATGCTATAACGTTGTTTTTTACCATTCCAACTTCAAAAATGTTGACATTTGATTATAATAAAGAAAATAAAATTTCTGATATCGCGTGAGGTGACGCGGGTAATGGCTAGTATTTAATATGATATTAACTATTCATTGCCATGGTTACCTACATAATATGTTCCACGTCATGTAAAAATTAATCAAACTAGTTTATTTCTGACAGATCCATAAAACAAAAGAGCGGCTTATTTTTTTTATTTTCAAAATATTTCCGAAACTGTAAAGTTTTGAAAAAAAAAATTTTAACGAAACTTTCTTGAAAAAATAAATAAAATAATAAGCCGTTATGAAAAGTATACCATTATTATATAAAAAACACCGTTATAGCAAATATCTCTTCTGCGCATGCGCCGATTTTCCTCAAAAACAATAGGGCTCTTCATATTTGCATACCAAACATCCTCCCAAAATTTGGTTTCGACTCGCTCATCCGTTTGACCTGTATCGTGTTCACAGACAAACAGACGCACAGAGATTTTATAAAAATATGTTTTTTGGATTCAGGGGACCTCAAAACGGAAAGATATTGTAAAATTTTTGAAAAGTGATTTTTGACCTAAACTAGTACCATTCCCCACTTGTGGGAATTGGAATGGTAAAAGGCACACTTCCCCGTATTTAACGTTTCATATCAGAAGCATGTGAGTGTTAAGCAAAGCACACAGATGAGGACATAAAGGTGGAGTGTAGGGGAGGGCGGATGTAATGGGGAAACTGTGTGCACTTTATGTTTATGCCTGTATGTAGACGTATGTGTGTGTGTGACAGAGAGAGTGAATGAATGTATGCAAACAGCCTACTATGACGTTGACACGAATTATATATACAGGCCTGTAGTTCTATCGAGATCGGAGCAAAGCATGTTAAATTAGAAAAACAGCCTAAGAAACAATGCAATTTCTTCCATGCGCAACCATACATCGCGCCGTTTTTTGGCCACAAGACAAAGTGGCATAAATTGTTTTAAAATTTTTTCCCGCGAGAGCTGTGAGTGTTTTTAGGCGAGGGGACAGTATAATTAAGCTGAAGAGTGCAGTAACTTATCCAATGCCCTTAACGCGAACGAAACCGTATAGGTAGTCATACAAAAAAAAATTCCAGCCAATTGGGCGACGGGACCATTCCACCTTCAAAAATGTTGACATTTGATTACCTATTATAAAGAAAATAAAATTTCTGATATCGTGTGAGGTGACGCGGGTAATGGCTAGTATTCAATATGATATTTGCTATTCGTTGCCATGGTTACCTACATATGTTCCACGACATGTAAAAATTAATCAAAGCATGCTGAACTAGTTTACTTCTGACAGATTCATAAAACAAAAGAGCGGCTTATTTTTTTTTATTTTCAAAATATTTCCGAAATTATAAAGTTTAGAAAACATTTTTTTAACAAAACTTTCTTGACAAAATAAATATAATAATAATCCGTTATGAAAAGCATAACATTATTATATAAAAAACACCGTTATAGCATATATCTCTTCTGCGCATGCGCCGATTTTTCCCAAAAACAATAGGGCTCTTCATATTTGCATACCAAACATCCTCCCAAAATTTGATTTCAATCCGCTCATCCGTTTGGCCTGTATCGTGTTCACAGACAAACAGACAACAGACGCACAGACTTTTTTCAAAAATATGTTTTTTGGATTCGGGGGACCTCAAAACGGAAAGATATTGTAAAATTTTTGACCTAAACTAGTACCTACCATTCCCCACTTGTGGGTTGGAATGGTAATATGTTCGGAAGTACAGAAAAAAATCAACCCACGTGGTTTTCCCGTTCGGCCACGGATACAGAAAAATTAAACAAGGTATAGAGGAGAAAAAAAAACAAACAAATGAACGGAACGACAATCATTTGTCAGAAATAAGACAGAAAACAATTATCTGTCGTTCGACTACCGCATTTATCCGTACAAACAAGACATTTACTGTGAATTATGTATACAGACAAAAGAAGAAATGGAGCAAAGAATTACATGAAAAAAAAACTAATTCAATAGGTGTACAACAGATGGCCTTAGGCGCGTTTCTATTGTAAAAAGAAAAACCGTGTTACCGGGGCAAAATTAACAGACACAGAGATCTCTTCGCGTAGAGTCCTTTAATGTTTAAAAAAAAGTGATTCACGTTTATTCTAGATAAAAGCATTAGATGGGATTACGACAATCTTTTTACGAGAAAGAAAAAGATACCTGGATACAATCGTAATAACAATTTCTGCATTATTCTTTTAGCTTTTAATCTTTTCGACGCTATTCCAAATTCAATGTTTTCACAGTTTGAGTGAATACTGAATACTGAAACAAAAATGTTTAGTGGCTCTTTAAAAATTTGGAAATTTTGTAAATTGTAACTTTTGGCTCTTCCGTCTCAAAAGGTTGCCGACCCCTGTCTTAGTCCGATAGTACCCGAATAAAAAATAGTCTATGCTTCAAGTATTTCATCAAAATCAGTCCAACAGTCCGCGACACTTCTCTACCCCTACTTGTTTTATTAAAAAAAAAAATCGAACTTAACCAGTTTTGTTTTGTGACCACAGAGATAAAGAAAAACGATAAAATAACAAATAATTTTTATCAATACACGCTCCCTATCAATCAAGAGGGTCGTATTACACGAACAGCGACTTTATAAATAATAGCGTATCCCGAGGGAATGAATGGTTCGCGGTATTCTATTAGCCTTTAACCATATATAGGCACGAGAAACGGGAGGAGAAAAAAACGGGACTTCCATTTACTCCCGACCGCCAAGCGGATTTCCTGAACTTGTTAGTGGACTGGCCTCCGCGCAGTAGGTATATAGGCAGATAAACTATTGACGTTGGGCGGATGGCGAGATTTAAGACTCCAAACCAAAAAATTCAATTGTCTTAATCGATTAAACGAACAATCTCCTGTATTGATAATAAAGACCGGGACTTACATAATTAAGAAAAAATTGGTTGTCTGTAAAGTCGGTTTACGGACGATAGTTTTACGTGATAACGTATTCCGTAATACATAACCTAAATTTATATAATAATTATAATAATTCGAATCTATGATATTGCATCTTTCGCTTCAAATTTAGGTTAATTTTATTTATTTAAATTACTCACCATATAATATAATTGTTTTTTTTAACTTTCTTTCTTTCGTATTTATTTTAAGTCTCAAAGATTAGCTGTCATAATATTTATAAAACAATTGTTTCACTGTTTATATAAAATTCCAAAACCTACTTACAATATTTAAGTATTTTCATACGTCAAAAAATTGATTTTTATAATGATAAAATTTGTAAGAAAACGATTTTTTCGAGAGATGCGACCTAGCTAAAACGATTTTTTGCCCCCCAAAATCCCTTTTCAGTAAATTTCATCCAAATCGTTAGGGCCGTTTTCGAGGGTCAGGCGGAACGTTACGCGTTACGACCGTTAGGAACGTTACACTTTTTCGTACATGCAGCCGGTGTTTTATCAATTTATAAGATTGGTGATTCATCAATTTATAAGACGTTATCACGTCAAAAACAAATCAGATAATTATTGTTAATAATAAGTCATGTTATGTAATGATCATTGGCGTAGCAAGAGGGGGGGCAGGTGGGCCAGGCCCATCCTACAATATTAATTGTTTACGTACAAATAACAAGATAAAAATCTACAATAATCTACATATTTTCTTTCTCGTGGAATTTCTCCAGAAAATCGTGTTGATCGATTTCGCTTCCATGAACAGTTTTCAATAAGTAGCAGCTGGTAGGTAGAAAATTTGCCCCCCCCCCAGGATAAAATCGTTGCTACGCCTAATACATAAACAAACACATGCATCCATTCGTCGGTAGTGTTTTGCACTGCGACCAGTGTTTTTTTTTTATGTAGGTTATGATCGAAGCAGACTCGATATACTCAAAACAAAATGGAAACAGATAAAGGAAAAGACATTTTTTGTGTCATGTACAGGTAAAATCATTTTATTTACATGTATCCAGCGATCAAACCAATTTTTAAAAAACCTTTTTTTATGTTTTCATTAATTCAAAGGCAATTAAAATAGCAATCAATTACATTTTTCAACAGGGAACACGTAAAAGGGGTGTACATAATAGACACACTTTATTTTAACTGAAATTGGCATCACTGGAATAATAAAACTGCTCAATTAAAAAAATGTCCCCCAATATTATTCGACTGCGATTCAACGTTTGATAAAATATTTGCACGATTCGGAAATTTTGCGAGAGTGACAAATTCATTTGTTATCGCGGAATTGAAGTTTTAGAACATTTTTGTAAAGAAAAAAAATTGAATTACATTATTTTTTTTTTGTTTATTTAATGACATACGTTTTACCTTATCTGTTCCATGAAATTGTCGATGAATTGGTTCACTTACCTAGAAAAAACAAGAAAACAAAATTAAAAATGTATTCAATAATAATGTATTTAATAAGTGTTCCGAAGTAATTTAAGGGTCTATTGCAGATTTATTACCTGAAATAAACTAAAAATAAAATTTTAAATCTTAGGAACTCATATCTTCTAAACGGATATCTGAGGGAGAAGAAAGATCCGTATCCGTATCCGTTAGTTTTTGACGGATCTTTTACCTTATTATTTTCAATTCATGGATGAAATTTTATATATATATAAGTGATTAGGTAATAATGAAAACCTGTTAAATTCCATTCAGATTATTTTTTGTTTTTTTAAATCGTATTTGACACATTTATATTGCAAACGTTTATCGTAGTGAGTACCATACTAATAGTACATAACTCAAAGGTACTAAATCAAATATCTTTATAATGAGATATTGCATATCGATCTCTGGAAAGAGACAATCTGTTATGAGAGTTAACTCTTAAAGAGGTCAATAACTTTTTCCCATAACAGACAGTCTCTTTTCAAAGGTCGATGTGCAATATTTACCGCCACGTACTGTAAGAAAGTAAAGATCCGTATCCGTATCCGCGGATCTTGAAACAAAAAATCCGTATTCAGATCCGTATCCGCGGATATACATTTTTAACGATCCGGCACATCACTAGTACCTACATACATTTTTTTTAACAAGATGACCCTAACTCTAACGAGTAATTAGCCAAGGATACATACATTAAGAGTATTCGTCCCTGCAAATGCCCCCTGCACCCTTCATCTCAAATCTTTTCCCCTCGCCTAAAAACGGTTCGCGCTCTCCCGACCCTATTTTTAAAGCTAGAGGGTTCTGGTAAACGCCAAATGAAAGACAAAGAATCAGACTACAGATCCTTCAGGCGAATTTTTTGAAAAACAGTTTCGCCGACGTGTGAAATATTACGTAACTTATTATTTTTTTCAAAAGGTTGTAAGTTTTTTCAGGAATTTTTTTTCAAAAAATTCGCCTGAAGGATCTGTAGTCTGATTCTTTGTCTTTCATTTGGCGTTTACCAGAATCCTCTAGCTTTAAAAATAGTGTCGGGAGAGCGCGAACCGTTTTTAGGCGAGGGGAAAAGATTTGAGATGAAGGGTGCAGGGGGTGTTTGGTGGGACGAATACTCTTAATTGTGACACCCGGTATATGTTAAAAAGCACTCGGATCGACTGTACTATAATACAAATGATAGCGCCTTATAAATGCGATTGATACGTCAAACACCATAAGTGTCAGTCGATGTCGAAACAACTATTCGATAGACGGCGTTGTTGTTTATTGCGGTGCTCGACAAAAAGACACCGGAGCGGCATCGCGACGCCCGACACGACATCTGTGTCACTTGTCATGTAGGCATGCGACCTGTCGCATAACCTCACTTCTAATTAACCTCACTTGTCAACCGCCGAACTTAATATGGAAATCAATATTTACATGTACAGTCGAGTCTCTCTAAGAACGACGGTTTGGGCTCAGGTCGACAAATATGCATTTTATTAAATTGTTGTGCATCTGTGTGTGTGTGTGTGTGTGTTACCACGTTAACTCTCGATAGAATCGATTGATTTAAATGAAATTTGGTACACGTATTGGAATACGAGTACATCACTGCACGAAGCCTATTTAAAATGGGTCCTATCGGGTCATTTTAAAGGTGGTTTTTAGGGGTTGTAAAATGTTTTTGAACCCAAAAATACCGTAAAAGTTCTCAGAATCATTTTTAAATTGAAATTTAACCCTTCAGCAAAGATAAAAATGTACTTCTATTATAATAAAATAGATCCAAAAGGACTAACCTTTTCCTTTTGGATCTATTTTATTATAATAAAAGTATATTTTTTTCTTTAAATTGTTAAAATTGTCAAGAATAAAAGTCCATAATCGAAAAGTGCTAATGTTTAATAATTTTTGACGTGATAACGTTTTATAAATTGATGAATCACCAATCTTATAAATTGATAAAACACCGGCTGCATGTTCGAAAAAGTGTAACGTAACGTTCCTAACGTTCCTAACGCGTAACGTTCCGCCTGACCCTGTGCGTGCTTTTTGCTAATTTCTCGCTCAATTTAAATCAGATCGGTTTGAAACCAGTCTTAAACGAAAGAGGAGAACATTTTACATAGATTTCGTATAACAGAATTTGCCTAAACAGTTTTTTTATACAAATTTATATAGAAAAATATTTTATACAAATTTATATAGAAAAATATTTTATACAAATTTATATAGAAAAATAGCTGTATAAATGCAATGTTGTGTAATGCATGGCGCGACGCGGTCGGTTGTCTTTGTTTGCCGTACATGGAAATTAGAAGCAAACGTATGTCTTGTCTTAACATGAAAACAGCTGCATTTCTAATGTTTAATTCAATTTTTTGACATTAGTATATTGTGAAATGCAAATTAGTTATTCCAATACTTAACTTAGAAGTTAAGTATTGGAATAACTAATTATTATTAGAACATAATACTTTGTAAGTTGCAAACGTCACTTTTGACATTTCTTATCATTCCGACACCAAGGATAAGCGGATTGAAACCAAATTTTGGGAGGTTTAGGTTATGTATTACGGAATACGTTATCACGTAAAACTATCGTCCGTAAACCGACTTTACAGACAACCAATTTTTTATTGATTAAAAGTCTCCTAATTAAATTGGAAAAAATATTAAAATATGCGTAAGACATCGATGCTTTATAGAGTTAGTTTTCGGAACTGCTGACATTATTTGGTTATTTGCAAAAAATTAAAATGAACAGTTTGCATGCTAGGTTGACATATTTTCCATAAGACTACATGTAAAAGTTTTTATTAATTTTTAACTTTATAAATCTCCTAATGATTTTGGATTTTTTACAAAAAATTTGGTCATAAAAAAATCTTTTAAAAAAACTTTATTTCAGATTTTTTGACGTGATAACGTCTTATAAATTGATGAAACACCGGCTGCACGCACGAAAAAGAGTAACGTTCCGCAAGCGAGAGCGCGATATAAGCGATAGTCTCTCTCTTCTCGCGTGACGTCAGAGAGTAGTGTGCGTTCAACATTTTTTTCGGCTGTTCCAGCGAAAGCTACATCTGACAGATGGCCAGATAAATTATACGGTTTGTTAACAAATATATAATACCTATATATACATTCTTTTAAATGTCTTTTATAATTGCTTAAAAATATGTATTTTGCTTTGGTTGATCAAATTATTAGTCGGTAAAAATATAGTTTGACACCTACTAAAATTTAGGTTATGTATTATTAAATATGATATTCGAGCGGAATACGTTATCACGTAAAACTATCGTCCGTAAACCGACTTTACAGACAACCAATTTTTTTTCATTATCTTCGTAAAACAGCTCAACCTCCTTAAAATTTTGTTGCGCTTTTATCTCTCAATGCAATAGTTAATTTGCAAAATGCATTCGTATAACGCGATCACAAAAAAACTGCCTGCTTATTCTGACAGTTCTTTCTTTCAACGAGCGTTAATTCTATTTATATATTTAAAAGAGTTTCGAATAAAAAGAAACTTTGCTTGCATTAGCAGCGTTTAATACAGACACTCGACACAACTTCTTATCATTTTCCAACTGAAATAAAAAAGATGTTAACACGTTTAAACAAAGAACCGAAATAAATCTTCACAAAGCCTCGAGAAATTTCTACAACTGTGTTGTAATGAGTATTTTTATTTTTGAAAGGCCCACGGTGCCTTAAACGGATTTTAAACTGGCCATTTGCAGATTTTTTTTTTTAGTTTAAAAAAAAGGTTATAAAATTATAGACGCCCGACAACTAAACGTATCTCGTCTACAAATGTAAAATATAGTACCTATAAACTCCATTTAACGTCATTCGATATAACGACAAATTTTTGAAACGTTGAAATTACTTAGCTCTAGTTGGTTTACCACTCTAAATAACGACAACAATACGTCATCGTTAAGCAATAAACAGTACTTGTTTGTTATTTTGTTGCTTTGTTGTCGACATCGTGCGTACCGAAGATTCTAAGAAGTTCGTGCTTTTGTTTGTTGGGATTATCTTTCATATGTTTAGCTCAGCTGTAATTTGTGATAGTATGACTGTGGGTCAGTTGTATTTTATATATTATGAGTAAATATATATTACTAGTGTGACCTGTGCGAATTATTCGCACTAAATAAGTATAATAATTATCACTTTACTAAATTATTTTTTTAAATATGATTGCAGGTATTCAATTCGTTTCTAATTTTGCACACTGCTTATAACGTTCTTCTTTTTGTTGTATTACAATATGAAGCTCGGATGACAGATCGAAGAAATATTTTACTAAAATTGTCATATAGAGGCGCAAGTAGCAAAAGCGTTGAACTAAGCCGTCAGATGGCATCATGCAGCATTGCTGTGACATTGTTCAGCATTGTTCGCTGTTTCAAAATTAAAGCCGTCAGATGGCAGTATGCAGTATTGTGTCTGTTGTATTACAATATGAAGGTCAGATGACAGATCGAAGTGTTGACGTCAGATGGCAGACGTTGTTCAGCTTTGCTGTATTTTAATTAATTTACAAAAACAAAAGCAATAATACATTTTTTAGTTGTCGATGTCAGTAGAGCAATCAATTATCTGTAAAATGATATATAATTTATGTGGAGAAATTGTGAGGTTTTTTCTAAAAAGGGAGGCAAACATTCTTATGGATAATTTCTTCTCTGCGATTAACAACTCTCAATAACGCTACAAAGTGCACAGTCCGTTGAGTGTCGCTATACTGTATACAAGTCCCAGCAGTGATTTCAGAGGGCAAAACCAGCCTTTAAGCCGTCCTAGAAACAATCAGTAAAGGCATGAATGCATCGACGTTAAACAAAGCATACCTACAAAATGAACTTAGAGAAAATTAATTAGTTGCTATTAATTAAAAGCGAACATTAATTAGACGCAATAATAGTAATTCGGTTTTCTTGGAAATTAATTCTGAATATAATTAAAACAAATGCACTATGTATAATGAATTGTTTTGAGAACAAAAGAAATCAATACATTAATTTATTATTCAAATCTTTGATTAACGTCTTAAGAGTATTCGTCCCTGCAAATACCCCTTGCACCCTTCATCTTAAATCTTTTCCCCTCGCCTAAAAACGGTTCGCGCTCTCCCGACGCTATTTTTAAAGCTAGAGGGTTCTGGTAAACGCCAAATGAAAGACAAAGAATCAGACTACAGATCCTTCAGGCGAATTTAAAAAAAAAAATCCTGAAAAAACTTACAACCTTTTGAAAAAAAATAATTAATTACGTAATATTTCACACGTAGGCGAAACTGTTTTTCAAAAAATTCGCCTGAAGGATCTGTAGTCTGATTCTTTGTCTTTCATTTGGCGTTTACCAGAACCCTCTAGCTTTAAAAATAGCGTCGGGAGAGCGCGAACCGTTTTTAGGCGATGGGAAAAGATTTGAGATGAAGGGTGCAGGGGGTATTTGCAGGGACGAATACTCTTAAGCAAATTTTATTAAAAAATAATTAGAAACTAATTGTTAATTAATTTTTAGATCAGTTCTGAAGAAGATCCAAATCCGGACCAAAACGTTAATGTTTTTGAATTTATATATTTTTTGTTAATATAAAATTGTTCGATAAATTTATTTATTAACTTATTATGTTTTAATAACGAGTTATTTGATTTAAGTTGGCAACGCGATCTTCAAAAAAGAAACATACCTACACTTACGAGGCGAAAGGTGAATTAACATCGTCTTTATGTACTTTAAATAGGCACTTTGTAACAAAAAAACAATGTAAATACATCTATCTCACGACAAGTACTAAAGTATCAACGCGTAGAGATATGCTTTTTTTATGTTGGTACCTCTACGTAGCGAAAATATATTGTGCGTTAAACGCACGCTCAAAATGTTACCTAACGATTTTGTTTTTTTATTAACACTCTATGCAGTCTATATCATAGTTCCTTAACCTTTTTACATCCGCGGACCACCACAAAATCCAACATTGGAATAAAATAATAAATATTTATATAATTGATTTTTTATTCAAAACAATTAATTTTGCAACACCGTTTGCTGATATGACAATATTTAAGTAACAAAAAAATATAGTTTAAAAATCCGTAAAATACAAAAATCTTCGCGGACCATCGGTTGAGAAACTATGGTCTATATTATTGACATTACAGGTATGCATATGTATACAGTATGTAAACACGTAAGGTGCACATAGGGAAATTAACATTGGGAAAAAATGACTGGATCAGAGTGAGCCTTGAAATCTTGTTTTTCAATTTGACAGATAATATTCTTTTGCAAAACGAATGTGTATACTACCGAAGAAAATATTCAAATGATTACAACATAATCGGACTATTTTATTAATGGGACATTGAATTCCTAAAAATACTTAAATATGGTGCGAGATCAAATATCTCCGCCTATTCGTGTTGAACCTAAA
Source organism: Xanthostigma xanthostigma (assembly GCA_963575645.1). Classification (NCBI taxonomy): domain Eukaryota; kingdom Metazoa; phylum Arthropoda; class Insecta; order Raphidioptera; family Raphidiidae; genus Xanthostigma; species Xanthostigma xanthostigma. The sequence goes on along the minus strand of OY754469.1, from coordinate 7,403,590 downwards.
GACATTGGGTCACTGATTTACCAACGCGCATACGTCATACCTGCAGCCAGACAATTTTTGAATGAAATGTTTCCAACCAGATGGAGTTGTTTTTTTGTTTTATTTTTGTACAAAAAAATTAAAATAATGATTTATAAGAGCTTTTTATTATTAAAAACGCCAAGTAAAATAAAAATAAATCAAAATAAAATAGAAATCCTCAAGGTTACCACGATAATTCAACAGAAATAACAATTAATGCAGTCATGGCTAACTCTGATCCAAGTATTTTTTCCCAATGCTAATTTCTCTATGTGCACCTTACGCGTTTACATACTGTATATATTTATGTATGTATGTATCTATCTAATTTCGTGTTAACCTGCCAGCCCTTGAAATAAGAAGTCGTGCTTTTGTTTAATGTTTTCATTTGTCAGCCACCTCCACGCAATATCTGGATAGCTTTGATCTGTTTGCAGAAGACTTAATATAAATGTCTCCATCGATACATCTAGCAACAACATTGACACAACCAACAAACATTGTATGCTTTGCATTGCGTATATATACAGAGTGTTTCAAGTAAAACGAACGTAAAAAAAAATTGGTTGTCTGTAAAGTCGGTTTACGGACGATAGTTTTACGTGATAACGTATTCCGCTCGAATATCATATTTAATAATACATAACCTAAATTTTAGTAGCTATCAAACTATATTTTTACCGACTAATAATTTGATCAACCAAAGCAAAATACTTACATATTTTTAAGCAATTATAAAAGACATTTAAAATAATGTATATACCTATATTATATATTTGTTAACAAACCGTATAATTTATCTGCTGTTATGAAATGCAGATATCTCCCAAAATTTGTTTTTGATACAAAATGTAGCTGCGTTTGTGTACAAACTATCAATTGATCAATACCATTCCATTCGTTGTGAATAATATCATATTTTATCCATAATGACGGCGATCAGTTATTTTTAACAAAATAAAATTACATTTATTAATTATTATTAGCGCCATATTGCCATTATCGTGCGTTCAGTTATACTTTGGCTTGGATGAATCGGTAATAATTATATGACACAAAAAATATCCGTGCAAAAACGAACAAATAACGATATATTATCTGAAAAATTGCTTTAAAAATTCGATAATTTATGACATTTTTATTAGATATCTTGATTTTAAGTCTTAATTTCCACGGTTTATAAAACAAAGGCCATCTGTCAGATGTAGCTTTCGCTGGAACAGCCGAAAAAAATGTTGAACGCACACTACTCTCTGACGTCACGCGAGAAGAGTGAGAAATGCGTACAAGCCGACGCCGATCGTGCTTCTCTATCGCTTATACTGCGCTCTCGCTTGCACGCACAGGGTCAGGCGGAACGTTACGGCGTTACACTTTTTCGTGCGTGCAGCTGGTGTTCGTGTTTCATCAATTTATAAGACGTTATCACGTCAAAAACTCGGATAGCAATGCCAAACCCTGCCGACAATATAGTGCATAATGCTATTACAGACAGGTGGCTTTATTATGTGAACTAGAGCTTGTTTTTGATCAAAACAAAAAAATAAAGCCCTTAATACACCATTTTAGAATAATATTTAATTTCTTAATTGTAAGGCCGCTGCAAATGAGGCTAGAAACACTGCTTGGAGTTCTGCTCGCTGGAAGGCTGGGTACGAAGCTGGAAATGACGTCACTGCGGGCTCGCTTGCTAGCTCACAAGATAGGTTTTAAAATTAGAACAGGGGCTATTTTCCTTGCTAGGTCCGCTGCTAGGTATGTGCAAGAACCAATCAGGAAGCAGTATCGTGTCACGTGGGCGACTTGATCAAACGCCCACAAACCAACATGGCGCCATTCTGCTCAGTCAGACAACAGACACGTTTTGCTCTGTGTTTACATTTGAACTGTCACTGCGCGCTCTCCTGATCTAACCACAAACACAGCTTGAAAAGACGTCTCGTGTGAAGCGAGCACATAACAGCAATCAAGAAACACAGAGCTAGAAAACTAACAGGCAAATCTAGCAAAAGGAAATTAGCAGCGTTTCTAGCCTCGTGTGCAGTGGCCTTTATTGTCTATCCATCTACACCAAAATAAAGACACCCTCACCAAGTAAATTCATATCCGCAAACTAGTGTTTCCTTAAAATTTGTAAGCCCGGCCCTATCGGGCCGATTTTATTTAAATTTTAGCAGCACACCTGGGAGTCGAGGGCTTAGCAAGTAATTACTATATCAGAAACGTAAATTATATATTTGGCGTGTATCTCAGAGAATTGTTAATTTTTGAACACCCTGTGTATATAATTGTCGGTTTGATTAGCAAGGAAACTGCGTATAGAACGACGGAAAATCCGGAAAGAGCTGTCATTGATTTTTATAACTGCGGAAGAAAAAAAACTCAGAATGTTTACTTTCCCGTGGCCCAGCGCAGGAAGTGGACGTTTAGTGTTTTGTTTTTGTACTGTAAACATGTTTTTGTTTTCACTTTTCATTCACACAAGCACTCATAGGCTTCGTTTGTTTTTCGCACCGATATTTCATAAATTTCAATTTTTTCCTCTGAGAGATCCAAAAATTCATCAAGTTATAAATTTGTTGAACTAAATATGAACCAACTCGAAGTTCAAACCGATCTCTTTTTTTAAGTGAACTGTATATGTATGTCCGCCTTTATTCCGTGACGCACGATCGTTTTTTCGCAGCTCAGTGCCACCCGTCTCGGAGGTCAGCGTTAAGAAGCATACCTTCACAAAAATAAGTCAGTCAGAAACTTGAAACATATACAGGGTGTCCCATTAAGAATGGGACATAGAACAACCGCAGATTCTCCAATTCAAAATAAAACCATTAAGCGAAATATGCTTAGATAAAATGTTACGCGTTTCCGAAATACGGGGTGTTGAAGTTGAAAACTGAAAAATTATTAATGTCCATAATTTTTTTAATACACCGCATAATTTTACTCAAATCGGCACACTTGTTAAATATCATAAAATGCACCTAACAATAAAAAAATTTGTTCAGTACGCTCTGCCAGTGGCGTACGGCAGGAGGAGGTAAGTACCCCTTCTAAATGTCACGCCGCTGTCTAAATTTTAATTTTGACTATAATTTTAATTTTTTTGATATTTTCTAAGTCAATAATGAACACTTGTTAGTTTGTTGTGAAGTCATTGGTTTTCGAGATATTCGCAGTTTTTTTAAGACAAAATTGTAAAAATGAATATTATTAATAATAATACAAATAAAAAGTACATGTCTATCTATCTTTAACTGCGAATATCTCGAAAACCAATTACTTTACAACAAACTAACAAGTGTACATTATTGATATAGAAAATATCAAAAAAATTAAAATTATAGTCAAAATTAAAATTTAGACAGCGGCGTAACATTTAGAAGGGGTACAAGCCTTACTTACTCCTGCCGTACGCCACTGGTAGAGCGAGTAACATTTTATCTAAGCATATTTCGCTTAATCGTTTTATTTTGAATTGGAGAATCTGCGGTTGTTCTATGGCCCATTCTTAATGGGACACCCTGTATACTTTTCGCGTCAACCTGTCGTCATTACGGCCCCGGTCTTGTCGCGGTACGATTTTAATCATCGCTGTATGTGAAGTACGTCAGAAATCGGAGTTTTCCGGAATTCTTTTCATACTCCGCGTCACTCAACACCGGAGTCACAAATGTAATTTGTCAAATCATCTGTCAGTTTAGTGAACGGAACCACGGGTTTCGGATTTCGACACAAATAAAAATCATTAGTTCAATCAATGCTAAATCGTTCGGAACAAACGAAATAAACGACGAAGAACTCTCTCGTTCCTTTCAGTACGGTGTGAAATTAATGTTGCGCCGTTTGAGAAGATTTTTAGGTTATTGTAATGAATCCGAAAAATCTAAATGTTTAACAGTCAGCGTAACTTTTGTGTGCAATTGGGTTAGGATAAAACATTATTATTTTGTGAAACTGTTTTTTGACGTTAACACTAACGCCATGAGTCGGATTTTTTGGTGAATGTCAAAAAATTCAACAAAAAGAGCAAGGAGTATGGTGCAGTGTATATTTATTCCTTATCTAACTTTTTTTTTTATTAAAAAAAAAAACAGTCTGCAGCAACTAAGGCTATTTATACTGAACTACAAATAAAGAATATGAAGTTAAGTATGTACATATAATAATTAATTGGATATAATATGTTAATAGACTAGATAGGTGAAATTAATTTATATTTTGTTTTTCAGATTGGAAAGTTCGAGGAAATTCAATATATTTGTAACTGCTTATCTAACTTTTCTACCTGATATTGTGCTTGGTGAATTGAAAGTTAATTATTTTATTGTAACGAATAAATTTGTTCCAAGATTAGTAACTTACTTCCCTACTATCTTTAATAGTGTGAGGTGAATATGGCATTATCATATAGGTATATTAATACGCTAAGGTTTAAGATGTTTGCCTCCCTTTTTAGAAAAAACCTCACAATTTCTCCACATAAATTATATACCATTTTACAGACAATTGCTTGCTCTACTGACATCGACAACTAAAAAATTTATTATTGCTTTTGTTTTTGTAAATTAATTAAAATACAGCAACGCTGAACAACGTCTGCCATCTGACGTCAACACTTCGATCTGTCATCTGACCTTCATATTGTAATACAACACTCAACAGACACAATACTGCATACTGCCATCTGACGGCTTTAATTTTGAAACAGCGAGCAACGCTGAACAACGTCACAGCAATGCTGCATGATGCCATCTGACGGCTTAGCTCAACGCTTTTGCTACTTGCGCCTCTATATGACAATTTTAGTAAAATATTTCTTCGATCTGTCATCTGAGCTTCATATTGTAATACAACAAAAAGAAGAACGTTATAAGCAGTGTGCAAAATTAGAAACGAATTGAATACCTGCAATCATATTTAAAAAATAATTTTGTAAAGTGATAATTATTACACTTATTTAGTGCGAATAATTCGCACATGTCACAGTAGTTTAAAGGTATTTTGATGAAAAATGTTAAAGCGTTCCGAACGCGAATCTAGCTCTCTGATCGCTGAACTATAATAAAATCCTTATTCAGTTACATAAAAAAACGAAGTGTCGCATGAACGACATTAATTATTTACGGAGTTCGCGGGTTTATATCGATTAACAAATTATATATAACACAGTCACGAATGACGTTATTCACTTCATTTAATAATTTAAACCCATAAAACAGGCCGTCGCCGCAGTTTAAATCGAAATTTAATAAAACATAGAAGTTTTTACTTTTATTTAGTCTATTTTTTTAAATGAAATTTATTTTATAATTAAGCCTATTATATTATTGAATAACTAGCGGTCCCGCCCGGTTTCACCCGGGTGCAAAAGAACGAATGGGGAAGGGAGGGACATGAGTACGCACATTCGTCTTAGTTTACCGAGATGAATGTTGTGTCCAAATTTCATGATGATCAAAGTTGCCGTTCAAAAGTTTTTGTCGATAAAAACCAGTAATTATACTTTTTATAAGACGTATAGATAATAAATTTCTTTTAAATCAATAATTACTGGAATTAATAAAATATAATAAATATTTAATTGAAAACACTGTAGGAAAATTATTTTTATATAGTTACCTATAGTTGTTTTCAAATGAGCTATTAATTAGAATTATTTAATTTTAATTAGTCGTACATAAAATTAAAATAAATTTAAATGTAAGAAAATAACGTAGAAAATAAAAAAATAAATAAAAACACATTCGCCCAACGTGGGGCTCGAACCCACGACCCTGATATTAAGAGTCACGCACTCTACCGACTGAGCCAGCCGGGCTTCTGAATGTGCAACGCTAATATTGGTATATTTAGTTACGGTATTTATTGGTCGTAGCGTGATATTATATAGCCTACAGCCTTCCTCGATAAATGGGCTATCCAACAAAAAACTTTTTTACACGCTTTAGTTTCCCTTGTTAGTTTGTATGTATGTATATAAGTATGTATGTTTGTAAACTCATTTGGACTACAGCAAGTAGTTTATATAGCGGAATAATATGCCAGCACAGTAAGTACACTGGCTAGCCGTGCGATCTAAGGCACGGGTCTTCGCTGACGTCAACTCTCGGCTTCACGGATCGTGGGTTCTAATCCCGTCCACGCTGAAAAAAAATTGTTTTTTTTCGGCAAATTTTTGACAATAAATCGAACTAAAAAGTGGAAAATAAATATAGTTAAAAAAAACTAAAAAACACGCTTTATATCAAACTAAAAAGTGAAAAATAAATATAGTTTAAAAAAAAACTAAAAAACACGCTTTATATCGAACTAAAAAGTAAAAAATATTTTTTTTAAATAAGCTTAAAAAGCATGGGGCGCTCGATGTACGAAAATGTGGAACAAAGCGCCCCACGCTTTTTAATCTTATTTTGAAAAAATATTTTTTATTTTTAGTTTGATATGAAGCGTGTTTTTTAGTTTTTTTAAACTACATTTATTTTCAATTGGAACCAGTACTTCCTGAGATTAGCGCGTTCATCCAAACAAACAAACAAACAAACTCTTCAGGTTTATTTATTAGTATAGATAATTTAATTCTACAGACCAGCGTTGCCATTTTTTTTCCAAGTCGGGATTATGGAACTCTTTGAGTGAAAACAGCGGGATTCTTTCGTCGAAAGCGGGACATAGTAAAAAAACGTATATAATCAGAAGTTTTCAAATACCTATTTATTTTTTTATTTGAATTAAAATTACGTTTACGTGACAATAGATAGCAAAAATAGCCATAGAAAATGTATTTTAATAAAAATATAATATTTTAAATCAGATTTACCCTATCGTTAAATAGTTGAGTCTTATTTGTCTTCAGAATACAAAAAACAAAACAGAAATCAAAATCAAAAAAGTTTTATTCATTAGAAAAATATGGCGTTTTAAACAAAAGTCTGTGGAGTGAGTGTTATAAATTGCAACTTACAATAAGAGAAAAATTATTTATATAAATTACTTTTATTCATAATATTTCTGTGAAGATTTAACTTCTTTTAAAGTTATCCCCGAATTATCCCCGAAAAGCGGGACTGAGCCTGTCCCGCGCGGGACATTTAATTTTGATTTAAAAATCGGGACGTCCCGCCAAAATCGGGACGTCTGGCAACGCTGCTACAGACAGTCTCTAGGCAAAACCGTGTATACATACTCCGTAGATGAACCTCGACATCACTATAAATTACTAGATCAAGCCACCCTTGGACTGCTGGTGCGGCGGTTATATTGTTTGTTAGTACACCCTTTTGTCCGCGCACAATACGCAGCAGCACAAGTAGCAAATAACACACGAACAACTAACAGGTTACGTGTGCAATTTGTTACTCACAGAAATAAAAGAAGGTGCAGGAAAAAAACATTTATTACTCTGAAGGATTCAAATCGTGTCGGTTTTATTAGTATTTAATTATTTTTACAACAACCCACCTGCAAGTGAAATGTCGATACTCGATAAATCAGCGCTTTCAAAATGAATAGAGTGAACTGAATCATTGTTTGCCGGACAGTGCGTAGTTAATAAAAATCCACTATGTACAGTAGAGTTTCACTAATCCGGCACTACTAAAAACTATAGGTGGTGCCGGATTATTGGAATGTTCAGATTATTGTATTGTATAGAAAAATTCATAATATGTAAATAAAATAAAGCATTTCATAAAAACATTAACAGTGACATTTATAACAGGGGTGAGAGAAGCGTGAGCGGAGGGTGCCGGATTATTGGACGTACCGGATCAGTTTTATAAAATAAACTTAATTATTATGAAAAAAAAATTATTAAAAAATATTTTTAACAAAAAAATTGAACCGACTTCAAAATATGCACTAAAAAGTAAAAAATAATAATTATTGTTATTTTTGGAGTCGGTGTCACATCGGAATTCGAAAGTAGTAGGTAATTTAAATCGTACATGTCTCTAGTTCTCGGAATAGATTTCATTTTGGCTGACACCCGACTCCAAAAATAACAATAATTATTATTTTTTACTTTTTAGTGCATATTTTGAAGTCGGTACAATTTTTTCGTTAAAAATATTTTATTTTTCTCTTTTTATTGTTAGATAAAGTATTGCAATGGGTAGGCCAAGTATGCGTGCCTTTGAAATTTGATAGTTTCCCTCGATTTCTCCGGATTCCACCATCAGATCCTGATTTGGTTCCGATGGGACCACCTCGGAAGTGCACTCTTTCGAATAAAAAAAAAATTTGAAAATCGGTCCATAATTGACGGAGAAATCGGTGAACATACATAAAAAAAACAAATAAAAATATACAGTCGAACATAGAACATCCTCCTTTTTTGAAGTCGGTTAAAAATACTCCGTTTTCACGCATCTGCCTGCATCTCATCCCTTAATGAGGCCAAAATCCTAAAAATAGTAACGACCGGAGTCTGGAGGCGTGCGTCGTTCCAGGCGACGTGAATGGCAATAATAGTCGATGCGTCGAGTCGTTTTGTTTTGAAACGAGTTTGATTTGAATGCCTGCATAATTTATAATTTATATATAGAAGTATAGTGGTAGAAGGCAAGAATGCGTGACGTCAGCGCAGCTACAAAAAGTGTTCTCTATACACAAAAGAGAGAAAGGTCGCAGCATTAATATTGTAGGTAAAGCTGAGAGCGGTGTAGAAAAAGTTGGGATGAAAGGATCTGAATTCTGATCAAGGATGTGTCGGACTCGAACCATTTTACAAGAGTCTTCGTTCGAACAAGCCGATTTTCATAATTGTACAAGTGAAACTAACAGATTATAAAAAATCTGTAATCAAAAAATTGTTGATGTCTGCACGTGATATTTAATATAATTTGGGAATTTTTATATTCACTTATATAATAATAATAATGTCTTTATTGATGAAAAAACAGAGTTTTATCAAAAGGCGTGAATTCAGCTTAAAGCTGGTTTACAATCCAAACCATAACAAAAAAAATTACAAATATGTGAGAAATAAAAATAATAGTAATAATAATAACAATAACTTATTGTGATAATTGAAAAATATATTCTGGCACATAATTTAGATTATATAATTTTAATTATAGAGGTTTTTTACTTTTACTTTAAATACCCAAGTTTTTGACTACATTGGGTAAGCTATTATACTTATTATAACTAGTGAATCTTTATATTCACTAATTCTGCGTGGTTCTAGCATTGACAAATAGTGAATATGCACTTGTACTTACTAAAAAAAAACTCATTCATGTTTATAGAGTGGGATTTGACATATTGGCGATCAAATTAATGTAATGTCGAATCCGCCATTTTTTACGAACAGTGGAACCTCGTTCATTCGAATTTTTTTAGGGGTCCCTTGAACTCATATAATGTAATATTTTCTCACATGGCCCAAATAAATGTAGGTGTTGGTGGCTTAAAAAAATCAATAAAGATAGCTGACAACAGACAAAAAAGCAACGTCAACGCGAGCGGCGCCACGTGCACGGCCTATTATATAGAAGAACTGTCATAGTTAAATTTTCCACATTGCAATTGGCAAAGCCCTGGCGGAGTTTCCAGTTTCTAATAAGAGCCGTCTCGCGACGGAATGGGGTTACCGACTTTCCGCGTTCTACCTTTCAGACAAACAAACAAACAGACGCGCACATGGAGTTTTATACTTCAATACCAAGCAACAGTTTGTGTATCTTCGAATGCGGGTACCTCGCTCAACCCTTCGAAAAAATGTCAACGTTCTCCCTGAAAATCTTATTTGCCGGGTGGCATTATGAAATTGGATGGGGTTAGTGTTTATTTGGGGTAAAAATAAAGATAATTTAGTCGCTTGGTGCGGCGCGCCCATTCGATATGTCCTGGAGAATTTATGTTAGCAGGGCCCAAACACCACTAACTTATATTTAAATAAATGCCGAGCGGGGTGGCGTGGTGGTGAGAGCACTAGACTCGCATTCGAGAGATACCGGGTTCGAATTCCGGCGGGGGCAAATGTGGCCGGGACTTCTTCCTGCTGCCCCTCGCCGAGAAACAGTAATTCCTGTACCGGCTATCTTTTTGAAGTTTTCCATGGTTTCCCTCAATAATTCCGGATAAATATATCGAAATGGTTCCTTATTCAAGGCCATGGCCGATTACCCGTCAAACCACTATGCTCAAAGTTTGCCTACTTTATCCTAATGTTCTAAAATGCCTTCATTCGCCCATTGCTATAAATTAAGTGGAAGTTTAAAAATGTAGACAATAACGGGAAGTGTGATAGATGGAAAATAGTAATGGTGCGAATGGCGCCTGTTCTGACATAAACTCGAGGGCAATTCTACTGTACATTTTTTATGCTTTTGTTCATTTTAGCTGTTGCAAATAATGCATTTGTGTTCATGAAAACGGACATTAAAGGCATTATTATCATTATATTCAAATATTTGGTATTTTTCTCTACACGCTGTCAACATTTTTGTTAACTTAATTTCAGAAAAGTTTATTCCTCCAATGAAATTGGTAGGTCATTTTTCTCGAGGCACATTTCTACAACACGTACATTAAATGGACTAGTCGAATAAAGTTTATTCTCCGACATATTATATTTTAAAGCTAACTAAAGTTATAAAAACGCGCTCCCCTCTTAGAAAACGACTCAGTATTAATACTCGATGCCTTTAGCGGTGCAGACATATATATACGTCTGTCTCACTTATTATACTCTGCTAGTCTCATGCGCATGTCCGTGAATGGATGCGCGTCAGTTTGCAAATGGAACTAAGCTGCGAAAGAGAGGTGGCTTGCTCTATTCCACTTACTAATGGCCCCACTACAGACGCGACACTTGCGCGCAATTGGTCAAGTAAAAAGAAAGAGATAGAAAGCAGTCATTTGCTGTCTCACTTCATGGGCTACGCTTCCACTTACGGCCACTAGCAATATGGTATAGTTATTAAATATATGGATAATACTGTCTCTTTTCCTTGCAGCACAAAAATGGAAAAGTCATTAAATGAATTCGGTGATTTAATCGCATCACATGAGCCATTTTGCCATACAACCGCAGATTTATTTAGAGATTTTGTTAGGTAGGCAGCGCCATATCTTAAAACGTAGGTATATTATGCTCTGTTTAAAAATGTATGGATAGGCATGAAAAACGCAATCGGGATAAAAACATCGAAATCTTCCAATTGGTAAACCTTTGAAAAAATTAAAGATTCATACAAGTGAATATTTAAGATATATTGAAAAGGGAAATAGTATACGCGCGGTTAAATATTATACAGGGTGTTCCAAGACTCTGCTGTAACTTTTGAATTTTAAATCTGAAGTGATTTGGAGACCAAAAAGTCAAAGCTTACTTTAAAAAAATGTTTTAGGTTATGAACGGTCGTTCCGTTATTTATACGGCGTTTCCTATACAAACATTCAGTTTCTAAGGTTCTAACCTAAGAAATGGTGAATAGATCAATAAGATTTGGAAATTAAAATGAAAAAGAATCATGTAAAAGCTAGAAAATTTGAAGTGACAATGTTGCTCCGACCTCAGCACGGAAATCGCTTCGTTGAACAGATTATTTCTATAAATGATTCGGGTAGGAATTATACCTAAATTAAAGTGATCATATAAACAAATTTAAAAAAAAAACACACTTCCGGTTGTGATGGCTTTAAAATTATAATTTCGTAGCTCCGGCGCTCTGCCTACTAATTTTAATTAAATAAAATAATAAGTAAAAAACTTTTAAAAATAATAATAAAATAAAATAAGACACCTTGATATTGTGATATGATAAAACTATACGGGATACAAGGCTAAAATATTATTTTAAATTTGTGACTTTTCACTGAAGATTTTTAAGTCCTGAAGAAATCAAGAAATATTTCCGAAACGTTGATCAATAAATAATGTTTTAGTGAATAAAAATTGTTTTTAATAATTCAGCCTTGTATAGTTTTATCATAAAAATAATGTGTCAAATAAAATAAAATAATTCAGGTACATTTTAAAAGACGCTTGTTTTTCTAATATTTCAATCCACTTTATATCACACTAGGGGCCCGGTCCGGCTTCGAACGAATTTGTAGATTGCCACCGTTTTTTGACTTGAGTTGCAAAATTGGTCTCCGCACGAAAAGCGATTTTATTTTAGCGCGATAATAGATAGATTTTATTTACCACATAATAGTACAGTAGATATGTCCTTTCTGAAGATCTATGCTAAATATTGGTGAAAATTTATTTTTGAGTAGTTTCGGAAATTAGTCTCCGCATATTCACCAACTCACAAAATTCGCACTCTCTCTTCATAATATTAGTATTAGAGAAAAACTCGTAAAAAGACCCGTACTCCCACCACTAGCACCGACACCTCCACCACATTTGTACCAAACAGAACGGACACATTTTAAGTTGGAAATAGCACATTAAATCGTGAAACACCCTGTATACATACAATGTTTCAGTCCGGAAAAAGTAAAAAAGGAAATATACGAGAATATACCTTATTCATACACGAGAACACGGCTAAATTTGTAATGCCAACATAATATATTTTATATTACCTATGCAGGATATACGATATAAAAATTTAATCATAAAATATATGTACAGTTTTTCTAAAAATAAGCTTATTTACTAGCCTTTACCAGCGGCTTCTCGCTCACGTTAATATTGGTTTTGACGAGAACCTTTACCGGCTCGCAGCCAGAGCCGGATTAAGACTCCTTAATGCCCTAAGCATTTCTTGCTTATGGTCCCTATCTCTTATATGCTCAGTTTATAAAAAAAAATTGATAGAAATAAGTTAAAAAGGATAGATTTTTAGGTAAAAAATTGAATTTTGCAATCAATGCTCTCATTGAAAATTTGGCTGTCTATAAAATCGGGTCTTAGGCATTTTTATACAATTAATTAAAAAAAAAGTTTCAAAACTTTAAAATTAGAAAAATTGAACCCTTAAGAAATAATGTATTTTTCGTTTTCATTTTCAAAAATAAATACGAAAAAGAAATATAATATATAATAGTAAGAAATTTTACAACAAAAATAGCGATAACAATATTTAGAAATAAAGCTGTTAAAAACTGTTTTCCAGCTAAAAAAATTAGGTAATATCCCGAGTCGAACAAAAAATGGAGGCATTGTTAAGCGAGGTCACAGTCTCACCACACCAAAATGTTAAAATATAATCTGAATATAAAACAAAATTACTAAATAACACAGGATAACGACGGGTTAACAAACAATGCGGCAGTAAAAAAAAGGTAGTCGCAGCGGTGACTCGTTCAACGAATTTAAAGGGGCACCACTTTTATATATTTTATACTAAAGTGAAGAAAAAAAAACAGAATGGGCCTCAAGAACTCGCTGTACGTTCGACGATGGGCGAACCAGCATAATCTCTTAGTCAATGACGTAGGATCATAACTAACAATGAATTAAGGTTATGTTATTTTGGACGCGAATTCTCTAATTCTTTATTTTGTAGATATTCAATTTTTAATCACACCATTTAAAAATATAAAAGTTAATTATACTAGTGAAAGTAACGACCGAATAAAGATTAAAACAAATGTGTAATCAAAAATTTGTTGATGACAGATGACATTTAATGATTACTTATATCATTACTGAATTTTTATATTCACTTATATAATTAGTGAATTTTTATATTCACTTATATAATTAGTGAACTTTTATATTCACTTATATAATTAGTGAATTTTTATATTCACTTATATAATCAGTGATTTTTTATATTCACTTATATAATTAGTGAGTTTTTATATTCACTTATATAATTAGTGAATTTTTATATTCACTGATTCATATTGTGAGTATATTCACTAATTCTACGAGGTACGATTCTAGCATTGACAAATAGTGAATATGCACTTGTAATTAGTAAAAAATCACTGATTCATGTTTAGAGAGTACCTACACTTTTTCTGTCATGCCTTTGCGAGTTGGCCAATTATTATTTTTCTCTACCCCCCTCATTAATTCCGTTGAAATCCCGCCTTAAGGAGGTTGATCCGTTACAGTCCCAATCAAAAGTAAGTCTAAATGGGAACTTTTCCATAATAAATTTTTACAAAAGGTGATAAATCGATGATACCTATAAATTATTGGCATAAAGGCATAAATAAATGTTTTTTTTTAATATTAATTAATTATTTCAGTATTTTACTTAATGGACTAACTTTTGAATTTTTTGTACAAAGTTAGGTTAGAAAACATAAATTTATATAAATATCTGTATTTTACATATTTTTTGCAGTAAATAATTAAAAAACGAAATTAGAAGTAATAAAAATCAAAAATTAAAAAGTTGAAAATTCAGTTAAAATTGTTAAAACTGTCAAAAATAAAAGTCCATAATCGAAAAGTGCTAAGGTTTAATAATTTTTTTTGATTAAAAGTCTCCTAATTAAATTGGAAAAAATATTAAAATATGCGTAAGACATCGATGCTTTACATAGATAGTTTTTGGAACTGCTGACATCATTTGGTTATTTGCAAAAAATTAAAATGAACAGTTTGCATGCTAGGTTGACATATTTTCCATTAACTACATGTAAAAGTTTTTGTTAATTTTTAACTTTATAAGTCTCCTAATTCTTTTGGATTTTTTACAGGAAATTTTGTCAAAAAAATGTATTAAAAAAACTTTATTTCAGATTTTTTTCATTATCTTCGTAAAACGGCTCAACCTCCTTAAGAAGTTTGACTTTTCGCTAAATACGTGTATTTACAGTATTTCGCAGACGCATCGATTGGGAAGCCCCTGCTTTGGAGTTTGGCAACGCGTGTCGTATTTTGGTTAGCGGAGAGAGCCCGTTGTGTGTTGAAGGACGGAGCCGTTGCCAATCCGTGCGTGCGTCGGACAGGGCGTATGTTGTGTGTGTATATGGAGCGATAATGACGATGCCACAGACGTGTTTTGTAAACTGAAAATATCTCTTTGACCCTCTCATTGACGTACCGTTTGAAGATTAAACGCGGGTTAAAGTCTATAATCCATAATACACAAAGATAGGACTTCCCCGTACACGGACGTAGATCCAACGATCTCTTATACTATAAAAAATCGACCGTTTCTATATGTAGACAGAATTGCGTATTTGCAGCTATTAAGGAGGTGGTCCGTTACAGTCCCAATCAAAAGTAAGTAGAATTCTAAATGGGAACTTTACCATAATAAATTTTTACAAAAGGGTGTAAGTCGATGATGCCAATAAATTATTGTCATAATAAATATTTTTTTTTTAATATTATTATTTCAGTATTTTACTTAATTTGTACAAAGTTAGGTTAGAAAAATAAATTTATGTAAATATTTGTATTTTACATATTATTTACAGTAAATAATTTAAAAAAGAAATTAGAAATAATAAAAATTAAAATAAAATCATAAAAAAGTTGAAAATTCAGTTAAAATTGTCAAGAATAAAAGTTCATAATTGAAAAGTGCTAAGATTTAATAATTTTTTTATTGATTAAAAGTCTCCTAATTAAATTGGAAAAAATATTAAAATATGCGTAAGACATCAATGCTTCACATAGTTAGTTTTCGGAACTGCTGACATTATTTGGTTATTTGCAAAAAAATAAAATGTACCTACCGTTTGCATGCTAGATTGACATATTTTCCATAAGACTACATGTAAAAGTTTTTTTTAAATTTTGACTTTATAAATCTCCTAATGATTTTGGATTTTTTACAGAAAATTTTGTTATAAAAAAAATCTATTAAAAAAACTTTATTTCAGAGTTTTTTCATTATCTTCGTAAAACGGCTCAACCTCCTTAACAAGTTTGGAATTCGAGTCTTAACTAGTTAGGCTATTGGAGGCTTTTGAAACATAATTTTATGATGAAACATAATTACCTTACTACACTAAGTGAGGTTAAGAAAGCAAATTTATTGAAAGCTGTATTAAAACGTCTGTCTGCTAAACAATACAGCAGAATAAATCAATTTGATATAATAAGTATCGTTGATGTGGAAAAGTTAATTAAAAAACGCAAAGAAGATTCCGATGCCATACTAGTATTGTCCGTTCAGAAATGGACAGAACTAGTTTTGTCCAATTGAAAATGCGCAAAACTAGTTTTGCTCATTATATAACACTCAATACCCGTTTAAATGTAAGATTTCAGGTTTGGGCAATACTCGTTGGTCAATTTATTTCGGTCAGTGACTGAATTCGGGTATAGACCGTAACATATATAATATATACTCAATGTACAGGGCGGCGCCTTTGTGTGGACCGGTACGTGAGCTATAGTGCAGTGCAGCCATTTCTACTTCCGGTACACCAAACACGGATGTGTACTATCTGTAACCGGATTCAGCGGTGAGAAATGGTCAGATTAGAAAGTAACTCGTGCTACCAACATACAAATATTATACAGATACAGACGTCGGACACTTCATTTCCAACCGAAATCAATACCACGGTCAAAAAAAGAACTAAACCAAACAGTTATTCAACAACAACAAAGTTACAAGTTGGCAAGCTGTGGGCAAGCTTATTTATGTCGAATTGTCTGAATTTTTTGAGGTTATGTACCAAAATCGGGATTTATGCAGTCACCTCGGTGCCTGTCTGTCTGCACAGACCGTTTGACGTAAAGTTAAAATTTGGCACAGTTTGAGTTGTAGGATATCCGATGACCCCACTTATTCTAACGGTTGGGTTTTAGGCGTCAGTTTTGGAGAGCGGAAGGATACAAAAAAAGAAAACGGCCAACTGCGAGTCGGACTCGCGCACCGAGGGGTTCCGTACATCACGGGAATCGAGTGACGAGTTTTCCCCACTTAGCTATTGTCTCCATACATAGACAAAGGTAGCGGCCAGATTGCCAAGTAAGCAAGCGTGTGATTGCAGTGAGTTCAGATGGACTACTGTATTGTACATGGTGGCTATATGTCGTACCGTGTTGTATGCGAGACTTTTCATATTGTGCTGTATAAACGCACCGGTAGCGAACGCTTGTTTTGTATTAGAACTGTTACTGTGTACGTGCGTAGCATGTGGTTGCGATTTAAAAACATTTTTTTTGTGATGTAACTACAAATTTACGGTTTTCGGTTTTTTCCTTTACTTGTGCTATAAGACATTGCTTCTTGCTAAATTTCGTGATTTTATAGGTCAACGGGAAGTACCCTCTTTGAATCCCAAGAGCCTTGACAGACAGACGGACGACAAAGTGAACCTTTTTTCCTTTTAAGGTACGGAACCCTAACAATAAAGGTTTTTCAAGGTCATGGCGTGGAATATCAAACTAAGACTTCATTTAGATTTTTTTAAAAACTCAAATTGTCAATCATGATTTATTTCAATCGACTGCTATTAAAAACACGGAAATTCCAAGTGGGCCATTTATTTTTCAAAGCACACAATGAGAGCAATATCAGTGACATCTATTGAGTTAAAATCGTATAACAATCAGACATTACTTCCGCCGCTCCCAACGGTGCTGCGCACCAGGAGGAAGAACAGGGTAAGCGATTCGCTTGTGTCTGCTACCATACATATAATTTAATAAACAAATAATAGACGGAGAATACGAACAAAAGGCAGACTTAATAAGTACATACACAACCCCGCAAATGTATGTCTACCAGTGGTCCCAAACTCGGTTCCAAGACATTTTCCTGTGAGCTCGTTGAACGAAAAAAATCCAGTCAATTGGACGACGGGACCATTCCAACTTCCAAAAATATGGACATTAGATATGGTATAATAAAGAAAATAATTTTTTTTTGATATCGCGTAAGGTGACGTGGATAATGGTAAACCCACTATTTTTTTTTTTTATTTATTAATTTATTATTTGATTACGTTGAAACCGCTGGGCCCATCCAGTTTCACTAGTGTTTTAGATTAAACAAAATAAAATCGGTTTTTTATATTTTAAACAAATATATTTTCAATTAGTATATTACAAAAATAGGGACACAATATAAGATAGTACAAAATAATATTAGTTCCTGGAACTTTCAAGGAATCGGGCGAGGTGAAACCTCGCTAGACTCTGAAAAACAGGAAGCTAATTCAAAAACACCACACCCTGTTGTCAAAGAATCCTGACAGTAATTTTCGTCCGTTCTTTGCAACGCAGGTTTTAAATTTAATTAATAAGCCAAAATTTTATCATTCAAAAATCAAAATAGATACATAGTAAAGATATATTAAATGGGAAATACTGATGATGAATAGAAAATAATGTATTCTGTTACAAGCAATTCGTGAAGCGACCGGTCTATTGTAATTCAGTTGAAGAAGTGATTTTTATAAATTTAGAAATTTTAGACAAAAATCTGTAAAAATGGAAATTATATAATAAGTTGAGTTAATTAAGTAATAATACCAAAAGTACATTTTTAAAGATGAAATGAGCTGCTTGCGAACAAAATACACTATTGTTAAAAAAAAAAAACAATTATTTAAGTTGAAATAAATGGAAATTAATATTGGAGGCTATGAAAAACGCCTCAATGGCTAGTATTCAATATTATATTTGCTATTCGTTGCCATGGTAACCTACATAATATGTTCCGCGTCATGTAAAAATTAATCAAAGCATGCCGAACTAGTTTATTTCTGACAGATCCATAAAACAAAAGAGCGGCTGATTTTTTTTTATTTTCAAAATATTTCCGAAACTATAGAGCTTAGGAAAAAAATGTATTAACGAAACTTTCTTGAAAAAAATAAATAGAAAAATAAGCCGTTATTAAAAGTATACCATTATTATATAAAAAACACCATTATAGTATATATCTAAAATTCTAAATCTTTGAGTCTGCTTAGAACTCTTCAATAAATAAAATTGGTCGATAATTTTATTTATTGAATAGTATATATCTCTTCTGCGCATGCGCCGATTTTCCCCATAAAAAATAGGGCTCTTCATATCTGCATACCAAACATCCTCCCAAAATTTTGTTTCAATCCACTCATCCGTTTGACCTGTATCGTGCTCACAAACAGACGCACAGAGTTTTTCCAAAAATTGGCGTTTTGGATTCAGAGATCTCAAAACGAAAAGATATTGTAAAATTTTGAAAAGTGATTTTTGACCTAAACTAGTACCATTCCCCACTTGTGGGTTGGAATGGTAAAAATATGTATACAAAAAAGTACAATAATTTAGAGAGTCAAAACGTTTAGGAAGCGGCGGTTTACAGTTAATACAGTTGAGACCGGTTTACGCGCATGTAGGTGAAATAACTAGTGGTGGGCGTTGATTCAACAAAGCAGTTTCATTAACTGTTAATCATTCGTAAACAAATCAACTGTTCCTGTTTGTAGAATTAACTAGTTGACGATTCAACTTTGTTTCATCTATGACTAACAAAACACAAAAACGTCTTCAACCAACAGATCTATTATCAGCGTTGCCAGACGTCCCGCTTTTGGCGGGACGTCCCGATTGTTAAATCAAAATTAAATGTCCCACGCGGGACAGGCTCAGTCCCGCTTTTCGGGGATAATTCGGGGATAACTTTAAAAGAAGTTAAATCTTCACAGAAATATCATGAATAAGTAATTCTTATAAGCAATTATTCTCTTATTGTAAGTTGCAATTTGTAACACTCACTCCACAGACTTTTGTTTGAAACTCCATATTTTTCTAATGAATAAAACTTTTTGATTTTTATTTCTGTTTTTTTTTTTTTTTGTATTCTGAAGACGAATAAGACTCAACTATTTAACGATAGGGTAAATCTGATTTAAAATATTATATTTTTATTAAAATACATTTTCTATGGCTATTTTAGCTATCTATTGTCACGTAAACGTAATTTTAATTCAAATAAAAAAATAAATAGGTATTTGAAAACTTCTGATTATATACGTTTTTAGGGTTCCGTACCCGAAGGTCAAACGGAACCCTATTACTAAGCCTCCGCTGTCCGTCTGTCTGTCTGTCTGTCAGCGGGCTGTATCTCAAGAACCGTAATAGGTAGAGAGTTGAAATTTTCACAGAGTATGTATTTCTATTGCCGCTAGAACAACAAATAATTAAAAAAACCCCAAAACTCCATAAAGAGGAGCAAATTCAATTTTTGCTTATAAGTCGCTCAATTTAAATCAGATCGTTTCGAGACCTGTCTTAAACGAAAGAGCAGAAAATTTTACATAGATTTTGTATAACAGAATTCGTCGAAACACTTTTTTTATACAGCTTTATATAGAAATAAAATGTATAAATTCAATTTTGTCTAATCCATAGCATACACGGGGATCGTCTGTCTTCGTTTGTTGAATACTGTACTATGGGAATTTAAAAATTGCGTATGTTTTGTCTTAAAAAAAAAGATTGCATTTGTTCAAAAACGAATGTCATTTCAAATCTTTTGACATTAGTATTTTGTGAAATGCAACGCCTTCTGAGTTAACGATTTGAATAACTAATTTTAATTATATTAGAACATATTGCTTTGACAGATGCAAACGTCATTTTTGACATTTTTTACCATTCCAACACCATGGATGAGCGGAATGAAACCAAATTTTGGGAGGATATTTGATATGCAAATATGAAGAGGCCTATTGTTTTTGAGAGACGTCGGCGCAAGCGCAAAAGAAATATATATTATAATGTTGTTTTTATAAGATAATAATATACTTTTCATAACGGCTTATTATTTTGTTTTACAGGAGTTTTGTAAAATAAATTTTTGAAAAAAATCGGCGCATGCGTAGAAGAAATATATACTATAAGGCTGGTTTTTATATAATAACGGCATACTTTTCATAACGGTTTATTATTCTATCTATGTTTACAAAAGTTTTGTAAATTTTTTGGGAAAAATTGGCGCATGCGCAAAAGAAATATATGCAATAAAGTTGTTTTATATAATAATAGTATATATTTCATAATGGTTTAAAAGAAAGTTTTGTAAAAAGTTTTAGGGGGAAAGGCGGCGCATGCGCAGAAGAGATATGTGCTATAACATTGTTTTTATATAATAATGGTATATTTTTCATAATGGTTTAATATTCTAAAGTTTTGTTTTTTTTTTGGGGAAATCGGCGTATGCGCAACAGAGATATTTGCCATAACGTTGTTATTTGATATAATGGTATATTTATCAAAACTTTATATTATTTTATTCTACAAGAAATTTTTGTAAAAAAAGTGTTTATAATATAAAAACGCCGGGGTGTATTATGTAAAATTTCACGCCTTGAAATTCTTGAACTACTTGCATACTCCCACTGGTTACATATTGTTATAGCGCCTCTCTTGTTTCTTTTACAAAAGTATTTAAAAAGTACATAGTGTACGGAACCCTTCGTGTGCGAGTCCGACTCACACTTGACCGGTTTTATTTTACTATGTCCCGCTTTCGACGAAAGAATCCCGCTGTTTTCACTCAAAGAGTTCCAAAATCTCGACTTGGCAAAAAAAAAAACTGGCAACGCTGTCTATTATCCATGAACAAGAGAACACTAGCAACCTAATGCGTTTGTTATTCAAAACCAAGAAAATACAAACAAGTTTTTTGCAAGTTAACGAAATCAACTGGCTTTTGAAGTGAAACTTCTTTAGGTGGTACGGTACGACAAATTGGATTAAATCAGACGAAAAAAGTGAAGAGCTTCTCCTTCTTCGACTTCAACCGCCAATTGAAAGAAAAGAGTGGGAGAATCGTATCCACTCTCTGTCAAAACGTCATACGCACTCTTACACGCATGCGCACTGCGTACTGTGTTGAACAAATTGGTCTGGATCAGACGCGAAGTGAAGCGCTTCCCCTTCTCCGACTTCAACCGACAGTTCAAAGGAAAGAGTGAGAGAATCGTTTCTCCTCTGTCTGTCAAAGCGTCATGCGCACTCACACTCATGCGCAGTGCGTACTGTGCGTATACGTAGCATTTTCTCTATCCGCGCTAACGAATTCCACACGATCATTTCCTATTCCTGAAATAATTTAATCGTCAAGAAATGCTAGAAAGCCAACTAGTTGACGCGGCACCGTTAATGGTTTCGTTTGGTTGACGCATATACTGTGTAATGTGACAACATTACAGGCGTTGTCCCCAATCATTATTTTGAGTAACCGAAACATAAAAATGATATTAATTAATTAAATTCACTTATTTCTGAACACTTAGTATTCTAAATGCAAAACGCTATTAAATCTAATTACATTTATGAACACAGTGTAGTTCTCAAAAAGATGTTATCTAAGTTTGATTCTGATTGATATCGCTGTAAACTTGAAAATTTCGATCGTACTGATTGGTAAATCAAGATTAGGTGGGGCGAAATAACGCCGTCATTGATAGCATTTTTGAAATCTAAAATATGATAAGAGTCTCTCTTGCTTGCGAACTTTGGAAAGAAGTACACGCGTTAAGTTTACAATTAAATTTTTGCTTATCAGTAAATCTTCGCTGTCTCGTTACCTACTTGATTTCATCAAGAACGGAGTTTTCTGGTCATCATGAGGTAATAAAACTTTGGATAACATTTTTAATTAAATAAAAATACAATAGGAAAAGGGAACACAAAAAATAAAATCAATTGATCAAAAAATGCCTTATGCAAATTTAAATTTCGCTGAGTAGGATTAGACGGTTTATCTTTAATCCAACTCAGTGCTTAAATACGAAATAACTTATTTAAAAGACGTCACTTAAAGATATTTTTTTATATATAATAAATAATACCGTTAATATTGGTTCGATGGTTTTACTCTTATCAATATTAACGCGTCAATGGGAATAGTTATCAAGTCAACTAATTCTCGCAAGCCCAGCAGGTGGTTTTTTCTCTGCTGTGGTTTTTAAAGTATTAATTAAAGTAAAAGAGCGAAATTTGAGTTATTGGTGAATAAGTAACGCCATTTTGTTGATTTAATAGAAGTAAGGCCGTTAACATTGAATAGATGGTTTCTCTCTATCCAATATTAACGTGTCCATGTAAATAAATAAATATACCCAAAAAGGGGTTGTATATAATAAAATAAACGATTTAAATATAGATGTTAAGTATTAGTTGTAAGTTGTAAATACATTAAATATAAAAAAATGGAGTTCAAAATATATCTCCACATTAAATTAAATATGAAAATAATTTTGATTTCAAATAATTAAAGAATATTAATTTTTCATTTTTTTTTTGATATGATAAATTTTGTTTATATTAAATTCAAAAAGATTCAATACTTTGCGAATATTTATATTGAAAAGAATAAGATAATGTTTAGAGAAGTTTGTCATATACTTTTTCCTTTGATATCGAACTTTGCTCAATATTTGTAAAATTGAAGTATTTATATAAGAAAAATGCGTTTGATCTAAAAATTATGAATGAGTGATAAAAATTATAAAGTATTAAAAGTATATAATTGTCGACCCGCAAAGACGGGCAATTATAAAAATTATTATGATGAAATTATGAAAATTTAAAAAGTATTAAAAAAGGTATATTATTATTGTAGACCCGCAAAGATCGGGCAACTACAGAAATTATGATGATATAAAAATGGTATAAAAGTTAAAATGAATGAATGAGAGATAACGAATAATATCGAGTAGAAATAATGATATAATAAAAAGATTTAGCAAAGTCCGAAGATAACGAAGCGGTATATGAATTACTTTAAAAAATAAAGTCATATTTTGATTAATTAAATATTAAATGAAAAATTATAAGATAAAGGAAAAATTATAAAGAAATTATATGTAAATTGGAAAATAATTTGAAATTAGCAAAGTTAAGAAATAATTTGAATTTATGAAATTATTAAAGTAAAATTTGAAATATAATAAATTGTAAAATAATTTTTGAAAATAAAAGTTAACAAAGTTAAAGTTAATTTTAGGCTAAGTTAGTTTTAAGTGAAATAAATAAAATTGATTTAAAATATATTTTGATTGAATAAAATTTGAATTTAAAAGTAATGTTGTTTTTGATGTAAAAAAAAAAGAAAAGAAATACATTTTTTGGAAAACAATTAAAGATTTTGCCCTCTACAGATATCAACAATAGCGTTGGTATTTGTTCAGGAAGAAGTAGCGTTTCGTCCTTATCAACACGGCGTAAGGGCCAACGGGGAACGTTACAAATTGGCGACCGTGACAGGACCCTGTCATTTTTTGCACAGGGGGAATTTGCAAAGTTTTATTAAAATTTTCAAAAAGTTTGTAAATTAACATAAAAATTATTCTAAGTCGATAAACACGTAACGGGATAGCATCGTGCATTCGACTATTATTCAAAAACTTGTCATTGACGGAATTATGCAAGCTAAAAAGTTGTTCTAACATTGCATCAAAACGACATTATTTTACACTAAATAAATTGAATTTTTGATACAGCAGTGAAATAAAACTGCAAATATTATTTGAATATTATTTGAAATTAAAACTTATTTGAAATTTTCTTTTGTTAAGTTATATTAGAATATAGTTAAAACAATTGAATATTGGACGGTTTCTCTCTGATATTACAATTACAAATTAATAAAAGTAATTAAAAAATTAATTAAATTAATAATTGGAATTAAACTATAATATTATTTATCAGATGGTTTTTCTTTGATATTTAATATAATAATTAAAATAAATTAACCATAATACGACGAAATAAAATTAATACGGATTTACAACAAAGAAAATTAAACTAATTGAAGTTATCTATTAGACGGTTTATCTCTAATACGATAGTTATAAATAAAGAATAATAAAATCTAATGTTTTTTTTTTCTAATACTCTAAAAAGTAAACTTCGATTAATTAATTATAAATTTATTATTAACAATTAACGACAAATATACAATTGATGTTGATTGATTTTTTTTCAACAAAGATTGTAGAATCTAACAATTAAACAAACAAATAATTAAATATTAACGAATTAAAGTAACAAAAAAATAATAATAATAAGCATAAATAAATAATAAATAAAATTAAATAACAAATAACGTCACAAATTAATAAACTGTAACAACAAAAAATTAATTTGAAAACAAATTAAATAAAAGTAATAAGTCGATCTAAATAATCAAAGAAATAACCATGGATGAAGCATTGCAAAATTTTTTGGATCGAACCCCGGATTTAGATGGAAAAACTATACAACCAGAACCGAGCTGGAATGTTATAGTAACTTTTGTGGAGAGACAACGTGCCAAAATAGATGCCAATGACACAGCGGTCGCACAGCAGATAGCCGCCAATACGCAAAATTTAAAAGAAGCTGCAGATAACGCTGCTATTATCCAAAGTCTGAAAGAAGATACCGAAGCTATCCAACGAAAGATGAAAGAAACACTAAGCAAAGTTTCTGACATCATGTATAATAACGTCAAAGCTAGACGGTGGGCAAAAAGTCAAAGGGATACAAATAAGAAACTGGTAACCGTTGAACAACGACAGGATCGTTTGAAACCAGCTCCGGAACTCAAGGACGCACAAAAAGAAGAATCCGCGAATACAAATACGTCGAATATAATAGAAGTTAAGAAGACCGTCGAATCAGATAAAACTAATACAGAATCTACTCGGATCAGATTTGAGATACCAGATTTAGAAAAGATACCTGAGCAAAAAACCAAAAAACCTGATCGCTCATACGCTGAAATGGAGGCAACTGCATACATATTGATACGACGGTTTGACATTATGGAACAGAACATGACAGCTAATGTGAAAAGTCTGGAAAACAAAATAGCCGCCAACACCTCAAGTTTGGAAAACAAAATGGCTGCTAATATACAAAGCTTAAAAGAAGATAACGCTGCTAATACACAAAGCTTAAAAACAGATATTATACAAAACTTAAGAGAAGATAACGCTGCTAGCATGCGAACCATAAAAGAAGATAGTATAACCCAGCAAGTACAAGACAGTGAAGACCAAACTCGAACTCCTGAAGAAACTATAAACGCCAGCACACAAATTGTAGAAGAAACTATGGAAGATCGAACGGAAAGGTTACAAGAAGCATCTCCAAGCAGCCAAAAAACTACTTCAGTCATACCAGACATATCAGTACCAATACAGCAAAAGCGTGAAGTCGCCCTCATAGATTCCAAACCAGAAGTCACCGCCATATCGGAAACCAGTTATCAGAAATCCAACGATGAAGCGAAACAACTTCTACCCGCGCTATCAACAACTGCGTTAAAACTAATCACAGCATACAGAAGAAAACAAAATAAATGTGACAAATTGACGATTTACGAGAGAAAATGCAAACCAATTCAACACGCTACGATAATTAGTGCGATTATCCAAGGTTTTCAATTTGAAATAGTGGCTTATATCATGTCCAGTTTATATGTCAACGTACTAATTAGGAGCAGCTTTCTCGCGAAGTCTAAAGCTTATACAGACTTCCCAAGAAGACCGATACGAAAAGAAATAACGAACGGGAATAACAGCACCACACACGAGTTACCTGTAGCACCGCCAGATGAATTGACCAGCGACAAAATAAAACCATTAACCATCGACGAAACAAAACCGTTAACCATCTACGAAACATTTATCAAATTCCCGCTGAGGACGAAATTCGACAAAAGAAATCGAAGAATCCAACCACAACCTCGAACAAAACATTGTACAGATAATTCAAGAAAGCGACACGAACCACATGAAGTTAAAACAACAAGACGTAAAAGTGCTCATACGCGAGTATATCCCAAAAGAGGCGAACATCACCAGACGAACAACACACCCAAAATAATTCACTTGAAGAAATACCGGAATTTGACCACCGACCACAATCACCGTCTCAAAGATGTCTAAGAAGGTATAATTGATTTTTCTTTTAGTGATGACGACATTAGCTCAGTCAATGGACATGAGAGTGATGGAAAATTGCACGAAACCAGTCAAGGAATATAAATGTAAATATAATTTTTTTTATGTCATTTGTAAAAATATTTTGTTGTTCTTTTTTCCAAAATCAGAATTTAATACCAAATTTATGATGAAAATGAAATGCTTCACATTTATTTTTCACAAAATTTGTTTTCTCGGGAGGGGGGTAGCTGTAATGTGACAACATTACAGGCGTTGTCCCCAATCATTATTTTGAGTAACCGAAACATAAAAATGATATTAATTAATTAAATTCACTTATTTCTGAACACTTAGTATTCTAAATGCAAAACGCTATTAAATCTAATTACATTTATGAACACAGTGTAGTTCTCAAAAAGATGTTATCTAAGTTTGATTCTGATTGATATCGCTGTAAACTTGAAAATTTCGATCGTACTGATTGGTAAATCAAGATTAGGTGGGGCGAAATAACGCCGTCATTGATAGCATTTTTGAAATCTAAAATATGATAAGAGTCTCTCTTGCTTGCGAACTTTGGAAAGAAGTACACGCGTTAAGTTTACAATTAAATTTTTGCTTATCAGTAAATCTTCGCTGTCTCGTTACCTACTTGATTTCATCAAGAACGGAGTTTTCTGGTCATCATGAGGTAATAAAACTTTGGATAACATTTTTAATTAAATAAAAATACAATAGGAAAAGGGAACACAAAAAATAAAATCAATTGATCAAAAAATGCCTTATGCAAATTTAAATTTCGCTGAGTAGGATTAGACGGTTTATCTTTAATCCAACTCAGTGCTTAAATACGAAATAACTTATTTAAAAGACGTCACTTAAAGATATTTTTTTATATATAATAAATAATACCGTTAATATTGGTTCGATGGTTTTACTCTTATCAATATTAACGCGTCAATGGGAATAGTTATCAAGTCAACTAATTCTCGCAAGCCCAGCAGGTGGTTTTTTCTCTGCTGTGGTTTTTAAAGTATTAATTAAAGTAAAAGAGCGAAATTTGAGTTATTGGTGAATAAGTAACGCCATTTTGTTGATTTAATAGAAGTAAGGCCGTTAACATTGAATAGATGGTTTCTCTCTATCCAATATTAACGTGTCCATGTAAATAAATAAATATACCCAAAAAGGGGTTGTATATAATAAAATAAACGATTTAAATATAGATGTTAAGTATTAGTTGTAAGTTGTAAATACATTAAATATAAAAAAATGGAGTTCAAAATATATCTCCACATTAAATTAAATATGAAAATAATTTTGATTTCAAATAATTAAAGAATATTAATTTTTCATTTTTTTTTTGATATGATAAATTTTGTTTATATTAAATTCAAAAAGATTCAATACTTTGCGAATATTTATATTGAAAAGAATAAGATAATGTTTAGAGAAGTTTGTCATATACTTTTTCCTTTGATATCGAACTTTGCTCAATATTTGTAAAATTGAAGTATTTATATAAGAAAAATGCGTTTGATCTAAAAATTATGAATGAGTGATAAAAATTATAAAGTATTAAAAGTATATAATTGTCGACCCGCAAAGACGGGCAATTATAAAAATTATTATGATGAAATTATGAAAATTTAAAAAGTATTAAAAAAGGTATATTATTATTGTAGACCCGCAAAGATCGGGCAACTACAGAAATTATGATGATATAAAAATGGTATAAAAGTTAAAATGAATGAATGAGAGATAACGAATAATATCGAGTAGAAATAATGATATAATAAAAAGATTTAGCAAAGTCCGAAGATAACGAAGCGGTATATGAATTACTTTAAAAAATAAAGTCATATTTTGATTAATTAAATATTAAATGAAAAATTATAAGATAAAGGAAAAATTATAAAGAAATTATATGTAAATTGGAAAATAATTTGAAATTAGCAAAGTTAAGAAATAATTTGAATTTATGAAATTATTAAAGTAAAATTTGAAATATAATAAATTGTAAAATAATTTTTGAAAATAAAAGTTAACAAAGTTAAAGTTAATTTTAGGCTAAGTTAGTTTTAAGTGAAATAAATAAAATTGATTTAAAATATATTTTGATTGAATAAAATTTGAATTTAAAAGTAATGTTGTTTTTGATGTAAAAAAAAAAGAAAAGAAATACATTTTTTGGAAAACAATTAAAGATTTTGCCCTCTACAGATATCAACAATAGCGTTGGTATTTGTTCAGGAAGAAGTAGCGTTTCGTCCTTATCAACACGGCGTAAGGGCCAACGGGGAACGTTACAACTGCCGTAAAAAAACAAAAGGCAGTAAGTGACCAACTTATGAATTTGAGTAAATCAAGATTTACTAAAAATATATTGACTGTCCAGAATTTTAGATTATGGAAACCAAAACATGGAGGAAACATTTTTTAAAGACAATAAAATTATTGCTGCAGTACTTCTACTTATTGCTGTCGTTGGTTTCAGTATGAACTCATTTTTCAACAAATGTCACTTCCCTTTGCCTTTTTAGGGCAGTATATCTATTAAATAAACTATATGAATCATTGCCTATCTAGTCAATGTGCGGTGAGTGAACGCAACAAAGCGTATCGAAAATATATCTACGTCTCTTTCTTCGATGTAACTCCCTGATTTCTCCGATGTAAGGATTGGTTGATGTACTTGCATTAAATCTGAATAAAGTATCTCTGTTTCAAAAACTTTGTCTTTTTCTATGACGTTAACATGGGCGTACCCAGCTTTTGGTCCAGGAGGGGGCAAATTAGAAATTTCTTAAGCCGGATCCCCCGTGCTTTTTTTGCCCTCTTGGATACGCCAGTGCTTACGGCGTAAAAGAAGACAAAAGTACATGTTTGCACCTTAATGGTTCGATTGCGATTTTATTCCTATGCTCAGTATAGAATAAAAGCGTATGGGTTGACGCTACCCACCACCGGAAATAACTAAATATAGACAGAAGTAAACACAAGCTATGCCTCGTCTATACCTCTTTCCACCTATGTAGGTATCATGTAAAATGGTGAACAAACATTATACTGTCGGTTATATTATATTACACTATACACACTAGATCTGTTCAAACTATTAATAATTCAGGGAACAGTACAATGCTTCGCCTCCCTACAAATCTCACAAAGAAAGTTTCGAAACCGGTGTGCCACGTGGCATTTAGTAGGTGTACCGATAAAACTTCGTGGCTCGTGCTAAGATAAATGAACTTAGTGTTATTGGGGTGAGGCCACGACAATTTTTTAGTAATTTCGCGGTGCCTATTTTGTCGAGTCAGCGCTGTAGGTCAAATAATTTAATTGGCCGAAATAGTTGAGGTCAGTTCTTTTTTATGCCAGAGCGCCAATCTAGAGATCCCTCCCCACCCGTTTTCGAGGTCGCTGAACATGATGGTGAGGGTCCCACAATTTGTTTTCTTCGGCAACACCTTCAAATTGACCCCCCATGTTTTTCACCCCTTGGAAAAAAATTTAAACACAATTTTGTAGGAAAAATAATTCTACACAAAAAAAATCTTTCTTGTAATTTTTCTATAAATGTAATACTTTAAGAATTACAGTCCCTCAAAGAAAACAGGGGGAGAGTCTCTAAATTGGCGTTCTGGCAAAAAAAATCAAAAACCCCAACAAATCCCGACTCCTGATCTCGACTACAAGGGATAATTCCCATTTTAGACGTAAGAGTATGATGTATAGGGATATTACGGGATCGGAACCGGACTGATGGCATTCGCGTCTCAGAGGGGGTGGCAATGACGTCACGGACTCGACAACAACAAATGGGGCCGGAACTTACTAGCTGCGGTGACAGTTACAAAAGGGACAAAACGCAAATGTGGTCTATACAACATATAACTGTTATCATAAATCAGAACAGCTTATGTCGGACGTGATAAAGTCACTCGAGTCTAGCACAAATTCATACTTTTACTATTTGTTAATCCGATAAAATAGGATTGACGTTTTTAATCTTCTGGTTCATTGAGTGATCGAGTTTTTCTAATTTTCGCTGCAATGGTAAAAGACAGCCGGAGCATATAGCGTTGATACAAAAACAATAACAATAATAAACGCGTTTAACGTCCGTATCTCGACTTTATGTCATAACAGACGCCATTCGCACCATTACTATTTCTCATCTGTTACACGTCATTTTCTACATTTTTAAACTTTCACTTAATTAATAGCAATGGGCGAATAAAGGCATTTTAGGACATTAGGATAAGGTAGGCAAATTTAGAGCATAGGAGTTTGACAGGTAATCGGCCATGGCCTTGAATAAGGAACCATCTCGATATATATCAGGGAAACCATGGAAAACCTCGACAAGATGGCCGGTACAGGAATTACAGTTTCTCGGCGAAAGGCAGTAGAAAAAAGTCCCAGCCACATCTGCCCCCGTCGGGATTCGAACCCGGTACCTCACTACGCTGTACGGCTCATTTATATGAGCAATGTACACTTTCTCTCCGTTAATCCGCACGGACTATCTAGTAGTCTATATGTCGATGCGGCGAGCTCATTAGAGCAACGGTTAATATTTAATTGAACTGAACAACGCTGTACGCGTCGTCACGTTGTTATATATAAAGTACATCAGACGAGGCTACAACATTACCGCGTTCTCCATCGCTATCTCGGAAACATGAATGTCGCGCGATAATAATGAAAAAGATTCTACAAAAATGTCAAATTTAATAGTATTAATAGACGATCGAACTTGGTACGGTCCGACAACGGACATGGTACGGCGGATCAAGTTCGCTGGTTGCAACAGACGACCGAATCTGTCAGTCTCCTTGTGTACACAGGTACGTAAACATCATGCCTCCGATTAAGCGCGCGAAAATTGCGATTGTTCTAGCGGCAACGTTAATGCCGCCACAAACAACAAGGAGGAAAAGAAAGGAGTGGGCAAAATTTTATTTGAAAGATCGCGATGAATTTAGTCATATGAAGTTAAAAAAAATCGCTTGATAGTGAAGATCATATTTTGAATAACACTCCCGAAGAATTTCTAGAGCGTTGTTACGCGCTTCACTGTTACAATATAACTTATCTGTCAAAATTTTGCACAACGTTTTGAATTACAATGACGTCGTTATATGTATCAAGTTCGTCGTACACACGCACGGATATAAGTACGAACCGTACCAAGTACGATGTGCATCCCATCGAACCGCGCGGACACGCAGACTACTGTCTAGACGAGCAGATTTGGTACGGAGCGGACCATATCCGCTGTCCGGCCCGTACCATATTCGATCGTGTGTTAATACTTTAACCGAAGTCTAATATTAACAAAATTAGCAATCGTTCTGACTTAAAACCGCTGCACACGAAACACTGCTTGGACTTCTGCTGGCCGGCAGACTGGGTACGAGGCTGGAAAATTACGTCACTGCGGGCTCGCCTGCAAGCTCACAAGATACAGATTTTAAAATTAGAACCGGGGCTAGGTCCTCTGAGGAAGAACCAATCAGGAAACAGTATCTTGTCACGTGGGCGACATGAACAAACGCCCGCCTGCAATCAGGTTTGAAATGTTTCTTTATCAAAAATATTCCTATGTCTTTACGTTAACCGCAGTTAGTAATAGTTTAACATTGAATCAGTTGGCAACCCTGTACATGCAGCGGTCAGTTTCGTGTCTATAGTTGAGTGGACATACATAGTACACTCCCTGTTCTCCCGCGGGATAAAATACAACGCACGGAATTTCCCTAGTCGTGCATAATTCTGACGTGGATTGATGTACCTGGCAGCAGACTGTGTCCCAAGCTGTACTCGGAATAAAAATAGAAAAAGCAAATATTAAAGTTGCCAGTATCGAAGTTCGATTTATACACACGAATTCAAGGTCATAAAAACAAAGCATCGAAAGCAAGTTGGTCACATCAAATATTTCGAAGTCATGAAAACAAAGCATCGAAAGCATGATGATCACATCAAATATTTCGAGGTCATGAAAACATAGCATCGAAAGCATGATGATCACATCAAATATTTCGAGGTCATGAAAACATAGCATCGAAAGCAAGATGATCATATCAAATATTCCAAAGTCATGAAAACAAAGCGTCGAAAGTAAGATGATCACATCAAATATTTCGAGGTCATGAAAACTTGAAAGCATGATGATCACATCAAAGATTCCAAGGTCATTAAAATAAAGCATCGAAAGCAAGATGATCACATCAAATATTCCAAGATCATGAAAACAAAGCATCGAAAGCAAGATGATCACATCAAATATTCCAAGGTCATTAAAACAAAGTATCGAAAGCAAGATGATCACATCAAACATTTCGAGGTCATGAAAACAAAGCATCGAAAGCAAGATGATCTCATCAAATATTCCAAGGTCATGAAAACAAAGCATCGAAAGCAAGATGATCACATCAAAGATTCCAAGGTCATTAAGATAAAGCATCGAAACTGAAAGCAAGATGATCACATCAAATATTCCAAGATCACGAAAACAAAGCATCGAAAGCAAGATGATCACATCAAATATTCCAAGGTCATGAAAACAAAGCATCGAAAGCAAGATGATCACATCAAATATTCCAAGGTCATGAAAACAAAGCATCGAAAGCAAGACGATCACATCAAATATTTTGCGCAAATAAACCTTTATTATAGCCCTCTACAACCGGCGAAACTTCATTTGTTTTTTGTGGTATGAATTGTACATTATAATTATTTAGGACCAAAGAACCTAGAATAATATTTGTACCCTTGCTTAACTGTAAAAATAACCCGCACGAAATAACCCTGAATAGCCGGTTGCATTCATAAAAATTACTGTTTCGCGGCAAAAGAAAAAAAAATTTCACGATCATATAAGATCGGTTGTAAAGAGATTTATCTTGTGTCAACAACTGACAAAGTAGATCGTTTCTTAATTACAAACAGTTTAAAAAAAAATTGGTTATCTGTAAAGTCGGTTTACGGACGATAGTTTTACGTGATAACGTATTCCGCTCGAATATCATATTTAATAATACATAACCTAAATTTTAGTAGCTGTCAAACTATATTTTTACCGACTAATAATTTGATCAACCAAAGTAAAATACATATTTTTAAGCAATTATAAAAGACATTTAAAAGAATGTATATATATTATATATTTGTTAACAAACCGTATAATTTATCTGGCCATCTGTCAGATGTAGCTTTCGCTGAAACAGCCGAAAAAAATGTTGAACGCACACTACTCTCTGACGTCACGCGAGAAGAGAGAGACTATCGCTTATATCGCGCTCTCGCTTGCGGAACGTTACTCTTTTTCGTGCGTGCAGCCGTAGTTTCATCAATTTATAAGACGTTATCACGTCAAAACAATTCAAGAAGAACGATTGTAAGACTTGTCAGTTTGTCAGAATAACAATTCCATAAACAGAGTAGATTACAAAATAATCGTCGCTGAAGATCGCTTCATCATTTAATCCCGGATTTTATTTATTTTAAAAGTCGACGGCCTGAAAACGTAATTAATATATTTCATGTCGTTGATTTATTATTTGCATTGCGTCGGCTTTGTTTGTATTAGTTTATCTCTGAAACACGCCAATTAATTTTGGAAGACAGCTTTCAGTATAAAAAACCGAATAAACACAACTGATAAAGTGTTATTTATTTTACAAAATTGGGCTTTTGAATGAAATTTTTTTTTGTCATAAATGGAAAGATCGTATATAAGTTTTATAACATTTTTTTCTTTTTTTTATTTTCGTTATAATTCAAAAGTTATATCAAATTAAAAATAAATTTTTGTACCCAGTTCCGAGAACGCGCCGACATTTCCCGAACATAATGTGACGTCATAATGTTTTAGTCAATACACATGTAGAAGCCATTGATAGTATACTGCGTATATACATTTTACCATTATGACGTCACAACTGTCAAAAACAATTTTAGTGCGTTTGCAGTCACGTGATTTTTTTAAATATTTTATCAATTTTAAATTGCTTATAATTAATTTAAAAAAAGTTTTTTGAAAGTTTTTCGCATCGATATTATCAATATTATTTATAATAAAGTTTTAAAATACAATAAAAAAATCGATAATTATTTTTTTTTCAAAAGCCTAATTGCGCATGTTTAAGTTGGTATATCTGTACAAAAAAAGCATTTTACGTGTGTGAGAAAATAAGGAAAATATTTCTACTGACAAGGTCGATTGTGATAAAAACAAAAAAAAATAAAATCTCCCGATACTTCGGGGACGTGTTCCTCAAATTAAAAAGCTGGGCGAAGCATCGAAACTAACAGTTAGGGAGCCGCCTGCTATATAAGCTATTTAAGTATTTTAGAGCATTTTTTTCTTGTATCTATTACTAATATATAAAGCTGAAGAGTTTGTTTGTTTTGTTGAACGCGCTAATCTCAGGAACTACTGGCTCGAATTGAAAAATGTTTTTTGTTGGATAGCCCATGTATCGAGGAAGGCTATAGGCTATAAAATATCACGCTACGACCAATAGGAGCGGAGAATCAATGAAAAATGTAACTCAAAATTTGTCCGTCCGACCAAAACTTTTGAACGGTAACTCCGATTATCATAAAATTTGGGCATAACATTCATCTCGGTAAACTAAAATGAATGTGCCATACTCATGACTCTACCCCCCCCCCCAATTCGTTATTTAGCACCCGGGTTAAACCGGGCAGGACCGCTTGTGATATATAGGCGGAATCTAGACTCATTTTACGATAAGAGGGATAAAAAATGTCAGAGATGGTAAAAAAATTGTTTAAAATATAAAAAAATATCTGCCTCTTCGTTTTTAGGTTCTGTTAGAGCCAAATGAGCTGGAAATACCAGCGGCTGAAATTTTTGATCAATTGCACCCTCTCCAAGCCACTCCTAAGAAAGTGGGTTTATGTTCATAAATTCACAACTTGGTATGTTTGCTTTCTTCTCCTGGTGGAAATCAAACTTTTTATGATTTATCATTACAAACACACTGCATTACTCTCAAGTCATCTTTATCACAGTATAAGCGAATCACAATCGAAACCCTGAATTACATCACAGGACTCCAGAAACGCGATACAACAGACAAAAGTCGAGATTACAATTTCAAACTTCTGCACTCCTGATAATAATCTCTTCAGCATCTTTATCACAGTATGAGCGAATCACAATCGAAACCCTGAATTACATTACAGGGCTCCAGAAGCGCGGTACAACAGACAAAAGTCGAGATTACAATTTCAAACTTCTGCTCTCCTGATAATAATCTCTTCAGCATCTTTATCACAGTATGAGCGAATCACAGTCGAAACCCTGAATTATATCACAGGACTCCAGAAACGCGATACAACAGACAAAAGTCGAGATTACAATTTCAAACTTCTGCACTCCTGATAATAATCACTATAGAATTGCAGTACACCTTGGAAAAAGTTGACACACGTTTTAATAATGCAGGCGGGTAAAAAGGCCAGAGAAAAGTAATGGCGCAGCAGAGTTCACTTGTTACATTTTCAATGTGTCTGAACGCGGTGAATGTTTACGACAGGCAGCGGTCGAGTCCCGAGGCACAGCCTCCTACACCATTCGGAACAGAAACCAAAGCAACCTGTCACCTGTACACCATCTGGCTTTCAGTCGTTTCAGGTGCATATAGTCGGGTTTATTGTGGTGGACTCGCGATTTATTGATGAAAGCTGAAATAAAGTTTACAATAAACAAACGCGGAACTGATGAAGTCGAATTTCAGGTGTCGGAAAACAAGGCAGTAGATACAGGCCGTTCTAGAAGTATTGAAACAGTTTTCTCGGCACGTATATTTTAGCAAACATTTAAGAATTAACAATGCGTTTTTTTCTTGACAAATTAAAAATCTCTCAAATACAGCGAACTATCATTTATCTATACTAATATATAAAGTTGAAGAGCTTGTTTGTTTGTTTGGTTGAACGCGCTAATATCAGAAACTACTGGTTCGAATTGAAAAAAAAAATTGTTGGATAACCCATTTATCAAGGAAGGCTATAGGCTATTTAATATCACGCTACGACCAATTAGAGCGGAACATCAATGAAAAATGTTGCAAGATGTATCTCAAAATTAGTCCGTCCGACAAATATTATCAGGTGAAATGCCTTAACTAAATATTGCAATATTAGCGCCTCACATTCACAAGCCCGGATAGCTCA
Organism: Xanthostigma xanthostigma; assembly: GCA_963575645.1. Lineage (NCBI taxonomy): Eukaryota > Metazoa > Arthropoda > Insecta > Raphidioptera > Raphidiidae > Xanthostigma > Xanthostigma xanthostigma. Next base: position 7,366,591 of record OY754469.1, on the reverse strand, counting down.
GTCGGTAGAGCGTAAAACTCTTAATGCCAGGGTCTTGGATTCAAGCCCCACGTCGGCGAATATGTTTTTATTTTTTTTATTTTCTACATTGCTTTCTTCTAAGGTTTACATTTCAATTTTTTAAAATTTTATTACGACTAATGAAAATTAAATAAATCTAATTAATAGCTCATTTGAAAACTGTTACAACTATAGGTACCTATATAAAAATGATTTTCCTACAGTGTTTTCAATTAAATATTTATTATATTTTATTAATTACAATAATTATTGTTTTAAAAAAAATTTATTACTTAAAAAAGTATAAATACTGCTTTTTAACGACAAAAACTTTTAAACGGTAACTCCGATCATTATGAAATTTGAACACAACATTCATCTCGGTAAACTAAGATGAATGTGCGTACTCATGTCCCTCCCTTACTCATTCGTTCTTTTGCACCCGGGTGAAACCAGGCGGAACCGCTAGTATTTTATATAACAGATGGTCCGCCCATTGCCGTAAAATATTTAGCATAGCGTGTGTTGCTTTAACGTCCAACAGATGGCGATGTATTCACCTGTGATAGGTGCGACGTCTATATAATAGGCAATGTTGTGTCAGAATTTCAAAGCAATCGGTGAAGAACTTTCGGAGATTTAAGATTCTTAACAAACGGACATTTACATTTTTACTTATAAAGATATAGGCAAATACACCAATAACAAAAAAAATTGAGGATATTCTAAAAAACACAGATATAAAAATGTGGCCTGAACATAAAATGTTCAAAATTATCGACATATTGACTGTAATAAAATAGGTATTATAAATAAATAAAAAGCAGGCTATGAAAAACGATGTAAAAATTCGAGATGCAGGTATAAAAAAATCCGCCTATAGGCAGAAAAATGAACAATAACATTACAAAAAAAGATGAAACAAACTGTTTATTGGGTAATATAACAGCTTTATCACAAAATGCACAAAGAGCTATTTGTGAAAATTAGGTAGAAAGAAAAATGAACGAGCCGTTTCGTTTCGAACGGTTCTTTATCAAAACTGTTCGAAGCCTTCTTTTTTACTAGACGTGTTCACAATAGCTGTGTGCAGTGTGTTCATATCCGGTATTAGAAATATATACCCTCATCTGTTATTTGATGATGACAAAGATTATCTATATGTTAGATAACAATATATACGTTGATAAATCGCACATGGGTTGCCTTACTAAATCGCGTACCGATGCTGTTAAATTAAATAAATTCTAATAAACTTTTTTGGATAAACTCCCCCGATTTGTTAATCATAAAAATCGAGCCTAAGATGAGAGAATATGACACAAATAAAATTTTAACAAAACAAATACCTAAACTCAAAGTACACAGAACACAACTATTTACAAGGTATGTTTATGTGGATGATCTATATTTATGTATAGAATCAATAGTATATTCCATTTTTATGATTAACAAATCGGGGAAGTTAATCGAAAAAAGATAATTAGAATTTATTTAATTTAACATAATAAGTCATTTATTAATTTATTCAACGTTATTTATTATTATATAATAAAAAAATCCCGATTAACAGTACTGATTCACAGATCGATTCATAATCATGTTTACCACATGTTAGTTGTAAGTTTTGCCGCCAGATAGAGTACTCCATATTGCGGATCCCAATAGGGCTGTTTTTATCAGCTGATGAGCCGTTGAAACGTCACAGAGCGGTATCCGCGCGGTGTAGGCTACACAATTAAAAAAAAAGACGGGTTGCACTCCGGGAGTGCCGGCAGAAGTGAAAACTTGAATATTAACGTCTTACTAATTTTCGATCAGGTCACGTGTCCTGACGCGAGTTTAACATTTTTTTACCCATTACAAAAAAAGTGTACAAAAGTTTTCGTCTTACGAATTTTCGATCTGACGCCAGTTTAACATTTTTTACCCATTACAAAAAAAGTGTACAAAAGTTTTCGTCTTACGAATTTTCGATCAGGTCTTACGAATTTTCGATCTGACGCCAGTTTAACATTTTTTACCCATTACAAAAAAAGTGTACAAAAGTTTTCGTCTTACGAATTTTCGATCAAGTCTTACGAATTTTCGATCTGACGCCAGTTTAACATTTTTTACCCATTACAAAAAAAGTGTACAAAAGTTTTCGTCTTACGAATTTTCGATCAAGTCTTACGAATTTTCGATCTGACGCCAGTTTAACATTTTTTACCCATTACAAAAAAAGTGTACAAAAGTTTTCGTCTTACGAATTTTCGATCAGGTCTTACGCATTTTCGATCGGGTCTTACGAATTTTCGATCTAACGCGAGTTTAACATTTTTTACCCATTACAAAAAAAGTGTACAAAAGTTTTCGTCTTACGAATTTTCGATCAGGTCTTACGCATTTTCGATCAGGTCTTACGAATTTTCGATCTGACGCCAGTTTAACATTTTTTACCCATTTACAAAAAAAGTTACAACGCCGCTAAAGAAGTTTTCACTTCAAAAATCGTTGCGTTAGTGTAATTCGGGAGATTGAAGCAGAAGCGCAAAAAATAATAAACAAAACAGAATGGACTCAACGTCAGCGCAATCGTTTGAATACAAAAGACTATATATTGTAACGAATCGAGTCAACAATGTCTCATGTGTGAACCGTCTGGGAGTCCCTGATTGTATGCAGTTTATAACACGGCGTAGCGGTCGAGCGGGTATTCCCCGGAGATTCTCGTACACATATCCGGACGCGTGTCTCACTGACTTGTGTTAGTACCGCCGCGCTATCTCTGTTAGGTTAGTTCAACTACATGTGTATTCTCTATGTATGAAATGGTCCGTTTCATTTATAGTTTTAGACTATAGATGGTAAATTCAAATATCACGCAGACGATATAAAAAAATCCGCAAAAAATCAGCACAGCAGAGCTGAACCCACCCGATTAATTTTATATTTAACTTCGTTACTTTTTTACTTAAAAATATATTTATTGTGATTGCCCAGCAGGGCAATCACCCAGACCCTCGCGCAACAAACCGAATAGAAAAGAGTTGATACTAGTGATGTGCCGGATCGTTAAAAATGTATATCCGCGGATACGGATCTGAATACGGATTTTTGGTTTCAAGATACGCGGATACGGATACGGATCTTAACTATTCGGCGGTAAATATTGCACATCGACCTTTGGAAAGAAACTATCTGTTATAGGAAAAAGTTAATGACCTCTTTAACAGTTAACTCTCATAACAGATTGTCTCTTTCCAAAGATCGATGTACAATATCTCATTATAAAGATAGTTGATTTAGTACCTTTGAGTTATGTACTATTACTATGGTACTCACTACGATAAATGTTTGCAATATAAAGGTGCCAAATACGATTTAAAAAAATAAAAAATAATCTGAATGGAATTTAACAGGTTTTCATTATTACCTAATCACCTATATATATATATATATATAAAATTTCATCTATGAATTTAAAATTAATAAGGTAAAAGATCCATAAAACATCCGCCAAAAACTAACGGATACGGATCTTTCTTCTTCCTCGGATATCCGCGGATACGGATACGGATATCCGGCACATCACTAGTTGATACTTAAAACTTTATTTTATCTTTAGTTATAACTCATTAATTATAACAATAAAATAAATAAATCTATCTATGCAAAAGATTGTTGTGTCCAAATTTCATGATGATCGGAGTTACCGTTCAAAAGTTTTGGTCGGACGGATAGATTTTGAGTTATATTTGGCAACATTTTTCATTGATGCTCCACTCCTATTGGTCCTAGCGTGATATTATATAGCCTATAGCCTTCCTCGATAAATGGACTATCCAACAAGAAAAAAAATTCAATTCGAACCAGTAGTTCCTGAGATTAGCGCGTTCAACCAAACTCTTCAGCTTTATATATTAGTATAGATACATAAAAATCTCGTGTCACAATGTTCGCCCGAAACCACCGAACCGATTTTAATGAAATTCTGTAAATGTGCTTACACTGTAGGATAGTTTTTATAATATTAGGTAGCGATATCTCATACAATTTGCTCAAAGCTATTAGTTCAGAAGCGAATCTGGTAGAATTTGTTCAAAGCTGTTAGTTCAGACATAAAAAAGAGAAACGCACCTAGTATAATCCCAGAACAGCTAGGGGCCAGTTCAACAATCTACGTCGCACCGCTGTGGGGGGTCAATATTTTAACAGGTCCATACACACCCGTACCCAGCCCCGCTGCCCTCCTGCTCCACGTGCCCTATCACTCCACGCGGTTTAAATCTCCAGTGATATAATAAGTTGGATACATCAGTCACCGCATCATATTCACTCAAGATGGCATGTTTATACCACGCCTCAAGGTTCAAGATTTATCATACCGCCCTTCAGATAAGTTGACTGCATAAAAATACATTATTTCGACACTTCAACTATTCATTTTATCTACTCAAAAATTTCCGATGTGAGATACATGTCTATATAGGTATACAAGTAATACGGTCGAACTGTATGAACGTCGTCCGGCAAACAGTGATACTAGTTCCGTTGAATGCAAGTAAGTGAATTATACAGTTTGGCCGGCGTCGACTAAACTGTCCGACAAACGGCGATTCTAGACGGAGATATAATGCAGAACTGAATATATCTGAATAGAATCATTGCGTTCGTACACTTACGCTATATACGCATGAAAATCTGCTATTTTACAAGGGTTCGCCAAAAAATTGTTTACTAACAGTAATTATCTGACAGTCAAAGTAATCACGTAATGTTTCTCTTGACACTTTATCTGAAGGTGGATACTTTACCCTTTATCAACACAAAAAGGGGCATTTCACAGTCAAATAAGGGTTGATGATATTAAATTATATACTGGCCGTGAAAATTACTTTTAATAATAATAAACTTTAATCACTTGAGAGTTGAGACCATAAAGCGAAGGTATAAAATCGTCATAGGAACTTTTAGTTAGATTCAGCGCGTCAACATTTTATACCACCACTCTGCAGGTGTATGACAAAGCGCCCGTTATTTAATGCAAATCATATATATTAATACGCTAAGGTTACGATGTTTGCCTCCCTTTTTAGGAAAAATCTCACAATTTCTCCACATAAATTATATATCATTTTACAGATAATTGCTTGCTCTACTGACATCGACAACTAAAAAATTTATTATTGCTTTTGTTTTTGTAAATTAATTAATTAACAGCAACGCTGAACAACGTCTGCCATCTGACGTCAAAACTTCGATCTGTCATCAGCTGACCTTCATATTGTAAATACTGCATACTGCCATCTGACAGCTTTAATTTTTAAAACAGCGAGCAACGCTGAACAACGTCACAGCAATGCTGCATGATGCCATCTGACGGCTTAGCTCAACGCTTTTGCTACTTGCGCCTCTATATGACAATTTTAGTAAAATATTTCTTCGATCTGTCATCTGAGCTTCATTATTTAGTGCGAATAATTCGCACAGGTCACTCTAGTATTAATTAATCAATTATTGGCCATACTTGAATTTGACATTTCAATGGCTCTTAATGCCCTTGTGACTCAGTTATAAAGAAAAATGTCTCTAAGCGCACTAATTTTTCGAAAGTTGCGCAGCCGTTTTTGTATTCTGCGCACAATGGGTTTGTTCACCATTTTTTCCTTTTATAAAAATATTGCATCTAAAAATGGCAAAAATCCTTTCTTGATTGTGTGTTCTTAAAATGCTTTAAAACGTCATTTTCAAAAGTATTTATTTAAAAAAAAGACTCCAACACAGGGAATGGACCCTCTCCAATTGCACAGTTTTACATACGTTTTGAACATTTTTGCTCCCGTATACTATTGTCCCGCGAGCCAGCGAAAAAACTAAAGGGAAAATTGCTCACCGCTAGTTTTATTGAAGTAGCTGCCTACGTGTCATTTTTGATTTACGAAGTCACGTGAAAATTCGTTGAACGTTTAAAATGAGACAGAAGAAGCTGCGTCTGGTACAAAAGCTTCAACAAAATGGACCATTTGACAATAGCCTCGTCGTGGTTCAATAACTATTGGAATCGAATGAAAACCTATACACACGGAATACCTGTCTATCATTGAATAATGCTGTGGTCCGGTATTTTTATCTTCAAATGTCACACAAAAGAGCTCGAAATGGGGTGCTTTCGAACCAAATCAAACGAGACTGGTAGCATTTACAGATAATTGACGGTTTGAGTTATATTGGGTGGGCGCACTAACTCAATTATAAAAAGAAAAAAACAAGAATAAAAAATGCTTTGTGCTGAAACAATTTTCGAATACACAGTGTGTTCCCGAAAATGGTAACAGTGAATAATTCCTGTACCCTACTCATATTATATTTAAAAAATTGAATTTCGAGGCAGACAAGGAATTGAAATCCAACCTTGAATTATAAAAGCTACAAGAGCAACAACAAAAAAAAATGCAAAGACGGCGTTCGCATAACTCCTTTAGGCCTAGTTTATATGAGAGGCGTTCAACGCGCGTTGGCCCAACGCGCGTTTACAGTTTCTATACAATTGTATAGAACTGTTTATATGATAACGCGCGTTGGTGGCGCGTTGAACGCGCGTTATCATATAAACAGTTCTATACAATTGTATAGAAACTGTAAACGCGCGTTGGGCCAACGCGCGTTGAACGCCTCTCATATAAACTAGGCCTAAAGGAGTTATGCGAACGCCGTCTTTGCATTTTTTTTTGTTGTTGCTCTTGTAGCTTTTATAATTCAAGGTTGGATTTCAATTCCTTGTCTGCCTCGAAATTCATTTTTTTTCGACGTCTTAGGCACAGAATTTCGAGCTTGATTTCAATTTCTTGTCTGCCTCGAAATTATTTTTTTTTAAGTTATAATCTTGAGATCCAGTCGCCTCAAGTTTTTGAATTTAGCACAGAACAAAGTTTTTACTTCTCCGAAGGTTTTTTTTAAGATTTTACGTCTTTTTCCAAAGTGTGAGACATTGTTTTTATTTTTCCTCCAAAATAAACATATGTGCATATAGATAATTAATGTTAAAAATGTAAATAAAAAAAAGGATTGTTTGAAAATCCAATTTCTTATTCACGATAAAAATACATATTGTTGAAACTGCGAACTAATAGGTTTTTTTTATAGATGTAACTTACACTTACTTAAAATTAAAAAAAAATTAAAAATTAAAAAAAAATAAAAAAATACGAGAAATTATTACTCGTATATATAAATATCAAGTGCAAATAAAATGGAGCAGAAAAAAAAATTTCCAATGATGTTGGCGGGAATCGAACCCTAGACCTTGCCATTACTGGCCTTAAGTCTTAACCGCTCGGCCACCGAGCGGTAAACAGTACATTGCTATTATTGTCGTATAGAAGCACTATAAGGGTGATACGAAAATTTGGTAATACGAAAGTCACGTGGTCACAGAACTATAAAACTTGGAAACTGGCCTCATATACACGGCGTTATATGGGAGACAGGCAAAATCAATGTATAAGAATCTGTTAGAGATTCGTCGGCATTTAGTACAGAAAAGAATCTCTAACGAGATTCTTCGATAATATACTACTCAGTGTGCGATGAGCGAAGACAACAAAGCGTATCGAAAATATATCGGCGTCTCTTTCTTCGATATAATTCCCTGATATCAAAAAAACTTTTAGGTACTTCAAAATAATTGTCGTTTTTTGGTTGTAGACCAAGTTGGATAAAATTTGACTAAAGACAGCTTAGAAGATTGCAGTCTCAAAAAACCAAAATAATTTTACTTTATTTGTGAACGATAAAAAATATCCAGAGGCGTGTTTTTTATTTCAAAGTGGATTTCGCCGGAATTTAACGCAGGTCAGTTAAAACGCGGTGATCATCCGAGAATATTGAAAATTTTCAACAATAAAAAAGCACCCCTCTGGGCGTGACAAATGATATAGTACATGTCTATTCTTCAAAGCTCGGTACGCTAGTCCTACTCCTTTGTGTGTTTGAGACATTTTTGTTTTCATGTTTTCCGTACTTTTCAGATTCTTTATTTCCTTTACAAAGGTGTTTTCTTCAAACAATAAAAAAAATCTGGTTTCTTTGTTTGCAGAACGCAATAAACACAATACTCAAATAACATATTGTTGTGAGAACGAAACTTCGAAGAAAGAACAGTCGAATGAAAAATTGAACGCCGATTTATTTAAGGGGCACAGTGTTGCCAGACGCACAAAATTTGCCGTAAAAAAATTGGTTGTCTGTAAAGTCGGTTTACGGACGATAGTTTTACGTGATAACGTATTCCGTAATACATAACCTAAACCTCCCAAAATTTGGTTTCAATCCGCTTATCCTTGGTGTCGGAATGATAAGAAATGTCAAAAGTGACGTTTGCAACTGTCAAAGTATTATGTTCTAATAATAATTAGTTATTCCAATACTTAACTTAGAAGGCATTGCATTTCACAAAATACTAATGTCAAAAAATTGAATTAAACATTAGAAATACAGCCGTTTTCATGTTAAGACAAGACATACGTTATATTCTAATTTCCATGTACGGCAAACAAAGACGACCGACCGCGTCGCGCCATGCATTAGACAACATTGCATTTATACAGCTATTTTTCTATATAAATTTGTATAAAAAAACTGTTTAGGCAAATTCTGTTATACGAAATCTATGTAAAATGTTCTCCTCTTTCGTTTAAGACTGGTTTCAAACCGATCTGATTTAAATTGAGCGAGAAATTAGCAAAAAGCACGCACAGGGTCAGGCGGAACGTTACGCGTTACGAACGTTAGGATTTAGGAACGTTACACTTTTCCGTGCATGCAGCCGGTGTTTTATCAATTTATAAGATTGGTGATTCATCAATTTATAAGACGTTATCACGTCAAAAACTGAATTCAAGGTATCCGTCTATACCTACTGATATTTTTAATTTTTACTCTCGAGTGGAAAAAATCGATTTGATAAATGTTAACGACTTCTTAAAATTATAATACGCGCCACGGATCTAAAAGGTTCGGAAGTAAGTCACAAACAGCGTCGCAAAGGTACATTTTAGAGCCGTTGAGATCCCCATCACCTCCCAGCTACCTGCACGAAACGTGCGCTCGACGGTGATTGGCCGTGATCGCTCGTTGCCTTTGTCACTTGTCGCTTTCCTGATTTAAAGTACAGTCGAGTACGCTATTGTCAAGTTGTTAATGTTATTTTAGTTTTGTTGAGTTGCGAGTTTGTAGTTTTTCGCATCTAACTTCCGAGCCTTTTAGATTCGTGGCGCGTATTATACTGATGTTTTTGACTTCGTAAAAATTAATCCCGTAATTTTTGTGAGATAACATTATATTACAAGGACCAATATTATAAAAATGGCTGCGTAAATAAATGCCTTTTGACTGAAATTCACTATATGAGTAAATAAAATAGTTCGGATTTGCGGGTCGCGTCCATAAAACAAGTTTCCCTTCGCCCGGATCCGAGTAAGAGCATTAAAAAGAGTCCGATGCAGTTTCCGGGAGGTGAAGAAGTGATATTTCTCCCGTTATCGCGTATTAATCATCCGGGACAGGGAAACGAATCTTGAAACATTAAGTTTAAATCATTTTCCTAGCACGTTATATGTTCTAAAACTTACATGTGCCGGCTGCAGCCGTTGCGCAGCTCATAAATTATATCAGCAAACTTACCTGCAACAAAAATAAATAGAAATTATTAAAACAAATTATTGTACTTGAAAATAAATCATAAAATAAAAATTGCCACACAGTAATAATAATAATAATATTATTCCCACAAATATCTTAACAAAACAAAAACAAATTATAAATCTTAAATTATGGAATTTTCCTACCTAACTTGACTTAAGGCAGTGCTAGGGTAGGAGTGTTTAAATTGAAAAATAAAAAAAATTGGCTGTCTGTAAAGTCGGTTTACGGACGATAGTTTTACGTGATAACGTATTCCGTAATACATAACCTAAATTTTAGTAGCTGTCAAACTTGGGCCGAAGCATACTGCGCTCTCGCTTGCACGCACAGGGTCAGGCGGAACGTTACACTTTTTCGTGCGTGCAGCTGGTTTTTCATCAATTTATAAGACGTTATCACGTCAAAACGTTATACTGTGTTGCCACGCTTGACAAAGTGGCTGTGTATTTTACACTGCGCACTAGAGAAGTGAAACGGGTCTAATTGTAACAAAAATCGGTTGCCGGGATAGAACCCACGACCTTTTGGTTACAAGGCACGTATTATATCTTGCCGCCAACTTGGATTAATATTCTACAGCCGGATTTTACCTATAAATATATAAAAGGAAACCGTGACTGACTGGCTGATCTATCAACGCACAGCTCAAACCACTGGACCGATTTGGCTGAAATTTAGCACACAGATAGTTATTATGACGTAGGCATTCGCTACGAACGGATTTTTGAAAATATAACCCTTAAAGGGGTGTAACGGGGGTTCAAAATTTGCATGGGGAAATCATATAAGATAGATGTATCAATTCGAAAATGCGCAGGATTACTCCTGTCAACAAATAAATAAACACGAGTTTCATGCTTTTTCAAAAACAGCCCCTTCAGAGGGTGAAAAGAGGTAAAAAGTCGAAAAACCAACACGGGTGTCATTTTCAAGATTTATCAGGACATCATCAATTTTGAAATAAAATAGGTGGGGGGTCTACGTCAAGAAAGGAGTAACTATACCAAATAATGGAAATGCATCCGCGTTTCGTCTCGATCGCGTGCGAAGCCGCGGATAACGACTAGTAGTATATAGATACGATAAGATACGTACATGTTCGTTATATTTTAAATCTCAGGAATCAATTTTACCCTATTGCAAAGATAAACGCATCCAACTGTATTTTTAAATAAACCGTAATAATAATAATAATAAAACAGTGCATAAACAAATTATGCATATTACGAGGGGGGGGGGGGGGAGGCTTCATTTACATTTTTATGACAATGCGCGCGGTACACATAATATCGTGACGTGTGTAGGTAAGTAGAAACCTACAATACCGGCGCGTTTAATCGACTGGATATCAAATGATTTGGTTTTTACGGTTCCGCCGTTATTCTCTTTCTCCTTTTAAGACGACAATCACGATGTCCCGTCGTCTGTTTTCTTAAAGACGGGTACACAGTCTAGTGTCGATGCGGACGTGACGTCACAATTTTACTAAAAAACCGCGCTCCGAGGAGGACGTCTGTAATTTAGTTGCACACGGTTCATATTTATTATTGAATCAAATAATTAATTATGTAAATACACATAAATAATTAAGTAATATACTGTAATTCGCCCGGGAAGAATCTATATTAGAATAATTCTATCCCAAGTATAAATATTTTGGAACCGTACCATACAAGAGCGTAGATATATTTTTTTCTGGGGGGGGGGACTAAAGCAAAAAAAATTAATACTTTTTTTGACGTGATAACGTCTTATAAACTGATGAAACACCGGCTGCACGCACGAAAAAGTGTCACGTTCCGCCTGAGCCTGAGCGTGCAAGCGAGAGCGCGGTATAAGCGATAGAGAAGCACGATCGGCCCAAGCGTCGGCTTGTATGCATTTCTCTCTCTTCTCGCGTGACGTCAGAGAGTTCATCAATGTTTCTTTATGACGTTATCACGTAAAACTATCGTCCGTAAACCGACTTTACAGACAACCAATTTTTTTAAGTTTTATTATCACCCAAGAATACTCATGAAGGAAGGAGCCCAGCAAAATATTAGCACACTCGCTTTTTTTATTGCCTTGTAATTTCTTATGACGCCGCCTTATGAGAGAAGCACTGTATATAATATAAGCAGCTAATCTAATTTTGTTAGGCAAAATACGGTCCAATGATTTTCAACGCTAGCAGGCAAATATGTATTAGGTATATAAATAAAACAAAACAAAACACAACGAATGAAGCTCATTTCAAGCCTTCTTTGTTATTGTTATCAATAAAATTCAAAATTAAGTTGAATGAAAAACTTTCCTGTTTTGACTTTCCGCGACCGAAACAACTTGAAATTCCTTTCGATAGATCGACGAAACCGAGAAATGTTTAGAATACAACTTCACAGCAATGCAGGACGGAAACGACGTATCCATGGCAAGCGTTGATTTATTTTTTAAAACAAACGACGCTCGAATGCATTCCACAGCTGTTTTAATTGTTGCAACGGCTTTCATATGCATGCCAATTTATATGCGCAGGGCAATGTCAAACACGTAGAATAATTAATAATTTATCAGCGTAAATTACGAGAACAGCTTTACTGATTGTCAAATTAAATATCCGCGATCACAGGACAAAAGGGCTTAAGTCACACTTGTTATGTACTGGGATCAAATAAAAAACTACCCACATTTTTATTAGTGATGTGCCGGATATCCGCGGGAGAAGAAAGATCCGTATCCGTTAGTTTTTGGCTGATCTTTTACCTTATTAATTTTCAATTCATATATGAAATTTTATATATATAGGTGATTAGGTAATAATGAAAACCTGTTAAAATCCATTCAGATTATTTTTTGTTTTTTTAAATCGTATTTGGCACTTTTGTATTGCAAACATTTATCGTAGTGAGTACCATACTAATAGTACATAACTCAAAGGTACTAAATCAACTATCTTTATAATGAGATATTGCACAACGATATTTGGAAAGAGACAATCTGTTATGAGATTTAACTCTTAAAGAGGTCAATAACTTTTTCCCATAATAGATAGTCTCTTTCCAAAGGTCGATGTGCAATATTTACCGCCGCGTACTCTAAGAAAGTTAAGATCCGTATCCGTATCCGCGGATCTTGAAACCAAATATCCGTATTCAGATCCGTATCCGCGGATATACATTTTTACGATCCGGCACATCACTAATTAAGAATAATGCGAAAATTATGTTAAATTCATAAACGAACAATAATACCTATGCAGTCGGTTCGTCTCAAAGTTTATCGAACACAATATAACCTCAATCTGTAGCACATATCCCCGAAATGTTAAAAAAATAATTTTTGAATAATTAATAGGCAAAATATGTATATATATATTTATTAGCATAATTTATAATACATTTATAGTGATGTGTACAGTAATACGACAATTATGCGCAATCAAAACAAATTGCAGTGAAACAACTGAAAGATTAAAGCGTTTTGTCAATGAAAATTCGAATTTCCGATCTACATTCGAACAAAATCGAAATTTTATGCGCATGTAAATGTGAATATTTATTCGGAAACAGATCCACAGTATTAATGAGTATAAAACTAATGTCCGTACAAAAAAAAAATACATAAAGCTCACGTTTACAACTAAGCTACACAAAAACGTTCCACTTTTTATCCGATCCAAATTATTAAATAGGAAGAAAGTATCTATCTGGATGCTATTTGATATCGACTTTCGTCGTTTACGAATTTAAATTAAAAAATTTATACACAAAAAAATATAAATGTTTGTTTGTTCAAAAAGTCTCCAAAAGTTTTTCACCGATTGCTATGAAATTTTTACACAACATTCGAATACGCGCGTTTTTTCATATACCTATTTGTTAAGTTATTAAAGTGTTTTAATATTAACAGTTTGAGTTTTGTTTGAAATAATTATATTACGTAAAATGTATATTTTGTTTAAAAGTAATATTATGCAATTTATCTTTTTTGGTACGATATAAAACACAATTCCTTTTGTAAAATATTCATTCCATTCATTTTTGTTCAACAAATTATATAATAGTTAATAAAATAATAGTATATTGTGCGACTAGTGAGAGAAGGAGAAGATTCCATGAGCGTGAAATTTGCCGCACGAGCTTAGCGAGTGCGGTAACACGCGAGTGGAATATTCTCCTTCGATCAATGGTCGCACATAATACTTTATTCAACTAGCACGAGTAATATGTAATCGGAGCCCTGATAAAAGAGGGAAAAATAATAAATCACTTCATTGATTGACGTACACACCGTCCTCGATGCATACAAGAAGGCCATGACATTCGTTGAATTGCGATGCTGTTTTCATATATACAATACCGCCTACCACGTTTCTATTGGTCCAGAAGCAGTGCAGTTTTTTTCATTATTGCACGCTTGGGCTTATTATCGCACAGTACGGCTCATTATTAGCACTCTACGCGTCAACATGAAGTAATTTATTATTTCTCCCGAGTTTAGCAGGGCCCCGAAATTCATATTACTCACGCGTGTTGAATAAAATCTTTATTTAACAAAAACGAGTACATTTAATACTATTAAATGAGACAATTGTGACAGGTGAGAACACGTTTTTTCTAAAAAAACAGCACCGCACAGCAGCGCCATCTGTTGGAAGTTAGAGCAACACACGCAATACTAAATATTTTACGGCAACGGGAGCGCGATCTAATGAACGTAACAGCAACACACGCAAATCAGACCGAGCCGGTAACGCGTGGCCGGGTAGTATTTTTAATAACACAGTGTTGATTGGTACCGATTTTCATCAAAATCGGTTCAGTCGTTCTCGAGCCACATCAAAACAAACACAGACTAAAATTTTGGAAATTGCATACAGTGACTGTGAGAATAATAAACCAAGTAATAAATATTTTCAGCATCGATTGGCTATACCTTCAAAACAAAAAGGGATATCTCTCTCACGTCCGTGTCGGTCCGGTACCTGCGCCGGCGTTCAGCGATGCCCGATTATGAGAGGACAGTTTTTTCGTTGGTGGACTGTATTTCCACAATGCGGTATTAGAGTCACTAATTACGATTTTAATGGGATTTCAAAACACAGGAAGATAATATAAACCTGCACACAGAAACAAAATAATACATTGCATAACGTATCATGTGTACAGCCCACAATGCAACATCGCTTATGTCGATTTTTTGACTATCAGCATATCTAATTTGATTGTTCAGTTCTCTGTATAAAACATTTTAGATCATTTGCGACCAAAAAGTCTCCTTGTTTTTTTAATGAACGTCGTTTTTCACAATTTTTTTCCACAATTATTTTGACCGTGATTAATTAAAAATTTTAATTTGAGCATATATGTAATTAGATATCGTGTCCATTGATAATAGTTAATAAGAAAAAATTCGCAGGTTTGTGGACAATAGTTATATTTATAATTGTACGACGTGTCGTCTATAAATTTAGACTTTTTCAAGTACAAATTGAAAATTATTTAAAACAATAATTATGAAACATTAATAATTACTAACCATAGCAATTTATTTATTTATTTAGTAATTTTCATACAGGCATAGCCCATTTACAGAAAATCAAGAACGTTTATATGCAAGTTTAAGTTCACTGAATGTGCAGTTGAAAATGTCTAAAAAACATGGCAACAAGTTTATGTATAAATTTTTAAACAATAAAAATAAAAATTAAAAATTCGAAAGTTAGTTCAATTTCATAATATAGTTGTACTGACTACTTAAATTTTGAGTGTCTGTTCTATAATTAATAGAATTGTTTTTTCTAATAAAACACATTTCACTGATATTACGTTTTTTCCAATTTGACTCTTTATCTAATATTTGAACTTCGTTAAATAGAAATTTATGTCCAGTGTCGAAATGATGAGATGACAACGCGGTCTTATTATCACTTAATAAATTATTGTTTCTACAGTCCATTCTGTGTTGGTAAATTCTGTGTTGGTAAATTCTATGTTTTAGTAACTGTCTTGTTTGCCGCACATAACACTTACTACATTCACAAGGTATTTTGTAAATGATATTAGATTAATGTAAAATAGGTGTTTTATCTTTAAGACTTGTGAATAAACTGTCTAATTTATTTAATTTGAACGTTATTCTTTTATCATTATATGACCGAGCGGTGTAGCGTAGTGGTGAGAGCACTAGACTCGCATTCGGAAGGTACCGGGTTCGACTCCCGGCGGGGGCAGATGTGGCTGGGACTTTTTCCTGCTGCCTCTCGCCGAGAAACGGTAATTCCTGTGCCGGCCATCTTCTTGAGGTTTTCCATGATTTCCCTCAATAATTCCAGATAAATATCGAGATGGTTCCTTGTTCAAGGCCATGGCCGATTACCTGTCAAACTCCTATGCTCAAAATTTGCCTACCTTATCCTAACGTCCTAAAATTCCTTCATTCGCCTGTTACTATTAATTAAGTGGAAGTTTAAAAATGTAGAAAATAACGGGAAGTGTGATAGATGGAAAATAGTAAAGGAGCGAATGCATTATTATTTTTATTATTAATTTCAACTATTCTTGAACACAGCGTATATCATAATATTTTCGTTAAAACTCATGTTAGAGCCACGTTTCGATTAAGCGAGATTTTTCTTCTCGGTTTTCCGACCCTCCCATACAAGAGTAATCCGGATCATCCATTAGCCACTCCGGAGTCCGGAGTTGTGTCACATCATCTGTCAAACTATCAGTTGAAATTGATTTGTCAATGGAAATGGAACAAGACTGTTGCAGACAAAGCAACGCCGACTTATAAAAAATACATAAAAGATATAAATCTCACATCGAAATAAATTTCCAACGTACATTTTCCATCTCTTTTTTTCTATAAATTTACATTTATATATTTTTCAAAGTTATATTACGTTTTTGAGAGATATTTTCAGATATGATTTGTTTGAAAGATTGCTTTATACCGTGTGTCTAAGAAATGACGCAATTTATCGAAGACTTCAGGGTCCTCGCGCCCTATAGTGCGATGTGTGCGATGCACGCGGGCGGCACATTCAAGGGGCGGCAAATGGCCTGGTTGTGTTATGTTTTTTGTACTGTATAGAAAAAATGTATAACTGATATTATATCAATTTTATTTACATACTCAAGCCTGCGTGAAAACTCTTACGAGTAGTTATTTATTTTTTAATGAAAAGCGAATTCGAAATATTTCGCGCGCAGTTTTCGATTCGATAGTTAATTCACATCAGCGCGTAGACAGGGCGCCCCTATCGGGAAACTCCCGTGTATGTTTATATGTTGAATTTTCCTGTCGATTCCTGCAAGAGTGCGAGTGAAGTAAAGTATTTTTCAATTAACAAATACTTTTTTACGTAACACTTGTGCACCTGAATGATATAATTATATCATTCAGGTGCACAAGTGTTACGTAAAAAAGTATTTGTTAATTGAGGGAAAGAATATATTATTATCAATTATTGATAATAATATATTCTTTCCCTCATGTGAGTGTAGTACGGACAAAATTGCAAGTTAATTCCAGAGGATTCACATTCAGTCGTAATGGTATTTATGTTTTTATTAATTGTACTGGTATTCATTTTTCCTAATTGATAAACTAATGATTATTTTGACTTAATGAATTCTCTCAACTCAGCGGTGAAACTAAATTTTTTTCTCATTCATAAGTACGACAGGAGAAGAACGCCATGAAAAATCGCACGGAGTAAACTGTTTTTGTAGAGAACAGTTTACTCCGCGGAGTGATTTTTTTAACGTGAAGAGAGAATTTTTGAAATTCACTCTGGTACGAGTGAATTTTCAAAATTCACTGTTTAATGTGTTTCATTTTAATTGAATATACCTATTTCAGAATCAAATTTAGGTCTATGTTTCAATGATTGTGTTTCGTTTGAATTATTTTACATAACAATGTTAAAATAATTTTTTTTTACGGTTTATTTAGATTTATAAGAAATGAAGTTTCTATTAAGATTTTTAACGTTTTTCAATTTGACATATCGTCTAGTGAGTTTATCCCCAATAAGGGACGTCAATTATGAACCCGCACGCGGGCGGCGTGAGGCCTTACGAGGGCCCTGGAAGACTTTGAGAGTCATAACCAGTATAATTCGAAAACGAATTTTGATAAGATTTGGTACACACTTACGCAATCAACTGGTACCCAAATT
This sequence comes from Xanthostigma xanthostigma, assembly GCA_963575645.1. Taxonomy (NCBI): domain Eukaryota; kingdom Metazoa; phylum Arthropoda; class Insecta; order Raphidioptera; family Raphidiidae; genus Xanthostigma; species Xanthostigma xanthostigma. The sequence continues at coordinate 7,348,734 of OY754469.1, read as the reverse complement.
TGTAATAATCACTCTCGAATTAAAATACTGACGCGGTCACGCGAGCGAAACCAACAAAAGCTGATTCAAAATAGTACACCACTTGAGTAAAAATGTTTTTTTAAATTACGATCGTTACTCGGTTTTCATATTATTAAAGAAAATTTATTATTTATGAATGTAAGTAGTTACATGCTTCGGAGAGCATCCCGCATTTCCAACAGTTACAAATTTACCCAATCTAACTAAATATCTCTTATGTCACAAACTCATCTATTCACTAAATAAATGACGGCTGGAATAAGGTGCAGCGTACGCGAAAATGTTCAAATCCACTGTTTTTTTCTCGCAACACGAAACCGAGATGACAGTGAAAATATGAAATCATCAACAGCGTCACTTCCACTACACATTTTTATTTCCATTATTTAACTTGTTATCTAATAGTTATTGGCGTAATTAGTAGTCTAAGTCATTCATCGCGCTGACAGGTCATGACTAAGCCTACAAGTTGCGCCCATAATTTTATTCAACAATTGCGCGTTATTCATGTTTTAATTATAATGAGATGTTGTAAATATCTATTTATTTCTTTATAAAAAAAAACTGTCAATACTAACAGCACCAAACAGCACGATTCAATGTTTTGGTTTGAGGTTAGCCGGTTATGAATAAACTCCATGTCGAAAACATTCGGCCTCTCAATTTTAGTCTCAATGGGTAACAACGGAGTTGTTACCTACTATTTCGTTACGACTCAGAAAATAGTTACGTTTATTTTCATTACTCCACAATGGCCGAGCTAGTAGGAATCTTCATTGAGTTATGACAAGTAATTGTCACCAGTCGGTAAATGGCTATTTAGGGTTCGGTTTTTAGGCATGATAAAACATGAATAACGCGCATGAGTTGAATAAACATTATTACTGCCAAAATATCAGATAATTTGCAACGTCATCAAAACTTTACACGACCACAGTCTCACGTCAACTGGACATTTGGAACAGGGTGAAAATCGAGCAGCCACATTTTTTTGCTGAGAACATACAAGCCAAACTAATATCAGAAAATTAAAAATCTTAAGTAATTAAAGCATGATGATGTCGCCTTTAATTAGACAAGTTTACACAGTAAACGTCAGCCAGTCAGTAAGTAAGTAAGTATGCATATTTGGATTGTGTTTTCAAACATGAAATGTTTTCATTTCTCGTTTCTTTTGTCAACTCTTTTCCATTCCGGCCGACGGCGGCGCACAATCTCCAGCCGTGCGTACGAAAAGCTTATTAACTCTAAGGGCGCTGTATATATATCTCCCGCCGCTTCTTTTGTTTCTCGGCTCCTGTCTGTTTGTTTTTAAACTTTTATAAATCACCGAGGGATGGAAATTCGCGAGATAATTCTGTTACACTTTAGCTTTATTGGTTTGTTAAGTTAACTTGCGATTAAATATTCTCGACGTTAAACGAGAAAGGATCCGCTCCGCACAGATGCGCTCACAATTACTTCAGAAATTACTGTCCGATGCTAGTATCTAGTAGTCTAAGAGCTATTGAACTTTTTTTACCATTCCAACCCACAAGTGGGGAATGGTTACTAGTTTAGGTCAAAAATCACTTTTCAAAAATTTTACAATATATTTCCGTTTTGAGGTCCCCTGAATCCAAAAAACATATTTTTGGAAAAACTGTGCGTCTGTTAGTCTGTGAACACGATATACAGGTCAAACGGATGAGCGGATTGAAACCAAATTTTGGGAGGATGTTTGGTATGCAAATATGAAGAGCCCTATTGTTTTTGGGAAAAATCGGCGCATGCGCAGAAGACATATTTGCTATAACGGTGTTTTTATATAATAATGGTATACTTTTCATAACGGCTTATTAATGTATTTATTTTTTCAAGAAAGTTTCGTTAAAAATTTTTTTTTCTAAACTTTATAGTTTCGGAAATATTTTGAAAATAAAAAAAATAAGCCGCTTTTTTGTTTTATGGATCTGTCAGAAATAAACAAGTTCGGCATGTTTTGATTAATATTTACATGACGTGAACATAATATTATGTAGGTAACCATGGCGACGATTAGCAAATATCATATTGAATACTAGCCATTACCCGCGTCACGTCACGCGACATAAGATATTGTATTTTCTTTATTTTAATCAAATGTCAACATTTTTGAAGTTGGAATGGTCCCGTCGCCCAATTGGCTGGAATTTTGAAAGCTGATTTAGGCACGAAAGTAACAGTACAAGATATCCCGATGTTAACCCATCGAGTTTTCTAATGAAATTAGAATTTTGATAATATAACGTATTAATAAATAAAAATTGATTTGGTTGCCATTCTATTTCTTGGCACAGCTATTTTCAATTAAAAATTCCAGCCAATTGAGCGACGAGACCATTCCAACTTCAAAAATGTTGACATTTGATTATAATAAAGAAAATATAATTTCTGATATCGCGTGAGGTGACGCGGGTAATGGCTAGTATTCAATAATATATTAACTATTCGTTGTCAATGTTACCTACATAATATGTTCCACGTCATGCAAAAATTATTAATCTAACTAGTTTATTTCTGACAGATCCATAAAACAAAAGAGCGGCTGATTTTTTTTTATTTTCAAAATATTTCCGAAACTATAAAGTTTAGAAAAAAAAATTTAACAAACAATAAATAGAACAATAAGCCGTTACGAAAAGTATACCATTATTATATAAAAAACACCGTTTTAACCTATATCTCTGCTGCGCATGCGCCGATTTTCCCCAAAAACAATAGGGCTCTTCATATTTGCATACCAAACTTCCTCCCAAAATTTGGTTTTAATTTGCTCATCCGTTTGACCTGTATCGTATTCACAGACTAACAGACGCACAGAGTTTTTCCAAAAATATGTTTTTTGGATTCGGAGGACCTCGAAACGGAAAGATATTGTAAAATTTTTGAAAAGTGATTTTTGACCTCAACTAATACCATTCCCCACTTGTGGGTTGGAATGGTAAAACGAAAATACATCCGACAGTCGCATAAAATAATTAGGTTCAGAACCGGACAGTTATATTATCGTAAATTCTTTCCTCACAGTGGAAGAAAGAAAAAGAAACGTTAATAACGATACGCTCGGGTAATCCCCGACGAGCACTCCTTCTTTTTCTACGGCACAGATGCACGGAATTCAGTGGGCAGAAGGCAAAAATAAAACCTCATAAAACGAACCAAAAACACAAACATGTTTTCAAGTTTGCCATAATGGAAACTATTAATTTTAAATTGCGAGGCAATAAAATCAAACAACCTTACATTTTTATCCAACTTCCGATCCAATATCCGTTAACAGTGGCGTAGTCAGGTACCGTTTCAAGGGTACAAATTATTTATAACCTTTAAATCTGCAAATCTATCTGACATTACCAAGTGGCTCGGACTCCGGGCGCATAGAAAAGACACGCAGTGCCGGATTAATCATTAGGCAGAGTAGGCAACTGCCTATGGGGCCCCGCATCAACTAGGGGCCCGTGCACGCACCAAGAAAAAAACTTTTCATTGAACGAAAATTTTATTTGAAAATTTGTATAAAATTTCCAAAAAACAATATTATTTTCTTTCGTTGTTTATTGTAATTTATTGCATTTAACAAGATAAAATTTAAAATAACTTCGTCACGTCTCATTTCTCTTTCCTGACCCTTCAAAAAACCTGGATCATCAAATTCATTAAGACCATTTCAATAAAGCTAACGGAGTCAGGTAAGGCGATTACAAAGTAATCATGTTGTTACAATATGACATAAGATATTGAAGTAACAGGATGCCTGGAGCCGATCATCTGGAAGTTACTCATATCCCTTCATCAACTTGGAAAGACGTGATTTCATCGCCTAGGAGCCCGGACAGGGTTAATCCGGCCCTGAAGACACGCGTGCAAAAATCAGATTCCGGACGTGTAGAAAAGACACGCGTGTGTTAACACGCATTTTTTTTTTGTAACGGTTAGTCTTCAAAAAATTAATCAATTCACATAAAATCAAAGTTCAAATTAATTGTTCGTCGAAAATCGAAGGGCGGTAAGCTACGCCCCTGTCGTTTATTACGCTGTATACGGAAATGGCCAACACGACATTACGCCTCGACGCGCCGGGACGCCCGCCGAAATGTTTTGGATTATTGCAATGCCAATACATATATACCAAACCGGTTCGTATATATAGTTACTACGGGGTACCTAGTGCACGGGCTGAAGTTAGTAACAGGCGGTATTCCACTAATGCATCGATATTTAAATCGATACCTTTACTTATACTCTCGAGTTATAAGTTATACTTCTTTGACGTGATTTAAAAGCGTATTTTTTATTTTAAAGCAAATAATTTATTAATTTATTGAAATAATAAAAGCACTGGAGTGATATTAAAATAAACACAGTTATTAGACGCTTTGCGATTGGAGCATGGTCTCTACCATACTCTACCTTTGTCAGTCAGTGACCCAAAAAACAACTACAATGAAGGAATGCCCACAATTTTCCTAGTCTTTATATCTTTCGGAAATATATTGAAAATAAAAAAAATCAGCTGCTCTGTTTTGCAGGTAACAAAAATTGTAGGTAGGCAGCTGCCGAGGAGGATAGTATTAAGTAAAAATTAGCAGCTTAATAATTAATCAATTGTAAGCTTTGTTTTAATTTAAACTGGCATCGAATTTTTGTTTCAGTAACTGAATTTAACTGAAATAATAAACAAAGAAACAACATTCAGAACCGTAATATAAAAACGGCATCGCATCGACCCGACCTCGATAATTGTTTTTTAAAGAACTCCCTCCAAACGCCCTCCCCTTTTTACTGCGCAAAAAAACGCCATCGCATCAACACGACCCCGTAATTATTTTTTAAAAAACTTCCCCCAAACGCCCTCTCCTTCTCACTAGTTGTTATAATACAATTTTTGTCACCCCACCCCACTGGTAATATTAGTCGCCATATCATTATTTATAGTACCTCGCCTATGATTTCATTTGACTTGTTTATAGTATCTACGCGTCACGGATCTAAAAGGTTCGGAAGTAAGTCAAAAACAGCGTCGCAAAGGCACATTTTAGAGCCGTCGAGACTCCCACCACCTCCCAGCTATCTGCACGGAACGTGATCGCTCGTTGCCTTTGTCACTTGTCGCTTTCTTGCTTTAAAGTACAGTCGAGTACGCTATTGTCAAGTTGTTATTGCTATGTTAGTTTTGTTGAGTTGCGAGTTTGTAGTTTTTCAACAGACTGTACAAGCGCAAGCCTGCATTCACATCTAACTTCCGAGCCTTTTAGATTCGCGGCGCGTACTATACCTACCTAATATGTTCACTATCTTAAAGTAGCAGTCATTATTTAGTTGTTATAATACCTTGCCTTTGAAGCTCATCTAATATCATTATTGCCAAAATATTTAATCGCTGTCAAGTTAGTTAGTCGTCCTTTAAGTTATTAGTCGCCTGGAAAATAATAAGCCTTTTCAGAGAGACTACAAGCCTCATAAAGAGAATGGGGCCGATTTCTGTGCTTTAAGGTTATAACCAGTAGGTACCAACTGATGTATGACGACCCTTTATACACCTATGGATGGGCTGAATATAACGAGATTCAATTAGAAAATCGTTCACGTTCAGTGGAAATCGCTTTACCAATATCCACTTAAGGATGGTGTATCGACGTATACAGAGAATAAGTACATTTTTTTTTATTTATAATATATATACGCTCGACAACTAAGACAGGGAGGCCACGTTTTCTCCCGAACTGCAGAATAATAATTGATTCAGTTTTTATAAAATGGTTTAAGAACTTGGAAATACCTATTTACAAATAAATCACACTAACCGGTTCACCCGGGTGCAAAACTGTTCTGTAAATATTATATTGGCCTTCCCATCTACTATCAACTATCAAAGTACATTGTTTCGATGTATCTCTAAAGATTTGGCCAGCGTTAGGCATGTAAGCGTACCAAAAGTTTTTTTTTATTTTTTGACAAAACACTGTCATAGTTCAGCCATTTTGTAGAAAATATTTACACATTATATACAGTAAAATAATAGTTATTGGCGTAACTTGTAGGCTAAGTCATGACCTGTCATGACTTAGCTTACAAGTTACGCCCATAATTTTATTCAACAATTGCGCGTTATTCATGTTTCATTTATTGTTATTAATGAGATGTTGTAAATATCTATTTATTTCTTTATAAAAAAACTGTCAATACTAACAGCACAAAACAGCACGATTCAATGTTTTGGTTTGAGGTTAGCCGGTTATGAATAAACTCCATGTCGAAAACATTCGGCCTCTCAATTTTAGCCTCAATGGGTAACAACGGAGTTGTTGTTACCGACTATTTCGTTACGACTCAGAAAATAGTTACGTTTATTTTCATTACTCCACAATGGCCGAGCTAGTAGGAATCTTCATTGAGTTATGACAAGTAATTGTCACCAGTCGGTAAATGGCTATTTAGGGTCCGGTTTTTAGGCATGATAAAACATGAATAACGCGCATGAGTTGAATAAAATAAATAAAACAATTAAGTTAAAAACGATTTTCACTTTAATTATCAAAATATAACATATGTTTCGCTGTCACAGCAGCTTCATCAGATATACAGTATTACAGTTTACAAAAATAATCTATATAGGTCTAAATTAGGTAGATTTAATACAACTAGGGGGGAGGATGGTGGGGTGGGAAATCCCAACTCATAGAAAAAGAACAAAGGAATAACATTATACTCATTAAAAATTAAACTTTAGGTTTAATAAAGGTGATGTGGAGATGTCTTTTTGATCATTTAATAGATGGGATGAATTTTTGCGTTTGTTAATTTCCAAAGCTTCCAATAGATTTAATTTTAAACCTTTCTGTTCTATATGTAAAATATCAAAATTATTATTAAAAATATGTTTTTCTAACTTTAAATGATCGGCATAAGTAGATAATAATAATTTGATAATTAAAGTGAAAATCGTTTAGAATTAGAATTAGAAATAATTTATTCCAATAATAGTTATACATTCAAAATCAAAATAAAATAAACTTTCTTTGGAATTAACCTACCCAACTTGGCATAGCCAGTGCTAGGGTAGGATTAGATTTTTAACTTAATTGTTTTATTTATTTTATTTTATAATGGATTTTCATCAAGTAAAGGCAGAAACTATTAGATACATTATATACAGAAACCTTCCTCGTTTATCGCTCTTTCTATTAGTGAAAACCTTATGAAAATCCGTTCGGTAGTTTTTGAGTTTAGTACGGTCAAACTGACAGACCAATTTGGATAGGTACAGGAATTCTATAGTCCAGCTCCTTCCGAATAAGATTCTAGTGCTCTCACCACTACGTCACTCACGTTGGTAGATATTAACGTTTAAATTTTTTCACAAAACGAGAAGAGGCCAAACCTCGGAAATGTAGCAATTTTGTATGCTTTATGATTTAAGTCAAAGACGCGTTGTAAAATTCAAGCCGTTTGAGGGTTCAAAACACAAGCCGCGCACGGACGTTAAGTGTTTAATTGTTTTCAAACAAACGACTGTCGTAGTCCCGACATGAACAAAACAATGTCACGGCACCCCATTTTGCAGTTTTCTTTTGTCATTCTTCCCTCGATACCTTTTTTCTCGCAGTAACGTGGAGCCACCATTTTAGGATGCTTAAAAAAACATCAACACCGCTTTGGTATTTTTATGGCTGCATTTTAGATTTATTAAAAAAATTGACAATTGACGCAATCGCGTTCAATGAAGGCAAGGAACTGCTCAAAGAACTATCAAAATAATTTGGTTGGAAATGAGGACTCTATTTAAGAATTATCGCGTTGCAAAAAGTGTACGAAGAGCGACTCAACACAGCTGAATCATTTCGTTCAATGCGGGATATTTGACACTAAAAAATGATTGAATTATGTAAATGCGAATATTTATCAAATAAGAAAGCAGAAGTGATCGGTTTGTGTTGACAAACACACGAGGTTGATAAATTATTTTAATTTTAAAATTTCAAAGTTTTGAAACGTCAAAAAACGCTGTCCGCCTTGACGGTTTTAAGTATGACGTCACACTTGTAGTAAACACACATGTACCTATGCAAACACACGACACACACCTGAGTAAACCTCGTGTAAACGATATCGAGTCTTATTTGCACTCGTCTGTATACTACAAGAATGACGTCATAACAGTAGGTAAACGTGGCGGCTCGTTTTTTTGCGCCCAAATATTATATTTAAAATGTTGAGTGCTATTTTCGCCTAAATAATGATTACATTCAAGCGAATTAAAAATTTCTGTGGAGTAGATGTGAACATTTTAAGACAATTTAAAAATAAGAATCAAATAGCCAATTATGATCGTCCTGTAGGCGTACGATAGGCACTCTTTCATTCTCACGAGCAATGTCATTAGGATGCAGTGGTCCCCACCTCCTAGGAAGTGGTGCGCCGCCCCAGCGAACGACCATTACCAGACCGACGAGTTGAATTATAGCGAGAACGTCGGCGGTTCGATCAAAAAGAATAAAAAAAGATCTGAAAACTCGTATAAGACGCTAAGCAGATTACATTAGACAAGCCGTAGTACACTGGAAAACGCGCATAATACACAACGGCGATATAATTGACAAGAAAGAAAAAATACATTTTAAACATTAAATGGAAATTGGGAAGAAAGACTTAGATGAAAGGAAATACTGATTGTTTATACAGTATGTAAACACGTAAGGTGCACATAGGAAAATTAACATTGGGAAAAAATGACTGGATCGCAGAGTGATCCTTGAAATCTTGTTTTTCAATTTGACAGATAATATTCTTTTGCAAAATGAATGTGTATACTACCGAAAAAAAATATTCAAATGATTACAACATAATCGGACTTTTTTTATTAATGGGACATTAAATTCCCAAAAATACTTAAATATGGTGCGAGATCAAATATCTCCGCCTATTCGTGTTGAAGCTAAAGACATTGGATCATTGATTTTCCAACGCGCATACGTCATACCAGTCAGACAATTTTTGAATGAAATGTTTCCAAACAGATGGAGTTGTTTTTTTTGTTTTATTTTTGTACAAAAAAATTAAAATAATGATTTATAAGAGCTTTTTATTATTAAAAAAGTCAAGTAAAATAAAAAAAAATCAAAATAAAATAGAAATCCTCAAGATTACCACGATAATTCAATAGAAATAACAATTAATACAGTCATGGCTAACTCTGATCCAAGTATTTTTTCCAAATGTTAATTTCCCTATGTGCACCTTACGCGTTTACATACTGTATCTGTATTTAATTACTAGCCTTTCGACGTATAATTAATTTTATCTTCCGAGTTGCAGTGGTATCAAAATAATTTGTAAGTTCCGTACAAAAAGGTCTTTAACATTCCAACCCACAAGTGGGGAATGGTACTAGATTAGGTCAAAAATCACTTTTCAAAATTTTACAATATCTTTTCTTTTTGAGGTCCCATGAATCCAAACAACATATTTTTGGAAAAACTCTGTGCCTCTGTTTGTCTGTTTGTGAGCACGATACAGATCAAACGGATGAACGGATTGAAACCAAATTTTGGAAGGATGTTGAGTAAACAAATATAAAGAGCCTTATTTTTTCTTGGGGAAAATCGGCTCATGCGCAGACGAGATATATGCTATAACGGTGTTTTTTATATAATAATGGTATACTTTTCATAACAGCTTATCATTCTATTCATTTTTTCAAGAAAGTTTTGTTAAAAAATTTTTTTTATAATATTTATAATTTCGGAAATATTTTGAAAATAAAAAAAATCAGTTATTCTTTTGTTTTGTAGATCTGTCAGAAATTAACTAGTTAAGGATGCTTTGATTAATGTTTAAATGACGCAACATATGTAGGTAACCATGGCGACGAATAGCAAATATCATATTGAATACTAGCCATTATCCGCGTCACCTCACGCTATATCAGAAATTTTATTCTCTTTATTATGCTAAATCAGATGTCAATATTTTCGAAGTTCGAATGGTCCCGTCGCCGGGAATTGGTTGGAATTTTTTTTTTAAATCCAAACACTGTTCAAATCTCCAGTGGTCAACGGACTTTGGAACAGAATAAATCGGTTCATCTTTTCGACGGCTGTTAAAGAAATGATCCCGGTATTTCATTATAGGAGGGGAGTCGGTACGGGCGGGCGGGGGGCAGTGATGTATAGAGAAGGGTGGGATTCCCGACTACTGTCCTATATAGGGTGTCGGGTCGCATGTGTTACACATTCGGTGTCCGCGTGGGAAGTTAAATAGTTAAGACGGAACTGATGAACGGACTTCTGAATACCAGCCGAACGGCAGCCATTACGCATCTGCAGCGCACTTTCATTTGTTTTCACGAGGATCGGTCACACACTAGTCCAGTCATATTTTACACTAAAAATCGCTAATCTCGCAAACTAACGTGCGTAGTTCTGATTTTTTAATATATTGTTGGGACCACTACCAGTAGCGTATATCCAAGTTTGCAGCTTCGAAAGACCTGTGCTAACTTTGCAGCACTCAAAAAACTGCGAAATTTTCGCACTTTTTTTGGTATTCTCAATATTAGGTCTTAAACTATGCATTGTTTTATAAAATATTTTTTATACGTTTTTAAGTAGACTAAAATTGCTACAATCTGAGACAAGAACCAGCTCTGTAGGTTCAATACTTACCGAGATACAGCTTTCCAAAAATTGACCAGTTTTTTCAACAAAGTGAAATTTCAAGATTTGGTCAATTTTTGACCCCGATATCGGGGAAAATACTCATTTTAAGGGAAATATCATAGGAACATATATTGTAGCAAATGTAATTAGCTTTAATTTAAGCAGAGAACGACGTCTGTAGGCCGTATAGTTTACTCACAAATTTTAAAAATCCAAAAAACGAGTAAACTGCATTTTTTGCAAATTTAAATTTAATACCTAGTAATCGTTATGTAAATCCATTCAGTGATTTTAATGTGGTTGAGTAACTGTAAAGTCTGTGGAAAAATCGTCGCTTGAAACAGATACGGCGTACTGACGTGTCTCTAAAAATTAAGTCTGCTAACTATTTTTGTGACCTATCGCCGTATCCTGGAACTTATTCCGTGGACGTATATCTGTTTATTAACACGCTTATATTAGCTCGATTTATATAGGCTATGTGCAGGGAAGCGGAGCAGTGGCGTAGCTACCCAGGGGCTAGGCGGGGCAGTGCCCCGGGGCCCTCAAGCTCAGGGGCCCTCGAATCCTTATCAGAAAATCTCGTTCGAACTGAACTTTTGAAAATTTCTCCCATTTTCAAAATAAATATGACAGGTTGTAACCCGACTTTAATCGTGGCAACTCAGTTGAAAGAAATTCTAAAGTTATACCCAGGGAATTCCCCTAAATTCTTTCTGTGGGTTGGCAGTGTTGTCAATTTGACGGATAGCGATATGTGCGTTTTATTATTCATCGATATGCGTTTTATTGTGAATTCGAGTCAAGAATTTTTTTTGAAAACGGTTAAAAAATTAATGCTGTATCAGGAGTAAGTAAGCTAATATCAATAAACTTTTTAGTACTGGTCAATATAGTGGTTAAATTTTATTTGATTTTACCACATTATTTGAGTCACTATCAATAGAAATATTTTATCCAGAAATACTTGCAGAACGCTGACTAAAAAACTTGTCAATTTTGGACAATTTTTGTTTACTATCTTCTCTTTCTTGGCGTTGTTTGCGTTTAAATGCAGCACTGGGTTTCTTCTTTTTGTCCATAATTTTAGTTTTCTAAATGTATAGATTTGACACGATTTATTGACGTGACGGACATCAATATGAGTGGTAAGTACTAAAAATTTTAGTACCACTTATATTGATGTCCGCATCAAGCCTGAATTTAACCGAAGTCATTGATACTTTTTCAAAAACTAAAGCTAGAAAAATATTGTAAATATAATTGTTATTTAGTCAGTTGGTAGGTCCGACCTTTATATAGTAAACCCTTGAATCTTTTCTATTTCGTTTTATTGCCCAAATCTACACCAAGTATTAATTATTGTAATTTATGTTGATACTGTTTAATATTTTTATTACCTGCCCTGCAGTGCACAAAAAAGATCTGATCATATCAATAAGAGCTTTATCATCGACTAGCCGCTACCCGCGGCTACGCCCGCGATTGAGATGGAAATCGACTTTTGACATGCATATCAGGGGTTGAGGTATTGCACATATTTTGACAAACAATTTTCTTATTTTTCGTAAAAAATTTTTATTTTTTTTAATAAAAAGTATCCTATGTTACTTCTAATACCTTCAAGAGTGTATGTGCAAAGTTTCATGATGATCGGTTAAGTAGTTTTTGCGTGAAAGCGTAACAAACAAACTTACATTCGCATTTATAATATTAATAATATGAAATATGATATGAATATGATATAATAATATTTCTTATTTTTCGTAAAAAATTTTTATTTTTTTTTAATAAAAAGTATCCTATGTTACTTCTAATACCTTCAAGAGTGTATGTGCAAAGTTTCATGATGATCGGTTAAGTAGTTTTTGCGTGAAAGCGTAACAAACATTCGCATTTATAATATTAATATGATATGATATGATTTTTCGTAAAAAATTTTTATTTTTTTTTAATAAAAAGTATCCTATGTTACTTCTAATACCTTCAAGAGTGTATGTGCAAAGTTTCATGATGATCGGTTAAGTAGTTTTTGCGTGAAAGCGTAACAAACAAACTTACATTCGCATTTATAATATTACTAGCCGCTACTCGCGGCTACGCCCGCGATTGAGATGGAAATCGACTTTTGACATGCATATCAGGGGTTGAGGTATTGCACATATTTTGACAAACAATTTTCTTATTTTTCGTAAAAAATTTTTATTTTTTTTTTAATAAAAAGTATCCTATGTTACTTTTAATACCTTCAAGAGTGTATGTGCAAAGTTTCATGATGATCGGTTAAGTAGTTTTTGCGTGAAAGCGTAACAAACAAACTTACATTCGCATTTATAATATTTCGTTTTCATAAAATTTGTAAGTCCGGTCCTGTCGGGCCGATTTTAATGAAATTTTAATAGCACATTTTAATCATTACTAAAGGGTTAAATTTCAATTTTGAAACGATTCGGAGAAATTTTTCGGTATTTTTGGGCCCAAAAAATGTTTTCAACCCTTTCTTATTTTTCGTAAAAAATTTTTATTTTTTTTTAATAAAAAGTATCCTATGTTACTTCTAATACCTTCAAGAGTGTATGTGCAAAGTTTCATGATGATCGGTTAAGTAGTTTTTGCGTGAAAGCGTAACAAACAAACTTACATTCGCATTTATAATATTAATATGATAATATGATGATAAAGTAGCCTAGCATTTTCAAAGTATTTGTATATTTAATATTTTTACTTGATAAAACCTAACCAGTTTAGATAGCAGTGGGGCCCCATTTTTTTATTTGCCCCAGGGCCCTTGGTTACCTAGCTACGCCACTGAAGCGGAGTTACAAATTTATCGATGCGAGCGTTTGTGGTGAGCAGTAGGAGAAACTTCAAACTCAAATTTTCCGTATGTCAGTGAGCAATATTTACTAAAACTGAAAATAGTTATAATTTTATTAAGTTTTGTTAATTACAAAGAAAACATGGGGAAAACTAGGCGATCCGGAAATACTTGTTGCGCTGACGGCGATTTAAGTAGGTATAAATACAGATCATTGGCGCCATAATTTAACGTTGCGCTGTCAGTGTAAAAAAATTAATTATTTATATATTGTACGTCATAATTGATAAATAAATAATTCTCACGTACCTTTTATGTTATGCTATTTATATAATGGTTTACAATCTGAATTTTATTGTATGCAGCGGCTTTAACAAAAGAAATACCTATTCGAGGGTAAGATAATATATAAGAAGGTATTTCAATCCTGCAATGCATCATGGGAAATGTGTCAAGCGGTGGCGCCACCACGAGTGTGTCAGATACACTAGCCATCCAATCCTGCAATGCATCATGGGAAATGTGTCAAGCCAGTAACTAAAGTATTTTCATCCTAACTCTTGAAATAATAATAAATATTGTTTATTAATTAATTAGCGCCTAAAAAATTTTTTAGGCGCTAATTAATTAATAAACAATATTTATTATTATTTCAAGAGTTAGGATGAAAATACTTTAGTTACTGGCTTGACACATTTCCCATGATGCATTGCAGGATTGGATGGCTAGTGTATCTGACACACTCGTGGTGGCGCCACCGCTTGACACATTTCCCATGATGCATTGCAGGATTGAAATACCTTCTTATATATTATCTTATTCGTGGGTAACCAAGCAAGTAGTACACTAGCGACCGCTTTCGTAAGTTTCTGACGCACCGCGTAAGCAAACAGGTACAAATATGATTATATTATTAGCATAGCGCTTTGTCCCTCCCCGTTTTCGTTTCGCTCCCCAACCCGACGAATGTGTGTGACGTTTCAATTGTTCGCAAAACATCAATCAAGATATGTCTGTTACAGAAAGCAGTCAGTAATTCAGCACAATACGAATAACCCGCTCGCGCAATATCAATATTCAGCAGTTCCATTCAGTAACGCGTCGACGCTAATCCCAATCGAAAGACTCCGGGATACGTTATGGCGTCACAGGATCTCGTACGCGTCACGCGATTCGATCTGTGCGTCCGTACAGTGGAACCTTCGCAGAAGGATGCTGTTTTTTTAAGCTTTTGTTACCAGGCTCGATGATTCACCGGTATAGGCTGTGTGCACGAAGCCTACTAGCGTCGCTAGTGGGTAATAGAGAATTATTGAACTCACTTTTTATGGAAATCGCGACATGTTTCTAAGGTGATAAGTTCAAAACTTTAGTTGGCCATGATGTGTCAAAAAAGCGTAATAAAGAAAACTCATGTTAATTTTATATATTACCATAAAAATAAGTTTGTAAATAAATAGCATAACATAAAAGGTATGTGAGAATTATTTATTTATCAATTATGACGTACAATATATAAATAAATTAATTTGTTTACACTAACAGCGCAACGTTAAATTATGGCGCCAATGATCTTTATTTATACTTAAATCGCCATCAGCGCAACAGCCCGGAGCACAACAAGCATTTCCAGATCGCTTAGTTTTACCCATGTTTTCTTTGTAATTAAAAAACTTCATAAAATTATAACTATTTTCACTTTTAGTAAACATTGCTCACTGACATATGGAAAATTTGAGTTTGAAGTTTCCCCTAGTGCTCACCACAAACGCTCGCATCGAAAAATTTGTAACTCCGCCTCCTTGCACATAGCCCATAGGAAAGCGTAAGAAGGAAGCGTTTTAGACCGCATAGCCGTTGAAAAACTGTGGCCCCCGTACATCGACAAACGTCGCGGTCAGTTTGTCAACTAAGCGTGTAGTTGCAAAGAGTTCAGATGGACTACTGAACTGTATTGTACCTCGTGGCTATAGCTGACAGCTTGGTCGTCGTACCGTGTTGTATGCGAGAGTTCTCATATTGTGCTGTAGCGGACGCTTGTTTTGTATTAGAACTGTTACTGTGTACGTGCGTAGCATGTTGTTGCGCTTTGAAAACATTTTTTTTGTGATGTAACTACAAATTTACGGTTTTCGGATTTTTTCCTGTACTTGCGCTAAAGTACTAAGGCTTCTTGCCAAATTTCATGATTCTACGTTAACGGGAAGTATCCTATAGATTTTGATTCCCAAAGGTCTTGCCAGACAGACGGACAACAAAGTGATCTTGTAAGTGTTCCTTTTATCCTTTTGAGGTACGGAACCCTGAAGATGGAAAATGTGTGTCAACAAAAAAATATCAAATAACAGAAGCCGGATAAACGAGGCTCTACTTACAGCCAATCTGAGATACAGTACCGACACCGCGTCAGTTCAGGAGATAGAGAGAGAGGGAATAGAATTGAAACATTCACACTTCGATTGAATATGGCGGCGATAAGCCGAATCGCGAACTGCGGATAAAAAAATATGGTGAAATCAGTCTTCCGAAAGCAACGGTGATAACGCACTAAAGCCGGAGTTAAACTCTCTTCACCAACGCTCCGGCGCCTATTATATTAAACGAATACCGACAGCAACATCGAACATCTTTATTTTTGAAAATCGGCGATTTCCCACGGAATTTTTCAAACATTTAACATTAATTTTTTCCAGACGGACCGTTTTCTGGCGTACTACCTGAGAAAATCAATGTTTTCGTCTTCCATGACTCTTGTAGATCTACAACTGTATAATACGCGCCACGGATCTAAAATGTTCGGAAGTTAGTCACAAACAGCGTCTGAAAGGCACATTTTAGAGCCGTTAAGACTCCCACCACCTCCCAGCTACCTGCACGGAACGTGCGCTCGTCGGTGATTGGCCGTGATCGCTCGTTGCCTGTGTCACTTGTCGCTTTCCTGCTTTAAAGTACCAGTCGAGTACGCTTTTGTCAAGTTGTTATTGTTATTTTAGTTTTGTTGAGTTGAGAGTTTGTAGTTTTTCAGCAGACTGTACAAGCGCAAGCCCGCATTCGCATCTAACTTCCGAGCCTTTTAGATTCGTGGCGCGAGGTATTGGTAAATCAAATTTTACACACATTTATGTCGGTCCCAGTTTCTATGAAACGAATGGGATTAATTAAAAGGATCGTTTAATTAGATAAATGATGCAATTCAGAGAAATTATTATGTCCTCTTTCATTTTGCAACCGGAACATTTAGGTGCATTAATCGCAGAATCTGTGACCAATCGGCAAAAGCGATTATATGACGGAATTCATAACGATATTTGTTTCTGTCTTCAACTAGATTTCATCAACTCAAAACAATTTACTCAAATCTTTGATTAACGTCTGATTAGAACTCTTCAATAAATAAAATTATCGACCAATTTTTCAGACAATATATTAACAAAAAATATAAAATTAATACATTAACGTTTCAATCCGGATTTGGACCTTCTTAAAGGTTAATAAGGTTAATAATGAAAAAAAATTGGTTGCCTGTAAAGTCGGTTTACGGACGATAGTTTTACGTGATAACGTATTCCGTAATACATAACCTAAACCTCCCAAAATTTGGTTTCAATCCGCTTATCCTTGGTGTCGGAATGATAAGAAATGTCAAAAGTGACGTTTGCAACTGTCAAAGTATTATGTTTTAATAATAATTAGTTATTCCAATACTTAACTTAGAAGGCGTTGCATTTCACAAAATACTAATGTCAAAAAATTGAATTAAACATTAGAAATTCAGCCGTTTTCATGTTGCATTTATACAGCTATTTTTCTATATAAATTTGTATAAAAAAACTGTTTAGGCAAATTCTGTTATACGAAATCTATGTAAAATGTTCTCCTCTTTCGTTTAAGACTGGTTTCAAACCGATCTGATTTAAATTGAGCGAGAAATTAGCAAAAAGCACGCACAGGGTCAGGCGGAACGTTACGCGTTAGGAACGTTACGCGTTACGAACGTTACACTTTTTCGAACATGCAGCCGGTGTTTTATCAATTTATAAGATTGGTGATTCATCAATTTATAAGACGTTATCACGTCAAAAATAATTCTTTTTTCATTATTTTGATATTCATAAATAATTTTGAAAGATTCTATAAAAAGCGAATGAGATTTTAAATCTCTGACTTGTAGACTCTGCGTAGTGCGAAGTCAGAAGTCGAATGACTTGCCTGGTTGTGCCACGGCTTATAATATGTACCGGCCTAAATAATTTCTTTCTGACAGATCTACAGAACAGCTGTGTTTTTTATCAAATATTCCGAAAAAATAAATAGAATAAATCGTTATGAAAAGTATACCATTATTAAATAAAAAACAAAGTTAGAGCATATATCTATTTTTCGCATGCGCCGATTTTCCCCAAAAACAATAGGGCTCTTCAGAAAAAAAATTGGTTTCAATCTTCTCACCTCATCCGTTTCCCACTTATGGTGTTGGAATAGTAAAACAGCGTTAATTAAACGTGAAATAATAAACTGTTATGAAAAGTACACCATTATTAAATTAAAAAAAAACAACGTTATAGCATATATTTTCAATCTTCTCATCTCATCCATTCCCCACTTTTATGGTATTGGAATAGTAAAACAGCGTTAATGAAACATGAAATAATAAACCGTTATGAAAACTATACCATTATTAATTAAAAAAAAAACAACGTTATAGCAAATATTTTCAATTCTCTCATCCATTCCTCATTTATGGTATTGGAATAGTAAAACAGCGTTAAATAAACGTGAAATAATAAACCGTTATGAAAAGTATACCATTATTAAATAAAAAAAACAACGTTATAGCATATATTTTTAATCCTTTCATCTCATCCATTCCCCATTTATGGTGTTGGAATAGTAAAACAGCGTTAATAAAACGTGATGATGCAGTTCCCCAAAATCTGACATAGGCGGTTTTGTTTTTTGGCCAAAAGATATTATTATGCAGAACAATTCCGCCCCATTTTTAATTACGTCATGTACTTAAACGTAAACATAATACGACTTTTGTTTTGTTATCTGGTAAGCCATAGAAAATTATGATAAAGGAAAATGTTTTATCTTTGCTTTGAAGTTTGAACTGCGAAGTCTTTGAAATGCATTCTCAATTGTTTTCAAAGATATTCAACAAAAAATGATTAAACAAGCCAATAACTGTCAGCTACTAATGTTATACATCATATCATAAAGCAGTCTTTTGTCCTCGCACTAGCCAAGTTTATAGTACGCGCCACGAATCTAAAAGGCTCGGAAGTTAGATGCAAATGCGGGCTTGCGCTTGTACAGTCTGTTGAAAAACTACAAACTCGTAACTCAACAAAACTCAAATTGCAATAACAACTTGACAATAGCGTACTCGACTGTACTTTAAAGCAGGAAAGCGACAAGTGACAAAGGCAACGAGCGATCACGGCCAATCACCGACGAGCGCACGTTCCGTGCAGATAGCTGGTAGGTGGTGGGAGTATCAACGGCTCTAAAATGTGCCTTTGCGACGCTGTTTGTGACTAGCTTCCGAACCTTTTAGATCCGTGGCGCGTACTATACAGTATTTTAAGCGACATCAAAAAAAGGAGGATGTTCTCTTTCGACGATATTTTTTTGGTGCCGGCTGTGAACAGATTTCAATGATTCTTTTTTTATTCGATAGAGTATGTCTCAAAATTGGTCCCACATAAATTTTAGCAAAATCGGTTCATCAATTTTTTAGACCACAAAAATAAAAAAAAAATATTGCAAAAATTGTAGTTGTCGCCGTGAACGTTGCTCTTCGGTTTCATGAGCGACTAGAAAAGACCCCTAAAAAATATTTTTTTTTTTAAATGGAGCCTCTTTCAAATAAGGCTCATTAAAAAGCGTGAAATAACAGTTTTGATATTTAATTACTACCTATAACGTTTTATGTACTTAGGTATGGCAACCTGAAAACTTTGTTATTTTATGCTTTTTAGTGACCCCTTTTTAAAGGAGGTTCAATTTAAAAAAAAAGTTTTTTTGTTTGTTCACATTATTGTATTTTCGTCAACTTCTAAGTCAATCGAAGTAAAATTCTAGGAGAGAGAGCCTTTGGACATTTTCCACACCTGGCAAAACCGGCCGAGAGCGACGCAGGTATATCGTGCTATTTTATTTTGACGTGATAACGTCTTATAAATTGATGAAACACCGCCAGCACACACGAAAAAGAGTAACGTTCCGCAAGCGAGAGCGCGATATATGCGATAGAGATGCACGATCAGCCCAAGCGTCGGCTTGTATGCATTTCTCCCTCTTCTCGCGTGACGTCAGAGAGTAGTGTGCGTTCAACATTTTTTTCGGCTGTTCCAGCGAAAGCTACATCTGACAGATGGCCTTTGTTTTATAAATCGTGGAAATTAAAGACTTAAAATCAAGATATCTAATAAAAATGTCATAAATTATCGAACTTTTAAAGCAATTTTTCAGATAATACATCGTTATTTGTCAATTGATACACAAATGCAGCTACATTTTGTATCAAAAACAAATCTTGGAGAAAACTGCATTTCATAACAGCAGATAAATTATACGGTTTGTTAACAAATATATAATATATATACATTCTTTTAAATGTCTTTTATAATTGCTTAAAAATATGTATTTTGCTTTGGTTGATCAAATTATTAGTCGGTAAAAATATAGTTTGACTGCTACTAAAATTTAGGTTATGTATTATTAAATATGATATTCGAGCGGAATACGTTATCACGTAAAACTATCGTCCGTAAACCGACTTTACAGACGACAATTTTTTTTTACGTTCATTTTACTTGAAACACTCTGTTTATATACGCAATTTTATTTTTTTAATTTGAAGACAAACACTTTAAAATCTTATTTCGATTCAAACGTTTATATATTTCAATAATAATTCTACAATTAAAATCGCTATTTGCAGTGCTTTTAGAAATTTACATATATAAACAGCAAAAGGCTTTGTGAAAGCCAAACAGAACCACAAACGATATAATATTATAATAAATTTCAAACAATCGAGTTATCGGGTCGTTTGTTGTATTTGTATATTACGACGGGAGAATAACAAACAGGCTTGTGATTGTATCGCCTTGGAAATTATCGAAAATTCAATTTGTTTTAACACGTGACCATCCAATGCCGTTTCAGTAGTCTGTTTCAGGACATGGCACAATTTTTAGCAGCTACGCTATCTAGCGACTAAAATCGGAACTATAATCAGATCGAGTCATCTATATACTTTTCTATACTGAGCATAGGAATAAAATCGCAATCGAACCATTAGGGTGCAAACATATACTTCTGTCTTTTTTTAAGCCGTAAGCACTGGCGTATCCACGAAGGCAAAACAAGCACGGGGGACCCGGCTTAAGTAATTTCTAATTTGCCCCCTTCTCGGCCAAAAGCTGGATACGCTCATGTCATAGAAAAAGACAAAGTTTTTGAAACAGATAAACTTTATTCAGATTGAATGCGAGTACATCAACCAATCCTATCATCGGAGAAATCAGGGAATTATATCGAAGACAGAGACGCAGATATATTTTCGATACGCTTTGTTGCCTTTACTCACCGCACAGTGAGTAGATAGACAATGATTCGTATAGTAAATTATTAAATATATGGAGACAACATTTTTAAAGCGAACTTAAAAGTATAAAATAATTTCTTTACAGGCAGATCTTTAACTTGTAAGAATTAAAATGAAAAAAACTGTTTATGACATAAAACGCATATTGCGCCCCACGTTTTTCGTTTCAAAATCCTACAAGTTAAAAATCTAACTGTAAAGAAATTATTTAAATACTTTTTAGTTCGCTTAAAAACGTGATACATAAAAAATGTTTTTATTTCTTTTCATATTTATATCGATACTCTCACAAAATGTGTAAACATTCAAACTCAAATATAATGACAGCGCTAAAGTTTGCGGGTATTCTTTTATCTATCTTCGCGCTTCTTTGTGAACGGTCCGCCATCTGACGTCATTGCTGCGCCTACGCTGATCGGTCAACCTCGAGTCTGATAATGTTCTGTCAGGTAAGTTTAGTTTATTGCAATCGCCTGAGAGAGATTTGCAGTCCTAACGACATCGGCAATAGCGAGTAGACATTGTTTGTTTGTTTTGTAGGTTGTGTAAGCACTGAAGCAGCGATCCCGGTTAACGATTATGACAAAACGTGTGTACGTATTTACCTTTAGATAATATAACATCGCCGCCGTATTAACGGGCCGTTAAATTACTGTTGACAAGGCCATTTGCTGTTACGGATAATCAAGTGTGTACCTGTTGAACGATCTACGATGCAATTTCATATAGCGTGATCAAAAGCCCCGTCTAGTTTATTTATTATATCACGCGAAACGCGCACTAAACCACTCACTTCCAACTGTAGCTATGTTCCAGCCTCTCCGCGAACGGTCATATCACAAGAATAAGTAACTAAACTGTATCGGTTTTGTGCGCATGCGTCGATTTCTGGCTTAAAAGCATAAATATAATACCCTCTATATAGCTAGCAAAGATCGGGAGAAAGACTTAAACACTACGGTGCAAATTTATACACGTCTGTCTCACTTATTATACTCTGAGTCTCATGCGCATGTCCGTGAATGGATGCGCGTCAGTTTGCACATGGAACTAAGCTGTGAAAGGGAGGTGGCTTGCTCTATTCCACTTACTAGCTGCCCCACTACAGACGCGACACTTGCGCACAACGGGTCAAGTAAAAAGAAAGAGATAGAAAAACAGTCATTTGCTGTCTCACTTCATGGGCCACGCTTCCACTTACGGCCACTAGCAATATAGAAGTTATTAAATATATGCTTAAAAGGACAGTTCTAAAACTGTTCTAATTTCGGTTCGAACACGTTTTAGCTACCGCGCACGACTGTAACGATAATATTAACGTTCGCAGGGAGGTTGGAACAGAACTGTATTGCCGAACTGTCACTGTTTGCCGGGCGTCTGATATTTTGAACAAGAAGTGGGTGCGTGCAACATTCGTACGCGCGTTAGAAGTTATACTTCTTCGGCGAGATTAAAAACTAATTTTTAACTTGCATGCAAATAGTTTATTCAAATAAAATAATACAAGGAGTGGAGTGAAAACAGCATAAATAAAACAATTGTCACTACCTCTATCCTATTGGTGGCCTCTGTCTTTTTCCGCGAGTAACTTCATTCTGTAAATTTTGATATTACGTAAAAATTTCACTCGCATCATTTTTTTCATTGCGCGCCAAAAGAAGTATAACTTCAAAAAACTTTCTTGAAAATTCCGAGATGACAGTTACACATA
The DNA here is from genome assembly GCA_963575645.1 of Xanthostigma xanthostigma. Classification (NCBI taxonomy): domain Eukaryota; kingdom Metazoa; phylum Arthropoda; class Insecta; order Raphidioptera; family Raphidiidae; genus Xanthostigma; species Xanthostigma xanthostigma. The sequence continues at coordinate 7,325,887 of OY754469.1, read as the reverse complement.
ACCTCAAAAAAAATTGACAGACTTCCGCGACATTTGACCGTGGCAGGAAATTTGGGAGAGAAGAGCCGGCAAAAATGTTGACGCATCAAAATTAAACAGAACCAAAAACAAAAGAGAGGGTGTATTGCAATTGTCTCGTGTACAGAGAAATGTAAATTCTTGTACGATGGGTGGGAAGGTGATTTGAAAATGTGTGGAGGTTGAGGCAAAGGTCTATGTCAACAAGCAAGGGCGGGGCACCGGTCAATCGATACCCTGTCAGATGTTAACGGAATGTCTGTGCGGTTGGCGCTCCTGATCAGCACTGACATAGGGCCACTGACACAATATCGAAATGGACCTTGTACACCCATATATTTAATAACTTCTATATTGCTACTTTTCAAGTTATAGCGTTTTTAATTTTTTTAAGAAAAAATTATAAAAACGCTTCTAACTCCTAAACCAAAGGATATACAGCGTTGCGGGTAATATCATTGGATTCAGCGTGATTTTTTCCATAAGCACACATAATATTAACCGCATCGGAAGGCTCTTAGTGCCTCAAAAAGCCGCCGATTTGTGAAAACATCGAAAAACTTCAATTTTTTCAAATTTTTGGAAAATATAAAAGTGTCACGGATATGTCTGAATTTACTTGACCTTATAGAAAAAAGTACGCTGAATCGAATGAGCACAAGCGCAGAACTGTATCTCTTCTGGTTTCGAAGTTATGAGCGTTTAAAGTTTGAAAATTTCAAACTCGATTATCTCCGAAACTAGACAAGATACAGAGCTGCGCCTGTGCTCATTGGATTCAGCGTGTCAAAATCTACCGGGTAACCTTAATATCGACCCGTTCTGGGAGACTTCGATTTTGAAAATTTTTACAGGGGGGAGCCGTCGATTATTTTTTCATTTTAAATAAAGTGCAGATTCGACCGGAAATTTATATAATATATGGTTGAAAATGACTTGGTCCTATGCAAAAAATCATGCTGAATCGAATGAGCGTATCTAGAAGTCTGTAGCTATTGTAGTTTCCATTTGCTAGTGGCCGTAAGTGGAAGCGTGGCCCATGAAGTGAGACAGCAAATGACTGTTTTTCTATCTCTTTCTTTTTACTTGACCCGTTGCGCGCAAGTGTCGCGTCTGTAGTGGGGCAATTAGTAAGTGGAATAGAGCAAGCCACCTCCCTTTCACAGCTTAGTTCCATGTGCAAACTGATGCGCATCCATTCACGGGCATGCGCATGAGGCTCAGAGTATAATAAGTGAGACAGACGTATAAATGTCTGCACCGTAGTGTTTAAGTCTTTCTCCCGATCTTTGCTAGCAGTATAGTATTAAATATAGGCAGTCAATGAGATACAATTACGCGATATGTCTCTATGTCACACTTTCTTATATACAGGGTTGCAATTATGCAGTTCATACTTTACCAACTTTATTGATTTGCAAAATTTTAAAGAAAAATTGGCACAGCAACTGACAATTCCTCAAGCAGTTCAAACATGTGTGTCCGACATATTACAAAATTCTAATGATTTGTTTCGCAAAATCTGGCTTCAAGTGCACCTTAGAGTAAAAACGGTCATTACCGAAATTATCGAGAATAAAATTCTCTACAAAATGTGTTCTATAGATTTTTATCGTGAAATCGACACTTTGACGTAGAAATCGTGTCAAGCGAAAAACATTCTGTCCTACTTATTTAACCCACTAAATTACGAAAAGAAATACATTTTGATTGGAGGAAGTAAACCAGGCGCAGTGTTTATTTGAATTTTCGACTTCATATATCAATAGGGTTATTGGAAACACCATCCTTTTGGTTTCGTATGTTGAATATCTTGTAGACAACTAGCCGAACGGACTCTGTTATGAAGACCCTTACCTAAGGCGGCAGATTGATTTTCAATCTTGTTTGATATTCATCGAGTCCTCACCGTTCACGTGAACCTCCATGAATATGCAAATTTAGTAATGCATATCATATAGATGTAGGTCTTTATTTATTTATCGAATATTGACTTTCTACAAGTCGGAACGAAGAATATTTATGTTCCTGATCAGTGACGTAAGCAGCCTTTTACGCGGCCGGTGCGAGATTCTATAATCTGCATCCTTGATCCAAAACTTGATCCTGGTCTAGTCATTGGAAATAGTAGAAGAATTATTTCAGTAGGTACCACTCGGTTGTATACTTATTTCTACAAGAAAAAGTATATTCAGCTATTTAATAAAAAATTACCCTCCTTCTGGGTCAGTTGGGTAAAAAGATAAGTCTTTCGGGTTTTCATTGCCACCTAAATCATAATTCATAATTTATTTTCTAAGTAAAATAATGAATTTCTGGTTCTTCTCGATTTTTTTTTTGCAAAAAAATTAAAATCAGTAATTCTTAGAATAATCTGCCGTTTCGCGTTTAACCTTGGCAATTCGCACAGCTCCTCCTAGAGACAGCGAGAGTCTTGTGTTTGGACTAAGTTAGACTATTTGAATTTCGCGTTTTTCCGGTAACATATATAATTAGCTGGATAAAGTGTGCCCCCTGTCGTATTTCGCATGCATGGACAAACACTGTACTACGGTCGCAAGTTGTTTTGGTTGCCGTATTGTTCTACAAACAGAACATTAACGACTTTCTAAATAATTAAATAGCAATTTACCTAGAATGTAATTAACACCAGAGTACGCCACATAATCCCCCCACAGCCCGCGCGCCCTTGGCTGTTGACTCCTGCGAACTTATCGGCGACTCCCCGGCTCGGAATCGCGTGATAAACAGACAAGAAAACAATGGCTACCGTTTAAAATCACTGATATTTTGTAGCAGTTTATCATATATATTAATACGCCAAGGTTTAAGATGTTTGCCTCCCTTTTTAGAAAAAACCACACTTTATAAATTATATATCATTTTACAGATAATTGCTTGCTCTACTGACATCGACAACTAAAAAATTTATTATTGCTATTGTTTTTGTAAATTAATTAAACTCTGAACAACGTCTGCCATCTGACGGCGTAACGTTAACACTTCGATCTGTCATCTGACCATCATATTGTAAATACTGCATACTGCCATCTGAAGGGCAATGCTGAACAACGCTTTTGCTACTTGCGCTTCTATATGACAATTTTAGTAAAATATTTCTTCTACAACAAAAAGAAGAACGGTATAAGCAGTATGCAGAATTAGAAACGAATTGAATACCTGCAATCATATTTAAAAAATAATTTTGTAAAGTGATAATTATTATACTTATTTAGTGCGAATAATTCGCACAGGTCACGCTAGTTTATTGTATTTTGACATTCGTTTTTATAGCACAACTAGCGGTCCGGCCCGGTTTCACCCGGGTGCGATAGATATAATTCTACAAAATGTATTTCGTTTCCAGCCCGGTGTCTGAACTAATAGCTTTGAGCAAATTCTACCAGATTTGCTTCTGAACTAATAGCTTTGAACAAATTCTTCCAGATTTGCTTCTGAACTAATAGCTTTGAACAAATTCTACCAGATTTGCTTCTGAACTAATAGCTTTGAATTAAATCTACCAGATTTGCTTCTGAACTAATAGCTTTGAATTAAATCTACCAGATTTACTTCTGAACTAATAGCTTTGAACAAATTCTACCAGATTTGCTTCTGAACTAATAGCTTTGAGCAAATTCTATCAGATTTGCTTCTGAACTAATAACTTTGAGCGATTTATACCAGATGTCGCTACTTGGTACTAAAACAGTTTTTTTTTTGCTGTTCAATATAACTTGAACAAATTCTATCAGATGTCGCTGCATGTTGGGCCAAGCAGACACATTTACAAAATTTCACTAAAATCGGAGATTTTCGCGGACGAACATCGTGACATTATTATTATTTATTTCGTTGTCTGTCATCTAACATCCTACAATATCCGGTCTTAAAACGACGGAGGAGGCGAAGTCCAATAATTAACAGAACAAAGCTGTAGTTAAGATATTGATCTTAAATGTTTTTCGAGGACTGCAAATTAAGACGTATAATTCAATCCTCGCAATGTATAATTTAAATGTCGGTTGTACTTCAGATCTGAATGATTTGTTCTGCTCTCGAGTCGAACTTTGTCAGATGTCTGAACCAGTCCCGCACTTCAGAAAACCCCGGCTTCAACTACAAAAGTTATTGTATACACTGTGCAGGCTTTCTCCGGGATCAAGTTTCCGAAACTAAATAATTCATTTATTAGTGTATTCAGTATTTACGTGTACATTGTCTACGAGCACACACACTAAAGGCCGCTGCACACGAGGCTAGAAACGCTGCTAGGAGTTCTGCTAGCCGGTAGGCTGGGTACGAAGCTAGAAATGACGTCACTGCGGGCTGACCTGCTAGCTCACAAGATAGATTTTAAAATTAGAACAGGGGCTATTTTCCTTGCTAGGTTCGCTGCTATGTATTAGCAAGAATCAATCAGGAAGCAGTATCTTGTCACGTGGGCGACTTGAACAAACGGCCACAAACCAACACGGCGTTATTCTGCTCAGAGTCAGACAACAGACACGTTTTGCTCTGTGTTTATATTCGAACTGTCACTGCGCGCGCACCAGATCTATCCACAAATCAAGCTTGAAAAATAGTCTCGTGTGAAGTGAGCACTTAACAGCAATCAAGAAAACCAGCGCTAGAAAACTAGTAGGCAAATCTAGCTGCACACGAGGTTAAGTTTGCCGCTAGAAACACTGCTGGAACTTGGACTGGTTGCCGTGCGATTTACGAAGATGAAAATGACGTTACTGCGGGCTCGCCTGCGAGGTGACAAGATGGATGTCAAAATTAGAACCGGGACTATTCTTCTTGCTTGGCCCTCTGCTTCCTCTGAGCAAGAACCAATCAGGAGACAGTATCTTGTCACGTGAGCGATATGAACAAACGCCCGCAAACACTGTGCCAGACAGCGTGTGTTTTGTTTGTTCATGGTCATATTCACCGAACGTAAGTAGCTATTTATTCGGTTCATTTGTTCTTCGGGAAGCTATTCCTCCGAATAAATAGCGATAATTCAATTCTCCAACCATAATTCTGTTTACTGCAACTTGCAAGTATAAATCTATGGGTATAAATATTTATTCGCCTGATAAAATAATAATGGCTGCCACATAGATCACAATACCTAACCTATATATTATGTGGAGTATTATATCTACAGTTTGCTCTTGTGAATTTATTTATGCGTTGTTTAACCTTTTGTGAAGTGTATAGTTGTAAAACATTAAAGTTAGTAAATTTTTGTGTGCAATTGGGTTAGAATAAAACATTATTATTTAGTAAAACTTTTTTTTTGACGTTTCACTAACGCCATCGGTCGCATTTTTGGGTGGACGTCAAAATATTCACAAAGAGAGCAAGGGGTATAGTGCAGTGTATATTTATTCTATAAGTAACTTTTCTGCCTGATATTTTGCTTGGTGAATTGAAAGAAAATTTTATTCTAACGAATAAATTTGTTCGCACCTACAAATTGGGAGTAAAATAACGTTTGAGAAATTGAAATTTCTGCGACTGGATAATCAGGGTAATGGAAAATCGTGCAATAATTATTATCTCAGCTTGTTAAAAGAAACAGAATAAACTTTTTTTCAAAAAGTATAAATATTAATGAGTTAAGAGAGAGTCTTTCGAAAGTCACGTGCTTTTAGAACAGCTTTCCAATTTAAAAATAAATAGTCGTGAGTCAAGTGGGAAACTGTCGTACTTCAATTTCCCTTCAATAATACGTATTCATATACACAAAAACAAGCGGAAACTTTTGTGATTATTCAGAATTCTGAAATGTAGTTACAGAAATACAGTGAGTCCACAAAAAATCTGTCTATGCTAACAAATAAAAAAAGTCACTAGGTAATAGACCCAACCTTCTGCCGCTTGGTACTAGGGATGTGACATTGAATGAAAAAAATCGATTACTTAATAATCGATTTTTTCAGTTTGAATATATATAGATTTTAAATATATCGATTTTAAAAGAAATAATCGATTTTTGTAGAAAAATCGATTTTTTCTATATAATAACAAAACTAAGAGAAAGATATTAACAATTTATAAGAATGAAAATCATTTAAAATGATAAGTATAATAATAATAAGCAAAATGACAACCTTATGGTTAGTGATACAGTTCAGAATTGTTGAAACAATTTCTAGTACAATTTGAAATTTTATTACAAATTGTAATTTACAATAAAAATAAAACCAAACGATAAGAATCAAAAGTAAAATGACAAGTTTTTGGTATATGAAAACTAAAATACAAAACAAATCATGTTTTAAACTTTGAATTTAAAGAATCAAAAAACTAAAAAGAATTGTCTGTCGCACAGATGACACCATTTACAAAAATCGATTAAAATGTGCAATTTTTTATAATCGATTCATTAAAAATCGATTATTGTCATAAATAAAATCGTTTACCAGATCTCGATTATAAGAAAAAAATAATCGATTAAAATAAAAATCGATTAGTTTTTCACATCCCTACTTGGTACACAAGCTATTTAAGTAATTTAGAACTTTTTTTTATATGATATATATAGGCGGAATCTGAACCCATTTTATGGTAAGGGGGGTAAAAAATTTCAAACATGGTAAAAAAATGGTTAAAATTAAAAAAAAAATGTCTGCCGTTTCGTTTTTAAATTCTGTTAGAGTCAAATGACTGGGCGATACCAGCGGCAGAAATTTTTGACCAATTGCACCCTCTCCAAGTCACTCCCAAGAAAGTGGATTTATGAACAATTTCACAGCGAATCGGTTTTCTTTCCCAATAGGTACTATATAAATACCGTGTTCTAGTTACCAAATATATTTTTAATAAAAATTCCTTTCAATATAAATTTCTAGTTTATTTGTTAAACAGATTACACACGTTCGACAACGGAGATCATAAGCAAATTTTTTTCATTAATATTTCAATATTAAAAAAACTTAAACCAAATTTTATTAGAAACTAATTATCAATTAATTTTTATATTTTTTAGCTCAATTCTGAAGAAACTCCAAATCCGGATCGAAACGTAAATGTATTATAATTATATATTTTTGTCAATATAATTGTCTGAAGAAATTGGTCGATAATTTTATTTACTGAGAAGATCATAAGCGTCTAAAAAAATTAATACAAGTTAGTTTATTTGAACGCGAACGAACGGACTGCCTGTAGGTACTTATATTTTAAAATAACTTACATCTGTTCAGTTGAAAATACATGAATAAATAAATAAATATCCAGAAGTCGTTTAGGAAAACACCTCAAAACATAAATCATTGATAAATAAACTTTCTCAAGATCATTTCCCCCTTAATGTTCTGTTGTTCGGAAATACAGACTGCGATAGTTATAATTCTGCAAAATGTATTTCGTTTGCGGCCCGGCGTCTGAACTAATGGCTTTGAGCAAATTCTACCAGATTTGCTTCTGAACTAATAGCTTGAGTAAATTCTACCAGATTTGCTTATGAACTAATAGCTTTGAGCATTTCTACCAGATCTGCTTCTGTAACTAATAGCTTTGAGCAAATTCTATCAGATGTCTCTGCATGTTACTAACACAGTTTTTTTTCACAAAGCACCGTAATTTTGTACAAATAAAAACTATCCTATAATGCAAGTTGGACCAAGCTGTTGATATTTGCAAAGGTTAGGGAAGAATAAAATAATAAAAGTCATTTTATTTAATATCAAGTTTTTATTTTAAAGTGTTGTAGTGTGTTCAAGACGACGATATAGTTTCAACTAACTAAAAATGAAGAATACACATTTGTATATTTAGGTTTATTTCTATATCCCTTTATTTTAGTGTCACGTCATAATAATCTGAACCATTTAACTATTTAATTTATGGGTTCAAGTGCCATAACTTCACTGAAAAAGGGATCAGACATAAACAATATTCTGTGTGTATAAGTACATAAATATATCGCATATTTGTATATTATCTTTATCGAGTTTTATATTTTGTCTCTAAACTCAATACTCCCACTCAAAAATAAAACGAAGAGAAAAATAATTTAGCTTGTAATTTTCAGCTGATTAATTTGTGTTAAGTATATAGATATTTTCCCTTTGTTAGTATGACCACTATTATGTGTGGACCGATAAACTGATAAATTTGTTAAACTATTAAGTTTATAATTTTAAAAATAATTAAAAACTTAATAGACAAAGGGATTGTTTTATCTATTTAATATATTCGTATTTATGTATTTTGTATACATATACTTTTAAAGCTTTATATGTATTTTGTATTAATTTATACATATATTCAATACTTCACTATACCAAAATTAAATCTTCTTACTATTATAGAATAAGATTTATTTATTGGTTTCTATTATACCTAAACGGATATAATAATTTTTAATAAATTTTTCAGCTTTAAATTTTAGCTATTTAGCTGGGAATACAAATGATAATAATGTTACTGATCCAACATTTGTTGCAAGGATTGGGGAAAAACCCAGCAAAAACCCAATCAGATCATTACAATTATGTTAAACATTTTAATATACCTAATATTATTAACTATATGTGTTACAAAAAAATATTGCATCTATTGTCTTATTAGATTATTGCACTTGAAATATCTACAGCTATCCCTTTTAAAAGATACAGCCAATAAATATTTTCAAGTAACGTCATATATAAAAAAAAACTTCGAATAAATGCTATATTGTACTTCTATCAAATTAATTATTTCCTAAGTCACTATATAAGTTAGCTAAAGATTATTGTGTCCTTTTGAAACAACATTACCACCTATTCTACATTGATTTTTTAATAGAACCTTTCATATATCCATATATCTTAAAACTCATTTAAATATATGTAAAGTTCTAAATTACATTTGCTTTTATATCTGTTTGCCTATATTATGTGTATTTAAACACATCATTTGGTATATCTAAACATCGTTTTTAAATTTCTCTACGGTAGACATATCAGTTTTATATCAGTTTTCACGTAACGTGACTTGATTTACTTTAAAAAGATGTTTTTGACAGTTTTTCATAGTTGGTCATTTTTAAACTTTTTCATTTGGTATGTTTAGTTTAATTTTGTCTTAGAAGAACTTAAGTTCTTTTAGAGTTTCATCAAAAATATTCAAAATAACATCTATATGATTGTTTTAAATTATAAGATGTTTTATGCAGTTTTTATACTTTATTTGTAGATATCTGCATTTATATCTCCATACCTTTAGGAAGTTTCATACAAATTATACCATTTAAAATGCTGTTTTTACTTCAGCATGATTATCACTAATTAATAAATTATTTAGATTTGAAAAACTTAAGATTAACCTTATGTAGAAATTTATGCAACAGTAGTAAACTTTTCATTATAATTTCCCAAATTATTACTAAATTTAAACCTCTAAGGATTAATTCTGCCTTTTATTTAATTGATTTTTCATATATATAAAATTTTTTTTTATTCTAAATACCCACTTGAAATACAACCATATTTTATTGATAAAAATTTAATTTCAGTCAACAATTATTGTTTAATAATACATTAATTCATTTCATCCTGAAAAAAAATGCTCCCACTCACTTTGAACTTCTCTTGTTTGATTCCATCATAACAATTAAACTAAGCTATTCTATCTAAATCGTCAATGTATAAAAAAAATGTCTACTTATTTCAATTTAGTGGACATTTATAGTAAAAGTGATATTAAACATTTTTCCTGTCACTTTTTAAGACACAAAAAAATATTAAATTGTCAGATGTCTATTGAGAAATTGTAATTTCATTTGTACCTAAACTGTATCCTGATTTATTTCATATCTTTTAAACTTTTCATGAAATAAATAAAGATATCTAAGTTTAGATACAACAGTTCTTACACATAATAGAAATTAATATGTTACTATTATTTATATTATTAGAATATTGTAAATATTATTGAGAATGATTTTTTAATTCTTTCCGTTTTTATTTAATTTCTTATTTATTTGTACCATTTTACATAAATGATTATTTCTCTGTCCATAAACTAATTTATATGATTTTTACTCAATTCTCTTTGGAACTAATTCTTTAAAACTTGCAATTAATGCAGTGTTTTGAAATTAGTTTCGTAATTAATTTATTACATTTACATCACGAGTATTAATATTTCGATCATTTCGCGCTGTATGTCCATTTAAATCAAATTCTATTAGAATTTGGTCAGTTTTTATTTTTCTAACTTTATTATGGACCTTATATAAACAGACGCAGCCAAAACTTTTAAAGTTTTGCTATCTGGGCTTTTTATTATGCCACAGTTCTCAATATTTGCACCTTTCGCACTGTATGTTCATTTGAATCAAATTCAATTACAATTTAGTCATTTTTATTTTATGACTTCATTATGAACTTATAAACAGGCGAGTCCATAACTTTTTAATCATAATCATTTTATTTACCTATCCTAAAATAATGCATATAGAGTATGGAGGATACGTCCAATGCATGCACATAGTAAAACAGTTAAAATAAAAAAATCTTTAATTTTTCTATCTGGGCTTTGTATTATGCCTCAGTTTATATAATGGTGTTTTTATTTATATTTAAAAATTTTAATTCAGATGTTAAATTATCGCATTTACTTTTATAGTTATATTGTACAGTTCATCTGTATTGCTACGGCTACACCATTTTGTTTTAAAAGTATAAATTCAATGGAAATCACTTATTGGTTTTCTCATTTCCAACACAAAAATATTTAATGAAATATATTTTAATAAATATTCACCTCCATTATCGCAATATAAAATACATAATTTTACAATATCAATTTTCAACAAGTTCTTAAAAAAAAATTTATCACTTCATATTTTAACTCAAATGAATAAGTTACTGTATATTATGTGCAGTTATCGATACAATTTACAAAATGATTTTATTATCGATTGAAGGAGGTGTGAGTTATAAATAATGTTCAATTTACATGGTTTTTAGATTTTGATTTTGAAAAAAAATCTAGTTTGTTTTTCTTATATATACAGATTTGATATTTGCATTTAATAGAATTTATACCTTTAATATATTTTATACCTTCTACCATTTAACAATTTTTTTTAAAATACTTGGGCACTAACGTTCCCTGAACATTCATGCCTTATTTGGTAGTTATTCATATTGATTATATTACTTTGTCCCCATGATTTTTAAATTTTGCCATTTCAGGGCTTACCTGTTGCATTGTAATTTTCTTTTGGTTATTTGTATTTGCCCCTTTATGTTAAAAATAATTATCGCTTCATTTTTCCTGAATTTCTTGATGATAGATAGTATAGTACGTAGTAGTACGGCACAATTGATATATTCTTGATTTTTGATTTTCCTTTGATTCCTAGGCTGAGCATTACAACATATTCTATCTTTGTCATATTTACAGTTGTATAATTTTATATTTACTGCAATTTGTATGGGAGTTGTCATAGTGAAGATTTCTAAAAAAATATATTTAATTGATTAGTGATGCAAGTGATTTATTTCACAATATTCAATTATAAATGATTTTTCTTTATTTCTTTCAACTTTGTTTATTTAAATTTGGATCATATTATATCTTCCTTCAGACATTCGTTTATAAAATAACAATCCTTTGAATGATTGTTTCGATCACTTAATTCGCAATTTTGATTTGGTGATTTATATTATGATATGTAGTTGTTCAATTATTTGATATGCTAGATAAAAAAAAAAAACTACTAGCTGAAAAATTATTGTTGTAATACTTATCTTGTTCAGTTTGACTTTATGATTCAAAAGTCGAATTTTTTAACAAATGAAATATTCAAATTTCAAATTGTTCTAAAGTAGTGTTTTCACTTTCATACGATAAAGTGAGTCAATGTGCGAAATTAGATCCATTCCATCCAGTTGATAGTAATTCTTTTCCTTGAAATTCTTGTTAAGTACCCAAACGTCTTTCTTATATTTATATTTAAAATATTAATTATTTCTTAAATTTGGTATTTATTGAATTAATACGCTTTTAGCAGTTAATTAATTTTCCACTAATCACTTACAATTAATTTCTTCTTATATTACTTTTGGTATGTTTAATTCAGTAAGTTTTTATTATTTAAATATTTAGTAAATATTTAGTATTATTAATTTAACACTATTATATATAATTTTCGTGAACTGGGCCCATAACCTGTTGATATTTGCAAAGGTTAGGGAAGAATAAAATAATAAAAGTCATTTTATTTAATATCAAGTTTTTATTTTAAAGTGTTGTAGTGTGTTCAAGACGACGATATAGTTTCAACTAACTAAAAATGAAGAATACACATTTGTATATTTAGGTTTATTTCTATATCCCTTTATTTTAGTGTCACGTCATAATAATCTGAACCATTTAACTATTTAATTTATGGGTTCAAGTGCCATAACTTCACTGAAAAAGGGATCAGACATAAACAATATTCTGTGTGTATAAGTACATAAATATATCGCATATTTGTATATTATCTTATCGAGTTTTATATTTTGTCTCTAAACTCAATACAAGCTACACACATTTACAAAATTTACGATTCGCTCTGAAATGTTTCTTCTGTGAGAAATCTCGTGTCGAAATGAATAATATTATTTTCAGGAAAGTTTAAATCACATTTCTGTTGCACCGTTTCTACTCTTGTGTGTTTTCGGAAATATATCACGCTTATACCACCTCTATTTATTCTTTTCGTTATTTCCGAAAACCACGTATTTCTCTATAAGACGCGATATATTCGAGGAAGGTAATTGATCGTCGATAGACGATTCAACATTATATTTAGCTACCGCATTGAAATTCCCGTATCTGACATAGCCTAGCCGTTTAGTGATGTGTCGCTCCTGAGCGAGTGGTTCATAATGAACGACTCCTTTCTCGGAGCGGAGCGAGTCGCTCTTTTTTTTGTGTGAATGACTCACTCCGAGCGCCATTGCTCTGTGCTGAGCTATTCTATACTGTTACATTCGCACATTTACAGAGCGCACACAGCACAGGCCACAGAGGCACTAATGGATTTTGCACGTACGGAGTGCAACAGTACTAAGCTTACAGTGACTTAAGCCATTCACATTGACGTCGTTGACAAAGATGTAATATTGTAACCAATAAACAGTATTATTGTTAAGCTTTTATTATACTTTATAGTTTATCCGAAATGCGAATAATATAAGATCAGAATCATATTAAAATGAGCTCATATCGCGATTTCTGGAAAATGTTTTTTTTTTTTAAACGTGTACGATATGAGAATAAAAATTACAGGTGTATTTCAAACTTTTGACATCCTCATCCGTAATCTGATTCAAGCAGTCCAGCAAACAGCGATATTGTGACGTCATCGCTGCAAAATAAGAACGAACTCACTAAGTGCGCTCGTTTGTTCGCAATATACAGTAATATCCCGTTTAACGCGGGGGATACGTTCCAGCGTAATGCGAAACAGCGCTAAACGAGGCTAAATAATGGGGTTAGGGGAAGATGGATAGAAAATTGGTTAGATATTAAATTTAATAATTATGTTTTTTTTTAATAAAAATAAAACCAAAAGTTTATTTCCTACAAAAATAAGAAAAATATAAACGAATATACTTATAAAAACAAATCAAATTCTAAGTCAGTCAGATCATTCAGTGTATTCTGTGTTTCCGATTTTCTGCCTTGTTGTCAAGAAGGCATCTAATAGTTTGCGTTTTCCTTTTGCGTTCTGTTAGAAGTGGTTGATAAGTGGATAAAGCATCTATAACACCCCGTCTTGCTTTTGAACTCCTGTCAAAATTTGGATCATTTTCAACAAATTGATTCATGCATACAATTTAGGGAAATCCCCGGGTTGAAATAAAAGAGCGCTAAACCGAAACGGCGCTAAACGAAACAGCGTTAAGCGAGGTCTTACTGTACGTCACTTTTAAAGATATAATTGATGACGTTTTCTCACAAAATAGAGCTCGTACAGAAAAAGTATAACTTTTACATTATTCCAAATTTATGACGATACTATTAAACAACAGTGCAAAGGGCTCTATTAGAAACTAAGTAATTAAAAAAAAAACTTCGTAGGTTTTGTGTCTGGTAGAAAATAATTTCTCTGACAAGAGATTTAATTGATTGATAACTATGTCGGCTGCCAGTTGACTGCGTAGAAAAAACTTCCGTGTGAGAATCGACTAGCAAAAGTCTTATCAGTTTTATCTGCAGGCATTCTTATATTATTTCAACTACATAATATTATGAGAAGAAAAATGATTCAAGGATTTAAGTCTTTTATATAAATCAAAAGATGCGTCGTTTTAGCATTAAACCGTGGCTTCGCTCGCGTTAACGCTTGTTTTGACAGAAACTCAACCTTATGGTTCAACTCGAGATTTATTATCGGATACTGCTGGGGTACATTTTTTTTTTTTGTACTTCGAACTCAACTGGAAAAGTACATGCATTTTTCTTTCAAAATGGCGTATTTTTTTAATTTCGAGTTCTCCATTTTTTCTGTATAAATTCATATAAAATAAGGTTGCATGAGAAAATATTCGAGAAAAACGTTTTCTTGTTAGAAACTGGGATTGGAGGGTATCAGATGAACCGCAGAAACGTCAAATAAAAACGGATTTTACACATACCGCTAAATTAGCGGTACAATTTGTAATTGCCTTACTACTTGAATTTTCTTTATTTTTTATCTTTTTTTGAATACGCTTATTAAGGCTTTCTTTATATTTGTTATAGTGTAATCTGTTATTGGTTCTTATACCTGTTGATTACTATACTATAATAAATAAATAGGTAAATAAATAAAAACTAGCGTAATGTGCTCTATTAGCGCTTTGCACGTCAGAGCTGGCTTTCGTTAATACAAGAAGTTATGTCTAAGTTAATTTCACACGAAATCCATTCAAATAGTAGCTTTTTGAAATGAGGAGATTCTGTTCTATAAAACATAACTATTTTTCGATTGATTCGAGTCCAGAATTACCTACTACAAAAATTGCAATTAAAAATCACGAACAACAGTTGTCGGATGGCCTGTACGTACGTCCGAGCTCTACAGATCGCAATTTTGGTCGGACCGTCTTGTTTTTTTTACTTATTCTCAGATTAGGACCGGCCGGCGGTTATAAGATAACACACCGGCATCTCAATGACCTCAAACCGCAAAAAAAATCAAAATGTGCTACAATATTCCTGTTGAGTAACAAGGCTCGTTCCATCCACTATACGTCAAACGTGTAATGTAAGAAACAAAGAGCGGGGATGTGCGCGTGTTCGAGCGAGACAGAGAAACGTATATATAGTAGGGTTCAATAAGCAAGTTGTGTTGTCGGGCACCGCGTGCGGCACGCTGTCAACATCCGGTCTTACGTAATATATTTACGACAAACAAGATTTATTGCCGACCATATTAGAGATCGCAAGGAGAACGGGAGAGCTTGCTCTGTTCCGCGATGCAACGTCGCTCCGGAGCGAACCGCGAGTTTTAACCGCATTCTTCGAGAAAAATTAAAAAATATATTTTAAAAAAAGATGAAAAACGAGCTTGTAGTGACGCACCGACGCGTAGAAAATAAATGTGACGTTAAAGAGCGTGGGACACTCGATGAATAAAATGAAACATAGGTACAGTGAGTGCCCCATGCTTTTAAATGCTATAGAGCTTTATTGACGCACCGACGCGTGAAAAATAAATGTCTTTCTCTTCTCTAACGGTAAAAAGCGTGGGACACTCGATGAACAAAATGAAACATAGATACAGTGAGTGCCCCAAGTTTTTAAATGCTATAGAGCTTGTATTAACGCACCGGCACGTGGAAAAAAAATTCTTTCTTTTCTGTAACGATAAAGAGCGTGAGACACTCGATGAATTAAATGAAACATAGCTACAGTGAGTGCCCCATGCTTTTAAATGCTATAGAGCTTGTATTGACGCACCAACGCTTGGAAAATAAATTTATTTCTCTTCTATAACGTTAAAGAGCGTGAGACACTCGATTAATAAAATTAAATATAGGTACAGTGAGTGCCCTATGCTTTTAAATGCTACAGAGCTTGTATTGACGCACCGACGCGTGAAAAATAAATGTATTTCTCTTCTATAACGGTAAAGAGCATGGGACACTCGATGAATAAAGATGAAAAAAATGAAACATAGGTACAGTGAGTCCCCCAAGCTTTTAAATGCTATAGAGCTTGTATTGACGCACCGACGCGTGAAAAATAAATTTCTTTCTCTTCTATAGCGTTAAAGAGCGTGAGACACTCGATGAATAAAGATGAAAAAAATGAAACATAGGTACAGTGAGTGCCCCAAGCTTTTCTCGTTTTTGGAGCGTTATTTAATTTAATTTGATTTTTAATATGTATACTTATATTTATTTTCAAAATTT
Organism: Xanthostigma xanthostigma; assembly: GCA_963575645.1. NCBI lineage: Eukaryota > Metazoa > Arthropoda > Insecta > Raphidioptera > Raphidiidae > Xanthostigma > Xanthostigma xanthostigma. The sequence continues at coordinate 7,309,490 of OY754469.1, read as the reverse complement.
ATTACTCGATCCTCTATAGCTTCAAATTTTCACTCACTGCTCGTTCTCATTTCGTCGTAGCGTCATAATATATAGCCTATGTTACTTGAGGAGAAATAGGCTTTTAAACCGTGACAGAAATTTTAAAATCGGCTCAGGGGTTCCTCGCAGATAATCGATTATATAAACACGTCGATTAGATAATTTTTTTTTAAGTCGTTCAAAAAATATTTTCAGAAATCTGTACGCATTTTTAAAAGAGAAAATAAATTTAAAATGTTAATTGTCGTAAATAAAAAAAGCCTCTAATGAATCTTATAAAATTTCAGTGTTAAAAGTAAATGACATATTTTTGTGAAACAATATCGAACGCATTCTCTCGAGGAAGACCATGGCCGATTCTCAGAAACTGTAGTCGATCTACTTTTTCTTTCAGGAAAAAAAGGCCTGGATAGTTTCGTTTTCAATCAGATGTTGGAAAATATCATAGGTTTTTCTGATGAAAATCTAGATTTGTTTATACCGGGTTGAATAACAAAGTCGATTTGTCAATAAAAACGAATGAAACGGCGGCAAGTCGATTTTACGATTCGTGAGGTGAAATAAAAGCTTGCCGGTTGACGGAGTGAAAAGAGGTTAAGCGATACGATGACGTCACAGTGACGAAACAATAAAGCTTATTGTGTTGCGTAAGCTTTCGTCTTAGCTATACGCCTTGTTCGATGATAATAAACGACGCGACCTTACATTAGGTACTACAATAAGATACTCCTTGCAATATTTCCGTTTTGTTTTGACCATTGAAAAAGAAAAAGTACCATGAAGCTACAAACAGTCTTTTAATATAATAATAATGTCAAAACAGACGCCATTCGCACAGGTCTATAAAGTTAGCATATCCACATCAAAAGCCCACGAAGTTAATAGTACCATAATTTGTTGCTAATTTGTTACCCCAAAACTGATTTTGTTGCTCTGACCGTTTTCGAGAAACAATGGATACGGTAGCGTTATATAAAGATGGCATAGCCAGTGGTTGTATCTCTATAAGTAGCTTAGATATACTCATTATGAAAGTACCATAATTTGTTGCTAATTTGTCGCTTTTGAATGGTGTAATCACTGTCAGGCTAAATGATAAGTGATCGGTAGGATATAAACCGATCGAAAAAAAATGTAAAAAACAAGAAAATTCATAAGGTTAAAGAAAAGCCTATGACACGAAACAAACACTTTATTGCTACGTTCCGAGATTAAAAATAAAGAATTATAAATTAAAAAAAAAAACAAATAACTATATAGGTATACTTGTTATGCCAGTACGGCTCGAAGCGACAAATCAACAGCAACAAATTCAGTCTTTGCGCATGATTTTGTTGCTCTGAGATTATATAAAAATTTATTTTGTTGCTGTGCATAGGAAAAAAATAAATTTTTATATAATCTCAGAGCAACAAATTAGCAACAAAATCATGCGCAAAGAATAAATTTCAAATAGTTAAAGCAATGGTGCGTATTTCAATCGGTGGAAAGCAACCGGATGACTCTTGGTATTTGAGTTCCTGAAGCAATTTGGAAACTTTTTTGTTCAGTACCTCATAACCCCAAAATGGAAGGAATCGGAGAAAAGGGGGGGGGGGGGTCAAAACGTAAAAAAAAATTGTTTAGAAACCAAATGGAAAGGCGGTAGCATTAAAGTACATGTACTCACTATTGTTTAAAAAAATTGTCATCCGAAACGTGCGGACGGTTTGCGCGAACCGATTTTTTGAAAATCGGAAAAAAAAAATTGTGTCGCAACCGGTTGCGATTTTGAGGAAAATTCTTGTTTTTGTTCAGAGATGCTGTAAAAAAATTGTCATCCGTTTCTGCTGGACGGATTTTGAGGAATTAAAGGTTTGAGTGGCTAAAATTCTCGATTTTTCACTAGCTTTTTTCAAACATCATAAAAAAATTGCTAAAATTGTTAAAAACGGATGACGTTTCTTATACATGTTCTCAGAGGGTCCAACTATAATATGTATCAATGTCATCCGTTTTTATAACATTTAACCCCATTTTTCAACCCCTTACTTTTGTGCGATATTAATCAGAATATTGAGGTTAGACTCGTTTCTGATGGCATACAGATAACGTACACAACCCCTTTAGGGGTTGAAAAATGAGGTTAAATGTTATAAAAACGGATGACATTGATACATATTATAGTTGGACCCTCTGAGAACATGTATAAGAAACGTCATCCGTTTTTAACAATTTTAGCAATTTTTTTATGATGTTTGAAAAAAGCTAGTGAAAAATCGAGAATTTTAGCCACTCAAACCTTTAATTCCTCAAAATCCGTCCAGCAGAAACGGATGACAATTTTTTTACAGCATCTCTGAACAAAAACAAGAATTTTCCTCAAAATCGCAACCGGTTGCGACACAATTTTTTTTTTCCGATTTTCAAAAAATCGGTTCGCGCAAACCGTCCGCACGTTTCGGATGACAATTTTTTTAAACAATAGTGAGTACATGTACTTTAATGCTACCGCCTTTCCATTTGGTTTCTAAACAATTTTTTTTTACGTTTTGACCCCCCCCCCTTTTCTCCGATTCCTTCCATTTTGAGGTTATGAGGTACTGAACAAAAAAGTTTCCAAATTGCTTCAGGAACTCAAATACCAAGAGTCATCCGGTTGCTTTCCACCGATTGAAATACGCACCATTGCTTTAACTAAAACCCGGTATCCAAAAAATCGAAATTGCTCATATTTTTTAGTCTTGAGTCTATTTTTCTCATATATTTTAGTTCCTGACTAGGTTATTGACAAAAGTCGAATGAAGGGCATTCCGTCACGCACACAGTGGATATTGCCCCGAGTGACACCGCTCTAACGGGTCTGTAGGTGAAAAAGTTTAAGAAACGCTGGCGTATACCGACGGCATTACTGACTGCAGAGGTAATCGAAGCAGTTAACTGGAATCACAAGGCAATTTCACAAGAAAGGGACGCAATTCGTCGGCATCTTAATTGGATACACAGACTGCACGAGGACGACGACGAGACAGAGCTGGGTCGACGCAGGCTGGCCAACCGTTTCTTTGCCTACATGTTGACGACAAAGTAAAAAATTCCATTCAGAAATGGGCAGAACTAGTTTTGTCCAATTGAAAATGCGCAAAACTAGTTTTGCTTATTTTATAACACTCAATACCCGTTTAAATGTAAGATTTCGGGTTTGGTAAACATTCGTTGGTCAAAACTAGTTTTGCGCATTTATTTCGGTCATTGACAGAATTCGGGTATAGACCGTAACATATATAAAAATGTTGGCCCATCGAATTCCGCACTTTATGTGTAAACACACTCGAGAGTTGTATCAACATTTACGACCGATTCAGTTGTCGTCCCATCCCTGTTTAAGTGACGACAATAAAATTAGTCTTGCCGATAGGCCACACTCTGAAAACGGGACTTTTTATCGCACTGTTCAGGACTCCAAATCTATAACATTTCTAGATTGTCATTTAACAGGGATGCATCATAGAACTCAAAAGTATTGGGTTCAACAATCAATTTTGGAGGTAGGTTATCTACCTAGTGCGTGAATTATTTTTTTAAGGCGCTGTGTGACATTAAGTCACGCAAGTCATAATATAATCAGGCTCGAAATATTGCATATTGCGTGCAACGCTTATAAAATAGCTGGTTTTCACTTGATTTTCAAAATTTTCGACAATTTAATTTTGAGCAAAATCACTTCTAATCGTAACATTAAGTCACGCAAGTCATAATATAATCTCGCTCGAAATATTGCATATTGTGTGCAACGCATATAAAATAGCTGGTTTTCACTTGATTTTCAAAATTTTCGACAGTTTAATTTTGAGCAAAATCACTTCTAATCGTAACATTAAGTCTCGCAAGTCATAATATAATCACGCTCGAAATATTGCATATTGCGTGCAACGCTTATAAAATAGCTGGTTTTCACTTAATTTTCAAAATTTTCGACAGTTTAATTTTGAGCAAAATCACTTCTAATCGTACAAGGCTGCGTTCAATTCACATGCGGTTAAATTATAATTTACTATGGAAATGGTTGTACGACTACGTTTATTTTACTTTACGTAACTTTACAACACTAGTGATAAATGAGTCAATTTATTACCGCTACGTAGTTATTTTATGGAGAGAAGTGTGCAAAAAATATTTTTAATTCAACTTTTTCATTTTACAATTTTTTTACGTATGACATAATTTGGTACACCAAAAAAAACAAAAAATTACATCGGTGCCAATAATATTTTATACTTATTATTTTTTTTTTCAAAAAAAAAAATAATTTTTTTTTAGTTACCTATACAATATTTTTGACTCACCACTCAATTATTATTTGATATGAGCATCTTTAATAGGCAAAGGGTTTTAATAAATATTATATAAATAAATAACAAAATATTTCAATTTACTCTTAAAAAGCCATAAATTTTACGCAGACAATAAAGGAAGAATCTCGACTACACAACAATATAGAAAATATACCATGTCCAATTTATATTTAGTTTATTGGACAATAACTCACTTTCAGCCCACTTAAAAAAGTTATTGTTTCATCTGTAAACTTGTGTTTCGCGTAAAACGCCGATTTGATCGAAATAAAACTTTAGGTGCGTTTTACGAATTTCGCGAAGGGATTACTCGACGAGTCGGCGGAAATAAGGAAAGCGTCGCTGCCAAATGATTCGGAGAAATGATGGGATTTGAACTCGTTATCTTCTGAATAATAATAATACTGCATTTAAGGTCCGTTTCTCGACTTAATGTAACAGACGCCATTCGCGCCATTACTATTTTCCATCTATCACACTTCTTGTTATTTTCTACATTTTTAAACTTCCACTTAATTAATAGCAAATGAAGGAATATTTAGGAAATTAGGATAAGGTATGGAAATTGTGAGCATAGGAGTTTGACAGGTAATCAGCCATGGCCTTGAATAAGGAACCATCTCGATTATTTATCTGGAATTGTTGAGAGAAACCATGGAAAACCTCAACATGATGTCCGATATAGGAGTTACCGTTTCTCGGCGAGAGGCAGTAGGAAAAAGTCCCCAGCCACATCTGCCCCCGCCGGGATTCGAACCCAGTACCTCCCGAATGCGAGTCTAGTGCTTTCACCACTCGGTTTATCCTCTGAATATAAGCTGAGTAAATAGCCACGAATCCGAATAATTGATCACGTAAAATAAAAATAATTACAACAATAGCAATCAATTCCATTTGTCAAGTTTTCCGCACCATTGTCACCTGATTCAGTATTGTAGCCACTTTAAAATGAACAAATTATACCCACAATATTGATTATATAAAATAATTGGTCAGCGTCCATGAGACGGCAGTAGTATCTAGTCTAAGTACACAATGTAACAAAAAATAATGTCCAAATGTGTAGGTTGACACGGCCGGTGTTGTTACAAATCTTCTTGGTTTCCAGCCTTGTGAGCCGTGGTCCATTGATATTTCTACCTGATGTTTCGTCTACAACTTGTCAAACTTATAGAAGGATCAAAGGCGATGTGGTAGCGGGCGAAGTGTCCTACGTGGCTCACTGATAAGTATGTCGACGACTGCTGTTCTCCCTTCTTTTATGCTCAGCATCTTAAGAGTTCTCTGCTCGGTCGTAGTTTGTTCTTCTGTGATTGGTCGTTCCACTCAGTGGGTTGGTATGTGGCTCAGTTCAGGTGTCCATACCAACCCACTGAGTGAAACGACCAATCACACAAAAGCAAACTTTGGAAAGATCAATCGCTTACGTCACGTGGCAGTAAAAAATAAATAAAAATGCGTTCGTCCCGCTCTACGTGAACGAGAGAGGACGTGAAAGTACAGCGGCGAGTGAGTGAGAGAGTTTTATTTCGACCGTGCGGTTTTAAGCTCACACTCTTGTAACGCAGTGGAATTTTTTGTTTGTTTTTTATTTTTAGGTTTAATATTTTAAATAGATTTTATTTGTTTAATTAAAATATTGATGTTATTAACAAGATTTGTATAATTATTAACTGATAAATTATAATCTTAGAACAAAATTATTTCATTTAAACATTTATAATAATTCCAGCGTCTGTGGTCAGAATTTTATATAAATGTTATTTTAATGATTGCTAATATTGAACTGATTAAAATATTTTAATTTTTACAATTGTGAATTCTAAAATTAAAAGTAAGGATGCCAGGCCCTTGCATACTACACTATAATTTGTAATAAAATGAAATTATGTCATTGCACAGGGCCGGCATCGTTATAGGCCCCACTCACGATCAAACTTCATGCCACAGTTCAGTGTTCAGTGAAGTTGGACCGATTAATCGAAAGGCTGACTGGCACCACACACAGTTCATGCAAACTGTTCATTTTTTTAAATTTTTTGTGTCCAATTTGGTTCAGTTGTTGGCATACATTAGTCGAGTATAGATATATAAAATATACGTATATTATATACATACTATAATATTATATTATAGATAATTAATAAGAACTAAATAAATGAGTTATTTAAATGGTGAGGATTGGCTGTTCATAGCTATGGAATTGTATTTAAAACAGGGAAATAAGAAAAAAAAAGAAGAATATGGGCGAAAAATTTGTTAGAAATGCGTAATTCAAGAAGTCATGTTTATTTGATTATTGAATTACATCTTGAACCGCTTGATTGGACTTACAATTATTTACAGGAATTAGTTACCCTATTTATTAAGAACCAGGACACAAATATGCGAAAATCTATTTCTGCACAAGAAAGACTTGCAGCAATATTGAGATTTTTGGCTTCTGGTTGTACAAAACACAGAACTCCAAAAACTGAACTGAAAAAAACCCACACACACAGCAGTTTACTTGAACACTGAACACTGAAGTCGTTCAAAAATCAAGATGAATTTGATGAGTTCATGCTTGACTTCAGTGTTGGTTTCAGTGTTTATTTGTCCCACACATTATCATGCTTCACTGAACTATAAGTTTGAACACTGAACTGTGGCATGAAGTTTGATCGTGAGTGGGGCCTATTACACTCTCTCTTAGCCGTCAGTCTCTGCGATTGTGTCGCAGTTCGTACGCGGCCGGGGGCACTCACAGAGGGGACACGGCAGCTACAATTTATCGAAGCATGCCTTTATTGCGCAAAGGACTGCTGGCTACACTTCCGCTTCCGTTATTCGCTCCATATCTGAATTATTGTGCGCCAGTTCAGCCGGTTCAGCGGCGCGTTCAGAGTCATCGTTTGTCATTTCAGCTCACCGTTACATTATTGGTTTCCCAACTGATTATTATTATTATTTATATTAGATTTAGTTTTGAAAGTGGTGTTAAATCTTATACAGTACGTAAACATGTAAGGTGCACATAGGGAAATTAACATTGGGAAAAAATGACTGGATCAGAGTGAGCCTGTTTTTCAATTTGACAGATAATATTCTTTTGCAAAATGAATGTGTATACTACCGAAGAAAATATTCAAATGATTACAACATAATCGGACTTTTTTTATTAATGGGACATTAAATTCCCAAAAATACTTAAATATATGTTGCGAGATCAAATATCTCCGCCTATTCGTGTTGAACCTAAAGAAATTGGGTCACTGAATTACCAACGCGCATACGTCATACCAGTCAGACAATTTTTGAATGAAATGTTTCCAAACAGATGGAGTTGTTTTTTTGTTTTATTTTTGTACAAAAAAATTAAAATAATGATTTATAAGAGCTTTCTATTATTAAAAAAGCCAAGTAAAATATAAATAAATCAAAATAAAATAGAAATTCTCAAGATGACCACGATAATTCAATAGAAATAACAATTATGCAGTCATGGCTAACTCTGATCCAAGTATTTTTTACCAATGCTAATTTCCCTATGTGCACCTTACGCGTTTACATGCTGTATAATAAATTGTTTATCATTTACAGGAATTTGTGACGTATTAAGGTCGCTGCACACGAGGCTGGCTTCGCCGCTAGATTTGGCTGCTAGATTTAAAACGAAGGATTTCGTGACGGCTTTTATGCGTTCGCTTCATACTATGCGCGTATTGAAGGTTGCTTTGTACATGGGTTTGGTGCGCGCGCAGTGATAGAATGTTAACAAAAGTTAACGTTTATTGTCTCTTGAACAGGACACACACTAAGACGCCATGTTTGTGGGCGTTTTATCCATTTCGCCCACACGACAAGATACTGTTTCCTGATTGGTTCTTGCTCAAAACAAGTACGAAAAATAGTCCCGGTTCTGATTTAGTAATCCATCTTGTGAGAACGCACGCGAGTCCGCCAGTGACGTCATTTCCGTCTTCCCAGCAACGATTCCAGCGGCAAAACCAGCCTCTTGTGCAGCGACCTTTAGGGCTCTTGTTAACGAGCGCTTTAGTCAACGGGTAACGGGCCGACGCGAAACGGTTACCTTTGTACACGATCCGCTAATAAAACGTGAGCGCGTCCGTTGTTGTAAGAAGTGCAAAATTTGCTTGTTTATTTTTGTAATTTTCTAAAGTCTAGTCACATAACACTGGCCTATTATGAACAAGGCTAATTAATAAATCCATATCAATATCAATTTTAAACTCCATATTCACAATGAGCAGCACAAGGTAAGTAGGTAGGTATAGGTAAAAACGTGCGCGCACATCTGTCGTCGTCAACAGACTTCTATGAAATAACGTGGTCCACTGCATCGGACCGACCGCTGTCGCGTTAACAAACACCTATACTAACCTATTGAACACTGCGCGTCGGCCCGTCGCCCGTCACAAAAATCGGGCCGTTATCCGTAGTCGTTAACATGAGGCCTTAGGTTAATATGATAAGATCTGCCAAACAGCATTTCCAATCAGTAATACGCAGTACAACAACCGGAATGTCGGATTCAAGATGCAGTGTATGAACGCCAGCCGCCAAACAACGAGTCTAGTCGGTGATTCGTCGGAAAGAGGACAACGTCCCATCCCAACCAATGAAATAGAGTGCTTTCAACGAAAGCTTTGATGAGAGAAACTAAAACTCAATGTACTCGAATTAATATTATACATGGTACTATATATATTATATAATATGTAGAGTTCTGAAAATCGCAATTAGTGGTTTGTGATGAACAGAGCGAAGCTTTTGTCAAAGCTACCTCAAAAGCTTTTTATGTGCTTAATTTTGTCTGTTCAAAACGTCGATTTTACAATTATTTCTCATCCATCTAAAATTATACGAAATTTTTTTTAGGTTATTCGATGAATAGAACAGTTTCCCGAAGAAACTTTGAAATTATAATATATTACTTATAGATATCTCCTAGGACAATGATGGTGAACCTTTTTGAGAAGTGGGTCAAATTTTGTTAATTATTTTTTTTGTTAGTACTAGCTCGTGGGCCGCTAAGTCAGTGGCGTTACTTGTAAAGGGAGAGGGGAGACGGTTAAATACTATTTTTTTTCGTTCGAAACTTTTTGAATTACACACGACGTTCTACAACCATGCTGCATTCAGCGTGTTTTTTTTTTCTATAAGCATGATGATTTTGCCAAAGTTCCGAAAAATTTCGGTTTTCGTCAAAAATCGTATTTTTTTTAAAGGGGGATATACCTTGAAAAAATTGAAATAATCTAATTTTTTAATATACTTTTGAAATTGAGAATGCTTACAGAGAAAATTACGCTGAATTCAATGAGCGTAAGCAAACGTCTGTATCTCTTTTAGTTTAGAAACCACGGCCATTTGAAGATTTTATTTGATTTTCTGAAAACTATAAACGCAAATAACTTCCAAACCAAAAGACATACAGACGTTTGTTTGTGCTCACTGGATTCAGCGTGTTTTTTTCTATAAGCATGATGATTTTGCCAAAGTTCTGAAAGATTTCGGTTTTCGTCAAAAATTGCATTTTTTTAAAGGGGTATGCCTTGAAAAAATTGCAAAAATCTAATTTTTAATATACTTTTGAAACTGAGAATGTTTACAGAAAAAATTACGCTGAATTCAATGAGCGCAAGCAAACGTCTGTATCTCTTTTAGTTTAGAAACCACGGCCATTCGAAGGTTTTATATGATTTTTTGAAAACTATAAACGCAAATAACTTCTAAACCAAAAGACATACAGACGTTTGTCAAACAAAAAACATGCTGTTGGTGAAAAGAACAGACTATAGATTAAAAAAATTCGACATTTTTCTTAACTTTCACTTGTTAAAAAAAAAAAACTTTAAAACAAAAGCAAACTCAATTTTTCTTCGTACAAACTTTTTTACCGATCACAAAACAAGTGAAATGACAGTCAGACACATTCTGAAAGTATTTTTATAACTTTACCAGCATTAGTCAAGTCAATAAAAAACTTTTACATTTTTTCGTGCTCGATAAAACGGAAAACAAAATCGGGAATTTATTCCACGTATCCGATTTTTAAAACAGATTATTCGAAAATGTTTACATCGCGTTTAATATTCAATTTAACTTTGTGGACTTTCTATATAGGTTGATAAACATTGGCTATTGGTTGCTAGAGCAAGTCTGTTTTCTGGCGTTCCAAATGCAGAACCATAAACACGGAAGATTCACTGTCTTGCGGACGGTGTTCATCTATATTCTGTACTAATATTATAGAGGTCAAGTTCGTAAGTTTGGATGTATAATGTATAATCTCCGAAACTGCTTATCCGATTTCAAAAATTGTTTCAACAACATTTAGAATTGACCTAGGCTATATATCGCGTTAAAATAAAAGCGCTTTTCGGGGAGGTCATTTTTGCAACGTAAGTCGACGAAAAAACAGTAGCAAGCTACAAATTCGGGCGAAGCCGGACCAGTTCGCGCTATACGGTATATCTTGAACCAACACACAAACATTTCAGTTGTAGAACTGCGTAGCTTATCCCTCCTTATAAAATATAAACATTGCAGTTGCAAAACTATATGTATCGCCGATTATAATCACTGTTTAGCGGACAACCATCTCACTAATTCACGTCCCAAATTCCTGTAAATAATACTTACATAATATAAATAAGCAATTTATGTTATGCCGGCTATTTGTATTTGTGTATTTGGCATATTTGGCAAACAATTACCAAGTGTGGAGGGTCTATTTGACAAAGTGTTGGCCTTATTTGCCTATTTGACAAATAAGGCCAATACCAAATACGCGTTACCGTGCGCTTGTCGGTTTTTCGAGGCACATCAAAGGAGTCAAATAGGCAAATACGCAAATAAACCGTCCACACAATAGCCATATTCAGAAGCGCACGCGCCGTGAACCTGTACGGACGTGCAGTATTTTTGTGTCTGTGCTGTGAGCAAGAACTGGAACAATTACTATTGAAAATGAATTGGCACAATGAAACAGTGCTAAAATTCCTGGAATTTTGAACCTTGCGTTCTGCTGCCAAATGTTTGTGTGTTTGCTATTTGACTGCCATGTATGGATAGTCGTATTTGCCTCTATTTGCATGTTTGTCTTGAATGTCATATATTTTGCCAAATACAACAAACACCCAATAGCGAACACAAATAGTCATGTGCAGTGCCACCTTTAAATACGAATTGGTTATAAAATAATTTTTCGTATAAAAAGAATTAAAAGTGAGTGAAATATATAGGCGTCTAAAACAAATAAACGTTTTCAGCAAATTGAAATAAATTCTATTTGCACAGAACTTAAAAGTTTGTTTTTCAGTGACAGCATTCAATTAAAAATTGTATCATCCATTCGACAAACATAACATTCTGACGTAAATATATATAAGGAGTACAATTATTCGTTTGGTTTGGCGCGGTTCGGTCAAGGCATATTGAAGACAGAACGCGGTGGAGGAGTAGGAGGAGGCGGCGAAAAACAGAAGAGTTTCATTAATTACTGGTGTTAATTAGTCGGTTCAGTGAGTTGTGCGAGACAGACATACGGACGGACACAGGAGGAGAGAAAAAGAGAAGCGCTGCCCTCTCCTGCAGCCGTTGTCTTGTGTTTGGTATGTTAGTGATATTGTTCATTAAGAAACTCGGAATGCCCCGGCCTACTTGCTCCTCGCCAAGGGGGAATACCCAAGAGATAAAACCGAGAGCTGCCGCCGTCGCCCGACTATAGTGGTACAGTAAACAGACACATATCCAACACGTCATCGTATTAAATTAAATCTGTAACACGTTTTGTTAACCGCCCTAAAAAAGAGGTTATGTTAAATCGACATGTAGATTTATGTTTATTCAGTCATAACTTCTCGAAGAGTGTACCGATTTGAAAAATGTCGACGCCATTTTGTTCACAATGTTTACGGAATGGTCCCATATAATTTTTATTAAAATACGTTCAGTAGTTTTTAACCTACATAAAAAAAATAGATTTTTTTTATCGATGTTATCGAAATTCAACTTTTTATTCCACGTGTGTATTTGGAACAACACACTCTGCCAAATTTCAAATTCTTACGTCAAATACTTTCAGAGGAAATCGTTCGTGACGGACGGACAGTGTAGTGATTCGTGAACACTGAAAAGGAAAAGAGGTCGTATACGAATTTCACTTTAAAGAAAGTGGATAGCTCCCGTTTATGCGAATATTCAAATTTCACGCATTAGATGGCACACTCGAACCGTAGTACAGCTGCTTTCAAGGTGTCAATGGCCATTGCCCATCCCTAAGTGCGGACCACATGATAAAATGACACATCCAACTCCGATGATGCGGGTAGGTGGAGTATATTTGTTTAAGCGTGCTACGTGTGCACTGTTGTGAAATATAAAGTTGTACTTGGCTCATAAAAAAAGAGACTGTATTTTACACTACACACTACAAAAGTAAAAAAAAATTATACAGACGTCACCATGCGCACAAACGCATTTGTTCAAAAACTCGCGTTGGAGATCCTCATCCTTTCAAACGCGGTTTCTAGAAGATTCTATGGTTCGCTTCGACATTTAGGAAACCGACGGTAGCTGTTATATTATACATTATGTAGGCATTACCAAGAACCTATCCTGTAGTACGTACGTTAACATGCATTACATACGCCGTAGAAGAGGTTACAGCAGCGGTCAAAAATCGACAATATGTAATTTTGTCGTTTACAAATCAACACTGCAAGTCGAAGTCATAAACACGGCCTAGGGAATGAGCCGGGGGAGTAATAAAAGCATGAATCACATCCATGTTTATGATGTTATAATTATTCACTTCTTTTAAAGCACTATTGATAAAAAAAAACATAATGTAACAATATAGTAACACTAGTCACTACTGCCATAAAATACCGAAAAAATTCTAAGAATCGTTTCTAATTTGAAATTTAAGTAATTATTAAAATGTGCTGCTAAAATTTTAATAACATCGGCCCGACAGGACCGGACTTACAAATTTTATGAAAAAGCTAGTTTGTGGGTATGGATTTACATACTGAAGGGTGTATTTAAAGAGGTTGAGCCGTTTTACGAAGACAATGAAAAAAATCTGAAATAAAGTTTTTTTAATAGATTTTTTTATGACAAAATTTTCTGTAAAAAATCCAAAATCATTAGGAGATTTAAAAGTTAAAAATTAAAAAAAACTTTTACATGTAGTCTTATGGAAAATATGTCAACCTAGCATGCAAACGGTAGGTACATTTTAATTTTTTGCAAATAACCAAATAATGTCAGCAGTTCCGAAAACTATGTAAAGCATCGATGTCTTACGCATATTTTAATATTTTTTTCAATTTAATTAAGAGACTTTTAATCAATAAAAAAAATTATTAAACCTTAGCAGTTTTCGATTATGGACTTTTATTCTTGACAATTTTAACAATTTTAACTGAATTTTTAACTTTTTAATGATTTAATTTTAATTTTTATTACTTCTAATTTCTCTTATTAATTATTTACTGAAAAAAATATGTAAAATACAGATATTTACATAAATTTAATATATCTAACCTAACTTTGTACAAAAAATTCAAAAGTTAGTCCATTAAGTAAACTACTGAAATAATGAATTAATATTAAAAAAAATTGTTTATTTATGCCTTTATGACAATAATTTATTGGTATCATCGACTTATAACCATTTGTAAAAATTTATTATGGAAATGTTCCCATTTAGAATTCGACTTACTTTTGATTGGGACTGTAACGCATCAACCGCCTTAATTGGTTGCAGACGTTGAGTTGATAATAATATTGAAATTAAGAAAAAGAGTACTATTTTGAGGAGTGTATTAAGGGAATTTTTTTTCTTTTGTCCAAAATAAAGCCACAATACCTGTATTAACAAATACACTATATTGTCGGCAGGGTTTTGGCACTGCGGACTCGAGTTTTTTACATTTTGCACCCACTTAGAATCAATTCTGCCGTTCACGAGTGAAATAAGCAATTTAACCCGAAACAAACCTATTAGTGATGTGTCGCCCCTGAGCACTTCGTTCATAATGAACGACTCCTTTTTCGGAGCGAAGCGAGCCGCTCTTTTATTTTGTGAATGACTCACTCCGCGCGCCATTGCTCTGTGCTGAGCTGCTATGTACTGTTGCATTCGCAGAGCGCACACAGCACAGGCCACAGAGGCACTAGTGAACTTTGCACGTATGGAATTATCTTTGCTGAGTCATTTAATGTTGAATGACACACTGTAAGTGTAATAGTACTAAACTTAACAGTGACCTAAACCATTCACATTGACGTCGTTGACAAAGATATAATATTGTAACAATAAACATTATTATTGTTAAGCTTTTATTATACTTCATAGTTTATCCGAAATGCGAATAATATAAGATCAGAATCATATTAAAATGAGCTCAGAGCTGAGTGTGTGTATTATGCTGTGTAATGTTACGTGACTCTTGAGCATGCATGATGACAGCTCCTACCTCTGCAGTCTGCACTCTTGTGTAGTGCGCACTGTCTAGTGTCGCTCCTTTGAACGACTCTCTCTGAGCGACTCTTTTTAGTGAGCGGAGCGCACGGAGCCAGCTCCCAATAAAGAGTCATGTGGACACATCATTAAAACCTATGAACAGTGGTGTACATCAACATATAGACAAAGTGAATATTTAGTAAGCGACGTCAGTGCAGGTACGTATGTCGTTTCTTAGACACTCATATGCACCACTCAGAGAATACCTCACTTTCTTCAGTGTCGCCACTTGTGAACGTGATGCATGGTTACTTGAAAAACTCAAAACCTCTGCGCTCGCGTACCTATACGGCCACTGAACTGAATCTGTGCTCGTTATACACTGAACTGAAATAATTCCTGAGAGATCGCGGCGAGCATAAGTAGGACTTTGCGACACTCGAAAGCAATAAAATGAAAGATAGTTGGCAAAACCAAAAGTGCACATCCCGCAAGTTTTCCACTGTACATATTATAGGTAATGAAAAAAAAATTGAGAAAATAGATTTTAAAAAACCAATTAAAAAAATAGAAAAAAAAATTAAAAACAAAATGGAATAGAAAAAAAACATTACTTGTGTCAACGGGAATCGAACCCGGCACCTTGCTATGGACCAACGCTTTTAACCGCTCGGCTATTCCGATATCGCAGCTTGCGTTGTTATTGTGGTATAGCAGTGTAGCAGGTATTCTACGTAATACACTACATATTTTACAATAACAGTAATAGGTATTTTTTTGTTTTTTTAAGGTTTTTTATTTTAACTATTAGCTGTCAAAAATAATAAAATAAAACTGTTTCTAAAAATAAAACTGTTTATAAAAATTAAACTACTGAACACATTTATGTGAATTTAAATAGAGTTCTGGTCTGATACTAAACAAAGTGAATAAAATATAACCCAAGGCAATCCGACCAAAATTGCGATCTGTAGAGTCGTGACGTACATACGTTCATACGTACAGACCAACCGACAACTGCTGTTTGTAATTTTCAATTACAATTTTAATAGTATTTATGAACTCGAAATGATTTAAAAATGGTTCTGTTTTATAGATCAGAATCTCCTCTTTTCAAAAAGCTTCAATTTGAATGGATTTCGTGTGAAATTAACTTAGATATAACTTCTTATATGAACGAAAGTCAGCTCTGACGCACAAAGCGACAATAAAGCACATACCGCTAGTTTAGCGGTATGTGCAAAATAAAAATCCCACCGTGATATACAATTGAAGTGGAACAAATGCATGTCCAGTTCATGAAATCGTCGATTACGTGTGCATTCAACTGTTTTTACATAGCGTTCAACTGTTTTTATACATACTGCGTATGAATTCAACTGCTTGAGAAAAATGTGCACTCTTCATTGCCCTTAGATCACGTGACATTTTGAATTGAAATATCACGTCAGCCCGGGATTGTACAAAATGGGTCATAGCGGGGTGGCGTAGCGGTGAGAGCACTATAGACTCGCATTCGGGAGGTACCGGGTTCGAATCCCGGCGGGGGCAAATGTGGCTGGGACTTTTTCCCACTGCCTCTCGTCGAGAAACGGTAATTCCTGTACCGGCCATCTTGTTGAGGTTTTCCATGGTTTCCCTCAACAATTCCAGATAAATATCGAGATGGTTCCTTATTCAAGACCATGGCCGATTATACCTGTCAAACTCCTATGCTCAAAATTTGCCTACCTTATCCTTAATTTCCTAAAAATTCCTTCATTCGCCCATTGCTATTAATTAAGTTGAAGTTTAAAAATTGTAGAAAATAACGGGAAGTGTGGTAGAAAAAAATAGTAATGGTGCGAATGGCGTCTGTTATGACATAAAGTCGAGAAATGGACGTTAAACGCATTATTATTATTATTTTTTAAACAATGAGACAGTCCATAACGTTCCTAATTTGAGATGTAGTAATGTATAATAACTGGGAAGAGCAGCGATTTGAAATTTTAACAAATTTCAATAATTTCGTTTTTTGACCCAACCTCCTTAAATAGATAAAACAAAATAAGAGACATGATGATATACAAAACCGACTTATAATGTCTTTTCATGTGTAAAAAAACAAGCACTGAACGCAGATTTACAAAAGTGCTCAAAACGGCTAAAAGCGTTTCAAAATACAAAAGATTCGACAAATTAAAAGAAACAATAAGATTAAAATTTTCATCGCCGTTTTAAAAATGTTACTTCCAATTGCCATAATAAAAACGGAACGTAGCGAGTGAAATAATTTTGATTGCCGGTTAAATCCCGTTCAAAGTACCCTAAAGTCGATCGCACATCGATGCAACACTAAAAAACATACTGTAACAATTTTTTTCTAGTTCGTGTTGGAAATTATTTATTTACAATAATAAACGTTTAACAAAACAGTTAAACACACAATCGAAAGCGTACTTCTTTAACTTAACAGTAATAATAACGCTAACAGAAATAAAATAACGACAGTTCCAAATAATGAAATGAAAGACTAAGTAACAGAAAATATAGAGTCACTAAATTAAATACACAAAATATTTACAGCACACAAACACAACAAAGTTTATCTAGTACACTTATTCACACTTGTCTATTAACTATATTCACACGATTATTTACCAAAAAGTAATTTCTGTAAAACCAGATTTATATAAATGCACTCAATGGTTTACACACACCGACATTTATTTATCTTCACAGTACCTATAACTGAATAATGTATGTCGCAACGCATGAATTTTGCGAAAAATATTCGAAAATTCGTAACAATACTAGTAGGTACAAATTATTGACAAAAAATATGCAGATTCTTTGCAGCTGCTTCGTTGTATGAGCGACTTCAAGTAGTTGGTAT
The DNA here is from genome assembly GCA_963575645.1 of Xanthostigma xanthostigma. Classification (NCBI taxonomy): domain Eukaryota; kingdom Metazoa; phylum Arthropoda; class Insecta; order Raphidioptera; family Raphidiidae; genus Xanthostigma; species Xanthostigma xanthostigma. The sequence continues at coordinate 7,291,777 of OY754469.1, read as the reverse complement.
TAGAAAATGCTACAATGATGACGACATCGCGGAAGCGAGGGGTAAAATGAAGGGAAAAGGTTGATGCAGAATAAAATCTTTTCTTAATTTCGTTCGGTTTTATCTCGTTACTGATAATCGAATGCCTCGGAATTACTGTACTCAATATAAGTTACAGTACGTCCGTTAATTTGTGGCGGCAAGGCTCTCAGTTATCGACATGTCTTCAGTGATCGACCACTGCAATGTTTCCGACAGATTTTGATCTAAATTTGGATCAAATGTGTGGAACAACTGGTTGGACAAAAATGTCATAATAGCACGGATATTTCACAAGTCATCTGTATAATTGCAATATTAATTGACGTGGCAAAAATGGGATATTTGAAACACCGGCGCTCCGCAGAACAAAAAAAATCTAAAGAAAAAACATGCTTATATCAACCCACTAAAAGGAGAAAAAAATATTTTTCTCTTCTATAACGTTTAATAGTGTGTGGCACCCATTTTATTATGTTATCTATGTTTTATCGAGTGCCCCACGCTTCTAAACGATACAGAAGAGAAACGTTCAAAATTTCAAAGCGTTGATAGACCTAATAGTGCTATTTAGTTTTCTTCAAAAATTTCATTTTTTAACTTTTCTTTGAATAAAAAAAAAAATACAGAATATTTTATCAGTGTCATCAAAATGGCATAGGGCTGCAAAATTTCACGTCAATTGGACATTTGAAACAGGGTGAAAATCGAATTGCAAGATTTCTTTACATACAACTATATTCAAGTCAATCTATAAGTACTAATATAGAGGTAAAGTTTGTAAACTGGGATATAGTCGAGGTAATCTCCGAAACAATTCATTCGATTTCAAAATTTTTTCGCCAATATTTAGAATGGACCTTCAGGCTGGACATAGGCTATATATTATCGCGTTAAAATAAAAGCGCTTTTCGTGGAGGCCAATTTGGCAACGCAAGTCGACTAAAAAAACGGTGGCAATCAACAAATTCTGGCGAAGCAGGACGGGGCGGCTACTCGATTGTAAGGCATAAGCGTGTTAAAAAAAGCCTAAAATATTTCATGCGCGATGCCACTACTAAACGTGCAACCTGTACAGCTTTCACACACACCGAATAGAAACAGTAGCGTATTTGAGAACGGAAACAGAGCTCCAGAACCGACAGCGTCGGCGGGCATCGCGACGGCAAGTCTGGAAGTGTGTATATATATCTATATCTACGCGGAAACGCACTTACAACTAGGGCTGTCCACAATACGAACACTTTTTCTCGCTCATCTGCAAATATTTGAACCTTGATTCATGAGCACAGTGGGGACACCGTAATCCGGCATTACGGTTTTTTTTACGTAAGTTATTAAAATGCGTGATTTTTTCCCCGTAAACTGGTCATCATCCTCGAAGACTAGTTGCATCAGACAATATTTGGGTTTTTCGGACTTATACAATCAAGGTCGAACAATGGGGGGCAAAGAAAATATTAGCCCCCCCCCCAGGATCATAATAATAAAAAAATAAAATTGAAAATAATACGAATAACTGGCTGAAAATAAAATTTAGAAATACTTTTCCAAAAGGAATTTGTAAAATTTGTTGGGGAATTATGCTTGCCCCCCCCCCCCCCTAACTACGTCCTTGCATACAGTCCACTCAAATAGAAAATATGAGATGAATTGAGAACCAAAAAAGCGATTCAGAATTGCATCAAACAGAAATATTGTGTGGTATACAACTTTGACCCTAAGAACAATATTAGGAGATAAAATATATGGGTTCCTATCAAAAAAAGCGGAGTTGGCCTTGATATCTCGAAGGCACCTTCACCAAATGAAAAGAAAACAACACCAATATTCTTCCTCCTCGATTCCCTGTAACTTTTGTTCGAAACTCTTTTTTCGAAAACCCTTCCTCTACGAGAAAAAAGGTGTATATATAGAGACAACTCCGTCGAAATGATTCAGGTCATCCCTGACGTTTTGGACGCGCCGCGGTGGGCGTCTAAGTATAGCCATATATACACACTGGATGTGGCGGCGTTGGAAAACGGGGGAAGAAAGAGAAGACGGGATGCGCGCATAGCAAGGGAAAGGGGATATTATCGATTATCGCAGCAAAGAAGTCACCCAAAGCAAACATCTTTCGGCTCACCCGGTCTCTATTCCCTCTTTACCCAAACCGTTCTTTGCTTATATCCATCTACATAACATAACAGTATAAGCGTTATATTGTACGCAGGCTGGCGACCATTCAATGTTTGCAGTGCAAGGGCTAGAACAACAGATTAAGGCCCTCGACACTTAAAACAATTCCTGTAACAGTTAAGTATTTTATTGGCCGTTTAATTTCCGAATTAGCCCGAGCGTTTTCTAATCCATATCAAAATACAGCGGGTCGTAAATGTTCCGATACGACCTTATTATTACAAATCTCGTCAACTACAAGTTCGGTCAATTAATCACTTTAACAAGTTGGATATTGAATAAGAAATGTTGTAAAAACATATATATTAATACGCTAAGGTTAAAGATGTTTGCCTCCCTTTTTAGAAAAAACCTCACAATTTCTCCACATAAATTATATATCATTTTACAGATAATTGCTTGCTCTACTGACATCGACAACTAAAAAATTTATTATTGCTTTTGTTTTTGTAAATTAATTAAAATACAGCAACGCTGAACAACATCTGCCATCTGACGGCTTTAATTTTGAAACAGCGAGCAACGCTGAACAACGTCACAGCAATGCTGCATGATGCCATCTGACGGCTTAGCTCAACGGTTTTGCTACTTGCGCCTCTATATGACAATTTTAGTAAAATATTTCTTCGATCTGTCATATGAGCTTCATATTGTAATACAACAAAAAGAAGAACGTTATAAGCAGTGTGCAAAATTAGAAACGAATTGAATACCTGCAATCATATTTAAAAAATAATTTTGTAAAGTGATAATTATTATACTTATTTAGTGCGAATAATTCGCACAGGTCACACTAGTTATTATTATTTTATTCAACATATTTATTAACGTAAGTTTGTAACATGAATACTACTTAATTCAATACATTTATTAACGTAAGTTTGTAACATGAATATTATTTAATTCAACACATTTATTAATTTAAGTTTTTTTAACATGAACACTACTTTCTAGTTCATACGCTCCGCTGCCATCTTGCCTCTGTTTCTCTACATGACCACCAGAGTACACTAGTGGCAGCGTGGCTTTTTAAGACGTGGTGTTATAACGTCTCAAATATGTCTGGATTACTGGAATGTCGCAGCGTTTAATACAACTTTATATTAGCTACAAGTCGCTGGTTTGTTTTCATGGCGCTTTTTTAACCAGTAATATGAGGATGATTTGACTCTTAAACATTTCCACAAAATCGCAAAAGGGTGGAAATTTGAGGGAACATTTATATATAAGTATGATACACAATCTGTCGAAATTGCATCTTCGTGCGATGACTGGAACTTGTTAAAAAACTGTGTTTCATCAGTTTTTTAATATAGTAAAAGAGATAATGATTCGCGAAAAAGACTTTAAAAATAATTCTCCACCTAGTATCAAAAATTAATAAAAAATTATTAAGGAGGTTGATCCGTTACAGTCCCAATCAAAAGTAAGTCGAATTCTAAATGGGAACTTTTATAGTTTATAAGTCGATGATACCAATAAATTATTGTCATAAAGGCATATAAATATTTTTTTTTAATATTAATTAACTATTTCAGTACTTTATACTTAATGGACTAACTTTTGTATTTTTTGTACAAACATAGGTTAAAAAAAATACATTTATGTAAATATCTGTATTTTAAATATTTTTTGCAGTAAATAATTGAAAAAAGAAATTAGAAGTAATAAAAATTAAAATTAAATTATTAAAAAGTTGAAAATTCAGTTAAAATTGTTAAATCTATCAAGAATAAAAGTCCATAATCGAAAAGTGCTAAGGTTTAATAATTTTTTTTATTATTAAATATTAAAATATGCTTAAGACATCGATGCTTTACATAGATAGTTTTTGGAACTGCTGACATTATTTGGTTATTTGCAAAAAATTAAAATGAACAGTTTTGCATGCTAGCTTAACATATTTTCCATAAGACTACATGTAAAAGTTTTTTTTAATTTTTAACTTTATAAATCCCCTAATGATTTTGGATTTTTTACAGAAAATTTTGTCATAAAAAAATCTATTAAAAAAACTTTATTTCAGATTTTTTTTCATTATCTTCGTAAAACGGCTCAACCTCCTTAAAGTAGAAAACTTGAAAATTTCCACGGCAAAATAAATGTCTAAAAACACTTAAAAATCGGGCCAATACTGTCTCCTTATCCGCTCCGAATTCTTCTAACTTTCGAATTAGTGGAAACTGAGTTCGTCTTTTTACTGATCGCTTTTCCTGAACAGTACACTCTTTTGCTGGACTTTCTTTGGTTGGTCGGACAATACTTTCCGCCGACCTACGATTGGGCCAAGAAGTTTCAAAACCAATAGCGGCGCGAGCGAAGCGAAGGATGGTTAATAAATAAAATCCACATTCAGTGTATATCGGTATTGAAGTGCCGGACCTTTGGGAATACGGTCCCCGACAGTCCCTGCCTCGCAGTGTTCATCCTTTGTCCCTATACAGCATTTAATGTATTGTTGTATGGGAACACACAACAGCGTCACTATAGCTCCGGGATTCATATAAAATCACACAAACGCGCGTATCTTATAGCGCTATCGAAAAACGGGATTATAAAAACACGACGTGAGAGCTATACTTTATAATGGACTTCTGTGCCACTTTTAAAGGAAGTCGTCACCTTTTCTTCATTTTCGTTTTAAATTAAAAGATTAAACCAACAAATACAGGCTGTTCAAAAAAATATGAGCCTTCGCGGGACGCCCGGCAGACGTGAAACATAAATTCAAGCGGAATTCTAGTAACTAAATTTCGCCCTGAAACTAACAAAATTCTAGTAACTAAATATTACGCCCTGCAACTAAATTTCATCTTGTTACTAAATTTTGCCCTGTCAACTAACGAAATTCTAGTAACTAAATATCGCCCTGTAACTAAATTTCATCCTGTTACTAAATTTTGCCCTGTCGTCTACTAAACTTCGCCTTGTAACTAAATTTCATCCTGTAACTAAATTTTGCCCTGTCGTCTACTAAAATTCGCCCTGTCAACTCACAAAATTCTAGTAACTAAATATCGCACTGTAACTAAATTTCATCCTGTTACTAAATTTTGCCCTGTTAACTAACAAAATTTTAGTAACTGAATATCACGCCCTGCAACTAAATTTCATCCTGTTACTAAATTTTGCTCTGTCAACTAACGAAATTCTAGTAACTAAATATTGCCGTGTAACTAAATTTCATCCTGTAACTAAATTTCATCCTGTAACTAAATTTTACCCTGTCGTCTACTAAACTTCGCCCTGTCAACTCACAAAATTCTATAGTAACTAAATATCGCCTTGTAGCTAAATTTCATTCTGTAACTAAATTTTGCCCTGCTATTTAGTTGTCGCCTTTAACAGAAGCCAAGCTATAATCCAACGCATACACACAGCAAGCGTCACGAGCTAGCATCTAACGAAATACTTGTAACTAAATTTCGCTCATTAAAAGTGTAGATATTAATTAGGATTCAATTACTTACTTTAAACTAGGTTATAAGAAGAATAAAATGACAGCAACGCTTACCTGAAAAAAAAATCAAAATATTAGTAAAAAATACAGTTGTGGTAAAAATAATAAAGTCGCTAAGTAATTTAGATTTTCAATAATTGTTTTCGCTGTCAATTAAAAAACAATCAAGTGTATTGTCAATATTTTAAATCTTTTCGATACCATTGGCAAATGTTTTGGCATTGGACCTAAAAAAATTCTCCCAAAATTTCAGTTTCCTAGATCAACCCTGTGAACGGCGCAATCTGAGTTTGTTTCGGGAAACACGACGTTTTTACTCAAACATGGGTGGTGGAAACAATTTTTGATAGCAGCATTTTGTAAAGAATTAAATTTCCCACAAAAAAGGTCCTTAGTACCAAATCCGGGAATTCATTATTTTCAAAGATATGTTCGTTTAAACATTAATCATATATATTAATACGCTAAGGTTTAAGATGTTTGCCTCCCTTTTTAGAAATGACCTCACAATTTCTCCACATAAATTATATATCATTTTACAGATAATTGCTTGCTCTACTGACATCGACAACTAAAAAATTTATTATTGCTTTTGTTTTTGTAAATTAATTAAAATACAGCAACGCTGACCAACGTTTGCCATCTAACGGCTTTAATTTTGAAACAACGTCAACACTTCGATCTGTCATCTGACTTTCATATTGTAATACAACAGACACAATACTGCATACTGCCATCTGACAGCTTTAATTTTGAAACAGCGAGCAACGCTGAACAACGTCACAGCAATGATGCATGATGCCATCTGACGGCTTAGCTCAACGCTTTTGCTACTTGAGCCTCTAGAATATGACAATTTTAGTAAAATATTTCTTCGATCTGTCATCTGAGCTTCATATTGTAATACAACAAAAAGAAGAACGTTATAAGCAGTGTGCAAAATTAGAAACGAATTGAATACCTGCAATCATATTTAAAAAATAATTTTGTAAAGTGTTAATTATTATACTTATTTAGTGCGAATAATTCGCACAGGTCACTCTGGTTAAATAAATAATTAATAGAAATTCGATTTTTATAAAAATGTTTTAAGGAACATAATATTATCTCTGAAAATAATGAATTTAGTGGATGCTGAACGGGTGCCTGTGTGGATAATATATCTCGGTCTTGAATTTAAGAAGAAAGTTACGTAATACATTTTAAAATAAAATTTATGTGCGCTTTTAAAAAATTTTTAATAATATTTCATACCGTGCAGTTTTTTGTTTAAAATCTGCAGTTGAAAACTCAGCACAGCACATAGGTATCTTTGCCACATTGAAGTTAGTTGCAAGCGCCAACGGAGTGAAGTTACGGTGTTTAATGATTTTAAAACAAATAGCAAAAAAAAAGAACAAACTTCCAATGCACTTCTTCAGGACTGCAGAGAAAAGTGAAGAAAACTAATTTAATATTAAAAACTATTTGCAAGAGAAAGTTTCGCTCGGCGAAAATAATCTCTCACATGGTGAAAATTATTAAAGGGCATAAAAAGTTTATAGAAAAATGTAATTATGTTTGATGTCTTTGTAACGGTTTCTTTATTTAATTTATATTAGTTATATTAACGTTGTTTTTATTAAAAAAACATGGGTAATTTAATTATTTCATAAATATTTATGTAATGACAATAAAATAAAATTATACAGTAGAACTCCTTAAATTGAACTTCAAGGGAGACGCCAAAATTTCGCCTTAGGCGGATTTTGTAAGGAAATATTCGACTTGTAGGGATTAAGATTCACTCTAACTAATCTTGAGTTTCTATGTTCGAGATGCAGAGGTCCAATTAATTTACTCGAGTTATGAAAGGAAAATATGTACCGAAATGGCTTGTTGATTATTTAGACCGGATAGAGGGTTAAGATTTCGAGTAATTGAGGTTTTGTGGCTTAAAGGGAAGGGAAGAAAACATTTTTTCGAGTTTTGGAGGTTTTCGACTTAAAGAGGTGCTACTATATATATATAACAGACTAACAGACGCACATAGTTTTTCCAAAAATATGTTTTTTGGATTCGGAGGACCTCAAACCGGAAAGATATTGTAAAATTTTTGAAAAGTGATTTTTGATCTAAACTAGCACCATTCCTCACTTGTGGGTTGGAATGGCAATACAATCGAGTAGAGAACCTCTTTTTTTTTAGAAGTTTGTTAAACGTACGCAGCGCCCAAAGAGACACGTCGCATAGGACAGTTCACTGAAATGCTGAGCGGACGAAATACAATCTCAACACTCGCCAAAACGGGCGAACTATAGTCGCATTCTGGACTTGCTTGCATCAAAAAGGGTGCTCTCTGCGATCCCCTCGCCGTGTACACAAACGCGTTAGTTCGCCCTCGCTTTTATATATGTAACAGCGAACATGCAAAATGGTTTATCGAGAACTTTATTACAAAAATAACGTGACGGTATATACAAAAACAGATGTATCGTTTAAGATGCTGGACAAACACATTAACGTTCAGCGTGCATTTTAAAGGCTGGATTTATTCAATCACTTCCACGATTTTTATAAATAAAATTAGCAGTCCGGCCCGGTTTCATCCGAGTGCGATAGACATAATTCTGTAAGAAATGTATTTCGTTTGCGGCGCGGCGTCTGAACTAATAGCGTTGAGCGAATCTTACCAGATTTGCTTCTGAACTAATAGCTTTGAGCCAATTCTATCAGATGTCGCTACTTGGTACTAAAACAGTTTTTTATTCAAATCTTTGATTAACGTTTGATAAGAACTCTTCAATAAATAAAATTATTTTTTTGAAAGAATTTTATATAAAGCGAATTAGAAATTAAATATTAATTAATTTTTATATTTTTTTGATCCGTTCTGAAGAAGATCCAAATCTGGATCGAAACGTTATTGTATTAATTATATTTTTTGTTAATATATTGTCTGAAGAATTGGTCGATAATTGTATTTATTGAACAGTTTTTTATTGTTTGCTTCTGAATGAACAGCCTTAAGCAAATTCTACCAGATTTGTTTCTAAACTAATAGCTTTGAGAAAATTCTATCAGATGTCGCTACATGTCTCAAAGACACGATATAGATATTATACTTTATATATAAGGATAGCCTCTTTCTCTTTCTGTTTTTTGCAATAAAAAAATGTCTCTATGAAGATTGAAGGGTTATTTCGGTCCCAGCATTCTTAAATATCTTGACCCTGCTTATACGACAGCGCTCAACGGAAGAACGTCGTGTCGATTCTCGACGCGTGCTCTTCAAAGGAGTTTGTATCGCACAGCCCCGGCATGCGACAATCTAATAAAGAGATTTCGTCGGCGACATTTGCAGGAGGTAGCTTTATGTCAATCATAAAATGAGAAGGTATTATGACACTAGAGTTCTAACAGTATTAATAATAGTCAACCGCCGTTAGCTCTGAATTCGCTGATAGGACCCGCAGGAAAGGAAGGACCATAAACTTCTAATAAACATCTTACCAACTCGGTTTAGTGTACAGTCTACCATAGACATAACGAACGGATATTGTTTATTTTTATTATCGACACGTGATTATTACGGCACAGGCGTACTGTGCGATCGGCGAAAGAAGACCGGTGGGGAAAGGGCAAGAAGTCGTTGATGTGTTCCCAAATTATCGGAATTCATAGGCGGCGCATAGCAAGGCATGCAAACAATGTATAGCTTTAAATTTTAAGGCATTATTTTGAGCCTCTAACTCGCACATTTTAATTACATTCGCTATGACCTCCCTAGCGCCACTTCTAACTGTTTTTCCCTTTTTACTTTCCATTTTGATGATATTCAGACAACACCCCTCAACTTAGTCCGTGAACGCACACCTATGTACTGTCTGGTGTATGATTTTTTTGTACTGTTAGCAAGTGTCGCTGTGTAATCGTACAGCTATGGCAATAGTACAATTATCGCGATACGACAATTGCGACACGTTTGGTCGACTGGACTTCCTTATTGCATAGAAGCGGTTCCAGGATCATTACCTTTTACTAATATAAAATACATGTGCGCTCTTCTGCAATAAGGTCATAGGACTACATTCCATAGACCGGTCTTCTTTTAAAAATCCAACAGTAGATGGGGGGATAGTAAAGAGGGTAATTAACAACAGTCGTCGTGTGTTGGTGATATCGCCCACAAACAAACCGACCACAGACTGAACAGACGTACAAATAATCGAAAGTACTTTTGCTCATTCGAAAATAATTTAAAAAATTGTCATCGTACAGTCTTAAACGATGATAAAATTGTTGAAATTGATTCTCGTTTCTACCTTCAAAAAGTGGAGGAACTCAATAAATTCTAAAATCCATCGCTTTACTGTCTGTTCTGTGTGGTTCATTTGTGGTTGTACCAACGTCTGCGTGACCATAAAACTGTTGTTGGAAAGTGGTCGAGTTCAACCACATTAGGACCACTTTTTTGTGGTCGGAAAGTGGTACGTGTGAATTAAGCCTTATAGGTGATTGAAAAGTTATAAAAAACACTGGGTGGCATTATACACGCCTGAATATTACGTCAAAACGTATCGTTGCAATTAATTCGAAACTAAAGATTAAATAACGAACGCGGTACGCTTATTCCATCGCAAAAAATGGACGCTATCTAAACAAAAGAAATGAAAAAAACAAACGAAGAATAAGTAGGGAGAAACGAGCATAAGTTTATTTCTGCAAATTCGAACCAATTAGTGAATTGTCGAAGGCGGCGGCGAAAGGGGAGGTTGTAATGGAATCAATGCAGCAAAACACATTAATATACGAAGATAAATTCCCAGTAATTACTGAACTGGAATACCGAGTAATTGATTCGCAGACTTCGTTAATTGCCTTCCATTATTGGTTATTAAGTACGATGCACGCTGAAAAATATTTTTTCTTCATACCTCGATTCGGCAAGAAAGTTTAACATTTACGCATTGGTGGGATTACACCACGCACTGATGCGAAAAGTGCGTACGTTCGGGCGGCAGTAAAGAAACATAATGTAATAACTAAACACAAATTAGAACTTGACCACAAAATTAATTGGGATAATATTAAAATTATACAGATAATGAAACTAATTTTTTTAAAAGAAATATTTCGGAAATGTAACATATAAAATCAAATAAAAATTCTCTCAATGCTCAATTAGATACAGAAAATGTAAGTAATATACCTATCTATATAATATTATTTTGAAATAATATTTTGTTTTTAATAATTTTTCTTTCTTTTTAGGTACTCACAATTATTTCCATGACATCTTAATAAAAAATTGTTTATTATTTTTTCATTATTTTGATAATCATTAATAATTTTGAAAGATTTTATAAAAATCTAATTAGATTTTAAATATTAATTATTTTTATATTTTTTAGATCAATTCTGAAGAAGGTCCAAATCCGGATTGAAACGTTAATTTATTAATTAATAATTATATATTTTTTTGTTAATATATTGTCTGAAAAATTGGTCGATAATTTTATTTAGGTATTGAAGAGTTCTAATTACATTTTAGCTAATAGTCGCGACCAGCTGTCATTCGTGTTTTTACGTATATAACCTCAAAGTTTCTTGCTTGGAATTTATCTGTTTTTATGTGATTAATTAACGTATTTAATAAGCGTACTTACGACCGAGGTGTGAAGAAAAATAGTATACACCACACTGCGCCTCAGGCACCATGGCGCGCAGGTCAAGAATATCAAACTTTCCGCCAACAGCTATTCTACATAATATAGGTAACATAGTTTTGTCACAAGAATAAATAAATAACCGGAAGCATAACTTAGAGTCGGTGCCTTTTATGTGTCTATCGGCAGATTTGTGACATTGGTTCCAAGTCAAACATGAAATTTTACTGCCTTTCCATAGGCGTACCTAATTTATTTATATAAAAAGAAATGTTTTACTATCATAGCAAGCAAAATTTTAAAATGGAATGAAACATGCACCTATAGATAAAGTAACCAGATAAAATGTTTTATTAAATCCGACGATGCAGAAACCATCATACAACACTGGCCGCTTTAGGATAGAACCACAGGTTAAAGGAAGGAACTAATAGTCCAAGAGACGGCTGCAGAAAATGTGTCGTCATAAGGTGGACGAACGAAAAAATTAGAGATGATAGTTAAGACCATAATTAAGAAAGATCGCTAAGGTTGCCTGCGAAAGTCCTGCCGAAACAATGTTTTTTTAATTTGTTTATCAATTAATAGATCAGTGAAGTTAGCTTTTGACAAGGACAAAATTAATAACAGAAAACGAATGATGAGGAAGGGAAGAAACTGCCGTCAGAAATACAGAAACCAAAAATTCAAATGCGTAAAAGGCCGGAGGGCTGTGGGGGTGCATTTTAGAGGTCAAACGCGGTTTTTCATTATTTCCGGCAAAAGTTGACCTCCAATCGAAAAATGTTGTATGGCAATGTTGTAGGTATTAAAAGGATCTACAACTTTTATGAATATAACTTTTTCACATAACCTTAAAGATTCAAAGAAATATTGAAAAAACCGTGTTTTTCGTTTTTAATTTTTTTTCTCCTGCAAAAATGATTTTTTTTTCATGAAATTTTCAGGAGACTTACCTTTCTATATCCTAAATAAGCTGTAATTTTTTATTTAAAAACGAAAAACACGCTTTTTTTATTTATTAATTCTTGTGGTAGCACTATAGGCTCACAAACTTCTACAAGAGAAATAGTTAATTCGAGATCGGAGATGACAATTATTCGACTAACAGTACCATTGTATCCTCATGAGAAAGAGAGAGAGAGAAAGAGCGCGCGCCGTCATTGTCTCAACGAATACATGATTTATGAGTATCATAAATTCACATCGGGTTACCTATGTTCCTACCTTACCCTAGAAGTCCCCACTGGGACCGTACTTGTCGTTCTCTATTTATAATAATTAATGTCAAATGTTACAACAACTGAACTTATAATAAGCTCTACTACTTAATTATTTCCACCCTCTTCAAACAATTGTTTCCTATTAAATAAATCGATAAATTATACCTTCACTGCGCAAGTAAGATAACAAAAGTTTTTTTCCATTCAAACTGTAGCTTTTTAAAAAGAAGAGATTTTGTTCTATAAAACGGAGCCATTTTTAGATCGATTCAAGTTCATAATTAGTCCTAAAATTATAATTGAAAATCTCGAACAGCAGTTGTCGATTGGTGTGTGCGTACGTCCGAGCTCTACAGATCGCAATTTTGATCGGAGCGCCTTGGTTTATATTTTTAATTTCTCGTTCATCTTCACTTGGTGGCAGTCACTGACCAATCAGAATAAGCCTTTATTAATTTCAGCGGACGCTTTAGGTATTTAGCGGTGTAGGCTAAATGTCTCGCAAACGGCCCCAGATTATGTGGCACTTAAAATGTAGGTATAATGCTTTACCTAGAGATATAAGAGAGTTACCGGGAAATGTTTTTAAAAATTGCATTAAAATAAAGCTGTTGGAGAATCCTTTGTACGACAAACGAGAATTTTACCAATTGTATGTTTAAACATTTTATATACAGGATGTCCCATTAAGAATGGGACATAGAACAACCGCAGATTCTCCAATTCAAAATAAAACGATTAAGCGAAATATGCTTACATAAAATGTTACTCGTTTCCGAAATACGGGGTGTTGAAGTTGAAAAAAGGAAAATTATTAATGTCCATAATTTTTTTAATACACCGTATAATTTTACTCAAATCGGCACACTTGTTAAATATCATAAAATGCACCTAACAATAAAAAAATTAGTTCAGTACGCTCTACCAGTGGCGTACGGCAGGAGTAAGTAATGCTTGTACCCCTTCTAAATGTTACGCCGCTGTCTAAATTTTAATTTTGACTATAATTTTAATTTTTTTGATATTTTCTAAGTCAATAATGTACACTTGTTAGTTTGTTGTAAAGTCATTGGTTTTCGAGATATTCGCTGTTTTTTTAAGACAAAATTGTAAAAATGAATATTATTAATAATAATACAAATAAAAAAGTACATGTCTATCTATCTTTAACTGCGAATATCTCGAAAACCAATGACTTTACAACAAACTAACAAGTGTACATTATTCACTTAGAAAATATCAAAAAAGTTAAAATTATAGTCAAAATTAAAATTTAGACAGCGGCGTAACATTTAGAAGGGGTAGAAGCATTACTTACTCCTGCCGTACGCCACTGGTAGAACGAGTAACATTTTATCTAAGCATATTTCGCTTAATCGTTTTATTTTGAATTGGAGAATCTGCGGTTGTTCTATGTCCCATTCTTAATGGGACACTCTGTATATGTATTTAATTTTATGACAAGCTCGCACGTTTATAGTAATGTTTTTATCTGTTAACAAATATATCTGTCTATCTATCTATGTAAGTATTTAAATGTGTCGCCTGCTGTAACCGTTATGATTGAAGTAAGATAAGGTTTCTATCAAAACCGAAATTAACGAGAGCCAAGACTATTTTCAACCAATAACAACAGACGTCTTATTTCCTTTTTTTTTAACAATAGACTTGCATTTTCAGATTGAAAAATAAAAGACAACAAAAAAGCATTGAATAATTCTCCAGCCAATTCCTTCAATGTTCGTTGTAAATAATTATTAGCAACAATGAGAATTCCGAAACTCGAAACGGCGTTTCGATGATGAAAATATAGACTTTAGTGATGTGTCAATCCTGAGCGAGTCGTCCATAATGAACGACTCCTTTCTCGGAGCGGAGCAAATCGCTCTTTTTTTTGTGAATGACTCACTCCGAGCGCCATTGCTCTGTGCTGAGCTAATCTGTACTGTTGCATTCGCACATTTACAGAGCGCACACAGCACAGGCCACAGAGGCACTAGTGAATTTTGCACGTACGGAGTTATCTTTGCTGAGTCATTCATTGAATGACACACTGTAAGTGCAATAGTACTAAGCTTACAGTGACTTAAACCATTCACATTGACGTCGTTGCCAAAGATATAATATTGTAACAATAAACATTATTATTGTTAAGCTTTTATTATACTTTATAGTTTATCCGAAATGCGAATAATAATATAAGATCAGAATCATATTAAAATGAGCTCAGAGCTGAGTGTGTGTATTGTGCTGTGCAATGCTACGTAATTCCTGAGCATGCATAATGACAGTTCACACCTCTGCAGTCTGTAGGTACTCTTGTGTAGTGCGTACTGTCTAGTGAACGACTCTATTTAGTGGGCGGAGCGCACGGAGCCAGCTCTCAGTAAAGAGTCATGTGGACACATCACTAATATAGGCTTGCATACATAACTTTCTCGACGACGGAGTGTTGTTATAGCAGGAAAAGAAAATACATATTCTTGTGATGAAAACTTCAAAACAGCGCCTGTTCGTTCGGTAATAAATAAATATATAGTACACAGGCACTTCTCAAGTCGCATCAATAACGCTTCAATCGGGGGAAGTACCTAACAACTTCCGACCGGGAAAGGCGGCTCGTCGCGTCAGGCGCGCACCGTACTACAAAATAAACATGTTTCGTACACAATTTTTCGTATCGTTTTCACGACAGCGCATATTACCACGTTTATATTAACTTGCCTTTCGTGTATGTCGGGCGGAACTTTGTAATTGATTTTAAACTAACTTCCTGATGAGATAGAGACTTGAAATTTTTAACGTAACTCAGAATAAGATGACAATACGCATATTACCGCGTTTATATTAACTTGCCTTTCGTGTATGTCGGGCGGAACTTTGTAATTGATTTTAAACTAACTTCCTGATAAGATAGAGATTTGAAATTTTTAACGTAACTCAGAAAAAGATGACAATACGCATATTACCACGTTTATATTAACTTGCCTATCGTGTATGTCGGGCGGAACTTTGTAATTGATTTTAAACTAACTTCCTGATAAGATAGAGATTTGAAATTTTTAACGTAACTCAGAAAAAGATGACAATACGCATATTACCACGTTTATATTAACTTGCCTTTCGTGTATGTCGGGCGGAACTTTGTAATTGATTTTAAACTAACTTCGCGAAGAGATAGAGACTTGAAATGTTTAACGTAACTCAGAATAAGATGACGATACGCATATTACCGCGTTTATATTAACTTGCCTTTCGTGTATGTCGGGCGGAGATTTGTTATTGATTTTAAACTAACTTCCTGATGAGATAGAGACTTGAAATTTTTAACGTAACTCAGAATAAGATGACAATACGCATATTACCGCGTTTATATTAACTTGCCTTTCGTGTATGTCGGGCGGAACTTTGTAATTGATTTTAAACTAACTTCCTGATAAGATAGAGATTTGAAATTTTTAACGTAACTCAGAAAAAGATGACAATACGCATATTACCACGTTTATATTAACTTGCTTTTCGTGTATGTCGGGCGGAACTTTGTAATTGATTTTAAACTAACTTCGCGAAGAGATAGAGACTTGAAATGTTTAACGTAACTCAGAATAAGATGACGATACGCATATTACCGCGTTTATATTAACTTGCCTTTCGTGTATGTCAGGCGGAGATTTGTTATTGATTTTAAACTAACTTCCTGATGAGATAGAGACTTAAAAATTTTTACCATAACTCAGAATTAGATGACAGTACGAGAAAATACTAAAATAAAGAAGAAAATAATAAAAGAAATAAGGAAATTTTAATAAATACGAGTACATATATAATTCATTGTTACTTGTTTACCGTTGTAAGGCACAAAGCACAGAGTGGCCCCATGGCTCAGTTGGTTAGAGCGCCGTGCTAATAACTCGAAGGTCGCGGGTTCAATCCCCCATGCAACATGTAATATTTTCATAGTATGTTTTTGTTTTTTTTTTAATAAAACAGTATGAAAACAATAATATAAATAAAAAACATTTTTAATATACCACGTTTTTAAAGCGAACTAAAAACTAAAAAGTATAAAATAATTTCTTTACGGACAGATTTTAACTTGTAGGATTTGAAACAAAAAACGCGAGGCGCATGCAACAATTATATAAAAAGGTTAGAGAGTAGCTATCAATGAAAAAAATCTATTTATGAGATAAGTAAAAAGAATAATGCGCCCCACGTTTTTCGTTTCAAATCCTACAAGTTAAAAATTTGTCTGAAGAGAAATTATTTTATACTTTTTAGTTCGCTTTAAAAACGTGGTACCCATATCAAAAATGTTGTTTGTTTCTATTACTATTTTATCGTTAGCCAAGCAAAAATAAACGGTTTAAATAAACACATAGGAGGATTAAGAATTTTTAACGATTTTTCAGCTATAAGTTGACTCGACTAGACGCAGACTGACTTTAAAACGCACAGCGAAAACTACGAAATTTTTGAAAAAAAAAAAACATATTAATTGCCTACACTTGATTTTACTGATGCGATATTCAATACGCCGCGGCGTCCTGTTAAAAAATCACTATTTATCCGACAACCGTACGCATATGTAGAAGTGTTGATGTTACTTTACACTCGTTTTCCCATCCCTAGAGCTTTACCCGTTTGTTGATGGATTGTAGATGTAGGTAAACTTCGAGGATACGAGTAGTTAAGAAGTTTTTATTTTATAATATGGAAATATCGACACGTATGTTAACACGGAAAATAAAATAATAAAAAATGATGTATCTATGACCCAAAAAGAGAAATCGCCTATGTCTAAATTTTTAGTAATCTAAATATATTTTCATAACAATAAATAAAATTATCGACCAATTTTTCAGACAAATATTTTGATACTAATTAATAATTGTGAATTTTTATATAAAGTGAATTAGAAATTAAATATTAATTAGTTTTTATATTTTTTAGATCAGTTCTGAAGAAGATCCAAATCCGGATTGAAACGTTAATGTATTAATTATATTTTTTGTTAATATTTTGTCTGAAACATTGGTCAATAATTTTATTTATTGAAGAGTTCTAATCAGACGTTAATCAAAGATTTGAATATTTTCATATCCCTTTACAACCGGCGAGACTTTTTTGATTTTTTGATTATTTAGAGACCAAAGAACCTAGAAAAATAAAAAAATTGTGTAATCCTGCGTAACTGTGAAAATAACCGCGCGAAGCAAAAATTAATGCTTCGTAACAAAAAAAATGTTATTCAAAAAGTGGTCGCGCATATAGAAACGATACTTAGGTACTCAAAAAATAAAGCAAACACTGAATTTTTAATTTCTAACGTTATATTAAAAAAGAAGCGCACGATTTGCATTTTGAAATAAATCGAGTTGAAGTGAAAACGACATAGATACTTATATAAAGGATCAAACATAAAAAAGTGAGATTATTTTTACAAAAAAATACGAACTTCACTAAGCTATAAAAAAAAATCGCGGGGCAATAAAACGTAACCCAAAAGTGTCGCCTGTACTCGTATTTCAAAGTGTGTGTGCTTTATTCTGCAGGCTTTTGTGGCAGCTTAACTTGCTATGACACACACCTACATTATACTTGTTACTGCATGACAGGAGTGGTCAAACTAATCATAGCGTACGGAGTGAGTCGGATAAGTCCGGAAAGAGCACCGACCGAAGACTACTCGCGTCTAGTATCTTAATATTGTTTTAAAAAAAATCGATATTTTGACACAGACCTATGACAATAATTTTATTCCTCTTGCATTAGTTTCCATTTAGGAAGGAAGAGGGGGGGGTTTTAGTGCAAGAAACAATAATCCGTCATTTAGATGGATTTTTTACCGACTATGTCCATTTGAACACTACTCTAAAATATAATGAACAATGAAGAGAACAATTGAAGAAATCACGTGACCGCAAACAGTGTATGACGTCACAACATTGTATCAGTTGTTTATCTCCATAAATGCATAGCATACTTGGTTTACAAAAAACTTTTTAACAAAAAAATTAAACCGCCGAAAAACTGAAAAGCAAAAAATAATAGATCTTTTTATTTAATTAAGTTCTATCTAAGTAGTTGAACGTATGTGACAGTCTAGTATATCTAAGTAATTTTGAGTCGGCGTCAACAATCCTTCGCCGGAAATTTCTGAGCGTTCACGAAGTTAATGTCAGCGACAGAGCAACCCTAACGGTAACACTGAGGGCACCGTCTTTGCGAGTGGTCGTGTGGAGAGCGCATGTTTGGAATGTTAATATTTATCGCTGGAGATTTCACGTATCATTTTTAATTTGATTTGGTTATTTCTTTTAGTGATCTTTGTTCATTGATTGTTTGACGCCGACTCAAAATTACTTAAATATACTAGACTGTCACATACGTTCAACTACTTAGATAGAACTTAATTAAATAAAAAGATCTATTATTTTTTGCTTTTCAGTTTTTCGGCGGTTTAATTTTTTTGTTAAAAAGTTTTTATTTAATAATTTTTTGTGGCTATATAATTTAAAATTGTAATACACAACTCAGCATGAAAATCTGTGAGTGAACAATAAATCACCCCTATTTTCCCACCCTTAGGGTAGGAATTTTTTTTCCAAATTTATATGGGACCAACTTCGGGGTATACCCTTTCAAACAAAAAAATAATTATCAAAATCGGACTACTCTGTAAAAAGTTATGCGTGGTCATACATAAATAAAAAAAAAAAAAAAAAAAAAAATATACGCGTCGACTTGAGAACCTCCTCCGTTTTTGTTTTTCGTCGGTTAAAAAGCGCAAAACAGTATTTTTAAATAGTCTTGCATCTCGGTTTTTTAATAACGCTTATAGTACGCGCGAATCTAAAAGGCTCGGAAGTTAGATGCGAATGCAGGCTTGAGCTTGTACAGTCTGTTGAAAAACTACAAACTCGCAACTCAACAAAACTAACATAGCAATAGCACCTTGACAATAGCGTACTCGACTGTACTTTAAAGCATGGGAAAGCGACAAGTGACAAAGGCAACGAGCGATCACGGCCAATCAGCGACGAGCGCACGTTCCGTGCAGGTAGCTGCAGGGAGGTGGTGGGAGTATCAACGATGCAGGCTTGAGCTTGTACAGTCTGTTGAAAAACTACAAATTCGCAAATCAACAAAACTAACATAGCAATAACAACTTGACAATAGCGTACTCGACTGTACTTTAAAGCAGGAAAGCGACAAGTGACAAAGGCAACGAGCGATCACGGCCAACCACCGACGAGTGCAGGTAGCTGGGAGGTGGTGGGAGTATCAACGGCTGTTTGTGACTAACTTCCGAACCTCTTAGATCCGTGGCACGTACTATACTTTCGGTTCATCACGAAACATGTTGTTCACATCTATACTATTAACGTGAACTCGTATTATGTAACAAGCTCACACGTAGAACGTACATTGTAACGGCGTTACATAACATTGTTACACCGGCGTCGAGGCAACGAATTAAATGACCACAAACTACTTTGACGCGGACCGACGTCACACACCGTATGTAAGTCTAAAACTTGTCACTAAAAACTGACCCCAATAAAACTTATTGTTTTTTTTTTTTAATATACAGTGTAACCTCTTTATAACGAATCTCAGGGGACCGAGCATTTTTTTTCGATATAAAGAGTTTTCGTTATATGGAGGGAAGAAAAAAAAATAAATTTCACCTAATTAATTTATTCTAAACACATAATATAGTCTGTTTACTTTGCCTGACGTTTTTTGCTATGCCAATATTTGTTTTGTATTTTATTAAGTATCTTATGCGTGTCTTGGGTGTGGTGGAATCATCTTCATTAAACAATAGGAATTTTTCGATAAGTTTAGCGGCATCAAGTGCTTGTTGAATAGATGATGATGGTTCATAATCGTCCTCTTTACGTATGTAAATATTTGCTGACGCCTAAATATGAACATATTTCTTCGTAATAGAGAATGACTGTTGCGCTATAAAGAGGGTATTAATGTATGGATTTTAAGGTAAACCAACCAAATTGTAAAACTTTCTACGTTATAGGGAGTTTTTCGTTATAACGAAGGACGTTATAAAGAGGTTACACTGTATGTTGTCATCCCATCCGAGTCACTGCCAACCTACAATTTTAAAAATTCCTCGAGCGAATTTTTAGTTTTCATAACGTTTTGCTTTTCTTTATTAAAAATCTCGTGTCACGATGTTCGTCTGCGCTAATCTCCCAAACCAGTGAACCGATTTTAATGAAATTTTGTAAATGTGTTATGCTTAGTCCAACTTACGTTACAGGATAGTTTTTTATTAAATATTTTGTACAAAATTACGGTGTTTTCTCAAAAAAAAAAAAAAACTGTTTTAGTAACACGTAGCGACATCTCATAGAATTTGCTCAAAGCCATTAGTTCAGAAGCAAACAAAAAATATTGTTTTAGTAGGTACGAAGTAGCGACATCTGATAGAATTAACTCAAAGCTATCAGTTCTGAAGCAAATCTGGTAGAATTTGCTCAAAGCTATTAGTTCGGACGCCGGGCCACAAATGAAATACTTTTATCGCACCTGCAGGGTGAAACCGGGATGGACCGCTAGTAAGCACATATAAAAAAACCTGTTAACCCAACACTATACACTGTATGTAGCACTTAAAATGGCTTCACAATAAATTTTTAAAACAGACCACACCTCCATTTGTACTTTTTAACGGCTGACGTCATTTACGCCAAGCCCATTAACACGGTCGCGCGAGATCAGTACACAGGAAAGATAGACAGCTTAGCCATAAAGCCAACATAAGCAAACATTTAAAAATTTAAAAATTTGTATCTCCGTAAATACTAAATGCTTTGAAATAAAATACAGGCCTTTGCGATTGTGGCAATGATTCCTAATATAGGAAACAGTTATAGATTTTTAAAAAAATATTTTTATAACCTAACTAGCGGTCCCGCCCGGTTTCACCTGGGTGCAAAAGAACGAATGGGGACGGGAGGGACATGAGTACGCACATTAATTTTTGTCGTTAAAAATTAGCAGTATTCATATTTTTTTAAGTCATAAATTTCTTTTAATATAATAAATATTTAATTGAAAACACTGTAGGAAAATTATTTTTATATAGGTACCTATAGTTGTAACAGTTTTCAAATGAGCTATTAATTAGATTTATTTAATTTTAATTAGTCGCAATAAAATTTTAAAAAATTGAAATTTAAGCCTTAAAAGAAAGCAATGTAGAAAATAAAAAAAATAAAAATATATTCGCCGACGTGGGGCTTGAACCCAAGACCCTGGAATTAAGAGTCTTATGCTCTACCGACTGAGCTATCCGGGCTTGTGAACGTGACGCGCTAATATTGCAATATTTAATTAAGGCATTTCACCTGATAATATTTGTCGGACGGACTAATTTTGAGATACATCTTGCAACATTTTTCATTGATGTTCCGCTCCAATTGGTCGTAGCGTGATATGATATAGCCTATAGCCTTCCTCGATAAATGGGCTATCCAACAAATTTTTTTTTTTCAATTCGAACCAGTAGTTTCAGAGATTAGCCCGTTCAACCAAACAAACAAACTCTACAGCTTTATATATTAGTATAGATTAAAGTTTGTGTAGATGTGTGCGTGAGTAGTGCTTTAACAAGAAGCTCCGTGAAGGTCACACGTCTTTTTTTTTGTCGTCGTATGGATGTCGACATTTCTCTTATCGCTCACGTCCACACAGTGTCTTCGTCACCTGACACTAATGCCGAACCGGCTCTGCCTACAAGACAAATGCCCGTCCACCGGCGACTCCGCTAACACCGCCATTTAACCGTTAACTGCACACGTCACTAAAATTACGTCGTCGAATGTCGATATACCTATATTGCAACCGTTCAAGTATTGCACGCTTGAATACAATAAATCAGAATTGAGTAGTCACTGCAGCACATTTTTTTTTTATTCCAGACAATTTATTAAACGGCTTTATTTGGCTTGACCCTGTACATAACTATCTTTGTTTCGAATCTTGCGACAGCTTTTTCAACCACTTCCCGTTATCCGATTGAGCTGAAATTTTGCATACGTATGTAGTTCCGATGACAATACAATATTATAATAACTAACTGACCGGTCCGGCTTTCATCCGTATGCAATCACACTAAAAACTTAAAAATAAAATAGACAAAAAAGCTTTTTAAGTTAAACGGTTTTACTTTTTATTCGAGACAATTTATTAAACGATTTTATCTAGCTTGACCCTGTACATAACTATCTTTGTTTATAATCTTGCGACATCTTTTTCAACTACTTCCCGTTATCCGATTGAATTGAAATTTTGCATACGTATGTAGTTCCGATGACACTACAATATTATAGTAACTGACTGACCGGTCCGGCTTTCGTCCGGATGCAATCACACTAAAAACTTAAAAATAAAATAGACAAAAAGCTTTTTAAGTTAAACGGTTTTATTGTAAAATCGATGATGTACAAAAAAAAAATTATTATGAGTCACCATAGGGGGCTTTGTTATTCAGCCACACTCATATGATTGGCTCAGCGAACACGTGAGCAGTGCGTTCGGTCAGGCGCACGCCAATATGATTGGCTGAGCAAATGTATGGTTATGTTTGTAAAAAACAAATCTTACTGACAAGACATCAAAGGTTTTTACTGTCTGTATACTCTGCTATATTAACTATATTATTATATATTTTTACGCGAGAAAAAAATCGAAATCTAAAAAGAAGGTACTTGTGATGTCATGGGTAATTGCACCACCACCGATGAAATATACAGGATGATTCCAAAGTTGACGTTATCCTTTCACCGGCGAATAAGGCTTCAATAAATAAGTTTTTTTTTCCTTTGGCGCTTTTTCAAAATATTAACATCAACGGAGATACAGGGTGTCAAAGTTTCATTTAAAAAATTAAAATTTTAAATAACTGCCAAACCACTTGAGATATTTAAAAAAAATTTTGTAGGTGTCAATAGCTACGTGGCAGGGAAATTCTTCAATAAATAAAATATTTTTGGGTTGACCAGTGGGGCGCGTAGAAAAAAGTTGTTTAATGTTTTTAAGAAAAAAAATGGTACGCCACTGATCTTTTTTAAATAAAAATTGTTATTGAATTCCTTGTTCAATTCTAAAAAGAAAAGCTCTTTTATTATTTTTTGGTACGGCGCACCATTTTCGAGTAAAAAAAATAAAAACTTTGACACTCTGTATCTCCGTTGATGTTGATATTTCGAAAAAGCGCCAAAGGAAAAAAAATCTTATTTGTTGAAGCCCTATTCGCTGGTGAAAGGATAACGTCACCTTTGGAATCAGCCTGTATATAAGCTATCGTTCTGTTTGTAAACAGGTATCTATCGAGATAATGGCTTTGAATCTGTTATTATTATTTTTTTTTTTTTGAGGCACAGACCAACCCCTCGACGCCCGTTAAAGTCAACGCCTGTAACGACGCGTCGCGACGGCACGCACTCGTCGGCGTATATATCGGCGAGGTAATAAACGGTTGATATAAACTGCGTCATGATGAAGTCTTCGTTCGGTAGACATAATAAAAAGATTAATTGCTTTTCGTTTCACATAATAATATTTAACGGCTCCAGGCTTCAGTATATGCCTTTGCGAATTATGGTACGGCGCTGAATTATAAACAAAAGTGTAATAAATTAGCACGGTATGCGTTTTTAATGACGGCGATGAATCCTTTTAAAATGCAATGAATTTATAAACGACAAGATTGCGTCCCGCAAATTGCGATGGAAACGACGTTCAAGTTTTAAACATATGAGAAGCTATTTTCGCTAACTGCACATCTCACTGTGTCGTATATAGGGCTGCCACCCCTCCGGGTTTGACCCGGAGTCTACGGGTTTGAATAGTGCATATCCGGGCTACGGGTTTATCATCGATGTCTTCGGGTCAGACAGATGCTGTGGAAGCTGTCGAATCACTTGGTTTGAAAAATTTGGACGAAGATAGGCTTTATGACGAGATCAATAAATTAAATCAAGTATTTCCTCAGTTCGTACAATCCAATGATTCAACATTGTCTGTTGATTTACAATGGGTTCAGTTATTCAAAGTCACCGCAACCTTCACCGAACTGCCGAAAATAATTGGAAACATTTTTTCAATCCCTATAAGCAACGCTTTCGAAGAACGCGTTTTTTCTTTAATGGAAAATTTGTTGACAGACGAGCGAAACTGCTTGTCAGTGAACATGGTGAAGGCAGAGTTAATTGTAAAGATTAATTACCATATGAATTGTAAAGCGTTTTTGAAATTTTTTAAAAAACCTGAGCAAGAAAAGATGCTGAAACAATCCCCACAAAATAAAAAATATATAGTTTTAAGTCAGCCTGGCACTAGCTAGGTTATTTAAATGTAAAAAAATACATTGCCATTACTATAAAAATAAATAATTGATACTTTAAAAAATGTTTTATTTTAATTAAAAAAAACATTTTTCGAAAATCTCCGGGTCTGCTTTTTTTGAAATGTGGCAGCCCTAGTCGTATAGTCAATAGTGTAATATATACCTACTACTAGCGGTCCGTCCCGGTTTCACCGGGATGCGATAGATATATTTTGTGTTATCGGAAAATTCTGCAAAATATAATGAAAACGAATACAGCGCAGAAATATCAAATAGCTTTGAGCAAATTCTACCGGATTTGCTTCTGAACTAATAGCTTTGAGCAAATTGTATCAGATGTCGCTACACGGTACTAAAACAGCTTTTTTTTATTTGCTTAAAAATAGCTTTTTAGCAAATTCTATCAGATGTCGCTATATGTTACTAAAATTGCGAAAGAATGAGATGGAATACAAAAGAGACAAACATATAATCTGTAGGATTTAACGTGCGAAAGAATGAGATGGAATACCTTACACAGCGTATCTAAGGAGTAAACTCCAGTCGTGCGTGGGAGCTGACACACACACACACACTTTTTTTGATAAAACACCGTAATTTTGTACAAAATATTTAATAAAAACCATCCTATAGTGTGAGTTAGACCAAGCAAGACACATATTTTACAAAATTTCATTAAAATCGGTTAAGTGTATTCAAAAATTTTAATAGGATTTATTCCCGGAATCTCTGGAACATCCCGTATATAGAATTCCGGTCGTCATTTTGAACCGGAATACCTCGTCCCTTTATAACTGGATGTCCCCCACAACTGTGTCAGAATTTCCGCAACATTAATTATCCTATTATTTACGCCCTGCATAAAATAACGCCATTTTTTGTGCGTTTTGCTCTGTGTACTTAAACATAACTGGGTTATGTTTTATTACGTTGGCCATTCTGAATACCTGCGCTACTGCGCAGGGTCGTGTCTAGCTAGCTTTTGAACCCATCTCACCATTTCACAAAAAAAGTATGCCTATCGCATTATCTGAACTTTAGACCGCCGGCATTCTTAATTAAAAAAAAAAGTAGATAAGGAAGAGAAAATTATTTTTTTTTATCCTTTACTATAATAATAATAATACAAGATGTGAACAAGTCTTCATAAAATTACTATAGCATAGTGTAAACTCTATATAGCGTCACTCAAGGAACTGTGCACTTTGTGGCGTTATTGAGAGTTGTCGTTAAACGGAGAGAAGAAATAATCCATTCATTTGTTCTTCCATATTGTCGATACGATCGAGCGACTGAATCCAGTGTCTTCCAATATCGCACTTATCTTTTCTTCCGCCTCTATTGCGCGTATTAATAAAACTTTTTCGTCAATACACAAAGATTTTCTTTTAATAGCCATGTTCTCACAATTTGCAAGTAAGAATATGATAACTTACGAACTAAACATATGAAAGATAATCCCAACAAACAAAAGAACGAATTTCTTAGAATCTCCGGTACGCATGATCCGACAACAAAGCAACAAAATAACAAACAAATACTGTTTATTGCTTAATGATGACGTATTGTTGTCGTTATTTAGAGTGGGTGTGTCGTTATTTAACAGTGTATCGTTGTATGAGCAACAAGGCAAACCGCAACTAGAATTGATTTAAAAATGGTTCTGTTTTATAGATCAGAATCTCCTCTTTTCAAAAAGCTTCAATTTGAATGGATTTCGTGTGAAATTAACAGATATAACTTCTTATATGAACGAAAGTCAGCTCTGACGCACAAAGCGATAATAAAGCACATACTGCTAGTTTAGCGGTATGTGCAATATAACGATATATTATGAGCAGGCTTTGGATAAAAAAATTGCATTTATATGTTAATTAGTGACAGTTTGCTTTTCAGTTATCGAAAATATAAGTAAATTACACAGTATAAAATACTAATATTATACAAAATATTATAATATAAAGAAGAAATTATTTATACATAGCGTAATTTTTACATTATACACTTTAGACACAGTTGTTTGTGGTACAACTTTGCGGTT
The DNA here is from genome assembly GCA_963575645.1 of Xanthostigma xanthostigma. Classification (NCBI taxonomy): domain Eukaryota; kingdom Metazoa; phylum Arthropoda; class Insecta; order Raphidioptera; family Raphidiidae; genus Xanthostigma; species Xanthostigma xanthostigma. The sequence continues at coordinate 7,264,824 of OY754469.1, read as the reverse complement.
AGGACAACTTGCCCATTTAAATAACGTTCTACAACATCGCATATACCTACATGACCAGAATTTTTCCATTTTTTCAAATAATTTTTACTAGTGTGACCTGTGCGAATTATTCGCACTAAATAAGTATAATAATTATCACTTTACAAAATTATTTTTTAAATATGATTGCATATGATTCAATTCGTTTCTAATTTTGCACTGCACTGCTTATAACGTTCTTCTTTTTGTTGTATTACAATATGAAGCTCAGATGACAGATCGAAGAAATATTTTACTAAAATTGTCATATAGAGGCGCAAGTAGCAAAAGTGTTGAGCTAAGCCGTCATATTGCATCATGCAGCATTGCTGTGACGTTGTTCAGCGTTGTTCGCTGTTTCAAAATTAAAGCCGTCAGATGGCAGTATGCAGTATTGTGTCTGTTGTATTACAATATGGAGGTCAGATGACAGATCGAAGTGTTGACGTTGTTTCAAAATTAAAGCCGTCAGATGGCAGACGTTTTTCAGCGTTGCTGTATTTTAATTAATTTACAAAAACAAAAGCAATAATAAATTTTTTAGTTGTCGATGTCAGTAGATCAAGCAATTATCTGTAAAATGATATATAATTTATGTGGAGAAATTGTGAGGTTTTTTCTAAAAAGGGAGGCAAACATCTATAACCTTATAGCGTATTAATATAATATATGATTGTTTACTATTACCTATAAAATGATCACATTTACTCAAATCTTTGATTAACGTCTGATTAGAACTCTTCAATAAATAAAATTATCGACCAATTTTTCAGACAATATAAAATGATCACATTTACTTCATTAATTAGATACTAGAGAGCACCAACTTCGCCAGTAAGTGCTGCCTCTATGTTTCACGCACGGTCTCCATAAATTAAAAGCGACTTGATTAATAGAAAGTGTACATTCTTCACTGCTTTTTTAGCCCCCTTCCCCCTTCTTATTGAGCGATCTGCTTTCTCTTTTCAGTCCGTGTTTAATTACCAGTAAATATTAATCTGACGTCAGAGCATCGATTTAATATTATTAGCTCGTAGTTCCGAAGAGGCATTCATCGTCAATTACGTTTGAAAAGATTTTCAGTTCGTTTTGAAAAACATCTTTGTAACAAAATTAAAAAATTCAAAGGGACAATTTTCTTTTTGAAAGGAAATTCGCAAACAGAAAACACGCACTAACGTGGGTGCCTTTTGATGTTTCGATTTGATTAAATTTGAGGCATTCAAAAAATTTACTTTCTATACTACTTCGTTTCACTTCATATAGTTTGTACATTCGTTTAACGAATTCGATAACAAATAAAATACTGCCGTTTATATTAAAGAGGTTCCACACTTATTAAGCATACAGTATGTAAACACGTAAGGTGCACATAGGGAAATTAACATTGGGAAAAAATGACTGGATCAGAGTGAGCCTTGAAATCTTGTTTTTCAATTTGACAGATAATATTCTTTTGCAAATTTAATGTGTATACTACCGAAGAAAATATTCAAATGATTACAACATAATCGGACTTTTTTTATTAATGGGACATTAAATTCCGAAAAATACTTAAATATAGTGCGAGATCAAATATCTCCGCCTATTCGTGTTGAACCTAAAGACCTAAAGACTCACTGATTTACCAACGCGCATACGTCATACCAGTCAGACAATTTTTGAATGAAATGTTTCCAAACAGATGGAGTTGTTTTTTTGTTTTATTTTTGTACAAAAAATTTAAAATAATGATTTATAAGAGCTTTTTATTATTAAAAAAGCCAAGTAAAATAAAAATAAATCAAAATAAAATAGAAATCCTCAAGATTACCACGATAATTCAATAGAAATAACAGTTAATGCAGTCATGGCTAACTCTGATCCAAGTATTTTTTCCCAATGCTAATTTCCCTATGTGCACCTTACGCGTTTACATACTGTATATTTTATTATATAGGTACTTTACATGCCACTCTATCCTTCGAGAGAAAATGACAAATTTTAAGATTATTCTGCATTTTGAAAATAACATTTATAAAATCGAATGCAGCACGACGCATTTTAAAGATCGCTTTTTATCAATACCAGTGACCTATCAGGTCGAAGATTAATCTTATAGATTTAGAAGTGACGTGAAGTCAGTATTGATTTTACACTTTCAAAAGCTACTTGAAAAACAGGTGAAATTCTATAAACACGAAGCTGATCATGAATATTTACTTTTTCCCCGAGGACAAAATAAAACCGACGCTATGTACAGTCAGTTCCGATGCAATTAGATGGCAGCAGCAGTCCGATGAGACCATCGCGTTGGTAAACCTGAATTTAGTGCTGCATCTGCAGCTGCTTATCAAAAGTCAGGTGCACCAACACCGAAAGCCATAAAAAGCGCATTTATATAAAACAGGGAATTGTAGATTTCAATAGTTGGCTAAACCAAAAGTGCACATCCCGCAAGTTTTCCACTGTATGATAAAAAAATAACAATTAAAAAATATTTTTAATAAATTTAAAAAGATTTAAAAATTTAAAGAAATAAATAATTAAAAATTGAAAAAATATTTTTTTTAAGTTTGCAAAAATAAAAAAAAAATTAAGAACGTACTATACATAATATAATATATAATTAATATCAAGTGGAATAAAATAAAACAAAATAAAAAGAAAAAAAAAAGAAAAAATTCAATGATTTCGTAAGGAATCGAACCCAGGACCTTGCCCTTGGGGATCCAACGGCATAACCATTACGCCACGGCGGCCTAATGTGCTATCACGGTATAGAAGTGTAGCACTTGTTTTATGGATTACACTATATTTACACAGCAATTATTATATTGTTTTTTTAAACTATTAGCTGTCAAAAATAATAAAATAAAACTGTTTATAAAAATTAAACTACTGAACACATTTTAGTGAATTTAAATAGGGTTCTGGTCTGATAGTAAACAAAGTGAATAAAATATAACCCAAGGCAATCCGACCAAAATTGCGATCTGTAGAGTCGTGACGTACGTACGTACAGACCAACCGACAACTGCTGTTTGTGATTTTCAATTACAATTTTAATAGTATTTATGAACTCGAATTGATTTGAAAATGGTTCTATTTTATAGATTAGAATCTCCTCTTTTCAAAAAGCTTCAATTTGAATGGATTTCGTGTGAAATTAACTTAGATATAACTTCTTATATGAACGAAAGTCAGCTCTGATGCACAAAGCGATAATAAAGCACATACCGCTAGTTTAGCGGTATGTGCAATAAAAAAAAACCTTTGTTCCATCACTATAGACGATCTTATCTAGAAGAAGTGTGCAAAATTTTAAAAAGATCGGTAGATTAGTTTTTGAGGAATCGTGCCCAGCGACTTCAAAAATAGAGTTTTGAAAAAAAAGGTGATTAAAGTTTTAGGTAGGAAAAAAATATTTTTTTAAAATTTAGAATCGTCGATTCTTAGTAATTCCTCTAAGAAACAAGCAACTTTGAACTGAAATATTTAACAAAGATCACTAAATCCTTAGAAAGCGAGAAAAATTGACAAACAATAGGTAAGCAGCTGTCCGCGCCGAACAAGAGGAATTTTCAAAGGCTCTCTCTTCAGAGTTTTACTTCGATTGACTTGAAACTTTGGGAAAATGTTCTTGATATGTTGTACTATTAGGTGAAAAAATAAAAAAAATGGATTTTTTGAAATTTCTAAGCACATGTAACCCCTTAAAGTCTCAGCTGTGTATTACTAAACTGAAATTTTGCAAATTCCAAAGTTACGAACGAAACAAGAGGTAATAACTAATAATATAATACAGTGCAGGCCCAACGTCAGGTGTGTAGTGAATAGATAGACGGGCGAAGCACGGGTACCAACCTACCAGCAGTTAATGAATTATGAGATCAAGGGTCAGTCGTACCACACACACAGTGACAGAGAGAAACATAACATAACCTCTAATAGGCCCGGGTCGACACACGTCCGTGCGACTGTGGCAGTAACGCAGAAATACAGCGTGCTAAGGATGGGCTAAAAATAACATAATAAATATAGTTTAAAAAAACTAAAAAACACGCTCAATATCAAACTAACAAGTGAAAAATAAATATAGTTTAAAAAAAACTAAAAAACACGCTTTATATCGAACTAAAAAGTAAACATATTTTTTTTAAATAAACTTAAAACAATAATGAATAAAAAATACTAGAATTATTGTGAAAAAAGCGTGGGGCGCTTTGTTCCACATTTTCGTACATCGAGCGCCCCACGCTTTTTTCACAATAATACTAGTATTTTTTATTCATTATTGTTTTAAGCTTATTTTAAAAAAAATATTTTTTACTTTTTAGTTCGATATAAACCGTGTTTATAAGTTTTTTTTAAACTATATTTATTTTTCACTTTTTAGTTCGATTTATTGTCAAAAATTTGCCGAAAAAAAAAAACAATTTTTTTTTTCGTCGTGGACGGGATTAGAACCCACGACCCGTGATTCCGAGAGTTGACGTCAGCGAAGACTCGTGCTTTAGACCGCACGGCTACCCACTGTAGTTACAGTGCTGGCATATTATACTACACTAATAAACCACTTGCTGTAGTCCAAGCGAAGGTTACAAACAAACATACATACATAGATACATACAAACAAACAAACTTACAAGTGAAGTTAATATAAAGCGTGTAAAAACATATTGTTTCTCAGTTAAAAGTATTTCTATACGTGGATCATCTTTGCAAACACTCATAAGTAAATTATTTTCGAATGATAACAGACGATTTCAGTACTTAGCCACCATAGATGAGAAACCTTTTTCGCGTAAGTAAGAAGTAGCAAAGGGTATCAATGTTTTCAAAGCCTCCGTTACTAGAGTTCCGTACTCACGACGGCGTGCAAGCCAAAATCTATCTAAATCTTGAGATAAAAATTCCAGTTGTAAAGTTTTATCAGCCGATAGTTCAATGAGTTGATTGTGAGTCTGGAAGAAGCTAAAAAATTAAAAACTATACCCCTTTCAAATGATACAATATCGAGACGTAATAAAATAAAATAATAAAAATTATTTATTAAGGAGGTTGAGCCGTTTTACGAAGATAATGAAAAAAATCTGAAATGATTTTTTTATGATAAAATTTTCTGTAAAAAATCCAAAATCATTTGGAGATTTATAAAGTTAAAAATTAAAAAAAACTTTTACATGTAGTCTTATGGAAAATATGTCAACCTATAGCATGCAAACGGTACATTTTAATTTTTTGCAAATAACCAAATAATGCCAGCAGTTCCGAAAACTGTCTATGTAAAGCATTGATGTCTTACGCATATTTTAATATTTTTTCCAAATTAATTAGGAGACGTTTAATCAATAAAAAAAAATTATTAAACCTTAGCACTTGTCGAATATGGACTTTTATTCTTGACAATTTTAACTGAATTTTCATCTTTTTAATGATATAATTTTAATTTTTATTACTTCTAATTTCTATTTTTAATTATTTACTGCAAAAAATATGTAAAATACACATATTGACGTAAATTTATTTTTTCTAACCTAATTTTGTACAAAAAATTCAAAAGCTAGTCCATTAGGCCCTGCTAAACTCGGGAGAAATAATAAATTACTTCATGTTGACGCGTAGAGTGTAATAATGAATTTTCTGGACCAATAGAAACTCAGTAGCAAGCCCAAGCGCGAAATAATGAAAAAAAACTGCACGCAGCTTCTGGACCAATAGGAACGTGGTAGGCGGTATTGTATATATGAAAACAGCATCGCAATTCAGCGAAAGTCATGGCAATCTTATTGTGGGTACGTCAATCAATGAAGTGATTTATTATTTTTCCCTCTTTTATCAGGGCCCCGATTACATATTACTCCTGCTAGTTGAATAAAGTATTATGTGCGACCATTGATCGAAGGAGAATATTCCACTCGCGTGCGTTTTACGCTCATGGAATCTTCTCCTTCTCTCACTAGTCGCACAATATACTTTATGCCTTTATGACAATAATTTATTGGTATCATCGACTTATAACCTTTTGTAAAAATTTCGTATGAAAAAGTTTCCATTTAGAATTCGACTTACTTTTGATTGGGACTGTAACGCATCAACCTCCTTAAACGTATAAATAAACTATTAATTAAAATATTATTATAATTTTATAGTGACGGGCTCGCAAGACTATTTACTTAACTTTTTGGCTTTTTCGTGGGTCGCGACACATAAATGGTTGAGAAACTATGGTGTAGGGAATATAGATTATTTTTAACCCATCCACGGCCGGTTCAGTGGATCGATCCATATGAAGGCATGAAAAGGATATACAATATGAACAAGTGTGCTTACGGAGGCAACATACGTACTATCTCATTGGCCATTGCACAGACATGCAGACAGAGATATGCAGAAGCACTATCGCACATATACAGGGCTGCTTGAAACATAAATTCGCCTATATTATATGCGACAGCATTGAAAAATAGCAGACTGTATGTCTAGAACTTCATCCGATTTCAAAATTTTTTTCACCAATGTTTAGAACGGACCTTCAGGATGAACATAGGCTATACATTATCGCGTTAAAATAAAAGCGCTTTTCTTGGAGATCAATTTTGCAACGACGAAAAAACGGTGGCAATCTACAAATTCGTGCGAATCCGGACCCGGCCGCTAATTATCTATAAAACGAACGCTAGCGAAAAAAAATTAAAATAAATTCAGTAATAGTTTAAAAAAAAATGGCTAATTGTATACTTTGAAAGAACTTTGATGAACTTTTAATATTTTTTTTTTTTATATTTTCAGCTAGGTTAAACAATAAATATTATTCAAATAAATAAAATTGTCGATGATAACAAAGGATGACGTTTCGATCCGGATTTGGATCTTCTTCAGGAAAATCTAAAAAATGATGATTGAATGTTTGAAACATTCAATCATTGTGCATTCTATTAGATAATATTAAATAACTAATACTAATAATTTTTATATTTTTTAGATTTTTCTGAAGAAGATCCAAATCCGGATCTAAACGTCATCCTTTGTTTTTTGATTTACATTTTTATATAATTTTTGTCAATATATGATCTGAAAAAAATTGGTCGACAATATTATTTATTTGAATAGTTCTATTCAGACGTTAATCAAAGATTTGAATAAATATTATTATTTTTTTAATTTTTTATTGCAATAAATTATTTGAATGTAATTGAACAAATTAGTTTTCAATCACACCAAAGAAGTATAACTTCTAACCGCGTAACTACACGCACCCCGTTTTTTTTATTTTGTGCTCTAATAAGCACACTGCGCTGTAATTGAATTTTACTGCAACAAAATAAGAAACATTCATAAACTAAAAACAAATGAATTAACCGAAAAAAAAATAATCAAACATCTTGTATAAAGTATGTTCACAGAAAAAAAACATAAAAACACGTCAAAGGATGTTTAAAAAATATTTACTTCAACATCAAATTGTTGCTGAAGAGCCTACTTTAGTTGCTAATGATTTGGAGGTTATTTTTAATGTATAGGTTTAATTCCTTATGAGTTGAAAATTACGACTTATGTAAAATTTTATATATTAAAAATATAAGAAAATTTTAAATAAATACCGCAATAATCCAAATAAGAACAGCAACCGCACCTTTCATAAATTAAATGCAATAAAATAAAAGTGAACTAATAAATAAAATATAATTAACTAATTTAGATTTATCATATTGTAAAATACTTACCTGATTATGTAACTCTTTATATCTCTACATTATATATTTTTTGTGCTATGGTTCATAATTATGTAAGAGTCCCGAGGGGGGAGGGGTTCTCAAAATCATTACATGTCCTTATCTCGAGGGGTAGGGCGCCAAAGCCAAATCTTACGTAATGTCAAAATGTGTGATTCCTAACATAGAATGATGGATATTTGACAGAAAAGTGTTGGGAGAAACAACTATAATAATTTATACATATTTTTATTTTAAAAATTTTCATTGCGTATTAATGTTCATTTTCATAATCTAAATTTTCTTTTAAAAATAAAATATTGATTTACGTCAAATTGTAAGTTTTAGTGCAATTGATCCTTTTCTAAAACCAGATAAAATCTTACGTCAGAAGGAGGAAGAGAAGTCCGAGAAGTTTTATGTGCCCTTACATGGAGGTGGGGGGAGTGTCTAAAATGGCCAAAATGGTCTTTACGTAATTAACGTAATTAATGAGTGGCCCCTAATGACCTCGAGTTGAAGCATCTTTCTTAAAAAAATATATTATAATAAAAGTGGTTTATATGGTGGAGGCGCTGATATATGGTGGAGGTGCCCGTATGCATTATAAAAATCACTCGAAATATTTTGGTAAAACCTACGCCCTTTACTGGCTTAAAACTTTACTAACATTAACAGCAATGTCGACTGAAAATTATGTGACTACAATTAAACCCAAACTTCAGTACAGCTGTCTCTTATGCCCATATTCACCGAACACTATTAAAGATAGAAGTTACTAATCTTTGGAACAAAATTATTAGTTAGAATAAAATTTACTTTCAATTCACCAAGCGAAATATCAGATAGAAAAGTTAGTTAGAGAATAAATATCTAATCCAAAAATCCGTCTTGACCACGCACGCGAGACTGCCGTGACGTCATTTCCATCCTTCTAGCCAGTGCTAGCGGCAAAACCATACAACCCTGGCAGATGATAACTTGAAATAAGTTGTAAATAAACAGGTCAGATTGAAAAGTTAGTTAAAGAATAAATATACACTGTATACTAGTTTAAAAATCCGTCTTGTAACCACGCACGCGAGCCCACCGTGACGTCATTTCCCTCCTCGTAGCAAGTCACAGCGGCCAAAACCATACAACCCTGGCGGATGATAACTTGAAATAAGTTATTAAAAAAAATCTTTATTAAAAAAAAAAACAGGTGAAAAATAATTTATTACGTAAGGAAGACAATAGGCGGTGTCGAAGTGCAGTCTAGGTTGATTTCTAATGCATAATAAAAATTGCGAACGACGCGCCATAACCTATAAGCGAGAGGAAGCACAACTTCATACAGCGAACAAAACAGAAATATTAACCGGCATCCACTTTCATAATAAATGATATGAGTCGTAAAGTTTGACAGCTAAGGTAGAGAGGCGGCTCCGTTTCTATTTGCAACGACAACAACGGAACCCTAGCAGGAGTCTGTTATTTTTTTTTAAGCCCCCACCATATTCATACAAACACGGCAGCCCCTACTGCTGTGAAAATGTGAAAAGGACCACTCTACAATTCAATGATTTCCCAATATAAAAAAAAAGGTTTTCCCCGTAATGTCCCATTGAAATACACCGGTAGTGCTTTCGTGAGTGTACGAAGTGGACCAAAAAAAAATTGCTAATGTATTTGAACGATTTTTTTCTTTCTCATGAATACTCTAAATTAGGGGTGTCAGACTAATTTTTCTAAAACGCCATTTATATTTAATATAATATTATAATAATTATATATTATTATAATATAATAATTAAATAATTTATATTTCAAGTGTGTTAGCGGGTCAGACTCTAAACTAAAAACTAAAAAACATAAAATCTTTATTTATTTATTTTAAATCAATTTTCATATAAAGGTAATAAAAAGGGTAAATTATGAGCTTGAGGATCCAGAAACCTGAGGTCATTGATGTCAGGTGTCATAATTATTTGAGGTAGTTATTTTCAGAATGGATTCTGGTCGCGGGCCGTATTGAGATGGCTTTAGGGCCGGCTGCGGCCCGAGGGCCGTATCTATGACATTACTGCTCTAAAAAAATGTTTTTTTCTTAATATTATAGTTTCGGAAATATTTTGAAAATTAAAAAAATCGACTTTTATTTTGTTGTGAAGATCTGTCAAAAAGAAATTAGTTAGGTAGTTGACAAGCATGCTTTGATACATTTTTACGTGTAAACGAATAGCAAATATAACATTTATTACTAGCTGTTACCAGTGTCACCGCACGCGTTAGTAGAAATTTTATTTATTATAATATGTTAAAATGTCAATATTTTTTAAGTTGTCATCATGTCGCCTAACTGGCTGGAATCATTTTTATGTGTAATATTTCTTTACTAATAAATGATAGGTCAGATTTCGACGAAACTTTGTACGTAGGCTATCGGTACCCGAAATTAAAGCATACTATACGGCTATGATTTCTCTCAAAAACGATATCGCGTATGACCGTTTGTTATGCCATTAATTGTACACAAATGTCCGACATTTTACGATCCACCCTGTACACCCACAAATAAGATGGATGCGGGTGTGAGTGTATAAGAAACGAGTGAATGTCTCATACAAAGACACCCCTAACTGATGTATAAACATTTGTTTGCTACACTTTTCAATTTAAAGAGTCGACAATTCAAAGGATCGCATTATTCGAAAAATTAAATCGATTAATCCAAACAAACAACAGACGATTTTAAGTTTCAAACGAACCTAACAATGCCATTATTCACAGATTATATATTTTCTTCATTATTAGTGTATATGCCCTAAGGCGTCGGTCAGATGGCCGGATCTAGGGGGGCCTCCAAAACAATTTGGCACCATCAATATCTGAGTTAAAATTAACGCACAATTTTGCAAGTATCTAAAACCTTTTGAGACGGAAGAGCCAAAAGTTACAATTTACAAAATTTCCCTGCAGTTTTTAAAGAGCCACTAAACATTTTCGTTTCAGTATTATAGTAGGTATTTGCTTATATAGATATAATAATTATATCCGAGGACGACACGTCGCGAAGGGGGCGGTGCGGATGAGACGCGAGTGGAAATGGCTGAGAGATAGACGTGGTACTCAATCATTGATCGATTGGACGATTTCTAAGGGTTTATATAATAAAATAATTATTTTTGACGTGATAACGTCTGATAAATTGATAAAACACCGGCTGCACGCACGAAAAAGTGTCACGTTCCGCCTGAGCCTGAGCGTGCAAGCGAGAGCTCGGTATAAGCGATAGAGAGGCACGATCGGCCCAAGCGTCGGCTTGTACGCATTTCAATGTTTCTTTATGACGTTATCACGTAAAACTATCGTCCGTAAACCGACTTTACAGACAACCAATTTTTTTTTGCGTATGAAACTGAAGAGCCGCAAGTTGCCGACCCCTGATCTAAAGGATTCGTTTGCAAAAAAGTTTAGGAAATGCTGATTTATAAGTACTGTTTCGCACCACGATTTTGCATCGACGTCAATACGCATAAGGAGATAATTGGCCGAAACAACAAATCTGCCGAGATCGATAGCATTTATAACCTAATGAAAACAAACAAACGCATCAAAAGCTTTTAAACGCGTATGCATATCCAGCGGGCCACCAGCAGAACCCTGAAAGTACACCGCTTGACTTTATATGATACAAATCCATCGCATTCATCACCACATCTGATCGGATCTGGACGTTCATTACGTACACTTGAATTCCAGATGCAGAACTATTCACTGTTCTATTGGTTGTGCGCGACGGTTTCTGCCCCCAAAAAAAACCCGTAATGTTCACGTTATGTAAAAGTTATGTTAACGTTATGGTAAAGTTATGTTAACGCAACGGTAATGTCATGTTAACGTAATGTTACCGTTATGAAAATGTGACGTGAACGTAAACACAACGTTGCCATTACAATAGGTATGTTACCGTTAGACGGGAGTTTACTTTCTACACTAGTGTACTATACGTAGACAGACTGTTATCAAGCAGAATGGTAAAAGCACTGTACAAATGTCTTTTTATGTTTATTTAAACCCGTAAACAATAAAAAATACAATTTATGTAACATCAATTCTTCTGTAAATAAAAGCAGAGTAAAGCTGCAAGTAAGCACAAAAAAAAGTTATTAAATAAACAAAAAAATCCGACTACTATGAAAATTGTTAACAGAAAAAGTACAAAACAAGCTTTCAATATGAAAAGTAGGTATAGGTACTCGTGTAAAAAAGCTAGTACACAAAGTAAATTGGCATTAAATATATTTATATCCTATACTACTTTTATAATACTAGAAATTTATACTGAAATTTTGAAGTCGATTTTTTGTTTGTTTATTTAATATGATTTTTATTAAAGGTAAAGTTTCAAATATCTCGAAAACAGTAAGAGAGACCTACGTTTGTTTTTTTTCAATTTTTTCATATACACGCAAACATTCGTTGCACACTAGTGACGTAACAAATATTCGCATATTTTCTGACATTCACATTCGTTTAATACAAAAAAAACAAAAAAATGGTTGTCTGTAAAGTCGGTTTACGGACGATAGTTTTACGTGATAACGTATTCCGTAATACATAACCTAAACCTCCCAAAATTTGGTTTCAATCCGCTTATCCTTGGTGTCGGAATGATAAGAAATGTCAAAAGTGACGTTTGCAACTTACAAAGTATTATGTTCTAATAATAATTAGTTATTCCAATACTTAACTTAGCAGGCTTTGCATTTCACAATATACTAATGTCAAAAAATTGAATTAAACATTAGAAATGCAGCTGTTTTCATGTTAAGACAAGACATACGTTTGCTTCTAATTTCCATGTACGGCAAACAAAGACAACCGACCGCGTCGCGTCATGCATTACACAACATTGCATTTATACAGCTATTTTTTCTATATAAATTTGTATAAAAAAACTGTTTAGGCAAATTCTGTTATACGAAATCTATGTAAAATGTTCTCCACTTTCGTTTAAGACTGGTTTCAAACCGATCTGATTTAAATTGAGCGAGAAATTAGCAAAAAGCACGCACAGGGTCAGGCGGAACGTTACGCGTTACGCGTTACGAACGTTAGGATTTAGGAACGTTACACTTTTTCGTGCATGCAGCCGGTGTTTTATCAATTTATAAGATTGGTGATTCATCAATTTATAAGACGTTATCACGTCAAAAAATATTTTTTTAATCTATAAGTACCTACTAATATATAAGGCTGAAGAGTGTGTTTGTTTGTTTGGTTGGTTGAACGCGCTAATCTCAGGAACTACTGGTTCGAGTTGAAAAATGTTTTTTTTGTTGGATAACCCATTTATCGAGGAAGGCTATATGCTATATAATATCACGCTACGACCAATAGGAGCGGAGCATCAATGAAAAATGTTGCAAAATGTACTTAACTCAAAATTTGTTCGTCCGATAAAAAGTTTTGAGCGATAACTCCGATCATCATGAAGTTCGGACATAACATTCATCTCGGTAAACTAAGATGAACGTGCGTACTCATGTACCTCCCCCCCATTCGTTCTTTTGCACCCGTATGAAACCGGGCGGAACCGCTAGTATGAATATAATATTAAATGATACAAAAAAATAATTAATTTCTTAGAATTTTTAAGAGAAAAGTTTTTTTCTTTCTGCTTTTTTACTCGACCTTGCAATTACATATTTTATCAGCCTTTATTTTTTGCATTAGGTAGTAGAGCTTTAAACCAGAATTAACAATCAACCTAGTACCCAGAACTACTTGCACGGCCAATCAACGAACATTTTTTTACCTGACTATTATTTATTTTTTACGTCTCAAGTTCCTCATAAATTAAAAAAAAAATGTAAAAAGAGATAGGTACAAACGTTTTGTCTTCAGCGAAATTCAATAAATAATCGAAATTTTTAAAATGATATAAAAATCGACATTTCTCAGATCTTTCCCAAAGTTATGCTTGGAGAAAAAGACACGAGCTCCTTCAGTTTAGGGGTTGTATCATTTAAAAAATCTTAAAACGTTCATAGCTTCTAAAGTCCAGCTAATGTCACGATCAATTGTTCAAAAAGGACACACAGTACAATAATTCATAGTAATAGACAAGTTTGCGTCCATTCTTTATCAAATTTATTCTGGCAGTCGATTTACGAGCGGAAAAAAAACTGGCAAAAGACGCGCGGGAAAGCTTCTCGAAGAAGCTATAAAAATAACGATCTCGGCGCATTTCGCACTAATGTTTACACTATACAGCGTATCCAAATTCAAACGGGACATATAGAAACACGTGAAAATTTGTAAGAGAACGCATCAAAACAATTAACGAATATTTCAGATTCCAAGTTTTATTTTTCTTTGTATATTTTTGAAAGTAATACTTCTTTTGCCAGTGTGTGGTAAAATCGATTAATGGGATTGCATATGTAACGAAACGCTGCAATGCGATCCGAGCGCTAAAGAAATTCTAGCGCTCGCTTATAAAAAGCGAAAAAATAAAATTCAATAATTTTTTTTTATATTGTTTCATATTCTTCTAGAGACTGAGACACGAAACGTTACCCAACGAAACAATATAGAGGTGGAGTTAAAGAGCGCGCTTAAATACTGGCAACAGTCCAAGTTAAGGTTGCTACACAAGTGAAATGTGCAAAAATTTAAAAAAAACGAGTTGTTAAAACTTTGAAAATACTAGAAACGAAGACAAAATTCACTATTTTAAAGGATGTAGGACAGCGCGTAACACTCGTAATTTTTTATTTTCTCGACTACGATTTTAATTTGTCGAAAATCATCGTCATTATGCCCTTGATACACAATCTATTTTGAACACACTGTAGAAAGGGGCAAGAAGCTATAATATTCGTTCAGTTTTAAAGTTTTATGTGAAATTCAAACTAATGAATAATGCAATGTTACGTTTTTTTTACACAGCGCCAGAACGCAATAACGTACCTCATGACAAGTGACAAATGTTATCGACAAAAAATGTCAACCTCGAATATAAAAAAACATGAATGAGATTTATAAACGCAAAAAATAATCACGTCTGCAGACAGTGAAAAAAACGCGATGATTTATTCATAGAATAATTAAAAATAGAGCAATTTTAAGTTCTGACATTATCTATTTTTTCCGTCATTAAATTAAACCACCTACCGTCAAAATCGCGAACTAGACACTAAATCAAGAAACCTGGTGGCTAGCTAATTCGATTTTTTTTATGGCCAATAAAATGTATATACGGACTATAAAGAAATATCCAATTATCAGTTATCATCACAGAACAATATGTGCTGTGGTTATTATTGTCTGCCTGGAACAAAAATTTTTACAGACTTAATGTCGTAAATGTGTCCATTAGGGGAGAGGTCTGCCAGGTATCCCTACAAAAAACTTGGAACGAAAACAACGATTATTGTAAATAATTGATACTTTTCTATAATCTGTATAAACTTAATGAATTGTACTGCTGAGCAGTAAAAAATGATAAACAAAAATTTAATTACTTTTTTTTAATGAAAAAAATCTTACATAGTAGCTCTGCGAACGGTAATATTGTCGTCACAGTCATGCGCAATAGCTAAAACGTGTTCCAACCGAGATTAGAAGGGTTCTAGAACTGTCCTTTTAGCCACAAAACAGTGCAAATCGACGCATGCGCACAAAACCAATATAAAACCATTTCGTTTTAGCTACTGCGCATAACTGTGACGATAATAATAAATACCGTTCGCAGAGAGGCTGGAACATAGCTAATATAAACATATTTTTTGCTGTACACAATTCCTTCGAGTTTGGATGAAACTACTACCAAAAAATCATCCTATAAACTTTCTGATAAACCTTAGTCTAACACGCATCTTTGTGTACAACAAAACGGGGACAACTTCGAACAATTTCTGTGAATACTTGCTAACGACATAACATATTTCCATAGTGACATAACATAAAGCCAGAACCGATCTCAAAATTTAATCAAACTTTAAATGCCTCATTTTTGAGTTTTGATAAAAAATGTTACTTGAAATATTTGTTCGTCTATTTGATTTCTAGACACTGTTAAAAAAGAAGATTCAACTTAAAAATCGTCCTGTATAACTTTCTGAGAAACCTTTGTCTAACGACAGCTTATGTGGCGCCTGGATTCTTCGACTTTGTCGTCTTTCAAGAATGACAAAAATTCTCCACCGGGAATAAAATTCTGCTAGGCCCGGAATGTTGTCACTCTCTTCCGTGTTTTCCGGGAGACAATCGTTCGCTGATGAAACACGATTTATTAAAATCCTTTCTGAATATCATATTTACAACCAAAATCAGCAGTACAGTCCCGTTGGGGTATACAGGGTTTAACGTTTGAACAAGTGTGGTCAAGAACTCAATTTCAGGTAGGCCATCAGACGTTTGATGTTTTAAAGACGCTATTTTTAAGGTAAGGCAGTGTCTTACTTTTGCCATTTTTAAGAACCGTCAAAAATCCCTCAGATACTGTATAAATATAATTTGTGTAACAATTATTATTATTTTATTCAACATATTTATTAACGTAAGTTTGTAACATGAATATTATTTAATTCAATACATTTATTAACATAAGTTTGTAACATGAATATTATTTAATTCAACATATTTATTAACGTAAGTTTGTAACATGAATATTATTTAATTCAACATATTTATTAACGTAAGTCTGTAACATGAATATTATTTAAATCAACATATTTATTAACGTAAGTTTGTAACATGAATATTATTTAATTCAATACATTTATTAACATAAGTTTGTAACATGAATATTATTTAATTCAACATATTTATTAACGTAAGTTTGTAACATGAATATTATTTAATTCAATACATTTATTAACATAAGTTTGTAACATGAATATTATTTAATTCAACATATTTATTAACGTAAGTTTGTAATATGAATATTATTTAATTCAACTAATTTATTAACGTAAGTTTGTAACATGAATATTATTTAATTCAATACATTTATTAACGTAAGTTTGTAACATGAATATTATTTAATTCAACATATTTATTAACGTAAGTTTGTAACATGAATATTATTTAATTCAATACATTTATTAACATAAGTTTGTAACATGAATATTATTTAATTCAACATATTTATTAATGTAAGTTTGTAATATGAATATTATTTAATTCAACTAATTTATTAACGTAAGTTTGTAACATGGATATTATCTAATTCAACATATTTATTAACGTAAGTTTGTAACATGAATATTATTTAATTCAATACATTTATTAATTTAAATTTTTTTACCATGAACACTACTTCCTAGTTCATACGCTCCGCTGCCATCTTGCCTCTGTTTCTCTACATGACCACCAGAGTACACCAGTGGCGGCGTGGCTTTTTAAGACGTGGTGTTACATTTGTATTTAAAGCATTCTTATACAAAAAATTAGGCTGAATATATTTCGATTACGAGCACATCTGTACGTCTGTTTTGAAGCTATGGCGTTTTAATTCTTTTAAGAAAAATATGACGTTAATAAAAATAACGTCCATTTCTCGACTTTATGTCATAACAGACGTCATTCGCATCATTACTATTTTCCATCCAACACACTTCACGTCATTTTCTACATTTTTAGCAATGAAGGCATTTTAGGACATTAGGATTAGGTAGGCAAATTTAGAGCATAGGAGTTTGACAGGTAATCGGCCGTGACCTTGAATAAGGAATCATTTCGATATTTATCTGGAATTATCGAGGAAAACCATGGAAAACCTCGACAAGATGGCCGGTACAGGAATTACCGTTTCTCGGCGAGAGGCAGTATAGGAAAAAAGTTCCCAGCCACATCATCTGCCTTCGCCGGGATTCGAGCCCGGTACCTGCCGAACGCTAGTCTAGTGCTCTCACCGCTACGCTACACCGCTCGGTCAGCCTGTATAATATAGGTGTCTACTATATCGATATCACGTATCCTAAAGGTACACACAAGAGAATTACATAAAAATTCCAGAGGTGACTTCAGCGCGCGCAATCCGATCCGAAGTTGCTTTCCCTTTTCTTTCTTTATATAAGTGTGCAAAGCACTAATAGTAAAAGCACCGATGCGAAATACCCCGCTCACAGCATTCCAACATAAAAAAAAATAGCTTATGAATCTAGAACGTAAATGTTGTTATTATACGGGGGTGAGTGCAGGCGTAATATTGAAGCGAGAATTAGAACTACTGTTTTGACACTTCCACGTCAAATCTGATCTAAAACAAAAGCTTCATTCTCAATACTGTAACAAAACTGTTCTAGTCCGTGGTGGAAATTATTTATTTCCAATAATTAAACGTTTAACAAAACAGTTAAACACACAAACGAAAAAGTACTTCTTGAACTTAACAGTAATAATAACGTTAACAGAAACAAAATAACGACAGTTCTGAATAATAAAATAGAAGACTAAGTAACAGAAGAATATAAAGTCACTAATTATGTACACAACATATTTACAATACAGGAACACACCAAAGTTTATTAGCACACTTGGCTATTAACTATATACACACACACACACGTATATTTACAACACAGAAGATATTTATGTAAAACCAGATTTATATAATTGCACTCAATGGTTTACACAGCTCATTTATCCTATGATTTATTTGTGACTAGCTTCCGAATCTTTTAGATCCGTGGCGCGTATTATAAAGTGCAAAACGAAGACTGGAAGAGAGAAGCTACTCAGTTTTTCCCCCTCCGCGTTGTTTTTAATTCTCTTTCGAAGCTGGCCAAGGTTTGTTTTAGAAACCGAGCGTGACAATACAGGAACACACCAAAGTTTATTAGCACACTTGGCTATTAACTATATACACACACACACGTATATTTACAACACAGAAGCTATTTATGTAAAACCAGATTTATATAATTGCACTCAATGGTTTACACAGGTCATTTATCTTATGATTTATTTGTGACTAACTTCCGAACCTTTTAGATCCGTGGCGCGTATTATAAAGTGCAAAACGAAGATTGGAAGAGAGAAGCTACTCAGTTTTTCTGTTGAGCTCCCTCCGCGTTGTTTTTAATTCTCTTTCGAAGCTGGCCAAGGTTTGTTTTAGAAACCGAGCGTGTATTAAGCCTTCGGGGGATTCCCCGCATAAACGTGCGATGCGTCGCAGATACGTGACAGTCTTAAAGTAAAGAACAATGTTATATGCGGATATTTCCCGCTCCCAATCCGATATAGTTACCCACCTGAAGCCCGCAGCAGTTTAATGCCAACTGCAAACATCCTCACAGTGACAAGTGACACACTTCACAGCGATTTGTACAGAAATACGGCACCAACTTCACTCTATATAATATCTCCGCACCTTGACCTTTTTATAGTCGGCGCTTCAAACGTATAAGTTGAAAACGATTTGAAGCAGAATATATCTATTAATTACCTATATGAATCATTGCCTATCTACTAAATGTGCGGTGAGTGAATGCAACAAAGCGTATCGAATATATATCTGCGTCTCTTTTTTCGATGTAATTCTCTGATTTCTTCGATGATAGGATTGGTTGATGTACTTGCATTCAATCTGAATAAAGTATCTCTGTTTCGAAAACTTTGCCTTTCTCTATGACGTTAATATGGGCGTACCCAGCTTTTGGCCCAGGAGGGAGCAAATTAGAAATTTCTTAAGCCCGGTCCCCCGTGCTTGTTTTGCCCTCCTGGATACGCCAGTGCTTACGGCATAAAAAAAAGACAGAAGTGTATGTTTGCACCCTAATAGTTCGATTGCGATTGTATTCCTATGCTCAGTATAGAATAAAAGTATATGCTATCCCACCAGCAGTTCCTCCACTTGTTTTGAGCAAGAACCAATCAGGAAACAGTATCTCGTCACGTCCTCAACCAAACACTACGCCATAGTATGACAATAAACGTCCACTTTTGTTAACATTCGAGCTGTCACTGCGCGCGCATCAAACCCATCTACAGAGCCAGTTTCAACATATACATCGTGTGAAGCCATCACGAAAAACAGCGCTTGAAAACTAGCAAGTAATCTAGCCTCGTGTTTAGCGGCCTCTTGTTTTACAGTTCGCTCAGTGAACTTTAAAAAATATTCAATAGTTTTCTACTAGAATCATGCTTTTAATTTCGATTTTTGTCCGATTGTTTTAAAGTAAAAACTGCAGCGCAACTTTTAAAATTATTCCACGGATTGTAATCGACACTTAAAATAAAATATTAGAAGATAAAAAATCCATTTAAAACAACAGGTTTGAAAATACAAGAACCGACTGCGTTATCTTTTCTTAATGAAAGCCGTATATATAAAAGTAGTTCCGCAGTCTTTGTATGTGGCCATCGTATAATAGAACAGTTTAGGGAGATAGCACAGTGCAGACAAAGGAACTGCAGTGGAACTATCCCAATTCCCAGCACCCCGCGCTCCCCCCATTGTGTTCCTTCCTGTAACACAGGACATTAGATTATTACTGTTATACGAGGTTACTCGCTTAAGGGCCGTATTCATTAAGACTTGTTAAATCTCTCAATAGTTATTGAATCGTTAACTGTTATTGAACCAATAAGAAAAGGTGGTATTCATGAAGCAGAATTGTCAAATATATAACTATTGACTCGTTAAGATTTGTGTCCTTATTATAAATTGTAAGTTGTTCAGTGGATATTAGGTAAAATGAAATATTCCTAAATATCTTATCTTTTTCACGCTGATGAAAACAAAACAATAATCAAATCTTTGTTAACATCTGATTATATTATATAATAAATAAGATTTCTGACTAATTTTCAGATAATCTTTCGTACTAACCAAATTAAGATGTGATCTATGGAGGGTAGAGATGCCTCTATGATGTGATCAATAATTCAACCATATTGAATTAATTGTCAAAAACCAAAAAAAAGTTAAATAGAATATATTTCTGTCCTTGTTAAATCGTCTAATAATAAGTTTAATAGGTGGGTCTTCTATCTATTAAATTACTGGACGATTTAAACATCCAATAGCACTATATGTTCTTTGTGAATACCAAATCTGTCTATTAGTTGGTTTATTAGTACAATCTACCAGTTAAATTAGTTATTGATTCTTTATGAGTACGACCCTACGTCTATTGAAATTAAGATAGATTCCTTGCTATAGATTTGACTACTAGTTTTCTAGCGTCGGTTTTCTTGATTGCTTTTAAGAGACGTCTTTTCAAGCTTGTTTTTTGGATGGACCCGGTGCGCGCGCAGTGACAGTTCAAATATAAACACAGGGCAAAATACGCGTCTGTTGTCTGACTCTGTTGGTTTGTGGGCGTTTGTTCATGTCGCCCACGTGACAAGATATTGTTTCCTGACTGGTTCTTGCTCAGAGCAAACAGAGGACCTAGCAAGAAAAATAGCCCCTGCTCTAATTTTAAAATCTATCTTGTGAGCTAGCAGGCGAGCCCGCAATGACGTCATTTCCAGCCTCGTACCCAGCCTGCCGGCCAACAGAAGTCCCGGCAGTGTTTCCAGTCTCGTGTGCAGCGGCCTTTAATTATCAAAACAGATAAGTCGCTTGGTTTTTTTTTAAATTTGTATGTTGAAGTTTGAGTGCCATAACTAACAGTTAAAAATGCATAGAAGTGAAACTTCTTAAATTCTAGCATTTGCTGACGATTTTATTATTTCAGGATTATAGAAAACGGTTACTGTGGAATTTGTGAGCGCGTGGCTAGAGAATAAGTTTAACTTGAAAAAATTAAAAAAATAATTTTTGAGGCAGGTTTTTAATAGTGTTAACAGTCGCTTTCCTCGTATAGACTATTTGAAAAGAATACGAGATATATAAAAAGAAAGAGATAGCTGCTTGCGGAACTCAGAGAGTTCTGCATTAAATACTTAGAGAACAGGAGAGATACGTTCGTATTCTTTACTGAAAACTATAAATTTTCCCACTAATGGCCTCGGACCATTACGAGAAATGCCACCGGCTGCTGTGCTTAATACATAAAACGCGACTCGTGCGCCGAGGCAGTGCCTCAACCACGGAAAATAATATTACATATATTTGTTCAAATCTTTGATCAACGTCTGAATAGAACTCTTCAAATAAATAAAATTACCAACCAATTTTTTTTCAGACTATTCACAAAAATAATAAATTTTAAATCAATATTTCACTAGATGACGTTTCGATTCGGATTTGGATCTTCTTCAGAAATAATCTATAAAATATAAAAATTAATTAGTAGAATCTATAGGTACTTATTTTCTAATAGAATGGAGTTTGAATTAATATTTCGATAATTCAAACTCCATTCTATTAGAAAATAAGTACCTATAGATTCTACTAATTAATTTTTATATTTTTTAGATTATTTCTGAAGAAGATCCAAATCCGGATAGAAAGGTCATCTACTGAAATATTGATTTAAAATTTATTATTTTTGTCAATATATAGTCTGAAAAAAAAAAATTGGTTGATAATTTTATTTATTTGAATATATATTTGTTGTTTATATATTGCTATATGGCCATATTCATCGAAAGTAAGTAGTTATTTATTCAGTTCATTTGTTCTTCAGGTAGCTACTCCTCCGAATAAATAGCGATAATTCAATTCACCAAACTTAATATTATGTTTACTGCAGGTATAAATCTATTCTGTCTTACTTCGGGGTATAAATATTTATTCGACTGATAAAATAATAATGGCCGCCACATAAATCATAATTGGTAACCTATAAACGTGGAGTATTATATCTAATATATAATTTCTATCGTTAATAGTGTTCCATGAATATGGGCATCAGTTAGTTATCATTTGTGTTTTAAACGATAAAAAAATATAAATTCACAAATTTTATCGAAAACTAGTTAGGGAAAAAAATATAGGTAGGTACCTACTTTTATGGCTAATATATTTTGTTTTAAACATTTTTTGATAACATGGGTAACTTCCGAGATAATTTTAAAAATGTAGCACAAAAATATTATGTGGATCTCAAGACAGTTTTTTTGTTAATCTATTACTCTTGTTACGTTGTGGAATAACAAATATTTCCATTAAAAAACAGAAAATGAAGATACTGGTTTTTAAGTTAGGCCGGCAGTAATATAAATCAGATACTGCCTCCTAAACCCAAAAATAGAATCGGCGCCGCTGACATTTTAGTAAGTGAAAATAATTCACTTGTACAATGTTGGCATTACCGTGTGATTTATGTAAATAAATCCATGTGCCGCCATGTACATTAAAATACAAAAAGCAGTCCATTTCGCTCAGCCGCCGATAAGATATTATATCAGCGCAATATTATACAAAATTATGTTACAACAGATAAATGCAACGACCTTGGAAAACAAGTCATGCACAGGTGATTATTATTATTATTATACCGTCGATTCACAAGTAAACAAAATTGTTATTTTATTTCATTGTGGACAGTGCGAGTATACCGATGATACATAAAAAATTAACGATTTTTACAGTATTAGTGATGTGTCGCTCCTGAGCGAGTCGTTCATATTGAACGACTCCTTTCTCGGAACGGAGCGAGTCGCTCTTTTTTTTGTGAATGACTCACTCCGAGCGCCATTGCTCTGTGCTGAGCTATTCTGTACTGTTGCATTCGCACATTTACAGAGCGCACACAGCACAGGGCACAGAGACACTAGTGAACTTTGCATGTACGGAGTTATCTTTGCTGAGTCGTTTAATGTTGAATGACACACTGTGGCTTAAACTATTCACATTGACGTCGTTAGCAAAAATATAATATTGTAACAATAAACATTATTATTGTTAAGCTTTTATTATACTTTATAGTTTATCCGAAATGCGAATAATATAAGATCAGAATCATATTAAAGAGAGAGCTGAGTGTGTATTGCGCTGTGCAATGCTTCGTGACTCCTGAGCATGCATGATGACAGTTCACACCTCTGCAGTCTGCACTCTTGTGCAGTGTCTAGTGTCGCTCCTTTGAACGACTCTTTTTAGTGAGCGGAGCGCACGGAGCCAGCTCCCAATAAAGAGTCATGTGGACACATCACTAGTGTACATTTAATTTCTATAATCCACTGAACACGGAGTACGAACTCCGTACAAGGTTCACATTGTTCTAACGCAATGAAGTAGTGCGGCATACAAAGCCTTTTGTGAATTAAATACCAGAAGTTGTGTGCACCCCAGAGGGTGTTGGGGCGCAGCGCTAGACGTGACTGTACAAATGACGCGAGAAAATTGGTCACTTAAAAGTATACATTCAAAATGTCAAGTTTTAATTATACATTTTAAGGTGTTTTATTCAGTCATTTTGCTTTATAACAGAAGAAGTGCAGCTTATTTAGAATACCAATTATTTTTTTAGAGAGTAAGTGGAAAAGAGTTGTCCCAAATAAAGCTGCATGAAATATAACAAAAATTAGAAACCTCAAAATTTGATTTAATTGAAGAATCTCCGAATGTGAAGTGACTAAAGGAGCAGGTAATCTAAATATATAAAAAGAAACCGTGACTGACTGACTGATCTATCAACGCACAGCTCAAACCACTGGACGGATTGGGCTGAAATTTGGCACACAGATAGTTATTATAACGTAGGCATCCGCTAAGAACGCATTTTTTAAAATTCAACTCCTAAAAGGGTGTAACGGGGGTTCAAAATTTGCATGGAGAAATCATATCAATTCGAAAATGCGCAGGATTACTCCTGTCAACAAATAAATAAACACGTGTTTCATGCTTTTTCAAAAACAACCCCTTCAGAGGTTGAAAAGAGGTAAATAATCTAAAAATCAACATGGGTGCCATTTTCAAGGTTTGTTGATCACGTGAATGTCATCAATTTTGAAATTTATTAGGGGGGTCTACGTCGAGAAAGGAGTAACTATGCCAAATAATGGGAATGCATCCGTGTTTCATCTCAATCGCGTGCGAAGTCGCGGGTAACGGCTAGTTTGGAATATGGGTATTTATCTATCAACTCTATAGACTTGGGATTATTGCAGTGGCCCATCAAGAATCAACAGTAGGTACGGGGAATGCTTGGATTAGTTTCACATATTTAAAAGTTGTCTTGAATCCATTCTGATAGGTAAGCTTTTCACTTCGAAACGATATTTTTCTACACATTCTGATCAAAATTTAGTTTGAAAAGCGATCTTTTTCTATGTAAATAAAGCATTTGTTTTTATAATAGTACAGGGTGACATATTATAGGAAACGGACGTTTTTCAAATGAATGTATAATCAGTTGTTTTTGATGAAAAAAATAATTTGTTTTAAAAAACGACAGATCAATACCTACCATTTGATTTAATATAGGTAGTTAGGTATGAAAAATTATATCATTCAGGTATGGCGGCCATTCTCTGGAATGCACACTTCAAGTCTGTGCCGAAAGTTATCCATAACTTTCGCTAACAACTCTCGTTCAACCAAATGCACCAATTCTGTAATGGCATCCTTTATCTTCATTAATGTTTCCTGTTAATCTGAAACCTTTAATCCATCGCAGGATCGTATTACGGCTTGGAATTGCGCCATTCCGACCGATATTAAAATGGCGACGAAAGATCCGCTGTGTTGCAATAACAGACTCACCATTTTGAAAGAACGTATCGTACGCGAACACTCGCTGCTGTATCGTCCACTGCTCCATTTTATCTAAAACGGTAGGTCACTTCGAAGCGAACGTTCTAAACCGCAACAATTTTCCACCACTGACAACTGTGTACTAGTCATTCTAAAAACGCCCTGTACAATCAAATGTTGTACACGACAGAAAGTTTCAATACGACATTAGATTGTTCCTGTGTTTGTGAAAACTGTACCTAATTATCCACATTCTAAGATCTTTCAAATCACTTTTTTTGACAATGTTTTGTGCAACCCAGCATTAGCGATCTAAAATTAAAATATAATGGCCTTAGAGTCTTTGGTATCAAAAATTCAAATAAATAACTGCAGATATGATGTGTTCAGTAGTCCGACTAACTGCAACCTGTCAGGAATTTCAAAATTTGCCACGTCAAAATGGAATATTTCAAGTCCAACCGACTGTAAACATAGTCTTGTTGACTATGTTAACACACAGTGACTGACTAGGACTTCTCGTTATACATGTACACTGTACTGTAAATACTTACAAAATACGTACAGCGGTTACAAAACAGTGGCCGTTAATAAACATTTTGGCAAGGAATTGTGAACTTAGAGAACCCGCTCTGTTTTAATGACGCTATACTGTTTCTACTTTACATGTTTTTGTTGCAAGGTCTTTGGTCGTGCACTGTTAAAAATGTTTGTAAATTTACTACCTTTTTAGTAAGCAATTGCATAGTAAAATTACAAACTCTTGTATTGTATTGGAATTTTAACACGCATTTACTGTAATATGTATTACATTTTGTAATAGCTAGATTACTAAGCAGGTTGCAATTTTACAAATCTTTTGTATTCGTCAGATACTTATTGTAATTTTACAATTTTGATATTCTCTTCCATAAGAGACATGTTTTCTCTATTTTTATATTCAGTAATGTGATCAACGTTTTATGTATGAATTTACCATTCCAACCCACAAGTGGGAAATGGTACTAGTTAAGGTCAAAAATTACTTTTCAAAATTTTACGATATCTTATCGTTTTGAGGTCCCCCGAATCCAAATCATATTTTTGGAAAAAACTCTATGCGTCTGTTAGTTTCTGAGCACGATACAAGTCAAACGGATGAACGGATTAAAACCAAATTTTGGGAGGATGTTTTATACGCAAATATGAAGAGCCCTATTGTTTTTAGGGAAAATCGGCGCATGCGCAGAAGAGATATATATATACTATAACGGTGTTTTTTTATAAATAATTGTATACTTTTCATAACGGCTTATTATTCTATTTATTTTTTCAAGAAAGTTTCTTTAATAAATTTTTTTTCTAAACTTTATAGTTTCGGAAATATTTTGAAAATAAAAAAAAATTAGCTGTTCCTTTGTTTTGTAGATCTGTCAAAAATAAACTAGTTAGGCATGCTTTGATTAATTTTTACATGACGTGGAACATATTATGTAGGTAACCATGGCAACGAATAGCAAATATAATATTGAATACTAGCGATTACCCGCGACACCTCAGGTGATATCAGAAAGTTTCTTTTCTTCATTATACTATATCAAATGCCAATATTTTTTAAATTGGAATGGTCCCGTCACCCAATTGGCTGGAATTTTTTGTCTACTTCAATCCGATTTTCCAGAAAAAAATGGTTGTCTGTAAAGTCGGTTTACGGACGATAGTTTTACGTGATAACGTATTCCGCTCGAATATCATATTTAGGGTCAGGCGGAACGTTACACTTTTTCGTGCGTGCAGCTGGTGTTTCATCAATTTATAAGACGTTATCACGTCAAAAATGTCTTCCCAAAAGCGTACAGCACAAAATTTCAAAGAAATCGACCGTCTTTTGTTAAAATCCAATACCCTCCACTCCAAAATGAAGTGACCATTCTTCCATCAATACACCAAGACAAAAAAAGAAACGTATCTTCCTTATGCGGTTGCAGTTTCAAGACCGCTGGACTAAAGACGAGTTTGTTATGTGTGTAACAGAGAAAAGAAGTTATTTTGAAGTTCGGTCACGTGGTCCCGTATACATATTAAAGTCCCGTGAAGTATCTGCAGAAGCGGGGTTGGGGGGGGGGTGCAGTGACGTGCGATGAAGAAACGCGCCAATGCTTCAGCAAACTTCATACGTACTATACAGGATGGAACAAAATCTATTGCTTTCATACTCAATTTTACTTTCTACTGTAGATTTTTTTATTCAGGTAAGAATAAGGCAGACTTATATATCAACACAGACGAAAAAATTGGCTGTTTTGTGTAGAATAACTTTATTTTTAAATCTAGTTAACATGGTTTACAATAAACACCAATGTATAGCCCAGAGTTTAATGTAATAAATTTTACGCTTACGCCACAATTTGACATTTTTTTCTCAAAATGAGATTTAAGGACTAATTTCGGATTCTGGCCCTTTTCGTTCCACTTTAATTTAAAAAAGAAATTACCTTAAGATTTGATCATATTGACGCCCTAAAGGAGCCTTAAATTTGGCGATAGATTTTTTCTTTTTTTAGAATAGGGATGTGGACTAATTTTCGGAACTGTTTTTATTTGTAGATAGACCCTTAATAAACACGAAAAAAATATTTTAATAACAAAAAATGTTTAATTTTGAAGAAAAAATTTAAATAATTTTTAAATTTCCCGCTAAAACACTCAAATCTGACTCCGACTACGTCACGAACCTGTATTTATCAGTCTGTCGAACTAGCTTGTTAATTGAGGTTATCGCATAAAAAAGCCTTTAATTACCAATTTGAGATCTAATTTCAGCTTTCATTATAGAAAATACTTTATTAACAAAAGAGTTTAAAATATACTTAAATATTTCTTTGAAACTGACATTAGCGGTCTATGACGTAATGCGCTCTGCTTGGTGTTCGCAGTCACGTGATAAAGGATACAATTTACAGCACTTTAAATTAACTTTATATAATTTATTATAATAGGTCATATGCATGAATTTTTTTTATTTTTTTAATAAATTATTTAGTCAACCATAATACGGAAAAAAATTGATAATCATTTAAAAATGTAATATTATCATAAGAAAATAAATATTAAATTTCACATTCAAAAATGGCAGTTTAAACAATCGGCCATGTTCGCGGGCTTATGTGACGTCATGATATACGATGCATGTCAACCTTGATGTCAAATTGTCAATGTTCTAAATAAAGTTTATTTGTTGTTTTCTCTAAATACTGACATAATCTAACTGTGAGACGACATCGTTGTCATGGAAACTGTTGTTGATATATACTCTGACGTCACGATACGTTTTGAAAATTCGAAAATAGCTCTTATTTTCTACATTTCTTTTTTTATTATTTGTATTTTTTTCAGTGATTAGATAAATAAAATAACCATTACGATATGATCAAGAACTAAAATATATTTCGAAATAAAAATTTAAACTAATTTGGAGTCTCATGCATATGACCTATTAATTACGTGTAAAGAAAAGTATTTTAGGTATTTAAATATCACCATTAATAGTTTAAACGTAAATTTTCATGAAATTAAACTACTTAGTAGAAACATCCCTATTGTAGTACAAACGATAGCAGCCCTACAAAAATGATTTAATTCCCACACGACAAATTTCGTCGTTCGGCTATATGGCGAATCTAACTTGATTGACGTCGCGCGAAGTTATGACATCGAGTCGTTGAACAGCCTGTACAAGGTGACGTATATAAATACAAACTACCTCCTTAGTTCTTACGAGATCCTTTATACTAAAACAGATACGCTATTTAGGTCGCCATTCATACAAGAATTATATATCGCGAGTTCCCATTTCAATCAAAGAAACTTTAGACTATATATTTTCAGTACGGCACGAAGGCAGCGTCCGAACAGAACTCACTGATTACAAAACATGTTTGCGATACACGCTTTTGTACACCAGTTCGCCGATAACAAGATTATTTGCGATATAGCGACTCTGGTTACTTTCTTTTTATTAAATAATACATGTCAGTGGTTTTTTAAGCTATTGCATAGCTTCTATCGCGGGCTTTGAGCGCGGCGACCGAATCAAGAAATTCCGTAACGAAAAAAAACCTAACACCCATTCCGTAACGAAAACAACCTAACACCCCCCACTCCGACCGGCACAGCGGTGCGGCGTTGACAGCCGTACATCGTCTAACGTCGTTTCAGTTCGGCAGACTTCGGTACGGTGTTTGTGTGCTCATAACTGCATAACTGCTCATAACTGATTCTATCTTTATTTGTGTATAAATGAATTTATATATAATACTGCTATAAAAATAACCTAAATTATTTAGGTTATGTGCAGAGAAAGTATATATGATATTATATCTATATAAATGTACATCGCGCGAAATTCTATGATCAAACTCTTAATATCGTTCTTTTTGTTCAAATTTTTTGAATGAATAATTTATTGTTTTGGTGTGTAATTACACTATTTATACCTTATTATTTATACCTAGCTATTGTCGTTTTATAGAGAAGAAAAACTTAAAGACCTAAAAAGAATATGCAATAGCTTTACCGCGGCAGTCCCCGAGTGCCACACGTATTTTTTTTTTGTGGTGTAACTCATTTGGGGTCAAAATGACAAAAAAAACTTTTTAAATTGAATTTTTGATATATTTTTCTCTTTAATTATTGTTTAAAAAATATTTTTGGAAAAATTCTGTGGGTCTGTGAGCACGATACAGGTCAAACGGATGAACAGATTGAAACCAAATTTTCGGAGAATGTTTGATACGTAAATACGAAGAGCCCCATTGTTTTTTGGGTAAAATCGACGCATGCGCAAAAGAGATATACGCTATAACGTTGTTTTTATATCATAATGGTATACTTTTCATAACGGGTTATTATTCTATTTATTTTTTCAAGGAAGTTTATAGCTTTTTGTACTTTTATTAAATTATTACCATTCCAACCCACAAGTGGGGAATGGTACTAGTCTAGGTCAAAAATCACTTTTCAAAATTTTACAATATCTTTCCGTTTTGAGGTCCGCCGAATCCAAGAAACGTACTTTTGGAAAAATTCTGTGCGTCTGTTAGTCTGTGAACATGATACAGGTCAAACGGATGAGCGGATTGAAACAATATTTTGGGAGGATGTTTGGCATGCAAATATGAAGAGCCCTATTGTTTTTGGAAAAAATCGATGCATACGCAGAAGAGATATATGCTATAACGGTGCTTTTTATATAATGGTATACTTTTCATAACGCCCTATTATTCTATTTATTTTCTCAGAGTTTTGTTAACAAATTTTTTTTCTAAACTTTATAGTTTCGGCAATATTTTGAAAATAAAAAAAATCAGCTGTTCTTTTGTTTTGTAGATCTGTCAGATTTAAACTAGTTAAGCATGTTTTGATTAATTTTTACATGACTTGGCACATAATATTTGTAGGTAACCATGGCAACGAGTAGCAAATATCATTTTGAATACTGGCCATTACCCGCGTCACTTCACGCGATATTGTCTCTATATTATACCACATCGAATGTTATTTTTGTATGTTTATTTTTGAAGTTGGAATGGTCCCGTCGCCCAATTGCCTGGAATTTTTATACCTACAATTATACTTCGGGTGGAGAAATATGTATCGCCGATTACGATCACTGTTTGGCGAGCGGAGTTCACGCAATTCACCCGTCTCTATTATTTTATCACGAATCTGATGACAGAAATGTATCAACACGCCAATTTGTTTACCTTTTGCGCATTCACTGAATCTATTATAATGAAAAATACGCGCTTATTAAAAAAACCGCGATCGAATCATTCATCACGCATTGACAGATCAGATGCGCAATTTAGGCCGCCATTCATACAAAAACTTCCGTCGCAGCCGCCGCGTCAATCAACGTATGACGCCGCGACGCGTAATATGATTCGTATTAAAAGTTTGTCGCCCAAGCAACGCGTTCCGCCTAGACCCCCGCAACGTAAAAAAATCGGTGCGTTTGAAGTTATACTTCCCTGGCGTGATTAAAAAACGATTTATTAATTTACATGCAGAAAATTAATCGAAAAAATTCTCCGAATCGTTTCAAAATTGAAATTTAACCCACTAGTAAAGATAAAAATGTGCTGCCAAAATTTTATTAATAACGGCCCGACAGGACCGGACTTGAAAATTTTATGAAAACATATTAGTTTGTAGATATGGATTTACTTAGAGAAGGGAGAATTTAATTTGGTAAATTGATAATAATATTGAAATTAAGAAAAATAGTATATTACATCACAAGGGCCGAAAGTTGAATTTTCGGCCCCGCGCGTCATGAGCCCGAGGCGAAGGCCGAGATTTGAACTTTTAAGGCCCGTGTGGTGTATACGATTTTTCTTCATATCCGCTCGAAAGTACGTACTTTCGTCAGCAGGGACGAAAGATTGACATTTACTCCTAGTGAGAACGGCGGGAGGAAAAAATGCCTCATGCGTATTTATACTCGTAACAAGGGTTACCGCTGTCATTTAATATAATAAATAACAGGGAGGAAATGTCAAACTTTTGTCCCTGCTATAAGGGACGAAAGTACGTACTTTCGATCGAGGTATGAAGAAAAAATATTATTTTAAGGGATGTATAAAGGGGTTAAATTTTTTATTTTGTCCAAAAACAAAAGAGTTAAGTTCACATAATAAAGCTACACTGCCTGCATTAGCAAATACACTATATTGTTGGCAGGGTTTCGCACTGCGATCCGAGTTTTTTTTTATATTTATTTTCGTCCAGCCCTATGAGACGTCAAAGTCAGCGAAATGACCTGCATTTGTGCTCAAGAAGCTTTCCAAACCAAAGACAGTATAAACTCTGCAACTTTGACAACTTCTGCTTGCGGCTTCACCAGTTCCGGTTCTCTGGGCCATGGCGCGTGACTTTCCAACTATTATTCGACTTTCTGAAAACTTCCTCCGTCCGCATTTGTTGCCTTGCCACGTCACACAAACTTAATGCTAATAATAATAAAAACAACCTTCCAAACCAAAAAAATTAATTTATTCATAAACATCATATAAGTATATTAATACGCTAAGGTTTAAGATGTTTGCCTCCCTTTTTAGAAAAAACCTCACAATTTCCCCACATAAATTATATATCATTTTACAGATAAATTGCTTGCTCTACTGACATTGACAACTAAAAAATTTATTATTGCTTTTGTTTTTGTAAATTAATTAAAATACAGCAACGCTGAACAACGTCTGCCATCTGACGGCTTTAATTTTGAAACAACGTCAACACTTCGATCTGTCATCTGACCTTCATATTGTAAATACTGCATACTACCATCTGACGGCTTTAATTTTGAAACAGCGAGCAACGCTAAACAACGTCACAACAATGCTGCATGATGCCATCCGGTTTAGCTCAACGCTTTTGCTACTTGCGCCTCTATATGACAATTTTAGTAAAATATTTCTTCGATCTGTCATCTGAGCTTCATATTGTAATACAACAAAAAGAAGAACGTTATAAGCAGTGTGAAAAATTAGAAACGAATTGAATACCTGCAATCTTATTTAAAAAATAATTTTTTAAAGTGATAATTATTATACTTATTTAGTGTGAATAATTCGCACAGGTCACTCTAGTAACAACAATAATAATATAAACATAATAATAATAATTTCTTTAATCGATCTTTAATTGTTGTTTTCGACTTGATTAAAAATGCCGAACGCGTGACAATAAATGCCTGCGATTTCGGAAGCACTGAATCGAGATACACTGCAGCATTTTAAAAATTAAAAATTTATGTAATCAGAGAAACGTTTCAGGCCTATAAAAAAGAAACGAACTGTCGCACAAGTTACTACAAAAAGGCTACGGGTTGCAATGTACAGTATGGCAGATTTATCTTGACGGCGTAAAACTCGAATAAGGGGCTGCTTTGGCAGGTTGTATAGTTGAAACGAACATCTTTGCACTGAAGTCGATCTTAAGGAGGTTGATGCGTTTACAGTTCCAATCAAAAGTAATCGAATTCTAAATCGGAACTTTTTCAGAATAAATTTTTACAAAAGGTTATAATAGCCGATGAGACCAATAAATTATTGTCATAAAGGCATAAATAAATCATTTTTTTTATTATCAATTAATTATATCAGTATTTTACTTAATGAACTAACTTTTGAATTTATTGTACAAAGTTAGGTTAGGAAATATAAATTTATGTAAATATCTGTAATTTACATATTTTTTTGCAGTAAATAATTAAAAAAAGAAATAAGAAGTAATGCAAATTAAAATTAAATCATTAAAAAAACTTTTTAACAAAAAAATTAAACCGCCGAAAAACTGAAAAGCAAAAAATAATAAATCTTTTTATTTAACTAAGTTCTATTTAAGTAGTTGAACGTATGTGACAATCTAGTATATAATTTTGAGTCGGCGTCAACAATCCTTCGCCGGAAATCTCTGAGAGTTCACGAGAGTTCTCTAATTTGATTTGGTTATTTCTTTTAGTGATCTTTGTTCATTGGTTGTTTGACGCCGACTCAAAATTACTTAGATATACTAGATTGTCACATACGTTCAACTACTTAAATAGAACTTAGTTAAATAAAAAGATTTATTATTTTTTGCTTTTCAGTTTTTCGGCGGTTTAATTTTTTTGTTAAAAAGTTTTTATTTTATAATTTTTTGTGGCTATATAATTTATAATTGTAATGCACAACTCAGCATGAAAATCTGTGAGTGAACAATAAATCACCCCTATTTTAGCACCCTTAGGGTAGGAATTTTTTTTCCAAATTTATATGAGACCAACCTCGAGGTATACCCTATCCAATAAAAAAATAATTATCAAAATCGGACTACTCTGTAAAAGGTTATGTGTGGTCATACATTACAATCAGTGAGTAAACAATCAATCATCCCCTGTTTTCCTACCCTTAGGGTTGGAATTTTTTTACCAAATTTATATGGGACCAACTTCGGGGTATACCCTTTCAAACAAAAAAATATTTATCAAAATCGGACTACTCTGTAAAAAGTTATGCGTGGTCATACATAAAAAAAAAAAAAATAAAAAAAAAAAAAAATATACGCGTCGACTTGAGAACCTCCTCCGTTTTTGTTTTTCGTCGGTTAAAAAGTTGAAAATTCTGTTAAAATTGTCAAGAATAAAAATCCATAATCGAAAATTGCTAACGTTTAATATTTTTTTTTATTGATTAAAAGTCTCCTAATTAAATTAGAAAAAATATTAAAATATTTGTAAGACATCGATGCCTTTACTCAGTTAGTTTTCGGAACTGCTGACATTATTTGGTTATTTGCAAAAAATTAAAATTACCGTTTACATGCTAGGTTGACATATTTTCCATAAGACATGTAAAAGTTTTTTTTAATTTTTAACTTTATAAATCTCCTAATGATTTTGGATTTTTTACAGAAAATTTTCTCATAAAAAAATCTATTGAAAAACTTTATTTCAGACTTTTTTCATTATCTTCGTTTAACGCCTCAACCTCCTTAAGGTAGTTCACTCGTAAAACGGCTTTTCGTAAGAATTTAATAAAATTCAAGTATAAGTTTTATATTGAATTAATAAAAAATTAAATTTTTTCACCGTCTCTAAAACAAGACATTATTAACAATCAAAATGTGCATAATTAACATGCTGGAGTACATTCCAGAATATCTCGAAAACGATTCTTAATATATTTCGTAAAAATACCGAGCACTAGACTCGCATTCGGGAGGTAGCGGGTTCGAATCCCGGCGGAGGCAGATGTGGCTGGGACTTTTTCCTGCTGCCTCTCGCCGTGAAACGGTAACTCCTGTACCGGCCACCTTGCTGAGGTTTTCCATGGTTTCCCTCAATAATTCCAGATAGGTAAATATCGAGAAATGCCTTGTAAATTCAAAAATTACAATTTTTTTTAAATAAAAATAGTATATTACATCACAAGGTTCGCCTCGGGCTCATGACGCGCAGGGCCGAGATTTCAATTTTTAAGGCCCGTATGGTGTATACGATTTTTCTTTATATCCGCTCGAAAGTACGTACTTTCGTCAGCAGGGACGAAAGATTGACATTTACTCCCAATGAGAACGGCGGGAGGAAAAAATTTCTCATGCGTATTTATACTCGTAACTAGGGTTACCGCTGTCATTTAATATAATAAATAACAGGGAGTAAATGTCAAACTTTCGTCCCTGCTATAAGGGACGAAAGTACGTACTTTCGATCGAGGTATGAAGAAAAAAATATTAATGCCGCCAAAACATTTTTTTCAGACTGTACCAAAAAAATGCTGAATCACTTTACCACGGAAACAGAAGCGTGCCTCAATGCGTGTGTGTGTGTGTGTGTGAGATAGAGCAGTGGGTAAAATTTTACGACGCGAATCGAATCGCCAATGCAGAACTAAAAGTTTCACATCGTCCTATTCATTTCCTTCCAGATCTCCGCCATTAATTTTTAAAATCTGAATAAAACAGTCGACTACATAAAAATGGAGTCAACGTTATTCTTTCTAGGTATGTGAGTTGTACTGCGAAGTGATGTTAAACTTGTTTTTTTCTTCGTATCTCGGTCGAAAGTACATATTTTCGGCATCAATTTTAAGGCAGAAAGTTTAACATTTACGCATTGGTGGGATTACACGCACTGATGCGGAAAGCACGTACATTCGGGCGGCAGTAAAGAAAAAATAACCTATCAACTGTTGTTTACATGTCGTTTCCATAGCAACCCTATTGCATTTTAGCAAATAGTCGCGACCAGCTTGGAATTTATCTGTGTTTTTATGTAATTAATAAATAATTAATGTATTTAATAAGCTAGTTTCAAAACAAGCGTCTTGTGAAGCGAACACATAAAAGCCATCACGAAACCCAGCGACATACAGCACGCTTGAAATCTAGCGACGAAACCAACCTCGTGCGTGCAGCGACCTTAAGGCACAAACCTGAAAACGATTCTTCAGCTCGGTATAATACTCGCCACGAATCTAAAAGGCTCGGAAGTTAGATGCTAATGCGGGCTTACGCTTGTACGGTCTGTTGAAAAACTACAAACTCGCAACTCGACAAAACTAAAGTAACAATAACAACTTGCCAATAGCGTACTCGACTGTACTTTAAAGCAGGAAAGCGACAAGTGTCAAAGGCAACGAGCGATCACGGCCAATCACCGACGAGCGCACGTTCCGTGCAGGTAGCTGAGTGGTGGGGGTATATCAACGGCTCTAAAATGTGCCTTTGCGACGCTGTGTGACTAACTTCCGAACCTTTTAGATCCGTGGCGCGTATTATATATGTGAATTTCTCTCTTTTTTTATTCAATGTTACATTCATAAACGTTTAGGATGCCGAACATAAAACTATATGCGGAACAGCGACTTGAATCGCGCGTCTTATGTCCTGAAACCCGAACGTCAGGGTTCGGACAAACGAAATTCGCGTCGGCATATTTAAATTAAAATTACCCTATTTTTCGGACTATAAGACGCACCTGTTTACATAGAAAAGTGGATTCAGATTTTGGGCGCGTCTTATGATTCGAAGTTAACATTAAAATACTGTTTTCAATAAATCGTCTCTAAAGTTGAGGTACGTCTTATAGTCCAAAAAATATAGCACGCCACTGACAATGATTCGAAAGTAACATTAAAATATACTAGTGTGACCTGTGCGAATTATTCGCACTAAATAAGTGTAATAATTATCACTTTACAAAATTATTTTTTAAATATGATTGCAGGTATTCAATTCGTTTCTAATTTTGCACACTGCTTATAACGTTCTTCTTTTTGTTGTATTACAATATGAAGCTTTTACTAAAATTGTCATATAGAGGCGCAAGTAGCAAAAGCGTTGAGCTAGGCCGTCAGATGGCATCATGCAGCATTGCTGTGACGTTGTTCAGCGTTGCGCCGTCAGATGGCAGACGTTGTTCAGCGTTGCTAATAATTAATTAATTTACAAAAACAAAAGCAATAATAAATTTTTTAGTTGTCGATGTCAGTAGAGCAAGCAATTATCTGTAAAATGATAAATAATTTATGTGGAGAAATTGTGTGGTTTTTTCTAAAAAGGGAGGCAAACATCTTAACCTTAGCGTATTAATATATATGTTTTTTTTTTAAAATCATCTTATAATGTTTAGGTGCGTCTTATAGTCCGAAAAAATACGGTATATCCGACCGAATTGACTTAAATAGCCAAGTTGGACAGAAAATCCTGCTGACACAAAAAAAGACTCGAAAACTCTCAACTGTAGATATTTATCTTAGTATTTTCAGCAAAAAAATCGCGAAATTAGCTATCAAAAATAGGCTTCTACACTATTAAGCCCCCTTAATCGAAAAGCACAACAATGCCTTCTCTTGTTTTTTATTATTTCTTTAATATATAGGTGCCTCGACTAATCACATAGAAGTCGACGATATTTACAACGAAAATTGTGTTCCGTTCAACCCTGGTCCGGTTTCAAGTTACACAAATCTGTGAGATATCTGCTATACTATCCGATGAAAACATATGATCTATACCACGCCGACCTTTCGTTAAATCGAGAAAACAGAAATCTGTGCTTTCGGTATATAAAAACTTGCGGAAGCTAATGGATGCGTTCCGAACGGTTCGGAACACGATGTACGCCGGTGCAAAAACATGACTTCTCGACCCGGTCCTAAAAAAATAGCCAACTGAAGTACTTACAACCATTTATTACATACATACATACATACATACATAAATTTATTGTATGAAAATCACGATGTGCCATACATAGTCAGACAGAGCAACATTAAAAGTTATAATAAAATCGTACAATATTCTTTAACATTATAATAAGCTTTGTTATAAAGAAAGTCCTTTTTAAAAATATCTGTACCTACTGTTGATTTATTCAATAATCCTCCGTCGGTCTATCAGATATCTATAATCTATATACTTACTAATATCAAAAGTGCGAATTTTGTGAGTTTGTGTGTATGTCGAGGGTAATCTCAGGAATCACTGCGCCTATTTGAAAAATTCTTCCACCAATATTTAGGATTAACATTCAGGACGGACATAGGCTATATATTTTCGTGTTAAAATAAAAGCGCTTTTCGTGGAGTTCAAATTTTGCAACGTAAGTCGACGGCAAAAAAAAACGGTGGAAAACTACAAATTCAGGCGAAGCCGCTAGTAGGCTATGAACCTGAAAGCTGTGTGCACGAAGCCTATTAGCGCCGCTAGTGGGTAATAGAGAATTATTGAACTCACTTTTTATGGACATCGCGACATGCTTCTATGGTGATAAGTCCAAAAACTTTAGTTGGCCATGATGTGTCAAAAAAAATGTAATAAGGAAAACTGATGTTAATTTTATGTTTATTAATTCATATTGTAAACCATTATATAAATAGCATAACATAAAAGGTACGTGAGAATTATTTATCAATTATGACGTACAATATATGAATAATTAATTTGTTTACACTGACAGCGTAACGTCAAATTATGGCGCCAATGATCTTTATTTTACTTAAATAGCCATCAGCGCAACAGCCCAGAACACAACAAGCATTGCCAGATCGCTTAGTTTTTCCCATGTTTTCTTTGCAATTAAAAAACTTTATAAAATTATTTTCACTTTTAATAAACATTGTTCACTGATATACGGAAAATTTGAGTTTGAAGTTTCCCCTAGTGCTCCCAACAAACGCTCGCATCGAAAAACTTGTAACTCCGCCTCCTTGCACATAGCCCACAGGTATAGTATGGGCATCGAACAGAGCCTAACGGCGTCAAAATTATAGGTAGAGGAGAATTTCCAAAAATACAATTTCACATCCTGACCTTTTATACACGTTTGATTTCAACCAACAGACAATTTCTCCATTCTCCAAAAAAGCGAACAAATAAATCGACCCCGTCGTTCAATTGTCATTTGACATGTGTGCACAATTTGAAAATTTAACCGAATGGTCAAACCGCAAGTCGTAATGAAAACATAGGTAATTAGTGAAATGAGTCGCTAAAATAAACGACCAGTCCATATGAATATTGAATTGCATTAATGAGAATTGCATAATATTATGAACGTTATTTTTGCATAAATTAAAACAGCCACAAGGTAATCATCTCCAATTTCCATGCAAAAAAATTCATTTGTTTCGTTTCACATATCTACGTGTGATCCAGAAATATATACGGCTGTGTGCACGAAGCCTACTAGCGCCGCTAGTGGGTAATAGAGAATTATTGAACATTATCCAGTATCCACATTAAAAAAATAACAATTAACAAGTTGAGTGACACCATGTTCTCAATCCATCAACAACAATATACTGATAACATGTGACAGCATGCGGTAAGTTTTCTAACAGTTACGCATAATTACATTTTAATTCAAAACAATTTTATAACTAAGAAAATATAATTACAGAACACTCTGAAGATGATACAAAACATATCGAAACGTTAGTATTAAATGCAAGTTTAAAAGTATTGCTTCATTTTCGATCCTTATGCCACGGAATTCCTTCCAAATACTCATCATTTGTTTAGATTGTTTTTGACGTGATAACGTCTTATAAACTGATGAAACACCGGCTGCATGC
This sequence comes from Xanthostigma xanthostigma, assembly GCA_963575645.1. Taxonomy (NCBI): domain Eukaryota; kingdom Metazoa; phylum Arthropoda; class Insecta; order Raphidioptera; family Raphidiidae; genus Xanthostigma; species Xanthostigma xanthostigma. The sequence continues at coordinate 7,224,916 of OY754469.1, read as the reverse complement.
ACGAAAAAGTGTCACGTTCCGAAATGTGTCACGTTCCGCCTGACCCTGAGCGTGCAAGCGAGAGCGCAGTATGACAGCTACTAAAATTTAGGTTATGTATTATTAAATATGATATTCGAGCAGAATACGTTATCGCGTAAAACTATCGTCCGTAAACCGACTTTACAGACAACCAATTTTTTTTATTTTGTTTTGGGAAGTAACAGCAGTTACATAAGACTTATTTGTGCAATTGCCTTTCATTAGAATTTAAGAAGAATTTAAAAATTGTTTGCCTCACATACTATCTATACATAGATACGATAAGTTTATATAGATAATATATATACTTACGGCATGGATGATGGAACAAGGTGTCGTCTATCCACTATATAATAAGAGAGATGAAGCGATAATGAAGATAAACGGAAATTCAAGATACCAAGATACACGCTCACTATGATGAATATCACAAAGAAGTTGTCGGCAAATCGATCAGTGTCAAATTCAAAAGCCAACCCACACCTTGAGTATTACGTTATACATGCTGTCCAAACCTATAGTCCAAACACGAAACGTACCGTTTTTGTGAATTCATTTTTGGACTAGTGGCCGTCAAGTGGTCGATAGTAATTCACTCTGCTAATTTTCCACAGTGTATGAACGTAAACACGCTAATTTTTTACAGGGTATCAACGTAAGCAATGAATGCTTTATTCAAAAGTAAGTCGAATTCTAAATGAGAACTTTTCCCTAATAAATTTTTACAAAAGGTTATAAGTCGATGATACCAATAAATTATTCTCATAAAGGCATAAATAAATAATTTTTTTTAATATTAACTAATTATTTCAGTATTTTACTTAATGGACTAACTTTTGAATTTTTTGTACAAAGTTAGGTTAGAAAAAATAAATTTATGTAAATATCTGTATTTTACATATTTTTTGCAGTGAATAATTAAAAAAAGAATTTAGAAGTAATAAAAATTGAAATTAAATCATTAAAAAGTTGAAAATTCAGTTAAAATTGTTAAAATTATCAAGAATAAAAGTCCATAATCGAAAAGTGCTAAGGTTTAATAAATTTTTTTATTGATTAAAAGTCTCCTAATTAAATTGGCAAAATTATTAAAACATGCGTAAGACATCGATGCTTTACATAGTTAGTTTTCGGAACTGCTGACATTACTTGGTTATTTGCAAAAAAATAAATTGTACCGTTTGCATGCTATAGGTTGACATATTTTCCATAAGACTGCATGTAAAAGTTTTTGTTAATTTTTAACTTTATAAATCTCCTAATGATTTTGGATTTTTTACAGAAAAACTTGTCATAAAAAAATCTACTAAAAAAACTTTATTTCAGATTTTTTTCATTATCTTCGTAAAACGGCTCAACTTCCTTAATTCAATGTATTTGTAACACATATCTTTCTTTCTTTTTTTCCATGGAAATGGGGATAAAGAATGGGTAAAATGTGTACAAACACAGAATAAATGCAAAATATTTAACTCCATTAACATAATACCGTTTCAGAACGTTAATTGAGCATTCGCTGTACACTTTCTGCAAATTGTTCGCGTTCCATAAAAATTATATAAGTATAATATGTATTTCGCATTAACAAAAAGCAAATTCAATTCTGTACATTTTTGTTACATAATTAAAAACACAAATTATCTATTAAGGCCCCCATACACCTCGTTCTTTTTTGGCAGTTTTCATCGTCACGATAAAACACGTCGGTCAAAACCGAAGTGTATGGGCAAAAACTGTCGATGAAACACGGCAGTTTTTTTATCTGCCGAATCTTGATTTTAAACACGACGTGTTTGCTGGTTGTCGTTTCAAATCGTAATGTGTGGCGCTTTCCGATAGAATCGACGTGTTTATTCAGTGGTGCGACGTACAGCAAATAAGTCATATTAATTAAATGATTGTAATTAGTTTGAGTATTGATTTATATTTTAACCGTTTTAGTGCTAAGCAATTTTGACAAAAATAAATGAAAATTGCTATAAACATATTGATTAATTTAGAGGAAAAAATAATGGTGTCAAATAAAACACTCTAATTTAGAAAAATATCAATCAATTTTATTAATTATTTTTGCATTATATTGTTTATTAATGTTTATTAAACATAAAATAATATCAATATTATTGTATTTTATTTCTTTTAGAAAATAAAAAATCTAAAAAAAATAGCTCTCAACACACTGAAACTGATACTCGCAGCGCTTTTGCGCTGCGCCGCAATTTTCGATACAAACGATCGCAGCGCTTTTGCGCCGCATAGCATTCTAACGGTTAATAATAACTCAAAATAAGTATGTTCGTCCATTCTCAGGTAATTGAACCAATCCCCAGGTTCAAGTTTCAGCTCGTTCAATTCATACAATTGTATCGAAAATTAAACCAATCTCCTGGTTCTAGTCGTAATTCATTTAGAAGATTTACGTGTGAAAATTGCCTGCGTTTAAGTAACCATTCTTTAGTCCATTTTGAACGTTTTCTTTTTGAAAATTTTAATTTTATAGCCACTGCGGCTGCAACTGCTAACGTTGTCGTAGGATCCATCAAAGCAGATCGTATTAATGATGCCACGACTTCAGAAAAACTGAACGAAACTACGCCTCTGTGTGGATATGGCCGTTGTTCGTGTTTAAATTAACCGTACAGTTTTACCCGTGCGGTTAAAACTGCCATAAAAGAACGAGGTGTATGGGGATGGCCGTTGTTCGTGTTTAACCGTACAGTTTTACCCGGCGGTTAAAACTGCCAAAAAAGAACGAGGTGTATGGGGGCCTTTATTCTCGGTTGATAATTATTTAACATCGATAAAAAAGCCATATTGTACATTCTTAATAAGTTCGTTCCAAGCAGCCGCGTACACAGTCTTGTTACTGCGCAAGACTGTCTTGCGCAGTATCGATTTTTGAGCTAGTGCGCAAATTAGTCTTGCGCAGTGACAAGACTGTGTACGGTTTTGTTACCGTTCACGGCTGCTTGGAACGAACCTAATCTAAACAAATAAATAAAATTGAAGTGTCTGTCTGTAATTATATTACATAATATAATACAGTAGAATTCTCCTGTGTCTGTATATATAGTAACGGATTACAAAATTCACATACTGCGAGAGTTGTTTTTTTAATAAAATATAGAGCGTGGTCGGAATCGATTCAGCGCGATGTTTTCTATAAGAATATTTTATTTATTTTTATTTGTAAATCTGGCAGGCTAACAGACAATGTCCAGTAACAAGCTTGCTCTCAATATTATACAATAATTATTATACATTTGCAGCCCTGTTACAAACTATATGTATATATAAAAGAAAGAAAAAAAAGCAATAAAATAAGAAACATAATTGAATAATATAGAACTTAGAGAATCGAAAAGATATAATTTTCACTTCAAAAAAACAGAAATTTGTCTTTTAAAATTTTTTAGATTATCCCCAAAAATATCAATATCCTCAGTTGTAAACCATATTATGTAAATAAATATCTCATTTAGATTTCTCGGTCTTTTTAAAAACAGAAAAAGTAAGAAGGGGGGACCCTTCTTTCGAAATTGGAAAATTTTTGAAAAATAAAATACAAATCAGAAACAACTGAAGCGTGCGTTTAAACCGGATTACATTAGTATACCAAGTTGACATATCTGAAGATAATAAGCTCGACATGAATGTCTCTTGAGGCATGAAAAAAAGGGGAGATCGGTTTACAATAATTAATTCGGAGTTGCTTACGTTGGTAGCACGTGTTCTTGTCTTGGCAGAACTAAGACAGGTGCGCTACCAACTGTTTTACGTTACGCAGTAGCTGTATATTTAAACTGATCTCTAATTATATGGATAGTCGGTCAGAAGCGACCGTGACAGAACGTACTGAAAAAGAGGGGAGCTGCGGGTAACAAATCTCGGGAGGAAATGTAAATTATCAGTGCACACTACATTGGGAATTTCTTCACCTAAATTCTCTAGATTTTACAAAGTCCACCGTTTTGGTGCATACGATACGATTAAAACACAATTTTCGTAACTAAAAGCCGCTGCACACGTGGCTAGAAACACTGCTTGCAGTTCTGCTGGCCGGTAGGCTGGGTACGAATCTGGAAATGACGTCACTGCCGGCTCGCCTGCTAGCTCCAAAGATAGGTTTTAAAATTAGAACAGGGGCTAGTTTCCTTGCTACGCCCGCTGCTAGGTATGAGCAAGAACCAATAAGGAAGCAGTATCTTGTCACGCTTGAACGACTTGAACAAACTCCCACTACCAACATGGCGTCATTCTGCTCAGAGATCAGACAACAGACGCGTTTTGCTCTGTGTTTATATTTGAACTGTTATTGCGCGCGCACCAGATTTATTCACAAAACTAGCTTGAGAAGACGCCTCGTGTGAACAGCAATCAAGAAAACCAGCGCTATAGAAAACTAGTAGGCAAATCTAGCAGCGTTTCTAGCCTCGTGTGCAGCGGCCTTAAGACTTAAAATGATTTTATGTCGGTCAGCCATCTTGGGTCGTGATTACGTCATATGAATAACTACATTATAGTACAAACAGTTAATGAAATAAAATTTTATATTTATTCCTTATTTTCCCCTTTTTGGTCATATAATTTTTGGTACTTGTTTTCAAAAATACGCGCGTATTTTCATAAGATACACTCCCTTCTATTGTTTTGGCTAAATATGGCGTCACTGTCTTAACTCCTATTAGATGAACTCTAGTCGGTTACACACAACGATCGTCATTCACAGTCCATACACTGGAGATCAGTGACTGTACATGTGTAGCACAGTGAACGTAGACACAGTAGACAATAGTACCAACCTTAATGACATTATTGTAATTATAGTGATGCTATAATACACGAGCGGTGTAGCTTACGTAACAGGAGAACGCCTGCTGCGGAATTCCCTAACGTCAGCGCTTACTGTGATGAGCCAGCGTGTACCTGCTTCCAACTTCATGCCGAATACATGTAGTGTAGCGCAATATCACGCCGAATTTATGAGTAACTAACGAAGTTTTCTAATCTCAAATAACTGTTATTGGGATTTTGCCTGGAGGCGGAGTCCATTTTAAAATATTCAATATGGCCGATGTTTTATTTAAAATGTATATATTTCCGAGGAATAAATTGCCGTTGGGAAGATAGCAATCCTTCAAGACGTACAATTATGTTGAGAGGGAAAAATCGCGAGTACCAGCCACTTCGTAAAATGTGGCTGAATCATTGATGCAACGTTTGTTGCAAACGTCAAATTTTAAAGAGAAACCGCATGAAATAAACGGTGTATAATCTTTATAAATATAAAAATTACGTGTCACGTTGTTTGTCCGCGTTTGTCCTCGATGAACTCCTAAACTACTGAACCGATTTTAAATTTGATTTGCATACCGTGTGCAATTCGACCCAACTTGAAAGATAGGATAGCTTACATTTCAATTTATAGTCGCAATATTATTTTATTGTAAATGTAAATTATTTGTCTATTCCTTGACAGTCATAATTATCTGTTAGCTCCAGGATTGAGTGAATATTCAATAGATGGCGCAACGAACTTAACAACCATATATCTAGATCGAGGATGTAAAAAAACTGAATATCGTTTAAAACAAATGCTTTTTTTTTCGAGCACGACGGCGCAGCCGGAGTGAACCCTCGAAATAGAGCAAGTGTTTTAAAGACCAGTTATCCACGAATACTTTACGCTATTCTTTTTCAAGCACGACGGCGCAGCCGGAGTGCTCGACATACACACATATACGCCCATGTATATTTTAAAATAGCTAGCAATTAATAAAATAGATAGAAGATAGATAGATGTTCCAATTAAATTGTTTTATTATTTCACTTTATACGTAGCGAAGCACGTACATGGCCGCTAGTCAATTTAATAATTTGACATGAACATTTACACTTGCCCTACTAACACAATTAGGTACTCTTCACAACACATATCGAGCTTCTTCTTCGATTTTTCAATGCGAACGTCTATAGTGTAAAATACATCATCTCAAGTTTTTTTTTTTTAAATTAAATTCAGTATCTTCCCAAATTTTGGATCTAGCGCGGTTCAAGGTTGCGGAAGATTTGCACGTTACCGGCAGTGGTGTTGTAGTTTCTGTTCGGTGCTGTTGCTGCTGCAGCCCGTCCTTAAAAGCATCTGCCTACTCCGTGCACATTATTTGTATGCAGTCATGGTAGTAAGATAATAAGGCAAGTAAATTAATTGCAAACACGTGATTACCTAATGAAGCCAATATATTCCCCGCGTTCAAGTAACGCTCTTGATTACGACGAAACGCTAACGAACGCCGTCGTGGCATACTAGCTGTTACCCGCGACTTCGTAGGTGTGGAATTTAACGAATTTTTTTTCTTATTAGTGATGCACTTACACTATTGACAGGTTTTTAAATTAGAACAGGGGCTATTTTTCTTGCTAGGTATGAGCAAGAACCAATCAGGAAGCAGTATCTTGTCACGTGGGCGACTTGAACAAACGCCTACAAACACTATGCCATAAGTGTGCGTTCTGTTCAGAGACAATGAACATCCACTTTTGTTACCGTTCTATTATGTGCGCGTATCGAATCTACCTGCAGAGCAAGCTTGTTAAGACGTCTCGTGTGAAGCGAGCACATAATAGCAATCAAGAAAACCAGCGCTAGAAAACTAGCAAGGAACCTAGCGGCAAATCCAGCCTCGTGTGCAGCGGACTTAAGTTACCAAATCTCACTGAGGGAGTCGGGAGAGAGTGGGTCGAAATTTATAAAAAAAAAAACATTTTATGTAATTAATGGACGTCTCCCAACAAGAAACTGTAGGTATAACAATTTGTCTAGTGAGTTTTCGTAAAATTAACAAAATATATAGCAACATAACAAAAATACATTTCCCTAAGAATGCCGTAGCAACACAATAATATATTGTATATTCACAATAGATTAAACGTTGGACAATATACGTCAAAAGTACAAAAAACGTCACGTCATATGTTGGATATTCTATTTTTTATTTAAAAAATAACAATGAGAATGTACAAATAAAAAACGAGCTAGTGACAGAGCGTTGGTATTTGAATTCCACAACGAAAAGAAGTTTACCAACCAATGAAATATTGAATTCCTGCAGTTTAAAAGCTCGTTTGGTTACGATTTTTAGTTCTTGAGAAAATTTAAACACATATTATAACTTCTAAACCAGACGAGATACAGGCGTTTTGCGTAGCTAAAAGTGTTTAGTTTTTTACCTATTTTTATTTTCAAGTTTTTAGTGTGCGATTTGCAGCCGGACGAAAGCCGGGACGGTCAGTTAGCTACTATAAATTTTAGCTCAATCGGATAACGGGAAGTTGAAACAGCTGTCGCATGTTTTATTAAAAAAGGGATTTGCAACCGGACCAAATCCGGGACGGTCAGTTAGTTATTATAATATTGTATTGTCATCGGAACTGTATATCTATGCAAAGTTTCACCTCAATCGGATAACGGGAAGTAGTTGAAACGGCTGTAGCATGCTTTATTAAAAATGGAATTTGCAACCGGACCAAAGCCGGGACGGTCAGTTAGTTATTATAATACTGTATTGTCATCGGAACTGTATATCTATATGCAAAATTTCACCTCAATCGGATAACGAGAAGTAGTTGAAACAACTGTCGCATGCTTTATTAAAAAATTGGTTGCCTGTAAAGTCGGTTTACGGACGATAGTTTTACGTGATAACGTCATAAAGAAACATTGAAATGCGTACAAGCCGACGCATGGACCGATCGTGCCTCTCTATCGCTTATACCGCGCTCTCGCTTGCACGCTCAGGCTCAGGCGGAACGTGACACTTTTTCGTGCGTGCAGCCGGTGTCTCATCAATTTATAAGACGTTATCACGTCAAAATGCAATTTGCAACCGGACCAAATCCGGGACGATCAGTTAGTTATTATAATACTGTATTGTCATCGGAACTGTATATCTATATGCAAAATTTCACCTCAATCGGATAACGGGAAGTAGTTGAAAAAGATGTCCCAAGATTTGGAACAAAGCTATAAAGAAATTTACGGAATCAACAGCGTTTAAAAACTGCAAAATGAGGGAGTGATGTCATTCAAATCAACAATCATATAATCAGGTTCTTCGAAAGTATGAATGAAATGATTATTGGATCTTTATTTATATGACGTGCATTCGACGAAGAAAGGGATAGAAGGGTGGCACGAAAGGGAAATCGAGCAGCCACAACGCGAGTCAGACGACGTGTAATTAACATACCTGGATGACATTTCAGTTCATTGTCTATAAACTCTTTGACAGATTTATGTAACTAACTTCATGCTTTGTATACGGCTGAATTGTTGTTGAATTGTTGTTGTATTCGTACACTCAGATCATTCTAAATACCGCAAAATATTAATAGCAACTGTTCCTACCGTCAGGACTTTGACCTTGACAAGTTTTTGTTTTTCACTATACGCATGCGCTATGACTAAATCGAAACCAGTCTCAAACTTGTGTGTTAGAATAGCTGACGCGATGTTTGCAGTTGGTAATTTGCGTCGAATTCTCCTCGTTTCAAAAGTATAATCGATTGTTCTCGTTTAACAAAATTGTATACAAAACTGCGTGCATCAATGCTCGCAGGTAGAATATGACTTTGTAGAAGCAGGTAGCCAAAACCCCGACCTTTTTAGAATTACCTGAAGAATGCGATGCCAGTCGAGACGGGTTTTGGAACATTCGAGAAATACAAAAAACAAGCCGACAGAATTGCGTAAGAAGATTCTCGACCCAGGTAGATGTTTCCAGAACGTTCGACCACGTTGGGGTCGAACCATATAAATACCGCGCTTACAGGCAGAAGACAGACGCGGTTGAGACACGGTGAAGTAAACACGTGCGTTATACCAGTACGAAATAAATACATAAAGCTGTGTGGTTATTAAACCATCGGGTTCAGATATGAATTTACTAGAGTGCGAAGATAAATCTTGTGTACCTATTAGTGTTTTGTGTACATAGAGATCTAGTAGTGACTTTATATTATTTTTATTTTATAACTTAGAGTTAGTTTTTTCTGTTTAGTTACATTTTACAAGAGAAGTACTTTTAGTTTGTTTGTTAATTTGTTTAGTTAACGTTTTTATTATTGTAAATAAATATTTTCCACCACAAAAAGAACGGTTTTGTTACAGTATCTATTTTCCGACACTGACGAAAAGAAACAGGGGCTACCGGATTACAGAGGCGGCATGCACATAGTTCCGGGTGCCGCGGCGCCCTATGTAAGTCTCCAGGCCGTGCAGCGAATGGGGTGGGCGACGGTCGGCTCTCGACATTGTGTTCGTCACGCGACATAAACTCCCGCCACCACATTTTATCATCCTTCTATCCCTTCCTGATTGTATTTATTGTGCATATGAATGTGTTTACACATTGCCACAGGGCAATGAAACTCTTTCTCTCTCGCGTTCCGTGTCGCTATTCTCTCTCTTTGTCCTTTCACTTTTTGACTTAAACAATTAAAAACGCTGTTATTGTAACAAAACTGTTCTAGTTTGTGGTGGAAAATATTTATTTACAACAGTAAAACGTTAACAAAACAAATAAACAAACAAAATGTACTTCTTTATAACGTAACAGAAACAAAACAACAAGTGTAACTAATAAAATAAAATAATACAAAGTCACTGTTTATGTACAACACAGGAACACACCAAAATTTATTTAGTACACTTATTTATCAACTATATACACAGTCCAATTTCAGCAGTTACCTCAGTACCTTTTCACGATACTGACTGTGAAAAAGACAGTCGAAAGCTAAATATGATTTCAAATCTCAAACAAGTTGTCTACTAAATGTCCCCCATGATTTTATTTTAGTTTAATCAAAGCCCCCTATGGTGACTCACATTTATTTTCTAGTTTTTAGTACATTATCGTTTGTACAATAAAAGCGTTTAACTTAAAAGTTTTCTTACCTATTTTTTTTTAATATTTATGAAGCGCTTTTCGAGAATTGAATTTATTCAATAAAGTTTCGTATGGCGTCAGCTGTCACCCAGGCACACACTAACTGAGAGAATAACCTTAGTTAATTAAACGCTTACACAGTCGAGAGGTGCTAATTATCTATGCATGAAGATAATACACCAGTTCGACGGCAGAGGCGCGCTGTGACATTTTCATTTCGTCGAATGTTTTCCGCCTGTCCGTGACGTCGCGCGCGCCATCTTTGTCTCTCTATCTCCGTTTCTCTCTCTCTCTCTCGTCTCAAAGAAAAGTTTTTCATCGTCGTCGGCTGCACGAGTCTCATCGCAAATTAAATACCACTTAAGCAATCGGCAGCTTCGGGACGAAACTTTTCCCCTTGTCTTTTCTCTCCGTGTGCGCGCACCGAAAAGTTCGTTCAGAGAGATTATATACGAAACATTCTCTTCATCTATCTCTGTCCTCTACGGAATTCGTGTACTATCAATACTAATATTTATATGTACCTAACTTTCTTCTTTTTGAAAGTCGGCTAAATAGTATATTACCTACACCACACTGACCGAAAGTTTGACTGCGTTAATAAAGACTTGTTATTAAAAAAAATTGAAAATTATGGGATCAGAGGCAAAGCGCGTGATCTCATCTCCTCATATATGACAGACAGGAAACAGTGTGTCAAAATAAAAACGTACAATAATCACAAAATACAAGATTACTATTCCACATGGCGAAAACACAGTAGAGGTGTTCCACAAGGAAGTATACTTGGACCGATTCTGTTTATCTTGTTTATAAATGATATATGTGATACTATAAAAGAAAAAATATTTCTATTTGCCGATGACACTGCTGTCATATGTGAGGAGAGGGATCAAGCGTCATTAATTGACAGGCTGAAAGTATGCACAGATGACCTCAACAGTTGGTTTAACAAAAACAGTTTAAAATTGAATCAAGCAAAAACAGAAATAATAAAATTTGGAAAATACTTCGATATACCAAATAGTATCAATATTTTAAATAACAAAATAGAAATAAAAAGTTGTGTAAAATTTCTGGGAATAAATATAGACAGCAGTCTAAATTGGAAATCCCATATTGATTACCTAGTTCCAAAATTAAATAAAGCCATATATATGCTAAGATTTCTGAAATATACTTATGCCCTAAATATACACACTCTATTGAGCGTTTACTATGCATACTTTCAGTCTGTCATACAGTTTGGAATTATGTTTTGGGGAAATAGTGTAGACACAAAAAGAATTTTAATACTTCAAAAAAGATGCATTCGTATAATGGCGGGAGTGACAACACGAGAACACTGCAAGCCCCTCTTTCAAAAATTAAAATTATTAACTATCTATGATCTATACATATTGGAATGCAGTAAGTTCTTTAAAGGCAATCCAGAATTTTTTGCAAATAATATCTACGATCATGAGTACGGCACAAGAAATAAGGAAAAATTGAAAATAAATAGCAGCTCATTAACTGTTATAAATCGTGGTATCACTAACGCCATAATACGAGTGCACAATATGATCCCGAATGACTTAATGAAAATAAAAGATCACAAAAAATTTGCGTGCGCATTAAAAAAATTTTTATTAGCAAAAAACTGCTATAGTCTGAATGACTTGTGATTATTTTACTTTTTACCTACTTTTATTGACAATGTAATAGACTCTTTGTAAGTCTCTTTTACAAATAAATATTCATATTCATCTTTCCCTGCGCGCAGGGAAAGTATCAAACTTTCGGCCAGTGTGGTGTATACTATTTTCCTTCATACCTCGGTCGTAAGTTGTTTTAATAAGCGTATACCTACGCTTATTAAAACCAATTAATTAATTACATAAAAACACAGATAAATTCCAAGCAAGCTGCAGCTTTGAGGTTATACGTAAAAACACGAATGACAGCTGGTCGCGACTATTAGCTAAAATGCAATAGCGTTGCTATGGAAACGACATCTAAACAACAGTTCACAGGTTATTTTTCCTTTACTGCCGCCCGAACGTACGTACTTCCCGCATCTGTGCCTATATAATCCCACCAATGCGTAAATGTTAGACTTTCTGCCTTACAATTGATACTTTCGATCGAGGTATGAAGAAAAATAGTTTACTGTCTATAGTTTGTTTTATACCGTAGTTTCGTTTTCTTGGACGATTTTTTCAGAATTTTTTCATCTTTCTGACGATTTGTTCCGTCATCGAAAAGGTATTTGGATCTCGGTTAAATTGATCGAAAATGGTTTTATTTTATTGTTTAAAGGTCACTAAGAAAAGTGTCCATGCGCTAGATTTTTAGCTACAGATATGTTTAGCGAGATTTTTGATATAGGGTTGAGTTGAGTTTGAAGTACAAAAAATATACCCCAGCAGTTTACGATAATAATCAATCTCGAGTTGAACAAAAAACTATGTTTTTGTATCTATAAGTAGAATACGCGAATTATTCACTGTTACCACTTTCAGTGAACACACTGTATATCCATCGCCCCACAATAAAAGGGTTTAAACATTCCACATACGCAGCTGAAATATTAGCTTGAACTGGAAAACCGCGGCTAATTGTCTGATCTGTCCAGCGTACATAAATTTCAGCTATAAAAACGGAATTTTCAAACGTTATATTTTTATGATAACATTATTAAAAAGTTCGTATTTTTGGCTCCGTGAAACCAGCCGCAACTTTGTTAGCCGCATGGACTAAAATGGGTGGGCTGGTTTGTGCTTCGTTTGTGCCTTTTCCTGCTTTAAAAATTTTCGTTCCTGCTTTTAGCGTTTCCGAGAAAATCGAAAATTTTATAACTGCGGCCAGGATCACGCCAGCCGCAACTTTTTTGATTTTGTAATTTTTTTACTTGCGGCTGGTTTGTGCTTCGTTTGTGCCCTTTCCTGCTCCAAAAAAATTCGTTCCTGCTTTTCGCGTTTCCGAGAAAATCGAAGAAATTATAGCTGCGGCCAGGTTCACGCTAGCCGCAACTTTTTGGAATTTGTACATTTTTTACTTGCGGCTGGTTTGTGCTTCGTTTGTGCCTTTTCCTGCTTAAAAAAATTTCGTTCCTGCTTTTCCCGTTCTCGAGAAAATCGAAAAAGAAAATTCGGTAAGCGTGAAGTTAGCCGCAACTTTGTTAGCCGCACGGACCAAAATAGGTGGGATGGATTGAGCTTCGTTTGTGCCTTTTCCTGCTTAAAAAATTTTCGTTCCTGCTTTACGAGTTTCCGAGAAAAATACGTAAAAAGAAAATGCAATTCTACACTGACCGGCACAAAAAACGCAACACCTAAAATGATGACCAGTTTAGAATTGCAATAACTTTTAAACGTATCGCTCGATTTGAATGAGTTTTTTTTTATTTGAAAGGTCTATGCTTTGTCAATATTTCTGTAAGTGCTCTGCTCATTTTGGCGCTCTTCCATTTCGGCTGTAAAGAATAACGCTAATGCTCGTTTTCCCCATACACATTGAAATCTGTGTTTTTGCATATTCTCTACTTGCAGCTCGAAAAACTGTTTAGAACTGCTAAAGTATTATGATGCGGCTGATTAGTGCCTACTATGGAAAGTTTCCTGCCTTCATAATATGTTCGGAATATTTAACCCTTTCTAGAGAAAATCGACATATTCTAATATATCTGTGTTTTCACGTATTCTTGACGTGCGGCTCGAGAAACTGTTTGGATCTGCTGAAGTATTATGATGCGGATGATTAGTGCCTACTATGGAAAGATTCCTGCCTCCATAATATGTTCGGAATATTTAACCCTTTCTAAAGAAAATCGACATATTCTAATATATCTGTGTTTTTACTTATTCTGGACGTGCGGCTCGAGAAACTGTTTGGAACTGCTGATGTATTATGACGCGGCTGATTAGTGCCTACTGTGGAAAGATTCCTGCCTTCATAATATGTTCGGAAAACTTAACCCTCTCTGGAGAAAATCGACATATTCTAATATATCTGTGTTTTTACTTATTCTGGACGTGCGGCTCGAGAAACTGTTTGGAACTGCTGATGTATTATGACGCGGCTGATTAGTGCCTACTATGGAAAGATTCCTGCCTTCATAATATGTTCGGAAAATTTAACCCTTTCTAGAGAAAATCGACATATTCTCATATATCTGTGTTTTTACGTATTCTGGACGTGCGGCTCGAAAAACTGTTTGGAACTGCTGAAGTATTATGTTGCGGCTGATTAGTACCTACTATGGAAAGATTCCTGCCTTCATAATATGTTCGGAAAATTTAACCCTTTCCAGAGAAAATCGACATATTCTAATATATCTGTGTTTTTACGTATTCTCGACGTGCGGCTCTAAAAACTGTTTGGAACTGCTGAAGTATTGTGACGCGGCTGATTAGTGCCTACTATGAAAAGATTCCTGCCTTCATAATATGTTCGGAAAATTCAACCCTTTCTAGAGAAAATCGACATATTCTAATATATCTGTGTTTTTACTTATTCTGGACGTGCGGCTCGAGAAACTGTTTGGAACTGCTGATGTATTATGACGCGGCTGATTATTGCCTACTATAGAAAGATTCCTGCCTCCATAATATGTTCGGAAAATTTAACCCTTTCTAGAGAAAATCGACATATTCTAATATATCTGTGTTTTTACTTATTCTGGACGTGCGGCTCGAGGAACTGTTTGGAACTGCTGATGTATTATGACGCGGCTGATTAGTGCCTACTATAGAAAGATTCCTGCCTCCATAATATGTTCGGAATATTTAACCCTTTATAGAGAAAATCGACATATTCTAATATATCTGTGTTTTTACGTATTCTGGACGTGCGGCTCGACAAACTGTTTGGAACTGCTGAAGTATTATGACGTGGCTAATTAGTGCCTACTATGGAAAGATTCCTGCCTTCATAATATGTTCGGAAAATTTAACCCTTTCTAGAGAAAATCGACATATTCTAATATATCTGTGTTTTTACTTATTCTGGACGTGCGGCTCGAGGAACTGTTTGGAACTGCTGATGTATTATGACGCGGCTGATTAGTGCCTACTATAGAAAGATTCCTGCCTCCATAATATGTTCGGAATATTTAACCCTTTCTAAAGAAAATCGACATATTCTAATATATCTGTGTTTTTACGTATTCTGGACGTGCGGCTCGAAAAACTGTTTGGAACTGCTGAAGTATTATGTTGCGGCTGATTAGTACCTACTATGGAAAGATTCCTGCCTTCATAATATGTTCGGAAAATTTAACCCTTTCCAGAGAAAATCGACATATTCTAATATATCTATGTTTTTACGTATTCTGGACGTTCGGTTTGACAAACTGTTTGGAACTGCTGATGTATTATGACACGGCTGATTAGTGCCTACTATGGAAAGATTCCTGCCTTCATAATATGTTCGGAAAATTTAACCCTTTATAGAGAAAATCGACATATTCTAATATATCTGTGTTTTTACGTATTCTGGACGTGCGGCTCGACAAACTGTTTGGAACTGCTGAAGTATTATGACGTGGCTGATTAGTGCCTACTATGGAAAGATTCCTGCCTTCATAATATGTTCGGAAAATTTAACCCTTTCTAGAGAAAATCGACATATTCTCATATATCTGTGTTTTTACGTATTCTGGACGTGCGGCTCGAGAAACTGTTTGGAACTGCTGAAGTATTATGACGCGGCTGATTAGTGCCTACTATGGAAAGATTCCTGCCTTCATAATATATTCGGAAAATTTAACCCTTTATAGAGAAAATCGACATATTCTAATATATCTGTGTTTTTACGTATTCTGGACGTGCAGCTCGACAAACTGTTTGGAACTGCTGAAGTATTATGACGTGGCTGATTAGTGCCTACTATGGAAAGATTCCTGCCTTCATAATATATTCGGAAAATTTAACCCTTTATAGAGAAAATCGACATATTCTAATATATCTGTGTTTTTACGTATTCTGGACGTGCGGCTCGACAAACTGTTTGGAACTGCTAAAGTATTATGATGCAGATGATTAGTGCCTACTATGGAAAGATTCCTGCCTCCATAATATGTTCGGAATATTTAACCCTTTCTAAAGAAAATCGACATATTCTAATATATCTATGTTTTTACGTGTTCTGGACGTGCGGCTCGACAAACTGTTTGGAACTGCTGAAGTATTATGAAGCGGATGATTAGTGCCTACTATGGAAAGATTCCTGCCTCCATAATATGTTCGGAATATTTAACCCTTTCTAAAGAAAATCGACATATTCTAATATATCTGTGTTTTTACTTATTCTGGACGTGCGGCTCGAGAAACTGTTTGGAACTGCTGAAGTATTATGACGCGGCTGATTAGTGCCTACTATGGAAAGATTCCTGCCTTCATAATATGTTCGGAAAATTTAACCCTTTATAGAGAAAATCGACATATTCTCATATATCTGTGTTTTTACGTATTCTGGACGTGCGGCTCGAAAAACTGTTTGGAACTGCTGAAGTACTATGTTGCGGCTGATTAGTACCTACTATGGAAAGATTCCTGCCTTCATAATATGTTTGGAAAATTTAACCCTTTTTGGAGAAAATCGACATATTCTAATATATCTATGTTTTTACGTATTCTGGACGTGCGGCTCGACAAACTGTTTGGAACTGCTGATGTATTATGACGCGGCTGATTAGTGCCTACTATGGAAAGATTCCTGCCTTCATAATATGTTCGGAAAATTTAACCCTTTATAGAGAAAATCGACATATTCTAATATATCTGTGTTTTTACGTATTCTGGACGTGCGGCTCGAGAAACTGTTTGGACCTGCTGATGTATTATGACGCGGCTGATTAGTGCCTACTGTGGAAAGATTCCTGCCTTCATAATATGTTCGGAAAACTTAACCCTCTCTGGAGAAAATCGACATATTCTAATGTATCTGTGTTTTTACGTATTCTGGACGTGCGGCTCGACAAACTGTTTGGAACTGCTAAAGTATTATGACGCGGCTGATTAGTGCCTATTATGGAAAGATTCCTGCCTTCATAATATGTTCGGAAAATTTAACCCTTTCCAGAGAAAATCGACATATTCTAATATATCTATGTTTTTACGTATTCTGGACGTGCGGCTCGACAAACTGTTTGGAACTGCTGATGTATTATGACGCGGCTGATTAGTGCCTACTATGGAAAGATTCCTGCCTTCATAATATGTTCGGAAAATTTAACCCTTTCTAGAGAAAATCGACATATTCTCATATATCTGTGTTTTTACGTATTCTGGACGTGCGGCTCGAGAAACTGTTTGGAACTGCTGAAGTATTATGACGCGGCTGATTAGTGCCTACTATGGAAAGATTCCTGCCTTCATAATATATTCGGAAAATTTAACCCTTTATAGAGAAAATCGACATATTCTAATATATCTGTGTTTTTACGTATTCTGGACGTGCGGCTCGACAAACTGTTTGGAACTGCTGAAGTATTATGACGTGGCTGATTAGTGCCTACTATGGAAAGATTCCTGCCTTCATAATATGTTCGGAAAACTTAACCCTCTCTGGAGAAAATCGACATATTCTAATATATCTGTGTTTTTACTTATTCTGGACGTGCGGCTCGAGAAACTGTTTGGAACTGCTGAAGTATTATGACGTGGCTGATTAGTGCCTACTATGGAAAGATTCCTGCCTTTATAATATGTTCGGAAAATTTAACCCTTTCTAGAGAAAATCGACATATTCTCATATATCTGTGTTTTTACGTATTCTGGACGTGCGGCTCGAGAAACTGTTTGGAACTGCTGAAGTATTATGATGCGGATGATTAGTGCCTACTATGGAAAGATTCCTGCCTCCATAATATGTTCGGAATATTTAACCCTTTCTAAAGAAAATCGACATATTCTAATATATCTGTGTTTTTACTTATTCTGGACGTGCGGCTCGAGAAACTGTTTGGAACTGCTAAAGTATTATGACGCGGCTGATTAGTGCCTATTATGGAAAGATTCCTGCCTTCATAATATGTTCGGAAAATTTAACCCTTTCCAGAGAAAATCGACATATTCTAATATATCTATGTTTTTACGTATTCTGGACGTGCGGCTCGACAAACTGTTTGGAACTGCTGATGTATTATGACGCGGCTGATTAGTGCCTACTATGGAAAGATTCCTGCCTTCATAATATGTTCGGAAAATTTAACCCTTTCTAGAGAAAATCGACATATTCTCATATATCTGTGTTTTTACGTATTCTGGACGTGCGGCTCGAGAAACTGTTTGGAACTGCTGAAGTATTATGACGCGGCTGATTAGTGCCTACTATGGAAAGATTCCTGCCTTCATAATATATTCGGAAAATTTAACCCTTTATAGAGAAAATCGACATATTCTAATATATCTGTGTTTTTACGTATTCTGGACGTGCGGCTCGACAAACTGTTTGGAACTGCTGAAGTATTATGACGTGGCTGATTAGTGCCTACTATGGAAAGATTCCTGCCTTCATAATATGTTCGGAAAACTTAACCCTCTCTGGAGAAAATCGACATATTCTAATATATCTGTGTTTTTACTTATTCTGGACGTGCGGCTCGAGAAACTGTTTGGAACTGCTGAAGTATTATGACGTGGCTGATTAGTGCCTACTATGGAAAGATTCCTGCCTTTATAATATGTTCGGAAAATTTAACCCTTTCTAGAGAAAATCGACATATTCTCATATATCTGTGTTTTTACGTATTCTGGACGTGCGGCTCGAGAAACTGTTTGGAACTGCTGAAGTATTATGATGCGGATGATTAGTGCCTACTATGGAAAGATTCCTGCCTCCATAATATGTTCGGAATATTTAACCCTTTCTAAAGAAAATCGACATATTCTAATATATCTGTGTTTTTACTTATTCTGGACGTGCGGCTCGAGAAACTGTTTGGAACTGCTGAAGTATTATGACGCGGCTGATTAGTGCCTACTATGGAAAGATTCCTGCCTTCATAATATGTTCGGAAAATTTAACCCTTTTTGGAGAAAATCGACATATTCTAATACATCTATGTTTTTACGTATTCTGGACGTGCGGCTCGAAAAACTGTTTGGAACTGCTGAAGTATTATGACGTGGCTAATTAGTGCCTACTATGGAAAGATTCCTGCCTTCATAATATGTTCGGAAAATTTAACCCTTTATAGAGAAAATCGACATATTCTAATATATCTGTGTTTTTACGTATTCTGGACGTGCGGCTCGACAAACTGTTTGGAACTGCTGAAGTATTATGACGTGGCTGATTAGTGCCTACTATGGAAAGATTCCTGCCTTCATAATATGTTCGGAAAATTTAACCCTTTCTGGAGAAAATCGACATATTCTAATATATCTATGTTTTTACATATTCTGGACGTGCGGCTCGAGAAACTGTTTGGAACTGCTGAAGTATTATGATGCGGATGATTAGTGCCTACTATAGAAAGATTCCTGCCTCCATAATATGTTCGGAATATTTAACCCTTTCTAAAGAAAATCGACATATTCTAATATATCTGTGTTTTTACGTATTCTGGACGTGCGGCTCGACAAACTGTTTGGAACTGCTGAAGTATTATGACGTGGCTGATTAGTGCCTACTATGGAAAGATTCCTGCCTTCATAATATGTTCGGAAAATTTAACCCTTTTTGGAGAAAATCGACATATTCTAATACATCTATGTTTTTACGTATTCTGGACGTGCGGCTCGAAAAACTGTTTGGAACTGCTGAAGTATTATGACGCGGCTGATTAGTGCCTACTATGGAAAGATTCCTGCCTTCATAATATATTCGGAAAATTTAACCCTTTATAGAGAAAATCGACATATTCTAATATATCTGTGTTTTTACGTATTCTGGACGTGCGGCTCGACAAACTGTTTGGAACTGCTGAAGTATTATGACGTGGCTGATTAGTGCCTACTATGGAAAGATTCCTGCCTTCATAATATATTCGGAAAATTTAACCCTTTATAGAGAAAATCGACATATTCTAATATATCTGTGTTTTTACGTATTCTGGACGTGCGGCTCGACAAACTGTTTGGAACTGCTGAAGTATTATGACGTGGCTGATTAGTGCCTACTATGGAAAGATTCCTGCCTTCATAATATGTTCGGAATATTTAACCCTTTCTAAAGAAAATTGACATATTCTAATATATCTATGTTTTTACGTATTCTGGACGTGCGGCTCGAGAAACTGTTTGGAACTGCTGAAGTATTATGATGCGGATGATTAGTGCCTTCCATGGAAAGATTCCTGCCTTCATAATATGTTCGGAAAATGTATTCCTACCCAGAGAAAATCGACATATTCTCACAAATCTGTGTTTTTGCGTATTCTCCACTTGCGGCTCGAAAAACTGTTTAGAACTGCTGAAGTATTATGATGCGGCTGATTAGTGCCTTATATGGAAAGATTTCTGCCTTTCTAATATATTCGGAAAATTTAACCCTTTTTAGTGAAAATCGACATATTCTAACAAATCTGTGTCTTTACATATTCTCGACTTGTGGGCTCGAGAAACTGTTTAAACTACTGCATTATTATAAATTTCTGCAAAAAAATAGGAGAGCAAAAAAATTTTTTGAATTTTTAGTGATTTTTCAGAATGCTGTATCTCAGGTAAAATTTGTCGTATTGAGGTTTTAAAAAAAGCATTTTAAAGCTCTGAATGTCTAGTTTTTAGAATTTTTGGCTTAAAATTTTTAGGAGCGAAGTCATCGCAAAATTCTAAGAAAGTACACGAAACAAATTTTTTTTTTTAATTTTTGCGTTTTTTTTCTCGGTCCACGGGCTTGGAAAAACTTTTTACTCAAAAATTATGATATGGCCTGTTCATCAGCTTTATATTCTTTTTTTAAATTTTTCTCTACGTTAATTTTTGACCCGGAGATATTCGACTACAAAAGCCTTTTTTTGACTGTAACCATCGATATCTCAGCAACTAATGATCAGACAGAAAATTGACGGGCAGTTTCAAAATCTCGAATAATTTTCCTACAAGGTTATGTAGTGTTCTTGGAAGAAGAAAATTTTCTTTCATCCTCGATATCAACTTGAAAAAAGTGAAAAAAAGTGACTTTTTGACTTGTTTTGCTAAGTCGACCTCATCTTTGCTAATATCGGTGGAAAGTCTAATGCTTGTACGAATTTTTACACCTCGATGTACCCCCAAGAGCTCCGTAAATCGGTAGATCGATCTATCGAACGGTTTTTCCGGACCGCTTAATCAAAATTTCAGAAAAATTTAAAGGAGCAAATACAATAAGCAAAAGATGCCCAATTGTGAAAGAATTGAAAAAAAATCAAATTCATTTTTACGAACATTACAGAGTGTTCAGAATTGTAAATTTTGCTCCTTTAAATTTTTCTGAAATTTTGATTAAGCGGTCCGGAAAAACCGATCGATAGTTCGATCTGTCGATTTACGGAGCTCTTGGGGGTACAATGAGGTGTAAAAATTCGTACAAGCATTAGACTTGCCACCAATATTAGCAAATATGCGGTCAACTTAGCAAAACAAGTCAAAAAGTCACTTTTTTTCACTTTTTTCAAGTTAATATCGAGGATGAAAGAAAATTTTTTTCTTCCAAGAACACTACATAGCCTTGTAGGAAATTTATTCGAGATTTTGAAACTGCCCGTCAATTTTCTGTCTGATCATTAGTTGCTGAGATATCGATGGTTAAAATCAAAAGGATGCTTTTGTATTCGTAGTCGAATATCTCCGGGTCAAATTAACGTAGAGAAAAATTTAAAAAAAGAAATTAAAGCTGAATGAACAGGCTATCAAGTCCACATCATGATTTTTGTGAAAAAAATTTTTCCAAGCCCGTGGACCGAGAAAAAAAGGCAAAAAATAAAAAAAAAATTTTTTTTGTGTTCTTTCTTACAATTTCGCGATGACTGTCGCTCCTAAAAATTTTAAGCTAAGAAATTTGAAAACTAGACATTCAGCGCTTTAAAATGCTTTTTTTAAAATCTCAATGCGACTAATTTTAACTGAGATACAGCTTTCTGAAAAATCACTAAAAATTCGAAAAATTTTTTTGCTCCCTTAATTTTTTGCAGAAATGTAGTAGACCTAGTGCATTCTTTAAATATACGGAATGTTTCGTAATAGCACGGAGCCATAAGTACCTATGTATTTTCTTACAAATAATTGCCAAAAAAAAAAAAAAAAACCTATAAATTTAGAGGTAAATTAATTTTTATAACTAAGTCATTAAGAAACACAGATATTTTTTGACCATACAACTTTCAGAGTATTAATTCGAAATATCTACCCCTATCTTGTTGATTTCTTGGGTTAATTAAAAATTAGAGTTTTTAATTTAAGGGGGTACTCGCTCGAATTTTTGGAAAAAATCATACATTTTTGAACGGGTCTCAAAGAAAGAGGGAGGCAGATAGAAAATTGATTTTTTTTATTTTACATAATCTTCATTTTACATATCCTTCTACCATATGTTCATTTTTTTTGACGCGCGCGCCCCACGCGCATGCGCACAGCTGTCTGTATCTCAGGAGACCATTAAAAAAAGGCGGGTTCGATCAGCGCTTTCGAGAACATCCTAGAACAAAAAAAAAATTATTCTTAAAGTAGAAGAGTAAACTTCGCATTGACGGATGGAAATTTAAAAAAATCGATTTTAGAGAAATGGCGCATCTACGAAAAAAACCTCGGAAACGCTAGAAAATTTGAGGAAAAAACGGTTACTGAATCGCGAAATTTTTTTTATCAGAATTTCCATCCGTCAACGCGAAGTTGGACTCTTCTACTTTAAGAATACATTTTTTTTGTTGTTCTAGGATGTTCTGGAAAGCGCTGATCGGGCCCGCCGTTTTTTCATTGTTACCTGAGATACAGACGGCTGTGCGCAAGCGCGTGGAGCGCGCGCGTCAAAAAAAATGGGCATATGGTAGAAGGATATGTAAATAAAATTTTAAAAAAATCAATTCTCTATCTGCCTTCCTCTTTCTTTGACACTCGTTCAAAAATGTATGATTTTTTCCGAAAATTCGAGCGAGTACCCCCTTAAATGATTGTTTTTGCTTTTTCACTTAATTTCGTATCTTAATTATTCAAATGACTTTAAAAGTTAAATGTGTCAGTACGCTCGCAAAGATAATCTTTTTAGTATAAGTCGATCATTTTTATAAAATGAATCCCATCAAAAACATAAATGTGAAAACGGGAGCCAAGTTTAATAATCAATAAATAAGGAATTGAGATCTAAAAAGGTGTCAAATTTTCACCAAGCAAGTGTTCGTTTATTATGATTTATACCTAAACTTCATGTTTATTTGTGTGAAAACTTGCCAATTGAAAACTTAGCACCTTTTTAGAACTCTTTTACATTGAATTTTTACGCTTATGTTTTTGATGGGATTTCATTACTTTCTGTAAACAAATTATTATTATTTATCAGTCAAAAGTGATTTTTGAGAATATGTTGATTTTCTCTGGGAAGGATAAAATTTTCCGAACATATTATTATGAAGGCAGGAATCTTTCCATAGTAGGCATTAATCAGCCGCATAATAATACTTCAGCAGTTCAAAACAGTTTTTTGAGCCGCAATCCGAGAATATATAAAAACACAGATTTGTGAGAATATGTCGAATTTCTCTAAAAAGGGTTAAATTTTCCGAACATATTATGAAGGCAGGAATCTTTCCATAGTAGGCACTAATCAGCTACGTCATAATACTTCAGCAGTTCCAAACAGTTTCTCGAGCCGCACGTCCAGAATAAGTAAAAACACAGATATATGAGAATATGTCGATTTTCTCTAGAAAGGGTTAAATTTTCCGAACATATTATGAAGGCAGGAATCTTTCCATAGTAGGCACTAATCAGCCACGTCATAATACTTCAGCAGTTCCAAACAGTTTGTCGAGCCGCACGTCCAGAATACGTAAAAACACAGATATATTAGAATATGTCGATTTTCTCTATAAAGGGTTAAATTTTCCGAACATATTATGAAGGCAGGAATCTTTCCATAGTAGGCACTAATCAGCCGCGTCATAATACTTCAGCAGTTCCAAACAGTTTCTCGAGCCGCACGTCCAGAATACGTAAAAACACAGATATATGAGAATATGTCGATTTTCTCTAGAAAGGGTTAAATTTTCCGAACATATTATGAAGGCAGGAATCTTTCCATAGTAGGCACTAATCAGCCACGTCATAATACTTCAGCAGTTCCAAACAGTTTGTCGAGCCGCACGTCCAGAATACGTAAAAACACAGATATATGAGAATATGTCGATTTTCTTTATAAAGGGTTAAATTTTCCAAAAATATTATGAAGGCAGGAATCTTTCCATAGTAGGCACTAATCAGCCGCAACATAATACTTCAGCAGTTCCAAACAGTTTTTCAAGCCGCACGTCCAGAATACGTAAAAACACAGATATATGAGAATATGTCAATTTTCTCTATAAAGGGTTAAATTTTCCGAACATATTATGAAGGCAGGAATTTTTTCATAGTAGGCACTAATCAGCCACGTCATAATACTTCAGCAGTTCCAAACAGTTTGTCGAGCCGCACGTCCAGAATACGTAAAAACACAGATTTATTAGAATATGTCGATTTTCTCTATAAAGGGTTAAATTTTCCGAATATATTATGAAGGCAGGAATCTTTCCATAGTAGGCACTAATCAGCCGCGTCATAATACTTCAGCAGTTCCAAACAGTTTCTCGAGCCGCACGTCCAGAATACGTAAAAACACAGATATATGAGAATATGTCGATTTTCTCTAGAAAGGGTTAAATTTTCCGAACATATTATGAAGGCAGGAATCTTTCCATAGTAGGCACTAATCAGCCACGTCATAATACTTCAGCAGTTCCAAACAGTTTGTCGAGCCGCACGTCCACAATACGTAAAAACACAGATATATTAGAAAATGTCGATTTTCTTTAGAAAGGGTTAAATATTCCGAACATATTATGGAGGCAGGTATCTTTCCATAGTAGGCACTAATCATCCGCATCATAATACTTCAGCAGTTCCAAACAGTTTCTCGAGCCGCACGTCCAGAATACGTAAAAACATAGATATATTAGAATATGTCGATTTTCTCCAGAAAGGGTTAAATTTTCCGAACATATTATGAAGGCAGGAATCTTTCCATAGTAGGCACTAATCAGCCACGTCATAATACTTCAGCAGTTCCAAACAGTTTGTCGAGCCGCACGTCCAGAATACGTAAAAACACAGATATATTAGAATATGTCGATTTTCTCCAAAAAGGGTTAAATTTTCCGAACATATTATGAAGGCAGGAATCTTTCCATAGTAGGCACTAATCAGCCGCGTCATAATACTTCAGCAGTTCCTAACAGTTTCTCGAGCCGCACGTCCAGAATACGTAAAAACACAGATATATGAGAATATGTCGATTTTCTCTAGAAAGGGTTAAATTTTCCGAACATATTATGAAGGCAGGAATCTTTCCATAGTAGGCACTAATCAGCCACGTCATAATACTTCAGCAGTTCCAAACAGTTTGTCGAGCCGCACGTCCAGAATACGTAAAAACACAGATATATTAGAATATGTCGATTTTCTCTATAAAGGGTTAAATTTTCCGAACATATTATGAAGGCAGGAATCTTTCTATAGTAGGCACTAATCAGCCGCGTCATAATACATCAGCAGTTCCAAACAGTTTGTCGAGCCGCACGTCCAGAATACGTAAAAACATAGATATATTAGAATATGTCGATTTTCTCTGGAAAGGGTTAAATTCACCGAACATATTATGAAGGCAGGAATCTTTCCATAGTGGGCACTAATCAGCCACGTCATAATACTTTAGCAGTTCCAAACAGTTTGTCGAGCCGCACGTCCAGAATACGTAAAAACACAGATACATTAGAATATGTCGATTTTCTCCAGAGAGGGTTAAGTTTTCCGAACATATTATGAAGGCAGGAATCTTTCCACAGTAGGCACTAATCAGCCGCGTCATAATACATCAGCAGTTCCAAACAGTTTCTCGAGCCGCACGTCCAGAATACGTAAAAACACAGATATATTAGAATATGTCGATTTTCTCTATAAAGGGTTAAATTTTCCGAACATATTATGAAGGCAGGAATCTTTCCATAGTAGGCACTAATCAGCCACGTCATAATACTTCAGCAGTTCCAAACAGTTTGTCGAGCCGCACGTCCAGAATACGTAAAAACACAGATATATTAGAATATGTCGATTTTCTCTATAAAGGGTTAAATTTTCCGAACATATTATGAAGGCAGGAATCTTTCCATAGTAGGCACTAATCAGCCGCGTCATAATACATCAGCAGTTACAAACAGTTTGTCGAGCCGCACGTCCAGAATACGTAAAAACATAGATATATTAGAATATGTCGATTTTCTCCAAAAAGGGTTAAATTTTCCGAACATATTATGAAGGCAGGAATCTTTCCATAGTAGGTACTAATCAGCCGCAACATAATACTTCAGCAGTTCCAAACAGTTTTTCGATCCGCACGTCCAGAATACGTAAAAACACAGATATATGAGAATATGTCGATTTTCTCTATAAAGGGTTAAATTTTCCGAACATATTATGAAGGCAGGAATCTTTCCATAGTAGGCACTAATCAGCCGCGTCATAATACTTCAGCAGTTCCAAACAGTTTCTCGAGCCGCACGTCCAGAATAAGTAAAAACACAGATATATTAGAATATGTCGATTTTCTTTAGAAAGGGTTAAATATTCCGAACATATTATGGAGGCAGGAATCTTTCCATAGTAGGCACTATTTAGCCACGTCATAATACTTCAGCAGTTCCAAACAGTTTGTCGAGCCGCACGTCCAGAATACGTAAAAACACAGATGTATTAGAATATGTCGATTTTCTCTATAAAGGGTTAAATTTTCCGAATATATTATGAAGGCAGGAATCTTTCCATAGTAGGCACTAATCAGCCGCGTCATAATACTTCAGCAGTTCCAAACAGTTTCTCGAGCCGCACGTCCAGAATAAGTAAAAACACAGATATATTAGAATATGTCGATTTTCTTTAGAAAGGGTTAAATATTCCGAACATATTATGGAGGCAGGAATCTTTCCATAGTAGGCACTATTTAGCCACGTCATAATACTTCAGCAGTTCCAAACAGTTTGTCGAGCCGCACGTCCAGAATACGTAAAAACACAGATGTATTAGAATATGTCGATTTTCTCTATAAAGGGTTAAATTTTCCGAATATATTATGAAGGCAGGAATCTTTCCATAGTAGGCACTAATCAGCCGCGTCATAATACTTCAGCAGTTCCAAACAGTTTCTCGAGCCGCACGTCCAGAATAAGTAAAAACACAGATATATTAGAATATGTCGATTTTCTTTAGAAAGGGTTAAATATTCCGAACATATTATGGAGGCAGGAATCTTTCCATAGTAGGCACTATTTAGCCACGTCATAATACTTCAGCAGTTCCAAACAGTTTGTCGAGCCGCACGTCCAGAATACGTAAAAACACAGATGTATTAGAATATGTCGATTTTCTCTATAAAGGGTTAAATTTTCCGAATATATTATGAAGGCAGGAATCTTTCTATAGTAGGCACTAATCAGCCGCGTCATAATACATCAGCAGTTTAAAACAGTTTCTCGAGCCGCACGTCCAGAATAAGTAAAAACACAGATATATTAGAATATGTCGATTTTCTCTAGAAAGGGTTAAATTTTCCGAACATATTATGGAGGCAGGAATCTTTCTATAGTAGGCACTAATCAGCCGCGTCATAATACATCAGCAGTTCCAAACAGTTTCTCGAGCCGCACGTCCAGAATAAGTAAAAACACAGATATATTAGAATATGTCGATTTTCTCTAGAAAGGGTTAAATTTTCCGAACATATTATGAAGGCAGGAATCTTTTCATAGTAGGCACTAATCAGCCGCGTCACAATACTTCAGCAGTTCCAAACAGTTTTTAGAGCCGCACGTCGAGAATACGTAAAAACACAGATATAATAGAATATGTCGATTTTCTCTGGAAAGGGTTAAATTTTCCGAACATATTATGAAGGCAGGAATCTTTCCATAGTAGGTACTAATCAGCCGCAACATAATACTTCAGCAGTTCCAAACAGTTTTTCGAGCCGCACGTCCAGAATACGTAAAAACACAGATATATGAGAATATGTCGATTTTCTCTAGAAAGGGTTAAATTTTCCGAACATATTATGAAGGCAGGAATCTTTCCATAGTAGGCACTAATCAGCCGCGTCATAATACATCAGCAGTTCCAAACAGTTTCTCGAGCCGCACGTCCAGAATAAGTAAAAACACAGATATATTAGAATATGTCGATTTTCTCCAGAGAGGGTTAAGTTTTCCGAACATATTATGAAGGCAGGAATCTTTCCACAGTAGGCACTAATCAGCCGCGTCATAATACATCAGCAGTTCCAAACAGTTTCTCGAGCCGCACGTCCAGAATAAGTAAAAACACAGATATATTAGAATATGTCGATTTTCTTTAGAAAGGGTTAAATATTCCGAACATATTATGGAGGCAGGAATCTTTCCATAGTAGGCACTAATCATCCGCATCATAATACTTCAGCAGTTCCAAACAGTTTCTCGAGCCGCACGTCAAGAATACGTGAAAACACAGATATATTAGAATATGTCGATTTTCTCTAGAAAGGGTTAAATATTCCGAACATATTATGAAGGCAGGAAACTTTCCATAGTAGGCACTAATCAGCCGCATCATAATACTTTAGCAGTTCTAAACAGTTTTTCGAGCTGCAAGTAGAGAATATGCAAAAACACAGATTTCAATGTGTATGGGGAAAACGAGCATTAGCGTTATTCTTTACAGCCGAAATGGAAGAGCGCCAAAATGAGCAGAGCACTTACAGAAATATTGACAAAGCATAGACCTTTCAAATAAAAAAAAACTCATTCAAATCGAGCGATACGTTTAAAAGTTATTGCAATTCTAAACTGGTCATCATTTTAGGTGTTGCGTTTTTTGTGCCGGTCAGTGTAGAATTGCATTTTCTTTTTTCGTATTTTTCTCGGAAACTCGTAAAGCAGGAACGAAAATTTTTTAAGCAGGAAAAGGCACAAACGAAGCTCAATCCATCCCACCTATTTTGGTCCGTGCGGCTAACAAAGTTGCGGCTAACTTCACGCTTACCGAATTTTCTTTTTCGATTTTCTCGAGAACGGGAAAAGCAGGAACGAAATTTTTTTAAGCAGGAAAAGGCACAAACGAAGCACAAACCAGCCGCAAGTAAAAAATGTACAAATTCCAAAAAGTTGCGGCTAGCGTGAACCTGGCCGCAGCTATAATTTCTTCGATTTTCTCGGAAACGCGAAAAGCAGGAACGAATTTTTTTGGAGCAGGAAAGGGCACAAACGAAGCACAAACCAGCCGCAAGTAAAAAAATTACAAAATCAAAAAAGTTGCGGCTGGCGTGATCCTGGCCGCAGTTATAAAATTTTCGATTTTCTCGGAAACGCTAAAAGCAGGAACGAAAATTTTTAAAGCAGGAAAAGGCACAAACGAAGCACAAACCAGCCCACCCATTTTGGTCCATGCGGCTAACAAAGTTGCGGCTGGTTTCACGGAGCCCGTATTTTTCCGTTTTCCCCGGTACTATAAGTCGGGGACTTCAACATTTATTATGATTAACTTGGAGTTTATGGTTTTTTAATTACATCATCAGAAGAAAATGTTATCACATATACCGCGTACAAATATATTTAGTCAAATATCTCACTTATTACATGCCAAATAAATATATTATTTTAAAAAAGACATCCAATTTCTTTCATTTATATACTTAGTGTTCAAAACTGCCCCAGGCCTGTTCAAACCTGCCCCCACATGGGGCAGTTTTGAACATTTTCCCTCTTTAAAAAAAATACATTTTAATATATTCTCTGATTGATTATTTAGAATATTTATGATTTGAAATTATAGGGCAATAACTACAGTATCGCATGCAATTAACAAAAACTTTAGGAATCACTTCTAATTTTATTTATAAAAAGTTGAATAAAAAGTGTTCAAATCTGCCCCCCTCTCCCCTATATCTTTGTGGATAAAAAAAACGAAGTTCTCGGTAGAGGACAGTGTGTTTGGATCGGTCGTGGGTTCGATTCCCACTAATGTTCATAGATATTTTGTAACGTCGGTTAGGTCCAGCTTAAATATTTGGTTACGTGATGAAGCCAGGATTTGCAGATTGCCTATAAAAGATTATTATAGAATAATAGCTGTATTTTGACGGCGTTGTCATATATTTATTAATAATAGCCAGTACCCGCGGATTCGCACGCGATTGAGACGAAACACGGCAGTGACGAGCCTTCGGCTCCACCGTGTTCCAAGAGACTTTTCCAGTTTTTCCCCAAAAATCTTATTCGGACTATCACGAACATACACAAAATATTTCGGCTGTTCTTTTGGGTTTTTCCTAATTTTCGTTTTCCTAAACCACCCCAGTATTGAGACGAACAAAAAAAAAAAATATTCAAATCGGTCGAGTCATTTTCGAGTTCTTGCTAGATTAACGCACGGTAATCGATATAGAGATTAAATTGGGTAATAAATGTTATTGTGGAAAAATAACTCTAATAATTTAGAGTGATGATAATCCTGCTTCAATGTTGGAAGATTAAAAAGGAAGAATCCTGGTGGCATAGGATCGATGAAACAAAGCTAATACTGAAAGTTTTTATTGCATTTTATTGTCTGACGTTTCGGCAATCTTTATGTCATCTTCGGAGAATCTAGAAGATTCATATTTGAAAAGTTTTAAATTATTGTTGTTACAGTTGTTATTGTTGAAGTTAATTGTTCTTAAAGTTGTTGTTGTTTAATTTTAATTTTAACAACAATAATTTTTAACAAAAACAACTTTAAGAACAATTAACTTTAACAATAACAACTGTAACAACAATAATTTAAAACTTTTCATATATGAATCTTCTAGATTCTCCGAAGATGGCATAAAGATTGCCGAAACGTCAGACAATAAAATGCAATAAAAACCTTCAGTAGTAGCTTTGTTTCATCGATCCTATGCCACCAGGATTCTTCCTTTTTATAATCTTCCAATAAATTTTATTAGTCTTGTCCAGCAGACATACTTTTGACAGTGGGAGCTTGGTATTAGTATTTATTTGGTGAAATAACGAAAATTGTTATTTAAAGGTTATGTTTTATGACTGTCCATTTTAAAGCAGTTATATTCATTGCAAATTCGATAGATGGCACTCGCAAAATTTACAATTCTAATCGACTAAGCTCTCTTCTAGCACCACATACAAACTTATTTGCATAATAATATAAGAACTTCTTCGTCTATTTCATAACCCACTGCAGCCTTTACCCGCGGCTTCGCTCGCGTTAATGTCGTTTCTAATCGGAGAAGGAGACTCTCCCCGAACTTCCTCGACAGAAAAGAAACTAAATAAACTTCCTGAAAATAAAAAGTTATTAAAAACTTAGAAGAAAAATTACTAGTATTACGTATATATATTAGTACTAGCTGCTACTCGCGGTCCCGCACGCAAATGAGATGAAACACGACAGTGACAACAGTAGTGAAGTATTCGGCTCCACCGTATTACAATCTTACCTGCGAGGCGCAGGCAGCGGCAACAATAGTCACTTTTGAAGAAAATGTTTTATACAGGTTACGACTGCCATAGCCTGGGACTGTGTTGCTGGGGTGATTTCAAGTCAAAAATGTCTAATGAACTATATATCCGGAACGCTATCCTAACTGAGCTAGAAGCATTTGAAATTTTAGATAAACGTAGAACATTTAATGTATTGAACAAAATACTGGCAAGTAAAGTATGTGTCATTCCATTGTTAGTACTGCTTATATTTTCGGCCACCTGATAACACCACTAGTCAGTGAAGTATTTGTTTCGGCCACCTGATGGCGCCACTAGCCAGTGAAGTGTTTATTTCGGCCACCTGATGGCGCCACTAGCCAGTGAGGTATTTGTCATCCCCTTTCTATCTTCACTAACTTATATCTCCCTCTCAACTTCCGTTCGCCTCGCCCGATCACAGTTTCCGTAAATCACTCGTCACGAATTCATATCAGCTTACTCCCCAAGTCAAGCGTGATTCAAAATTCTGGAAATCGTCTGTGACAGACGGACACCGAATTGTGATTCCGTAAGTGTTTTGCACGGAACACTAAAACTCAATTCAGGCGTGACCTGGCCGCGTGTCGATTCTCTCATAGTTCGCACAAAGAGTTCAAACGGTGATGCAAAAACGTTGCTGCTATATAGCTCTAGTTAGTTGTCGGTGACTATGTTGACGGCGGCGAAAGCACTGAACCGGTAATTAAAGCGTTTATAGCATCGATCATATTGGTTATACTATGTAGTATACACCTATATGCCAATAGTAGGGTACCTACGACATAACAAACTTATTAAAGCACACGGGCGTCGAATACACCATTGTCAACTCGGAAATTACAGTAGATTCCGGATAGTACAACTTCGTTTATAACGGCCAACCGCTTTTAACGACGTAAATGCAACCTCAACTTTGGTTTTCATAAAACATAGTATACTAGCGGCCCTGTACGTGCTTCGCTACGTATAAAGTGAAATAATAAAACAATTTAATTGGAACATCTATCTATCTATTTTATTAATTGCTAGCTATTTTAAAATATACATGGGCGTATATGTGTGTATGTCGAGCACTCCGGCTGCGCCGTCGTGCCGAGCAGTTTTAAACGATATTCAGTTTTTTTACATCCTCGATCTAGATATATGGTTGTTAAGTTCGTTGCGCCATCTATTGAATATTCACTCAATCATCTTATATGGTTGTTAAGTTCGTTGCGCCATCTATTGAATATTCACTCAATCATCTTATATGGTTGTTAAGTTCGTTGCGCCATCTATTGAATATTCACTCAATCCAGTCAACAGCCATATTATATGGTTGTTAAGTTCGTTGCGCCATCTATTGAATATTCACTCAATCCAGTCAACAGGTTCGCCATCTTATATGGTTCTATTATGACTGTCAAGGAATATAGACAAATAATTTGCAATAAAATAATATTGCGACTATAAATTGAAATGTAAGCTATCCTATATTTCAAGTTGGGTCGAATTGCACACGGTGTGCAAATCAAATTTAAAATCGGTTCAGTAGTTTAGGAGTTCATGGCGGACAAACAACGTGACACGTAATTTTTATATATAAAGATAAATCCGTTTAGTACGACTCCGGTTAAAGCGACCAACCGCTTTGAGCGGCGTTATAATTTCGTCCGGTTAGAACGACGCGCGTCTCAAAACGATCCATAATTTCAAGGACAAATACTTAGTATTATCTTGCCGCCCCCAGAACCTTCCTTCCCAGAGGCACGTTATATTATTCCCGAGTAAATCACTTAGTTCACCTTTTGATCAACAACTGTGTTAACTTTGTGTCAACGGACATT
Source organism: Xanthostigma xanthostigma (assembly GCA_963575645.1). NCBI lineage: Eukaryota > Metazoa > Arthropoda > Insecta > Raphidioptera > Raphidiidae > Xanthostigma > Xanthostigma xanthostigma. The sequence continues at coordinate 7,191,422 of OY754469.1, read as the reverse complement.
CAATTGAAGAAAATACCACAAGAGCCGAAAGTGTGATCACGCTTTCGGCGAGTGTGGTGTATACTATCTTTCTTCATACCTCGGTCGTAAGCACGCTTATTAAATACATTAATTAATTAATTACTTATTAATTACATAAAAACACAGATAAATTCCAAGCAAGCAGCTTTGAGGTTATACGTATAAACACGAATGACAGCTGCTCGCGACTATTAGCTAAAATGTAATAGGGCTGCTATGGAAACAACTGTAGTTGATTGGTTGTTTTTGCTTTACTACTGCCCGAACGTACGTTCTTCACGCATTGGTGCGTGTAACCCCACCAAGGAGTATAATATGTTCGACTTTCTGCCTTACAACCGATGCCAAAAGAATGCACTTTCCATCGAGGTATGAAGGAAACAAAATTTACATACATGTTCGTTACTATTTTATGTGTTTGTATTTATTTTCCGAAACATCAATAGTGTGCCTAAGAAAATTGATAAAATATGTGTATAGGTACCTATATTATCTACGGTACATATTATAAGCATGTTAACCCTTTGACGCCCGCCTGTCTTCACAACTCGTCCGCGGCATCACCAATTATTCAGAATTAATTGCGAAAACGTCAGAGAACTTGAAACCTTAATTAATTACGTAGTAGTTCGAGAACATGACGTCATTATTGTTATTCGGGTCGATCTACGCAAGGTATTATATCATGTACATGACGACACACAAACACTAATCGATGTTTCCAAAAGACATGGTCGCATTTCAATTATTTTATTATATTGTAAAAACATACAAATGCAAGGCACACATAAAATTGGTAAAGCATAACCTTCTCTGTACACTGGGGTTTCGGATCTATAATAATATAGTCCAAGAACGATCTTCGTGAAATACCTAAAATCTCAAACGGCTAAAAATTTCAGTGATCGTTCTTGGGGTTATAAGAAACTATTCTGACTATGAAAAAGTGTGCTCCGATTTGCAGTTAGGGTAGAAACCGCCCCTTTAAATTTTGTTTTCTAATTATCTCACAAACTATGAGATATATGAAAAAATGTTTTGACAAAAAGTTGTAGATTTTTATATTTGCTATGAAAAAGTGCTCCACCCTCTTACCCCTATCTACAATAGTTTACCCGTAAACCGCCCCTAAATGTGAAAAAAATGGAAATCATTTGTTTTTTCGGCAGATTCGGGTTTTTTGTGACATTTTAAGAAGAAAATAGTCTTTGCGTTTTCTTCGAAAAATGAACATTATAGAAATTACAAAAAAACGACACCCCTTTGCACGATACTGTAGTGAGAGAGATAGCGCGATTTTCGGAGCTTGTCCGACTATATCATCGTCAGCTGTCAAAATTAAAAACAATAATTATTAAAATCAACATTAATTACTAACCATAGCAATTAATAGTTAGGGGGTATGGCACCCAGATTTACTATTTAAATCGTAGAGTATTTTTACAAAATATTATAGGTATAAAAATATTTAACACTTTCAATTTCAGAATTTTTTTTTGAAAATATTTTTTTAACTTAAAAATATCCTGACGAAAAATAATAAAATTATGCCCTTACATAATATTTTTATGTCACAAGATCATAAAAATATTCTTATTTTTTCAAGAGAAGAATCCTAAATAATTATAATTATGTCGCACATAAATATTATTTTTCGTTTTTCGTATGTTTTCCTATGTATACCTACCTATACCTATGCATTTAATTTTATGTCAGTATATAATAAAAAAAAAAACTTCGGAGAAGTAAAAACTTCGTTCTGTGCTAAATTCAAAAACTTGAGGCGGGCGACTGAATCTTAAGATTATAACTTAATAAAAAAAAAGAATTTCGAGGCAGACAAGAAATTGAAATCAAGCTCGAAATTCTGTGCGTAAGACGTCGAAAAAAAATGAATTTCGAGGCAGACAAGGAATTGAAATCCAACCTTGAAATTCTGTGCTTATAAAAGCTACAAGAGCAACAGCAAAAAAAATGCAAAGACGGTGTTCGCATAACTCCTTTAGTTATCACTAAAAAAACGCCGTCTGTGCACTTTTTTTTGCTGTTGCTCTTGTAGCTTTTATAAGCACAGAATTTCAAGGTTGGATTTCAATTCCTTGTCTGCCTCGAAATTCATTTTTTTTCGACGTCTTACGCACAGAATTTCGAGCTTGATTTCAATTTCTTGTCTGCCTCGAAATTCTTTTTTTTTATTAAGTTATAATCTTAAGATTCAGTCGCCCGCCTCAAGTTTTTGAATTTAGCACAGAACGAAGTTTTTACTTCTCCGAAGTTTTTTTTTTTAAGATTTCACGTCTTTTTCCAAAGTGTGAGACATTATTTTTATTTTTCCTCCAAAATAAACATATGTGCATTTTTTATATTGTTGTATTTAAATGCAATAAAAGTGTTCATATTGTTGTATTTAAATGCAATGAATCTCCGAAATTAGAATATGTATTGTAAAAAACAACACGATCCTTACTCCATGCAACTGTGGTTTCGAGCGCGTCTCTCATGTATTTTGTTAAATAAGAAGTAACAATCAAAAGTCGGTTATAGAAATTGCAATAATCGACTTTTGATTTTTACTTCTCATTTAACAAACAGTACTACAAAAGTGCATTTATATTTTGCCGCGTAGTCCAGTGCTGCCGCGGTGCAACACCTAGTGGTGCAATCGGCTCATCACACCTCCATGCGAATACCATGACATTCAATTTGTAAACAATCCATGTGAAGTCTATTAAAATAAAAATGAGCTATAACAAGTCTATGCTCTGTAATACATGATTCTTTTTTATTAACCGACGAAAAACAAAAACGGAGGAGGTTCTCAAGTCGACGCGTATATATTTTTTTTTTTTAGTTTTTTTTTTTTTATTTATATTCATTTGAAATATGGATATTCTTGAAGATTCCATGAAGGCACATTTTGAAGGCATGAAAAAAAAATCAATGAACAAGGCCCACCATTAAAAATACAAATTTTTTTTCATATCATTTGTAAAATACTTATTTTGCATTAAAAAAAGAAGTTTCACTTCGTAATCTTTTCACTTTTTAATTTTTGTTGCACTTTTTATGATAAATATGTTTTTTAATAAATTAATTTATTTAAATCTAACTTCAATCATATATTTTGTTATTTTTTAATAAAAGATTTGACGAGTGAATTTTTCAAAAAAAAAGAAAATAAAAAAAATTAAAAATTAAAAAAGAAATTAAAATATATGAGAAAAAAATTGAGAAAATAAATTAAAAATAAAAAAAAACAATTAAAAACATAAAAAAATTAAAAATTGAAAAAAAAATTTCCAATGATGCTGGCGGGAATCGAACTCAAGACCCTGTTATTAGTTATTACTAGTCTAACGTCGTAACCCGCTCGTCCACGGGCACTCACACAGTATAAGCTGTTATTATGGTACAGAAGTATATATGGGTGATACGAAAAATCGGTCCTATGAAAGTCACGTGGTCACAGAACTATAAAACTTGGAAACTTGCTTCATATACACGGCGTTATATGGGACAAAGGCAAAATCAATGTATAAGAATACGCTAGAGATTCGTTGGCATTTAGCACAGAAAAGAATCTCTAGCGAGATTCTTCGATTTTATTTTGCTTGTCAGTATCTACATACATAAAAAAAATTCACTCAAAAATTTTTTCTGAAATTAAATTTGTTAAATATTTTTATATATTTTGTAAAAATATTTTACGATTAAATAATAAAACGGCGTGATATGTTAGGGTATAAAATGTAGTCATTATTATTATGTTATGAAATTTTGCTAACATTCGAATTTTTATTATTTATTGTTAAAAACTGATAGTCAACATAAACTTGTTACCATGTTTTTTTGTCTTAATGTTGATTTTCATAATTACTGTTTTTAATTTTCTGTATGTACTTGAAAAACTCTAAGTCTATAGACGTCTATAGATTTAGACTTTTTCAAGTAGGTACGTCATGCAGAAAATTAAAAACAATAATTATGAATATAAACATTAATTACTAACCATAGCAATTAACATAAGACAAAAAACATGGTAACAAGTTTATGTTGACTATAAATTTTTAACAAAAAAGAATAAATAACAAAAATTCGCATGTTATGCAATTTCATATGCAATATTTTTGAAAAAATATAAAATTATTATTCTCATAGCTTAAGCAACGAATAATTCTAGATGGAAAAGTCGAAAGCAGAACATTTGACTTAGGAACTTTGTTTGGACTAGTTAGGAGATAAACATACTAAAAGTCCTTACCCCTCCGAGGTACGCCCGAAGGGGGGGAGCACAAAGAAGGTCCCGTTTTTAGGTATTTTGCTTTCATCTCGAAAACGGTACGTCGTACGAAATTTTGTTGGAATACATAATGAAAGCTGATAAAATTCTCTACAACTTTAGTTTTCACACTTTTTATCTATCTCCAATCTTTGCCTAGCTATGAGCTCCGAAAAATGGTCGATTTTCAAAAATGTGTTCAATTCTCTGTAGCACATTGTAACAATACGAATTTGTCAAAATCATTTCGTATCGCTCATCCACACTATTAAAAACACCCACACACTATTAAAAAATAACATAAGCTGGGAGTACCTCCACACAGGGCCCTCTTTCCCACTGGGCACTCTGGCACGTGCCCAGGGCCCCGCGATCGATAGGGACCCCCTAGTTTAAAGGTATACTAAGTACCTAAACTGTTTTAAACAAAAATCATCAGTGAACTATTTTTCATATACTTATTTTTTTTGTGTCCTTCATGTTAAAATTGGGAACGTGATCCTTTTAAATATATGCATTTTATATCACATTCCTCGACTTAGAATCTAGAACCTTGTTTATCTATTTTCTTTGTCTATTCTAACAAAATAGTGCTCTGTTAAGGTCATAGGGGCCCATAATCCTAATGTGCCCAGGGCCTTCAATAGGTTAAAGCTTATGTTATTTTTTAATAGTGTGTGGGTGTTTTTAATAGTTTGGATGAGCGATACGAAATGATTTTGACAAATTCGTATTGTTACAATGTGCTACAGAGAATTTAACACATTTTTGAAAATCGACCATTTTTCGGAGCTCATAGCTAGGCAAACATTGGAGATAGATAAAAAGTGTGAAAGCTAAAGTTGTAGAGAATTTTATCAGCTTTCATTATGTATTATAACAAAATTTCGTACGACGTACCGTTTTCGAGATGAAAGCAAAAAACCAAAAAACGGGACCTTCTTTGTGCTCCCCCCCTTCGGGCGTACCTCAGAGGGGCAAGGACTTTTAGTATGTTTATCTCCTAACTAGTCCAAACAAAGTTCCTAAGTCAAATGTTCTGCTTTCGACTTTTCCATCTAGATGCCCCTTATGAGCACTCATTGACTAAACTATCATATTAAAAGTTATCTTAGGCCATGTCAACAATTTTGTTTAAAAAACCATAGAAACACGCAACGTAAACAACGGTACAAATAAATTTCTAAAATAAATGTAAAAAGATATATTTATTTTAAGTTTGTTTTACATTTTAAAATCATGGCTACGATTTCTTTATAATAATTCACGACAATTAGATTACACTATTGTACAAAGTGGGTAATATCCGTTTTTTTGTAATTTCTAAAATAATCATTTTTCGAAGAAAATACCAAGAATAATTTCTTCTCAAAATATCACAAAAAACCCGAATCAGCCGAGAAAAATAATGATTTTCAATTGTTTTACCTTTAGGGGCGATTTATAGGTAAACTATTGCAGATAGGGGTAAGAGGGCGGAGCACTTTTTCGTAGCAAATATAAAAATCTACAACTTTTTGTCGAAACCTTTTTTCATATATCTCATAGTTTGTGAGATAATTAGAAAACAAAATTTAAAGGGGCGGTTTCTACCCTAACTGCAAATCGGAGCACACTTTTTCATAGTCAGAATAGTTTCTTGGAACCCCAAGAACGATCACTGAAATTTTTAGCCGTTTGAGATTTTAGGTATTTCACGAAGATCGTTCTTGGACTAATAATAATAATAATAATATTTATTTTACCACATTGACAAAAGAGAGTATATGGCATGTCCATATAAAACTTAGAAATTACATCATATATATTAATACGTTAAGGTTAAGATGTTTGCCTCCCTTTTTAGAAAAAACCATACAATTTCTCCACATAAATATTATATCATTTTACAGATAATTGCTTGCTCTACTGACATCGACAACTAAAAAATTTATTATTGCTTTTGTTTTTGTAAATTAATTAATTAACAGCAACGCTGAACAACGTCTGCCATCTGACGGGCAACGGTGAACAACGTCACAGCAATGCTGCATGATGCCATCTGACGGCTTAGCTCAACGCTTTTGCTACTTGCGCCTCTATATGACAATTTTAGTAAAATATTTCTTCGATCTGTCATCTGAGCTTCATATTGTAATACAAAAAAAAGAAGAACGTTATAAGCAGTGTGCAAAATTAGAAACGAATTGAATACCTGCAATCATTTAAAAAATAATTTTGTAAGTAATAATTATTATACTTATTTAGTGCGAATAATTCGCAAGGGTCACACAGCACACTAGTATTAAAAAATTCATTAATGCTATAAAATTCTCTGCTTACCAAATCATTCTTTAACTTCCTTTTCATGGTTTGCAATGGCAAAGATTTGATTTCAACTGACAGATGGTTGTAAAGTTTGATACAGTTGTAGAGCACACCTTTTTTCAAAGGTAGTCAAAGAATGATCCGGCAAGCGAAAGTAATTGTTTCCCCTGGTGTTATACTTATGTAGCAATTGATGGTTAAAGGCTGAAATGTTCTTTTACGAAAACAATACATTCATAGATGTATACAGAAGGCAGTGTCATGAGTCCAAGAGCCTTAAAGATTCCTCTGCATGATTGTCTGGCGCTTAATTTAGCCATAATACGTATGCATTTCTTTTGTGCTTTGAAGATTAAATCTGTATTAACAGCACCCCAAAAAATAACCCCGTACTTCATTCTAGAGTAAAAGTTACCGAAATACATTGTTTTTATGGTATTGTAATTGCAGAAAGTACTAATCCTGCGTATTGCGTATATAGACAACTTCCAAGTTGTTTTGCTAACACATTAATATGCTTGCACCACTTGATATGCTGATCCACAAAAATCCCCAGAAATTTTACATCAGTCGAAAAATTAACTTTAATATTTTTAAGATATAAACAATCAGGTGTTTTTATGTTACTTTGCTTTTTTAAATAGTAGAAGATTAGTTTTGTTTGTGTTAAGAACTAATTTATTACTGCCAAACCAGTTATTTATTTTAGCAAACATTTCTACTGTTTTGTCAGACACTTCGGCTACTTTTGAGCCAGTAACTACGAGAGTTGTGTCATCAGCATAACAAATCATGCATGCATCAGCAACACAACTTGGAAGGTCGTTTATATAGAAATTAAAGAATAAAGGACCCAAAACACTGCCTTGAGGTACACCGATATTTAATATTCTGAAGTCAGATTTAAAATGACCATCATTTTCAGTATTTATTTCTATTTTTAAGATAGAATTTCAGCCAATTCCAAGCTTCTCCTCTTATACCATAGCTGTGCAATTTATCCATTAAAATTGAATGGTCAACGCAGTCGAAGGCTTTCGAAACTATTTTATCACGTTTTATTTAACTCGCTTTCTTGTGTGCTGTCCAGGTGGACAGATACATACAATTCATTCAAACATTTCGGGAGGGTTTTAACTGTAATACCAAACAAAGTCTTCAAACGGAACTCGTTTTTAAACCGAGAATCGTCTCCATTTCTTTCCGTGTCCAGGTGTGTCGCATCGCATATATAAAGCGCACCCCAAATATGATCAGAGTTGATGTTTCCGCCGTTCATGGATCCATCATAACGACCGAGAGCAGAAATATAGATCACGTTTAGTTTACGAGCGCGTTAAGTTGCGAGCGCGCGATCGTAAAAATACCTACACTTGAAAAGTTGAGCGGGGAATCCTCTATACTTCTATACATACGGTTATGTAGACATCTGTAATATCGATAAGGTGTCTGCCATTTCAGCGTCGTGTTACCCGTATACTGTGTGAAGGGCAATAAATATTTTATAGTCGCAGGTTTTAAATCATTTATACGACACCTGGCGGCACTGCCTGCGACAATGTTTTTCGCGAAACAGTGTGGCCGCTGTCAGATTTTTCTTCACAGAACCACTCTTTAGAAGAGGCTTCGTTCGCGTTAACGTCCGTCCTAGCATAAGAAGAAAATCGCAATCGAACCATTAGGGTGCATCTATCTTTTTTTGTCGTAAGAGTCCGTTGGTTCTGATTGGCTAAATTTTGATAAAGAGAGATATATACTCCATGCTAATATACCTAGTGTCGAAATAACCAAGGAATTACTTCGAAAAAAGAGACGCAGATATATTTTCGATACGCTTTGTTGCCTTCGCTCATTGAGTAAATAGAATGCTTGATATAGTAATTTTTATACAGGTGATTTCAAAGTTGACGTTATCCTTTCACCAGCGAATAAGGCTTCAACAAATAAGATTTTTTTTCTTTTGGCGCTTTTTCGAAATATCAACATCAACGGAGATACAGTGTGTCAAAGTTTTATTTAAAAAATTAAAATTTATTAATAACTGCCAAACCACTTGATGAGATATTTAAGAAAAGTTTTGTACGTGTCAATAGCTACGTAGGAGGGAAATTCTTCAATAAATAAAATATTTTTGGGTTGACCAGTGGCGCGCGTAGAAAAAAGTTGTTTAATGTTTTTAAGAAAAAAAATGGTACGCCACTGATTTTTCTAAAAATAAAAATTGTTATTTATTAATTAATTAATTAATTCCTTGTTCAGTTCTAAAAAGAAAAGCTCTTTTATTATTTTTTGATAGGGCGCGCCGTTTTCGAGTAAAAAAAATAAAAACTTTGACACTCTGTATCTCCGTTGATGTTGAAAATAGTGCTTTTTTCTCTATTTCCTTTAATATCTCCGTTCCTCTTGACTTTTAGTATAGCATATGCATTGACAAAGTTGTTCCTTATGAAATTTCCTAAAAAATGAGCACTGACAGAGGTCGCTAAGTGCAATTGTTAACTTGCAAATAGCCCCGAAAAATATATTCTAACCGATTTTATAACGATTGAATATTGGAAAAGTTATAATATGGTTTTATACGTTTGTCTAAAATTGGTATCGCTAAAGAAATCGTTATAAAATCGGTTAGAATTAATTTTTTCCAAAAATTCCAACGGGATACTAAAGTTGAATGGATATGTGATTTTTCTGGCTTGGTCCGACCAGCGAAACCCGTTTGTGAAAAAAATGGCGCAATTAGCAATTAAGGAAACAAAAAAAAAGTGATCGTTAATTACTCTAGAGGTAATTAACCGATGACGCTAAAATTATTCATGCGTGTTTGGGTCAATATAGACATCATTTCTGAGAATTTTCAGCCATCTATGTGCGGTCATTTTTTAGTAAAAAAGTAGTGAAAAAAACGTGTTTTTTTTACTTTCGGGGCTATTTGCAAATTAACAATTGCACTTACCGACCTCTGTCAGTGCTCATTTTTTAGGAAATTTCATAAGGAACAACTTTCTCCATATGCTATACTAAAAGTCAAGAGGAACGGAGATATTAAAGGAAATAGAGAAAAAAGCACTATTTTCGTCACTAATTGTCAATTATAAAATCAAGCACACCAACAATTTGTAAGCAAACTTAGGGGGTTGAACTATACCCTAAAACGTAGCGATTCCAACAATAATCTCGCCTGTGTCCGAATAATGCACTTTTTAATGTTTTTACCTCCTCGCCGTCTAGTCTAATATAAATTGCAACATTGCACCGGCCACTTCAATGATTCACTCTGCACAGCGATTAACAAGTCACTTGACACGGTTATTAAAATTGAACTAATTAAATGTTCAAACAGGCAATAAATATTTTGTTAACGCAACTTGCACCACAGTCTAAACAACAACAAACAACCAACCAACAACAATCCACCCTATCCGCTTACACTAATTTACGGCGTCCAATTTATACCATCAACAATGCGAGGAGATTTTGTATCGCGTACAAAAACTCGAAACCACTGATCTCTGATTTATGGATTGCGGAAAGAGAGCCAACCTCATAAAACAACACTTATTTACGCGTAATGATTTCAGAATATGTCCCTTTTTGATGAATTCCAGTCCTCCGTCGCCGAAAATTATTATCATGCTGTCATTCGATTGGGAAACAATTTTGAAACAATTGAAGTGGGGGACGGAAAAATTGCAAAAGTTATAAACATTTTAGTAAAAGAAAAAAGAGGGGTTTGGTTTCTTGCTAATACAGTGTAACCTCTTTATAACGTCCTTCGTTATAACGAAAAACTCCCTATAACGTAGAAATCTTTACAGTTTGGTTGGTTTACCTTAAAACCCATACATTAATACCCTCTTTATAGCGCAACAGCCATTCTCTATTATGAAGGAATATGCTCATATTTAGGCGTCAGCAAATATTTACAGACGTAAAGAGGACGATTCTGAATCATCACTAACTATTCAACAAGTACTCGATGCCGCCAAACTTATCGAAAAATTCCTATTGTTTAATGAAGATGATTCCACCACATCTTAAGACATGCATAAGATACTTAATAAAATACTAAACAAATATTGGCATAGCAAAAAACGTCAGGTAAAGTTAACAGATTATATGTGTTTGGAATAAATTAATTAGGTGAAATTTGGTTATTTTTCTTTCTTCCCTCCATATAACGAAAACTCGTTATAACGAAGAAAATGCTTGGTCCCTTGAGACTCGTTATAAAGAGGTTACACTGTATCTCAAAAACTATTGCAGACATCTGAAATCTCAAAAAAAGATTCTGAAAGAGCAGGAAATTTCCTACAAAAAAGTCCCATCTCCCGGAACTATTTCTAATTTTAATGCCAAGTTGTATCCGGTCAACTGTACATCACTTACTTAACACTAAATAACTATGCATATACACTTTAATTAAAGTGATAATGAAATCGAGTCCGTTAACTAAATAGACTCATCTTCTTCCTTGGGTTATTGTACACGTATCTACACAACTAGCTTTTCAACCCAGCTTCGCCCGAGTAGATTTTAATTTAGCAACGAAATAATATAGAGTAAAAAATCTCCCATAAGTCATAATACAGTAGAACTCACAATTTCTCCACATAAATTATTTATCATTTTACAGATAATTGCTTACTCTACTGACATCGACAACTAAAAAATTTATTATTGCTTTTGCTTTTGTAAATTAATTAAAATACAGCAACGCTGAACAACGTCTGCCATCTGACGGCTTTAATTTTGAAACAACGTCAACACTTCGATCTGTCATCTGACTTTCATATTGTAATACAACAGACACAATACTGCATACTGCCATCTGACGGCTTTAATTTTGAAACAGCGAGCAACGCTGAACAACGTCACAGCAATGCTGCATGATGGCATCTGACGGCTTAGCTCAACGCTTTTGCTATTTGCGCCTCTATTATGACAATTTTAGTAAAATATTTCTTCGATCTGTCATCTGAGCTTCATATCGTAATACAACAAAAAGAAGAACGTTATAAGCAGTGTGCAAAATTAGAAACGAATTGAATACCATGCAATTATATTTAAAAAATAATTTTGTAAAGTGATAATTTATTATTATACTTATTTAGTGAGAATATTTCGCACAGGTCACTCTAGTATAACCTATGTCACTAAGGAAGAAGGAGAATTTTAAACGATGAACTTATTTTTGAAAACGCTTCAGTATAGTTAGTACTGAGATCACCCGCGACAAAAAAAAACGTAGGAATTTTTACTCTTTATATGACATTAGATATCTAGATCTGTGACCGGAAATGTATCGACACAATATAAAATGTTCATAGTAGATTTCCGGTGTATTCAAATTATATACAAACGTATTTATTACATCCTGTATTTAGGATTGACCACTAGGGTCGCCAATTTTGAAAATCGGTTTTTCGGAATTCTATAAAAAAAAAATCTGGAATGAAAATTCGGGACTACCAAAAAAGAAATATATCCATAATACAAATACGTACTATTTTATTACTCATTAAAAACAATAGAATCGAACAATCGTGTATCCGAGACACGATTGTTCGATTCTATTATATAATAGTTATATTTTTTTTTACGGATCATGTAAGTAACAAGGATTTGAATATGAAAGAGTCGCTCAAGGAATCTCCTACATAGCAATCATCTACTAAACTCAACGAAATAACATCAAAATCGTAAGGTTTTTTATGTCTGCCACGATTGAAAGTAATAAAGTGTTTATAACGCCACACGGGTCAAGAAAGCCTGTACAAGTTTGTTCGATGACAAAACATTAAAATAATAACAATATGATTTGATTTCTTCAAGCAAAAATTCTTCAAAATACCTGCACAATCATGTGTCAAACATGTTTGACTGTTTATGGGCCACTTTAAGTATGATTGGAACAAATTATTCTAGTCATTTTTAACAGCACCGATACCCGAGAATAATTTAGATTATACCTGATATAAGTCAATAATCCTTCAAATTAATTGAAGAATTGATACACATAACATTTATTTTTGATAAGATAACCACAATCGTTCACGCTGTCGTTTACAGTGTTTTTTTTTGTCAGAGACATACTAATTTAGAAATAATAAAACTCTTCAGATTAATTAGTTGTATAGGGAATTATTCAAGTACAAAAAAAAAACTGCACAATTTTATTTTTTGTCCATGTTTCAGTTGGCAAGAATAAAAATATTAAAATCTAGCAGAACATTTCGTTGCAAATAAGTCTTCTAAAAATCTGGTAAACTAAGTTCTCAAGGAAAATACAGCAATGTAATTTTTCCGATGACGTGTAATCAAAGATATTTTCCTTCACTGTAAATACAAAGTCGCCAAAAAGTTTTGTTTTTTATATAAAATAGCAAACTGGAATAACGATTACCTTTGCGTTTTCATAATTATATTCACGAGGTTTGATGAAGTATAAATATATCATTTTCTTAAAGAAATAATGCATCACATGATACTGCTGACAAATTATCAAATTACAAAAGGTAAATACAGGTGTAAAATAACAGGCACGCCCACCGCCACAAATGCAATAAACTATTCTAGTTGACGTATCATTTTACGCAAAGCAATACTGCAATACAAACTATTTAAAAATACAAAAGTGAAAGTGCAAAACTCAAAAATTCACTGACGTAAAATTCCGTCCTACTGCGAATGAAAAAAAAAATAAAATACGAGCCGGAATTTGAAAATACGGCTCTGTGATATATTTTCACCTGACGCTCGCAAAATAAAAGACACGTAAAAAAAATATGTTTTCATACATAAAATGTCACGCGAAAATAATAATTGGATACGGTAATCAATCGAGTACTTACCAAATGCAGTACTGTATTGACAACCTCATGATTTGACACCTGTCCAACTTCAATCAATCCAATAAGCACAGCAAATTTAAGACTATCGTTCATAGCCATCCTTACAACCTCGTCGGGATGTTTAATTTCACTAAACGGCGGCTTATTTAAGTCCGCCATTTCCTTAGTCAAATTTATATTAGTTTTTCACGAAAAACAAATACACAAACACACACGATTAGAAGAAAAGCGGTAATCCGGCTGACACATGATCGTAGTACAGACACAAAACTACCATGTTGGAAAATGACATCGCAATCTGGAAAGTGGGGATGACACATTAGTACCAATCTGTTAGAACTAAATTAAAACTGCGGTTTGTCACCAGCGATCACTAATTTTGTTAACGATGCGTAATTAACACGTTTATGTTAAAAATAGTCGATTATTGACAACAAACTAATCATATTTAACCTAACTGCCTGACGCGCACTCGACTTTATCAACGTTTTTAAAATTAAAAAATCCATTCACATTTTCCACAAATAATAAACGATAGTTTTACATTTTGGTAGGAACATTATCAAAATAAGTAATCGATTTAGTTTGCATATTTAAACATGCCATAGGTATTTAAAATATTTTTGGAGTCATAGTAGCAGAAGTTTTCTGTTGTCAAAGTTGGCAAGACTTGTTCAAACATAGGCACTGGAAAAATGGCAGTAGAAACAGAAAAGGTTAAAGTAAGTAATTTTATGTTTCTTTTACAATCTTTATTAAAATTTAATTTAGAATTCTAGATACTTTGGTCTCGCTTTGTGATTTTTGCAATTTTCCCGGCTTTTGATGAATTTTAACTATTTTAATCCACTTTACTTGCGTTTGGGCGTGAAACCATAACATAAACATAACTGGAATGTTGAGAATTTCTTATGAATAATAATGTTAATGACTTTTAAGAGGTCAGATGTTACATATTTGTTCCACAAATGTTATATATTTAAGTTTTAGTAATTTTCAATATTTTTAACATAAAAAAACAGTATTATACAAGCTCATATCACGTTCCCAAAATTATTTGGCATGCTAATTGTTTTTATCATGACACGCCTAATATGATTAGAAATCATTAAGCTTTCAGAGTACCTAGATTTAATGAATTCAAAATTGAACCTAACTCATTCTTCTATTTATAGGAGCTAAACATCCGCAACCTAAAATTGTCGGGACATGTGGGTTTCGATAGCTTACCGGACCAGCTTGTCAATAAAAGTGTTCAAAATGGATTCATCTTCAATATCTTGTGTATCGGTTAGTACATTTGAGTCAGTAATTCAGTCAGAGCTTAGAATTTTTATATCATGACAATGTTTAACGAAGAAATTTTATTGAACACCGTTTCTTACACGAAAAGAATCAGATAAGCTATTATGGGGTCCATCAGCGTGGTTTATTAACTACGATAAATTAGCTCTAACAGTATCTTTGATGAAAGGAGTTCTTGTAACATCAGCGTTTTCTTCCCCAATAACCGTATAGGCACTGGCTTAACCAAAATGTTTCGAAAAGCTTGCATTTCAAGTACAATTGCATTTACTAACTATAAAATATTATTTAAGGTGAAACTGGATTGGGTAAATCCACATTAATGGATTCCCTTTTTAATACGAGTTTTGAGTCGGCTCCGAGTCCTCATACTTTGCCGTCAGTCAAATTGAAAGCGCATACATACGAACTTCAAGAAAGTAATGTTCGTTTAAAATTGACAATATGCGATACTGTTGGATACGGCGATCAAATAAACAAAGAGGACAGTTTCAAAGCTGTCGTCGATTATATCGATGCTCAGTTCGAGGCGTATCTTCAAGAAGAATTGAAAATAAAACGATCTTTATCGGCCTATCATGACAGTCGCACTCATGTCTGTTTGTATTTCATTTGCCCGACCGGGCACGGGCTAAAATCGATCGATTTAGTTTGTATGAAGAAGCTAGATACCAAAGTGAATATTATTCCTATAATCGCTAAAGCCGATACCATTTCCAAAACTGAATTACAGAAATTTAAGGTAAATTGTATCACCTTTGTTTTATACTCGTTTGTTTTCTATTCATTTGTTTTATATGCCCGTTTTTTTGACCAATTTTGTTTAGACAAAGATCATCGCTGAGCTGGCCAATAACGGTGTCCAAATCTACCAATTTCCAGTCGATGACGAATCGGTTTCAGAAGTGAATACAACGATGAACAGTCACATTCCGTTTGCTGTTGTTGGCAGTACTGATTTCGTACGTATTGGAAACAAAATGATGCGATCGCGACAGTATCCTTGGGGTACAGTTCAAGGTGATTATTTTAGTTTTTTGACGTGATAACGTCTTATAAATTGATGAAATACCAGCTGCACGCACGAAAAAGTGTAACGCCGTAACGTTCCACCTGATCCTGTGCGTGCAAGCGATAGCGCAGTATAAGCGATAGAGAAGCACGATCGGCCCAAGTTTTACAGCTACTAAAATTTAGGTTATGTATTATTAAATATGATATTCGAGCGGAATACGTTATCACGTAAAACTATCGTCCGTAAACCGACTTTACAGACAACCAATTTTTTTTTAACCAAATCACTTGTCACGAAAAATAATTCAAAATGTGTTTTTCTTTTTTATTGACCAGTTGAAAACGAGGCACATTGTGATTTCGTAAAGTTGCGGGAAATGCTTATTCGTACGAATATGGAAGACATGCGCGAGAAAACACACTGTCGTCACTACGAATTGTATCGAAAGAGACGCTTGGAGCAGATGGGTTTCAGCGATGTTGACGCCGATAATAAACCGGTCAGTTTTCAGCAGTCGTTCGAAGCGAAGCGATCGCATCACGTGCACGAATTGCAGCACAGAGAAGACGAAATGAGGCAAATGTTTGTTGTCCGAGTGAAAGAGAAGGAGGCGGAACTAAAGGAAGCTGAAAAAGAGGTAAATATTTTTTTTTATTGAATTGAAACCGTTGAACGCTTAATGATTCATTCGAAAATTGTTTCGTAGCTGCATGCAAAATTCGACAAGCTGAAAAAGGATCACGCAGAAGAAAAAAGGAAAATGGAAGACCAGCGCAAGAAACTGGAGGACGAACTTATAGAATACAATAGGAGAAAAGCTCAGTATCAACAACAAATGACTAACAGTCATCTATCGCTCACACTAAAAAAGAAAAAATAAGCAAAATTATTTATTAAATTTTTAATTCTACTAATAAATATATTATAATATATACATTTTTTTATTTCTTTATGTTTTAACACTATTGTACTGCCAAAATATTATGATTTTATTCTGATTTTACTTAGATATTATTTGCCTAAATACATAATTTTTTTTAAAACTGTACTTTTATTTACTTTAGCGTTTGAAATAGGCATGCCTAACAACAAACAGTTGCTTTGTATCACTAATCAAAAATTAACGGTGAAATTTCTAAAGTCATCGATGTGAGCATAAATTAGTTATGTATGCATTTTTTGTCTTAATAATATCACGTCGGTTATTAGGGAGTTTTTGACGTGATAACGTCTTATAAATTGATGAGTCACCAATCTTATAAATTGATAAAACACCGGCTGCATGCACGAAAAAGTGTAACGTTCCGCCTGACCCTGTGCGTGCTTTTCTCGAAAACGGCCCTAACGATTTGGATGAAATTTACTGAAAAGGGATTTTGGGGGGCAAAAAATCGTTTTAGCTAGGTCTCATCTCTCGAAAAAATCGTTTTCATACAAATTTTATCATTATAAAAATCAATTTTTTGACGTATGAAAATACTTAAATATTGTAAGTCGGTTTTGGAATTTTATATAAACAATGAAACAATTGTTTTCAAAATATTATGACAGTTAATCTTTGAGACTTAAAATAAATACGAAAGAAAGAAAGTTAAAAAAAAAACAATTATATTATAGGTGGTGAGTAATTTTAATAAACAAAATTAACCTAAATTTGAAGCAAAAGATGCAATATCATAGATTCGAATTATTATAATTATTATATAAATTTAGGTTATGTATTACGGAATACGTTATCACGTAAAACTATCGTCCGTAAACCGACTTTACAGACAACCAATTTTTTTTTCATTTGCTGACAACACCGATATATTGTCGCCGATACTGATAACGAAATCGGGCCACCTCAAATATATAGGAATACACCGAATGCTTTTTCACATGTTGGCACGGCCCCATTTTATCGAATTCAGCATTGTGCCCATAAATGAAAAAACATTCCAAATACATCTGAAGTGCCCCGGTATTGGCGATGATATATCGCCATTGTATCAGAAACACTCTTACACTTGTATAAGAAATTAACTTGCTGCAAGTCTATAAAGATTGTAGACATTATAGACGCTCGACAATCAAAGTCACAACATTCTACAGTAAAGCAATTTTAGTACCAAACATATCACATCATAATACCGAGTTATGTAAAATGATTCGGGCTGAAGATCATTACAAAAACTTACTAACAGCTCATAATCAATGTCGATTATGACAGACGGTATGTACAGTTTTTTAATACACAGTTTAATGCATTGCTGTCACTTTCAACATAAATATTCTAATTTGATATGTTTAAATTCATTTTAATAGTAAAATATCTTTCCAAATCAGTGCCAACAACTTCGATGATCAAACTCTTGTTTCTCCATACTTCAGTTCGTGATATTTCGGTTTTAATTTGGCAAATCTGCTGTAGTACGTATATTTCTTAGCGAAATTTTGTGTCTTCTTAGGCTTTTCAGGCTCTTTTATTACGACACGTTTGATTTCTTTCAAACATTCCTGAAAAATTAAAAATTATAATACATCAATACACTGTTTGAGAGCCACTGGTTCTGTGGTCTAACCGTAACAGAGTTTTGGCGGTAAATGTTAGTACAATGGCGGGTTTCATAACACTGTGTTGTTAAATGTGTCATATTACATTTTTATTATATCAGTTGTGACATTGTAATTTCGTCAGTTTTTTAATGTGCATGTTAAAAGTGAGTGTTAATTAAGACCAAAATATCTGTGAGTGCATTTGTGTAAATCAAAGTTTTCATTCTGGAAGGTTTTTGTTAAGGTAAGAAATTTTAATTGTAGTGTCCATTATTGATAGTAATAAATCTTTAAAGTAATATAATAAAATAAATGCTTCACAGATCCTATAATTGTTTGCTAGTAATTTATTAAGAAGGTTTAACGTAAGACTTTTAGTGGTAACCCTATTATTTGACATTTCTCACAAAAATATGGACCATTATTGTGGGCTTGAAAGGTGTACCTTATTTTTTCGATCTTTCTCTGGCTCGAAATGTTGTGGACTTCGAATTTACTCGTATTTCTTAGGAAAAAGGGGACCTAGCGACTACAATTATGAGTAAATAAAAAGAATTTAATTAATTTAACTGATCAGCGATAAAAAGCTGTGCACTTTTGGTAATAAAATTATATAAATCATCTAATAAGTGTGTTGTACTAAAATTTGGCACTAATTGGAAATTGTTCGGTACATAAAAAAGATTTTTATGGGGCATTTGATAAAATTTGTCGCCTGAACTCGAGACTCAGTTGTTAATTGAATCTATAAAAATTAAGGAAACGTTTCGATTGTCGAAAACTATTTAACTAGATATCGATGTATTGATTTCTAAATGTACTCAAAAAACTTTTCGTTCTTCCGTATTCATACCCCGATTTTTAAAAAAAATGGACAATGTGTGCAGTAAGGTGCCAAAATTTACGGTTCGCAATGAAACAATGCAAAGAATGCGTGACCATGCATAAGAACTATGCCGCTTATACTGCAATGTGAAGTATAAGTGTATGACTCACTCCTTAAATTTTGAAATTATAGTATAGTGCAATAGAGCTTGCCTATATTGTGTATTTATAAATGTGAAAAACACATTTTAGGTTTTTTCGGGTAAACCAGATTTTTTAATTAATTATATTCTCAGATATATGCTTAAAATACGTGTATTTCGTGCATTAGTAATTATAATAATTGATAAAATACTACAATATTTTTTTTCAAATACACAAATTATAAACACAAAAAATATGTACTTTTTACAATAGCAAAGCCAAACGACACATTGCCCGGTGATCAAATGACTCAAGGTTGTTGTGGCGTTTTTGATATCGAGAACTGTCCCGGAATAGGGCAGAATGTAAAAATGCAACGTCTGTTGACTGCTAACCCAGTGGCGGATCCAGGATTACGGCAAGGGGGGGGTCTTGAAAATTTTTTACTCCTTTTGCGGAGAATTCGTGAAAAACATGAAAAGCTTTTTTTTATTGCGCAGTAAGATTTTAATTTGGGATTTTTGATTCTCTGGAAGGGGGGGGGTTTGAACCCGAAAACCCCCCCCGTGGATCCGCCACTGTGCTAACCCGATTTTTGTAGGCACTCTGATTTTAATTTTAATGCAACAACCACTCAATAATAGCCAAAAACTATTACATTTATTAAGAAAACTTATCTCAACGAAGAGATGAATATGATCCTTGGTTGATTATAATGTTTGGATGAAGAAATTCTTCGTGGCATAGAATAGAATAAATGCAATTTCTTTTTCTACCATAGTACCTATTGCTTTTTTTCCGATCCTATGCCAAGAAGAATTTCTTCATCATTATATTTATTCTTTTTTAAACACCGAATGATTTTCGTTTGCCTGCTTTTCAAACGTGCAATAATTAAAATCGTAGAAAACCAAATTTGTAAAACAAAACGCAATATTGATTTTCTGAATAAAAAATAAAATCCTATGAATACAAAAGTTAACAAAATTAATAATAACAATGTTTATTGAAATATACTATCTACAAATCTAAATGTAGTGAAATATGTTTTTTAAGTGTAAATATAATATTATGTTTTTAAAAAATATTCAATTGTTACAACATTAGCGCAGATGACAAAAGCGTGAAATTAAAGATGGCCGAATAAAAAACAATTTTCTTTTATTCGCATATAATTTTTTTCAGTATTAAATACTTTGGTTTTAGTTTTCATATTTATAATATTAACAAAAAAAAACAATTATGATAAAAAGTTTTTACTTTAAATAAGTATATCTAAGTAAATCAATGGCAACAGCTGCAAAATTATCATTAATAATAATAACTGATATATAATTAATAAGAAACAAAATATACAGTAAAGATTTTTTTATAAGTTTTGGAAAGCAGTCATTATTAGATTTTTATCACAAAAATAGAGCTCATGCAATTTCCAAATTCAGTGACTAAACTTGAAGAATAGTTCAGTACAGAAAAATAAAATTACATATTTCTCAAAAAAGACACGTACGCAGATAATTTTCAAAATGTATATGGGTGTCATATGCATGATTTTTTTTTATATTTTTAATAGATTATTTAGTCAACCATAACACGGAAAAAAATTGATAATCATTTAAAAATGTAATATTATCATAAGAAAAAAAATATTAAATTTCACATTCAAAAATAGTCAGTTTAAACAATCGGCCATGTTCGCGGGCTTATGTGACGTCATGATATACGATGCATGCCAACCTTGATGTCAAATTGTCAATGTTCTAAATGAAGTTTATTTGTTGTTTTCTCTAAATACTGACATAATCTTACTGTGAGACGACACAGTCGTCATGAAAACTGTTGTTGATATATACTCTGACGTTTTGAAAATTCGAAAATAGCGCTTATTTTCTACATTTCTTTTTTATTATTTGTATTTTTTCAGTGATTAGATTAATAAAATAACCATTACGGTATGATCAAGAACTAAAATATATTTCGAAATAAACATTTTAACCAATTTGGAGTTTTATGCATATGACCTTCCCGGGCTGGAATAGTTGAGCCCATCCGCTTCTTAACTATGGTAACAGATATTTTTATAAAAGGTTACCATGGTTACAGCTCCAGTACCGTCGCAAAGCTACGCACCTGTCCATTAAAAAAAACGACTCTGAGTCTTGTAAACTAACTATTTATAAACGAGCTCATGAGGGAACTCACAGACTAACTCTGGAATTCTAACCTCTATAAAAAAAATTCATCATAGATTTAAAAATTTAAAAATCTAATAATCACGCGATATTCTAAAGCCATAATAAAACTTGTAGCTAAACCTAAATTAAAATTGCACTATATGATTGTACTATAATAGTTAATGAAATTTACAAAATATTTAGGCCTCTATTCACACATTACAAAAAAGTCAGTCAAAATTTTTGGGCGGATTATAAAACACCGCACGAATTTTTATATTGTCGAAAAAATACGAACTTACATTATATCTTATCAAATGTAGTTTTTTTTCGAATACAAAATATTTATTGTTAATTATTGTAAGTAGCATAACTTAAAATGTTTTTATAGGCAGTGTTCACTGCTATAAATCATTAATAATATCATTTGTTTGTGTATCTATGACCAAAAGACAAAATTGCTTACGCCGATTTTATCAAATTCTTTAAGTCTCTTTTGTATAAAAGTGTTTAGTCACTGCAAAAATTCTAAAATTATATTGCATTGTAAGACGGCTTCGAGGTGGTGTGTGGATTATTGGTTTATTTATTAACTCGCTGTCGATAATATGTCTTGAATTACTTTCCTGTCACCCGAGCCTCGCAAATGCCGACCCAAACGAAATTCAAGTATCGACATACATTCTAAAACTAATTTAACTTGCAGAAACTATTAGACCCCCTTAGCGGGAGTACGCTGTTTCAAACCACGAATGAATTTCGTTCAATTTATCATTCGTTGCAGCTAAAAATGGATAAATTAACCAGAAATAGAATTTTGCCGGTGTACTAGAAAGTCCTTTATCCTAGCATCTGGCGTTGTTTACCGATAAAATATTTCATCAATAAAAAAATATATCGAGAGGTTGCACCTTTCAGTATGCCACTAATCTGACATAAGCTATTTTGCTTTAATGTCACAGATATCGTATGACTGATTGATAAACTTCTTTGATTTTTTTATCACAAAATCAAAAACTCCGGTCACTGTTTTTATTTTTGATTGTGCAAACGCGTCGATGGATGCGATACGAGTGTCGGTGCTTTCTGTGCAATGTTGGCAACAACTACCGTGTAACCTGTTCCCTTTCTCGGGCCGGTGGACTGCCGTTGTGTTTACCATGCAAAGGCAAAAACCTAGCGGCGGCAGACGACGGTCTGTCTATCGGAGTTATTGCTTTCACCTGACACGGATCGTGCCGCAAGAGGAAGTGCTCCAGGGTGTCCCAGCCGCCTCCGACACGCACCATCATGTGACGTCCTTTCAACAACTGGAAACAGATCAATACAACGATTTTTACCACCATAAAATCCGGGAAGACTTTAAAATAATCCTAGCCAATGTAGCTGCGAATAAAACGTATCATATACTAACAGACAGACAAAAATTCTGGATTACAGACATATGTTTGTCGCTACCGATAAAAAAAACGGTGTAAAGTTATATTCGCCATAGGAACTGATTCTAGTGCTCTCTGGTGGCAGAAAATAAAAACTGTATATGCTTAAATGAATCAATTTTAAAGTAAACGTCACAATTTATTTATAATGGATAATAAATTCGAAATAAATATTACTGATATTATTAAGTATTTGGGTAATTCTAAAAGACATCTAGCAGAAGGAGAACAGTTGTTTACAGCGAATCACATTATAGTCAGGGAGCAAGTAGATTTTTGGAACTTTGATTTTTCTTCATCGGTTAGTTATTTTCTTTTCTGTTTATATACCTACATCAATTTATTTTTTTTTTTCATTTTTTTCATTAAATAAAAAAGTTTTTTCCATATTCCATAATGACGAAAATTTGTTAACCGCCGTTATGAAATCCTTTTTAACCTAACTAAATCCTAAATTTCTATCCTTTTTTTTAATGTATTTGTAGCAATGATATAAATGCATTAGAAACCATAACAGGCACAGATATCAGAAAAGTATAAATTCTTTTTCTTTAGTTCACTCATTACAATAAACTAACTGTCAGATGAAATATATAAATGAGATTAGGGGTATGTTCCGATATGCACTGCGAGCACTGCACAGTGCTATCACTGTAGAAAAATTCGTTCCGTTGGACTGCCAGTATACTGCCGCAGTACCCTAGGAAAATATATGACGTCATAAATCGCCGGCATATTCTATTGTGAGCACTGGCGTTTTCGAGGTAAGGTACTCGCAGTACTTTGATCACGTTATCTGTCAAAACCACTCGAGTGACTAACGTCTTATAAACAATCTACAGTTTAATCACAAAAATTATAAAGTTCTGTAATTAGTTTGAATTAATAACTAAAACAATGGAAGAATTGCAAAAAATAACCTTATTAGACATTAAAACATACTCTTTTTAATGAAAAACTATTTACTTTTATTATATTATAAATTCAATTTACAATTAATATTAATTAAGATATTTTTAATTTGACAGTAATCTAACAACAGTTTTTTTTAATGAACTAGAAAACTGTATTACACTCATTTGAACGCTGCGTCAAAATTTCAAAAATTGCAGCTGACAGTTATGGGATTGCGTTCCGTTTTAAATAGTAACCAGTATAACTGTCTATAAAGGAACGTGTTCACAGTATACTAAATTGACGTCACACTGTACAGTGGTCGCAGTGCATATCGGAACATAGCCTAAAGCATATACAGCTTTTATTTTCTGCCACCAGAGAACACTGGAATCGGTTCCCATGGTGAATTAGATTGTTGAGTGACAGCCAATTTGAAAACGCGTTTTTCAATAAAAATAATACGTTGACATCTCACCCTGACAAAAACATTTCTTCCGGCGATGTTATATCTGCCTTCTCCCACTTTTTTCACTTTTAACTTGGAGCATTTTCCGTCCGAGCAGTTGCAGTGCTTTTGCATCAACCGGGTCGCATGTTGTACCTAGAAAACAACATATACATTCGTCTGGGCTCCAAGGCTCATTTACTATAAATTTCCAGCCTCCGGGTCGTACTCCAAGAACTCGTGAAAGATTCAATCGTTAGATTTTAATATTTTATTAAAGTGAAACTTTTATTCTATCGCCCCGAATTTTTCTGGCGGCCTGTTGCATGTCGCATTACAGGCGGCCGCGGAGTAGGGGTAAAGTGAAAGGCGCTCGGTAGAGCAGCCAAGGCCAATATGGCGGCGCCCATGGTTAGCATCAGCTGACCGTGTAGTATGTATAACACATAGTCAGTCTGTCATGCGGGCAAGTGCTGTACAGTGTTTACATGTTTTTATTCGTGTATTCATGTGAATATTGTTGTTTATAATTAATCATGATGGATAAGTGTCTACAATCCAACGCCTACAATCCAATAAAAGTTTCACTTGCGTCGTGGTTTCTTAAAACCACACAACTGTTTTTTTATTAATCTTAAATTGCTGATATTGATTGGTACTAGGTACATTAAGCCTTCTCAATCAACAATGAACAAAAATAAAAAAGGGCACAATCGAAGACACCACTGTTTTTATGACAGTAATTACTGGCCTTAAAAAATTGTTCATATTTACCCTTCTGTCGAGTTCAGTAACGATTCCAATATGCGCCGGTGCATCTCCTCCGGGTCCAGGAGACGGACTGTTCGCGTGATTTAAATCGACCGTGTGGGTATCTATTTCTAGATCGGGATCTTCGCCGCTACCACGCGACCAGTCGTCTTCGGTTGTGTCAGAAGGCACTCCGTCACTCGCTCCACTGGCGGCTACAAGAGTCGTAGGACGTTGAACGGGGTGGTTGGTCGTTAAAAGCATCACACCGCTGTCGCCCCATCTGTTTATGCTACTCGCAGATATCGCCGATGAAGAGCTACAGAAACAAAATATTTTCGAAGGAGCACTTTATTTCATTTTTCGAAAACTTTTAAAAATGTTATCCAATATACAAATCTTTGATTAACGTCTGATTAGAACTCTTCAATAAATAAAATTATCGACCAATTTTTCAGTCAATATATTAACAAAAAATATAATTAATACATTAACGTTTCGATCCGGATTTGGACCTTCTTCAGAACTGATCTAAAAAATATAAAAAATAATTAATGTTTAATTTCTAATTCGCTTTATTTTGAAAGAATTTTATATAAAGCGAATTAGAAATTAAATATTAATTATTTCTTATATTTTTCAGATCAGTTCTGAAGAAGATCCAAATCCGGATCGAAACGTTAATGTATTAATTATATTTTTTATTAATATATTGTCTGAAAAATTGGTCGATAATTTTCTTTATTGAAGTTATCCAATATATAATAGTTAGAAAAATAAGCAAAATTCGTCTCTTAACGCGATCACATAGCCTATGTTCATCCTGAAGGTCCATTCTAAATATTGGTAAAAAAAAATTGATATCGGATGTGTAGTTTCGGAGATTACCTCCTACATCCAAACTTTACCATTTTATAACATTAGTATTTAGTAAAGATGAATAGAAAAAGTCACAATAACCAAACAGCAGACAACAACTGTATTATGAATTTCACGAAATATGGGTTTCTTACCTGCTATGTCTGATTTTAGAATCAGGCGTCGCGATAGACGAGGACGCTCGGAATTGCCAAGACAAAAGCGAACTGTGCGAGAAACCGGAGTCTTGCGATTCTTGTTCAGCAATTTCTTTTTCGAGTTGAACCAATCCAGGTGGCTCGATATTGTACTTAGTGGCCAATCTTGCAACTTCCAGTAGGCATAGCACGACGTTGCGTGGTTGCCCCTGAAGTACTACAACCAACAATGTAACAATGACAAAGTGTAATCGACTTTTTTCATAGTCACGCTGAACATAGAACATACCCAAGTCATCACTTTCGAATAACAGATTCTCGTGGACGCCGAGTTTCCTACAAAATTGGATAAAGTTTTCCATATTATCTCTTGCGAAAAAACTCCTTCGAGCCGCTGTCTCCCAACATCTTCCTCTAATTGTTGGAGCAGGCTGCAACAGATACCATTGTCAAATAACATATCGTTGCAATTTAAGAAATGAATAAATAGTTAAGAATAAACATAAGTTAATACCATATACCTTTATTCTATACTGAGCATAGGAATAAAATCGCAATCGAACCATTAGGGTGCAAACTTATACTTCTGTCTTTTTTTAAGCCGTAAGCACTGGCGTATCCAGGAGGGCAAAACAAGCACGGGAGACCCGGCTTAAGAAATTTCTAATTTGCTCCCTCCTGGGCCAAAAGCCGGTTACGCCCATGTTAACGTCATAGAAGAAGACAAAGTTTTTGAAACAGAGACACTTTATTCAGAATTCAGATTGAATGCAAGTACATCAACCAATCCTATCATCGGAGAAATCAGGGAATAACATCGAAGAAAAATACGCAGATATATTTTCGAAACGTTTTGCTACCTTCGCTCACCCATATATCTATTAATTAACTATATGAATCATTGCCTATTTACTCAATGTGCGGTGAGTGAACACAACAAAGCGTATTGTTCATATCTGCGTCTCTTTCTTCGATGTAATTCCCTGATTTCTCCGATGATAGGATTGGTTTATGTACTTGCATTCAATCTGAATAAAGTATCTCTGTTTCAAAAATTTTGTCTTTTTCTATGACGTTAACATGGGCGTACCCAGCTTTTGGCCCAGGAGGGGGCAAATTAGAAATTTCTTAAGCTGGGTCCTCCGTGCTTGTTTTGCCCTCCTGAATACGCCAGTGCTTATTGCGTAAAAACAGACAGAAGTATATGTTTGCACCCTAATAGTTCGATTGCGATTTTATTCCTATGCTCAGTATAGAATAAAAATATATGCGCTCACCGCACATTGAGTAGATAGACAATGATTCATATAGTAAATTATTAAATATATGGTGAATACATACCCCTTTGGCAAGGCCGTGACAAATTGTATGCTTCGCTTTGTCCTGAATAACTTTAGCCAAATGACATACAATAACACCATTGTCCAAGACATCAAAGAAATTTTCTCCCGTTATGCTATCAGTATCTGAAACGGAAATACAACTGTAATAAAAATGTATAGTTCACAGTCGCATCATTTTTTTTCTTCCTAACTAACAATGAAATATTTGTAAAACAATTAAAATTAGCTCGGTGGTCTATCAAAAATTTCCGATACCTGGTGGCCCTTAAAAGAAATTGATGTGCAACCCACCGGCAATTTTCCTGATATCTCGGCCTTTCGGCGGCCCCATACGCCCCTATACTGCCGTAAAAAGGCAAAAGGCAGTAAGTGACCAACTTATGAATTTGAGTAAATCAAGATTTACTAAAAATGTCTTGACCGTCCAGAATTTTAGATTATGGAAGCCAAAACATGGGGGAAACATTTTTTAAAGACAATAAAATTATTGCTGCAGCACTTACTGCTGTCGTTGGCTTCAGTATGAATTCATTTTGTCAACAAATGTCACTTACTGCCCTTTGCCTTTTTAGGGCAGAATAGCCTTCCCAGATTCCGAATCTCTGATTGAAAACTTTCCCTTATAGGCCTCACTCACGATCAAACTTCATGCCACAGTTCAGTGTTCAAACTTATAGTTCAGTGAAGCATGATAATGTGTGGGACAAATAAACACTGAAACCAACACAGAAGTCAAGCATGAACTCATCAAATGCATCCTGATTTTTGAACGACTTCAGTGTTCAGTGTTCAAGTAAACTGCTGTGTGTGTGGGTTTTTTTCAGTTCAGTTTTTAGAGTTCTGTGTTTTGTACAACCAGAAGCCAAAAATCTCAATGTTGCTGCAAGTCTTTCGTGTGCAGTAATAGCTTTTCGCATATTTGTGTCCTGTTTCTCAATAAATGGGGTAACTAATTCCAGTAAATAATTGTAAGTTAATTCATCCATTCGTAAATAATTATTCCAATCAAGCGGCTCAAGATGTAATTCATTTCTAACCAATTTTTCACCCATATTCTTCTTTTTTTTCTTATTTCTCTGTTTTAAATACAATCCCATAGTTATGAACAGCCAATCCTCACCATTTAAATTACTCATTTAGTTCTTATTAATGAACTATACTCTATAGTATAATATTATAGTGTGTATATAATATAATATATCTTATGTATCTATACTCGACGAGTGTATGCCAACAACTGAACCAAACTGAACACAAAAAATTTAAAAAAATGAGCAGTTTGCATGAACTGTGTGTGGTGCCAGTCAGTCTTTCGATTAATCGGTCCAACTTCACTGAACACTGAACTGTGGCATGAAGTTTGATCGTGAGTGGGGCCTATTACCGATAGTTTTATTGATCCAATCAGCAAGATCTTCCTGCAGGGGATACAGTTGCCGGCTTTGGGTGCTCAACACGTGCTCTTGATATAACTCCGCGTAATCTTCTGGTGTAACGGGTGTTTGTGCACTCGTGGGGGCTGTTGTCGTCGTAGGCGTCGACATTGGACCCCAACTGCTCCGGTTTTGCAGTTTGCTTACGGGCGTACGATTGCCGTTCCAGCGATACGAGTACGCCATATCGAAATTCACTGTAACAATGAAAAAATAAGACTGTTTATGGATTTGAAAATAACAAAACTACAAAAATAAAGAACGACGCACTGCAATCAACACTAATTATTTTTTAAAGGTATTTTGTAAGATGCCCAGACAGGAAAATGCGTTTACATAAGTTTCTGTGTACCTATTCGAGAATGGCCAAACGCTTTTTTATAAAACTGGTACCTTAACTTTTAAATATAGGTTACTTTTTATCCGGCTACGTCCGGATTAAAAAACATGAGCGATTCTAACCACAAAATAAACTCGGTTACGTATTTTCAAACAGCAAACATAGAAGACAGATACAGATATTCGTAAAATTATATTATTTTAGACGTGATAACGTCTTATAAATTGATGAAACACCGGCTGCACGCACGAAAAAGTGTCACGTTCCGCCTGAGCCTGAGCGTGCAAGCAAGGGTTCGTTGAAGCGCAACAATTTGCTTAAACCAGCACGTGACGTTACCAAAAAAATAAGCAAAAATTTTTTGGTTTTCAATCTTTAATTTCGGATTCTTCAGTTTCGAAATTGATGTGTTTAATAATTTCATCCAAAATTCCGGAATGGCGAAATCCTGGAATTTCGATATGGAAGCCTGTTGATAGTACTTACACTAATTGTAATAAATTATTGCGATGAGAAATTCGATACAAATATTCTATAGTCTATTATGATATTATCATAAGTAAAAGTCACTAAAGAAACAGGTGGTATAATAAAAGATACGGATACAAACGGAAATGATGCTCAATTGTTTAATAATGGTCATTCGATCAAATCAAATAACCGCTTATAATAAGGTTGATAATTAACATGTCAGCTCATAGTTTGATGATTTATCAACAAATAACTAATTGCATCTTAATTAAAATGACAGGCATGTTAAACAGTCTGACGCAATGGGTTATACTGTATACAACAATATACAAACCTGTCTCTTTTCTCGTTCGAAACAATTAGGCCTAGTTTATATAAGAGGCGTTCAACGCGCGTTAGCCCAACGCGCGTTGAACGCTCTTCATGTGTGCTAGGCATTTGGCCTAGTTTATATACGAGGCGTTCAACGCGCGTTGAACGCTCTTCATGTGTGCTAGGCCTATTCGACACCACTGCAGAATGTTTCAATGTCGCAACATTTTATTTATATTTTGTTTTTCCTTATAATTTTTAAATGTTATCTGTTATAATAATGCATATTCTCTAGAAAAAAATTAGGAGCCATCGTGGGGCGCCTTTAAGTTATAAAGTCTATGGACACCTTACGGACACTTCCTAAAGCTCTGTGCACACTATAACTTTAAGTTACTAGTAGCGCCACCTAAGTGACTATTCTAGTAACTAATAAATCTCAGTTAGATGTCCCCGTCAACAAAAGCCATGTTAGAATCCAACAAGCTGTCATCTAATTCTAACGGTATTTATATTTTTTTTATGTATGTTCACCGATTTCTCCGTCAATTATGGACCGATTTTCAATTTTTTTTTTTATTCGAAAGAGTGCATCTCAGAGGTGGTCCCATCGGAACCAAGTCAGGATCCGATGGTGGAATCCGGAGAAATCGAGGGAAACTCTCAAATTTCAAAGGCACGCATAAAGTTTTTTATGTATGTTCACCGATTTTTAGTGTTAGATTAGGTACCACTAAAAAGAGAACAATAAATTATTTTTAACAAAAAAATTGAACCGACTTCACACTAAAAAGTAAAAAATAATTGCGTATTGAAATGTTTTGGAGTCAGTGTAGTTCTCGGAATAGATTTCATTTTGGCTGACACCGACTCCAAAACATTTCAATACGCAATTATTTTTTACTTTTTAGTGTGAAGTCGGTTCAATTTTTTTGTTAAAAATATTTTATAAAAGTGTCGTCCCAATTGCACGGTTTTACTTCCAACCAAACGCTCCAATAGATGTGTCACAGCAAAAGTTGACGTGAGATTTTCATTGACCCTCCCCTCCTTTTGAAGATTTGATGAGATTTTCTTGAACCCCTCCTCCCAAATTTAGGTCACGCCCCCATAAAAAAATTAAAATTCTTTTAGTATTGTGGTTCTGTAACTGTTTGAGGTTGGCATGTACATTATCAATTTCGGTGGCTGCTGGACCCGCTTTGTCTGCAGTTATACACTCCTGTTACAATCAAAACAGTTATTTCTAACAGTGCGTATTCGTTTGACATCAAATCATTCTCTTCTTCTTATTTTTATTTAACCCAATGCTTTTACTAAACAAAAATATTTTACCCACTTTCCTATTACTTAAAAATATTTGCATATATTATATACATTAATTTTAATAGAGAAATAATTTGTCGTATTTCTTTTGTTAATGGTGTTACCAAATAGACGACGATTCTTTTATTGTTGGAAATTTACAACAATAGAAAACAGCAAACTAACGATCGAAATAAGCGACAAACGAGTTTGTTAAGATATGGAATTTAAATAAAATACAATAGATACAATCATGGCCGATTTCCGTATAGAAATTTTTAAGGTGGCAGCATAAGAACATTTTAAATTGTTAAAAAACAATTTACAATCATTTTTTGACGTGATGTCTTATAAATTGATGAATCACCAATCTTATAAATTGCTGCATGCACGAAAAAGTGTAACGTTCCTAGCGTTCCGCCTGACCCTGTGCGTGTTTTCTCGAAAACGGCCCTAACGATTTGGATGAAATTTACTGAAAAGGGATTTTGGGGGGCAAAAAATCGTTTTAGCTAGGTCTCATCTCTCGAAAAAATCGTTTTCATACAAATTTTATCATTATAAAAATCAATTTTTTGACGTATGAGAATACTTAAATATTGTAAGTAGGTTTTGGAATTTTATATAAACAGTGAAACAATTGTTTTCAAAATATTATGACAATTAATCTTTGAGACTTAAAATAAATACGAAAGAAAGCAAGTTAAAAAAAACAATTATATTATAGGTGGTAAGTAATTTTAATAAATAAAATTAACCTAAATTTGAAGCAAAAGATGCAATATCATAGATTCGAATTATTATAATTATTATATAAATTTAGGTTATGTATTACGGAATACGTTATCGCGTAAAACTATCGTCCGTAAACCGACTTTACAGACAACCAATTTTTTTACGTATAGCTACAACAGAAGGATTGTTGCCATCCTGTGGCCGTCAAATCTGCGGTATTTCTGCATTTCTGTTAAACAGTATCTCAATCATTGTATAAAGAAATACTCCAGTAGAAATTTAAATGGCATTCAAAACGATTTTACGCAGACAATAAATAAATACCTACAAGTTTTTATTAAAATATATTTAATGTGTAAATTAGTGTGACATTGTACTTCATTCCACGCCGTTCACCTCAATATTACCACACGTTTTAAACAATTCTGCACGGTAATTATGTGTAAACATCCATGCAAACAAATAAAATCGTATATCTTTGTCTGTAAATTATAAGTTTACTAGTGTGACCTGTGCGAATTATTCGCACTAGATAAGTATAATAATTATCACTTTACAAAATTATTTTTTAAATATGATTGCAGGTATTCAATTCGTTTCTAATTTTGCACACTGCTTATTATATTGTATTACAATATGAAGCTCAGATGACAGATCGAAGAAATATTTTACTAAAATTGTCATAATATAGAGGCGCAAGTAGCAAAAGCGTTGAGCTAAGCCGTCAGATGGAATCACGCAGCATTGCTGTGACATTGTTCAGCGTTGCTCGCTGTTTCAAAATTACAGCCGTCAGATGGCAGTATGCAGTATTGTGTCTGTTGTATTACAATATGCAGGTCAAATGACAGATCGAAGTGTTGACGTTGTTTCAAAATTAAAGCCGTCAGATGGCAGACGTTGTTCAGCGTTGCTGTGTTTTAATTAATTTACAAAAACAAAAGCAATAATAAATTTTTTAGTTGTCGATGTCAGTAGAGCAAGCAATTATCTGTAAAATGATATATAATTTATGTGGAGAAATTGTGAGGTTTTTTCTAAAAAGGGAGGCAAACATTCTTAACCTTAGCGTATTTATAAGATAATACGCGCCACGAATCTAAAAGACTCGGAAGTTAGATGCGAATACGGGTTTGCGCTTGTACAGTCTGTTGAAAAACTACAAACTCGCAACTCAACAAAACTAAAATAGCACTAACAACTTGACAATAGCGTACTCGACTGTACTTTAAAGCAGGAAAGCGACAAAGGCAACGAGCGATCACGGCCAATCACCACCGAGCGCACGTTCCGTGCAGGTAGCTGGGAGGTGGTGGGAGTATCAACGGCTCTAAAATGTGCCTTTGCGACGCTGTTTGTGACTAACTTCAAAACCTTTTAGATCCGTGGCGCGTACTATACCCAGCTTTTGGCCCAGGAGGGAGCAAATTAGAAATTTCTTAAGCCGGGTCCCCCGTGCTTGTTTTGCCCCCCTGGATACGCCAGTGCTTACGGCGTAAAAAAGACAGAAGTATATGTTTGCACCCTGATGGTTCGATTGCGATTTTATTCCTATGCTCAGAATAAAAGAATATGGTGTATACGTAGCATTTTCTCTAGCCACGGCAACAAATTCCACACGACCATTTCCTAAACCCGAAATAATAAAATCGTCAGAACCTAAGAAGTTTTACTTGTAACGCGCGACAGTCTCACGCATGTTTTTTTAAAGTAGCGCAACCCTATTCACATCTGTTCTTGCGCGTATGTCTTTCGTGTGAGTGACACTCGGCATCACATCGCCCCAGAGTCGCTACGCACCGCCAACGACGACGCGCCGTAAATAATTTTCTTTTTAACAAAGAGAGACTATGCCCTCAAAACTTTCTATAAATAACTGTAAAAGTTTTTCTCTTTTTGGGAACTATTCGTTGCGTTTGCTCTCTGAACAAAAATAAAGGCACAAGAACTTAAAACGCATTACGTACTGTCAGTTTTATGTACCCGAACAAAATCACTATTTCACGTGGACGACTTTTAAGTCATAATAATGTAAAGATGGAATATCAGAAAGGTGTTAAAAATCATTGTCATCGTTTCATAAAATGTCCAGACAGTTCATGAAACGCCATTACACAATCTGATTTGTCCAGACATTTCATGAAATGTCTTGGCATTGAATGAATTGTCCAAACATTTCATGAAGTGTCTTGACATTGTATGAAATGCCCAAGCATTTCATGAAGTGCATGAATTGTCCAAACATTTCATACAATATCTTGGCATTTCTTGAATTGTCCAAATATTTCATGAAGTGTCTTGACATTGTATGAAATGCCCAAGCATTTCATGAACTGCATGAATTGTCCAAACATTTCATACAATATCTTGGCATTTCTTGAATTGTCCAGATATTTCATGAAGTGTCTTGGCATTGTATGAATTGTCCAAACGTTTTATGAAGTGTCTTGGCATTGCAAAAATTGTCCAAACATTTCATGAAGTGTCTTGACATTGCATGAATTGTCCAGACACTTCATGAAGTGTCTTGACATTGTATGAATTACCCAAACATTTCATAAAGTGCATGAATTGTCCAAACATTTTATGAAGTGTCTTGGCATTGCATGAATTGTGCACACATTTTATGAAGTGTCTTGGCATTGCATCAATTGCCCACACATTTTATGAAGTGTCTTGGCATTGTTTGAATTGTCCAGATCTTTCATGAAGTGTGTTGGCATTTCATGAATTGTCTAGACATACCACGAAAGATCTAAACGTTTTATGAAACGAAAAAGAAAGACAAAACTGTCAACCACTTACAATAATTCATTCACAAAACTATTGTATAAAGTTATTTTAGGCACTTTTTTGAAATTCCAAATACAATGCGGAAATGCGGTTAGACGATCGACTTTAAATAATAATACAAAATAACAGTACCTACACTGAAAATAGTTTATATTTACACAGAAATTGTTAAACGAGTTAATGGCCTTTAAAATGAACCTGCTGCACGGCTTTACCACATTTATTTGTATATAGAGGGTGGTTTGTTAAATACGACAATATCGATTCAGAACGTTAAGTCGCGTAACTAATATATTTTATTCAACTCATGCGCGTTATTCATGTTTTATCATGCCTAAAAACCGAACCCTAAATAGCCATTTACCGACTGGTGACAATTACTTGTCATAACTTAATGAAGATTCCTACTAGCTCGGCCATTGTGGAGTAATGAAAATAAACGTAACTATTTTCTGAGTCGTAACGAAATAGTAGGTAACAACAACTCCGTTGTTACCCATTGAGACTAAAATTGGCCGAATGTTTTCGACATGGAGTTTATTCATAACCGGCTAACCTCAAACCAAAACATTGAATCGTGCTGTTTGGTGCTGTTAGTATTGACAGTTTTTTCTTATAAAGAAATAAATAGATATTTACAACATCTCATTATAATTAAAACATGAATAACGCGCAATTGTTGAATAAAATTATGGGCGCAACTTGTAGGCTAAGTCATGACCTGTCAGCGCGATGAATGACTTAGACTACTAGTTACGCCAATAATTATAATACCCTCTATATTGCTAGGAAAGATCGGGAGAAAAACAAACACTACGGTGCAGACATAATATATACGTCTGTCTCACTTATTATACTCTGAGTCTCATGCGCATGTCCGTGAATGGATGCGCGTCAGTTTGCACATGGAACTAAGCTGTGAAAGGGAGGTGGCTTGCTCTATTCCACTTACTAATTGCCCCACTACAGACGGGACACTTGCGCACAACGGGTCAAGTAAAAAGAAAGAGATAGAAAACAGTTATTTGCTGTCTCACTTCATGGGCTACGCTGCCACTTACGGCCACTAGCAATATAGAAGTTATTAAAATATGCGGATATAATACTCCACGTTTATAGGTTAGGTATTATGATCTACGTGGCGGCCATTATTATTTTATCAGACGAATAAATATTTATACCCTGGAAGTAAGACAGTATTATTATATTGAGATCTGTGGTTTAGTGAATTGAATTATTGCTATTTATTCGGAGGAATAGCTACCTGAAAAATAAATGAACCGAATATTTAACTACTTACGTTCGGTGAACATAAGTATAAGCTTTAAACTAAAATTATGCAAATTCACGCAGTATGCATAGGACACCCGCTATAATATCCATGTGTAGGTGTTTGCCAGTATAGAGCAGATACGAAATGATATTTGTGACAAATCACCCGTGAATAAACCAAATAAAATTGACCTGTTCTACTGTATTGTGAGCGGCGAGGAAGTTCATGTTTTTGTATACCTCAGATTATTAAAAAACAATCCAATTAGCTCCACTTCGGCACATATTTTAACATAGACTAGATTTCTTACTGGAATGTTAAGTCCGCTGCACACGAGGCTGGATTTGCCGCTAGACTCCTTGCTAGATTTGTTTACTAGTTTTCTAACGCTGGTTTCCTTAATTGCTTCTATGTGCTCGTTTCACATGAGACGTCTTTTCAAGCTTTCTTTGTTGATAGATCTGGTGCGCGCGCAGTGACAGTTCAAATATAAACACAACAAAAAAGCAAAAAATCAAGATTTTTTAAAATTTTATTTTATTGTTGCGTGCTCCCTGTTGGGACGATAATGTTTTCCATCGAGTGTTCCAGACCACGACAACAACAACAATTGAAAACAGGTAAAACCCGACCTTCCTAGAACAGTTTTGTTACAATATCAAACAAGAATACCTACTCACGAAGGAAGGTGTCAAGCAAAATATTAATTCCCAAACTAATTATGTTACAAAATACGCTTTTGAAATTTAAATTTTGTTTTTTAGTTAGGTATTCGTAATATTTCCAGTTTTATTTCTTATTTTTATGGTCTTGGGGGGGGTGGGTAATTACCCCCTTTACTCTTCCATATCTACGCCCTAGGTTCTGTTGCGTGGAGCAGAGAAATAAGAAACAAATTTTATGTACCTACCTCTCTTTAAAATATATTCTTATATATAGATTAGTGATGTGCCGGATATCCGTATCCGTATCCGCGGATATCCGAGGGAGAAGACAGATCCGTATCCGTATCCGTTAGTTTTTTGGCGGATCTTTTACGGATCTTTTACCTTATTAATTTTCAATACATAGATGAAATTTTATATAATATATAGGTGATTAGGTAATAATAAAAAAAACTGTTAAATTCCAATCAGATTATTTTTTATTTTTTTAAATCGTATTTGGCACCTTTATATTGCAAACATTTATCGTAGTGAGTACCATACCAATAGTACATAACTCAAAGGTACTAAAAAACTATCTTTATAATGAGATATTGCACATCGATTTTTGGAAAGAGACAATCTGTTATGAGAGTTAACTCTTAGAGAGGTCAATAACTTTTTCCCATAACGGATAGTCTCTTTCCAAAGGTCGATATGCAATATTTACCGCCGTGTACTCTAAGAAAGTTAAGTTCCGTATCTGTATCCGAGGATCTTGAAACTAAATATCCGTATTCAGATCCGTATCCGCGGATATGTATTTTTAACGATCCGGCACATCACTAATATAGATGCAGTAAAAGAAAACGACTAAACGAAACATGAATAATAAATAGCGACACTTTAAAATTTAAATAATTAGTCAACTGCAGTGATATTTTTTTCTGACAAATTAGAGTACCATTATTATCATCCCTATAGAAGTTTCAACTAAGATAAACGACTCGAACTCCGCTTAAACAGTAAAAAAAACTAATCCCTTTTATCTGTTCAAATATTTTAAGTACTAAAAAAAACTTCAAAGCATCTTTTTTAATCTAACTATTTATATGTATGTGACATGATTCAGTGCATATTAACCATACAGACGAGGGTCTTGGCCCAGCCTAGCCCTTAGCGATTATAATTCCAGACATTTACTGTATGGGAACAAAGACGGTATTCACTATTCATGCCGGTAATACAGGCTGCTGCACATAATATAGCGACGAAGCC
Organism: Xanthostigma xanthostigma; assembly: GCA_963575645.1. Lineage (NCBI taxonomy): Eukaryota > Metazoa > Arthropoda > Insecta > Raphidioptera > Raphidiidae > Xanthostigma > Xanthostigma xanthostigma. The sequence goes on along the minus strand of OY754469.1, from coordinate 7,153,489 downwards.
AAAGTTAACCCCTCAATTGAGTGCGTACAGCTCACAATACAATAGACTCTTCTTAAGAACGCATTCGTTAGAAACGGACAATTTTTCATTTCTCTGAGGACTTCGCTATGTACGAATATTTTATCGCTTTATGAATGAATGATTTCGATCTAGTGATGGGAAAAATATTTTTTACGATACATCTTTACTTGCACCCACTCCCCCCATTTTTCAGCTAGAAGAGCCGAGCGCGTGGAGACGCCGTTCTTCATCTACGGGACGGCGAGCTTCGAGAGGGCATGTCCACATATATTAAATAATCCAGGGCTATTTAAACCAAATCTAATATATAAAATTCTCGTGTCACAGTTTTCGTTGCCATACTCCTCCGAAACGGCTTGACCGATTTTGATGAAATTTTTTGTGCTTATCCGGTATCTATGAGAATCGGCCAACATCTATTTTTCATCCCCCTAAATGTTAGGGGTAGTCCACCCCTAAATTTTTTTTCTTCCTTCCCCATTCGTTCTTTTGCACCGGGCACGACGGCGCAGCCGGAGTGCTCGACATACACACATATACGTCCATGTATATTTTAAAATAAATAAAATAGATAGATAGATGTTCCAATTAAATTGTTTTATTATTTCACTTTATACGTAGCGAAGCACGTACAGGGCCGCTAGTAACTCTATAACAGTATAACCTAATTATTTCAAATCCCCATGACTCCATAAATTTATGTAAAGTGTAAACTCTATATAGCGACTAGTGATGTGCCGGATCGTTAAAAATGCATATCCGCGGATACGGATCTGAATACGGATATTTGATTTCAAGATCCGCGGATACGGATACGGATCTTAACTTTCTTAGAGTACGCGGCGGTAAATATTGCACATCGACCTTTGGAAAGAGACTATCTGTTATGGGAAAAAGTTATTGACTTCTTTAAGAGTTAACTTTCAACAGATTGTCTCTTTCCAAAGATCGATGTGCAATATCGCATTATAAAGATAGTTTTTTATTAGTACCTTTGAGTTATGCACTATTGGTATGGTACTCACTACGATAAATTTTTGCAATATAAAGGTGCCAAATACGATTTTAAGAAATAAAAAATAATCTGAAAGGAATTTAACAGTTTTTCATTATTACCTAATCACCTATATAATATATAAAATTTCATCTATGAATTGAAAATTAATAAGGTAAAAGATCCGTAAAAGATCCGCCATAAAACTAACGGATACGGATACGGATATCCGGCACATCACTAATAGCGACACTCAAGGGACTGTGCACTTTGTGGCGTTATTACCAACAAACATTCATACTATCATACTCGCCATGTTCATAGTTTGCAAGTTTGTGGGCAACTAAGAATATGATAACTTATCGATAAGCAGCTGAGCTGAACATATGAAAGATAATCCCAAAAAACAAAATAACGAATTTATTTGAATCTCCGGTACGCATGATGCCGACAACAAAGCAACAAAATAACAAACAAGACTACAAGTACTGTTTATTGCTTAATGATGACGTATTGTTGTCGTTATTTAGAGTGGTTGTGTCGTTATTTAGAGTGTATCGTTGTATGAGCATCAAGGTAAACCAACTAGAATTAAGTAACTTCGACTTTTTAAGGAGTTTGTCGTTATATCGAGTGACGTTTACACTGTATATTTTTAACCGATTTCTTTACTCACGTATTTTCAAGTGTTCAATCCCCACTTCTCACGTAAAGTGTCTCCTCCTACGCTACTCAGCCAATGGACAAATACGTTTGATAACGTTTAACCTCAAAATAAAAAAGGTTTTTTTCTAATTGGTCTACGGTTGCAACGAAGTGAGGCTGGAGGAGAAGTTGAAAATAGAGGAGGTTGAAAATACATGAGTCTACTGTATATGAAAACTGAGATATTATGGTTTCGGTTTGAAGGCATTTCTGCACATGAAATGCAAACAATGAATAATTTATTTACAAAGCTGGTTACAGCATAAGAATGTGTGCATTTAATCCCTAGAAACGTATCCCATTAATAATGATGATGAATTTCATGAAGCGAGTCCCTTTTAGAATAAAGTCACCCTAAAGGGAACTTTGACATTTCCCTTTGAAACATTGTAATTTAAAAAGTCAATTCATGAGAGTTATTAAATATTAAGTAGAATTTTCAACTGAATAGAAATAAATACAGTCCAGTTAAAAAAAACAGCTATTTTTTTTGGTTAGGAAAGTTCACCAAGTGCCTGGTTAATTAATATCGTGTTTGCTCGTGGTAACTGGAATCAGGTCTTTTGCTCAAGGGCGTAGATATTTTTTTCTGGGGGGAGGGGTAGAGCAAAAAAAATCAATAAGTTTTTAGAGTTTTATTAATATTCACAAAGGAAGATGTAAGCAAAATATTTATTCCCAAACCAATTTTACAATTTTTTTTAAGAAGTATTTCTATATTTTATTTTGTAACCAGGTATTCATATTATTTTCAGTTTTATTTTTTTATTTTATTTAACCCCCCCTTCCCCCTATCTACGCCCTTACTTTTGCTATACAAGCATGATAAGTTTGTGAGATTTCGATTTTCGCTAAAAATCTGCAATTTTAAGTGGCCTAAAAAAATCTCAAAATCTAAAAGTTTCTTGTATTTTTGAAATTAAGAATGTTTTGTAGAATAAATTACGCTGATTCTGGTGAGCACAAGCAAACGTCTGTAAATTTTCTGGTTTAGAAATCTTCTAAACTAAAAGAGTACCAAACCGAGCCTTATTAAATAGTGATGTGCCGGATCGTTAAAAATGTATATCCACGGATACGGATCTGAATACGGATATTTGGTTTCAAGCTCTGCGGATACGGATCTTAACTTTCTTAGAGTACGCGGCGGTAAATATTGCACATCGACCTTTGGAAAGAGACTATCTGTTATGGGAAAAAGTTATTGACCTTTTTAAGAGTAAACTCTGATAACAGATTGTCTCTTTCCAAAGATCGATGTGCAATATCTCATTATAAAGATAGTTTTTTAGTGTATACCTTTGAGTTATGTACTATTGGTATGGTACTCACTACGATAAATGTTTTCAATATAAAGGTGCCAAACACGATTTTAAAAAATAATCTGAATGGAATTTAACAGTTTTTCATTATTACCTAATCACCTATATATATAAAATTTCATCTATGAATTGAAAATTAATAACGTAAAATATCCGCCAAAAACTAACGGATACGAATACGGAATTTTCTTCTCCCTCGGATATCCGCGGATACGGATACAGATACGGATATCCGGCACATCCCCTCCATTTTTTTCAATGCATCAGAAAATAGACAATCCATGCGTACCATTTAAAAAAGTCCATAAGCCAATTCTTGATATCTTTTTTTGTAGGATATCTATTATTTTAACTGTTGTGTCGAAAATAGATCTACGTATACGCGTCGACCACATTAGGGTTGATGACAATCCGCTCGCAATGTATTAGTGTTTACAAACCGGCTAGACTTGCATCAAAAAGTGAGTAAAAAGAAGTCGATGGAAGACGACGCAACTGTGCCGACAGCTTCAGAGACCGGATACACGCACTGCGTACCTCTCTGGCAAAGATGACACGCCGCCCACACAAATAATACTGCCTGAGCTATATAGTTTGACCAGCGAAAGTACGTCGGTGCTGAAGGGGAGTGGAATCGCGTGTATGACAACCAGAATTCTACGAAACCATATAAGCGAAGAAGGTGTTCCCGCATTGTGGGTGAAGCGACAGTCGACCAAGGAAATAATATTGATAGCAACGATTATTTTCATTAAAAACTGTGGTCGCATTTAAGGAGGTTGAGCCGTTTTACGAAGATAATGAAAAAAATCTGAAATAAAGTTTTTTTAATAGATTTTTTTATGACAAAATTTTCTGTAAAAAATCCAAAATCATTAGGAGATTTATAAAGTTAAAAATTAAAAAAAACTTTTACATGTAGTCTTATGGAAAATATGTCAAGCTAGCATGCAAACTGTTCATTTTAATTTTTTGCAAATAACCAAATAATGTCAGCAGTTCCAAAAACTATCTAATGGGTGTTTTTTTTAGAGGTATACAACTTTAAAATGAAATAAAACACGTAAAAATAAGGTTGCTGGCCACGTTGTTGGCTTTGTTTAAAATATAATTTTATGCCATTTATGTTTAAATATGATTTCGGGCATATGGGCGCCACGGCTGGCTTGAATGAAGCGCAATCGGGAAGTCCAATTTTCGATCACTTTATCGAGCATCTGGGGCCGTATATCGCCAATAGCGCGGCGAATGTTGACTTCCAAGTGATCCAACGTCTGTGGTTTATCGGCGTAGAGTAGTGACTTCACGTATCCCCAAAGAAAGTAATCCATAGGTGTGAGATCAAAATTTTGCGTTGAAAAAGAGGATCAAGCTGAATATTGTTTTCGGCCCATTCACCGAACGACGGCGCGCATAATGGTCACGCGGCTTTAACTCTTGCACAAGCTGGATCTTGTAAGCTTGTAAGCCAAGATCTTTACGCAAAATCTTCCACAACGTGGATGGGCACAGTCCCAATTGCTGTACACGACGGCGTATTGACTCATTCGGGTCCTCCTCAACACTACGCACCACAGCAGCAATGGCATGTTCTGTGCGCACTGTATGGCGTCTTTGTGGATGCGTATTATCAACTAGAGTATGCGTAGTTTAAAAAACGATCCATGGTTTTCCGAATAACTTGCTCGGATGGACGATTATGTCGACCGTAAAATGGACGTAGCGCACGGTTAGTTTGGCAAACTGAACCATAATTTTCAAAATAAATTTGCACAATTTGCAAGCGTTGTACTGATGTAAGTCTATTCATGGTGAAATGGCAAAACATACTGACCACAAATCATCTGTCAACTGTCAAATTAACTGTCACTTGAAACGGTGTTGCCAATTTCAAAACCAAACCTCCAAAAAAAACACCCTTTATGTAAAGCGTCGATGTCTTACGCATATTTTAATATTTTTTCCAATTTAATTAGGAGACTTTTAATCAATAAAAAAAATTATTAAACCTTAGCACTTTTCGATTATGGACTTTTATTCTTGACAGATTTAACAATTTTAACTGAATTTTCAACTTTTTAATAATTTAATTTTAATTTTTATTACTTCTAATTTCTTTTTTCAATTATTTACTGCAAAACAATATGTAAAATACAGATATTTACATAAATGTATTTTTTTTTAACCTAACTTCGTACAAAAAATACAAAAGTTAGTCTATTAAGTATAAAGTACTGAAATAATTAATTAATATTAAAAAAAAATATTTATTTATGCCTTTATGACAATAATTTATTGGTATCATCGACTTATAAACTATAAAAGTTCCCATTTAGAATTCGACTTACTTTTGATTGGGACTGTAACGGATCAACCTCATTAATGAAAAAATATGGTATAATCGCTGCTAACTAGAAAAAAAAATTTTTATTCTAAATTAATACGGTAGATCCCTTTTATATACTCTAATACATTTTTCATCAAAATATTGTTTTTTACCATGCCAGATTCAATTTTTAAGCGCCGTGCCAGCGTTTTTTCATAAACAAATCAGCTTTTACAAGGGCCGTGTCAAAACACCACCTTAATTTTATCTGAAAGAAGGTTTGACATCTATTTTCTGCATAAAAATTGGTCTGTCAGCGAAAAAATGTTTTTTACTATGACCGACTTTATTCATAAAAAAAAATTATAACAAATGAAGTCTGACAAATTTATTAACAAAAATTGTCAGCCAGACAAGTTGTATTAGATAGAAGAGATCTTAAACTTTATTTTTAAAAAAAATCAAGGAGGTTTTATGAAATGTATTCACAAAAAAAATAATTTATAACAAATGAAGTCTGACTTCATTAACAAAAATTGTCAGCCAGACCAATTTTTTCAAAAATGGTACATTATTTACTACAAATTGTATAAATTTCAAGCAGGTGTTTTGGAAAGTAAAATCATGTTTTTTTTTTTTTAATTCATAAAAAATAACAATTAACAAATTTTTACTAGTCTGGCGGGCGTAACATGTTTCTTACATGTTTTTCAGCCATTTTCACTTTATAATTTTGAGGTGTTCGTAGGGGTAACTTTTTTTGTCATGGGAGCTTAGTCTATTGCTATTTATAGTTCAGAGGAAATATAATAAATAACGGGAAGTGTGATAGATGGAAAATAGTTCTAATTTCATTGTACGAGTAGATCCTTCGAGAACAGTGACCTGAATGAACTGATTTGAAAATTGAAAATAAAAATAGTTTGATGAAAGAAAGCAGACGAGGCGATCAGGGCGAGATAGAAAAAGAGTGTGGAATGACTGTATTTTTTCCGCGGCAAACTATGAAACATACGATATACAAATTATTAATGTTGAGCAATAACAATAACTGTCATAATTTATTACAGCGCAAAGGGGAACGAAGCAATGGTTTTTACGACACAAATGCCAATCTTGTACAGAATCAATAATCTCCATGTCAGCCCGTGTCGTCTTCGCGGATATTGAATTGAAATCGTTTTCAAACACGCAACGGACATATATACTAAAACTACATCTCATATATTATGTTGAATTATGTCACAATACAAATAATAAATTGAACGCTAAAGTAAACATTAAACATATCCTTGCAGATTTTAACTTACTATTACACCTATCCCCCGATTTACACGGTAGATACGTTCCTGAGAAAAACGTGTAAATCGAAAATTGAAAATTTTCAAGTCAAAACCGTGTAAATCGAAAAGCTTGCAGAAATTGCATAATTTTGCTATTTAACAGTTGTGATTTTTTTTCAATATTTTTAGGTGTACACAGAAATAAAAATAAAATGCATTGACAGGTTCTGAAACTGTGAAACTTTCACTCAAATACAATTTTCCGTAGATAAAACTTAAATTTTATGCGAAGAAATACAGACACAGTGTGCGTGTGCAGCAAGTCAGCACATAAGCTCGGGATTCCCCGTGAGATGTGTACACAGCGCACGTGTTCAATCACAGTAGCATTTAGTAGAGTGCGATAAAAACAAAAAAAAACTTATTTGGAAAACCGTGTAAAAGCGAAAACGTGTAAAACAAGTACCGTGTAAATCGGGGGATGGGTGTATAGTTTATCAGTTAGGTATACGCTGGCCAAACTGTAGAGCTCTGCCCACTTACAACAGAAAGGAGTTCGCGGACCCCGCCGGATACACGGACCCCAGTTTAGAAATAAACTTCCAATATGGTCATCAATATATACAAAAACGGACTTTGGCCTAGGCCCGCGAGTCCCCGACTTTTTAACTTCCCGCTTTAAAAAAAAAAAAAAAAAAATTTTTTTTTTTCAAAAATCGGGAAGTTATTGGTTTCACCCCGATTTTCGAAAATCGAGTTTTCGCCAGATCTCGACGTTTTGGGGTCCTAGGAAGCTATTGAAACTATTTTGGCGATGATGTCCGTAGGGCTGTATGTATGGATGTGTGTGTGTGTGTGTGTGTGTGTGTATGTATGTATGTAAACCTTTTATATCTTTTGAACGGAGTGTCCGACTGAAACGTGGTTTGCGGCATCTGACGTGATCTTGGTGAACTTAGACTTCCTGAAAATTTGAAACGATTCGGCCCAAAAAATTTTGAGAAATCTTAAAAAAACAAGTTTCAAAAATTTTTAAAAATTTGTTTTTGTAAAAAATTTTCTAAACTACTAAACCGATTAATTCCAAAAACTAATCAGCTCTTCTCCTTAACAAACTGCGTCGATTTCCGCAAACCGCATCAAAATCGGTTCATTTGTTCACGAGAAACCGTGAACGAAAAAATCGTAAAAAAGTGTTTTTTTAAAATGACTCTTAAAATTGTTATCAGATTGATTTTTTTGTAATAAATTACTTTCTTAAGCTAAAAAAACTGCGTCGATCGCCGCAAACCATATCAAAATTGGTTCATTTGTTCATGAGATAACGTGAACGAAAAATTAGGAAAAAAGTAATTTTTTAAAATTACTCGTAAAATTCTTATCAAATCGATTTTTTTGTAATAATTTACTTTCTTAGGTTAAAAAAACTGCGTCGATTGCAGCAAACCGCATCAAAATCGGCTCATTTGTTCACGAGATATCGTGAACGAAAAATTTTTAAAAAGTGTTTTTTTTTAAATTTCTCGTAAAATTCCTATGAGATCGATTTTTCTGTATAAAATTACTTTTTAAGGTTAAAAAATTGCGTCGACTGCCGCAAATCGCATCAAAATCGCTTCATTTGTTCATGAGATATCGTGAACGAAAATTTCGTAACAAAGTGTTTTTTTTTTGAGCTCGAAGAGCTAAAAAATAAACTTCTTGCTATATTTGACATATTTTTGAGCGTTTTGAACTCGAAAATAGCGGGAAGTTACAGGGATGGCCTGCAGGGTCAAACTACTTTTCAAATTTTTTTGGGAACGGCTTCAACGAGGAAAATAATTTAATTTTTTTGATGATCAAAAAAAATGAAACCTACTTTTATGAAGAATGATGGAGCCTTAGCTTTGGATACAAAATACAAAAAGTAACTACACAACAACAAAACATTGAACAACGCTCGGCGTTCGTTTCGCTAACCATGTTAGCATCATCAGGTGATGATTATAATCATCTGTTGATATCTTCAAGTGATGATTATACCTAGTCATCTCCTGATAGTGCTAACATGGTTAGCAAAACGCACGTCGAGAAAAAAGTATTGTGGTGTTTTCTGGTTACTTTTTATATTTTGCTGACTGAAATATTGAACATGTTTTAGAGTTTTTTTTTAAATGTACATAAAGCGACTCAAGGAAATTTTTCGATTTTTGACACAGAAATAAGACCCTTAGTACTATTATGTACAGATATCTTTTTTTGACTTGTGATTATCAATGACTAGAAGGTTTCTGCGACTTCGGTTGGGTTAATTTCGGTTTTGCCAGAAACCTAATCGTAATCCAATAGCAGCCGAGTAAAAAGTACCTATACGCCAAATGATATAATGAATTTCTTCAAAATCGGTCCAGCCGCCTTAAGTGATACCGGTACTCAAAGAGATAAATTTTCTGAAACGCGTGCCTCCTCTATAGGTAGTATATTACACAAAATAACTGAAAAACTCTGAGGAAAACCAAATTATAGACAGAAGTCCCATGACTATTTTCTTTTATGTAATGTAAGTATCGCCCCTATATAAAAGCTTTGAATGTGCGCCTATTTATTATAGCTGCAGTAAATATAATAGCGATAATTAATTAATAGAATATGACGAACGGCATTACATAATATAGAGAAGAGAATGGATCGATACACAGAAAATATTGACCGGACTAATTTATGTCATCATTCATCCGGTCTCCCCTTCTTCTTAAGAGCTCTGAAGGGTGAGATACCGTGTTGCAACATAACCTCACTTTTCCGAGTGCACAGCCGACTATGTGCGTCGTAAGCCTCAGTACATTAGCGCATCTTTATAATTTTCTAATTCTCCAAGACCTACAAACTTGCATTCCAGGTTACAGTCTACCTTACGGGAATTTCTTTTACAAAATTTTCTTGGAAAAAAAATAGAATAATAAACCGTTTTTAAAAGTATACCGTCGTAATAGACAAAAACAACGTTATAGCACAAATCTCTTCTACGCATGTGCCGATTTCCCCCCCAAAACAATAGAGCTTTTCCTATTTGCATGTCGAAAATCCTTCCATTTGTTTTTCAATCCACTCATCCGTTTGACCTGCATCATGCAATACTTTTTCCAAAAATGTTTTTGAAGTAAAACTTCTTTAGGCACGTTTGACTTGGGGAGTAAGCTGGTAAATGCCTGGCGAAAGCGTTTACGGAAGTGCGTCATCGGACGAGGCAAACGGTGCGTGATCGTTCGAGGCGAACGGTAGTTGAGAGGGAGATATAAATTAGTGAAGATAGTAAGAGAGAGAGAGTTACGTTTCGTATATTGGAAGTTGAGAAGGAGATATAAGTTAGTGCGTGCGACAAAGACAGAGCATTAATCGAAATTCTTTTTTTTTGGACAACTATTTGACGTTTAAAATGAAAATAATTGTTTTTGCATCAAAAATATATTTCATCGAGTTTTGCTGCATATTGTAACGGGAAATAATGTAAGTTAGATAATAAATTCTTTTAAATGTATTATAAATTATGATAATAAATATATATACATATTTTGCCTATTAATTAATCAAAAATAATATTTTAAACATTTCGTCTTTGTAGATATGTGCTACAGAGTGAGGTTATATTGTGTCGTTAAATCAGGATGTCTAATCAAAATATGGTGATAGATTATCGAATATTATTGTATCATTATTATAATATATTATATATGGCAGGAAGAAGTTTTACTTCAGTCGTGTGGTCTATAGCACGCTCGTTATTTTTTATATTCAGGGGACCTCAAAATGAATAAAAATATTGTTATATTTTGAAAAGTTAATTTTGATCTAAATTAGTATAGATATCAGTGCCCACTTGTGGTGTTGAAATGGTAATATAACAATCGGAACATTTTGATCAGGACTTCTAGATTTTTCAGACGGGAAAGCCCCCGCATCCCGTTGGGCCAGTCCAGCCCTGAAACTTGGACATTAACGAGAAAAATAATTTATTACGGGGTTGTCGCACATAAGTGGGTAAAATTGATGTCTTTATAATGTTATTAAAATACCAACCCTAATTTGACGCCTATGTGTGAATGTACAAGGGAAGGGGAGAAGCGTAAAGAGGGGTTATGTACTTGTATGGAGGGATGTGTGTTTGTGTCAGCAAGATCGTATGGGGTTGGTGAAACAGACGACTTATGTTTGTCGATTAAGGCTTGCTTATGCAATGTGCAGGGGCTAAAAAACCTTTTAACTTGCACTTTCGCACGAATTCATCTGCAATAAACAAAATTTATTTGCGCCGGCGCGGCGTATATTTGATTAATACTAAAATATAAATCAGTAACAGTAATGTTGCACATACCGCTAAACTAGCGGTATGTGCTTTATTATCGCTTTGTGCGTCAGAGCTGACTTTCGTTCATATAAGAAGTTATATCTAAGTTAATTTCACACGAAATCCATTCAAATTGAAGCTTTTTGAAAAGAGGAGATTCTAATCTATAAAACAGAACCATTTTTAAATCAATTCGAGTTCATAAATACTTTTAAAATTGTAATTGAAAATCACAAACAGCAGTTGTCGGTTGGTCTGTACGTATGTACGTACGTACGTATGTACGTACGTCACGACTCTACAGATCGCAATTTTGGTCGGATTGCCTTGGGTTATATTTTATTCACTTTGTTTACTATCAGACCAGAACCCTATTTAAATTCACTAAAATGTGTTCAGTAGTTTAATTTTTATAAACAGTTTTATTTTATTATTTTTGACAGCTAATAGTTTAAAAAAACAATATAATAATTGCTGTGTAAATATAGTGTAATCCATAAAACAAGTGCTACACTTCTATACCGTGATAACACCACTACACGTAGTAGGCCGCCGTGGCGTAATGGTTCTGCCGTTGGATACCCAAGGGCAAGGTCCTGGGTTCGATTCCCTACGAAATCATTGATTTTTTTCTTTTTTTTTCTTTTTATTTTGTTTTATTTTATTCCACTTGATATTAATTATATATTATATTATGTATAGTTCTTAATTTTTTTTATTTTTGCAAACTTAAAAAAAATATTTTTTCAATTTTTAATTACTTATTTATTTCTTTAAATTTTTAAATCTTTTTAAATTTATTAAAAATATTTTTTAATTGTTATTTTTTTATCATACAGTGGAAAACTTGCGGGATGTGCACTTTTGGTTTTGCCAACAATTTTTCTGTTTGTTTGCATCAACATCAATCGAAAACAGCCGATTAACAAATTGTATCTACCTGACTTGTTCATAGGTGATAGTGATGTGTCCACATGACTCTTTATTGGGAGCTGGCTCCGTGCGCTCCGCTCACTAAAAAGTGTCGCTCAGAGCGAGTCGTTCAAAGTAAGATAATATATAAGAAGGTATTCCAATCCTGCAATGCATCATGGGAAATGTGTCAAGCGGTCGCGCCACCACGAGTGTGTCAGATACACTAGCCATCCAATCCTGCAATGCATCATGGGAAATGTGTCAAGCGGTCGCGCCACCGCGAGTGTGTCAGATACACTAAGATAATATAAAAAAATTAATTAAAGGCTTTTAATTAATTATTATTCTATATTATTGTTGTTGAAGGGTGAAAAAAAATTTTTTAGGCGCTAATTAATTAATAAACAATATTTATTATTATTGCAAGAGTTAGGATGAAAATACTTTAGTTACTGGCTACAGGCTAGTGACACATTTCCCATGATGCATTGCAAGATTGGATGGCTAGTGTATCTGACACACTCGTGGTGGCGCGACCGCTTGACACATTTCCCATGATGCATTGCAGGATTGGAATATCTTCTTATATATTATCTTAGTTCAAAGGAGCGACCACGGCATACAAGCCCGGAAACCAAGACGATTTGGATCAACACCGGCCGTGAAAGCCTACGCACTTGGATAATTTTGGATTAAGTTCAGGCGTAACGAAATTCTACTGTTACTGTTAAGATGCCGCACAGAAGGAGTGGCCGTGAAGACGACGTGCATTTGTTTGTTAACAGCCATCGGGGTGTGTTTAACATTAAAACTGCACGCCAACAAACCCCGTTGCATTTCCTGTCGCGTGTCTGGAGTCCTTCGTCTGGACTAAATATATATATGTTAACTTGGTATGAGCTATTACTGGACCGCGCCCTCTACAGATGAGTCGCGACGCCCGACATCCGACGCCGAGCCTGTTCAAATAACACTAACCCTTGTATACGTCCGTCGGCGACGCTAACCAAACCAATGTAATCTGAAACATCCCTTTTCCTATATGCACAACATATCGGAAGCGTTACAAGTAAACTGGTTTTTATTTTATTTACTTTGTGACATATTGTAACGAGACGCCACTGGAGGCGGCGGCAATGCATTGTTGTCAGAGCCGCGTAGACAACAATACGCACATTGTTATAGGAACTGCATAGAATAATACCGAAGCTTCTAAAATGTTCTAGAACGCGGCCGAAGAACTTATATAAACAGCGCTAGCGTGGAAGGCAGGGCAGTCAGTCAATGCCAGTGACAATCAGTACACGAACGACATAAATAATCGTTACAAGATAAATAGACATCTGTGAGATATAAACATTCTGTGTACATACTTATAGTAGTTTAGTGTTGTTATTGTTGTTTTAGAATTCGTTTGTTTTTCGTTATTTATTTTGTTATTTCATTTTTGCATTATTATAGAGATGTACTTTTAGTTTGTTTTATTAACATTTATTCTTGTAAATAAATATTTTAACCACCAATTAAGAACAGTTTTGTTACAATATGAACTGTGTTTTAATCCTTTTGGGGTATATTCTAAGGCCCTCTACGCACGGTTCAACTCTTTGGCAACCTGAATTTCAAAGTTAGGTACGCACATCGAATGACAGATCTACGTTATTTTAACAATTGTCTATAAATAAACTATGACAAAAAGAGAACGTAAATGTGAATAGTACAGCGAACAAAAAATATATTGTAAAAAATAATAATAAATGATAAATCATACACTCTGATTCCGGTTAGTTTAATATTTTCAAACCTGTCATTAAAGTTTAGATGAAACAAAAATAATTGGAAAACAATTTTCCTTTCTATCAATCTGTCACGTTTAAACATATTCGATCATCTGACTGACCTTACCAGGAATTCCTAACCTTTTTATTCGGGCCTCGGCGTCTATGGGCTATGTGCAAGGAGGCAGAGTTACAAATTTTTCGATGCGTAAACAAATTAATTATTTATATATTGTACGTCGTAATTGATAAATAAATAATTCTCACATACCTTTTATGTTATGCTATTTATATATATTTACGATCTGTATTTTATGGTATAAAATTAGGTAACATCAGTTTTCCTTATTACATTTTTTTGACACAATATCATGGCCAACTAAAGTTTTTGACTTATTACCATAGAAACATGTCGCGATTTCCATAAAAAGTGTCGAGTTCAATAATTCTCTATTACCCACTAGCGGCGCTAGTAGGCTTCGTGCACACAACCTATACGAATATAGGTATAAATTAAAAAAAAACACACACACCTTACGTAATTAATGGACAACCCTTAAATTTCTAGTCGATTAGAAAGATGGGTATAGAAGTGTCAAATATTGGATTACAAGATTTGACCCTAACTAACAACTGAAGTTAATAAAAAGCTTTAAAAAACAATGTGTTTATTGTTGTATTCGATATATAGGCCGTTGCAATAGAAGAAAATGAAAAATTAATGATACTGGTACTATGCTGAATGATGCTTTCACGTCGGAAATCGATAAAAACGTTCCATTTCCTCCTGCAAACATTGCAACTGGCTGCAGCAACTGAAGAACTTTTCTCTCTTTGCATTTCAGCCGCAGACATATTTCTGTCAGAATTGACTTTATGAAACTGAATTACCTTCTGTTTATACAATGAACTATAATATTTACCAGCTGAAATTCATTTGTCACAATGATTGATACTCTTTATTTAATAAATGAAGTTTGCAGTTTAAAAGGCTTCACTGAAAACATCTTGATTTCTTGATAAATACAGTGTAAACTCCATTTAACGTCACTCGATATAACGACAAACTCCTTAAATTAACTCTAGTTGGTTTACCTTGTAGTTCATACAATGATACACTCTAAATAACGACAACAATACGTCAGCATTAAGAAATAAACAGCACTTGTTTGTTATTTTGTTGCTTTGTTGTCGGCACCATGCGTACCGAAGATTCTAAGAAATTCGTTCTTTTGTTTGTCGGGATTATCTTTCATATGTTTATAGCTCAGCTGCTTATCGATAAGTTATTCTTAGTTGCCCACAAACTTGCAAACTGTGAACATGGCGAGTAAATGAAATATGAATGAATTATTTCTTCTCTCCGCTTAACGACAACTCTCAATAACGCCACAAAGTGTACAGTCCTTGAGTGTCGCTATATAGAGTTTACAGTATATCGCTATACAGGCAGCTATTTTGGAGGGGGGTCGTGCGAAAATATAATTACAGATAGAGATTCCGTTACTGCAATATTATACTTTGGTATTAATATTGGACGTGAATGAACTGCGATACAAAAATACAATGGCTCTTATGTTGTTGAAAATTTGACCTAATGTACACAGCAAATTAAACATATTAAAGACGTTTTTAAAACACGATATTATGTTAGAATTAACAATTATTAAGTCTAAGAAGTGCAGGCATATCAGAGCATGTCGCGAGCCACCTTCGTGATTAGCACTGCGAGATAATTGTAACCGATAAAGTACCGCATGTTGTGAATATTATAACAACGCAACTGTTACAATAATACAGGTTTATTTTTATTATACAATGTCTTTGTACTTACAGCTCGTTCACTTCAAATAGTTATGTTTGTTTTTTGAAGATATGTGTCAAATGTATCGAAACATTCTGTTTTTGAAGTAAAACTTCTTTACGCACGCTTGACTTGGGGAGTAAGCTGGTGAATGCGTTACGAAAAGTGTGATCAGAGCGTTACGAAAAGTGTGATCGGGCGAGATGAACGGAAGTTGAGAGGGAGATATAAGTTAAAGAAGATAGAAAGAGAATTTAGTTTCATATATTACTGTAGGAGCAAGAGACAGAGGTGCGCGCGCACATTTTCTTTCTCTCTTCCTCTCATAGCCAGTTACGTTTCGTTTGCTAGCGTTACGCGAACGGTGATTTCTTGATTATTTCGTAATTTCATTTCGTTCTTGAACAATTTTATAAATTAATATTTTGTTCAATACATTAAATATTCTACGTTTAAAGTGAATAAAATACATAGGTAGTACATACAGATGGAGATAAAGTTTTACTTCAGTCGTGTGGTCTAAAGCACACTCGTTTTTTTTTTTACGGGAGCTAGAATGTAAGTCGATATTCAAGGGAGACGCCAAAAAATTCGAGTTATAGAGCTTTCGATTTCTGAAGGATTTCGACTTAGGCGGATTTTGTAAGGAAATATCCGACTTGTACAGATTAAGATTCATTCTAACTAATTTCATATAAAACCTTCGAATGGCCGTAGTTTCCAAACTAAAAGAGATACAGACGTTTGCTTACGCTCATTGAATTCAGCGTATTTTTTTCTGTAAGCATTCTCAATTACAAAAATATATTAAAGAATTCGATTTTTGCAATTTTTTCAAGGCATACCCCTTTAAAAAATGCGATTTTTAACGAAACCGAAATCTTTCGGAACTTTGGCAAAATCAGCATGCTTATAGAAAAAACACGCTGAATCGAATGAGCACAAACAAACGCCTGTATGTCTTTTGGTTTAGAAGTTTTTTGCGCTTACAGTTTTCGGAAAATCCTATAAAACCTCCGAATGGGTTTGCAACCCCTTCAAAATTTTGATGTTTCAAGCAAGAAAAATACAAATTTTCAAAGTGTTGCATCTCCGTAGCGCAATCAGCGTCACGGCAGACATTGTCAATTTATTAAATGAACGATCTATATATACAGTAGTCGTATTTGAAATACCGTTTTATTTATGATAATAATAACGTGATAGACTAGTACTACTTGTATACAAGTTGTTAACAATGTTGGTGATCAGGTGTGGCCAACATACTGTATTCCACGGACGTGGTTAAAGTTTGTAATTCGCTCATTAAGTTGCATAAAGTGCGCGTCTTTTGTTTTGTGCATTCGATTTGGCAGTAATCCAATACACATATCTACGGTCGAAATGCAAAAGAGCTTATGCCGACTTTTAAGTACAAGTTTCCATTCAACGTCATGTGTTTGTCAGTCATCTTATTTGAAACTTAAGGAGGTTGATCCGTTACAGTCCCAATCAAAAGTAAGTCGAATTCTAAATGGGAACTTTTATAGTTTATAAGTCGATGATACTAATAAATTATTGTCATAAAGGCATAAATAAATATTTTTTTTAATATTAATTAATTATTTCAGTACTTTATACTTAATGGACTAACTTTTGTATTTTTTGTACAAAGTTAGGTTAAAAAAATACATTTATGTAAATATCTGTATTTTATATATTTTTTGCAGTAAATAATTGAAAAAAGAAATTAGAAGTACCTAATAAAAATTAAAAAGTTGAAAATTCAGTTAAAATTGTTAAATCTGTCAAGAATAAAAGTCCATAATCGAAAAGTGCTAAGGTTTAATAATTTTTTTTATTGATTAAAAGTCTCCTAATTAAATTAGAAAAAATATTAAAATATGCGTAAGACATCGATGCTTTACATAGATAGTTTTTGGAACTGCTGACATTATTTGGTTATTTGCAAAAAATTAAAATGAACAGTTTGCATGCTAGCTTGACATATTTTCCATAAGACTACATGTAAAAGTTTTTTTTAATTTTTAACTTTATAAATCTCCTAATGATTTTGGATTTTTTACAGAAAATTTTGTCATAAAAAAATCTATTAAAAAAACTTTATTTCAGATTTTTTCCATTATCTTTGTAAAACGGCTCAACCTCCTTAACTGGTTTTGTTTAATAGTCATAGATATATTAAAATCATATCGGAATAATATGTTATAAAATCAATATCAAATTAACGTTCCTTTTTTAACCAAAATCGATATAATTAACGTCAAAATTATGCACATATATTTCGCCACAAATGCAACTAAACGAGTTTTTGTTAAATGAAGCGAATCTAGGTCCAGGTTAAGTTAAAAATATCATACAATCGAGTCTTTCGACTCCAGCTATGGGAGCATAATATAGTCACAAAAATAAGTAAATTAACCAAAAGTGTAACTCGAAGGCGATGCCTTTTATGTGACTACCGACGGATTCGTGACCTCGGTTCCAAGTAAAAGATTAAATTTTATTACTTTTCCATAGTCGTTTATATAATAATTGTGGTTTAAGAAAAATATCTCTTGAAAGGTCACATAGAGGAAATCTAAAGCAATCCTTTTGGTGCGGAAAAGATCAGTGAATAATTAATCAAGTAGATTTCTTAAACTGATTTTTCTAAAGGGCCATTTATAGATTAAAGTGTGTTTTAGCGGGCCAGACTCTAAATTAAAAACTTAAACGCTGAATTAAAATTTTAATTTATCATCATATATATTAATACGCTAAGCCGTTAAAGATGTTTGCTTCCCTTCTTAGAAAAAACCTCACAATTTCTCCACATAAATTATACATCATTTTACAGATAATTGCCTGCTCTAATGACATCGACAACTAAAAAATTTATTATTGCTTTTGTTTTTGTAAATTAATAAAAATACAGCAACGCTGAACAACGTCTGCCATCTGACGGCTTTAATTTTGAAACAACGTCAACACTTCCATCTGTCATCTGACCTTCATATTGTAATACAACAGACACAATACTGCATACTGCCATCTGACGGCTTTAATTTTGAAACAGCGAGCAACACTGAACAACGTCAAAGCAATGCTGCATGATGCCATCTGACGGCTTAGCTCAACGCTTTTGCTACTTGCGCCTCTATATGACAATTTTAGTAAAATATTTCTTCGATCTGTCATCTGAGCTTCATATTGTAATACAACAAAAAAACTTTTTAGCAAAAAAATATAACCGCCGAAAAACTGAAAAGCAAAAAATAATAAATCTTTTTATTTAACTAAGTTCTATCTAAGTAGTTGAACGTATGTGACAGTCTAGTATATCTAAGTAATTTTGAGTCGGCGTCAACAATCCTTCTTAGGAAATCTCTGAGCGTTCACGAAGTTAATGTCAGCGACAGAGCAACCTGAACGGGCACACACTGAGGGCACACGTCTTTGCGAGTGGTCGTGTGGAGAGCGCATGTTTGGAATGTTAATGTTTATCGCTGGAGATTTCACGTATCATTGTTAAATCGATTTGGTTATTTCTTTTAGTGATCTTTGTTCATTGATTGTTTGACGCCGACTCAAAATTACTTAGATATACTAACTGTCACATACGTTCAACTACTTAGAACTTAGTTAAATAAAAAGATTTGTTATTTTTTGCTTTTCAGTTTTTCGGCGGTTTAATTTTTTTGCTAAAAAGTTTTTATTTTATAATTTTTTGTGGCTATATAATTTATAATTATAATACACAACTCAGCATGAAAATCTGTGAGTAAACAATATTTCACCCCTATTTTCCCACCCTTAGGGTAGTAATTTTTTTTCCAAATTTATATGGGACCAACTTCGGGGTATACCATTTCCAATAAAAAAATAATTATCAAAATCGGACTACTCTGTAAAAAGTTATGCGTGGTCATACATAAATAAAAAAAAAAAATAAATAAAAAAAAAATATACGCGTCGACTTGAGAACCTCCTCCGTTTTTGTTTTTCGTCGGTTAAAAAGAAGAACAATATAAGCAGTGTGCAAAATTAGAAACGAATTGAATACCTGCAATCATATTTAAAAAATAATTTTGTAAAGTGATAATTATTATACTTATTTAGTGCGAATAATTCGCACAGGTCACACTAGTTTAGTTTAAATCAATTTTCATATAAAGGTAATAAAAAGGGTAAATTATCTTGAGCTTGAGGATTCAGACACGTGAGATCCCTCGTTTTTGATAAGCTCATTGATGTCAGGTGTCTAAAATTCTCACTGGATAGATTCTGGGTCGCGCGGGCCGTATTGATATGGCTTGAGGGCCGGATGCGGCCCGCGGGCCGTTTCTTTGACATCACTGAATTCTTAAAGAATAGCCACGCAGAATGAGACGACTGTATAATTTTTACCTGTAAATATTTTCCCGCATAATAAAATATCTGCATATTATCGAATTAACTGTATTATACAAATATACTTATTATGGCGTTTTAAAATTGTGTCAAGTTGAATTTATTACTTTCACATTTTTTTTTAATCGGTTACTCCATTTTTACCACGTCCTCTGTTTTCTGTTTGTGCGGAATTTTTATTGCCTTATACTAGTGTCTACGATTTTTGCATTATTATAAACCAGATAAAAATAGAAAGTAATAAGTGATTATCATTTATCATTAATAAAATATTTAGTTTGAATAAAGTAGTATTTAATCATTTGCCTGTTTTTGAGACACGCTGGAAGTAAATATAAGATTTTGTTCTGTTAACGCTGTAAAAATTATTTAGATTTGGTGGCCACCATTTTGTCATCGGGACTCCTTCCAGTCGCCAATTCAACTTTTTGTAACAAGAGTAGAAAAAAAAGTTCATAATTGTATTGCCTTTTTTATTTATTTTATTTTTTTTATTTTTCTGCCCACCGCGCCTGGTTGTAAGGAAATTTGGAAAGTGCGTTCGTAGCCGTAACTACGGCTCGACTACGTATAATAACGGTTTATGTATCTAGTTTGTAATGAATTGTTTTATGAGGAGTTGTGATATTGTTTTTATATAACGAGCGATTACCAGTTTTAACAACCACACGAATCAGAGAAGCATTACAACCGAGAAACTTACGTACGTCCTATACAAAAAAAAATGAGTGTGCTTTAGACCACACGACTGAAGTAAAACTTCTTCCTGCCATAATTTGTTATTATTCACCCGAAAATTCACAAAATATGAACTTTAAAATTATTTTACAATTGTATTCACTTTAAACGTAGAATATTTAATGTATATTGACAAATTATTAATTTATAAAATTGTTCAAGAACGAAATGAACAGTCTAATGTAAGAAGAAAGAAATATAAACATAAAGATAATGAAAACAAAAGTAATACATTAATTACTTAGCTCTCGTTGGATTTTAAGCGTAAATCTTTATGAAATATTATTTAAAGTAGGTTTACAAAACTTTCTTCTCTCATCCGATAGCGCCACTGACAAGTAAAGTATGTGTCATTCTATTGTTAATACTGCTTATATTTTCGGCCACCTGATGGCGCCACTAGCCAGTAAAATATTTGCCATCCTCTTTCTATCTTCACTAACTTATATCTCCCTCTCAACTTCCGTTCGCCTCTCCCGATCACACTTTCCGTAAATCTCTCGTCACGCATTCACAAGCTTACTCCCCAAGTCAAGCGTGCGTAAAGAAGTTTTACTTCAAAAACGGATTTTCACACCATAATAAGTATATTTATAATTTTTTTGGCAGTTCACAGTCGGCCACATAAGTATTGGTATTTATGTGCAGGACTGGCTAATAATAGTATAGTAGATAGCGACAGAGTTGAATGGGATGTAAGCAGTTTATTAATGAAGTACAATCACCTTATTACGTCTTGGGTGTCATTAAACCTTGCATGACATGTGTCATACTCATAGTGCAAATGCTAAGCCCACTTACAGCCTACTGTCAAAAAATATGACTGACTTTATCATCGTACAAGGTTTAGAGACATTGCCTTATATTAAATGAAATCATAATTTATATACGATTCGGTGATAATGGTTTCCTACAATAAACATTTCAAAATTTCAGTTGTCGAGCGTCTATAATCTACATTCTTTTTATCTAAAATTGTACAGGCGGTTTTTTAATGACGCTATATTCTAAATAGTCTATGTAAGGATTTAAAGTGTCGTTAATTTTTTGTCACTTTCTCATTACATAAGTGAGATAGAAATTTAACAGCGCTGTTAAATTTAACATTGACCATACAAAACAGCACTATATTCCATAATCTATACTAATATATAAAGCTAAAGAGTTTGTTTGTTTGTTTGGTTGAACGTGCTAATCTCAGGAACTACTGGTTCGAATTGAATTTTTTTTTTGTTGTTGGAGAGTCCATTTATCGAGGAAGGCTATAGGCTATATAATATCACGCTACAACCAATAGGAGCGGAACAACAATGAAAAATGTTGCAAAATATATATATGTCAAAATTTGTCCGTCCGACAAAAACTTTTGAACGGTAACTCCGATCATCACGAAATTTGAACACAACATTCATCTCGGTAAACTAAGAGGAACGTGCGTACTCATGTCCCTCCCCCCATTCGTTCTTTTGCACCCGGGTGAAACCGGGCGGGACCGCTAGTATATGTTAATAGTATATATGTTACCGGCCAAACCCGATTTCAGGACAAACTAGTTTGGCCTACTATTCATACTAGGACAAACTAACCTAGACAAACCTAGGCTAAAATAGTTTGTTCTGAAATCGGGTTTGGCCGGTAACATATATAAAGAATAAAAATTGCAGATTCGACACGAAATTGTTATCCGTTACTGCCTCAGTGGTCGCGACATTAACCGAAATATTGTGCGATCGTTTCCTAAGCGGAACAGTTTTGATGTTGTTGACTGTGATTTATTTGATTAAGCTTTGCATATACAATATATTGTCTACGGGATAAAGTATTAATATAGCGATGATGCGCTATAAAACAATTGAAGGCGCATGGCTCGCATGACAAATGAATGTCGTTTAATGACATTTCGTCTTACTATAACTATCATAATATCTACGGTCACAAGGTCAAACGGCGTATTTCAAAATAAGATGATTTAATCATCCAGTTCACCATTTTTCACTGCAATGAAAGGAGACGGCAGAGCTGTCTTTTCAAAACAAATTATTATAGCGGCTATACCAATTTTATAGTCAATTGTTTATCAATTGTTTTTTTTTTATAGCCTACTCTTACAAGTGACGTTTCTTTAAAAGTGAATTGAAATTAAGAGTATTCGTCCCTGCAAACACCCCCTGCACCCTTCATCTCAAATCTTTTCCCCTCGCCTAAAAACGGTTCGCGCTCTCCCGACGCTATTTTTAAAGCTAGAGGGTTCTGGTAAACGCCAAATGAAAGACAAAGAATCAGACTACAGATCCTTCAGGCGAATTTTTTGAAAAACAGTTTCGCCTACGTGTGAAATATTACGTAACTTATTATTTTTTTCAAAAGGTTGTAAGTTTTTTCAGGAATTTTTTTTTTCAAAAAATTCGCCTGAAGGATCTGTAGTCTGATTCTTTGTCTTTCATTTGGCGTTTACCAGAACCCTCTAGCTTTAAAAATAGCGTCGGGAGAGCGCGAACCGTTTTTAGGCAAGGGGAAAAGATTTGAGATGAAGGGTGCAGGGGGCATTTACAGGGACGAATACTCTTAAGTGAAATGCAGTTTTTTTATACCATATATAATAATAATAATTGGATTACGGATCGTGCAACTTAAAACTCGCTAGCTCACGTTTTAAAAATTTAAATATAATGACACAACCCGGTGTATTATAAACAGCGTTGCCAGACGTCCCGATATTGGCGGGACGTCCCGATTTTTAACTCAAAATTAAATGTCCCGCGCGGGACAGGCTCAGTCCCGCTTTTCGGGGATAAGTCGGGGATAACTTTAAAAGAAGTTAAATCTTCACAGAAATATCATGAATAAATAATTCTTATAAATAATTATTCTCTTATTGTAAGTTGCAATTTGTAACACTCACTCCACAGACTATTGTTTGAAACGCCACATTTTTCTAATGAATAAAACTTTTCTGATTTTGTTTTCTGTTTTTTTTTTTTTTATTCTGAAGACGAATAAGACTCAACTATTTAACGATAGGGTAAATCTGATTTAAAATATTATATTTTTATTAAAATACATTTTCTATGGCTATTTTTGCTATCTATTGTCACGTAAACGTAATTTTAATTCAAATAAAAAGATAAATAGGTATTTGAAAACTTCTGATTATATACGTTTTTTTACTATGTCCCGCTTTCGACGAAAGAATCCCGCTGTTTTCACTCAAAGAGTTCCAAAATCCCGACTTTGCAAAAAAAAATACTGGCAACGCTGATTATAAGCCCATTATTATATATGATACTAAATACGCACTCTTCTATTGTTATTCTGGGCTATAGATGAGGGCACACAATATTTATGACTATAGATACTATTTCAAATCGATGGCACAATATGCGGTTCCTGCAGAGAAAATCGACAGACAGACAACAAAATCTCACCATAAGAGTTTCTTGTGTACTTTTTAAGGTACGGAAGCCTAAAAGTTCGACTTAAACGCTTTTGTCTTGTAGTCAATGTGACACATATGGTGGCCATATTAAACGGATCTAAAACAGGATAGCAGTCGCGAAATAAAATAATAAGTTTTTGCACACTTAATGAAGGAGGATAGTTTATACACATTTAAATGTATATTTTCCCTTTTAAAAAGAAAAAATATGCCAACTAGAAATTCCTTCTGCGCTCTTCATCTTAAATCCTTTCGCCTGAAACCAATAACAGCTCTCCAGACACTGTTTTTAAAGCTAAATGAAGGATTAAGAATCTACAGGCATAAAATTGAAAAAAAAATACTATGAAAACACTGATAAAGTACAAATTTTGTAATCTTTCAAACGTATAGCCAAAACTGTTTTTTTTTTTATTCGCCTGGGATCTGTACTGTGATTCCTGATCCTTCATTTGGCGTCTGGAGAGCTGTAACCGTTTTTAAGCGAGGTGAAAGGAATTTGAGATGAAGGGTACAGGGGGGTATTTGTAGCCACCGTATTATACTCTTAAATCAATTATTTTTCGGGCATAAATTTAAAATCGTGAAAGACTTTCAAAAAGTCTTGCATAATATAACAATAATTAATTAATACATCCTTTCTATTTTTAATCTGATGATTTTTTTTACAAAAATTTGAAATTGTAATAACATTTCTATTTTATCGAAATAAATCTAATTTAAAACATTTTTGTATCTAAAAAAATATTTCGTAGTTAAGAAAGCATTAAAATAACCTTACAAATGACCATATAAAACATTCAAATTATTAATCTTGATATGAATACATGGCAGCAGCGCCTTTTTAAAACAAAGATGGCAGATATTAAAAAAAAAATATTTTTAACTATCACATTTTCGATTTCTCCTTAGCATTTAAAGTATTTTGAAGTGTAATTAATCTACTCTAAGTCAAAGGTTGCAATATCGCAGGAATCACTAATCACTATCTAATAATCACACAGCTGTAAGTCAGGGATAGGAGAACTTTAATATATCTACACCTCCTCTAGCTCAGGGGTGTCAGACTGATTTTTCTAAAGAGCCATTTATAAGATTTTGAGTGTGTTAGCGGGCCAGACTCTAAATTAAAAACTTAAGGAGGTTGATGCGTTACAGTCACAATCAAAAGTAAGTCGAATTCTAAATGGGAACTTTTCCATAATAATTTTTTTACAAAAGGTTATAAGTCGATGATACTAATAAATTATTGTCATAAAAGCATTAATAAATATTTTTTTTTAATATTAATTAATTATTTCAGTATTTTACTTTATGGACTACATTTTGAATTTTTTGTACAAAGTTAGGTTAGAACAAATAAATGTAAGTATGTATATATCTGTATTTTACATATTTTTTGCAGTAAAAATCTAGTTTTTAAGCCGTTATTAAATCGAGTAAAAAATAAAATTTAACAGTTTTTGACTTAAGTCTTTTATACCTGACACCAGAAAATTATGGGTTTACCACCCTTTTATTTTAGTAACTATTTTAATAAAAGCTTGCCTTTCAAAAAAATCTTACTTAAATTTTATTTACGGAATAGTGAATGGATTCTAAATACAACGTTAGACATCGCACGCGATTATCGGTATAAAACTATAAAAAACTAAAAAGATCATAATATAACTCGAAGTTCTAATAATGCGGCTACTGCGTATACGTCAAGCGCGATGGATTACCGAGGAAGCGCATCGCAGATTTCACGCGTGAAATATCTTTTGTGTTTATCAACATTAAAAGATCCGTAAACAATTAACCCACTTTTTATACTTTTCATATATTATATTATTAGAGATGGATCTATGTAAATTCGAACGTGGCACAGCGTGGGCCAAAGATTTGTTCAAGGTTAAAACATCGATCTGCTGTTGATTTGTTGGTTTCTTTTGTTATAAAACATAAGACATCTGGGTTTAGCCTTTTTGTCTTCGGAATATATAATGCAAACAATTTAATTTGACAAAGTGACAAAAATATATTTTGTATTAATTATTTGTCCAAATACCTGCGATCAATTATACAATACCAATATAAAATTTAGGTCTGCTTTATATGGTTAAAATTTAAAAAAAAGCTATCCGTTGAGACTATCTAAAATAAATAAAGTCCTGAAGGATACTAAAAAAATAACGAAACAATTCGGGAATTCAGTGGTACAGAGAACTATTCAACAGATCATAAAACGTGTCGGTCAGATAAAGAGGATAACTGTCTTATCGTGTTCTTTTCTAGTCAGACTCGAACCAATAGCGTTCGTAGAGAATCAGAGTCGGACCAATAGCATTCATAGAGAATCAGAGTCGGACCAATAGCATTCATAGAGAATCAGAGTCGGGCCAATAGCGTTAATAGATATTCAGATTCGGACCAATAGCGTTCCTAGAGAATCAGAGTTGGACCAATGGCATTTATAGAGATTCAGAGTCGGACCAATAGCGTTCTTAGATATTCAGATTCGCACCAATAGCGTTCCTAGAGAATCAGAGTCGAACCAATGGTGTTCATAGAGATTAGCTGTAATTTTATCTCGCTCACACAGCAATGGAAATTTTCTGTACATAGCTTTCTTGTAACTTTAAAACAAGTCGCGGATCTGATTTCTAAAAATACTTGAGCTCGTGTGAATTCTATGGCTCAGCAATCATTTATTGCAAACACCCAATTACCAGGTTCTAATATATTTATTGGATTTCCAGTTTGTTATCATATTGAAAATATGAAGCCAATTAAAAGTTGCTCGCAAAATGAATTAATACATTACATAAAAATAGATAAGAAATATAAGCAAATTTCTATTGAGCCAACTGTACCTTGTTCAGTTGTTTACATCGATATGCATATGTTTTATAGACAAATGAAGCGCGCGCTAATGTGTTAATAATTGTTACGTTAGCTCGCGATTGTTTATTGCTAAATGTAATTAGTAGGAGTTGTCTATATGAAGTTCACTGTATATAACTTACAATTATTACATGCTATTTATACATCAAATTGTTTTGTAAATATTACTATATGCAGTGGCGGATTAAAGAAAAAAGGTCCAAACCGCGAATTTTACAAAAAGTAAATTTTCATGTAGGTAGATACTTAAATAGTATATTGTGCAACTAGTGCGACAATGCTGTACGAGTTGCATATACTATTTTTTATTACTAATTAAATTAAATTAAAATTAAAATTTTATTACGAATTAAAAAAAGAAATTAAAAGTAATAAAAATTAAAATTAAATCATTAAAAAGTTGAAAATTCAGTTAAAATTGTCAAGAATAAAAGTCCATAATCGAAAATTTTAACCTCAAATCTACTTCAAATGACAGTTTGTTTCGTTGACATTAACACCGTTATTATTTTGTTTTTTTCTCTGAATTTGCGTGCGGCAAACAATAATTTCAGTGCGACAAATAAAGTTTCCGCACGCAAATGAAAATAGCTACTTTTCAACCTCAACAGCATGCGTAAAGATACCACTTTTCCCGTATGAGTAATAAAAAAAATATTAATGAACCAATACCCGCGGTATACGTTTAATGTTGAAGGGTCTCTTGATATTTTTTCTACAATTTAAGTTTTAAAAATGACGTTTTTAGGTCATTCTGGACTTCTGAAAATAAAAGATAAAGACAAGAAATATCTATAAAGGGGTACACGATTACTCTTTTTGTTTTGTTAC
Source organism: Xanthostigma xanthostigma (assembly GCA_963575645.1). Taxonomy (NCBI): domain Eukaryota; kingdom Metazoa; phylum Arthropoda; class Insecta; order Raphidioptera; family Raphidiidae; genus Xanthostigma; species Xanthostigma xanthostigma. The sequence continues at coordinate 7,125,731 of OY754469.1, read as the reverse complement.
AGTTCGATTCGAAACCTGTGAACGTGAATTTCGAAGAAAATGGCTAAACCGATTTTTTCTCACGTGCCAGGCTGTTTGATCCCTGCAAGTCCGGCTTTATCACGTATTGAATCAATGTGGTACATTCAATACGTGATTTTTTAAAAAAGGTAAGTGCAATAAATATAGACATATTTTATTTCTCGATATACCGTTATTTTAGTTACGTGATATATATACTTCTGTATAATAATTATATATAGCTATATGATATTCCGCATGATGATTTTTTAACGTATGATAGTTGTAATTATTTTTTTATAAACTACATATTTTATAATGAAGCTGCTATTCTTATAATTGTTGCTGGAAAACTAACAATGGCGCAGATGGTTAGGTTAGTCCGGATAATAATAATGCTACCAGATCACAAGTTTCAATCCTGGAAAAGTTATCGAAACGTTGCCTACTTGATTGATATCTGAAAAGCAATTGTTTCGGACGTGCATGAACTGCGCACTTTCTTAATCTTTTAATGATCGAGGGTTCGTTTTATTACCTGTAATACTTAACATGAATTCCGCACTGGTCCAGTTATTATGGTATTCACAAAAATAATTATTAATCCCTTTTCTTAATTGATTTATCTTCGCATTGTCAGGTAGATGTGCATTTGCTTTTGATGGAAATGTTCATTTTTCAATTGTTCTTCAGATTTGTTTTGTGGAGGTACTTGTAGTGAAGTCTTGCTAAAGTTACTCTAGCGTCTGATATTCATTATGAATCCCGTTTTTGAGTATAGTGAAAGAGGAAACGAAGTTTTGGTTTTGGAAGGTCACGAAGGTGTAAAGTTTTACTTTTCGAAGGTTTTACAAAAAATGGCGAGTCGTTTTGGCGCTGTGCTTTTAAAATTTGCAGAGCTGTTAAGTTTTATTTTTCTTTCCTTTGATCATACATAATTATTATTGCCTGGTGCGCAGTTCGTGTACTGTGAATTTTTATGGTCTTTTGTACAGTGCGCAGTTCGTGTAATAAAGATTAGGAGCCAGGTATACAGTGCGCAGTTCGAGGCCGTCGAACCAAATTATACCAATGAGACCACATTAGTATTATTTTATTTGTAATTTTTTCGGAAGTTACATTTTCTTTGCGATTTTGCAGTAAATTAATACGACTGTTTTTGGTGAATTTAGAATTGTTCACGATTTTTGTATGTAATCGGTATTTAGAAAAAGACGAGCGCTTTTCTCTCATATTGGATGTTGTCATCGCTGCATTTTATTAATATATGGGGAATGCTACATTTATATAGTCTTTATAGTACCTACCTACCATAAATTTTCAGTAAACAGTATAGATCTCGATCCCACTGTTCTCAAATTTACAAAACGCATCTGAATTATAAACACGTCACCCAAAATTGCATTCAATTTTGGTTACATCAGTATCAACTAGAGAACTTGGTTTGCTTGTTTTCTCATAATTTTTCGACCTTCGAAAGATCTGAAACCCACGGAAGATATTTTGATCGTAAAAAAAATTATAGTAGGTACTGTTAGTCATCCCCCTTCAAATCTTTGATTAACGTCTGAATAGAACTCTTCAAATAAATAAAATTGAAGACCAATTTTTCTCAGACCAATATATTGATAAAATAAAAAATAACAAATCAATACAACATAAGATGACGTTTCGATCCGGCTTTGGATCTTCTTCAGAAAAATCTAAAAATATAAAAATTAATTAGAATTAAATTATTAATTATTATCTAATTACACGAATGATGATGTTTGAAAGAATTTGTTTGATTCGTGTAATTAGATAATAACTAATAATTTAATACTAATTAATTTTTATATTTTTAGATTTTTCTGAAGAAGATCCAAAGCCGGATCGAAACGTCATCTTATGTTGTATTGATTTGTTATTTTTTATTTCATCCCCCTTAAATTGCCGAAGTTCATTAAAATTGGTCCATGCATTTTACCATAATTTAATAATTAATCACAGAACAAACAAACAGACGGCGTCGCACTCGCTTCGCTCTCTCGATTAAATATGAATGTTTTGCATAATAATTATTATGCATTATGCGTTTAAAAATATGCAACAGAAATTGTACAAATTATTCAAGCGACACTTGGAAATCCGGGAAAGTATATCGCTATATTTAACAGTGTGAATAAAATCGATTCAAGTAATATATACTTGCAGGAAATACCATATTAACGCAAAACACTGTATATTCTTTACGAATTACCTATAAAACAGGATTTACAGACTGATTTAATTGTTTTATGAACCGTCACTGAATAAAATATTTTTAACAAAAAAATTGAACCGACTTCAAAATATGCACTAAAAAGTAAAAAATAATAATTATTGTTATTTTTGGAGTCGGTGTCACATCGGAATTCGAAAGTAGCTATTTAAAATTAAATCTTACATGTCTCTATTTCATTTTGGCTGACACCGACTCCAAAAATAACAATAATTATTATTTTTTACTTTTTAGTGCATATTTTGAAGTCGGTTCAATTTTTTTGTTAAAAATATTTTATTTTTCTCTTTTTAGTGTTAGATAAAGTATTGCAATGGGTAGGCCAAGTATGCGTGCCTTTGAAATTTAAGTGTTTCCCTCGATTTCTCCGGATTCCACCATCAGATCCTGACTTGGTTCCGATGGGAACCACCTCGGAAGTGCACTCTTTCGAATAAAAAAAGAATTTTGAAAATCGGTCCATAATTAACGGAGAAAAAGGTGAACATACATAAAAAAAATATACAGTCGAACATAGAACCTCCTCCTTTTTTGAAGTCGGTTAAAAATATACCTACCACATGTAAAATAATCGATATGAACCTGAACACACACGTGACAAGATACTGTTTCCTGATTGGTTCTTGCTCAAAACAAGCAGAGGGCCTAGCAAGAAAAATAGCCCCAGTTCTAATTTCAAAATCTATCTTGTGAGCTATAGCAGGCGAGCCCGCAGTAACGTCATTTCCCGCCTCGTACCCAGCCTGTCGGCCAGTAGAAGTCCAAGCAGTGTTTCTAGCCTCGTGTGCAGCGGCCTTAATTATAGCGGCAAAAAACCAGCCTCGTGTGCTTTGTTTTAAAGCGACGAAAAATACTCATATTCGTAAAAATCTACCGTAAGTTCTTTCGCCTTGTGACCACAGTTTTGATAGTGGAGAAATATTGAAACAATGGAACGGATGCACGTATTGTCTTTTGAGTTTTGACACACCAACACATACACACACGCAACCAACACATACACACATACAGAATGACACACGCAACGTTAAAAAGATACGATACGTTTGTATTATGATCTACTATTTACATAGTACCTATATGAATAGTAAATACACCCTACGCTCATATAGTGTATCTTTTTCATTTTTTTATTCAACCATAACATTACTAGCTGGGTATACATAAATGTATACCGGGTGACCGATATAAGTGCGACGAATTTTCAATTAATAGCGTTCCCAGTGACGGATTTGCCCTAAGGCGCAGTAGGCCCGGACCTAGGGGGCGGTCGAACGGGCCAACTGCTAACAGTGTTTAATAGTGCTCGAAATTCGATCGTAATTAAAATCTTTGATTAACGTCTGAATAGAACTCTTCAAATAGATAAAATTGTCGACCAATTTTTTTCAGACCATATACAGTGTAACCTCTTTATAACGAATCTCAAGGGACCGAGCACTTTTTTCGTTATAAAGAGTTTTCGTTATATGGAGGGAAGAAAGAAAAATAACCAAATTTCACCTAATTCGTTTATTCCAAGCACTTTGCTGGCGTTTTTTGCTATGCCAATATTTGTTTTGTATTTTATTAAGTATCTTATGCATGACTTGGGATGTGGTGGAATCATCTTCATTAAACAATAGGAATTTTTCGATAAGTTTGTCGGCATCAAGTGCTTGTTGAATGTTGCTGATTGTTCAGAATCGTCCTCTTTACGTCTGACGCCTAAATATGAACATATTTCTTCGTAATAGAGAATGGCAGTTGCGCTATAAAGAGGGTATTAATATATGGGCAAACCAACCAAATTGTAAAAATTTCTACATTATAGAGAGTTTTTCGTTATAAAGAATGACGTTATAAAGAGGTTACACTGTATTGACAAAAATTATATAAAAATATAAATCAAAATAACAAAGGATGACGTTTCGATCCGGATTTGGATCTTCTTCAATATATGGTCTGAAAAAAATTGGTTGACAATTTTATTTATTCGACCGTAATTAATTAAATTTTTAAGTTTGAACGTTATTGAGATTCTTCTGAATCGATTTTACCTGTGTTAATGCGTACACATCGTGATGAAACATATATTGTGCACTTCCTCTCATTAAAACGAAGAGAACGGTATAATACGCGCCACGGATCTAAAAGGTTCGGAAGTTAGTCACAAACAGCGTCGCAAAGGCACATTTTAGAGCCGTTGATACTCCCACCACCTCCCACCTACCTGCGCGGAACGTGCGCTCGTCGGTGATTGGCCGTGATCGCTCGTTGCCTTTGTCACTTGTCGCTTTCCTGCTTTAAAGTACAATCGAGTACGCTATTGTCAAGTCGTTATTGTTATTTTAGTTTTGTTGAGTTGCGAGTTTGTAGTTTTTCAACAGACTGTACAAGCGCAAGCCTGCATTCGCATCTAACTTCCGATTCGTGGCGCGTATTATATATATTGTGTGTGCGAATTAACACACTCAAATCGTATAGCGTTTTTCCTTCACGTATTTATATATACTATTATCAAAATGCAGTCAACGTTTTGTAGACTCTTGACAGGACTAATTAATTATTGAAGGTATGTGGGAAATTATTCCGTTTAATAACTCAAGTATAGATTGTCTCGTTCTTGCTAAAGCCGGTACTGCACAAAATAACGTGAAAATATTTAAGGCAAACAGATTTAAGGTCCTTAAAAATGTCTAGCAATAAAAACAACTAGTTAATACCTATTATATTTCTCACGGCAACTCGAAAAGGTAAGAAATGCATCTTTTCCAAGAAAAGCAAAGTATTGTAGTGGATGTTTAAACGCAAAAGAGCGACCATTCTACTGTCTGTCTCCAAACAATAAAATTCAGTTTATTGTAGCATAAAAGTCGTAGATTTCGTAAATTGTTTTACAAGTTCATGTTAATGTCGGTTTTGATATAGAAACCTTCTTTTGAACCGATTGTGATCGGATAAAAAAAATTGGTAGTGTACCAAACTTAATCAAAATCGTTCCTCAATAAATAAAATTATCGAGCAATTTTTCAGACAATATATTAACAAAAAATATAATTAATACATTAACGTTTCGATCCGGGTTTGGACCTTCTTCAGAACTGATCTAAAAAATATAAAAAATAATTAGTAATAAAGCGACTTAGAAATTAAATATTAATTATTTTTTATATTTTTTAGATCAGTTCTGAAGAAGATTCAAATTCGGATCGAAACGTTAATGTATTAATTATATTTTTGTTAATATATTGTCTGAAAAACTGGTCGATAATTTTATTTATTGAAGAGTTCTAATCAGACGTTAATCAAAGATTTCAAAATCGTTCCTGCCATTCTCGAGTTTTGCTGGTACAAACAGACAGACAAAAATTCTGAAAATGTGTTTTTATAGTCTAGCTGTCAGACATATACTTAAATATCCCGAAAAATTCGCGTGGAGACCAATTTTGCAACGTAAGTAAACGAAAAAACGATGGAAATCTTACATATTCGGGCGAAATCGGATCGGGCCGCTAGTATAGGTACCTAATAAATTGTAAAGCTTAATTAATTATTCCAAAACAAGATTGTAAATAATATAAACTGACAACTGATTAAAATCATATTAAATTACCAATATTATGTAAGTAAACAGGGTCGAATCGAGATAATTTTGTGGTCTGGGTACAATTTTATGCCACGCTTGAACAGTCTTTGGAACCTCTTTTTCTCGTATTTTTTTAGTAGAAAATTATATCGAGCGATTTGACAAATATAAATATCTATACTAATATATAAAGCTGAAGAGTTTGTTTGTTTGTTTGAACGCGCTAATCTCAGGAACTACTGGTTCAAATTGAATAAAAAATTTTTTGTTGGATAGCCCATTTACCGAGGAAGGCTATAGGCTATATAATATTACGCTACGACCATTAGGAGCGGAGCTTTAATGAAAAATGTTGCAAAATGTGCCTCAAAAATAAGCTTGTAGTCATGTGAAATGCACTAACTAGATATACTCATATTAGTGATGCAAGAACACAACATCAGGTAGATCAATCGGTAGAGCACGCGTCTGTCAGTATCAGGGTCGTGGGTTCGAGCCCCACGTTGGGCAAATATGTTTTTATTTTTTACATTGCTTTCTTCTAAGGCTTACATTTAAATTTATTTTAATTTTATTTAATTCATTTAAAAAATATTATTAGTTATAAAACAAGTTTAAATATCTACTGCTTTTTATCGACAAAAACTTTTGAACGGTAACTCCGATCATCATGAAATTTGGACACAACATTCATCTCGATAAACTAAGATGAATGTGTGTACTCATGTCCCTTCCTTTCCCATTCGTTCTTTTGCACCCGGGTGAAACCGGGCGGGACCGCTATTAAATAATAAAATTGGGCTCCCGGTTTGAAAAGGGAGTCCTGTGAATAAGTGAGGCGAAAATGTTTTTTAATTAATTAAATTTTAAGACAACAATCAAATAGATATTGATTGTTTCTGTAATTATTCCTAGAGCATTTTAATAAAAGCCAATGGCTATGAACCTATTTTTTCAAAAAATAGCAACCTTTTGAGACGGAAGAGCCAAAAGTTACAACTTACAAATTTTCCCAATTTTTAAAGAGCCACTAAACATTTTCGTTTCAGTATTATAGTATTTGCTTATATAGGTATAATATATATCCGAGGACGACACGTCGCGACGGGGGCGGTGCGGGTGAGACGCGAGTGGAAATGTCTGAGAGATAGACATGGTACTCAATCATGGATCGATTGGACGATTTTTAAAGGTTTAAATAATAAACTAATTATTTTTTGCGTATGGAACTGGAGAGCCGCAACTTTACATCAAAAGAGCCGCAGATTGCCGACCCATGTTTTAGACCAATGTCAAAGATACGGCCCGCGGACCGCATCCGGCCCTCAAGCTATCTCAATACGGCCCGCGACCAGATTCTATCCAGTGCGGATTTTAGACGGCATTTAATATGCCACTATTTTAAAAATTGCTGGATCCTCAAGCTCAAGATAATTTACTCTTTATATCATCACCTTTTTATGAAAATTGACTAAATAAATAAAGATTTTAATTTATTATGTATTTTAGTTTTTAATTTAAAATCTGGCCCGCTAACACACCCTAAATCTTATAAGTGGTCCTTTAGAAAAATCAGTCTGACACCCCTGATCTAGACCATCAATAAATTATATTAAAAAAATTTTGAAATAATCAAATTCCTGTCAAATTTGTATTTAAAAATAATATAACTAGTTCATTAACAATATCACTTTTTTTTTAAATAATTGCGCACCTCGAAAAAATGTGCTCCCCCCAAATCTTAGCACAGGCCAGTAAATAAATCGACAAAAAAATAACCTTCAAAAACATACCTGTCAATATAGTGTCACAAAATTGAAACCTCTTGGAACTGCTATTGTTTCAAAAAATGCTCACAAAAAAAACAATCATGTCTTTTAAACAAACCAAAAAAATAATATATTATTCACACTATACGTCCCGAAAAATTCAAAATCAAATCGAACTGTCAAATCACTTTTAAAATCACAAACAATTGAATCACGATACTATTTGTTGTAAATAGCGGTATAATTTAAAAAACCGCACATTGTGTGCAATAATCGCGCGTGGTATATTCTGAAATACACGTGTTTGGCCGGCACCACCATGCAACCAGCTTATTGTCTGTCTGTCAGCCAACTGTCGTCGTGGGTTTTCACTGCCGCCGAACCAGCATTGCCGTCGTCGTCGTCGTGCAGAATACAGTTCTGTTCCATAGAATCGAGGTGTGGGTACGGTGCCGCACCGACATGACAGAGAGAATTGCTTTGGCGGTCTCTCCGGCTGCGTGTTTTACTACAGCAGCTGGGAGCGCGTAAAATGTCTGCGCGTATGTGTGTCGGTGGGTTTCCATTCAAGGAAGATTGACGCGATTCTTTTGCCGAACGATTCGTTGAGACTATAGGGTCCGACCGAAATGAGTTTTTACGCCCGAAACCGAAACCGAATTTCGGCTTCAGTCTCGGTTTCGGCTGAAACCGAAATTTCATGATTTCGTGGGAAAAATAAAGTAAACATTATCATAATCAGTCTTTATTTTTTTCATATTAATCATATATTATAACTAATCATTAACTTATCATATCATATTATTACCCCCCTTATTACAAAAAGTACAAATAATAGTATATTGTGCGACTAGTGAGAGAAGGTGAAGATTCCATGAGCGTAAAACGCACGCGAGTGGAATATTCTCCTTCGATCAATGGTCGCACATAATACTTCATTCAACTAGCAGGAGTAATATGTAATCGGGGCCCTGATAAAAGAGGGAAAAATAATAAATCCCACCGTCAGTGTATGCAAGATTGCCATGACTTTCACTGAATTGCGATGCTGTTTTCATATATACAATACCGCCTACCACGTTCCTATTGGTCCAGAAGCTGCGTGCAGTTTTTTTTTCATTATTTCACGCTTGGGCTTGCTACTGAGTTTCTATTGGTCCAGAAAATTCATTATCACACTGTACGGCTTATTATTAGCACTCTACGCGTCAACATGAAGTAATTTATTATTTCTCCCGAGTTTAGCAGGGCCCCGAAATTACATATTACTCACGCGTGTTGAATAATAGTATATTGTGCGCCTAGTGAGAGAAGGAGAAGATTCCATGAGCGTGAACTCTCCTTCTCTCACTAGTCGCACATAATACCTTATTCAACTAGCACGAGTAATATGTAATCAGGGCCCTGATAAAAGAGGGAAAAATAATAAATCACTTCATTGATTGACGTACCCACCGCCCTCGATGCCTATTGGTCCAGAAACTATGCAGTAATACATTATCGTACAGTTTCGGCTCATTATTAGCACTCTACGCGTCAACATGATGTAATTTATTATTTCTCCCGAATTTAGCAGGGCCCCGAAATTATATATTACTCACGCGTGTTGAATTATATATACATTTTTTAATATTATGAAATAAAATAAAAGCTATACAAAATAAAATTACTTTTTAGTAAAAAGTATTTACCTATAAATATAAACGTTCGATTGCGATTTTATTCCTATGCTCAATATAGAATAAAAGTATATACGGTAGGTAAATCACGATACGATTCGGTCGACTCGTTCAAAAACTCTTTCGGAGGCTGCGTCCACATCCAGACGCCCTCAGTCCCAACAGATGCGCCAATGTTGCGCGCGCATTCAACACAAAGCAGCTGACTCTATTCAATTTCTCTTAGGGAAATCGTCAATAACGAAAGTGAATCTACTCCAGAATGGAAAAACCGCTTACTGTACCGCCATGCGCACCATCATGGCTAATTGTAATATAATCATTCATAATCTTAAACATTGACATTCAGCCATAACTTGAAGAAAACCAACACCTTGGTCGAAACATCAAACATTTAAGTCTATAAATGAAATTGAAGTGTCTGTAATTTCAAAATAACAGCTTTTTAATAAATGTATATGAAAGTACCTATACACGGTAAAAAAAATCATATATATTTAATACGCTAAGGTTTAAGATGTTTGCCTCCCTTTTTAGAAAAAACCTCACAATTTCTCCACATAAATTATATATAATTTTACAGATAATTGCTTGCTCTACTGATATCGACAACTAAAAAATTTATTATTGCTTTTGTTTTTGTAAATTAATTAAAATACAGCAACGCTGAACAACGTCTGCCATCTGACGGCTTTCACTTTGAAACAACGTCAACACTTCGATCTGTCATCTGACCTTCATATTGTAATACAACAGACACAATACTGCATACTGCCATCTGACGGCTTTAATTTAGAAACAGCGAGCAACGCTGAACAACGTCACAGAAATGCTGCATGATGCCATCTGACGGCTTAGCTCAACGCTTTTGCTACTTGCGCCTCTATATGACAATTTTAGTAAAATATTTCTTCGATCTGTCATCTGAGTTTCATATTGTAATACAACAAAAAGAAGAACGTTATAAGCAGTGTGCAAAAAAAGAAACGAATTGAATACCTGCAATCATATTTAAAAAATAATTTTGTAAAGTGATAATTATTATACTTATTTAGTGCGAATAATTCGCACAGGTCACTCTAGTTTTTATAGTTTTTAAAAGTTTTGTCGGTCTGTTTGTTCCGGCTAATCCACAAAGAAATAAAAGTTGAAGTTGAAAAAAAGAAACCACAAAGTTCTTTCATCAATGAAATAAATTATAATAAAAATCTACTTTAATCGGTTCGGTAGAGCGAAGCCAATCTTATTTGCACCCGGACAAAGCCGGTGCGGACAGTCATTGTAGCCGTAAACGTTCCCCAAGAAATAAGCTGTCTAACAGTAAAAGTCGCATTCAAATCCGTTCAGTAGTTCTCCGTCTCGTATTTTTAACGAACACACAGAAAAATGCATGCGAGGAACTTTAGATAGATCTTGAGCTGAAGGTGTAAATATTATGAATAAATATTTCATAAATGGTAATGATTACATCATACGTATTTATCATGATTCATGACATAATCTCTGGTAGGTGGCTGGGAACAACATAAACATTATTAAAAATATATATATTAATTATCATAAAATCATACGGTAAACAAAAAAGAAGGAAAAAAGACAATGGATGCGTTTCTAGGCTTGTGCCATATGGGCGTTTTGTATACGTTTGTATGGATTAATTATTGGTGCCAATAAAGGTGTCATCATATTATTCTGAGGGTGGATGTGTCATCACAAAATGATTTTTAAGGCCACCAATTGGCATGTCTGTCTGTGAAAACAAAAGCATCCCTACAAGCTCAGCTATTCTCAAAGTCACATCATCTCTTATTATTATTATCATTTGACTGTATCTCTTAAAATCTTTGATTAACGTCTGATTAGAACTCTTCAATAAATAAAATTATCGACCAATTTTTCAGGCAATATATTAACAAAAAAAATATATAATTAACGTTTCGATCCGTATTTGGATCTTCTTCAGAACTGATCTAAAAAATATAAAAAATAATTAATATTTAGTGTTTTGAACGAATTTGATAAAAACACTAATTAGAAACTAAATACCTATTAATTATTTTTTTATATTTTTTAGGTCAGTTCTGAAGAAGAACCAAATCCGGATCGCAACGTTAATTATATTTTTTTTGACGTGATAACGTCTTATAAATTGATGAATCACCAATCTTATAAGTTGATAAAACACCGGCTGCATGCACGAAAAAGTGTAACGTTCCTAGCGTTCCTATAAACGTTCCGCCTGACCCTGTGCGTGCTTTTCTCGAAAACGGCCCTAACGATTTGGATGAAATTTACTGAAAAGGGATTTTGGGGGGCAAAAAATCGTTTTAGCTAGGTCTCATCTCTCGAAAAAATCGTTTTCATACAAATTTTATCATTATAAAAATCAATTTTTTGACGTATGAAAATACTTAAATATTGTAAGTAGGTTTTGGAATTTTATATAGGTAAACAGTGAAACAATTGTTTTCAAAATATTATGACAATTAATCTTTGAGACTTAAAATAAATACGAAAGAAAGAAAGTTAAAAAAAACAATTATATTATAGGTGGTAAGTAATTTTAATAAATAAAATTAACCTAAATTTGAAGCAAAAGATGCAATATCATAGATTCGAATTATTATAATTATTATATAAATTTAGGTTATGTATTACGGAATACGTTATCACGTAAAACTATCGTCCGTAAACCGACTTTACAGACAACCAATTTTTTTTTTTTTTGTTAATATATTGTCTGAAAAATTGATCGATAATTTTATTTATTGGTAGGTATAAAGTTTAGCCAGCGTAACATCAAAGTTAACAGGATGCTAAACCCACGCGGCTTGAACATTTTGTTAAATATTCTGTATTTATAGGCACGTTTACCTAAAATCCACATCGATTGAAAATATAGCAAGTGAATATGATAGATGTCAGTTGATGTTTTATGTCAAGACGAATAAAAATTATTTGAATGCATATTAAAAATTAGTTTTTGATCGCGCCAAAGAAGTAATAACCTCTAACGCGCGTATACATAACCACGCGCGCTCACTTTTTGAATACTATCTCTTTCTCACTAACATCTCTGTTATTATTTTTATTTAATTAAATGCGCAATTTAATTAATAAACAATAATAATTCCCGTGCAACTTGTACGCTGTAATTTGCAAACTAGTTATCTTAAATTTCTCTTTCTGTTTCTCCATTTGTGTAAAATTCAACACAATCATCGCTTTCTGCAATCTGTAACCTAGCATTAGTAGATTTATTTATACGATATTATTATAAATGGTCAAGATATAATGATGGATTATATTTATATCAGTGCTTATCAAACAGTTGATTTACAGTCAACAGTGATTATTTCAATTTTTTCACATTTTAAATTATCGATTTGAAAAATAAAATAATATTAGTAGTCGTGGGACACCTAGCAGATGTTTCGTTTTTAGGTTATGTTAAAGCCAAATGACCGGGAAATACCAACTGCAGAATTGCACCCTTCCCAAGCCACTCCTAAGAAAGTGGGTTTGTTTTTTTTTCTTAGGGAAAAGCGCAATTGGCCATAAATTTCTGCAGTTGGTATTTCCTGGTCATTTGGCCCTAACAGAACCTAAAAACAAAGCGGCAGATATTTTTTTTTTTTAATTTTTAACCATTTTTTACCACCTTTGAAATTTTTTATCCCCCTTACTTTAAAATGGGTTCAGATTACGGCTATATATCATATAAAAAAAATGCTCCAAATTACTTTAAGGTAAAGGGCCCGGTTATTGACACTGACCCAGTTTGTGACACTTTCAATTTAATTTTAATTTAGAAAAGAAAATTTATGTCGAATAGGTTAATACATTATTTTAAAATTTAAATACATTCATTCTGTACCTAATTAATGGCAATAACTAAAATAAAAATAATAATAACTCAATAAAAAAAATATTTAAGTAATAAATCTTATGTACCAAGCGGAAGAAGATTGGGACATGGTTTTTTTGCGCGTAAGCTCTCTTACTATAACTAAATTTCGCCCTGTAACTAAATGTCACCCTGTAACTTCCCCAATGCCTGGATAGACAGGGAGTTAAAGTTCCAAGTCTAGGATTCGTGATATTAAAACGAAATGTAAATTTCAACTTTGTTTTGGATTCACTGATTTCTTTTAAATAAAATATCATTTCCGCAAACACTTAACGGGGAAAAAACTGCATTCTACATGGTATAATTATTGTTTTATGAACAACTAAATAAGTTTTCGGAATTTCTGTATTTTATAAAACATACTATTGTGGTGGTTATTTAATTATATAAACAAGACAGTTTGATGTCCATTTATTTATACTAATTTATATTCAGAAACGCTGCATAACTATGTTGGACCCAGAGAATCGTGCAGACCGCCATTCAATGGCATAAAACTAAATTCGTTAATATTATAAAAATTATGACGTAACAACATAGCTTTGAGCTCCCTTTTAAATTTCCGTAAGTTTAAGTTTTTAATATTTAAAGGCAAATTATTATAAAGCTATGTTGTTACATCATAATTTTTATAATATATATTAACGAATTTTTCTCCACTGTATTGTAATATTTTTGTAAGTTGACGTTTTCCACACTACACATGTAGTACATTGTAACATTACGGAAATAAAGAAATTATTATTATTATTATTATAAAACTGAAGAGTTTGTTTGTTTGGTTGAACGCACTAATCTCAGGAACTACTGGTTCGAATTGAAAAAAAAAAATTGTCGGATAGCCCATTTATCGAGGAAGGCTATAAGCTATATAATATCACGCTACGACCAATAGGAGCGGAGCATCAATAAAAAATTGAAAAATGTACCTCAAAATTTATCTAACAAAAAAGAAAATAAGAAAAGTGTTTTGGTATGATATAGAGCCGCCTTCAAGACTACTTTTTGGCAGCATTTTTTCAATTTAATCGGCCATCTTTTCGTGAGATACCAAAAGCAATCTGCAAAATCTCTCTCTGGATCAATAAAACCAGCCCTCCTATATTCATTGTAGAATGTAGGCACACCTAAAGGCCTATAGAAATACCGAGGCCGGTGTGATATGCTGTAAACTCGAGGGTGCTTGCTGAATAGACAAAACACTGCAAAAAAAGGATTCTCTTCATTTCACAGTGGCGTTCCACAAGGCTCACTGCTGTGACTCATGTTTTTCTTTCATTAAAATCGTGTATTATCGCGATCAGGTCCGGATACACCCGAATTTGTAGATTGCCTAATAACATGTTACGAGTAATTTTTAAATTTGTGATATTTTAAAGGTCAGTTTTGATCTAAATTAAATGTCTAGAGGCTAGAAACGCTGTTAGGAGTTTTGCTGGCCGGTAGGCTGGGTACGAAGCTGGAAATGACGTCACTTTGGGCTCGCCTGCTAGCTCACAAGATAGATTTTAAAATTAGAACAGTGGCTATTTTCCTTGCTAGGTCCGCTGCAAGGTATGAGCAAGAACCAATCAGGAAACAGTGTCTTGTCAAGATGGACGACTTGAACAAACGCCCACAAACCAACATGGCGTCATTCTGCTCAGAGTCAGACAACGGACACGTTTTGCTCTGTGTTTATAATTTTTCCAGCCTTGTCTGAGAGCTCATCATAGACCTAAAATATTGTAAAAGTTACGCAACTATTATTCTCTGACAAAACAAAATTTAAAGTCGTCAAGCGCATTGAAAATGACGTCATCGGACGAACAAACGAATGTCTATAGCCGCGCGTCGTTTGTTCATGTTTTACCGCGTTGACGTCATAATACTGCCATTGGCTGGACTATTCGAATCAGATACGGTAACAATGGATCACTAATAAGTATGTTAAATTTAAATTTTACAATAAATGTGCGGGACGGAGCCTCCTTTAAACGACTCCCAGTCTTCTTTCCGCAAAGGATTAAATAATGTAAACAAACCGCCTATAAAATAAGTTATAATTTATAAATTCTGACGTGGAGTTCGTGTTCTCGTGTCAACTGTCAACTTGTTTGTTGTTTATTTTATTATTGTTTTTGTGCTGAACGCTTGGAACGTCTTGGAACCAAAACTTTACGATCGATCGATTGTGAACGGTACGTTGAAATGTTGGAACACAACATCTGCGTTCACGGAATGTTATTACGCTTATTATTTAAAAATTGTCGGTGATTTCTGCATGTTTTTTGTCGAACCCATCGCCGAGTTACACTGAAATAAATTCATGTATTATTCGCAGAAGTGGGATCATTTACGTTCCGATTTAGTTCCTGCAGAGGCGGGACAAAAACATCAAAATAAAAGAAATAAAAACAAATTTATAATATACTACGTTTTTAGAACGAACTAAAAAGTATAAAATAATTTCTTTACAGACAGATTTTTAACTTCTAGCATTTGAAACGAAAAACGTTGATAGCTACTCTCTACACTTCTTATATAATTGTCGCATGCGCCCCACGTTTTTCGTTTCAAATCGTACAAGTTAAAAATCTGTCTGTAAAGAAATAATTTTATAATTTTTAGTTTGTTAACGTGGAGTACCTACCTATTAAACATTTTTTAAAATTTATTTCATTATTTTCTTCTTTTTAGTATTTTCTTGTATTGTCATCTAATTCTGACTTATGTCTATCTCATCGGGAAGTTGTTTAAAATCAAATACAAAGTTCCACCCGGACAGACATACAAGAAAGCGAGTTAAAAAAGTGGAAAAATATTAATGCATGCGTTTTAGCGAGTTAAATAAATTATTTCTGCAAAAAACGTCAACAATTTGACACCAGAGTGTCTTGTCTATTTTTTTTTTTAATATTCGAAGCAAAGATGTGGACACCGTTTGTATTTTTTTTTTTTTGGGAAATTTTAAACGTATACACTTTCTATGCCAGAAGAGATACAGACGTTAGCTCTACTCATTGAAATCGGCGTCTCATTTTCTGCAAGGAAAGTATAAGTTTGAAAAAGTCTAGAGAGAAAAAATTATAAATATCGAATTCTTTCTTATATTTTTGGAATTGATAATGTTAATAGAACAAATTATCCTGAGCACAAACGTTGATTTTAGAATATAATGAACACTCAAAAATTTTTGTATCTTTTTAAACGCATACAACTTCGGTAAGTCGATTTTTGTATTATACGGAATACGTACATTGCAACGTTTCGTTACACTTTCAATCTCATGAATCGATTTTACCCTATATACCAGGGGTCGGCAACCTTTTGAGACGGAAGAGCCAAAAGTTACAGTTTACAAAATTCTCCAGTTTTTAAAGAGCCACTACACATTTTCGTTTCAGTATTATAGTATTTGCTTATATATAGGTATAATATATATATCCGAGGACGACACGTCGTGACGGGGGCGGTGCGGGTGAGACGCGAGTGGAAATGGCTGAGAGATAGACATGGTACTCAATCATGGATTGATTGGACGATTTTTAAGGGTTCATATTATAAAATATTTATTTTTTGCGTATGGAACTGGAGAGCCGCAACTTAACATCAAAAGAGCCGCAGGTTGCCGACCCCTGCCCTATACTGTGCCAAACGAAGTTTTACTTCAAAAAGATCTTGCCGGACAACAAAATGATCCTATAAGGGTTCCGTTTTTTCCGCCTAAGAAACAGAACCCTAAAATGTGGAATTAATGTGAGCAAAGTCGCGGATACCGACTAGTAACGAATATAAAGGATCTAATATACGTCATTTAACTAAACATGATTGTGACGTATTCGTGTTTAGCCGTGGAAGGTACATCATAACTAGGTTATCGAAATAAAAATCGTAATAAAGTATAGGTACTCCTATAATATTGATGATAGTATAGGTATATTATACGAAGTGTTCTGATGATTTAGACACATTAATTTTTGTTTCGATATCCAATACAAGCATTTTATCATCTTTTTACCCGACTGCGGTACGCGATGCGTATACACAAAAAATATTTTTTCTTCATACCTCGATCGAAAGTACGTACTTTCGTCCCTTATAGCAGGGACGAAAGTTTGACATTTACTCCCTGTTATTTATTATATTAAATGACAGCGGTAACCGTAGTTACGAGTATAAATACGCATGAGAAATTTTTTCCTCCCGCCGTTCTCACTAGGAGTAAATGTTAATCTTTCGTCCCTGCTGACGAAAGTACGTACTTTCGAGCGGATATGAAGAAAAATCGTATACACCACACGGGCCTTAAAAGTGCCGAGGGCATCATGACGCGCAGGGTCGAGATTTCAACTTTTAAGGCCCGTGTGATGTAATATACTATTTATATTAATTACGTTCTTTGTATAATAATCAGTATAGCTATGTTTACTAAACGAACACAGTTTAAATACAAATTGTAAATTATAGACGCTGTACAACGCTAGTCATAAGCGTCTAAAAATATCTAATTATAGAAATAATTTCGGTAACTTTTTTCGTTTTTCAGTTCCCACCGAATCGATTTTTGTTCTTTTTTAGTACTAACTGCCCTTATATTTTGCAAAAATATGATTTAAATCTTTTATTTTAACGTACCTTTGCAAATGACCAAGACACTATGAAAATTAAATGTCAGTCAATTTTTTACAAAATTTAATAACGCGTAAAAATAAGGTATAGATTTACTTTTTGGCGCAGTAATAAAGCGCTTTAGAACTTGCTTAGCTTCAAGAAACTGATAGTTGGGCATCTGCAGTGGTGCAAAACGTGAAGTTCGCAATATTTGTAATAGATGGCTACACATTCAAGTTTAAATTGCACAGGTAGAGATGGTGCCACCTAGCTGTTTTAGGTAACCGTTCGTTCAGTGATTGTTACATTATTGTTGTAACATTTTTTCGATTAATTAAAATGTTTTTTGGAATTAAAATATTCGCCCATTAAATGTAAAATTTGGTAAACATAAATTATAAATAAATAATTCAAGAATTGAATGTTTATATTTGTTTATTAAATATATTCAAGTTATGTTTTAATACAAAATTTCATTATCTTATAAACTAAAATTCAATAAACACAAATATTTCACAAAAGAATTCTTCTTGTCTCATATAATTTTAAATAAATAACTATAAATTTCTACATCAACGCCGTGTTTTAATAAAAGTTTCTAATAGCTATTTTTTATTTGCCATATTTAAAAATACAACATACCTCTTAAGTTACGCAACATAAATAAAGAGAAAAATAAAATAAAATGAATTATTTATTAAGTTTAAGCAGAAATAAATATCATTGCCCTTCACAAAACTAAAATTATGGAAAAATAACCGAAAGTTCTATTTTAAGGCCCGCTTTATTTACAGTTCCTATAATTATATCTAATTTTGAATGACTACACAGTAAAGAAAACAACTAAACTAAACGACTAACAACACGAAAACGATAAAATCTTCCGTTAAAATAATTTTAAACCTTCCTTAAGCGACAAGGAAAAAAAACTATTAATATATTTGATTTTTATTTGAATAAGTGTTATACAAATACACACATTATGTAATTTGGGCCTCAAAAACAAAAAATACGCAAGGTAATAATAAATTGAAACTATCTTTTATAAATGTTGCCATTGAGTCGACAAAAGTGTGGTGCTCGATTCCAACGTTCTCGCTATTTCTTCGTATAAACTATGACTCAACCACGAGGTATGGAGTTTCTTGTATCGCTCGGCGCACAGACGCAACGGATTGCCCCGTCTGAGTCCTTGGTCCGTTTCACCGTAATCGTCGAGATACGGCGGCGAAAGAGAACAGCCTCTGTTCGGACTGGCCAAGAACAGGATTTCGCATTCGCGAACCCGCAGGAAAATTCCCACTCCGGCTCCGCAATTGTACGCGTGGAACGTACAAGCTCCGACGGTTAATTTGTTCAGTTCCATTTGACAGCAGTAGCTCTGCGAGCAGAGCATTTCACCGCAAACCAAGCACATCGTCGGGTTTCTAGAATCTTCTCTATCACTGTTTGGACAAGTGAACGACGACACCGCGTTAATGAGTTCACTATAATCTTCCGGTAACGTAACCAAACGGTTAATGATTACGGGTTCTCGAATAATTTCGCGCCTTGAATTTCCTTGTAAATATTTTTCAATGTCGGGATGCTTACACCAATTTATAAGTAGATTGTTTGAAGTGAGCATCGTGCAAAGTTCTGAACACGATTCCGTCAGTCCTAAATAAGAACATAAATTTTCGAAGGTATCTCCGCCGATTTCAGTTAACACTACGGGCGGAGGAACGTCTGCTAAAAAGTGGAAAAATAGCGTGCAACATCTCAAAAACGGAATGCACGCTTCCTTGATTCTTTCCCAAGCTCGATGTCCGTCCACTTCTCCGTTCGCGACTTTGTTTAACGATTTCAATAATTCTATCAACGGAAGATAATCCGCGTCGCCGGAACATTCTCCGCTAGCGTTTTCGATATCGACGTCCATCGACGTTTGACTGAAATCGTCCGTAATCAATATCTTGCTTATGTGCGCCAAGAATATTAATTTTAAAACGTATAAATCTTGGACGGTGCCCGTCGCAATGGACGCGGATTGTTTAGCGAATAAGCTCGGCAACGCTAAAACGAGAGGTACCAATACGCCGAAAGAGTCCCAATCGAGGATTGAAGGACCGTCGATCGAGTTGTCTAAAAGTATCGATAACAGTTTTAAAGCGTGACTTCCGATAACGTTCGGTTTCTTCCATATCGACGCGATCGAAGCCGCGGTGCGAACAAGACATTCCAAACAGTCTCTCTGGCGAGACGACAGATCTCCCATGAGCGGTTTATTCAAATCGCGAAGCAATATTTCCATCGTGTGAATCGTATACGCGCACGATTTCCACGCCATCGAAGGTACCCTGGCATCTCCGCTGTGAGGATTTACTCCGAGTCCTTTCGTGTAGG
Organism: Xanthostigma xanthostigma; assembly: GCA_963575645.1. NCBI lineage: Eukaryota > Metazoa > Arthropoda > Insecta > Raphidioptera > Raphidiidae > Xanthostigma > Xanthostigma xanthostigma. The sequence continues at coordinate 7,105,567 of OY754469.1, read as the reverse complement.
CCGTCTGCGAATACAATTGAATCATTTCTATCAGGTTCTCGCTCAACGTAGGCATAGTCGTCGGGAACAGAGATATAAACGCCGTTCCCGAATCGTCCATTTCTTTGATGACTTGTTCGACCGAACACGGATAATACACCTGATGGGTCTGAGAGCTGCAGTAAGGATCGCATCCTTCCGGAGGCGTGTCCGGTTCCGTGCTCGGACCTTCGCCTGCCTCGCGACTCTGACGCTGTATGTCTTCGCACGTTTCCGTACATTTAAATATCCCGTGACAGATTTTCTTTTTCAAGCGCAACGAAACTTTAAGTCCATTCAGCCATTCCCTGAAGCCTATTTTGGCCGTCGGGGGATCGGTTTGCAGTGCGGCCAGGGGCGGTATGATCGGCAATACGGTGTTGCTCAAACATTCGCAGAGGGGACACAGAAACTCTTGTTTCTCGATATCGAAACTGGAAGGGTGACGCAGCCTGTACGGCCGATGCTCTTTTGTCATCAGATTGTCGAAATACTTTTGCCAGCACTGACTGTGCATGATGTGACCGCACGTGCTCGTGTGCGGCGCCGGGCCCAAGTTAGCCGATAAGAACAACGGATTCGCGACGTTCTCTCCTTCCGGCAGGTTTCGTCGCTGACACAAAACGGTCGACTGCTGTACGAAAGCGGCCGTCACTAAAGCCGGACCGGCGTTCGTGACGACCTGTTCCTCTTGACACAGTATGCAAGTAAATCTGCGCTCGACGTTCGTCCTCGGAGTCTGTTTCTCGCCCAAAGCGACCGTCTCGTCGAAACTCTCGGAAACATCCATGGCCGAATTACCGAATTCCTGTTTCTTCAACACGGGATCGGACTCCTCGAACAATTTAGCGTTCTCTTTCATAAAACTGTTTTGCATGGCGGCCATCTGAGCCATAACTTTGGCTCGTCTCTGCGCCGCCATCTTGGCCCTCCATTCTTTTTCATCTTTCGACGGATCCGCCGGCAACACTTCCATCGAACTGGAAGACTGCGTCGGTTGTTCTTGATCGACAGTTTGTTGAGGCGCCGACACTTCCCGATATTTATTCAAAGTCCAAACTATCAGATCTTTGTGAGATTCGACTCTGGCACTGGTCAACAGTTCCTCTAGCAGAGCTTGTAAATTCCATTTGTTTGCGCGTTCCGTGAACACCAAGAACGGATATCTGTGCGATTGCTGTTCCTGTAAAGCGTAGCCGATCAGATGCAAGATCTTGTGCAGTTGCGGTTCGGAGAAACTTCTCGCTCTCAAGTTGGCGCAACGTTCCAAAACTGTTCGCATTATGTGCAACATCACGTCGCACTGTAAAAGGTTCGCGACCATGTTAAACGACAGCGTCAACTCAGGCAAATCGGGAGGAGGACAACATTCTAGTTCTCCGGCCGTCTTACGTCTTTTCCGTTGAGCCTCTTCGCTTTTCGATAACTCTTCGCGCGTATAATGATAGAAAAACACGTTATAATCCTTGTAGAAGTCCGGTTTCAATTCGTAAACTCCTTTGCCGCTGGTCTGTGACGGCTTTCTAAACGTAGCGACTTGTTCGATGACGCTATCCAAAACGGTTTCGTTTAAAAGATCTTCGGGAATCGTTTTGTTCAGTTCGGAATGAGCCAGCGGTTTGATGCACAGCTGCTGTATTATTTCTTTCTTAATACGATCTTCCGTACTCACTTTGCCGATACCGGGCACGTATCTTTCTCCGACTAACGTGATCATTAAACTAAGAAATTCTTCGACTAAATTGATAGTTTGTCTGATGCTGTCTTCCTCTGGGTTCTTTAAACTTTTACTCTCGAAATCTGAGCTGGCCCAATTTATCAAATTGAATTTATTTAAAACGTGTATCAGAAACTCGTTGCTTTCGATCAACGAAGCACAAACTTGTAAAAGAACAATATCGCGGTCCAACATCTCCGATCTACATTTGACGTTGTGATAGAAATACAGTTGATTCAAGAGAGCGTAACCGTTTCGACGCCACATTCCGGCATGAACTTGAGATATCATGGCTTGCGTACGTAAAACCGGCTCCATTATCTGTTCCGGTGTCGGTTTGGTAACTTGGAAACCCGTGTCGAAATTTAAATTGTGCATTTCTAAATATAAATGTAAGCCGGCTAAAAATCGAGACAGCGGTAAATGTATCGAAACCGGTTGCGTCGAAACGTCATACTGCAAACAGGCCGCCGAATGATCGGCCAATTCGCGTACTTCTCCTTGCAGCGTGGGATCGTAGCTCGGATAGTCGTGGAGTTTTTTCAAGGTCGCCTTGTACGCCTTGGTCAACACTTTCAAATCTGTGCCGCACCATTCGAGCACCAGAGAAATAACACTCGCGAGTTTGATGTGCAGATTGAACGCCGATTCCCATTCCGGTTCGTATTCCATGTGCTGTCCGATTTGTCTGGATACGGCGTCCATTCCTTGCATCATCGTCAAAAGATTTAAAATTATCGTCAAGCCCGCTAAGAAACCTCTTCGCAAATCGTCCGTCCATTCTTTGGGCTTGGCGCTCAGCAAATACCGCAAGTCGTATAAAATGAACTGTGCTCGTTTGAACGTGTTATTCGGAACGTTGCGTTCGAATTCCAACTTGCCTTGCTTGTTGCATTTTCTCGAACACTCCGAGATAAACGTGTTCAACAGTACGAACAGTACGTCTTCGCTCGCTATCAAGTAGTGGGCCAGCGTCGGAACGGTGAACAGTTGAACTGACAGCGACGACACCGAGAAAGAGTGTTCGTGGTCGTCGCGTATGAAATCTTTCATGACGTGTCCATAGTTCTTGGTGAATAGACACGCGAGTGCCTTCTTGCTCTCGTATTCCATCAACATGCCCGATATGAGAAGTCTGTGCCAGTGAGCGCGTGCCGATTTCCACATCTGCGAGTCGCGCAGCAAAACTCCTTCGACGATACAAGGTTCCGGTGATTTCTTTTGCACCGCGATTTTACTGAACACGTTCCGAAATCCTTCGCCGTGCAACAGAAACGACGGCAACCAACCGAGAAGTTTAATGGCAAAAGTTTGATGTGCGACCACGTCCGAATGGACGACCATTACTTTGATCGGTCTGTTACCGTGTCGAGACGTGTACTTTTCTATCTCCGATTTCAGTTCGGTGCAGTGTTGAAACGTCGAGCACTTCACGACAGTCCTACCTTCTCTATCTATGTTCGTTACGAACTCGATGGCGTCTCTTTGCGAACATTTCATCACTCTCGCCAAAGTGCTTATGACTTGTTCAAAAGTGTGCGTTTCGTCATTGTACAGGACGGTGCAATATGCGTCTAACGTTTCGAGAAAAGTGAACGGCTTCTTCTCGCTATCCTTGACTTGTAAATCGGCCGGTAAACTCGGATTGTGTTCGAGCGTAAGCAAGTGGTACGCGTACCACAAAACGGCATCGAAAACTATACCGGTGCGTTCGGCGATTTCGGGGGGCAAATTGTGATCGTTGTTGAATTTAGCCTGTTTGCCGATCATGTGGATGTCGCAGTACGGTTCGTTCTTCCAGGCTTCGTCGTCGCCGCAATCGCAACAGCCACCGCCTCCGGACGTGCCCATTTTATATTTATGGTTACGGTGAGCGGACTGTTTGAAACAATCGACGCAGAGAACGCACGTCGAATCCATGCCGCACTCGCGACAACTGTAAGTCGGTTCGCCGAGCTTGAAAACGTGGCCGCAGACCGAAGGCGGCTTATCGAGCTGAGCCAATCTGGCGAGGGCTTCTTGAGGATCGCCGTTGCATATGAACTCTTCCAACGGATTGAACAGTATTTGTTGCGCCTTTTCCTCGTTGAAACTCCAATCGAGACAGCTGCCGTTCAACGGCGGACTGTAGATATGGGGCACGCACACCCTCCAATATTCTTTGAAATGAGTGCTCGACAATATTTCGGCTTGCATTTTCTCATTCCACTTTTCGATACACTGTTTCGGCGAAATCGGCAGTTCTGCGCAAGGATGTGACATTTCGTCGTCACTTATGTCCTCTTCGATGTCAGCCATTGTTGCTGATCTGTGAAAAGCAATTCATTTACTAACGATAAAAATAATAAATGTGAATTTTAATACGGTATAGTGCGTACTACTATTAAATAACTTTAAAGAATAGCTTCTGTTGCTACATTGTTGAAACACCCATTGTTACATGTCTATATTAGAAAAATTTATTTCTCAAACAATGTCACCATCGGGATACGAACCCCGAATCTTTCCACTATCGCGGCGGACTGAGTTACATTACTCCACAGTGACACAGTAAGGTCAATTCATCATTCCAATATATAGCCATTTGTAACTGTATGTTTCACATCATGCGAGAGCTAATTTTTATCTTAGAACACGTCAGATATGAACCTTCACAGAAGTGAGAGCTGTGGGTGAATCAACGATGAAAGTTGTTTTCTTATATTAATCTGATTCCTAAATCAAGACAATTTCTATTTCATTAGGAAAGATAACAGCGAAAACTTTTCATGTTCATATAGTTGAACGGCCTTTTTAATAACAAATGTGAAGGTTCATATCTGACGTTATCTAAGATAAAAATTAGCTCTCGCATGATGTGAAACATACAGTTACAAATGGCTATATATTGGAATGATGAATTGACCTTACTGTGTCACTGTGGAGTAATGTAACTCAGTCCGCCGCGATAGTGGAAAGATTCGGGGTTCGTATCCCGATGGTGACATTGTTTGAGAAATAAATTTTTCTAATATAGACATGTAACAATGGGTGTTTCAACAATGTAGCAACAGAAGCTATTCTTTAAAGATAAAAATAATGTTTTTGCTTATTTTGCACAGCCCTATAGCCAATGAATACTCCTGACTAGCTCTACTCTCTAACACTTCCCTTGAAAGTTCTTTAGTGCTGCTGGTACAGACAGACGGACAGAAATTCTGAGATCGTTTTCCCGTCGGGGTATTTTACAAAAAAAAAAAAAAAATACACACAGATTCAAATATTAATTGAAGTCTGTATATGAAAACAATTGCGAACCGTTTTTTGGGAGTCACCTCATTACCTCGGTACTTCTCCCTGAGCAGGGGCACAGCTAAGAGACTTAGAGCTAGGAGTCTAGATGGTATAACGTCCCGACAACTTACTATTTTGTCAACCCCTGCATTACGCAGAAATGTACACATTAATTGAAAAACCGATTTTCTTCGTGCAAATAACTTAAATGGTTAAATTTATATTTTTCATAGTTATAAAATTAGTCTATTATGCTTGTTTTCTTATTTTATCGTATAGCTACTGCTAATGACCCAAGTTGTCACGCATCTATAATTAGAACAAAGAACAGTAAATTACTGAAAGACCAGAAATTGATAAATCAATAAATTGATGATTTAATGACAGTACACTATATACAGTATCTTTCTTCAAATATTAGAGGTCATCATACATATTTTATAAAGACTTGATAACATTCAATTGCCATATCGTCATATTTAAAAAAAACATGTGTATATATAATAGTATACACTATATAGTTTTTAATACCGCTATAAAAAACTTATTTCTGCTTTTTTTGTAATTCTGTTTTTGATTTTGTTACGAATACTCGAAATACTTATTCATGATGATGGTTTTGGCTAAATTAATATTTAAAACTAATCGTTACTTCGTTAATAGTTTCGAAAATAAAATTGAACTTAAAAAATTCATGACGGCATACATTTTCAAAACAAATCATTTATTTTAAATGTCCAATCAAACATAATAGGTACATATGCCAAAATATAGAATTCCTTGACAATTTTAATTGATGCATAGAATAATTATGTAAAATGTTCAACAATGCAATATGAAAAGTGAAGGTTTTGTCCTAAAAATATTGATCCGTTATACAACTCTATTGTAATCCCAAAAAAAAAGAATAAAAACTGAAATGATCCTGTTTAAAATCATTACTCGGAAGTAATTGAAATTACAACTCAAATTCTGAATATTTAAAAAATATGCATTATAATCATATATTATTAGAAATTCTATATTTAGATTAAAACGCAATTGGTTTCTTTTGTACTTACTTGTAAATTTTCTTCAAGAAAATATGATTATTTAACAGTCCTCTTTTTAAATAAAATATGGAATCTAATAAAACAGCTAATAATCTCCGGAAATAATCCAATATAACGTAAAAACAGCCTGTGAATATCTTAAGCAACTCTTCACTTTCTATTATTCATTTTGACATTTCACCCAGATCACTTCTTCCAACTTCTTTCTCTCCAAAAAAATATGCCATCCAGATTAAAAACTACATTTGACGTTGACAGCAAAGAACAATATCGACAATGAATAATTTCGGTTATGGAAAATTTTGCGTCAGTTTTATAACATGTTAAGTTCTAACCGTCTCATAATCAGTGCGAAAGAAAATGAAAATGTCTTGTTTCAGTTCAAGAGTTATTAAAATAAATTATATTGACAGGAATTTAATAGTCGATTAAGTTGGAAAATCATTAAACTAAAAGCTATATAACCTATAATTTCAATAACATTTTGTTTAGTCTGATAGTTCATTTGTTTACAGAAATTTGTTCTCGTTGTGAACTAGTTTTGTTATGAATCTTTATTGATACATGAGTGATGAGCATGATAAATTTAATTCCATTTTTTCGTATTGTACATTTGCAGTTCAATTAATATTTTAAATATGCCATAGACCATAACGATACATTTGGTCAGTGTTTCTTATTTATAGACTAAAAGACCTTTGTACCGAACGAGTAAGTATTATAATTATCTTTTATTAAATCGTTTTAGCAAATATAAATCATAGCCTTATTGTTGGTTATATTATTGTTTATTTTTTACATTTTGTTTATTCTAAATCGTTAAAGGGTGTTAAACTATTAAATATATACTATTATAAACTTTTGTGTATTTAAATTTGATCTGTTTTTCTACAGAATTACGTTTATTTATTAAAAAAGATTTGCAATAAATCTCGATTTCACCAAATTATTGAAGTGAGTAAAAGATTACAAATTTTTATTTATCCTGATATTACTTTGTTGGGACCCAAGAATCTGCAGTATCAAAAATTGCAACAATGAAATACGTAAAAAGTATTATTTGTAGCTTTCTAAAAAGATTTGCATGAAACTACAAACTGTACTTTTCAACGTACATAAAAATTGGTGATAACTGGATACTGTTTCAGAATAAAGTCTAGACGCGAGTTTGATAAGTTATCGTTTATACTATAGGTATGTGCACTTTTTTATGAATAGTAAAATATTTTTTAAATTGTGTTATCTGGAATTAAAATAGACTTCTTGCAGTTGTTAAATTACATCGTTAAAGATATCGGCTAGCTGCAGCCACCTCACTCTTCTACAATTAATTATAATAATCAGTTATCAGTTAACTAATTAATCATAGGTATTAGTTCAGTTAACGAAGACCCGAAATTGGCAAATAAATGCAAAAAATTGTGTAGTCTGGATTAATATTTTTTATAATAGGGTTGACCTCCAGGTATAACATACCAAAAGTCCCCAGCCCGGGGCCGCTTGCTTTAGGCGGGGTGGAGGGGATATGTCCCATATTTTAGTTTTTCCTAAATATTTCAAAAACTAAGCGTCGTAGGAAAAAAAAACCTTAAAACGTAATGAAGCTTATTAAATTTCTTACAAAATGATATATTAATTGTATATTTATGACAAATACAAAAGGAAATGCAAGGGATATAAATGTGGATACAAACTGAAAACAAAGTATTATTGCCTTAGAAAATTAATGTTTATTATTCCGTTGAGCTATAATTATAGATGAAGATTCTTCCTTACATTCAATCCAATATATCATTAGTTATCTTTTGGTTCATGTTGAAATTAGGGATGTTACGGAGGTGGTCTTATCGGAACCGAAGTCGGAGACGGAGTTTTTAAATTTGGTTTTTCGGAGTCGGAACCGGAGTCGGAGATGGTGGCAGAAGAAAGATGTGTTAAGGGCAGGCAATAAAATAATATAGTACAAACACTACAAACATTAAGCAGTCAGCCTCTTTAATTCAATTAAAAAATAATAAATATAGGTGTCACCAATAAAAATAATCACATTTTTATAACAGTTAGCAAATTAAATCAAATTAATTGACTCCAGAAGTAGCAAATTATACCTATTTAATAAACAATAGCTTTGCAACTTTGTCTCCGTCCAATCTATTTCTTAATGGGTCCCGTATCTCCCTTATTAATAAATCTAAAAAAAAAAATTATACGGTATTTTGTAGAAAATTTAATCAGCTTTATTTTTTATAAAAGGTTCGCTTTTCTAAAACGCATGGTTTTTTAGAGAATCACGAAGAAGCAAAAAATGGGACCTATTTGCTCCCCTACCGCCCAAAGCAAGTGCCCCCCCACTGGGGACTTTTAATATGTTATACCTGGGTATCACCCCTATCATTTGAAATAATAACCCAGACTACACAATTTATTGTATTTATTTTTCCTTCGTTGACTGGATTATATCTCTAATTGTTTTAGATAGGTATTATATTAACGATTAGTCTTATTTTGTTTACAATTTCATTTTTGAAATTAACATAGTTTCCACTAACTTAGCATTATTTGGACATATTTAAATTATTTACAATTGTAATTCAAAATTTAATAGATTTTATCTTTGATTCAGTAGCCTATCTAAAAATAATATCAGTAATTAAATTAATTTAACATCCGTTTGTCAACATTACGTCATAAACAAACGAGGGTTAAGTGAATAAAAGAACTAACTAACATTTTTAACTTGCCTCTTTCATTCGTAGCGATTGTATTTCCAATCGCGACACAAAAAAAAAATAACTGAGCGCGTAGTGATGCCCCAGGCACGCATTTAGGGGAACGGTCATGGTCTTCGACCCCATCCAAGCAATAAAACTATTTTTCTTGGATAAAAGTGAAGAAAACGAAAAACAGGAGAGGGAAATAACTGATAATGATAATTAAATCATGTGTCTGTGGTTTGATTTAATCTTCAATGTTTGGCGAATAAAAAAGCACATAGATTGACTATATAGAACAGAAACAATCAGACCCCCCCCAAAATAAATTCTAGATAAGGGCCAACTGACCGCGATGCTGTTGTTTATATGGCGTTTCCATGACTCCTCTATTACGAGTCCCCAATCTCCACTTTTGTTACAAAATAATGAATTGGTACCAGGCCAAAGTAATCTTGACTGTCGGTGGCCTTAAAAAATACAAATGAGAGATACCTTCATTCATTGAGAATATTTTTTATAAATGTTAGATAATCGCCTCTTTATTCATACACCCCATCAAATAATCTACAAAAATAAGAACAGTCGAGATCGTAATTTCTCATTGTCCGAAAAAAAGTTTTTTTTTTCAGATTTAAAGATTATAATAAATTGAAAAAAAAAATATTAGTGCGTCCCAGGTAACCTTGAAACACGCTTTTGCATCTGTATAAATACCCAAAAAATCTGCTAGTTAAAAAACGAAAATATTATGGTAATTATGTATTATTTGTCATGCAATATGCTATACATATTTTTACGTCAATTTAGTTTTATTCCCAGAATTTCGACATATTATTAACTAGCGGTCCGGTCCGGCTTCGCCCGAATTTGTAGATTACCACCGTTTTTTCGTCGACGAAAAGCGCTTTTATTTTGACGGGATAATATATAGCCTATGACCATCCTGAAGGTCCATTCCAAATATTGATGAAAAACATTTTGAAATCGAATGACTAGTTTCGGAGATTACCTCTTACATCCAAAATTATAAACTTCACCTGTTTATAATATTGGTATAGATTAAAAATATTAATTGGCACTAAGCCACATAACATTGGCAGTTGATGGCTTTAAAAAAATATTTTTTCGATCATTAATTAACATTATTTATGTGCAATGAAGCTTCATTTCGTGGGGACCAGCTCTAGAGACTTAGAATCTAAAAACTACTGAACCAGTTAATTCAATGGCCATACTATATGCATTATCATCACGGTAGGGGGCTGAGCTGAACAGTAGTCAAAAAAACCGACATTAACTCGAGCGACGACGCGGGTAAAAACTAGTAATCTATTAAAATAATAGGTATTTATTATTTAGGGCAGTCGTCGGTATTTTTCCTTTATAAATAAAACTGACAATTATTATGTTAGGTCGTCCGGTTTTCAAACGTATTGTTTAAATATATTAATTAATGGTTATTATAGATTACGAAATATTGCATTATTTTATTTCGATTTTAGTCTGCTTGTGTTTTAGACGAAGTAGCAAACACATTACATCAATAAGTACATTGATATAAAAACAAAATTATTTTGTCGAACATCTGTAATCTTACAAAATTATTTATTGTCTTCATTGTTAGATGATGTGAGTAGTTCTAAGTTTGTCAGTGAAAAATGAGCTAAATTTTTGTGAGGTGAAACAGTATTTTTGAAAAGGAGATTACGTAAATCATTATATTGTTTTATTCCCATCATCAATGTAGTTTTGTAACCGAAATCTGATTGTAACAATGCCATCTAGCAGACGATTTCTTAGTATGTAAGCGTTAAATTATTCCTGATATCTAACAGACACTAACTGAAGTTAGTGACTGCTAGATAGGGATGTGACATTGAATGAAAAAAATCGATTACTTAATAATCGATTTTTTTAGTTTGAATATAAATCGATTTTAAAAGAAATAATCGATTTTTGTAAAAAAATCGATTTTTTCTATAATATAATAACAAAATTAAGAGAATAATATTAACAATTTGACATTTTATTACAAATTGTAATTTACAATAAAAATAAAACCAAACGATAAGAATCAAAAGTAAAACGACAAGTTTTTGGTATGAAAACTAAAATACAAAACAAATCATGCTTTAAAACTTTGAATTTAAAGAATCAAAAAACTAAAAAAAATTGTCTGTCGCACAGATGGCACCATTTACAAAAATCGATTAAAATGTGTAATTTTTATAATCGATTCATTAAAAATCGATTATTGTCACAAATAAAATCGATTACAAGTAATCGATTATAAGAAAAAATTAATCGAATAAAATAAAAATCGATTATTTTTTCACATCCCTACTGCTAGATTTCAGAGAATAGGTGAAGATGAAGTATTGATTAGTTTTGATGTAAGTATATTTTTATTGAAACGCAAAGGTTCAATTCTCTCTCATCTTTTTTTGGCATCGATGGTTAGTTGGGATATATCATTCGATGTTTTTCTTTCGATTCTCAACTCTAACCGTGGTCGATGTAAATAGTTACGTAGGATGCGTACTGCCACATTATAGACTGAAAAACTTGGGATCTTCTAGACCTTAATATTTATTTGTGTAAATGTTGTGTACTGCATATGTTTAATTATTATGGTGCACTTTACATGTTTGGTTTCAGACTTTACCAGTAATTTGCCATCATGACAGTACTACGCATCCCTTTTGTTTTGCGGCAGAAAGGCAAAATTCTCTCGCTGATAACAAATAACTATCATAACAGCCATGCCAATAACGTAAGAGACTAGTTTATAGGTTTTTATGCAGGTCCGGCGACAGAAGACAGTCGTCTCGAAAGCTCATTTTTGTGAAAGTTTCATTTCTTCTGAACTGTACTTTATCATAGGAAATTCATGTCTAATTATTTCATTTCTGGAAAAATTCCTCTTGGTGTACCAAATTCTACTGAAATTACGGTTCGACAACTCAATCGATACACTAAAAAAAAAATTGGTTGTCTGTAAAGTCGGTTTACGGACGATAGTTTTACGTGATAACGTCATAAAGAAACATTGATGAACTCTCTGACGTCACGCGAGAAGAGAGAGAAATGCGTACAACAGACGCTTGGGCCGATCGTGCCTCTCTATCGCTTATACCGCGCTCTCGCTTGCACGCTCAGGCTCAGGCGGAACGTGACACTTTTTCGTGCGTGCAGCCGGTGTTTCATCAATTTATAAGACGTTATCACGTCAAAAATACGTTTTAAAAAGTTACTTCTACGACAACGACGCGTCGATGTGACCTAAAGTAAGGGGCTCTAAAACCGTCGATTTATCGGGCCCCAAATATCATGTCGCCAGGCCTGCCTTCAAGCACCACAATTTTAAACTAAATAAACTATTACAATACAGAAACCGTTTTTCAGTTTTTTATGTCTTTTTGATTTTTAGAAATTGGTCGTGACTGTTGCCAACTTTGAGGTTATGAAAAGATCTCTGTCGACATTTGAAATAACGAAAAATATTGAAATAATAAGCAGCGACAAAAAGAAAAATGTAACAGTCTCAAACTTAACTTTATCGCCAAGTCAGGATAAACCGATGGTTTTGTTTCTATCGTGGCTGTTGGCAAAGCGCAAACATATTTATAAATATGCCAACGTCTACGTTGAACAAGGATTCGACGTGATGAATATCAATTGTACTCCTTGGCAATTATTGTGGCCTGTGAAAGGAGCACAGGTACGCATTAAACAGGATATCCGGCAAACATACCATATCTGCCTTCTCTTATCCAGTGGTCATATTATTGTTGTATCCACATTTGTCGGATATCCAATGACTCTGTTAATCGGAATATACTATATAGCGGTCCCGTCCGGTTTCACCCGGGTGTAAAAGAACGAGTGGGGAAGGGGGGAACATGAGTACACACATTCATATTAGTTTACCGAGATGAATGTTGTGTCCAAATTTCATGATGATCAGAGTTACCGTTAGAAATTTTTTGTCGATAAAAAGCAGTGTTTATACTTTTTTTAACTAATGAATTTTTTCAATTAATTAAATAAAATTAAATTAAATTTTAATGTAAGCCTTAGAAGAAAGCAATGTAGAAAATAAAAAAAAATAAAAATGCATTCGCCCAACGTAGGGCTCGAACCCACGACCCTGGTATTGACAGTCTTGTGCTCTACCGATTGCGCTAGCCGGCGTTGTATTCTTACATCGCTAATATGAGTATACTTAGTGCATTTCACCTGAATAGAAGCTTATTTTTTAGATACATTTGGAACATTTTTCATTAATGCTTCGCTCCTAATGGTCGTAGCTTGATTTTATATAGCCTATAGCCTTCCTCGATAAATGAGCTATCCAACAAAAAAAATTTTTTTCAATTTGAACCAGTAGTTCCTGAGATTAGCGCGTTCAAACAAACAAACTCTTCAGCTTTATATATTAGTATAGATTTCCATCGAATGTTCCGCTACTTGAATTTTCTGTTGTACTTCCATCCCGTCTACCGATTGCATCTTCTTCTACTTTCCATTATCCTGTAGGTTAGTAACCTGGTTTTCCGACAGCCTCTTTTAGTAATTGACAAGCGTCCGCTAACAGCATTCCATTTTTTTTTTTATTTTAGTTAGTTGCAGCCGATGTTGTAGCATTTTTGGAAAGGAATCCCTCTTACCAGCCACTATTGATACACGGTTTTTCTGTAGGAGGGTATGTATGGGGCGAAGTAATGGTAAAGTTGGCTCAGGACCAAACTCGCTACCGACCGATTATAGATCGAATTGCCGGCCAAGTCTGGGACAGCGTCGCCGATATAACAGAAATCACTGTCGGCGTTCCGATGGCCGTATTTCCCAGAAACCCCGTGATGCAGTCGGCGTTGAGAAAATATATGATGTAAATCATTTTTTTTTTTTATATTACTAAACATTTTCAGAAACTGCGGCCCCCAACCCTTTTTTTACGTACCGTCTAAAATCTAAACCATAATGAGCCAGGTGTACCACTTTAATATAAGTAAACAACATTTATTTACGCGCCTATGCCTTCTTTTTAGAGGCAGTTTTTATGTTCTACATGCGTACGACAGGTTGAGAACCCTCGATTTAAGATGTTTATTGGCAAATTAAGTGGTGTCACCGCAGTTAAAATAATTTAGGAGTAAATCGTGTTCCTGAAGTGTCTTCCATATTTATTGTTTTTATTAAAATAATTGGAAATATAAGTAAATAAACTCTTCAATAAATAAAATTATCGACCAATTTTATTTATTGAAGAGTTCTAATCAGACGTTAATCAAAGATTTGAATAAGTAAATAAAACCTCCACCAACAATTACAATACAATGCTTTTAATAGCTAGTTTGACTTGATTAGTTCCAGTTTTAGTCGCAAGATAGCGTACATACGAAAATGTAAAATAATGACTAGTTTTAAGTGTAAGTAAATAACACATTTTTTTGCCAAATGTGTACCTGTTTTAATTAATCTGATCAACTATTTGTCTGGGTGTCGAATTAAAATAATTATTTTTTAGATATCACCTGAAAGCTTTTCATAAAGTGTCAACAATACATTATCTGAGGGCAAGTCAAATGTTCCATACGAATCTGGTCAAAGCCCCAGCTCTCTTCTATTTATCAAAAACAGATACAGTTGGGGCCGTCAGCTCAAACATAAGGGCTCGAGAGACGTGGGAATCGATGGGTATAGAGGTAAAATTTTATAGCAAATTTTTTTTATTAAAATGCTTTTTTAACATTTACTTATTATAAGCTTTTATTCATTTGAAAAGATAGTATGGATTCAAACCAGAATCCTTCCGTTTTGATGCATTGTAACTTAAGCGTAGTTATAAAAATCGTGGTAAAGTGCTGTCATCTACATTTGGTAGCAAAAGTACACGTTATGAAATATTTTATTTCAGGTCTACTGGAAGTGCTGGGAGAAATCGCCGCACGTAGGCCATATGCAGCATCATCCAAAAGAATACATTGGTCAACTATATGAATTTTTAGACAAGCTTGATTTAGTGCCTTATCCCGAGAAGATACAAGCGAAATTATAATCATATATAAAAAAAATATTTTTACGAAATTAGGCAATAATTATGTATAATTACATTTATATTAAGTGACTAATCAAAAATATTCTTCATAATTACACTCAAAATCAGGTGCCATAACAAACTTCCCGACCAGCCTAGCCTTAAAGATTTAGGTAATAAAATTAGGATTTTCCGAAGTAACTTAAAACGATGAAATTATTTTTGTTTTCTGTTTGTGTTGTCATTCGTTTGTTGTAAGTATTGTAATATTGTGCGAATTAATTGGGCAATGGATTGTTATATTTAAACTAGTGTTGCTAAATACTCGGAAAATATCCGGACACTTTTGAGAGTGTCTAATTTTCCCAAAAGCTGTCAGCAGTGTCTAAACATAACATATAAATGTTGTCTTTTTATCAAAGTAAAATGAAGCAAATCATTTGAAACATGGCATTTAAAATTAAATTTGAGTGTTTCAAGTTTTGAATCGTTTTTGAAATGTTGGTCATGGACCCTCAGAAAAAATTGTCGGGACATTTAGCAACAACATGATACGGCATACATGTATGTCGATATTTGATAGAATGCGTTTGTTTCTTCGAACAATTCAGAGAGATTATAGATGTTCAACGACTGAGATCATTAGCGTCTAACGAAAAATTATAATTTTGACGTGATAACGTCTTATAAATTGATGAAACACCGGCTGCACGCACGAAAAAGTGTCACGTTCCGCCTGAGCGTGCAAGCGAGAGCGCGGTATAAGCGATAGAGAGGCACGATCGGCCCAAGCGTCGGCTTGTACGCATTTCTCTCTCTTCTCGCGTGACGTCAGAGAGTTCATCAATGTTTCTTTATGACGTTATCACGTAAAACTATCGTCCGTAAACCGACTTTACAGACAACCAATTTTTTTTATTACATGATTTTGAATCAAGAAAAAAATATTGGGCGGCATCACAAGACCGTTTTCTGTAAATGTTTTTGACTGAAGAGTATCAAATTTGATTTTGTCGTTGCATTTACGAAAATCCCGGACACATCACAATTCCGCTAGCATTTTGGACATTTTTAAAATTACGGACGCATCTGAAACAATCCGGATGTATGGCAACCCTAGTCCCTAGTTTTGTAGTTATTTTTTTATTATTAGAATATAATATTGTAATCGTAGATCTCTTATTTTTTTCTAATTTTTCCGCAACATTTTTAAAGACTCAATCTTCTGCCAAAATAGAAGTATTAGAACAATTCTGTTTTAATAAAATATATTTTTAAGCAAGTCTCTTGAAGAGGAACGGAACGTTTAGTGTGAATATTAAAAAAGTTTCGACAAAATACAAACATTTCACTAAGTGGAAATATTTAATGTCGAGAAAAATGTGTTTTATGGAAACGTTTTTAATATTGTGCAAAACGACCATATTTTAAAAATGAATGTGGTACGTTTCTGTGATAATAAATTACGGAAAAAACTTGAGATTTCAATTTATAATTGTCTTTTTTTGTGAAGTTTTTATTAATACTATTGTAATACTGTAGATTTATTATTCGAACAGATTGAAAATATACACTCACTTTTATTGTATAAATTTTATTTGTATCGGCCGCGTTTTTTTTTTTTTAGGTCAATAACATATCCCATATCAACACAATGATTTATTTCAATCATTTTTTTCCCGTTTATGAATCAATTTAAATAATAAATTAACTGAAACAATGCTAAAACAAAAAAAATAATATTTTTCTGTAAGTTATATATTAATTATTTTTCTTGTCTAAAACAGTAGTTTCTGGACTTGTGCTTATTCTGAGCGAACGAAATGAACCAAAAATTAATTGTTGTACGCAAATAAAAACATGTTATTAGTCCTAAATGACTCATCATACGCAGACAAACTCCAAAAGTTGACTATAAGCAAAAGGTGTCTTACATATTAATAAGCCTATAACCAGCGGACGAGCAAAACGCTTCCAACAGTACCTCATTTGTTAAATTACAATAAGTGGCTTAGAAGTTATGATGGAACCACGAAGTCTGTAACCAGGAGACCCAGCTCGAGTATAGCGGTGGACCGATATCTGTCGCATGAACTAATATGCCGTCAGCTACTGAGTAACGCACACACGTTCATGGCTTACATGTGTAGTGCACATTTTGGAAAAAATTAATTCTAACCGATTTTATAACGATTTCTGTAGCGATACCAATTTTAGACAAAGATATAAAACCATATAACTTTTCCAATATTCAATCATTATAAAATCGGTTAGAATTAATTTTTTCCAAGAATTCCAACGGGAGACTAAAGTTGAATGGATTTGTGATTTTTCTGGCTTGGTCAGACCAGCGAATCCCGTTTGTGAAAAAAATGGAGCAATTTGCAATTAAGAAAACAAAAAAAAAGTGATTGTTAATTACTCGAGAAGTAATTGACCGATGACGCTAAAATTATTCATGCATGTTTGAGTCAACATAGACATCATTTTTGAGAATTTTCAGCCATCTATGTGCGGTCATTTTTCAGTGAAAAAACGTGTTTTTTTAACTTTCGGGGCTATTTGCAAGTTAACAATTGCACTTAACGACCTCTGTCAGTGCTCATTTTTTAGGAAATTTCATAAGGAACAACTTTCTCAATGCATATGCTATACTAAAAGTCAAGAGGAACGGAGATATTAAAGGAAATAGAGAAAAAAGCACTATTTTCGTCACTAATTGTCAATTATAAAATCAAGCACACCAACAATTTGTAAGCAAACTTAGGGGGTTGAACTACACCCTAAAACGAAGCGATTCCAACAATAATCTCGCCTGTGCCCGAATAATGTACTTTTTAATGTTTTTACCTCCTCGACGTCTAGCCTATAACTAGAGTTCGCTAGTTCGTATGCTTGCCATAAGTGAAAGTGTCCTCAGTTAAGAGAGAGAACGCTGCAGCGGGTCCAGAAAACCAGATATATGTTTACTCAAATCAGCAGTTTTGCATCATTAGTTACCACAGAGATAAGTAACTTTTCTCTTTCTGAATTGCAGACACTTTCACGGCTCACTCGCGTACTCTAGTCTAATATCTCTATGGTGTAGTGTCTGTGAAGTTAAACAACTTTGGTGACTATGGCGAAAATAGGCGGAAAGAACCGAAGTTTTCCCAGGTAGTGACAATAGCGCCGTCTCGAGTGCGCCAGAAAACAGTCCGTCTCGAAACACAGCAAGCATAGGAAGCTAGGTCTCCTGGTTACAGACTTCGTGGATGGAACAGATGAACATACATACTGTTGGATTTTTAAAAGAAGACCGGTCTATGGAATGTAGTCCTATGACCTTATTGCAGAAGAGCGCACATGTATTTTATATTACATAATATAAGTAAAAGGTAATGATCCTGGAACCGCTTCTATGCAATAAGGGAGTCCAGTCGACCAAACGTTTAACAATTGTGTTATCGCGATAATTGTACTATTGCTATAGCCGTACGACTATACAGCGACACTTGCTAACAGTACAAAAAAATCATACACCAGACAGTACATAGGCGTGCGTCCACGGACTAAGTTGAGAAGTGTTGTCTGAATATCATCAAAATGGAAAGTAAAAAGGGAAAAACAGTTAGAAGTGGCGCTAGGGAGGTCATAGCGAATGTAATTAAATTGTGCGAGTTAGAGGCTCAAAATAATGCCTTAAAATTTAAAGCTATACATTGTTTGCATGCCTTGCTATGCGCCGCCTATGAATTCCGATAATTTGGGAACACATCAGCGACTTCTTGCCCTTTCCCCACCGGTCTTCTTTCGCCGATCGCACAGTACATACCAGTCAAACACGTAACACTCTTTTTGCTTCACCGTAGTCGGGTAAAAAAAAAAAATGAAAACAACGGTATTATTATATTAACATGTTTATTAGCAGTTGCTTGGTAAAACAATTGGATTTTTTATAAAATTATTTTCAACGCAATATTAAATTTAAGATTCAAAAAGACGACATTTAACAATTTAATCAATTCAAGTGATAAATTCATATAGAAAACAGTATAATCAATAAACAGCAATTTTCAGCTTTTAATATATACAACAGTGAAATAAAAAAATAATATTTTTGAGCAGTATCCAACACTACACTTCTACTTTTCGCGCTTGAAATTTACGAATCACCTGAAAAAATAGACAACTGAAAAATAATTGTACACCAGCAATACGATACACTTATTCAACGGTTTGTGTTCGGCACAGAATTACTATCGTTTTTAATACGGTTGCACGGACTGCTACGATTCAAATTCCGGCGGGCGCGCGGATCGTAACACTGACCTCAAAAAAACAGTCCCTCGACGGCAAAAAAGACTGTACGATCGTTTTTTTCAAACCGCGCGCCCGCCGTATAAAAACGAAATCAGCATGCGATAGGGTCATCACGCACATGGCAATTTTGATTTTTATTTAGACGGTTATATAGATTAGATTAGATATAATTTTGATGGAGAAAAATCCAAAAAAACTTAACTTACACGATCAGCGGTTTGATGAGAGAAATTCGTACACTACGCCAGTGATGGTGTCGTCATCAACTGCAATAATCAAAATGCTCCTAAAAAACACTAATCCAACCAAAGTAAACTTTTGACAATCGGTTCGGGGCGATCATGACGAGGATAGTGACGTCACAAGCGCCTTTTTTGAAATGTACTCTTGTACAGATTTTTTCTCAGGTGAAAAACACAAAATGTCGTCATTTTTTTAATGACATTTCAGAGTCCATAAAAAATATGCGAGATGACCCCTATTTGATAGCTATATACGAAATTCGGTTTCTTAAAAATGCCAGTGTAAAAATTTTCGACCAATTCTAACGTTAAAATACTCAAAAATATAAAATAAGTCACCGTAATTAATAAGCGAAATTAAAAAATATGCTATTTAGGAAGAATGTGAGAATTGACACCATTAAAAAAAATATCATTAGGCTGAGAATCACACAACGCAATACATTAGAAAATGCGATTATTCATTGTACTTCATGGTTTCGGTTGCAAAATATTTTACTCTGAAAATTAAAAACGTCGTTTTAAACGCTTCTCCGTTCCGTTGAACGGATAAAACTACGACATAACATTTCAATAGGGAATTTGCATGATTTTTTTCTCCCTCCAATATCACACCATTTTTTTCACTTGAAAATACTTCTACGTCATTTTTCTGAAAATAGTGACGTCACATCAATAACTTTTTCATAGAAAGTTTAACATCAATTTTTTTTAAATCACTTTTACCCTGAATATTTTAATTATACACTAAATGTAAGGCATTTTAAAAAACAGACACTAATTTATAGACGCTCGACAAGAGGTCATAAGCAGTAAGCTATTTTAAAAATCATGCAAATTCCCTATTGTTATTTTGCGTTCACTTGTGCAGTTGTCATTTTAAGTTTGGCATTTTAAATAAAAAAATAAACACCGAGCCTGCAAGTTTATACTTTTATGTTTTATGTAGTTACTGAAAAAATTACGTTTCAGATCGGTAAAAACGTAACTTGGTTCAACGCGATTTCTCACCTTTCACACGGCCTACAAAGTCTATTTAAATACAATTAATATTTCCTATCTTTTAAAAACAACTTCGACCAATTGATTTGTTCGATAACGAAAGTGATTGAAATAATAGCTTCGACAAAAAGAAAATGAAAAATATGCATGTAATTGTTCAGCTGGCGTTAGATAAAATAATACCTGATTTGGCAAGCCCTTCTACATTATTTTCTCGGACAGGCTTTCCTCCATATGCTGGCAAAATCAATTCTCTGTCCACATAGCCTGATTTAAAAGCATTCAAATATTAGGACCACTACAGAAAACAATTCTAATTTCATTACAGATAAAAATTCCCCTATACAAATATATTTAACTACATTTTTTAACAATTTATAACGTCGATTATCCGATTTTTCCCAGATAATTTAGTCAGCCGAAAGTCGCTAGCGCGTAGGTAAGTAAAATTCCGGGCGGTTGTTTTAATTCAATATATCCGAGAATACTGAATCTTATCCTTTTTAAAATCAAGGAGCAAAAAGCACCTATATTCGACTCCGCTTTTTAGATAAAAAAATTCGATCGAGTGCTGCACGCTTTAAAATGTCTCAATGAAAATACAAAAACTTAAAATGACGTTTAAAATAATTCACTAAAACACGACTCATGCAAACAGACAACTTGCATGACTTTTTTTATTTATATTAAAAATGGAATAATTGCAAATTGTAAAAATAAATTATAAAATTACATCGTTGGAACATATTCTTCAAGAAACAGCAGAACTGTAATGCAACATAACCTAACTTTTCTAACTATATGACAGAAACACGGTGTTTTCATAATTCAAGCAAAAAAATAATTACATATTTTTGACGTGATAACGTCTTATAAATTGATGAAACACCGGCTGCACGCACGAAAAAGTGTCACGTTCCGCCTGAGCGTGCAAGCGAGAGCGCGGTATAAGCGATAGAGGCACGATCGGCCCAAGCGTCGGCTTGTACGCATTTCTCTTCTCGCGTGACGTCAGAGAGTTCATCAATGTTTCTTTATGACGTTATCACGTAAAACTATCGTCCGTAAACTGACTTTACAGACAACCAATTTTTTATTTAATTCAAGTTCGGAGACTTACTTTTCTAATATGGTATATAATTTTAGGTGAGTTGATATACCAAACAGCTATTAATTATTGTAGACGTTTTTTCGGCTTTAAAACGAACAAGTGTTTTATAAAATTATGCCGAATTTGAAAAAAACAAAATTCATGCAAGTTCCCTATTTCTGAATAACGCAAAGAAAAAAAAAAAATGCGTTCAAACAGTGTTCAATGGGAATCAGTAACAAATTGCCGTGTTTACTGTACGATTCGAGTAGATTGGCTTGAGGTCTATTTATTAATTAAACCTGCTAATAATCTGACAAAAATAATGGTAATTATTATTATCAATTTTAATATTAAAGGGTTTAAACTACTGCTGCTTGCAATCAGCTGGATTAGTGGCAGCACCTGTGGAAATGTTCTTCCCCTTGCCGCGGTGGAAGACCTTCTCGTCCTCGTCTGTCTCTTCGTCTTCTTCATCGTCGTCCTCCTCCTCCTCCTCGTAATCCTCGTCTTCGTCTTCCAACCCTTCGCCTGTGTAATAAAGCACCGCGCGAGGCACTATGCGTTCGCGAATGTAGTGGCCGATCTCGAAGTCACTCGTCAACAGAGCTCGAATATCCTCGTCCACTTCTGTTTTCGGATCTTCCGGAGCTGTAAAACAAACAACGCTTCGTTTATGTCGCGTCGAAAATCGTCAAGGTGCGCCTGTATTTAAAGAGGCATGTTTTGAGGCATAAAATGTACACGCCAAGTTTAGAAATAGCTTCGGACTCAGTGACGTGTTTTGTTTATTGAATTGATGCCTACGCGGTTTTCATATTTTGTTTGTGGACGGAAGAAAAATCGACAAACAAACAAGTCAAGATTTTGTGTCTGATATTTCGCCTTAAGGAGGTTGATCCGTTACAGTCCCAATCAAAAGTAAGTCGAATTCTAAATGGGAACTTTTCCATAATAAATTTTTACAAAAGGTTATAAGTCGATGATACCAATAAATTATTGTCATAAAATAAAAAAATATAGTTTAAAAAAAACTAAAAAACACGCTTTATATCGAACTAAAAAGTAAAAAATAATTTTTTTAAAATAAGCTTAAAAAGCGTTGGGCGCTCGATGTACGAAAATGTGGAACAAAGCGCCCAACGCTTTTTAAGCTTATTTTAAAAAAATTATTTTTTACTTTTTAGTTCGATATAAAGCGTGTTTTTTAGTTTTTTTTAAACTATATTTTATTTTTCACTTTTTAGTTTGAGGATCTATAAAAGAATTTATTAATCCTGGGGGTCCTAATAAGGATAATGGGAAACTGTTATCAAATTATTGCATTGTCATCGGTCCTTGATACGTATGCAAAGTTTCAAATTAATCAGACTTCGGGAAATTGGTGAAAATAAAGCGTTTACTACAGAGGATCTATAAAAGAAT
Source organism: Xanthostigma xanthostigma (assembly GCA_963575645.1). Classification (NCBI taxonomy): domain Eukaryota; kingdom Metazoa; phylum Arthropoda; class Insecta; order Raphidioptera; family Raphidiidae; genus Xanthostigma; species Xanthostigma xanthostigma. The sequence continues at coordinate 7,082,692 of OY754469.1, read as the reverse complement.
TTATTAATCCTGGGGGTCCTAATAAGGATAATGGGAAACTGTTATCAAATTATTGCATTGTCATCGGTCCTTGATACGTATGCAAAGTTTCAAATTAATCAGACTTCGGGAAATTGGTGAAAATTATGCTCAAAGATTCCGTTACATGCATACATACATACATAATACATACATACATACATACATAGTTAGTTACAACCCAAACTAATATAAAGCGTTTAATAAATGAACATTCTTTTTTAAATATTAACTAATTATTTCGGTATTTTACTTAATGGACTGACTTTGGAATTTTTTGTACAAAGTTAGGTTAGAAAAAATAAATTTATGTACATATCTGTATTTTACATATTTTTTGCAGTAAATAATTAAAAAAAGAAATTAGAAGTAATAAAAATTAAATCTTTAAAAAGTTGAAAATTCAGTTAAAATTGTCAAGAATAAAAGTCCATAATCGAAAAGTGCTAAGGTTTAATAATTTTTTTAAATGATTAAAAGTCTCCTGATTAAATTGGAAAAAATATTAAAATATGCGTAAGACATCGATGCTTTACATAGTTAGGTTTCGGAACTGCTGACATTATTTGGTTATTTGGAAAAAATTAAAATGTACCATTTGCGTGCTAGGTTAACATATTTTCCATAAGACTACATGCAAGTTTTTTTTAATTTTTAACTTTATAAATCTCCTGATTTTGGATTTTTTACAGAAAATTTTGTCATAAAAAAATCTAATAAAAAAACTTTATTTCAGATTTTTTTCATTATCTTCGTAAAAACGGCTCAACCTCCTTAAGTAAATACAGCAATATTTATGTTAGGCTTCAATACTTTATGTCAGTTGTTGGGCGTCAATAATCGCCAATATCTAACGAACAGTGGTACTTACTCGTGGGTGGATTGAAGAAGTTGAAGAATGAATCATTTTGAACTGTTCTGGTTACGGTGCGGACTGAGCCCCGCGATTTATGTTTCTGTTTCTTTTTGATGGTTTTCACGGTGACGTTCTTCCCTTTCTGCCAATCTATTGTACAACCCTTGCATTTGTAGATTTCGGGGCCTTCGAATGCAAACGGATCGTCAGATTCCGGCATGCATTTCATCGAATATTCTTTGACGAGAACTGTATTGGTGAAATATTCGTTTGGCTCAAAATGAAATTCAAGTGAAAAACCCTACAAAAAAAAACCACATTAGAGTTCTATTTCAAGAAAAATTTACGTGTTTTTTTTTTTATATTTTCATTTACCATCGGATCGTTCAGGAAATTAACTTTAATGTCTACTAATTTTTTAAGGATCGGTTCATCGTGTTCTTGAACCATTTCGGCTAACATGCCGACGTTTTTGAAAATTGTAAGCCAAAATTCCGGAATGCCTTTAGCATTATCATCGATTTTCTTAACCCTGGAAATTAATTGTTTTTATTATTTTTTCGTGTAAGAAACAAAAGAAAAGCAATTTTTTAAGGCACGGTGTCAAGAGTAGAATAAAAAAAATTCTAATGCGTACTCATTTTCCTTCTTCTTATCAGCGTCGGCAATCTCTTCTATTTTTAGTTTTGATTTAACGTCCTGACTAACTTCCTCGTCGTCTGATGGCCAATCACATTCATTATCATCAGGTTCATGCGTTCCATTTACTATAGTAGTTCGCTACATAAACGTTAAAAATTAAAATAATTGTCAAGCGCTCATAATTCACTCTAGTCCAAAAAATAAGATTGCAAAAAAACGTACTTTTTCATAATAAGGGAGATAGAATTTATGATATTTGCATTCTAATTCGTGGACTTCTTCGTAAAATTTAGCTTCAAGTTTTGTTGTTTCTAACTGAATTTTTTTGAGAGCCTTGATTCTTCTTTTGACAGCAGCTGGCAAAGTAGCCAACATTTCAGCATGAATGCGGCCCTGTAAAGCTGCGAGAACGTCTGGAGTGCGAAGCATTTGAGCGGCCATTTCGTCACCAATTTCCTCGTCATCTGCCGACTCTACTTCATCAGTTCCATCACCAGAACGCTCGGGATCGGCCATTTCTTATCTGTTACACAAAACAAATCAAACACTTTGCTATAAACGGCCAAAATAAATGTAGAAATAAAATAAAACGAGCCTTAATTTTTTCAAGAGTAAACAAGTACTGCTTGAATAAACGCGCAAATAACAAGAAACCGAAACTATAGGAACAATGATCGAGTAATTTTTAAAACAATAGAAATTCCAGTCTTGGAAAACTCCCCGAAAGCATTTTAAAATTGTTATAAAATATATAAATATTTTGCTTAGCTTACGAAACGGAAATGAAATTTAAAAGTAATGAGAAACACGAATTGCGTTTTAAGAAGCGTGCAAGCACATGTAAAAAAATCATAAAACAAACTGCAATTAAAGCAAAAAACTTGCAATAATACGGCACCCAGTTCAAATTAAATCGGACACGTTAAATTCTATAGTTTATTTTTCTATATTTTAGAAAACAATAAAAACATACCTTTTAACCGCTAGACAAAAAATCAAAAAGATGGTTGAAAAGTAGTCGTTGAAGGACAATACCGCTCAACCTCAACCTCTGATGCCAACGACTTCTAAAAAAAAGGTACTGAAAATGTTCTAATTTGTTTTTTTTATTTTGACATCCGCTGAAATAACAACTACGGTATTTACTTCTAAAAAGTAGCACTACTAATTCTCAGGAATAAACGCGACAATTAAATTTGGAAGCCAAAAGCAGAGCTGCCCAAACTGTTCTAAAGCTCTCCCAACTTTTTGGAGTTTTTATCTAAAACTCTTATCTAAAGAAAAATATTTGATGGATGACGCGGAAAAATAATGCTAATTGTACGTTTTACTTCAATATATTTCATAATCTTTATTTTCACCATACAATACTTGACGTATGTACAGAAATAACATTAAACAATTTCATTTAGGTAAAAAATATACAGAATTGAACATTGAAACATTATTTTGACAATACTGAATTAATTCACAAATTCATATTTCTTAAGTGTGTTTACTTATGCGCAACCTTAACAAAACCCGTCCATGATGAGGATACATTTATTTACAACTGTGTTCGATTTATATCATCGATTATGTACACTTATACCTAAATATCAAGTTCGTTCCAAGCAGCCGCGAACGGTAATAAAACCGTACACAGTCTTGTTACTGCGCAAGACTGTCTTGCGCAGTATCGATTTTTGAGCTAGTGCGCAAATTAGTCTTGCGCAGTGACAAAACTGTGTACGGTTCTATTACCGTTCGCGGCTATCATAAAACCCCGACGTTATAAAAAAAACATCCGTCGTTTTGAACCTTTACTTTATCTGGAATGTGTCAAATTGTCAAAATGGAAAAACAAAAAGTAGTTTAATTACATTATAACAAATATAAATGTATCTTACAACATGTAAACTAACATATGATAAAAAAATATTATCTTAAATTGGGCATCCATACTATCTATAATGCGAATATCAGATCGAAATGAAAATTTCCGTAAAACTAAAATACACAATCCATAAAACAATCAACTGACTTGTCATAAAGAAATCTGAACCATCAGTTAACATTTTCAATCAATATTAATAGCTTTACCGATTCTCGAATGAGACAAAGGATAATACGGAAGGACATTTCGAATGGCCGGTTCCGCATTTGAACAGTAGATATCACCCGTCAACTCTGATAATGGCACTTCGGCATCAGCTACGGCTTTAGTCACAGCACTTTTGATGCTAGAACGAATTTCGTCTTCCATTTTCTATTAAAAAAAAAGTCAAAAAAAAGTTAACCCACCGATCGAAATTTTTTATGTAATAAAAAAAAAAATTCCAACAGTGTCTGGAAAATGATTGGTCATTTATAAAAAACAGCTCAGAAATCACGTGTTTAAGATAAAAATTTCAAACAATTGACAAAAATTGCAAACTGCTTGTTTTTTGTCGTTTTGTGTTTTCTTCAATTTTGTTTGGTGCGCAAAACAAATTTACAGGCTAAGCTGATAGCTTCCAGGACACTCGAACGCTCTCAAAAATATTTGCAATTTCCAATGTCATATTCATAGCGTTTACCTTAAGTTCTTTGTCTTCGACAAGATCCGCTGTAATGATTTTTTCTCTGAACATCGTTATTGGATCTCTGGTCTGTCTCACTTCTTGTATTTCCTGTCTCGTTCTGTAGCTCGTTCCGGGGTCTGACATGGAATGTCCGTGGTATCGGTACGTGAACACTTCCATGACCAAAGGTCCTTTAGACGATGTACAATAGTCGACAGCAAATCGCATTGCCTCTTTAACAGCCAAGACGTCCATTCCGTCTACCCAAATTCCTGGCATGTAGTCGCCTCTGGTGTAGAATTCGGACGACGCCGCCGCTCTATCAACGCTCGTACCCATTCCTAACAGTCAGTAACAAATATTCAGTAACAATAAAAATTTTCCGATGATAATCAATTTTTTACTAATATGTTGAAATCCACGATTAGTATTGTAAATTAAAATAATCTAAAGGTATGAAGCGAATTTAAAAATGTTTTTAATTTTGTTTTTGCGCCTGTATGTAGGCAAATCCCTTTACCTTCAGTAATCTCTCTGCCTACATACAGTACAAATTTTATTTTTTTTAAATCATATTTTATTTCTTACATAAGCCTTCAAATTCTATAATTTTACGAATTGAAGGAGCAGCTAAGGTCGCCTGACAGGCATTCCTTAGCGAGAATTTTTCATTTTTACCGTCAGAAGTTCGCGAGCTTTGATTACAAGCGTTTCTTGCATCCTACCTGATCCTATTTATATTCTGTCATTAATTCTGTTTTAATTGATTTTTGTCGTTAATTATTAATTCATCTTTGTAATATTATTTTTTGTTTTTTGACGTGATAACGTCTTATAAATTGATGAAACACCGACTGCACGCACGAAAAAGTGTCACGTTCCGCCTGAGCCTGAGCGTGCAAGCGAGAGCGCGGTATAAGCGATAGAGAGGCACGATCGGCCCAAGCGTCGGCTTGTACGCATTTCTCTCTCTTCTCGCGTGACGTCAGAGAGTTCATCAATGTTTCTTTATGACGTTATCACGTAAAACTATCGTCCGTAAACCGACTTTACAGACAACCAATTTTTGTTAATTACCAAGGAAGTATATTTATTTTTATTTTGCAAATACACTATTATTTATATTTTGTTAAATTGCGTTTTTTTTTTCCTTTTTTATGATCTACGGGGCGTTTATCTTTATTATTTATTTTAAACGCCACAGGTACTCGGCGGATTTTTAGAATTTTATACCTTATTTGTGAAAATAAAACGTTTAATTTATGCGCTAGAGCGCTAAACACAACTTTTTTGCGAAAAAATTACATTCTTTGACTTTGCCGTACTCGGGTAAAAATATAATTTACCGTAACAGTTGTTTTCGCAAACGAAAATGCATGGCAGTTTCCATAATGTCGACATGTTATAAGCTTCGAATAGTTGTCCTTGGTTAGCTGCTCCATCTCCGTACAAAGTGACACACACTCCGCCGTCTTCTTTATATTTGTGAGCGAAGGCAATACCTGCCCCGAGCGGCCCCTGAGCTCCGACGATACCGTTACCGCCATAGAAATTTTTTGCATACATGTGCATTGAACCGCCCTTTCCCCTCGCACAACCCGACTGACGTCCGGTGAGTTCGGTTAGGACTCCGGCTATTGATATCCCCATCAAGTATGCCCAACCGTGGGCACGATACGCCGTGATTACCGAATCTATTGGACGTAACGACGCCTTGATACCAACGGCACACGCCTCTTGACCGGAGTATAAATGACAAAAACCTCGAACGCTCTTTTCTTTATACAAGTTACCGGCGGCCGTTTCCAGTCTTCTAATCGTATACATTTTAGTATACATTTCAACAGCTTCATCTTTGGTTACGGCTACGTCCGTTGACGGGCCTTCCTCCAGTTTATGAAGCTTAAAAGGCTAAAAATATCTTAATTACCAGAATTTACTTCTTGCTACATAGTATTTATAACTTTACCTTAGTTTCGAAAGATGCACAATCTGTAGCATAACTGTTTTTCGATGAGGACGATAAGAAAACAAGAACTTTCTGAAATTAAACGATTTCTATCAAAATTACTATCTCTAACCTTTCAAAATACTTTAACCACAATCATAAATGATAATATATTTGGTTGACGGGTTAAATATTATGTAATACACATTTACGTTTTTTTATATTTGAAAAATTTATAAATTTTTGGTACATAGGTATACATCAAAACACGTGTAAATACTTACATTGGCACCTGCAGTATTTTTCCATAAATTGCGAACACAGTTTGGCATCATTGTTAACTTATTATTTGTAAATTTTAATCACAGATAGTTAATTTGAACGTATGGAAAATTTTTGTACAATTGTAAAAAATGAATACGTGTTATTTCAATAATTAAGACATTTTATGACACTGCTGGAGTGTCCGTCAATGTCATTTGTCTGTTGTCAAAAAAATAAACATAACCAAAAATTGAAAATGCTACTCATTTTGGAAGCTCAAAATTGTTAATGTATGTATTATATTTTTGTGTCTGGACGTATTAATTAACAATACTTTATTTACTTGTGTACTTTTTAGATGATGTCGACTGCATTTGTTTTAATATTTATTCTGTGGTCTGTCGAAGCGACTTCGAAGGAATGTCAAACAATTAACTGGCATTCACATTTAGGCACGAAAACACCATATAGATTAGTTGAGAATAAAAATGACACCAAACTTCAATTTGAAGGTATTGACAGTTATTTTACATTCACTGAACTTATCGGTAGGAGCTTATAAGTTTTCAGGATATTGCAGATTTTAGTATCGAACTGAAAATTGTAGATGATAGGCGCTCGACAACTATTAGCTAACTAAAACAATCGTACAAAACAATTTATTTCAGTATTAAGTGGATCTAGAAATCTGAACATATCGCATGTGTTTTGTTTTTACACTTCGCTTGTTTTTAATCGACTGAAAACAATTGAATGTGGTTACTGTTCTTTTATTTTACAAATGTTTTTCGTAGAATGTAAGAATACCAAAGCGTGGATGATTATTAGACACGGCTCTCGATACCCAGGAGAAAAAATGATAAAACAAATGCTTGAGAAATTACCAAAACTTCGCGATGAAATTCTACAAAATTCTGACGAAGGTAAAAATGCGGTATTGAATTTATATTTAATAAATTATCAGAACGCAAATCGAATGCTGTACTCGTTTGTTTAGGACGCCTGTGCGAATCTGAATTGAAAAGTTTTAAAAAATGGTTTCCAAAAATTGATACTTCCTTCGGTAAAAATTTGAGTCATACAGGAGAAGATGAAATGATTGAAATGGCAGAAAGAATGCAGCTCAGGTTTCCTCGATTATTCCCCGAAACTTATTCGAATTTGACATATAAGGTATTAAAAGTCATAGTTTTGCTAAACGAAACTTATTTATTGATCGTACCCGTTTTTTTTGTAGTTCAAATACACAGCGACGCAGAGAGCTGAAGCGAGCGCTCGCCATTTTGCAGTAGGATTGTTTGGGAAAAAAAACAGCCGTTACGTTTGGTATCCAGATCCTGTCGCTAGAGATCCGGTTTTACGAGTGAGTTGATAGCATGTCTAGATCTGTGAAATTCTTTATAGCGGTGTTGTTTTATTCTTTTTGTAGTTTTATAAATTATGTAATAAATGGAGAAGTGAAATTAAGTACAATCCGGCAACGTATAAAGAAAGAGAACGTTTCGAAAAAAGCAGTTTTGTGGAAACAGTTTTGTTAAAAATTTCAAAACACTTAGGGTTTTCATATATATTACCGTTTGGTAAGAAGGTATTTTATTTTTTATTACGTACAGTTGATTTTCACAGCTGGAAAACAATCATATATATTAATACGCTAAGGTTAAAGATGTTTGCCTCCCTTTTTAGAAAAAACCTCACAATTTCTCCACATAAATTATATATCATTTTACAGATAATTGCTTGCTCTACTGACATCGACAACTAAAAAATTTATTATTGCTTTTGTTTTTGTAAATTAATTAAAATACAGCAACGCTGAACAACGTCTGCCATCTGACGGCTTTAATTTTGAAACAACGTCAACACTTCCATCTGTCATCTGACCTTCATATTGTAATACAACAGACACACTACTGCATACTGCCATCTAACAGTTTTAATTTTGAAACAGCGAGCAACGCTGAACAACGTCACAGCAATGTTGCATGATGCCATCTGACGGCTTAGCTCAACGCTTTTGCTACTTGCGCCTCTATATGACAATTTTAGTAAAATATTTCTTCGATCTGTTATTTGAGCTTCATATTGTAATACAACAAAAAGAAGAACGTTATAAGCAGTGTGCAAAATTAGAAACGAATTGAATACCTGCAATCATATTTAAAAAATAATTTTGTAAAGTGATAATTATTATACTTATTTAGTGCGAATAATTCGCACAGGTCAAACTAGTTCATTTTCATTAATTTAAAATATGATATACTACTTTAGATTTAGTTCGGTTGATGTATATCACTTGCGGTTTTGAAACATCGTGGGATTCCAAAACGCCTTCACCGTGGTGCTATGCCTTTCCGAATAATACTATAGAAACATTTGAATTTGCCGAAGACATCAAATATTATTGGGTCGATGGTTATGGATACAAATTAACACGGGAACAAGCTTGTCCTGCCATAAAAAATATGTTTAATTTATTTTTAAGGTCGGTTTTAAACATTTTTGGAAACCTTTTAAAGACTTATTACAAAAACAGACCTTTTTATTTAATTTGTGTTTTTTTTTATCGTTTACAAAAATTAACTCACATTCCGACAGTGCGTTCAATCAAATAATTTTATGTTTTATTTGTTTCGAACTTAAACGTTTTTTTGTAGTAACGAGTCTGATCCGAGTACAGTGGTTTATTTCACACATTCCGGAACGCTTCTGAAGGTTCTTGCGCATTTGGGTCTATACAAGGACGAACTGCTGTTAACTCATGACAGATACAATGTTTTAAAAGATCGACAGTGGAGGGTGAGCAAAATCGGAGCATTTGCCACCAATTTAGCTTTTATTTTATTTGAGTAAGTCCTTAATTTTTCTTTTCGTTTAAAAAAATTTGTGTCAAAATCCTCAACTGAAAAGTATTTGGTAACTGTAGGTATACGAAAACAAAAAATATATGTATCTCAGACGCAATGATGTGATTCACGTGACTGTTAGAAGTCGCTGACGCTCGTTTTAACATAATGTCCTCGTCAGTAATATATAATAATAATAATGTCTTTATTGATGAAAAAACAGAGTTTTATCAAAAGGCGTGAATTCAGCTTAAAGCTGGTTTACAATCCAAACCATAACAAAAAAAATACAAATATGTGAGAAAAAAAATATCTCATTACGGCACTAGATATGCAATCTATTATTATGTTGCAGCTGCGGGAAGACAAAAAAGGTTTTAACATTACACCAAGAAAGAATTGTACATCTTCCAAACTGTTCGAACGACGATGGCCTCTGTCCATTGGATATTTTATTGAATACTTATCGAGACAGCTTTCATAACTGTCGTTTCGATGAGATGTGTGAAAGAAATGTACAAAAGGATTAATTTTAGTGACAAATTTATTACGAATTGAAATGCGGTACTGACAAATGACAATTTGCAACTGGAATAAAACAGTTGAAGCGGTATGACGGTGACTAAATTCATGACAAATAGACTGCGCATAATAAGTCGTCACAACTCTCTTTTGTTTACAAAGTGCTTAATGTAAATAATTGTTACATAAAATCTCTATTTTTTATAATTGTTTTATAACTGTTTATAAATAAAGTTGCATTGTTTATTGATATTTTTAAAGGATATTTCAATACCCTTCCAGTAACGTTTTGGTTGTCACAATTAAAAGAGACAGCACGGCTCACAGTACCTTTCTGTTGCATTTACACGATTTGCATTTTCATTTACACGATTGAATCAAATTTTATTACCTCTGTGCATTTTAAATCAAATAAAACCGTAAAAATTAATACTACTTTCATTACTAGTAACTAGTGATGTGCCAGATCGTTAAAAATGTATATCCGTGGATACGGATCTGAATACGGATATTTGGTTTCAAGTTCCGCGAATACGGATACGGATCTTAACTTTCTTAGAGTACGCGGCGGTAAATATTGCACATCGACCTTTGGAAAGAGACTATCTGTTATGGGAAAAAGTTATTGATCTCTTTAAGAGTTAACTCTCATAACAGATTGTCTCTTTCCAAAGACCGATGTGCAATATCTCATTATAAAGATAGTTGATTTAGTACCTTTGAGTTATGTACTATTGGTATGGTACTCACTACGATAAATGTTTGCAATATAAAGGTGCCAAATACGATTATAAAAAATAAAAAATAATCTGAATGGAATTTAACAGGTTTTCATTATTACCTAATCACGTATATTTATATAAAATTTCATCTATGAATTGAAAATTAATAAGGTAAAAGATCCGCCAAAAACTAACGGATACGGATCTTTCTTCTCCCTCGGATATCCGCGGATATGGATATGGATACGGATATCCGGCATATCACTACTAGTAGCACACCTTTTCCAAATTGTATTTTCTTCACTGCACGTAAATTTGCTTCTGTTTGCGTGGGACCGAGAAGATAACAAGATAAAATATGATTGTTAAATAAATAATACTGATTTTTAAATTTTATTAGAGTACAGGGCCGGCATCGGATTAATTATTTTTTTTTGCTCTGTGATTATATTTGAACTGTCACTGCGCGCGCATCAGATTTATTCACAAAACTAGCTCTAAAAGACGTCTCGTGTGAAGCGAGCATATAACAGCAATCAAGAAAACCAGCGCTAGAAAACTAGTAGGCAAATCTAGCAGCGTTTCTAGCCTAGTGTGCAGCGGCCTTTATACAAGTATTGTGAAATAAAAAAATTTTCCGTAAAAGTAAAAATATGTATATAAAGCTATTAAATTCCGTGCTCCCCATTTTGAGCATCCACGATTTTGTATCTTTTGTGATTTGAAATAGCATCGAGTATTTTTGAGAAAGTCACCTGACCAAGCACTAAATTTTGACATCAACTATCAATTATTTATGCCGCAATTTTAACGTGTTATTAAAGGTTGCGAAAAACGAACACAATTTTAATAAATCAGTTCACGCACGCCTATGGTTGTTATCATTAATCAGTACGTCAGATGATCTGGTACTCAGAATCAAGTCAGCATCGAAACAGAGAGTCTGATACAGTGATACTCTGATTGCAGCCATCGTGCTGAAGGTAAAACAATTGAAAATGCTTCCGCCTGTGTGTTGTTTCATTACAGCTACGAGGGTCGTTGTTTTCTTCTTTGCTGTTGTTCCTTTGTTATCTTACGGTAAGACTATTATGTATTTTCAATACCGTAAATTTGCACATTTGGACAAGAGTACCTCAATCTCTTACATTTGTAGTACATTTTTTAAAAGGCGACGAAATCGAATTATTTTGGAAATTAAATACTGTTTTTTAAAAATAAAACAATTTTAGTGGGATAGCGCGCTTTTAATAAATGTAAAAATAAAAATCGGGCAGATTTAATCATTTGTTTGTAGATATTGAACAAACATAACGCGGTCAAATAAAGTAAACAAACAATTGAATAATGCCGGTGTATTCAACGTAATGGTTCATTCATCAGAGACCTATTTAAACAATGAATAGAAGTGATACAATAGATAATTACAATTTTACTATAATAATACCGCTTATAAAAAATACTTATCTATTATTATTATGTTATTATGCATATTTTAAATTATGGAATAGCAGTAGGCAAATTTTCAAACTTTCTTTTTCATGGTTCGCATTGCGTCCTTTCATTTGTTAAAAATTCAACATTTCAGCTGAAGGAAAACCACAGGAGATAAAATTGGAGTTACACAATTCGACGCAGTTTTTACTTTATACCAGGTACTATATAATAGACGGAGAGCTGGCTACGGAGAAAATGGGTGACTCGGTGCAGAGCTGAAAATTTGCAGAATAGTAGGAGATAGTACAAGTAAGTAGGGAAAAAATTGCCAGAAGGCTAGGCGGAAGATAAAGAGCCGCCAGAAGGCGCTAATGTTGCGAAAAATAAAAAATTACGTTGTTATAACAACGTAATTTTATTAATAAAAATATATGACGATTAATTTTATTTCTATCAAAATGTCATTAATAATTTTGAATATTTGTCGAATGTAATTATTACATCATGTTTGAACTTTCAGTATGCCCTTATAACTATATAATGTATAATATATATAATATATAATCTAGTTTTGAATTACAGAATAAGTATAGAAATTGCCAGAAGTGCACTGATTTTTCGCAACATTAGCGCCTTCTGGCGACTCTTTATCTTCCGCCTAGCCTTCTGGCAATTTTTTCCCTACTTACTTGTACTATCTCCTATTATTCTGCAAATTTTCAGCTCTGCACCGAGTCACCCATTTTCTCCGTAGCCAGCTCCTAGTCCATAATTTCTAATTATGATATGAACGCGTCACAACCAATAAAATATATAATTTTTTTTTGTAGAAATTATTCAAAAAGTCCTATGATTTTAAATACAAACACTGATGAAGTTTTCACTTACTTGCCAATGAATCTGAATGTGAAAATATTAATACATGGATTATTCAGTCACTGTTATTCGGAATTTGCGGAGGAAAATAAAAAATGTAAATTTTGTTCTTTTAATTATTAAAAAAAACTACGGTTAAATTAATATCGTTAAAATATAATATTTTTTTACCTCAGAGTTAAATAATAAAAATGTTTAGCTATAGAGTTTGCTAAATTTTTGTATTTCAATCAAGATTTGGTTGTTTTCATTACACGATCAAAACGTTGACAACAAAATATAAAAATCTGGTAGATTGTTTTAATACCAATATATATTTCTAATGTGATAAATAAATTGTTATTTTTAGCTTTTTTAATTGAGGGTAATTACATTATAATATGTATGGATTGGTCAGCGTCTGCTAGCGGTCTATCAGATGCTTTGGATGGAATCAAGCCAAACACGCAAATGTTGATTGACTTTATCAAGTGGCTGGACGTGCCTTTAGCAGCGGTGCATTTAATAGGTCATAGTTTGGGAGTTCATATTGCCGGCCTGGCCGCCAGGAATCTCCGAGAGAACTCCGACGAAGTCATAGCAAGAATAACCGGTAAATATAACCAAAAATCATACCACATTCATGGTGCAAACAGTAGACCTGTAAAAACAGTAGATAATTCAATTCTAATTTCTAATCCAAAACATCAGCTTTAGATCCGGCATGGGTCAGTTACTTCAAAGAAAACAAGAGAGGTAGGCTAGTCAAGGACGACGCTCTTCTTGTGGATGTCATTCATACAACATCCGAACCATTCTCTGTATCGACGCCCCTAGGACATTTGGACTTTTATCCGAACGGTGGAGATTCACAACCGGGATGTGACGATGTTGGAGGTAAGTCGTCTTAACGCTTTTCCATATCTATAGTGAGGAAACAATGTCTTTTTTGTGGATAAACGGATAACACTGTCTTTTTCCAGTCGGTTGTAGCCATTCAAGAGCACACCAGTTGCTGGCGGAATCCATACGTAATCCCGGATCATTCCGGGCCAAACGCTGTGCCAATCAGTTTGAAGCAACTCAGGAGCTGTGCTCCACAAAAACCGATGTGTGCATGGGACAGATTGATACTTACAGGTACCTTTCTTTCATCAGGAATAACTATTGTAAACACTCCGTCATTTTTGATAATGACATTAATTTTCGACAGTTGATGAATAGTACTTTGTTCATTTCAGAAATGGTTCTAACGGTATCTACTATTTGAAAACCAATGGAAACCCACCTTACGATATGTCGGAAACAACGTCTTTAGAGCAAACTACTGACAATATAAAGCAATCTACCCAAATCCCAGTAAAACCATATTCATCCAAATCCAATAGTTGTTATGTCGATTTTCGTTTTTTATTTTTACTTGTCGCCGCAATTTTTACACAAAAGTTAATATTATTTTAATCGATTATTTGCATGAATTGTTATGTTGAAACATTAAAGATCATATTCTAAACAGCTGAAGTCGTAGCGTCATACCATGATCATTGCGTGAATGTAACGCTATTGGTCAATGACCAGGAGTTAAAATGCGAATGTAGCGAGAAATTGTAACTTAGAACCAAATGAATGACGAATAACACTGGAAAGGCATTATAACATATCATAGTTTAAAAAGTTCTTATAATATTTTTATAGAATATTTATTTACATTTTTAATACATTGTTAAAATAATGATAATTCAAATATATTTGATTTTCTAATATAGAACAATATAATCAATAAGCTGCCTTCATCAGTTTATTCCATACGGACTTTGTTTGTTCGTAGTCGTATAATAAATACTAGTTGATCTGTAAACATAAATAATTAGTTATTGTTAATTCGTTTTGGCAGAGCGTTTCAATGTTTCTTACCCTGGATAATATTTATTGGCAGCTTCTCCCATCGCAGGAGTTTTGTTGTCAACAATTGTGCATTTACCGGAAGTGGCCTGCTTCACAGTTTTGCATCCGGTGGCCGGAAAAGCGTTTTCCCTTGAAATTGTTTCCGTAAAATATTCATACGATCTACTATGACTGCAACCAGCTAATGAAAACAAACAGAATATAATAATAACTAGATTACTGATAACGGGGCTGCTTCCAAGCAATTTTAGAGTCAAGTTATACCTGTTAGGTCCAGGCCGCAACCTGGTTGTGAAGCTTGTCCCCCGTTGGGATAGAAATCCAGGTGCCCTATTGGATCTAATAGACCCAGGTCCCCGCCGGAAGTGTGAATCACGTCGACGAATTTCGCGTCTTTAGAAGTCAGTTTCCATTTTTCTCGCGCCAGTTCATATAGTGGCTTTGCCGGATCAAATCCTGTTAAGTTTTATTTGTTAATATCACCAGGTACTGTTGAATAGGTACGCAACAGTCGATTTAAAAAAAATATTGGTATTAATATTGAAAATTAAATTGTGTTGCTTTCAACAACGCAAAAATTCTCTTATAGGCCCCACTCACGATCAAACTTCATGCCACAGTTCAGTGTTCAGTGAAGTTGGACAGATTAATCGAAAGACTGACTGGCACCACACACAGTTCATGCAAACTGCTCAGTTTTTTAAATTTTTTGTGTTCAATTTGGTTCAGTTGTTGGCATACACTCGTCGAGTATAGATACATAAGATATATTATATTATATACACACTATAATATTATACTATAGAGTATAGTTCATTAATAAGAACTAAATGAGTAATTTAAATGGTGAGGATTGGCTGTTCAGAGCTATGGGATTGTATTTAAAACAGAGAAATAAGAAAAAAAAGAAGAATATGGGTGAAAAATTGGTTAGAAATGCGTGATTCAAGAAGTCATGTTTATTTGATTAATGAATTACAACTTGAGCCGCTTGATTGCAATAATTATTTACGAATGAATGAATTAACTTACAATTATTTACTGGAATTAGTTACCCTATTTATTAAGAACCAGGACACAAATATGTGAAAATCTATTTCTGCACAAGAAAGGCAGCAACATTGAGATTTTTGGCTTCTGGTTGTACAAAACACAGAACTTCAAAAACTGAACTGAAAAACACCCACACACACAACAGTTTACTTGAACACTGAACACTGAAGTCGTTCAAAAATCAAGATGCATTTGATGAGTTCATGCTTGACTTCAGTGTTGGTTTCAGTGTTTATTTGTCCCACACACTATCATGCTTCACTGAACTATAAGTTTGAACACTGAACTGTTGCATGAAGTGTGATTGTGAGTGGGGCCTATTAGGTTAAGATGTTCTTTGTTTTAAGTTGTGTACTTTAATTATTGAGCGTAGCAAATCTTTCTTCTGTCCTACTCATGGAATCTATTACTATTGATATAAATCCTGACCTGTGACTCTTCCGAGTGTCCCAGATGTGACATGCTTCCCGGTTAAACCGGCTACGTGCGCGCCAAGGCTGTGTCCCAAAATATGAACGGTGTCCAGATTTAATTTGGTATTCTTTACCAAGAACTCCAAGAGTTGGGCAGTGTACTCAGCAACGTCCATGGTGTTAACGCTAGCCGAATAGTACCATGGTGAAGCGGCCAAACTTTTCCAATCTATTCCAATTACGTTATAGTCGGCCACTTTTAAATATTCTATAAAACAATACAAATATTTATAATTTTCGATTTTGTTGAGTCACTTAGTTCAGAAGCGGATTATTTTGATATCATTAAATTATGACATTGCCAAAATTCTATAATGATTAAATTTAAGTTGAAAATACAGGCTTAAGGTTGCGTCTAGGGCCAGTAATTCCTCAGTGGGTACGTGGGTTACAGCGATTGGCTCATTTTTAGTCCAATGCATCGTCGTTGCGTATCCAAAGCCTGCACGGTTCATCTTCTACATCTATACTAATATATAAAGCTGAAGAGTTTGTTTGTTTGAACGCGCTAATCTCAGGAACTACTGGTTCAAATTGAAAAAAAAAATTTGTTGGGTAGCCCATTTATCGAGGAAGGCTATAGGCTATATAATATCACGCTACGACCATTAGGAGCGGAGCATTAATGAAAAATGTTGCAAAATGTATCTCAAAAATAAGCTTCTATTCAGGTGAAATGCACTAACTAAATATATTTATATTAGCTTTGTGAATACATAACCTTGAATGGCTCAATCAGTAGAGCATGCGACTGTCAATATCAGGGTCGTGGGTTCGAGCCCCACGTTGGGCGAATATGTTTTTATTTTTTACATTGCTTTCTTCTAAGGCTTACATTTAAATTTATTTTAATTTTATTTAATTAATTAAAAAAATATATAAGTTAAAAAAGTATAAATACTGCTCTTTATCGACAAAAACTTTTGAACGGTAACTCCGATCATCATAAAATTAGGACACAACATTCATCTCGGTAAACTAAAATGAATGTGTGTACTCATGTTCCTCCCTTCCCCATTCGTTCTTTTACACCCGGGTGAAACCGGACGGGACCGCTAGTATATTATACAATTAACAATTTAGACGTACCATTTTTTAGATCTTGAACGAGTGAAGTGCTGACGTGGCTAGTGAAACCATGGCAGATGATTTTTGTAGGTCTTTTCGCATTGAATGGTGAACTTTTTAGATTGTTGATGTCGTTTACCAACAGTTGGTAAGCTGTTTGTGGATTTTTCTTCGTGTATAAATGAAACGTGATATCTTTCTCAGGAACTATCTTTCGTGGTCCATTCGGATTTTCGTATAGATATCCTATTTGTGGGTCTCCTTTATCATCCGGAAAGTAGACATACTTGTCTGGAACCGGTTGGGGACCTCCGTCGACGCTACTAATTTGTTGAATACTTGCGGAAAACGCTAAAACACGATATTTGAATTATTGAATATTGGCATAATTAGACCTAGTTTTTTAGGGTTGAACTCTTAAATATATGACCTCGGTGTTAGAATAAATAAAAAAAGACGGGTTGCACTCCGGGAGTGCCGGCGAAAGTGAAAACCTAGATGTACTTAAACTAAATTTCGCTATAGTAGCAATATAAGTTACATGCAGTGCAAAAAATTATAAGCTATAAGCTTTGACAAAACATTAAGAGATGTCGCTATGCATCCAGGTTTCGTAAAACTACACATTTATAAAATGACATGCAGCCAGTCACTGGATGTAATTTTTTAAATTTGTAGTTTTACGAAACCTGAGTACATGGCGACATCTCTTAAGGTTTTGTTAAAGCTTATAGCTTATAATTTTTTGCACTGCATGTAACTTATATTGCTACTGACATCTAGCGAATTTTAGTATATGTACTGCCGAAGCAAGTACGGTAGACCGTCTCAACAACTCGTTAGGGTCACGTGACCCTGACGCCTGACGCGTCAGATCTGACGCGAGTTTAAGCCGCTGGTCTACAATTTTTACGCCATGAGTTGCGTCCAGCGTTCGCTGACGTAGCGTACAACGTTAGTACGTCACTCGCGACTTAAGTGGTCACTATAAAAAGAGAACGTCGTGCGCGGAGATCGCTCGTCGTCAGTATAGTTCGATCTTTCAACTAGTTTTGTTAAAAAATGGATGCTAAAACAATTTTAACGCTTCTTTTACTCGAGGAAGATGAGGATGACGATGACCTCCTAAGAATGTCACTGCCGAAAAAGAGACGAAGAAAACACGAATTATTTGTGAGGAGGGATACTGAAGGATGTTTTAACATGTTGCTGAAACACATAAATAACAATAATATCAAGTTTGTGGAATATCTTCGTTTGTCAAGGGAACAGTTCATGAGCGTATTGAAACTAGTTAAAAATGACATATCAATACAACTCGTCCTTTTCTTTATCAAATCTACTCATTGCGCGGCGTATTTCACAACGTCCGTGACGCTACAATGCTCGAAAATAACTAAAGACGCTGCCTACAACATTTAGGTACGACGGGTGGCATTTGGACGCTGCGTTTAACGTGAAAAAGAGACCGTATGTATACATTTCCATAGTAAGCATACAGACGCGGCGTATGGCGTGACGCTGTATGCGACCTACGGCGTTTATTGCAGACCAGCGGCTAATAGTTTTTACCCATTACAAAAAAAGTGTACAACGCCGCTAAAGAAGTTTTCACTTCAAAAAAAATTGCGATAGTTCTCGCTAAATGATCAAGAACAAAAAGGAAATATTTGTAAAAATCAGCGATGCATCCAATGTGAGTTTTTGTCAAATGTCGATTTCGACCGAATGTTCGATTCAAAAACCTGCCGAAATTCGATGTTACCGAATGTGAATCAATTTTCGGAGCATCTCTAATAAAAATCTTATTAGTTGATACCAAATCACATATTGTTAAACCAAATACTTACCGGATTCAGCTATTGTTAACAGCAAAAGTAACACAACTTTCATGTTGACACGTGGTTTTTCAAATTGAAAAATCTTAATCGTAATTAACAGCTGATTTTATTTTGAAGCTGTTTTTATATCCGCGTTACAGAGGCGAGATAACATTGTCTTGTTAATTGTTTTTATCTCAAGTAAGAAGATTAACAAATGTTTTGTTTTTTACAACATTTTTTAAATTATTGCAGCCATTAAAATTTAGTAGGCTCATGATTAGATCTTAGATGGAATGTATAGTTAACTGAATCTATTTTTATAAAAAGCTGCAATTTATTTTTTGCGATGCGTTTTTGTTCGTATTATCGTTTTTTGAAATAACATGACTTTGTACCGTTTTGATCCCAACATGGGTTTAAAAGATTGCAACAGATCAAGTAATGGTGTTCATTGGTGCGTTATGCCGTCATAAAATTTGGGGTCTTCGCAGGGGCGTAGCTACCGCCGTATCAATGATATACGGGGCCCCCGGGCTTCGCCGCAGTCGGGTAGACGAGCGTCCCGACAAATTTTGATACAGGGCCCGTCAAACCAGCCACGCCACTGGGTCTTCGTATAAAGCTAAATAAGTGTGCTATATCAATTTTGGAGTGACAACAATGCAATTAAATACCTGTGTAATATGATATTGGAAAAATATCCTTATTTTTTCCGAAAAAGACATAAATATTATCTTTCACAAAGAAGCCATTATAAAAAAATATAGTTTAAAAAAAACTAAAAAACACGCTTTATATCGGACTAAAAAGTAAAAAATAATTGTTTTAAAATAAGCTTAAAAAGCGTTGGGCGCTCGATGTACGAAAATGTGGAACAAAGCGCCCCACGCTTTTTAAGCTTATTTTAAAACAATTATTTTTTACTTTTTAGTCCGATATAAAGCGTGTTTTTTAGTTTTTTTTAAACTATATTTTATTTTTCACTTTTTAGTTTGAGGATCTATAAAAGAATTTATTAATCCTGGGGGTCCTAATAAGGATAATGGGAAACTGTTATCAAATTATTGCATTGTCATCGGTCCTTGATACGTATGCAAAGTTTCAAATTAATCAGACTTCGGGAAATTGGTGAAAATTATGCTCAAAGATTCCGTTACGGACATACATACATAGTTACTTACAACCCAAGCTAATATAAAGCGTTTAAAAATCGCATTTATCTTTGAGTGAAGGTCAATGAACTTGGCAGATAAAAAGCTAATTGTGGCCTGCGTAACCTTTACCTGACAGAGGTTCTAGGACAACGCGCCACTGACGGTAGGTATTAATCGTTGGAAAATAAATCAACATCAATAAATTATGAGATTTAAAGATTATAGATAGGAAAAAATAACCGATAAGAAAATTGCTATGCGTCACAAGATAGCAACAAATCTGGCGTCTAATTGATGATAGGTAAATGTTTATTAGATCTGTTGTTTTTTTATGTACAAAATAAATTGTTAACGATATCAATGTAGTCAAGTGTAGAAACAGATCATTGAATTGACATTTTTAGTGTAGGTATTACCTATTAGTCAGAGTGCCCGTCGGCAAAAATTTTATTGATACATACTCTCCCCAAACTTTGTATATGGCTTCATTAGGCCTAGTCTGACACCTATTTCCTCTATGACTTTTCTTGATTTTGGGGCGTTTTCCCTCTAAACTTTCCGAAAGATGTCGTTTTGACGACATGTAAAAATTTATAGATACTATTTGTTTTTTTAATTGGATAGCTTAGAAACTTCAACCAAAACGCTAAAATAATGTTCTCTGACAAATAATATGAGCCATTTAAAATGTCTGACACCTCGAATATGTCGACCATATTCAAGGTGTCAGACATTTTAAATGGTTCATGTTATTTGTCAGAGAACATCATTTTAGCGTTTTGGTTGAAGCTTTTAAGCTATCCAATTAAAAAAACAAACAGTATCTATAAATTTTTACATGTCGTCAAAACGACATCTTTCGGAAAGTTTAGAGGGAAAACGCCCCAAAATCAAGAAAAGTCATAGAGGAAATAGGTGTCAGACTAGGCCTAATGAAGCCATATACAAAGTTTGGGGAGAGTATGTATCAATAAAATTTTTGCCAACGCGCACTCTGGCTATATATAGATGTTGATCCATTTCACTAATTATAATGGAGCCTGGGGAGACTTGATATTTTCAAAATATACGTTAAACTTTCAATAGCTTGATCATTTTTTGCGAGCTGTTCAAGTTACTAAGTGCTGATTTCAATGAAGATTTGAAGTATCGTCGTCGGCGTACAAATTTAAACCGAAATCCAGAGTCGAACTGGGAAACTGGTCGATTGACCATCAGCCTGATGGACCGGTGGCGGTTAATGATTTAGTGTCTAAGGGAATTCGGGGAGCAGTTTTTTTTTTATTTTAATTAGTAATTATGTTTAATTTCATACAAACATCGCCTTGGTATTTTTTCTTATTTTTGAGTTCAAAGAGGAATTATATGCCAGGGCCGATTTGAAGACTAAGTCCGGCTCTGCCGAAATTTCGCACTTCGCTACTCGACGTCGTTTTTACTGTAAATATACTGTAGATTTTGGAAAAATACGTGTTTGATAAGATCCGCTGGAACAATATAGCATTTATTTCAAAAAACTGTTTAGGCAAATTCTGTTATACGAAATCTATGTAAAATGTTCTCCTCTTTCGTTTAAGACTGGTTTCAAACCGATCTGATTTAAATTGAGCGAGAAATTAGCAAAAAGCACGCACAGGGTCAGGCGGAACGTTACGCGTTAGGAACGTTACGCGTTACGAACGTTAGGAACGTTACGCGTTAGGAACGTTACACTTTTTCGTGCATGCAGCCGGTGTTTTATCAATTTATAAGATTGGTGATTCATCAATTTATAAGACGTTATCACGTCAAAAAATTAATAAAATGCATATGATAATAATGTTCTAAGCCCTTGAAAACCTATTAAACGATTTGAAATATTTTCCATTAAAATATATTTGACAGATGTTTTAGGTTGGTAGCATTTTTTTATTGCAACTAAACTCACCTTGTGCTCAGAGCGCGCTATGTTCCTATTGGCTCGTTGTTGTTACCCGCGATGGCTGTAGCGAATAGAATTTAAAGAGACGAATATTATACAACGGACGCTGGAAATTGGAATAAGTCATTCAAAGGAAAACAAAGGTCATGGCAGTCGCGGGCTAAACACGATTATTGTTCGCAACTAAAATGTGATATTTTAATAATAATTTAATGTTTTACATCTATAAAAACACGGTGACTTGGTTTAAAATGTTGTGCGATCAGTATTACGAACAGATTTTATTGTGTGAGTGTAAATTCACAATTTTTATATTAGACGCTAGGACTTAACAGTCTAGTACAATTTGGCCAGACCAGACATGATTCTCTGATTGACTTTTGTTACGTATTTTAGTATAATATTACATTGTGTGGTTTATTTTTTAAACCAGGATTTTTCTCGGTTCTTTATAAAGATTTTTGTGTGTGTGTGTGGACAAAAATGCTCGGGTGTTTTTTTTCTTCTGTGGAAATAATGAATTTGTGATTATAATATTATGAAGACTTTAGAGGCAGTAACTATACCTATCTACAAGTTACAACTATTTGGTGAGTTTTTTTCATTTTGTGTAGATATGTAGGACTTACGATATAGCCGTTATTTTATCAAAATGAATGTTTTTATACTCATATAGATAATTTTATTGCTCGATTAAACATTTGGAGGGCTGATACAGACCTGGAAAAATGATAAAAACCTTGAAAAGTAAGGGAATTTCAGAAATCAATGGATTAGATACTTGAATATGTTAGACATTCCGAAAAACTGTTTCGAAATATTTTTGTTCATTTCGTTTAGATCAAATTTGCCTGTCTATTAAAAATATAGGTAGTATCATTGATTAAAATATTAGTACAGTAGAACGCCGATTATCCGAATTAATTGGGACCGGGGTCGATTCGGATAATCGGACATGTAGTGTCTTGCCTCTAGCTTTCAACCATAACAGTTGAAATCTATCTGGACTCCAGCGAGTTCCAACTTCGACGTGTGCTGATACCATTGTAGCGTCTACACGGCAATTGTCACTCGCATTTTTGTATTCTTGCGTCCCCACAAAACTTGTTTTTATTGAAAAATTAGGTACTTAGTATTAATTTTTTATATTACGCTTAGGACCGATTCGGTTAATGTATAGGTATTTTTTACCTAGATACTTTCTTACCTAGCCACATATCACATTCTATTCCTTGAGTATTTATCTTCGTAATGTAATAGTATGAAATTTTATATTCAACGATATAAAAAGATACAGACGAAAAACCAAAAAAATGTCTGTTTTCTCTTTATGGATGAAAAATCGTTAATATTAAAAAATTTTGAAAACGTAACAAATTTATACTTAGTGATTCTTAATACACTTAATTATACCTACGATTTAAAAAAATATACATTGAAATCCGTTAAGTTTTCATCTTGTTACAGAGGTTTAAAAATATTTTTTTCAATGAATTCAAGATTCCGAAAAAATTGAAAATAGTAACAAGGGCCGTATTTAATAACGAGATAAGATTTATGATCAGGAATTTTTATTTATGAAAAAGAACATCTAAAGAATAGTTTACCAGGTTCAAAAACAATTTACGACTTTTCCTTATGTTTAAAAAAAATTATTATTGCAACGCTCGATTTTCGATTCAAATATATATCTATACTTGCATTTTTATACATGATATTTTATTAAAAAAAAAATTAACTACACCATTGAAAAGTTCAGATTTTCTACTTGAAGATAGGCTATTTGAATTTTGATTTTATTACCCTATAAGTATGTAAAATATTATAATTCAATACGCCTGACACGAAAAAGTAGGTTCTCGCATGGCTAGCCGAGCATCCTGCGCGTAAAATAGATACATAGTTTATCGAATTTTTTGCGGGCAAACAATAAGTCGGACGAAAAAAGTATAAGATATCTTTTGTATAGAAAAAAACGTCTTCTACAACGTGGTATTTTTTATTTCTTCCTATCTTTTTTACATTTCAAAATATCAAAGAATTTTGAAAATCAAAATGATTTTCATTTTTTTTTTATTTTGGGAAATCGATAGACGAATGAACTTTTTTTTTATTTCAATCAGTAAACTTTAAACTACTTTTTAAAAAAAAATCAGCCTGTTTGCGAATTTCTGGAGCTTTTTATCTCCACCGATTGGACTAGTAGTAGGTATTCAAAATGTCGCTAATTTATCGTAATACAGTGGTTTCTATGACACTTAATTTCTTTTAGCCATAGGTAAATAACGATAATTTGTCACTTTTGCATATTTTTTTAAAAATTTTATTCCAAATTCAAAACTGAAATGTCAAGTATTAACGACTTTAGGTAAGGACACATTTCTAATTTTAACGCATAAAAAATATAAATTTACGCTTTTTTCCTGAATTTGGTTCGGTTCTCAACGCTCACAGAATCGACTTAAGGCCGCTGCACATGGCTTTTCCGCTGGATTCCTTGCCATACCTATTTGGCTGCAAGCCTGATGCAGCGCTGGATTTCGTGATGGCTTTTATGTGTTCGCTTCACACGATGTGTGGTATTGAAGCTAGCTTTGTAGATGGGTTTAACTACTAGTTTTCTAGCGTCGGTTTTCTTGATTGCTTTTAAGAGACGTATTTTCAAGCTTGTTTTGTAGATGGACCCGGTGCGCGCGCAGTGACAGTTAAAATATAAACACAGAGCAAAATACGTACCTATCTGTTGTCTGACTCTGTTGGTTTGTGGGCGTTTGTTCATGTCGCCCACGTGACAAGATACTCTCTTCTGATTGATTCTTGCTCAAAACAAACACGAAAAATAGTCCCGGTTCTAATTTTGAAATCCATCTTATGACCACGCACTCGAGCCCGCAGTGATGTCATTTTTATTCCCGTAGCCAGCGCGCCAACCAGCACAAGTCCCAGCAGCGATTCTAGCGGCAAAACCAGGCTCGTGTGCAGCGGCCTTTAGAACGGAAACTGAACAATCGGCATCGACGCATATTAAATTGAGTTTTTTTTATAATTACTGGTTATTCTGAATAAAATATATTTTAACTCGATTGGCAGCGAACTAAAATACATTTTCTATTAAATTGTCGTGTACAGGGCCGGTTGTATTAACTGTTGATCATAGGCGTAGTAACAAATTTATCCTTGGGGGCAAATTTTCAACTCTACATACTATTACCAGCTGCCGCTTATACATAATTTGAAAACTTCGCATAGAAGCGAAATCGATCAACACGACTTTCTGCAGGAGAAATTTCATGACAATCTTGTTACTTATACGTGAACAATTAACACTTTGACGGACACTTAAAAATTCAGTTTTGTTCCAATTGAGACACTATAGTTTTTTTCATATGTTTGAAATTGAATTAAGTACTTTTATAAGTTGTTATGTTGTGACAATATTGCCTTAGTAGATATTTGTACGGTGACACAAAGCACACATGTATTCTACACTGGAAAATAGACTGCTACACCCGTCTGTGTATAAAACGTTCCGTAGTATACGACGGCTTCAGCCGTCGTGTCAAACTTTTGAAGTTTTGTTTATGACGGTTTAAGCCGGTTGGCCGTTAAAGTGTTAATATTCTAGCGTGGGCCAGGCCCGCCTGCCCCCCCTTTTGCTACGCCAATGCTGTTGATTAAAAATTTTGATCGTTTTCCATCGAACTAAGTTGACATAATTTTAAAATACAGTACACTATAATATTATTGAAAACAAATTAGCATCGATATAACAGAGGTACCGAATTGGAATGCGGTGCTATATTATGTCGGATCTGTTATGAAAATGTGGTTCTCCATCCCACTGGAGCGATAGAACGGTGTGCGAATCCCTGCAACTGCAAAGGCTCCATGGGCGCTGTTCACTTGTCCTGTTTGGAGAAATGGTTAAACGCTGCACAGGTACTTCGACCGGACTTCTGTTTGTAACTTTTTTTTGCAATTTTCCGGATATTTTGTCCGGTACAGACACCTTGACGGCCGTTCATTCAATTTAAATTAACTAATTAAGGATGTTGATCCGTTACAGTCCCAATCAAAAGTAAGTCGAATTCTAAATGGGAAATTTTCCATAATAAATTTTTACAAAAGGTTATAAGTCGATGATACTAATAAATTATTGTTATAAAAGCATAAATAAATATTTTTTTTAATATTAATTAATTATTTCAGTATTTTATTTAATGGGCTAACTTTTGAATTTTTTGTACAAAGTTAGGTTAGAAAAAATAAATTTATATAAGTAAACATCTGTATTTTACATATTTCAGCAGTAAATAATTAAAAAAAGAAATTAGAAGTAATAAAAGGTAAAATTAAATCATTAAAAAGTTGAAAATTCAGTTAAAATTGTTAAAATTGTCAAGAATAAAAGTCCATAATCGAAAAGTGCTTAGGTTTAATAATTTTTTTTATTGATTAAAAGTCTCCTAATTAAATTGGAAAAAATATTAAAATGTGCGTAAGACATCGATGCTTTACATAGTTAGTTTTCGGAACTGCTGACATTATTTGGTTATTTGCAAAAAATTAAAATGTACCGTTTGCATGCTATATAGGTTGACATATTTTCCATAAGACTACATGTAAAATTTTTTTTTTATTTTTAACTTCATAAATCTCCTAATGATTTTGGATTTTTTACAGAAAATTTTGTCATAAAAAAATCTATTAAAAAAACTTTATTTCAGATTTTTTTCATTATCTTCGTAAAACGGCTCAACCTCCTTAAACTTGTCTGTTTTAACGATCCTCTTTTTTACCCATTTGTCCCAATTTTTTTTTGCATAACATGCTGTGAGCTGCAAAATTACCCCAGCTACCAAATCAATAGCATTTTTTTTCCCTGTAGAAATCTTTGTTGCAAATCTTGCGACAGATTTTACAACTACTTCCTGTTATCCGATTGAGTTGAAATTTTGCATACGTATGTAGTTCCGATGACAATACAATATTATAATAACTAACTGACCGCGGTCCGGCTTTTAATAAAGCACACTAAAAACTTAAAATAGGTAAAAAAGCTTTTTAAGTTAAACGGACTTAATTGTACAACCGATGATGTACTAAAAACTAGAAAATAATTATGAGCCAGCTATGATTAAACTAAAATAAAATCGTGGGGAGCATTTATAGTTACATTATGTTCAAAGAAGATAGTCCACAGCTATAAATATGATTTCCAATTTCAAGCAAATGAAAGTTTTCTACTAAATGCGTCCCACGATTTTATTTTAGTTTAATCAAACGTGACTTATTATTTTCTATTTTTTGGTACATCATCGATTGTACAATAAAACCATAGATATATATTAATAGATAGCGGATGCCTATCCTTGAGCATTGTGCGAAATGGTTCCAATTAGAAGCCATTTTGTACGTGGAAAACGCCGTAAAAAGCGCGCGGGACTCAGAAAAATGAAATATTCTATAATATGATTTTAATGGAAAAACAATAAAACTCGCAGTAAACAGTGATATTTCGCTCCAAAACCTATTTTTATATTGAAACGTTTCAAAAATTACAAAACTGAGCATAAATATAATATAAAAGCTTAGAACATTTTACATTGTCAGATTGGCATCAATGCTTGTTAACCTTGATGCCAAATTGACAATGCAAAATGTTCTAAGCTTTACATTATATTTATGCTCAATTTTGTAATTTTTGAAACGTTTCAGTATAAAAATAGGTTTTGGAGCGAAATATCACTGTTTATTGTGAGTCTTGTCGTTTTTCTCAATAAAATCATATTATAAAATAATTAATATTTTTGAATCTCGCGCGCTTTTTACGGCGTTTTCCACGTACAAAATGGCTTCTAAAAGGTACAGGAGGCGCTAGTGTATCCGCAATCTATTAAATATATATCTATGATTAATATATAAGTATATCTATGAATAAAACCGTTCAACTAAAAAAGCTTTTTTACGTATTTTATTATAGTACCTATCGTCCGAATCGAATGGTTGCAGATAACCAGCTGTGAAATGTGTCGACGGCCATTCCCAACTGTGAAAATCGCTCGGTTTTCACGCTTTGCTTCCGTACCAGTCTGGCTTAGAACTTCGGTAGATAAAAAGAAAGTAGCGTATGACGCATCAGTGGCTCTTTTCGTGACAATTGTTGTGGCGGTAAGTACTGGGGCCCACGATTTAATTTTTGAAGTGAAAACTTCTTAGCGGCGTTGTACACTTTTTTTGTAATGGGTAAAAAATGTTAAACTCGCGTCAAAAACTCGCGTCAGGACACGTGACCCTGATCGAAAATTCGTAAGACGAAAACTTTTATTTATACAACGTTAGACATCTAGCGTTGAAATATCGTACATAAAAATGCAATCTATGATACAAACCATTTTATTTACAAGTGTTGCCAATAAATAAACAATGCTTCTAAATGCAACAAATTAAGACGTTAATATTCAAGTTTTCACTTCTGCTGGCACTCCCGGAGTGCAAAGAGGTTTTTTTCAGTGGCATGAAACACTTAAAGCTTAAATCTGCACAGCCAGCACACCACGAACCTGCTATCTGGTCTGCTAATTTCTGTGCCTGGGATGATCTGCACGATATTGTAACAGAGACCCGCCAGCAGGCGACGACAAAGAATTTCGTGAGGCAACAATCGGCTCGTTTCCAACAATGACACAGATTGTTGCTCTATCAATGATACACAGATTGTTATGGGGAAACAATCGGCTTGTTATTCTAACAATGACACACGGATTGTTGTGGGACAAAAATCGGCTTGATTGTTTAAACAATAACAATATGCGTACGGAAAAATTCTTTGTCGTCGCCTGCCGTGGGGTCTCTGTTACAATATTATAAATTTTGCTGTTCTATTTTTCGATTTGTTCGTATAGTTGTCTTTGTTCTTGTCGATTCGAACACTGTACTTGTACACTAACATTAACGGAAACATAAAAATCGAAAATCCCGGATCTGTGTATCTGGTGCTGATGTGTTTGACGTTCCTATGCACGGCCCTTTTGCTCTGCTACGTATTCTGGGTAGCAAGCAGATTGCACATGTATTATAGAAGGTGGTCGAAATGGTACAAAAAATCAGCCCGGATCGTTCTGCAATTAGGTTTGTATTACAATACGCGCCACGAATCTAAAAGGCTCGGAAGTTAGACGCGAATGCGGGCTTGCGCTTGCACAGTCTGTTGAAAAACTACAAATTCGCAACTCAACAAAACTAAAATAACAATAACAACTTGACAATAGCGTACTCGACTGTACTTTAAAGCAGTGACAAAGGCAACGAGTGATATTGGCCAATCATCGACGAGCGCACGTTCCGTGCAGGTAGCTGGGAGGTGTTGGAAGTCTCAACGGCTCTAAAATGTGCCTTTGTGACGCTGTAACTTCCGAACCTTTTAGATCCGTGGCGCGTATCAAAACTGCTTTCATTAAGGTCGCTGACAACGAGGCTAGAAACACTGCTTGGCGTTCTGCTGGTCGGTGTATAGGCTGGGTAGGAAGCTGTAAGTGACGTCACTGCGGGCTCGCCTGCTAGCTCACAAAATTAGAACAGAGGCTATTTTCCTTGCTAGGACCGCTCCTAGGTGTGAGCAAGAACCAATCAGTATCTTGTCACGTGAGCGACTTTGAAAGTCACCTTGAGAATTTTATGCACACTTTTGGTTAAACAGTGTTTATGTGTAAGATTTCTGTTATAATCGCTATTTTTTTTTTATTTTTAAGATATATTGCCTTATATTGATTATGATCAGTCGAAGTTAACAACTGATCCAATTGATAAAAATCGAATATCGTATTAATTTAACTGCAGACAGTAAATCGTCGGAAATTAAATGGGAACTCATGCAAATTTTTGAAGTGAATTTTAACTGAATAATCGCAAAAAAATGGAAATTGGATTATCATACTTTGGGACTTTTTTATGGAAAATCTGGAAAGATCCTTGTGTATAACTATAATTTGAAATAAGAATGAAAAATTAAAATAAATAATTTTGAGAGATTACGAAAATTTATTTTTACATTTATTATGAAGAATTTTTTGTATTTAGAAATAACAACACTGAATGTTCAAAAAAATCTCTTATACATGCTCAAACACTGTTCTTCAGCCTTTCCTAACCTTTTTTAACGGCGGACCCTTAGGTAGGTTGACGATCATCGTCCCGGACTCCATAAAAACAGTAATATTAAGATTTTTATCGCTTTTTAGAAATTTTGACTTCTATAATTTTATTTAATTTTTCGCGCCAATTTCACATTTCGAGAAAGAAATTCGTACTTTTCAGAAGTTATCTCTTTTTTTGAACATCCAATATTTAACAATTTCGTTTTTCGTCAAATCGTTTAAAATATTTCAGAAAACCAAAACCTTACAATTTCCAAAATTCGTCCATTAATTCGATGTAGACTAATTGTTCGAGTTTTAAAAAGCCGATGGTTTTTCTTCAAATATTTCAACAGATTTAAAGTGCTTATTTACGATACAATTATATTTTTACACGCCGATTGTCTTATGTCAAAACAAATGACAAAATATACACAAATTATGTATGTTTTTATTTCAAATTGACATTTTGTGAAACAGTGGATGTATAGAGGTTGATCCAAAAACACTGACCACTTATTTCATATAAAAAAACCCGTTTTAAAATATGATCACTTGTATTTTTAAAAAGTTGCAGAAAAGTGTAACATTTTAGTCTTTAGATTAAAAATCATATTTGTTCTAACAATTTCTGGATCAGCCCGTTTATAAATATTGAATAGGTTAAATTGATAGATTTCTGTTATCACTCACTATTACAACAGTTCGAGCAGAAATGTTCAAATCCTCATCATTTCAGGGCTTTGGAAAAGTCGAGCGTTTTCATGACTTCTCCATTACTTACAATCCTCCAGTTCCCAAGTTCTAATTCAAGAACTGGTCAAATTTGTTATTAACAACAATAACAAATCGAAACTAGTCCCAAATAACCCAGTCAGTTGGTGGACTTAAAAAAATCTGTTTAATAGTGAACGGTTTAATATGCTTTAGTTATAGTGTAAACGCCTCTTTACTATGACAGTTCTACTTACAGCTGCGGCAATAAATATATAGAAATGAGTTTGATCTGCTCATGGCCGGTTACGTAAAAATTTTAACATTGAACACATACGACCTTAGTTGTCCGGGGTCTATAATGTGCAATCATATAATATTAATACGCTAAGGTTTAAGATGTTTGCCTCCCTTTTTAGAAAAAACCACACAATTTCTCCACATAAATTATATATCATTTTACAGATAATCGCTTGCTCTACTGACATCGACAACTAAAAAATTTATTGTTGCTATTGTTTAATTAAATTGAATTAATTAAACTCTGAACAACGTCTGCCATCTGACGGCGTAACGTTAACACTTCGATCTGTCATCTGACCTTCATATTGTAAATACTGCATACTGCCATCTGACGGGCAACGCTGAACAACGCTTTTGCTACTTGCGCCTCTATATATGACAATTTTAGTAAAATATTTCTTTTACAACAAAAAGAAGAACGTTATAAGCAGTGTGCAAAATTAGAAACGAATTGAATACCTGCAATCTAATTTAAAAAATAATTTTGTAAAGTGATAATTATTATAGGTACTTATTTAGTGCGAATAATTCGTGTCCATTTATTCTACAAAACATTACAGTACAAGCCTCTGTTTTAACGCTTTTAGCACGTCGCGCCTTACTGTTTTCATTCGTTGCATTCCGTAATGGGTTTCACAGTTTGGTTTAGATAAACAGGTAACAAAGAGAAAAGGCTACATTAAGTCATACAGCCGCTATCAATTTCTCTCCTGCGCTTTACTGTTTTCAACCGTTACGAGTCTCCCACTTCTGCACGCGGTGATAAGTCTGCAATATGTTAGATCTGACAGTGTGTGGCTTGGATAAACATGAAATACAAAGAATTTGTTACCCCCTCCCCCTTCGTCTTGAAGTTTCAAAATTGTAACCGCTGTGAATTAGACGTTAATGACCTTAGTTGTCGACAGTCTATAATTTATAATAAATAAACAGTCGTTACGAATCCTTATACTCTTGTACGTAATTCAAAAAAAAATTAGGTACCAAAATTTTTTATGCTTAACCGGCCATCAGAAACTCATATCATGTGTTTAATGTTGCTTTGTCACAATTAACAGTATACAATTGAATGGAAGAATTATAAAATATTGTATAGATATAGATTAAATATTACATTATTTTTCACTCTATTTATTTATTACTTATAAAGTTGTTCAATAAAAACGACATATTCGATCGAAGCTTTCATTATCCATTTTTTTAAGGAAAGCCCAGACCCGAAAAACACATTTTAAGAATAACGTTGCAAATGAAACATGACTTAAATCATGGTGTTAGATTGCGGTTAAATACAAAATTTATCATTGTAGGTAGATTGAGGTTCAGTTTTGTTGAGCTAAGCTAAATTTAATTTTACTGTTATTTCGTTTAGGTGTTAATTTTTAGAATTGGTCTCACCGTAAATGAACTTTGGCTCAGGCGCCATTTTAAGTGGAGTGACATTTCATGAGTTTGTCTCTTTATGCTCCCACTTAAAATGGCCGCGTATTATATCTTGATGGTTATTTTAAAAGTATAGAAAGGAATGGGAAAAGTATTTATTTAAGTGGAGTGACATTTCATGAGTTTGACTCTTTATGCTCCCACTTAAAATGGCCGCGTATTATATCTTGATGGTTATTTTAAAAGTATAGAAAGGAATGGGAAAAGTATTTATTTAAGTGGAGTGACATTTCATGAGTTTGACTCTTTATGCTCTCACTTAAAATGGCCGCGTATTATATCTTGATGGTTATTTTAAAAGTATAGAAAGGAATGGGAAAAGTATTTATTTAAGTGGAGTGACATTTCATGAGTTTGACTCTTTATGCTCTCACTTAAAATGGCCGCGTATTATATCTTGATGGTTATTTTAAAAGTATAGAAAGGAATGGGAAAAGTATTTATTTAAGTGGAGTGACATTTCATGAGTTTGACTCTTTATGCTCCCACTTAAAATGGCCGCGTATTATATCTTGATGGTTATTTTAAAAGTATAGAAAGGAATGGGAAAAGTATTTATTTAAGTGGAGTGACATTTCATGAGTTTGACTCTTTATGCTCCCACTTAAAATGGCCCGTATTATATCTTGATGGTTATTTTAAAAGTATAGAAAGGAATGGGAAAAGTATTTATTTAAGTGGAGTGACATTTCATGAGTTTGACTCTTTATGCTCCCACTTAAAATGGCCCGTATTATATCTTGATGGTTATTTTAAAGGTATAAAAAGGAATGGGAAAGGTATTTATTAAGCAGGGCGTGTACTGAATCGAGTCGGTTCGAGATCGAACGGAACAGTCGGTACTTTTCATAAAAGTTCCGAGTCGTGTCGGATCGAGTTTTGCGCGTCGTTCTTTATTGTTTGTAAACCGCATTCTAACAGCAAGCATGTACAGAAAATGATAATTCAAAATTGTCATCTATTACTTATCTATTTTATTCTATTATAGACAATAACCCGCGTAGCAAAGTACAAAGTGAGGTTATACATTAATATTATGTACTTGAGAATGATAGAAGTTATTTATAGTAAATTAATTACATTTTATGTATTACAGTAAGTTTTTAATAACTAATATTATTATTCTACGTACTATTAACAAAGATTAGATTATTCTATAAGATGCGATATGCGTTCAAGGAATCTGATTTACGATAGAGAAAAACGATCCTATAGCAATTTAAATATCGAAGATTCTCGGTTAAATTCAATCCCGTACGCGCCACGGATCTAAAAGGTTCGGAAGCTAGTCACAAACAGCGTCGCAAAGGCAAATTTTAGAGCCGTTCAGACTCCCACCACCTCCCAGCTACCTGCACGGAACGTGCGCTCGTCGGTGATTGGCCGTGATCGCTCGTTGCCTTTGTCACTTGTCGCTTTCCTGCTTTAAAGTACAGTCGAGTACGCTATTGTCAAGTTGTTATTGCTCTGTTAGTTTTGTTGAGTTGCGAGTTTGTAGTTTTTCAACAGACTGTGCAAGCGTAAGCCCGCATTCGCATCTAACTTCCGAGCCTTTTAGATTCGTGGCGCGTATTATACACTTTCGAATACCGACTACCCCACTTAAAGACACTAGTTTGAAAGTTTTTGAATTCGCTTGTCATCTCTTATAGAACTCATCTACTCTTTGGTATTAACCCTTCAATGGGCGTATGGACCAACCAGATATCAGTTTTTAGCAGCAATAGAAGACACTGCAAAAAATGGACTGACGGTTGAAAACTGTTTTGTTACACTGAAACGGTTCGATATTTTAATTATAAAACACAAAATATGGTTCCTCATCAGTACCTACGTCAATCATAGTTATCGATCTTGAAACTTCCAAGACATGCCTTTAGCGATGTAAAAAAGTTAAGAATGGACGTGTGGTCAATCTGTATAGTAGAAACAAATAGGCCACAACCATACTCTATCCTTTTCACACATTTTACGCTAAGGCAAGTCAGCTTGTGTAAGTCGATGATCATTAGTCATTGCTTTGGTTCTGGTTTATGGCACAAATTGCGTTTAAAAAAATGTTCGTTTATTTGTTTATGTAAAGGACGATACACAAAGATTTTTTTGTATGGTTTGTTCCTAAACTGTCACCGTAAAAATATACCAATAGCTTGGCTTCTCGTACGCTCAAACAGGGCTAGATAATTAAAAAAAAAACGTGTGAGCCTAATCCACATAACCTCACGGAAGAAGTGAAACTCGTTTTATTGATGCGTTATCCATTTTGTGTTACCAGGGTAACAGGGTTTATAATTTACCCTTTAATTTTGCATTACCAAGGTTTATCTTACATATTTACCCGCCTTTGAATTTCCCTTTGATAGACACTACAGAAAATTTCAAGCAGAAGGAAGCTTCACTTGAAAAAAATGGGTTATGGAGAAAAAGAACAAATGATTCGAAAAAGTCAATCTAGATTTATTTTTAATTGCATTCTGCATCTTTCATTTTGGAAAATTCTTAGAAGTTTCCCAAAAACGAGGTCCCTGCGGATTGTAGGGTTCTAAGGTGTTGATTATTTTGAGTAAGGCCAAGCGATAGATCTATTTTTTACAATGCGAGCTTTGGAATAAACTACGAATCGAAGATTGGTTAATAGTTTCAAAAATTAACATAAAAGCTAATATTTAGTAAATTCACGTTCGTTAGCAGTAATAATTAGTAATATCATAGAGGAGTTATATTAATAATTTTATATATCGATGTGGCATTGTATCATAACAATAATTGCTTATAGGGATGAACATCAAAACAAAAACATTGATCTAATCTATGCAACTAACCATCAATATAAAAAACACCAGCTGAGCATATAATGAAAAACAAAATACCGATGTTTAACATCGATTACCGAATGATATCGCAAATAACCATCAAAAACTTCGGTTAGATATCGATGCTTGTGAAATAGCTATGTAAATCAACAAAATACGTAATTCTTTGATCCAGAAGATCTTACTTTCTTAAATTTTCAATTTACAATTAGCGATAGATTAATAGTATATTGTGCGACTAGTGAGAGAAGGAGAAGATTCCATGAGCGTAAAACGCACGCGAGTGGAATATTCTCCTTCGATCAATGGTCGCACATAATATTTTATTCAACTAGCACGAGTAATATGTAATCGGGGCCCTGATAAAAGAGGGAAAAATAATAACTCACTTCATTGATTGACGTACCCAGCGCACTCGATACACACAAGATGGCCATGACTTTCGCTGAATTGCGATGCTGTTTTCATATATACAATACCGCCTACCACGTTCCTATTGGTCCAGAAGCTGCGTGCAGTTTTTTTTCATTATTGCATGCTTGGGCTTGCTACTGAGTTTCTATTGGTCCAGAAAATTCATTATCACACTGTACGGCTCATTATTAGCACTCTACGCGTCAACATGAAGTAATTTATTATTTCTCCCGAATTTAGCAGGGCCCCGAAATTACATATTACTCACGCGTGTTGAATAAAATAAACTTATTGTGAGTTTTTTTTAATCTTAACGATGTTACAAAAACATCAGTTCTAAAACATCGTTGTAACAAAAACATCGGTTGTAAAAGATCGATTTGCGATGATCATCTCTATTTATAATAAAACTCTGTTGGTAGAGTGCTTGAAGATGTAATAAAACGACGAAACGTTATTCAAAACAGGTGTTGTACTTGTCCATACTGCCTTATGATATTACTAATTATAAAAACTAATTATAGGTATCATTATGCTAAATTAATTTATTCACTTGTACGAAAGCCCTTACTTTAAAATTTAAATTTATCGAAAATGTGTACGTTGATTTTCAAAAATGCCTTAAATTATTTATACTTTAGAAACCCTGTCTTGTGGCGCGGGGTAATTTGTGATTAATTTAAAAATTAAACGCCGCTTATTCATAGTGTAACGACCTCTGTTGTCGAGCATCTATAAAATTTACAAAATCTACCTCTGAGTGAATAGAAATCGTTGTTGATTTTATCCTTAAGGCTAGACTTTAAGGGTCTCAGTACGTGGGTTTCGTCAAGAGATGACACTACAGTCGATTTGCCTAATTTGATTCTGTAGATAATATTCTTCTTTACACCACAACGAAATATTTTCAAAATTTGCCATGTTCTTTTCGCGAAATCTGCACTTTTCTGTCGATTAGTCAACCAAATTTTATGAATTTTAATGCCGATGGAGTAAATGGAGTCAATGTCAAAAAAATGGGAGACTTTATGCACAGAGACCTTTAAAGTCTAATTATTATATCATTACTTATTAGTGCAATATTTTGTTTGTTTTGCGGAAAACAATATTATCTATATTAATGAATAATATTCGGAACCCAAAAGAATGGTTTTTGACAGGTAAACATTGATTTAGAAAAGCATGATGGAGGCTAGGTTAGCCTCCATCATGCTTTTCTAAATCAATGTTTACCTTATGCCTCCATAGTTTACTTGTCAAAAACCCCCCTTAGGACAGTTCGGCGCATTTCTCACCAGAGGTCTCACCATTCCTTTGGGTTCTGAATTGGTATAATTGGTTAGTATTCAATTTATCGTCTATTGCTTTTCAAAGTAGCTATGCGGCGATTAATTTTGACATTATTATAAATTTTATGCTATAAATAATAACAAATTAATGGCTTTCTATTTCGACAGAGCAAAGCGATGTTAATTCAGAATGACAACATAATAATAATGAATACTTATAGCTGGTCCTCATGAAGTATCTACTTACGTAATAATTATTACGAACTGATATAGTTACGAGCAGTCTTACCATTTTATTAATCGTTTTTGGAAACTATTAAAGAAAATATGTTTAGAAAAAAGCGCTTCAAAAAGTCAAAATTAAACAGCTGAAAATCTGTTTTAATTTATGATCTTTAATAACATATTGTTGATAGTCAGCTAGTTCTTTTATAGAACGCCTGAATTTTTCTTGAAACGATACGATATTCTGAAACTTAAGAGAATTTGCGAAAAGTAACTCGAAATTTCATTGTCCCCTTTTTCCAAAATTTTAACATCTACTTCATGTAAATCTGTTTTAGTATTGTATTTTTACAGAAACATCCGTTTTACAAAATGTGCCGTTCCTTAGTTACTGGGGGTCAAAAAAAAACATTTTAAATTTAAATCCTCCTATATTTTGAATATTGATTGTAATTGAAATTTGGCACCCGCTTTACGGTTTCATAGATATATTTTGAGATTATTAACGCGTTGTTTTGTTCTTTGCGCAAATTCTCACGACTTAAAATTATTAATAACGATCAGTCACAAATGCTATATCCTCAAATAAAATAAAAAAACTTTAAGAAGAATTAAGAATCTTGTAGATTATATGATTAGTATTATCATATTACTATTCAAATACACATACGCACAAACATTGTTTATATCGAGTAGCTTCGTCTGCCAACGTTAGATGGCATGTCATGTACCTATTGTTTAAGACAAAACTGTTTAACGGTTCACGGTTTGCCGCGTTTACATTGCCATCTTCCGTTTGCGGAGGAAGTCACCCTATAGAAACCAAGTCTTTGAACGTATGAATATTATATTTTACATTTTAGTATAAAGAGCGCGGGGGCTTGGATGTATGTAAGTTAAGTAAGTTATTTATTGTTGGTGGATATTTTTTTCCTTACGACAGAATACACGAATTCCTTTTGCCACCGACATGGCGATCTCTGATCTGCTGCAGGTGTTGCAGCTGGGCTGGCGAAGGTATCGCTGCTGCCAAGGTCGGAGTACCCGGAGCTGGGCCTCCGACCGGCAGTGATTGGCGTCTCTTTCGTCTTAATGCCGGACTCAAATTGTACTTGATCTTTGCCTGTGTCAGTAGTTCCTTGAATACCTGTGAAACGTTGATGTTGTCTTTCGCTGACGCTTCGACGAATCCGTTTTCCCAGTCGACCGTTACCACTGATTCGGTCGTGTTCTGTTCGACCTTCAAACAAAAAAACAATCAAGTTTATAAAATGGCGAAATATCGGTGTTGCAATTATCTACTCTGGTTTTATTGAGCATCGTGCGCACTGGTTCGACTCGGACCGATCGACTCGAGTCGACACGATCGGCTTTTTTAATTTGTTTGTTATTCTTTGATTGTTGAGAAGTATATTAAAAAAAATATATACAACTTCAAAAAATGTCTTGGGAAAGAATAAACTAATCATACAATAACCTTTCCTCAATCACTATTTTATATATACTAATATATAAACCTGAAGAGTTTGTTTGTTTGAACGCGCTAATCTCAGGAACTACTGGTTCAAATTGAAAAAAAATTTTTTTGTTGGATAGCCCATTTATCGAGGAAGGCTATAGGGTATATAATATTACGCTACGACCATTAGGAGCGGAGCTTTAACGAAAAATGTTGCAAAATGTATCACAAAAATAAGCTTCTATTTATGTGAAATCACTAACTAGTTATACTCATATTAGCTTTGTGAGAACACAACCTCAGGTGGCCCAATCGGTAGAGCATGCGACTGTCAATATCAGGAACGTGGGTTCGAGCCCCACGTTGGGCGAATATATTTTTATTTTTTTTTTTATTTTTTACATTGCTTTTGTCTAAGGCTTACATTTAAATTTATTTTAATTTTATTTAATTAATTTAAAAAAAAAAATATTAGTTAAAAAAAGTGAACGGTAACTCCGATCATCATGAAATTTGGACACAACATTCATCTCGGTAAACTAAGATGAATGTATGTACTCATGTTCTTCCCTTCCCCATTCGTTCTTTTACACCCGGGTGAAACCGGACGGGACCACTAGTTTATTATATTTAAATGTGGGTTAAGGAAGGTGATTGCAAAAATTTATTTTACTCTTTTCCGAGTCAATTTTTGATGTCGAATTAATTTGTCTATGTAGATACTGTTTTTTAATGAAAATAAAAAAAAGAATTTTCATTATAATATTTTAATTTTTTATTAGCAATTAAAATATGATATAATTTCGTTGAATTGAAATCGAAAGTGCAGAGAGATAAAATTAAAAATTTAATTAAACATGTTTTAATTGCAAAGAGATAAATTTTCAAATAAATGTATTCTTACTTTCAATTTTAATGAAATACGTTAAAGTCGAAAATTGTTCGCTGAACTCGAATAAAACACAGCAAATGTAAAAAATTCATTACGCCTGATATTTTCCTTGATTGTTGTTTCTCTTATTCTGGACTGTGGCGGATTATTGTTGCTTTTGTTTGCACGTCGAATTGCGTAGGCGTCTATAAAACTAGGGGTGGGCAGTATAATAAAAAATATGGCCTCTATTTTTTTATGGCAGCATCATAGAGTTCTTAGCCAATCCAGAATATTTTTGTGGTGGAAACGGGAATTTTAGTGTAGAATGGGGCAATCTCACTTCGTTCTTTGACGAAATTAAAAAAAATCCTCTTAAACACGCTGGTTTCTGTATTTTTTTGAGTCTTGTATGACTTAAAAACATTGCGTATTAAAAATTTCTCAAAACATAAACAATTAAATTGTATATAAGCGGCATATTTTTTGTGCGTTGGATGGGTATTTTTTGCGTTGTTTCATTGCTTTGCCGCGCTATTAAGCGATCCGTACTATAACGATGACTCACTCCTATACTATTTTGGAATCTGAATAATATATAGAACGCATTTAGCTAAAACTATTTTTAATCTATTCAAAAATAATATTTTTTCGAAGGTAATTTTTTTTCTAAATTCTATTGTTTTTAAATCTTTGATTAATGTCTTATTACTCTTCAATTAATATAATTATCGACCAATTTTTCAGACAAATTGACAAAATATACAATTACTAGCGTGACCTGTGCGAATTATTCGCACTAAATAAGTAGGTATAATAATTATCACTTTAAAAAATTATTTTTTCAATATGATTGCAGGTATTCAATTCGTTTCTAATTTTGCACACTGCTTATAACGTTCTTCTTTTTGTTGTAAAAGAAATATTTTACTAAAATTGTCATATAGAGGCGCAAGTAGCAAAAGCGTTGTTCAGCGTTGCCCGTCAGATGGCAGTATGCAGTATTTACAATATGAAGGTCAGATGATAGATCAAAGTGTTAACGTTACGCCGTCAGATGGCAGACGTTGTTCAGAGTTTAATTAATTTACAAAAACAATAGCAATAATACATTTTTTAGTTGTCGATGTCAGTAGAGCAAGCAATTATCTGTAAAATGATATATAATTTATGTGGAGAAATTGTGTGGTTTTTTCTAAAAAGGGAGGCAAACATCTTAAACCTTAGCGTATTAATATATATGATAATTCAATAAATTAACGTTTCGATCCGGGTTTGGAGCTTCTTCAGAATAACAATTAATCTAAAAAATAAAAAAAATGAAATCTATTGTTTTTAAACCGCTTCTAAAAACTGCTTAAAATTTTTATCTTTGAGTTTTCAAATTTTTTTATATTACCGATAGATTTATCCCAACCCTAACGAAGAGGGAGAATGCATATTTCGGTTTATAACAGATATCCGCTGGTCTCCTTTCGGCGACGATATTTTAGTACGAGTCGAGCGAGCTCTCTACATTTATCGGCTTATTTGCAGATAAACCAACGATGATTAATCAAGTGAGCTTCGCGTCTCCTATTTAAACCAGTTATATTTTGTTTTACATCCTCGTTTTTGAAGAAATTCATTTCAACGTGAATTTATTATCAACGTTATTAACTGATATACGCAGTGACACATTTTCAACGGTTCTCATCAAAATACTGGATGGAACATAATCGAAAAATTAGACAATAATGTTCCTTTTAAAAATATGAATTTTCTAGAGAAAGATAATCTTGATAATCATAATAATTACTTGTTATGGGCTATGTGCAAGGAGGCGGAGGTAAAAATTTATAGATGCGAGCATTTGTGGTGGAGAAACTTCAAACTCAAATTTTACGTATGTCAGTGAGCAATGTTTATTAAAAATTAATAAAGTTTTTTTAATTTCAAAGAAAACATGGGCAAAATTAGGAGATCTTGAAATGCTTGTTGTGTTCCGGGCTGTTGCGCTGATGGCGTTTTAAGTATAGGTAAATAAAGATCATTGGCGCGTAAATTTGACCTTTTATGTTATGCTATTTATATAATGGTTTTATTGTAGTATAAAATTAACAGCAGTTTTCCTTATTACATATTTTTTTTTACACATCTTGGCCAACTAATGTTTTTGACGTATCATCATAGAAACATGTCGCGATTTCCATAAAAAGTGAGTTAAATAATTCTCTATTACCCGCTAGCGGCGCTAGTAGGCTTCGTGCACACAGCCCATAGGTACATGAATAAAAAAATACAGACATCTGCTTGCATCAGCCACTGTCTTTATCGAAGTTTAACATACATACATTTTAATTGATTTGTTATTAATTAATTATGACTGTTTTATGTTATTCCTTTTCGGTACCTATTTAATATTATTTATGATAAATTATTTTAAAATTTTTTCATAGCTCGATTGACACACGAAACGCTGAAAAAATTGTTGAAATTGCCGATTTTATAGAGGAATGCGGCTTTTAAAAGATGAACGTCATGTGTTTCCGGTGTATGACTTTATTAACAGCGACGTGTTGGAGCTTTGAAGTTTTCTAAAGTGGCCTGTAAGGGATTACAGTTGGGAATTTTCACTATAGATGTCGCTGTTAACGGTTTCAGAGTACCTAACGCGTTTTGACATGTCGGTCATTTTAGTTTCAACGTCACACGTGTTTCATTAGACGCGCCAGTGTTTTCGTTAATTAAGCTTAGCTTATTGTGCTTTGCACGACAAGGAATTTAATTAATAAATTAATTATGTAAATGAAATACGCTAATTTATAAACACACTATATTTACGTTCCAACGTCAATTCTAGCCAAATTGCTGTACGGAAAATTGTTATTCCGTTTTGTTTTATAATATTCGATTGCGGTTGGCGCGTATGCATTTGTTTACAGTAAGACAGATGAATGCCTGTTTGCATTTAATTAAACGAAACAATAATAATTAAATAAACAAATACGTAGCGTTGTTTGTCATGCAACAAGAAACTTGTTTCCATAGTTACCGATAACAGTAGTATGGTTTTTGATATCCGACTCGTAATTATAAGAAAATGCAATGAAAACTCTTATATCTATGGGAACCGAGTTTCGTGACTTTCACGCCAACTGGTGGTAAAAATGTTAATTTTATGGCAGCATTTATTCAAAATATAATGATATTTTATGAGCAGGCTTTGGATAAAAAAATTGCATTTATATATCAATTAGTGACAGTTTGCTTTTCAGTTATCTAAAATATAAGTAAATTACAAAGTAAAATACTAATATTATACAAAATATTATATTATAAAGAAGAAATTATTTATACATACAGTAATTTTTACATTATACACTTTAGACATTGTTATTTGTGGTACGCGGTTATGACAACTTGCCTATTTAAATAACCTTTGACAACATCATATACATGACCAGAATTATATATAATTTTTCGCCTTTCGAGCTATTCTGTCCATGTAAACGAGTATTAATTACAGGTTGAAATTCGAACTTCTTATTTTTTCCATTTTTTCAAATAATTTTCATTGTTTACTATTATAAAATGATCCCATTTACTTCATTAATTAGATACTAGAGAGCGCGTCAGTAGTGCTGCCTCTATGTTTCACGCACGGTCCCCATAGCGAACTTCTATTTAACGAAAAACTCCCTAAAACGTCGAAATTACTAGGGTTTGTTTGGTTTACATTGTTACCGATATATTGAAAC
Organism: Xanthostigma xanthostigma; assembly: GCA_963575645.1. Taxonomy (NCBI): domain Eukaryota; kingdom Metazoa; phylum Arthropoda; class Insecta; order Raphidioptera; family Raphidiidae; genus Xanthostigma; species Xanthostigma xanthostigma. The sequence continues at coordinate 7,039,236 of OY754469.1, read as the reverse complement.
ACTCTATATAGCGTAACAACCATTCTCAATAGCGAAACAATACGCCATTATTTAGACTCCAACAATGGAATTCATTTGTTTGTTGAACTTAAAATACTGACCTAGTAAAAAACGACAAAGTTAACAGATTATAATTTTGTTATGTAGATTTTTTGCATTTAATTTAGCCAAAATTAAAACCAGTTATTCGTAAAATTATAATTTTTTCTTTTTCTCTCCGTTTAACGAAAACTCTTTATAACACAATAAAATGCCCTTTTTTCGAGCTCCGATCGGATATAAGTAAAGTTTCTGTCAACAATTAAGGAGGTTGAGCCGTTTTACGAAGATAATGAAAAAAATCTGAAATAAAGTTTTTTTAATAGATTTTTTTATGACATAATTTTCTGTAAAAAATCCAAAATCATTAGGAGATTTATAAAGTTAAAAATTAAAAAAAACTTTTACATGTAATCTTATGGAAAATATGTCAACCTAGCCTGCAAACGGTACATTTTAATTTTTTGCAAATAACCAAATAATGTCAGCAGTTCCAAAAACTATCTATGTAAAGCATCGATGTCTTACGCATATTTTAATATTTTTTCCAATTTAATTAGGAGACTTTTAATCAATAAAAATAATTATTAAACATTAGCACTTTTCGATTATGGACTTTTATTCTTGACAGATTTAACAATTTTAACTGAATTTTCAACTTTTTAATGATTTAATTTTAATTTTTATTACTTCTAATTTCTTTTTTCAATTATTTACTGCAAAAAATATGTAAAATACAGATATTTACATAAATGTATTTTTTTTAACCTAACTTTGCACAAAAAAAACAAAAGTTAGTTCATTAAGTATAAAGTACTGAAATAATTAATTAATATTAAAAAAAAATATTTATTTATGCCTTTATGACAATAATTTATTGGTATCATCGACTTATAAACTATAAAAGTTCCCATTTAGAATTCGGCTTACTTTTGATTGGGACTGTAACGGATCAACCTCCTTAAAGATAGTAAATCCGTAAGTAAATGCTAGTTTAGTAATATAGGAATTACCTCTCGCATTTCATCGGTATCGATCTTATTTCCGACGACCACGATCGGTACAGCGGTACTGCCCTTGGTCTCGTGGATCTGGTCCCTGAGTGCGCGAACTTCTTCGAAGGTCGCGGCGTCGTTGACGTCGTAGACGAGAATGAACGCTTCGGCCGATTGCATGGACAGCGCCCTCATTGCCGGAAATTCGTAAGCACCCGATGTGTCGAGTATATCCAAGGTCAAATGAACACCTCAACACAGAAAATAATCTTATGATAATTATCTCGCGTATAAAATCGAATGCCCGACTGTCAAAAAACGAAAAAAAACAAAGGTAGTTTTGAAAGAGTTGAATATCGTCTTTCACAGGCGTGGTAGTCATCGTCAGCAAATTGAGTTCTTGACATTCGCTCGTAGCGCCTCTATCGATGGTTGCACAGGTAAGATTTCTAGGTTATATGTTCTTAATATTTAACTTTAGCATATATATATAATAATTACTATATGAAACATTGGCTATTTACTTAATATAATAATAATAATGATAATAATGCGTTTAACGTCCGTTTCTCGACTTTATGTCATAACAGACGCCATTTGCACCATTACTATTTTTGAAGTGAAAACTTCTTTAGCGACGTTGTACACTTTTTTTGTAATGGGTAAAAAATGTTAAACTCGCGTCAGGAAAAGTAAGAACTGGGTGAGACTCTTTAAGTGATAGTAATTGCCAGATACTTTTTATACAACGTTAGACATCTAGCGTTGAAATATCGTACATAAAAATGCAATCTATGATACAAACCATTTTATTTACAAGTGTTGCCAATAAATAAACAATGCTTCTAAATGCAAAAAATTAAGACGTTAATATTCAAGTTTTCACTTCTGGCGGCACTCCCGGAGTGCAACCCGTCTTTTTTTTTTCTATCACACTTCCGCGTTATTTTCTACAATTTTTAAACTTCAACTTAATAGCAATGAGCGAATGAAGAATTTTTAAGAAATTAGGATAATAGGTCTATTTACTCAATATGCGGTGAGTGAAGGCAACAAAGCGTATCGAAAATATATCTGCGTCTCTTTTTTCGAAGTAATTCCTTGCTTATTTCGACAATATACATTAGCATGAAGTATATCCATAGATATGTATTAATAGATAGCGGATGCCTATCCTTGAGCATTGTGCGGAATGGTTCCAATTAGAAGCCATATGATGATATGGAAGCCATTTTGTACGTGGAAAACGCCGTAAAAAGCGCGCGGGATTAAAAAAGATTAAACCTTCTATAATATGATGTTAATGGAAAAACAATAAAACTCGCAGTAAACAGTGATATTTCGCTCCAAAACCTATTTTTATATTGAAACGTTTCAAAAATTACAAAACTGAGCATAAATATAATATAAAAGCTTAGAACATTTTACATTGTCAGATTGGCATCAATGCTTGTCAAATTTTTTTATGCCAAATTGACAATGTAAAATGTTCTAAGCTTTACATTATATTTATGCTCAATTTTGTAATTTTTGAAACGTTTCAGTATAAAAATAGGTTTTAGAGTGAAATATCACTGTTTACGGTGAGTTTTGTCGTTTTTCTCAATAAAATCATATTATAAAATAATTAATATTTTTGAATCTCGCGCGCTTTTTACGGCGTTTTCCACGTACAAAATAGCTTCTAAAAGGTACAGGAGGCGCTAGTGTATCCGCAATCTATTAAATATATATCTATGAGTATATCTCTCTTAATAAAAAGTCTTATGTCTTTATTTATGGCGTTAGACAATCAGAACTACTGATCTCTTACGACTTAAAAGAAGACAGAAGTATATGATCGCACCTTAATGGTTCGATTGCGATTTTATTCCTATGCTCGGTATACATAATAAAAGTATAATGTTACACAACCACGATTTCTAGGTTATGTTTTCCCGATATATTTAATTTTAGAGTTACCTTGAACGTTGAAATCAGCGTGGTGCATTTCTTCGACAGTGCGTTTGTATTTTGGCGAAAACGTGCCGTAAAGGAACTGGGTGATTAGCGACGACTTTCCGACCTTGGCTCCTCCCATCACAACTATCTTGTGGCGTACGTACGACGATGAGGTTATGTTGTCCTTGTCGCCATCTTTGCCCGCAGTGTCGCTGTCGTCGCCGTGCTTTGCCGATCTGGAACGTGAACTGCGAAAGTGACATGACGTTATTCAATTATTCGCAATAATTTTATTAGGATGTGTCGGAAGGATGCACACAATCTCCACGGGATTAGTCGACCTTGAAACTCTACTCTGGAGTTAGGCGGAGCTTTACGTTGCGAGAGTGTGTGGCAACCAGGTGTGGTATACACGATATAATAACCAGAAAAAAGTATGTCATTGAAAGATTTATGCCTTAAACGTTTTTATTTCCCAAAAAAAATTGGTTGTCTGTAAAGTCGGTTTACGGACGATAGTTTTAAATGATAACGTATTCCGCTCGAATATCATATTTAATAATACATAACCTAAATTTTAGTAGCTGTCAAACTATATTTTTACCGACTAATAATTTGATCAACCAAAGCAAAATACATATTTTTAAGCAATTATAAAAGACATTTAAAAGAATGTATATAATATATACATTCTTTTAAATGTCTTTTATAATTGCTTAAAAATATGTATTTTGCTTTGGTTAAATATATAATATATTATATTATATATTTGTTAACAAACCGTATAATTTATCTGGCCATCTGTCAGATGTAGCTTTCGCTGGAACAGCCGAAAAAAATGTTGAACGCACACTACTCTCTGACGTCACGCGAGAAGAGAGAGACTATCGCTTATATCGCGCTCTCGCTTGCGGAACGTTACTCTTTTTCGTGCGTGCAGCCGGTGTTTCATCAATTTATAAGACGTTATCACGTCAACAAACATTTTGTAAATAAATTATTGAAATTACCAGAAATTTTAAATGAATCAATGAACTATTTAAATAATGTACATTATTATTAACGAGATAGGTTAGTACTTAGTAGAATAGCTAGGGAATTGGTTTATTCATGATACGACACTGCGTGAGGTAAAAAGCAGTGGGCGGAGTGGAAGATCACACGTAGGTACACAGTACCACGTTTAAATCTCACACATGCTTTGATAAAACACGATTTCATTGGTCAAAGAAAAAAATGGAAGTATTTAACAAAATTCAAAGAAATCAATAGACAAAATATTGATACTGCCAATTAGGCTTTTGAAAAAAAATAATTATCGATTTTTTTATTGTATTTTAAAACTTTATTATAAATAATATTGATAATCGATGCGAAAAACTTTCAAAAAACTTATTTTAAATTAATTATAAGCAATTTAAAATTGATAAAATATTTAAAAAAATCATGTGACTGCAAACGCACTAAAATTGTTTTGACAGTTGTGACGTCATAATGGTAAAATGTATATACGCAGTATACTATCAATGGCTTCTACATGTGTATTGACTAAAACATTATGTTCGGGAAATGTCGGCGCGTTCTCGGAACTGGGTACAAAAATTTATTTTTAATTTGATATAACTTTTGAATTATAACGAAAATGAAAAAAAGAAAAATAGTTTTGTTATAAAACTTATATACAATCTTTCCATTTATGACAAAAAAAAATTTCATTCAAAAGCCCAATTAAGTGTATAAACAGCTGTTGTCTTGTACTCAATTGACAGGTTCGCTGGATGACGTCATCCCCCCACTACTATTCAACCGAACGCGGCAACCTCTGCTCTGTTGACCTTGCGTCTTAAATGAAAGAATGGAGACGTGACGTCATGGGTCGATTTGTTTTTTTAACAGTCTGTATGTAGCGTTGGCGAGTGAGCCCGTGGGGCATTAATTTTCCTGTTTCATAATAATAACTTCTGCCATAAAAACATTTTTTGCAAAAATAGTCAAGACGAGATTTTTATTATATTATTATTATGCTTATGCCTACGATGCTCTCATTATTTTAATAAGTCAAGTTGGCATTTCCTCTGAAATTTGAAGAAACCAATTACAGAATGATCGTGAGAAAACAACGACTGTCCTAATTTTTACCCGACTGCTACCATTTTCACACAAACTACTAGCAAAAACTCCGAATGCGTAAAAGGAAGAAACTAAAAACTGGCACAAAAACATGGTGTCTTTCTTTTGTTTATGAATTGGTCTCCACCCGCAGCGTGCTGAGGTTTTCAACATCTGTACCAAATTATATACACCCTTCAGTATGTAAATCCGTATTAGTAAACTAGTGTTTTCATAAAATTTGTAAGTCAGGTCCTGTCGGGCTGATTTTATTAAAATTTTAGCAACACATTTTAATAATTACTCAAGGATTAAATTTCAAGTTTGAAACGAATCCGAGAATTTCTTCGGTATTTGTGGGCCCGAAACCTTTTTTCAACACCTAAATAGCACTCTTAACATGGCCCGATTGGGCCCATTTTAAATAGGCTTCGTGCGGTGATGGATTCCAACATGTGGACCAAATTTCGTTTAAATCGATTAAGTCTGTCGAGAGTCATCGTGGTCACACATTTATACATATAAACATTTTCAAAAATGGTACCAAACTTCTTGGGAGGCTATGAAACGTCGAGAAATTTCGAGCCGACCCGTAGGTCTCGCCATCCGACCGACGCCAATAGTGTAAGTTCTAAGAGAAGTAATGCCAATAGACATATTACTTAGTGTGTACTCGGCATTTGTTGAATCACATTTAAGATTTGGTGTAATTTTCTGGGGAGCATCGGTAAATGCAGATGACCTATTTAAAATTCAGAAAAGATGTATACGTATCATCTGCAAAGCAGGCTACCGAGACAGCTGTAGGGAACTATTTAAAAGCTTAAAATTATTAACGCTCGCTGATCTATACATTTATGAATGTGCACTTTTTGCCAAAGAAAATCCTGAATTATTTAAAATGAATCATTTTAACCATCCTCGCAATACGAGACATAAACAGAACTGGAAACAACTGCAATCCAGTCTAACTGTAGTTCAGAAAGGAGTAATGAACTCAATAATAAAAATTTTTAACAATATTCCAGGAGAAATAAAAGACCTACCGCTCAGTACATTTAAAAAAAGACTAAAGGACACGCTGTGTGATCAGTGTCATTATAATATCAAAGACTTTTTGTAAATTGTAATTTTTTGTATGACATTTTTCTATGCACTTGTGCAAATCAGAAATAAAACATTCTATCTATCTATAGCAAATACACTAAAAGTGTATAGCGTTGGTTGAGCTTTTTTATATTTAAGGGGGGCCGCATCCGAAGCGTTTGGGAAACCTAGTTCTCACGGAAAACGGAATGGTACGAAACCCTCTCCACCGAATTCGGCTTGTGCACCTGACTGCTCTTTGGGGCTAATTATACCAAGTGTGAACCCAGCTCTTTTAAGGCTAGTGTATAAAATACAATAATTAGTAGGCTTTTCGTGATTGGCCTGTATACAGTTGATAAGCTTGATTCTATTGTAGTTTCAGTTCGTAAATGCACTTCTCGAGGGCTTTCGTGACGTCAGAATCTCGTGTTACCGAGCAACAACAGCACCACAATGCATCAAACAGATAACGGCCCCGTTGTCATAATGTGCATAAAACATTCTCTGTGTGATTTATGTTTGTTTTGTCTTTTTTTTTTATTTTTCTTTTATTTGGGTTAGAGCTTACTTCCGGCATTAAAAGCTTTTATCCAGTTTCTAAACAGAAATATGTTGGAAGCATGGAAATACTCATAGTACAAGATCCCGATTGGGCTCGATCTTCACTCATCAAGTTTTCTAATGAAATTTGGGATTTGATAATATGATGTATTAATAAAAAAACATTGATTTGGTTACTATTCAATTTCTTGACACAGCTATTTTTAATAAAAAAAATTAAAGGTGTCAATTTTATTTCTGAAATGTAGCTATCGATTTTTCAAATTTTATTACCAATCGAAAGTAAAATATGTATAGATATATAAAATGCCAAAGTTTGGCTGACATTTTGATTCCTGACGTAAAACCAGGTAGACAGGCACCTTCGAATTAGTATTTTGCAGTTATAGGGTTTTCTATATTGTCATATACGCTAGGAAAATATTTTTTGACAGGCGACTTTTCCGCCCTCTCGTGTTTTTTTTTTTAATCTGGTTCAGTCAAAACCTTAGTGTCATAATGTTATAAGGATTAATTGTCGAATAAAATGGGGAAAAAGCTATCAAATCGGAAGTGCTGTGTTGTTGATTGTAAAGATACACCAACTAAACAAGAAATTGAATGGCAACCAAATCAATTTTTCTTTATTACGTTATATTATCAAATTCCAAATTTCATGAGAAAACTCGATGGGTGAAGATCGAGCCAAATCGGGATCTTAGACCATCAGTAACATGTAGAATTGAATCAAAATTGAACTACAAGATTTAACTCTAACTGACAAGTGAAGTTAATCAAAAGCTTGTAATTTCAATATTTTCCAGCCCTGATATGTTGCAGAGCTCGGGTTTGTTGTAGGTAATATGCATATTATGTTGCCGCTTACTTGTGACTGTGGTGTCGATTATCCTCCGGCTCCTCCTTAAGGAAGGATGGCTGTAGACTGAACCTGCGACGGAATTGGTGTCTCCCTTTCATCCTGTTACTAACTTCCCGTCTCCTGCTTCAGCTCATAAACGCTACTCGCGCTCTCTTCAAGAATCCCCTGAAACTGCCGGTGTCTGAAAAAAAAAACGGATACGATATTATATTACCAGAGTTCAGCTCATATTTTGTCATGTTACGAAAAAGTAAATTATTTGGTTTAATTGTATTTTATTTAATAAATAAATCGACACAACAGGCAAATCTTTAAATTGGAGTGTAACCTCTTTATAACGAATTTCATGGAACCGAGCATTTTTTTCCGTTTTTTTCGTTATAATGCGGGAAGAAAGAAAAATAACCAAATTTCACCTAATTAATTTATTCCAAACACATATAAGTCTGTTAAATTTGCCTGACATTTTTTGCTATATGCCAATATTTTTTTTTGTATTTTATTGAGTATGATACGCATGTTTGGGATGTGGTGGAATTTTCCTTAAACAATAGGGATTTTTCGATAAGTTTGGCGGCATCAAGTGCTTGTTGAATAGTTGGTGATGGTTCAGAATCGTCCTCTTTACGTCTGTAAATATTTGCTGACGCCTAAATATGAACATATTTCTTCGTAATAGAGAATGGCTGTTGCCCTATAATATTAATGTATGTGTTTTAAGGTAAACCAACCAAACTGTAAACATTTCTATGGTATAGAGAGTTTTTCGTTATAACGAAGGACCTTATGAAGAGGCTACACTGTATATAAAAATCTCGTGTCACGATGTACGTCCGCGCTAATCTCCGAAACCACTGAACCGATTTTAATGAAATTTTGTAAATGTGTTTGGTCCAACTATTAGGATAGTGTTCATTAAATATTTTGTACAAAATTACGGTTCTTTGTGAAAAAAAACTGTTTTAGTAACATGACGCGACATCTGATGGAATTTGTTTAAACCTATTAGTTCAGAAACAAACAACCATCTAATGACATTTTATAGAATTCGCTCAAAGCTATTAGTTCAGAAGCAAATCTGATAGAATTTGCTCACAGCTATTAGTTCAGACGCCGGGCCGCCAACGAAATACATTAAGCAAAATTATATCTATCGCTAGTTTTATAATAAAGGTCTAATGAGCCAATAAAAAACATGTTTTTTTCGCATCCGTAAGGTGACGTCATCTATTGAAAATTCGTTTAAATAACTTTAGACCCCTTTGGATATTAACAAAAAATGTTTTCTATCCCTTGGATGACAATTGCGAATAAAGCTTTTTAAGACACCGTTTGTGTGGTTATCGGCTCATTTAACTAAACTAACAGCTTTGTATTAATCATAGAGGTATTAGACTAGAGTACGCGCGTGAGCCGTGAAAGTGTCTGCCATTCAGACAGAGAACAGTTCCTTATCTCTATGGGAACTAATGATACAAAACAATGCTGATTTGAGTAAAAAAATATCTGGAATTTCTGCAGCGTTCTCTCTCTCAACTGAGCACATTTTCACTTATGGCAAGCATACGAACTAGCGTACTCTAGTTACTTATATCTCTATGGTACTCACCATAGATATATTAAGACTAGAGTACGCGAGTGAGCCATTGTCTGCCATTCAGAGAGAGAACAGTTCCTTATCTCTATGGCAACTAATGATACAAAACAATGCTGATTTGAGTAAACAAATATCCGGAATTTCTGCAGCGTTCTCTCTCTCAACTAAGCACATTTTCACTTATGGCAAGCATACGAACTAGCGTACTCTAGTTACTTATATCTCTATGGTACTCACCATAGATATATTAAGACTAGAGTACGTGAGTGAGCCATTGTCTGCCATTCAGACAGAGAACAGTTCCTTATCTCTATGGTAACTAATGATACAAAACAATGCTGATTTGAGTAAACAAATATCTGGTTTTCTGGAATTTCTGCAGCGTTCTCTCTCTCAACTGAGCACATCTTCACTTACGGCAAGCATACGAACTAGCGTACTCTAGTAACTTATATCTCTATGGTATTAATACGTGGTAACAATAAAGCATTGAACTTGGTGTACTAGTAATCGATAGAGTAAATAATTAAGTGGACTAGAAACCTTTTAACTATACAAAAGCTTTAATCGTGTCCATGTTGAATAAGTACTGCGTACATACTTGACTGTGACTAATTTATTTATAGACTGCGGAATTTTAGTTACACAAAGACACGGCTATACGAAGTTACATAATTTGAAACGTTTGATTGGGATAAAACCGTGCAATTGGCGCGACACTTTTATGGGACGTCGTTACGTTTGTGTGCGTTGGATTAAACATAGCTTCAGTTGAAGGTGACATCTAGATAACGCGGCGAAATTTAGTTACTAGTTTAGTTTTTCAGTTACTATAGTACTTCGTTCGATGACAGCACGTAACGCTTGCTGTGTGTATGCGTTGGATTGTAACGTGGTGTTTGTTGACAAATCTAACTGAGATTTAGTAGTTACTAAAAGTGTCACTTAAGTGGCGCTGCTAGTAAAAAATTCCAGCCAATTGCAGGGCGACGGGACCATTCCAACTTAAAAAATATTGACATTTGATATGGTATAATAAAGAAAATACAATTTCTGATATTGCGTGACGTGACGCGGGTAATGGCTAGTATTCAATATGATATTTGCTATTCGTGGCAATGGTTACCTCCATAATATGTTCCACGTTATATAAAAATTAATCAAAGCATGCTTAACTAGTTTATGTCGGACAGATCTACAAAACAAAAGTACCGCTGATTTTTTTATTCAAAATATTTCCGAAACTATGAAGTTTAGAAAAGAAATTTTTTAACGACTTTCTTGAAAAATAAATAGAATAATAAGCCGTTATGAAAAGTATACCATTGTTACATAAAAACACCTGTCAATAGGGCTCTTCATATTTGCATACCAAACATCCTCACAAAATTTAGTTTTAATCCGTTCATCCGTTTGACCTGTATCGTGCTCACAGACAAACAGACTAATAGACGCACAGAGTTTTTCCAAAAACATGTTTTTTGAATTCAGGGGACCTCAAAATGAAACCAATAAATTTTTGAAAAGTGAATTTGTACCATTCCTCACTAGTAGTTTGGAATGGTAAAATTACGAACTGAATCCATGGGCTGTAGAGGTGGCACAGTGGCGGATTAAGACTCCTTGATGCCCTAAGCATTTTTTGTTTATGAGCCCCATCCCCAATATGTTCAGTTTATAAAAAAAAATTCAAATTGATAGAAAAACGTGAAAATGCATACATTTTTAGGGAAAAAAATTGTATTTTACAAGCAATGCTCTCATTGAAAATTTGACTGTCTATAAAATCGGACCTTAGGCATTTTATACAATTAATAGAAAAAAAGTTTCAATAGTTCAAAATTAAAAAAATTGAACCCTTAAGAAATAATGATTTTTTCGTTTTCATTTTCAAAATATTTTTTTTTTTACTTGTATAGGTACCTACTTCTAGACATAGCAGCAAAAAAAAATTGTTGACACGGTTTAGTGAGATACTTTTCATTTCTGAGTTGTGCTTCTTGTTGCCCCCTGAGACGTGATGCCCTAAGCAATTGCTTAATTTGCTTATAGGTAAATCCAGCACTGGGTGGCCAATAAAAATACGTTTTCAAGTAAAATATTGATTTAGAAATTCCAGTCAATAATAATTTTAAACTAAAATGAGTCCAATTCTGGATTTGAAACCGACATTCCGGTGTCTATTAGCATCTACGTAAAACCCGCGGGTGTCGCGAGGTGAGAAGCGAAGGGTGAGGGCGATTCGAGAGCTGCGTAATATATTATATGCATTACCTTCGAAATTTGTCGGAGGGTTGCGGTGTGTATATTGAAAGTACTATATTGTTGCAGGGTTTAGAGTAGGTCAGTCCACGTTAATGGCGGCCGATGTCAATTATTCTTCACTTGACTGTACATTAAAGACGAACACCTGAAATCAAAAACGGACGCTTGAAACTAACAACTATACAAAGTTCAATAACTAAAAAAAAACTTTTAACAAAAAAATTAAACCGCCGAAAAACTGAAAAGCAAAAAATAATAAATCTTTTTATTTAACTAAGTTCTATCTAAGTGGTTGAACGTATGTGACAGTCTAGTATATCTAAGTAATTTTGAGTCGGCGTCAACAATCCTTCCCCGGAAATCTCTGAGCGTTCACGAAGTTAATGTCAGCGACAGAGCAACCCGAACGGGCACACACTGAGGGCACACGTCTTTGCGAGTGGTCGTGTGGAGAGCGCATGTTTGATTTCACGTATCATTGTTAATTTGATTTGGTTATTTCTTTTAGTGATCTTTGTTCATTGATTGTTTGACGCCGACTCAAAATTACTTAGATATACCTACTAGACTGTCACATACGTTCAACCACTTAGATAGAACTTAGTTAAATAAAAAGATTTATTATTTTTTGCTTTTCAGTTTTTCGGCAGTTTAATTTTTTGACGTGATAACGTCTTATAAATTGATGAATCACCAATCTTATAAATTGATAAAACACCGGCTGCATGTTCGAAAAAGTGTAACGTAACGTTCCTAACGTTCCTAACGCGTAACGTTCCGCCTGACCCTGTGCGTGCTTTTTGCTAATTTCTCGCTCAATTTAAATCAGATCGGTTTGAAACCAGTCTTAAACGAAAGAGGAGAACATTTTACATAGATTTCGTATAACAGAATTTGCCTAAACAGTTTTTTTATACAAATTTATATAGAAAAATATTTTATACAAATTTATATAGAAAAATAGCTGTATAAATGCAATGTTGTGTAATACATGGCGCGACGCGGTCGGTTGTCTTTGTTTGCCGTACATGGAAATTAGAAGCAAACGTATGTCTTGTCTTAACATGAAAACAGCTGCATTTCTAATGTTTAATTCAATTTTTTGACATTAGTATATTGTGAAATGCAAAGCCTTCTAAGTTAAGTATTGGAATAACTAATTATTATTAGAACATAATACTTTGTAAGTTGCAAACGTCACTTTTGACATTTCTTATCATTCCGACACCAAGGATAAGCGGATTGAAACCAAATTTTGGGAGGTTTAGGTTATGTATTACGGAATACGTTATCACGTAAAACTATCGTCCGTAAACCGACTTTACAGACAACCAATTTTTTTTTTTTGCTAAAAAGTTTTTATTTTATAATTTTTTGTGACTATATAATTTATAATTAAAATACACAACTCAGCATGAAAATCTGTGTTTCGTCGGTTAATGATTGATGTAAGGTCGGTGTTTAATCGGGTATAGAAATAGACATGTCATTCAAAATAGAACTTTGAGTAGATGGTATAGGTAGGTTACCGACCGTAAAAAAATGATTTTTCGGAATGCTATAATATGCTTGTACTTGAACGCTGAATTACTCTGCGTAATTTATTCACTAAAACACGCGATGTATGCCGTCAATTGTTTCTTCTTTTTTATTTTTCTGTTTTTTATTCAAAGCTATTTTTAGACAAATGTCGATTCTTTGATAAACGTATGCTATAATTTCACCGTTTATTTATAGAACGCGACAGGCGTTTGTTTCTGTGGTCGACTGTCTTTTGTTTATCTTTTAACCCATCAGTGGACAATTTCAAATTGTTTAAGTCAGTTGTCAGTAAAAATAAAATGAATAACTCAAAGAGGGCTCCACTTTAATAATAAAAAAAAAATGGTTGTTTGTAAAGTCGGTTTACGGACGATAGTTTTACGTGATAACGTATTCCGCTCGAATATCATATTTAATAATACATAACCTAAATTTTAGTAGCTGTCAAACTTGGGCCGATCGTGCGCGGAACGTGACACTTTTTCGTGCATGCAGCCGGTGTTTCATCAATTTATAAGACGTTATATCACGTCAATAAACAAAATGAAGACTTCGTCGTTTGTTTAAATTTAATATATTTGTTGATGAATGAATTTATGTCGATAGGTATGGATGTATATTCTAAATTATTAACTCTCGATAGCTCAGGTCATTTCATTCGATAATTCGTAAGTGAAGATATGTGGGTAGCAGCCCGTTGTGTTTAAAAACTATTTCTACAGAAGGGTACCTCGGCGGCGCAGTCTTTTTTCATTACAGCAAAAACATTACCCTCCTTCTGGGAAAGTCGGGTCAAAAACTACCCACTGATTCATGCAATCAATAGGGGGTTAAGTATTTACTCTATATACAGTGTGTTCGCCGATAGTGGTAACTGAATTATTCGTGTATCGTATTGAATATTTTCTAGTTCAACTCTAAATTTACTATTGGAAACTACTGAGGTACCTATATTGTTTTGTACTTTACACTCAACCGGAAGTGTACATGTACTTTTATTTTTCAAATAAGAATTTTTTTTTAACATTTTCAAAATCTCCATTTTTTCTCTACACATTCATATAAGGGTACATAAGAAAATATTCGTGAAAAACGTTATCAATTTATTAAGTAAACATACACAGCTATAATTACAATTTTTCAAAGCTTAGTCCACACGTCATGTTAGGTATATTAATAAATAATTTACTGTTTCTTTAATTAATAAAAATAAATCGATCAGTTTTTTCTCGAATATTTTTCTTATGTAACATGACAATTTCATGTCATTGTATAGAGAAATAGTTGGCAAAACCAAAAGTGCACATCCCGCAAGTTTTCCACTGTATGATAAAAAAATAACAATTAAAAAATATTTTTAATAAATTTAAAAAGATTTAAAAATTTAAAGAAATAAATAATTAAAAATTGAAAAAATATTTTTTTTAAGTTTGCAAAAATAAAAAAAATTAAGAACTATACATAACATAATATATAATTAATATCAAGTGGAATAAAATAAAACAAAATAAAAAGAAAAAAAAAGAAAAAATTCAATGATCTCGTAAGGAATCGAACCCAGGACCTTGCCCTTGGGGATCCAACGGCATGACCATTACGCCACGGCGCCCTTCTACGTGTAGTGGTGTTATCACGGTATAGAAGTGTAGCACTTGTTTTATAGATTACACTATATTTACACAGCAATTATTATATTGTTTTTTTAAACTATTAGCTGTCAAAAATAATAAAATAAAACTGTTTATAAAAATTAAACTACTGAACACATTTTAGTGAATTTAAATAGGGTTCTGGTCTGATAGTAGGTAAACAAAGTGAATAAAATATAACCCAAGGCAATCCGACCAAAATTGCGATCTGTAGAGTCGTGACGTACGTACATACGTACATACGTACAGACCAACCGACAACTGCTGTTTGTGATTTTCAATTACAATTTTAATAGTATTTATGAACTCGAATTGATTTAAAAATGGTTCTGTTTTATAGATTAGAATCTCCTCTTTTCAAAAAGCTTCAATTTGAATGGATTTCGTGTGAAATTAACTTAGATATAACTTCTTATATGAACGAAAGTCAGCTCTGACGCACAAAGCGATAATAAAGCACATACCGCTAGTTTAGCGGTATGTGCAAAAATGAAGATTTCGAGAATGTAAAAAACAATAAGTAGGTATACTTCAACAGTTCCTGACAGTAAATTTCGAGAATGTAAAAAAAATATAAATAAAATTTTCGATCAATTTTTTTAAGACTATATTGACAAAAATATAATAATTATAAATCAATATTACAAAATATAACATTTCGATCCGGATTTGGATTTCTTCAGAAATAATCTAAAAAATATAAAAATTAATTAATATATACCTATCTACTAAAATTATTATAAAATAAGTAGATATATACTAATTAATTTTTATATTTTTTTGATTATTTCTGAAGAACATCCAAATCCGGATAGAAACATCATCTTTTGTAATATTGATTTATAATTATATTTTTGTCAATATATAGTCTGAAAAAAATTGGTCGACAATTTTATTCATTTGAAGAGTTCTATTCAGACGTTAATCAAAGATTTAAAAAAATATACTTCAGCAATTCCTGATAGTAAATTTCGAGTTGAACAAAAAAACTATGTAAATTTTTATTGTGTATCTACGATTTATTCACTGTTACCACTATCGGTGAACATACATACTGTATGTAAATGTCTTATTTTTATGTTTGTGGTCGTTAATTAAGGACTGTTTTAGAAACGTCTTCATTATTTGTCAGAGAGGCTTCTTTTCTGTTGTTGTTCAAAGAGACTGGTGTACAGGGTGTATTTGTTAACATGCTAAAACGTCGACGATTATATTTTTTAAACGACATGAATATTAAAGATATATTAGAAAAGTGAAATTTGAACTGTACCCTTCCCTCTATCTGTCTTTATCTATCAGCTTTTTCTCTCCCATTACTGAAATATTTTCTCATAATAGGCATGATGACAGTGTAAAAAAATCAAAGAATAAATGGTTTTAGAAAAAAAATTATGTTGAAGGGATTCTAAAAAATGACTCAGTGTCAATATAAACATTGAGGTTAATTAAATAAAAGTAAGTAAGCAATCGACCATGTTAACTGGAAAAATGACGTCACGCCTTCTTAAATCAAAGAGAATGTACAAATACCTAATCACCGTGTCGCTTAAATTTTTGTTGTGATCATTCACTTCTGCGTCATTTAATTAGTTGATTTGTTGTTTATGCGTTTTTTTTGACGTGATAACGTCTTATAAATTGATACACCGGCTGCATGCACGAAAAAGTGTAACGTTCCGAAATGTGTCACGTCCCGAAATGTGTCACGTTCCGCCTGACCTTCGAGCGGAATACGTTATCACGTAAAACTATCGTCCGTAAACCGACTTTTTTGTTATATGTCATAGGTTATTTTTGAGGTTAGTTAACTTGCAACTAAAGAAAACCGTACTATTTTTACTACTAATTACCTACTTTTAAGAAAATACTTAATATAAATCATATAATTAAGTAAATTTACATACCTTTCTAAAAAAATACCTCTGAACCACAGCTCTACACCCATAAATACAACATCTAATGTCAGCTGTCACTGAAGCGTGACGTCACAAGCGGTTTCGCGATTACTTCAAAATAGAAAGATAAAAATGCAATAAAATTAAAATTAAAATTTGATTTATTGCTGAAATATACCTACATTATGGGCTATGTGCAAGGAGGCGGAGTTACAAATTTTTAGATGCGAGCGTTTGTGGTGAGCACTAGGGGAAACTTCAAGCTCAAATTTTCCGTATATCAGTGAGCAATGTTTACTAAAAGTGAAAATAGTTATAGTTTTATGAAGTTTTTTTAATTACAAAGAAAACATGGGCAAAACTAAGCGATCTGGAAATGCTTGTATTGTTCCGGGCTGTTGCGCAGATGGCGATTTAAGTAAAATAAAGGACCACTGGCGCCCTAATTTGACGTTCCGCTGTCAGTGTAAACAAATTAACATCAGTTTTCCTTATTACATTTTTTTTTGACACATCATGGCCAACTAAAGTTTTTGACTTATAACCATAGAAACATGTCGCGATTTCCATAAAAAGTGAGTTCAATAATTCTCTATTACCCACTGACGGCGCTAGTAGGCTTCGTGCACACAGCCTTTACAACGGGATTTCAAAATCTGTCATCATTCCTATTTGATTACAACGACATCGTGTATAAATAATTCCGTCTGATACAAAGTCCTACTGTTGCCATAATATCACTATATGTGTTGCCATTGTTGAAAATATATTGGTGGGCGCTGAAGGTATTAAAGACGCCATTGCAGGTCAAAGCTTGAAGCTTTAATGCTGATCACTAAACAACGAAAGCTTAATTAAAGCACTGTACGTATTATACAAAGTTGCTCTTTCTATTGTTTGCGTATAGCTTGCCTTGAAGTGAAATCTTATTTTTTGCACTACCCCCCAAAAAAAAAAACCGCTTTACATGCATGTAAAGTGACACATTACGCACTAGTGCGGTAAAGTAAAATAAAATTAACCGCGCTATACCAATTTCATATAGTAAATCGCCAGCTGTTTTTATTTTATAACTTACTGTTAGAAGTAACATTTGTTTTATTAAAATGAACAGTCATACATTTTGAAAATGAAGTGAAAAACAACTATTTTATAAGAGGTACCTATACGTACAAAAAATACCATTTATATCTCGTGTGTAATGTTAAAACTCGCTAGGGTTCGTTTTAAATATAACTTGAAAAAAATAATAATGCGTCCAACGTCCGTTTCTCAACTTTATGTCATAACAGACGCCATTCGCACCATTACTACTTTCCATCTATCACACTTCCCATTATTTTCTACATTTTTAAACTTCCACTTAATTAATAGCAATGAGCGAATGAAGGAATTTTAGGACTTTAGGATAAGGTAGACAAATTTTAAGCATAGGCGTTCGACAGGTAATCGGCCATGGCCATGAATAAGGAACCATCTCGATATTTATCTAGAATTATTGAGACAAACCATGGATAACGTTAGCAAGACGTCGGTACAGCAGAGAAAAGTCTCAGCCACATCTGCCCCCACCGGGATTCGAACCCGGTACCTCCCGGTTGCGAGTCTAGTGCTCTCACCACTACGGCAACCCGCTCGGTAACATTAACGCGTTATAAGCTACGGAGAAAAAGCTAGTTTCATAAAAAAGTTTAATTGTCTTTTGGAAGAAATAAAGTAAAAACATGCGTAAATTGTCTGATATTTTTTTATAGGTGCGTTGAAAAAATAAATATAGGCTAGAACAAGCGCGTATCTGAAATTACGATAAGAAAACTTTTAAATTGCTGTTTTGTCTGTCGGTCGAGCGTTAACGTCGTGCGCGTCTGAACTTTTTTTTGGGTAAATTAATATTTTTGTTGCTTTCTTTTTTACTTGCGGAACGTAGCGAGCTATTATGACACAAACGAGTTTAAATTAAGTTGTAAGTGATTATTTATATCTTGTTAAAAAAATCTTTTAAAAATTACAGATTTTTTTCAATTTAATTTCGATAAATTAGTAATGCAGTAATAACCCCGTATTACGCGAAGCCGCGGAGTTACGCGATTTTTTAAATCCGCCAGATCCGGATGAAATTGTTTATATGCCCCGACATACGCGAATTCGAGTTACACAGTTAGCGTCCGGTCTCACTTATAAAGTTCGGGGTATTAAGGCCGCTGCACACGAGGCTAGAAACGCTGCTAGATTTGCCTACTAGTTTTCTAGCGCTGGTTTGCTTGATTGCTGTTACGTGCTCGCTTCACACAAGACGTCTTTTCAATCTAGTTTTGTGAATAAATCTGGTGCTCGCGCAGTGACAGTTCAAATATATACAAAACGTGTCTGTTGTCTGACTCTGAGCAGAATGACGCCATGTTGGTTTGTGGGTGTTTGTTCAAGTCGCCCACGGTACAAGTTACTACTTCCTTGCTCATACCTAGCAGCGGATCTTTGTTCTAATTTTAAAACCTATATCTTGTGAGCTAGCAGGCGAGCCCGCAATGACGTCATTTCCAGCTTCGTACCCAGCCTACCGGCCAGCAGAACAGAGAACTTCAAGCAGTGTTTGTAGCGTGTACTGTATCTACTAGTAGAAAATTACAACTTAACAAAGGATTGGATATTTCGTTTTTTTTAAAGTTCAACTTGACAGTGGAAAGAAGAAAGCAAGTTGGAAAATACAATGAGTTTGGAAGTTAGCCCGCCCTTCTCCCCCCCCCTTCTCTGTGTGTGGCTCGGAGCGTAATTAAAAAAGGGTAGCCGCATTACGAATTTTACACTTGGCTGGACTTTGTTATGTTGCTTTAGGCTTGGCGAGAATTGTTCATGTCACGAGCGGGTTCCGTTATTGTACCTGTGATCTCTGATGTGTTGAACTCCGGGTTCCAGTAAATTGCGGAGGAGATAGGTAGACATAGTGCGAGATCCGGTATTAGAAATTATATACCCTCATCTCTTATTTGATGATGACAAAGATTATATGATAGACTAGCGGTCCCGCCCAGTTTCACCCGGGTGCAAAAGAACGAATGGGAAAGGAAGGGATATGAGTCTCCAAACTTTATAATGATCGGTTACCGTTCAAAAGTTTTTGTCGTTAAAAAACAGTATTTATACTTTTTTTAAGTAATAATTTTTTTTTATATAATAAATACTTAATTGAAAACACTGTAGGAAAATTATTTTTATATAGGTACCTATAGTTGTAACAGTTTTCAAATGAGCTATTAATTAGATTTATTTAATTTTAATTAGTCGTAATAAATAGTTTGAAAAAATTAAAATGTAAAAGTTAGAAGAAAGCATGCAGAAAAAAAAAATATTCGCTGACCTGGGGCTTGAACCCAAGACCCTGGCATTAAGAGTCGTACGCTCTACCGACTGAGCTATCTGGGCTTGTGAATGTGACCCGCTAATATTGCAATATTTAGTTAAGGCATTTCACCTGATAATATTTGTCGGACGGACTAACTTTAAGATACATCTTGCAACATTTTTCATTCATGTTCCGCTCCAATTGGTCGTAGCGTGATATTATATAGCCTATAGGCTTCCTCGATAAATGGGATATGCAAAAAAAAATTTTTCAATTCGAACCAGTCGTTTCTGAGATTAGCGCGTTCAACCAAACAAACATCTTTATATATTAGTATAGATAATAATATACAGATTGTATCAAATCAAAACGGTCCATAGGACATTCTGTGTGTAAGACAGAGACGATATATAAAGATCTAAAGCAGTAAGTAAGAATGAGATAAATGATCGCTAATATAGTTACTGTAGTTACGTAAATAAATAATTACGTACACTGTAAATCTTTTTACCAATTTATCAATTAAAACAACTACAAATAAATTTATTATGTTGGCGGTTGATTTACCACCATAAAACCATTTAATTATTTGGATTTTTTCCCGAACAGTATAAATAGCCATTTTATCAATAATTTCACTAGTGAATACATTTGATAAAATTGTGATTTTTACTGTAGAAAACAAAGACGATACTATCAGATTGTATAACCACAGTATAACTAGCTATTAGCGATCATTTATCTCATTCTTACTTACTGCTTTAGTGCTTTATATAATATCGTCTCTGTCTTACACACAGAATGTTCTATGGACTGTTTTGATTTGATACAATCTGTATACATTGATATATCGCACATGGGTTGCCTAACGTGACTTTGACCTTGGGATCGTATAAAATTCAAATTCGCTTTTTTCCGTTCAACGTTCTCTGCTGCGACGTGTCTTCTCCGAGGTAGTTATTTATTAATTCTCGCCGGCGTCCCAACAGACTGTTTGTAATTAGGTACAGGTGTAAAAGTTTTACCTCTGTAACAATTATAACGGCGCATGAAGGGTTTAGGGGACCGTTGCGTGTGCTAATTAGATTTATCATTAAATTCGCAATAAAAGCTGTATAGGTACCGTATTGGCGGCTGTCATTTTCAATCGAATGCCATTTTCCTCGCTGGATTATTTTCTGTAAACCTTATTTTTATTATAGACATCGAAATTCCAGTTGAAAATACAGAATCGGATTTATTACCCCGACCACGGCGAAGCAAAAGGAGGGTTATGCGTTTGACCGGTATGTATGTACTATAGTGATGTGCCGGATATCCGTATCCGTATCCGCGGATATCCGAGGGAGAAGAAAGATCCGTATCTGTATCCGTTAGGTTTTGACGGATCTTTTACCTTATTAATTTTCAATTCATAGATGAAATTTTATATATATAGGTGATTAGGTAATAATGAAAAACTGTTAAATCCCATTCAGATTATTTTTTGTTGTTTTAACTCGTATTTGGCACCTTTATATTGCAAACATTTATCGTAGTGAGTACCATACCTGCAATAGTACATAACTCAAAGGTACTAAAAAACTATCTTTATAATGAGATATTGCACATCGATCTTTGGAAAGAGACAATCTGTTATGAGAGTTAACTCTTAAAGAGGTCAATAACTTTTTCCCATAACAGATAGTCTCTTTCCAAAGGTCGATGTGCAATATTTACCGCCGCGTACTCTAAGAAAGTTAAGATCCGTGTCCGTATCCGCGGATCTTGAAACCAAAAATCCGTATTCAGATCCGTATCCGCAGATATACATTTTTAACGATCCGGCACATCACTAGTATGTACCTACCTACTAAACTTCTAAACTACAGTGTAAGCTTTATATATAGCGACACTCAAGGGACTGTGCACTGTGTGGCGTTATTGAGAGTTGTCGTTAAACGGAGAGAAGAAATAATCCATTAATTTGTTCTTCCATATTGTCGATACGGTCGAGCGACTGAATACAAAGCGTCTTCCAACATCACTTATCTTTTATCCCGCATCTATTGCGCGTATTAATAAAACTTTTTCGTCAATACATAAAGATTTTCTTTTAATCGCCATGTTCTCGCAGTTTGCAAGTAAGAATATGATAACTTATCGATAAGCAGCTGAGCTAAACATATGAAAGATAATCCCAACAAACAAAAGAACGAATTTCTTAGAATCTTCGGTACGCATAATTCCGACAACAAAGCAACAAATTAACAAACAAGTACTGTTTATTGCTCAATGATGACGTATTGTTGTTATTTAGAGTGGGTGTGTCGTTATTTACAGTGTATCATTGTATGAGCAACATGGTTAAGTTATTTCGACGTTTTAGGGAGTTTGTCGTTATATCGAGGGACGTTAAATGGAGTTTACACTGTATATTAATTTGACAAAGTAAAACTTGTCAAAAATTCGCCATAATAGATTTTGATTTGTGACCATTGATATTGTATAAAATCTAATAATGTTTAGTAATTAATAAATAATTCTCATCTTGGATTTTGTTTGTGTTGTTATACAAGTTATTTGTAACGAGTTATTATAAAGTGAAAAAGTTTGAAATTTCAGAAACAAAGCGTAGTTAATTTAATTTGTTGTTTCTGAAATTCTACATTCACAGTTAATTTTGTTATGAATCACGGTGGCTTTGTAACAGCACAGCCGTGTTTTGTTTTTTGATATCATATAGACCAGTGATTCCCAAAGTGGTCTATATCGACCCCCAGGGGTCGACAACAACTTGCAAGGTGTTCATGTCAGCGGGAAAAAAATTGGGGGTCCATGAAATGAAAATGGGGGTCAACGATAGTGAATCTCCTAACAAAAAAGAAACAAACTGGATATCGTTAACCGAAGAGATTTAAGATTAAATCTAACTAAATTGATGCCAAATGTCGAAAATTTATTATTAAAGCATCAGGTTCAGTCCTCACACTAAAAGCATTTATTTTTTGTTTAGTTATTTTATGTAACAGAAAATAAATTTTAATTTGATTCGTTTAATTTGAATCTAATTAATAAATGTATATAACTAAACATTTCACACCACATTTCACTACCGTTATAAATTTAAATCGTTTAAAGTGAGTAGCACTATACCGGTTGTCAAAAATACATTTGAAATTAATGAATTTGCAAAAAATCAATATCAGATACGCAGGTGGTCTTCCCAAAACCGAAAAACATGGCAAGTGGTCTACGAGACAAAAAAGTTTGGGAACCTCTGATATAGACAGTATTCTTGTTATAATAAAATATAGTCCTTGCTGTTGAGTGGAAGACACTCAGCTGTTTAGTAAACAGGAAAATCTGATTTGTCGGGTATAAAATTTCGCTCTGGCTATTTTGTAATTAACTAACCTTTACCACCGGTTTTGCTCGCGTTAATGTCGAAGATTTTTATCTTAACCCGAGTTTAACCCGGCAAAAACTATCGTGTAAATAGTGTACCAAATTTCATCAAAATCGGCCAAGTCGTTTTCGAATGATTATGGTACAAACTGACTAAATATAAAGTCTCGAAAAAGATTTTATCGTCTTGATGTCATACAAAATCAGGGGAGTTATTCTTCAACTATATGACAGAAACCAGTTAAATGTGTAAATTAAATCAAAATCGGTACACTAATACGGGATCTAGTATTAGTGTACCGATTTTGATGTAATTTTACACATTTAACTGGTTTCTGATCTTAAAGTTGATGTCAAAACCTACGGGTAAAAGCTGGTAACATAATAATCTGACTTTTAAGTAAATTTATGTTATTTACGAAACTTTTTTTATTAAAACGTAAAAAAATCTATAAATAACATTTTGTTCACAGTTCTTCGCGTCTCTACCTTTGTATCCACTTTTGATATAAGGCGTTGTATACTTTGACGAAATTATTCATTTGATTAAATTTTCCGCGGGAAAAATCTTGGCCTTTTCACTCGATTTTATTGGATTAAATATTTTCCTTTAGAAAATCTTTATTCTAGTCAGGACGAGTACCTCCACAGTAATTTCGTTCTTCTTTATATGCACGATGCGATGTTCAACTATTATACGCTTTTCCACAAATGGGATTTGGTAAACGTGAGCTTCCAATGGCCACTTGTCCTCGCACTGGATGACCAAACTTAGCTCATCATGTTTTATTATAGTTCGCATGTATATTTTTTTACAGATTCTCAACTTAAAAAAAAAAATAAAATAAATCTAATATACAGGGTGAGTCAGACCACCCGTATCAGTCGTTTATTTCGAAAACGGTTAGTCGTAGAGAGTTGTGTCAAAAATCTGTATTATAAAAGCCCTAATGAAGAATCGAATGGTGATATTTTTTCCTCCCGGAAAGGTCGGCTTCCCTGTTAGTTTGCTCCGGAATGTTCAGAACTCCGGAATGTTAAATGGCACGATAGGTCGAAAGTGGTATTGTTGAAAAGATCTTTAAAAAATAAGCAAGTTTTGTAGGACATTTTTTTTTGTTACTGCCACCCCTGTTAAGTAATATTCGTTTGAAATTATTAAATTAACATGTAAGAATAACAAACTTAATTTTAAAAGTTGGCATTTAAAATCTAGTTACCTAATTAAACAATGTCACAAATATTCAAACTGTCTTCAATTTACTTCTAAACACTGCAGAGCTCTTCTAGATATGTTATGAGTACCTGGAAGTATTTTCCGACAAAAAAAAACAATTGCAATTATTGAAAACTTATTGTGACATTGTTTAAGTAGGTAACTAGATTTTAAATGCCGACTTTTTTGTTATTCTGACATGTTAATTTAATAATTTCAAACGAATATTACTTAACAGGGGTGGCAGTAACAAAAAAAAATGTCCTACAAAACTTGCTTATTTTTTAAAGATCTTTCAACAATACCACTTTCGACCTATCGTGCCATTTAACATTCCGGAGTTCTGAACATTCCGGAGCAAACTAACAGGGAAGCCGACCTTTCCGGGGGGAAAAAATATCACCATTCGATTCTTCATTAGGGCTTTTATAATACAGATTTTTGACACAACTCTCTACGACTAACCGTTTTCGAAATAAACGACTGATACGGGTGGTCTGACTCACCCTGTATAAAATTCTCGTGTCACAGTTTTTGTTGCCATACTCCTCCGAAACGGCTTGACCGATTTTGATGAAATTTTTTGTGCTTATCCGGTATCTATGAGAATCGGCCAACATCTATTTTTCATCCCCCTAAATGTTAGGGGTAGTCCACCCCTAAATTTTTTTTTTATTTTTTAGACAAAATTTTTAATTTCTATTTTTTTATGATACAACATACAAAAATACATACAATCCTCAATTTTCACCCTTCTACGATCAACCCTTATTTTTTAATAGCCATTTTAGTAATTTAATCATTTTTCCTCTCCGGTCGAAAACTGATCAATCGTCATTTAATTAGTTATCCCCGCCAGATGTCTACAGGTGTCACTTCGCCAACATCTATTTTTCATCCCCCTAAATGTTAGGGGTAGTCCACCCCTAAATTTTTTTTCTTCCTTCCCCATTCGTTTTTTTGCACCGGGCACGACGGCGCAGCCGGAGTGCTCGACATACACACATATACGTCCATGTATATTTTAAAATAAATAAAATAGATAGATAGATGTTCCAATTAAATTGTTTTATTATTTCACTTTATACGTAGCGAAGCACGTACAGGGCCGCTAGTTAATAATATATTATACATTGATACATAATATTAATATCTATACTAATATATAAAGCTGAAGAGTTTGTTTGTTTCTTTGTTTAAACGCGCTAATCTCAGGAACTACTGGTTCAAATTAAAAAATTTTTTTTTGTTGGATAGCCCATTTATCGAGGAAGGCTATAGGCTATATAAAATCAGGCTACGACCATTAGAAGCGGAGCATTAATGAAAAATGTTGCAAAATGTATCTCAAAAATAAGCTTCTATTCAGGTGAAATGCACTAACTAAATATACTCATATTAGCGTTGCCAGAATACAGCGCCGGCTAGCTCAATCGGTAGAGCGACTGTAAATATCAGGGTCGTGAGTTCGAGCCCTACGTTGGGCGAATATATTATTTTTTTTTTTTTTATTTTCTACATTATTTTCTTCTAAGGCTTACATTTAAATTTATTTTAATTTTATTTAATTAATTAAAAAAAGTATAAATACTGCTTTTTATCGACAAAAACTTTTGAACGGTAACTCCGATCATCATGAAATTTGGACACAGCATTCATCTCGGTAAACTAAGATGAATGTGTGTACTCATGTTCCTCCCTTCCCCATTCGTTCTTTTACACCCGGGTGAAACCGGGCGGGACCGCTAGTAATATATACATTAATAAATCGCACATGGGTTGCGTAGCTAAATCACGTACCGATACTGTTAAATTAAATAAAATCTAATTAACTTTTTTGGATCAATTTCCTCGATTTGTTAATCATAAAAATCGAACCTAAAATGAGAGAATATGACACAAGGAATTGGAATATACCATTCCTTCTATACATAAATATAGATCATCCACATAAACATACCTTGTAAATAGTTCTGTTCTCTCTACATTGAGTTTTTTTGTTTTATTAACATTTTATTTGTGTCATATTCTCTCATCTTAGGCTCGATTTTTATGATTAACAAATCGGGGAAGTTGATCCAAAAAAGTTAATTAGAATTTATTTAATTTAACAGCATCGGTACGCGATTTACCTAGGCAACCCATGTGCGATTTATCAATATATAGGTACAGGGTGTCCCATTAAGAATGGGACATAGAACAAGCGCAGATTCTCCAATTCAAAATAAAACGATTAAGCGAAATATGCTAGATAAAATGTTACTTGCTCTACCAGTGGCGTACGGCAGGAGTAAGCAATGCTTGTACCCCTTCTAAATGTTACGCCGCTGTCTAAATTTTAATTTTGACTATAATTTTAATTTTGTGATATTTTCTAAGTCAATAATGTACACTTGTTAGTTTGTTGTAAAGTCATTGGTTTTCGAGATATTCGCAGTTAAAGATAGATAGACATGTACTTTTTATTTGTATTATTATTAATAATATTCATTTTTACAATTTTATCTTAAAAAAACTGCAAATATCTTGAAAACCAATGACTTTACAACAAACTAACAAGTGTACATTATTGACTTAGAAAATATCAAAAAAATTAAAATTATAGTCAAAATTAAAATTCAGACAGCGGCGTAACATTTAGAAGGGATACAAGCATTACTTACTCCTGCCGTACGCCACTGGTAGAGCGTACTGAACTAATTTTTTTAGTTAGGTGCATTTTATGATATTTAACAAGTGTGCCGATTTGAGTAAAATTACACGGTGTATTAAAAAAATTATGGACATTAATAATTTTTCAGTTTTCAACTTCAACACCCCGTATTTCGGAAACGAGTAACATTTTATCTAAGCATATTTCGCTTAATCGTTTTATTTTGAATTGGAGAATTTGCGGTTGTTCTATGTCCCATTCTTAATGGGACACTCTGTATATAATCTTTGTCATCATCAAATAACAGATGAGGGTATATATTTCTAATACCGGATTTAACACTATTTTTTTTTTAAGTCGGTTATAATCTTCTTCATATTTAGTTACCGATAAGTGAGATTTTACTGTGTATATTAATTAACGGAATATCTGCCTTGTATAGAATTTATTAGAAATCGATCACGTTTCCACTTTGAAACGTGAATTTCTTTTATAACGCATGAATGGCCGCATAGACTTGTGGGTAATATTAAAATCTCGAATGAATACAATATTTGTAAAAGCTTCACAATATTGTGTACAAAAAAGCTGAATATTTCAGATATTTACTATAAAGTTGTTTCGTGACTCAATTGGATTTCATAATATTGGCTTTCCACCCAATAACCTCCAGTCATCAGTAAAAAATCTTATTTATAAACTAGCCCCTACCCGCGGCTCCGCACGCGATAGAGATGAAACAATGTTTTATACAACAGTAGTGAAGACTTCGGCTCCACAGTATTTCAGTGTTATTTGTTGGGTATTTATTGGATGTCTGTAATTTTTAGAATCATCTAAAATTATCCGACTTTTGATATTTTTTAAATTGGATTTAATAACCCCCTTGGGGGACGAATTTTCAAAAAATATTCGTTAGTGCTCACCCGCGTTATATAAGGAACTCCTGTACAAAATTTCATGCTTCTAAACCCATCGCTTTAGGTCTAACACACATGAAGAGCGTTCAACGCGCGTTGGGCCAACGCCTCTCATATAAACTACGCCTTAGGCTGTGCGTTGTCTGTGAGTACTGAGTCAGTTGGTCAGTGTTAGTTTTATTAAATTAAGTAGATTAATCTCCTTCGAATATGAATTTTCAAAAATCATTTCTTGGTGCTCACCTACGTTATATATAAGGAACTCCTGTACAAAATTTCGTGCTTCAAGACCAGTGATTCTCAAAGTGGACGCTGCGTCGATCCAGGGGTGCATTTGGGGGTGATGAGTTCAATAAATAGTTTCATAATTTCAAACTTCAATGTTTCTAATCCACACCGTTCTTTCCTATATATTTTACGAAAAAGGTAGAAACATTAATACATTTTCCAGGGGGCCCTCAGTAATATTTTTTTCTGGAAAGGGGGCCGTAAGTCAAATAAGTTTGGGATCCACTGTTCTAGACCAACCGGTTGAGCTTCTGCGTTATCAGTCAATAAGTCAGTGTTTATTATTAAGTAGATTTGTCAACGTGATCGAGAACAATTTTAGATGTTTCGGTGATAAGAAAATAGTGCCTTTGCTTTTGTTATGTAGACGTCTTCGTTCGTTGGATAGAAAATGCGTATCTTTCCTTTCTGTTTAGTCTACTGACTACCCGACATAATAAAAACTTTTTAATACACACGGCTCGGTACATTCCGACATTTATTTACTGAAAAGATTTTAGAAGAGACGGTGTACTTTGTAAACGCTATAGGTGCTTCCCCCGAAAGGCTTTATTTGTCGACCAGTTCAACCAATGATCGCGCATCTCTGAACAACTATCAACTGTTTTAAGTACATTTAATGACTACAGCATCAAATAACAACAATAATAACTAGGTATATAATAAGATTGTTATAGCGTTTGGATGTTTTAATTATAATTGCTATAACAATTATGCTAGTTTAATTAACAAGGCAGATGTACGTATTTATTACTTACAGCTTCTCTAGTCAGATTTACATAACCCAGCTATAGTATACAATATGTTCACTGAAAATGGTAACAGTGAATAATTCGTGTATCCTACTAGATACAAAAAAAGTTTAACTAGTTTTTTGTTCAATTTGAGATTTACTGTCTTATCTCCTTATTACACAATTGGCAAAAACTTGCGCTATTTTTTTCTATAAGAATAACCTCAGTTGTAACTTGTAAGTCGTTTGTGAACAATATCTCAGAGATTTATGAGTTTTAATAAAAACGGAAAAAGTAAGAAGGGGACCCCTTTTAACGAAATTGAAAAATTTTTGAAAAATAGATTCCCTTGATATTACACATACTTATAGAAAAAGTAATTCTGAATCGATTCCGACCATCCGCAACTTTGTATCTCTTTTAGTTTCGGAGATATAGCCAATTTAAACTGTTTAAATTTTTATACCTTTTAAACCGTCGTAGTGTCTAAACTAAGCGAGATACGAATTTGCGCTTAAGCCTATTCGATTCAGCGTACTTCTTTCTATAAGGCACGTTAATTTTAAGCATATCTGCGATATTTTTCCAAATATCGCTGTTTTTCATGTTTTCATATGCCTTTTGCAAATCTGCAAGTTTTTAAAACACTAAGTGATTTTTGGCCCGCTTTATATTACTCGAACTTACAGAAAAAATCAAGCTGAATCGATTCCGACAATCCGCAATACTGCATCACTTTTAGTTTCAGAGATACGAGCGTTTATTTAGGTATATAATTTGAGAAAAAAATTCCGTAATTAAAATTTGATATTAGTAGCATTAACTTACGCATGAAATCACAGCAATATGACTGTGTATTATTATTTTTTATGTGCAGTGGCTCAGTACGATGACTGAAGGTTTGCCACGCCTAGTTTAAAGGGACAGGTGAATATTTATGTCGAGACGACATGTACCCAAGTACAAACTACGATGACGCTCACTGCCACCATATAGACCCGTCGCCTCCACCGTTCGTACAGGATAACACATGCAGATATAAAGCCGCGGGGAGGAGCGGGGGGTAGTGCGGGGTGGTCGGGCGATGCCGGAGAATCATTAATGCGTTTGTTCAGTAAACTTACACCTGTGTCACTTTGTGCAAGTTTAATGGATTCTGTGTAGATTGTAGGTAAGTCAACAGTCGTGTACCTCCTTTAAGTATGGAGTCGAAGTTTAGAGCGGCGCACTAGCCTGTGCCAGCGGTTTCAGTCAGTAAACTGTTATAAAACCATGCCTTAGATAGGGCTAAATGACATACAGTATGTAAACACACAAATATGTTAACATAAAATAATAATTAATATACTATAATTAATAATTAATTTCTAATTCGTATTTAAAAATATTCTCTTCAAGTTTTTAAATTATTATCAAAAATTGAAAAAATAATAACAAACATAAATTGTTTAATATAATAATTTTTGATTATAATTTAAAAACTTGAAGAGAATATTTTTAAATACGAATTTGAAATTAGTTATACTAATTATTTTTATATTTTTTTAGATCAGTTCTGAAGAAGATCCAAATCCGGACCGAAACATCAATGTATTAATTTTTATATTTTTTGTTAATATATTTGTCTGAAAAATTGGTCGATAATTTTATTTATTGAAGAATTCTAATCAGACGTTAATCAAAGATTTTAATAAAAATACTGCCTATATTTGCATATAACGCGTCGCTACTGACGCCTACGATACCAGAAAAGGGATATTAATGAATACATTTATTTAAGGGGAACATGGGGGTAAAAGCCAAATGGTGTAATTTGTGTTTTGAACATTTTAATCACGCGATTCAGTTATGTGTTGCTGATTGATTCGCTTTTATGAATCGATTTGACAACACAGCTAATAATAATTATAGCAGCATCATAAGCGTTTGACAAAAGAGTGTATATTTATTATATAATAATGTAACATTACCCAGCATCCAGTGCGGTAGAGCCATTCATTTGTTCTGTTTCACATAGCATTATGCCGACGGTGAATAGTTAATGCACTTTTAAATATTTAACAAAAGTGAATCGGATTTTGTTTGATCTATTGATGTGACGTCATGCATCATTTGTTTTCGACGGAATACAGGGGATGTGAAATGAATTATTCATATTTTTACGTAAAATATGTAGTTCGTTCCATCCGCATTTTTTTGCATTGAAAGTATTGTTTTTTCATTTTATTTAGCGTATTATTCGAGTTTGTTTTAGTTGCGCAGTTCAAATTATTTATTTATGCTATTAATCTTTATATATCTACGTTGATATTTGATATATAGGGTGTCCCATTAAGAATGGGACATATAACAACCGCAGATTCTCCAATTCAAAATAAAACGATTAAGCGAAATATGATTAGATAAAATGTTACTCGTTTCCGAAATACGGGGTGTTAAAGTTGAAAACTGAAAAATTATTAATGTCCATAATAATTTTTTTAATACACCGTATAATTTTACTCAAATCGGCACACTTGTTAAATATCATAAAATGCACCTAACAATAAAAAAATTAGTTCAGTACGCTCTACCAGTGGCGTACGGCAGGAGTAAATAATGCTTGTACCCCTTCTAAATGTTACGCCGCTGTCTAAATTTTAATTTTGACTATAATTTTAATTTTTTTGATATTTTCTAAGTCAATAATGTACACTTATTAGTTTGTTGTAAAGTCATTGGTTTTCGAGATATTCGCAGTTTTTTTAAGACAAAATTGTAAAAATGAATATTATTAATAATAATACAAATAAAAAGTACATGTCTATCTATCTTTAACTGCGAATATCTCGAAAACCAATGACTTTACAACAAACTAACAAGTGTACATTATTGACTTAGAAAATATCAAAAAAATTAAAATTATAGTCAAAATTAAAATTTAGACAGCGGCGTAACATTTAGAAGGGGTACAAGCATTACTTAATCCTGCCGTACGCCACTGGTAGAGCGAGTAACATTTTATCTAAGCATATTTCGCTTAATCGTTTGATTTTGAATTGGAGAATCTGCGGTTGTTCTATGTCCCATTCTTAATGGGACACCTGTATATTGGATCTTTTTTTGTTAATTTGGCGAGGCAGTAATATAAGTTTTGAGTGCGAAGATCTCTCAAAAGATGTCAGTACTGAGTCGATAGTTTTGACATATTTTCTAACGATTTTATTTAGTTTGACCCCGTATATTTGTTTATTATAGTACACGCCACGAATCTAAAAGGCTCGGAAGTTAGATGCGAATGCAGGCTTGCGCTTGTACAGTTTGTTGAAAAACTACAAACTCGCAACTCAACGTTGTTGTAATATTGTCAAAATTAGTTTTCCTTAGCTACGCTGGAAAAATGAATGTTGTTATTTTTTTGGAAATATTTAATTTCTTCTCTAGAGAAGAAATTAATCAATTAAATATTTCCAAAAAAATAACAACATTCATTTTAATTGATTAATTTCTTCTCTAGAGAAGAAATTAATCAATTAAATTTTTCCAAAAAAATAACAACATTCATTTTTTCAGCGTAGCTAAGGAAAACTAATTTTGACAATATTACAAAAAAGAGAGAGAGAGAATTAATGTAACAAAACTTGCTACAGTATAATAAAATGATCTGTGTTTTTGAAGATAGTTTGTATACGAAATCCAGTTATACCAACGTAACACGTCTCTAACAGCTCAGTCTAAACAATTTCTTCCCTTCGCTGTCAGGTTGGTAATTATCTTCTCATATTATTCAAAACAAGACTTCCAACACATTCTCCAAGTAGAGTTGTAGGTATGTAATTAAACATCATCCAAGAAGGCGCTTATTTCTATTAATTCAGCATATGGCTTTAGTTCTCCACGCTGTGTTGAGGAAAGTTGCACACCTAAAGCTGCTTATCAATTTTAAAATTTAATAAAGCTCTTGGTTTCCTACATATTATATTGCCATAATTTTTAAATATTTAAATCCTTTTAAGGTAGTACTAGCACAAAGGCAACTATAAATAAAAAGTTTGATTTTTTTTTATATTTCGGTAGATGGATTATATGTTTTCATTGATTTCTCCAAAACTAGTCGGTGAAAATTAAAAAAAAACTAATTAAATTAAAGTTTAAACCTTATAGCCTGGGAAAATTAAGAAATTCAGACCAAATAGTTCGTGTAGTTTTGAAAGTTGCTACAGTTATTCCTAAAGGTGTCCAGATGAATATACTAAAAGACCCCGAGGGAGGGACACGAGCCGGCGGTGGGGGAGGGGGGGAAAGGTCACTTTTTTTGGTATTCTCAATATAGGTCTTAAACTATGCATTTTTTTATAAAATATTTTTTATACGTTTTTAAGTAGACTAAAATTGCTACAATCTGAGACAAGAACCAGCTCTGTAGGTTCAATACTTACCGAGATACAGCTTTCCAAAAATTGACCAGTTTTTTCAACAAAGTGAAATTTTAAGATTTGGTCAATTTTTGACCCCGATATCGGGGAAAATACTCATTTTAAGGAAAATATCATAGGAACATATATTGTAGCAAATGTAATTAGCTTTAATTTAAGCAGAGAACGACGTCTGTAGGCCATAATGTTTACTCACAAATTTTAAAAATCCAAAAAATGAGAAAACTGCATTTTCGCAAATTTAAATTTAATACCTAATAATCGTTATGTAAATCCATTCAGTGATTTTAATGTGGTTGAGTAACCAAATTGAGTAGCATAGTAGCATAAACGAGTAACATAATAAAAAAAATAACATAATTGATAACATCATAAAAAAATTATGCAGTTTTTGAAAAAATACCGTCGTATTTCAGCCATTTTGTAAAAAATATTTACAAATTATATTCATGAACCTTCCTCGTTTATCGCTCTTTCTATTACCGAAAACAATTTCAAAATCCGGTGCGTGGTTTAGTAGAAGAGAGCGGAGAAAAAGACAGAGACTTTGTTTTTAACTGTGCAGTCTTTGACAAAATACCGTCGTATTTCAGCCATTTTGAAAAAATATTTACAAATTGTATACAGAAACCTTCCTCGTATATTGATCTTTCTATTAGCGAAAACCATTTCAAAATCCGGTGCGTGGTTTAGAAGAAATGACCGGTGAAAAAGACAAAGACAGTCAGAGACTCTGATTTTAACTATGTAGGCTTTGCTAAAATTCCGTCGTAGTTCAGTTATTTTGTAAAAAATATTTATAAATTATATACAGAAACCTTCCTCGTTTATTGCTCTTTCTACTATCGAAAACCATTTTTAGGTTCGGCGCATGGTTTAGAAGAAGTGAGCGGAGAAAAAGACAAAGACAGACAGAGACTGTTTTTAACTATGCAGTCTTTGACAAAACAACGTCGGTGTTCTTCTAAACTATGCGCCGGATCGTAAAATGGTTTTCGGTAATAGAAAGAGCGATAAGCATGGAAGGTTTCTGTATATAATTTGTAAATAGTTTTTACAAAATGCCTGAACTACGACACTGTTTTAGCTCAGACTGCATAGTTAAAAATAGAGCTTCTGTCTGTCTTTGTCTTTTTCTCAGCTCACTTTTTATAAGCCATGCGCCGGATCTAAAAATGGTTTTCGGTAGTCGAAAGAGCAATAAACGAGGAAGGTTTCTGTATATAATTTATAAATATTTTTTACAAAATACCTGAACTACGACGGAATTTTAGCAAAGACTACATAGTTAAAATCAGAGTCTCAGACTGTCTTTGTCTTTTTCACCGGTCATTTCTTCTAAACCACGCACCGGATTTTGAAATGGTTTTCGCTAATAGAAAGATCAATATACGAGGAAGGTTTCTGTATATAATCTATAAATATTTTTTACAAAATACCTGAACTACGACGGAATTTTAGCAAAGACTACATAGTTAAAATCAGAGTCTCAGACTGTCTTTGTCTTTTTCACCGGTCATTTCTTCTAAACCACGCACCGGATTTTGAAATTGTTTTCGGTAATAGAAAGAGCGATAAACGAGGAAGGTTCATGAATATAATTTGTAAATATTTTTTACAAAATGGCTGAAATACGACGGTATTTTTTCAAAAACTGCATAATTTTTTTATGATGTTATCAATTATGTTATTTTTTATATTATGTTACTCGTTTATGCTACTATGCTACTCAATTTGGTTACTCAACCACATTAAAATCACTGAATGGATTTACATAACGATTATTAGGTATTAAATTTAAATTTGCGAAAATGCAGTTTTCTCATTTTTTGGATTTTTAAAATTTGTGAGTAAACATTATGGCCTACAGACGTCGTTCTCTGCTTAAATTAAAGCTAATTACATTTGCTACAATATATGTTCCTATGATATTTTCCTTAAAATGAGTATTTTCCCCGATATCGGGGTCAAAAATTGACCAAATCTTAAAATTTCACTTTGTTGAAAAAACTGGTCAATTTTTGGAAAGCTGTATCTCGGTAAGTATTGAACCTACAGAGCTGGTTCTTGTCTCAGATTGTAGCAATTTTAGTCTACTTAAAAACGTATAAAAAATATTTTATAAAAAAATGCATAGTTTAAGACCTATATTGAGAATACCAAAAAAAGTGACCTTTCCCCCCCTCCCCCACCGCCGGCTCGTGTCCCTCCCTCGGGGGCTTTTAGTATATTCATCTGGACACCTTTAGGAATAACTGTACCAACTTTCAAAACTACACGAATTATTCGGTCTGATCGACGATTCTGAAACTAATTTTCTTAGACTATTAATAAATTATTGAAAACAAAAAAACCCGTTGTGCCCGACTAATTAAAAAGATATTTAATCTTTTTAATAAAATATCTTTTTAATTAGTCGGGCACAACGGGTTTTTTTGTTTTCAATAATTTATTAAGGTTTTGACTTTTTAAATAGTTTTTTTTTAATTTCTACCGACTAGTTTTGGAGAAATCAATGAAAACATATCATCCATCTACCGTTTTACCATAAAGCCAATGTTAAATATGCCTACTTTTGAAGTCATTTATTTATTTAAATAATCGGGCAACCCCCCTAAAATTTTTAGAATTGGTTTAGACTTAGTTCAACTTCATATAAAAATAAATCAAGCCTTTTATTTAAAATTGCCTTGGTGCTCGTACTACCTTAATATCTAAGTAACTATTGCGAACAACTTTATTCTGTTAATTTCCATGTTACTGTGCGCGCGCGCATCCTGTTAGTTTTGATGTTACGCTCTGCGCGCGGAACGTAAAAATCAGTCTCATTATTTTTTTATAACGCACCAAAGAAGTAGAATTTCAAAAAGTTACAAATAAAGAATAGTTTATTACACACCACAAGGGACGAAAGTTTGATATTCTTGCACTGCGCGCCATGGTGCCCGAGGCGAGCCGAGAGCATCATGACGCGCAGTGCAAGAATATCAAACTTTGCACCAGTGTGGTGTATACTATTTTTCTTCATACCTAGGTCGTAAGTACGCTTATTAAATTAATTAATTACATAAAACACAGATAAAATTCCAAGCAAGCAGCTTCGAGGTTATACGTAAAAACACGAATGACAGCTGTTCGCGACTATTAGCAAAAATGCAATAGGGTTGCTATGGAAACGACATCTAAACAACAGTTGATAGGTTGTTTTTTTTTTACTGCCGCCCGAACGTTCGTACTTCCCGCATCAGTGCGTGTAATCCCACCAATGCGTAAATGTTAGATTTTCTGCCTTACAATAAATAAAATTATCGACCAATTTTTCAGACAATATCTATATTAACAAAAAAATATAATTAATACATGAAGATTGACTCTATTCAATAAATAGAGTAACTGTGATCCATTGAAGTTAATGATGAGTATTTGGAAGAATTCCGTGGCATAAGGATCGAAAATGAAGCAATACTGAGATTTTTTTAAACTTGTATTTAATACTAACGTTTCGATACGTTTTGTATCATACATTCACGTTTCAATTCGGATTTGGACCTTCTTCAGAACTGATCTAAAAAATATAAAAAATAATTAATATTTAAATTCTAATTAGCTTTTTATAAAATCTTTCAAGATTATTAATGATTATCAAAATAATGAAAAAATAATAATAATAATTTTGAAAGATTTTATAAAAAGCTAATTAGAATTTAAATATTAATTATTTTTTATATTTTTTAGATCAGTTTGTGAAGAAAATCCAAGTCCGGATTGAAACGTTAATGTATTAATTATATTTTTTTGTTAATATATTGTCTGAAAAATTGGTCGATAATTTTATTTATTGAATAGTTCTAATCAGACGTTAATCAAAGATTTGAATTTTTCTGCCTTACAATTGATACCGAAAACGGGTACTTTCGATCGAGCTATGAAGGAAGTGATTTTTCTACAAACATTTGACCCAAACTGACACGAATGTTTGCCAGGCCTGCGTTACTTTTTAAAGTGGCCGTATCTAAGAGTGAAAGACATGAGTTTTGAACTGTACAGACGACGCTACATCCGTGATTACGACGCATAGCTCGCATATTTGATGACGACGTAGCGGCGCTAGCTCGACATTCCAACGACGCCAGCGTCGCCACGCACTCAAATACCAAACAAACGAACATCTGCAATCTGCAATGCGATTCGCATTATTATTATTATATACCCTTTCCTTTTTCAAACGTACGCGATCCATTTACAGGGTAGACACAACTTCGAATCGCTGCGCTTTATATTTTTTAACAACGCAATAAGAGTGCTTTTTTTTTTAGATAGATAAATTTTTATTTACAATTTTATATTTACAAGTATTTACATTTGCTCAGTGTATATTTACAAAATTTTCCAACTGATTTTGTGTTGTGTTTAATTATTAATTACAAAAATGATTGTTTTGATTTTAATTATAATGCTGTAAAAAAAAGCGGAAAAAAACAGTACTTGAGTAATAATAGTGCTTTAATAATAGTGTTTTTATGTAAAAAGTGCTCTAAGATAATTCATCTATATCTATACTAATATATAAAGCTGAAGAGTTTGTTTGTTTGTTTGGTTGAACGCGCTAATCTCAGGAACTACTGGTTCAAATTGAAAAAAAAATGTTTGTTGGGTAGCCCATTTATCGAGGAAAGCTATAGGCTATATAATATCACGCTACGACCAATAGGAGCGAAGCATCAATGAAAAATGTTGCAAAATGTATCTCAAAAATAGCTTCTATTCCGGTGAAATTCTGCAGTAACTACATAATATCAATATTAGGTCGCACATTCACAAGCCCGGCTAGGTTAGTCGGTAGAGCATGCGACTGTTAATATCAGGATCGTGGGTTCAAGCCCCACGTTGGGCGAATATATTTTTATTTTTTTTTTCATTTTCCACATTGCTTTCTTCTAAGGCTTACATTTAAATTTATTTACGACTAATTAATATTAAATATTCTAATTAATAGCTCATTTGAAAACTGTTACAGCTAAGGGTACCTATATAAAAATAATTTTCCTAGTGTTTTCAATTAAATATTTATTATATTTTATCAATTACCTACAGTAATTATTAATTTAAAAGAAATTTTTACTTGAAAAAAGTACCTATAAATACTGCTTTTTATCGACAAAAACTTTTGAACGGTAACTCCGACCATCATGAAATTTGGACACAACATTCATCTCGGTAAACTTTAGATGAATGTGCGTACTCATGTCCCTCCCCCAATTCGTTCTTTTGCACCCAGATGAAACCGGGCGGGACCGCTAGTTAAATATATACATGAGTTTTGTTGATATTGAAGCTATGAAATCCAATCCAGAAAATCTGTCCACATTTATAGACTACATACGAACCTTCCTTGGGCGTCCGGTCTATGTTGCGTTTTACGTGGAACGATTTTCTGAAATACATTCATCATTTCCATAGTTTCCATATCAACAGAACGCATGTATAAAAGCCAGCACGTCAGTTGAATTACAACGAACACGATATTTCAGCTGAAAACAAATTCTAATATAACTAAAAGCAAGAGCAATTTATAAAAACTTGTGTAAAATCGGCGGCCAGTCGTGCGTAACGAAGATGCTCAATAAATCAAACAAAGGCAACCGCCGCGCGACGTTCAGCAGTCAGCAACGGCGGCACACCATCAATCAGCGACATGAAGTAAAAAAAACTGCAACAATAAGACTGTTGACAGCCCCTACCAGAGGCGTCGGCTACGGGCTTGTCGTCGGGATGCTTGAACAAATTCGTATATATTGAACAGTCTGTGGTTGGGAACAGTTTCCGTCAATCGACGATTCTACGGAACGCCGTCCGCCAAACAGGGATTCTAGTCAATTTTTTGTAATAAACTCTTCCGAGGACACATCCGTGACGATCGGTGAATGGAAAAAGTTTGTTCGCCAAACAATGATTTTAGTTGCACAGTCCGTCAGTGTTTTATTGTAATAGTCTGTGAGTTGATATAGTTTCAACTCTGCCAAACCGCGGAAGAGAGAACACCAGTCATATCGACGGACTTGCGCGTGAGCCGCCATGAAGGACACTCGCTCGCTGCCACACCGCCTTTGATAATTTAATCTCTACCGCAGTTGTAGACGGAACGTCAGGTAGAA
The DNA here is from genome assembly GCA_963575645.1 of Xanthostigma xanthostigma. Taxonomy (NCBI): domain Eukaryota; kingdom Metazoa; phylum Arthropoda; class Insecta; order Raphidioptera; family Raphidiidae; genus Xanthostigma; species Xanthostigma xanthostigma. The sequence continues at coordinate 6,999,587 of OY754469.1, read as the reverse complement.
ATCGCAACAGACCACCGTCTACAATCCCGGAAATCAAGAAGTCAGCTAGGTAACACAGTTCTCTCTAAGCGCGGGTCACACTAGGCTGCTTGTCAGCCGCTGCTGATCAGCGGCGGACAGTAGCAACAGCAAGCAGCGGCGGGCAGCCCGGTCACACTACGGCTGCTACTCGCTAGTCTACCGCGAGTAGTGGCTGCCAATCCGGTCACATCGAACATAAACCACGTGGTACGTGATGGTTTACTCGCCTATGATGCACTGCTTCGGTCAGACTGCGCTGCTCGCTGGTGGTAGCGGGTGCTAGTGAGCCACGTGACCTGCTAGTCGCCGCTGCCTGGCTACCAAAATAGTACATGTCCAATTTAACTAGCCGCTGATAAATACTCGCCGGCTGGCGGCGCCAGCGGCGAATTTTATGCTCACACCAAGCTGATTGATGGCTGACAGTAGCGGCTTCCACAACTCGCGGCTGGCAGCCAGCCTAATGTGACCTAGCCGTGTGCCTTCAATGAACTTGGAAGTCGTTTGGTCCAGAGTGCGGATATCAAAGATGTCGTTTATTGGCTGTGAGAATGAGTTGGGAGGGGATAGAAAAAAGTTTTGCAGCGCCCGTAGTGAGCGAGTCGAGAAATAAAGTGAAAAAAAGTTTCGTTGCTAAACACTGCTGACACTTATTATTTTTCAATTTAATAATAAATAATCAATAGGTAAATTAATAAAAATGAGAAGTGCAACTTGTTGTGTTGTTACTTGTAAAAATAAATCGTATAACAGTGACTGTGCGTTTTATAAATTTCCAACATCTAATTCAAACAGACATTTTTGAAGGTACACCTATTCCGAGTCAGAAAGTGATAAAAACTAAAGGATGTAATACGCCGCATAAAGAATTTACAGATGAAGCTGTTGGACCTAATTTTGAGTTTTGTGAAAATAAGTGATCTTAAAAACTGTTTTTTTAGAAGGTACGAGTCTATAAAAGATGATGACCAATTATCAGACTTGGCAGGTATAACTAGAGAAAATTTTGATATTTTATTAGAATTTATGAAACCTATGTCAGATAAGAGAAAAATCAATCAGAGAAATAGGTTACTTATTTTTTTAATTAAATTAAAGACTGGATTAACTTTTTCTGCCATAAGTGTTCTGTTCTCAATACATAGAACTTCAGTGTCAAACATTTTTCATTTCACTTTGCAAGAACTTTGTGCCGCAACAGCAAATTTAGTATTTTGGCCAGATAAAGCTACTGTTCAGGATGCATGCCAGTGTTTTCATCCACTGTACAGTAGTACAAGAGTCATTATTGACTGTACTGAATTTAGGATGGAAGTGCCTGCCAGTATTGAAAACAGAGTATTTTGTTTCTCGCATTACAAGGAAACTTTCACAGCAAAATTTTTCGTAGGAATTACTCCCTCCGGATTTATTAGTTTCAAGTCTAAAGTTGCAGGTGGAAGAAAAGGCGATTGTATGTAAATATCCATCTAGGCTGAAAATTGATTTTAATAATAAATTGAACATTTCTAAATAAGAAAACTTATAATTAGAAAAAACTTTGCATTGCTATAAAACCAGGTAAATATTAACTTCAAAATATATCACACTACTAGAACATTCTTTTTATTTTCAAATATTTTCAATATGACAAATATTTAAAAATCTTAATTTGTACATATTCTTCTGAGTACAACATTATAATGATATTTATATAACTTGAATTTAATAAATAAACTTTTGTTTACATTTGATTCTGTCACTTTATTTACAACCCTAAAGCAAGAGATGTCGCGTCGATCAATTCTCACAGCGAATAGAGCAACCCGCGAAAAATTGTTACGATCGGCGCCTGTGATTCAGCGTATCCTGACTGCGTCCAGTCTGTGTGATTACAATCCGGGCGGAGGCTCCGTAGTATTCACGGACGTCTCCCCCGCGTTATGTCTCAGTCGTAATCAGACGCGCGGGTTTCCTCCAATCAATAGCTGCTGTGTGGAAACTGCATCGGTCGCCGCCGGGAATTTCCCTCGCCAATGTAGGTGACTGTATTACCGACGCATCATCGACGGGGTCACCGAACCGTATAGTTCGTTCTATATGAACTGGTTCACGGTGATTTATTGCGAAAACATACATGAAACGATACGATATCTGTGATCACATAACAAAATGGCGTATGTGGAATTGTTATTGTTGTGCCAGCCTTTATTTCGTGGCTTGGTGCCTGTTTTGTTAGAAACTTTTTTTTTCGATTGTAACCGAAAAAAATGTACCCTGTATGTTGGGTTTCTGATGCGACTTTCAGTTTTAAATGTAGATTTAAAATTATCACGTGTTTTCTAGTAAATGAAGTTTTCTACTTTCTAGTCGAAAACAATTCTTACATTTATTAATGCTGGATGTCGCATTTGTCTGGGTAGCCGTTTTTGCTGGTGATTCCGGTATAGACAGACAAATTATTCAGAGAAAAACGATCTTTTGAATAAATAGGCTTGTCACCATACAAAATCTGCGAGAGAACGCCCATTGCTATTAATTAAGTTGTACAGTTAAAAAAATATATAGAAAATAACGGGAAGTGTGATAGATGGAAAATAGTAATGGTGCGAATGGCGTCTGTTATGACATAAAGTCGAGAAACGGACGTTAAACGCATTATTATTATTATTATTATTACTTTCTATAACTTTTTTAAATAAAACTTCTTTACGCACGTTTGACTTGGGAAGAAGCTGGTGATAGAATGACAAATACTTTACTTTCCGAAAAAAGTTTTGTAAACCTACTTAACTTGCTGAGCTAAGTACTATTTCATAAAGATTTAAGCTTAAAATCCAACGAGAGCTAAGTAATTGCAATGTATTACTTTTGTGTTCATTATCTTTATGTTTATATTTCTTACTTCTTATACATTAGACTGTTCATTTCGTTCTTGAACAATTTTATAAATTAATATTTTGTTCAATACATTAAATATTCTACGTTTAAAGTGAATAAAATTGTAAATTCATTTTAAAGTTCATATTTTGTGAATTTTCGGGTGAATAATAACAAATTACGGCAGGAAGAAGTTTTACTTAAGTCGTGTGGCTTAAAGCACACGTGTTTTTTTTTTTTGATTTAGTTAACGGTTTTCAAACAAAAATTAATAACTGTTTGCGCGGTGTTTGCTGCGTATATAGTAAAAGTTAAAAAAAAAACAACGCCAGAATCTGAAATTCTGAAAAATGCCGTGCATCAATACTGAAACGTCATTAATCATATTTTGCCAAAAATCTTATATAAGCTACTTCGTTTTGTGATCATAAATGTATATATATAGAAATATCCATATATATGTAGATTGCATCTTTTGCAATTTAAATGTTGGCACTACCGAATGGTGCATTGCCTTCTCACAACTTCTGTTTTGTTGATGTTTATTTTGTTGAAAAGTCATTAATTCCACTGAAAGAAAAACATTCTGACGCAGAACAGGAAATCTGTCAGTGTGCCAGCAATTTCAAAAATATATATATACCTACATTTAATATGTCAACATATTTATGTTTTATATAGTGATGTAATACAAACAGTTCTTTGAGAAACTAGTATTTTTAGCAGTAGACGAGATTTTCTCAACATACAAACAATTATAATTGTATATTGGTACCGTCCCGCAGTGGGTCCTTTTCAGTCATTACTGGCCGAAACTCAAGTGAACCGATTTTAAAAAATGTCCAGGAATTGGGTTTTAAGCAAGCTTCTGTAAGAGTGGTCGTTATACTTCGGGGAACGAAAGATCCCGAACCCGTCTACTAAACAAGCTTGAAAAGACGCATCGTGTGAAGCGAGCACATAAAAGCCAGCGCTGGAAAATTAACAGTCAAATCTAGCGGCAAAACCAGCCTCGCGTGCAGGGGTCTTTAGTTAATTCGCTGTAGGTAAAGCCATATATTTAATAACTTCTATATTGCTAGTGGCCGTAAGTGGAAGCGTGGCCCATGGAGTGAGACAGCAAATGACTGTTTTCTATCTCTTGACCCGTTGTGCGCAAGTGTTGCGTCTGTAGTGGGGCAATTAGTAAGTGGAATAGAGCAAGCCACCTCCCTTTCACAGCTTAGTTCCATGTGCAAACTGACGCGCATCCATTCACGGACATGCGCATGAGACTCAGAGTATAATAAGTGAGACAGACGTATATATGTCTGCAACGTAGTGTTTAAGTCTTTCTTCCGATCTTAGCTGGCAATATAGAGGGTACTAAATATATGGTTAAAGTTGTGCACTGCATATTTAGCGTTTTTTGGACTGTGAATTTTTGGTTCCTTTGTTTTTAATTGATTGGACCAGCAATGTCTGATACAGAACAAGATAATATAGCTTTATCGTAAGCAATTATTTTGTTTGTCATTTGCTACCTAAGTTGTAACCTTTTGTCGATAGAGCCATAAATTTTGATGAAAATGAAATCATTTTTGTTACGCTTTACTCCCGCAAGCTTCCGCTTTATATTTTCTTTATAATATTGACTGCCGAGTATAGTCAGTTACGGCATTTCGAATAATAATAATAATAATAAAGTTTATTTATTCCGTTGACATAAATGTGTGGAACCAGTCAAACATAGAAATAACAATGAGGTAGAAAAAAATTCCTGAATGGAATAAAAGGTGTGCTGAATTAAGAGACGCTTGATGGTCCGTTTAAAACAAGATAGGCTATTATAATAGATTTAACATTAGCCGGTAATTGATTATATAGTTTTATAGGCATTGATGATGCTATAAAAACGCGAGAAAATTGCTCCCTAAACGTTATGTGAACAGCAGACTTAATTTTTGTCGTGCGTAACTAAACTGATTTTTGATGCACTCCGTAAATCCGCATTAATGTTTGGCAATTTCGAATGCTGGCGGCGCTTTGTGTATAGCATAAAATGCACATGTTCGCAGAATTTGGTTCGGCAGAGATGTCCCATTATGTTATCGCAACAAACACACACATTAAATTTATGGCGTGTTTGTGTATCGACTGTTTGTTACAACGTAATAATTCCGTTAAAATTGCTATAAAACACTGAGGGTGTGTTCCGAAATTTAACCCAGTATACTGGCCAGTGTTAATGACGTCATGAATCGACGCCATACTGTTTATTCGTTCCGAAATATACTGGCCAACACGTTGACGTATTATTTCCCTCGTCCACCAAAAGTAATTATTATTATTATTATTACACGCTTTATATTAACTTCACTTGTAAGTTTGTATGTATGTATGTACTAAGTATGTACCTATGTTTGTAACCTTCGTTTGGACTACAGCAAGTGGTTTATTACTGTAGTATAATATGCCAGCACTGTAACCACAGTGGTTAGCCGTGGTCTAAGGCACGGGTTTTCGCTGACGTCAACTCTCGGAATCACGGGTCGTGGGTTCTAATCCCGTCCACGCCGAAAAAAAAATGTTTTTTTTTCGGAAAAATGTTTGACAATAAATCGAACTAAAAAGTGGAAAATAAATATAGTTTAAAAAAACTAAAAAACACGCTTTATATCGAACTAAAAAGTAAAAAATATTTTTTTTTAAAATAAGCTTAAAACAATAATGAATAAAAAATACTAGTATTATTGTGAAAAAAGGGTAGGGCGCTTTGTTCCACATTTTCGTACATCGAGCACCCCACGCTTTTTTCACAATAATACTAGTACTTTTTATTCATTATTGTTTTAAGCTTATTTAAAAAAAATATTTATTACTTTTTAGTTCGATATAAAGCGTGTTTTTTAGTTTTTTTTAAACTATATTTTTATTATTATAAGATTTTGCAGAACCAAAATGGTGTTTATTTTTTTATTTAATGTGGATTTCTACTTAATTTGTATTATTTTTTGTATACTACTTATTTATTGAATGTTGACCAAATCAAGTTTTTTTTATTAATACATTATATTATCAAAATCCAAATTTCATTAGATGAGTGAAGATCGAGCCAAGTCGGGATCTATTACTTCACCATTAAATATTTAATAAAAAAAATGTTTGGTCATAGAACACACGAGTGGGGGGCTGATGGTTCGGGCAACTAAATTGTGCAAGTTTAGCAATTTTTTTTATGAATCTGTTGTATAAAGTGTGCAATTTTATAGAAGAGCCAGTATATATATTTTATAACCATGCATACACATACTATTTGGCATTCCATAGTCTGGGGGCAGCGTGGCCATTAGCGGGAACTACACATGTATAATGTATCTAAATTGATAAAAGGATGTCCCATATAAAGTTCAGTCGCCTGAAATTAGTTGTTTATATAGTTTTGCGTCTGGCTTGGCGCACTGCTCTTTCCCCCAGTGCCGTCTCGCTCATTTTCAATTTCCATTAATTGCACTTTATCGTTAAGTAATTAGAAAACAATTACTCTATATTAATATACAAATTTTATCGTAAGCTCATTCACAAACTACTAATACAGTGTAAACTCTATTTAACGTCACTCTATATAACGACAAACTCCTTAAAACGGCGAAATTACTTAACTCTAGTTGGTTTACCTTATTGCTCATACAAATGATACGTACTCTAAATAACGACACGCCCACTCTAAATAACGACAACAATTAAATACGTCATCATTTAGCAATAAACAGTACCTACTTGTTTGCTATTTTGTTGCTTTGTTGTCGGCATCATGCGTACCGAAGATTCTAAGAAATTCGTTCTTTTGTGTGTTGGGATTATCTTTCATATGTTTAGCTCAGCTGCTTATCGATAAGTTATCATATTCTTAAACTGTGAACATGGCGAAAAAAGAAATATCAATGGATTATTTCTTCTCTCCGTTTAATGACCACTCTCAATAACGCCACAATGTGCACCGTCTCTTGGGTGTCGCTATATATAAGTATAGAGCTTACCACTGTATTATAATAAATATAGTTTAAAAAAAACTAAAAATCACGCTTTATATCGAACTTAAAAGTAAAAAATATTTTTTTTTAAATAAGCTTAAAACAATAATGAATAAAAAATACTAGTATTATTGTGATTAAAGCGTGGGGCGCTTTGTTCCACATTTTCGTACATCGAGCGCCCCACGCTTTTTTGACAATAATACTAGTATTTTTTATTCATTATTGTTTTAAGCTTATTTTAAAAAAAATATTTTTTACTTTTTAGTTCGATATAAAGCGTGTTTTTTAGTTTTTTTTAAACTATATTTATTTTCCACTTTTTAGTTTGATTTATTGTAAAAAATTTGCCGAAAAAAAAACATTGATTCCGATAGTTGACGTCAGCGAAGACCCGTGCTTTAGACCGCACGGCTAAACACTGTAGTTACAGTGCTGGCATATTATACCCACTACTGTAATAAACCACTTGCTGTAGTCCAAAGGAAGGTTACAAACAAACATACATACTTACATACATACAAACTTACAAGTGAAGTTAATATAAAGCGTGTAAAAAGGTAAAGTTTGAATGTAGGAGGTAATCTTCGAAACTACTCATCCGATTTCAAAACAATTTTCACCAAATTGACATTCGACTTTATGGGTGAGCGGTATAAAGTTTGTTAACTTGGTATATTTTCACAAAGAGAATATTATAATTTGATGAATATATTCATAGGCAAACAGAATTGTTAATTTAATTATTCAAGCTCAAATAGTCAGTTATTTTAAATTTATTTGGGTTGGTAGCATTTATCGCACTGTTTGTCCGTAGAGCTGTTTAAATAATTCATCAGTCACACCGTCATCGAGCCAACACATTCATGACCGGTTGCACCAACTTCAATTAACAACGTCAACTGGCCTTAAATAAAATTTTAACACATGCGCATTTTTAGAAAATGACAATATAGTGTATTTGCTAATACAAACTTTTACAGGCTTTATTGTGTGAACTTTAACTTTCTTTTTGGACAAAATAAAAAATTAACCGCTTAATATCTCCCTTAAAATAATATTTTTTTACTTATTTAATATTTTCAATATTAATATCAAATCAATATCTGCACCAAATTAAATACACTAAGTAAAGTCATATCCGCAAACTATAATTATCGAATATTTTCTTATGTAACCTTATGAAAATTGTATATGAATTTATATACAGGAAAAAAAGTGTTTTAATAAATAAAATTATCGACCAATTTTTCAGACAATATATTAACAAAAAATATAATTAATACATTAACGTTTCAATCGGGATTTGGACCTTCTTCTTCAGAACTGATCTAAAAAATATAAAAAATAATTAATATTTAATAAGAAAAAATTCGCAGGTTTGTGGACAAAAGTTATATTTATAATTGTACGACGTAGGGTATAGCAGGTATAGCAGGTTAAGCATTAAGAATGTGCCCCCAGAGTCAAATGTAATGAATATCATATTGTTATGTACGTTACTCATTTACATTACTATTTATGTAGTTTTTGACTCCCGATCTCTTCCTGTCATTGCGTAACCCTGAAAAAGGACCTGATAACAGCAAATTTTTTAAACTTTTCGTTCTCTAAAACTAATAGAGCTAGGAATGTGATTCCAAAGCCAAACTATAGACAACATTATTACGAATATTACATATATTTTTCTTAATTATTTTGCTAATAATAAATACATTTTTTAATGGTATAATTTTTTTCTTGGCTATAATTAGTAAGTTCTAACAGAGTGACCACTTTCAAAAAATTCTGAAAAATAGCACTTAATGTGTAGATTTTATTGTTATAAGTTTCATCAAAATCGGATGCCTGCAACATCTTCAAAAAATTTTTTTTTATTATTCAAGTCCCTATTTGTGACTCTACATATTAAACTTTTGAATGATATGTTTAATAATAATAATACAAAATAGGAAAAAGTTACGCTCCATCCACTCTGCTAACCCTGTAAGAGTCTGGCATGTTTTGTAATCAAATAATTCATTGCTTTGAAAAAGATACTTTACCATCTTATTTTGGATTTGATGCAATGTCACGAGAAGATCTTATTGATAATCACACCACTTACATAGCTAAAAAATTATATTACATCACACATGAGTTGATGTTGATTTTCAATTTTAAGTATTTAGGTGAATCTTTTATATATTGTATTTGAGGACTTTCTTGATCTCCAGTTAACTCTGCCAGATATGAAACCGCCTGAGATAGTTGGTATGACCCCGTGAATAATATTTTTAATTCAGGTTCACCGAGTTTCGGGAAATCCATCACTTCAGATGCCATTAAAGTTTTAAATGGTTTTTTCTTCTATTCCAATTTTGAGTTTCAACTTCCACGCTCAGGGTGTTTAACGTATTCATTTTTGCATTCATATATTCTATGATTTCGTCAGCCAATTCATTGTCCGATTCTAAACGCTTTCCAAATCGGTTGTGCAAAAATCCTACAATCCTATAGAGTGATTTTACTTTTGGCACAAAGACATCTTTTTCTGTCCCGAATACGATTTTCTCTGGTACTCGTTGTTAAAACTCTTTTGGTGACGAACATATTATGTACCATCGAAAATCAACATCAACTCATGTGTGATGTTATATAATTTTTTAGCTATGTAAGTGGTGTGTCTTCTCGTGACATTGCATCAAATCCAAAATAAGATGGTAAAGTATCTTTTTCAAAGCAATGAATTATTTGATTACAAAACATGCCAGACTCTTACGGGGTTAGCAGAGTGGATGGAGCGTAACTTTTTCCTATTTTATTATTATTAAACATATCATTCAAAAGTTTAATATGTAGAGTCACAAATAGGGACTTGAGTAATAAAAAAAATTTTTTTGAAGATGTTGCAGGCATCCGATTTTGATGTAACTTATAACAATAAAATCTACACATTATGTGCTATTTTTCAGAATTTTTTGAAAGTGGTCACTCTGTTAGAACTTACTAATTATAGCCAAGAAAAAAATTATACTATTAAAAAATGTATTTATTATTAGCAAAATAATTAAGAAAAATATTTGTAATATTCGTCATAATGTTGTCTATAGTTTGGCTTTGGAATCACATTCCTAGCTCTATTAGTTTTAGAGAACGAAAAGTTTAAAAAATTTGCTGTTATCAGGTCCTTTTTCAGGGTTACGCAATGACAGGAAGAGATCGGGAGTCAAAAACTACATAAATAGTAATGTAAATGAGTAACGTACATAACAATATGATATTCATTACATTTGGCTCTGGGGGCACATTCTTAATGCTTAACCTGCTATACCCTTTATAGACGAAACGTCGTACAATTATAAATATAACTTTTGTCCACAAACCTGCGAATTTTTTCTTATTAACTATTATCGATGGACACGATATCTAATATATATTAATATTTAATTTCTAATTTGCTTTATATAAAATTCTTTCAAAATTATTAATTAGACTAATTAATAAATTTGAAATTGAATTAAATATTAATTATTTTTTATATTTTTTAGATCAGCTCTGAAGAAGGTCCAAAACCGGATTGAAACGTGTTTTAAAGTCGGTTGAGCCGTTTGGGCTATACGCTGGGTACAAAATGGGGGATCACAGATTTACAGACAAAGCGAGTGTATATATATGCGGTTGTAAAGAAAGTATATATTGCCATGTCCGGTTGAGTTTGAAGTACAAAAAAATATATACCTTGGCAGTTTCCGAGAGTAAATCTCGAATCGACAAAAAGAACTAATGAATTTTTTTTGTATCTAGTAGGTTACGCGAATTATTACCACTTTCGGAGAACATCCTGTATATAAAAAAATTGGTTGTCTGTAAAGTCGGTTAACGGACGATAGTTTTACGTGATAACGTATTCCGCGCGAATATCATATTTAATAATACATAACCTAAATTTTAGTAGCTGTCAAACTATATTTTTACCGACTCTCTATCGCTTATACTGCGCTCTCGCTTGCACGCACAGGGTCAGGCGGAACGTGACACTTTTCGGAACGTTACACTTTTTCGTGCATGCAGTCGGTGTTTCATCAATTTATAAGACGTTATCACGTCAAAAAAATCAAATAAAGTTTTAAACGTTTAGGAGACTTCGGGAATGAAAGTAGAAAAGAAACAATAGACAATAATGCGATCAAAAGTTTAATAATGGCTTGAATGAGGTCTGAAAGTCGTTAAGTTGAGATCGCGGAATGACATGTTTAATAAAAACTCACAGCGCCGTTATAACGGGGACACATTCTTAAATTAAAAAATAAATAAACAAGTCAGTCCTCGGTACTCTCTCGAGAGAGGTTGTGTAAACATTCAGATTCGAACGCGATGACAGCTTAAAATGTTTTGACAGCTGGGCAACGATGGTGGAATACAGTTGACAATATTGACACTGAAGGTTTGCGTCATTTCCGCGACACATTTCATCGAGTCACTCTAATAAAAAAATCGTGGCGGCGGGTCGAGGTGTCAAGAAAGATATCTAATATCTATATATATACTAGCGGCCCTGTACGTGCTTCGCTACGTATAAAGTGAAATAATAAAACAATTTAATTGGAACATCTATCTATCTATCTATCTATTTTCTTAATTGCTAGCTATTTTAAAATATACATGAGCGTATATGTGTGTATGTCCAACACTCCGGCTGCGCCGTCGTGCTCGAAAAAAAATAGCGTAAAGTATTCGTGGATAACTGGTCTTTAAAACACTTGCTCTATTTCGAACACTCCGGCTGCGACGTCGTGCCGAGCAGTTTTAAACGATATTCAGTTTTTTTACATCCTCGATCTAGATATATGGTTGTTAAGTTCGTTGCGCCATCTATTGAATATTCACTCAATCCAGTCAACAGGTTCGCCATCTTATATAGTTGTATTATGACTGTCAAGGAATAGACAAATAATTTGCAATAAAATAATATTGCGACTATAAATTGAAATGTAAGCTATCCTATCTTTCAAGTTGGGTCGAATTGCACACGGTGTGCAAATCAAATTTAAAATCGGTTCAGTAGTTTAGGAGTTCATCGCGGACAAACATGTGACACGTAATTTTTATATATTAAGATATATATAAAACAAAGTCCCTCCGCTGCGTCTGTCTGTCTGTCTGAACGCGATAAACTCAAAAACTATCTAACGGATTTTCATACGCTTTTCACTAATAAAAAGAGCGATCAACGAGGAATGTTTCTGTATATAATTTGTAAATATTTTGTACGGTTTTCACTAATAAAGAGCGATAAACGAGGAATGTTTCTGTATATAATTTGTAAATATTTTGCACGGTTTTCACTAATAAAGTGCGATAAACGAGGAATGTTTTTGTATATAATTTGTAAATATTTCGTACGGTTTTCACTAACAAAGAGCGATAAACGAGGAATGTTTCTGTATATAATTTGTAAATATTTTGTTACAAAATGGCTGAACTATGACGGTGTTTTGTCAAAAAAAAAAAACTGTTTTCGTGCGCTTACATGGTTAACGTTGGTCAAATCTTTAGAGATACACTAAAACAACGTACTTTGATAGTTTTGCTGTGTAGATGGGAAGATCAATATAATATTTGCACCCGGGTGAAACCGGGCCGGGCCGCTAGTATATTTTATTTATTACTTTAACGTTATGTTATTATTTATTCGTAAGGGTCAGAAACTGGTGCTTACTCAAATCCCTACGTTCTAGAATGAAAATTTTAATTTTTGAAAACGTTTTAATGGAACTTGTGGCAAGAAGGATTAGTTTGGGTGTTAAATACGTGGGTTGGCTATGAAGAGATCTCTTTATAAGAACTCTTCTTTTCAGCACAAAGTGATTCTGATCCTCTGGGATTTTCCCAATATTGCACAAAAGCTTTCGAGAATAGCTTTTGCTAATAATTTATAAATTACACTGTGTTATATAAAAATTGTCTCACTATACTAAACCTTTCGAAGTGCTCGTCTTTAAAATGTTCACAATTATAATATTATGTACTTATTAAAATAAAAAAAAGTATGCGCGAGAATCTCGGGTGTGAGAAGTGAAACTTCTAAGGTGCTATTATTTGTTTATGATTTTATTAATCGAAGTGTCACTGCGCGCACACCAAACTCATCTATAGTAAGCGCCACGAATCTAAAAGGCTCGAAAGTTAGATGCGAATGCAGGCTTGCGCTTGAACAGTCTGTTGAAAAACTACAAACTCGCAACTCAACAAAACTAACATAGCAATAACAACTTGACAATAGCGTACTCGACTGTACTTTAAAGCAGGAAAGCGACAAGTGACAAAGGCAACGAGCGAATCACGGCCAATCACCGACGAGCGCACGTTCCGTGCAGGTAGCTGGGAGGTGGTGAGAGTGTCAACGGCTCTAAAATGTGCCTTTGCGACGCTGGTTGTGACTAACTTCAGAACCTTTTGGATCCGTGACGCGTATCCTATACGAAGCAAGCTTCAATCCACGCATCGGGTGAAGCGAACACGAAACCCGGCGCCAATGCATGCTTGAAACCTAGCAGCCATATCTAGCGATCTCGTGTGCTGTGGCCTTTATATTACATAATTTTCGAGAAAAACGCGTTTAACGTCACATCAAATACATTACAATGCATACATGTACCGATGTTAATATCAAGTTTATGTAAATAAAATTGTCGACCAATTTTTCTCAGACCATATATTGACAAAAAATAATAAAAATACAAATCAATAAAACACAAGATGACGTTTCGATCCGGATTTGGATCTTCATCAGAAATATCTAAAAAATATAAAAATTAATTAGTATTAAGTTATTTATTATCTAATAGATTGCACGCAAGATTGAAAGTTTGAATGATTAAAAAATAATGAAAAATTAATAACAAACAAAATTTATAAACCGTAGTCATGAATATCAAAGTACCCATAAAGAAAAAAATATTTGAAAAAACAAAATATTATTTTAAAATAATATCATAAATATTACATAAATTTTCCGTATCTAATTGAGCATTAAGAGAGTTTTTTTTTTAACGTCATCTTCTGTTTTATTGATTTGTATTTTTATAATTTTTTGTCAATATATGGTCTGAGAAAAATTGGTCGACAATTTTATTTATTTGAAGAGTTCTATTCAGACGTTAATCAAAGATTTGAATCAAGTGTATGTATTGTTGTAAGATTAAAGGATGAATCCTGGTGGCATAGGATCGATGAACTAAGCAAATACTGAAGGTTTATTTATTGTATTTTATTGTCTGACGTTTCGGCAAACTTTATGCCATCTTCGGAGAATCTAGAAGATTTATATATAAAAAGTTTTAAATTATTGTTGTTACAGTTGCTATTGTTAAATGTTCATAAAGTTGTTATTGTTAAAATTATTGTTGTTAAAATTAAAGTTAAAAATTGGAAGTAAAATAAATAAACTTACCAATGCTGTCTGTTTTCACAGTATTGTTGTTATGTATAAAATAAATTAAAATAAAAAATGTCATCAACGGGTATATTTATGTATTTAACGTTCAATTGCGTTTATCTAGAAAATTTTATGTATTTTTTTATATTCTTATATATTATGTGAAGGCATTAATAAGTAATTTTATTAAACATTATTCAGTGAAAAACCCGTCTCTGACGTCATATACAATACGATTTACAGCGACCCGTTGCCTGAAGCTTACGAGACCCGGCGCCTTTGCCACATTTATCTACTGAATGTTAGATTATGCATAGCTAAAGTGAAGTAATAAATTATATTTCCGATGTGCTTTGCATGTTCACGAATATTGCGGAAAACCCGTAAGGTGGCTGCCCTAATTGCCGAAACACATTTTGTTTATTCAATAATTCAACAAAAGTTAAGTAAATTTTAGATTTTAATGGCATCTGTTAAAAACCAATCTTATCCGTGCTTTAGCAAAAGAAACAATTTCGAAACATAACAGATTTTCCTTAAATAGTTCTCGGTTAAATTGATCGAAAATGGTTTTATTTTATAGTTTAAACTTTAAAGGTCAGTAAGAAAAAGTGTCCATGGGCGCACAACTTAGAAACCAATAGATTTTTAGCGCAGAAGGGATATATGCTATAACGGTGTTTTTATATAATAATGGTATACTTTTCATAACGGCTTATTATCCTATTTATTTTTTCAAGAAAGTTTCGTTAAAAATTTTTGTCCTAAACTTTATAGTTTTGGAAATATTTTGAAAATAAAAAAAATCAACCGCTCTTTAGTTTTATGGATCTGTCAGAAATAAACTAGTTAGGCATGCTTTGATTAATTTTTACATGACGTGGTACATATTCTGTAGGTAACCATGGCAACGAATAGCAAATATCATATTGAATACTAGCCGTTACCCGCGTCACCTCACGCGATATCAGAAATTTTATTTTCTTTATTATAATCAAATGTCAACATTTTTGAAGTTGGAATGGTCCCGTCGCCCAATTGGCTGCAATTTTTTACTTCATTCTGTAGTTTGTATCGAAAGCTTACAGTTCTCGTTAAACTAAAAACATACATTCATGTCTCTACACACAGGCTTCATTTACACGAGTTTACGAACTTTTTATAGGAAACATTTCTACGTCAAAAACAAAAACCTATTACATTATAAAGCGCCACGAATAATAATAAAGCATACAGCAAAGAAAAACAACACGTCACGCGCGCGAGCAAGCGAGAGAGACACATTTTGAGTCACGTGTGCTGAACAAAGAACAAGATGAAATGATTTTATAAATAAATATGTTCCTTATTATAATATAATGAGAAAATGTTATGAGATATTTGAAAATGTCAAAACACTATTGCAGAGTCTGTTTGTTGAACAGTTTGAACGTCGCCAACTGTTGCGTTTCGTTCTGTCCAGACGAGGGATGGGCAACATTTTATTTTGTAGCCTTTGTCTACGGCTTCGCTCGTTCTTAACGTTCCGTACATCCGATTAAAAAAAATCCAGCCAATTGGGCGACGGGACCATTCCAACTTCAAAATGTTGACATTTGATATAGTATATTAAAGAAAATAAAATTTCTGATATCGCGTGAGGTGACGCGGGTAATGGCTAGTATTCAATATATTTGCTAGTCGTTGCTATGGTTACCTACATAATATGTTCTATGGTTATGTAAATATTAATCAAACCATGCTTAACTAGTTTATTTTTGACAGATCTACAAAACAAAAGAACAGCTGATTTTTTTTTATTTTCAAAATATTTCCGAAACTATAAAGATTAGAAAGAAAAATGTTTAACGAACTTTTTTGAAAAAATAAATAGAATAATAAGCCGTTAAGAAAAGTATACTATTATTATATAAAAAATACACCATTATGGCGTATATATCTTCTGCGCATGCGCGGATTTTCCCAAAAACAGTAGGGCTCTTCATATTTGTATACCAAACGTCCTCCCAAAATTTGGTTTAAATCCGTTCATCCGTTTGACCTGTACAAACACACAAATTTTTTCCAAAAATATGTTGTTTGGATTCGAGGGACCTCAAAACGAAAAGATATGATAAAGTTTTGAAAAGTGATTTTTGACCTAAACTTGTACCCACTTGTGGGTTGGAATGGTAAAACGAAAAAGTACAGTTATTTTTTTTAGTTCGGTGATTATATCTCAGCCCTATACGGACTATTGGAGCAGCCTGTTGGCCAGCGACTGTAATGTTAGGGTCGTGGGGCGATGTTTTGGGCACACTGTATAATGTACAGGGCATACGCATACTGACAACAACATTTCATTTGAGCTGACTGCAAAGTTAAGAGGGATGAGTGAACATTTTTACAACTCATAAATAACAAAACTTTTATTAAAACACAAAACTGTGTTAGTACTACGTGTTAAGACTAAATGTCGACTACAAAAACTCACTCCGAGGGAAAGTATTGGAAAATTCATTATTTACTTTGATCTTTTAAATTCGTTGGTGATCTCTAAATTGGATAAGAAAGCAATTTTGAGTAAATAAATATATTATTATTGCACATCGATCTTTGGAAAGAGATTATCTGTTATGGGAAAAAGTTATTGACCTCTTTAAGAGTTAACTCTCATAACAGATTGTCTCTTTCCAAAGATCGATGTGCAATATCTCATTATAAAGATAGTTGATTTAGTACCTTTGAGTTATGTACTATTAGTATGGTACTCACTACGATAAATGTTTGCAATATAAAGGTGCCAAATACGATTAAAAAAAAATAAAAAATAATCTAAATGCGGAATTTAACAGGTTTTCATTATTACCTAATCACCTATATATATAAAATTTATGAATTGAAAATTAATAAGGTAAAAGATCCGCCAAAAACTAACGGATACGGACACGGATCTTTCTTCTCCCTTGGATATCCGCGGATACGGATATCCGGCACATCACTAGTGCTAATGCGCACACATTATGATGAAACATACATTGTTCTCTACGTTTTAATAAAATATTATTATTATTATTTTGAGAAACTAGCTACACATCCCTTTGACTGTTATTTATATAGTACTCTAGGTAAACCAATTACCCGACATATATGGCACATGTATGTGCGGTGATGTTGGTTAGTTTGGGGGGAGGGGGGAGAATGCTCATCCCGAGAATAATCTTCTTGCAGCACCGCCCCATTCTTCGACGAATGATGTACGCGTTATAACGTGGCCTATCTATTTATAGACATAGTCATTCATTATTAACTCCAAATACAACTACTTCAAAGCACGCAATCGCCCCCCCCCCCCCCGCCTCCAAACGTTTCAATATGTATATAGCCGTATCTTAAACGTTCCATTAACGTGTTTTTCGTTCATTTTGTGCCCGTCCAAGGCTGAATCCTGCAAAACCGCGCATAATTTCTGTAATAGGTCATATGCATAAAACTCCAAATTGGTTAAAATTTTTATTTCGAAATATATTTTAGTTCTTGATCATAACGTAATGGTTATTTTATTAATCTATTCACTGAAAAAAATACAAATAATAAAAAAGAAATGTAGAAAATAAGCGCTATTTTCGAATTTTCAAAACGCATCGTGACGTCAGAGTATATATCAACAACAGTTTTCATGACGACTGTGTCGTCTCACAGTAAGATTATGTCAGTATTTAGAGAAAACAACAAATAAACTTCATTTAGAACATTGACAATTTGACATCAAGGTTGGCATGCATCGTATATCATGACGTCACATAAGCCCGCGAACATGGCCGATTGTTTAAACTGTCTATTTTTGAATGTGGAATTTAATATTTTTTTTCTTATGATAATATTATATTTTTAAATGATTATCAATTTTTTTCCGTATTATGGTTGACTAAATAATCTATTAAAAATATAAAAAAAATCATGCATATGACCTATTTATAAAACAAAGTCCCGCCGCTGTCTGTCTGTCTGAACGCAATAAACTCAAAAACTACTGAACGGAATTTCATACGGTTTTCACTAATTAATAAAAAGAGCGATAAACGAGGAATGTTTCTGTATATAATTTGAATTACTGTTTTATAGAGTGAGTTATGAACAAAAGTGGGAAAAGAAGTCAGTAATTTTTTGGAACACGGTATACAGCGATAAGAGAGATTGGTAAATAAAGCTCGATAAATCCCTGAAAATGAGTGCCGGCTTTATGAGCTTTATCTGTAAAGTCACCTTCAAAATATAACGGTTAGTTGAATGACTATAAAATAAATAGATTATTATGCATGGTAGCTGCGTTTTTATGTTCGTTTGTTTACTTGATAGAAAACAAAAGAATGCATCCATGCGTAGATTTATATATGTAAGGAAAACAAGTTTATATTTATCGAATATTTATGTTGTATAGCTACAGGCTGATTTAATAGTTATTTTACTGAATATGTATAATTCATTTTTAAGTCTATACCTGCAAGCGTTTTATTCATAAAACACTACAAAAAATTTAGTAAAACTTTTTCGCAAATTCAAAAAAATGGGAGGTCGACTTTATTGCCCAGCGTTTTTCCCATTCAGAGAAATATTTCCACCAGAAAAGCCCAGATAACGCTGCTAGCTATATAAGAAAGAACGGATTCAAATAATAAAATAATAAATGTCATTGTTTTATCTCTTTAACTTCTTTTTTTTTATTTTTCATTTCCTTTGTATGAGCACGTTTTCTTTTACTGTAAATTTGATTTGATCTTTGAATTCACTGAGCGGAGATTTGCGCTTTTCAGAGAAGCGACTGATGTTATATAATATATCGTGTCTCAGTGTTGCCAACTCTACTTATTACAAATCCACTAACTTATTACTTAAACGCCTCTAAATCTCTGACAGTATTTATTTTTACAGGGTACATACTTTTTTTAAGCTCACTGAAACTTTCAAGTCACTGTTATTCCGGACCGGTAGATTTGTCTAGACTGATAAGGACGTTCTAAAATATTTTCAACAGCATGTAACTCAAAAAATACTCGTTGACGTTTAAATTAATTTATAAACCCTTCTGTATATAATACTAGCGGTCCCGCCCGGTTTCACCCGGGTGCAAAAGAACGAATGGGGAAGAGAGGGACATATGTACGCACATTTAGTTTACCGAGATGAATGTTGTGTCCAAACTTCATAATGATCGGAGTTACCGTTCAAAAGTTTTTGTCATTAAAAAGCAGTATTTATAGTTTTTTTAAGTAATAAATTTCTTTTAAATCAATAATTACTGTAATTAATAAAATATAATAAATATTTAATTGAAAACACTGTAGGAAAATTATTTTTATATAGGTACCTATAGTTATAACAGTTTTCAAATGAGCTATTAATTAGATTTATTTTATTTTAATTAGTCGTAAATAAAATTAAAATAAATTTAAATGTAAGCCTTAGAAGAAAGTAATGTAGAAAATAAAAAAAATAAAATATATCCGCCCAACGTGGGGCTCGAATCCACGACCCCGATATTAACAGACTGAGCCAGCCGGGCTTGTAAATGTGAACGCTAATATTGGTATATTTAAATCTTTGATTAACGTCTGAATAGAACTCTTCAAGTAAATAAAATTGTTGACCAATTTTTCTCAGACCATACGATATATTGACAAAAAATAATAAAAATACAAATCAATAATAATATATTTCTGAAGAAGATCCAAATCCGGATCGAAACGTCATCTTGTGTTATTGATTTGTATTTTTATTATTTTTTGTCAATATATCGTATGGTCTGAGAAAAATTGGTCAACAATTTTATTTACTTGAATTGGTATATTTAGTTAGAGCATTTCACCTGAATGGAAGCTTATTTTTGAGATACATTTTGCAAAATTTTTCATTGATGCTCCGCTCCTATTGGTTGTAGCGTGATATTATATAGGCTATAGCCTTCCTAAATAAATAGGCTATCCAACAAAAATTTTTTTTTTTCAATTTGAACCAGTAGTTCCTGAGATTAGCGCGTTCAATCAAAGAAACAAACTCTTCAGCTTTAGAAGTACAGATAACATCAATTACTTTAATGTATCATTTCTATTAATCAATTCATCAATGCTCATTTACAATTTGATATAGATTTGTTTTCACCGATATGATTAGTTGCGGGCAGCAAAAAAATGTGCGCAAAAATGTATCCCTTCCTATTATTTATCTAAGGTGTCATCATTCAATCCTTACAGCCTGAGATAACGGTGGAGTATTTTTGACAGTTGACAGGTTATTACAATAAACATTGGCCTGTTTGTTATAAATATTGATGGATTATAACTCTCCCGAATGCGAAGGGGCAAAGTACAACGACTAAATCTGGAGTACTATCTATCGATGGTCACGAAACAAAGTCGAGTATGTCGAATTTAACAGACAATATGAAAAAAAATTGCGTTGCCTGTTTCTTGAATGTTTAATTTTTTTCGTGGAACCGATCAAAAGAACACAAGTACACAGTGACTGTGAGAATAATAAACTAAGTGGTAAATATTTATTAGTTGTAACGTCTGTTGACTACCTTCAGAACAAGAAATGAATTTCTCTACCTTTCGACACGGGCGGCATCGCGTCGGGGTCGGTATCTGCACCAACGCTAGCCGATGCCCGTTTGTAAGAGGCTTGTCTTGTCTTTTATAACTAACTAGCGGTCCCGCCCGGTTTCACCCGGGTGCAAAAGAACGAATGGGGAAGGAAGGGACATGAGTAGGCACATTCATCTTAGTTTACCAAGATGAATGTTGTGTTCAAATTTCATGATGATCGGAGTTACCGTTCAAAAGTTTTTGTCGTTAAAAAGCAGCATTTATACTTTTTTTGAGTAATACATTTCTTTTAATATAATAAATATTTAATTGAAAACACTGAAGGAAAATTATTTTTATGTAGGTACCTATTGTAACAGTTTTCAAATGAGCTATTAATAAGATTTACTTAATTTTAATTAGTCGTAATATAATTTTAAAAATTGAAATTTAAGCCTTAGAAGAAAGCAATGTAGAAAATTAAAAATATATTCGCCGACGTGGGGCTTAAACTCAAAACACTGGCATTAAGAGTCTTACGCTCTATCGACTGAGCTATCCGGGTTTGTGAACGTGACGCGCTAATATTGCAATATTTAGTTAAGGCATTTCACCTGATAATATTTGTCGGGCGAACTAATTTTGAGATACATCTTGCAACATTTTTCGTTGATGTTCCGCTTCAATTGGTCGTACCGTGATATTATATAGCCTTTAAACCTTCCTCGATAAATGGGCTACCCAACAAAAAAAAAAATTTCAATTCGAACCAGTAGTTTCTGAGATTAGCGCGTTCAACCAACCAAACAAACAAACTCTTCAGCTTTATATATTAGTATAGATACTAGCAGTGCGGGTGCGATAGAGATGATTCTGCAAAATATATTTCGTTTGTGGCCCGGCGTCTGAATTAATAGCTTTGAGCTGATTCTACCAGATTTACTTCTAAGCTAATAGCTTTGATCGAATTCTAACAGATGTCTCTATTTGGTACCAAAACAGTTTTTTTTTGTTTGGTTCTAAACTAATAGCTTTGAGAAAATTGTATCAGATGTCGTTACATGTTACTAAAACAGTTTTTTGTAGAAAACATCGTAATTTTGTACAAAATATTTAATAAAAACTATCCTATAGCGTAAGTTGCACCAAGCAAGACACATTTACAAAATTTCATTAAAATCAGTTCAGTGGTTTCGGAGATTAGTGCGTACGAACATCGTGACACGAGATTTTTATGTATATAAAGATGTGATTCTCGTGTTGAACTAATCCTCAGGTCAAAAAAAGTGGTTTAAAAAGTTGTTGAAAGTTTGACATATAATATGACTTTCTTTCGTGAGTTCAGATATAGATATTTTATATAATACATAGGACAGATGCACACGTTTTAATCTATCAACTTTATCTCTGACATATTTATGATAAATTAAGTTAAATGAATGAATTCGTGGGAGCGAGGGGTGGTTCGTATCTATTTATTTGCCGTAAGTACATGGTGTTCGTTTGTGGAAGAACTTTTTCCGTTTGAATTTGATCAAATTCTGTTCTCGGCTCCAAAAGGAAATCTCTTTAGGTACTTGGAAAGACGTCACTTCTGTGTAATTTAATAATGTATAGGATATGATAATGTGTAATTCATCAGATTCATTCGTATTTTACCATTCGAACACCAGAAATTAAAAACTTAAAAATTAATTCAAAATTTTACAATATTAAAAACATATTTTTGGAAAAAGTCTGTGAACACGATTCAGGTCAAAAGGATGAGCGGATTGAAACCAAATTTTGGGATGATGTTTGATGTGCAAAATATATGAAGCGATATATCGTCGTTGGTTCTGTAATAGCTTAGATATAGCTCTTATGTGCATAATTGACAGATTTTACGTTTTTTAGATGAAAAGATTCAGGAAACGGAGCTCTATACACTAGTAATACCTATAAATTAATTTTACAGTAACCAACAAGGGAAAATAACTCTTATGTGAAAAGTTGTATCAAGTAATTCTTCCCATGTGCCAATAAATCCAAAATTAACGTTACTTAAATATTTTTTAAGAAAATACTTCGTCTTAATTAAACATATGTAGTGAAGATAAGTATGAATTAGTAATATACCTCTGAAATTGCTAGTTCTTACCATCCATTGCTGAAATAACCACTTTTTAGCCTTTCCTGCAAATTTTCCTTTTTGCACATAAGAAGCATTACAGAACCAACGACGATATGCTATAACGTTATTTTTTTGAGTATATATAATAGTATACTTTTCATAACGGTTTATTATTCTATCTATTCTTAGAAGAAAGTCGTGTAAGAGGCATTACAGAATCAACGACGTTATGCTATAACGTTATTTTTTTGAATATATATAATGGTATACTTTTCATAACGGTTTATTATTCTATCTATTCTTACAAGAAAGTCGTGTAAAAAAATCTTTATCTAAACTTTGTTTCGAAAATATTTTGAAAATAATCCTTCTGTTGTTATATTATTCTGTAGATCTATTAGTTAGGTAACATGTTTTGATTAATTTTACATAACGTGATAACATTATATACGTATAGATAACCGTGCAAACGAGTAGAAAATGTCATAATATTTAATACTAGCCGTTACCCGCGTCACCGCACGCGTTAACAGAAATTTTATTTTCTTTATTATATGTCAGATGTCAATATTTCTAAAGTTGGAATGCTTCTGTCGCCCAATTGGCCGGAATTTTTTTAAATGTATTTTATGCAGTGTTTAGGTGAATCCATTTCCTTGCGTAGACATTGTAATATTTAGTTTTCCGAGAAAAGTCTTGTAAAGAAATGATAAGATCGTTAAATTCACTTCGCTTGATTGACACCGTTTTCCGATTGCGACTGGGAACAACAGAAGGCAATAATTATTATATATAGGGGCCCCATTATTTACCCACATATCGATAAGTACTCGTTCGATCATTTAATTTCATAATTACAGGACGATTTTTAAGTTGATTCTTTCTTTTTAACAGCGTGTAGAAATCAAATAGACGAACAAATATTTTGAGCAACTTTTTTATCAAAAACTCAAAAATAAGACAGAAATAGTCGTTTAAAGTTTAATGACATTTTTAAAAATTTTATTTAATTAATCTAAAAGTCCGGTTAAGGTAGTACGAGTATCAAGGCAATTTTAAATAAAAGGCTTGATTTTTTTTATATGAAGTTGGACTAAGTCTAAAACAATTCTGAAAATTTTAAGGGGGGGTTGCCCGATTATTTAAATAAATAAATGACTCCAAAAGTAGGCATATTTAACATTGGCTTTATAGTAAAACGGTAGATGGATGATATGTTTTCATTGATTTCTCCAAAACTAGTCGGTGGAAATAAAAAAAAAACTATTTAAATTAAAGTTAAAACCTTAATACATTATTGAAAACAAAAAAAAAACCGTTGTGCCCGACTAATTAAAAAGATATTTAATCTTTTTAATTAAATATCTTTTTAATTAGTCGAGCACAACGGATTTTTTTTTGTTTTCAATAATTTAATAAGGTTTTAACTTTAATTTAAATAGTTTTTTTTTAATTTCCACCGACTAGTTTTTGAGAAATCAATGAAAACATATTATCATCCATCTACCGAAATATAAAAAAATCAAGCCTTTTATTTAAAGTTGCCTTGGTGCTCGTACTACCTTAACAAACGCGAAGAAATGGGAGAATGAATCGGAAATGCATCCCAAATAATTCGCGGAAGGCCTTTTTATTGCTACGTACTACAAGCATGTACAGAAGCACTTTTTTTTATTAATGTTTGGCCCGACTTTTGTCTTTGGCCAGTTGCCGAATTTACGGAAGCATCTTCGTGTCCAACAAAATGGTGACAACTCCGAACAATTTCTGATAATGACATTACATATTTCCATAGTGACATAACATAACGCCAGGATCAACCTCAAAATTTGATAAATCTTTGAAAGCCCGTTTTTCTTTCATTTTTAAGTTTTGCGAAAAAAGGTATTTGAAATATTTGTTCGTCTATTTGATTTCTACATCACGCTGTTAAAAAAAAGAATCAACTTAAAAATAGCTCTGTGTAACCGTTTTTTAATAATAGTAACTTTTCAATAATAAATTATGCAACTCGATTGTCCATCGAGACATGACCTAACAGGTTCAAAGTGAACGGTTCCCCCTAACTGCCCACACAAACACGGTTATTACTGTTCGAATAAAACCGCAATATTGTTGAATAAACAACAATATTTATTTAAAGGGATAAAACTGCCGACGCATTATTAAAATATGAACTTTTTCTCAACCTATATATGAATTTCCATCGAACGGTAAAAAATATTGAATTTTAAAATATTACATTTCAGCATAAATCTCTCTATTGCAGTGTTTCCTAAACTTTTTCGCCTACGGACCTCACCGAGCTACGGGTCTCTACGAATCCTAAACTAAATATTCTTGCCAATTCAAATCTTTGATTAACGTCTGAATACAACTCTTCGAATAAATAAAATTATCGACTAATTTTTTTTCAGACTATATATGGCAAAAAAATAATAAAATTATAAATCAATATTTCACTAGATGACGTTTTTCATTAATATTTCGATAATTCAAACTCCATTCTAGTAGAAAATATAAGTAGGTAGATATACTAATTAATTTTTATATTTTTTTAGATTATTTCTGAAGAAGATCCAAAAATCTAGTGAAAAAAATTGGTCGATAATTTTATTTTTTTAAATATTCTTGCTTATTCGTTCTGTGCGTGACGGTGGCACCGCCTACCGCCCGCATTTTTTCATGGTCGTATAACATTGCGTCAAATAACTGTAATAATAATTAAACGAAACCTTTAAGTATCGGAATTTGTTTATCCAGTTAAGGAGATATAGAGTTTCTGTTGTTGCACTGAAAAAAAAAATGTATTGAGTATAATTATTATTCAGAAAAATGTAAAAAAAAAATTATTCGACGTTTACTTCAACGAAGACTACTAGCGCCGCTAGCGGGCAATAGAGCGGTATTGAACTGCCTTGTTATTATTTGTTTTAAGCCGCGAAGCTTCTCAATAAACGATATGGCGGGTAGCGCGACGAAAAGAACACCTGTAGGCGACATGAAATCATACTCTATAACAGTTGCATGATTTATTGTTCATTTAGACCACAGCTCGCGGTGCGATCGGCACCCAACTGATATAAAAAAGGACGTTTGGACCAATTTTGACGTGATAACGTCTTATAAATTGAAACACCGGCTGCATGCACGAAAAAGTGTCACGTTCCGAAATGTGTCACGTTCCGCCTGACAGCTACTAAAATTTAGGTTATGTATTATTAAATATGATATTCGAGCGGAACCAGACAACCAATTTTTTTTCTACCTTTTGACTGCTCTAATACAGGAATGGAAGTTTTTTTTCTGTTATTTATTTTGTAATTTACGAGCTTTTACAGTAATCCTTCGATTTATTTAAATTATTCGAAAAAAAAAACGTATATCGATAAGAAGCCGAAAACGGCTACGTTGTAGATAGAATAATCAATGAAGTGTAAATTTAAACGCCCGAAAAGACACTAACCGTATTAAAGGATGGGTGACTTACCTAGGGCTGGACGAAACTGAAAATGATATCGTAAAATTTCTGAAATATTTTTGGAATATCTCTATGATAAAAAACATAATGTAGGTACTGCACGCATTTATAATAAATATTTCGTTAACCGAGCGCCGCGAAAGACGTATCAAGCAAATGCCAAGTTATATTCAAAAACTATGACTATAATCAAATCTTTGATTAACGTCTGATTAGAACTCTTATTATATTATCGACCAATTTTTCAGACAAATATATTAACAAAAAATATAAAAATTAGTACATTAACG
Source organism: Xanthostigma xanthostigma (assembly GCA_963575645.1). NCBI lineage: Eukaryota > Metazoa > Arthropoda > Insecta > Raphidioptera > Raphidiidae > Xanthostigma > Xanthostigma xanthostigma. The sequence goes on along the minus strand of OY754469.1, from coordinate 6,972,827 downwards.
TTTCGGTCCGGATTTGGACCTTCTTCAGAAATATGTAATCTACAAAATATAAAAATGAATTAGTATCTACTTATTTTACAATAGAATTAAGATTGAATTTTTATGTCTATAATTTCAGATTTAAAGGTTATACGTTCGTATAAATGAATTTTGTTCGTCACGCTGCTCGGTTTTTTTTTCTTGCGACCCACAATATATACATATTTTAAATCTTGATAACAATTTTAAATTTTTTTGCACTATTCCCAATAGCTGCTTTCTATGCACGTATACAGGCGTATAACTTGACGCATTACGTACTAGAGCGGTAAAGTAAACCAAAACTGGTCGCCCGATGCCAATTCAATAGTAAATCATTGAGTTTTAGCAGTAAAACCTATAAAAAAATAGCTGGTTTTCACTTCATTTTCAATATTTTCGACAGTTCAATCTTGTACAAACGTCACTTCTAATAGTAAGTTAGTAAAACAACTGGTTTTACTAACTTACTATTAGAAGTAACGTTTGTACAAGATTGAACTGTCGAAAATTTTGAAAATTAAGTGAAAACTAGCTATTTTTTATAGGTTTTGCTGTTAAAACTCACCGACGCCCGTTTTTGAGATACGCTATAATATAACACTAGATCAGGGGTCGGCAACCTGCGGCTTGCGAGCCGCTAGCGGCTCTTTTGATATAAAGTTGCGGCTCTCCAGTTCCATACGCAAAAAATAATCATTTTATTATATAAATCGTCCAATCGATCCATGATTGAGCACCATGTTTATCTCTCAGCCATTTCCACTCGCGTCTCACCCGTACCGTCCCCGTCGCGACGTGTCGTCCTCTGATATATTATATATTATACCTATATAAGCAAATACTATAATACTGAAACGAAAATGTTTAGTGGCTTTTTAAAAACTGGGAAATTTTGTAAATTGTAACTTTTGACTCTTTCGTCTCAAAAGGCTGCCGACCCCTCCACTAGATATACAATCTACAGTTTTCCTACATATGTGATTTTCAATTCTTATTAATTTGGGAGCTACGCTATCTTGCGTTTAAAATCGGAACTAATCAAATCTAGGCAACAATCAAGACATAACAACTGTATTGCGTGTTCTTTTCGTACGCTTCGAAAGATTTTATTTTATTATTATTATACAGGGTGTTTTGAAAAAATAGAGAAAAGATCGCAGTGAAAATTATTAAGGATTAGTGATTCCTTTTTGCCCATTTCACGCTAAAAAATTTTGACAATTCAAGTTACTTAGTCATGAATGCGCTAGTCATTTGGTTTATGTCGTCCAAGTTGCACTTAATAATTTTTTGTCTTGTTGTTGCATCACTATTATTTTGATAGCTGGCCCGACTGCGTTAGTTCCTAAACAATGGCGCCGTCGGAAGTTCATATCTCAATACAAGATTAAATTCTTACCTTACGCACGTTCCAGCAGATCTGAAGATAATTTTGAAGTTGCGGTGACACTGATTTGAACCAAATTTGACACCAGAAATAATTCGTTAATCTATTATGTAGAGTGCCTACATGTGTATATTATATTTGTATGCAGTTTATAATGCTATTATGGCATATATAAACCATATACAAATATAGATACAGAGAAATAAAAGCCAACAGGTGTGCTCTTGTTATATGATCTTTTGAGGAGTTCAGAACTACACACGTCTAAACCGAACAATTGTCTTCGTTTGGGCCTGTTTCTGTTGAAATATAATCTAAGCGTTAACGTGCTTTTGTTTGATTTGAAGCCAATCGGAAGACGGGACGATTTCAACTACAAAAGTACTGCTATTTGGCAATAAAAAAATCACGTTTCTGTTAACGTGTGCGCCGCGGGTAATGCCTAGTTATAAATATTTATAATAATAATAATTTATTGATCACACAATCTATGAGTTTTTATGTTTTGCAGCTGACTTATTATTTTGGTGATAGATTACTTAAAAAAAAAACAAGTGAATTTATTATTTTCAAGACGTAAAACAAGGCTTATAAACAAACTGTTTTTAAACATTTTTCTCGTAAAAATGAGCAGAATAATAAAAAGTAAATCGCTGTGAGAGAAGCACCTGCCGATTTTCCTCAAAAGTAATAGGGTCAAAACATCCTACTGAAATTTGGTTTACCTAGTAAAGGGCTGGCAGAAAAATAGACAAAAACATGTTTTTTTACATTTCCTAAGTATTTTAAAGTTGTGAAAAATGAATTAATACCATTCTCTGCTTGTAGAGCTCGAATGGTAGTTTTGATGAATTTAATTAGTTATGCCTATGTTTCGTAAACTTTACACTATTATATAAATTAGAATGAAGTCTGAATTTTTTAGATTTTATCTTGTATTTTTCCCCCAGATATATTTTCAAATGAAAAATACATTTTTCGTTATTTATGGTCAAAAAAATATACTTTGCTTAGTTATATAGCTATAAGTAACATTTTTTACAAAAATTGCCCATCCGCTTTTTCATTTTATAGAACCTAAAACGCTGTAATTGTTTTTTTAAATATGTATATAATGGTATACTTTTCATAACGGTTTATTAATCTATCAATTTTTATAAGAAAGTTGTGTAAAAAAATCTTTATCTAAACTTCGTTTCGAAAATATTTTGCTATAATTCACATTCTTCGTGTAGTAGTGGAAATACTTCTAACCAGACAGGTATTTGTTTTCACTTTGTTTTAATATTAAAACAATCGAGCAACGCAAGCTAACTAGAATATACCCCGCCACGTTTTGCATGGGGCTTACGGTTTGTTTGTTTAATTTTCCAAACATAATAATGCAGTCAAAAAAAAAAAAAACAATATTACAAGGACGCCGATCTTTTAGCCGGTAACATAAACGTATTTAAAAAAAAATAAATATTGGTTTAATAATTCTTAATAATTAACGACGAATCACTGCAAAGGAAATGTTATTAAAAAAAGTAAAATTTACGAACCGCGTCAAATATTGATCCCCAAAAATTCACAATACAGTGACTTTTCTCTCACTTCGAACAACCAAATATCGTTGGCTCGGTATTTCAGTTGAGCCGTGGTATAATTCGTGACCGGATCACTCAACGTGTTAAATAGAAACTAAAGCAACCGATAGCTGCCAAGACGCACGCAATACTGCGCTGTATTTGTCGATGTCAGGATACGAACCCAGGTCGTCTGACAAGGCTCGCGCAGTCGCATTGTATGCACGCCAGAGACAGACGTACCAACCGTTTAAAAACGGACTGCGTACATAATCTGAATATATCGGTTGTGCTAGATAACGGTGCTGCGAACAATAGACGCTACGATCCTTCCTTTTTTAGGGCATTTTTAAAAAAATTTAAATGTTCCATAACCAACCAAACCCCTTCTAGAAAGTCGACTGGACCCGTCCATGCATTCAATAGAATAATATAAAATAAAACTTGAAAAAATTATTGTAACGGGTTAAAATGGGACATCACTCGTATCGGTCGCTTGATCAAATATTTTGGATAGTTAATTTTTAACCGAAATAAAAACAAACATAACCCTTTACAACCGATTCTATAGGCTGTGTGCACGAAGCCTATTATAGCGCCGCTAGTGGGTAATAGAGAATTATTGAACTCACTTTTTATGGAAATCGCGACATGTTTCTATGGTGATGAGTCAAAAACTTTAGTTGGCCATCAAAAATGTTATAAGGAAAACTACTGTTAATTTTATGTACAAAAAAATTCAGATTGTAAACCATTATATAAATAGCATAACATAAAAGGTACGAGAGAATTATTTATTTATGAATTATGACGTAAATATACCTATATAAATAATTAATTTGTTTGCGTAAGATCAGATTATGGCGCCAATGATCTTTATTTTACTTAAATCGCCATCAGCGCAACAGCCCGGAACACAACAAGCATTTCCAGATCGCCTAGTTTTGCCCATGTTTTCTTTGTAATTAAAAAAACTTTATAAAATTATAACTATTTTCACTTTTAATAAACATTGCTCACTGACATATGGAAAATTTGAGCTTGAAGTTTCCCTTAGTGCTCATCACAAACGCTCGCATCGATAAATTTGTAACTCCGCCTCCTTGCACATAGCCCATATGGGCGTGACTATCGACAATTTTTTTTGCCGTGAAACATTAATTTTTGTGAACGCAACCGGCTTCGCCCGGTTATTTCGTGCGGGTTATTTTCACAATAATTAAGCAGGGGTACACGATTTTTTTAAATTAATTTTTCTAGGTTTTTTAGTCCCTAAATAATCAATATCTAATAAAGTTTCGCCGGTTATAAAAGAATCATAATTAAAATTACTGAAATTTAAAGCAAGTAGGCGTTCTATTGAAAAAAAAAAGACGGGTTGCACTCCGGGAGTGCCGGCAGAAGTGAAAACTTGAATATTAACGTCTTAATTTTTTGCATTTAGAAGCATTGTTTATTTATTGGCAACACTTGTAAATAAAATGTTTTGTATCAGAGATTGCATTTTTATGTACGATATTTGAACGCTAGATGTCTAACGTTGTATAAAAAATAAAATGGTTTGTATCATAGATTGCATTTTTATGTACGATATTTCAACGCTAGATGTCTAACGTTGTATAAAAAGTATCTGGCAATTACTATCACTTAGAGAGTCTCACCCATTTCTTACTTTTCCTGACGCGAGTTTAACATTTTTTACCCATTACAAAAAAAGTGTACAACGCCGCTAAAGAAGTTTTCACTTCAAAAACTGTTATATCTGACAGACATCCTGTGTCAAATTTTACTTTAGTTTTAGCGGTGAACGTTACAGAACACAAAAACGCATTGCCATAAAAAAGTCTATGACAATGGACCGATTAATGAAGGTCACACTCTATATGTGTACTTGGTGTGGGGAAACTATTGGCCTCGGGTCGTTACAAAAGCACGTCTGGAACCTGACAAGTCGGCATGTTTCATTACCCTTGTTGAATAGTTCCGGCAGTACGACTGTGTTAATGAATAAAGTTCTTCATCAAGAACTGCCAGTACAACAATCTGAAATATTTGTACTGTGAATCCTTCCTTCGGCTATTATTAAACCGACGATGGTATAGGATGTAAAACTTGTGTAGAGCTCCGTGATTGATTATTCGTTGTCATGAAGCGGCGTTGTAGAGCCAAGATTTACAATAATAGTTCTTATATTGCACCACAAGGGCCGCCTCGGGCATCATGGCGCGCAGTGCAAGGTATCAAACTTTCGGCCAGTGTGGTGTATACTGTTTTACCTCGGTCGTAAGTACGCTTATTAAATACATTAATTACATAAAAACACAGATAAATTCCAAGCAAGCAGCTTTGAGGTTCTACATAAAAACACGAATGACAGCTGGTCGCGACTATTAGCTAAAATGCAATAGGGTCGCTATGGAAACGATATCTAAACAACAGTTAAGAGAATTATTTTTTCTTAATGCCGCCCGAACGTACGTACTGCCCGCAACAGTGCGTGCAATCCCACCAATGCGTAAATGTTTGACTTTCTGCCTTGCAATTGATGCCAAAAGTGTGTAATTTTGATCGAGGTGTAAAGAAAATGTAGTTCCGATGACGATACAATTTTAAATCACAAATTAAAAAATAGAAAAAGAAAATGCGGTGGACGTGTCGGTATTAGTGGTGGGAGAACGTGTCTCCAGTAATTTTTGCAAGCTTTGTTCTAATACATATGACTAAAAATAGGCAACTTTTTTAAACAATTTATTTATTTAAATGTAGCAAAAAACTAATAATATTTCATTTAAGTTATAATTACAAAATTGTAGATTGTAAATTTTACGATAAATCACGACCCGCGCTGTTATATAATTCCGAACCTAAATTAAATATTTTTCCTTTTTAGTTCATGTAATATGATCGCCCCTTGCCAATATATTTATAAGGTATTTAATAAATAAGAACAAACTATACCAAACGCACATTTATTAACACACACAACTAATCGCCATGACTGCTCTGACTGATCTGTACGTTATGACTGACGCCAAGTAACTGAACTGATATTTTCTATTATTGTAGATGGCAGTCTTGTCAACAATTACACTCTATTACAGTTCACTTTGATAAAAGATTGTTTTATATAAAAAAAGTATTTCCCTATTTAGTTTTTTAATATTTTGACTGATTAAAAGACTTTTTTGAAGGTGAGTTTTGACGTGATAACGTCTTATAAATTGATGAATCACCAATATTATAAATTGATAAAACACCGGCTGCATGTTTGAAAAAGTGTAACGTAACGTTCCTAACGTTCCGCCTGACCCTGTGCGTGCTTTTTGCTAATTTCTCGCTCAATTTAAATCAGATCGGTTTGAAACCAGTCTTAAACGAAAGAGGAGAACATTTTACATAGATTTCGTATAACAGAATTTGCCTAAACAGTTTTTTTATACAAATTTATATAGAAAAATATTTTATACAAATTTATATAGAAAAATAGCTGTATAAATGCAATGTTGTGTAATGCATGGCGCGACGCGGTCGGTTGTCTTTGTTTGCCGTACATGGAAATTAGAAGCAAACGTATGTCTTGTCTTAACATGAAAACAGCTGCATTTCTAATGTTTAATTCAATTTTTTGACATTAGTATATTGTGAAATGCAAAGCCTGCTAAGTTAAGTATTGGAATAACTAATTATTATTAGAACATATAATACTTTGTAAGTTGCAAACGTCACTTTTGACATTTCTTATCATTCCGACACCAAGGATAAGCGGATTGAAACCAAATTTTGGGAGGTTTAGGTTATGTATTACGGAATACGTTATCACGTAAAACTATCGTCCGTAAACCGACTTTACAGACAACCATTTTTTTTTTTTTTTTATCGAATAGTTTGCGAAAAGTAATTTTGTTTGCCGGTATCGTTTAAAATTTCAAAACGCACGGCCTGCAAAAAATCGTATTTGTGCACAAAGTCAGAAGTCTTAAAAAAACGTTTAAAAGAAATGAAGAGTCGACATCGGATATAAGAAATAGTTAGATCGAAAGTGAAAACAATAGATGCATTCAACTTTTTCATCTGATTTCGTTTTATTGAAGAATAATTTAAAAGCGAAGACAATCTGATCTCCGATTCCTTCGCGTGCAATTCTGTGTTTTTTTTTTATTTCATCGGGATTTGAGGGTAAGAGGCGTATAAAACGTCTACAGGATTTAATTCTTTTTTCTGCAAGCTTTCAAAGTTTAGTGCGTTGCTTTGTGCACTGCTTCTCTCGGTATTTTTTTTTTTTTTATTAATTACTAGCTTGTACCCGCAGTTTTATTTGCGCTAATATTGGTTTTGTCAGAAAGAACCCCGCACAAACGTTATGGGATTTGGTTCTCGGTTAAATTGATCGAAAATGGTTTTATTTTATAGATAGATAGATATATAGTTTTTTCATCATAGCGTCAAAACATAGTTTGAATATGACAAGTCACAACATACAAAATGCAAGAATTAGAACATAGAAAAATAAAATAGTAAGAAAGTGCCAATATATATACAACTTATGAAGTATAAAAATCGTCTAGTGAATAAAAACATTGCTCAATTAAAAATTTTTAAAATACGCTTGAAGCTATTAAAGTCGTTGATGCGTCGGATTGATTCATGCAATTTATTATAAATAGCACTGTCAGCACACACAGGACTTTTTTTATAAAAACTGATCAACTGATTTCAAACGTCACTAAAGTGTCTATAGACGCATAGCCTAAAAACCAATAGATTTTTAGCTACAGATATTATGTTTAAGATATAGGTACCTATAATATATCCATTGAATTCACAATTTTAAGAAATTCTAAGCTCTAGAATTAATATGTTTTTGAGTGCGCTGAATCCGAATATGATATTATTATTATATACAGGGTGACACCTTCCAACATTACCTAGTTTTCGATTATTTTTCTATTTCTAAAAAAAAATTGGTTGTCTGTAAAGTCGGTTTACGGACGATAGTTTTACGTGATAACGTCGTCATAAAGAAACATTGATGAACTCTCTGACGTCACGCGAGAAGAGAGAGAAATGCGTACAAGCCGACGCTTGGGCCGATTGTGCCTTTCTATCGCTTATACCGCGCTCTCGCTTGCACGCTCAGGCTTTGGCGGAACGTGACACTTTTTCGTGCGTGCCGCCGGTGTTTCATCAATTTATAAGACGTTATCACGTCAAAAAACACAAAAGTGGAACATGTTTGTGAATTCAATGGGTATATCTAAAATCTCGCTAAACATATCTGTAGCTAAAATCTATTCGTTTTTAGGCTATGCGCCCATGGATACTTTTTCTTAGTGGCCTTTAAACTATAAAATAAAATCAATTTCGATCAATTTAACCGAGAACCAAATCCCATACAAATCCCATAAAGTTTGCGCAGGATATTTTTCGCATTTTGTATTTCGACGCGTATTTTGGGACGAGGTCAAGATAAAATTGTAACAAACTAAATAAGAAATAATCGAGAGTTGAATGTCCATTTATCGACCAGATGGGACAAAAAATTACAATTTTTACAGAAACTTTTCTAGTTCAATCGACACCTGTTTAGTATATAAAAATGGACTCTTGATACGTTTATGTAATAGCGAGCTATGAAAATCCAATCAACGATATCCGAATGATTTCGACTGTATTATTTTAATGTTATAAACATCTATATATTTTCTTTGAATCAATTTTGTCAACCTCGTGTACACACAGTACCTGGGTAGGTACTTGTTTATTTTATAAATTGCGAAGTAGATATACAGGATGATTCCAAAGTTGACGTTATCCTTTCACCAGCGAATAGGGATTCAACAAATAAGATTTTTTCCTTTGGCGCTTTTTCTAAATAGCAACATCAACGGAGATACAGGGTGTCAAAGTTTTATTTTAAAAATTAAAATTTATTAATAACTGCCAAACCACTTGAGATATTTAAGAAAAATTTTGTAGATGTCAACAGCTACGAGAGAGGGAAATTTTTCAATAAATAAAATGTTTTTGGGTTGACACGTGGCACGCGTAGAAAAAAGTTGTTTAATGTTTTTAAGAAAAGAAATGGTACGCCACTGATGTTTCTAAAAATAATCCCTTGTTTAATTCTAAAAAGAAAAGCTCTTTTATTAATTTTTGGTACGGCACACCGTTTTCGAGTTAAAAAATAAAAACTTTGACACCCTGTATCTCCGTTGATGTTGATATTTCGAAAAAGCGCCAAAGGAAAAAAAATCTTATATTTTGTTGAAGCCCTATTCGCTGGTGAAAGTATAACGTCAACTTTGGAATCATCCTGTATATAAAAATAAACATAACAAGCAGTTGTATTCTACCTATAGTAAATGTGAGCGGTACTTAACTGTTACTTGTTTTTTTTTCGCACTGTTGCGTTTTTGTTTTGAAGTGCGCGGAGAAAGTTCAGGCGCAATTATAAAAGCCACATCTGTTTATTCAATTTCTTAACGCGGAATGTATTTTGTTGACATTTTATATACTAAAGTTGTTTGAATCACTGTTAACTCCCTGTATTTATTTAGAAACTGATTACACACTAAATTATTACGCAATAAGCAACTTGTCGTTTCCGCAATGTTTGTTTGTTTTTTAAATCCAAATGTAAGGTACGATGGGACAAGTGTTTTCTCGGGGCAAGTGCAATTATTATATTCAAATGTATTAACGTCTGATTAGTACTCTTCAATAAATAAAATTGTTGACCAATTTTTCAGACAATTATATTAACAAAAAATTATAATTCAATAAATTTACGTTTTAGTCCGAATTCGGATCTTCTTCTGAATTGAGCTAAAAAATATAAAAAATTAATTAGTACCTAATTAGTTTCTAATAAAATAAATTTTTTTTTAAATATCGAAATATTACTGAAAAAATAATAACAAACAATTTTTTTTCAGTTTTCGATATTTTAAAAAAAACTAACTTAATTTTATTAAAAACTATTATCTACTAATTAATTTTTTATATTTTTTAGCTCAATTCTGAAGAAGATCTAAATCCCGACCGAAACATAAATTTATTGAATTATAGTTATATTTTTTGTCAATATAATTGTCTGAAAAATTAGTCGACAATTAGTGAATTTAATTGGATAAATTGATAATAATATTGAAACTACGAAATAAATATTATTTTAAGGGTTGTATTAAGGCGTAAAGTTTTTTATTTTGCCCAAAAACAGAAACGTTAAGTGAATTTGACTCTATTCAATAAATAGAGTAACTGTGATCCATTGAAGTGAATGATTGAGTATTTGAAAAGAATTCCGTGGCATAAGGATGGAAAATGAAGCAATACTGAAATTTTTTAAACTTGCATTTAATACTGACGTTTCGATACGTTTTGTATCATCTTCAGAGTTTTCTGTAAATATATTTTCTTAGTTATAAAAAGTTATAAAGAAAAGTTAAGTTCACATAATAAAGCCACGCTGTCTGTGTTAGCAAATACACTATATTGTCGCCAAGGATTCGCACTGCGACCCGAGTTTTTTATTATAAAAGTATTAACGGAATCAATATTCACTTCAAAAGGAACGGAATTAGGATCTCCCAGTGATAGTGTCGTCAAAATATTCTGTAGTGTTTTTATCGATATTTGAAGAGACACGACGACGCGTAAGTGATTTCGAGTTTTGAAGAGGCGAATCTCAGAGCGCACGGGTTATGTCTGTTGTCGGGGAGACGCAGCAGATGAATTATTCAGACCGCGAATTGCTGCACCGCCATAAGCTGTGTCGATTACGTTCATTGACAGAGAAAATCGACCGCGCGTTCTTTATCTAAAGGCGGCTGCACACGAGGCTCGAAACACTGGCCGGTAGGCTGGGTACGAAGCTAGAAATGACGTCATTTCGGGCTCGCCTTGTATTGTTGGTGTTAACTGGCAGGATCGCCTTGTATTATTGATGTTAACTGGCAGGATCGCCTTGTATTGTTGGTGTTAACTGGCAGGATCGCCTTGTATTATTGATGTTAACTGGCAGGATCGCCTTGTATTGTTGGTGTTAACTGGCAGGATCGCCTTGTATTGTTGGTGTTAACTGGCAGGATCGCCTTGTATTATTGGTGTTAACTGGCAGGATCGCCTTGTATTATTGGTGTTAACTGGCAGGATCGCCTTGTATTGTTGGTGTTAACTGGCAGGATCGCCTTGTATTATTGGTGTTAACTGGCAGGATCGCCTTGTATTATTGGTGTTAACTGGCAGGATCGCCTTGTATTATTGGTGTTAACTGGCAGGATCGCCTTGTATTGTTGGTGTTAACTGGCAGGATCGCCTTGTATTATTGGTGTTAACTGGCAGGATCGCCTTGTATTATTGGTGTTAACTGGCAGGATCGCCTTGTATTATTGGTGTTAACTGGCAGGATCGCCTTGTATTATTGGTGTTAACTGGCAGGATCGCCTTGTATTATTGGTGTTAACTGGCAGGATCGCCTTGTATTATTGGTGTTAACTGGCAGGATCGCCTTGTATTGTTGGTGTTAACTGGCAGGATAGCCTTGTATTATTATTGGTGTTAACTGGCAGGATCGCCTTGTATTATTGGTGTTAACTGGCAGGATCGCCTTGTATTGTTGGTGTTAACTGGCAGGATCGCCTTGTATTATTATTGATGTTAACTGGCAGGATCGCCATGTAGTGTTGGTGGTTGATCAGGTTCTTTTGTGTTAGTAATAACTTCGAGTTTGATTAAATTATCTTTATTTACAACACCTTGCGCTGGCACATCCACGCGTTTCCACTACCTCACCTCTTTTTCCTTCCAAATATACATATATTTATATCAATTTGAAATGCAAACCCATGCGCATTTAATTAGACCACTTAAGTAAGTGTTATAGTTAAATACTACGTTTGCAGTTTACATTGCAACTGATATACATAACTTAACCTACATACTGTATATACAGTACAGCCTGCTAGCTCACAAGATAGATTTTAATGTTAGAATAGGGGCTATTTTTCTTGCTAGGTCCGCTGCTAGGTATGAGCGAGAACCTATCAGGAAGCAGTATCTTGTCACGTGGGTGACTTGAACAAACGTCCACAAACAATCATTATGCCATAGTGTGTATTCTGTTCAGAGACAAACATGCACTTTGCAACCGTTCTATCACTGTGCGCGCATGAATCTTTCTGCAGAGCAAGCTTGTAAAGACGTCTCGTGTGAAGCGAGCACATAATAGCGATTAAGAAAATAAGCGCTAAAAAACTAGTAATTAAATCTAGCGGCAAATCGAGCATCGTGTGCAGCGGACTTAAGTAATATCCAGTCGACGAGATGAAAAGATCACACGGTAGAAATAAAACTCTCGCACTCACACTCACCAATACACTTTCGGGCCCTCTCTCGTTCACAAACACAAAAAACAATGTAAAATATTAAACGAGTGCCATCTAGGACAGTTTTTTGGAACAGAGGAAACGTCTTTTTGTTTATATTTTACTGCCATCTGTTAGCGAGTTAACTTACTCCTCTATACTAGTACCGCGGTTGTTTTCAATTCTCATTGCCGTCACGCGTTTTCCATATACGATCGGTATCACTCCTTTATACCGCGCCTAAGTTTCATTTCAAGAAACAACTCTCAAGAAGGTTCGAATATAAAAGACTTTTTTGATCTTGGTTCTCAAGTGTCTATAATCTACTATTTCTTTCTCTCGAATATGATTACTTCTTCGATTCACCGTTTTCCTGATATTTTTCTAACTGGTTTGCGCCAAAAAAGATGTCTACACATAAAAAAGTTCGTATCCCGACGGTGACATTGTTTGTAAAAAAAATAAACTAATTTTTCTATGTTGATAGCGTTGTAACAATGGGTGTTTCTTAACAATTGTAGCAAACAGTAGCTACTCTGTAATATATTATAATAATTACTAACTGTAAAATAACTCATCTAAATAAAAAAATAGATTGCTAGCTTTTTGGTGTGTAAACATTATTTAGTCAATGAATAAATCTAATTTCACGTACTATATGGCGCTCACTGATTTGTAACGTTCGCTTGTTTTCCATAGTGTTCACTTGTTCTAACGCTTACGTAATCACAGTATAGTGATATGAATGAATCCGTTTTGTAGTGATAGAGCGGTTTATTTGAAATGTCGAACCGACAATTATTAATTACTTGCACAAACCGCTCGACATTTCCGTGTCGATCCATTGATTATGAAAGCGGTTTCAACAATTGTTACAGTAAACGGTCGAACATTGGAATCGAGTTGTCTACACAGATTTGCGATACTGTGAAGCGGCCTACACACCTTGATACAAGCTGCGATGCAGGCATCGACTCTTATGTTTCATGATGCAAGTAGCAGTGTGTGTAGTACTGAATCACGTATTTGGCATCAGTTGCGGCTTGCAGCGATGCAGAGTCTGGAATCCCATTTTGGTCGGCGAGCCACGACGCCGAATCGGCGATGCTGATGCAAGTTTCAGCGTGTGTAGAATTGCGTCGATGCCAAGACGATATTAATTTATTTTCCCGCGCCATTTTAGAGGTTACTTTGTTGTTTGTGTGTGTAAATTCCATGATGGAAAGTGATCGTGTATTTTGGGAAGAGTTCATAAACATTTATCATCTGTATACGTGTCTTTGGAACGATATTAATTTATTTTCCAGCGCCATTTTAGAGGTTACTTTGTTGTTTGTGTGTGTAAATTCCATGATGGAAAGTGATCGTGTATTTTGGGAAGAGTTCATAAACATTTATCATCTGCATACGTGTCTTTGGAATACAAATGTACTTTTAGCTCTTCCAATAAAGCATTTGAATAACGTTTTCTTTCTATAAACCATCTTTTTGACCATTTGTTTTTTGATTTCCTTTTATGGAGTATAAAGAGTGCCCCAACTAATAGATTATGTCATCGAGCGCTACTCGATTTTCTACCAGAACAACCGTCGCTTCCACCAAGCATTGACGTCATCCGATGAAAAAAGATATATGGTTTTACAGGTTATGTCATTCTCGCTTTTCAGCAAAAAAAAAAACCCGTCGCTTCCACCATATATTGACGAGTATGGGTAGAGAAAGATAATAGATCGTGTTATAATACCGCAGAAAACCTGTTGCTTCCACTGAGAATTGACAAATACAGTTTCCAAAACAATTTATAATTTTTCAATAATAGTATATTGTGCGACTAGTGAGAGAAGGAGAAGATTCCACGAGCGTGAAATTTGCTGCACGAGCGTAGCGAGTGCGGTAACACGCACGCGAGTGGAATATTCTCCTTCGATCAATGGTCGCACATAATATTTTATTCAACTAGCACGAGTAATATGTAATCGGGGCCCTGATAAAAGAGGGAAAAATAATAAATCACTTCATTGATTGACGTACCCACCTCCCTCGCTGCCCACAAGATGGCCTGATTTTCACTGAATTGCGATGCTGTTTTCATATATACAATACCGCCTACCACGTTCCTATTGGTCCAGAAGCTGCGTGCAGTTTTTTTTCATTATTTCACGCTTGGGCTTGCTACTGAGTTTCTATTGGTCCAGAAAATTCATTATTACACTGTACGGCTTATTATTAGCACTCTACGCGTCAACATGAAGTAATTTATTATTTCTCCCGAGTTTAGCAGAGCCCCGAAATTACATATTACTCACGCGTGTTGAATAAATAAAATTATCGACCAATTTTTCAGACAATATATATTTATTTATTGAAGAGTTCTAATCAGACGTTAATCAAAGATTTGAATTTATAATTTTTCCCATCACGGGATTATGGTACGCGATTTGGCAACAGAACACCCGTCTCTTCCACCATGTACTGCCGTTAGTTGTGAGAGAGAGAAGGGAAGAGAGCAGATGCAGTTACCGTAGCATATATAACATACTCGGGTACCGAACTCTGTTGTATTGATTATTATTAAATGTAGTGAAGTTTTGGGAAGGCTGTGTAAGTTTGCGTACGACCGGGGAGCTTTGCAAGTTGCTCCGTGTATAAAAGGAGCTTACGGATCGGCGTTCCCGTTGGACGGAACACGCACTACGAGCGCCACAGCAGAGGACAGACGCATTCGAAGCGAAACACGTTGCACCTCTCCTCTCCCCCTCCACTGTCCTTATACGCACATTCAATGAATCTATACTGCTGTGTGTCACATTGATTGCTATATCGACCGCTTTAACTCAATTATTTTGTAGTTTATTTCGTAGACCGCTATAAAAATAATAATCCTGTATACCGACTGCGGTGAGAAAAGAACTAAAGCTTCGAATCACGCTCACTTGTAAACATACAACTTGTACTTAGATGAATTAATAGTCATTACAAAAAAATTTGAAAAGAAGTTTGACCCTGCAGGCCATCCCTGTAACTTCCCGCTATTTTCGAGTTCAAAACGCTCAAAAAAATATAAAATATAGCAAGAAGTTTATTTTTTAGCTCTTCGAGCTCAAAAAAAAAACACTTTGTTACGAAATTTTTGTTCACGATATCTCATGAACAAATGAACCGATTTTGATGCGATTTGCGGCAGTCGACGCAATTTTTTAACCTAAAAAAGTTATTTATTACAGAAAAATCGATCTCATAGGAATTTTACGAGCAATTTAAAAAAAACACTTTTTTACAAATTTTTCGTTCACGATATCTCGTGAACAAATGAGCCGATTTTGATGCGGTTTGCGGCGATCGACGCAGTTTTTTTAACCTAAGAAAGTAAATTATTATAAAAAAATCGATCTGATAACAATTTTAAGAGTCATTTTAAAAAAACACTTTTTTACGATTTTTTCGTTCACGGTATCTCGTGAACAATTGAACCGATTTTGATGCGGTTTGCGTAAATTGACGCAGTTTGTTAAGAAGAAGAGCTGATTAGATTTTGGAATTAATCGGTTTAGTAGTTTAGAAAATATTTTACAAAAACAAATTTTTAAGAATTTTTTGAAACTTGTTTTTTAAGATTTCTCAAAATTTTTTGGGCCGAATCGTTTCAAATTTTCAGGAAGTCTAAGTTTACGAAGATCACGTCAGATGCCGCAAACCGCGTTTCAGACGGACACTCCGTTCGAAAGATATAAAAGGTTTACATACATATTACATACACACACACACACACATACAGCCCTACGGACATCATCGCCACAATAGTTTCAATAGCTTCCTAGGACCTCAAAACGTCGAGATCTGGCGAAAACTCGATTTTCGAAAATCGGGGTGAAACCAATAACTTCCCGATTTTTGAAAAAAAAAATTTTTTTTTTTTTTTAAGCGGGAAGTTAAAAAATTGGTTGTCTGTAAAGTCGGTTTACGGACGATAGTTTTACGCGATAACGTATTCCGTAATACATAACCTAAATTTTAGTAGCTGTCAAACTTGGGCCGAAGCATACTGCGCTCTCGCTTGCACGCACAGGGTCAGGCGGAACGTTACACTTTTTCGTGCGTGCAGCTGGTGTTTCATCAATTTATAAGACGTTATCACGTCAAAAAGAAACTGTATTTTAACACTGCACACTACAGAAGTAAAACTGGTATAATTGAAAATATGAACGAAAATAAGTTTTCTAATGAAAACGTGTTACACCGTCTTTTTTTTCTCTCTTCCTATTAAAATGTAACACGCTTTTATTTGAAAACTTGAGATTGTGATAAGTACGTATAAAACTACTTATTTCTAATCAGAATAACATTATTTTTAACTTTTTAGTTCATTTTTATTAACAACTAATAAAAGATTGTTTAAAAAAAAATTCGTTTATTTACTTTTAAGCTTTTAGTGTGCTTTATAAAAAGTGCGATTTGCATCCGTACGAAAGCCGGACCGGTCAGTTAATTATTATAATATTGTATTGTCATCGGAACTACACACGTATGCAAAATTTCAAGTCAATCGGACACCGGGAAGTAGTTAAGTGCGATTTGCAACCGGGCGAAAGCCGGAACGGTCAGTTAGTTATTATAATATTGTATTGTCATCGAAACTACATACGTATACAAAATTTCAGCTCAATCGGATAACGGGAAGTGGGTCAAATTTAACAAATTTTAACAATTTCATATAGTTTACAGTAATCGCGTAGGATGGTGCCACTTTCGCTTACGTTCGACACTGTCGGTGATGCACGTATTACAAAAAGGAATTATGTATGTAGTTAATTTAAACTTCCCGCGTAAAGTTTTTAGGTCAGGTCAATAATGATGAAATGATTTTGTTTGGTTGATTGTTATTTTCTTCGTTTTTGTACATTTTAATATTTATTTATTTACTTATATTCTTTGCGAGTGCCTCGTTTGAAATGTTATTTATTACGAATTGGATAAACAAAAGAAAATATCTCTGTCGTGACAAGTAATTAACAAGAAGGCTTTGATTTTTAACCGAATCGTAAGTTCGTTGGCCTTCGTAAAATACTCGGTCACTGCTTTGTTGCATTTGACACAAGAAGGCGTTACCCGTTCTGTTATTTATGGCGCTTAAAAACAAAAATAGAATATCACTTGTTATATTATCTCACATAAATCATATTTCCTGCCAACTGCAACTGCAACAATACACTGTGTCCAGGAACGGTTAATATTATCGGCTATCTAAATCAGTCACCGTCGTTTCATTTAAATTGCGCACCAGCTGGTAGAAATATTCAGTTAACATTGCGTTCTTCATAGCATTGCAGAAATCCGGAAAGATAGGTACCTATATAATTTTTTGCACTGGGTTTTTTTTTTTATGTCTGTAACGACTCGTAAAGTAAAACAAACGTCGACGATCTCTAACCAATTCAACAGTAATTTTCATAAACTACCTAATCTTATCAATAGATATGAAAAACAACAATAGGCGTGTATATAGTAATTTTCATAAGCAACCTAATGGAACTGTCAAAAATGTTTAAAATACAGTGTAACCTCTTTATAACGAATCTTAAGGGACCGTGCATTTTTTTTCGTTATAAAGAGTTTTCGTTATAGGTATAGAGGAAAGAATGAAAAATAACCAAATTTCACCTAATTAATTTAATCCAAACATATATAGTCTGTTAACTTTGCCTGACATTTTTTGCTGTGCCAATATTTGTTTTGTATTTTATTTGTTTGTATTTTATTAAGTATCTTATGCATGTCTTGAGATCATCTTCATTAAACAATAGGAATTTTTCGATAAGTTTGGCGGCATCAAGTGCGCTTGTTGAATAGTTGGTGATGGTTCAGAATCGTCCTCTTTACGTCTGTAAATATTTTCTGACGCCTAAATATGAACATATTTCTTCGTAATAGAGAATGGCTGTTGCGCTATAAAGAGGGTATTAATGTATGGGTTTTAAGGTAAACCAACCAAATTGTAAAAATTTCGACGTTATAGGGAGTTTTTCGTTTTAACGAAGGACGTTATAAAGAGGTTACACTGTATATAGAAAATGAAGTGTAAACCAGCTATTTTATAGGAGGTACGTGTAAAAATTATAGTATATATGTATCTCGGACATAATATTAGGGTTCGTGTGGCTTTCAAACTTGCTGATGCTCGTTTTTACTTGATTTCACTTACTCGTCAATAATATACTTTATTCCACCCTAGTTACCTATGTAAACTGCTATTATGAAACTAGTCTTTTTGGTTAGCTTTTGACACAAACCTCGATCATACCTGGATAAAAAGTACTCTATATATAACATACGTTTGGGCAGCAGTATAGAGACAGTGTATTAAGTTAAATCAAAATCCGTCCATATTTTTTTATATATCGTTCACTTGATAGATTGTTCTTTTTTATGGACGCGCAGCAACTAAGCTATGTGCGGCGAAGTATGAATTTTAATTGGGGTTAAATAGTTTATAACGTACTTGATAGTTAGTTGGGGTAAAATCTTGTAATCCAATTAAGACCTACTTTCACATATCCAATCGTATTGAAAATTTGCATACTTGGGTACAAAGTTCCCTTGACAATACAAAATATTTTTGTTTCCAATCTAACGCTAGTCTCAAAAGAGAGGATACCTATTAGAATGTAGTAGATATCTAAAAACTTAAATCTATACTAATATATAAAGTTGAAGATTCAAATCTTTGATTAACGTCTGATTAGAACTCTTCAATAAATAAAATTATCGACCAATTTTTCAGACAATATATTAACAAAAAAATTAATGTGTAATGTGTATTAGTTTAGCCTATGTTTAATAAGAAAGGATTAATTATTTCGGAGAAGGCTATAAATGATTTCTAATGGTATATGCTGCCGACGTTTCGGAAAATATATTTCCTTCCTCAGGGCTTACATATTATATATTAGAGTTAATCGATTTGTAATTTAAGTTTTTAATTGTCATATTGTCCAATAATCATGTTATATCAATCAAAAAAACTTTTTTTTTTATAATACTATTGAAATCATTTATAGCCTTCTCCGAAATAATTAATCCTTTCTTATCTTAACAAAAAAATTGAAACGTTAATGTATTAATTATATTTTTTTGTATTGTCTGAAAAATTAGTTGATAATTTTATTTATTGATAAAGTTGAAGAATTTGTTAGTTCGTTTGATTGAACGCGCTAATCCCAGGAACTACTGGTTCGAATTGAAATTTTTTTTGTTGGATAGTCCATTTATCGAGGAAGGCTATAGGCTATATAATATCACGCTACGACCAATAGGCGCGGAGCATCAATGAAAAATGTTGCAAAATGTAACTCAAAATTTGTTCGTCCGACATCAAATACTTGTAAACGGTAACTCCGATCATCATGAAATTTGGACACAACATTCATCTCGGTAAACTAAGATGAATGTACGTACTCATGTCCCCCCATTCGTTTTTTTGCACCCGGGTGAAATCGGGCAGGACCGTTAGTGTATTAATAAATGTTTAAACTTGGAATTAAAGTTAAAATAATTAGCTCTTCAAACTTTGAAGATATTTTTGTATCTCCAATAATTAATTAATATCTGCTGTTATTAACTCACGACTATATTAGAACCGCGGAGTTAATTAGATTAACCTTGTTATATCGCGTTAAAGTTGTGGGGTTGGGGGCCGGGCTCTGAGCAGTGGGTGGGCGTTTGGGATCATCAATACCAAGAAGATGAAAACACTTAATTTCTCACGATCTATAACGAGTTGATCCGATGAGATAATCATAAAGGCGATCCGGAATTCCATATTTTCGTTCTTTGTCAAAAACTATACCATGCAAAAATGTTTATAGACGCTTGAAAATTGGAAGCCGTCGTGGGACATCTGTCAGATGTGTCACTATAGTCGAATAAAAAGGCACACGCAGTACACAGTTCACACAGAGAAGCAACGAAGTGTATATAGTAAACGCGCGCTCACACACAAGAGAGTCCAAAGCGGGGGCGTAGAGGGGGCATGACGGCATTAGAGAGCATCATGCCGTTTAGCATGGTTTTATTGCCAACGCGCCAATAGATGTTTCACAAAAAAAGTAGTTTTTAATCATCCTCCTCTCCTCCTTTCAAAGTGACGCCACTGACTTAGTGATCCACGTAAGAAAATAATGAATAAAATTTGACCCAACTCTCAAAAAAGGTTGGTCATCACTGGTTTAGACGGACACGATTTCCAGTCTAGGGGTATGTTCCCAAATATAATCCAATGCGAATGACGTCATAAATCCGACGCCATAATTGTACCGGTGTGCCACTGTACCAAATTGTTGTAGAATTTTGTTATATTGAACACAAAGAAAGGATAATAAATACGGAGTAGTTTTTAGTCGTGTTGTAGTTGAACATAAAACTAATATTTTATTTAAAATTATCTTAAAAGAAATGTACAGTTACATAAAAAATAAAAATAATTGCATAATTCAAAAAGTATAAAATAAAATAATTCACTTTATCAAAAAAGCAGGGCCGAACTAAACGAATACTGAACATTCCGCCCGTCTCGTTTGTCTTCAAAACGAAAATATTTTATGCCAGGTAGTGATGCCGCCCGCCTTGAACAGATGCAGGAAAAATATATTCAAGTAGGGGGATCTTCAGTTATCCTCGGTATGACGTGGTAGAAAACATAGTTTCGTTGCCGGTCGTGTTAGAGTAGCTCCTGCTGAACGAATTGTGACGACACGTATTTCATTGTCGGATCCAGGATGTAGAGCGGTTACTCTACAAAGTGCCCACTTTGAAGGTGGAAGGCGTTCGTCAATAAGAAGAGCCAGGTCGTCCAGTTTGATCTCTTTTTTGGTTACCCGCCATTTGTGACGAGCTTGAAGGGTCGTTAGATATTCCGACGACCAGCGTACCCAAAAATGTTCGTACATTTGACGTAATAGTTGCCATCTATTGAGTCTACTGGTTTTGATGTCCAATAAACTAGGTTCAGGAATTGTGGTGAGAGCTGACCCGATGAGAAAGTGACCTGGAGTCAACGCTGTCAAATCTGTAGGGTCATCTGAGAGAGCTTGTAACGGTCTGGAGTTCAAACACGCTTCCACTTCGGCCAGGAATGTAGCGAGTTCTTCGTAAGTTAGTGTATGTTCTCCAATGACACGTTTCGTGGAACGGACTCCGGCTTCCCACAATCCGCCAAAGTGTGGCGAGGCTGGAGGAATAAACTTCCAATCTGTACCATCGTTGGACAGTAGCTCAGCAATTTCTCTTCGTTGAGGTGAAGAAATCTGAATCAGTCGCTTTAATTCATTATCAGCACCAACAAATGTGGTACCGTTATCACTCCAAAGTGTGGAGCAGACACCACGTCGTGAGACGAAGCGTTTATAAGCAGCTATAAATGCTGATGTGGTATAGTCGCTGACGACTTCTAAGTGAATGGCACGTGTCGCCATGCAAACGAATACGGCAATATAACCTTTGTAGGCACGGAAACCTCGACCTTTCGTTGTTCGTAGCCGAATTGGACCAGCATAGTCAACTCCAGAGTGCAGAAAAGGTCGTGATGGTTGAACTCTCTGTGCTGGCAAATTCGCCATTAGTGGAGCAGTAGATGTAGCCTGGTACGGAAGACAATTCCGACATTGTCTAATAATACTTCTCACTCGCTGTCTTCCTCCAAGAATCCAATAAATTCTTCTAAGATAGCTGAGAGTAAGCTGCGTACCACCATGTAAAGTTTTTTGATGTGCTTGACGAATTACTAAAGTTGTGAATGGTGATTGTTTCGGTAAAATGATGGGATGCTTCTCATCGTAGTTCAGTAAAGAATGCTGAAGACGTCCGCCGACTCGCAGTAATCCACTTTCATCAAGAAATGGTTTCAGCTTACTCAAGTGGCTTGTGTAAGTCAGCGATTCTTTTGATTGAAGAGCCTTGTAGTCTGCAGCGAATGATTCCTTTTGAACATACATAATCCAAAAATGTCGAGCTTCTCGTAGCTCTGTTGGTGTCAGGTGTCCTTTGCTTCGAAGTGCCACAGGATGTCTTAAATTAAAAATAAAACGTTTGCAATATCCTGTAACCCTGATAAGCTTGTTTAGCGAAGAATAACGCAGTAAAAGGTCCAAATTCTCTTTTGGAAACAATAGTGTAGCATGACTTTTGATCACTCGATCTTCCAAATCCACGTTAGATGGCAGGTTTGGTAGCGTAGTTGGCCAGCATGATGACGGTTTTGTAAGCCACTGTGGACCGTTCCACCACAGACTGTGATTTTCAAGCTCGACTGGATAAAGTCCACGAGACGCACAGTCAGCAGGATTTTCTGATGAAGATACGTGATGCCAAGTAGCCGTTGATTGTAGCGTTTGGATTTCACTCACTCTATTAGCGATGAAAGTCTTCCAGCGAGACGCGTGTCCTTTGATCCATGCAAGGACAACGGTAGAATCTGTCCACAGGTAAGTTGATTGTACGGAGTTGTCTAGAGTTTGTTGAACAGATTGTGTCAAACGAGTAAGTAGTGTAGCAGCACACAGTTCCAGGCGTGGCAATGAAACTCTTTTGACAGGCGCCACTTTTGTCTTCGCAGAGAGTAAAGTAATTTGCACGTTATCATTGTCCGTTTGTACTCGAAGATAAATCACGGCAGCATAAGCTCGTTCAGATGCGTCAGCGAATCCGTGAAGTTCATATGTGGTTTGATTCGTTGCCTGAATTCCCGTCCATCGTCTGAGTGAAATTCTTTCAATTGCATGCAGTTGTGATCGATACAATTTCCACTGTTTCTCAACATCTGTAGGAAGATTCGTATCCCAGTCAACTCCAAGAAGCCACAATGATTGAAGTAAGATTTTTGCAGTGATTGTAACAGGACTTAGCCAGCCAAGTGGGTCGAATAATCTTGCGATATCCGAAAGAATTCCACGTTTCGTACTTTTAAATGATTCGTCGAAAAGTTGTACTCTGAATTTAAAAGTGTCTAGTTGTGGTTGCCAAAACAGTCCTAACACAGGAACACCGCCAGCTTCAGGTTTCAATTCCATTTCAACAAGAGGTTCCTTTTCGTTATGCGGAATCTCTTCAAGCAGGGTTGAAGAATTGGAAACCCATTTACGTAAGTGAAATCCTCCAGCTTTCAGTATTCCAGTCAGCTGACGTTGATATTCTACAGCCTCCGGAATGGAATTAGCGCCTGTAAGTACATCATCAATGTACATATCACGTAAGATTATTTTTGCCCCGAGTGGATATTGATTTTGTTCATCATGTGCTAGCTGACGTAGAACTCTCAATGCAAGAAATGGAGCGCTTGCGGTCCCATATGTCACCGTGAGAAGACGATATTGTTGAACTGGTTGAGTAGAAGCGGCTCGCCATAAGATTCGTTGGTAGTCGCAATCTTCAGGATGTACCCATATCTGCCGGTACATTTTGGCTATGTCTGCTCCGAAAACAATTGGATGCATTCTCCATCTTAGAATGATAGCTGATAAGTCAGGTTGTAATTTTGGACCGATTAGCAGCGCATCATTTAGTGATAAACCATTTAATGATGGTTGCGAAGCGTTGAAAACGACGCGTAACTTCGTTGTGGAACTGGCTGTCTTTGTAACCGAATGGTGCGGTAAAATAAACCCAGATATATTTTCTGTAGTCGTGACCCTGGAAATAGGAGCCATGTGACCTAGTGAGCTGTACTCAGTCATGAAATCAGTGTATGAGTTAGCGAGGTCAGGATTTTTCATGAAACGTCGTTCCATGTGTAGAAGTAGTTGTAGTGCTGACTGATATGAATCGTTTAGGACGAAGTGCGTTGGATCTGTCTTAAATGGTAGTCGAACCACATAACGACCTTGATCATCTCGTGTATGAGTAGTTGTAAAGTGAGTTTCACATTTAATTTCATCATCGGTCAGTTGAGCGGAAACCGTAGCTACATCTTCCACTTGCCAGAAACGTTGTAGTTGAATGGATAACTCTGTATTAGTTACACAGTGCATACTGCAGGTCGTTGACGATGATCTGTTTGTCGGAACTACTCCAGAGAGTATCCATCCTAAGGTTGTGCGTTGAGCAACAGGACTATTACGTAACCCTGTGCGTACACCATCGAGTAAAATCTGAGAGTAGATGTCAGCTCCCAGAACTAGATCGATACGTGCGGGTTTATTGTAGTCTGGATCTGCCAATTGCAAGTTTTCTAGATGTGTCCAAGTCTTGTTCAAACATTGAATAGTTGGCAAATGCGTTGTTAGCTTCGGCATTACGAGAGCTCTGACCTCATACGACTTGTCTGGAGCTATTTGAGAGTGCATTTGTACGAAGGCAACTGTTCTAACAGTTCCAGTTGTGGCATTTCCAAGTCCATATACAGTGATGTTGGTAGGTTTTCTTTTTAAAAGAAGTTGTTGTGCGACAGATTCCGTAATAAATGACGATTCCGACCCTTGATCCAAGAGAGCGCGTACTGTAAGAATTCGACCATCCGCAGAGCGAAGATTAACTTTAGCAGTAGCTAAAAGAACAGCTGTGTTTTGTGAATTAGATTCTATTCTTGAGGTCATAGCCGACGTTGAGGCTTGCTCAGTTGAGCCTTCAGTCTTGCTTTGAGTGAACGTTGAAGCAATAGAGCTACCATGGAGCATTGAATGATGGTTAGCTCCACAATTCTGGCATCGTTTCACAGAGGCACAGTTTCTTCTTAAGTGCTTATTGCTAAGGCAATTATAGCAGAGCTGTTTTTGGAAGATCAACTCTCGTCGTTGGTCAGGAGTCTTCTTTCGGAAGTTTGAACAAAACATAATGAAATGCTTGCCAGAGCAGTCTTGGCATTTTTGTTCATCGGGTGTAGTGGTAGCAGCGTGTGTTCTGCAGCGTGATGATTGCGTTTCTTTAGGAATAGCTGTCTTCCCTCGAGTAGTAGTAGATGCGTCTAGTGCTTCGAGTTCTCGAATACGCCCTTCAATGAATTCTTTGAGCTGTGTGTACTTGACTGGATCTGCCGTTGAGCTGATTGACTTTTCCCAATCACGACGAGAAGCAATGTCAAGTCGATCCACTGTTATATGCACAAGCCAGTCATCCCAGTAGTCAACCGGCCTTTTGAGATTCTCTAAGGCTCGAATCACTTCAGTTGTTCCGTCATATAATCGCTTCAGTTCAGATGCTGATTCACTTTGTACAGCAGGAAGCTTTGTTAAGTTTTGTAGATGAGTATGAATAATTAAACGCTTGTTTTCATACCGGGCTACCAAATGATCCCAGGCAATTTTGTAGTTGGCGCTAGTTACTTCAAGATTTTTCAGTAATTGTTCGGCTTCACCAGTGAGACTTAACTTGAGGTAATGAAGTCGTTGTACATCTGATAATGACGTATTATTATGTACGAGAGAAGTAAAAAGATCGTTGAAGCTTGCCCAGTCAGTATAATTGCCCGAAAACCGAGGCACATTAATGCGAGGTAACATGTTATGATGACCCCCAGTAGCAGCAATCGATCCGTCTTCTGTGTTTGTTGAATTTGCATTTGGCGTTGTATTTTCAAATTCATATAGCATGTCGAGTAATTCTCCCTTGACTGTAGCGTAATCATCAGCAGCCTTATCAAAATGGTTTTCTTTGTAATATGAAGTGTCTTGAAATGTAGGATTGTTAAGACCGATTAAAGAGTAGTGATTCTCTTGTAATTTATTCCAGTAAGTTTCAAGTTGCTCAAGACGAGCGCGTATAGCACCACGCGTGATATTGTCTCGACCAAGTTTCTTCAGGTTAATTATAGTGCGTGAAATTAACCCAGATGTACACTCTTGTTTGTTTAAAAGATCTTGCATGATGATCAGTAGTAATAAACTTGCGAAAAATAGTAATTTTATACTTGTAAAGTATGTAGAAAAGCTTGATTATTTGCAATCGTTGTATTAGAAAACGTAGTTATTATTCTTATTTTTGCGTTGATTTTTTAAATAATCTGACTCGAAGGACCAAAAATGTACCAAATTGTTGTAGAATTTTGTTATATTGAACACAAAGAAAGGATAATAAATACGGAGTAGTTTTTAGTCGTGTTGTAGTTGAACATAAAACTAATATTTTATTTAAAATTATCTTAAAAGAAATGTACAGTTACATAAAAAATAAAAATAATTGCATAATTCAAAAAGTATAAAATAAAATAATTCACTTTATCAAAAAAGCAGGGCCGAACTAAACGAATACTGAACAGCCACCATATTGTACTGGTGAGAGAGATGTGGCATAGTATAAATATTTAACCGGGCGTGTGTGCATAAGACTTTGTGGAATATTTATTTTATTATTTGTTATTTGCAAGAATGTCTGCTTAACAAAGTAAGCTACTTTTTGTGGACGCGCTGGCCAGTATATTTCGGAAAGAATCAACAGTATGGCGTCGATTCATGACGTCATTAGCACTGACCAGCATACTGGGGTATATTTCGGAACACACCCTTTATATCATACATAATATCCAAAAACATCCAAAGCTGGTATTTTATCTAATTTTATCTATAGATCAGGCCTGGGCAAATGGCGGCCCGCGGCGCGGATCCGGCCCGCGAAGCATTTTATAAATGAGTATTAAGAGCGAAAATAATTTGCCAATATAATTTGGCGCATAAAAAAAATTTTAGGAAAAAAGACCTTTTTGTTGCGGAAATGAAAGGACCTTTATCTCTCGAAATTTTTGGCTCACGGTAAAATTTTCATCAGCAATGTGGCCCGACGATCAAAAAATTTGTCCGCCCCTGCTATAGATTGATGCCCAGGGTCCTAAACTTAGATTTATAAATGTCATTTGTTTTCAACTAAATGATCCACATTTAGTTGAAAATAAATGATATTCTTAAATCTTTATTTTAAGCTGAAAGTCGTATCAGAATAGTATATTGTGCAACTAGTGCGACAATGCCGCACGAGTTGCTCATACTATTTTTTATTACCAATTAAATTAAATTAAAATTTTATTACGAATTAAAAAAAGAAATTAGAAGTAATAAAAGTTAAAATTAAAACATTAAAAAGTTGAAAATTCAGTTAAAATTGTTAAAATTGTCAAGAATAAAAGTCCATAATTGAAAATTTTAACCTCAAATCTGCTTCAAATGACAGTTTGCTTCATTGACATTAACACCGTTTGTTTTTTTCTCTGAATTTGCGTGCGGAAAACAATAATTTCAGTGCGACAAATAAAGTTTCCGCACGCAAATGAAAATTTTTCAACCGTAACAGCATGCGTAAAGATATCACTTTTCCCGCATGAGTAATAAAAAAGTCCAGTTACTTTGTCGGGCAAAAGTTGGCAGCATTGAATAATGATCGCCCGTAGAACATGCTACATATATATTCAATTAACCTACAAAATTGTAGTCAACAAGCAATACAACGTCTGGCTGGGGGTATGTCGTTGACATTTACGACACAAATAATATAAAATTGCGCCTCGCGTCTTATTGTCAGTCCCTTCCACTCACTTCACTGTCTTAAAACTCATATTAGGAAAGGTTACCTCGTACCACAATGTTACTTCGCGGTCGTTACAACCGATCAATGTGCGTATAATATCAATACATAAAACTAGTGTGACCTGTGCGAATTATTCGCACTAAATAAGTATAATAATGATCACTTTACAAAATTATTTTTTAAATATGATTGCAGGTATTCAATTCGTTTCTAATTTTGGACACTGCTTATAACGTTCTTCTTTTTGTTGTATTACAATATGAAGTTCAGATGACAGATCGAAGAAATATTTTACTAAAATTGTCATATAGAGGCGCAAGTAGCAAAAGCGTTGAGCTAAGCCGACAGATGGCATCATGCAGCATTGCTGTGACATTATTCAGCGTTGCTCGCTGTTTTAAAATTAAAACCGTCAGATGGCAGTATGCAGTATTGTGTTTGTTGTATTACAATATGAAGGTCAGATGACAGATCGAAGTGTTGACGTTGTTTCAAAATTAAAGCCGTCAGATGGCAGACGTTGTTCAGCGTTGCTGTTAATTAATTAATTTACAAAAACAAAAGCAATAATAAATTTTTTAGTTGTCGATGTCAGTAGAGCAAGCAATTATCTGTAAAATGATATATAATTTATGTGGAGAAATTGTGAGGTTTTTTCTAAAAAGGGAGGCAAACATCTTTAACCTTAGCGTATTAATAATATGATAGTTACGAAACCCTCACCGGGCGGGTAGTGCAGTGGTGAGAGCACTAGACTTGCATTCTAGTGGTACCGGGTTCGAATCCGTGCGGAGGCAGATGTGACTGGGAGTTTTTCCAACTGCCTCTCGCCGATAAATGGTAATTCCTGTACCGGCCATTTTGTTGAGGTTTTCCATGGTTTCCCTCAATAATTCCAGATAAATATCGAGATGGTGCTTTATTCAAGGCCATGGCCGACTACCTATTACAATCCTATGCTCAAAACTTGCCTACCTTATCCAAATTTTGTAGGAAAAAATCCTTCATTTACTCATTGCTATGGCAAATTGAAGTTCAGTAAAATATAAGTGTGGTAGATGGAAAATAGTAATGGTGCGGATGGAGTCTGTTATGACACAAAGTCGAGAAACGAACGTTAAACGCATTATTATTATTATTATCATCATCATCATTATTATTATATTTTTATTTAAATTTGTTTTGTAATTAATAATTTTGTAATATCCATTTTTACAGAGCTTTGACAAAGTCAATATTTTTGATGAAACGTAAGCAATAAAAAGAAAGAATAATTATACCTATGTGTCCGCATTCCCGTTATTCATAATTATTTAAAATAAATATTACGGACTAATAATAATAATTATTATTATTGTTAGTAACTAAGTCTTTTGTCTATGATTTCATTTTCTGATGTAATTTTTTTGGTATTTGTATGACAGCTAAATACAGAAAAAACGTCTTTTTCTTTATGAGAGTCAGGAAAAAGTAATTTATATATGAAGTGGCGTAATTTGGCTTAATTTTCGAGTTATAACGCTATTTTGAAACGAGCACCAGCGAATTTCAATAGTAACAAATAGGTGTTCTCATTCGGCTTGGAGTTATACTTATGAGATATATTGAATTTATAGAAATGTTTTTTTTTAAATAGCATGCTCAACGACAATGGCTATATTTTTACTTTTTTATTAAAAATCACAGTGGGTATCGCGGATATAGTTTTAAATTCAAAATGGCACACAAGGCGTAAATAACAATTGGTGTTTGGAATCCGATTTCTGTATAGTCTTTGTACACTGTAAATCTAAGTGTTTTAATTTAAGGCGACTAAACGTTTTATTCAAAAATGTTTTAGTGTTTAATTCTTGTCCCGATTTTTTTACGTTTTTCAGCGTTTAAATTTGACAATGGTTATGTTTTATTTCAAACGTACGTTTTTCAGCGTTTAAATTTGACAATGGTTATGTTTTATTTTAAACGTACGTTTTTCAGCGTTTAAATTTGACAATGGTTATGTTTTATTTCAAACGTACGTTTTTCAGCGTTTAAATTTGACAATGGGTATGTTTTATTTCATACGTTTTGCGTTTTATAATAAGACGTCTTAACGTTTCATTTTTAAACGTTTTAGGCGTTTAAATGCTTGTCCCGATTTTTATACGTTTTTCAGCGTTTAAATTTAACAATGATTATGTTTTATTTCAAACGTTTCGCGTTTTATAATAAAACGCCTTAAGGTATCATTTTAAAATGTCTTAGGCGTTTAAATGCTTGTCCCGATTTTTATACGTTTTTCAGCGTTTAAATTTGACAATGGTTATGTTTTATTTCAAACGTACGTTTTTCAGCGTTTAAATTTGACAATGGGTATGTTTTATTTCATACGTTTTGCGTTTTATAATAAGACGTCTTAACGTTTCATTTTTAAACGTTTTAGGCGTTTAAATGCTTGTCCCGATTTTTATACGTTTTTCAGCGTTTAAATTTAACAATGATTATGTTTTATTTCAAACGTTTCGCGTTTTATAATAAAACGCCTTAAGGTATCATTTTAAAACGTCTTAGGCGTTTAAATGCTTGTCCCGATTTTTATACGTTTTTCAGCGTTTAAATTTGACAATGGTTATGTTTTATTTCAAACGTACGTTTTTCAGCGTTTAAATTTGACAATGGGTATGTTTTATTTCATACGTTTTGCGTTTTATAATAAGACGTCTTAACGTTTCATTTTTAAACGTTTTAGGCGTTTAAATGCTTGTCCCGATTTTTATACGTTTTTCAGCGTTTAAATTTAACAATGATTATGTTTTATTTCAAACGTTTCGCGTTTTATAATAAAACGCCTTAAGGTATCATTTTAAAACGTCTTAGGCGTTTAAATGCTTGTCCCGATTTTTATACGTTTTTCAGCGTTTAAATTTGACAATGGTTATATTTTATTTCAAACGTACGTTTTTCAGCGTTTAAATTTGACAATGGGTATGTTTTATTTCATACGTTTTGCGTTTTATAATAAGACGTCTTAACGTTTCATTTTTAAACGTTTTAGGCGTTTAAATGCTTGTCCCGATTTTTATACGTTTTTCAGCGTTTAAATTTAACAATGATTATGTTTTATTTCAAACGTTTCGCGAACGCCTTAAGGTATCATTTTAAAACGTCTTAGGCGTTTAAATGCTTGTCCCGATTTTTATACGTTTTTCAGCGTTTAAATTTGACAATGGTTATGTTTTATTTCAAACGTTTCGCGTTTTATAATAAGACGTCTTAACGTTTCATTTTAAAACGTTTTAGGCGTTTAAATGCTTGTCACGATTTTTATGTTTCTCAGCGTCAAAATATTAAAACACTGGGTGCGTTTTATATCAAACGTTTAGTGTTTTATTTTAAGACATTTTATTTGCCAACGTTTTACAATGAATTGTAGGAATTTTGTTGAAAATTAAAACATTTTTTGTACAACATCCATATAAAATATATACCTTTATACAATCCGCAACAAAACAAACCGTGTAAGCTCGACTGTTAACTAGTTATACCCAGTGCAGAGCGGCCTACGTTCCTACGGGAGAGAATGTGTGGGAGTCTTCCCTCTTTCTCTCCACCCTTTCAGATACGGTCTTCCCGTTCCTGGAAAGTCCCGGGATCAGGTTAGACACGCATGCATGCTCGTCTGTGGGAAAAGCGGTCTAACAAAATACACTCGTGAGACAAATTGCGGTGTTTAAAAAGCGAATCCACTTTTGCATTCTAATAACTTTGACGGCAGAAAAGTATGACATTCTTAGACAGAGAAAAAATACACTAATAAGTGGTGTATTTGTCATTTAATTAGTTCTATTTTGTATGCTACTAATTTTCCGAATTTTAAAAATAAAACTACTTAAATTTTTAAATGGATGAACCTTATGAAATACAAAATTATATCATCAAGTAATTTTTACAATACAACAGACATTCAGACGATTTAAATGTACAAATCGAATGTGTAAATTTACAGCTTCAACCGTAATCAAACATGATTTTTACTATACCTACTAAAATTATAATAATAATGCGTTTGACGTCCGTTCCTCGATTCATAACAGACGCCATTCGCACAATTACTATTTTCCATCTATCACACTTCCCGTTATTTTCTACATTTTTAAACTTCCACTTAATTAATAGCAATAGGCAAATGAAGAAAGAATTTTAGGACATTAGGATAAGATAGACAAATTTTGAGCACAGAAGTTTGACAGGTATAATCGGTCATGGCCTTAAATAAGGAACCATCTCGATATTTATCTGGAATTATTGAGGGAAATCATGGAAAACCTCAACAAGATGGCTGGTACAGGAATTACCGTTTCTCGGCGAGAGGCAGCTGGAAAAAATTCCAATCACTTCGAGCCCGATACCACCCGAATGCGTGTCTAGTGCTCTCACCACTACGCTACACCGCTCGGTTATACCTACTAATATTATTAAAAGGTATAAAGTTTGTAATTTTGGATGTAGGAAGTACCTAATCTTTGAAACTACTCATTCGATTTCAAAAAAAAATTTTGACCGATATTTAGAGTGGATCTTCAGGATGGACATAATATCGCGTTAAAATAAAAGCGCTTTTCGTGGAGACAAATTTTTCGACAAAAAAACGGTGACAGTCTACAAATTCGAGCGAGGACCGGGCCACTAGTTGAATACAATTTTTTAGATCAGTTCTGAAGAAGATCCAAATCCGGACCGAAACGTTAATGTATTAATTATTATTTTTTGTTAATATATTTGTCTGAAAAATTGGTCGATAATTTTATTTGTAAAAGGTAAACTTTTAATTGTAAAGAAAAACCATTCCAAAATTGTAAAATTTTTTATTATATTATAAGCGCTTTCGACCTAAGTCATCATCAGATAAAATTATTTCTCACACAATGAATGCATAATTTGATACATCTTAATGTAATTGTTAGACATTTTTTAAAAAGTTATGAAAAATGACAAATACTAGCTATTTTTGAAGGGTAAGGGAAAGTCAAGTATAGATTAGTGACATAAATTGTAGAACTGTATAATTTGTTTATATAAGTTGTTATTTTCAATGTTACTAAAAATTAAATTTAAATTATTTTCTGTATTTAAAGAAATATTGTTTTTAATTATTTCAAATTTTTCTAATTCATTCAGAATTAGACCTTTTTGTGTTTTATGTAAAATTTTGAAGAAATTACATTAAGATGTATCAAATTATACATTCATTGTGTGAGAAATAATTTTATCTGATGATGACTTAGGTCGAAAGCGCTTATAATATAATAAAAATTTTTACAATTTTGGAATAGTTTTTCTTTACAATTAAAAGTTTAGCTTTTACAATTAACATGCTTCCAAATTTCTATAAGTACAACTCTAAATTGGATAATTTTATTTATTGAAGAGTTCTAATCAGACGTTAATCAAAGATTTGAACAATTATGTATTCCCTGTTCGTGCCGTTTTGGGATAACAAATAATCATATTTAACAATTGAAAATAACGCTGACGAAACGACCGACTTGTTAAAAAATTCGAGTGTTTCGCGTCGTACAATTGAAGAAACAAAAGAACGCATTATTATACACGAGTGTGCTATTTAGGTAACCGAGCCAACGTAGTGTCGAAGATTTTCCTTGTCTGTTGTGTTGCAAATCTTCGCCACTCCATCTGCGAGGCGCTGACGGTGCAGAATGCAAATGCGGATGTCCGTCGAGATCGAGTGAGGCACGTCTTCGATCCAAGCTCCCACCGCATAACGCCCGGTACTTCCACCGCGCGGCAAAGACCCGTACCTCCACCATGACTATATAATAATGGTATATACTTGTGAACAATAACTCTAATAATTTAAAGTGATGGCATAAAGTTTGCCGAAACGTCAGACAATAAAATGCAATAAAAAAGTCTTCAGTATTTGCTTAGTTCATCGATCCTATGCCACCAGGATTCATCCTTTAATCTTACAATAATATATACTGCTTATTATTTATGTAGGAGTTTATTATCATACTAGCCGCTACCCGCGATCTCGCACGCGTATGAGATAAAACAACAATAGCGGTGTCTTCGGCTCCACCGTATTGTGATATTTTTTATCAGATGTCGGCAATTTTTAGTGTCATCTAAAATAAACCGACATTTGACATTTTTATAATTTAAAGATTAAATATTTGTCACTTTTAGGGGATGAATTTTTAAAAATTTTTTTTTAGGGCTCACTTACGTTATATAAGGAACACCTGTGCAAATTTTAATACTTCTAGACCCGCCGGTTTAGGCTGTGCGTTATCTGTCAGTCATTCAGTCAGTCAGTGTTAAAGTTTTATTAAGTAGATGTAGATCCGCATTTGAGACTTTTTATTATATGCAGACGCCATTTGATGGCGAAAATGAAAATTGAATTGCACAGTGGGCCAATAACGATAGTCGAATTATCTTTAATTTTGACCCACTGTGCATTTTAATTAGAATGTTTGCTCCAAAACCAAAGAACGTTTTTTTTTTTACGGATGTTTGAAATAGATTAATCGGGAAACAATTATTTATCCGTGTGCATATACTTCACTGAAAATAGATTGATTTAAAAAAAAGGTTTGCACTCCGGGAGTGCCGGGAGAAGTAAAAACTTGAATATTAACGTCTGACGAATTTTCGATCAAAATGGTTTGTATCATAGATTGCATTTTTATGTAGGCACGATATTTCAACGCTAGATGTCTAATATGTTGTATAAATTAGAGAGTTTTCTCGCTCACCCAGTTCTTACTTTACCTGACGTCTGACGCCTGACGCAAGTTTAACATTTTTTACCCATTACAAAAAAAGTGTACAACGCCGCTAAAAAAGTTTTCACTTCAAAAAAATGCCACCAGGTTATGACCAATGGGTCCAAAATATCAAATGATTAAAATTTAAGCTGTGACCAGGTTTTTGTATTAATGAACTTTCGAGTGAGCAAGATGGATCGGTAGCTATCTTGAACTCTCTGAGCTAATATAGACTAATGAATCGACGATATAAAATTTTTGATTTTTGTATATTTGTCCCATTGTGCGACGTGACCGATCAATTATCTGACCAGCAATATAGTCGTATAGCAGATATAGTAAATAAATCATATTTCTGCTTACGGCGACAGATTTTCTAAGAATTACACGGCTGTGGGAATAATTGGTGAAGGTATTTCTGATATCCCGTCGGCTCAAACATACGCCTGTATTCTCACTAGATGAAATGTAATTTACCGCCATTTTGTACTCTCGCTATAGTATTTATTTGATATATTACTTTTAAAGGATCTATTTTCTTCTCGTTTTTTACTTGTCACGGTATTTTTTCTTGCGATTTCTTCTTTCTTTTAGGATTAATAAAAAAAAATGTCTCGTCGACTGTCGCATATTTTAGCGTGGGTCGAGGCGCTTTTGTCTTACGTATTGTCTAGTAAGTAGCTGGGAATTAAATCTACACCAACCTTCTGTAGCGAGAACAGTTCAATGCAAATATAAAATTCTAATTTTTCTTGATTTTCTGACTTGTACATGAATCAGTGATTTTTCACTAATTACAAGTGCATATTCACTATTTGTCAATGCTAGAATCCTACCATGCAGAATTAGTGAATACTCACAATATGAATTAGCGAATATAAAAATTCACTAATTATATATAAGTGAATATAAAAATTCACTAATTATATAAGTCAATATAAAAATTCACTTATTATATAAGTGAATATAAAAATTCACTAATTATATAAATGAATATAAAAAATCACTAATTATTATATAAATGAATATAAAAATTCACTAATTATATAAATGACCATTAAATGTCATCTGTAATCAACAATTTTTTGATTACAGATTTTTTTAAATCTTCATTCATTCATTACTTTCACTAGTACTTGTAATTAACTTTTATATTTTTACAAGTCGATTAAAAATTGAATACATAATAAAGAATCAGAGAATTCGCGTCAAAAAAACATAACCTTAATTCATTGTGAGTTATGATCCTATGTCATTGACTATAATTTAAAATCAGCAAAAAAAACAATAGTATATACACGCAATGCTTTACTCTGAATCTTTGAAGATATATTTAAAATAATCTCATTAACTTACCTGATAATAGTATATTGTGCAACTAGTGCGACAATGCCGCACGAGTTGCACATACTATTTTTTATTACGAATTAAATTGAATTAAAATTAAAATTTTATTACGAATAAAAAAAAGAAATTAGAAGTAATAAAAATTAAAATTAAATCATTAAAAAGTTGACAATTCAGTTAAAATTGTTATTGTATTGGTAACTATGGTAACTCTGAATTTGCGTGCGGCAAACAATAATTTCAGTGCGACAAATAAAGTTTCCGCACGCAAATGAAAATAGCTACTTTTCAACCGTAACAGCGTGCGTAAAAACATACCACTTTTCCCGCATAGGTAATAAAAATTATATTACTTGTTTGTTTATCGGTTTACAAGGAACTTGCTATAGAACAATCTACATTCTACATGAATAATAATAAGTATCTATAGTAACTGCATGGAGGCGCCACAAGCGACAGGTATAAAATCAGGGGTATCACTATTCTGACAGTGAATTTTACTTGAATTCACTATTCCGGAAGTGAATCAGCAGTCACTATTTCAAATAGATTCTACATGAATAATAATAAGTATCTATACCTATAGTAACTGTATGGAGGCGCCACAAGCGACAGGTATAAAATCAGGTGTACCACTATTCTGAGAGTGGATCTTACTTGAATTCACTATTCTGGAGGTGAATCAGAAGTCACTATTTCAAATAGATTCTACATGAATAATAATAAGTATCTATATAGTAACTGTATGGAGGCGCCACAAGCGACACGTATAAAATCAGGGGTATCACTATTCTGACAGTAAATTTTACTTGAATTCACTATTCCGGAAGTGACTCAGAAGTAACTATTTCAAACAGTAACATTTTCACTATTTAGAGAGTAAATTTATTAGTGAAAATTCACTAATTTGTTGTAAAAATCACTGCTTCACTTACGCAATTAGTTAAAATTTCACTAATTCATGTTTAGAGTGCAAGTCTTCATTTGTCATTGGATTGAAACGAGACGCCGTCGAAAAATAAGACAATGATGGCCAAAGAGAGCTCCGTTCTTATTATACTCCGTTATGTACTGCTTGGCTGTATATTGCTGTCAAGTGGGCTGTTTAATGGCTTACGACAAAGCCAACTTAACCGTTATATTGTTTTTTTGCGTCGTCCTAAAGCACTAAACTTGCATGTAGTATAATCAAAATATACAGGACTATTCGGTGTCGCCTCCAACAGTCCATAAATAATCATAATATACGCATACCTACATCAATCTGTCATAGTGCTATACCGACTTATAAAAAATTCGCCAACTCGGTTTTAGAAATCATGAGGGAGAAAATAACTGTGGCCGTTTAGAGACACGATCCGACAAAACGAGTCACCTGTATATTGTATTCATATAGCTCGCTCGATCGTAAACTGGATACGTTTTATGTTCGATATCATATTATTATGATCACCTTTATTGGAAATGTTATACAAACATAATATTGGGTGGCTATTTAACGAATAGCAAATATAATATTTAATACTAGCCGTTAACCGCGTCACCGCACGGGTTAACAATTTTTTTTATATATCAAATTTCAAAATTTTCTATGTCGACCCTGTCGCTATTACACCGTTTTTTTGGAAAGTATTTTAAATGAATCCGAAAGTGGCAGTTTTTATAATAATATTTTATAACCGAATAGTGTCATAAAAACGACTTTTAATTTAACATTTTGAATTTTCGCGCGGAAACGACTCGTGACGTCACTATGATTGTAAATAATAATAATAGTGCACAGCCATGATGCGAAATCAATAATATACGGGATAGAAGTCTATAAATGTAATAATAACTTCAAAATAACACACAGCACAACATAAACGTAGGTACTTTACATACGAAGTGACGTCACGCCAAAATCCGACATGCCGAACAGCGTTTTAGACTTTTGAAGAACAAATTAAAAAATACAATTCTTAAAATTGAATTATAAAATTTATAATGCATTATTATGAATAGAAATCAACATTTCTCGTTTTTTTTTTTACAAAATCTATCACGAATATGTAGGTATTATTAGGTTTTTTTCTTACATGGCGCAAAATAGCCTATTGGCTGGAATTTTTTTAAATTGGTTTTGTATACGCTAGGAAAGTATCTTTGACATGCGACCTTCGCACCATCTCGTGTTTGATTTTTTTCAAAAGTGGTTCACCCAAAACTTACAAACACATAGAAACCAGCGTTATTCTTAATTATAAAAAAAATTGATTGTCTGTAAAGTCGGTTTACGGACGATAGTTTTACGTGATAACGTTATAAAGAAACATTGAAATGCGTACAAGCCGACGCTTGGGCCGATCGTGCCTCTCTATCGCTTATACCGTGCTCTCGCTTGCACGCTCTGGCTCAGGCGGAACGTGACACTTTTTCGTGCGTGCAGCCGGTGTTTCATCAATTTATAAGACGTTATCACGTCAAAAAAATATTTACGCAAAATCTCAGCAAAAAAAACTACATAAATGATACACATTTTTAATTTCAAAATTTTTTAATCTTATTTTTGTTAACAAACTAACAATTATGATATTTTTCATGTATTTAATAATGATTACAGACGTAAAATAAAATTTAATTAGGTACCCTTGACGAAGTACTGCTGCAGTCTATTTTTTCCTCTCTAATTTATTTGAAAATCCAGGAAAACGGTGGAATTGTAATTCTGGATGTTTAGTTGATGTATCTTTACAATCAACAACACAGCACTTCCGATTTGATAGCTTTTTACCCATTTTGTTCGACAATAATTAATCCTTATTAAAATGCACGTATAACATATGACACTAAGGTTTTGACTGAACCAGATTAGAGAAAAAAAACCACGAGAGGGCGTAAAAGTCGCCTGTCAAAAGATACTTTCCTAGCGTATACCTATAATACGAAAAATCGGTAAGACGAAAATCACGTTGTCACAGAACTATCAAACTTGGAAACTGGCCTCTTATACACGACGTTATATGGGAGAGAGCCCAAATCACTGTATAAGAATCTGTTAGAGATTCGTCAGCATTTAGCACAGAAGAGAATCTCTAACGAGATTCTCCGATAATAAAACATTTTTAATGCAATTTTGATAAGTAAACAGATCCACCTTTTTTTTGTGTACATCAATTTTAATTTTTATCATTCGCGGTTCTATTTTTTTTCAATGTTCCAATCAAATGAAATGTGTTCACTGGCGGTATTTTTAACTAATTAATTAAAATCAACAGCTGACAGCACAATTATTAATGTTGTCACAAAATGACTAATTGAACTATAAAACACGCCATATGCAAATTAATTAAACGTAAAACAAAACTGTTCGCATGAAATTTCCAATTTGCGTTTAATAATTGACTTGCAATAAAAAAATAGAATGTCAATGAATTTGACATGAACTCGTTATTTTGTTTTAACAATCGCTTTAGCAAAGCATTCTTGATTCATACTGTAGAGTGTAATATCTGCTTTGGACAGGTTGATATTTAATCTTAAAATCCAGCGGCGCATTTAGAACTAGGTAAATTGTAGAAAAGGGATCTAAGAATTTGCTAAAATAAGTCCGAAATATTAATGAAACATGTCTAACTCCGTCGAAGATATAGGGGAGGGAGGGGGAATGGCGCTCACCTCTGTAATTCTGTCAAAAAGGAACGTAGCAACATGTCACGTCGCGTGAAGCGAGACGGGAGGAGGCCTCTAATAGACAGCGATGCAAACGGACAGTCAGCTCGCGTCAAGCGACCGTGAAGAGCGTTTCTTTGTTGGCGGCCGCGCTGATCTAATTTTTAATTAGGTGCTGAACAAGTTAAGTTGCTAGGCTCGCTATACTATGGACTCAGTGTTGCAGATTTGCGTAAACTTGTTGATTACTCGATAATTAAAGACTTTGTTACTCTTCTTAATTTTGATTTATAATAAATAATTTAAAAAATACACCATGTTTTCCTTAAGTGAACGCCATTCCCCCGTCCTAACCTAGAGGTGACTCTTTTTTAGACCGTCGACTGTTTCTGAATTAGGCCTTTATTTATTACTAGCGGTCCCGCCCGGTTTCACCCGGGTGCAAAAAAACGAATGGGAAAGGGAGGGACATGAGTACGCACATTCATCGTAGTTTACCGAGATCAATGTTCGGAGTTACCGTTCAAA
Organism: Xanthostigma xanthostigma; assembly: GCA_963575645.1. Taxonomy (NCBI): domain Eukaryota; kingdom Metazoa; phylum Arthropoda; class Insecta; order Raphidioptera; family Raphidiidae; genus Xanthostigma; species Xanthostigma xanthostigma. Next base: position 6,932,689 of record OY754469.1, on the reverse strand, counting down.
AGTTTTTGTCGATAGAAAGCAGTATTTATAGTTTTTTAAGCAATAAATTTCTTTTAAATCAATAATTACTGTAATTAATAAATATTTAATTGAAAACTCTGTAGAAAAATATTTTTTATATAATAGGTACCTACCTATAGTTATAACAGTTTTCAAATGAGCTATTAATTAGATTTATTTAATTTTAATTAGTCGTAAATAAAATTAAAATAAATTTAAATGTAAGCCTTAGAATAAAGTAATGTAGAGCATAAAAAAATTAAAAATATTTTCGCCCAACGTGGGGCTCGAACCCACGACCCTGATATTAACAGACGCATGCACTATCGACTGAGCCAGCCGGGCTTGTAAACGTATAACGCTAATATTAGTATATTTAGTTAGGGCATTTCACCTGAATAGAAGCTTATTATTGAGATACATTTTGCAACATTTTTCATTGATTCTCCGCTCGATAAATGGGCTATCCAACAAAAAAAAAAATTGGTTGTCTGTAAAGTCGGTTTACGGACGATAGTTTTACGTGATAACGTATTCCGTAATACATAACTTAAATTTTAGTAGCTGTCAAACTTGGGCCGAAGCATACTGCGCTCTCGCTTGCACGCACAGGGTCAGGCGGAACGTTACACTTTTTCGTGCGTGCAGCTGGTGTTTCATCAATTTATAAGACGTTATCACGTCAAAAATTTAATTTGAACCATTAGTTCCTGAGATTAGCGCGTTCAACCAAAACAAACAAACTCTTCAGCTTTATATTATTAGTATAGGTAGAATCGTCCGAGAGAAATTGACACTCTTCCTACGGTGGCGCCATCTTAGTTTCACTCTTTTTGACGGACACTTTTCATACACAGAGATGTTCTCCTTATCCTCTACACTCCATAGTTTTTGGTTCAGTATCAAAACGTCGTATAAACAACGACATTCCTATATGATGTCGGCTATTTTCGCCGTAACTTCCTTTGTATTTCGTTTTGTCTAGCTTTGCAAATAGAAAGATCCTTTATAAACTACGAAGTTAGCGGTAAAGTAAGGTAGATAATACAGTTCTATCATGTGTGTCATTTGAACCCGAGCTTTTCTGTATATATACCGGAATCCCAGAAGTCTGAAGCAGAGAGCAAAGGTTATGACAGGTCCGTGACTTACGACACGCCGACATCATTGTGCTTTGTACGAAAGCTCTAGAATTAAACATGAAAGCTATGTACATTTATAATATACGGTGAGATCAATTAAAAGGTTTGACAGTGTATATTTGTCTACATATAAAGGCGTTTGACTTTTATCGTGGCAACGACGTTGGTCAGTAAAATGAGGAACTGTTTCCACTAATTCGAAAGTTAGAAGAACTCGGAGCGAATAATAATAATAATAATAATAATGCATTTATTTAAATAAAACCTCAGGGAGGTGATTAAAACGTCAACATAGTTACATTAAATCTTACATAGTTACATTTAATCTTACACAGTTACATTAAAATAGTTCGTCTGTATTATAAAACACCTTTTCAACAAGTTAGTTTAGGTACCGATTTTTAAAAATCAATAAGAAATAGAAAAATTCAAAAACAGTGTAACCACTTTATAACGTCTTTCTTTATAACGAAAAACTCCCTATAACGTAGAAATTATTACGATTTGAATGGTATAATACGCGCCACAAATCTAAAATGCTCGGAAGTTAGATGCGAATGCGGGCTTGCGTTTGTACAGTCTGTTGAAAAACTACAAACTCGCAACTCAACATAACTAAAATAACAATAACAACTTGGCAATAGCGTACTCGACTGTACTTTAAAGCAGGAAAACGACAAGTAACAAAGGCAACGAGCGATCACTGCCAATCACCGACGAGCGCGCGTTCCGTGCAGGTAGCTGGGAGGTGGTGGGGGTCTCAACGGCTCTAAAATGTGCTGTTTGTGACTAGTTTTCGAACCTTTTAGATCCGTGGCGCAACAGCCATTCTCTATTACGAAGAAATATGTTCATATTTAGGCGTCAGCAAATATTTACAGGCGTAGAGAGGACGATTCTGAAGTATCACCAACTATTCAACAAGCACTTGATGCCGCCAAACTTATCGAAAAATTCCTACTGTTTAAGGAAGATGATTCCACCACATCCCAATCCATGCATAAGATACTTAAAATACGAAACAAATATTGGCATAGCAAAAAACGTCAGGCAAAGTTAACAAGACTATATGTGTTTGGAATTAGGTGAAATTTGGTTATTTTTCTTTCTTTCCTCCATATAACGAAAAAAAAAATGCCCAGTCCCTTGAGATTCGCTATAAAGAGGTTGCACTGTAATTGATAATTTTTCGTATTTTTAAAAATTGGGTGTTTTTTGACATTTTCTGAGCCGTGGAAATTGTCAACTTCTCTACTTAATTTTTCATTAATTTTTGACAATAGATGGAGAAATATTTTAATGCATATCAGAAAATCGTTCCACATAAAATGCAACATGTCGCCCAAAGGAGGTTCATATGCATATTATTATGTGTAACGTTTTTCTGATATGCATTTCTGATTTCCATAGCTACCATCTCAACAACACTCGTATATATGTTGCGTCTTAAATGCAATTCACTGTATGAATATAATATTAGATGAATCAAATGAATATTAATATTGTATTCATAACGAATAAGCGGAAGCAGACTTCATTATTTGAATGCGGGAATTGGCTTATCCAGCCAGAATAAATCCGTTAAGTTGGTAACTCCGATTGCGTTGCTTCGGGCTATAGGCGTACACATGTAGCTTTGTGCGCGTGTGTTATAAAGGCAGTTGGTATGATGGAAACACACTCCAAATAAAATATAAAACGATTTTGTAAGTTCAACATCTCCATACTCTGGGTTTCTGTTGGCGCAGTGCGCGTTCTGCTAATCTATGTTTATTTATTGGCTATTGAACTAAAGGCCGCTGCACACGAGGCAGATTTTCCGCTAGAAACACTGCTAGGACTTCTGCTGGATACGAGGTTTGCTCACGTGCGAAGATACAAGTTGGATTTTAAAATTAGAACCGAGGCAAGAACCAATCAGGAAACAGTTCCTTGTTACGTGAGCGACGCGGACAAACCATATATTTAATACTCTCTATATTGCTAGCAATGATCTGGAGAAAGACTTAAACACTACGGTGCAGACATTTATACGTATGTCTCACTTATTATACTCGTCAGTTTGTGCATCGAAGTAAGCTGTAAAAGAGAGGTGGCTTGCTCTATTCCACTTACTAATTGCCTCACTACAGACGCGACACTCTATACTGCTAGCAAAGATCGGGAGAAAGACTTAAATACTACGGTGCAGACATTTCCATGAATGGATGCGCGTCAGTTGCAGCGCCAGTTTGCACACGAAACTAAGCTGTAAAAGGGAGGTGGCTTGCTCTATTCCACTTACTAATTGCCTCACTGACAAGATGCATCGCGTGAAGCGGGCACACAAAAGCCATCAAGAAAATCAGCGCTGGAAAAGTAGCAGTGAGATCTAGCAAGGAATCTAGCTGCAAATAGCGGCGTTTAGTGATTAAATTGTTTTTTGTTTTACAGCGCAAATTGTGACTTAACTCATTTTGTCTAGTGACCACAGATGTATCGAACTTCCGTTTTTATTTGTACAAATGTTACTAGAGAGAGGTTTTTTGCACGCTTTGAATGGCGAATACTAAATCCACTTGTGCAATGCGGTGCAGCAATAGGTAGCTCCGGTCTATTGTATAGCTCAGTATGTAGCTCCTAGATAATATAATGTAGCTCCTTTGTGTGTCTCTGTGTATACAAAATCTCTACGATCATTGTGAGGTTGCCGAAAAGGCTACGACATATCTCGCTACATTGATATAAAATGGAAGCTTTTGATTCGATACAATTAACGATTAATCGGGTATTTCGATTAGCTTATAATAAATCAATAAAGTAATTTTATTCAGTCTTCAATAACAACTTTGTGCTAAACTTAAAATAACTGTCAATAATTAATTTTTCACTTTTAAAACTTTAAAATGCTTATAGAATAGTATATATTGTGCAACTCGTGCGACAATGCCGCACGAGTTGCACATACTATTTTTTATTACGAATAAATTAAAATTCCCAGAACAAATGTTCAATTTTAAAATACACATTTTTTGCTGTCACATTAAGTATTGGTAACTATGGTAACTCTGAATTTGCGTGCGGCAAACAATAATTTCAGTGCGACAAATAAAGTTTCCGCACGAAATGAAAATAGCTACTTTTCAATCGTAACAGCATGCGTAAAGATACCACTTTTCCCGCATGAGTAATAAAAAAAAATAGTGTGATTTGCGATGGAGACGCCTTTTTGAAAATGACTGATTTGTGACGTCACTAACCGATTAAACCGAAGAGAGAAACATGAGTCTGAATTGAAATTTCAGAAGTTTTTGCGACCGGAGCGTAGTTAGCTATCCTGAAATATATAAAGCTGAGAACGGAGTATTTTCAATTTTGTATTGACATGAACAGTTTAAACAGTCTAAAACAAGGATTGTTTTATAGATTATTGATTAGTTCTAACTTCTGTGTATAATAGACCTCACGACTCGTGTGTTTTTACCCGACTACGGTGAAGCCAAAAGGAAAGGTTATAAGTTTAGCAGTCTATGTATGTATGTATGTTTGTATTTACGGATGTTTCATGTTGGTTTGTGGACGTTTGTCCGTGTCGCCCACGTGACAATAAATTGTTTCCTGATTGGCCATAAAAATAGCCCCGGTTCTATTTTTTTTAATTTTAATAAAACACACTCAGCATCTCTAAGGCTATTGCGTAACGTGTTACAATAATAAAGGGTCTAATTTTAAAATCGATCTTGTAACCTCATGAAGTCCCAGCAGGCAATGCCAGCCTCGTGTGTAGAGAGTAGAGACCTTAATTTTTTCATAACTTCTTGGTTCGGCGAGAACGATTTTGTTTTTCGAACGGAGCGTAGCGTTGTCCCATTGTTCGCCGCTGTATTGAAGCTAGTTCGAAATTCGATTTACTTTTGTTATGAATTCTAAAATATTCCCGTCTTTTCTGCGTCTGGCCAAAATGTATTTCATCTCCTTACTCGTAAATAAAACATTCAGTCACTTTACTGACGGAACGAAATAACAGTATAAGTATATCAGTTTATTTAGTAACTGTAACCGGTTTCAAAAAGATGTGTTACTGAAATAACAGATCGTTCAACTTAATTAAAATTTACGTTTTTGATAAAACTCAGACTGAGCTATATAGTTTAATATACCTACACGATACAGATTATAGGCGTATTTATTTCAAAATTAACCGATTTCAAAAAAAAAATTGGTTGTCTGTAAAGTCGGTTTACGGACGATAGTTTTACGTGATAACGTATTGCGCTCGAATATCATATTTAATAATACATAACCTAAATTTTAGTAGCTGTCAAACTATATTTTTACCGACTAATAATTTGATCAACCAAAGCAAAATAGGTACCTACATATTTTTAAGCAATTATAAAAGACTTTTAAAAGAATGTATATATATATTATATATTTGTTAATAAACCGTATAATTTATCTGCTGTTATGAAATGCAGATATCTCCCAAGATTTGATTTTGATACAAAATGTAGCTGCGTTTGTGTACAAACTATCAATTGATCAATACACTTCCATTCGTTGTGAATAATATCCTATTTTATCCATAATGACGGCGATCAGTTATTTTTAACAAAATAAAATGACATTTATTAATTATTATTAGCGCCATATTGCCATTATCGCTATTGGATGAGAGTGCGTTCAGTTAAACTTTGGCTTGGATGAATCGGTAATAATTATATGACATCAAAAATATCCGTGCAAAAACGAACAAATAACGATGTATTATCTGAAAAATTGCTTTAAAAATTCGATAATTTATGACATTTTTATTAGATATCTTGATTTTAAGTCTTAATTTCCACGGTTTATAAAACAAAGGCCATCTGTCAGATGTAGCTTTCGCCGGAACAGCCGAAAAAAATTTTGAACGCACACTTTGTCAGAACAAACGTCAAATAGTTTGATGAACTCTCTGACGTCACGCGAGAAGAGAGAGAAATGCGTACAAGCCGACGCTTGGGCCGATCGTGCCTCTCTATCGCTTATATCGCGCTCTCGCTTGCACTCTCAGGCTCAGGCGGAACGTTACACTTTTTCGTGTGTGCAGCCGGCGTTTCATCAATTTATAAGACGTTATCACGTCAAAAGGAAGACGTTATATTATGTTCAACTGTATTTTCGTTTTTTTTTGTATGTCTGTCTGGCTGTGATTTCGGTTTTCCTTTTTTTTTTATTCGATAGAGTATGTCTCAAAGCTGGTACCATATAAATTTTAATAAAATCGGGTCAGCAACTTTTTAGAAAATCAACAAAAAATCAAAAAGAAATGTTGCAAAAGTTGTAGTTGTCGGCGTGAATGTTGCTCTTTGATTTCATTGGACACTAAAAAGTTAAAAAATAAAACTTTAAAAAAAATTGAACCGCTTTCAAAAAAGAGTCACTTAAAAGTTTAAAATAAGAAAGTTAATGATTATTACGTTTTTTGTACTGAGGTATGTTAAATTGGTGCCGACCTCAAAACTTGGTTATTTTACGCTTTGAAGGACGTTCAATTTTTTTTTAAGTTGTGACGTAATCTGATTCAAGCAGTCCAGCCAATAGATACATAATTGTCGTGTAGGTACACAAGATAATTCAGTACCTGGGACACAAGTTTGTAAACCTGAAAGCTTAGTATTTTGATATTATTAAATGACATAAATAATGACGTTTCAATGATCTCGGCTGTTCTTAAACATAACCTAACATTTTTGGTTTCGTGGACGGGCGACAGACAGCCCAATATCAGAATTCAAAGTGATTTAAAATTCGGGCAGGTGAATTTATACTATTGATTAAACATTCGTTGCAATTCGACGAGACTTCGTCCCTTTACCTTCGGAGGGATGAGATGTAGTGGGGCAGAGCGCTACGCTCGACCCTTGCACGCCGTTTAATTACACCACTTACGTAAGTAGCGCTCAGCAGATGAAAGATATCTTAGTGCGCCTTGATTCTATACGTTGCATTCGACTACTGTGTCAGTACTGCATTTAGGGCATGCGACTATTAGATCGCCTTAAAAAATTCCAGCCAATTGGGCGCCGGGACCATTCCAACTTCAAAAATATTGACATTTGATAATAAAGAAAATAAAATTTCTAGTATCGCGTGAGGTGACGCGGGTAATGGCTAGAATTCAATATGATATATACTGTTAGTTGCCATGGTTACCTACATTATAATATGTTCCACGTCATGTAAAAAATAATCAAAGCATGCTTAACTAATTTATTACTGACAGATCTCCAATACAAAAGAACGGCTGATTTCTTTTATTTTTAAAATATTTTCAAAACTATAAAGTTAAGAAAAAAAAATGTTTAACGAAACTTTCTTAAAAAAATAAATAGAATAATAAACCGTTATGAAAAGTATACCATTATTATATAAAAAATACCGTTATAGCACATATTTCTTCTGCGCATGCGCCGATTTACCCCAAAAACAATAGGGCTCTTCATATTTGCATACCAAACGTCCTCTCAAAATTTGGTTTCAATCCGTTCATCCGTTTGACCTGTATTGTGCCCACAGACTAACAGACGCACATAGTTTTTCCCAAACATATGTTTTTTGGATTCGGGGAACTTCGAAATGAAAAAAATATTGTAAAATTTTTGAAAAGTGAATTTAAACTTAAACTAGTACCTACCATTCCCCACTAGTGGGTTGGAATGGTAAAATTTGACATTGTCGCGAACAAACCCGCGGGTAAAAATTTGTTATATACAAGTATGTTTTGAATAATTTTTAAACCGGCCCTGGTGTCGACATTTACAATCGCGTGGAAAACGACCCAGAACGTTAATAATTGATTGCACTAACAACTCTCATAGATTTCAACTGTTTACTCGAGATCTGTTTTATACTAGCAGGACTGTGCACTTTGCCAATGTATTATTACAATTTTCGAGTTCCGAAGTTCTGAGACCTGGTGAGATTTTCAATTTGTTTTTATTTAAGAGTATTCGTCCCAGCAAACACCCCCTGCACCCTTCATCTCAAATCTTTTCCCCTCGCCTAAAAACGGTTCGCGCTCTCCCGACGCTATTTTTAAAGCTAGAGGGTTCTGGTAAACGCCAAATGAAAGACAAAGAATCAGACTACAGATCCTTCAGGCGAATTTTTTGAAAAAAAATTCCTGAAAAAACTTACAACCTTTTGAAAAAAAATAATAAGTTACGTAATATTTCGCACGTAGGCGAAACTGTTTTTCAAAAAATTCGCCTGAAGGATCTGTAGTCTGATTCTTTGTCTTTCATTTGGCGTTTACCAGAACCCTCTAGCTTTAAAAATAGCGTCGGGAGAGCGCGAACCGTTTTTAGGCGAGGGGAAAAGATTTGAGATGAAGGGTGCAGGGGGCATTTGCAGGGACGAATACTCTTAATAATTACAATCATACATTGAAAATATAAATAGGTTCTATAGACTCAGATAATAACACTTGCACTATAAATCTAAGTTGTGAGTATTGCACTTATACAATGTAATATAAGCGGCTTATTTTTATGCATGGAAGGGGTTTCATCGCTTTGCCGCTCCATTAAACGACCCGTCTTTGCCGCTCCATTAAACGACCCGCACTATAATGTTGTATGAAGCCTTGTTTGTTTTTGGGCGTTTTCCCATGTCGCTCACGTGACAAGAAACTGTTTCCTGACAAGCAGACAAACAAGCACGAAAAAAAGCCTCGGCTCTTATTTTGAAATCCGTCTTGTGATCACGCACGCGAACCCGCAGTGACGTCATTCCCATCTTCGCAGCAAGCGCGCCAGCTAGCACAAGTTCCAGCAGTGATTCCAGAGGCAAAACCAGCCTCGTGTGCAGCGGCCTTAAACAGTGATCACAGTAGATCACGGCTAGGTTACTCCGTAGTTAAGTACTTCAACTCAATTGGCATAGTGGGGTTCATTAAGCGGGCATTTAGCAATCCTAGTTGTACGTTTGTAGGGGAATTACCTTCTTCACTCGTTACCTATTCGTAGAACCGTTATCTTATCGGTATACCAACTACACTTCGATTCAAAACTAATACGCAGGGACGCCATTCTTTATTTTTCTGTAGCTTGTCTATCACAACCCTTAAAATGACGGTATATCGTTAAGACATCAAATCGGTCAAATGTCAACAGTTATTAAAAATAAATAAGAAATAAATTGAAAATAGGAGTTCATAGTCCAAGCTCCCATGACAGAAAAAGTTACCCCTACGAACACCTCAAAATTATAAAGTGAAAATGGCTGAAAAACATGTTACGCCCACCAGACTAGTAAAAATTTGTTAATTGTTATTTTTTATGAATTTTTGAATTTAAAAAATAACCATGATTTTTTTTCCAAAACACCTGCTTGAAATTTATACAATTTGTAGTAAATAATGTATCATTTTTGAAAAAAATTATCTGGTTGACAATTTTTGTTAATAAATTTGTCAGACTTCATTTGTTATAAATTTTTTTTTTTATGAAAATACACTTCATAACACCTCCTTGAATTTTTTTTAAAATAAAGTTTAAGATCTCTTCTATCTATACAACTTGTCTGGCTGACAATTTTTGTTAATAAATTTGTCAGACTTCATTTGTTATAATTTTTTTTTATGAAGTCTGTTATAGTAAAAAACATTTTTTCGCTGACAGACCAATTTTTATGCAGAAAATAGATGTCAAACCTTCTTTCAGAAAAAAAATTAAGGTGGTGTTTTGACACGGCCCTTGTAAAAGCTGATTTGTTTATGAAAACACGCTGTCACGGCGCTTAAAAATTGAATCTGGCATGGTAAAAAACAATATTTTGATGAAAAATGTATTAAAGTATATAAAAGGGATCTACCGTATTAATTTAGAATAAAAATATTTTTTTTTCTAGTTAGCAAAGATTACACCATATTTTTTCATTAAATGCGACCACATTTTTTAATGAAAAAATATGGTACCTATAATCGTTGCTAACTAGAAAAAAATTACATTAACTCTCTCTCTCTCTCTCTTTTGTAATATTGTCAAAAATAGTTATTATTTTGGAAAAATTTAATTGATTAATTTCTTCTCCAAAGAAAACATCATTTTACGAATTATTTGTAATTCAATTAAAGCGTTTTATTTTTTTAAGTAAGAACTTAATAGTGTTTACACCATAAACAAATTTTTATACATTTATGTACAAAAATTGTTCATGATATTGTAATTTTATTGTAGACAGATTTAATCTGAACATGTTTTTTATGATAGCTGCTCATTAAATTAAAAATGTTTAAACATATTTTTGATATTGGTCTTCTCCACACAATCAATATGTTTAAGTTATTCCAAAACTCCTCACCATATTTTTTAAATAACCGGAGACACGAAGTCTGTAACCAGGAGACCTAGCTTCCTATGCTTGCCGTGTTTGGAGACGAACCGTTTTCTGGCGCACGCCAGATGGCGCTGTTATCATTACCTGGGAAAACTTCGGTTTTTTCCGCCTGTTTTCGTCATAGTTACCGAAGTTGTTTAACTTAACAGACACTACACACATATAGCCATGAACGTGTGTGCGTTACCCAGTAGCTGACGCCATATTGGTTCACGCAACAGATATCAACCACCGCTACGGTCTTCTGTTTACATACTTCGTGGTTGGAGGTCTGAAAAAAATAATACGCACTTTGTTACAAATTTACAAAACTACAAATTTAATTTTTATCATATCATTATTTTTGGTTACATTTTTTTTTTAATTAAGAAATTATGTTTATAATATATTAAATATTTACTGTATTTATTATCACCTTGAGAAAAGTATTCATAAATAGCTAATGAAGTACACTGAATTCACTGAAAGAATGAAAATGTAATAATAAATATTTTTATAGTTTTTTTTTTTCGTTAAAAATTAGTGACGAAATTTCAATTGAAAATATACCCATTTTACGTACATTTTTTTACTCAAAAAGTAATAAAATTCAAAATATACAAAAATTCGTGCCAGATCCATGTTACTTTGGCGGTTGATCGATTTTAAAATAGGTTCATTCAAAATAGTCTTTCTTTACTTTTTACACAGTAAAGATTGTGAATAAACCAGTTGCTTTAACATTACCCAACGACTTTCTAAACAAGGTCTATTTAAATTTTTATTCAACTCATACGCGTTATTCATGTTTTATCATGCCTAAAAACTGAACCCTAAATAGCCATTTACCGACTGGTGACAATTACTTGTCATAACTCAATGAAGATTCCTACTAGATCGGCCATTGTGGAGTAATGAAAATAAACGTAACTATTTTCTGAGTCGTAACGAAATAGTAGGTAACAACAACTCCGTTGTTACCCATTGAGACTAAAATTGAGAGGCCGAATGTTTTCGACATGGAGTTTATTCATAACCGGCTAACCTCAAACCAAAACATTGAATCGTGCTGTTTGGTGCTGTTAGTATTGACAGTTTTTTTTATAAAGAAATAAATAGATATTTACAACATCTCATTATAATTAAAACATGAATAACGCGCAATTGTTGAATAAAATTATGGGCACAACTTGTAGACCTGTCAGCGCGATGAATGACTTAGACTACTAGTTACGCCAATAACTATTTCACATAACGTCTATGCTATAGAATAGGTCCGATTCAACAATAGTCCGTTTTCGCACTTAGTCACTCTTTCTTGCATTTTTTTTCGAATGTTCTTCTTTTGTTTAAACATTTTATATTTTCGTTTGATGTCGCCATTGTATTCCGTACTTGCTGTGGCTGCTGTCGACTGTGGCGCCGCTCGTAAATTAACGGCGGACGACGTAAGTCTCGCTTCGGCTCCGCCCACTTCAGAAACGTGCAACAGATCTTTAGAGCTCTCGCAACTCTTCATCTGTATCGATATTTCAGGCACCGTGAGCCAACATTGCGAGCGACCGTTATTTTTGGAATCGGATTTTGATTCATTTCGAACGGAACGTTTATTCGAATTTGGTTTAAATGGCGGAATCGCCTGAACTTTGTACAATTCTTTATTGAACACCGGCATTGATAAATCGTTATCTATCGATATTTTGACATCATCGATTTGGAATTGTTGGGAGTTGGTGCTTTTTGGTTGATTAGTGTGGTACGGTGGAATTTCTTGCACCTAAAAATAATAATGAAAAAATATTTGTAGAAAATTATAATACAAATTTTTGATTAACGTCTGAATAGAACTCTTCAAGTAAATAAAATTGTCGACCAATTTTTCTCAGACCATATATTGACAAAAAATAATAAAATTACAAATCTTGTGTTATATTGATTTGTATTTTTATTATTTTTTGTCAATATATGGTCTGAGAAAAATTGGTCGACAATTTTATTTACTTGAAAAATTATAATACGTTTTGCTTCTTTGTCCGTTAATAATAAACAGTGTTGACACTTAGAGAATTGATTTTCCCCTAACCCTAAAATGAAAATCCCCTAAAAAAAATAGTTTTCAAAATATTATTTCTCCCTAAATTTTTGAAATTGAATGTTATAAATATTAACGAATTATTTTTAAATGTTTATTAATTAAGTAACTAAAAATTAAATATCTGGAAAAATCCTTAGGCGATGAGGAAAGCGAAATAAACAAGATTATCATATTTAGGTACAAAGAAAACGGACACATAATAAAATATAAAAGTTTTTTAAGTGAACCAACAATACAGATTGTTCCTTAAGCTAATGTACGATGTATATTTTTGTTATTTTATTTTATTATTTCGCATGAATAACCAAGTTGTCAAAAATGCACTTTTAATAAAAAAAAAAATTAAATGACATTAAAATAGAAACAATTTTTAAAAGAATAAAGTGAAAATTTACTTTATTTTTATTACTTTAAAGCAATATACATAATCCCCTATACCTATTATTAAACGAGCTAATCTTGTATCTACCTATGTACCTACCTATGTCTCTAAATATTTTCTCGAAAACGGCCCTAACGATTTGGATGAAATTTACTGAAAAGGGATTTTGGGGGGCAAAAAATCGTTTTAGCTGGGTCTCATCTCTCGAAAAAATCGTTTTCTTACAAATTTTATCATTATAAAAATCAATTTTTTGACGTATGAAAATACTTAAACATTGTAAGTAGGTTTTGGAATTTTATACAAACAATGAAACAATTGTTTTCAAAATATTATGACAGTTAATCTTTAAAGCTTACCGCAGTATATCAGTATTTTATTTAAGCTCGGTCACCCAGGTACTAAATATTAATTGAATATCAAATAAAATGGACATAATTGTATATTGGAGCGCTTGTGCGGTATTTTTAAATTAGTATTTTTTTAATATTATAGTTAAGGCCACGTAAAAATATTTTACCCTAAAAATTTCCCTGAATAGAAAAAAATCCCCTAAATTTAGAGAAAAATACCCTAAGGTGGTAACACTGATAATAATACTAAAATTCCACGAGTGCCTTTGAATTTAGTGCTCATCGCGAACAAGAAACTATATTGTAACAAAATAAATACCTGGAAGTATTCCTTCCTGGGGATAATTAGCTTCCCCTGTCCGGTATCGGAACGACTGGATGCCAGGGTTTCATACGGAGGAATCGGCTGGACGTAATACAAAACCTGCTTGGCTCTTTTGTTCACTTCAGACTCGTATTGCAATGAGGTCAACGAATTCTTGGTATGGAGCCTTGGCGACTTTTGTATTTTATTGTCACAACTGGACGACTTTTCGCTGATAGTGCAGACGTTTTCTGGGGAATACGACCTTAAAGGAGCGAGTTGGATGAAATTTGAATTCCTGTGCGCCTGAAAAAAATATAATACATGTAACTATCTACGTACTCTAATAACCCTAGTGATCTAAGCTGGGCCGGATTAACTCTGTCGGGGTCCTTAGGCAATGCAATCAGGTCTTTTCAAGTTGATGAAGGGATGTGAGTACCTAACTTCCAGGTGATCGGCTCCAGGCATCCTGTTACTTCAATGTCTTATGTGATATTGTAACAACATGATTATTTTGACTAGATGCTGCAACATCGCCTTACCTGACTCGTAAGCTTTATTGAAATGGTCTTAATGAATAGGTTATAGATAATTGATGATCCAGGTTTTTTGATGGGTCAGGAAAGAGAAATGAGACGTGACGTAGTTATTTTAAATTTTTTCTTGTTAAATGCAATAAATTACAATAAACAACGAAAGAAAATAATATTGTTGTTTGGAAATTTTTATACAAATTTTCAAATAAAATGTTCGTCCAATGAAAAGTTTTTTTCTTGGTGCGTGCACGGGCCCCTAGTCGATGCGGGGCCCCTGGACAGTTGCCTACTCTGCATAATGACTGATCCGGCACTGGATCTAATTTGAATAGATTTTACGATGTTAGATAATATGTTGCAAACCGTTTTATAAAGTTATCGGCAACATAAAGATTCATAGAGACTATAAAAAATGTTTAATATTTTCCTTAAAACTTGAGGAGGTTGTAGGAAATTTCAAAATCAGGTAAAATGATTAACACAATTCTCAAATCAAACAATTACAATATTTATTACAATGACCGATCACGTTCACATTTCAAATAGTTCTGATAGCCTTTTACAAAAATAACTACGAATTTATATTGTATTTCGTAATAGTACTTCATTAGATTTGATGTCATCACCAGGTCAGTTTCAAAATGTGGATACAGAGGTTCGAAATAGATGGATTTCCCACAAGGTGTTGTTTTTACCTGACAGGTAGTTTATTATAAATGTAGGCTGAATAATTTTCTGGGCAATACTTATAAATGCCTTGGCCTTTTCCAAAGCCTGAGGACATATGGAGAGGAGCCCCCAGTGAGGTAATAAGGTTCATTTTATCAAACTGGGAATAATACTATTAGGGGATGCACAAAGATCTTTTAGGTCGCAGTGTTTGTGAGATATCAAGTGTCTTATCATCCGAAATAACTCTAATCTAATCTATAAAAGATGTCAACAGTTACTAGTTTTGTTGCTTTTTTACCTCGAGTATCATGATGTCCCTTCTCCACCAAGGCTTATCTCGCCATATTTCTATAGATTTAGTTTTAGTTTTGTGTTTTTATGAATACACTAGTGCGTTATGGATCACTTTACACGCCCGCATACACGCATGTAAAGCAACTATGACAAAAAAATTATACGGCCTACTTTCGCTTGTAGATGATTTTTGTTTAATTCCCGGCAGTACAGAGATATAAATTTTTCTTACGAGTAAAACCCTTTTAAAAAGCTAATGTGTTTACAGATAATAAAAAAATGTCGGCCATTATGTTTTTCGTAGGCGTTGTAATGAGCCTTCCATTAATATATAATATTCAGTTTAGACATTAATGTAATGAACGCGTCAACGTGAAATACTTTCCTGTTAAAGCTTTGGACACAATTCCAAATGTGTTGAAAACATGAAAAATTGTTTCGACTTTGTGGATAATTTGGGAAGCGTATCACAAAAGGTCACCTGTTTGAAAAGCCATCATAATTTCCACTAGATTTGTCACTTTCTGGAGCTCCATACGAACACGGGACAGCTGGGACGCACCAGCGGCGTGGAGTTAGAGGCTAGATTCCATGCTAGATTTGCTTACTAATTGTCTAGCGCTGGTTTTCTTGATTGCTGGTTACGTGCTCGCTTTACACGAGACGTCTTTTCAAGCTAGTTTCGTGAATAAATCTGGTGCGCGCGCAGTGACAGTTCAAATATAAACACAGAGCAAAACGTGTCTGTTATCTGACTCCGAGCAGAATGACGCCGTGTTGGTTTGCGGGCGTTTGTTCAAGTCGCCCGCGTGACAAGATATTGCTTCCTGATTGGTTCTTGCTCATACCTAGGAGCGGGGCTAGCAGGGAAAATAGCCCCTGTTCTAATTTTAAAACCTATCTTTTGAGCTAGAAGGCCATCCCGCAGTGACGTCATTTCCAGCTTCGTACCCAGCTCCCAACCGCTCCTGATTGCAATATTATTATTCTTCAAATATTCACCAATCAGAAGTGACGTTAATTATTGCTAAAAATATTATTATTTTTTCACATCCGCATCTGCAGATGCCAACGTGAGAAGACCCACATGTGCAGCATCCCTAGTCCAGACGTTATTCATCGTGTGAGATACCGCCTCATTGGGTAGAACGCCTGTGAGTGCTTCGTCAACAGCCCCCGAATCGTGTCTCCTGTTTTATAAATAAACTGACAAAGTAAATATGTCACACACATTTACTTTGTCTGACCCGTGGTTAGGGGGCAGAGCCCTACGTCGTTGTGAGCTGTTAACGCCTCTCGAATAATAACACGTGTCCACATTATAATAATTAGTTGATGTCAACAGTTGGTTTTAGGTCGTGACATTTCAGAAAATTCGCGGGTTACGTAAAAATTGAACGGGTGTGATCTCTCTAAAGCGGCCTACACACCTTGATACAAGCTGCGATGCATGAAACTTGCATCAGTTGCATAAACGCCTACTTAAATCGAAACCTATTGCGATGCCTGAATCGACTCCATGTTCATGCAACACAAGAACAGTAGGTTAAGCTATTTTTCTAGGTACCTAGTGCTTGACGAATAAAATGAGGTACGTTTTGCCAACACCAGTTTTATTAGCAGTAGTTGGGGCACTCTTTATATTCCATAAAAGGAAATCAAAAAGGAAATGGTCAAGAAGATGGTTTATAGAAAGAAAGCGTTATTCAAATGCAAATTTATTGGAAGAGCTAAAAGTACATTTGTATTCCAAAGAGACGTATGCAGATGATAAATGTTTATGAACTCTTCCCAAAATACACTATCACTTTCCATCATGGAATTTACAACACAAACAACAAAGTAACCTCTAAAATGGCGCGGGAAAATAAATTAATATCGTCTTGGCATCGACGCAATTCTACAAACGCTGAAACTTGCATCAGCATCGCCGACTCGGCGTCGTGGCTCGCCGACCAAAATGGGTTACCAGACTCTGCATTGCTGCAATCCGCAACTGATGCCAAATACGTGATTCAGTACTACACACACTGCTACTTGCATCATGAAACATAAGAGTCGATGCCTGCATCGCAGCTTGTATCAAAGTGTGTAGGTCGCGTAAGTATAAGGTTTCATGAACTCTGTAGATTAAAAAGGAACTTATATAAACTTTGTACCTATGTTTGTAAGCAAAAGTTTTCTGATTTTGTTTTAAGATAGAATATTGTTTTGTAAAAGTTTTACATGAGATGCTTTACTTTATCTTTTAGCATATTACATATTTTAGAAGGGGTCCCTTACATTGGACAATTAATGTAGTCGATTCGGTTATAGACGCTACCGTAGGTCCCTCTATGAGGACTTAATAAAAAAAAATTGGTTAAAAAAATCGTACAAATGTTTTGATTTATTGTGTTTACGGTGACGGACAAACAGATGGAAACTCGGTCCTCCGAGCTTTAAGCAAGGCCGTGGATATGGGGGAGTACAGGGGGGGTAATTACCCCCCCTAGGATTCATAAGACCTTTTTGTTGCGGAAATGAAAGAACCTTTTTTTTGCTCTCCAAATGTGCACGCGGCAAAATGTTTTAAGTTTAAAGTTAGGTTGCTAAAATAAAGGTCATTTGTATTAATAAAACTTAAAAAATTATGATTTTTTGACGTGATAACGTCTTATAAATTGATGAATCACCAATATTATAAATTGATAAAACACCGGCTGCATGTACGAAAAAGTGTAACGCGTAACGCATAACGCATAACGCGTAACGTTCCGCCTGACGCTTTTTGCTAATTTCTCGCTCAATTTAAATCAGATCGGTTTGAAACCAGTCTTAAACGAAAGAGGAGAACATTTTACATAGATTTCGTATAACAGAATTTGCCTAAACAGTTTTTTTATACAAATTTATATAGAAAAATATTTTATACAAATTTATATAGAAAAATAGCTGTATAAATGCATTCAATTTTTTGACATTAGTATATTGTGAAATGCAAGGCCTTCTAAGTTAAGTATTGGAATAACTAATTATTATTAGAACATAATACTTTGTAAGTTGCAAACGTCACTTTTGACATTTCTTATCATTCCGACACCAAGGATAAGCGGATTGAAACCAAATTTTGGGAGGTTTAGGTTATGTATTACGGAATACGTTATCACGTAAAACTATCGTCCGTAAACCGACTTTACAGACAACCATTTTTTTGTCGTGGGATCAGAATGTCCATATGCACCAACGAATCGCGTCTGTTGAGATCAATAAACAAAACATAAACAGTTTCGATCAAAATGGCGCACAAACAGTTTTAAACTATCGCATTTTTTCTGTTCCGATCCAATGAAAACAATTAAATGATCGATATTATAAAATTCTCAGTAATTTGTAATAAAACGAGTTAATAGAGTGTTTACAGCCAACGGCAACTGTTTGACAGTATATTCTGGTTTCGTTTGCTGCGCGTACTAAAAATATACACGCGGCCTTCTCTGTGTGCGTTGCTTCTGTTTGCCATGCCGTCGTATACAGGATGTTTTTTTCTCGATCGAATTGCAGTGTTGACTGTCCATTTTTAGCCCTGTACTCGCAGTATATATTTAATAACTTCTATATTGCTAGTGGCCGTAAGTGGAAGCGTGGCCCATAGAGTGAGACAACAAATAACTGTTTTCTATCTCTTTCTTGTTACTTGACCCGTTGTGCGCAAGTGTCGCGTCTGTAGTGGGGCAATTAGTAAGTGGAATAGAGCAAGCCATCTCCCTTTCACAGCTTAGTTCCATGTGCAAACTGACGCGCATCCATTCACGGACATGCGCATGAGACTCAGAGTATAATAAGTGAGACAGACGTATAAGTGTTTGCACCGTGGTGTTTAAGTCTTTCTCCCGATCTTTGCTAGCAATATAGAGGGTATTAATGATTTGCAGCTTCATTCGAAATCAAGTCGGTTTTAACAGAAATCTTTTTTCCCGACAGTAGATGTGACATCTAACGGCTTAATATATAATCGTTAAATTCTTCTGATGCAAGATAATATAGTTCATTACACCTTAGATACATAAAATATTTACAAATATTTTAGACTTATATATTAATTTTCTTTTTTTCTTTCTAGGTAAGCGATATTCATTTTTCAATTAATTCTGTAAGTACCTTTATTATTTATCTTTTTTTATCCATGCAATAGTGATATATACATCTTTTTCCATAGACATGCCTCTCTTATTATCTATCCAGCTTTGACGTCACAATATGGCGCATAAACTCGGCTGTTAGAAATGAATAATTTTTTAAATTCTTGTTTGCAATTAAAGGGAACGATATAAGAACGACATTAATTTTACACTATCTGTTTAGGCATAAGAAATGAAGAGCATTGTCCAAAATTAAAGAATTTTAATAGGCGGGATGACTCTATTGTTATAAAATAGAGTTCTTATAAGCAAATAAATAAAAAGTTGTGCTTAAAAATGAATTTTTAGTATAGATACAAAACAATGAATGGATATTTTGTATAGAATAACAATTAATCGTACACACTGCATATAATATTATACAGATCACAGAAAACTGTATCTTTCACGTAAACACGGAAATTGTTTAAAAAATATTTATGTTAATTTTGACACGCTAAATGCCTGGCAGTTTATTTCTGCTGAACAAAGTATTTGCAACTGAACTTAATTTTCTCTTAATTTATGTGCTCTTTCCGTGAAAAGTCGTATTTGTTATAATTTATTATCGTTTATTTGTATATATATTTATATTCGAAATTCCGAACTTTATGTATTAATAATAATCAACCTACTACCTAGAACCACTACCAACGTATGCTTGGCCAATCAGCTCATGAATACGCACATTCATCTTAGTTTATCGAGATGAATTTTGTGTCCAAATTTCATGATGATCGGAGTTACTGTTCAAAAGTTTTTGTCGGACGGACAAATTTTGAGTTACATTTTTCATTGATGCTCCGCTCCTATTGGTCGTAGCGTGATATTATATAGCCTATAGCCTTCCTCGATAAGTGGACTACCAACAAAATATACATTTTGCAACATTTTTCATTAATACTCCGCTCCTAATAGTCGTAGCCTGATTTTATATGGCCTATAGCCTTCCTCAGTCGCTCCTGAGATTAGCGCGTTCAACCAAACAAACAAACAAACTATTCAGCTTTATATGTTAGTATATAGATTAGTATTGATTACCTGTCGCTTGGCGTCTTTATTGGCGGTGTACAGCACCCACAGGATGTAGATGAACATTATTATAGCTGGAACGACTAGACCCGCGACGACGGCTGTGCCTCGAACCCAGGCGTGGTGCAGACAGAGCAAGGTTAGCACGATGGCCACGACGACTGCCACGTAGCGTCCAGTGCGTCGTCGCTCCTCCTTCAAAAAAACAAAATATGAAAAAAGTTGCAGAATTGTCAGCATAATAATAATTTAAAAAAAAAAGAAATGAACCGACTTAAAAGTAATAAATCAAGTGTAGTTAATATTGTTCATGGGGTCCCACAGGGTTCAATATTGGGTCCGTTATTTTTTATAATTTTCGTCAATGACCTACCGACTTTTATAGCAGACACCGATGTTTACCTATATGCCGATGATACAACATTGTTGAATTATGCCACTGAATATAGTGAACTAAAAAATCTCTCCAATGAATCTCTGGCAAGAGCGGAAAAATGGTTCCATAGTAATAAACTGTGCGTAAATAAAAACAAGACACAAATAATAAATTTTACAAAGAGAGGTGTAGATAATACAGAGTGCAAATCCATCAAACTTCTCGGTTTTCATATTGACAGCAAGCTTACTTGGAGGGACCATACTTCACATGTATGCCGTTCTTTGGCCAAATCGTCTTACATCATTTCTCGCTTGAGAAATTACTTATCATTAACAGTGTGCATAACTGCCTACTACGGAATGGTGTACAGCCACATAAACTATGGTATATTATTGTGGGGAGCAAGTCCAGGAGCTGAGGACGTTTTTATCTGGCAAAAAAAGATTTTAAGAATATTGGTCGGCTGTCATTTCAGACAATCAGCTAAACAAATTTTTATTGAACAAAAAATTTTGACGGTTCCTTGTGTATACATTTTAAATGCGGTGAGATGGGTACATTCCAACAAACACAAGTTAAGCTTTGCAGATCATGAATATGAAACAAGAAATTCATATCAAATTCGAACTAATAAAGTGAATTTCAATCGCACACAAAAACAAACTATATATATTTTAATAAAAATTTATAATAAATTACCTCGCGTACTGACACTTTTACGTATGCCAGTTTTTATTAGAAAAGTTAAAGACATTTTATTAATCAACGCATTTTATAGCCTGAATGAATATTTTTCACATGTTTTTTAAGATAGTTATAATGACGTATCTATACATTTTGTTATGTTTGTTATGTTATGATGATATTAAAATTCTATTCTATTCTAAAATAAGGAATTAGAATGACTCTAAAAAAATAATGTTATTTTTCCCATCGTTTTACAATCACCTTTCCTACGACCACTTTTCAAAGAAACAAAAATCGGTAAAACAAGATTAACAATCTTTTTTATCCGACTGCGGCGAGGCCAAAAGGAAGGGTTATGAGTTTAGCAGTCTATGTATGTTTGTTTTTACGGATGTTCCACCGTAGCGCCTAAACTATTCATCCGATTTTGATAAATAAGGTGTCAATCGATTCGTTATTATGGCCCGGGTAACATAGGCTACACTTATTTTTGAATTTTGGTACCAGGGTGAGCAAATTGAAAACAAATAAAAAATAAGTTCAAAAAAAAAAGGAATTTAAATAAAAAATAAGTTCAAAAACTAAAACCCGACTACTGAAAAGTATGAAGCAAAATATTGATAAAAAAACTAAAACCGACTACTGATAGGTATGAAACAAGAAAATATTCTCATCTGAGGATAGCCGTGGTCGTATGCCATCTCATTTATATGAGGCCCCTCTAGATGTATAGCGTGATGCACTTTGCCCTAGAGCTTATGATTGCTTACTGCTGTTAAAGCGTAATGTTTTGTTTGGGTAAGTGGCATATGATCACGGCTATCCTCAGATGAGAATATTTTCTTGTTTCATACCTTTCAGTAGTCGGTTTTAGTTTTTTTACCAATATTTTGCTCAAGTACCGAATTCTATTTTACATTGAATCCTTCGTGAAAAACGGGATTCCAAAATTCCATTTTGGTCTTAGACTATGAAATTATGGAATGCGATTACAATTTACAGTATTTAGTGTTAAAAGGGGGCGGGGGGTAAAATCGGGGGATGACCGGCAGACTGTAAATCGAACAATCAGCGGATAATATGCGAAAGATAAAAGCACTTTTATGTACGGCAGCTAGACGTTATTTTTATTATGCTATTTTACAACAACATATGAGATATATTGCAGACACAGGCTAAGTCATAAACCGGCCGTTTCATTCTTCACTGCGTTCACACCTGAAGGTCTTCCAAGCACTCATCGACAGGTCGGTTCATAAGTTCTAAACGAAAATTTCTATAATTAAGGACGTAGTCTGGTGTTCAGGCTCGTTTCCAACCCTTATTTCAGGATTTTTTGATGTGATAACGTCTTATAAATTGATGAAACACCGGCTGCATGCACGAAAAAGTGTAACGTTCCGAAATGTGTCACGTTCCGCCTGACCTTCGAGCGCAATACGTTATCACGTAAAACTATCGTCCGTAAACCGACTTTACAGACAACCAATTTTTTTATATAACAAAATAATGTACAATCATTTCCATTTTGTTACATGTTTTTACTGACATCGTAAACTAGAAAAAAAATTTTTTTGCGTAATTTTACGCCATTTTGTAATTGTTTTTTTAACCTAATGTAGACTAAATGGAGGTAGGTGGGTAGTGCAGGTGATAACGTCACTTGGAGTCATCTGAATTATAAAAATTAAATTGATTATTGTTTCGTAGGCTTGTGGCTCTATTCCGTACTAGAAATAAATATTTTTATTAAAAATAACAAAATGGCGGGCTTTAAAAAAACAACGATTAAAATCGTGATTTTTTCGTTGAAAATCGGTTAAAAAATAGAAATAATTTTTATAATTAAGTAATTCTAGTACCGGACGGAGCTATTGTTGTGTAGAATACTCTGTGCAAAAATGAAAGCAATCAGTTGTATAAAATTGTTTCAATCACCCGCGCCGCTTATAAAAACGTAGGTTTAAAGTTTTGATTTCAGATTTCTTACAAGAAAAAATTGGTTGTCTGTAAAGTCGGTTTACGGACGATAGTTTTACGTGATAACGTATTCCGTAATACATAACCTAAACCTCCCAAAATTTGGTTTCAATCCGCTTATCCTTGGTGTCGGAATGATAAGAAATGTCAAAAGTGACGTTTGCAACTGTCAAAGTATTATGTTCTAATAATAATTAGTTATTCCAATACTTAACTTAGAAGGCGTTGCAGTTCACAAAATACTAATGTCGAAAAAATTGAATTAAACATTAGAAATGCAGCCGTTTTCATGTTAAGACAAGACATACGTTCTCTTCTAATTTCCATGTACCTACGGCAAACAAAGACGACCGACCGCGTCGCGTCATGCATTAGACAACATTGCATTTATACAGCTATTTTTCTATATAAATTTGTATAAAAAAACTGTTTAGGCAAATTCTGTTATACGAAATCTATGTAAAATGTTCTCCTCTTTCGTTTAAGACTGGTTTCAAACCGATCTGATTTAAATTGAGCGAGAAATTAGCAAAAAGCACGCACAGGGTCAGGCGGAACGTTACGCGTTACGAACGTTAGGATTTAGGAACGTTACACCTTTTCGTGCATGCAGCCGGTGTTTTATCAATTTATAAGATAGGTGATTCATCAATTTATAAGACGTTATCACGTCAAAATAAAAATGTATATTCACTAATCAGCTATGCCTTAGAAGAGACAAAACAAAATATGTTTGTCTCTTTTAACTTTCGGAAAAATGTCAGACTTATGGTAGCGTCCAGTTTCCGAATTTAAAATTTGTGGTCTACGTAATATAGAATCAAGTCGATTATCGGTCGATATCTAGGTCGATAAGATCGATATAAAACTTAAAAAAAACTGTTTCGCTTAGTTCACCGTAGGACTTAATGCAGAAACGCTGTACCGTTTATTATATACAATCGTTCTGAATGTGTTCCACGGTGTTCAGACGTTCGCAATTTAATGCGTTTGTGAACACTGAACGGTTAGACAAACTGTCATGGCGGATATCTTATTGACATTAAAACGAGATCTGGCACATTACGTGCGTACAGTAAATTCTCTCACAAAGTCACACCACATGCGTTGAATGATTACTTCATCCGCCAACGTTAGATGGCGTAGCGTGTCCTGTTGAAGATAAAATAGTGGAAATAGTAGTTTGATGTCAGTGGTGGTTCCTTTATGAGCGCTGCAGAACAACCAAAATAGATATTCATAATTTTTTAGAATAAAATATATTTTCTATATTATACAGTGTGTCCCCGGATTGAGTTCACAATAGGTGAGATTGACCAAAAATTTTCGAATTGGAATTTCATATTTTGGGATTCCGCCCTGCTTGGTCTGAAACTTATTTTTAAATTACTTTCGATTTTTTTAAATCTAGTAGGCCTTTACAGTTGAGCAAAACCTCTTTTCGTTTCAGATAAAGTACCTTTTCCGTTCATAGTACCCAAAAGTGTCACTAAGAAAAGTTGTTCACAATGAAAAATTATGGCGTTATGCAAATTTTTAGAATGATCGTCCTACTTTGATAAAATCCGCTTTTGTTTTGTTTTGTTTGAAAAACAATCGCGTGGAGGAAGCCAAATAGAGTAATTGGAGTTTAATTTATTTTTTTTGATAAACTGTAAAAATTTGAATTTTAATTTGAACTTTTCGAATCATTCTGTTTTCTCATCTAAGATATATCATGTAATCGTTAATAATAAATATTTTTCTCCTATTTTCTACTTCTATTATCAAAGTAGGCCGATCATTCTGAAAATTTGCATAACGCCATAATTTTTCATTGTGAACAACTTTTCTTAGTGACACTTTTGCGTACTATGAACGGAAAAGGTACTTTACCTGAAACGAAAAGAGGTTTTGCTCAACTGTAAAGGCCTACTTGATTTAAAAAAATCGAAAGTAAACTAAAAATAAGTTTCAGACCAAGCAGGGCGGAATCCCAAAATATGAAATTTCAATTCGAAAATGTTTGGTCAATCTCACCTATTGTGAACTCAATCCGGGGACACACTGTATTATAAATGCGAATGTGAGTTTGTTTGTTTGTTACGCTTTCACGCGTAAACCGCTGAACAGATTTCGATAAAATTTTGCAAGAAGATAGATTGCATCCCGACAAAGGCCATATGGTACTTTTTGTCTCAAAAGAAAAACCTGAAAGGAGTGAAATGCGAGATGAAAGTTTGTATGAGAAACCCATCATTTCTCCTCTATAGGAAATAGTTGACAAGTTCACTATTTGGTCAGTTTGATGACGCAATTAATATTGAAATCTAAACGCTAATGAAGTCAGTTGAAAGTTAAGACAGCTACTGTTTTCATTTCGCGCGATGCGCAGTTGAATATAATTTAACAAAAACAAATAATTATAATTTTGTAATAAACTTTCCATGTTGTTGTTATTTCGCAGTTGTTTTGTCCCGAAGCACTAAAAGTTTGACGTTCGATTTTGTTAGTTTGTTTATTTTTTTGTTCTGAAAGTAAAAATTGTTTAATCTCAATCACCTGATCGAATCTGAACACGGATGCCCTGTATACAGAATGATTCGTTTGAGTTCAGAGTCTAATGTTGTCAAATGTAACGATGTTTTATTTTCAAAAAGTTTAGACAGAAAAACCAATGACCGATATACATAGAAAAAGATCTTTTTCAAGTTAAATTTTGATCGAAATAAATGTCGAGAATTGGAAATTGTATAAACAAGTACGTTAATTGATAATTAATGGTAATTCTAATTTTACAAAATACAATTATTACGTTGAAATATATATTAAAAAAAAACTAGCAGTCTGTCTCGGTTTCACCTGGGTACAATAGATATAATTCTGGAAAATGTATTTCGTTTGCGGCCCGGCGTCTGAACTAATAGCTTTGAGCAAATTCTACCAGATTTGCTTCTGAACTAATAGCTTTGAGTAATTTATATCTGATGTTGTCACATGCTACTAAAACAGTTTTTTTGAGAAAACACCGTGATTATGTACAACAAAATATTTAACTAAAACTGTCTTATAGCGTAAGTTACACCAAGCAAGATACATTTACAACAATTCATTAAAATCGGTTCAGTGATTTCTGAGATTAGCGCGGCCAAAATTGTGACACGGGAATTTTATTTATACAGATTAACTTATTAAGCCGGAAAAGCATATCAAAACTGTATATACTATTTGAACTCTTCAAAACTCGCCCAATATCGTAAATGACGTCAAGAAGTTACAATGATATGTATCCAAAGCTGCAGCGTTCTTATTGCTTGTACGTAGACTGCAGACAAATGACGTCATACCTTGTTCGATGAGTGGTCGATTTTTAAATTAAATATAAACATTCTTATTTATTGATATTTTTGTAAACGAAAAAATACATATAGATATACATTATTTTGAAAAATGGGACAATATCTAATTTAGAATTTATTTTAAAATTTTATAATGCTTTCTTTTGTATATAGGTATAGTCATTGTCAAACCAAATTTTCAGACCTGAAAGAAAACAGTGTAACAAACTATATATTGATTTATGGTTTGAAATGTTTTTCAAGTAATTTTTTGTCTGCTTTATATTTTATGTAGCCTTTGTGTAAACATCAGGAAGTTATAGATCATTCTGTATATAAAATATATTGATGCGTAAATATCCCGAGGTGTTAATGAAAGAAACCACACACGATCATAATTTTACTTTAATGTATAAGCGCCTACAAATGAATAAAAAAACTGGACATCCTGCAGAAATATATTCATTGTATTATTATTATCGTATCAAAGAAACGAGAACAAGGAAACATGAGCGCAACAAAGAAGACATAAACAAAATAAGTAGCGCAACAAAGTTGGAGGGTTATTATGGCTACATTTATCTAAATAGGATGACTTAGAGATCGGGCAACAAAATCTCGACGTTTTGCATTATTTCGAACACACATTTTCGAAATCCCTGTTGTGTGAATTTTCTTATGTGTAACCAGAGCCGTAATTAGCTTTTTTGGGGTCCTGATTAAGACCTCATCACTGGGCCCCTCCACACTACATGCTATGAATTAAATAATAATTATAATGCGTTTAACGTCCGTTTCTCGACTTTATACGCTAGGAAAGTATCTTTTGACAAGCGACATTTGCGCTCTCTCGTGTTTTTTTTCTTTAATTCTGGTTCAGCCAAAATCTTAGAGTCATATGTTATACGTGCATTTTTATAAGGATTAATTGTTGAATAAAATGGGTAAAAAGTTATCAAATCAGAAGTGCTGTGTTGTTGACACCAACTAAACATCCAGAATTACAATTTCACCGTTTTCTTGGATTTTCTTATGAATTAGAGAGGAAAAAAATAGACTGCAGCAGTACGTCGTCAAGGGTAATTACATTTTATTTTATGTCTGTAATCATTATTAAATACATGAAAAATATCATAATTGTTATTTTGTTAACAAAAATAAGATTTAAAAAATTTTGAAATAAAAAATGTAAGTATATCATTTATGAAGTTTTTTACTGACATTGTGCGTAAATATTTTTTTTATAATAAGAATAACGCTGGTTTCCATGGGTTTGTAAGTTTTGAGTGAACCAGATTTTAAAAAATCACACACGAGATGGCGCAACAATCGCATGTCAAAGATACTTTCCTAGCGTGTCATATAACAGACGCCATTCGCACCATTACTATTTTCCATCTATCACACGTGACACTTCCCGTTTTTTCTACATTTTTAAACTTCCACTTAATTAATAGCAATGGGCGAATGAAGGAATTTTTAGGAAATTAGGATAAGAGGCTTTGGGGCAGTTTAAGATAATATATAAGAAGGTATTCCAATCCTGCAATGCATCATGGGAAATGTGTCAAGCGGTGGCGCCACCACGAGTGTGTCAGATACACTAGCCATCCAATACTGCAATGCATCATGGGAAATGTGTCAAGCGGTCGCGCCACCACGAGTGTGTCAGATACACTAGCCAGTAACTAAAGTATTTTCATCCTAACTCTTGAAATAATAATAAATATTGTTTATTATTATTTCAAGAGTTAGGATGAAAATACTTTAGTTACTGGCTAGTGTATCTGACACACTCGTGGTGGCGCGACCGCTTGACACATTTCCCATGATGCATTGCAGGATTGGAATACCTTCTTATATATTATCTTAGGGCAGTTAATCGGCCATGGCCTTGAATAAGGAACCATCTCGATATTTATCTGGAATTATTGAGGGAAACCGTGGAAAACCTCAACAAGATGGCGAGAGGCAGCAGGAAAAAGTCCCAGCCACATCTGCCCCCGACGGGATTCGAACCCGGTACCTCCCGAATTCGAGTCTAAGTGTTCTGACCACTACGTTACACGGTTCGGTAATATTCAACAAATAAATAATTAATATTTCCCAGAGAAGAGTTTCAAACAACCCTCCTATAGAAGCAAACTTGAACGATGCAATGGAAGATATACTGTTACAAAAATAAATAGAAGTTTTATTTGCAAAAATTTTAAAAGCATTAAATAAATTATATTATATCATACCTTTAGTTTATTTTTTGCTAATCTAGAAACGGCTGTAGCATATCGCATTTACTTCTGGAGAACACTTGACAGTTTTATGTAAATACATCTACGTTTAATATAAGGGGTATCCAATTAGAATCGGGTATCCTGAAACTTGATTATTCTAACAGTTATTTTTACAATAATAACTAGCGGCCCGTCCCGGTTTCACCCGTGTGCAAGACCTTTAGAAATATTATATTGACCTTCCCATCTACACAGCAGAACTATCAAAGTACATTGTTTTGATGTATCTCTAAAAATTTGGCTTGCGTTAGCCATGTAAGCGTACAAAAACAGTATTTTTTTAACAAAACACCGTTATAGTTCAACCATTTTGTACAAAATATTTACAAATTACATACAGAAACCTTCCTCGTTTATCGCTCTTTCTATTAATGAAAACCGTATGAAAATCCGTTCGGTAATTTATCTCGGAGGAATTTGCGCCCCACGATTTTATTTTAGTTTAATCAAAGCCCCCTGTGGCGACTCATAACTATTTTTTAGTTTTTTAGTAGGTACACCATCGATTAAACCGTTTAACTTAAATTAACTATTTTATTAAAATACTCACACTTGGTGTCATCGAGGCATCCAAAACTTCAACGGACGTTTGGTCCGTTTCCACTTTCATTTTGAAAAAAAAAAACAATTTTAATTATTATTTTTGAACTAACAGATTCTCGTCACATTTTAATTTTAACATGGCTTGCAACGGTACAACAATCCGTACGAAACTAAACTGAAAAATTTGTAGAACATGTGCTAGGCGAATTGACGGGGACGATTGTTTGGATTATTTGACGAATCGGCGAACGTCAAACTGTCTGACGCTATTTCCGTGACGTGTTAATTGTTGTCGTATTTGTTTGCCCACGAAGCATTGCTCAACCGCCAATCAAATTGAAAAGAACTTTGTAAAAATAACAACAGTCAATTTGCAAGTATAACATCTTATTTGTTTTTTTTTAGTGAACGTATTTTGAAAATGATTCATTTGTCACGGCACTTCTTTACAGTGGCGTAACAATAGGGTGGCAGAACGGGCAAAATGGTACGGGCCCATGGCCTGAGGGGGCTCCCGGCCCGAGAGGCCGTTAGGACAGGAGGAACCTAACATTTGGTGAAACGTATTAATTTTCTATTTAATCAATTTAAGTATAGTAACTCAAGAGCATATACAAATAGATATCTATACTTTAAATAAATAAAATTGTCGACCAATTTTTTTCAGACTATATATTGACATAAAAAATAAAATAATATTACCTATATTACAATTAACTTCATTCTATTATAAAATATTTTTATCAAAAAAATTGAACCGACTTCAAAAAAGGCACTAAAAAGTAAAAAATAATTGCGTATTGAAATGTTTTAGAGTCGGTGTCAGCCAAAATGAAATCTATTCCGAGAACTACACCGACTCCAAAACATTTCAATACGCAATTATTTTTTACTTTTTAGTGCGAAGTCGGTTCAATTTTTTTGTTAAAAATATTTTATTTTTCTCTTTTTAGTGTTAATCTAACACTCCTTTTTGTTGAAGTCGGTTAATAAAATAAGTAGATATAGGTACATATTAATTAATTTTTATATTTTTTAGATTATTTCTGAAGAAGATCCAAATCCGGATCGAAACGTCATCTTTTGTAATATTGATTTATAATTTTATGTCAATATATAGTCTGAAAAAAATTGGACGACAATTTTATTTATTTGAAGAGTTCTATTCAGACATTAATAAAAGATTTCGATATCTACTTTACTTCGTGATTTATAAAGATGAAACTACAACGTGAAGCTTTTTTATATTAATGGAGGGCCCCATCCGATGAATTTGCCTCGGGCCTCACATGGTATAGTTACGCCACTGCTTCTTTATCAGTCTTTTTTTAGTAAGTAGGATTCTATTTTTAAGAAATGATTTATTTGAGTCAAAAATTTCAGGATTAGGGCTTTTCATATTTGCATACCAAACATCCTCCCAAAATTTGGTTTCAATCGTGTTCACAGACTAACAGACAAACAGACGCACAGAGTTTTTCCAAAAATATGTTTTTTGGATTCGGAGGACCTCAAAACGGAAAGATATTGTAAAATTTTTTAAAAGTGATTTTTGACCTAAACTAGTACCATTCCTCACTTATGGGTTGGAATGATAAAATGTTAAAGCTGAGTTAATTATTTTTCGCTGATTATGAATCTGCGGTCAAAAAAATTGGTTGTCTGTAAAGTCGGTTTACGAACGATAGTTTTACGTGATAACGTATTCCGCTCGAATATCATATTTAATAATACATTACTGCGCTCTCGGAACGTTACACTTTTTCGTGCATGCAGCCGGTGTTTCATCAATTTATAAGACGTTATCACGTCAAAAAGCAATATTCGTCGAAATAACTGAAGCATTCTTCCATTGTTAAAATCGCCTAAAATGTTTTGACATTGTTTGAGAAATAATTTGTTCTAATATAGCGTTGTAACAATGGGTGTTTCTTAACAATGTAGAAATAAACAAAATAGCTACACTTTAAAGTTATTAAAATGTTTTGACATTTTGGATAGTATATAATCACTGTAAAATATAAATTTCCCATGACGTAATTTCCAGTGCATAAGCTATTTTATTTAGAGAATGCAGTTCTTGTGAAGTTTGTATTTGTATATTACGTAATATCTTTTTGAACAAAAGTTTTCCGTGGCTGCTAGAGAAGAAGCCTGTCAATACAACCGTAAGGAAAATTGGAAAACTTATATTTGCATAATAAGTAGGTACTCGTAAGTATGTGTAAACATATGAAGTTTATTGAGAAAATATATTTTTAAGTTAAAATAAAAAACAGTACGTATTCATTTTTATATATTAAAATTTAAATCTCAAATACTACGCAACAGTTTGCAAACAATACTTTATTGGTTTTTATATAGAGCTATAATAATAATAGTAAAACACATTGTCTTATTTTCGAGTTTATTAAGATTTAATGAATTTGATTTCTATTCGTTGCAAAACACAGACACAGGTTTGAATAATGATGTGTGACGTCAGACTTGTAGCGAACTGGCATATAACTATGTAACTGTAAGCACACGACACACGCGCGTGAATAAACAGTACGTATTCATTTTTATATATTAAAATTTAAATCTCAAATACTACGCAACAGTTTGCAAACAATACTTTATTGGTTTTTGTATAGAGCTATAATAATAATAGTAAAACACATTGTCTTATTTTCGAGTTTATTAAGATTCAATGAATTTGATTTCTATTCGTTGCAAAACACAGACACAGGTTTGCATAATGATGTGTGACGTCAGACTTGTAGCAAACTGGCATATACCTATGTAAGCACACGACACACGCGCGTGAATAAACACTAAACAAGCTTCGTGTAAACGCTGCCGAGCATTATTTACAATTGTTGGTATACTACAAGAATGACGTCACAGTAGGTAAGTAAACACGTCGGCTCATGTTTTGCCGCCATTTTAAATGCTATTTTATCCTATAAAATAATTCCATTTAAGTGAAATAAAAATTCCTTAGAACTAATTCTACGATATGAACATTTTAAGACAATTTAAAAATAGACTATTTCAACATTTGTGTAATGGGAAGGTACCTGAAAACGTGTGACGTCATTGTGATCCGCGCACTCAATGGAAGGCTAGCTGTAAAAAGGAGCTGTTATTTTAAAAATATAGCCAATTGAAACATACCATCAAAATTTAATAAGTTAAATTTATACAGCCATTCATAAAAAAAAAATTAATTAATGAAAAAATGTCATGAGTGTTTTTAGACGTCACAGAGATAGAGCTGATCAATAAATTAAAGTTCGTAATATTTATTGAGCGCCTCTTGAATTTCTCGTAGTAATTTTACTGAAACAATTTCAGCATCCAGACTTAATTATGGATTCGATCATTGGAGGACTTATAGGTTGTTCATGGTTTTGAGTGGAGACATCTATCGCATTCGGCGTCAAGTCACGTCGATACAATTTCCTCGATGGAACTGATCGGTTTGAGCTGTTCAACGGACCGAACGGGACGCAACGCTGCCGTCACTTCCGACGTGTGCCGGAAACGGAATGGCGGCGCATGGTCGACGCTACACGAACGCCTCGCCCTGTAAGCGGTCGCCGCCTGAACTATGGACGGTAAATTACGCAACGGACGATCTAAATAGTAGCCGGACATTCCGATTTCTGTACGTTCGCGTCTCTGGACTCCAACCCTGGAATCATTTAATGATCAGCGAGGGCGCCACAAGAACCAATTTTGAATATGTGTATGGACAAGAGTTGCGTTTCTGGTGCGAATTTCATTGTTAAAAGTATTTTTATTTTTTTATTGAGATACTGAATTATAATTTTTTGTCAATATACAGTCTGAAAAAGTTGGTTGATAATTTTATTTATTTGAAGATTTCTATTCAGACGTTAATCTAAAATTTAAAAGAAATAGTGTTTAACCATCCCCCCTCTCCCTTTTCAAGTAACGCCACTGACTTAATGGCTCACGAGCTAGTACTAAAAAAAAAAAACAGTTGTGTGGTTTTAAGAAACCACGACGCAAGTGAAACTTTTATTGGATTGTAGGCGTTGGATTGTAGACACTTATTCATCACGATTAATTATAAACAACAATATTCACATGAATACACGAATAAAAACATGTAAACACTGTACAACACTTGCCCGCATGACAGACTGACTATGTGTTATACATACTACACGGTCAGCTGATGCTAACCATGGGCGCCGTCATATTGGCCTTGGCTGCTCTACCGAGCGCCTACTCCGAGCGCCTACTCCGAGCGCCTTTCACTTTACCCCTACTCCGCGGCCGCCTGTAATGCGACATGCAACAGACGGCCAGAAAAATTCGGGGTGATAGAATAAAAGTTTCACTTTAATAATTAACAAAATTTGACCCACTTCTTGAAAAGGTTTGCCATCACTGCTCTAAAGTCTAGGACATGTTCACTAGTATAAGACGATGATCTGGATCAAGTACCAACTCAAGTACTCGAACTTGAATCATTTGCAAAAAAAAAATGTTGATTATTTACATATATTTACTAATTTACTATATGAATCATTGTCTAACTACTCAATGTGCGGTGAGCGAAGGCAACAAAGCGTATCGAAAATATATCTGCGTCTCTTTCTTCGATGTAATTCCCTGATTTCTCCGATGATAGGATTGGTTGATGTACTTGCATTCAATCTGAATAAAGTATCTCTGTTTCAAAAACGTTGTCTTTTTCTATGACGTTAACATGGGCGTACCCAATTTTTGGCCCAGAAGGGAACAAATTAGAAATTTCTTAAGCCGGGTCTCCCGTGCTTGTTTTGCCCTCCTGGATACGCCAGTGCTTACGGCGTAAAAAAACTTTTTAACAAAAAAATTGAACCGCCGAAAAACTGAAAAGCAAAAAATAATAAATCTTTTTATTTAACTAAGTTCTATCTAAGTAGTTGAACGTATGTGACAGTCTAGTATATCTAAGTAATTTTGAGTCGGCGTCAACAATCCTTTGCCGGAAATCTCTGAGCGTTCATGAAGTTAATGTCAGCGACAGAGCAACCCGAACGGGCACACACTGACGCCACACGTCTTTGCGAGTGGTCGTGTGGAGAGCGCATATTTGGAATGTTAATGTTTATCGCTGGAGATTTTTGTTAATTTGATTTGGTTATTTCTTTTAGTGATCTTTGTTCATTGATTGTTTGACGCCGACTCAAAATTACTTAGATATACTAGACTGTCACATACGTTCAACTACTTAGATAGAACTTAGTTAAATAAAAAGATTTATTATTTTTTGCTTTTCAGTTTTTCGGCGGTTTAATTTTTTTGTTAAAAAGTTTTTATTTTATAATTTTTTGTGGCTATATAATTTATAATTGTAATACACAACTCAGCATGAAAATCTGTGAGTGAACAATAAATCAACCCTATTTTCCCACCCTTAGGGTAGGAATTTTTTTCCAAATTTATATGAGACCAACCTCGAGGTATACCCTATCCAATAAAAAAATAATTATCAAAATCGGACTACTCTGTAAAAAGTTATGTGTGGTCATACATTACAATCAGTGAGTGAACAATCAATCATCCCCTGTTTTCCTACCCTTAGGGTTGGAATTTTCTTACGAAATTTATATGGAACCAACTTCGGGGTATACCCTTTCAAACAAAAAAATAATTATCAAAATCGGACTACTCTGTAAAAAGTTATGCGTGGTCATACATAAATAAAAAAAAAAAAAAAATATACGCGTCGACTTGAGAACCTCCTTCCTTTTTGTTTTTCGTCGGTTAAAAAGACAGAAGGAAGTATATTGTTTGCAACCTAATAGTTCGATTGCGATTTTATTCCTATGCTCAGTATAGAATAAAAGTATATGGTTATTTACCAGATCATGAAATTGGGCATTTCGAGTGAATGCGCTTTGTAGTTGGCGTACATGAAGGCCGGGGCGAAGGCGACGATGGCGTAGAAAATGAAGAAGACCGTGTGGATGAAAATTGGTGAAAAGACAGGACCGTCTTTTGAGTACTGTGTCTGAAATTAAAAAGGAAAACTTCTCAACAAACCGACCACTTGCATGACATGTCAGAAATAGCAATATATAAATAGTTCCGGTTCAGCAGTAGATATTTTATCACAAAGGCAATAGTAATTTTTGATAGATTTCAATCAAGTCTTTCGCACCCCGCGACGAAACTATTAAATAATGATGTGGAACGACAACATACAGTTTTGTTTTATTCAACCGGCGAATTTCAGGAGGTGGTTCTTTTCTTCATTAAAAAAAAAGTTCCTATGGACGGAGATTCGAAAACGTTTTGTTACGGAGCTGAAGTTAAGGAGGTTGATCCGTTACAGTCCCAATCAAAAGTAAGTCGAATTCTAAATGGGAACTTTTATAGTTTATAAGTCGATGAAACCAATAAATTATTGTCATAAAGACATAAATAAATAATTTTTTATAAATTTAATTAATTATTTCAGTACTTTATACTTAATGGACTAACTTTTGTATTTTTTGTACAAAGTTAGGTTAAAAAAAATAAATTTATGTAAATATCTGTATGTTACATATTTATTGCAGTAAATAATTGAAAAAAGAAATTAGAAGTAATAAAAATTAAAATTAAATCATTAAAAAGTTGAAAATTTAGTTAAAATTGTTAAATCTGTCAAGAATAAAAGTCCATAATCGAAAAGTGCTAAGGTTTGATAATTTTTTTTATTGATTAAAAGTCTCCTAATTAAATTGGAAAAAATATTAAAATATGCGTAAGACATCGATGCTTTACATAGATAGTTTTCGGAACTGATGACATTATTTGGTTATTTGCAAAAAATTAAAATGAACAGTTTGCATGATAGGTTGACATATTTTCCATAAGACTAGGTACATGTAAGTTTTTTTTTAATTTTTAACTTTATAAATCTCATAATGATTTTAGATTTTTTACAGAAAATTTTGTCATAAAAAAGTCTATTAAAAAAACTTTATTTCAGATTTTTTTCATTATCTTTGTAAAACGGCTCAACCTCCTTAAGTTAAGATTTTTCATATTATATGGATGTGGTGTTCAAGTACTTACATCGGCGTAGTTCTCGAAAACTCCCGACACCCATTTGATACCCTTCATAAACCATAACCACAGTCTTGTCAAATAAAAGAAACCCCATTGAAACACCAGCTCCTAAAAATTAAAATTTAAAATGTACTTCGGTGATGGCACTGTTTACGTGTGCGTTTTGTTCCTTTCGAGCCATAGAGATATTAAACTAGAGTACGCGATTTAGCCGTGAAAGTGTCTGCAATTCAGAGAGAGAAAAGTTCCTTATCTCCATGGTAACTAATGATACAAAACAATGCTGATTTGAGTAAACATATATCTGGTTTTCTGGACCCGCTGCATCGTTCTCTCTCTCAACTGAGGATATTTTCATTTATGGCAAGCAAACGAACTAGCGAACTACTTATATCTCTATGTTTTGAACCCGTGCATTCTACCATGTAACCATGACAACGAATAGCAAATATTATATTGAATACTAGTCATAACCCGCGTCACCTCACGCGATATCAGAAATTTTATTTTCTTTATTATACTATACGCTAGGAAAGTATCTTTTGACAGGCGACTTTTGCGCCCTCTCGTGGTTTTTTTTTTAATCTGGTTCAGTCAAAACCTTAGTGTCATATGTTATACGTGCATTTTAATAAGGATTAATTGTCGAATAAAATGGGGAATAAAGCTATCAAATCGGAAGTGCTGTGTTGTTGATTGTAAAGATACACCAACTAAACATTCAGAATTACAATTCCACCGTTTTCCTGGATTTTCTTATGAATTAGAGAGGAAAAAAATGGACTGCAGCAGTACGTCGTCAAGGGTAATTAAATTTTATTTTACGTCTGTAATCATTATTAAATACATGAAAAATATCATAATTTATTGTTATTTTGTTAACAAAAATAAGATTTAAAAAAATTATAAATTAAAAATGTA
This sequence comes from Xanthostigma xanthostigma, assembly GCA_963575645.1. Taxonomy (NCBI): domain Eukaryota; kingdom Metazoa; phylum Arthropoda; class Insecta; order Raphidioptera; family Raphidiidae; genus Xanthostigma; species Xanthostigma xanthostigma. The sequence continues at coordinate 6,895,194 of OY754469.1, read as the reverse complement.
TATCATTTATGTAGTTTTTTTCTGACATTTTGCGTAATTTTTTTTTATAATTAAGAATAATGCTGGTTTCCACGCGTTTGTAAGTTTTGGGTGAACCACTTTTGAAAAAATCAAACAAGAGATGGTGCGAAGGTCATGTGTCAAAGATACTTTCCTAGCGTATATCAACTGTCAACATTTTGAAGTTGGAATGGTCCCGTCGCCCAATTGGCTGGAATTTTTTTTATTGTTACATACTTACGCGATACATTGTGTGTTTCCAACTGTTGCCTCTGATTAGGGCGTGTCTGTGAGTTACTTTATAAACAATGAACATTGACGATATAACAAACACAACCGATGGAAATGCCGTGATCGGATTGCGGTCGAATGCCAAAGCCGCAATCAAATGATCCAGAAAAACGCTGTTGTAAAACGAAAGAGACTTTATTATGTTCGTGGTTGAAGTTGTTGAACCGCCCGAATTGTATCGAGACAATTCTTGCTCGTTGAGAAAATTCACAATCGGCTCCATTTTGTTCATATGTTTAACGATATTGAGTTAACGGAGAATTTCAAATTACACATTTTTATCGAATTTTGTGATACTTGATAATTTGAACGAATTTTTGACACATTGGATAATTTATTGAAATTAATTTGTTACGACGTTGCTATGATACAGGTTTTTATTTTGAAGAAAAAAATTCATGAAATAATAGGGAATATGCATGTGGTTTAAATTTACATGATTTTTTTTTCCAAGAATCTTTATTGTCCGGACATTATGCCTAAAAAATTATTTTACTATTTAGTTCGCTTTTAATTGTAAAAAATATTAATTAAAAAGTGCAAAATAAGCGAGGGAAATTCAATTTTGTGAAACGCATCACTATTGGTCGAAACAAAACGTGACGTCACATGGCACGTCACGTCATCTGATTTCTCGGCGTCGCTAATAGTGTTTGAGTGACAAATAGTTTTTATTTGTATTCTTGTAGTGTTTTAAATTCGCTAGTGCAATTTTAGTGTTTTGGTGAAATTAGGAATCATCTAGGACGATGACTGAAAGTGGTTTTGTCAAAGCACAATCGGACAATCTACCGAAAATAGATGCATTCATGATGACAGAATATTTTGCCACAAATCCATCTCTTCTCATTACTTTACACCATAGTTTTCGTGTTTTCGCATCTCTTGGAACCGAAAAAAACATTTTATCGGGTGTACTTCTAATAGTATTTATGCACTTTGGTGCAAGGCAATACCTATAAAATGGTTTTTTACCTTTTTCCACGTCTGAATGGCTATTAAAACTGAAAATTGTTATAAAATAACTGTAAAACTATAATAACAAACACTGAACTGACAGAACGTGCCATGTGACGTAACACAAGGCCCGCGAAAAATGGCAGCGTTCAAACAAGTCGAATTTTATAGATGTTTTAAAATTTATTTTAATAATTAATTTGAACATTTCCAAGAGTGTTTATATTTTTTATGGTGTTATAATGATGTAAAAAGTGAATTAAAAATATAAAAAAATGCATCCATATACCCTATTAGGTACCGTCTTAGATTTTTTTTTGTAAACTGTCAGGGTTCGGCAAAAATTTTACTGACACATACTCTCCCCAAACTTTGTATATGGCTTCATTAGGCCTAGTCTGACACCTATTTCCTCTATAACTTTTCTTGATTTTGGGGCGTTCTCCTTCTAAATTTTCCGAAAGATGTCGTTTTGACGACATGTAAAAATTTATAGATACTGTTTGTATTTTTAATTGAATAGCTTAAAAACTTCAAACAAAACGCTAAAATAATGTTCTCTGATAAATAACATGAACCATTTAAAATGTCTGACACCTCGAATATGTCGAACATATTCGAGGTGTCAGACAATGTTGATTACGATGCCCAAATGCGTGTATCCCTTAGACTGTTATGGATAAAGAGGAAGGTAAGCAGGGAAAACAAAAAAAAAATATATTTTTAAAAACTTCACAAATGTTCCAGCGGCTACTTTTATGGCTGTCAAAGTAGCCATTAAACATTTGCTACTACAAAATATTTATTATACAAAAGAAATGTACAATGGCTGCTCATACATTCCTTCATCTTATTATATAAAAACATTTATTACTTAATCATTAATTAATAAATAATCATTTGTCGCTTCATAACCTTACAGGCGGGGATCTGTTTTGATAATGCTGTATTATACACTTAACATTATTGTTTGATAACGCCATTTTGCATCATATTATCTTCGTTCGTATTATCATAATGTATTCCAATCACATCGTAATTGGTGCTATTATTCAATTTCAAAATGGCGTCCTGAAACATAACCTATAAATGCGTACACTAAAGATATCTACACACTCACATCTATACAGAAAACAGTTCTACAAACCGACGAATGTTTTTTTTAAGTACATTTAGTAGTTTATTAAAGCCGAATCCACATTTTTTAATAAAAAAAAAAACAAATGATGCATTTAACCTCGAATGTGCCGAGAATAAACGAATGAATGTTCGTGTATTGTCGACATTTTTTTTTTAAACAGAAGACATTCATTTTATAGTATCTACGTCATCTTTATGATAACAAAAATCGAATAGACAAAGAACCGTAGATTCAGCAATGGAAACCAGTTGGAGATCACCAGGTATCGGTGTCGGAGACCACGCGTTATCCACACACGCGCATGCGCACACACATATCACACACACACACACACAAACCTTAACGCTACAGGTAACATACAGGCTTTTGTACTTTTTTTTTGTTTCTAGTTCGATGTATTCAAAAGATTACATCTTCATAATATGCGCGAAACTTTTAGGTTAATAAACGCCGGCTTACGGAAGGTAATACGCCATTTTGTAAACAAAATGGACGCATTCGTAAAAATTTTTTTATACATTTTGTATAACACGGCGCTTTAACAACGCTGTTTTCCAATAATATTTAGGAAAATCTTGCATTTTTATAGGGAAAATGCTGTTATATGACAATTACTATCAAATAGTTTTTAAAACTATTGTAAAAATTATTTAAAAAACGAGAAATAAATTTCAGATGTTATTACGTAAATTTTTAAACGTTGTTTAAACATTTTTCATGTAAGTCTAGCGAATATTAATCAAAAAAATGTTTGGCAAAGTTGTCGATATTTGTCCCACTGCGTTGTCAAAACAACAAAAATCGTGAATACGGTTTTGACTTTATAAATAGACGTTTGACAATTCAGGTCATTAACGAATTATATCTTGATTGTTTGTTAATTACTTAAAAATAACATAGCCAGCCATCCCAAAAACAATTCTATTATTTTTTTATACATTTTATATAATTTTACAAATATAGCCTAAAGTTATGTACAAGCTTTAATGGGATAGAGGCTGAAAAGATGGGATTCTACTCAATTAACCGCAGTGATGTTGATGAAAATATTTTTTTTTAGATTCCCATCTTTTTTTGTTAACGCTATTTTTAAATGAATTGCATAATGCTATAGCAAAGCAATCGTCAAAAGGATGAAATTGTATCAGGATTTAAACCTGGATCCTAGAGATTTCATAAACATTTTTGGTAAATTTATTGGTCAGAAATGGGAGAGAATTTTAAATGAGAAGCCATTTTATAAAGGTAAATCAGCCACTGATGATATGCATAATGAATCAATAATTTTAACTTCCCTTAACCTAAAATCAGCGTATAGTACGCGCCACGGATCTAAAAGGTTCTGAAGTTAGTCACAACCAGCGTCGCAAAGGCACATTTTAGAGCCGTTGTGACTCCCACCACCTCCCAGCTACCTGCACGAAACGTGCGCTCGTCGGTGATTGGCCGTGATCGCTCGTTGCCTTTGTCACTTGTCGCTTTCCTGCTTTAAAGTACAGTCGAGTACGCTATTGTCAAGTTGTTATTCCAATGTTAGTTTTGTTGAGTTGCGAGTTGCCAGACTGTACAAGCGCAAGCCTACATTCGTATCTAACTTCCGAGCCTTTGAGATTCGTGGCGCGTACTATAATACACCCCCACCTAAAATGGCCGCCACATTATATTGAATATCGAAATTTTGATTTCCACGAAATATCCTAGAACAGTAAATCATTCATGTTTTTCAAGTGAAACTCTTTTGTAGCGACGAGAGTAATTTCGTTTGGCAGTGGAGGAAACGGAACGATCTGCTCTTTCTGTTCGCATAGTAGAAATAACTCCCTGGTGCAGCCGCTGAGTCTAGTAAAGCCATCTGTTATAACTGGATGAAATTAAATATGTATATAGTTAAGATTAGAACCAACATATATTAGTGTTTATGACTTATGTTACGCTCAAAGATCGAAAACGCTCATTGAGCGGAAAAATAGCTCACAACGCGTTGTGGTCACAGTAAAACATCCACATGGCGAAATTCGTGTTATGGCTCTAATGAAAACGCGCACGACGCGTTGTGGCAATCACAGAAAGACCAAATAGCGAAATTCGTGTCGTGGCTGACAAGCTATTCGATCTCAACGCATTGTGGGAATGAAGAAAAGCCATGACGAGTATGGAATATTATTTGATTACGACGCACACTACTTTCCTGTATTTTTTTATCATTGCCCATGTTTCTTGATTCTTCTATAACGTCAGTAATAACTTTCACGTTTAAATTCTGTAATTTGTTTAACTGTTCGTCATTTTCTATATTCTTCTCGTTGTTTTGAACATCATTTCATTTTGATCTTAGAATAGTAAATTTAGTCAAGTGATCTTGATAATTCATAATAAATTTATAATCTTTATCTGGTTCAGATTGTATATCGATTAAATCAACTTGACATCTAGAATTCATGCAGTCGGATAGAATAGGTTTCACTACTAAATGTGATATGGTTAAAACAATGAAAGCTCAGAACGCGTCATGGCTTTTCTTCATTGCCACAACGCGGTGAGATCGAATAGCATGTCAGCCACGACACGAATTTTGCTATTTGGTCTTTCTGTGATTGCCACAACGCGTCGTGCGCGTTTTCATTAGAGCCATAACACGAATTTCGCAATGTGGATGTTTTACTGTGACCACAACGCGTTGTGAGCTATTTTTCCGCTCACTGAGCGTTTTCGATCTTTGAGCGTAACATTTATATAATAAAAGTTTCACTTCAGACGCATGAAATTTACAGTCACCCATCTGTTTTTTTTTAACCTGAGCGTAACATTTATATAATAAAAGTTTCACTTCAGACGCATGAAATTTACAGTCACCCATCTGTTTTTTTTTAATCTGTGTTATCAGGAGATCATGTTTAGAGGATTCTAGAATCATTTCATCGTTATGACGTCGCTTGCCTTTTGACATAATGTTTTGTTTACACGAGCCATTCTAAGGAGTAACGTGGAATGGACGCGTCGAGCAGGAGTTGATGACCGCCGTCAGGTCACACCTGCGTACCCCCGCAATAGGCTATTGTATCACCTCCAGCTGTAGTCACCAACTCCGGCTTCCAAATGGTGGTTATCCTCTGAAACAATCCATCACCGTCATTGTATAAATTCGACATCCTCTGAGAATTTTATGTATTTCAAAAACACATTTTGAAGTAAAACTTCTTTACGCACGCTTCACTTGGGGAGTAAGCTGGTGAATGCGTGACGAGAGATTTACGGAAACAGTGATATTTACGGAAACTGTGATCGGACGAGGCAAACGCAAGTTGAGAGGGAGATATAAGTTAGTGAAGATAGAAAAAGGAAGACATATACTTCACTGGCTAGTGGCACCATCAGGTGGCCGAAAATATAAGCAGTACTAACAATAGAATGACACATACTTTACTTGCCAGTAGCGCTATCGGGTGACAGGAAAAAGTAATATTTTGTTCAATACGTTAAATATTCTACGTTTAAAGTGAATAAAATTGTAAATTCATTTCTAAGTTCATATTTTGTGAATTTTCGGGTGAATAATAACAAATTATGGCAGGAAGAAGTTTTACTTCAGCCGTGTGGACACTTTCTTTTTTTTTGAGAACAGCAATTTTTAAAAATTTAATTAATCAAATTTCACATTATACAGGATGATTTTTAAGGTGATTCTTCTTTTTTAGCAGCGTGTAGAAACCAAGTAGACGAACAAATATTTCAAGTAACTTTTTAATCAAAACTCAAAAATGAAAGAGGAATGGGCTTTCAAAGTTTTATTGAAATTTTGAGGTCGGTCTTGGCGTTATGTTATGTAGCTATGGAAATATGTTATGTCATTGTCAAGTATTCACAGAAATTGTTCGAAGTTGTTCCCGTTTTGCGTGCGGCGTAGTAGTGATAAATGCCTTCCGCGAATTATTTGGAATGCATTTGAATTAATAAAATTTTAAAAAATGTAATTAAATTTTGAAAGGCTGTTACTCTCTTATTTTTGAGTTTAATTTCTACGCGCTGTAAAAAAAGAAAAATCAACTTAAAAATCATTCTGTATATAAATAGATAGAATACCTTGTAACAAGATCCCGGCGTGATGCTGAACTTATAGATGATATAAATGGGAATGCAAATGATCGAGGACGCCGTCAAAACCCAGCCCACAATGCGGCACCAGTCGTCGTAATGGTACTCGGTGCCAAGCATCTCGTCATATCCCAGCAGGGAAAATATGAAGATACACTGAATATAAAAAAATACGTTTAAATTTCTTGCTTACAACAGCTTTGTTCGTACAGTAGTCCGAAACCGTCAGCAAATGCGCATGCGTCGTCAGTTTGCTGACAAGTTTGGACTGTTGTGCAGAGTCTAGACTAGAAGAAAGATTAATTGGCTTTAAAAAGTGCAAATAGTTGGCAAAACCAAAAGTGCACACCCGCAAGTTTTCCACTGCATGATAAAAAAAAAACAATTGAAAAAATATTTTTAAAAGATTTAAAAATTTAAAGAAATAAATAATTAAAAATTGAAAAAATATTTTTTTAAAGTTTGAAAAAATAAAAAAAAAATTTTAAGAACTATATCAATAATATAATACATAAATATTAGGTAAGTGGAATAAAATGGAATAGAAAAAAAAAATAAAAATCAATTATTTCGGAAGGAATCGAACCCAGGACCTTGCCCTTGGGGATCTAATGACATAACCATTACGCCACGAAGCTTGCTAGATGTGCCGGTGTTATTACGGTATAGAAGTGTAGCACTTGTTTTATGGCAATTTACACAATAATCATTATGTTGTTTTTTCAAACTATTAGCTGTCAAAAAATAATAAAATACAAACTGTTTTTAAAAATTAAACTACTGATCGCATTTCATTGAATTTAAATAGGGTTCTACTCTGATAGCAAACAAAGTGAATAAAATATAAAAAAGGAGATCCGTACAGACCAACCGACAACTGCTATTCGAGATTTTCAATTACAATTTTAGGACTAATTATGAACCTGAATCAATCTAAAAATGGTTCCGTTTTATAGAAAAGAATCTCCTCTTTTTAAAAAGCTACAATTTGAATGGATTTTGAGCGAAATTAACCTAGATATAACTTCTTGTATGACCGAAAGTCAGCTCTGAAGCGCAAAGCGATAATAAAGCACATACCGCTAGGTTAGCGGTAAATAACGATAACAAATTCAACTTAGAAATAATTACCTGCTCTAATGTTTGTGCTAGAACAGGGTGTAGATGTTTTTATTGAAATTGTACTCACCAACAAGAACACAGGTGATATATAATTCCAGCAGATCCGCCAGAAAAGGCCCGGTCGGGATCCGATCATTTTTTCAATGTCGTTGGCGAGGTTGTCCGTTCCATAGATCCAGCAGACCCCGGCAGCCTCAACGAATACTACAAACAGGATGGCCAATCCTGGACCGTATACGTTTAGCAGGTTTACCAACCATATACCACCCTGCAATCAAATATATATTTCAGTTTTTTTTATAACCAGTTTCTTGATGATAAAGGGGGATGCTCGATTGTCGTATATTTTCTTTTAATTACATAAGGACGATTTTGGCCATTATTAACCCCCCCTTCTCCTATGTAAGGACACATAAGATTTCTCGGACTTCCTCTCCCCCTTCTTACGTTAGATTTTATCTGGTTTTAGAAAAAGATCAATTGCACTAAAACTCATAATTTGACGTACATCAATTTATTTTTTATTCTTTAAGAGATAAATTATATTATTGTGGGATTTAAATTATGATTATATTATTATTAGATAATTGTCTAGTCTTTGGAATATCAGTTTTATAAATAAAAGTAAATTTTTTAAATATCGTAAAAAATAGATCTCATACTTAGTTGTTTCTCTATAACACTTTTCTCTCAAATATCTCCGTCATTCTATGTTAGAAATCACACATTTCGACTTCAAAAATATTACCTAAGATTGACTTTGGCCACCCCTCCCCCGAGATAAGAGCTTGGTAAGAGGCTCTTACGTAATGGCCCCTATTATATTTTAAAATTATAAAAAAAATATATTTGTATTTCCCATAACGAGCCTGTTCATTCGATGCACTTGAAATTTGAAATTTTTTTTAATTTTCTAATTTGCTTCCCAAAATTAACCCCCAAAATCGGATGTCGTCTATTTACGTTATACGTATACGTAATCTTCTTTATACGTGGTATACCTCTAGCATGTTAATTATGCACATTTTGATTGTTAATATCTCCTTTTATAGTCGGTGAAAAAATTCGTTTTTTTTTTAATTAAATATAAGACACTTTTTATTAACCTTACTCTCTAAATATGAATTAGTGAAGTTTTCACTAATTGCGTAAGTGAAACTGTATTCACTTGATAATCAGTGGATTTTCACAACAAATTAGTGAATTTTCACTGATAAAATTTACTCTCTAAAACTGAAATAGTGAAAATGCCATTTTTATATTATTATCTAGTGAATTTTTATGTTCAGGTTACCTATATAATTAGTTAATTTTTATATTCACTAATTCTACGTGGTACGATTCTAGCATTGACAAATAGTGAATATGCACTTAAATTTACTATCTAAAACGGAAATAGTGAAAATGCCACTTATATAATTAGTGAATTTTTATGTTCAGTTATAGTATAATTAGTGAATTTTTATATTCACTTATTCTACATGGTACGATTCTAGCATTGACAAATAGTGAATATGCACTTGTAACTAGTGAAAAATCACTGATTCATGCATGTTTAGAGAGTATACTTGAATTTTATTAAATTCCTAAGAAAAACCGTTTTACGAGTGAACTACCTTAAAAGAATAAAAGTTAGATTTAGTTTCCTCTGCAATTTTAGAGATAAGAATTCAGAAAGAGAAAAAGTGTAAGGTAATACGGAGATAGTGAAGAAGTGCAAGTTCCTAAAGAAGTAGGTACGTCTAATGTATGTCAGGTTTATACAAACACATTATCCAATAACCAGAGGTAATAAATCTTATGTAGATAAAAGAAACAGTTGAGAGTGTATATAGAGGTCGCGGACGATGCCGACGGTTCATTTGAAATGTTAATATACAGAGCCGCCGCGATGTTTGCGGTGCACCGCCATCTTCCGTTGCTGCGCCCCCCAACCCTCCCCACGCCGTCATTCCCTTCAAGAATATACAATTGTCAAAGGAGGCGTACCTAAAACGTCGTTTTGGAAGCGCCGACTTACATTTTCAGATTATTATTTCGATGTCTTTAAATTCAATGGAGATATTTCAAACTAATCGACGTCTGGTCGACCATTATGACGCCAGTTATAATAAGACATATTCAAAATGTCTGCTGCCTTCATGACTTGCTATATTATTAGTTCCTGAAAATATGACACTTGTGCCGCGTGACGTCACCGGCACTGAGAACGACGTAGCGCGGTGAATTATCAAATAAAAATTTTTAGAACTACGATTAAGAGTATTCGTCCCTGCAAACACCCCCTGCACCCTTCATCTCAAATCTTTTCCCCTCGCCTAAAAACGGTTCGCGCTCTCCCGACGCTATTTTTAAAGCTAGAGGGTTTTAGTAAACGCCAAATGAAAGACAAAGAATCAGACTAGAGATCCTACAGGCGATTTTAAAAAAAAAAAATCCTGAAAAAACTTACAACCTTTTGAAAAAAATAATAAGTTACGTAATATACCACACGTAGGCGAAACCGTTTTTCAAAAAGTTCGCCTGAAGGATCTGTAGTCTGATTCTTTGTCTTTCATTTGGCGTTTACCAGAACCCTCTAGCTTTAAAAATAGCGTCGGGAGAGCGCGAACCGTTTTTAGGCGAGGGGAAAAGATTTGAGATGAAGGGTGCAGGGGGTGTTTGCAGGGACGAATACTCTTAAAAGTAAAAAATAAAAATCGGGACACTTCCCAATTGTACTGTGAGTTTGGTGGAATGTCAGTACATTTTGAGAGCCACTAGTTGTCCAGTGGAACTGCGATGGGATGCACGGCACAGTAAGTGATTGGAACTAATGAATTGAACATGAGCAATAGAATATGGATGGATTGTTTTCCATCGCGCACTTAGATCTAAAACGTTTCTACTGTTCCTTAACTTAACACTTTGCGCTGAAGACGCCATCACTTTGTCGGCTCTCTTCAAAACACTCATTAAGACTGTCGTCGTCTCACTCGCTCGCACGCGGATGCGCGATGTCTGTCTTTGTCTATCGCGAATTTAACCATATTAATTACATTCAATTGGTTTAAAAGCTATATCGACTCGACACCGGCTTCCAACAGCTCGCAAAACTAGTTTTCTCAATCAAATATTGACTTTATCTGACGGTGCTAATTAATCAGCGAAATTTAACAAATTAGTTAAGTTGTCCGGCTCGTTAACGGAGCTAGTTTCAACTTTATTGATGAGATTTTCTGTCTTTGATATCTGAGATAGATATATAATTTATTTACCTGTCAATTTGGACTTTGGCATAAAATTGAGTTAACAAATGGGAAAAATTATATTTTATAAGATTGAATTTAGTACACGTATATACTTCTCGGATAAGTAATGAATCGACTTTTAATACGTTTGTATTAAAAATAGACTCTCGCTAACAGTGATTTCTGTCACCGTAAATACCATTTATAAAAGTTTAAATCACCGATGTCCATCGGTTACTGCAGATTAATTGATAAATCAACCAATGCGAACTTGGTAAATTTAGGTTTGAGTCCTGACGGTAACCTGTCGGTATTTAAAAATTTTTCCAAAAATATTAAAATGGTATTTATTCATTTGAGGTATAAAACTACGTGACATCTAAAGGGACCCCTATTATTATATTGTATATTTTATGAATAAATGTCAAAGGAATAGTATTTTTACTTGACATGAAATAAAATCGGAATTTTGACTATTGGCTAAAATGAAGCGGTTTTATAGACGTCAAAGAACTGTGATTTAACAGTATTGCAGATTTTTGGGGGGACGTTTAAGACCAATAAGGAAAACTTATCCATTATAATTGCGTAATATTAAAAAAAATCACATACTTAAGAGAAGTGTACGAATTACAAAAGGAGGCAGAAATAAAAAATTGCATTATTAAGTATTAATTATAAAATAAATCTTTTCAATTCAGGGAGTCATATTAAAAAAAAAAACGATTTACACCAATCAGAATAAATATTACAAATTATATTTTTACACCCGTACTCCCACCATTTGTACCGGTACTCCCACCATGTGAAATAAAAACTATAGGTATCTCAAAAACAGTATATCTCAAACTTTCAAAGACTTTTTTTTGTGATGTATTAACAAAATGAAATTACCAAAACGGATTTATAAAAAACACAAAGACACAGACAAAAACACAGTTAAAAATCAACTTAATTTTTTTTTCATTGACTTATCTTGCGAAACTCACATCGAATAGGTCAGATGCTTGGTTTAAATTTTTATTTCAAAATATATTTTAGTTCCTGATCAAATCGTCATGATTATTTTATTAATCTAATCACTGAAAAAAGTACAAATAATAAAAAAGAAATGTAGAAAATACGCGGTATTTTCGAATTATCAAAACGCAACGTGACGTCAGAGTATATATCAACAACAGTTTCCATGACGACTGTGTCGTCTCACAGTAAGATTATATCAGTATTTAGAGAAAACAACAAATAAACTTTATTTAGAACATTGACAATTTGTCATCAAGTTTGAGATGCATCTTATATTATGACGTCACATAAGTACGCCAACATGGCCGATTGTTTAAACTGTCTAGTTTTGAATGTGAAATTTAATATTTTTTTATGATAATATTACTTTTTAAATGATTATCAATTTTTTTCCGTATCAATAAATGTATTAAAAATATAAAAAAATACATGCATATGACCTATTAAAATAATGATGGAGTTAATTATAATTTCATAATAGATTTTTTATAACATTCAGAAATTTCAATGTCGAAAAGTTGTTGGATAAGATCTCAACAATAGAATAGAAACATAACAACATCAGTTAAGAAGAAATATAGAAAAGCGTTTACTTACAAAAGTGGTCGTTGGTAGAGCGCAAATATAGATCATGAGGAGTAGACAAGCGACGAACACTTCGCGGTGCCGACCGAGCGCTCGGGGATATTCGTCGCAGAGTGCCGTGATCATCGCCTCCAGACCTCCGAAAGTGCTGTCCAGTCCGAGGGTGATTAGCATCAGGAAGAAAATTATCGACCAGAACACCGAACCCTTCATCGTCGCTATTGCTTCGGGATACACAATAAACACCAGGCCAGGACCTGTTCATAAAACAAATGAAATCCACTAATGTGTTTTGTTTAATTATGGCTAGAGGATGTGGTACCCAATGATGATATGGATCAGGGGTGGCTACCTTGATTTTTTTTCTCGACTCTTACGCTGCACACGAGGCTAGAAACACTGCTTGGAGTTCTGCTGGCCGGTAGGCTGGGTACGAAGCTGGAAATGACGTCACTGCGGAATCGCCTGCTAGCTCACAAGATGCGGTTTTAAAATTAGAACAGAGGCTATTTTCCTTGCTACGTCCGCTGCTAGGTATGATCAAGAACCAATCAGGAAGCAGTATCTTGTCACGTGGGCGACTTGAACAAACGCCCACAAACACTATGCCATTATATTATTATTATTATTATATTATTATTATTATTATATTATTATTATTATTATAGCGTGTGCTCTGATCAGAGACAATAAACATGCACTTTTGGTACCGTTCTATCATTGCGCGAGCACCGAATCAACCTGCAGAGCAAGCATGTAAAGACGTCTCGTGTGAAACGAGCACATAATAGTAATTAAGAAAAAAAGCGCCGGAAAACTGCTGGCTCACCTGCTAGCTCAAAATTAGAACGGAGACTATTTTCTTTGCTAGGTCCGCTGGGCAAGAACCAATCAGGAAGCAGTATCTTGTCACGTGGACGATTTAAACACACACCCACAAACCAACATGGCGTCATTCTGCGCAATGTCAGACAACAGACACGTTTTGCTCTGTGTTAGTATTTGAACTGTAATTGCACTCGCACCAGATCTATCTACAAAACTAGCTTGTAAAGATGTGTGAAGCGAGCACATAACAGCAATCAAGAAAACCAGCGCTAGAAAACCAGTAGGAAAATCTAGCAAGGAATCTAGCAGCGTCACCAGTCTCGTGTGCAGCGGCCTTAATTAAGACAGTTAAGTATCTGGGATCTATATGTACCTTCTAAACCGACTTCATCGATATTTTTATTCTGCATGTGCGCCATGTAACCCAACACGGAAAAGATTACGAAACCGGCAAGGAAACTGGTAAAACAGTTTATACTGCTCGTCAAAATGGCGTCTCTATAACAGTTGTTGTTGAACTTGTTGTAACTGGACAGTGCCAGTAACGTTCCGAAGCCGGGACCGAGCGAAAAGAAGATCTGCGATGCGGCGTCGATCCAGACTTTGGAGTTGAGCAGTTTGTGCCATTCGGGAGTTAAGTAATATCTGATTCCCTCCGCGGCTCCAGGAAGCGTGACTCCGCGTGCTAAAAGGATCAGCAGGACGATGTACGGGGCAATGGCGGTTACCCAAACGACCTGTGAAATCATTCGTTGGATAATTTAGATTTAATTCGCTCAGTGTGGTATTGGGTTCATTGGTAGTGTAGTTTTAGTTAGTAAATATTTATTTATTTTGGCTACTGGATTGTTTTCAAGGCTTGAAACTTTGAAAAAAATGCTGTTAGGAATGTAAATAGTTATGCCAACGATCTGTTGGATGATATTGTAACAGAGACCCCCCAGCAGGCGACGACAAAGATTTTCTTGAGACAACAATCGGCTCGTCATTCTAACAATGACACACATATTGTTGTCCCACAATAATCTGTGTGTCATTGTTATAATGACGAGCCGATTGTTGTCTCACGAAATTCCTTGTCGTCGCTTGCTGGTGGGTCTCTGTTACAATAGTTTAAAAAAATGTAAGAATTTCTAGGAAATAAAAATTTTTACTATTGTTTTACGAGATAATGACAAACTAATGATCTAGCCAAGAAATTTAGTGATAAGAATTCCTTAGAAAAATGACGACGAGGTAAAATAATTTTTATTATTCGTTACCTTTCCTGTGCTCTTGACCCCTTTCCACAAGGAGAAATAAACGAGGAGAAAAACGGCCAAAACACAAAGCGCCAAAGATAATTTGATCGGTCCCATACGATTGAGTCCATCCGAGTTCTGTTGCCCTAGCACCTCCCGTCTGCGAAAATATAGACATATAAGTAGTGTCCGACCAAAGGTCGATTTCTGGCCGAAGCCGATTAATCGGCTATCATTTCGCAACCTTCGGCCGAAGCCGAAGACTTAAAAACCCTAAGAAATTCAGTTTAAATTGGCTACAACTGCTACAAGCTACAATTAATAATATAAATAATTTTAAAACTTTTAAATTGAAGGTTTAGATTGACTATATAATAAAAAAAGTTTATATATATAGTCTGAAAAAAATTGGTCGATAATTTTATTTATTTGAAGAGTTCTATTTAGACTTAATCAAAGATTTGAGTAATCTTATAAACTTTGTGCGCAAATATATAAGTTAATTATTAACTGAATTAACTATGCTTTAAAACTGAAAAAATACCTCGAAATTGTAAAATAACAAACGGGTTTAGTTAATAGACAGAAAAAATATTGAATACAAAACTTTCCCGGAATACGTTGATAAAATAATTGTAATAAAAGTTAGTTACTAACTGGAAAAATTCCTGTGCGGGCGTCGTCCTGTTTTTGTGCGTGCCGTTTCGTATATCGGTGACTTCGACACAATCGGGCGTATTCCAGGAATTGTAACAGGAAGTCCAGGGCAGTTCGTCCGTGAAGGAGGCAATCATATAATAAACGGCCCAACCGATTATTGTATTATAGTACATGCCCATGTAAATGTCGATCAAGCAGATCGCGTATCCAACTCCTGCAATCATACCGACAGTGTAACATAACCTAACAAAACACGTTTTATAGCCTAGACGTCAGTATAACATAGGTAATATCTTTTTTTAGACGACTCCCTATAAAAAACAGCTTCATTTCATGCCTGTATGGCGATAGTAAAATGATCCGTTTTCGCACAAGTGCGTGAAGTAAAAAAAAATAAATGCGATTTTATCACTCCGACGGTAAGTTCTCTGCCGATTACATGCCTGAACTTCTATATACAGTATGTAAACACGTAAGGTGCACATAGGGAAAATAACATTGGGAAAAAATGACTGGATCAGAGTGAGCCTTGAAATCGTGTTTTTCAATTTGACAGATAATATTCTTTTGCAAGATGAATGTGTATACTGCCGAAGAAAATATTCAAATGATTACAACATAATCGGACTTTTTTTATTAATGGGACATTAAATTCCCAAAAATACTTAAATATGGTGCGAGATCAAATATCTCCGCCTATTCGTGTTGAACCTAAAGACATTTGGGTCACTGATTTACCAACGCGCATACGTCATATCTGCAGTCAGACAATTTTTGAATGAAATGTTTCCAAACAGATGGAGTTGTTTTTTTGTTTTATTTTTGTACAAAAAAATTAAAATAACGATTTATAAAAACTTTTTATTATTAAAAAAGCCAAGTAAAATAAAAATAAATCAAACTAAAATAGAAATCCTCAAGATTACCACGATAATTCAATAGAAATAACAATTAATGCAGTCATGGCTAACTCTGATCCAAGTATTTTTTCCCAATGCTAATTTCTCTATGTGCACCTTACGCGTTTACATATCTACTGTATACTGTCTGTCGTACAAAAGAAAAGCTGTACGGTCGAAATGTGTTCGAGGATGTACGACTTGTCTTCCCGCATGTTATGTAAGTGATTTCTTTGACTGCGGTTTGCTGAAAGAGGCCCGTTGTCAGCTGTGTTTAAAACTCGATGACAATGCAGGAATCAAATAGCGACCTTGTCCGCCGCACCGGCATCTGTTTTTGTCGCCATGATTATATCCCTATAGCCGTTATATTACAGTCATTACAGAGCAATCACTTGCTTTTGTTTTTGCATTCATTTATTTATTTATTCGTTGATATAACAAACTAGTCTTTATACTCACGGCATACCTATACTTTATCTTATCGATGACATCTAGCAAACGAAATTTAAAATCTATATAAATAAAAATCTAAAAATCTTAAATCTCCGGAAATTCTTCATCGATTGCTTTAAAATTTTGACACAACACTGCATTCGAATACGCGCTTGCTTTTTTGCATACATGTCACACCTGTGACAGGTGAAAACATGCCTTTAAAAAAAACAGCGTTATCTGTTGGACGTTAAAGCAACACACGCTATACTAAATATTTTACTGCAATGGAAGCGTCATCTGTTGCGTACTTCAGAACGTTAGTTGAAACTCGTATCGAGTAACTCATAGTCCTGTAAAAAAACTTCTATCTCATGCAACAAAAAGGTACGGTCATTATATACATGTAAATTATCATATATATTAATACGCTAAGGTTAAAGATGTTTGCCTCCCTTTTTAGAAAAAACCTCACAATTTCTCCACATAAATTATATATCATTTTACAGATAATTGCTTGCTCTACTGACATCGACAACTAAAAAATTTATTATTGCTTTTGTTTTTGTAAATTAATTAAAATACAGCAACGCTGAACAACGTCTGCCATCTAACGGCTTTAATTTTCAAACAACGTCAACACTTCGATCTGTCATCTGACTTTCATATTGTAATACAACAGACACAATACTGCATACTGCCATTTGACGGTTTTAATTTTGAAACAGCGAGCAACGCTGAACAACGTCACAGCAATGCTGCATGATGCCATCCGGTTTAGCTCAACGCTTTTGCTACTTGCGCCTCTATATGCCAATTTTAGTAAAATATTTCTTCGATCTGTCATCTGAGCTACATATTGTAATACAACAAAAAAAAGAACGTTATAAGCAGTGTGCAAAATTAGAAACGAATTGAATACCTGCAATCATATTTAAAAAATAATTTTGTAAAGTGATAATTA
The DNA here is from genome assembly GCA_963575645.1 of Xanthostigma xanthostigma. Classification (NCBI taxonomy): domain Eukaryota; kingdom Metazoa; phylum Arthropoda; class Insecta; order Raphidioptera; family Raphidiidae; genus Xanthostigma; species Xanthostigma xanthostigma. Next base: position 6,877,726 of record OY754469.1, on the reverse strand, counting down.
TTATACTTATTTAGTGCGAATAATTCGCACAGGTCACACTAGTTTGTTGTATTGCGGATATCGTTAAAAGTATCGAAAGTAAGCGATAGTGGCGCCATCCTACGCTATGCTTGTAAACTAGTTTAAATTATTGTAGCGGCACGGAACTCTGAAGGCGCGAGATCTACTCGCATTTTTTATCTGCTGAACACACGTCCGTTGTTAAATATCTATATAAGCATTAATTGATAAGAATAATATCTGCGCTTATCTATAATAATTATAGACGTGCCATGATGGCGGGATATGGTTTGGCCCACCCGTGGTATACACGCTTGTTTAGCACGTGATAATCGTTATGTACTGTTTAATTGAATACAATAATTAGATCTCAGACGTCGGCTCTGATTATTGTTAGTAATTATTTTAATGTGTTAAAGTAATTGATAACAATTAATAATCACATATAATGTACGGTGCAACCCACTGCAAACAAAAGAAGCTCCTGTAGTTTTTGAATAGCGTGTACACTGCAAAAATAGCCGAGCAATATTATATAATCTATACCAGGCCTGGGCAAATGGCGGTCCGTGGGCCGGATCCGGCCCGCAGTAGACTTTTGTCCGGCCCGCGAAAATAGTTTGCCAATATGATTTGGCGCATAAAAAAATTTTAGAAAAATAGTAAATAGCAAGGGCCACAACAGACGAGAAAAGACCTTGTTGTTGCGGAAATGAAAGGACCTTTTTTTTTTGCTCTCCAGATTTTTGGCCCACGGTAAAATTTTCATAAGCAATGTGACCCGTCGATCAAAAGATTTACCCGCCCCTGATCTATACTTACATGTAAAATTTTATAAAAATAATAAAAAACGACTCCAAAATCTTTTTTCTGCTCCGAAAAAAAAGGTTCTAAAATTAGGCTCCACAAACGGCCGCTACTGCGCAATAGCCTTTAATTGGAAGTCTACAAACCCGGAAGAACTCGAACCGGACTGCTATAGTCTATACTTAATATTATAAAGAGAGAGTGCGAATTTTGTGAGTTTGTGTGTATGCGGAGGGTAATCTCCGAAACCACTCATCCGATTTCAAAATTTTTTTCACCAATATTTAGAATGGACCTATATATTATCGCGTTAAAATAAAAGCGCTTTTCGTGGAGACCAATTTTGTAACGGAAGTCGACGAAAAAACGGTGGCAATCTACAAATTAGTGCAAAATCGGACCGGGCCACTAGAATCTAAATATATAAAAGGAAACCATAACTGACTGATTGACAGACTGACTGACTGATCTATCAACCACTGGAAGAATTGGGCTGGAATTTGGCACACAGATAGAATAGAATAGAATAGAATAGAAATATATCTTTATTTAAAATTCCAATGGAATGTTATAGCGTCAGTAACATTAAAATAACACAATGAAAATTTGATAAAAAGTTAGTTATCATGACGTAGGCATCCGCTAAAAACAGATTTTTGAAAATTCAACTCATTAAAGGGTATAATGGAGCTTCAAAATGTGCACGGAGAAATCATATAAGATATATGTATCAATTCGAAAATGCGCAGGATTACAAATAAATAAACACTTCTTTCCTGCTTTTTTAAAAACAGCCCCTTCGGAGGGTGAAAAGAGGTAAATAGTCTAAAAATCAACATGGGTGTTATTTTCAAGGTTTGTCAGGACGTTGATCACGTGAATGTCATCAATTTTGAAATTTAGTAGAGGGATCTACGTCGAGAAAGGAGTAACTATACCAAATAATGGGAATGCATCCGTGTTTCGTCTCAATCGCGTGCGAAGCCGCGGGTAACGGCTAGTATAATATAAAAGTAGATTTCGACGTCGTGTTGTTGAAATTTAACGCATATGTGAGACGCTAAAGCGTTAGATTTCAATATTTTGGTAACATTACTCTTGTAAATAATCGGGTAAAAATGTTAGTAAAATAATACCGTTTTTAAAATATTTATTTTATATGAAGTTTCCCCTATATTTTTTTACAGTGTACCTACGTTCTTAGTCGAAGAATAACTATGACGGATATTTTTTTTTCTTACTCTTTCGACGAGATAGCAAAGAGTTAAGGAGCCTTGTCAGCCGTTCAATACGTGTTTTATTGGCTTCATCAGTATTACTGCATACAGCAGGTACGCCATTTTTATATCTGAGATATGTATTTTCATCCAACTATACCGTATTCGTATATATGTAGACTTAATGTACTACCGAATCGAAATCAAAAAATATGATTCGATTCTTCTGACGAGTCATTCAGTCGATAAACATTTAGATAGATAGATAGATATATTTACACAATAAGATAGTATACAATACATACATATCAATGTGACGTCAAATTTACACATTAAAATTCATAATTAAAAAATTCATCTACCTACAGTGTAAAAACAGTTTTTGGTTAGAAGGCTACTCTTTAAAAGTTTCCAGTTTCAGCATTTTGATATCATTAGGCAATTTATTGTACAGTTTGAGGACACATAAGTGAAACTTTTTTGAATAGTGGCTAGTTACAGTGAAACTTGCAAAAAATGGAAAACTAAATAACAATTTTGATTTATTTTTTCAGCTAAGTTTCTTAACGCATGCCTCGGGACAGCGAGTCGACTGGAAAAAAAATGAGCAAGCGACATTTGAAATCGTCACACTAGTTGGTTACCTTGTTACACTTTAAATAACGACACACCCACTCTAAATAACGACAACAAAACGTCATCGTTAAGCAATAAACAGTAATTGTTTGTTATTTTGTTGCTTTGTTGTCGGCATCATACGTACCGAAGATTCTAAGAAATTCGTTCTTTTGTTTGTTGGGATTATCTTTCATATGTTAAGTATTTTGTTGGTTTGTTGTAAATGTTATATATAATGAGTAAATATATATTATAGTAAAAATTATTAATAGAATAGAATAGAATAGAATAGTTTAGTCAACATTTACATATTGTATGCGACAAGTCATAAAAACATTAAAATCATTATGATAAAAAAATTTAACATTCGAGTTAAAAACTGTATTTAAAAAAATCATTTAGACTATAGAATTCTGAGTCTATCAGAGTCTGCTTAAGATTTTTTTTAAAACAATTGTACGGCATAGTTTGGTAGACCTCCGGCAGATGATTAAATAATTTGATACAATTGTAGTATGTGCCCTTCTCAAATATGGCTAGCGAATGCGCTGGTACACGTAGATCTTCACCTCTAGTGGGATATTTATGTCGTAGCTTAGCCTCTTTAAATGTTTCCGGGTGTTGCCTCATGTAGCATAGACACTCAAAAATATATAAACAAGGCACGGTCATCAGTCCATGTTGTCTAAAGACAGTTCTGCAGGAGTTGTTCACTGGTAAATCGGCTAAGATGCGTACTGCACGTTTTTGCAGTTTAAAAATAATCTGTATATTTGAAGCACCCCAAAAAAGTAAACCGTATCTTAATTTAGATAAGAAAATTCCATAACACATATCCCGTATGGTATGATAGTTTGACGATTTACTTAAAAATTTCATTGCATAGCAACATTTGCTTAGATTCTTGGCCATGCTGTTAATATGAGGCGACCATTTGTAGTGTTGATCTATAGTGACACCAAGAAATTTAACGTTTTCGCTAAGTGGTACATTGACATCTCCTAATTTCATTTTGACAGGAATTTGTAAATTAGTTTGCTGGTTTCTGAATAAAATTATATTTGTTTTGTTTTCATTCAAAATTAATTTATTTTTTAAACACCAGGTACTTATTGTTCGAAATGTTTCTTTTGTCTTAATCGTTAATTCGTGTATGTCTTTTGCTTTGATTAGGAGATTGGTGTCATCTGCATAACAAACAGCACTTGCTTCTGTTAGGTGTTCCAGTAAATCATTGGTATAGAGAATAAAAAGCAGCGGACCTAACACGCTGCCTTGGGGTACTCCAATATTGACAGTATTTTGCTTGGATTTAAAGATACCTCCAGACAAATTTAATTTAACATGTACCATCCTGTTGGTAAGATAGGTTTTTAGCCATTTTAAAGGTGGGCCTCTTATGCCATAGCTGTACAGCTTGTCTATTAAAATATCGTGGTCTACACAGTCGAAGGCTTTCGACAGATCTATAAACATACCGAGTGGAATCTCTCGACTTTCAAATGTTTTAAGTATATTTTGCGTAAATTCAAACATTGCCGTAGTAGTTGAAAACGATTTTCTAAATCCGTGCTGGCACTTGCTGAGAATTTGTTCCTTTTCAATAAAAGCTGTAATACGACTGCACATTATGTATTCAAAAATTTTTGAAAAGGTTGATATCAAACTAATAGGTCTATAATTAGTTATATGTTCAGTATCGCCTTTTTTAAAAACTGGAGTAATAACGGAAAGTTTCAATTTATCAGGAAAATATCCTTCTTCCAAAGATGCATTAATAACGTGCACTAGTGGATTTAAGATACTCGGATAAATACTTTTTAGTAGAGAGCTTGATAATTCATCATATCCGGCTGATTTTTTATTTTTTAGTGTTTTTATAACTGTGGTTAATTCCTCTTTTGTGCATGGATATGCAAAGAAAGTTTTGTTATATAAATCTAATCCAGTATCATGGGTAAATTGAGTCTTATTTTGGATTAAGTCCTCGGTCGCGTTTACAAAGTAATTGCAGAAGATGTCGGCTACTTGTTCGGGCTCATTAATCAAAACACCCTTAAAATTAATTTCAGGAGACTTGAAATTTGAAGGTTTTTTATTTGTGTGCTCATTTATTATGCTCCAAACAGTTTTGCTTTTATTTTCACTATTTTCAATTAGCTTATCGTAGTATGCTTTTTTAGCTGTAGTGAGTTTATTTTGGAATAAAATTTTATATGTACGGTACAGATCTTTAAACTGTGGGTATTTTAGTGAAAATTCCAGATATCCTTTTAACTGACTATTCATTTCTATTAGTTCCGGGGTAATCCATTTACAATTTTTTTTATTTTTATTCATATATTTTTTTAATGTAATCAGTGGGAAGCAGTGATTGAAGTATTGCATAAACAGGTTATGAAAAATGTTGAATTTTTCGTTGGCAGACTCACACTCGTATACTGTAGACCAGTCCTCGTTCATAAGTGCATTAAGAAATTCGTCTTTGTTCTTTTGGCTAAAATTTCGTTGTTGAACATGCGAACAATTATCTGATTTATTTAAGAAAATTTGCACAGTTTGCGCCATATGATCAGATATACATGACTGAATTACAGATGAATTATAGAAAACGCTTGAGTTAATTAGAATATTGTCAATGCATGTTTTCGATGTATTGGTAACACGTGTTGGAACATCAATACAGTGTATTAGGCCATAGCTACTAATTAACAGTTTAAATTCTGCGATATTGCGTTGTTCTGTATTATTTTTTGATAAAAAATTTATATTGAAGTCTCCCGTTATTATAATAATAGCTTCTTCAGTGTACGCAAGTTCTAAAAGCAAAGCCATCTTTCGTAAAACTATTTTAAAATTTTTATTTGGGGGTATATATATAACTACAATTACAAATTTTGTATTAAATAGTTTAAAATTCGCTGCTGCGCATTCAAAGAGATAACCTTCAGACAAATTATTTATATCATTGCGAATGACTGGAGAGATTTCGGACGATGCATATATAGCACAACCACCATGTGTATTCTTAACGGGTCGGCAATAAGATGTTACTAAATTGTATCCTGGAAATGACAGACCTTGTAAAATTTCATTTGTTTGCCAGTGCTCTGTAAGACAGACAATATGATTTCCTTTAAAAAGTAATTCTAGTTGTTCTGTGCAGTTTGTTACACTTCTTACATTTTGATGTAAGATTTTTACATTCGCAACATAACTTTTTAACTTGTAATTTGTGTTGTTGAATGACTGTCCTTGAAATTCCCTAAAAAAGCTGGTTGATGCTCATTTTTTCGATGCTTTGGGAAGTAATATCGATTTATTAACACATTATTTGGCCAGAAGTCAGGGTTCTCTAATGTTTCTTTAAGTTTAAAATTTGCCCCTACTCGAAAGCAGCTATTTTTGCCTTTTGTAGGAAGTGCTTCACATTCAAAATTGTTGTTAGGTAGTTTTTTTTGCAGGTAGTTAATAACAGTTTCGGTTGAAGTCCCTGGTTGGACCTTTCCTACGAACAACCAGATTTTTTTATCTGCTGCTTCGAATCCACCACATTCTTTTGATGTACCGATCACTGTAGATTTTTTTTTCTTATATTGGACTGTTTTGTACCCATCATCAGGTGTTGCATTTTCTTGTTGAATTGTTAAAACATCTTGTTTAATTTCGATAGCTTCTTTAGTAACTTTTATTTCATTCAAGGTTCCAGTATTCACCGCAGTAGCTTTTGCGATACTCCTTGTAGCTACGCGGTCGCGATCTGTTGAGTCATTATTTATGTTTGGTAACTGCTGATTGCTGTTATCGTATTTATCTTTATTGGTCGAACTTTGTTTTACCGACTGTTCAGTTTTCTTAATCTCATTTTTATCTAAAACATTTAGAATTTTTTCATAATTTGCAATTTTATTATTCATTTCTTTTATTAAGATTGAGTTTTGTTTCACAATATTAGTAAGGAGCAAAATTTTTTCAAACACTAGTTCATTAAAACTCAGTTCAGACTTATTATTATTATATTAACGGTGTTTTCTATATTAAGTATAATGGTATACTTTTCATAACATTTTATGATTCTATTTATTTTTTAAGAAAGTTTTGTTTAAAATTTTTTTTCCTAAACATTATAGTTTCGTAAATATTTTGAAAATAAAAAATCAGCCGCTCTTTTGTTTTATGAATCTGTCAGAAATAAACTAGCTAGGCATGCTTTGATTAATTTTTACATGACGTGAACATATTATTGTGTAGGTAACCGTGGCAACGAATAGCAAATATCACTAGCCATTACCCGCGTCACCTCACGCGATATCAGAAATTTTATTTTCTTTATTATAATCAAATGTCAACATTTTTGAAGTTGGAATGGTCCCGTCGCCCAATTTGGAATTAAAAAAAAAAAAAAAATTCGGCAGCTCTATGTCGACTATATATTTGAGAACGACAGATAAATAAAAGTTTTAAAATCACGTTTGTTCCACTTGTTTGAGTCTTTCAAAATGAACGAGGCAAAGATGTGTTCAATATGAACAGGATCTTTAGAGGCTTCACCCCCTTTTCTCACCCCCGAGGTGTTGCAGCAAACTTTTTCTTCGATGATAACGAGCAAAAGACACGTAGTGCTTTAGTAAGATGAAAAACAACCTTCAAATTAAGATTTGTAAGTTTAGTTATTCAATATTGATCTATTCCGTGTTCATTTTTATTATGATTTAGTTGTCTTTTGTTTTACTCTTGTCGCACTCAAAAAAATTCCAGCCAAGTTTAGAAAACAATTTTTTTTACGAAACTTTATTGAAAAAATAAATAGAATAAGCCGTTATGAAAAGTATATCATTATTATATAAAAAACACCGTTATAGCATATATCTCTTCTGCGTATGCGCCGATTGTCCCCAAAAACAATAGGGCTCTTCATATTAGCATATTAATCATCCTCCCAAAATTTGGTTTCAATCCGTTTGTCCTGTATCGTGTTCACAGACAAACAGACGCACGGAGTTTTTCCAAATATACCTATGTTTTTTTGAGTTCGGGGGACCTCAAAATGAAAAGATATTGTAAAATTTTGAACAGTGATTTTTGACCTAAACTATAGTACCATTTCACACTTGTGGGTTGGAGTGGTAAAAATATTATTGTAAGAGTTGTATTACGGGGTAAATTTAGTAATTAAGACACAATGCCTGTGTTAGTAAATGCAACATATTGTCGCCAGGGCTCTGGCACTGCGACCCAAGTTTTTTTATTTCTTATTTTTTTAAATACCGACTAAATTTGAAGGTATTAAAATTTCAAAATGCCTCAAGGACTTTCTTTGCAAATAAAATTTTGCTAGGTCCCACTAACCTATCAGCTGCACACAAGGCTAGAAACGCTGCTAGATTCCTTGCTAGATTTGCCTACTTAGTTTTCTAGCGCTGCTTTTCTTGTTTGCTGTTATGTGCTTGCTTCACACGAGACGTCTTTTCAAGCTAGTTTTGTGAATAAATCTAGTGCGCACGCAGTGACAATTCAAATATAAACACAGAGCAAAACGTGTCTGTTGTCTGACTCTGGGCAGAATGACGCCATGTTGGTTTGTGGGCGTGTGTTCAAGTCGCTCACATGACAAGATACTTACTGCTTCCTGATTGGTTCTTGCTCATACCTAGCAACAAGGAAAATAGCCCCTGTTCTAATTTTAAAACCTATCTTGTGAGCTGGCAGGCGAGCCCGCAGTGACGTCAGCGCAGAACTCCAGGCAGTGTTTCAAGCAGCGCGAGCGTTTCTAGCCTTGTGTGCACAAATTTTTACGTTTACCCAAACATGTTTTGATAGCTCATAGTGCCGGTCCTGTAGACAATTACAGTCGCTCCATGTTTCCTGTGATTGTATGCACTTCTTAGAGAGACTGTATACTTTTCGTGATATGATATTTAGTTACGTCGTCGTACAAGAAATAAGGTCACCGTCTCTTCAACATCACTGTTAATCTCCACGGTAAACACTCCAGCGTCAACCCATCGTCCGAGCTGATTGCTTCGACAATCAGTCTCTGTTTATTATGTCCTCCAGTTTTAGAATCAGAACGAGTGTTCAATTCAACCTTCTACGAACTTTCGCGCATTGTGACCTGATCACCAGAACGGGAACGGCCGATGTCTCGCTCAAAAAAAATAGTTTCCAAAAGTGTCTACTTTTCACTGTATGACAAAAAGTGAAAACAAAAATATGAAAAAGAATTTAAAAAAAAATTTGAAAAGAAGTTTGACCCTACAGGCTTCCCGCTATTTTCGAATTCAAAACGCTAAAAAATATACAAAATATAGCAAGAAGTTTATTTTTTAGCTCTTCGAGCTCAAAAAAAAAAAACACTGTTACGAAATTTTCGTTCACGGTATCTCATGAACAAATGAGCCGATTTTGATGCGGTTTGTGGCGATGGGCACAGTTTTTTTAACCTAAGAAAGTAAATTATTACCAAAAAATCGATCTGATAACAATTTTAAGTCATTTTAAAAAAACACTTTTTTACGATTTTTTCGTTCACGGTATCTCGTGAAAAAATGAACCGATTTTAATGCGTTTTGCGGAAATCGACGCAGTTTGTTAAGGAGAAGAGCTGGTTAGATTTTGGAATTAATCGGTTTAGTAGTTTAGAAAATATTTTAAAAAACAAATTTTTAAAAATTTTTGAAACTTGTTTTTTTAAGATTTCTCAAAATTCAAGTTTCAAAATTTGGCTGCAATTTTTTTTTAATTGATTATTCATGTGCATGATTAAGGCGTATAAAAAAACACTTTTGATTTGAAATCTACATAAATTGGATATTGATGGGTTGAATCAATCACTGATAAATGTAAAAATATGTATTTGATGCTTATTATTGATGAAGGTATTGGTGTTTGTGCGCGGGGTTCGGCACACGCGGGGAGGGCGGAGGCGACGTCGGTGAGAACTCCTTTTAAAACATGCAAGGATTTGAATTCAGACAGTTTGATATAATTTCTGTGGCACCCTAAAAGGTCAAAAGATGCTTTTTCCGCTATCGATTTTAGTCTTAATATTTTATTTGAGCAATCGTGGAACTGCAGGTGATTATATATACCTACTCATTGAGATAGAAAATAGACTATCTCGAAATTAGATTCTAGATTATAGACGCTCGATAATTAATGGCATTTCTTATCTTAAATTATAGAGTGACACTTTAAAAAATAAATGATTAATTTTTCTGAATACGATACTTTATTGAATAAGAAATCATAAATTATTGATTTGTATCCACATTCTGAAAACGACTAATTTGATTCACGTATCCTATAAAGTATAAACCAGGCCTGGGCAAATGGCGGCCCGCAGCGCAATTTTATCCGGCCCGCGAAGCATTTTAGAAAATTTTAGAAAAATAGTAGCGGAAATAGAATTCGGGGACCTTTTTTTTTTGCTCTCCAAATGCGGAAATAGAATGTGAGGACCTTTTTTTTTTGCTCTCCGAATGCGGAAAAAGAATGTGAGGATCTTTTTTTCTGCAAATTTTTGGCCCGCGGTGAAATTTTCATCATCTATGTGGCCCGCCGATCAAAAGATTTGCCCGCCCCTGCTATAAACTGTTTGTTGAAGTTTCGTTATTTACACAAATAAATAGCTATAGTTTGCCATTGTATTATGAAACACCTATTATTAAAGTTACAGTGTAATAAATTAGTGGAATAATTTAAGAGATCAAAAAAAAATTCAAAATTTTTAGATGATTTTCAACAGGCTGTAACCTGAAAAAAAACAGATTGTACAGCAAATTTTAAAAAAGAAAATTGTAGCTCTGTCTAGTTTTTGGATCTGAACTTCGAAATTTTTTAGCGTCAACGGTTTTCGAGTAATCTTAAGAAAACCATCGACAAAAAAATTTTCGAAAGTCTTTTTGGGTTTTTTTTTTGGTCTACGGACTTGGATTTTTTTTACTTAACCAACATATGGACCGGTAAACTTGTTCATTCAGCTTCAATTTCTTTTTTTAAAGACCTTAATGATACGACTACTTCTCTCCGAGATATCGGTCTTTGAATGGAAAAGGATCATTTTGTGTTTGATTATTATCGATACCTAATAGTATATTGTACGACTAGTGAGAGAAGGAGAAGATTCCATGAGCGTGAAATTTGCCGCACGAGCGCAGCGAGTGTGGTAAAACGCACGCGAGTGGAATATTCTCCTTCGATCAATGGTCGCACATAATACTTTATTCAACTAGCAGGATTAATATGTAATCGGGGCCCTGATAAAAGAGGGAAAAATAATAAATCACTTCATTGATTGACGTACCCACCGTCAGTGTATGCACACAAGATTGCCATGACTTTCACTGAATTGCGATGCCGTTTTCATATATAGGTACAATACCGCCTACCGCGTTCCTATTGGTCCAGAAGCTGCGTGCAGTTTTTTTTCATTATTGCACGCTTGGGCTTGCTACTGAGTTTCTATTGGTCCAGAAAATTCATTATCACACTGTACGGCTCATTATTAGCACTCTACGCGTCAACATGAAGTAATTTATTATTTCTCCCGAGTTTAGCAGGGCCCCGAAATTACATATTACTCACGCGTGTTGAATAAAATTATTTGTATTGATATTTCATAACGTATTTCATGCTTTGAGAATTTAATGTAACTTTACCCGTTTTGAGTTATGGCCGCTGTTGGCAGTTCTAGAAATCTTCAATTGTAATTAAATTAAAATTGTCTTCGTTCAAGCAAATGCTAACTTGATTCGTACAACAATGGATTAATTACAGCCGTATATAGCTGATGAACGCAATAGACAGGTATACGATCCCCGCACCCCCCTCTTTCGACGTCACTGTGTTATGATGACTAATGTTCTCTTATACAGTTCTAATAATAATATAATTGTTTGGGGACCCATCTGTTATCTTCTAAGGAGCGTAATCAACGCCTCGATGTCCCAATAAACTTAGAAGTTCTGGATTTACAAGAGATTAGGAAGGTACCTAACGGTACTGAAAAAAAAATACGTGTGGCACTCGGGGACTGCCGCGGTAAAGCTATTGCATATATTCTTTTTAGGTCTTTAAGTTTTTCTTCTGTATAAAACGAAAATAGCTAGGTATAAATAATAAGGTATAAATAGTGTAATTACACACCAAAACAATTATTCATTCAAAAAATTTGAACAAAAAGAACGATATTAAAAGTTTGATCATAGAATTTCGCGCGATGTACATTTATATAGATATAATATCATATATACTTTCACTGCACATAACCTAAATAATTTAGGTTATTTTTATAGCAGTATTATATATAAATTCATTTATAGACAAATAAAGATAAAGATAGAATCAGTTATGAGCAGTTATGCAGTTATGAGCACACAAACACCGTGCCGAAGTCTGCCGAACTGAAACGACGTTAGACGATGTACGGCTGTCAACGCCGCACCGCTGTGCCGGTCGGAGTGGGGGGTGTTAGGTTTTTTTTCGTTACGGAATTTCTTGATTCGGTCGCCGCGTTCAAAGCCCGCGATAGAAGCTATGCAATAGCTTAAAAATGAGACTGTGTATTTTACATTAGCCAGATGTGAAACTTTTAGTCGCATTGACTGTAGACACACACACATCAATACGCTGCAGATATAAGTTGTATGTAACGATTGTTGCAACGATGTCGTCTCAACATTTCACTCTGCGGCTCGACGTCGCGAACGAGTGCGGTACAGCGTTTCAGCCGCATCATTCCAGTTCACTCTACCGCGCGTAATAAGTGTTTAAGGCCGCTGCACACGAGGCTGGAAACACTGCTTGGACTTCTGCTGTCTAGCAGGCTGGCGTCACAGCGGGTTCGCCTGCTATAGCTCACAAGACGGATTTTAAAATTAGAACAGAGGCTATTTTTCTTGCTAGGTACTCTGTTTGCTCTGAGCAAGAACCAATCAGAAAACAGTATCTTGTCACGTGGGTGACATGAGCAAACGCCCACAAACCAACGCGGCGTCATTCTGCTCAGAGTCGGACAACAGACTGTGTTTATATTTGAACCGTCATCTGCGCGCGCACCAGACTTATCCACAGAACAAGCTTGAAAAGACGGCTCGTGTGAAGCGAGCACACAAAAACAATAAAGAAAACCAGCGCTAGACAACTTAGTAGTCAAATCTAGTAAGGAATCTAGCGGCAAATCCAGCCTCGTGTACAGCGGCCTTAAGACTTAGTCCCACATCCAAATATGTCTGCTCGATTTTGATACACCCTGTATATACGAGTTATCAATGGCAGTAAATTGCGAGAGTTTAGTTTGATTTATTAGACTAGCATCCGTATATCGAATTTGATTTAATTTGTCATACACAGCAAGTGATGTGCCGCACCACTAGCGCTCGCCAAACTTCAAACAGCCCGGTCTCCAGCTGCTACACTTCCTTTTCTTTCCCCCCGCCCCACCTGCCCGTCCCCCGTTCGATTCTGATTTATTAAAATGTCTTGAATAAACATCTCGTACTAAATTTACGACGCGACGGTAAAAATGCATGCAGTTCTCTGTTTGATATTAAAAAAAAAAATATGGCAGTTTCTTGTCTGGAATCCAGCATTTCAAAAAATTTTAATTGAACTATTAAAACTTATTAAACAAGACATAAAAGTGTCCACCGCAAACATAAAAATATCCACCGTGGACATAAGTATTCACCGTGGACGTAAAAGTGAAACCACTGAAGCGATTTAATGAAATTTTGTAAAATGTTTCTTTCTTGGTGCAGCTTAGGCTATAGGATAGTTTTTATTAAATATTTTGTACAAAATTACGATGTTTTTCTCAAAAAAACTGTTTTAGTAACATGTAACGACATCTGATAGAATTTACTCAAAGCTATTAGTTCAGAAGCAAACAAAAAAAACTGTTTCAGTACCAAGTAGCGACACCCGATGGAATTCGCTCAAAGCTATTAGTTCAGAAGCAAATCTGGTAGAATTTGCTCGGAGCTATTAGTTCAGAAGCAAATCTCGTAGAATTTCCTCAAAGCTATTAGTAGATTATATAATACAGATAATAGACGATAACTAGATCAATCTATTCGTAACGGTCAGTACTTTGGAATACCCGTCCATGTTATTTTCCCAGAGTGCATAATAAAATTTTGTATTAAAATAATTTACTGTATCCCGTATACCGGCGCAACGCCGTTGAGGTTGGGGAATTTAGTTAGGGCTGAGGTGCCGTTGTCCTGTTACATCGAAATTAACCTTGTTACATTTTACTCTATATGCTACGGTCTATACCCAAATTTAGTCAATGACTGAAATAAATGCGCAAAATTAGTTTAAAGTTTTGACCAACGAATATTGCCCAAACCCGAAATCTTACATTTAAACGGGTATTGAGTGTTATAAAATGAGCAAAACTAGTTTTGCGCATTTTCAGTTGGACAAAACTAGTTCTGTCTATTTCTGAACGGACAATACTAGTTCTGCTTGTTTCCTTCAATCAACGTCCGAACCCGAATAAAAGTATTGTTATGTTCTTGTTTACCTATTGAATTGTTCTCCTGAATGTTATAATTAACATAATGGTGGGATATTCAGTGTAATAATTAAGTAAAAATGCAAGGTGAATTCGAGTCTCAACTATAGTTCGGTTATTGGAGGCTTCTGAAACATAATTTTATGACGAAACATAATTACCTTACTACACTAAGTGAGGTTAAGAAAGCAAATTTGTTGAAAGCTGAATTAAAACATTTGTCTGCTAAACAATACAGAAGAATAAATCACTTTGATATAATAAGTATCGTTGATGTTGAAAAGTTAATTAAAAAACGCAAAGCAGATTCCGATGCCATACTAGTATTATCCGTTCAGAAATGGACAGAACTAGTTTTGTCTAATTGAAAAAGCGCAAAACTAGTTTTGCTCATTTTATAACACTCAATACCCGTTTGAATGTAAGATTTCGGGTTTGGGTAATATTCGTTAGTCAAAACTAGTTTTGCGCATTTATTTCAGTCATTGACCGAATTCGGGTATAGACCGTAACATATATATCAATTATTATTTGTTTTTATTTATCGTCCATTTTTTAAATGAAACTTCTGTATAGTGAAAATCGAAAAAGCGACACGATAAACATAAATGGAGAAAGAATGACTCATTAATTGACTCACTATTTATGAATAACGCATACTTTAAAAATGACTGACGAAAGTTATTGAACATTTTTGTAATGCAAACGATTGATAAAATCTATTTTATCGTCGACTTACGTTGCAAAATTGGTCTCCACGAAAAGCGCTTTTATTTTAACGCGACAATACAATATATAGTCTATGTTCATCCTGAAGATCCATTCTAAAATTTTAATTATTGGTGTCAAACATTTTTGAAATCGGATGAGTAGTGTCGAAGATTACCTCCTACATCTAAACTTTACCTCTTTATAATTAGTACAGATTTGGTCATCCCTATCGACATAATCGTAAGTGCCATTTAGAGCAGGGTTATTTGTCAACCGCAATCGGGGGCGGCGAACTGCGGCCAACAACAGGTGTATGTGTGTCTATAGACTGCTGCTTCGCCTCCCTCCAGCCACCGCCCCCTAGACTCTCATAACTGCTGTTCGTAATACTTATATCCGCGTGTTGTAAAGAATTACGAACAGGTGATGACGAACGTCTCAAAACGGACGAAACGTTGATCGCTTAAGCTGTCTCATGCATATTACATTATGTGTGCCGGTCGATTTTTGTATGCAGTCCGCTATTTTCCGGACAAAAATTGCAAAGGGCATTTATATTCGACAATTTTTATTGTATACATTTTTTTTAAATCAACAATAAACGCGCTGACACTAATTTTTAACCGACTTCAAAAAAAGAGGAGGTTCTATGTTCGACTGTATATGTTCGGAGACCGTACTTCTCATGCTACGGCCCTGACTTTATATTAATAAAATAATTTATTCATTTCATAATTTCTTTACTTGTTACATAATTTCCTTTCTTTTTCTGTTAACTTTCAGTTGAATTTTATTTTATTTGTCAGTTATAATTTATCAGTTGAAATAAAACGATTTAAAAATATTATCTATTTAATTAACCAACCAGATCCGCAACAGTATATTTTTTTTTGTTTTTTTTTATGTATGTTCACCGATTTCTCCGTCAATTATGGACCGATTTTCAAATTTTTTTTTATTCGAAAGAGTGCACTTCCGAGCTGGTCCCATCGGAACCAAGTCAGGATCTGATGGTGGAATCCGGAGAAATCGAGGGAAACTCTCAAATTTCAAAGGCACGCATACTTGGCCTACCCATTGCAATACTTTATCTAACACTAATAAAAAGAGAAAAATAAAATATTTTTAACAACAAAATTGAACCGACTTCACAATATGCACTAAAAAGTAAAAAATAATTGCGTATTGAAATGTTTTGGAGTCGGTGTCAGCCAAAATGAAATCTATTCCGAGAACTAGAGATATGTAAGATTTAAATTGCTACTTTCGAATTCCGATGTGACACCGACTCCAAAACATTTCAATACGCAATTATTTGTTACTTTTTAGTGCATATTTTGAAGTCGGTTCAATTTTTTTGTTAAAAATATTTTATTAAAAACCCTCTCTAAGAATGAACTAGAATTGCATTTTTTTTTAAATATCTGCAAACTGCAAGCTTGATGACTCCGTTCAGCTATTTTTACATGATGGCCGAACAACAAAAACCAGCACATTTGTAATTTTATTATTTATATAGCCAATGATGCGCTATCAACTTTATTTATTTGTTTCAACCGACGAAAATACAATTTGTCGTTTTGAATAGCTTTTAATTATTCTCATTAAGTTGGCATTCATGCTTGCTGTCATCGCGTTTAGCTAAATATTTAATTACACAAATAAATTTGCGTATAGCACAAAGTAGTCCAAGCAATTCAATATTTCTGGAAATATCATTTACAATATTTGAATCTATCTATATCTATACTAATATATAAAGCTGAAGAGTTTGTTTGTTTGTTTATTTGTTTGTTTGAACGCACTAATCTCAGAAACTACTGGTTCGAATTGAAATTTTTTTTTTATATTTTATTATATATATTTAATATTAGGCTACGACCAATTGGAGCGGAACATAAATGAAAAATGTTGCAAGATGTCTCAAAATTAGTCCGTCCGACAAATATTATCAGGTGAAATGCCTTAACTAAATATTGCAATATTAGCGCGCCTAGAGTACAAGCCTGGATAACTCAATCGGTAGAGTGCAAGACTCTTCATGCAAGGGTCTAGGGTTCAAGCCCCACGTCGGCAAATATATTTTTATTTTTTTTTATTTACTACATAGCTTTCTTCTAAGCCTTACATTTCAATTTTTTAAAATTTTATTACTACTAATTAAAATTAAATAAATCTAATTAATAGATCATTTGAAAACTATTACAACTATATAGGCATTAGGCACCTATATAAAAATAATTTTCCTACAGTGTTTTCAATTAAATATTTATTATATTAAAAGAATTTTATTACGTAAAAAAAGTATAAATATTGCTTTTTAACGACAAAAACTTTTGAACGGTAACGCCGATCATTATGAAGTTTGGACACAACATTCATCTCGGTAAACTAAGATGAATGTGCGTACTCATGTTCCTTCCTTCCCCATTCGTTCTTTTGCACCCGGATGAAACCGGGCGGGACCGCTAGTTTACTATATTTAAACCATATACTTTTATTCTATACTGAGCATAGATAAAATCGCAATCGAACTATTAGGGTGCAAACATATACTTCTGTTTTTTTAAAGTCGTAAGCACTGGCGTATCCAGGAGGGCAAAACAAGCACGGGAGACCCGGCTTAAGAAATTTCTAATTTGCCCCCTCCTGGGCCAAAAGCTGGGTACGCCCATGTTAACGTCATAGAAAAAGACAAAGTTTTTGAAACAGAGATACTTTATTCAGATTGAATGCAAGTACATCAATCCTAACATCGGAGAAATCAGGGAATTACATCAAAGAAAGAGACGCAGATATATTTTCGGTACGCTTTGTTGCGTTCACTCATCGCACATCGAGTAGATAGGCAATAAGTAATATAGTTAATTAATAGATATATGATTTAAATGTATACTACAATGTATTCACCGAAAGTGATAACAGTGAATACCGTATTTTTCGGACTATAAGACGCACCTTTTTAGATATCGGATCTTTTGGTCCGAAGGTAAAATTAAAATATTTTTTTCAATAAATAGTCTCTAAGTTTATGTTAACAATAAACAAAAATTATCATCCGAAAGTAACATTAAACTATATTTTTCTAAAAATCATCTTATAAAATTGAGGACCCTTATAGTCCCAAAAATTCGGTAATTCGTATATCCTACTATAGATGCAAAAAAAGTTTAAATAGTTTGTTGTTCAAATCGCGATATGCTATCGAAAACTGCTGAGGTATATTTTTTTGTACTTCAAAATCAACCGAAAGTGTACCTACATACATTTTTTTTCAAGTGGCAACATATATTTTCTTTACATTTTCGAAATCCCTATTTTTTTCTCTATAAACGCATATAAAATTTTCATAAGGTTACATAAGAAAATATTCGAAAAAAACAGTTATCAATTTATTAATTCAAACTCAACTGAAAGTGTACCTACATCTATAAACTCATACAAAATTTTCATAAGGTTACATAAGAAAATATTCGAAAAAAACAATCAATTTCTGAATTGTCGTGCCTTTTATTCGAATTTGTATCCAATACTCTCACCACACCGCTATTCACTCGGTTAATTAAAAAATGTCAAAATTATCAATTTCTATACTATTTTGATCCTCAAAGAAAAAGCGATTGGAAATATAGATGTAATTGACAGTTTGTTTAAAAAAGCATGGTTCGATTAATCATTAATTGCTATCTGTGATCTACATAATATACAAAGACCGAGCAAAATCTGTCCGCACGTTGATAGAGAGACAATGTTAATATTTGAAGTTGATGTTTACTCTCTGGAGAGAAGCAGTTCGAATCTCGCTCAGAGACGATCGCGAAGAAGAGACAGCGGCCCATGGGAGCTCAAACAAAGAACATCACATTTTTTTCTTTTTTATATAAGCTGCACAATCAAACACCAATGAAACGCTTTCTATCACAAATGAAACAGCTTATATTAACAGGAGTTTGTTTCATTTCCAGAGCCGTCTATGTTTGTTTTAAATCTCCGCACTATTTTCAATTAGGCTACGGGCACACTGCAAGCGAATCGTTTAAGGGATTTCCTACTCCATACATCAAAATGAAATCGAGTTTACGTGTTATAAATATTATCCGAAACACGCCATTGAAATATATATTAAAATATTGTTCGTAGCGTCATAATAACTATCTGTGTGCCAAATTTCAGCCCAATCCGTCCTGTGGTTGAGTTGTGCGTTGATAGATCAGTCAGTCACGGTTTTCTTTTATATATTTAGATTATCTATACTAATATATATAAAGCTAAAGAGTTTGTTTGTTTGGTTGAACGCGCTAATCTCAGGAACTACTGATTCGAATTGAAAAACATTTTTTTGTTGGATAGTCCATTTATCGAGAAAAGCGTTAGGCTATATAATATCACGCTACGACCAATAGGAGTGGAGCATCAATGAAAAATGTTGCAAGATGTATTTCAAAATTAGTCCGTCCGACAAATATTATCAGGTGAAATGCCTTAACTAAATATTGCAATATTAGCGCGTCACGTTCACAAGCCCGGATAGCTCAGTCGATAGAGCGTAAAACTCTTAATGCCAGGGTCTTGGGTTCAAGCCCCACGTCGGCGAATATATTTTTATTTTTTTTATTTTCTACATTGCTTTCTTCTAAGGCTTACATTTCAATTTTAATAGCTCATTTGGAAACTTTCCGACAAAAAGTTTTGAACGGTAACTCCGATCATCAGGAAATTTGGATACAACATTCATCTCGGTAAACTAAGATGAATGTGCGTACTCATGTCCCTTCCCTTCCCATTTGTTCGTTTGCACCCGGGTGAAACCGAGCAGGACCGCTAGTTATATATATGCTCTGCCGTATTTTCCATTTTTCATACACTTTTATGTATGCGCGGGTTTGTATCGCTTGTAGTGTGCCTTCATCTTTAATACACGCAGCAGTACTGAACGACGCGTTTTCATTGACCACCAAAGAGCTTTTTCATGACGCGACCGCAACTGCAGCGGGGCCGCAACTAAAAAGAAGCCGTCCTGAATCGCGGCTTATCATTGCACGCTTGATGGAGAAAGCGACGCGGTTGTTGTTTCATCACTTTGTATTGCTTAATAATCCGGATTTTCGCTTCAATGCATGTTTAATTAAATGTAGGCCCACAGTAAAAAAAAAATGGTGCCGTACGGACCGTATTATAATATTTTGTGTTGAAATCATCGGCGAACACGGACTCGTACGGAACAAACTGACTGAATCTCCCCACTATAAATTGTAGATACATGTCGTCGGGATATTGTCAAATCCGTGATTTTGTAATTTCACTAGTGAAATTACAATATCACGATTGACAAAGATTCGTGATATAATAATTTCACTAAGTGAAATTATAATATCACGGGTTTGACAATATCCCGGCGACATACATATATTAAATGTTTTGTTTTTTTACCACTAGCGTCGCTAGTTTCTGCTTTGTACTGACATGAAAATTTATAACTAACTAGCGGTCCCGCCCGGTTTCACCCGTGTGCAAAAGTACGAATGAGGAAGGGACATGAGTACGCACATTCATCTTAGTTTACCGAGATGAATGTTGTGTCCAAATTTCATAATGATCGGAGTTACCGTTCAAAAGTTTTTGTCGTTAAAAAGCTGTATATATACTTTTTTTAAGTAATAAATTTCTTTTAATATAATAAATATTTAATTGAAAACACTGTACGAAAATTATTTTTATATAGGTACCTATAGTTGTAACAGTTTCCAAATGAGCTATTAATTAGATTTATTTAATTTTAATTAGTCGTAGTAAAATTTTAAAAAATTGAAATGTAAGCCTTAGAAGAAAGCAATGTAGAAAATAAAAAAAATAAAAATATATTCGCCGACGTGGGGCTTGAACCCAAGACCCTGGCATTAAGAGTCTTACGCTTTATCGACTGAGCTATCTGGGCTTGTGAACGTGACGCGTTAGTATTGCAATATTTAGTTAAGGCATTTCACCTGATAATATTTGTCGGACGGACTAATTTTAAGATACATCTTGCAACATTTTACATTGATGTTCCGCTCTAATTGGTTGTAGCGTGATATTATATAGCCTATAGCCTTCCTCGATAAATGGAATATCCAACAAAAAAATTTTTTTTTTTTTTATATAGCCTATATACCCTTCCTTGATAAATGGGCTATTCAACAACAAAATTTTTTTCAATTTGAACCAGTAGTTTCTGAGATTAGCGCGTTCAACCAACCAAACAAACACACTCTTCAGCTTTATACAGATTGTATCAAATCAAAACAGTCCATAGAACATTCTCTGTGTAAGACAGAGACGATATTATATAAAGCAGTAAGTAAGAATGAGATAAATGATCGCTAATAACTAGTTACTGTGATTATACAATCTGATAGTATCGTCTTTGTTTTCTACAGTAAAAATCACAATTTTATCAAATGTCAGTATTCACTAGTGAAATTATTGATAAAATCGCTATTTATACTGTTCGGGAAAAAATCCAAATAATTAAATGGGTTTATGGTGGTAATTCAACCGCCTGCAACATAATAAATTTATTTGTAGTTGTTTTAATTGATTAATTGGTAAAAAGATTTACAGTGTACATAATTATTTATTTACGTAACCACAGTAACTATATTAGCGATCATTTATCTCATTCTTACTTACTGCTTTAGATCTTTATATATCGTCTTTGTCTTACACACAGAATGTCCTATGGACCGTTTTGATTTGATACAATCTGTATATTAGTATAGATTTCCAATTTTCATTGTAATTAGTCTACGAAAATATTCATTGTTTGTGCAGGCTAAATTATTAGCTTATTTTTCGAAGAATTCTCCATGGTTTTGGCATAGTATAATGAATAAATAATATATTCTGTATACTATGGTTTCGTTACAAAGATAACAGGGACCTCTTAGTTTGGAATACTTTTTATATACCTACATGGAGTTCGGAATTCTTGTCTAGTATATCCATTGTCGAAACACTAAAACAAAAAACGGCGAGTCCCGGGCACTTTCAAGAGACTAGAATACAATGACAGCAACACATAACCTAAAAAATTGACCAAATTATAGGATAAATACGTTCCAGACATAAACTGTTTGAATTTCCCGTCACAAACGTCACTTCTCTGACATTTCACCGAAACTCTATATCAGAAATTTGGAGGAGGGTTTAGTAAGAGCGTCTGCACATCAAATTCAGTGCAGGGCTACTACATAGACGTTGTGAGTAGGGGTCTCCAAAATCAACAAAAAAAATTTGATTTTTTTTATTTTAAAATTTTGTTTATTGATGTAATAAGGCCTTAAAAAAGTAACAATTAAAAAAACAAATTCTGTGTATATACAAAATAAAGTTGAAAATTAAACGGTTTTCTTTTGCAGTATTATAGACGTTCAACCAAACCAACTTTTAATTAAGATATTAATATTGACGATTATGAACAACAAAAAATTACATTTGTAAGTGAAAATTTTTTTCTTTTCAAGTAAAATACGACTCTGTTCTATAAAAAAAATTGTTACTGAGTTTATGTTAGCTATCAATGTACTTTGATATACTAAAACCGTATAGAAGCTTTTGTTGACAACCATAAAAAAATTCTTGTGGAATGGAACAATCTTTGTTGCCAACATTTTGAACTATCTTCGACCTTCGCATTGAACGTGAAATTCAATTGATAAAACAGAATACTTCTTCGAAGGTATTTCTCATGCATTGTTACGAAACTTTCATTTCGACTTGACCTTGAATTATTATTTTTATTATTTCGTAAGTTTCATTTGTTCTTCAGGTAGCTATTCCTCCGAATAAATAGCGATAATTCCATTCATCAAATGTAATTATATTTACTGCAGGTATATAAATCTATTCTGTCGAAATTCTTGGATATAAATATTTATTCGCCTGAGAAAATAATAATGGCCGCCACATAGATCACAATACCTAACCTATAAACGTTGAGTATTATATTTACAGTTTGCTCTTGTGAATTTATTTGGGTTGTTTATTGAACTTTTGTGAAGTGTATAGTTGTAATAATATCGACTTTTCAAAATTTAAATAGCCCTTAAAATAAGGGAAAAGTACAAAAATAAACAAGACGTATTGTCAACAAACAGTACATTATATTTTGATACATATTTTAATTTAATCCGTCCATTCATTTGTTTCATTCAGCGTTTATAAAAGACGCGCTTCGGTAGGTCCGTCAGTTTCTAGTCATAATATGTGATGCAGACTTACCACTAACTCCACGAATTCAAAACTATGCCACATTTACTGTAAATGCATATACCCTGGTGGTCATAAAATAATAATAATTGTCACAAACTGGCGCCCAACGTGGGGCGCCAGTTTGTAACAATTATTATTATTTTATTCAACATATTTATTAATGTAAGTTTGTAACATGAATATTATTTAATTAAACGTATTTATTAACGTAAGTTTATAACATGAATATTATTTAATTCAACACATTTATTAATTTAAGTTTTTTAACATGAACACTGAATTCTGTAAAGTATGTTGTACTTACGATTTATAGATCACCGTATGAATCTGTTATTGACTTTTTTGATCTCTTGAATCAAGTTTTAATTAAATTTGACAAAAATAATGTTAATATCATAATTGCCGGTGATTTTAATGTTGATTTTTCAGTTGAAAGTCGTAATAAAAACTTACTGTGCGATTTTCTCAAAAGCTTTAATCTAGAAATTACTATTAACTCTCCTACTCGTGTTAAAAATAATTCTGCAACTGCAATTGACAATATGAGTGTGCGGCGCTACGAATACACAACGCACTACCGGCACATTTAACTGCAATGCCATATTCTAAATTTAAGTCTGAATTAAAGAAAAGATTGCAATCATGTTGTTTATACTCAGTTAACGATTTTAAATATTAATATAAATCTTTTTATTCAAATTTTCTTTGTGTAATTTTAATGTACCTACTTGACGCTATAACATTCCATTGGAATTTTAAATAAAGATATATTTCTATTCTATTCTATTCTATTCTATTTCCTAGTTCATACGCTCCGCTGCCATCTTGCCTCTGTTTTTCTACATGACCACCAGGGTACACCAGCGGCGGCGTGGCTTTTTAAGACGTGGTGATACAACATTTTTTTTCAATTCATTATTTACAAATGATTTAATTGGAGTTACTAGCGCTCGCCAAGTGGTCGAAATCTATTCCCATGTCTAACTCTAATGTTAATCCATGTGACCATATTTATGAATTAAGGTCGCTCCTAGCTTGTTTTTTCACAGTTAAAGGCCGGTTTTGAGGACTGCGTTAAGAATATATAACTTCAAAAAAAACGGATTAACTTCAGTTGTTAGACTAACCTTTGAGAGCTGGACAAATCCTCTTCCAGATGGTGAGACAGCCACATCGATGAAATTGTCCCAGCGCAAGTTCCATGTAAAATAGGGGCAATCCGCCAAACACCAGCATCAGAGTGTAAGGTATCAGGAATGCGCCTGGATAAATCGTGAAAAAAAACATTTTGCGAATTCATAATCTTTGGTAATACATCTGTTGTAATTGTCCCAAGATTACCAATAATTGGCAAACATCATTTCGATGAAAAGAGAAAAATAACATAAAATTTCTCAATAACATTTATTTCATATCACGAAAACAGTCATCTGAAAAATATTTTCTTACGGGTAAAAAGAAAATTATATTTCTAAACTTGAACATTTTTTCGTATCGGTTGTCCCTCAGAAAATAGTGTTGATGATTTTCTGGCAAAATCAGTTTTGTATGACCTTAATGTGCAAAACTTTGCACTCAAGCAAACCATTTTGTTTTTGGAATCAAAATGGTGTCAAAGTGAAATTGGTACAACCGATATAATATTCCATACGAACAAAATAATTTTAAAACTATTTTGTGAAATTAATTTAATATTAATAAATATATTTTCTCTGTTGAAATGAACGATTTCTTAAACCGTAATACAGTGTAATCTCTTTATAACGAATCTCAAGGGACCGAGCATTTTTTATCGTTATATGGAGGGCAGAAAGAAAAATAACCAAATTTCACCTAGTAAATTTATTCCAATCACATATAGTCTGTTAACTTTGCCTGTCTTTTTTTTCTATGCCAATATTTGTATTTTATTAAGTATCTTATGCATTCCTTGGGATGTGGTGGAATCATATCCATTAAACATTAAGAATTTTTCGATGGTAAGTTTGGCGGCATCAAGTGCTTATTGAATAGTTGGTGATGGTTCAGAATCGTCCTCTTTACGTCTGCAAATATTTGCTTACGCCTAAATATGAACATCTTTCTTCGTAATAGAGAATAGCTATTGCGCTATAAAGAGGGTATTAATGTATGGGTTTTAAGGTAAACCAACCAAATTGTAAAAATTTCTATGTTATAGGGAGTTTTTCGTTATAACGAAGGACTTCAGTATAACCACTTGACCAGCTTGAGGCCCTGAAGATGAAAATAAATTTTTCGAAACGTTGGACACTAGCGAAACAATGGTAAAGCTTATTTTATGATCCTCAACCAAAACCTTCCTTCATCTGAATAACGTAGGACGTTATAAAGAGGTTACTCTATATATTACAAATCCAAATATATAGTTACAAACTTTTAAGTAGATGGACTCTCGACTCGCCTGTATATGTGTGATATAAATAAAATACATAAAATGACAGTAAAATAAATGATATTTCAGTCGATTCATCTTTGTTTTTATCTATTTTCAATAAATAATTCCAAGCACGTCCTAAAGTCATGTTTATAAAAGTGACATCGTCATAGCCAGACAGCGGTGCTCGCAAAACAATAGACGAGCTACGCTTAAAACAAATATTGTTTCCGTTATTCATTTGTTTCGATAATAATTAAACACAAATATAGAGAAGTACTATTTTTTTTAATAAAATTACAATTTAATTAAGAAAACAATGTTAAAAAAAATAAAACGCTTTTTCAGTTGAATGACTAATAGTATATTGTGCAATTAGTGAGACAATGCCGCATGAGTTGCACATACCTACTATTTTTTATTACGAATTAAATTAAATTAAAATTTTATTATCTACGAATTAAAAAAGAAATTAGAAGTAATAAAAATTAAAATTAAATCATTAAAAAGTTGAAAATTCAGTTAAAATTGTTATTGTATTGGTAACTATGGTAACTCTGAATTTGCGTACGGCAAACAATAATTTCAGTGCGACAAATAAAGTTTCCGCACGCAAATGAAAATAGCTACTTTTCAACCGTAACAGCGTGCGTAAACATACCACTTTCCCTTTTGAGTAATAAAAAATAATATTCAATAGACTATGGATGCTCGAAAGGCGTCTATAATAATTAATATTCAAAAACGTTCAGAGGTTAGTTTCGTCTGCACCTGACTGTTCAACCATGACTCGTGTTAGGCCATGCCTACGTTGAATCCGTATTTCTTCCGATTCGATCCGATTCTATGCTCTGTGCTAAAAAAATGTCAAAGTAGTGGACATTTTTATGTGGGCAATCTAGCTTGACGTCAAGTTAGATTGCCCACATAAAAATGGATTTTCGAATATTTTGTATGCCAATCGTTAGTGCTGCTTAGTTCCAAACTTGTTTCGTCAGTGCTCAAAAAATGTCCACTATCCTTTGACATTTTTTGAGCACTAACGAAACAATTTTGGGATTTAGCAGCACTAACGATTGGCGTAAAAAAAATTCAAAAATCTGTCATGGGCAATACGTAACTACAGAAATGTATGACTACATTCAACAACTCCCTTCTTTCAAATCTTTGATTAACGTCGGATTAGAACTCTTCAATAAATAAAATTGTCGACCAATTTTTCAGACAATATATTAACAAAAAAATTGGTTGTCTGTAAAGTCGGTTTACGGACGATAGTTTTACGTGATAACGTATTCCGTAATACATAACCTAAATTTATATAATAATTCGAATCTATGATATTGCATCTTTCGCTTCAAATTTAGGTTAATTTTATTTATTAAAATTACTCACCACCTATAATATAATTGTTTTTTTTTAACTTTCTTTCTTTCGTTTTTATTTTAAGTCTCAAAGATTAACTGTCATAATGTTTTGAAAACAAATGTTTCACTGTTTATATAAAATTCCAAAACCTACTTACAATATTTAAGTATTTTCATACGTCAAAAAATTGATTTTTATAATGATAAAATTTGTATGAAAACGATTTTTTCGAGAGATGAGACCTAGCTAAAACGATTTTTTGCCCCCCAAAATCCCTTTTCAGTAAATTTCATCCAAATCGTTAGGGCCGTTTTCGAGAAAAGCACGCACAGGGTCAAAAAATATAATTAATACATTAACGTTTCAATCCGGATTTGGACCTTCTTCAGAACTGATCTAAAAAACATAGCTTTTTATAAAATCTTTCAATCTTAATAATTTTGAAAGATTTTATAAAAAGCTAATTAGAATTTAAATATTAATTATTTTTTATATTTTTTAGATCAGTTCTGAAGAAGGTCCAAATCCGGATTGAAACGCTAATGTATTAATTATATTTTTTTGTTAATATATTGTCTGAAAAATTTATTGAAAACTCCCTTCTTTGTTAATTTCCCCCGCCGGAATGAGAAATTGTCATCGTTTCGTGTCGTATCCGACTTATCCTTCCAATGTAGGCACTCTAACCGTAACGTTTCCTTGATTTCCGACGTCGGATAGGAAGAAATATCGATCCAATGTAGGATGCAGCCTTGCTCAAAAAGCTGGTTATGTCATAAATGAACATTTGACTCACCTCCGCCGTTCTGATAGCAGATGTAGGGAAATCGCCAGACATTGCCAAGGTCGACGGCGAATCCGATGACCGCCAACAGAAATTCGACCTTCTTGCCCCAAGTCTCCCGGCGGCGATCTGGCGTCAACGCAACGACCACAACACGCTGTGAGGCGGTGTTGTTGGTTGCTGCACTTGCCGATGTCGTCGTTGTCTTATCACCCTATTAGATAAAGGGTAGTATTTAAACGAGTGACTGTAAATTACAATTTTGGGTGACAAAAATAATCAATTTGGGTTACTGTATTACTAAGTGAGCGACTGACTGCGCGTGACGAGAAAATAATAGTTGGGTGACTAAATCACTAAGTGAGCGACTGACTGCGCGTGACGAGATATCAACAGAACAGCAACTTACAAACATTTTTTTCAAAACTTGGCAAATGATGTATTTATTATGAGCGGCATTTTGTTAATAGTTAATTGTTTGAATAGAACTGCGTTTTCTAAAAAATATATATTTAATTGACTGTCAATTAAATATACATATTTTAGAAAACGCAGTTCTATTCAAACAATTAACTATTTAATTCGCATACCCCGTTATCGTTCACCCCGGAATTATTTTTTTAAAAACTCCACCTTTGCCCCTTCCCGTTTCACTGCGAGACAATTCGCATACCCCTTTATCGTTCACACCGGAATTACAATTCGCATATCCGTTTATCGTTCACCCCGGAATTATTTTTTTAAAAACTCCACCTTTGCCCTATCGCGTTTCACTGCGAGACAATTCGCATACCCCTTTATCAAAAAAAGCGGTGGTTTTCAATCTTCATGAAAATGTTTTAAGTTGTAGTCTCAAAGTAAAAAAAAATAAAAAGTAAAAACAAAAGAAGATATCTGCTTCAAAATTACCGAAGGCATTCTAGTCGCTCACTTAGTAATTTAGTCGTTCACTTAGTAATTTAGTCGCTCACTTAGTAATTTAGTCACCCAACTATTATTTTAATATCTCAAGTTATTAAAACAGTGTCTCATCAGTCACCAAATTTTTTTTTTATTCGACCGTTTTATAATTTGCCTTAGATAAATAAAGAATTGATTGATTTCACAGATTCTTTTTTGGAGAAATCAAGACTGATAGTTTAGAGTTTGTCCGTCAGTTTCGTATCAGGTTAACAATATGAAAATGTGCTTACGTCATTTTCTTTGGCCGGCAGGGAATCACCGGGGAGCTGTTCGTAGCCCTCGGCCTTATTAGGGCTGGTGGCAGCGGCGGCGGCCGCTTTGTCCGACAGCGTCATGCCTCCCGGGGGTGGAGCGCTAGCCTTGACGCCTGACCACACTCGCGTCTCGCTCACTGATCCGCATCTTTGCTGCAACTTAAAAAAAACAAAGCCATTGACAAATTAAAATTCAACAAACAACACTGATATAAAAATAATAATACTGTATTTGACGTTCCAACTTTATGTCATAACAAACGCCATTCGCACCATTACTATTTTCCATCTATCACACTTCCCGTTATTTTCTACATTTTTCAACTTCCACTTAATAGCAAAGGGCGAATGAAGGAACTTTAGGACATTAGGATAAGGTAGGAAAATTTTGCATAGGAGTTTGGCAGGTAATCGGCCATGGCCTTGAATAAGGAACCATCTCGATATTTATCTGGAATTATTGAGGGAAACCATGGAAAACCTCAACAGGATGGCCGCGATACAGGAATTACCGTTTCTCGGCGAAAGGCAGCAGGTAAAAGTCCCTACCACAACTGCGCCGCCGGGATTCGAACCCGGTACCTCCCGAATTCGCGTCTAGTGCTCTCACCGCTACGCCACCCTGCTCGGTAACAAACAACACTGTTATATAACATTTTTTGAAGAGTTGCCTGTCTGTAGTTTAGTTTTCTTGTATTTTGTACTGCAACTAGACAAGACAGCTTGTTTTTGAACGGATTTCAATTAATTTTTCGTTTTTTATTTTATTCTACTAACTTTATTAAGTTAAATAGATTTTTCTTGATGGCAGGATAAAAAGTTATTTTAAATAAGTGCTAAAAAAACCACCATGGCGGAATTGATTTTGCTGATATGGTTCTGCCAGCTTAAGAGTATTCGTCCCTGCAAACACCCCCTGCACCCTTCATCTCAAATCTTTTCCCCTCGCCTAAAAACGGTTCGCGCTCTCCCGACGCTATTTTTAAAGCTAGATGGTTCTGGTAAACGCCAAATGAAAGACAAAGAATCAGACTACAGATCCTTCAGGCGAATTTTTTGAAAAAAAATTCCTTAAAAAACTTACAACCTTTTGAAAAAAATAATAAGTTACGTAATATTTCACATGTAGGCGAAACTGTTTTTCAAAAAATTCGCCTGAAGGATCTATAGTCTGATTCTTTGTCTTTCATTTGGCGTTTACCGGAACCCTCTAGCTTTAAAAATAGCGTCGGGAGAGCGCGAACCGTTTTTAGGCGAGGGGAAAAGATTTGAGATGAAGAGTGCAGAGGGTGTTTGCAGGGACGAATACTCTTAAGAGACCCTAAAACTACACAAGCAACAAAATTTCGGACTGCAAGTTATTATTTTGTATATCTGTAATATTGAAAGAATCAACCAATAACGAACGCCCTTTTAATAGATGTAAACAAAAGAACGTTCTCTTTTAAATATTCAATTAAATACGCTAGATTCGACACACCTGTTGCTTATGCCTTTTGTTTCAGGCGCGGAAAAAGGTGAATATCTTGTTGAATGTTTGCAATTAAATACAGTATGATGTTATTTTGTTATACATATATAGAAATCAACGTTGCCAGTTTTTTTTTTGCCAAGTCGGGATTTTGGAACTCTTTGAGTGAAAACAGCAGGATTCTTTCATCGAAAGCGGGACATAGTAAAAAAACGTATATAATCAGAAGTTTTCAAATACCTATTTATCTTTTTATTTGAATTAAAATTACGTTTACGTGACATTAGATAGCAAAAATAGCCATAGAAAATGTATTTTAATAAAAATATAATATTTTAAATCAGATTTACACTATCGTTAAATAGTTGTCTTATTCGTCTTCAGAATAAAAAAAAAAAAAAAAAAACAGAAATCAAAATCCAAAAAGTTTTATCCATTAGAAAAATATGGCGTTTCAAACAATAGTCTGTGGAGTGAGTGTTACAAATTGCAACTTACAAGAAGAGAATAATTATTTATAAGAATTACTTATTCATGATATTTCTGTGAAGATTTAACTTCTTTTAAAGTTATCCCCGAAAAGCGGGACTGAGCCTGGCCCGCGCGGGACATTTAATTTTGATTTAAAAATCGGGACGTCCCACCAAAATCGAGACGTCTGGCAACGCTGATAGAAATACTATCGCGCGTAATACGCAAAACTGTAACATAAGTAATATACAGGTGAGTTTTTTAGATGAAACTATTCAGTAAACACGACACTAATGAATATTGTAATCTATACTAACAGTACCTACCTATAATAAGTATGAATGAATTATATGTAGGTACACATTTATTAAAATTACTTATTTCTCTTAATTTTTGAAGTAAAACTTCTTTAGGCACACTTGACTTGGGGAGTAAGCTGGTAAATGCCTGACGAAATCGTTTACGGAAATGCATCATCGGACGAGGCGAACGGTAGTTGAGAGGAAGATATAAGTTAGTGAAGATAGTAAGAGAGAGAGTTACGTTTCGTATATTGGAAGTTGAGAGGGAGATATAAGTTAGTGAGTGCGACAAAGACGGAGCATTAATACAACTATTTGACGTTTAAAATGAAAACAATTGTTTTTTTGTATCAAAAATACATTTCATCGAATTTTGCTGCATTTTGTAACGGGAAATAATGTAGGTTAGTTAATAAATCCTTTTAAATGTATTATAAATTATGGCAATAAATATATATACATATTTTGCCTATTAATTAATCAAAAATTATATTTTGTAGATATATGCTACAGAGTGAGGCTATATTGTGTTCGATAAACTTTGATACGAACCGACTGCATATTATTGTTCGTTTATGAATTTAACATGAGCAAATTTGAGGTATTTACGCATTATTCTTAATAAATATATTTAAAATAATTATGGCAGGAAGAAGTTTTACTTCAATCGTGTGATCTAAAGCACTGTCGCTTTTTTTAAAATGATTTTATTATTACCCCGTCGGTGAGTCATTTTCCCGAAGTGAAGAATTGCGGTCAAATCAATCGACATTTTTCCAGCATCCGAAGTACAATATTCTATATATTTTTAAGCCTTCGTAATTTAGATTTTAGAAACTTCTTTACTGTTTTTGCAATATAAACTAAATTTTGCTTAAAATTGCTGTACAATTCAACTATAATTGGGGTTTCGTGCCCTGTTGAAATAAATAAATAAAGGTCCATAGCCGCAGCTTTTCAAGAGCGCCAAATTAAACAAGCAACTTTCAAACTTTTCAGCTTTAGTTTACTCGAGCTAAAGTATGTACAAATAAATTTCAATTAAAAGTCTCTTTTACTTACATTAGAATAGAATAAACAAATACGCAACATAAAAGGCGGCAATTGTTTATGGATTGACAAAACAAAACACGGTGCGACGGGCGCTGACGACAACCGTTTGTTCAACTGTTCGTTGGCCAATCAGCTGGCACGAAGCAATTTCTGTAAATCGCGCCGTTTGCTGGTCTCGAAATTGGATCACGAGCGAAAAAACGACCAAGTTACCGATCGACATTTCTAAACAAACAGCCACTAATTTTATTCAAAATCAAATAACAAAATTGCATTTATTTTTTTACATTTAGAGCGTCGTAAAATATCGGCGGAAAAAATAGTTTTTAATACACTGGAACAGATCAAAACAAACGCAAATGTCCATGAAATTTATTAATTAGTCATTAATTTATTTCCTTAATTATTTTGCGACGGACAATTCACAACTGAACTTGTTCTACTTTGAAACAATTGCATACTGACAAATGAACGCGGTTAACAATAATTATAGTGTTTCATTTGTCTTGCGCACAACGTCATTATTATGTCAGTTCACGCATTTGAAATATTTACATCTATTTTGTTTTATTCTTAAAGTAACAATACGAAATCTTAATGGCATAATTACTTAGGCGCGGATAGGGGATCGGTAACTAGACCGTTCTCTTGTTATGTCTAAAGCAGGACGCACACTGAGTCAACACAGGGTCAACCAAAGATACCTCCTAACACGGACTAGGAATATAGGGGCGTTAAATTATGAATCACGCATCCATGTTTATGATGTTTTAATATTATTAACTTTTTTCAAACATTACTGACAATATACATTGTAACACTAGTCACTACTGCCATAAGCCGTGTGTCCTGTATCATGTTTGTGTATGTACGACATATGTACCGTCGCGCCGAGTTAAATCCATGGCTGTTCTGAAGCTCTGTTAAAAAATACTGTTTTGTAAACATTTTAAGCTATGTTTCTACGGTTATATATTTTTTTTTTTTATTTTAAAAACAAAATAAGCGAATCAGCAACTAAGGCCAGCGGTTATATTTATTTATTAAACAGAAATACTGACGTGAAAATACTATAAACGGGCCTAATGCGATGTTTAAAGTCACGTGACATATAGGTTAGAAAACGATTTTATTTATTTATTTAAGTGCGTTTACAAAACTTATATATAAAGAAAATAAAAATTCAAAAAAATTGTTTTAATGCTTAAAAACAATTTTTCAGTCGAATACCCCATTCCGATTTAGCACTTCTCCGCCACTGGACAGGTGGCATTAAACAGCTCACGTAATATCATTCTGAAACTTACGTAACCGATTGTCAAAAGTTTTAATATAATGGAAAGGTCATTCGCTGCAATAGTATTTGTCAGGCCTTTGGACTGGTCAGTTGTGATTTAGTGAGAGAAAATGTATATTATAGACGATCGATAATCGAGGTTATTACCGTTGTGAATTAGTGGTTTAATTATGACTTTTTGTATGCATGTTAAAATCGTGTGATTTTTAAGTGTTAATTATTTATTTTTGCACCTATTCACAATTTCTGTCGCGGGTATAGCTTCATTAATTCTCGCGTTTTCTAAAAGTGTCAATTGTTCCGTACCGTTCGACGCCATTCAAATCGCATCGTCCTTAAAAGGCCATGGCCAGCTCCTGCGCAGGTCTCAATGAACCAAAAAGGTACGTTGTATCCATTGGTTAATTTTATAACATATAACATACAACATTATTCTATAACTGATTTTTTGACAATTTTTTCTGTCTCTAAATTAATTTTCGTAATGTTTTTTTTTGCAATGAATCTTCATAATTTTTTTTTTGTTTTTGAAGTAAAACTTCTTTAAGCACGCTTGACTTGGGGAGTAAGCTGGTGAATGCGTGATGAGAGCGTTACGAAAAGTGTGATCGGGCGCTAAACGAAAAAAGTGATCAGGCGAGGCAGTTACGTTTCGTATTTCTAAGACGCACAGTGCAGGCCTATTGTCTGTATATCACACTGTAGGAGCAAGAAAGAGCTGTGCGCGCGCACATTTTCTTTCTCTCTTCCTCTCATAGCCAGTGCATGCAATATATATGTTACGGTAAATGTAAACTCTTGGGAAATGTACACATTTACCGTAAAATGTGCCAGGAAATGTGTACATTTACCGCAATATCTTCATTTAATGTACACATTATCCGGCACATTTTACGGTAAAAGTGTACCTACATTTCCCAAGAGTTTACATTTACCGTAACATATATATATCTCAGTCTGTAGTTCGTTTGCGAGTTTGCTAGCGTTACGCGAACGGTGACTTCTTACGTGTATATATTATATATATAAATTACTTCAGTCGTGTGGTCTAAAGCACACTCGTTTTTTTTTTATAATGAGATTTGAGTTTTTTTTTGCAAATTGAACCCTTCAACTGATCGTTATTGTAAGATAATTAAATATTTAGTTTTCTTTCGAAACACATCTGTCGTCGTTAGAAGTGAAACTTCTTACGCTCTCGTACTCTTTTTGTGTATGACATGTGTGACGGTCACAGTAGAAATAATTCTCCATTTTCTTTTTACTGTCGGTTGAATTCGGAGAAGGGGAAGCGTTTTTCGTTTCGTCTGGTCCAAGCCAATTTAAAAGAATTTTTACTTCAAAAACACGATAAAAATACCCGAAATTAATAAAAATCCGCGCTATGTTCCTATATCTACATATAAATTTTAACTTTAAAAATTCAGGAATCCAGCTTATCATATTTGTGTCTTTTGAATGATACCTAGAAAAAAATATACTGTGTATAGGCAAATATACAAATTTGAAATAACACAGTATAAATAATGAATATATACATTATACAGTATGTAAATACGTAAGATGCACATAGGGAAATTAACATTGGGAAAAAATGACTGGATCAGAGTAAGCCTTGAAATCTTGTTTTTCAATTTGACAGATAATATTCTTTTGCAAAATGAATGTGTATACTACCGAAGAAAATATTCAAATGATTACAACATAATCGGACTTTTTTTATTAATGGGACATTAAATTCCCAAAAATACTTAAATATGGTGCGAGATCAAATATCTCCGCCTATTCGTGTTAAACCTAAAGACATGGGGTCACTGATTTACCAACGCGCATACGTCATACCAGTCTGACAATTTTTGAATGAAATGTTTCCAAACAGATGGAGTTGTTTTTTTTTTTTGTTTTATATTTGTACAAAAAAATTAAAATAATGATTTATAAGAGCTTTTTATTATTAAAAAAGCTAAGTAAAATAAAAATAAATCAAAATAAAATAGAAATTCCTCAAGATTACCACGATAATTCAATAGAAATAATAATTAATGCAGTCATGGCTAACTCTGATCCAAGTATTTTTTCCCAATGCTAATTTCCCTATGTGCACCTTACGCGTTTACATACTGTATACTTGTACAATATACATAGTATTTAAAGAGAATGCCTATAACTGCCTATTGGGATTCTTGTCTGTAACATTTAATATGCAAGATACTGAATACGTTCTATACATAAACAACACTTTATATAAGAAACCAGTATATACAAGGTGTACTATTACCGCAAAAAAAATGTAAGCTCTCATGGGACGCCTGACAGATGTGAAACATAAAATTAGGCAAAATTCTAGTTACTAAATATCGCCCTATTACTAAATTTTGCCCCGTCATCTCTAGTTATTGCCTTTAGCCAATTATAAACCAATGCATACACAAAGCAAGTGTCACACGTATAGTAGTGCAAAAAATGTTTCTTCATACCTCGATCGAAAGTACATACTTTCGGCAGAAAGTCTAACATTTACGCATTGGTGAGATTACACGCACTGATGCGGGAAGTACGTACGTTCGGGCGGCAGTAAAACAGTAACCTATCAACTGTTGTTTAAGTGTTGTTTCCATAACAACCCTATTACATTTTAGCTAATAGTCGCGAACAGCTGTCATTCGTGTTTTTACGTAGGTGTAACCTCAAAGCTGCTTGCTTGGAATTTGTCTATGTTTTTATGGAATTAATAAGTAATTAGTTAATTAATGTATTTAATAAGCGTACTTATGACCGAGGTATGATGAAAAATAGTATACACCACACTGACCGAATGATATACCTTTCACTGCGCGCCATGATTCCCAAGGCGAGCCGAGAGCATCATGGCGGTGCTTGCGGTACTATTGTATTTGTATCGTACAGCGCCTAGTAAATAACATATAATCTATATTTCTATACTAATATATAAAGCTGAAGAGTTTGTTTGTTTGGTTGATTGAACGCGCTAATATCAGGAACTACTGGTTCAAATTGAAAAAAAAAATTGTTGTTGGATAGCCCATTTATCGAGGAAGGCTATAGGGTATATAATATCACGCTACGATCAATAGGAGCGGAGCATCAATGAAAAATGTATATCAAAAATAGCTTCTATTCAGGTGAAATGCCGTAACTACATAATATATCAATATTAGATCGTACATTTACAAGCCCGGATCGCTCAGTCGGTAGAGCATGCGGCTGTTAATATCAGGGTCGTGGGTTCGAGCCCCACGTTGAGCGAATATATTTTTTTATCATTGCTTTCTTCTAAGGCTTACATTTAAATTTATTTTAATTTTATTTACGACTATTTAAAATTAAATAAATCTAATTAATAGCTCATTTGAAAACTGTTATAACTGTAGGTACCTATATAAAAATAATTTTCCTACAGTGTTTTCAATTAAATATCATATATATTAATACGTTAAGGTTAAAGATGTTTGCCTCCCTTTCTAGAAAAAACCACACAATTTCTCCACATAAATTATATATAATTTTACAGATAATTGCTTGCTCTACTGACATCAACAACTAAAAAATTTATTATTGCTTTTGTTTTTGTAAATTAATTAATTAACAGCAGCGCTGAACAACGTCTGCCATCTGACGGCTATAATTTTGAAACAACGTCAACACTTCGACTGTCATCTGACCTTCATATTGTAAATACTGCATACTGCCATCTGACGGGCAACGCTGAACAACGTCACAGCAATGCTGCATGATGCCATCTGACGGCTTAGATCAACGCTTTTGCTACTTGCGCCTCTATATGACAATTTTAGTAAAATATTTCTTCGATCTGTCATCTGAGCTTCATATTGTAATACAACAAAAAGAAGAACGTTATAAGCAGTGTGCAAAATTAGAAACGAATTGAATACCTGTAATTATATTTAAAAATAATTTTGTGCAGTGATAATTATTATACTTAGATATTTAGTGCGAATAATTCGCACAGGTCACTCTAGTTTATTATATTTTATTAATTCCAGTAATTATTGATTTAAAAGAAATGTATTTTCTATACTTATAAAAAGTAACTCCGATCATCATGAAATTTGAACACAACGTTCATCTCGGTAAACTAAGATGAATATGCGTACTCATGTCCCTCCCTTCCCCATTTGTTCTTTTGCACCCGGGTAAACCGGACGGGACCGCTAGTAAATAAATATTTCTGTTATACACTCGGTATGTAAGTACCTAGAAAGCACATATTTACAAACATACAATATTATTGTGTTGATATCAGATGACGCGGGAGGGTCAGGTCATGGCTCACTGGTGTTCCCACACACAGGTGTGGACACCTGGTGGTACATAATGGTACCTCGATTCGCGGTCTTTGATGTTGATGATCACTGAAAATTCTGGCGGGCCTTCAAACAGATTTTTGTCGGATACAGTAATAGTCCAAGCTCCCATGACAGAAAA
This sequence comes from Xanthostigma xanthostigma, assembly GCA_963575645.1. Classification (NCBI taxonomy): domain Eukaryota; kingdom Metazoa; phylum Arthropoda; class Insecta; order Raphidioptera; family Raphidiidae; genus Xanthostigma; species Xanthostigma xanthostigma. Next base: position 6,839,777 of record OY754469.1, on the reverse strand, counting down.
AGTTACCCCTACGAACACCTCAAAATTATAAAGTGAAAATGGCTGAAAAACATGTAAGAAACATGTTACGCCCGCCAGACTAGTGAAAATTTGTTAATTGTTATTTTTTATGAATTTAAAAAAAAACATGATTTTTTTTCCAAAACACCTGCTTGAAATTTATACAATTTGTAGTAAATAATGTACCATTTTTGAAAAAAATTTGTCTGGCTGACAATTTTTGTTAATAAATTTGTCAGACTTCATTTGTTATAAATTATTTTTTTTAAGAAAATACACTTCATAACACCTCCCTGAATTTTTTTTTAAATAAAGTTTAAGATCTCTTCTATCTAATACAACTTGTCTGACTATAATAAGTTTGTTTCAAGCAGCCACCAAACGCTAAAGAAACCATCACAGAATGTCCAGTTTTTTTATTCATTTGTAGGCGCTTATACATTAAAGTAAAATTATGATCGTGTGTGGTTTCTTTCATTAAGACCTCGGGATATTTACGTGTCAATATATTTTATATACAGAATGATCTATAACTTCCTAATGTTTACACAAAGACTACATAAAATATAAAGCAGACAAAAAATTACTTGATAATAATTATTGTTATTTTTGGAGTCGGTGTCAGCCAAAATGAAATCTATTCCGAGAACTAGAGACATGTAAGATTTAAATTGCTACTTTCGAATTCCGAAGTGACACCGACTCCAAAAATATCAATAATTATTGTTTTTACTTTTTAGTGCATATTTTGAAGTCGGTTCAATTTTTTTGTTAAAAATATTTTATTTTTCTCTTTTTAGTGTTAGATAAAGTATTGCAATGGGTAGACCAAGTATGCGTGCCTTTGAAATTTGAGAGTTTCTCTCGATTTCTCCGGATTCCACCATCAGATCCTGACTTGGTTCCGATGGGACCACTTCGGAAGTGCACTCTTTCGAATAAAAAAATAATTTTGAAAATCGGTCTATAATTGACGGAGAAATCGGTGAACATACATAAGAAAAAAATACAGTCGAGCATAGAACCTCCTCCTTTTTTGAAGTCGGTTAAAAAATATTTCAAACCATAAATCAATATATAGTTTGTTATATTGTTTTTTTTTCAGGTCTGAAAATTTGGTTTCACAATGACTATACCTACACAAAGGAAAGCATTAAAAAAAATTTTAAATTACTCAAAAAATAAATTCTAAATTAGATATTGTCCCATTTTTCAAAATATCTATGTATTTTTTCGTTTTCAAAAATATCAATAAATAAGAAAGTTATAGTTAATTTAAACATCGACCAACAAGGGGTGATAGATGGATAATAGTATAATAGTGCAAATGGCGTCTATTATGACATACAGTCGAGAAACGGACGTTAAACGCATTATTATTATTATTACAATTTGAAATTATGAGTTCGAATCAGTCAGTAATTATCTTGAAAAGGAGAACGAAACGTTGGCCCTACCCTAGCACTGTGTTAAGTCAAGTTGGATAGGAAAATTCCATAATTTAAGAATTATAATCTGTTTTTTGTTTTGTAAAGACATTTGTAGGAATAAATGTATTATTATTATGTAACACCACGTCTTAAAAAGCCACGCCGCCACTGATGTACTCTGGTGGTCATGTAAAGAAACAGAGACAAGATGGCAGTGGAGCATATGAACTAGGTAGTAGTGTTCATGTTAAAAAACTTAAATTAAGAAATGTGTTGAATTAAATAGTATTCATGTTACAAACTTACGTTAATAAATATGTTGAATTAAATAATATTCATTTTACAAACTTGCGTTAATAAATATGTTGAATAAAATAATAATAATTGTTACAATTATTATTATTATGATTATAGAGTAGTTCAGAAAATTTTGCGAGTGCGGTTTTGCATGTTTTTAGTTCATGAACTACTAGACGGCATACAGCAAGGAGAGACGGTATAGCTTTAGATGTCAGTGTCACAGGTTCGATTCACAACATAACTGCATGATAAGCGCCGAGGTCAACTGATAACTCCCCTTTTCAAACATACTCACCTTTATGTTATGGGCTGCCAAGGTCACTTTATGCAAACTTATCAGGTCAAAGTACACTGCTAACAAGAGACGTGTAAACGTCGATGTATTTATATTTTTTATCGGGATTCCCCAAAAAAATATTTATATAGGCACGGAAAAAACAAATTTCTGATCAAAAGGCAATAGCCAAGAAAGAACGATCCAGCGCATATATAAACTATGGAATAGCTCAGAAGACAGGCAGTCATACAGTGTGTTACATCGAGTTAACAATCGACAAATAATGCGCGAAATAAATAGTTTAGCATAAATAATCTCTTGTATATAGTTAATAAATAAGTGTGCTAAATAAATTTTGGTAGTGTGGTCTTGTGTTGTAAATATTTCGTGAACATAAATAGTGACTTTGTATTCTTCATTACTTATTCTTTTATTTTATCAGTTAGAATTGTTGTTTTGTTTCTGCTACGTTATAAAATAGTACTTTTCGTTTGTTTGCTTATTTGTTTTGTTAACATTTTACTATTGTAAATAAATATTTACTAGTTACAAGCCCCCAGCTGTCAGGTTGTAAATCAAAATTTTTGGTAAACGTGTCAATTGAGTTTTCAGTTTATTGTTATTAAATACCTATCTATTAATTAACTATATGAATCATTGCCTATCTACTCAATGTGCGGTGAGTGAACGCAACAAAACATATCGAAAATATATATCTGCGTCTCTTTCTTCGATGTAATTCCCTGATTACTCCGATGATAGGATTGGTTGATGTATTCTTGCACTCAATCTGAATAAAGTATCTCTGTTTCAAACACTTTGTCTTTTTCTATGACGTTAACATTGGCGTACCCAGCTTTTGGCCCAGGAGGGGGCAAATTAGAAATTTCTTAGGCCGGGTCCCCCGTGCTTGTTTTGCCCTCCTGGATACGCCAGTGCTTACGGCGTAAAAAAAGACAGAAGTATAAATATTTGCATCCTAATGGTTCGATTGCGATTTTATTCCTATGCTCAGTATAGAATAAAAGTATATGTTAAATACAATGAAAAAATTGAAATATGAAGTGGATAATAAATAACTCGGGCTGTGTGTGGCTTTAAAAAATCACTTAACTTTGACTATAGATTCGAATTTGGTTTTTTTCTCTTCTATGTCTTTACTAGTATTATATAAAGAAGTAAACAAATCTTTGATTAACGTCTGACTAGAACTCTTTAATAAATAAAATTATCGACCGATTTTTAAAGATTTTATAAAAAGCTAATTAGAATTTAAATATTAATTATTTTTTATATTTTTTAGATCAGTTCTGAAGAAGGTCCAAATCCGGATTGAAACATTAATGTATTAATTATATATTTTTTTGTTAATATATTGTCTGAAAAATTTGTCGATAATTTTATTTAATAAAGAAGTAAAGTTTGTGAGTTTGAATGTAGGAAGTAATCTCCGAAACTACTCATCCGATTTTAAAAATGTTTTTACCAATATTTAGAATGGATCTTCAGGATGGCTATAAGCTATATATATCTATTATCGCGTTAAAATAAAAGCGCTTTTCGTGGAGACCAATTTTGCAACGTAAGTCGACGAAAAAAAGGTAGCAATCTACAAATTCGGGCGAAGCCGGACCGGACCGCTATAGCTTTCAAAAAAATAAATTTGCGACTCTATTTTGATTACCACAGCTTTATTCGCAGTAATGTTAAAGAAATTTAAAACAAAAAAAACGGTGACATCCATTTAGAACGCCTCAGAAAATAAAATAAAAAGTAGTGCAAGTTTTACAACATCAAGAAACAAAGACATAACACATTAAATAAAATTACTGGTTTTCTTTTGAACTTTCGAAAAAAACTATTTTTTATAGAATATCACATTAACAGAAATACAGTTATACAATACAGTACCTACTTTCTCCAATAGCTAAAACTTTTTTATCCCAACTGACAAATGATCGAAATAATTTTTTACTATTTTTGTTGCGGAAAACTTTACTGTTAATAAATTGTAGGTTATGTTAATCCGCCATATTTAGGACGTTACTTGAAAACAGGAAAACAAAACAAATATTAGTATCGCAAACGTTGCGACGGAGAGTTTTGTTTACAGGCCGTGCAAAAATGTCATTCAAAGGCTATTAATTTAATGTGTTGTTCGAAGAGTATATAAACGAACAGTTATGGTTACACTGTGCCTCATTGAAATGGCAACATCTTATCGTAATCCATGGAACAAATTATTGCGGATATAATACTGAACTTTTTGTTACCTACCAAATTATTGTTATATAAGAATTTCGATTTTTTGACGTTAATAAAAAATCACAGTTTTAACTTTTTTCATTTTTTAACGAGTAGATTTTACCTTCCATCCCACAAGCGGGGAATGGTACTAGTTTAGGTCAAAAATCACTTTTCAAAAATCTTACAATATCTTTCCGTTTTGAGGTCCCCCGAATCCAAAAAAAATATTTTTGAAAAAAAACTGCGCGTTTGTTTGTTTGTTTGTCTGTTGTCTGTTTGTTTGTGAACACGATACAGGTCAAACGGATGAGCGGATTGAAACCAAAATGTACTTTTTATCTCGTTATTATACTTTTTAAAAGTATAGGTAGATAATAAATTTCTTTTAAATCAATAATTACTGGAATTAATAAAATATAATAAATATTTAATTGAAAACACTGTAAGAAAATTACTGTAATATAGGTCCTTATATAGTTATAACAGTTTTCAAATGAGCTATTAATTAGATTTATTTAATTTTAATTAGTCGTAAATAAAATTAAAATTTTAAATGTAAGAAAGTAATGTAGAAAGTAAAAAAACATTAAAAATATAATATTATTAATTAGTATTACGCACTATATCGTATTAAAAATTCATATTTGTTATTAAAAATATATTCGCCCAACGTGGGGCTCGAACCCACGACCCTGATATTAAGAGTCACGTACTCTACCGACTGAGCCAGCCGGGCTTCTGGATTTTCAACGCTAATATTGGTATATTTAGTTACGGCATTTCACCTAAATAGAAAGTGATTTTTGAGATACATTTTGCAACATTTTTCATTGATGCTCCGCTCTTATTGGTCATAGCGTGATATTATTTAGCCTATAGCCTTCATATCTAACAATTTTTTTTTTCAATTTGAACCAGTAGTTCCTGAGTTTAGCGCGTTCAACCAAACAAACAAACAAACTCTTCAGCTTTATATATTAGTATAGATTAAAGAAAATATAATTTTTGAATTCATATCTATACTAATATTATAAAGAGAGAGAGTGCGAATCTCGCTTCTGATATCCTGTTCTATGTGTCTTTGCGGTAGAAAAGCAGTGTTTCGCGTTGGGGTGGCAATCTGTAAAGTTGGGTAGGTGGTTAAGGTTTGTCACGTCGAAGTAACAAACATCTTCCACCTGTAATAGCTGTAAAGTTATATACGGCCACAAGTTATGTTATTACTACACCGATCCAACACCCCGACACAAAGACAGTAATTTGTGTTCAATGTTTTTAACCGTTAAACAAACTTTATTGATGGCACTCCTGCAATTCTTTGCTTCCAATCCTCGTGGACACTGTAATTTCATTTTTATTATGTTGTCGACTGTTATTCTGGAAATTTCCAGCACACGATTCGTTCGACGGCGATTTTTTCAGCCGAACCCGACTTTGGATTTTTTTTCAGCTTCGGCCGAAGTCTAAGAAATGCAGATTCTTTTTGAAGTTCAAAAAATAAGAAAATCATGTATCTATATATGTATATTGTAATGTATTGTTTTTTGTCGCTAATCGCTCGTTTTAACAATCATCCAAATCATAGTATTACGAACAAGATACATACTGCATTTTTACACGCTTTATATTAACTTCACTTGTACGTTTGTCTGTATGTTTGTTTGTAACCTTCCTTTGGACTACAGCAAGTGGTTTATTACTGTAGTATAATATGCCAGCACTGTAACTACAGTGGTAGCCGTGCGGTCTAAGGCACGGGTCTTCGCTGACGTCAACTCTCGGAATCACGGGTCGTGGGTTCTAATCCCATCCATGCTGAAAAAAAATGGTTTTTTTCGGCAAATTTTTGACAATAAATCGAACTAAAAAGTGGAAAATAAATATAGTTTAAAAAAAACTAAAAAACACGCTTTATATCGAACTAAAAAGTAAAAAATATTTTTTTTAAATAAGCTTAAAACAATAATGAATAAAAAATACAAGTATTATTGTGAAAAAAGCGTGGGGCGCTCGATGTACGAAAATGTGGAACAAAGCGCCCCACGCTTTTTTCACAATAATACTTGTATTTTTTATTCATTATTGTTTCAAGCTTATTTTAAAAAAATATTTTTTACTTTTTAGTTCGATATAAAGCGTGTTTTTTAGTTTATTTTAAACTATATTTATTTTTTTAATAGTTGATTTTCACTTCATAATAAATATATATTTATATGTTGGACCTAACAGTTCACGTCCTGTCATATTAGAATCTTTTTGGATTGTTTACGCCTACTATATTGTCTCTGTTTCTCATATGGATTCAAATGACAACTGACAAACGTAGATAAATAAGTAAACAGTTGAAATTTTGTTTATCTTCTCATCAATTCCTACATTCAAAGTAAATAATAAACGAATAACTATCAACATAGTTTATTAATGTTAGTTTTGGCTATATTTGTATATAGTATATACTTTGAAATTATTTTTAGTTACTTGTAAAGAATTGGTTGATTTAATGATGAGGTGTATATTTAGGTCTAGGGCAAAGGCGTCGGGGGGCATCTATGGCACTGACTTTGGTGCATAATATTAACACACTGACACATCACCCAAAGTCAAGACTGTTATACTTCTACCGACTATACTAATATATGTAGAATTCCCATATACTTTTATTCTATACTGAGTATAGGAATAAAATCGCAGTCGAACTATTAGGATGCAAACATATACTTCTGTTTTTTTTTACGCCGTAAGCACTGGCGTATCCAGGAGGGTAAAACAAGCACCGGGGACCCGGTTTAAGAAATTTCTAATTTGCCCCCTCCTGGGCCAAAAGCTGGGTACGCCAATGGTAACGTCATAAGACAACGTTTTTGAAACAGAGATACTTTATTCAGATTGAATGCAAGTACATCAACCAATCCTATCATCGGAGAAATCAGGGAATTGCATCGAAGAAAGAGACGCTGATATATTTTCGATACGCTTTGTTGCGTTCACTCACCGCACATTGAGTAGATAGGCAATGATTCATATAGTCAATTAATAGATATATAATTGATACTTTAAAAACAATCCAAAATTGTAAACCAACATTAAATAACTGAATAAACTTAAAATGTTATACTTTACGCATTCATAAGTTGAAAAATTACACTTTTTTGCATTTTTTATCTAAATTTGCGTACTTCTCAAACGTAGCAGTAATAATAACAGAAACAAAATAACGACAGTTCTAAATAATAAAATAAAAGACTAAGTAACAGAGAATATAGAGTCACTAAATTATGTACCTACACAAAATATTTACAACACAGGAACACAACAAAGTTTGTCTAGTACACAATTATTTACAAAAAGTCGTTTATGTAAAACCAGATTTATATAATTGCACTCAATGGTTTACACACACCAAAGCTGATTTATCTTCACAGAAGAAGGCTAAGTATCACTGGAATCTGTAAAAAAACTTCAAAGTTCAATGCTTTATTACTCTATTTTAAGATAGACTATAGAACCAAAATAAAAACTGTGATCTTAAAAAGGCAACGCTTGTAAAAATTGACCACAGATAAATTGTAATTTCGGAGTTTTCGGACGCAGTATAATATCCCGAAGCAATTCTTCGAACACGAATAGGAAAATGAAGTTCTTGCGTGACTTTTTGCACATTTGCATCTCATTCAAGTTCGTGATTTGACCATTGTACTACTGTTTCAGACGGCATAGATTGTACGCTTTCAAGTCTTACGTCAAAACAAACTTTTACTTCAAAAAAATAAGACCGTTGAAATCAATTACGACAATATTTTTCATGACAATTTAAAACTAACGTTACTTCAATACAAATTTTTCTTTTTTTAACACTCTTATATCAACTTGACTTGTATGTAGATATGCATGCATGTATGTATATATGTAAAGGAATCTTTCAATTTAATTTTCACCTACTTCCAGACGCCTAAATAATTTGAAATTTTGCACATGTATTAAGGGCCCATGACAATACAATAATTTATATAAATATTTATAAATATATGAATAATTTATGTAAACTTGGTCATTTGAGTGTTGGTTTTTAGGGTTATAATTAAAATTAGAGTTTTAAAAAACTCGAAAAAAAAAAACACTCTGATATAACAAAGTGGGCTAAAAAGACAAAAATAATTAAGAAAAAATATTTTGTTTTGACAGGAATTGGGGACTTTCTATCGTTGTGGAACAAAATCTCTTTAACACTCTTTTTTTAAATTATTTTTTACTTTTTAGTCCACATTATATAAGAGTGTTTTTTTTTGTTGAGTTTTTTAAAACTCTAATTTTATTTTTGTTTCAATCTGCAAAACATTTTTCCCGTAAAACATTTCGTTGCAACTAAAAGAGACTGTACTGCCTTGTATCTTAAACAGCGCAGTGTTCCACCGATTTATTTTCAAATTCAATTTTGTATTAAGAAATTTTTTGATTTTTAATATCGATTTTCTTTTCTGTTTCAGGTAAGTGATTTTTGAGTTTCATTTCGTGCTGTGACGTGAGTACATCCTTTTTTTAATTTTTTGAACGAGTAAAATTCTTCACATATACTGTTGACCAATTTTTAGGGTTTCGTAGCCAAATGGTAAAAAACGGAACCCTTATAGCTTAGTCATGCCCGTCCATCTGTTTTTATGTATGTAGGTACCGATCAGTTTTCGAGAATAAAGTCAAAAATTTAGTTAGGAAGGTCGCAATGTTTGCATTTTTTACTTTATTTTTATTTCATGGATACGGTAAAAAAGCCGCTGGTTTAACATCACTGGACGATTGCTATTAACTTAATAAGTTTATTTTTAGCCTATAGAACAACTTTTATTCTACTTTCATTATACACACTATTTCCTGTGCAGATATATTAATTTTATTTATGGCGAGCCGGTTTAAAAGTTTTTAATGAAACTTTTTCTTGCATTTTTAGAAACACTTCAAAGTTTGTTATATTTTTAGGAATAAGCATTCATTTGATTAAAGATAAAAACAAACTCTATTAATAGAAAAACTCAGGTTGTACAAATAATTGTGCTAAATGACATGTAATTTAGTGTTTTTCATGCAACGAGAAAAGATCAAAATTGACACCTCCTATACTTACCCTTTGATTTGAACTCTCAACGTGTTCCTAGTAAAATGAATCTTTTTGGTTTCAAAACTACAACTATTTTTATAATTTCGTTTTTTAACTTAATATTACATGATAGAATAGGACATCTTGTTTATAATATTACAGAAATCAGTTCTTACTGTACTTGACATAGTTAAGATTTTGATCATCGTGAAAAATAACTCTAATCATTTAGAGTGATGATGATCCTGTTTAAATATTAGAAGAATAAAGGATGAAACCTGGTGGCATAGGATCAATGAACTTTGCAAATACTGAAGATGGCATAAAGATTTTCGAAACGTCAAACAATAAAATGCAATTAAAAAACCTTCAGTATTTGCAAAGTTCATTGATCCTATATGCCACCAGATTTCATCCTTCAATCTTCTAATTTTGATCATCATTTGGGAAATTATTCTAAATTATGTTGTATCACCATCTACATATAATGTTTTTTTATTATTTTGACATTACATATTTGACGGAATTTGTACTCTGAGGATGAAGGTAAATCCTTCGAAACGTTAGTCAATAAATGCAAATTTATTATCTGTAATTGCGTTTTTCTGGATCCTTTGGCCACTGTAGACGTTTTCTACAAAATTGTTAACAACTAATTTTTGGATCGCTTGTTTCTTTACTTACTAAAAATCAGTAAGGTCAATGTTTCGGAATTAAGAATTGTGCCTCCCTCAAAACTTAAAAAGTTAGCTTGAATAATAAAAATAGTACCTGGGTGACCGAGCTTTGCTCGGAAAGTTAAATAAAATACTGATATGCTCATTGTTTGTATAAAATTCCAAAACCTACTTACAATATTTAAGTATTTTCATACGTCAAAAAATTGATTTTTATAATGATAAAATTTGTAAGAAAACAATTTTTTCGAGAGATGAGACCTAGCTAAAACGATTTTTTGCCCCCCAAAATCCCTTTTCAGTAAATTTCATCCAAATCGTTAGGGCCGTTTTCGAGAAAATATTTAGGGACATAGGTAGGTACATAGGTAGATACAAGATTAGCTCGTTTAATAATATAGGAATTAGTCTTTATTCCATAATTATGATTATATTTTTAAAAATATTAAATCTTTGGTTCTCGAATTTCGAAGTAACGTAAAAACAGAGTTTTTTTTATGTTACAGGTATTAAATCCACTTAAACTATTACATTTTTCATACAAAATAAAAAAAATCCAACCGAGTCGCGAAATTAAATGTTGAATGTAAACAAATCAAGCTTGTTTTAGTTTGTAGAAAATTCAAACCGGATAAAGTTTTTATATATACTCTTTACTCCTGCCATATAAAAATTATTAACTCCTTTATTTTTCATCATAAAAAGGCGTCATTATACTTACAAAAACAGTAGAGCAGCTGTTTTTAATAAATATTGCTGCGCTACTTTTTTATACTAAATTAGGTGGACTTTTTTTACGTTAAAAGACGATTTTAAAGTTCGTTTTCTCATTAATTCCAGTCGACTCTTTCGGATTACACAAGTTTTTAATCGGAGAATGCTGTTTTTGTAACAGTGTTCTAGGGTTCTCACATTCTGGGAAGTATCTTCCAAAAACCCCACATCCCACGGTGTTAAAAATCTGGTCGTTTAAAAAGACCCACCGAGCCCCATCTCGTGCCGGGGATCCCGACCCCAATCTGTCAATAAATGTCAATTTCTACGATTTATTTATATATTAGTGTATGTCTATCTATTAGTATAGTGCCCGCGGTGAGAGTTGAAGCCAGGCACGTCATCAATGATATGGTAGTGAACGCCTACTTGCCCGCAGACAGTGGCGTGTGGAATAAATTCGACATATCCATTTACAGCTGTAGATATAGCGGTAGAATAAAGATAAACACTCGACGCACATGGATCTCCGAAACAGTCAATAGCAAGCTATAGAAGGCGGGCGCAATGCGTTCACGTTACTATGACGCGGTGGCTTCATCTTACGCCGCAGCTATTCTAAATAACTTTATTCAACTCATGCGCGCTATTCATGTTTTATCATGCCTAAAAACCGAACCCTAAATAGCCATTTACCGACTGGTGACAATTTCTTGTCATAACTCAATGAAAATTCCTACTAGCTCGACCATTGTGGAGTAATGAAAATAAACGTAACTATTTTCTGAGTCGTAACGAAATAGTAGGTAACAACAACTCCCTGTTGTTACCCATTGAGGCTAAAATTGAGAGGCTAATGTTTTCGACATGGAGTTTATTCATAACCGGCTAACCTCAAACCAAAACATTGAATCGTGCTGTTTGGTGCTGTTAGTATTGACAGTTTTTTTTATAAAGAAATAAATAAATATTTACAACATCTCATTAATAACAATAAATAAAACATGAATAACGCGCAATTGTTGAATAAAATTATGGGCGTAACTTGTAGGCTAAGTCATGACCTGTCAGCGCGATGAATGACTTAGACTACTAGTTACGCCAATAACTAATACGATATCAAAGATTTAAGAACTAGTGGTGGGTCATTGACGATTTGAGCGTCAAAGGAACGAAACGTCAACTAGTTGATTTTGTTAATTTGTTTACAGTAACTACAAAGAAAACTAAGCGGGACCGTTGCGAAAAACTTTGTATTTCATCGGTTGTAAATAACGAACATATCAGGCTGGTAGTTGTTTCTGTATGCATAAACAGTTATTCCTTTGTTCGACATCTGTCCGAATTGAATCAGATAAAATTGAATTTACTACTATTGCTGTGGTTCGTGTATTGTCTCGGTTTCGCGTCGTTTATTGAAAACATGGAGCATAGATCTATTGAAGGAGTTCTTTACGTTTGTTAAAATAGAGTTGAATCGTCAACTAATTCTAAAAACAATAGTATATTACATCACAAGGGCCGAAGCCGAGGGCATCATGACGCGCAGGTCCGAGATTTCAACTTTTAAGGCCCGTGTGGTCATATCCGCTCGAAAGTACGTACTTTCGTCAGCAGGGACGAAAGATTGACATTTACTCCCAGTGAGAACGGCGGGAGAAAAAAAAATCTCATGCGTATTTATACTCGTAACTATAAGGGTTACCGCTGTCATTTAATATAATAAATAACAGGGAGTAAATGTCAAACTTTCGTCCCTGCTATAACAGTACGTACTTTCGATCGAGGTATGAAGAAAAAACAATTACTTTTTTGACGAACAATTAACAGTTATTTTAACTAGTTCATTGCAACAATTCCCGCCACTATTTAGCTTTTATAAATCTCCGTCGGGTGTTAAGGTATTTCCCGTTCAACTGTTTATATGTCGGGATACTTCGTGCAGAGTCGTGACATTAAGCAATTAGTCAGCTTTTTAAAAGCTGCATGCAGATGTTTATTCAACTTGTTGCATTTGTTTTTGCCCTTTGCATGCGAATGTCATGATTATCGTTGTCCGTCTCTTCCACTCGGCTGCCTTTCGAAAATGAATTATAAAATTCTCAAACGCATTAAAATTTTTACGGAATCTATTTCGTTCGTTTTGCTCTTTTGAAGAACAGCTTGCGATAATTACGCCCTCTTCATTTTATAAGCTAGAAATGACGCGACGATCGAATTTTATTAACCAAAATTAATTATACTCGCAGAAACGGTGCTGCGTTTGTATCTTCTCTGGCTTAGAAATTGTATACATTTAAATCCCAAAAGTACATATTGATAACAATAAATTATTTTTTTTTAAGTACGTACTCGAAAATTTCTAAATATTATAGATTAAATCAGGAACATAATTCATAAAACAAATTATCTTGTATTTTTTGTCCACATTTTTTTTTATTATGATAACAATAAATTGGTAGGGGAGAACGGGGTCAATTGTAACACGGGTCAATTGTAACAGTGACTATTTTAGTGACATCTACCAACAAAATGAGAAAATGACTGAATGTACATCAATGTAGTAGTATCATTTTCTCATTTTGTTGGTAGATGTCACTAAAATAGTCACTGTTACAATTGACCCGTGTTATAATTGACCCCGTCCTCCCCTACTAGGTCGGGATATTGCTGAAATTTGGAGGCCTTCGAATGACACGTTGTCATTTGTTTAGACTCATAAAATGTAACGTTTTTGTATTTAGATTACACTTGTGCAAAATTGCATATTGCAAAAATAACGCGATACATTTTTACAAAACATCAAAACGCACTAATAGATATTTGGCAAGCAAATGGTGTTAACAGCTCATATATTTTAAGAATTAAGACAGTTATTTTAAATAGTTTCACTTATTAAATTGTATTATAACGTGTCAACAGATGTAGGCATGCAATATTCAAGGTTAAAATTATTTTTCTTTTCTAAGAGACCTATTACCACAGCGATGCCACGCAGCAAAATGCTGTTTCCAAAAATGTATGCGTTTTAAAATGCTGTATTTTGCGGCGTGTGGTGAGGAAATATTTTGAAAAATTCCATTCATAATAGTACAACTAATATATTGTGGTCTATGAGAATTAAATGCTCTCTCTATCTCTCACACATATCAGAAGTATTGACAAAGAGAACCGAATTATCATATGCCTATACTATAGTGGCATACATACTATAACATGTGTTGGTACACCAACACATACACATAGTATACAGCAGGTATAAAATAGGGCTGTGCTATATTCATTTTATATCCAGAATTACAACACATTACAACATAAATTATCGGCAAAGAAATATTTTACTAAAATTAGAATGATATTGAATTAAAAAAGTGGTACAATAGGGACCTAGATTGACCCTTAATCTTCATAAAATAATAATTCATTTATATTATATAATTCATAATTTTATCTCTTGTTTTACGATCAGATTTAAAGGACGCCGCAGACCACTGTATTGCACTGAGAAAACCAGGGGAAACGGGCTCTTAAAGTCATTGTCAAATCAGATTTTTGACAACCCTTTCTGCAACCCGGCATTATTAACAGTGCGTTTTTGTGGATCGGGAAGTTAATATACAGTAATAATGATACGTTTCTGCATTAAAATTTAAAAATCTCGTGTTAGTTGTGACTGACGTTGACCATGTAATATTTAATCAACCGCGCGAACTTTTTACATTTTATATTTGTGTAGCTATTTTAAAAATGCCATTAAATATTTGGCGCACATTTTGATTCGCATTTCCCGCTCGTAAATCAATCGGCGCCAAAACATATTTTCCACGCTTTATTTTTAAAATATTTAAACGTGTGACTTTCTTTATTTATGTATGTTATTTTTTAAAGAAACATAATATTTATGGGTTCAAATAACATTATAAATTTGTCATTACAGCTATTTATATTTTCTATAACATTATTTTTATTTTGTTTATAATAAATTGATTTTCGGTTTATTATTAAAAAAATATTAATTAGGATTGTCAGTTGGTGACATTAAAACATTTCTAATTATTTAAGGTAGTTCACTCGTCAAACGGCTTTTCATAGGATTTAATAAAATTGAAGTATTAAGTTAGATAAATCGTAGTAAGTTGGAAAAGTTGATAAATGCCATTTTGTCACTTTAAAATAAAATTCGAGAATTTTATTTTAAAGTGACAAAATGGCATTAGATTTTATTATTATTTTAACAAAAAAGTTCTTATTTTTAACAATTGAATTTTATTAGTAAGTTGCTGATGAAGTCATAATTAAATGACGAAACGTCCAATTTAATAAAATCAAATTCAAGTTTATCAACCTTTCCAACTTCCTACGATTTTTCTAACTAATATTATAGTATGGAGACGAAAAATGAAACATTGAAGTACCTATAAGGTTAATAAAAGTGCCTTAGATTTAAGGTAGTACGAGCACCAAGGCAATTTTAAATAAAAGGCTTGATTTTTTTTACACGAAGTTGGACTAAGTCTAAACCAATTCTGAAAATTTTAAGGAGGGTGGCCCGAGGTGGCTCGATTATTTAAATAAATAAATGACTTCAAAAGTAGGCATATTTAAAATTGGCTTTATGGTAAAACGGTAGATGATGATATATTTTCATTGATTTCTCCAAAACTAAATTAAAAAAAAAACCGTTGTGCCCGACTAATTAAAAAGATTTTAATTAGTCGGGCACAACGGGTTTTTTTTTGTTTTCAATAATTTATTAAGGTTTTAACTTTAATTTAAATAGTTTTTTTTTATTTTCAGCGACTAGTTTTGTAGAAATCAATGAAAACATATCATCCATCTACCGAAATATAAAAAAAATCAAGCCTTTTATTTAAAGTTGCCTTGGTGCTCGTACTACCTTAATTTAAAAAAATTAAATTTTTTCACCGACTTTAAAACGAGATAATAACAATCAAAATGTGATTAATTAACATGCTGGAGGTATACCACGTATAAACAAAACGAGTACATTCCAGAATAACTCGAAAACGGGTCTTAGTATATTTCTTAAAAACGAATGCATTGTAAAATTAAAGAAATAAAAAAAACTGAATTTTTTACTGATTTGTTAATTTTTTTTAAATAAAAATATTTTTATTGTACTTGCAATTGTATTATTGTGAAGGAGTGTAATCTGTATATTAAAGCTAAGATGTGTTGGGTACAGTCTCTTAAGAAAATGCACGGAGAATCACTATACCTGTTACGCTATACTTTTGTCTACGACCGTCGGAGTGAACTTACGTTAAAAATCTTAAATGCATTTTTTTTTTATAAAAAAAGTCATTTAGGTAATTACCTACACAAATAAATCTCTCATAGGTTTTATTCGTGCAAGATTTTACATAATGTTAACGACTTCGATTCTTTTATTTATTTAATTGAAAAGCAACAACTCTTTTGACCGACTTCTCCTGCCCTAGCACTGGCTTCAGCCAAGTTGGGCAGGATTATACCAACTTTAAAATTTATATAAAAAACACAATGTATGTATCACTATTTTGGAATTAAATAAATAAATAAATCATTTTCATTAACCGCAGTTAACTTTAAACTAAGAATAAATAACTATTTTAATCTGAAGAAACTCTCAACAGCTAAGTAACGACATAAACAATTTTTTTGAAAAATTATATTCATACTACACACTACAGAAGTGAAACGGGTTTAATTGTAAAAAAAAGAGAATGTTTACGCCGCCAACTTAACTTAATGTTCTACAGTCGGTTTTTAGAGTATACGCTATACGTTAATTGCGACACGTCCGTTACATTTTCAATTTCGAAATTGTGCCAAAATAAATTTTACTTCAAAAAGACTTTTTTTTTAAAATTGAACTTCCTTCAAAAAAAGATCACTAAAAAGTGTAAAATAACAAAGTTTTGAGGTCGGTACAAATTTAATATACCTAAGTACGTGCTAGTAATTAAAACTTTATTTACAATTTTTGTGACCCTTTTTTTTGTAGAAGGTTTAATTTTTTATATTTAACTTTTTAGTGACTCTTGATATCGAAGAGCAACGTTCACACCGAGAGCAAAACTTTTGCAATATTGCTTTGATTTTTCTTCTAAACCGATTTTGCTAAAATTTATATGGAACCAACTTTGAGACATATTCTATTAAATTTAAAAAAATCGTCGAAATCGGTTCGCAGCCGGACAGGATATAAAAAAAAAAAAACAAACGAACAAGTAACCTACTTTTTTTGAAGTCGATTAAACAGCAACCTTCGATTTCTTTTAGTTTATTAAACAAATGCAACACAGTACCTTAATTTAAACTGTAGCGTTGAGAGCCATGTCCAAGCGAAAAAAATCCCAAGACGTGCGGTGTTGCGCGATTTTACTAAGACAACGGCAGGATCGTGTGTCCGATACGTGGGGCAGTGCGCTAGAGACTGTGCCACCGGTGCTTTTGTCGTTAGCTCAGTCAGTATAAAACGCACGTGGCGCCGTCACCAAAGCCTAACTGTCTCATGTTATTCTGTGGCCGGCCATTGGTTGCTTTTGTGCCGTAGGCGGCAACTGTTACACTTGTAACAACTGCCAGTGCGCTTGTCTTTTGTTAAATCACCGATCGCTTGGATCAACCGTTGATTAAAGACTGCTGCACACGAGGGTAGAAATACTGCTTGGATTTCTGCTGGGTACGAAACTGGAAATGACGTCACTGCGGGATCGCCTGCTAGCTCATAAGATAGGTTTTAAAATTATAACAGGGCCTATTTTCCTTGCCACGTCCGCTTCTAGGTATGAGCAAGAACCAATCAGGAAGCAGTATCTTGTCACGTGGGCGACTTGAACAAACGCTCACAAACACTATGCCATAGTGTGTGCTCTGTTCAGAGACAATAAACATGCACTTTTGTTACGGTTCTAACTATAACTGCGCGCGCACCGAATCTACCTGCAAAGCAAGCTTGTAAAGACGTCTCGTGTGAAGCGAGCACATAATAGCAATCAAGCACTAGAAAACTAATAGTGAAATCTAGCAAGAAATCTAGCGGCAAATCCAGCCTCGTGTACAGTGGTTTCAACATAACTGTAACACTGAACTATCGACCGTCTGTAATTTACAGTCTAATCTCCAACTTTTGAATGTCGGATGATTAATAACCGAAACACTGGTTTTCTGGCCCGATTTTACTGTACCTATTTTTATGTTTGACTACGCGTGCGGAATTTTTGGTTTGCTTTACATTTTCATGATGAGTATTTGAAAAGAATTCCGTGGCATAAGGATCGAAAATGAAGCAATACTGAGATTTTTTTAAACTTGCATTTAATACTAACGTTTCGATACGTTTTGTATCATCTTCAGAGTGTTCCAATGCTGTCACATGTTATCAGTATATTGTAACATGTATAACATGTGACAGCATTGGAACACTCTGAAGATGATACAAAACGTATCGAAACGTTAGTATTAAATGCAAGTTTAAAAAAATCTCAGTATTGCTTCATTTTCGATTTTTATGCCACGGAATTCTTTCCAAATACTCATAATTAACTTCAATGGATCACAGTTACTCTATTTATTTTATAGAGTCAATCTTCATTTACATTTTCACTTACTACTCGTCCCCCTTAATATATTACGACTTCTGATGTACTAAAATGTTTCTATAGGCATCATCTGAAACGATATTTGAAATCAGGCCCGGATCAACGATTTTTTCGAACCAGGACAGAAACTTGATAATGGCGCCACCTGTCTCCGAGCAGATTGAATAAATCGGAAAAAGAACAGATTGGGTGTGGTTGTCAACCATATTATATTGTGATTTTGGCGCCCTCTGAAACTGCCGCCCGGAGCGGTTGCTTCGGTTTGCCCCCCTCTAGATCCGGGCCTGCATGAAATTGATGTAATTAGACAAAGTGGTTCATTAGACATTTCTTAAAACGACACCCTATATATGTAATTAAGGAGTAATGAAATTTCTAGGAATTTCATGAAACTTCACCTTTGTAATCAGACAGTTAAGAAATTTATAATAAATTACTGATCATTCCTTGAAATTTCTATACATTTTATGAAACACTTCGCTACACCAGCTGACAACCAGATTTAAGGTAATGGTGTAAAATTCTTCGTATAAGTACCTATATGTATGTTTGAACGGATTAACTTCAAAACAATTAGACAAATTTTAATTAAATTTTTTTTTCGAAGTGTTTCTTATAAAATGCCATAGGCTATGTTTGATTGCACTATTTTATCGCAAAGTTAATTAATTACATTTATTTTTTGGCATATACTTCAATAGAATTATTTCCATAAAATCGTAGCGTTGTTCAGGCAGATCGGTATTCCTTCTCCTCCCGCGTCTGTAATACATTTTAACCGTGGAACAGTCATTGGGAAGTCATTCGACATCTGACTTCACACGACCCGCAATGTACAACTGCTCCAAGCCTGAAACTTGTTTTGACTTTTACAAATAACGAGATAACATATTCGGGGCTGTTATTTTTGGGCAATGTTGGGTAAACACGGCTATAATAAACAGGAAGCATAATGTGTCTATCTTATACAAATAAAGATTTGGGAATACTTATCGACAATCAGTTGGAATTTGGAAATCATATAAATAAAATAGTGTCCAAAGCGAATCAGATGTTGGGTTTCATTATGAGAATAGCTAAACCATTCCACAGTATACCCGTAATGAAAACATTATATTGCTCGCTGGTAAGATCACAGCTTGAATATGCGTATGTTGTATGGAGCCCATATTATTTTAACAAAATAAGTCGCATTGAATCTATCCAAAAAAGATTTCTAAGAACTGTCAATTGGAAATTCAATTTACAATTAACATACGAAAGTAGACTATCTTTAATGAAACTACAAACTCTTGAAGTTAGAAGGAAAATTTCTGATATGTGTTGTCTACATAAAATTTTAAACGGTACAATTAATGCAGCCGACTTACTAGCGAAATTTTATTTATCTGCTTCAATCTACCACACTAGGAATAGAGATCTATTTTATTTGTCCTCAGTCACGACCAATTATGCCTTTAACTCTCCGCTTTTCAGAATGGCATACATTTTCAGCGATATCAACAATAGAACGGATATTGATATTTTTGGGGATACTCTAAAAAATTTTAAAAGACAAATTTCTGTTTTTTTGAAGTGAAAATTATATCTTTTCGATTCTCTAAGTTCTATATTATTCAATTATGTTTCTTATTTTATTGCTTTTTTTTCTTTCTTTTATATCTATAGTTTGTAACAGTGCTGCAAATGTATAATAATTATTGTATAATATTGAGAGCAGGCTTGTTACTGGACATTGTCTGTTAGCCTGCCAGATTTACAAATAAAATAAAATAAAATAAAAATAAATTCGGGCGAAGCGGGATCGAACTGCTTGTCAACTACTAACATCCAGTTTCTGGTTAGTTCTGTGTTTGCGACGCAACAATAGACAGTTCAGACGAACAATGTCTGCGCGCGATAAGACGGTTCTGGTTCTGGTACCGCCCTATAGTGTCGTCCCGTCCCGTCGCCTCCGCCACAAGCGCCGCTCTACATATGAAGTGACGACAACCCGCACATTGTTTCTGCTCTCTCAACCTCTTCAACGAGCTTTAATTGTATATGTTTAACAAGCCGGAAGCTTTTACAATCTGTCTGTTGAAACACAGCTTACAAATCTCACTCCAAATCCTTCATTTCGCCTTGTTGATACCCGGTACTCCCACCACAACATAATTATTAAAAATGTATTTTTTTCCTTTTTAGTACATCTCAAAAGCTTATCTTTAAAACGTTTCTTTTTCTAGTATTTTTATTTAGAAATTTTCAGTCTTTACCTCAATCAGATAGGATAATAACCTCTACGTTAGGAACCGCTGACAGATATTTTTTGACGTGATAACGTCTTATAAATTGATAAATCACCGATCTTATAAATTGATAAAACACCGGCTGCATGCACGAAAAAGTGTAACGTTCCTAAATCCTAACGTTCGTAACGCGTAACGTTCCGCCTGACCCTGTGCGTGCTTTTTGCTAATTTCTCGCTCAATTTAAATCAGATCGGTTTGAAACCAGTCTTAAACGAAAGAGGAGAACATTTTACATAGATTTCGTATAACAGAATTTGCCTAAACAGTTTTTTTATACAAATTTATATAGAAAAATAGCTGTATAAATGCAATGTTGTCTAATGCATGGCGCGACGCGGTCGGTCGTCTTTGTTTGTCGTACATGGAAATTAGAAGATAACGTATGTCTTATCTTAACATGAAAACGGCTGCATTTCTAATGTTTAATTCAATTTTTTGACATTAGTATTTTGTGAAATGCAATGCCTTCTAAGTTAAGTATTGGAATAACTAATTATTATTAGAACATAATACTTTGACAGTTGCAAACGTCACTTTTGACATTTCTTATCATTCCGACACCAAGGATAAGCGGATTGAAACCAAATTTTGGGAGGTTTAGGTTATGTATTACGGAATACGTTATCACGTAAAACTATCGTCCGTAAACCGACTTTACAGACAACCAATTTTTTGACGTGATAACGTCTTATAAATTGATGAAACACCAGCTGCACGCACGAAAAAGTGTAACATTCCGCCTGTGTAACGTTCCGCCTGACCCTGTGCGTGCAAGCGAGAGCGCAGTATAAGCGATAGAGAGTCGGTAAAAATATAGTTTGACAGCTACTAAAATTTAGGTTATTTATTATTAAATATGATATTCGAGCGGAATACGTTATCACGTAAAACTATCGTCCGTAAACCGACTTTACAGACAACCAATTTTTTTTTTGACAAGACCTGCCTCTCCTCCCATCGCCCAGAAATCTTCGTGATATAAAAACGGCCAAGTGCGAGTCGGACTCGCGAACCGAAGGTTCCGTACAAACTTGTAAGTATGTAAATAATAATAATAATAATAAATTTATTTCAGTAAATATAATACAAATAATATATAAATTGTTATTTTAAGTATGAAATTGATCCACCCAACTTGACATAGCCAGTGCTAGGGTGGAATAAAATAAATAGTTCGTTCATCGCGGGAGTCGAGTCTTAAAGATTTTTCTGGCTTAGCCGTTGACAAACTGTCGTCCGCATGTGTCCATAATATGTGTCCATATTTGTTAGTTTGAAGAGCTCTAAAAGAGGTTTTAAATGGTTTGTCTTTCATCTCTCTATTGGCATTCGGCATGAAAATTTGTTAAAAAAATACAGTCGCGTACCAAGGGCTCCGTACAAACTTGTAGGTATGTAAAAATTTCGTCCATCGCGGGAATCGAGTCTCGAAGATTTTTCCCGCTTAGCCGTTGGAAAACTGTTGTCCCCGTACATCGACAAACGTCGCGGTCAGTTTGCCAACTAAGCGTGTAATTGCAATGAGTTCAGATGGATTACTGAACTGTATTGTGTAACTCGTGGCTATATCTGATAGCCTAGTTGTCGTACCGTGTTGCGTGCGAGAGTTTTCATATTGTGCTGTATAAACGCACCGGTAGCGGACGCTTGTTTTCTATTTGAACTGTTACTGTATACGTGCGTCGCATGTTGTTGCGGCTTTAAAACATTATTTTTTTTGTGATGTAACTACAAAACGGTTTTCGGATTTTTCCCTTTACTTGTGCTTTAATACATTGCTTCTTGCCAAATTTCATGATTCTAAGTCAACGGGAAGTACCGTATAGGTTTTGATTCCCAAGAGTTTTGACAGACAAACGGACGGACAACAAAGTGATCCTACAACGGTTTCTTTCCTTTTGAGGTACGGAAAGAGGTGATTTTGACTGTACAAAGTATAGATCTCCCGTATTGACGAAACAAAAAAGCAACGATAATTAATTTATAGTTAAAAATTTTGTTGTAGACAATATCGCCGCTGTGAGGCTCAAAATTAAAGCCTGAGATTTGAACATTTAAACAGCAATGTTTTAATTATAGAAAGAGAACCTTTATTTATGAAAAGCTATGCAAACAAAACAATAACGACGCTATGAAAATACATTATTAAAAAATAAAATTTGTTTGTCATGAGACCCGTCACTCCCACCGTCGAGTAAAACAAACAGTTAACGTGATATTAATTAATTAAAACGGTAGCAATTTTAATTGTAGGTACTTATCTGATTTTTTATAATTTTCCAAATTGTAATTAGCTTTGTTTTATTTAGTATACTTTCTTTTTTATATGTTTAAACGGTACGTCATATGGAATGCTTTTTACTTTAAGAAGCTTTTATCATAATTAATTGTATCGTAAATCTGTAACAACGATATCGGATATGTGAAAAACACCAGTTTTGACGATACCCGTCTCTTCCACCGTATCGCATAAAATGATATTTCTTACAAATAAACAGCGAAGTAAAATAAATGTGCTTTCTTCAATTTTTTGTTGTCGTATTCCTGAAAGTTGACACTTTTTTAATCAAATACACTTTGATTCTTGAATCAAATGGCGGTTTTAAAGACCCGTCGCTTCCACCATGTTAGATAGAAATTCGTCGGGCTACGCACAAAATCTCAAGGCATTCTTTACACTATTTTGAGACAAATAAATAAAAACGTTTGAAAATACTTCAATAAAGTTAATTGATATTTTTATTTCGTCGATAAAATTATTATTAATGTGTATCGTATGTGAGAGTTGATCAAAATGTCTCATTCGAAATTGTTTGAAGTTGATCCAAGGGCGTAGATATTTTTTTTCTGGGATGAGGGGGGGGTAAAGCAAAAAATCAATATTTTTATAAAGTTTTACTATTAATATCACCTAAGAATACTCACGAAGGAAAGGTGTCAAGCAAAATATTAATTCCCAAACTAATTTTACATATTCCTTTTCAAAAACTATTTCTAAATTTATTTTTTAGCCAGGTATTTGTATTATTTTCAGATTTATTTTTTTATTATTATGATCCTGATGGAGGGAGTGGACCACGCAGTATTTAAGTACTCCGTAATCGTCATTGTTACATCTTAATATTACCTATGTACTCTAGTATCTAGTTATGTATGATTCTTTGAGGATAACATCAAAATTAACAGAACGAAGTTTTTCGCAGAAAAGGACTACCTACCAGCAGAATAGAGGCGGGTCATACTAATGGACAAGTAGTTTTTTTCGATTTATTGAGTGAGGATGATAGTGTATGATAGAAACCATGATACTTTTGTCCACAAATTAACATAGCTATTTTTCTTTTTATTATTATCTATTATCGTTTGTATTGCGATTATAGAGATGCAGTGGAGACTGCCCCTTTTTAACATGCTTTTGTAGGTAGTGCGCAACCGAGCGTTCATGTTGCATCTAAGCAGAAACCAAGCGTGTTAAAAACGAACGTTTAAAATTGTTTGTTTATAATAATAGAGCCTACAAATGACGATTTTTTTTTATTACTCATGCGGGAAAAGTGGTATGTTTACGCACGCTGTTACGGTTGAAAAGTAGCTATTTTCATTTGCGTGCGGAAACTTTATTTGTCGCACTGAAATTATTGTTTGCCGCACGCAAATTCAGAGAAAAAAACAAAATAATAACGGTGTTAATGTCAACGAAACAAACTGTCATTTGTAGCAGATTTGAGGTTAAAATTTTCGATTATGAACTTTTATTCTTGACAATTTTAACAATTTTAACTGACTTTTCAACTTTTTAATGATTTAATTTTAATTTTTATTACTTCTAATTTCTTTTTTTTAATTCGTAATAAAATTTTAATTTAATTTAATTCGTAATAAAAAATAGTATGTGCAACTCGTGCGGCATTGTCGCACTAATTGCACAATATACTATAGTATCGCCACTCTGTCGAATGAGGATGGGCACTGCCAAACTTGACCGCTAGAGGCGCCAGCTATATATCCACCTCGATTTGTGAACCATTCATAGTACTTATTTAAAATAATAAATCATTGACAATGCCGATGTGTTGTGTTTATCAATGTTCAAATTACAAAGGTTTTGTATTTCCAAAGGATTTGGAACTGAAAAAGAAGTGCTATCAGAAGGGAAAAAGCGCGTTTTCCTATAAAAATCAATCATAACATAGGTATCTATATACCTGCTTCCATCTATATTACGTTTCTCATGCGCACATCTCCCTTTCGACGGGTTCTGTCTGGTTACTAATAAAAGTAAATTTTAAATGTAACATGAACACTTCTTGAACACGCTGTACTGACGTAATGTTGTGCAACAGCGGCCCCATTGTGGTTTTGTATCGGTCAGTTATCTCTGCCTCTGGATCGCCATTGTTGCCTCCTGTATTGTGTCATGTGTCTGACCTCTGACATCTTCTTGTGTTCCGTGTACAGCTTCAGTCTGTAACTGTGTTCGTTTCTATTTAGTACTAGCCTTTACCTGCGCCTTCGCTCGCGTTAAACGTCGGTGCTTATGAATACTGCTTAGTCCTTAGTCGAGGAACGCCTCACGGAGAACCCTGACTGTTCAGGTCTCAGGACCTGGTTTAGATGTCAGGGATGCACAAGGGACCCGTGTAGGTGTGAGGTGCATTTTCCTGCCTCCAATTTTATATATCTATATCTACTCCCTTTAAGTGTAGATAACCTGTTCTATTCCTTGACGTATTACAAAGACTATAATGAAAGACTGATTAAAAATCAAAACCGGTTCAGTAGTTAAAGCCAGCCGTGCTCGGACAGCTTCAAAAGCATTTTTTTTTTAATTAATAATTAGAATCAATCTTATTTTCCAGTTGTCTTGTCTTTTCAAGCCAATAATTTATGTTATTTATGTAAATATAACTTAACTTAAGTACAGTTGTTCTCCTGTATGCATTGTTTCACTGTTTAAACCATTATTACTTAAATTTACTTCGTCTGCGTTGGATATAAACTTTCAAATAAACGATTACCTAAAAGCTAAATGCGAAAATTCTTCTTTCAATAAATTAATTGTTTCTTTTTAACATTAATTTATAATAGAAAATATGCTATTCTTTGATGTAATTTATTATAATTATTAATTAATATTTATTTTGGAACGAAACCAAAACGAACTCTACAAAATTATTACTTTGTGGTATTCTTGCGTTATGTATTTGTTTCTCAACTGTTGGCAGCAGTGTAGTGCGCGATTTGTTTTGACATTTCAAAGTAACCTCAAAACATAAAATACATTTTTAAACATTATGAAATATTGAATACAAAAATGAGTGAAGTAGGTACGTTCATTTTAATACTAGATCCTTTTGATGAGTAAAATTTTACTTATTCGTCGCTTTCGATTATGGCAAATTTTGAACGCACCTTAACTACCTTAACTATTACTTTAGTAATAGTTAAGGTGCCATAGTTAATTTGCCATAATCGAAAGCGACGAATAAGTAAAATTTTACCCTTTGATGTACAACAATTGTCACTGCTCTCATTGTAGATGGTGTCAACATTTTCGTGGAATTTCTGGAAATAGCTATTCATGTGATTCTGCACACACGTAAAATATATCCCGATGGAATATTTGAACGCAGAAGGAAATACGGAATTCCTGTGAACGTTTCAATTCACCCGCAGCTCAATTCTTACATCACAGAATGTCTTCGGGCCATACAGAGCCTCGCAGAAAAAAACGCGCTCAAGAAGTGTTATGTTTGTTTCTTTACTCCGCACCACACTGTTATACAGAGATACGTCTTCGATATTTTAAAACTGAATAATTGTTTAATCGAAGATCCTTATTTAATAAAATGTGAACAAATGCTGAGGGCATTTTGTTTGAGAATAGCGGCGACTGAAAGCTATTTGCCGCGACTACCGCAAGGATCCACTTTCGAAATTCAAGTTAATAGCACCGAATCGGCCAGCATTAACTTAGCTCAAGATGTCAATTTTCAGGTGCGTTTTTATACAATTGCTACTTCAAAAACCTTATCGTATTATCCGGCAATATTTAAGCATTAAATAACTGAAATACTTTATTATTATTATTTTAATCAATGGCAAGTATAGATGTTAACGATGATTTTATCGTGACTATCATCGATTATGAGAGAAACTATAGCCCGATTGTAGATCTCTAATTCTCTACTGAAATACGATTAGTGATGTGCCGGATCGTTAAAAATGCTTATCCGCGGATACGGATCTGAATACGGATATTTGGTTTCAAGATCCGCGGATACGGATCTTAACTTTCTTAGAGTACGCGGCGGTAAATATTGCACATCGACCTTTGGAAAGAGACTATCTGTTATGGGAAAAAGTTATTGACTTCTTTAAGAGTTAACTCTCATAACAGATTGTCTCTTTCCAAAGATCGATGTGCAATATCTCATTATAAAGATAGTTTTTTATTAGTACCTTTGAGTTATGTACTATTGGTATGGTACTCACTACGATAAATTTTTGCAATATAAAGGTGCCAAATACGATTTTAAGAAATAAAAAATAATCTGAATGGAATTTAACAGTTTTTCATTATTACCTAATCACCTATATATATAAAATTTCATTTATGAATTGAAAATTAATAAGGTAAAAGATCCGCCATAAAACTAACGGATACGGATCTTGTTTCTCCCTCGGAGCTCCGCGGATACGGATATCCGGCACATCACTAAATACTCGTGTATTATCGAGTCATATCAAAGTCGATCAACCGTTTTCGACGAATGAATACAAAATATTTTGGAAAAATGTTTTACCCACAAAAAAATAAGTCCCTCTAGAATTTTATATATTACTATCGAAGCGTTCTTAAAGCAGTATTGTTCTTTCTTATTTATAGTAGGTGCTTTTAGTACAAACTGTTACACTTTATTTTGTAGAACTTCCCATGGATAGAAGCCGACTTCTCGACCGTAAATGAAGGAACTAATTCGAGTATTGTACCAGTTCAAACAATCGATACAGATTTCCTATTGTTACAAAATTACATAGAACAATATTAACCGTAAAAAACCTAAATATATATTTTTTTAAAGTTTCTGTTACAAAAAAAAAAATACATTTCATATATTTCGTTCACTAGAAGTATTTTTATTTTTACTCTAATGATGAAATCATTTCCATCAGAATATTTAAAAACAAAACATTGGCATCTGCGATGCTCGTTTGTTGATCTAACAATATTGTCTTTTATTTTTTTACTTTAAAATTCACCATCTTTTTCCACCCCCGCCGCCACCTCGACCGCCACCGAAACCACCCGGTCTTCCTCCGAAGCTTCTTCTATCACCGCCGCCACGTCCTCCGAATCCACCACCTCCTCCGAATCCACCACCTCCTCTTCTATCGCCGCCGCCGCCTCTACCTCCTCCGCCACCTCGACCCCCGAAGCCGCCTCTGCCACCGCCCCCGCGGCCACCTCCACCTCGACCGCCGCCTCTACCTCGACCAGACTTTTGAACCGAACCAGGCGCTTTTGGCAAAAATCGTTGCAAAGGAAGCAATTTAGCGGGATCTATATATAACTTTTGATTTGCTTTGAAACTTGATGCTCTCATGTTTTCACCTAATTTCACCGACACAAAATAGTCTCTTATATTTCCGAAAATCTCGTCAATTTTTCCAATTTGTTCCTTGTTCTCCAGATATATCGGGGCGTTGAAGTAGGGTACGTCTTCTATTTCTACTTTGAGGACCAAATCGTCTTGGCACGTGTGTTGGAATGCTCCGAGAGGTATTACACGTTCCGGAGGTCCTTGGTCGAAATTTCTGTTTCCAAAACTGGGTCTTCCGCCCCCTCGACCGCCACCGCCTCTCCCTCCTCCGCCGCCACCTCTTCCTCCTCCAAATCCACGACCGCCACCTCCTCGGCCGCCCCCGAAACTACGACCACCGCCGCCACCGCGAAATGACATTTTTATATCTGAAAAGAATTAAAAAAAAAATTACTATTTTTACTTGACAAAGAAAAAAGAGGGGTTATGATTTTTAACAAGTTAAACCTGTATTCAACTGATACAAGACGTACAGACAATGCCAGATATATAGGTGCTTTAGCTAACGGTATTCGCGCCTAAAAACTAACGAACACTGAAATAAAAATTAAAACAAAACATGTAGGCCTCTTTTCATTAAGCGTTTACATATATTAGTGACGGTAAACACAACGCTATGCAGATACATACTCAGTATTCGACTACTAGTACAAACAATTAAATTCTCTACTGCAATTACATTTACAATAGTTCTCGGGTAATACAATAATAATTACAAGTCCTCGAGTACTTTCAAGAATCAAGTTTCATTCGATTTTGTCTTGATTACTCCCCAACACCATCTCATATTTTTATTTACTTGTTTTTTGCAGTTACGTAGTCGTGTTTTATTTTTTGTAACTTTGACTTTAATATCATACAGTAAATTCATATATTATATAAAATAACAGCCTTACGTCTTTATCCTGAAAAGTTCACTATGCTTAAACACACACTATCACACGTGATATTTTAAATAAATATAGGTTAGAATTCACAGCTGTCTAAATATGCCGGCAACCAACATTAGAAAAATTTATGTTCCATAGATGTACTTGATTTGAGCAGTGTGAAAACCTTAAAATACAAAAATGTGATAAAATTGTATTAATAACTGCTTAATATTTGTTTTAAATACTTTATTTAATACATATTATATTTATTTAATATGAAAAAAGTAATTTAGCCTTAATTCATATTGTTTATTTGAGTGCCACCTAATAGACTTGAAAGAAACTAATAGTTATCTTTAAGGTGAGCTGTGTCTAAGATAAGTAAGAAGTGTTGCCTACACGTCAGGTATTTAAAATACCAGTTTATTTACAACAATAGAATAAATTATAATTACAATATATTATTATATATGTTTAATGCGCAGTTGTAAAAATTTGAAACGTTTCTTTTATGCGAAATACTTAGTTAGTAATTGGAAACAATAGAAAATGTCGACTAGTAGAGGAATATAAAGAAGAACGAATTTTTTGTGTTGGTTTGAACTTAGCATACCCAGTTTAAAACCAGTTGGGTAACTTTTTCGTTAAAAATCTGAAAAATCATTATTCGATACACGTGTGGATATTGTACAAGTACGCATGTCTGAAGCACATGGCGTGACGGAATCGTCCATACACACTTTGTGACCTGATATTTTTTAAATGAATGAAATGAAAGCAGCTGTTTAGCTGAGCCACTACTGTTTATTTTACAAAACGTGCCACCAAATGATTCTGACTCGTTCAGGAATCAGGGAAAAATAATTTTACAATCATTACTAGTTACATTTTTGAGTTTTTCAAACCTACTGCAATTTTATTTTTTGAAGTGGAGCTTGTAATGCGTTTACATAATTTTAAAAACAAATGAAAGGCGACATTTTTGAAATTATTCGTCGTATCTTGGATCTATTGAAAATTTTTAATCGTCGACTTTCGAAAAACTTATTTTCATAGATTACAATCTAGATTTTCTAATTACTAATTCACATATACATCTAAGAAAGGTAAAAACTGTACTCATAGCTTATTACCCAAGTTTCCGGTAAAGCTAGCTAATATTATTAATTAAATTTTTCCGCTAAAAATGTCCCCCATAGTTCTCCTCTCCCTCGGCATGTATTGTCGCTTCTAAGAAGCTTCAAGTAGGCCGTGATGAGAAAATGTGGGCCAAGGGCAGCGTTGCCAGTTTTTTTTTTTGCCAAGTCGGGATTTTGGAACTCTTTGAATGAAAACAGCGGGATTCTTTCGTCGAAAGCGGGACATAGTAAAAAAACATATATAATCAGACGTTTTTAAATACCTACATATTTATCTTTTTATTTGAATTAAAATTACGTTTACGTGACAATAAATAGCAAAAATAGCCATAGAAAATATATTTTATTAAAAATATAATATTTTAAATCAGATTTACCCTATCGTTAAATAGTTGAGTCTTATTCGTCTTCAGAATAAAAAAAAAAAAAAACAGAAATCAAAAGTTTTATTCATTAGAAAAATATGGCGTTTCAAACAATAGTCTGTGGAGTGAGTGTTACAAATTGCAACTTACAAGAAGAGAATAATTATTTATAAGAATTACTTATTCATGATATTTCTGTGAAGATTTAACTTCTTTTAACACGTTCACTGCTCACGCAATATTCGTAGGGACCCCCAGAAGCTAAAGGTTGTTTTTTTTTCTGACGGTTTTTCAGTGTTACCACATACCACCAAGAAGTGCATTTTGTCAAAAATTTTGAAAAAAATTTAAAAAACCGCCATGACGCAAAAACGCGTCATCAGCCTTACGCAATGAATATTTTAATATAAGGCTCATGACGCACTATCGCGTCATGCGTGATGTTGTTTCAAAAGTAAATATATTTGCTGCAATTCATACCTGAAATATAAATGAACGTAAAAAAATAAAAAAAAACAACCAAAAACACAAATCAAAAACAAAAATTGAAAAAAAATTAACTGAAATACTTTCATTTGCTTATGAACGTTCATCGGAGGTTGTTGGAACAGGGACTTGCAGGGGAGTGGTATCTAAATCCAAATCTGCATCTGTCTCAACAGGCACATTTTCAACTTCATCCAAATCCGACTCACTTTTCTCATATTCTGAAGCGGAATCCTCAAAATCATCGTCAGAGGCCAATAAAATTTTTTCGATGTCGGATTCGGCTAAAGGTAGTTTATACCGAAACCTGTTTTCACGTTTTTCATGTATTTTTGGTCTTTTTACTCCGGAGGGCCCTGCACCGTCGGAATCCATCACGAACTCAAACTAGCACTTAAATATAGTTATTCGACACGTAATGCACAGGCTCACAACACATCGCATGTATACGGAAGCAGCTGAGTCACATAATTCGCTCTATGCATGCCTACTACCGTGACGCTATATCGCGTCATCAGCCGCTCTGATTGATTGCGTATGACGCGATTTCGCGTCATGAGCAGTGAACGTGTTAAAGTTATCCCCGAAAAGCGGGACTGAGCATGTCCTGCGCGGGACATTTAATTTTGATTTAAAAATCGGGTCGTCCCGCCAAAATCGGGACGTCTGGCAACGCTGGCCAAGGGGAATGTTTTTAAATCGTAGTCTACAAAAATAAAAACAGAATCTAAATAGCAGAAATCTGAACTCTTAAAAATGTTCGTACCCGGAAGTTATCTTCCTCCACGACAACGTTGCCTGTGTAGGGACCACGGTCCGCGATCCACAGGAGATCAATGAATCAAAGGGTTAAGATTCGAGCGCTTTTGAAGAAAGAATCGTTTCAAGTCGACCACGACGACTCGTTTGATTGTGGCGCAATATCGTGTGTGCCAGCTTTGGATGAAGCACGGTGACAGAAGGAACTTGTGTTGTCAACAAACTGGTAAGTAAGTTTTTTACTAAGCTACTTTATGCTCAAAATCGTTTTTGTTTTTTTGCTGTTTTCTGAATATTTTTAATCGATTTCTGGAACTTTTAGCACTGATTTGCCATAGAAATGACAAAATTCAATGCAAAAAAAAATTTTTTTCTTCATTTATTTTCAAATTTGTATAACAAACATCGCGCATAAAATTACAGAAGTAAAAAATATATTGCAAATTGTTTTTTGTTTTTTTTTTTTTAATTGTATGTTCTGATTTTGACTGATAATTAGATAGATGTTTATAAATCCAAAACTGTTAATTTGATGTAATGATTATTTAATTTAAAAAAGCAACAATTTAGTCACTTCTTAACCACAATAATTATTAAACGTGCATTTCGTAGCGGTGTTCCAGTCATCAGCAAAACTAACGGAATTTATAAAAATGTTTAAAAATAAAATTTGGAAAAACAATCAATAACAAATATTTTTTTCAAACTGTAAATTAAAAATACTTTATTTATAACAGCGAATTTAATTTGATTTGATTGTTAAGTATTTTTGGTTAAAAACATGATGTAAACATCAAAACAAAAGAATAAGTTCAATTTCTATAAATAGAAAATCAAAACCACGTGCAAGTTTCTTTGTTTTCGCATCGTAACTATGCAACAAAAGCGTAACGATTCGGTAGCTCGCGTTTTCATTATTTCAAAATTTGATATTTTCTGACTTTATATATATTTTTTTTACTAAATAGGTAGTATCGTCGAAATTATATATTTTAGAATGACATACTTAGGTATATCGTTTTCGGCATTGAGAACTGCCGAACGGGAATTGGTTAAATAACTATATGTAAACAATAAACCTTTAATCAATCCTATTCGGCCTGCCCTGCCTCGGGGCAGTTCTCAATGCCGAAAACGACATTAGATAATATTGTTTCAAAAAATTATTTTATGACTTTGTTAATAACCGAAATCATCTCATTTATATACCTACCTATAAGAAACTAAGTATATCGATTCGATTTTAAAAGAACAATAATAAATTGAAAATGTGGATTGCTATCAGACTTAGATAACTCTTGCAGTTGGTGACCTTGTAATGCATTTTTGTGACATTAAATTCATCGCTGTGAGAAACGTTGTTTTTCGATTGCACTAAATGGTCAACCGTATCTTTGTTAATAAAAATGAACCAAAAACCTACATAAAATTTAACAATATTACTATATTTGAAGCGCCGGTTATCAGTGTTCATTGACCCTTAAACCGAGAGAGGCGCAACACTCGACAAAAAAGTTTATTTATGGACACAGGATCGGATTTAGCTCAAACCGTTGTTTCATTTTTCGTTGCACACAACGATGTTAATTTTATTTCAATACGATACAAAATTTTTATATTTTATACTCCTACTAGCGGCCCGTCCCGGTTTCACCCGGGTGCGATAAATATAATTCTGAAAAATGTATTTCGTTTGCGGCCCGGCGTCTGAACTAATAGCTTTGAGTAAGTTCTACCAGATTTACTTCTGAACTAATAGCTTTGAGCGAATTCTAACACATGGTACTTGGTACTAAAACAGTTATTTTTACAAAACACCGTAATTTTGTACAAAATTTTATAAAAACTATAACTATATAAATTTCATTAAAATCGATTCAGTGGTTTCGAAGATTAGCCGGGACGAACGATTTTTATATAATCGACGGCCTATCTTCTCTGTACGCTGATTTCTAATGGCTAGACTGAGATAAAAAATGCATATCTATACTTAATATATAAAGCTAAAGAGTTTGTTTGTTTGTTTGAATGAACGCGCTAATCTCAGGAACTATTGGTTCGAATTGAAAAATTTATTTTTTGTTGGATAGCCCATTTATCGAGGAAGGCTATAGGCTATATAATATCACGCTACGACCAATAGGAGCGGAGCATCAATGAAAAATGTAACTCTAAATTTGTCCGTCAAAAACTTTTGAACGGTAACTCCGATCATCATGAAGTTTGGACGTAACATTCATCTCGGTAAACTAAGATGAACGTATGTACTCATGTCCCTACCCCCATTAGTTCTTTTGCACCCGGGTGAAACCGGGCGGGACCGCTAGTTAAATATGTGAGTTGTAGTAGTTAGCCTGGATGTTTGGCGTGAATGACGTCATCGCTCTATTTTATGATTTGTTTCAAAAATTTATTACGGAACCTAGCAGCAAAACTTTTGGTAAAATTCATTCGAACGATTTAAATAGACTCATTGGTGGTGTAACAAGTTTCGTCTAAATTGGATCAGTCGTTCTCGAGTGATGCCGGTACCAAAATTCTGGAAACGCGTATTTCTGTCTCAAGGTATCATACAAACTACAAAGTACCTACCCAAAAATTCCGGAAATCGAAATTACAGAAGTCTTTTTTTTAGTAGGTTGATTTTTTTTAAACCATTTAAATCGTAACCGGAACTAGATAAAATGTAAGATAAAATAAATATTAAATAATAATTGTACTGCAAAAAATCTTTGATTTACATGTTTTTGAACGCTGTTAATTATGATACGTTTTACAAGCTCGTTTTAAATTCGATGCTCGAATAGAACAACTAAAATGATTTGTATAGTACGCGTCACGAATCTAAAAGGCTCGGAAGTTAGATGCGAATACAGGCTTGCGCTTGTACAGTCTGTTGAAAAATTGTACAAACTCGCAACTCGACAAAACTAACATAGCAATAACAACTTGATAATAGCGTACTCGACTGTACTTTAGAGCAGGAGAAAAGCGACAAGTGACAAAGGCAACGAGCGATCACGGCCAATCACCGACGAGGGCACGTTCACTACAGGTAGCTGGCAGGTGGTGGGAGCTCTAAAATGTGCCTTTGCGACGCTGTTTGTGACTAACTTCCGAACCTTTTAGATCCGTGGCGCGTACTATAGTCTTATAGATTAATTTCGTTTAGAGAAAATAGTAGCAAGAAGAGAAAATAGTATAGCAAGATGAAGAATGCGCGTAGCAAGAAGAATGGGAAAAGCGATCAGTAACGAAGTGATTTGTAATTTCAAGGGCAATTATAAGCGGTATCAGTACTGTCAATGGTTCGTCTCTAAATAGTTCATAGTTCCACTTCTTATTACAAAACATAAACTCATTCGAGCCGAAACTCGTTCGTGCGTAGAAGCAGGGCCCGATCTAGGGGGGGGGGGCAAAATTAAGGGCGGCGCGGCGTCGGCGGCGAAAATTTTAAAGATGGTTAAACAAAAAAAAAACACATCCTACACAAAAGTTGTTAGAATATATTACTATTGACATCACTGAAATTTCACATCATATTTTAGTAGATTACAAAAATAAAATGTTGTCACACTTTTAAAGGTTAAAATTACACCATCTATGGAAGAACGCATGGGTAAAAGTCGGCAAATATTATTTTGCCCGGAGCGGTGAAATAGCTGGATAGGGCCCTGGTAGAAGTGACGCTACTATCTTCTCTAAGCGATACTACTCTATTTTGATTTTTTTATACCCGATTTTGTTGTAAAGATATATATCGCTTACGTTTTATTTTTTAAACCACCAACTGTTCAAGATATGTGGGGCTAGTACCATTGCATATATTTTTGTCAGTTCTCAGTTTAGCAGTATTATCAATAGAGGTTTGATAATATCGACGTTAAACGACGTTTAACAAACGTAATTCCGTCTTCAATAAGTTGAGCCGATCTTCTATTTTTTGTTACAAAAGTGTGGTAACTTCAGCGATCAATTAGGAAAGAAACCTGTTATATTTCACGCTTGACATTGACATAAAAATCCATGAAAGTTAATTAAAAAATAAACCGAAACCGTCTGTTTTAAAATGCTATTAAACAGCGTTGATTATAAATTATTTTTCGACTTTTTTCATATTTTTGTTTAGTTTTATAATCAAACATTGGCTTCTTTGTTTTTCTAATTAACACATGGCCAGCAAACATGGAATGTGAGCTCTCTAGTTAGTAATATTAATTTATAAATATTAAATTTATTGAAAAAACATTTACCGAAACACAGACTTCTACTAAATTATTTATTAATGCGTCGACTACACGCTCTAAATTACGCAGCTCCCGAAAAAGTCTCGTCTTTTTCTACGCGAGATATGAAAAATACATTCTGATTTATTAGCTACTAGAATAGTCACTAAAGTGGTGCTACTAGTAACTTAAAGTTGCAGTGTCCATAGGTTATGTATAACTTTAAGTTGCATTTGGCACGCTGAAAATGTTTCACATCTGCCAGACGTCCCACGACGGCTCCTAATTTTTTTTGAAGTAAAACTTCTTTAGGCACGCTTGACTTGGAGAGTAAGCTGGTGAATGCGTGACGAGAGATTTACGGAAGTGTGATCGGGCGAGACGAACGGAAGTTGAGAGGGAAATGTAAGTTAGTGAAGGTAGAACGAGGATGACAAATACTTCACTGGCTAGTGGCGCCATCAGGTGGCCGAAAATATAAGCAGTACTAACAATATAATGACACATACTTTACTTGCCAGTGGCGCTATCGGGTGACAGAAAAAAGTTTTGTAAACCTACTTTAAATAATATTTCATAAAGATTTACGCTTAAAATTCAACGAGAGCTAAGTAATTGCAATGTATTATTTTTGTTTTCATTATCTTTATGTTTATATTTCTTTCTTCTTACATTAGACTGTTCTTTTCGTTCTTGAACAATTTTATAAATTAATTTTTTGTTCAGAACATTAAATATTCTACGTTTAAAGTGAATAAAATTGTAAAATCATTTTAAAGTTCATATATTTTTTAATGTTGACCCTAGGCACTCTTAATAAGTGAACCGCGGTTCACGGCCTCACCGCACTCCGACGGCACCGCGAAAGAAGATGAAAGCATTTTGATTGTGCAATCAACACCTATGTTAAAGACGCCGTTCTGAATGTTAAATTTCTGTCTCACTCTAATTTATGCGATTGTAAATTTGTTAGAAAGTGACAAAAAAAATGAACAACGCTGTAAATTATTACCATGCAGAATGGCACCGTAATTTTGTGTGATTGAGAGCAGCCTTGACCAATAAAATTCGTAATTTATTCACATTTTCCGTGAAAATTGCGCTTAACAGAACAATACGTACTTTAATTTTTACGATAATACAATCAACATTTAAGTGCTCATAAATTTAAATTTCCTTATGCGTTGAAATATACATATTATCATAGTAAGGTACGTGACGAAGCACTTGAATTCGTTATGACGACGGAAAAAATTGTGTTGGTAGACATGGTCAAATAAAATATAGTTTAAAAAAAACTAAAAAACACTTTATATCGAACTAAAAAGTAAAAAATATTTTTTTTAAAATAAGCTTAAAACAATAATGAATAAAAAATACTAGTATTATTGTGAAAAAAGCGTGGGGCGCTTTGTTCCACATTTTCGTACATCGACCGCCCCACGCTTTTTTCACAATAACACTGGTATTTTTTATTCATTATTGTTTTTTTTACTTTTAAGTTCGATATTAAGCGTGTTTTTTAGTTTTTTTTTAAACTATATTTATTTTCCAGTTTTTAGTTCGATTTATTGTCAAAAATTTGCCGAAAAAAACCATACTTTTTATTTTGGCGTGGACGGGATTAGAACCCACGACCGGTGTATCCGAGAGTTGACGTCAGCGAAGACTAGCGCCTTAAACCACTCGGTCAACGATTGCTCTTACAGTAGTGGCATAACATACTAACAGTAATAAACCACTTGCTGTAGTCCAAACGAGGTTACAAACAAACATACATACAAACTTACAAGTGAAACTAATATAATTCGTGTAAAAACAATCATAACCGCGGTGCTTATAACACCCTTGGTTGTTCGGACGATATATCGATTTATCAGCATATTTTTTTTAAATATCGATCCTTTGGTTATATCATCCATCCTTATATTTTCATTTATGTCGCGTTGATCGATATTTTAATTAAATAATTAAAGTATTTATTAAATAAACAATTGCGTTAATACACATCATGTTTAACAGCCGCGTTTTTAGACATGCGTTTAAGTATATAATCTAAGTTCATCGTTGTTACACAATCTATTTTAAGAACGTTTCTTAACTGCGCATGTGCCACTTAAACACATGCATTTGTTTCGATCGATTAACGTCGTCATGGGTCAAATGCACTGGAGGATTTTACATCCCGCATATTTGTATTTTTTTCTCGGGAAAGGTTGCTGAACTGTCAGCTTATATCTTTAAAATGTGGATCGGTATTAATCTCGAATAATGGCAAAAGTTGTTATTATTAAGTGGTGTTCACAGTAGGGATATTGAAAAAGTATCGATATACCTATCGATGTATCGATATTTTTAATTCAAAACCTCGATATTTTTAGCCGATATATTTTGATCCGATATATCTATACAAAATATCCAATATCGAAAATTGTATCAAAATCGACATATTTTTTTATTTATGTAAGGTTTAAAAACATTAGTTATAAAAGATATAGTTTTTGATATTTTTGTAATTATTATATTACCTAATAAAAAAAAAATACTCGTAAAAATACCTTAATTTTTATTGAGATTTTTGTACATTAAAATAATATACATTTTGTGTAAAACTTACTACCTATTGATAAGTAATAGTAAGCTAAATACACTATTATTTTAAAAACGCAAATCTTTTGAAAATTTTACCGATGTATCGATATTTTTTCCTCGATATATCGACGTCGATATTGATATTTTTATAAATATCGATATATCGATATTTTTAACTTCCCGCTTTAAAAAAAAAAAAAAAAAAAATTTTTTTTTCAAAAATCGGGAAGTTATTGGTTTCACCCCGATTTTCGAAAATCGAGTTTTCGCCAGATCTCGACGTTTTGAGGTCCTACGAAGCTATTAAAACTATTTTGGCGATGATGTCCGTAGGGCTGTATGTATGTGTGTGTGTGTGTGTGTGTATGTATGTATGTAAACCTTTTATATCTTTTGAACGGAGTGTCCGACTGAAACGCGGTTTGCGGCATCTGACGTGATCTTGGTGAACTTAGACTTCCTGAAAATTTGAAACGATTCGGCCCAAAAAAATTTGAGAAATCTTAAAAAAACAAGTTTCAAAATTTTTTTAAAATTTGTTTTTGTAAAATATTTTCTAAACTACTAAACCGAATAATTCCAAAATCTAATCAGCTCTTCTCCTTAACAAACTGCGTCGATTTCCGCAAACCGCATCAAAATCGGTGCATTTGTTCACGAGATACCGTGAACGAAAAAATCGTAAGAAAGTGTTTTTTTAAAATGATTCTTAAAATTGTTATCAGATCGATTTTTTTGTAATAAATTACTTTCTTAGGCTAAAAAAACTGCGTCGATCGCCGCAAACCAGATCAAAATTGGTTCATTTGTTCATGAGATAACGTGAACGAAAAATTAGGAGAAAAGTAATTTTTTATAATTACTCGTAAAATTCTTATCAAATCGATTTTTTTGTAATAATTTACTTTCTTAGGGTAAAAAAACTGCGTCGATCGCCGCAAACCAGATCAAAATTGGTTCATTTGTTCATGAGATAACGTGAACGAAAAATTAGGAAAAAAGTAATTTTTTATAATTACCCGTAAAATTCTTATCAAATCGATTTTTTTGTAATAATTTACTTTCTTAGGTTAAAAAAACTGCGTCGATCGACGCAAACCGCATCAAAATCGGCTCATTTGTTCACGAGATATCGTGAACGAAAAATTTGTAAAAAAGTGTTTTTTTTAAATTGCTCGTAAAATTCCTATGAGATCGATTTTTCTGTAATAAATTACTTTTTTAGGATAAAAAATTGAATCGACTGCCGCAAATCGCATCAAAATCGGTTCATTTGTTCATGAGATATAGTGAACGAAAATTTCGTAACAAAGTGTTTTTTTTTTTGAGCTCGAAGAGCTAAAAAATAAACTTCTTGCTATATTTTATATATTTTTGAACGTTTTGAACTCGAAAATAGCGGGAAGTTACAGGGATGGCCTGCAGGGTCAAACTTCTTTTCAAATTTTTTTCACTTCCGACATCCCTAGTTCACAGCGACGCTATCTTGCGACCAAAATCGTAACTAATTCAACTGAGTTTAAAAAAAAAGCGGTAGTTGAATATCTCTTTTTTTATACACTTGATGATGTCAATTTTAATAAAACTAGATTTTAATGTGTGAATATATGTGTTTGATTCAATTTTGCATTGTATTAATCCATTAAATAAACAATAATTGTTGGCATCCGTTGACATATTGTTGTACTATTTTGTTTATATACGTTGAATTAAAAAAAAATAATTTGCATATTGTTAAGGCCTTGAAACCAATGGCGTAGATATAGCTGTGGGGGGGGGGGGTGCAGGGGGTAATTAAATGGACCTTGTTTTTTTTTTTTGCTCACCAAATTGCACCGTGGCAAAATTTTTCAAGTTAGGTTGCTAAGAAAAATGTTGATTTTTTTGCTTTACCCTCCTCAGAAAAAACATCTACGCCCTTGCTTGGAACTGATGGTTTTATATTATTGCACAATTATTGATACAGCACAACGATTTTTATTACTGCTTAAAAAACAACTAATTTTTTATGTCCAGTTACCCGCAGTAATTTATTTTTGCTCTTGATAAGAAATCACAAATCTTAAAACTTGATTTATAGGCAATTAGCATTCTTTTTAAATGCTCGGTCGCTTTTTTTATCAATGCAATTAACAATTTATGAGATACCTAAACCGTTTTAGCCAATAAATCCAGCCCCGGATCTAGGGAGGGCAAACCGTGTGACTAGCCTCGAGTGGCAGTTTCAGGGGGCGCCAAAATCATATATATTGATACGCTAAGGTTAAAGATGTTTGCCTCCCTTTTTAAAAAAAACCACACAATTTCTCCACATAAATTAGATATCATTTCACAGATAATTGCTTGCTCGACTGACATCGACAACTAAAAAATTTATTATTGCTTTTGTTTTTGTAAATTAATTAAAATACAGCAACGCTGAACAATGTCTGCCATTTGACGGCTTTAATTTTGAAACAACGTCAACACTTCGATGTCATCTGACCTTAATATTGTATATACTGCATACTGCCATCTGACGGCTTTAATTTTGAAACAGTGAGCGACGCTGAACAACGTCACAGGAATGCTTCATGATGCCATCTGACGGCTTAGTTCAGCGCTTTTGCTACTTGCGCCTCTATATGACAATTTTATTAAAATATTTCTTCGATCTGTCATCTGAGCTTCATATACAACAAAAAGAAGAACGTTATAAGCAGTTTGCAAAATTAGAAACGAATTGAATACCTGCAATCATATTTAAAAAATAATTTTGTAAAGTGATAATTATTATACTTATTTAGTGCGAATAATTCGCACAGGTCACACTAGTCATAGGATAATATGGTTGAAAACTAAACCCAATCTGTCCTTTTTCCGATTTACTCAATCTGATTGTTTTCTGACAGATTCGCCTCAGAATTAAAGAGGGGGCAAATTAAGTACTTACTCAATTTGTTTTTTCTTTATTTCAGGTATATATTATTATCAAATTATAGACGATATGTAGGACGACCACATTATGCATTTAGCGCAACACGAAAAAATTACTACATGATTTTTGACCTCTGCATTGAAGCAGCTATCTCGCTTATTTACATTTGAAAAAAGTTGGTTCAATGACTTTGGCATTTTGACTTGCAAATTATTTAAATTAACTTATTGTTAACAATGACACAAACAATTAGAATTTACTAATCCAAGTTACTGCTGCAGAGCTGCCACCATAAAACTCGCTTTTGTCAGCGCCTAATACCTACTCTGAAAGTTTGCTCTATAGCAGGGGCGGGCAAATCTTTTGATCGGCGGGCCACATAGCTGATGAAAATTTGACCCGGGCCAAAAATTTGCAAAAAAAAGGTCCTCACATTCATTTCCGCATTTGGAGAGCAAAAAAAAAGGTCCCCACATTCTATTTCCGCATTTTACTATTTTTCTAAAATGCTTCGCGAGCCGGACAAAATTACGCTGCGGGCCCAGGCCTGCTCTATAGCAACGTTAATCGATGATAAGCCATCTTCCATTGCTGTAGTGTTAAATAACTAAAATAATAATGCGATTATCGTCCGTTTCTATGTCATACCAGACGCCATCCGCACCATTACTATTTTCCATCTATCACACTTCCCGTTATTTTCTAGATTTTTAAACTTCCACTGAATCAATGGGGCGAATGAAGGAATTTTAGGACATTAGAATAAGGTAGGCAAATTTTGAGCATAGGAGTTTGACAGGTAATCGGCCATGGCTTTGAATAAGGAACCATCTCGATATATTTATCTGGAATTATTGAGGGAAACCACGGACAACCTCAATAAGATGGCCGGTATACAGGAATTACCGTTTCTCGGCGAGAGGCAGCAGGAAAAAGTCACAGCCACATCTTCCCCCGCCGGAATTCGAACCCGGTACCTCCCGAATGCCAGTCTAGTGCTCTCACCACTACGCCACCCCGCTCGATTTAAATAACTGAAATTCGTTGATGGAAAAACGGTATTCACTAGTTCGCTACTTATGAATTCATTCAAAATCACACAGCCAATGAAAACACGTGATTATCGCATTAATCAACCGGATATGCTGTATTGTTGGCGCCAATTACAAATTCGAGCGCACAGCCAACACATAATCATGATTTAATAATTATATTTATGTATATTAGAGCAACCTTGGGCGTAGATAATAATTAATTACTATCATCGTATCATCCATAATTTTTTACTATCAATTATTATACTGTTTAAAATAAAGCGACTAAAACTGCAGCAGTGTGCTATGACAGTTGACGGTATTTTTAGTGACGTGGCAACGTTACGTTGCATAGGATCGATAGATAGGCGTGCGTCGGCGCCACGACGCTACGTTTGGGGTGTACAACGTGTCATGAACAGGGTGACAATCTATTTCTTGCATACTTGTTTTAAGGGCACCGACTGCCATCATAAAATTTGGACACAACATGCATTTGGGTAAACTAAGATGAATGTGCGTACTCATGTTCCACCTCTCCCCATTCGTTCTTTTGCGCCCGGGTGAAACCGGGACGGACCGCTAGAACAATACGCGCCACGGATCTAAAAGGTTCGAAAGCTAGTCACGCAAACAACGTCGCAAAGGTACATTTTAGAGCCGTTGAGACTCCCACCACCTTCCAGCTACCTGCACGGAACGTGCGCTCGTCGGTGATTGGCCGTGATCGCTCGTTGCCTTTGTCACTTGTCGCTTTCCTGCTTTAAAGTACAGTCGAGTACGCTATTGTCAAGTTGTTATTGTTATTTTAGTTTTGTTGAGTTGCGAGTTTGTAGTTTTTCGACAGACTGTACAAGCGCAAGCCCGCATTCGCATCTAACTTCCGAGCGATAAATCAGAAGTGGATTATTTAACGATTAATACGACGACATATCATCATAAAAAGCATCTAGCTCTCGTCTAATTTTCGAACCATGGACTGGGCAAGGCAAAAAAGTCTTCGTGAATAGTTTGAACAGACGCCGGCGTCTGTCTCTAGGACAACGTGCCTCTCGTACTGTCCCAGCGTAAAATATGAGCTGTGCATGTTCGAAGCTCAAACATTTTTCATTACAATTTTACTATAACTTACATCAGGCATTTTAATTATATTTTAAAAAGGCTTTTTTTAGACACGATGTGACTTTAGCATTCAAATAATTTTTATTTATATATCAACTATACCTAACGTTATTGATTTTTTAACAAGTGCTTCAGGTGTAATTGAGTTATTATCACATACAAATAACTGATAAACGCCGGTTCAATTTTTAAATCAATAAATAAAAAAATTGTCTTTGACAAATACAATTATTCGTTGAGTGCTGGATTCATAGCTTTGGTGACAATTGAGAGTAACACACGTGGTTTTGATTTAATGCTTTTTTAAGTGTTTAAAAATATAAAATGTATTTATTATTTATTTACTAAAAGTGGTTAATTGAAGAAGAATAAAATATTGCAGTCAAAACTCAAACAGCATCGTAAAGTGACAATATGTGAGTTCGGTTATTACGAAATTTTTTGATTAGGTCTTTAACCTTGAAAACGACTTGTTGACAAAAATCCCCGAGGCATAATAATGTGCCAAGTAATAGTATAGAGTTTGTTTATAGTTAATAGTTATACTTGAGGCAAATTGCACACGGACGAAATAAATTGTGCAATGTCTTACCAATAATTTTAGAAAATTTTACAGAGATTTTTTTAAATGTTTTGACGGTACATAAATAAAATTGAATCTAGGGAGGGGTCGTCCGTAGTCGCACATTTATGGGGAGCGTACTGTAATTAAAAAGTGCTTCAAAGAACACCACATGTGCTTTTGGAATGAGATCATTTTAGTGCAGGGATACCAACTATTACTGATTGAATTTTAGAAGCTCCGTTTTAGAAACTTACTAGACGCTGCCGCGATCCTGCAAACTTTAACGTTGACTCAAAGTTAAGCCCTACGCCCTTACGTTAATTCAAAAACAAGATTTTCTTTCTTTTTGGTTATTTTATTGATTAAATAACGAAAACCAAACAATTTATTGCTGATAGATAAAATGCGAAATTATTCAAATCAACCTTTTCAGTCTGTGTTGTGGGAAATAAAATTTCATGAAATTTGATTTGTGGTGTTCAAATGCGAGAAAGTATTATTAACAGTGCCGGATTAATCAATAAATAAAATTATCGACCAATTTTTCAGACAATATATTAACAAAAAATATATAATTAATACATTAACGTTTCAATCCGCATTTGGACCTTCTTCAGAA
Organism: Xanthostigma xanthostigma; assembly: GCA_963575645.1. Classification (NCBI taxonomy): domain Eukaryota; kingdom Metazoa; phylum Arthropoda; class Insecta; order Raphidioptera; family Raphidiidae; genus Xanthostigma; species Xanthostigma xanthostigma. The sequence continues at coordinate 6,794,842 of OY754469.1, read as the reverse complement.
TTGATATAAAAAATATAAAAAATAATTAATATTTAAAATCTAATTCGCTTTTTCTAGAATCTTTCAAAATTATTACTGATTATGAAAATAGTGAAAAAATAATAACAAACAATAAATTGGTCGATAATTTTATTTATTGAAGAGTTCTAATCAAAGATTTGAGTGCCGGATTAACCTATAAGCAAATTAAACAATTGCTTAGGGCATCACGTCTCAGGGGGCACCAAGAAGCACCACTCAGATATGAAAAGTACCTCACTAAACCGTGTCAACAATTTTTTTTTCTTCTTGTCATGTTCTCAAAAATTTTATTTACTGATATAAAACTGTCTTTAGAAGTATAAAAGTTAAAAATAAATAATAATTTATTTTTGAAAATGAAATCTAAAATTAAGGGTTACATTTTTCTAATTTTAAAGTTTTGAAACTTTTTTCTATTAATTGTATAAAAATGCCTAAGGTTTGATTTTATAGACAACCAAATTTTCAATGAAAGCATTGATTGTAAAATTGATTTTTTTTTCGTAAAAATCTATCATTTTTAACTTTTTTCTATCAATTTGAATTTTTTTTTATAAACTGAAAATATTGGAGATGGGGTCCATAAGCAAGAAATGCTTAGGGCATCAAGGAGTCTTAACCCGGTACTGATTAATTATTAACCGCTGAAAAATGAGTCTGCAGTCCGGATGCGGACCTCGAACCTCCGATTGGATGACCCCTGTTTTAGTACAATAAAACTATTATAATAGATTAGACTCAAGACGGTATTATATTCCACTTTAAAAGACACTATCGAAATGTCGGAGATTAAAAACCACTTAACAGTCCGTTATCATCTTGCAAGAATAACAACTGCTTAACTTGTTGTAGAGCATTAAAATACATAGGATATAAAACAAGCCGATTTATTCGTCGGCAAGTTTTCGTAGCGCAGCGGCAAATCGAATTGCCGTCACTTCTATAATGGCGTATGACGACGTTTTGCCGTATCTAGGAGAATTTGGCAGGTAATTTGATTCATTTTTCTTTAATAGTTTTTTTATAAGTACTCTTATCTCAGTTTGTGTTTATAGAGGAAGTGAAGTTCTAGATTATATAGACACTTGACGACTGAGGTCAATAACTTCGAGTGTGTTTGTATAGAAAATAACTGTCGAAATGTTTGTTTTTCACTTATTAATTGTTCCGAATCTCTTGAAGAACCTAAGAGGAGCCTTTGCTGTGAAAACTAAAAATGTTTTTATCATCACCGGACATCACCAGACGATGATTAAAACTCATTTATTACCTAATAGACGGAGAGCTGGCTACGGAGAAAATGGGTGACTCGGTGCAGAGCTGAAAATTTGCAGAATAATAGGAGATAGTAGGTACAAGTAAGTAGGAAAAAAATTGCTAGAAGGCTAGGTGGAAGATAAAGAGCCGCCAGAAGGCGCTAATGTTGCGAAAAATCAGTGCACACTGCACTTCTGGCAATTTCTATACTTATTCTGTAATTTAAAACTAGATTATATATTATATATAATATACATTATATAGTTATAAGGGCATACTGAAAATTCAAACATGATATAATAATTACATTCGACAAATATTCAAAATTATTAATGACATTTTGATAGAAATAAAATAATCGTCATATATTTTCATTAATAAAATTGCGTTGTTATAACGTAATTTTATTAATTTATTTAATTTTATTTCTATCAAAATGTCATTAATAATTTTGAATATTTGTCGAATGTAATTATTATATCATGTTTGAATTTTCAGTGTGCCCTTCTAACTATATAATGTATAATATATAATCTAGTTTTAAATTACAGAATAAGTATAAAAATTGCCAGAAGTGCACTGATTTTTCGCAACATTAGCGTCTTCTGGCGGCTCTTTATCTTCCGCCTAGCCTACTGGCAATTTTTTCCCTACTTAATTGTACTATCTCTTATTATTCTGCAAATTTTCAGCTCTGCACCGAGTCACCCATTTTCTCTGTAGCCAGCTCTTAGCCCATAAGTGAAGAAGCATTATTTATTAGAATTTGAGGAATACATTGTTGATAAGAAAACGAGAAGTTTTTAATCATATTTTTAACTTTCGTATTTCCAGATATCAGAGAAGAATTTATGTTCTTTTGTGTTTGCCGGCCATCGTCTGCGCTTTCCACAAGTTAGCGGGTGTGTTCTTGCAGGCAAAGCCTGACCACAGGTAAATTGGAACATCCTCAACAAAAGTGTTTCCGTTCTTCCGTTAATAATTAACGCTGTTTCTTCAGATGTAAACTTCCTTTCGAGGATAACAATGCAAGCTTCGTCCTTCCACAAGAAATACTTAATAGTTCATATTCGTGGGATGAGCGTGCCAATGCTTGGTCGGGATGCCATTGGATAAATTCCAGCGGCGTCTCGACGACATGCGACGCATACGTCTACGACAAAACTCAATATGAAAGCAGTGCTGTTATTGAGGTGATTGTTGATGGTATTTTTAAATTGAACTTTAGATGCTTATTAATTACAATATTATTGTAGGGAAAAACCCCACCACAAAATCTAATCCTTGTTACATATTTTAGTGGGACATGGTTTGCGAAGATGCCTACTTAAAAGCAACTGGGGATGCTCTATTCATGTTTGGAGTTTTGGTGGGATCGATGGTATTCGGAGATTTATCTGATAGGTAAATAATTAATCATTATTGAACGAGTAGGTACAACATTACTAACCAGAGTATAAAAAGAAATGTTATACGTGCATATAGATCACGTTTTTAAAACGGTTTTGCTATAATCTGGAACGATCTAATGAAGGTCCAAGATTCATTGTTGCTGCTTGTATAAGAAAATATCATTAGAGGAAACCCCGTTTTTAATTCAACGCTAGTGAATTGAATTTAAAAAAGACAATGATTTGATTTGCCCCATTTGTAGTGTCATGTATATTTTTAGTGTTCGATTTTTTTTTCTCAAATTTGATTGTCTACAAATGGTTGTGTTTTAGGTGCGGAAGGAAACCAGTATTCATTTTGTCTCTCGTGCTTCAAGTAGTATTCGGCGTTTTTGCAGCCATTGCGCCAGAATATTTTACGTTCACTTTTGCCAGAATGATTATTGGAATGACTACCTCTGGGGTATTCTTGGTTGCCTATGTGATAGGTGTGTAATATGTCCGTATCTTCGTAAGGCGTCCAACCAGTCTTCTGAGTTAAATCTTCTAATAGCCCAACAATCCTCTTGATTAAATATATTTTCGATTTTTAGCAATGGAAATGGTCGGTCCGTCAAAACGCTTATTCGCTGGTGTGGTTTGTCAAATGTTCTTCACGTTGGGTTACGTCCTGACGGCATTATTCGCCTACTATATCCACGACTGGAGATATTTACAGATTGCGTTGACTTTGCCCGGTCTGGTGTTCCTTTGTTATTGGTGGTTGATTCCAGAATCGACGCGATGGCTGCTAACCAAAAACAGAACAGACGAAGCTAAAGTGCTAATTCAAAAAGCGGCGAAAGAAAACAAAGTCGATATATCGGACGAACTGTTAGATGAATTGTTGGCCGTTGAAAATAATTCCGTAGCCGATAAAAAAGAACCAACGCTATTCGATTTATTCAGAAACCCAAATCTAAGGAAGAAATCCATTATTATATTTTTTGACTGGTAGGTTTTTTTAGCGCGAAAGTTTTAAAATGAACAGTTAAATCTTACTCGATATCGGTTTTAGGTTTGTGAATAGCGCTACCTATTACGGCCTATCATGGAACACTGCCACATTGGGAGGAAATCCCTTATTGAACTTTGTCATTTCTGGAGCAGTTGAGTTTCCTGCTTACACGTTCCTTTTGTTTACGCTAAACAGATGGGGAAGAAAACATATCTTATGCGGTTGTATGGTTACTTCGGGAATAATGTTGTTGTTAACCCTTCTAGCACCAGCCGGTAAGATATGACTTAACATTCTAGTGGGCACATTCGGATTCGATGGATGGTTAAATTTATGAAATTAATTGCTGATTCATTTGTTTCATTAAGACGCCACTTGGATGGTCGTGGCGTGCGCCATGCTCGGGAAGTTGGCGATAACTGCTAGTTACGGAACCATCTACGTTTTCAGTGCCGAACAGTTCCCAACAGTTATAAGGAACGTAGGTCTCGGCGCAGCCTCCATGTTTGCCAGGATAGGCGGTATCCTAGCTCCGTACATCAATTTATTGGTTAGTGACTGCTCATAATATACCTGTGCTTCTTCTATTTGATCGAATTAACAATTAGACGGAGAGCTGGCTACGGAGAAAATGGGTGACTTTGTCCAGAGCTGAAAATTTGCAGAATAATAGGAGATAGTATAAGTAAGTAGGGAAAAAATTGCCAGAAGGCTAGGCGGAAGATAAAGAGCCGCCAGAAGGCGCTAATGTTGCAAAAATCAGTGCACTTCTGGCAATTTCTATACTTATTCTGTAATTCAAAACTAGATTATACAGATTGTATCAAATCAAAACGGTCCATAGGACATTCTGTGTGTAAGACAGAGACGATATATAAAGATCTAAAGCAGTAAGTAAGAATGAGATAAATGATCGCTAATATAGTTACTGTGGTTACGTAAATAAATAATTACGTACACTGTAAATCTTTTTTATCAATAATTTCACTAGTGAATACTGACATTTGATAAAATTGCGTTTTTTACTGTAGAAAACAAAGACGATACTATTAGATTGTATAACCACAGTAACTATAAGCGATCATTTATCTCATTCTTACTTACTGCTTTAGTGCTTTATATAATATCGTCTCTGTCTTACACACAGAAGAACCTATGGACTGTTTTGATTTGATACAATCTGTATATTATATATTATATTATACATTATATAGTTATAAGGGCATACTGAAAATTTAAACATTATATAATAATTACATTCAACAAATATTCAAAATTATTAGTGACATTTTGATAGAAATAAAATTAATCGTCATATATTTTCATTAATAAAATTACGTTGTTATAACAACGTAATTTTATTAATTTATTTAATTTTATTTCTATCAAAATGACATTAATAATTTTGAATATTTGTCGAATGTAATTATTAGGTATATCAAGTTTGAATTTTCAGTATGCCATTATAACTATAATATAATGTATAATATATATAACTAGCGGTGCCGCCCGGTTTCACCCGGGTGCAAAAGAACGAATGGGGAAGGAAGAAAAAAAATTTAGGGGTGGACTACCCCTAACATTTAGGGGGATGAAAAATAGATGTTGGCGAAGTGACACCTGTAGACATCTGGCGGGGATAACTAATTAAATGACGATTGATCAGTTTTCGACCGGAGAGGAAAAATGATTAAATTACTAAAATGGCTATTAAAAAATAAGGGTTGATCGTAGAAGGGTGAAAATTGAGGATTGTATGTATTTTTGTATGTTATATCATAAAAAAATAGAAATTAAAAATTTTGTCTAAAAAATAAAAAAAAAAATTTAGGGGTGGACTACCCCTAACATTTAGGGGGATGAAAAATAGATGTTGGCCGATTCTCATAGATACCGGATAAGCACAAAAAATTTCATCAAAATCGGTCAAGCCGTTTCGGAGGAGTATGGCAACAAAAACTGTGACACGAGAATTTTATATATTAGATATATAATCTAGTTTTGAATTACAGAATAAGTATAGAAATTGCCAGAAGTGCACTGATTTTTCGCAACATTAGCGCCTTCTGGCGGCTCTTTATCTTCCGCCTACTTACTTATAGTATCTCCTATTATTCTGCAAATTTTCAGCTCTGGACCGAGTCACCCATTTTCTCCGTAGCCAGCTCTTAGCCAAATGTTTGATTAGTCCATATCGAAAATTAAATTTTAAAATTATTATTTTTTAAATTTTACTTACCAGTTGATAATATCAACTCACAAAGGTGAGTGGCAATTTTAAAACGATTATTCAGGGTAAGTTCTGTTTCTGAAATATGTTCTCTTTCAGTCTGAAGTGTGGAAACCACTGCCTTTGATTATTTTCGGTGCCTTGGCCTTAGCTGGCGGAATGTTCTCACTTATTCTGCCGGAAACGCTCAACAAACAACTTCCTGAATCAATTGCAGACGCAGAACGTTTTGGAAAGTATGTGTTGGTATTCTTTTAATAGCTAACAAACAATACTTAAATTAATTCAAATCATTGTTTTATTAATACGTGACAAACTTATTTTATTCGTCATTGTTGAGTGTTGAAATGTGATTCTTTTTTGTTTTGCTGCATTAAATTTTAGTCGCGAATTCCAAGATTTAGAGTGAGTATTTATAGTTTAAAAATTATTTTCGTTTTTTCGTATTATGCGACATATTGTTTTGTGTTTCTCAGGAAAGACGAAACTGGCAGTTTAACGGAAAAACAAAAACTGCAAACAATAACGGTGAATGGTGACGTTGACAAAAACGACGCGAAAACAGATGAAAACGGGAAATTGGCCACGTGATAAGGTCACTCCATTACGTATAACGAATATACTATCTACATCAAAATTGATATTATGGACGGCATTTTGATTTTGGGAAACACTCCTGAAGGGACCACTGATGTTTACTGGTATTTAATAAACTGCTTCTTCATTCAATTGGCAACAAATAAGCACAATAAATTGTTGTAATATTGCAACAATATGATTAGCGATGACGATGTTTCATGTGGACTATAACAAAATATTAAAAGCTCGACTAAGGAAATCACATTTTATGAGAAAAATGCTATAATTATGATAATTTTTATATACATAATATATTGATTATAATTAAAATATATTACAGTAAACATTATTATGTAGAGCTTAATTGCGCAAGTTGGATATTTGCTCGCGGAAAGTTTGTAATTTTAAAATTTCCTAACCTGTCGCTCAAAAAATCCTACGACTCTTTGTGTTAATTAAGGACAGCTTCCAGTGTTAGATCTTTATAAAGAATGAAGTATGTGAGCGGTAGTACTGTCTCTTTTCGTTGCAGCGGGATTGTAATTCGTACGACTTACGCCCACTAGAAAGCTGAGAAAATACCCTGTAATTTGACATTGTACCAGTATTATATTGAATAATATTTATGTACCTGTATACACGTTTTTTGTATTAAACGTTTGTTTTTAAGGTGTTATTTTTTGCCATGCCCTAGACTTGCCACTAATCCTTTTCGTGCGATAGCTAAAGAAGAAAAACATTCTGATCGAATCAAGTTCCGATAATTTTTTTTATATTTTTGGGCTCAAAAACAGTTTCAACATTTAAAAACAATCGTTGCAATGGTCCGACAGTGCTCTTTTAAAATAGGTTTCGTGCGGTGATTGGTTCCGATGCGTGTACCAAATTTCGTTTAAATCGATTGAGTCTTTTGAAAGTTGTTTAAATAGACATTTCTCAACATTGTACCGAAATATTCAAGAGGGTATGAAACTTCGAGAAATTGTGTTATAAAAGAAACCTTATGATGAAATCATGAGACTCTGATATATGTTTATTGGTTTCACAAGAAGTTGAAATTTGGCGTAGAGTGTTGATTGATGTATTCCGCAGATATTCCTATATGAAGTCAGGGGCAAATCCAGAGAAAGGGGGCTGCAGTCCCACTTTAGATCGTGTTTGGTTTAAAATAACTTAAAAATAGGCACTTAAATACTACATATTTAAATATGTTTCTTGGGGGAGGCCCCGCGATCCCTCGGCACCCTTTGAAAATCGGTTACATCCGCCCATGTGTAAAGTGAAAATAAGAAAGTGTATTTTGCATATTGTTGTCTATATATTATAGGCGCTTCAAGTGTCCTACGGTCGCGCATAAAAAATACTTTGCTATGATAAAAATATTTATTCTTCTCAAACTAGTTTTTGAATCTATTATTCAATGATTATTTTTTTGACAAAGTGCGTGCATATTATTAAACAAAATTTGCGATTTTAGAATTTATAATTAAATGCGATTCATCAATATTCACTTTAAATTTCTTCATTTCTCGTATGAGATTTTTGATTTATTTGAAAGTTTAAATGTTTCTTCCGGAGAGTTTTGTTGATTTTATTACATTATACTTTTAATTTATATCATAATACTGGTCAGTACCAGCTAAAAAAAAGCTCGGTCGGTTGTCACTAAAGCCGGCCCTGAAAGTTATATTGAAATAATTGATATATTTTTATTGATGTAATTGATATATTAGGGAAGATTTGTTGCTCTTGATTATTTCACTGTAAACAAAAATCTACCCGCGCCCTATCCGGGTTTGGAAGATAATTTCAAAAAAAGTATTTGTAAAATTTTGATCTAAACTTTAATAGTGGTTTAATTCTGAAATATTTTTATGCGCGACATCGAACGGATTTTACAATAAGTTTTTAGTTTAAGCAACAAAGCGCTGTTTGTAACTTAAATATTTATTGCCTAAGCTAATACGAGAGGCGCTGAACGCAAATACGCAATATGTCAAACAGTCAGTAAACGATCTTCTTTGAAACACGTGCTCATAATATACCGCATAATGCATAAACTTGTTAATAATTAACACTAATTATAGCTTGAAACAATACGTAGCTGCGGTAAGTTGTAATTGCATAACGCAATTAGAATTAACATTATAGTGTTACCTGAAAAATTGAGGTTATAAAAATGTTTTTCATCACTGACACCTTATTTTATTTCAGTATTCTACGATGAGCAAATTATTAGAATCAATTATAACAAGCGATTCGACGGGAGTCTCGTGCAGTACTTGCGTTTGGAATCATCGCACCGGCACAGCATTGTTAAATCACAAAGGTGGAGGAATTTCGGTACCTCACACTCTGTGCTATTTGAGAAACGAATTCTTGTTGTCTGCTGATTCGACAAAACCGTTAATTCACGTTTGGCCAGCGAACAGTCAACAAACAGCACAAAGTGTTCGTTTAGTATGTCCCGGTAAAGTAACAGCTTTGGCAGCGACGCCGGACGGCAATTACATTGCCGCCGGTATCGAAGAAAAAATCTATATCTGGCAGATATGTTCCGGGAAACTGCTGGCTGTGTTGAACCGACACTTCCAGACTGTCACTTGTTTGAAGTTTACCGATGATGGTTCGTGTTTTGTTTCGGCCGGCAAAGACGGACACATTCTGGTGTGGAAGTTAGCCACTCTTATACAAATAAATTTAAGCGACTATTTCTTCCAATCTTCAAACGAAAACAAAGATCCTCTGTTCCAGTTTTTGTTTCATTCGGCGGCTGTTACCGATTTAGTTGTAGGAAGGGGCGGAATTGCTTCGAGACTTTATTCTACTTCCTTAGACAGGACGTGTAAGATTAGTTGTTTGGCGTCCGGTCAACTTCTCCGATCGTTTGTATTCGAAACGGAACTTTACTCGGTGACGACCGATACTCGAGAAAACGTCGTGTTTGTCGGTGGATCAGACGGAAAAATCTATTTTTGGGATATTGTAGATTCACCAAAAACGTTAGATGAACATTTAAACGGCACGGAGTTAAGAACTTGCTTGGTCGGTCACACAGATCGAGTAACCTGTCTTTCCACTTCGTGCGACGGCACTTTACTTTTGTCGGGTTCAGATGACGGACGGGTGATTTTATGGAACGTTACGAAGTTTAAAGAAATACGCGAATTTCATCACAATGGCTCCGTAACTAATGCGTTTTTTATTAGAAATGGAAACGTTACTAATAACAGTTTTAAACCGAAACTGTTACTTAGTAATTTACAGAAATCTGCACAGAACGATGAGAGTTACGTGTATATGTTGGCAACACTGCACACGCAAGATATTGAAATAACTGAAAATCTAAAACAAAATGGCTTCAACTGTGCCATTGACACATCGATAGAAACTGACTTAAGACGAGAAATCGACCAATTAAAAAATGTTAACAAGGCATTGTACGTCAAAGCCATTGAAAACATTATCAAGGCAAATAGAGAAAGTTCTAGTGATAGTGATGTTGTTGTCGTGAAAGATGAACGCGCTACTAAGAAAAGAAAGCGTATTAAAAAGAAAAAGTCAAATAAGAAATAATAATAATAAATGTTCAGTGTTTTTATTTTCAATTCTTATTGTTTTTGTATTTATTTCATATATTTTGTAAAATAAAATGATCAGATCAGCAAATGTGCACCTATTATTTTTTTATTTATCCACACCAGTCTAATTTAAAAATGATTCGATTTTACAGGTAAACCCTAGTTTGGAAATTGAATGTCCGTTGAATTGCCATATTTTTTACACGCTTTATATTAGTTTCACTTGTAAGTTTGTATGTATGTAAGTATGCATGTTTGTAAACTCGTTTGGACTACAGCAAGTGGTTTATACAGTGGTATAATATGCCAGCTCTGTAAGTACACTGGCTAGCCGTGCGGTCTAAGGCACGGGTCTTCGCTGACGTCAACTCTCGGAATCACGGGTCGTGGGTTCTAATCCCGTCCACGCCGAAAAAAAAAATTGTTTATTTTTCGGCAAATTTTTGACAATAAATCGATCTAAAAAGTGGAAAATAATTATAGTTTAAAAAAAAACTAAAAAACACGCTTTATATCGAACTAAAAAGTAAAAAATATTTTTTTTTTAAATAAGCTTAAAACAATGAATAAAAAATACAAGTACATTTTCGTACATCGAGCGCGCCACGCTTTTTTCACAATAATACTTGTATTTTTTATTCATTATTGTTTTAAGCTTATTTTAAAAAAAATATTTTTTACTTTTTAGTTCGATATAAAGCTTGTTGTTTAGTTTTTTTTTTTTTAAACTATATTTATTAAAGTTAATAGAGGTATTGTTGAAAAATAATCTACACTGTTACAATAAAATATTTTTGAAATCTTTGATTATTTATTGAAAATATTTTTTATTTGTAAAGTTTGTAACGAAATCATTGTCTACACTCTACGCTGTTAGAAACATTGATATATCAACGGTAATTGCAAATCTGCAATGGCGACAAAATAATGCGTAAACAATATTGCCAATAATTATACATATAAACAAAAGACTATTTTATAATAAACTTTGATCAAGAATCCTGCGCCGTTGATATCATGGCGGCGCTGCGCCCGCAAGACGCCGATCGGGCTCCATTTTGAAATAATCTTCGTGCGATGATGGATTAGAGCATGTGGAATAAATTTCGTTAAAATCAATTAGCTCTTAATTCATCTCACAATATCGATTTTATTTTATATGAAATTACACGCAGTTTGACAGATTGCATGAATTTAGCTATCCAGACTATATTAATCGGGTGATAAATTGTCTCAACCGGGATTTTTTAACCCACAGGAAACTCTAGAACTCGTGAAATGAATCCAGAACTCCGAAGAAAAATTATTTTTAAAACGGTGATTCAACTTCAATAACGTCGTTCATCATCTATTTAGATGGTGGAGGTGCAATTGTGGTGGAAGGACGGGTATTACAAATGAGAGTTTATTTTTCAATGCAAATTAAGCTCAAAAATTCTTTATCTTAAAGATAGGTTGTTAGCCCGAAACTATCGTTTATTAAATTAAAAAGAATTAAAAAACGTTTTAGTTGAATTTTTTCACGCGCTTTGTGTTTATATTTATTAAAAAAACTAGCGGACCGGTTCGGCTACGCCCTGATTTGTAGATTATCTATTAATAAAGATATTATGCTTCATCGGACTTTCTTATAGAATATTACCCGTATTTCCAGGGCGTTGTCAAGTATTTATTAGTAATAGCCGTTACCCGCGGCTTCGCACGCGATTGAAACGAAACAGAGAAGCGACAACAGTATCCCACCGTATTCCGGGCAACTTTTCCAATATTTCTTTCCTTGAACCAACTCGGTTTAAAATCTCTGGAACAAAATAATCGTTTGAAAACATTGTTATAACAAGATAACGCCTAAACAAAGTAATAAGCTGCCGGTTTTTGATAACAATAATAGCAAACAATAATAATAAAATAAAAATAAAAAAAACAAAACAGAAATTAATTTATTAACAAGGTGGAGTTTCTATGTTTATTGTAGCGGCGTTTAGCAACAATCGATTATTTTTAACAATATAAACAAACCAGTTTTATATTTTTAATTTAATTTTTTAATTCAAAATGAACCTCTTGGTTCGCTATTTGGGAAATAATATTTGCAAGCAAAGTATTTTCTTAAATAAATTCTTAAGAAAGAATTCTTGGACTGAACATGTAGTTAAATTTGAAATACCGCGCTGTCCAGTGCACAAATTGGAAACAGTTCCTGATATGGAAACGAGCTTAACTAAAAATGAAGCTATTGAATTATTCACTAATATGTTGACAATCCGAAAACTGGAAAAACTGGCGGCAAATTTGTACCGCGAAGGAATAATTAGAGGTATGTGTCATTTATACACCGGTCAAGAAGCTTGCGCCGTTGGTATCAAGGCAGCGCTGCGTCCTCAAGACGCCGTCGTTACGTCCTATCGTCATCACGGTTGGGTATGGTTGATGGGCGTTCCGATAGTCAAGCTGATCGCCGAGCTCGGAGGCAAATCGAACGGAGTAACTCGAGGTAAAGGCGGCTCGATGCATATGTACGCGAAGAACTTTTATGGGGGCAACGGGATAGTCGGTGCACAAGGACCTATCGGAACGGGCTTGGCGTTCGCGAGCAAATATAAAAACAACGGCGGTGTAGCCGTGGCACTGTTCGGGGACGGCGCTTCGAATCAAGGTCAAATATTCGAGGCTTACAATATGGCCGCTTTGTTGAAAATACCTTGCGTTTACGTGATTGAGAATAACAGATACGCTATGTTTACGAGCACCGAACGAGGATGCGCGAACAAGGACTTTTACAAGAAAGGCGACTTCATACCCGGAGTGCAAGTCGACGGGCAGGATGTTCTTGCCGTTCGGGAAGCTACCCGGTTCGCGGTGGAACACTGCGTATGCGAGGAGGGACCCATTTTGTTGGAGGTGCAGACGTACAGGTTCGTCGGACATGGAATAGCCGATCCCGGCACTCAGTACAGATCCGAAGAAGAGATCGAGGACATGAAGAAAAATCGCGATCCTATCGAACTGCTACGTCAGAAGATCGTGTCGGTCGATCTGGTCACTGAACAAGACTTGAAGGAAATTGAAATGGCGATCAAAGTTGAACTCGACGACGCCAAGAAAAAGGTTAAAGAAGCGCCGGAAGCGCCGATGTCGGAAATGATCACCGATATTTATTTAGATGATTTACAGTCGAGTTATCGTAACACGACGCCGTGGAATCCTTTGAAACATTCCAGAGTTGGTAAACCGTTTTGGCAATAGAGTTGTTTTTACTTTTTTATCATTTCAAAGTCGTTGAGTTTTAGAGGTCATGAACGATGAAATGACTTGATATTATAAGATGCTGTAATTTGTAAACTAAGTGTAAAATCAACAGTGGATAATAAATTTTAAAGAAGGAATAATTTTGATTTTAACTAAACAAAAATACGTAATGGAAAAATACTTTTTACAAAGTGTAATACCTGTGAGAATGAGAAAAAACTGATGTAATGCAAGTATTATATTTTTTTTTTAAATATAATGGGATTAGTTTTGTGTATTTGTTTAGTTTAAGCAAATAAATCAAAAGTGTTTGTTTTTGCGTTTTGACACGTTTGTTTTAATTGTAACCTGGTCGATTAATTTTAGCTCAAATTAGGAAATGGCGTCGTGAAATGTAGGTAATAAAATAAATCTGGGATAAGACAAAAATCAATATAAACTCAGTTATCATTTTTTTTTTCGAAATATTTTTTTAATTGTATAAATACGTATTGTTAGTGTTTCGTGTAAGTGAAGTAATAGTTTTTTTTTTTGGAAGACTGCGGAAACAAGATTGAATGTGAGTTTTTGTTCTCTGCATTTATTTATTCTTTATAGTAAATAAGTTTTTACTTTTTATTTACTGAATACATTATATAAATTTGATTTGGGACAAGAACGGTTTGTAATTTCATTATAATTATTATCTATGCAAATTACGATAAGCATGTTATATGAAAACTTATTTTAGATTTTAATCTTTCACATCAAAACAAACATTGCGTATTTTTTTTAAGTTACGATAATTTCATTAAAACCACTGTTGTGCAGATATTTATAAATTTACATTTCGCGTGATTTCTTTAGTTTGTTAAAAATATTTCCAGCAAAACAATAAAATATTTAATTAAATCTTTAAAAAATGGACAGATTAACGAACGCAGATTGTGTCAAAATAATGCAACACTGCATTACCAATAATTTCGTAATAATTGACTACAAAGTATCACGTTTAAGCGAAAATGTTGTCGGATTTCTCGCCGAACACTTGTGTTTGACAATAACCGTTAAAGATCAGCTGTTCGAAAATGCGCATGCGCAAAAGCAATACAAGTTCTTCGTGAAAGCGTTGCCATCAAAAATGCCGACATTTCTAAAATACATAAACGACGTGGGATTTTTCAAAAAGGAGTTGTTGTTATTCAGTGACGTATTTCCAAAATTGGAAGCTGGTAGCAAGCCGTGGACGGCAAGATGTTATTTAACGAAGCCAAGTGGAGTGATTGTCCTCGAAGATCTAGCCATCAAAGGCTACACGATGTACGATAGTAGATCTTTCTTCGACTACAAACATGCCGAAAGTGCCGTAAAAACATTTGCCAGATTTCATGCTTGCTCGATGATGTACGAGGAAAAAACGAAATCAAAACTAATCGACACCTATAAACAAGCATTCTACGAGCCGACCTTTGTCACCGACAAAACCAGTCCCAGACATAAGCATATCGAAATGCTTACTCGAACTATAATTGCTTTGCTCAAAACGCTGCCAGACTATACGGAACGCTACGAAATCAACTTGATCGAAGCAGTCGAACGAGTCAGGCAACAAATAGCTGCTTCGGACAGTTTTCGTAAGGTGGCTACCCACGGCGATTGCTGGACCAATAACATGATGTTCAAATACGTGGATGAAGATACGATTGAATGTATATTAATCGATTTTCAATGCGCGAGATATACTGTACCTGTCTACGACATCATTATGCTCATCCACTTGACAACAAGCAAGGCTTTTCGGCAGAAGAACTTGAACAAACTGCTGAAGGTGTATCACGAAACAATAAATGAGGAATTGAACCGCAGTGGACTGGGTGCAAAGATTATATACCCATTCGGCGAGCTACTCGAATCTTACGTCGTCTATAAAAAAGCCGCGTTACTTGAATCGATATTTTTCTCGATGACCGTTTATCTTGACAGCGCAGTCAGCAAATCTGTTTTCGAATCGTCGGACAGTTTTCACGAATTCATATTCAAAGATAAGAAGCGAATTGAAATTACAATGAAAGCGTTCACTGAAGATGTTGTTTTTCGAAAGAGGGTCGTCGATGTTCTCGATGAAGTTATTGAGTGTGTTTTAAAACGGTAACCCTGTTTAAGAGACTTTGAAAATGGATAAGAACAAAGGGTAGTATTTATAGGACTATAATATAAGGGTTGTGGTTTTTCCTGAATTCATTATCTTCCTCTATGTGATATTCAGGGGTTATGTAGAATCACTGCCGATATGGCTCAGACGCATAGAACTGTTACTGTGGCATAAAATAAGCCATGGATTATAAATTATCATATTTAAAGTAAATGTAGATTCGTAATTAAATATGTATAAAAACAACTAATCACTTACCTCTTACCTATATAAAGCAACTAACTTGTAACTTGTTATTTATTATTTTGTCAGCAACTTAACCAAACAGTTCAGATTTAAAGCATTCGAATTTTGTTTTTAATCAAAATGGAAGATTTTACTTTTGACGATTGCTGTTCGTTAATTAAAAAATGTGTCAACATGAAAGAAGTGAAACTAATCAATTATAATCTGCGACCAATTAGTGATGATGTATTGGGTTTGTTGGGAGATCACTGTATTTTAGAAACAATTTTTAGTAAATCTGAAAACGGCAAAGAAAATGTAGAAAAAATAAACTTTTTTATAAAATCTATGCCTAAAAAAAATCCCGAGCTGGCGGAATATCTTACAACGAGTGGTCTTTTCAAGAAAGAACAACTGTTATTGTCCAATCTGTTTCCAAAACTATTGGAATACAGTTCAGTTCCATGGACGGCCAAGTGTTATCATTCCGGCGAGGTGATAATCTTAGAAAATTTGGTAAAGAGCGGTTACTCAATTTTAAAACATAACAATTTTTTCGATTATCGTCATGCTGAATCCACTGTGAAAACTTTGGCTCGATTTCATTCCAGCTCAATTATATACGAACACACAAACGAAAATATTATGAAGAAGCATAAGGAAGCCTTATACGAGACCAGATATGTGACAGATGAAGATCATCCAAGGTATAAGTTCGTACGAACGACGTTGAGTGCAATACGAGAGTTGTTAAAATTAATGCCAAACTACAAAAACGACTATCAAGTGAAATTTGACAAGATCGCCGAAAGACTTGTTGATACTTCCAAGCCATCGCAAAAATACTTAAACGTTGTGACGCATGGAGATCTTTGGGTGAACAATATAATGTTTAAGGACGACTGTCTTGGTGTTTCAAGTGTTTTGATTGACTTTCAATTGTCCAGATATACGGTGCCCGTCAGTGACTTGATTGCCTTCATCCACATGTCGACGAACGCTGCTTTCCGCGAGGAATATTTGGACAGTTTGATGTCGGCTTATCACAGTACGATGAGAGAGGAGCTGGAGTGCCATGGTTTGGACGTGGACAGAATATTCCCGTTGGAAGAACTGTTGGATACATGGAATATTTACAAACCGGCGTATTTAATTGACTGCGCGATTGTGAGTCCTGAAATCAATTTGAATCAGGACATTATCAGACAGATTGTTAGGGACAGAGACGTGTTCCAGAAGTTTACTTTTGAAGACAGAAGCGATGTGGTTTGCAAAGCTTTTAAAGAAGATAGTGCCTACAGGGAACGAATCAGTGATATTTTGAATGAAATTATTGATTGTATTTGTTAATTGTTAATTATATATTTTTTTATATCTGTGTAGTTTTATTACACAATTATGAAGTCTAAATGTTTATTTTGTATCTTATTTGAAGATCTATATAATAAAAAACTAGTCGGTAAAATTCGGCTTTTTCTAAATATGTCGTTTTTTTCTAACTTATTAACACATAAAATCTTGCAAGCTTAACAAAATAACACTGTATAATTTTTTGACTTCAAAAAGTTGCAATGGTTCATTTTTGTTATTTTCATGAACATACCTATAACGAATGAAAGGAAGCATATTTGAGTGCAGTTAGCTTTATACTTATTTGTTAAGAAAAACAAATTAAAAACATAACAAAAGTATTAATTCGTAATAATTTTTTTCTACAAAGTATTTATTTTTACATTCTTTATCCAACAACTATTTTTTAGTGTCTAAGATATAATTTATTATTTAGGTAATAATATGTAGAACAACAACATTTTAACGTTTTTGACATCTGTAGGCCAGTTCAATTCGATGTTTTTCAAATATTGATTTTGATGCCGCTTCAAAATTATTGGCAATAACTCATTCAGCCTTTTAAACAAATAACCGAAAAATATTTAGTAAATGTTTTAAAAGTTAAGATACAATTTCGGCTCCGCCAAACACAAAACAGATCTTGACGATTTCAATGAAATTCTTTTAAATAATTTAAAATGTCACTAACTAATCATTCCACTTAAACTAGAATACAGGTGTTGATAATTTCATTTATAACGTCCGAAACGTTTGCTCTGTACCTACTATCAGTTCTAAACGCTTCGAGTAAGAAATCGCTTTTGTCTTCGAGCATAAACTGCAAAAATGAATCTTTGTTTTCAAAAATGGATTTCTTCATTTCCTGACTGAGATTAAAAATTGGTCTTATTATCGCGCAATCTAACAAATACAGAGGCTTATATAGATCCCATGTTTCTTTCAACTCTTGACTTGTGAAGATATCTTCTATGTCTAGGGCGTAGCGAGCTAGTTCTTGTTTCATTGTTGATCGGTAGACTGAGAGCAAGTCATCGAGATGTTTTTCCCTAAAATCGGCCGTCGTCGACGAATAAATGAATACTATAACATCACTTACAGGGACAGTGTATCTTGCTATCTGGAAATCAATTATCTTACACGCAACACTCCCATCTTTTTCCGTTTTGAACATTACGTTGTTTGACCAAATATCTCCATGAGTCACCACATTCACATATTTATTAGACGGACCTAGAAGATCGTAAACATGTTCCAGAAATTTCATGAATTTATTTCCGTATTCACTTTTATAATTAGGCATGGCTTTCAATAAATCCAATATAGATTTTTGGCTGACCAATAGATTTTTATATCTTGGATTAGTCTTGTCCAAAACGAATCTAGTTTCGTAGAACATTTCTTTGTAGTCGTTGTAGATTTTGTTTCTTCCGTGAATCTGCTCATAGATTATTGAACTGGAATGAAACCTCGCTAAGGTTTTCATTATCGCTTCCGCGTGAGGATAATCGAAGGTATCGATCACTTCTAAATTTGAGTACTGCGTCAGTGTGAGGTCTTCAAGAACAATGAGATGTTTCGATAGATAGCACTTCGCCGTCCACGGATCTGAACTGTATTCCAGCAGTTTAGGGAACAACTTTTGCAACAACATTTCTTCTTTTTTGAACAGTTTACTTTCCTTTAAAAATTGTGCTATTTCAGCGATTTGAGGCATCGTTTTCACAAACAGTTTGATGTTTTCCAAATTTCCGGATTTAAGAACGGTCGCTTCTAACCATAAATGCTCGCCCAGGAATCCTAATACACTGTCACTTATTCGTCGCAGATTGTAATTAATCAGTTTTACTTTGTTGTTGGTATATTTGTTCATTATTAATGAACAATCATCGTACGAAAGGACTTCCATTTTTTTTTTAAGGTACCAACTGCTTAGGAGTTAGCGTGTTTGACTGACAATAAAATTATAAAAACGGGTATTCATTCTTTTTATAGATTTTTTAATTTACAAACTTCATCATTTAAATTATATTTGAGCCAAAGCTTAACAGATTACAAAAACATCAATCTTAGTTTACAAATTAAGTAAACACGCTATTCGTTTCCAAAAAAACAGAGAACTTGAATAGTATTTATTTTGTTATTTAGCTTTTTTTAATTGTTGTCATATTTACATTGTTTAAGAGATCTTAATAAACAATAAAATATGCTTTAAACTTTGTTGTTTTTTGTCGTATGACCACTTTTAGAAACAATAGCTTAGGACGGAATATTTTTGAAAATTGTTTGTAAACAAATATTTTGCACGAGTCGTCAAAAGTAAACGTCTCTGTGACGTGGTTTCTCTGTTTATTCTAAACTATTTTTATTGCAATTTATAAAATATTCAGTTCATAATTGTTCGTACTTGCAAATATAGAAAAAGCATATTTTTCACATGTAAAACTTATTCTTTCATCAATTAATATTGAATTGCAATAATTACAGTATCGATATTTGTATTGAATGATCAAACAATGGAAATCTTAACTTATAATGATTGTTCTTCCATAATAAAAAACATAAGTGCAGGAAATATAACCGAAATAGTGGATTATTCAATTTCGGGACCTGTTAGTAGTCAGGTTTTGGGAATCATGGGCGACCACCTGCGTCTTGAGATCGTAGTCCGACGTAAAGTAAAAAATATTTCGAAAATAAAAAAATTACAGTTTTTTGTAAAAGCGATGCCAAAAAGTCACGGTTCAACGGAATTAATTGAATTCATAAAGAAAATTGGTGTTTTCGAAAAAGAGCAATCGCTTTTTGGTGTACTTTTTCCTAAATTGAATAAGTTTAGTTCTGTTCCTTGGACGGCAAAATGTTATGCTTACAAAATCGACGGAGTTCTCGTTTTGGAGGACCTCAGTCTCAAAAATTTTACTTTGATGAAACCGGTACAATTTTTTGATTTGGATCACGCAAAATCCTTGATTAAAACACTAGCAAGATTTCATGCAAGTTCTTTGGCCTTTGAAGAATGCTCAGGTACGTTAGTTCTTTTGATTTAATTTTAAATCTCAGAGGAGGAGACAACGTGGTGTAGTGGTTAGTTTGTTAAACGAAACATTGTGGATTCGAATCCTACTTTCGCTCATGGATATTTTGTATCATGCCCGGTTTACATTATTCCAGTCCAGCGATCCAGTCCAGTGCTGGATTGCAACTGGAATAATGTAAACCCTAACTGGAATGCACTGGATCCAGTAAGCATTCCAGTCCAGTAACTGGATTCGCGGTCTACTTTTGAATCCAGTGCGATCAATCCAGTGCAACTGGAATAATGTAGACGGCCAATCCAGTGCCAGTCTATATTCATTGGGATCTTCTACCTTCAGTTGTTGCAAAAGCATTACTGACCCTCCTTTTTGATCTCTTTCGCTGATCCAATTTCTCACCCACATCCCTTCCTTTTTTCTTAGTTCATTATCAACCTCATTAATAACTTCTTGTAGCAAGAGTGATTGAGCACGTTTGAAACATTTTCGAAACTGATCTCTTTTTGAAATCATTGTCACTGTAGTGTTCACAATGAAAACGGCTTCTAAATGACTGGAATAATGTAGACAACGAATCCAGTCCAGCGATCCAGTCCAGCACTGGACTGGATCGCTGGACTGGAATAATGTAAACCGGGCATCATTGTTTTGACCCACAACCAGTTTTATAACATTGGATGAATAACCTTTAGTTCAGACCATATTAAGAATTGTAATTATTTCCAGGGAATAAAGCAATAATATTAGACCAGTTCCGTAAAAGAATGTTGAACGAAACGAGATACTCAAAAGATAAGACTTCGCCCCAATATAAACGAATGTACGCTGGTCTCAAGTCAGTGGTCACCATGTTGGAGTTGATGGGGCAGTACCGAGAGGGACATATGCAACAGTTGCTTCGCGTTGCGGATGAAATGTGCGATTTGGTGCAGCCTTCCGTCAAGTACAGGAACGCAATAGGGCATGGCGACTTGTGGTTCAATAATATTATGTTCAGGTCATTAAAAAAATATCATTTTCTGTTGGAACGATTAGCTTCCAGTCTCAAAAGGTAATACGCGCCACGGATATAAAAGGTTCGGAAGTTAGTCACAAGCGGCGTCGCAAAGGCACATTTTAGAGCCGTTGAGACTCCCACCACCTCCCAGCTATACCTGCACGGAACGTGCGCTCGTCGGTGATTGGCTGTGATCGCTCGTTGCCTTTGTCACTTTCCTGCTTTAAAGCACAGTCGAGTACGCTATTATCAAGTTGTAATTGTTATTTTAGTTTTGTTGAGTTGCGAGTTTGTAGTTTTTCAACAGACTGTATAAGCGCAAGCCCGCATTCGCATCTAACTTCCGAGCCTTTTAGATTCGTGGCGCGTATTCGTTTCTTTGGTTCGTAGTGGAGGAGATGGCTTTGAAAACATTGAGAATGTTTACAGAAAAAATACGCTGAATTCAATGAGCGTAAGCAAACGTCTGTATCTCTTTTATTTTGGAAACTACGGCCTTTCGGAGGTTGTATATGATTTTCTGAAATCTATAAACGCAGATAACTTCTAAACCAAAAGACATACAGACGTTTGTTGTGCCCATTGGATTCAGCGTGTTTTTTCTATAAGCATGATGATTTTGCCAAAGTTCCGAAAAATTTCGGTTTTCGTCAAAAATCGCATTTTTTTAAAGGGGTATGCCTTGAAAAAAGTACAAAAATCGAATTCTTTAAAATACTTTTAAAATTGGGAATGCTTACAGAAAAAATTCTGCTGAATTCAATGAGCGTAAGCAAACGTTTGTATCTCTTTTAGTTTGGAAACTACGGCCATTCCGAGGTTTTATATGATTTTCTCTAATCTATACATGCAAATAACTTCTAAACCAAAAGACATACAGACGTTTGTTTGTGTCCATTGGATTCAGCGTGCTTTTTTCTACAAGCATGATGATTTTGCCAAAGTTCCGAAAGATTTCGGTTTTCGTCAAAAATCGCATTTTTGTAAAGGGATATATGCCTTGAAAAAATTGCAAAAATCGAATTCTTTCTTATCTCAAGTGTGAAAAATCACTAATTCAGATCATTATCAGAAAACGGCAAATTAAATTCAATAACCAGGCGTGTATTTCTGTTTCTATAACATATTATTAGGCCCAACTTTGCAACCATCTTACAAATGGAAGACTTTGACTGCCCCACAACCCCATCAGATTTGTATACTTATTTTATTTTTTGGCAACCTGTAATGCATCAGTTTTTTAGACATTGGGCATGTTTGGCCGAAGTAAGTACTTACTAAATTTAGTAAGTCACTCACTATACTTACAAAATTTTCGGCCGGAACACAAAATAAGTGCTAACGCAGTAAGCATGGCTTAATATAAGACGCCATTTTGCATATTGTTGATGTAAAATTGTAAACAAAACAGACAGCAACAGACTTGTCATTTATCCATTTGCAACTACATATTTACATGAATTAAATTATATTGATAAATTTAGTACTGTCTGGTACTGTCAATTATATTCTGTCTATGAGGTTATGTACGGGATTTCGTAAACCAGTGTTTTGAGTAAGTCAAGCCAGTAAGTCTGTCCTGGCCGAAAAGCGCTATAGTCAGCTTGTAAGATTTTAATTTTTTTATGCTAACTGGCTTACACGCCCATTTGCCTTCAACTTATATTGTATTTTGTTCAACAGATACAATCAAAATGGAACCATTGATAGTTTATTGATCGACTTTCAAATGTCAAGATATTCGCTTCCTGCATACGATTTCCTATTATTTATTTATTTATCTACGAACAAACAATTTCGCTCGCTTCATCTGTCGGAACTCGTTTCTATATACTACAAAACGATGACCGATGAATTAGCTCGACACGGCATCGATATTTCAAAAGTGCTTCCACTACAAGAACTAGACGAGACATTAGAAATCTGTAAACCGTCGGTAATTTTCGACAGCGCTCTTATTGCGTCTACAGTGAAACTGTCTTCAGACAACAAGAAGTATATTTTAAGCAACGATGAAGCTTACAGCAAATACACATACAGCGACAGAACTGAACTAGTCACCGAAGCTTTTCTAGAAGATGGATCATACAGGGAAAAATTAACAGATATTTTAAACGAATTAATTGAACACACATTAAAATAACGTTTTATTGATTTTTTCTACAAATTAATACATGAATAATAAAGATAAAAAAAAAGACGGGTTGCACTCCGGGAGTGCCGGCAGAAGTGAAAACTTGAATATTAACATCTTACGAATTTTCGATCAAAATGGTTTGTATCATAGATTGCATTTTTATGTACGATATTTCAACGCTAGATGTCTGAATTTTCGATCAAAATGGTTTGTATCATAGATTGCATTTTTATGTACGATATTTCAACGCAAGATGTCTAACGTTGTATAAATAAAAGTTTTCGACTTACGAATTTTCGATCAAAATGGTTTGTATCATGGATTGCATTTTTATGTACGATATTTCAACGCTAGATGTCTGAATTTTCGATCAAAATGGTTTGTATCATAGATTGCATTTTTATGTACGATATTTCAACGCAAGATGTCTAACGTTGTATAAATAAAATTTTTCGACTTACGAATTTTCGATCAAAATGGTTTGTATCATGGATTGCATTTTTATGTACGATATTTCAACGCTAGATGTCTAACGTTGTATAAATAAAAATTTTCGATCAGGTCACGTGTCCTGACGCGGTCACGTGACCTGACGCGAGTTTAACATTTTTTACCCATTACAAAAAAAGTGCATGACGCAGCTAAAGAAGTTTTCACTTCAAAAATCGTACATCAAAATCTCAGACATATTCGAATATTATATGTTTTCCTACGACCTTTTCGGATTTCTTTAACAGCTTATCGCGGCCTCTTTGCTTGATCTTTCCTTTCTTTAACTTCTCCTCGCGATCTTTCTGTATCTTATTCCAGTATTGCTGTTCATCTTCTCCGGTCAAGACGTTCATCGTGGCAGCGAATGGACACTTCAAAAATCCGTACGATGCATCGCGCGTTGAAAAACGTACAAACGCGCTGAATTGACCTTCCGATGCATCGACGTATTGAATATCTGACGAATATGTTTTTAGTTCGTTCTGAAATAAAAATATATTAAAACTTATGTGAGACTATCAACTAGTGATGTGCCGGATATCCGTATCCGTATCCGCGGATATCCGAGGGAGAAGAAAGATCCGTATCCATATCCGTTAGTTTTTGGCGGATCTTTTACGGATCTTCTACTTTATTAATTTTCAATTCATAGATGAAATTTTATATATATAGGTGATTAGGTAATAATGAAAACCTGTTAAATTCCATTCAGATTATTTTTTATTTTTTTAAATCGTATTTGGTACCTTTATATTGCAAACATTTATCGTAGTGAGTACCATACCAATAGTACATAACTCAAATGTACTAAATCAACTATCTTTATAATGAGATATTGCACATCGATCTTTGGAAAGAGACAATCTGTTATGAGAGTTAACTCTTAAAGAGGTCAATAACTTTTTCCTATAACAGATAGTCTCTTTCCAAAGGTCGATGTGCAATATTTACCGCCGCGTACTCTAAGAAAGTTAAGATCCGTATCCGTATCCGCGGATCTTGAAACCAAAAATCCGTATTCAGATCCGTATCCGCGGATACACATTTTTAACGATCCGGCACATCACTACTATCAACTATCGAGATTATCCGGATCTAATACCTTGCCGTTAATTACTATTTTTAATAAGTTAACATTCACCAGTTATTCGATTAGTAACTGAGGATTTGAAATGATCACGGTTAATAACAATTGAGACCATTTAAGGAATAATGGTACCTTTAACGCTTTAATATCAGAGCACGCTTCCGGTAAGTGCACGTGGACAATTGTTCCCGGTATAAAAATCGTCTTCTTTTTGCCGTCGTCCGTATCGGTTTTATTTTCGCTACTAGAAGACACGGTAACATTGGCTTTTGAGATGTTAAAAGTTTGGAGATACTGCGCATTATTGTACCGAGTTTTGTTCAATTGCTGCTTCATATTTTTCATATGAGATCTTTGCAAATCAAGGTATTTGTTACGCAATCTTTTCCATTCACATCTGAAAATAAATTCAGTTATTTATTTGGTTTAACGGTCTTAGATACAAAAAAAAGTGTGCGCGTTGAAGTAAAACATGTTAACATTAACAGCAAGGAGATACCGAAAACATTTACTTCAGTTATTTCAGGCTCTTAGTTCGGCTCTCAGACTGAAAATATTATACAAGCTACATGCATATACTTATACTATACAGTATGTAAACACGTAAGGTGCCCATAGGGAAATTAACATTGGAAAAAAATGATTGGATCAGAGTGAGCCTTGAAATATTGTTTTTCAATTTGACAGATAATATTCTATTTCAAAATGAATGTGTATACTACCGAAGAAAATATTCAAATGATTACAACATAATCGGACTTTTTTTATTAATGGGACATTAAATTCCCAATAATACTTAAATATGGTGCGAGATCAAATATCTCCGCCTATTCGTGTTGAACCTAAAGACATTGGGTCACTGATTTACTAACGCGCATACGTCATACCAGTCAGACAATTTTTGAATGAAATGTTTCCAAACAGATGGAGTTGTTTTTTTGTTTTATTTTTGTACAAAAAAATTAAAATAATGATTTATAAGATCTTTTTATTATTAAAAAAGCCAAGTAAAATAAAAATGAATCAAAATAAAATAGAAATCCTCAAGATTACCATGCTAATTCAATAGAAATAACAATTAATGCAGTCATGGCTAACTCTGATCCAAGTATTTTTTCCCAATGCTAATTTCCCTATGTGCACCTTATAGACGGAGAGCTGTCTACGGAGAAAATGGGTGACTCGGTCCAGAGCTGAAAATTTGCACAATAATAGGAGATAGTATAAGTAAGTAGGGAAAAAATTGCCAGAAGGCTAAGTGGAAGATAAAGAGCCGCCAGAAGAAATTATTAATGACATTTTGATAGAAATAAAATTAAATAAATTAATAAAATTACGTTGTTATAACAATGTAATTTTATTAATTTATTTAATTTTATTTCTATCAAAATGTCATTAATAATTTTGAATATTTGTCGAATGTAATTATTATATCATGTTTGAATTTTCAGTATGCCCTTATAACTATATAATGTATAATATATATAATATATAATCTAGTTTTGAATTACAGAATAAGTATAGAAATTGCCAGAAGTGCACTGATTTTTCGCAACATTAGCGCCTTCTGACGGCTCTTTATCTTCCACTTAGCCTTCTGGCAATTTTTTCCCTACTTACTTATACTATCTCCTATTATTGTGCAAATTTTTAGCTCTGGACCGAGTCACCCATTTTCTCCGTAGCCAGCTCTTAGCCCATTACGTGTTTACATACTGTATATTACGTGATGACAACTCACGGAGTTGCCCTCTCGCAAAATTTTAACGCGCAAAAGTAACTTTTACTTGAAAACTTCGTCCTGCAACCACTTTGAAAAAACAAATGCTCTAAACTTACTTGGATAAAACTTGTAAACCCAACTCTTTGAAATCTAAAACAGCCCGTTTTTGGTTTTTTTTTCGTTTCCGCTTCCTTTTTACTGACTCATTCTCGTCATTCGATTCCTCCTCGTGTTTTTCTTCTGTAATGAAATTTGTATCATCAATACTAATGTGAAAAACGAGCGGGGTGGCGTAGTGGTGAGAGCACTAGACTCGCATTCGGGAGGTGCCGGGTTCGAATCCCGGCGGGGACAGATGTGGCTGGAACTTTTTCCTGCTGCCTCTCGCCGAAAAACGGTAACTTCTGTATCGGCCATCTAGTTGAAGTTTTCCATGGTTTCCCTCAACAATTCCAGATAAATATCGAGATGGTTCCTTATTCAAGGCCATGGCCAATTACCTGTCAAACTCCTATGCTCAAAATTTGCCTACCTTATCCTAATGTCCTAAAAATTCCTTCATTCGCCCATTGCTATTAATTAAGTGGAAGTTTAAAAATGTAGAAAAAAACGGGAATTGTGATAGATGGAAAATAGTAATGGTGCGAATGGCGTCTGTTATGATATAAAGTCGAGAAACAGACGTTAAACGCATTATTATTACTAATGTGTAAAAAACTTTTAAAAAAATTGGTTGTCTGTAAAGTCGGTTTACGGACGATAGTTTTACGTGATAACGTATTCCGTAATACATAACCTAAATTTTAGTAGCTGTCAAACTTGGGCCGAAGCATACTGCGCTCTCGCTTGCACGCACAGGGTCAGGCGGAACGTTAGTAACGTTCCACTTTTTCGTGAGTGCAGCTGGTGTTTCATCAATTTATAAGACGTTATCACGTCAAAAATTGAACCTCCTTCAAACTATGCTGACATAGGGTTACCAGACGTCCCGGTTTTCCGGGACATGCCCCGTTTTCGCCCTCCTGTCCCGGTGTCCCGGAATTTTTTCAAAATCTATGCAAATGTCCCGGTTTGTACTTTAGGAACTATTGCAAAAAATCAGTGACTCAAAAAAATATTGTTAATCGACCCGACTGAAATTTGTGTCTCGAAGTATATTTTACACATGTAAGTATATAATATATTCATGATTGATGTGTTATGAACAAATAAACATACTGACCACTATAATTAAATCTCTTTTTTCACTATATTTCTATCCTCAAATTATTCAAAATCGTGTTCGTCTCATATTAAATTACACGATTTCGATAGATATCGATTGTGGATTGATACACACAGCACACTTCAGATGTTTCATCAATTTTTGTCTGAAGAAGGGTTTTTGAAAGTTATTATTAGGGTCGGAGGATTTTTCGTTCCTGACAGTTGCTCGGTACTGAGATAGAAGTGTAAAAATTGGGAACTGATAGATAGGAATAAAAAAAAATAATTTTTTTACAACAAATTTTTTAGATTTCAGAAATTTCAAAAATATTTTTTCAATCTTCAATTATCAATGGGGGGGGGGGGGGCTGTAAAATGTCCCGTTTTTTCATTCAGACCATCTGGTAACCCTAGCTGACATAGTTTGAAGGAGGTTCAATTTTATTAAATTGTTTTTTTGATACTGATATCAAAATCGATTCAGGAACGTAGGAAATATGAGGTGACCGTATCAATCCGAAAACATTCATAATCGCGAACGCGTCAACAAATAGTATTTTATAGATTATCATTTGTAACTGACGTTTACGAACCTTCAGACCCAATTTCAGCAGTGTTCTCCTGTTGATTCTCCTCAGCAGTTTCATCCTGTTTATCGGATTCCGGAACACCCGACGCACTTTCGATTTTTACTTTTTTCTCATCAGTCTTTTGTTCCATACTACCCTTGCGCTTCCGTGTTTCTTTATTTTTCGGGCAGCTGCTGCTTTTTACCTCATCGCCGTCCATACTGCTTTCCTGATTTCCCTCCGAATGTTTAAGTTTTTTGATTTCACATTCTTGATTATCATTGCTGACTTTACGTTTTTTTGAATCTTTGTTTTTCTGTTTGCTACTTTCACTTGTTTTCAGTGCATCTGAATTATCTCCGGTTTCGGTATTTTCAGCGGTCACCTTACGTTTTTTCTGCTCTTCTCCTTCGACATCACTTTCTGAGTTTTCCAAACTACGTTTATTTATCTTTTTCTCGGTTGCCGGTTCTTCATTATTCTCTTGTGAACCGCCATCCTGAGAACATTCTTCATTTTGTTTCGATTTAGTACTGTCTGTTATATCGACAGCTGTATCTTGCTTTAATCTGCTCTGCTCAAGTATAAAAGTATTAACGCTTAGTAATTTCTCGGGTGGCATTTGAGAAGGTAATCTGCATCCTATAGAAGCAAAATGCTCTAAAGTTTTATAAGCTGATTCCGGCGTATCAAATTCAACGAAAGCAAACCCTTTCATCAAATGATTATCTTTGTATTTTGGAATCGATACATATTCGACTTTACCGAACTCGGAAAAAATTTTAATTAAAGAATCATGCGTAAAATCAACCGGAATGCGTTCCACATAAATAGTGCATTTATCAATATCGTCTCGCTGCTGTATCTCAGTAGTTCTTCGAACTTTTAAACCGTCATCAGACAGTTCTAACATTTTTGATTTTTTTATAGCACTTACTAAATCTTCCATTTTTTTTGTTAGAGTTTTAATTTTGTTGAACTCTAAAAATGTTGCCAACTCGATATCTACAACAATGTTTTTGATTAAGTACTAGAAATTACACAAATCATGCAAGTCCATTCTTGCCGGAAGACAAAATATTAAAAATGCATTATTTTAGAAAAATCACTTACAAGGATCCTTGGCGATTAACTTGCTTAAGAAGCGATCTTTTGATAGGTTAGAATCGCCAAAATAAAATTCCATTTGCGATAATATTTGTCTGTGTAAATGTTTTTTCCTACGCCTAAACTGCTTTGACGAACTATCTAGGTGCGATTCGTCCATTTCGCAAAATTATTAGTTTAATTCACTTTAAAAGACAATCTAATCACTGTCAGAATTAGATTTGAAATGATCTGTCCAGTGTTCAGAGGATAATATGTCACTCGGATTTCTTACTTTGGTGACATCCGACATATTTTTGTTGAACCTTCTAGTTCCATCAATCTAGCGCTGTCTACATTTTGTAGACATGAACCATAATTTTTACAATAAAATATAAAACTATGTTTATTAGCTCAATTGATTAATAACAATGTTAAATTTCTACTTGTAATTGTTAAAAAAAAGTTGTTAAATGATAGGAAATGATAGGAATACATTGGAATTTAATTTTTCACAAAACGATTGCAGCGCTATTATTCAATTGAAAAGTTCGTGACATCTTTCAGAATGTTCAGAATAGACGTCAGTTCAGTGTTTGGTATTTTAAAATGGAAAACCTTTGAAATCATTGTGTTAATAATATCAGTTTGATGAGGCGAATTAAAAAAATGTGATGTTGATATAGTGAAGGACAGGGTAGTGTTTATAACTATATTTGTCTAAAAATATTTACATTAAAAAAAATAATAAAGTTTCATCTCTATTATACATTTTGAATTTCAAGCTTAAGAAAGATATATTCTAAGCGAACTTTATTAATAATTACAAGTAAAATATCATGAAACACGTGCCTGTTTAGAAGATTTTGTCAGCTGGAATAGTGCTTCAAGCGCGCGTCTTACTTTGTACCTATTACGTAACTTCTGATAGGTAAGTCAGCAGTTATTTTTGACATTTTTTTAGTAATTATTATTTTTTTAAACTTTTAAAAGTGTGTCAACTGTATCCACTATTTATTTATAAAAACTATTTAATTATGTGTAAAGTGAGAATATATAATTATCTAAACTTAAATTAATTATTACACTAAGGCCTAGTCTATATGAGAGGCGTTCAACGCGCGTTGGCCCAACGCGCGTTTACAGTTTCTATACAATTGTATAGAACTGTTTATATGATAACGCGCGTTATCATGTAAACAGTTATATACAATTGTATAGAAGTTGTAAACGCGCGTTGGGTCAACGCGCGTTGAACGCTCTTCATGTGTGCTAGGCCTTATAGCCCAGTGTTTGCTATTGTTGTTGTTTGAAACACACAGTCTTTGTTACAGTTACAATGCCATATAAGAAAAAAATATTTTCCGATAGCGTCACTGTCGAGATTTAAATCCGTAACATCCACTATCGCGGCGGATGATTATGAACCTTCACTCAAGCGAGAGCTACTTTATAAGTGTGAATCAAAAATGATAATTTTCCTATTTTTTTACTAAAGTTAAAAGTCATTGACTTTTTCTACATTGTTTTAATACGCATCATAAAAGCACATTAATTACGCAATTTAATGAACCGTAATTATATTGCATTCTCAAGTTTATGTGCTAAAACTATATTGAACGTTTCAGTATAAAAATGGGTTTTGGAGCGAAATATCACTATTTACTGTGAGTTTTGTTGTTTTTCTCAATAACATCATATTATAAAATAATTAATATTTTTGAATCTCGCGCGCTTTTTACGGCGTTTTCCTCGTACAAAATGGCTTCTAAAAGGTACAGAAGGCGCTAGTGTATCCGCAAAAATTCTATGACTTTTAGATTTTTTATTTATTTAATAGGTATATAAATTTATACATGGTAGAAAGAGGTAAAGTTTGGATGTAGGAGTTAATCTTCGAAACTACTCATCCGATTTCAAAAATATTTTCACCATTATTTAAAATGGACCTTGAGGATGGACATAGGCTATATATTATCGCGTTAAAATAAAAGCGCTTCTCGTGGAGACCGATTTTGCAACATAAGTCGACGAAAAAACGGTGGCAATCTACAAATTCGGGTGAAGTCGGACCTGGCCGCTAATTTTCAATAAAATTGCAGCGTAATTATGTTACGATATAGAACCGATGTAGTTCGTGAAAAGATTAGAAAAAAAGCAAACAGACGAACTAGTATGTCATAAAAAAATAATATAAAAGTATAAAATCAGTTAAATTTTTCAATTTTTTTATCCAGTTTTTCTGAAAGACACATTCCACGGCTAAAAACCGCAAGGTTATTTAAAAAAACCTTTTTAAAAAAGTTAATCAATTCAGCCGATTATAACAATCTCAGTTCATCTATTAAATAAATTTCCTGTTGATTGCGTGTTTAATAATTCCCGACATTCTGATCTTATAAAGTTCATGATTCCTGGATTGAAAATCCCATTGCTTGATGCTTTCTTCGCTCAAATCAATTTCGTTGATGTCCGGTATTTCGTCGGCTTCGCTCGTAAACATTCGGATAGTATTGCAGGCTATGCACAAACCATAACGGAAATACTTGTTGATGTGTTCCTGTAATACTGAAAACGGATACAGGACGGCGCTGTCGCTTCCCAATTGTTTCAGGAAGTCACTCAAACTATCGTAATAAATTTGTATGAGGTCATCGAAGTGCTCGTCCCTCAGTTCGGCTCCCGTGCAATTGTAGATAAAGTAGGACAGGTCTATTACCGGCGAAGCTTGTCGAGTCATTTGCCAATCCACGAAGCAGATATCTATCGGACTCGAAGTGTTTGCTTCATCCTGTTGACAAAAAACGCCTTTTTACCATATATCTATTAATTAACTATATGAATCATTGCCTATCTACTCAATGTGCGGTGAGTGAACGCAACAAAGCGTATCGAAAATATATCTGCGTCTCTTTCTTAGATGTAATTCCCTGATTTCTCTGATGATAGGATTGGTTGATGTACTTGCATTCAATCTGAATAAAGTATCTCTGTTTCAAAAACTCTGTCTTTTTCTCTGACGTTAACATGGGCGTACCCAGCTTTTGGCCCAGGAGGGGGCAAATTAGAAATTTCTTAAGCTGGGTCCCCCGTACTTGTTTTGCCCTCCTGGATACGCCAGTGCTTACGCCGTAAAAAAGACAGAAGTATATGTTTGCACCCTAATAGTTCGATTGCGATTTTATCCCTATGCTCAGAATAGAATAAAAGTATATGCTTTTTACTAACAAATTAATCGTGTAGCGCTTTCCGCGTAATTGTAGAACGCATGTTATAATAACAAAAGAAAATGTTTATTGCCTCTCTCTTTTTTGATTCGCTGAAATAAACAATATTATACCCTATGTCACTCCCGCAATTACGGCAAATCTAACGACACCTCATATGTTAAAATCTATCGAGCCGTTTAGCTTACAGAACGTGCCAAAGATATTACACATACTGGAAAAACATCACCCTCTTTCTGGGGCAGTCGAGTAAAAAAAGTAACGTGAAACGCAAGACCTACAAAAATAAGTAAATAAAGAAGGGAAAATTCTCGTTCTTCATCCTCTTATTTTTGTTATCCGAAGACATTTTTAGGACCAGCCATTATTTTATTACCCAACAGCCCCAGAAGGAGGGTCATTGTTTTCACATTTTTTTTTTATTTTCTTACAAACATAATATGTCCCGTTATTACTCGATAGTAATATTAATATCGCACGATGAAGGAAGGTTTGGTTGAGGATTAAGAAATAAGCTTTACTAATGTTATGCTAGTGGCCAACGTTTCGAAATAGTATATTGTGCAACTAGTGCGACAATGCCGCACGAGCTGCACATACTATTTTTTTTATTACGAATTAAATTAAATTTAAATTAAAATTTTATTACGAAAAAAAAAAGAAATTAGAAGTAATAAAAATTAAAATTAAATCATTTAGGGAGGTTGAGCCGTTTTACGAAGATAATGAAAAAAATCTGAAATAAAGTTTTTTTAATAGATTTTTTTATGACAAAATTTTCTGTAAAAAATCCAAAATCATTAGGAGATTTATAAAGTTAAAAATTAAAAAAACTTTTACATGTAGTCTTATGGAAAATATGTCAACCTAGCATGCAAACGGTACATTTTATTTTTTTGCAAATAACCAAATAATGTCAGCAGTTCCGAAAACTAACTACGTAAAGCATCGATGTCTTACGCATATTTTAATATTTTTTCCAATTTAATTAGGAGACTTTTAATCAATAAAAAAAATCATTAAACCTTAGCACTTTTCGATTATGGACTTTTATTTTTGACAGTTTTAACAATTTTAACTGAATTTTCAACTTTTTAATGATTTAATTTTAATGTTTATTACTTCTAATTTCTTTTTTTAATTATTTACTGTAAAAAATATGTAAAATACAGATATTTACATAAATTTATTTTTTTTAACCTAACTTTGTACAAAAAATTTAAAAGTTAGAAATAATTAATTAATATTAAAAAAAATATTTATTTATGCTTTTATGGCAATAATATTATTAGTATCATCGACTTATAACCTTTTGTAAAAATTTATTATGGAGAAGTTCCCATATAGAATTCGACTTACTTTTGAATGGGACTGTAACGGATCAACCTCCTTAAAAGTTGACAATTCAGTTAAAATTGTTATTGTATTTGTAACTACTAACTATGGTAACTCTGAATTTGCGTGCGGCAAACAATAATTTCAGTGCGATAAATAAAATTTACGCACGCAAATGAAAATAGCTACTTTTCAACCGTAACAGCGTGCGTAAACATACCACTTTTCCCGCATGAGTAATAAAAAATTTATTTTCTTGATCCTCAACCAAACCTTCCTTCATTGTAATCAACACTAAAGACTTTAATATCTCACCTCATATTTAAATAATATATTATTACTCCAACAATCTCCATGTATAAGTGTAACGTACTCATCATATATATCAAAATTAGAAAATTCCATTAATTGATCTAATCCATTTTTCGCGAACCCTTCGAATTTCGCAATTATATCTTGATCAGTTTCGGGATCTAAAGTTTGCAATGCGCTTTCAAAACATTTATCCATGTGAGTTTTGAAAGCATCAAGTCCGCAAAATTTCGAAAATAAGTCGTCACAATTATCAGCCAACTTATTATACAGTCCATTATTTTGTTCTTTGAGCGCGAACGAAGTCGCGTGCATTTTAGCAAGATTCTGTAAAACGATTTTGCAATGTTCAAAATCCAACGTGACTTTACGATCTTTCATCACAAAACCGATAGCTTTCATGTCCTGCATAATCAACAATTCGTCCATATCGACGTCATTATATTTCAAAAATATCGGATAATTGTTGAAGAGATTTTTGATATTTTTTGATTTTTGGAAGTTGATGAACGCCGGTAATATTTTCGTGTACACGTAGATTTCGCGTTTGTAAACTTCGTTTACGGGCGCGATTTGTCGGAACGCTCCATTTCGAGTCGAACATTTGATTATGAAATCCAACCGTTCTTTTTCGTTTTCTTCGTCCTCAACGGTCACTTTGAACAGTTGACCCAAATAATTGTCGCCTTTGTTTGAACCGGCTGCAATTGTTATTTTTGGTGATTTGATTTTGCGCTCAGCTATTAAATCGTTCAGCATTGATTCAGCGCTTCCTTCTGGTAATGTTATTTGCTCCATAATTGCTTACAGATAGATGTGATATTTTAAAAAAACAGCACTAAATTATTTATGTATCACAAAACACCATCACAGTACACTTTACAAGGTACGAGACTCGAGTACTATTATACACAGTATAAATTTTAATGATACTTGCTGGCATACGTGATTCATTTGTTGAGTGCATCATTGTTGGTTGCTGCTTACATAGAAATTATATATTTGTACACGATAAATTAGGTGCAATCAACTGATACCGACTGCAAAAGTGTTGATTGACTTATCAGTCAAGGGCTGGCCAGTGGCAATCCGCTCGTCGAGGACATTTATTTAATAGCCGCTATATTGCTAAAGCAAAGATCGGGAGAAAGACTTAAACACTACGGTGCAGACATTTATACGTCTGTCTCACGTATTACAACTATAGTAAGAGTACACCATATATTTTAATACCCTCTGTATTGTTAACAAAGATCGGGAGAAAGATTTAAACACTACGGTGCAGACATTTATACGTCTGTCTCACGTATTATAACTTTGAGTCTCATGCGCATGTCCGTGAATGGATGCGCGTCAGGTTGCGCATGGAACTAAACTGTGAAAGGGAGGTGGCTTGCTCTATTCCACTTACTAATTGCCCCACTACAGACGCGACACTTGCGCGCAACGAGTCAAGTAAAAAGAAAGAGAAAAAAACAGCCATTTGCTGTCTCACTTCATAGGCCACGCTTCCACTTACGACCACTAGCAATATAGAAGTTATTAAATATATGGTCGAGGAGTATGTAGACTTAATTGAAATAGACTATCAAACATTATTAAGTTTGAAAAAATCGACATATCCGTAAAATTCGAATACTCGCGTTATTACAATTAGGGGACGTCCATTAATAATGCTAAAAATGGGGTAGGGGTCCAGAAAAACCTCATTTAAAGAGGGGGAGTTCAATGAAACTCCCGTCTTCTTGTAAATTCAGAGAATAGGTACACATTTATTATAAGATAACATTTAAAAATTATATAAGATAAATCACACGTAAGGTAGAGGGTGAATCCTATCAATCTTACCAAATTTTTCCAAGAGGGAGGAGGGGAAAAATTACAAAAAATCATATAGGAGCTTCCAGCTAAAGCTTGGGTCGCGCCTAAAAACACTTCACGTAATTAATGGATGTTCCTTTATAACAATACAATATTTTTATATTTGAAGTTTTCTGCATTTCTCTTTCTTTTCCACTTCTAACATATTTACAATGTCGGAAAAAATTGCCGTTAAAACCCAAAGAGAACAAACCTGCCTGTCTTAAATTTCGTGCAAAAGTATAGTTTGTTGCGTAATACCTAACATCATAATGATAAGTTAACATTAGCGATTTTTTTTTGTTTGTTTGTTTCCCAAATTATAGTAAGACGTGTTTACATTTAAATTTTGATTTGATTTATCGATAAGTGGACGTTTAATTAAAATACGACCGCCATTAAACCAATCAGAAAATAGAAACGTCAACAATTTCATTTCACATTAAAAAAAAATCTAAAAATCAGAACTGCTGCTAGAATTAAATTTTAGGTATTAGGACATCAGAAATTTGAAGTAGAAGATAAAAACATTACTAAAGATAGAATGTTATCTAAACACCTACCCTCGCTATCTTTATTAAAGTTATTATTCCTCTATGCCTCCTCTGGTTAGAATCATCATTTAAATATATATTAGTAAACTATAAGAAAAACGAAAAAATAAATGAAAAAATTAACACGAAATTGGGGGAGTCAGGTTCGAATCCCGACCGTTACATATAATATACTAGGAGCTTGGTCAGGCTTCGCTCGTGTGCAAATTGCTATTTTTGCTCACTGCTCATCCCTCTTTTGTTGTAGCGTAATAATATATAGTCTATGCTACCCACCAAGAAGTAAGCATTTATTCTACGGTAATTTACTATATTTTAAACATTTAGCTGTAAAAAATAATAAAAGTGTTTATAAAAAATTAAACTACTGAACGCATTTCAATAAATTTAAATAGGGTTCTGGTCTGATAGTAAACAAGGCGAATAAAATATATAAACCAAGGTGATCGGACCAAAATTGCGATCTGTACAGCTCGGACGTATGTACAGACCAACCGACAACAGCTGTTCGAGATGCATAATTCTATTTCTGCAGATATTATCAATATGAAAAAGTAGTATCATATTATTTTCCTCTTGAAATTTTCAGAAGTAAATAAGTGATGCAAATTTTGTTGATATTTCACATTATTGTGTAAACTTACCTTTAGGCTAATAACAAATAAAAAACTGGTTAGAGATATGTATTTATAATACTTGAGTGTGTATATTCCGAGTATTCATACATAATACATATACTGTCAGACTAAATTGTAATTTCAAGGACGTTTCTATCTGTCGTATTTAATTTTAATTGACGTTTGCTGTTCCTGACAATTCATAGTAATGTTATTTTCGTTTGTAATCAACTAAACTAGATTTTGATATTGCGATATTTTCTAGTAAATTGTTTTCATTGATTTTTAAACAGATAAAATGCTCACTTTATGCAAAAATAATAATTATCGGTTGTGATTATTGGCGAT
The DNA here is from genome assembly GCA_963575645.1 of Xanthostigma xanthostigma. Lineage (NCBI taxonomy): Eukaryota > Metazoa > Arthropoda > Insecta > Raphidioptera > Raphidiidae > Xanthostigma > Xanthostigma xanthostigma. The sequence goes on along the minus strand of OY754469.1, from coordinate 6,757,243 downwards.
TATCGTACAGGCGTCACAAGTGCGTCCCTCGAGGTTACATTTTTCAAGCGGCCTACACACCTTGATGCAAGCTGCGATGCAGGCATCGACTCTATGTTTCATGAAACTTGCATCAGCTGCACAAACGCCTACTTAAATCGAAACCTATTGCGATGCCTGAATCGACTCCATGTTCATGCAACACAAGAACAGTAGGTTAAGTTATTTTCTAGGTACCTAGTGCTTGACGAATAAAATGAGGTACGTTTTGCTAACACCAGTTTTATTAGCAGTAGTTGGGGCACTCTTTATACTCCAAAAAGAAAAAGGAAATGGTTTATAGAAAGAAAGCGTTATTCAAATGCCAATTTATTGGAAGAGCTAAAAGTACATTTGTATTCCAAAGACACGTTTGCAGATGATAAATGTTTATGAACTCTTCCCAAAATACACGATCACTTTCCATCTTACACAAACAACAAAGTAGGTAACCTCTAAAATGGCGCGGGAAAATAAATTAATATCGTCTTAACATCGACGCAATTCTATACACGCTGAAACTTGCATCAGCATCGCCGACTCGGCGTCGTGGTTCGCCGACCAAAATGGGACTCTGCATCGCTGCAAGCCGCAACTGATGCCAAATACGTGATTCAGTACTACACACACTGCTACTTGCATCATGAAACATAAGAGTCGATGTCTGCATCGCAGCTTGTGTCAAGGTGTGTAGGCCGCTTTAGAAGAAAAGCGAAACTCCATACATTATAATTTAAAACCCAGGAACCCATAAATCCATTACCCTTGTCGATTTTCATTATTTAGGTACTTTTTTATTTTTTAATCAGTATCGAGTCAAGAACATTTTTGAGACAGACTGTATATGATCCATCGGGATATTTAAGTGTAGTAATTAAGGTTGTTTCTCCAAAACGCTGGGAATATCAACCACTAGCATACAATGAAATAATTGCTTTGACTGCTGACACCATTTTTATGTGTCAATTTGTTAAACAAGCCGCGATTTGTCAATTAAAACGAGACCTTATTAATATATAAAGTTTAAAAGAACTAACAAAAAAATTAGTCTTTTATAGCAACGTAGACTAGAAAGTAAAAAATAATTTTTAAATACAGTGATTTTGTTTAACAGCGGTAGTAAGTCCCCCTATATCAAGTTGGGGAACTTCCTGTCGCTATAATTAGTACCTATAAAAAAGACTAAATTAATTTATGATAATTTCGGGATTTGAACACGCGATTTTTGACATATCTAATTTGTAAACAGACGATGACTGCTAGCGGTTGTCTTTAGCTGACTTTAAAACAGCTATACAAAATGCATCCCTTCACATTTAATATATCGTATACTAGTGTGACCTGTGCGAATTATTCGCACTAAATAAGTATAATAATTATCACTTTACAAAATTATTTTTTAATTATGATTGCAGGTATTCAATTCGTTTCTAATTTTACACACTGCTTATAACGTTCTTCTTTTTGTTGTATTACAATATGAAGCTCAGATGACAGATCGGAGAAATATTTTACTAAAATTGTCATATAGAGGCGCAAGTAGCAAAAGCGTCGAGCTAAGCCGTCAAATGGCATCATGCAGCATTGCTGAGACGTTGTTCAGCGTTGCTCGCTGTTTCAAAATTAAAGCCGTCAGATGGCAGACGTTGTTGAGCGTTGCTGTATTGTGTCTTAATGTAATTTTAATAATTAATTAATTTACAAAAACAAAAGCAATAATAAATTTTTTAGTTGTCGATGTCAGTAGAGCAAGCAATTACCTATCTGTAAAATGATATATAATTTATGTGGAGAAATTGTGTGGTTTTTTCTAAAAAGGGAGGCAAACATCTTAACCTTAACGTATTAATATATATGATGCAACGCATAGACCACCTATTCGGTGCCGGTTTAATGAACATTTTGACGACTGGCGTGTTGTAAATTGTGAATAATTCCCCATAATTAGCTCTGTGAAGGTCGTTCGCTTGACTGGCATGCGTTTGCAATACACAAATATATATGCACTACGGAATGTTGTAAATGATACGCGACTATTGCGTATAATTTGTAATGTTTAAATTAACTGGAAAAAAAGAATTGATGCCAGAGGTTTTGAGAAAAAAATAACAATTAACTGTCTTTTCGGTTTTATGTTTATTTGCGTACCACTTCTTTTAAAAAGACGGGCAATCGTTTATCGTTTTGTAAAATATATAAGCTTAAATAAATCAAAATATAACATTATAACACCTGTACAAATGGATATAAATAATAAACATAGACATTTAAGTTAAAAAAAATATCAACAACATTTCATTTAAACAAATCGAAATTTGTGTTCGATTTCTGACACGACTTTGAACTTTAAATCTCTAGATCAGGGTCGTGTCTGGGACCTAAAAAGTTTTGGAGAAATTGTCAAACAATTGTTCACAATAAAGTAAATGAACTTATCACGTCTCTACGTATAATTCGCGCCAAGGATCTAAAAGGTTCGGAAGTTAGTCACAAACAGCTTCGCAAAGGCACATTTTAGAGCCGTTGATACTCCCACCACCTCGCAGCTACCTGTACGGATCGTGCGCTCGTCGATGATTGGCCGTGATCGCTCGTTGCCTTTGTCACTTTGTCGCTTTTCTGCTTTGAAGTACAGTCGAGTACGCTATTGTCAAGTTGTTATTGCTATTTTAGTTTTGTTGAGTTGCGAGTTCGTAGTTTTTCAACAGACTGTACAAGCGCAAGCCCGCGTTCGCATCTAACTTCCGAGCCTTTTAGATTTGTGGCGCGTATTATACTTAAGCGTGTAACTGGCCCACCGAGGAGGCCAGACCGACACTTCTCTATAGATTTACAGATGAAAGTCGTAAGGAATCCGCACCGATCCGAGTCGAACTGTCCGAGTCGATCCAGTGCGTGTGGTGCTTTAGAAGCCAAGCATTAATATTTATTAAAAAAAAGAACATCAAATGAACTGTTTGTCAACAGCATGTTTGACAATATTTCGTATTCTCGTGTCAAATTCACTTTGACGTTTCGAGTCAAACATAATACTTTCGGTCAGGTTTTCTCCTTGTCTCGCCTTCTCTTCGAAATCCGGAATGTCTTCCGTGTCGCCGTACAAAATATGAACGAAAATACATGAAAATATCACGCCGCATTTGAAATACTTGGCAACGTGGTCTTGGAACGCCCGCTTCGGAAAAGCTCGGTTAACGTCGCTGCCCAAAGTCGTCACAAAATCGGCAAGTTCGTTATAATAAGCGTCGAGAAGTTCGTCGAAACGCGTTTCAAGCAGTGTCGTGTCGACGCATAAATAGACAAAGTTTGATATGTCGCAAATCGGCGACACGCATCTGCTCTCCTGGAAGTCCAAGAAGCAAACCGAGCTCGGCTTCGCCGAGTCGGTCTGGGATTTCCCCTGCGAATCCTAAAAAAAATAACACGGTCGTTGATGATTGCTTGATTGACGACTAATAGTTATTGGCGTAACTAGTAGTCTAAGTCATTCATCGCGCTGACAGGTCATGATTTAGCCTACAAGTTGCGCCCATAATTTTATTCAACAATTGCGCGTTATTCATGTTTTAATTATAATGAGATGTTGTAAATATCTATTTATTTCTTTATAAAAAAAACTGTCAATACTAACAGCACCAAACAGCACGATTCAATGTTTTGGTTTGAACGTTTTTTTGTATATTACAGACGCTCAATAAGTTTGTAGTAAATGTGGCGGACATTTTTAATTGATTCAGATCTCAGGTATATTTAGCCAACATCAAAATAGGTGCCGGATTTAATATTAACACTATTAGTAGCTATTATAGTCTTAAAATATCCTACCTCGTATTTGAAGAGAAAATTGCATATCCACGGATCACCATGAATCATAACCGAATACTGATCGTAGCTTTTAACATCCGATAAAGCAATTAGAGTTTCGTAGATAGTCGTAGAAAACCGTTCGAATTTATCCAAATATATAGCTTCGGTGCTTTCGTTAAACGCCCGAGCTGCTTTTTTGAACAGACCGTCGATTTGATTTCGAAACTCGTCAGAATCCAAACTGTTAATTAATATTTCCGGACACCGTTCCGAAATAGAAGCGAACACTTCGGGTTGCTGATCCTTGAGCGCGAACGACAGAGCGTGAAACCTGGCAAGTTCCTTCAGGACTAGAACGGTGTGTTCAAAATCGAACGGTTTCTTTCGATCCTTCGCGACGTATCCATCGATTGTCATGTCTTTGGCAACAATGCATTCTTTAAACTCGTCGACGCACGATTTGTAAAATTCGGGATACGAAGCGAAGCGACTTACGATCTCTTTCGAGTCTTGCAACCGTTTGAAATTCGGCAAGACGTGTTCGTAAACGAACTTCTCCCGTTCGTAGAACTTTTGTATGGGAACCTGGACGCGTAGTTCGGGACTTCTTTGTGAACATTTTATTATCAAGTTGAAAGTTTTCGTGGTACCATCGTCGGTGGTGCCTTTGACGGTTACTCGAAAGATTAGACCGATGTAGTTGTCTCCTTTCTTGGAACCGTGGTCAATCTCGATGCAGATGTTATTAATTAATTTCTTCTCGTTTATTAACGCGTACAAAACACTGTAGTCACATTCACAGGGCAATTGAACAATCGCGGAACCGACGTCCTCCATCTTTGAACCATTCTAATCAACTTGATTAACTGGAACACTGGATATATAAGTACATTACACTTAAGTAATTATTATCTACTCATCGGCGCGCGAAACCTGACACATACAATGCGTCTTTGTTTTGTTTATTATAAATTTACTAGTGTGACCTGTGCGAATTATTCGCACTAAATAAGTATAATAATTATCACTTTACAAAATTATTTTTTAAATATGATTGCAGGTATTCAATTCGTTTCTAATTTTGCACACTGCTTATAACGTTCTTCTTTTTGTTGTATTACAATATGAAGGCTCAGATGACAGATCGAAGAAATATTTTACTAAAATTGTCATATAGAGGCGCAAGTAGTAAAAGCGTTGAGCTAAGCCGTCAGATGGCATCATGCAGCATTGCTGTGACGTTGTTCAACGTTGCGCGACATATAATTTATGTGGAGAAATTGTGTTGTTTTTTCTAAAAAGAGAGGCAAACATCTTAGCCTTGACGTATTAATATTATGATTTACGATGTAAGTGTAGGTATATTTTGTTTAGCTTCACTTTCCCAATTTTGATATATTGAAACTAGCGGTCCCGCCCTGTTTCACCCGGGTGCAAAAGAAGAATGGGGGAGGGACATGAGTACGCACATTCATCTTAGTTTACCGAGATGAATGTTGTGTCCAAATTTCATGATGATCGGAGTTACCGTTCAAAAGTTTTTGTCGGACGGACACATTTTGAATTACATTTTGCAACATTTTTCATTGATGCTCCGCTCCTATTGGTCGTAGCCTATAGCCTTCCTCGATAAATGAGCTATCCAACAAAATTTTTTGACGTGATAACGTTTTATAAATTGATGAAACACCGGCTGCATGCACGAAAAAGTGTAACGTTCCGAAAAGTGTCACGTTCCGCCTGACCCTGTGCGTGCAAGCGAGAGCGTAGTATAAGCGATAGAGAGTCGGTAAAAATATAGTTTGACAGCTACTAAAATTTAGGTTATGTATTATTAAATATGATATTCGAACGGAATACGTTATCACGTAAAACTATCGTCCATAAACCGACTTTACAGACAACCAATTTTTTTTTTTTAATTCGAACCAGTAGTTCCTGAGATTAGCGCGTTCAAACAAACAAACTCTTCAGCTTTATATATTAGTATAGATCAGGGGCGGGCAAATATTTTGATCGTCACAAACAGCGTTGCAAAGTCACATTTTAGAGCCGTTCAGACTCCCACCACCTCCCAGCTACCTGCACGGAACGTGCGCTCGTCGGTGATTGGCTGTGATCGCTCGTTGCCTTTGTCACTTGTCGCTTTCCTGCTTTAAAGTACAGTAGAGTACGCTATTGTCAAGTTGTTACTGTTATTTCAGTTTTGTTGAGTTGCGAGTTTGTAGTTTTTCAACAGACTGTACAAGCGCAAGCCCGCATTCGCATCTAACTTCCGAGCCTTTTAGATTCGTGGCGCGTATTATACCAACGGTTATTGAAAAACGACCCGCTAATAGAAAACAGTCGGTAGACAAATCGAGTGCAAACGATAAAGCGCGTTTATCAAACCGTGTAAAGTAAACATCGATCGATCTAATGACCTTGAATTCGATTTATTCGCCTAGTTAGTTTTTAACAATACTCTGTCAACAATTAGCAATAATTACTAATTGTTGGCGGATAATGGTTCGGTTGTGTTTATTTAATAAATCGACCATATCTTTTTAAAACGACTGATTGCATGAATTCAAGAAAGTTCATTCATTACAAAATTATTTGTGTATTTTCTTTGTCGTGTTGTTTGTTGACGTACTCCAATTAAACGGCATTTCGTTATCTGTTTATTTTTGGATAAACAATTATTTAATTGTTTGAATAGATAAATTAATTCTTAAAATCAAAAATCTGTATAAACACGTGCCTTATTATTTAAATAGAGATAAGTACGTTATTTTCAAAAATTTATTATTTTTATCTGACAATATCTTAACTGTTATAAATTATACTATAATTAAGGTGACCAACTATACTCATTTACTGAGTTTTGTACTCTTTTTTCGCAAACCGTAGTCTTTTCAAATCCTGTACTCTGAAAGTACTCATTTGTATAATTTTATACTCATTTGTATTTCTAAAACATTTTTTTAGATTATTTTATTTCAATTTTATTAATTGAATATTTAAAATTATTTTGACAGTGATTTGAATTTCGCGCGCGCATATTGCTTGCCGTTTCCGGCACGTTAGAGGACAGGGCAAACACCAGACACGAGTTTGACAGTGATTTGAATTTCGCGCGCACATATGGCTGCCGTTTCCGGCACAATTGAGAGGCCGTATTATATACCTGGAGAGATAGATACTACAGACCTCTTTTTCAACAACGTCAAAATTACATTTGTGAAAAGAGATGTATATATCTATCTCTCCAATATTTGTGTACGTAATCCCTAGGCTGATCTTTGATGTGCAGTATGTACGGTATGCTTGACAGTCTTGACGCATGCGTAGTATGTACGTTTTTTCTTATTTTTTTTCACCTATGAAATACTTGCAAAGTGTACTCTTTTTGAACAAAAAATAGTTGGTCACCTTACTATAATGAAACCTTCCATTTTTTTTTAAATATACACATTTGAAGACATAAAACAGCGTTCGGAGAACAACAAAATCGCGTAATGTCACCCTGCAATTCTGAGTAGCTGCGTGAAGTGGCAAAATTTCGTACATCTAAATATGATCTTATTGGCGCGGCGGCATAATCAGGCATACTTATTATAAATCAGTGCCTGTTTGAACGGTATGGAATTTGATTTGTAAATATAATATTTAAAAACGACTACAACGTCTTACACATACACTGCTCTTATAGTATCTTAAAAAAAAATTGGTTGTCTGTAAAGTCGGTTTACGGACGATAGTTTTACGTGATAACGTATTCCGTAATACATAACCTAAATTTATATAATAATTATAATAATTCGAATCTATGATATTGCATCTTTCGCTTCAAATTTAGGTTAATTTTATTTATTAAAATTACTTACCACCTATAATAATTATTGTTTTTTTTTAACTTTCTTTCTTTCGTATTTATTTTAAGTCTCAAAGATTAACTGTCATAATATTTTGAAAACAATTGTTTCATTGTTTATATAAAATTCCAAAACCTACTTACAATATTTAAGTATTTTCATACGTCAAAAAATTGATTTTTATAATGATAAAATTTGTATGAAAACGATTTTTTCGAGAGATGAGACCTAGCTAAAACGATTTTTTGCCCCCCAAAATCCCTTTTCAGTAAATTTCATCCAAATCGTTAGGGCCGTTTTCGAGAAAAGCACGTACAGGGTCAGGCGGAACGTTACACTTTTTCGTGCATGCAGCCGGTGTTTCATCTTTTTTTTTTTTTTTTTTATTTACATAGGTGGGTCGACAGCTAGGTCATTCATCTTTTTATTTTGACGTGATTCATCAATTTATAAGACGTTATCACGTCAAAAGTAAAAATTAGAAATAAAATTTAAATGGATTTGCTATTTAAAATTATAATTTCTTCTTTAAGTAGCTACTTTTAACCTTAGAAGTAAATAAACGTATAAAAATGTAACTAATTAATAACCAAATTAAAGGAAAAGCGTCCGTCTCGTCAATCGACTGAATCCAGTCGCCAAAACACATCTATGTTGTCGAAAGATTATTAGTCTAAGGTTTCTCAGTGATACCAATCCAAATGCATAGAGATTAGAGATTGTAAAAAACAATAATTTGAAAAAAAACACTGAAATTTTTCAGAAGATTCGCGTAACTTTTTAACAAATCATTTGATCTCATTCTCGATTTTGTATGCCATTACACAATTAAAATGTCAAAATTTGTTTTTACATTTTAAGTGGGGTTAGATTTAGTACACGTGCCGTGTAGGTACTATAATCTACACGCTTATGGTTGAAACAATATTTATACTTAAAAATAATAAAATTTATTTTATTTATTGTTGTCTTTAATAGTTTTCATCGATCCTAGTTCAATATGAAATTAAATAATTTTTTTCGTACATACAACAAAAATTTTTCGCAAAACGTAACAAAAAATTCAAGTGTTGAAGAAATGTATAAATTTTGGAAAAGAAAATTTATCGAAGAGAAAATAAGTGAACCGGTGGAATCGGCCAAAAATATTATAGCACACGTCTTGGGTTCAACGAAGGTATGTCGTACGTCTGTTGTTTTTGTTGTTCACTTGTCAAAACAAATGATTGCAGAGTGTAGATGTTAGACTATACATTGTTTCTAGACAGACCCAGTAACAGTAAATTGTTTCGACTTGTAAATATCAAATTCCATTAAAAATAGATTTGTTTAATTCTTTTTGTAATATCTTTCAGTAGCTTTTTATTTATATTTTTTTAGATCGCCGAAGTGCGTAAACAACGGGACACAATTTTAAATGATAATCAAAAAACTGAAATTAAAAAACTGTGTGAACAACGGTTAAAGAAGTAAGAAAGCTATTTTCATTTGTTTATTTTTTTAAAATAAAGTAGGTTATGTGAAAAGAGATGAAGTTCTGCTGGGAAAAAAAATGGCGTAATAAAAAATAAGGTTACGTTTATCGCGTATGCAGCCATTTTTTTAAAGTTTCGTATGACATTTTTATAAACAAACAAATACCAAAATATTGCGCTAAAAAGTAACTAAAATTCAAATTGTCATAAAAATAAAACAAATTCGACTGCGACGGACAAACAAACGAATGGTTCTATAAGGGTTTCTTTTTTCCTTTTTTATGTACCTAAAATTAACATTGTTGAATCGGATTTAAAGAGAAAATACCGACATCAAAAGTTTACATACAAATCTCCCGGAACAATTTAGGAATGTGAATAGTTTAAATTCATTAGCACGCCACTGGTCGATAAGGTGATAGATTTATGTAAATGTGAAGGCGGCTGCGCGGTCTAAACGCACCTAACGAGAGCAGAGATTAATGTTTTAATTTGAAACCGGTATCTTTCAATTTGTAGCATTTAAATTGTTCGTCGTACGTTCTTCAATTAGTGCCAAATAAATCCGTTCCAAAGCTACGCTGTTCAGGTGACAATAAATTACAGAAATAATGGTACTATTTAGTATTTTGCCATAATTTACAACGCACGTCAAATTTTCGAAAAAGAAATCTCAATTACAATAAAACAGTAACCAAAGTAATCCAATCTGGGTCCTCCAGAATAAAAGACTATGTCCAGAGAAGAGAGACTGTATAGAAGTTCAAGATGGCGATGCGGCGCACTCAAGCTTCGGAACCGCAACGCCAGATGGCGATAATTAATAATTTCAGCTTCACACCTTAATCATTGTATTTTTCTTAATTTTTCATTAATTTAAAAAAAAAAAACGACAAATCGATTAATTTCTTAGATTTATTTTCTACGGTGTTTAGATAAACGCTCAAATTTACTTCTGTACACCGACACTAAACCTCGACTGTTCTGCCATCTAACAGAAATAAGACAAACTAAAATTTCCAGCCACACTGTTCCATTAAAAATAAACTTCTACTAGTGTGACCTGTGCGAATTATTCGCACTAAATAAGTATGGTAATTATCACTTTGCAAAATTATTTTTTAAATATAATGGCAGGTATTCAATTCGTTTCTAATTTTGCACATTGCTTATAACGTTCTTCTTTTTGTTGTATTACAATATGAAGCTCAGATGACAGATCGAAGAAATATTTTACTAAAATTGTCATATAGAGGCGCAAGTAGCAAAAGCGTTGAGCTAAGCCGTCAGATGCCATCATGCAGCATTGTTGTGACGTTGTTCAGCGTTGCTCGCTGTTTCAAAATTAAAACCGTCGTCAGATGGCAGACGTTGTTCAGCGTTGCTGTTAATTAATTAATTTACAAAAACAAAAGCAATAATAAATTTTTTAGTTGTCGATGTCAGTAGAGCAAGCAATTATCTGTAAAATGATATATATAATTTATGTGAAGAAATTGTGTGGTTTTTTCTAAAAAGGGAGGCAAACATCTTAACCTTAACGTATTAATATATATGATACAGTCTCTCTTCTCTGCTATGTCTCACATCGTGACATCACGTTTAAAGCCATATGAAGTTTTGAGTTATCCTCGATATAAAATAATGTCCGCAACTTGGCGCTCCAGAATGCCCGTTCAATACATTATCGGCGAATGGGATTTCCGTGAGCTGACTGTGAAACTTCGTCCTCCGGTGTTCATCCCGAGACCGGAAACCGAGCAGCTGATCGACTTTGTGTTGGCCGCTCCAGTGAAACCGCGCACAGCACTAGACCTTTGTTGCGGATCAGGCGTCATTGGACTGGCGCTCTTAAACGCTCTTTCGCAGGTCAGTCTACCATCGAAGCTGTCAGATTACACATACAGTGCCATGTCAAAGACTGCGATAAATATTATCCACAACAATCGACGTTCAGGTTATTTATGTGTAACCTGAAAATGTGTATAATACGCGCCACGGATCTAAAAGATTCGGAAGCTAGTCACAAACAGCATCGCAGAGGCACATTTTAGAGCCGTTGAGACTCCCATCACCTCCCAGCTACCTGCACGGAACGTGCGCTCGTCGGTGATTGGCCGTGATCGCTCGTTGCCTTTGTCACTTGTCGCTGTCCTGCTTTAAAGTACAGTCGAATAGGCTATTGTCAAGTTGTTATTGTTATTTTAGTTTTGTTGAGTTGCGAGTTTGTAGTTTTTCAACAGACTGTACAAGCGCAAGCCCGCATTCGCATCTAACTTCCGAGCCTTTTAGTTTCGTGGCGCGTATATTATAAACTCATTGTATAACATGAAGTTCGTGCGTTTATGACGTCACATTTTATGACAGTTGAGAGTCGTCGCCGTCGATCAAAATCCAGCCGCGTGCGCATTGACCAAAGAAAATGGCGACCGTCTTGGACTGTCCGACAGGCTGACGGTGGTTCAGTCGTCGGTGGAGAACGTGACGTCGGCCCTTGGGGCGCAGCACTTTGACGTCATAGTTAGCAATCCGCCCTACATTCTTGCCGATGACATGAAGACGCTTCAGCCCGAAATAGCACTGTACGTTTGTATTGAAAAGACCTAAATGTTATCTATACTAATACAGTAGAACCTCTATAAGTCGAACTACAAGGGAGACGCCAAAAAATTCGAGTTATAGAGTTTTCGACTAAAGAAGGATTTCGACTTAGGCGGATTTTTTTATTTATTCTTTTATGTATGTATACATTTCAATACCAATTACAAAAAATTTTCCCACCCAACTTGGCAAATCAGTGCTAGGGTGGGAGCTCAAACACTGTATGATCGGACATTGTAAAGAAATATTCGACTTGTAGATGTTAAGATTGAGTTGCTATGTTCGAGATACAGAGGTCCAATTTGTTTTTTCGAGTTATGGAGGGAAAATATGCATACCGAAATGGCTTGTAGGGACTCATTGATTATTTCGACCTATACAGGGTTGAAATTTCAAGTAATGGAGGTTTCGGGGCTTGAAGCGAAGGGAACAAAACTTTTTTTCTAGTTTTGGAGGTTTTCGACTTATTTTTTTTTTCTTTTTATAATGTTCTCAAAAATTTGATCGACTAATGTGTCTTTAGAAGTATAACAGTTAAAAATAAATAATAATTTTTTTTGAAAATGAAAACGAAAAAAAGGTTCAATTTTTTTTAAGTTTTAAGTTTTGAAACTTTTTTTCTATTAATTGTATAAAAATGCCTAAGGTCCGATTTTATTGACAGCAATATTTTCAATGAGAGCATATGTAAAATTCAATTTTTTTCCTAAAAATCTATGCTTTTTAACTTTTTTTTATCAATTTGACTTTTTTTTATAAACTGAACATATTAGTCATAGGGGCCCATAAGCAAGAAATGCTTAGGGCATCAAGGAGTTTTAATCCGGCACTGCTGACATAACTCATAATAATACTTGAAACAGCTCAGAATAATTATTATCAGTAATTGTAGTACCTACTTACGTCGTTACGTTTTTGTTTAGTACTAATCAGCTATACACGCATGCTTTTTATGTACGTAGCGATATTTTTATTTTGTTTCGGCTTCTGCCCTTTTTATTTGTTATAAGTAGTAAACAAAATAATGTAGAAAGATAACAGAGGTGAGTTTTTCCAAACTAAACGCTTTCATATAATATAATATATATTGTATAGGCTTAGAACGACCACTCCAATTCCAAAAATATTGACATTTGAAGTAAATATAATGAACGTGATGATATTTCTGTTAACGCGTGCGGTGTTACGGGTAACGGCTAGTAATAAATATTTACAATGCGCTTTTCATTTACATGGTTACTTATATACAAACTTCAGAACAAAACAACAACTGAGTTTTTAATTTTTTTTTTTTTTAATATTTCAGAAAAAAACATTTTTAACGGAACTTTCTTACAGAAATGAATGGAATAGCCGTTTAAACAATAAACAGTACTTGTTTGTTATTTTGTTGCTTTGTTGTCGGCACCATGCGTGCCGAGGATTTTAAGAAATTCGTTTTTTTTGTTTGTTGGGATTATCTTTCATATGTTTAGCTCAGCTGCTTATCCATAAGTTATCATATTCTTAGTTGGTCAGTTTTTATATATTATGAGTAAATACTACATATTATAGTAAAAAAAATATTAATGGATTATTTCTTCTCTCCGTTTAACGCCACAAAGTGCACAGTCCCTTGATAGTCGCTATATAGAGTTTACACTGTATTAAAAAATCGTCCTGTAGGTATTATATACCACGCATATCATTATAATAATACTTTCATAAAAAATATACGCAGCTATGAAGATTTGGCCGCCTTGGACGGGGGTGCTGACGGGCTCGACATAATAAAACAGGTTCTTAGCGCAGCCTCGACTTTGTTGAGCCCCGGAGGCAGATTATATCTAGAAGTGGATCCAAGTCATCCAGCTCTAATTGCCGCCATCGTTCAGAAGGACACTCGTGCAGGATTACGTTATGTAACAACCTATAAGGACTTCTGTTCCAGAGATAGATTTGTCGAGATTGAAAAAAAAAACAGTAGCTAGAAAATGAAAAAAACGGGTGGCAATGTTTCTTATACATGCGTTATTGTTTTATTTTGTAAACTTAAGTTTGTTTTTGGAGTTAAAGAGGTTGATGCGTTACAGTCCCAATCAAAAGTAAGTCGAATTCTGAATCGGAACTTTTTCAGAATAAATTTTTACAAAAGGTTATAAGTCGATGATACCAATAAATAATTATTGTCATAAAGGCATAAATAAATAATATGTGAATATTCATACGATAAGGACGCATAACTAACAATTAAGATACAGGTGTAGCCACCGTTTGCTACATTGTTAAGAAACAAATTTATTTCTCAAACAATGTCACCATCGGGATACGAACCCCGAATCTTTCCACTATCGCGGCGGACCATAAGTTTCAACATTAGATGTCTTAATAAAAACAGAAATAAAATCTGTGATTTAAGACTGATAATAATTATGAAACATTTTCATCTTTGATTCACCTATAACTCTCGCTTCTGTGAAGGTTCATATCTAGCGTTACCTAAAATAAAATTAGCTCTCGCATGATGTGAAATAAACAGTTACAAATTGCTATATATTAGAATGATGAATTGATCTTGTTGTGTCACTGTGGAGTAATGTAACTCAGTCCGCCGCGATAGTGGAAAGATTCGGGGTTCGCATCCCGATGGTGACATTGTTTGAGAAATAAATAATTTTTTTTATTATTGGTTAATTATTTTAGTATTTTACTTAATGGAATAACTTTTGAATTTTTTGTACAAAGTTAGGTTAGGAAAAATAAATTTATGTAAATATCTGTATTTTACATATTTTTTGCAGTAAATAATTAAAAAAAGAAATTAGAAGTAATGAAAATTAAAAATTAATCATTAAAAAGTTGAAAATTCAGTTAAAATTGTCAAGAATAAAAGTCCATAATCGAAAAGTGCTAAGGTTTAATAATTTTTTTTATTGATTAAAAGTCTCCTAATTAAATTGGAAAAAATATTAAAAAATTTGTATGACATCGATGCTTTACCCAGTTAGTTTTCGGACTGCTGACATTATTTGATTATTTGCAAAAAATTAAAATATACCTACCGTTTGCATGCTAGGTTGATATATTTTCCATAAGACTACATGTAAAAGTTTTTATTTTAATTTTTAACTTTATAAATCTCAAAAGAAAACGTTTGAACGGTAACTCCGATCATCATGAAATTTGAACACATTTATCTCAGATGAATGTGCGTACTCATGTCCCTTCCCCTATTCGTTCTTTTGCACCCGGGTGAAACCGGGCGGAACAGCTAGTACCATATAAATGCACCTATAAGCATTTCCTATATGTTAAAGAATAGCTTCTGTTGCTACATTGTTGAAACACCCATTGTTACATGTCTATATTAGAAAAATTTATTTCTCAAACAATGTCACCATCGGGATACGAACCCCGAATCTTTTCACTATCGCGGCGTACTGAGTTACATTACTCCACAGTGACACAGTAAGGTCAATTCATCATTCTTAATATATAGCCATTTGTAACTGTATATTTCACATCATGCGAGAGCTAATTTTTATCTTAGATAACGTCAGATATGAACCTTCACAGAAGTGAGAGCTGTGGGTGAATCAACGATGAAAGTTGTTTTCTTATGTTAATCTGATTCCTAAATCAAGACAATTTCTATTTCATTAGGAAAGATAACAGCGAAAACTTTTCATGTTCATTTGCCTTTTTAATAACAAATGTGAATTTTAATACGGTATAGTGCGTACTACTATTTAATAACTTTAAAGTTATTAAATAGCTTTAAAGTTATTAAATAGTAGTACGCACTATACCGTATTAAAATTCACATTTCCTATATTAGTTAATGCAATGTACCTATATAGGTAGTGATGACACCAGCCAATATGAGAGAGAAGTGCTCGTCTTTTTCTAAATACCGATAACATATATAGGTGTGCAGTTTTGAAGGTTATAAAAACAACAATGAGGTATATAAATCTTATATTGTAGATAAAAATAGATTTTAGATGTGTTTAAAAAAATTTAACTGATAAAAACTTTGTTAAAAACATATTCTACACCTAGCTAAGGTAAAATGTCGTAGATATTTACTTACCGGTGGAAATGACAGGTTTGGATAATTATATTGCGTGATTTCTTACATAAACGTCCACTTTTGTCACTGCGCGCACACCAAAACAGTTTTCACGACATTTGAGCACTGATTCACAAGTGGCAGAGGATGCTTGACGAGTCATATCCAAGTTTTGAACAAGTTTATTGTCGAGTAACATACGTTATACACAGTGAACTCCATTTAAAATGCGATATATACATGCATTTTGTTGATATGGTAGCTATGGAAATCATTCATGCATCACAGAAAATCGTTCCACATAAAATGCAACATAGACCGGACGCCCAACGAGGTTCGTACGCTGATCAATTTTCTGTATAATGCATTAGTGATTTTCGTAGCTACCATATCAATGAAACTTATAAACATATTGCATTTTAAATAAAATTCACTGTATATGTTACGGTTAATACAAGAAAGTAGTTAATTCGCGAATTAACCGGCTAATACCCGAATTAACCAACGTCAAGGATTGGTTAATTCGGGTATTAGCCGATTAATTCGCGAATTAACTACTTTCTTGTATTAATCGTAACATATATATTATTATGCTACGACAAAAAGGGGGATGTACAGTGAACGAAAATAACAATTGGCGTTCGAGAGATATTTCTCATCAATTGTCTTATTATAAAACTAGCGGTCCCGCCCGGTTTCACCCGGGTGCAAACGAACAAATGAGGGGTGAGGTACATGAGTACGCACATTCATCTTAGTTTACCGAGATGAATGTTGTGTCCAAACTTCATAATGATCGGAGTTACCGTTCAAAAGTTTTTGTCGTTAAAAAGCAGTATTTATATTTTTTTTAAGTAGGTAATACATTTCTTTTAATATAATAAATATTTAATTGAAAACACTGTAGGAAAATAATTTTTATATAGGTGCCTATATAGTTGTAACAGTTTTCAAATGAGCTATTAATTAGATTTATTTAACTTTAATTAGTCGTAATAAAATTTTAAAAAACTGAAATGTAAACCTTAGAAGGAAGCAATGTAGAAAATAAAAATGTATTCGCCGATGTGGGGCTTGAACCCAAGACCCTGGCATTAAGAGTCTTACGCTCTACCGACTGAGCTCTCTGGGCTTGTGAACGTGACGCGCTAATATTGCAGTATTTCGTTAAGGCATTTCACCTGATAATATTTGTCGGACGGACTAATTTTGAGATACATCTTGCAACATTTTTCATTGATGTTCCGCTCCAATTGGTCGTAGCGTGATATTATATAGCCTATAGCCTTCCTCGATAAATGGGCTATCCAACAAAAATTTTTTTTTTTCAATTCGAACCAGTTGTTTCTGAGATTAGCGCGTTCAAACAAACAAACAAACTCTTCAGCTTTATATATTAGTATAGATAAGTAAATTAAGGTTTGTGTCATAGACTATTCTTGAAATCCGCATTGTTTGAAGTTTAAAGGACGTAGTTCTCACAGCCCTAATCCGTTATAAGATGCTGCATGTTTATTTTTCCTTATACAATTAAAGCAAACGCAATTAGTCACAGTCTAATCACGTTTAACGATCACAGTCTAAGGCCAATCCGTTTGCCGTTTGTGAGCGCCGATGCAGCGTCGACTGTGACCGTTTTTCAAGACACATCTTCAAGTGTGGTTTTATGAATGCACTTTGCCGGCTACAGCGAAAATAAGAACTTCTCAAGTTGACGTATGCACTAAGTTTGCTTCGTTACACTTTTCTTGTGCGGCAAACTTCTAAATATAAATTTGTAAAGCTACCAACTGCGCGAAAAATTTTATTTTTTTACTAGCAAAGTCACCCAAGACTTCGCGTTAAGATCGGTTTTGACAGAAATTTCGACATAAAAAAATCGTAGTAGCTGCACAAGAGACTGGAAACACTGTTTGGACTTCTGCTGGCCGGCAGGCTGGGTACAAGGGTGGAAATGACGTCACTGCGGGCTCGCCTGCTAGCTCACAAGATAGATTTTAAAATTAGTATAGGGGGTATTTTTCTTGTTTGGTCCTTTGCTTGCTCTGAGCAAGAACCAATCAGGAAACAGTATCTTGTCACGTGGGCGACGTGAACAAACGCCCACAAACCAACGTGGCGTCATTCTGCTCAGAGTCGAACAACAGACACGTTTATATTTGAACTGTCACTGCGCGATCTATCCACAGAACAAGCTTGAAAAGACGTCTCGTGTGAAGCGAGCAAATAAAAGCAATTACGAAAACCAGCGTTAGAAAACTAGTAGTCAAATCTATTAAATAATCCAGCCTCGTTGTTAAGGTTATGGTCAATTTAGATTTTTGGACAACCCTTGCTGCAACCCAGCATAAAATATGTTGTCGGAAAAAATCCATAGCGATATAAGTACTAGAGTACTCTAGTGGATATGCTTGCCATAAGTGAAAGTGTCTGCAGTTCAGAGAGAGAACG
Organism: Xanthostigma xanthostigma; assembly: GCA_963575645.1. Lineage (NCBI taxonomy): Eukaryota > Metazoa > Arthropoda > Insecta > Raphidioptera > Raphidiidae > Xanthostigma > Xanthostigma xanthostigma. The sequence goes on along the minus strand of OY754469.1, from coordinate 6,738,983 downwards.
CTGCAATCGTTCCGTATCATTCTCTCTCTCTCGAGCGCTCGTTGACTGATCGTTAACTGAAGAGGGGTGGGCGGGGAAAACGATACCCTTATGTAACTAGCCATGTGCTGTTTATATCTTTAGTTACCATAGTGATACGGAATTGTAAGCAGTCTTCTCTCTCTCAATCGCAGACACTTTCAAGGCTCAGTCGCGGACTCTAGTTACTTATATCTCTATGAAAAAATCACAACAGTCTTTGCTTAGGTAACAGTTATAACAAAAATATTCGTCCCCTTCACTTGTTACGAATATATAGAAAAACAGTTGATTGAATAATTTATAGAACAAAGGAACATCGAGAGTAAATCCACATACGCTGATCAAGTTATTTGTTTCTTTTATTGAAAGATTTACATATAGATGACGCATAATTCGTTTGTTTCAGTTGAGGTTCAACAAACTAATATTCCGTTCTTCGTTTGCATACATTTATAAACAATTTTAGGTAAACAATTAAAAATATATTCGCCATTATTACAATATCTTAACTCTTCATCAAATAAATAATTACATAATATATATAATAATATATAAATATGCCTTTTTATACATTTTTCTTATATTTATCGCTATTGGTTTTAACCTTCCGTCGTAGTGATACGGATATCATTTTTTCGTTGCAATTGAAAGGAACGGCACTGCTTAACGATTGCCACAAACGAAATACATTCACCGACGATATAAGTGAGTTTATTTAGATTTTACATTGGTGCGGCTGAATTTCGTTCGACGCGTCGTTCGCGACGCTCGTGTAGCCGGAAGATGCCTCGAGCACCGTCACCAAAACAGTCCTGCTACTTTCTGTTGCAGCGAAAACGTGATCACCATGGCTAAAACAATTTTTTTCTGATTATCAGGAAGTATTTACTATACCAACATAGCGATGCGAAACATTGTCGAAGAGAAATAACATGTTTATTTATTAACAATTATTTTTTTACACTATCTTTTTGAATTGGTATTAAAACAGCAATCAGGGTATCATTTTTTTGTGTGAATTTATGTATTATAAGTCCTTGATCACTTGATATTAATTAGTTTTTTTTATTGTTGTCTTGTTGCGCTGCTTCCCTCGGAAGGTAACTCGTCGCCGTCGCTCAAATCTTCTTCGGACTCACGTCCGAGACGTGGCGTATAATCGACGCTACGCCCCGACGCCCCGTTCAGATCTGAAAGTAGAGTTTCTTTTCAATGGAGACCCGAAAATCATATATATTAATACGCTAAGGTTATAAAGATGTTTGCCTGCCTTTTTAGAAAAAACCTCACAATTTCTCCACATAAATTATATATCATTTTACAGATAATTGCTTGCTCTACTGACAACTAAAAAAATTATTATTGCTTTTGTTTTTGTAATTTAATTAAAATACAGCAACGCTGAACAACGCCTGCCATCTGACGGCTTTAATTTTGAAACAACGTCAACACTTCGATCTGTGATCTGACCTTCATATTGTTCATGTTTGTAATGAATAAACTCAAATACTTTTGGACCGATTGTAAAAATTCTTTCATTAATAGAATGCTACATTATCACTGAATAACATAGGCTATTATAATAATAATAATAATAATTTTATTACTCCAAGAACATACTTCAATGTATTGGAGAAGTCAAATCGTTTACAAAAAACATTTAAATAATATAAAATTTACATATTAAAAAAATCGCTTAAAGAATAAAAGCAGCTATTACTCAAAATAGCTCTAAGTCTCTTTTTAAAGTGATGAACGTTAGGTGCGTTTTTAATATCAGGAAGGGTGTTGAATATTTACTACAGCCGTACATAGGCCTTTTTTGATATAAAGTTAATTTTGGCATATTAGACACTAAACTAGCGTGACCTGTGCGAATTATTCGCACTAAATAAGTATAATAATTATCACTTTACAAAATTTTTTTTTTTATATGATTGCAAATATACAAATTCGTTTCTAATTTTGCACACTGCTTATAACGTTCTTCTTTTTGTTGTATTACAATATGAAGCTCAGATGACAGATCGAAGAAATATTTTACTAAAATTGTCATATAGAGGCGCAAGTAGCAAAAGCGTTGAGCTACGCCGTTAGATGGCATCATGCAGCATTGCTGTGACGTTGTTCAGCGTTGCTCGCTGTTTGAAAATTAAAACCGTTAGATGGCAGTATGCAGTATTGTGTCTGTTGTATTACAATATGAAGGTTAAATGACAGATCGAAGTGTTGACGTTGTTTCAAAATTAAAGCCGTCAGATGGCAGACGTTGCTCAGCGTTGCTGTTAATTAATTAATTTACAAAAACAAAAGCAATAATAAATTTTTTAGTTGTCGATGTCAGTAGAGCAAGCAATTTCTGTAAAATAATATATAATTTATGTGGAGAAATTGTGTGGTTTTTTCTAAAAAGGGAGGCAAACATCCTTAACCTTAACGTATTAATATGATTATGTTTGTGTCTTGTGAGGTACTGGTGATTATGTTCCGAAAATAAATTATAGTTATTCAAAACGAAGATGCCAGACTTATATAGATGTAAATAGAAGGAACTGTCAACAGTTTGTTATTTACAAATACATTGCGACAGGTGTCACTTGAAGATGATCCTCAGTGCTTTCTTTTGTAAAATAAAAATTAATCGAGTTAAATTAGGGATCCCTACTAAAACTCCAATAATGTAACCCAAGGCGTAAAAAATATATAATATAAAACTCAAAATTTATCCGTCCGACAAAAACTTTTGAATGATAACTCCGATCATCATGAAATTTGGATACAATATTCATCTCGGTAAACTAAGATGTACGTGCGCACTCAAGTCCCTCCCCCCATTCGTAATTATTGTTTTGAATTTTCATATTGTACTTGAAAAAGTCTAAATCTATAGACGATTACATTAATAAATCTAACTTTTGTCCACAATCCTGCGATTTTTCTTATCAATACTAAATATTAAAAATGTCTAATTTAAAATTCAATTTTTAATATTTCGACTAATTAATAATTGAAAAACCAGAATCAATTTACATAATTGGGTAACAATTGCATCCCGGTTGCTTTGCATACAGATATAATAAAAGTAACAAATGAACAACGAAACAAACGCATATACAAAACAAAACACAACCGTAGAATAGTTTAGAATCAATTAATCATAAGTGCCCATGTTATATAATGAAATGACAGTCACTTGTGTCTGTTTGTCGTCAAATATTTACTTTACTTTTAAATTTTAAATGATGCTCCGTTCATTTACATGTAGACTTGTGTTTAGTTTCTAAATACGGGCGGGCAAAAATAAAATACTTCTTTATCAATCCATATTATAGTCTGTTTTCGGAGAACCCATTGTCAGATTTACTACGTACTGAATACCCAATCATTTGGCCACATAAATAAATAGCCACAATTATTTTTATTCTGACGGATCATTATAAAATATGAGAAATTTATTGATATCGATTACGGAGCGGGGTGGCGTAGTGGTGAGTGCACTGTAGTCAGAGTGCCCGTCGGCAAAAATTTTACTGACACATACTCTCCCCAAACTTTGTATATGGCTTCATTAGGCCTAGTCTCACACATATTTCCTCTATGACTTTTCTTGATTTTGGAGCGTTTTCCCTCTACATTTTCCGAAAGATGTCGTTTTGACGACATGTAAAAATTTATAGATACTGTTTGTTTTTTTAATTGGATAGCTTAAAAACTTCAACCAAAACGCTAAAATAATGTTCTCTGACAAATAACATGAACCATTTAAAATGTCTGACACCTCGAATATGTTCGACATATTCGAGGTGTCAGACATTTTTAAGTCATAGAGGAAATAGGTGTCCTAATGAAGCCATATACAAAGTTTGGGGAGAGTATGTGTCAGTAAAATTTTTGCCGACGGGCACTCTGACTACTAGACTCGCATTCGGAAGGTACCGGGTTCGAATCCCGCGGCTGGGGCAGATGTGGCTGGAACTTTTTCCTGTTGCCTCTCGCCGTGAAACGGTAATTCCTGTTGTTGAGGTTTTCCATGGTTTCCCTCAATAATTCCAGATAAATATCGAGATGGTTCCTTATTCAAGGCCATGGCCGATTACCTGTCAAACTCCTATGCTCAAAATTTGCCTGCCTTATCCTAATGTCCTAAAACTCCTTCATTCGCCCATTGCTATTAATTATGTGGAAATTGAAAAATGTAGAAAATAACGGGAAGTGTGATAGATGGAAAATAGTAATGGTGCGAATGGCGTATGTTATGACATAAGTCGAGGATGTTAAACGCATTATTATTATTATTTATTGATTTCGATTATTTTATTGCCAAACTAAAATCTGCCCGGACGAAGCCGGCTCGAAAACTGTAATAGAATAGAGAGTAGACGTGCCTTGAACGTTTATAGAAATTTACTTGTACGTTAATTATTTTATAGATCAGGCTATATATATTACCTAAAAAACAAATCTACAGTAATTCTCACCGCGATATTATAAATTTATAATTAAAAACGTTTCAAATATGTAATTAGAAGTATGTATGTCAGTATTATTGACATAATCCGAGTATTTCTTGTTTTTTTGTATTATTATAACGCTCTTGTGGACATGTGGATTATTTATTTACTGTAAACGAAAGTCGATGTATTTTCATTTTAAAAGCATATTTTCCATTTTGTTACTGTAAATTATATCTTTCGTGGGATTTCCGGTCGCGGGCATTTATATATGTCTTCTTATTCCCATTTCTCTTTATTATACCCTTGGAGAAACATTCCGTGATACAAAATGTTGTGCGCAAGATTCTAAAACTTGTAACACGTTTACTAAATAATATAATAAATAAGGCTGATCTAACCTTTGCGTACGGTATTAAATATCAATATAATTTGCTTTCGCATGTAAACGGTACAAAATGGCGTTATCTATATGTTACGGTCAATGTCCGAAATCCGGGCAATGTCGACAATGCCCGAGCCACATCAAAAAATAGATTTTATATAAACATGAAACGCTGACATTTGATTGTATCTTTATCATGATAAGTTATAATTAACCCGTATTATGGAATTTTTATCACTGATATCAACTACTAGCGGTCCCGCCCGGTTTCACCCGGGTGCAAAAGAATGAATGGGGAAGGAAGGGACATGAGTACACACATTCATCTTAGTTTACCGAGATGAATGTTGTGTCCAAATTTCATGATGATCGGAGTTACCGTTCAAAAGTTTTTGTCGATAAAAAGCAGTATTTAAACTTTTTTTAACTAATAATTTTTTAAAATGAGTTTAATAAAATTTAAATAAATTGAAATGTAAGCCTTAGAAGAAAGCAATGTAAAAAATAAAAAAAAAAATAAAAAAATATTCACCCAACGTGGGGCTCGAACCCACGACCCTGATATTGACAGTCGCATGTGCTACCGATTGATCTACCTGGCGTTGTGTTCTTGTATCACTAATATGAGTATATCTAGTTAGTGCATTTCACATGAATAGAAGCTTATTTTTGAGATACTTTTTGCAACATTTTTCATTAAAGCTCCGCTTGTCGTAGCGTAATATTATATAGCCTATAGCCTTCCTCGGTAAATGGGCTATCCAACAAAAAAAAGTTTATTCAATTTGAACCAATAGTTCCTGAGATTAGCGCGTTCAAACAAACAAACAAACTCTTCAGCTTTATATATTAGTATAGATTGAAGAATATATTTTTCAGCTTTCCATCACAATTACTGATGATTGAAACCACGTATAATTTATATCCGACTATTACGAAAATTCTAAAAAGAATGACAGCGCTAGAACTTACCATCGTCTTATAAAGCCGAATTTTGTAATAACTGGAAGGTTTTTGTATTTGAGTAGTAAGAAGATTATGAGACTGTACAAGCGCAAGCCTGCATTCGCATCTAACTTCCTAGCCTTTTAGATTTGTAGCGCGTACTATACTTGGTAATGTTAAAAGACTCCTTTTTGTTTCTTTTTGATAAGTTAAACATTTTTTTGATTGCATATTTCTGTTTAATAAATACGCGCGATAAATGGGTACCTCGAGTGATGTCTTCCCAACCCCTCCCCCCACGCCTATACAGGGTGTCCCATTAAGAATGGGACATAGAACAACCGCAGATTCTCCAATTCAAAATAAAACGATTAAGCGAAATATGCTTAGATAAAATGTTACTAGTCATTGGTTTTCGAGATATTCGCAGTTTTTTTAAGACAAAATTGTAAAAATGAATATTATTAATAATAATACAAATAAAAAGTACATGTCTATCTATCTTTAACTGCGAATATCTCGAAAACCAATGACTTTTCAACAAACTAACAAGTGTACATTATTGACTTAGAAAATATCAAAAAAACTAAAATTATAGTCAAAATTAAAATTTAGACAGCGGCGTAACATTTAGAAGGGGTACAAGCATTACTTACTCCTGCCGTACGCCACTGGTAGAGCGAGTAACATTTTATCTAAGCATATTTCGCTTAATCGTTTTATTTTGAATTGGAGAATCTGCGGTTGTTCTATGTCCCATTCTTAATGGGACACCCTGTATATATACGATCGGGATTATATACCTGATAGTGCAACCAGAGCCCAGCTGGGCACGTAGCGTACTTCTGGAAGGGCGCCGAACGACCGCTTCTGGACGCGGCCCAGCCTGGGGCCCCACCACAGGCCGAGCGTGTGTTTTTTGGCGCAGTTGTTGAAACACTTGGACAGCTCGTCGGCGGCTGGAATTCCGTTGTCGATGCTCTTCTTCTGTGCCGCCGTCACGAGATCGTTCATCGGCCATCCGTTGTAACCGTGGTTGCTGCGACCGACGCGCGGAAACGCCATCAAGTTTTGACGTTTCGATTCGTGAACGAAATCTGCGATCAAATTAAGGCCTAGTTTATATGAGAGGCGTTCAACGCGCGTTGGGCCAACGCGCGTTGAACGCTCTTCATGTGTGCTAGGCCTAATTGTCTGTGCAACCAGCCATATACAGAATGATTTTTAAGTTGATTCTTTTTTTTACCTTTCCAACCCACAAGTGGGGAATGGGATTAGTTTAGGTCAAAATTCACTTTTTAAAATTTTACAATATCTTTTTGTTTTGAGTTCTCCCAAATCCAAAAAACCTATTTTTGGGAAAAACTCTATGCGTCTGTTTGTCTGTTAGTCTGTGAGTACGATACAGGTCAAACGGATGAGCGGATTAAAACCAAATTTTGAGAGGATGTTTGGTATGCAAATATGAAGAGCCCTATTGTTTTTGGGGCTAATCGCTGCATGTGCAGAAGAGATATATGCTATAACGTTGTTTTTGACGTGATAACGTCTTATAAATTGATGAATCACCAATCTTATAAATTGATAAAACACCGACTGCATGCACGAAAAAGTGTAACGTAACGTTCCTAACGTTCGTAACGCGTAACGTTCCGCCTGACCCTGTGCGTGCTTTTTGCTAATTTCTAGCTCAATTTAAATCAGATCGGTTTGAAACCAGTCTTAAACGAAAGAGGAGAACATTTTACATAGATTTCGTATAACAGAATTTGCCTAAACAGTTTTTTTATACAAATTTATATAGAAAAATAGCTGTATAAATGCAATGTTGTCTAATGCATGACGCGACGCGGTCGGTCGTCTTTGTTTGCCGTACATGGAAATTAGAAAATAACGTATGTCTTGTCAACATGAAAACGGCTGCATTTCTAATGTTTAATTCAATTTTTTGACATTAGTATTTTTTGAAATGCAACGCCTTCTAAGTTAACTATTGGAATAACTAATTATTATTAGAACATAATACTTTGACAGTTGCAAACGTCACTTTTGACATTTCTTATCATTCCGACACCAAGGATACGCGGATTGAAACCAAATTTTGGGAGGATGTTTGATATGCAAATATGAAGTGGCCTATTGTTTTTGGGGAACATCGGCGCATGCGTAAAAGAATATATCTCTTATAATGATGTTTTATATAATAATAATATAGTTTTTAAAACGGTTTTTACTCTATCTATTTTTACTAGAAATTTTTGTAAATTTTTTGGGGAAAATCGGCGCATGCGCAAGAGAGATACATGCCATAGTTGTTTTTTATATAATAATAGTGTACTTTTTATAGTGTTTTATTATTCTACTTAATAAAATTTACCTAAATTTGAAGCGAAAGATGCAATATCATAGATTCGAATTATTATAATTATTATATAAATTTAGGTTATGTATTACGGAATACGTTATCACGTAAAACTATCGTCCGTAAACCGACTTTACAGACAACCAATTTTTTTATATAATAATGGTATATTTTTCATACCGGCTCTTCTAGAAAGTTTCGTTAAAATTTTTTTTTCTAAACTTTATAGTTTTGGAAATATTTTAAAATAAAAAAAAACAGCTGTTCTTTTGTTTAGTAGATCTGTCAGAAATAAACTAGTTAAGCATGCATATTAGGTATGTAACCATGGCAATGAATATCATATTGAATACTAGCCATTACCCGCGTCACCTCACGCCGGGTCGCAAACAAAATACATATTGCAGAATTTTATCTATCGCAGCTGGATGAAACCGATTATAGAAAAACGATTAAAGGTGTTTTTTGTTTTATTATTACGAAAACTCCAGACTAATCTGTTATAATCTCCGATCTGTCTACTGATTATAAACTCATCATTTCTGTTATTTATTTAACAACAAAACAAATCACACTTTTCTGCAGATATAATTTGTTTTTTTTTACTTGTTTTTAATGAATCAATGATCTCTGCGGAATCATTTAACTGATAATCCCTAAAAACATATTTCATACACGAGCAATTTACTTCAACCGACATGTTTAACAAAACACTAAACCAATAAAAAAAACATTTGAATTTCTCTAGGCTAATAACCTTTACAGTCCAAGCGTCCACCGTACAAAAGTCTACTGGACTTCACTACAAACTTTTAATTATTGAATTTAACTGATATTGTAAATACAGTGTAAACTCTATATAGCGACACTCAAGGAACTGTGCACTTTGTGGCGTTATTGAGAGTTGTCGATGAAATAATCCATTAATTTGTTCTTCCATATTGCCGATACGGTCGAGCGACTGAATCCAAAGCGTCTTCCAACATCACTTATCTTTTTCCCGCCTCTATTGCGCGTATTAATAAAAATTTTACCTCAATACACAAAGATTTTCTCTTACTCGCCATGTTCACAGTTTGCAAGTTTGTGGGCAACTAAGAATATGATAACTTATCGATAAGGAGCTGAGCTAAACATATGAAAGATAATTCCAACAAACAAAAGAACGAATTTCTTAGAATCTTCGGTACGCATGATGCCGACAACAAAGCAACAACATAACACACAAGTACTGTTCATTGCTCAATGAAGACGCATTATTGTCGTTATTTAGAGTGGGTGTGTCGTTATTTAGAGTGTATCATTGTATGAGCTACAAGGTAAACCAACCAGAGTTAAGTAATTTCGACGTTTTAAGGAGTTTGTCGTTATATCGAGTGACGTTAAATGGAGCTTACACTGTAATTGATTTTTTTCCATAATCTCTATAAATTTCAACATTTAGTGTTGAGTTATATTCTAGATACAACAAACAATGGCTAAAAAAGTTCCATTACCTACATTCTTTGTTCAGTAAATTTTTGTACGATGGATGTTTGGACTGTTATTTAAAATGGCTTGAGACTATAAAAAATACTATAGTATTGAAAAACTCGCGTAGGTAAGCAGTCGGTATATTATTACAATGTTCAATTGATTCGATTAATTCATTATTCATAAAAAATAATCAATTCGCGTTATAGGTGGATCTTTGCGCACTTTGTAAGGTTTCCTATTCGACTAACCTGACAGAATAAATGAGAGTCGGTTTTGTGTTATCTACTTTTAATTATTTTTTAATGTTGACCTCTTTTGATCGTTGTGTGTCCTTTCATCTGGGCTGACCTTTTACCCTTCTCGTCTCTCATATTACTTTCATTAATAAAAATTTTATTCAAAATGCTAATTTGAAAATAAAATTTGGTCACCATTTTCCACTACGTACATGTTCTTTACTGTCTGTTGGTTTTACAGAATGATCAGAAATAGATAGGATTAATTAATTTTTACATGCGTCTATATCGATACAAATGACCGGTAATTGCTCGTATTCCTATCGGGGGAAGAAACTATGACTAATTTAGAATGAATTAACCGCTGTCGCTTGGGGGTCGGAAATGTGTCGTTTTCGAGAAAATCTACTTCGGGTTTCTTTTTACAAAAATCCGAATTTTGAGAGTTTAACCTCTATCGCTTAGGGGTCGGAAAAGCGTCGTTTTCGAGAAAATCTACTTCGGTTTTCTTTTCACAAAAATCCGAATTTTGGATGTAAGAAATTAAAAAAAAATATTCTCACTTTTTGGCTTGAATTTTTCCATAATCTGATAGCTTACTAATTAGCCAACCTTCCTAAAGCTAAAAAGTAAAAACCATGAAATTTACTGTTAGATTTTATGTTGTGAGAAAAAAATTACAATAAATAAAAAAAATAATAAAATAAAAATATATTCACAGAACTGCCATTATCATAAAAAATTACGCATTTTCGACCCCCAAGTGATAAGGTTAAATCATTCATAGTCATAGTTTCCTCTCCCGAGGGGAATACGAGCAATTACCGGTCAGCCTGTATAATGACATCTGAGTTACGTTTTTGATCACAACATGCGTTTCCAGAATTTCTATCTGCCTGATTTTGATAAAACTTATTACACTATTATTTGTGTGATGTGTCGCTCCTGAGCGAGTCGTTCATAATGAACGACTCCTTTCTCAGAGCGGAGCGAGTCGCTCTTTTTTTTGTGTATGACTCACTCCGAGCGCCATTGCTCTGTGCTGAGCTGTTCTGTACTGTTGCATTCGCACATTTACAGAGCGCACACAGCACACGCCACAGAGGCACTAGTGAATTTTGCACGTACGGAGTTATCTTTGCTGAGTCATTTAATGTTTAATGACACACTGTAAGTGTAATAGTACTAAGCTTACAGTGACTTAAACCATTCACATTGACGTCGTTGACAAATATATAATATTGTAACAATAAACATTATTATTGTTAAGCTTTTATTATACTTTATATAGTTTATCCGAAATGCGAATAATATAATATCAGAATTATATTAAAATGAGCTCAGAGCTGAGTGTGTGTATTGTGCTGTGCAATGCTACGTGACTCCTGAACATGCATGATGACAGTTCACACATCTGCAGTCTGCACTCTTGTGTAGTGCGTACTGTCTAGTGTAATTCCCTTGAGCGACTCTTTTTAGTGAGCGGAGCGCACTGATCCAGCTCCCAATAAAGAGTCATGTGGACACATCACTAATTCGAATCAAGACGTAATTGATTGATAGATAGTCAGCACTAACTCACTCACCTGTATCAGAGGCGGCGTCGTACGCGTTGGCGAGGTCCTGAAGGAATCCTGGTCGCAATCCCCCGACGCCCGGTGATCTGCCGTTGCGGGGAAACGGTATTAATCCGGCATTTCTATTGCCGGCGGCTCTTTTTGTCCGCTCCCCGGCGCCACCGCCCGCTACTGGATATATAAGAGGTAATGAAAACAAGTTACCGCGGCTGTGGAAAACTTTACAGATCCGCATAATATACAAATCTTTCTCAAACGCACACACAACAAAACTATAATGACTCCGCTGCTTTTCATGTCTATATATATATATAAAGCGTCTTATTATTATTATTATTATTATTATTATTATTATTATTATTATTATTATTTTTATATATAGCGGTTTCCACATTTCTGGCGTATAATTGAAAAGTTATTGTTCTCTTCGTTTTAATGAGGAGAAATACACAATATATATGTTTTATCACGATGTGTATACGAATTAACACAAGTAAAATCGATTCTGGAGATATCTAACCTCAATAACGTCGAATTTCGACCACTAGGACACCACTAGTAGCATTAAATGGATGGAAAATGGTAGCAACACTTGTACGAATTATGTAAGGCCTGTTAGTTCAATATTATCTTCTATTTTGTCTTCCTATAAAGAACATTGATTTGACGAATTCTATTATCGAAATGAAAAACATAATCCTTTATTTGAACTGAATACAGAAAGTCGATTTTTTTTGTACCGCTGTCTGTCACTGCATTCAAATGTACGCTAATAATTTTCATGAATAGATTTGGCCTAGTTTTAGATATTGTAGATTCTAAACGCTCCAAATCAGAGGCCATATGCGTATATGATCTTTATTTTAAGAAACTAAAAGACTGAGCAGCCTATAGTAATATAAGAACGCTAGACTTCGCATTCAGAGGATACTGGGTTAGAATCCTGACGGATGTTGCATATTTTTAATGAAGAGTTGAATTCAATATTTGATGATCCCTGAGATATGAACTATTAACAAAATAAAATAAGACATCTTGGTATTATGGTATGATAAAATTATACGGGATACAAGGTTAAATTAAAACAATTTTTATTCACTGGAACATTATTTATTGGTCAACGTTTCGGCAATATTTCTTGACTTCTTCAGGATCTTAAAAATTAGTGAAAAGTCACAAAATTAAAATTTTAAAGAAGATTTTTAAGGTTCTGAAGAAGCAAGAAATATTGCCGAAACGTTAACCAATAAATAATGTTCTAATGAATAAAAATTGTTTTAATATTTTAGTCTTGTATCCCGTATAATTTTATCATATGAATTTTTGTCAAAAAAAATCCAACAGTCTTTTTTGATAACCTTACGGGTTGGATTTCGAAAAAACTCTTCTTATTGCTTCCCTGGGTTATGAAAGGTACCTACTGTCCAAATTTCAAGTAATCTAGCTTCAGCGGTTTAATAAATTGTATGGATTGTATGTTCCAAAAGTAGTGTTTGGTCCACAGACAAACACAAGTCACTTTTCTAAAGGGCCATTTAGGGTGTGTTAGCGGGCCGGACTCTTAAATTAAAGACTAAAACACATACTAAATTAAAATCTTTATTTATTTAGTTTAAATCAAAAGGGTAATTTATCTTGAGCTTGACCATTTAAAATGTCTGACACCTCGAATATGTCGACATATTCGAGGTGTCAGACATAAATGGTTCATGTTATTCGTCAGAGAACATTATTTTAGCGTTCTGATTGAAGTTTTTAAGCTATCCAATTAAAAAAACAAACAGTATCTATAAATTTTTACATGTCGTCAAAACGACATGTTTCGGAAAATTTAGAGGGAAAACTCCTCAAAATCAAAAAAAGTCATAGAGGAAATAGGTGTCAGACTAGGCCTAATGAAGCCATATACAAAGTTTGGGGAGAGTATTTGTCAGTAAAATTTTTGCCGACGGGCACTCTGACTATATTCTCTAACTCATAGACGCTAATTACCTCAACTGTTGAGCGTCTATATAATCTACTATCTATCTATTTTTGATTGAAATGTAGAATATAAAACTTATTCAGATTTTTACATAAGCGTGTTTGATAACAAATTCGTTTTCAATAATTTCGGCTTTTATTGGTAACATATTATATAAATAAAATTTCTAATCTTAAAACAATTACAATTGAAATAAAACTGTAATAATTAATTTTATACAAAAAAATTACGGGTTGCAATAATAATCAATACGTATTGAAAAGTGAAGATTCGCGTTTGACTGATCATCGGAATTACCGGCCGCTGTTGTGTTTTTTTTTACTACAACGTTTATTCTAAAATTACAATTATGTGTGTGTTTTTTTAACACTCTTATATATTAACTTGACTTGTAAAAATTCTTCTAGGATGATGTGCATAACGGCCTATTAAGCCATAACCTCTAATTTATTCATTCATTCATTCATTCAACTTGGCTTGTATGTATGTCAGTATGTGTGTATGTATGCAGGAATATATGTATGTTAAGGAGTCTTTCAATTTAATTTTCACTTACTTCCAGATGTCTGAATAATATGAATTTTTGCACACGTATTAAGGACTCATGACAATACAATATTTTATTTAAATATTTATAAATAATATAAATAATTTACGTAAACATGGTCATTTGTTGGTTTTAACGGTTATAATTAAAATTAGTATTTTAAAAAACGCAAAAAGAAAACACTCGTATATTATAAGAACGTGGACTAAAAAGCAAAAAATAATTTAAAAAAAAGAATGTTCAAACGATTTTGGTCAACCGCGATAGAAAGTCCCTCATTTCCTATCAAAACAAAATCTTTTTAACACTCTTTTTTTGACGTGATAACGTCTTATAAATTGATGAATCACCAATCTTATAAATTGATAAAACACCGGCTGCATGCACGAAAAAGTGTAACGTTCCTAACGTAACGTTCCTAACGTTCGTAACGCGTAACGCGTAACGTTCCGCCTGACCCTGTGCGTGCTTTTCTCGAAAACGGCCCTAACGATTTGGATGAAATTTACTGAAAAGGGATTTTGGGGGGCAAAAAATCGTTTTAGCTAGGTCTCATCTCTCGAAAAAATCGTTTTCTTACAAATTTTATCATTATAAAAATCAATTTTTTGACGTATGAAAATACTTAAATATTGTAAGTAGGTTTTGGAATTTTATATTATAAACAGTGAAAAAATTGTTTTATAAATATTATGACAGCTAATCTTTGAGACTTAAAATAAATACGCAAGAAAGAAAGTTAAAAAAAAAACAATTATATTATATGGTGAGTAATTTAAATAAATAAAATTAACCTAAATTTGAAGCGAAAGATGCAATATCATAGATTCGAATTATTATAATTATTATATGTAGAATTTAGGTTATGTATTACGGAATACGTTATCACGTAAAACTATCGTCCGTAAACCGACTTTACAGACAACCAATTTTTTTTAATTAGAATTTTTTTTTTGTTTTTTTAAGCTCTAATTTTATTTAAAAATAAACTTCACAAGCGTATAACTGGCCAAACTTCAGAAATAAAAAAATGTGCTTCATTAAATTAAGGATTCATTTTTGCGCAGTTGAAAAATGAGTAAAATATTTAACATCGTTACTAATTTTTACCTACATTTAATACCCAGATTAACACTAAAAAAATTATAATTTGGAAATGGGCCTGTGCGTTTTTCAAATTTGACATCTCCGTTAAAATAACGATACAGTCTCGTTTAAGCACAACCACGCTCGTCTCTTATTTTGAGACAAGAAATTTTCGAGGGGGTTTTTCTCGTCTCGATATAGTGGCAAGATCTCAAAAAAAAATTTCTCGCTTCGAGAAAATCTTTAAATCTTTGATTAACGTCTGATTACTCTTCAATATATTTAATTTTGAGTCGATATTTCTTGTCTCGATCGCGACAAAATCTCGATAATTTAATCTCGATTTCGAAATATGAAAAATGTAGGTATAATTTTTGGGTCGATATTCTTCTTCTCGATAGCGACAAAACCTCGATCATTTAAATTCGATCTCAAAATTCGAAACGAGAAAAATATTTAATCTCGACAATTCTCAGATCTCGAGATTTGAAATTATAATCTCGGGTCGATATTTCTCGTCTCGAATCTCGATAGCTCGACAATATCTCGCCAATGTATTCCCAATTTCGAAATTTGAAGCGTTAATCTCTGGTCGATATCTGTCGTCTCGATAGCGACAAGATCTCGAATTTAAATCCGATCTCAAAATTCGAAACGAAAAAAATATTTAATCTCGATATTTCGATAGCGCGACAATATCTCGACAATTCTCGACCTCGAAAGAAATGATAATCTCGGGTCGATTTTCTCGTCTCGAATTTCGATAGCGCGACAATATCTCGCCAATTTATTCCCGATTTCGAAATTTGAAGCGTTAATCTCTGGTCGATATCTGTCGTCTCGATAGCGACAAGACCTCGAATTTAAGTCTGATCTCAAAATTCGAAACGAAAAAAATATTTAATCTCTATATTTCGATAGCGCGACAATATCTCGACAATTCTCGACCTCGAAAGAAATGATAATATCGGGTCGATTTTCTCGTCTCGAATCACGATAGCGCGACAATATCTCGCCAAATTATTCCCGATTTCAAAATTTGATCGATATCTGTCGTCTCGGTAGCGCCAAGATCTCGACAATTCAATCTTAAAAATTAGAAAAAAAAATTCGGCGGCTACACTTCAAAAAAAATCGCGCTCGTACACTTTAAAAATCACCTCACATCCATAATTGACACTTCTATCTATACTAATAGAGACACACAACACTGATAGACATACCTTGGCAGTGTACTGATCCCATCCAAACAGCGGCAACAATGACGAGCAGTTTGATTGTTGTAACGGTCACGCTCATTTCGGACGTCTGCATTGTTATGGTAAACGGCGAAACACTGTTTGTCGTCGGTCGCGGCGTCCCGACGTCCTTTTATATATCCTACCGACGCCGGTGGAAACGTTCCGCCTTCGCTTTTCGTGTTATATTTTAAGCGTGCGCTGAATACATTTTATATATGCTATACCTATGCTATAGGCTTGCCTACGTCTTTACCTACGGGCTCTGTAACCAATTCAGTCGACGCTGTCACTTTACACAATTAATAGTAGTTTATATGCAATGTTTTAGCAGTCACAGGGGCCATTCAAGTATTACGTTAGCACCAAAGGGGGAGGGGGTCTTTACTTAGCTTATTTTTGATGACATGGGAGACGGGAGGGGGTCTAGATGGTGATGACGTCAGCTATATTTATTTATTTACTTTTTCCGATTTTTTAGCAAAATTTAATGGATTATGATATGGCAACCCTACTTGTTTATGCTCGAAAGCGAAAAACATGTTCAGGGATTCCGTAAAAAAATCTTTTTTAAAAACGTAACTTCCTTTTAAAAAAAATTGGTTGTCTGTAAAGTCGGTTTACGGACGATAGTTTTACGTGATAACGTATTCCGCTCGAATATCATATATAATAATACATAACCTAAATTTAAGTAGCTGTCAAACTATATTTTTACCGACTATAATTTGATCAACCAAAGCAAAATACATATTTTTAAGCAATTATAAAAGACATTTAAAAGAATGTATATATATTATATATTTGTTAACAAACCGTATAATTTATCTGGCCATCTGTCAGATGTAGCTTTCGCTGGAACAGCCGAAAAAAATGTTGAACGCACACTACTCTCTGACGTCACGCGAGAAGAGAGAGACTATCGCTTATATCGCGCTCTCGCTTGCGGAACGTTACTCTTTTTCGTGCGTGCAGCCGGTGTTTCATCAATTTATAAGACGTTATCACGTCAAAAAGCGAGTGTGTTTTAAACCACACGACTGAAGTAAACCTTCCTGCCATAATTATTTTAAATATATTTATTAAGAATAATGAGTAAATACCTCAAATTTGCTCATGTTAAACTCATAAATGAACAATAATATGCAGTCTGTTCGTCTCAAAGTTTATCGAACACAATATAACCTCACTTTGTAGCACATAATATCTACAAAATATAATTTTTGATTAATTAATAGGCAAAATATGTATATATATTTATTAGCATAATTTATAATACATTTAAAAGGATTTATTAACTAACCTACATTATTTCCCGTTACAAAATGCAGCAAAATTCGATGTAATGTATTTTTGATACAAAAAAAACAGTTGTTTTCATTTTAAACGTCAAATAGTTGTATTAATGCTCCGTCTTTGTCGCACTCACTAACTTATATCTCCCTCTCAACTCCGATGATGCACTTCCGTAAACGATTTCGTTAGGCATTTACCAGCTTACTCCGCAACTCAAGCGTGCCTAAAGAAGTTTTACTTCAAAAAGGGTCACTAAAAAGGGTAAAATAACGATATTTTGAGATCGACACCAATTTAATTACTATCACGTTTTATGTGCCCACTGAAGTATATCAAATTAGTGATGCCCTCAAAACTTTGTTATTTTACCCTATTTAGTGACCCTTTTTTGAAGCAGCCCTTAGATACAACTTCGACTTTCAAAATCGAAGAAAGGTCGTTTTGTCTCCAACGAACTCTTATTGAATCGAAGTTTATTGTGATAAACGGTTTTTAATTTTAAAAGTGAAAGACAAAAAATCCACTTAGCGATACTTTAAAATGCGTTTATCTAGTCCATAATTTCTTATTATATCACGAAACGTTCTTCGTCTAATGATTGAACCACCATCGACATTATAGAGTTTTTATATCTATGGAGCTATACAATATAACAAAAGACGTTCTTAGACTGGAGCCATAGTCATTAGCAAATATTGCAATATTAGCGCGTCACGTTCACAAGCCCGGATAGCTCAGTCGGTAGAGCGTAAGACTCTTAATGCCAAGGTCTTGAGTTCAAGCCCTACGTCGGCAAATATATTTTTATTTTCTACATTGCTTTCTTCTAAGGCTTACATTTCAATTTTTTAAAATTTTATTACGACTAATTAAAATTAAATAAATCTATTTAATAGCTTATTTGAAAACTGTTACAACAGCTATAGGTACTTACCTATATAAAAATAATTTTCCTGCAGTGTTTTCAATTAAATGTTTATTATATTACAAGAAACTTATTACTTAGAAAAAGTATAAATACTGCTTTTTAACGACAAAAACTTTTGAACGGTAACTCCGATCATTATGAAGTTTGGACACAACATTCATCTCGGTAAACTAAGATGAATGTGCGTACTCATGTCCCTTCCTTCCCCATTCATTCTTTTGCACCCTTAAATATTTATTATATTGAAAGAAACTTATTACTTAAAAAAAGTATAAATAGATACTGCTTTTTAACGACAAAAACTTTTGAACGGTAACTCCGATCATTATGAAGTTTGGACACAACATTCATCTCGGTAAACTAAGATGAATGTGCGTACTCATGTCCCTTCTTTTCCCATTCTTTCTTTTGCACCCGGGTGAAACCGGGCGGGACCGCTAATATAATATGAAAAAAATGTACACACATATTGAAGGCCCGTCCTCCCACCACCAAACTCGAGACTTCCACCACAAGTTTTTTTATTGAAGTATCATTATGACCAAAATATCAGAATGTTGTATTGCCGTCGGAACTAAACACGATTTGCAAAATTACAAATCAAAGAGCGATTGTAAATTATAGACCAGGCCTGGGCAAATGGCGGCCCGCAGCACAATTTTGTCCGGCCCGCGAGGCATTTTATTAGAAAAATAGTAAAGAAATGGCAAGGGCTAGAACAGACGAAAAAAGGACCTAAGGAGCTTTTTTTTTTTGCTCTCCAAATGCGGAAATAGAATGTTAGGACCTTTTTGTTTTTTGCTCTGCAAATTTTTGGCCAGTCAAATTTTCATCAGCTATGTGGCCCGGCGATCAAAAGATTTGCCCGCCCCTATTATAAACGCTAAACAACTGAGATCATCAGCGTCTGTCGACAAGTGAGAGTGGGTTAAAAATGCGTTGCAAGATTTCACTCTTGCGGACTTACAGAAAAGGAAACTATCCAAAAACTTAAATAAAATAGTGACGTTATCACAAATGGCAAGATGTAACTTGGCACAGCATTTCTGCCGTGTGTAATATTCAGTGAGACAATTTTCCGAACATATTCCACAGGTGGAACGGTCGACGTTTTAGCGTCAAGGTTATGCAACGTCAGTCATAAAGTGACCAATAAAACGCGATTAGCCGACTGTAATCAACGTTTTTGTCGACAATATCAAAAGCAGGCCATGCAAGCTCAACTCTCTGGACGCAGGTTACGAAGCTCTGCGAAAACTTATTACAGCATCGTTCTTCTGTTTCTTTTTAACCGAACTTCAAATAAAGAAATGTTACCAGTTCAATCTGTATGTTTTGTATACTTGTAGCGATTATGTCAAGAACTGCTGAACCAATTAGAAAAATTCTTACACTGTGTCAACGCCTACTTCTTGTCGTGTGGCCGTTCAAATCTATACTAATATATAAAGCTGAAGAGTTTGTTTGGTGTTTGAACGCGCTAATCTCAGGAACTACTGGTTCAAATTGAATAAATTTTTTTGTTGGATAGCCCATTTACCGAGGAAGGCAATAGGCTATATGATATTACGCTACGGCAAGCGGAGCTTTAATGAAAAATGTTGCAAAAAGTATCTCAAAAATAAGCTTCTATTCATGTGAAATGCACTAACTAGATATACTCATATTAGTGATTAAAGAACACAACCTTAGGTAGATCAATCGGTAACGCATGCGACTATCAATATCAGGGTCGTGGGTTCGAGCCCCACGTTGGGTGAATATATATTTTTTTCTTTTTATTTTTTACATTGCTTTCTTCTAAGGCTTACATTTAAATTTATTTTAATTTTATTTAATTCATTTAAAAAAATGGTTGTCTGTAAAGTCGGTTTACGGACGATAGTTTTACGTGATAACGTATTCCGTAATACATAACCTAAACCTCCCAAAATTTGGTTTCAATCCGCTTATCCTTGGTGTCGGAATGATAAGAAATGTCAAAAGTGACGTTTGCAACTTACAAAGTATTATGTTCTAATAATAATTACTTATTCCAATACTTAACTTAGCAGGCTTTGCATTTCACAATATACTAATGTCAAAAAATTGAATTAAACATTAGAAATGCAGCTGTTTTCATGTTAAGACAAGACATACGTTTGCTTCAATTTCCATGTACGGCAAACAAAGACAACCGACCGCGTCGCGCCATGCATTACACAACATTGCATTTATACAGCTATTTTTCTATATAAATTTGTATAAAATATTTTTCTATATAAATTTGTATAAAAAAACTGTTTAGGCAAATTCTGTTATACGAAATCTATGTAAAATGTTCTCCTCTTTCGTTTAAGACTGGTTTCAAACCGATCTGATTTAAATTGAGCGAGAAATTAGCAAAAAGCACGCACAGGGTCAGGCGGAACGTTAGGAACGTTACGTTACACTTTTTCGAACATGCAGCCGGTGTTTTATCAATTTATAATATTGGTGATTCATCAATTTATAAGACGTTATCACGTCAAAAATTATTAGTTAAAAAAGTGTAAATACTGCTCTTTATCGACAAAAACTTTTGAACGGTAACTCCGATCATCATGAAATTTCGACACAACATTCATCTCGGTAAACTAAAATGAATGTGTTGTCTCATGTCCCTTCCTTCCCCATTCATTCTTTGGCACCCGGGTGAAACCGGGCGGGACCGCTAGTATTAAATATGGATTCTATGCGAATAATACCCTGCAATTTTAAATAGAATTTAGGATATTATGAACCTTTAATTTAACAGAATTTAAACCCGTGTTAAGATTGCACACTTCCTTGACTGTGCAGTGTGGGTTTTTTTCATTTCAATAAACCATCATTGTTTTACAGGGAAGACGAGAGGCGCTTTTCCTTGGGGCGATCTAATTAATTATCGCCCAATGAAGTCAGGGGCGCAGCCGTCGTAGAAATCGCGGGGTCGTCGCGCGACAGTCTTTGTCGACCAGTGAACGACGCCATCTTGATAAGAACGTAAGTATAAATTGTTATAATACTGGCGACTCTTACCCGCTTCGAACGGGATATAATACAGTATGTAAACACGTAAGGTGCACGTAGGGAAATTAACATTGGAAAAAAATGACTTGATCAGAGCGAGCCTTGTAATCTTGTTTTTCAATTTGACAGATAATATAGTCTTTTGCGAAATGAATGTGTATACTACCGAAGAAAATATTCAAATGATTACAACATAATCGGACTATTTTTATTAACGGGACATTAAATTCCCAAAAATACTTAAATATGGTGCGAGATCAAATATCTCCGCCCATTCGTGTTGAACCTAAAGATATTTGGGTCACTGATTTACCAACGCGCATACGTCATACCAGTCAGACAATTTTTGAATGAAATGTTTCCAAACAGACGGAGTTGTTTTTTTGTTTTATTTTTGTATAAAAAAATTAAAATAATGATTTATAAGAGCTTTTTATTATTAAAAAAGCCAAGTAAAATAAAAATAAATCAAAATAAAATAGAAATCCTCAAGATTACCACGACAATTCAATAGAAATAACAATTAATGCAGTCATGGCTAACTCTGATCCAAGTTTTTTTCCCAATGCTAAATTCCCTATGTGCACCTTACGCGTTTACATACTGTATAGTTTTTGCTGGTACAATATTCAATAGCTGCACATTGGCTTGAAGTTCGCTATTGTAACTGGCTATAGTATCGTGCGCGGATATCTCCGAACTTCATATAGCTTCGAAACCGCTTTCAATTCCCAGTTGTGTCTGTTGACTCAATCGTCCGCGTGTATTTCATGTGCCGGTCGACTGAATAGTCGCAAAATATAGTTATGAGTATAACTTCGCTCTTTATCAATTACTGCTGACCTTGTTCAGCTTATCACTTCTCCGCTGCGTCTGCTCACTCAATCGTCCGCGTGTATTTCATGTGCCGGTCGACTGAATAGTAGCACAATACTGTTGACTTGATCGACTTGTAACCAACGGTTTTAGGCAGTGTGTGATATATTATGTTGTAATGACAGTTAGAGAAACAATCTGAACGCAATCGTGCCAGATATTCGGCTGTATACGCCATTGTTATTATTATTATTATTATTATGAATATCAAATACGTTATATATTCCGAGAGCGCGGCCTGCCGTTTGGCCGCTAAGATGAAAAACATAAATTATATCAAAAACTTTTATTCGAGTCAAATTTAAAACAAACGAATAGCTCATTATGTTTTCTTTGAAAGTTTGTCTTGCGACGTCTAATTCACTTTGTGACGTACTTCATGGCGTTTTTATTTTTACGCGGTCTCTCGAATACAGAATGGCTCAGAATTCCGTAATAAAATATACAGCGTGAATTTCAACTGGTTACATTATCTCTATACCAATATTATGAAGAGATAGTCAAATCTTAGATTAACGTCTGAATAGAACTCTTCAAAAACAAATCACTTGTGTGATTTTAAGAAACCACGACGCAAGTGAAACTTTTATTGGATTGCAGGCGTTGGATTGTAGACACTTATCCATCACGATTAATTATAAACAACAATATTCACATGAATACCCGAATAAAAACATGTAAACACTGTACAGCACTTGCCCGCATGACAGACTGACTATGTGTTATACATACTACACGGTCAGCTGATGCTCGCCGCCATATTGGCCTTGGCTGCTCTACCGAGCGCCTACTCCGAACGCCTTTCACTTTACCCCTACTCCGCGGCCGCCTGTAATGCGACATGCAACAGACGGCCAGAAAAATTCGGAGCGATAGAATAAAAGTTTCACTTTAATAAAATTATATCGACCAATTTTTTCAGACTGTATATTGACAAAAAATTATAAAATTCAATAGATAAAAATCGTCCAAAACACTAAAGATGTACAGTATAATCTCACTAATCCGGCACTTCGATAGATCGGCACGTCCAATAATCCGGCATCCTCCGCCATGTACCTACATGTTAATTTAATACATTACATACATTTATTCCCTCTATGAAATGCTTTATTTTATTCATTACCTATGACTTTTTCACTATAATCCAGTAATCCGAACATTCCAATAATCCGGCACCCTCCGGTTTTTAATAGTGCCGGATTAGTGAGATTACACTGTATTCCTAATGTATAAGTTCATTTAAATTCAAAGAAAATTTTGTTTGTCCCAAAATTAAATGATTTAGATTGGGGACATACAAAATTTTCTTTGAATTTAAATGAACTTATACATTAGAAATACTTCTTTAGTGTTTCGAACGATTTTTATCTATTGAATTATTGAATTTTTGTCAATATAAGTACAGTCTGAAAAAATTGGTCGATAATTTTATTTATATAAAGAGATAGTGTTTGTAAGTTTCGATGTAGGAAGTAATCTCCGAAACTACTCATCCGATTTCAAAAAAATTGCACCAATATTTAAAACAGACCTTCAGGATGGACATAATATATTGTCGCGTGAAAATAACTTCGCGGTGATCAATTTTGCAACGTAAGTCGACAGAAAAAAAAAACGGTGAACATTTTTTTCTCAGTATAGTTCCCAAATAAAAATGTTTTTCGCTATTTATAATGATTAATGAAGCAACCATTACTGACATATAAAATTGTAATGGGACCACCGTCGGTAATTTTGCTTTCTTGCGATTTTTTCCAGAGAGAGCGTGTTTTAAAATTTCATGTCTTGTCTGTCTGTTAATACTTACATCACTCAAGAATGGTAGGATCGATTTTTATGAAATTTGGTACCCTTTATTCGGTTTAATATAAGGTTTCGTTCAAAACCGGGTATAAAGCTAGTACGCAAGAAAATCATATTTAAAAAAGGAGCCCAGTTGCAGGAAAGCTGTATAAATGTTTTTATTCAACACGCGTGAGTAATATATAATTTCGGAGCCCTGCTAAAATCGGGAGAAATAATAAATTACTTCATGTTGACGCGTAGAGTGCTAATAATGAGACGTACCTACTGTACGATAATGAATTTTCTGGACCAATAGGAACGCAGTAGCGAGCGGAAGTCGTACAATAATGAATAATAACTGCATAATTTCTGGACCAATAGGAACGCGGTAATTCAGCGAAAGTCAGGGCCATCTTGTGTGCATCGAGGGCGGTGGGTACGTCAATCAATGAAGTGATTTATTATTTTTCCCTCTTTTATCACGGCCCCGATTACATATTACTCGTGCTAGTTGAATAAAATATTATGTGCGACCATTGATCGAAGGAGAATATTCCACTCGCGTGTTACCGCACTCGCTAATAGCTCGTGCGGCAAATTTCACTCTCTTGGAATCTTCTCCTTCTCTCACTAGTCGCACAATATACCTACTATTGTTATCGCTAGATTAAAATTAAGTAATTGATATATTTCACATCCAATTTGTATTGTAAAGCTCCTAAAGAAACGTGGAAATTTCACAAGTTTTGAAACGTCGTAGAAAAAAATAAACGTTTGTCAGACTAAATTACCGACAATTAACGAAACGAAATAAACCGGGCCGTAAACCTTTCATTAATGTACTCTTTTAACCATAACTGCAGCCAATAAAGCTGCTGCCACAAATAATGTCCCTAAACTTAAGTGAAACTTCTTAAGACGTTCTTGGTAGGCGTGGATTCCGATCAGAATATAGCATTAATAATAATAAGTAACATAGACACATTTATACAGTTTTTAGTAAAAATCAAGTCGTTTTTCAAGAAAAATAGTAATTTTAATACCTTTTGATGACATTTTAAATTTTAATTTATTTTATACATAACAACAATACTGAGAAAACAGACAGCATTGGTACCTAAGTTTATTTACTTTTACTTCCAATTTTTTTAACTTTAATTTTAACAATAACAACTTTAAGAACAATTAACTTTAACAATAACAACTGTAACAACAATAATTTAAAACTTTTCATATATGGATCTTCTAGTTTTTCCGAAGATGGCATAAAGATTTCCGAAACGTCAGACAATAAAATGCAATAAAAACCTTCAGTATTTGCTTTGTTTCATCGATCCTATGCCACCAGGATTCTTCCTTTTTAATCTTCCAATAATAATGCATTTAGCGTCAGTTTCTCAACTTTATGTCATAACAGACGCTATTCGCACCATTACTATTTTCCATCAATCACACTTCCCGTTATTTTCTACATTTTTTTCAACTTCAACTAATTAATAGCAATGGGCGAATGAAGGGATTTTGGGACATTAGGATAAGGTAGGCAAATTTTGAGGTAAACGACCATATGGCCTTGAATAAGGAACCATCTCGATATTTATCTGGAATTATTGAGGGAAACCATGGAAAACCTCAACAAGATGGCCGGTACAGGAACTACCGTTTCTCGGCGAGAGGCAGTTGGAAAAACTCCCAGTCACATCTGCCTCCGCCAGGATTCAAACCCGGTACCTCTCGAATGCGAGTCTAGTGCTCTCACCATTACGTTGAGTCACTTTACGAAGATAATGAAAAAAATCTGAAATAAAATTTTTTTAATAGATTTTTTATGACAAAATTTTCTGTAAAAAATCCCAAACCATTAGGAGATTTATAAAGTTAAAAATTAAAAAAAAATTACTTTTACATTTAATCTTATGGAAAATGTCAACCTAGCATGCAAACGGTACATTTTAATTTTTTGCAAATAACCAAATAATGTCAGCAGTTCCGAAAACTAACTATGTAAACTGTAAAGTATCGATGTCTTACGCATATTTTAGTATTTTTTCCAATTTAATTAGGAGACTTTTAATTAATAAAAAAAATTATTAAACCTTAGCACTTTTCGATTATGGACTTTTATTCTTGACAATTTTAACAATTTTAACTGAATTTTCTTTTTTTTAATGATTTAATTTTGATTTTTATTACTTCTAATTTCTTTTTTTAATTATTTGCTGCAAAAAATATGTAAAATACAGATATTTACATAAATTTATTTTTTCTAACCTAACTTTGTACAAAAAATTCAAAAACTAGTCCATTAAGTAAAATACTGAAATAATTAATTAATATTAAAAAAAAATTATTTATCCCTTTATAAAATAATTTATTGGTATCATCGACTTATAACCTTTTGTAAAAATGTATTATGGAAAAGTTCCCATTTAGAATTCGACTTACTTTTGATTAGGACTGTAACGCATCAACCTCCTTAAAGAAAGTTGATACCATAAGCTATATGAAGACCCTTTATCAAAACGTTGAGATGCTATTTTTCCAGTGTAATAACTAATTGGAAACTGTTTTTTGTGACACCCTTTATACTCGAATGCGTTGTACAGGTAAATCGGTAGGAAATTATTTCGCAAAAGGCGTATTCTTACCTTCTGTAAATGTCTGTTTTTATGATTTGTGGCCAATTTTTACGCCAGCTAAAAATTCCATTTAATTTCTAATTTAAAAACTATTCCAAAAAAATGTATTTGAAACTTTGAAGTCGTATATGTATTTTCGATAATAATACAATATTCTGATATTTTGGGTAGAATAATATTTATACTACAAGGTAATAATTAGGGAGATAATGACGACTTTACTATTATAGTATATCCTCAAATCTGAGTCTTTGTACACTCATTAAGGGCAGTACCCTGAACCGAAAAACCGTAATCTGGCAGCTGAGACCGGAGACAATGCGTGGATGGACCCCGTCAAAGATGTCAAACTGGGGAAGTCACTTAATATATTTTATCATGTTTGAAATTTCCTGATCGACAAGTTCAGGCGCCCTTGAGCACAAAAACTTAAGTCTGGCATTTCGTACTCGGGACAATCCCCGTCTGGCGAAGGGTTAAACATGTCAAAATTCGTAGCTCCCTCAAAATATTTTATCAAGGCTGATTTTTTCAATTCTAATACAGGCATGAAACTATAGAAACATTGAACTATTGCTACTGCCAGATTTGAAAAAAGCAGCCTTGAACTGATGAAATATTTTGAGGGAGCTACGAATTTTTACTAATGGCGACCGCTAGTTATTATTACTGTTTTCTGGAATCAAAAATTTGAAGATCGTAATTTTGGTCGATGGCCTCGAACTGCGTACTGTATACCTGGCTCCTAATCTTTATTACACGAACTGCGCACGGTACAAAAGACCATAAAAATTCACAGTACACGAATTGAGCACCAGGCAATTATAATAATAATTACGCATGATCAAAGGAAAGAAAAATAAAACCTAACAGCTCTGCAAGTTTTAAAAGCACAGCGCCAAAACGACTCGCCGTTTTTTAAAACCTTCGAAAAGGAAAACTTTACACCTTCCAAAACCAAAACTTCGTTTCCTCTTTCACTGTACTCAAAAACGGGATTCATAATGAATATCAGACGATAGAGTAACTTTAGCAAGATTTCACTACAAGCACCTTCACAAAACATATCTGAAGAACAATTGAAAAATGAACATTTCCATCAAAAGCAAATGCACATCTTCCTGACAATACGAAGATAAATCAATTAAGAAAAGGGATTAATAATTTTTTTGTAAATACCAGCAATTAGACTAGTGCGGAAATAATAAAACGAACCCTCATTAAAAGATTAAGAAAGTGCGCAGTTCATGCACGTCCGTAATGGTAACTCTGCTGGTGCTACGCCATTGGCTAACCAGATTATTGTCTTTAGTATATTACAATCCCCTGCTTCTCCGTACACCCCCGAGGTTTTGTAAGAGTGAAAAAAACAAATGACTATGACACTCCGAGTTGTTTTTTTCATTATTCCGGTGTGGCATGAGTATTTCACACCTGTTTTAACGGCGTTATTCCGGTCTTTGTGAGGCATTTGTCTGGAGCCGCTCAGCAAGATGTCGGCGCGGCCATCTTATCAAATCTAAATGAAATTAAACGACATACGTCAATGCGACATCGAGGGATGTGAAAACAATACCAGACACGGTTGCCCCAGACGATTTTTTCTAGGGAAGACAAGAAGGGGGCCACAATTATTGTATTACCATTCCAACCCACAAGTGGGGAATGGTACTAGTTTAGGTCAAAAATCACTTTTCAAAAATTTTACAATATCTTTCCGTTTTGCGGTCCCACGAAGCCAAAAAACATATTTTTGGAAAAACTCTGTGTTAGTCTGATTGTCTGTTAGTCTGTGAGCACGATACAGGTCAAACGGATGAGCGGATTGAAACCAAATTTTGGGAGGATGTTTGTTATGCAAATATGAAGAGCCATACTGTTTTGGGAGAAAATCGGCGCATGCACAGAAGAGATAACGGTATTTTTTATATAATAATGGTATACTTTTCAAAACGACTTGTTATTCTATTTATTTTTTCAAGAAAGTTTTGTTAAAATGTTTTTTCTAAACTTTATAGTTTCGGAAATATTTTGAAAATAAAAAAAAATCAACTGTTCTTTTGTTTTGTAGATCTGTCAGAAATAAACTAGTTAAGCATTTCAAAAACTACTTTTTTATTAATAAATATCTGTAAACATAGTCCGTGTGGGAATTTCATTAAATAAGCACATCCCTAGAGATATAACACAGTCGCAGTTTGGAGTCTGTTTACACTTTGGTGAGATTTTCCGGCCCGAAGCTCAAAAGACATTAAAAAATTCCAGCCATTCCAACTTCAAAATGTTGACATTTGATATAGTATAATAAAGAAAATAACATTTCTGATATCGCGTGAGGTGACGCGGGTAATGGCTAGTATTCAATATAATATGTGCTATTCGTTGCCATGGTTCAGGTTACCTACCTACATAATATGTTCTACGTCATGTAAAAATTAATCAAATAATGCTGAACTAGTTTATTTCTGACAGATCTACAAAACAGAAGAACAGCTGATTTTTTTATTTTCAAAATATTTCCGCAACTATACAGTTTAGAAAAAAAAATTGTTAACAAAACTTTGAAGATTTATCCACAAAACAAGCTTAAAAAATAGTCTCGTGTGAAGCACTTAACAGCAAACAAGAAAACCAGCGCTAGAAAACTAGTAGGCAAATCTAGAAAAGAATTTAGCAGCGTTTCTAGCCTCGTACGCAGCGGCCTGAAGTTGGTGAGTCGATAGCGACAGTCTAGAAATCGAATAATAGATTTATAGTAAATAGACCCCGATACAGGTGCGACAATGTGACGGCTTGAAACGGCCTACAGTTGGTAATACTGACAAAGCGACGGCGTACACGTCTTGTTTTCAGAATCGTCAATTGTTTCAAAAATAACATCTCGACGTTTCGTGTCAAGAAGTGAACGTTTATTCAGCTCACGCGTCTGTCTCTCTCTAAAAACAAACCGTCTCTAACCGGCGCTAGAAAACTAGTATAGTACGCGCCACGGATCTAAAAGGTTCGTAAGCTAGTCACAAACAGCGTCGCAAAGGCACATTTTAGAGCCGTTGATACTCCCACCGCTTCCCAGCTACCTGCACGAAACGTGCGCTCGTCGGTGATTGGCCGTGATCGCTCGTTGCCTTTGTCGCTTTTCTGCTCTAAAGTACACTCGAGTACGCTACTGTCAAGTTGTTATTGCTATTTTAGTTTCGTTGAGATGCGAGTTTGTAGTTTTTCTACAGACTGTACAAGTGCAAGCCCGCATTCGCATCTAACTCCCGAGCCTTTTAGATTCGTGGCGCGTATTATATAGTGAAATTTTGCAAGGAGCCTAGCGGACTTAAGCATTGCAGTGCTTTGCCAGGACTTGGCTGACGTACTCCGCGCTATGACAATAATGTTGTTGTGCTAAATACACACATGTAAAACATAAATCGTAATATTTTAAACACGCATTGAGGGTATTAATTATTGAAGTCCAATCGTGACGTGGTCATCTCCAAAGCGATTAACGGTAGTTACCGTCGATTAGTTTATCGTAAACTATTTTACTGATAATAATCGAATCGATACACGTGTTTTATTATGTAAATGTATTAACGAACTACTTACATCCGTTGATATTTTAATATACAGTGTAAACTCTTTATAACGTCCTTCGTTATAACGAAAAACTCCCTATAACGTCGAAATTTTTACGATTTGGTTGGTTTACCTTAAAACCTATACATTAATACCCTCTTTATAACGCAACAGCCATTCTCTATTACGAAGAAATATGTTCATATTTAGGCGTCAGCAAATGTTTACAGACATAAAGAGGACCATTCTGAACCATCACCATCTATTCAACAAACACTTGATGACGCCAAACTTATCGAAAAATTCCTATTATTTAATGAAGATTATTCCACCACATCCCAAGGCATGCATAAGATACTTAAAATACAAAACAAATATTGGCATAGCGAAAAACGTCAGGCAAATTTAACAAACTATAGGTATAGGTATGTGTTTGGAATAAATTAATTTTGTGAAAATTGATTATTTTTCTTTCTTCCCTCCATATAACGAAAATTCTTTATAACGAAAAAAATGTTCGGTCCCTTAAAATTCGTTATAAAGAGATTATACAGTACATTGAAGATTATTGTTAATTTGGTTGTTTTTATTTCTTCACTCCATATAACGGTAACTCTCTATAACGATAAAAAATGCTCGGTCCCTTGAGTTTCGTTATAAAGAGTTTACACTGTATATCTATACTAATATATAAAGCAGAAGAGTTTGTTTGTTTGTTTGAACGCGCTAATCTCAGAAACTACTGGTTCGAATTGAAAAATTTTTTTTTGTTGGATAGCCCATTTATCGAGGAAGGCTATAGGCTATATAATATTACGCTACGACTAATTGGAGCGGAACATAAATGAAAAATGTTGCAAGATGTGTCTCAAAATTAGTCCGTCCGACAAATATTATCAGGTGAAATGCCTTAACTAAATACTGCAATATTAACGCGCAAAGAGTACATGCCCGGATAGCTCAGTCGGTAGAGTGTAAAACTGTTAATGCCAGGGTCGGTGAATATATTTTTATTTTTTTTTTATTTTCTACATTGCTTTCTTCTAAGGTTTACATTTCAATTTTTTAAAATTTTATTACAGCTAATTAAAATTAAATAAATCTAATTAATAGCTCATTTGAAAACTGTTACAACTATAGGCACCTATATAGAAAAATAATTTTCCTACAGTGTTTTCAATCAAATATCTATT
This sequence comes from Xanthostigma xanthostigma, assembly GCA_963575645.1. Taxonomy (NCBI): domain Eukaryota; kingdom Metazoa; phylum Arthropoda; class Insecta; order Raphidioptera; family Raphidiidae; genus Xanthostigma; species Xanthostigma xanthostigma. Next base: position 6,707,358 of record OY754469.1, on the reverse strand, counting down.
ATATTAAAAGAAATTTATTACTTAAAAAAAGTATAAATACTGCTTTTTAACGATAAAAACTTTTGAACGGCAACGCCGATCATTATGAAGTTTGGACACAACATTCATCTCGGTAAACTAAGATGAATGTGCGTACTCATGTCCCTTCCTTCCCCATTCGTTCTTTTGCACCCGGGTGAAACCGGGCGGGACCGCTAGTATATATTATATAAAATTCCTGTGTCACAATTTTGGCCGCGCTAATCTCCGAAACCACTGAACAGATTTTAATGAAATTTTGTAAATGTGCTTTTCTTGGTGCAACTTGGGCTATAGGATAGTTTTTATTAAATTTTTTATACAAAATTACGATATTTTCTCAAAAAATCTGTTTGTTTGCTTCTGAGCTAATTTACATATGAAACAATAGCGACATCTGTACACCGACACTAAACCTCAATCGTTCTGTCATCTAACAGAAACAAGACAAACTAAAATTTCCGGCCACACTGTTCCATTAGAAATAAACTTCTACACAGTACCTCTTCTCTGACATTGTAAATCACGAAGTCATAATAAGGAGAACCAGCTCGAGCGTAGCGGTGGACCAATATCTGTCACATGAAACAATATGGCGTCAGCTACTGGGTAATGCACACAGGTGGAAAGAACCGAAGTTTTCCCAGGTAGTGATAGCAACGCCATCTCGTGTGCGACAGAAAACTGTCCATTACGAAACACAGCAGGCATAGGAAGCGAGGTCTCCTGATTAAAGTGTTCCTGATTTAGTACCAAATAGCGATATCTGTTAGAAATTTGCTCAAAGCTATTAATCTTAATTGTTGAGCGTCTACAATCTATAATAACCGACTTCAATTGAAACTAAATTCAAGCGAATTGTGTGTGTTTATATCATTAAAAAAATGACTGTTTCTTTTTGTTGCAGATGAGACCTTCTTCGATCGTATTTAAATGACATCAAGTGACTGCGACGCGACGTGCGACAAGTTGCTGTTGCCTGCATTAACAACAATTTTTTTTTATTTATTTTATATTGTACATCCAAGCAATAATAATTTATTGTACTTAATTGTATTAATAATTGTAAGGAAAAAGGATTGTGAGAAAATAAACATAAAAAAACTCGGGTCGCAGTGCGAAACCCTGCCGACAATATAGTGTATTTGCTTTTATAAGCAGTGTGGCTCTATTGTATGAACTTAACTTTGTTTTTGGACAAAATAAAAAAAATTACCCTCTAATACACCCCTTAAAACAACATTTTTTTACTTAATTTCAATACTACATACCAATTCAACATCTGTACCAAATTATATACACCCTTCAGTGTGTAAATCCATATCAGTAAACTTGCGTTTTCATAAAATTTGTAAGTCCGGTCCTGTCGGGCCGATTTTATTTAAATTTTAGCAGCACATTTCAATAATTACTAAAGGGTTAAATTTCAAATTTGAAGTGATTCTGAAATTTTTTTCCGTATTTTTGGGCCCAAAAACATTTTTCAACCCCTAAATACCCCCCTTAAAATGGCCCGATCGGGCCCATTTTAAATAGGCTTCTTGCGATGATGGATTCCAACATGTGGACCAAATTTCGTTTAAATCGATTAAGTCTGTCGAGAGTTATCGTGGTCACACATATATATATATATATATATATAAATATATATATATATATATATATATATATACATATATATATAAACATTTCCAAAAATGGTGCCAAAGTTCTTAGAAACTTATGAAACGTCGAGAAATTTTGGTCCGACCCCTAGGTCCCGCCATCCGACCGACGCCAATAGTGTAAGTGCCTTATGGCAAATACACTAATTAACTAAAAAAATATTTTACCGTTCCAACCCACAAGTCAAAAATCACTTTTCAAAAATTTTACAATATCTTTCTGTTTTGAGGTCCCCCGAATCCAAAAATAATATTTTTGGAAAAACTCTGTGCGTCTGTTAGTCTGTGAACTTGTTATCCAGCCCTCATAACCTTATAAGAGGTTACCGTATTTGCCTAAATTGTCTATACGTTTAAGTTGCCAGAGAACAGTAAATTTTAAATTGTAATATTTTTGAACATTATCTTTGAAACATTTTTAATGTGCCATTTTGGACATCTAGTGACTACTTTCTAAACTGTAAAAATAAAAAAGTCAACAGTGTAATCTCGTAGCGTTTTCCTAAGCTCTTATTTTGAAAACAAATATAACCTCCATGAATTTTGATAATTTTGTGTTTATTATCCTTAATTTATCAGTTGTAGACATTGCACTGATTGCAGATATAGAAATCTTGGTGAAAATATCTTTTTAAAATCAAAAAGCTACCTTATCATGTTAATTTACAAAGGGTAAAGTTCACAAAAATATTAATGTTTTAACTTTTAAGTGTTTTTTTATATTGCATGTCCTCCTAAGTCAGTTCAGATAGTACATCACCACTCTAAAGCAGCCTAAGCAGAACGCACAACGAATATTTACAGTCTTTTAATAACTCTAAAGCAGAACGCACATTGAATATTGTCTAGGTTTCCTGATACGTACTGAGGGCCAAGGGAAATAAATAAATTGTTGTGCTTTCTAAAAACATATTTATTTCGAAAAAATCAAACGATAATGACTGACAATTACCTACTTGCTTATTGCGTTTTCAGTCAGTCAGTCAGTGTTAAAGTAAGAAGATGAATTTTCAAAAATCCTTTCTTGCTCACCTACAGCCATATGGGATTTTTTTTTATTCGGAGTTTCATTTCCTGTTAGTATTTAAAATTATGTGTACTCATAGAAAACGACACGCTGAATTCAATGAGCGCACCCGGAGGTCTGTATCTATAACCGTTTTGGAGATAGAGGCGTTCGAACGTCGCTTCGGTGTTTAAAAACACTTTAAATGCCCACCGAACCAAAAGTTGAGCTTTTTTTTTGATTCGGAGTGTCATTTCATGTTAGTATGAGTAGTCTGGACCAGAAAAGCGAGCTATTGGAAAATGTCGAAAATCGACTAAAAACGCGATTTTTCCCATAGTATAGCCTTAGTTTTTTTGTGATTTTTTTAAGACGTTTTTGGATGATCTCTCGGATCCGATTCAAATTCGGCAGGCTTATGTAAAATTACACGCTGAAGTCAGCGAGCCCCTTCGTTGCTTCGTATCACTTACCGTTTCGAAGGTAGACCCGTTCGAAGTGGTTTTCTGGAAAGTCTGGAATACGCATCGGATGCATTTAAAATTCTGTGTACTCATAGAAAACGACAAGCTGAATTCAACGAACGCACTTCTTGCACTTCTGTGCAAAATTTCATGCTTCTAGATCCACAGGTTTAGGCTGAGCGTTGTACGTCAGCCCAGTTTTAGAGTTTTAACATTGAAACATTAACAGAGGGTGAATTTTCAAAAATCCTTTCTTAATGCTCACTTACGTCATATAAGGGACTTCTGTGCAAAAATGCATGCTTCCTGACCCACAGGTTTAGGCTGTACGTTGTACGGTCCAGTCAATGTTAGAGTTTTAACCAACTAGATTAACCCCCTTAGGGGATGAATTATCAAAAATCATTTCCTAGTACACAGCTACGTTAAATAAGGAACACCTGTGCAAATTTTCATGCATTTAGACCCATCGGTTTAGACAGTGCGTTGTCTGTCGCCTTTAGAAGGGTTTAAAAAAAAAAGTGAAAAAAGCAGCATTTTGCCTGTATTAAACGTAAATATCAGAAATTTGCTATCCAGCTCCCAGAAGCAGTTAGAGGTATTTCTAGCGAATAGAAAAAGACAAAACATAGTTGCATAATACTTTTTTTACTCACACCACAATTTGCCGTCTTTAATGACAATCAGACTGTTATCTAATAAATTATATTTTTAAAATTTTAACTCCTTCCACAGTCAGGGCCGGACTAATCAACTTCGGCCTTTTTGAAATCTGAAACATAAGAACACATTTTCTTTAGATTTTAGAATAACCATATAAAAAGCTACACATTTTTATTTATTTGTTTTTTATACACAGTTGTCCAACAGCAAAGTAAACTATCTTGTTTACAAATCTGTTCAAAATAGACAGTTTGACCGGGTCCTTCTAAAAACCGGGCCCTGGACATTTGTCTCATTTGTCTATACAATTATCCTGCCCTGCACACGTATTGTAATATTATTACCTGTTCATAATCGTTTTAAAATTCGACTTTGACAAAGTATAAACAAGCAGATATAATAACAATTAATTTGGTACCAAAACAGTTTTTTTTTGTATTTTTGTAGATATTTAAAATTTATACACTCAATAAAAAAGCAATATTTGAATTAACTTTTTTTCAACTATTTTTCAGATTTCAAATAGGCCGAAGTTGATTAGTCCGACCCTGACTGTGGAAGGGGTTAAAATTTTAAAAATATAATTTATTAGATAACAGTCTGTTTGTTATTAAAGACGGCAAATTGTGGTGTGAGTAAAAAAACTATTATGCAACTATGTTTTGTCTTTTTGTATTCGCTAGAAATACCTTCAACTGTTTCTGGGAGCTGGATAGCAAATTTCTGATATTTAGGTATTAATACAGAAATTTACAATAAAATGCTACTTTTTTCACTTTTTCCTTAATAAACCCTCTAAAGGCTGACAGACAAGACACTGTCTAAACCGATGGGTCTAAATGCATGAAAATTTGCACAGAGGTTCCTTTTATAACGTAGGCGAGCACTGAGAAAGATTTTTGAAAATTCATCCCCTAAGAGGATTAATCTACTTAGTTAAAACTTTAACACTGGACTGACGTACAACGCACAATCTGAGTCGGTGGAGCTAGAAGCATGAAATTTTGCACAGAAGCTCCCATATGACGTAGGCAATAAGAAAGGATTTTCAAAAATACATCCCCAAAGGGGGTTAATCTACTTTGTTACACTCTAACATTGACTGACCGTACAACGCACAGCCTAAACCGGTGGGTCAGGAAACATGCAATTTTGCACAGAAGTCCCTTATATGGCGTAAGTGAGCATTAAGAAAGGATTTTTGAAAATTCACCCTCTGTTAATGTTTCAATGTTAAAACTCTAAAACTGGGCTGACGTACAACGCTCAGCTTAAACCGGTGGATCTAGAAGCATGAAATTTTGCACAGAAGTGCAAGAAGTGCGCTAATTGAATTCAGCGTGTCGTTTTCTATCAGTACACTGAATTTCAAATGCATCCGATGCGTATTCCAGACTTTCCAGAAAACCACTTCGAACGGGTCTATCTTCGAAACGGTAAGTGATACGAAGCAACGGAGGGGCTCGCTGACTTCAGCGTGTCATTTTACATAAGCCTACCGAATTTGAATCGGATCCGAGAGATCATCCAAAAACGTCTTAAAAAAATCACAAAAAAACTAAGGCTATACTATGGGAAAAATCTCGTTTTTAGTCGATTTTCGACATTTTCAGATAACTCGCTTTTCTGGTCCAGACGGCTTATAGTAACACTAAATGACACTCCGAATAAAAAAAAAAGCTCAACTTTTGATTCGATGGGCATTTAAAGTGTTTTTAAACACCGAAGCAACATTAGAACGCCTCTATCTCCGAAACGGTTATAGATACAGACCTCCGGATGCGCTCATTGAATTCAGCGTGTCGTTTTCTATCAGTACACTGAATTTTAAATGCATCCGATGCGTATTCCAGACTTTCCAGAAAACCGCTTCGGACGGGTCTATCTTCGAAACGGTAAGTGATACGAAGCAACGAAGGGGCTCGCTGACTTCAGCGTGTAATTTTACATAAGCCTACCGAATTTGAATCGGATCCGAGAGATCATCCAAAAACGTCTTAAAAAAATCACAAAAAAACTAAGGCTATAACTATGGGAAAAATCGCATTTTTAGTCGATTTTCAACATTTTCCAATAACTCGTTTTTCAGGTCCAGACGGCTTATATTAATAGGAAATGACACTTCAAGTCCAAAAATAAGCCCAACTGTGCGATCGGTGGCCTGTTAAAGATGTTTTCAGTTTATAAAATTTTTTTATGTGGCTGTATCTCCGAAACGGTAATAGATACAGACCTCCGCGTGCGCCCATTGAATTTAGAATGTCGTTTTCTATCATCATACCGAATTTGAAATCTATCCGATGCGCATTCCAGACTTTCCAGAAATTCACTTCGAGTGACCCTATCTCCGAAACGGCAACAGATACAGACCTCTGGGTGCGCTCATTGAATTCAGAGAGTCATTTACTATTGCTATACCGAATTTGAAATGTATCTGATGCGTATTCCAGACTTTCTGAAAAAGCACTTCGAACGGGTATATCTGTGAAACGGAAAGTTATACACCGGATGCAATTGGTGAAATCAGCGGGTTCTTTTCTATAAGCTCACTTTTATCGTGTACTTTAATAATCAAATCGCGAATCAAATACACGACTCATTCCACAGAGATAATTTTTTAACCATGTTTTTGATATACAGAGACTGTCATTTGTTTCTATGAGAAATAAAACTGTCACCGAATAATTTTATTAAATCTTTATTAAAATAGCTCTAATAATATACACAGCGTAATTGTTTTACTCACTGAATTAAACAATTGAGTAGATTACGCTTTATAAAATCCATGTAAATCATATTAATATATATCGATATAAAAATTGCACGCGAAAAATTAAAATACAGGTACTGCTCTGTCAGCATAGTTCTTGATACAGTGCTCCATCGTCCGGTGTATCAGTTACCCCGTGAGCTGCTAGTTCGGCCAAACATCTCTCCATGTACGTTGGGTCTGGATAACCGTATCCCGAATTCGAAGGACCGGCTTCCGTTTTATGATGGATTCCGTTCCAAGTGACGACGTCTTCCCGTCCGGTCGTATTCGAACGGCCAACCGTAAAGATCAATTTGCGTTCCCATGCAACGCCGAGAAGGCGCAGTAATCGTCGACCTTGAGAATTGTCCGGAAGATAGCAGACACGCGGGAATCCGACTGCGTAAAAAGCGCGGCCCGGATTCGGATGATTCGGCCCTTGGATACCCGAGACAATGCTGTAAAACAACAAAAATTATATACTTAACAATTGAACATTAACTATCAAATGTTTTATGATTTCCTGTCCTTTCTTAAATGCTTTTCTTATGGAGAAATATGTTTGTTCACAATCTAAAGGCCACTGCACACGAGGCTAGAAACGTTGCTAGGAGTTCTGCTAGCCGGTAGGCTGGGTACGAAGTTGGAAATGACGTCACTGCGGGCTGGCCTGCTAGCTCACAAGATAGGTTTTAAAATTAGAACAGGGGCTATTTTCCCTGCTAGATCTGCTGCTAGGTATGAGCAAGAACCAATCAGGAAGCAGTATCTTGTCACATGGACACTTGAACAAACAACCACAAACCAACATGGCGCCATTCTGCACAGAGTCAGACAACAGACACGTTTTGCTCTGTGTTTATATTCGAACTGTCACTGCGCGCGCACCAGATCTATCCACAAAACAAGCTTGAAAAATAGTCTCGTGTGAAGCGAGCACTTAACAGCAATCAAGCAAACCAGCGCTAGAAAACTAATAGGTAAATCTAGCAGCGTTTCTAGCCTCGTGTGCAGCGGCCTTATGGTCATTTTCAATTCATATTTTTTGACAATCCTTTCTGTAACATTAATCTGTCGCTAGCTCCTAGCATATAGGCAATTACTTTAACTTTGCTAGTGGAAATTGAAGAGGCGCCCTTATTTCCATCTTTTTCCCTTTCAAAAATTCCAAAAACATTTGGGCGCTACATTAAAAAAAAAGTTAGTTTTGTGAATAACTCAAAAGTCTAATGTTCGGTCGTTTTTTTTTTTTTTGTGTTAATCATTGTTATTTACAAAAAAATAACTTTGAACACTGAATAATACGTAAAATTGTAAAAATCATATATCTATTAGTTAACTATATGAATCAATGTGCGGTGAATGAACGCAACAAAGCTTATCGAAAATATATCTGCGTCTCTTTCTTCGATATAATTCCCAGATTTCTCCGATGATAGGATTGGTTGATGTACTTGCATTCAATCTGAATAAAGTATCTCTGTTTCAAAAACTTTGTCTTTTTCTATGACATTAACATGGGCGTACCCAGCTTTTGGCCCAGGAGGGGGCAAATTAGAAATTTCTTAAGCCGGGTTCCCCGTGCTTGTTTTGCCCTCCTGGATACGCCAGTGCTTACGGCGTAAAAAATACAGAAGTATATGTTTGCTCCCTAATAGTTCAATTGCGATTTTATCCTATGCTCAGTATAGAATAAAAGTATATGGTAAAAATAAAGATAAATTCAACATGATTGTGGACTTTCATTGTCCGTCGAGTCCCAGTTCCGACAGATAAACTAACAACGAAACAAACACTTACTTATAGGCAATCTGTATTGTTCTCGAAGTGGGAAAGCCGGGTAAACAATGATCGAGAACGGTGACCTCCATCGTACCGGGCGGCTGGTTACCGGTTTTCATGCCGTACACCAACATGCAGACAGGGCACTGAATGTACATGCTGCCATCGCTTCCCGACGACTGGCTGACCAACATACCTGCAAAATTAATAATACAACGCGTAAACACAAAAAAAAAAGAAAACTTTCACAGAAATGTGGACGTTTTGGAAGTGATGGCGTGATTGGAGTCACGTCCTGTCGCGATCAACATTTATAGGCTGTGTGCACGAAGCCTACTAGCGCCGCTAGTGAGTAATAGAGAACTATTTAACTCACTTTTTATGGAAATCGCGACATGTTTCTATGGTGAAAATCAAAAACTTAAGTTGGCCATGATGTGTCAAAAAAAATGTACCTAATAAAGAAAACTGCTGTTAATTTTATATACAATAAAATTCAGATTGTAAACCATTATATAAATAGCATAACATAAAAGGCACGTGAGAATTATTTATTTATCAATTATGACGTACAATATATAAATAATTAATTTGTTTGCACTGACAGCATAACGTCAAATTATGGAGCCAATTATTTTTATTTTACTTAAAACGGCATCAGCGCAACAGCCCGGAACACAACAAGCATTTCCAGATCACTTAGTTTTGCCCATGTTTTCTTTGTAATTTAAAAAAACTTTATAAAATTAAAACTATTTTTACTTTTAATAAACATTGCTCACTGACATACTGAAAATTTGAGTTTGAAGTTTCCCCTAGTGCTCACCACTAACGCTCGCATCGATAAATTTGTAACTCCGCCTCCTTGCACATAGCCCATACAAGTCGCGCAGTCATCCATCCCAGCCAACGAAGCCCATTACATGTAGAACGCGCATGCGCGTATACAGTATGTAAACACGTAAGGTGCACATAGGGAAATTAACATTGAGAAAAAATGACTGGATCAGAGTGAGCCTTGAAATCTTGTTTTTCAATTTGACAGATAATATTCTTTTGCAAAATGAATGTGTATACTACCGAAGAAAATATTCAAATGATTACAACATAATCGGACTTTTTTTATTAATGGGACATTAAATTCCCAAAAATACTTTAAATATGGTGTGAGATCAAATATCTCCGCCTATTCGTGTTGAACCTTAAGACATTGGGTCACTGTTTTACCAACGCGCATACGTCATACCAGTCAGACAATTTTTGAATGAAATGTTTCCAAACAGATGGAGTTGTTTTTTTGTTTAATTTTTGTACAAAAAAATTAAAATAATGATTTATAAGAGTTTTTTATTATTAAAAAAGCCAAGTAAAATAAAAATAAATCAAAATAAAATAGAAATCCTCAAGATTACCACGACAATTCAATAGAAATAACCATGGCTAACTCTGATCCAAGTATTTTTTCCCAATGCTAATTTCCCTATGTGCACCTTACGCGTTTACATACTGTATGTGATGTTAGGATTGTTACAATGCACGATAATTACCATTCAAACAGTCAAGGTGTAACGAATGCTGACATTTGATCAGGGACACCACAACACCAGGGCTGAGGGGGCCGAGCTCCAATAAACAAACTGGACAGTGCGGCAGATCGTTTCTACGCCACGAATTTGAATCCACCACTCTCACGTATTGCGATATCGTGGCACTTGCCGCGTCGACACCTGTTTAAAGGTAATTGTTTAATTTAATGCGGTTGCTCATTTCTGTACGATTAACGTCAAAAAAACACACAACGTTCGTCCGTACCTACGATAGATGCCACGGTCGAGACGCCCGGAATTGAATCGAAAACATCATCGCTGCCCAAACTGCAATCCAACAGGTCTGATACAGAAGCCATGCCTTGCCAACACTGCAACAAAAAAAACGAAAAATATTTTTTTTAACATCAATGTCCACGGTAAACACAGTTATGTTCCCGGGCCGGAATTGTCAAGCCCATCTGCCCCTGTGTGCATGCAATGAGCCTTTTTCCTGAAGTACGAAAAATCACTCACTAGTAGCGCTAGTAGTTCGGTAGGGACAAACACTGTCAAATCCCCATATAAACACACATTAAAGTGTACTTGAAAAAAAATGTTTTTAACAGAAGATGATGTTCCTGGAGCAAAACTAAAATTTGCAACTGTAAAAGATAACAATGTAGTAACATTAAAACGTTGGCTTGCGTGTCGTAATTTAAAAGTATCTGGAAAAAAAATGAATTAATAGACAGGTTAGTATGCAGACTCTAGTAAAATATTAGCGATAAATTCAAACTGTAATAAGAGAAATTGAAAATAATTATGAATTTCAGATTTATTTCCAAATGAAATATGAATTAAAAATATATGGTAATAAAATAAATTTAATTAAATATAATAAATAAATATAATTTAATAAAAGATTGAGGTTATATCTCATTCTAATCAATGGTAATAAACTGTGAAAAATTTACTATTCATTTTTTATTCATTTAATTAATTTTAAAAATAATTTCGATAACATATGTAAATGATGACTCTCAGTGATAAGTTTATCAGTTCAATTTTTTTTTTATTTCAGATTTATATTTTTAAATAAAATAATATCACGTAAATAACATTGGTTGGCATGTAAATATTTTATGTTTGTCCCTACTACTAGTGCTGCCTCTCGTGACACTTTCGCTGCACTATTCTCAGGAAAAAGGCTCATTCTGATCTTTTCCAACCTCAAGAAACACACGTACAAATTTTTCAAATGTATCTATGTACTCGAAACATACCTGACTGCCATCTTTGCTCTCGTGACTTAAATAAGTAGAAACAGTATCGACACTAGGTCTCCTCCCCGATTTAGTACTGCTGGAGTCCGCGTCTAACACAGAATCCGCCAGTACATGGGTGCTAGCTCGAATACGCGACGGTTGCTGTGGAACTTCAACAACAGCAGTTACGGGCTGCTGTGTCGAATTGCTGCCGCCTTTATTGCCTACAATCAAAGTTTTTATACATACAAACGTCCCTCTCTTTCAAATGGCATCCGGTGTGTTATTTTGGAGAAGATGCTTTAGAATGCATGAATAAAAATACATCGTCTTTAACAACTGATTTTTAAACTTTAAATATTTGAAGATCGGTAAATAATAATTATTTTGACGTGATAACGTCTTATAAACTGATGAAACACCGGCTGCACGCACGAAAAAGAGTAACGTTCCGCAAGCGAGAGCGCGATATAAGCGATAGTCTCTCTCTTCTCGCGTGACGTCAGAGAGTAGTGTGCGTTCCAGCGAAAGCTACATCTGACAGATGGCCAGATAAATTATACGGTTTGTTAACAAATATATAATGTATATACATTCTTTTAAATGTCTTTTATAATTGCTTAAAAATATGTATTTTGCTTTGGTTGATCAAATTATTAGTCGGTAAAAATATAGTTTGACAGCTACTAAAATTTAGGTTATGTATTATTAAATATGATATTCGAGCGGAATACGTTATCACGTAAAACTATCGTCCGTAAACCGACTTTACAGACAACCAATTTTTTTTTTAAATGTAGCAAAGATACGATTAGAAAATTAAAAATTTAATACGATTTTTTGAAGCCCCGAAATGACCAAGTCTCGAGTTATTAAAATTCGAAAAAGACGATTGCAATAATCTGTCTCTCAAATTCAACTTATCCAGACTACCAACCCTACAAAAAATAAAAAAATGAAATTAAATACTTACCAAATATATTTAAATTGCTAAGAATCGTTCTGGCCAGATTTCCTGACGAGCTTTCGCCGTTATGCTTTGTTTTATTCTTGTTCACTTTCTTATCTGAAGACGTTTGTTTTTTGGATGAACCGTTATTAATCGTAGAAGATCTGAGAGGTAAGTTCGCACTCGATTGGCTGACACTCGTGCTGTGAGATCTGTTTGTTTGATCCAAAGTCCTGTAACCTTAACACAAAAATAAAAATCAATTAGAGACTGTCTTCTTTTGTTTAGAGATACAGTTCTATTTAGTGTATTCTGTTTTACAAGTGTAGCCAACATATTCACATAGAAAACCAAAAGTTCCGTATGTTCACAGACAAAAATAGATCATAAAATATAACCGTCTCGAAATGTTGTTAATGAGTTGTATAAAATGAGAATGCGAGCTTTATCCTGGTATATAAACGTTCAACTATTTTAGTCGTCGATTATTTCACTTCACTTGATCGAGACGTTAAAAATACGAAAATCTACCGATTGTTTTTATGCTGTCTTGCATAGAAACTACTTACTTCGGACTTGTGCTAACTCTTCGGGAGTTACTTTGATGAGAGGATAGGGTGCCTGCTGAACCCGTCTTATGTTTCGTACGTTACCCGTGTTCAGCCGGGTTTGTGTCAAGTTACAGAAGTTTATCAAATAGGGATATCCCAAATTCGTTTTACTCAAATCTATAGTTTGGTCTCCCTGAAATTGTTAAGAGAAATAAATAGATCATTTTACAGTAGAGTATTAATGAATGTTGTCGCAAAAAAATTGGGATTTTACTTCGACAGCGGGCCATCTACTCGGCATTTCAGTGAACTACCCCACGCGGGGCGTTTCATATAGTTAAGTTATGTATTTTTGTAAATGTTTATCGTTTACAATAGGTCATAGGCATGATTTTTTTTTATATTTTTAATAGATTATTTAGTCAACCATAATACGGAAAAAAATTGATAATCATTTAAAAATGTAATATTATCATAAGAAAAAAAAATATTAAATTTCGCGGGCTTATGTGGCGTCATGATATACGATGCATGCCAACCTTGATGTCAAATTGTCAATGTTCTAAATGAAGTTTATTTGTTGTTTTCTCTAAATACTGACATAATCTTACTTTGAGACGACACAGTCGTCATGAAAACTGTTGTTGATATATACTCTGACGTCACGATGCGTTTTGAAAATTCGAAAATAGCGCTTATTTTCTACATTTCTTTTTTATTATTTGTATTTTTTCAGTGATTAGATTAATAAAATAACCATTACGTTATGATCAAGAACTAAAATATATTTCGAAATAAAAATTTTAACCAATTTGGAGTTTTATGCATATGTATGACCTATTAATATGGAAGTTACACACGTCATTGAAAAATCGAAGAGGAAGCATGATATGTGCTGTGCAGTACCTAATTGTGTTAGTAGATTAAGAGTAAATGTTGATATCAAATTATTAAATTGAAATGTACACCGTTAATTTCATGCGTTTTTTCCATCTTTTTCTGTAGGTCTCTTGCTTCAATAATTCTGTCACATTTGACGATTTTTTTCCCGTGAATACAATTATGATTTGAAGGATTACTATCACTCCAACGACAATTTTCTTCCTCGAAAATATAAATTTTGAGTAAAACGTCGAAACCTCTGTCAATGGAAACGCTTCGCATAGGGCGGCCATATTGATTATTTTAAAATCCCAATAGATAAAAAGTTAAGGCGTTTAAAAGTTATACAAACCCTTGCCCAGGCTTCTTCCACCACACACTGCATGATCATATCAAACACATGCCATTCCCCGTTTTGATCTCCGGCCCATTCCCATTTGGCTCCTTTACCGGCTGGGGAATTTTGAGGATAAAACTTTCTACGCACATTATGGGTTCGTTCATCTAGAAAAGATTAAATTAGCTATAGTATTTTCTTTACGTCGAGTTGCATTTTGAAGGAGTCTAATAAGAGCAGCGTGATTACTAATAAATTTGACTTGTAACTATATTCATGCGTTACATTTAAAGCACACTTCAGACTGTTATAGTAGCTATGGAAATCGTGAATGCATTACGGAAAATCGTCCCACACAAAATACAACATAGACCGGGCGTTCCAGGGAGGTTCGCAAGCATTTTACGTGGAACGTTAAATGAAATTCCCCGTATTTATGAATTATGAGCAGTTTTGTTTAAACAACGATAGGTTTTGTTGGGACTCACCTCCGTCTTCGACGCATTGCGTTTGCGTCCTGAGATTCACGTAATACTTGTGTAACAACGGATCGGCATCGCTTAGCAGTACACGGGTCAAACGTTTCGCGTGGGCCCTTTCCAAATGCTGCGCAACGGCGGGCCCGTACGGTCGCCAATGTCCTTGTGACCTCTCCCATTCCCAGACCACCACAACGTGTGACGACATAATTAGCTACATCTTGTTACAAACTGCCATTGGTGATAATACTGGTTCGGCTATTGTAACATCACAACTGCAAAATATTAACAATTAACTCCTCAAACGTCCTTCCCATTTCTCTGTACTTCTTCAACTGTCCTATAGCAATAGACAGTTTCGTGCGTTTCACAGTTCTCCAAAATCGAAACCATACACCTTACTTTAATATTGCCTTAGTTGTCGTACATCTGTAATCTACAACTTCTCTAACTTTATTTATTTAGAAGACTACAGAGTCAAGACAAATACAATTAAAAATAGGCGAATAAAACAAAGTATGTACTTACAAAAACGAACATTACGTATTATCTTAATCGTATGCGTAGGATAATTTGTACCATATTTATATCTAAGTATATATTTCATAAAAAATACAGTTTACACGTCATACTCAATATATAAAAAAATATCAAAAATACACTTTGGTTGACATTTGCGACAGCGACGTTGTTTTTATAGTGAAGTTGGCTACACATTGACCTGTAAATGTCGGTCGTTGTCCACGATTCTCTATGTATTAAACTCGTAATACTGCTTGCCTATATTTTAGACTGATTTTTGCAGCAAATGTGACTCGAAGGTAGATAGTCTTGCTTTGCTTATTGAGTCATATTACGAAATTTCCGAATAACAAATACTAGAGTGGCCTGTGCGAATTATTCGCACTAAATAAGTATAATAATTACCACTTTACAAAACTATTTTTTAAATATGATTGCAGGTATTCAATTCGTTTCTAATTTTGCACACTGCTTATAACGTTCTTTTTGTTGTATTACAATATGAAGCTCAGATGACAGATCGAAGAAATATTTTACTAAAATTGTCATATAGAGGCGCAAGTAGCAAAAGCGTTGAGCTAAGCCGTCAGATGGCATCATGCAGCATTGCTGAGACGTTGTTCAGCGTTGCTCGCTGTTTCAAAATTAAAGCCATCAGATTGCAGTATTGTGTCTGTTGTATTACAATATGGTCAGATGACAGATCAAAGTGTTGACGTTATTTCAAAATTAAAGCCGTCAGATGGCAGACGTTGTTCAGCGTTGCTGTATTTTAATTAATTTACAAAAACAAAAGCAATAATAAATTTTTTAGTTGTCGATGTCAGTAGAGCAAGCAATTATCTGTAAAATGATATATAATTTATGTGGAGAAATTGTGAGGTTTTTTTCTAAAAAGGGAGGCAAACATCTTTAACCTTAGCGTATTAATATATATGATGATAAAATATTTTGTAAGTAAACAGTTTTATTAAATAGGTAATGTACATACAAAAATAATCATTTTAACCATTTAATACCATACCAAAAATTCGCCGTACACTGCTTAAATAAAAAATTCGACTTTATTGTATAAAAAACAAAATTTAAATACAATAAGGAACTTGCGGTAAACATAAATTATAATATGCGTCCTTTTTCCAAAAGTCTGCGTTCTTCCACCCGCACCAGCCCTTACCTTGAATAGTTCTTAAGTCATCGGCACCCGTATAATGCGGATCTAAAATTAAGAATTTTACTTCTCCGCTATTTTTATTGTAATCAATTCCTAGTATTGTATGAGCTAAGACTCCGCCTCCTATCATAATCGGTGTTCCTTGAGTTTTAAAATGCATTGCTAGTTCCGGTGCCCTCTCGGAAAGTTCACTACCCGAATTGACAGTCATTATTCTAGATAGCACGCCTAACATCGATTCTAAACAAAAACTGACTTCCGTAGAGCCGATCCATTGTTTTGAGTTTATAAATGACCTTGGTTTATCTCCGATGTTCACGAGACATTCTTGGATTTCTTTATGACTTGGAATTGATTTGTCAGAGTATCCTTGCCACCTAAAATTACGGAAAAAATCAGTACATATAATTTTGAGAATTACTTATTCAACAATAAGTAATGCTTATTTACACAACACACTGTCAGAATAGAAACAATCGAAGGTCGTCAAATTTTTGATATGTGGAACATTACATTTTAGTTACAGAAAAACAAATGCTTAAAACCACAATACTTTATAATATAATTAAATCTAAGGGTATAATACGCGCCACGGATCTAAAAAGTTCGGAAGTTAGTCACAAACAGCGTCGCAAAGGCACATTTTATAGAGCCGTTGAGACTCCCACCACCTCCCAGCTACCTACACGGAACGTGCGCTCGTCGGTGCTTGGCCGTGATCGCTCGTTGCCTTTGTCACTTTCCTGCTTTAAAGTACAGTCGAGTACGCTATTTTCAAGTTGTTATTGTTATTTTAGTTTTGTTGAGTTGCGAGTTTGTAGTTTTTCAACAGACTGTAGAAGCGCAAGCCCGCATTCGCATCTAACTTCCGTTCGTGGAGCGTATTATACAGTATTTTTTAATTTTCTGATAATGCGTTGTGGCAGCAGCATGTGTATTATGTGTACGTGTATTTACCAAAACCAAGAACATAACGTTTGAAGTGATCGATAAGCACAGCCCCAGCCGTCGTCGTTAAATTCATCTTGCATGTAGTGATGGTAGGTGTAACGACCCTTGACTAAATAAACTTCTCCGTCTTTAACTGAAGCACAAATGGTCGAATCGATTATTGCGGTTTCTCGAAAATAGTTCGAGTATCGTAACATTACTCACCTGTCGAAATTAACCCTTCGTGTGGATTGAAGAGCGGCCCGCTCTGAACGCTGTCTTCGTTAAAAATAAATGCATTTACTCGTTTAAAATATGGCTTGGTCAGAGGTAAAAGAAGTTGATCGTGTATGGAACGTCTTTCGTTTTCTGCGAGAATAATAATCGTTTATCAGAACATTTTAACTGGCTTTTACCGTTAATTTAACAGTAAAACGAGCGTCAGGCCGAAAAACTTGTTAATATAATTATATTAATACATAATCTACGCAGTTTATTAAAAACACTACTAGGCTTTCATTGTTGTTCAATTGTAACTGGCAATTTAGGTTATGTTCGTGCTCTGTATTTGGAAGACAGTTTTTACTATGGAGGGTACAAGTAAGAAGGACTATCTTATATGGGGATAAAACTGAAAAAGTGTCCATCTGAACGCGTCAAATAACAGTTCAAAAAGTGACCAGAATGGCGCTAGTGTAGAAAAAGTGTTAATGTACACTTAGCAGTTGTAGACGAAGTAAAGTGGGCTGAAAAGAAATATGGAATATTTTTGGCGACTAGAGTAGTTAATATATTCACAGTAAATAAAACCTCAATCACTTACGTAGTCAAACATTACTTAGTAAATATAACCTATAGAATCATCAGAGAGAAATTGACACTCTTCCTACGATCGCGCCATTTTAATTTCACTCTTTTTGACGGACACTTCTCATACACAGAGACTGTTCTCCTTATCCTCTACCCTCCATAGTTTTTGGTTCAGCATCAAAACGTCATATAAACAACGACATTCCTATATGATGTCGGCTATTTTCGCCGTAACTTCCTTTGTATTTCGTTTTGTCTAGCTTTGCAAATAGAAAGATCCTTTATAAGCTACGAAGTTAGCGGTAAAGTAAGGTAGATAATACAGAGATGATTCTCCTTACCCTCTACCCTCCATAGTTTTTACAGTAAATAAATACGAAGAACAGGATGTACTTTAAGCAAGGAAATATCTTCTACGTACCTAAATATTTATCGGGGATGCTGGCAGCGTAAACCCAAGTTATAAAATGTCCACAGTCCTGCGGAAGGAAGTGATACGGCACGGGCAGAGAGATTTTGCTATTCGATTCCAGTTGTCTTTTCAAACAAGTTTCACTCGATTTGATACTGTGAGACAAACTCTCTAACAGAATTGCGTAGAGGTTTATAACTTTCGTTTGACGAAATATCATTGACAAATTGTCAATTTTTAAACTCAAATCCAATAGTTCAAAGTTTCCTATAATAAAAAGGATTTAACAATATATCGATAATTGGGCTTTTGAATGAATTTTTTTTTGTCATAAATGGAAAGATCATATATAAGTTTTATAACAAAACTATTTTTCTTTTTGACGTGATAACGTCTTATAAATTGATGAATCACCAATCTTATAAATTGATAAAACACCGACTGTATGCACGAAAAAGTGTAACATAACGTTCCTAACGTTCGTAACGCGTAACGTCCCCTGTGCGTGCTTTTTGCTAATTTCTCGCTCAATTTAAATCAGATCGGTTTGAAACCAGTCTTAAACGAAAGAGGAGAACATTTTACATAGATTTCGTATAACAGAATTTGCCTAAACAGTTTTTTTATACAAATTTATATAGAAAAATAGCTGTATAAATGCAATGTTGTCTAATGCATGGCGCGACGCGGTCGGTCGTCTTTGTTTGCCGTACATGGAAATTAGAAAATAACGTATGTCTTGTCTTAACATGAAAACGGCTGCATTTCTAATGTTTAATTCAATTTTTTGACATTAGTATTTTGTGAAATGCAACGCCTTCTAAGTTAACTATTGGAATAACTAATTATTATTAGAACATAATACTTTGACAGTTGCAAACGTCACTTTTGACATTTCTTATCATTCCGACACCAAGGATAAGCGGATTGAAACCAAATTTTGGGAGGATGTTTGATATGCAAATATGAAGTGGCCTATTGTTTTTGGGGAACATCGGCGCATGCGTAAAAGAATATATCTCTTATAATGATGTTTTATATAATAATAATATAGTTTTTAAAACGGTTTTTACTCTATCTATTTTTACTAGAAATTTTTGTAAATTTTTTGGGGGAAATCGGCGCATGCGCAAAAGAGATACATGCCATAGTTGTTTTTTATATAATAATAGTGTACTTTTTATAGTGTTTTATTATTCTACTTAATAAAATTTACCTAAATTTGAAGCGAAAGATGCAATATCATAGATTCGAATTATTATAATTATTATATAAATTTAGGTTATGTATTACGGAATACGTTATCACGTAAAACTATCGTCCGTAAACCGACTTTACAGACAACCAATTTTTTTTTTTATTTTCGTTATAATTCGAAAGTTATATCAAATTAAAAATAAATTTTTGTACCCAGTTCCGAGAACGCGCCGACATTTCCCGAACATAATGTGACGTCACAATGTTTTAGTCAATACACATGTAGAAGCCATTGATAGTATACTGCGTATATACATTTTACCATTATGACGTCACAACTGTCAAAAACAATTTTAGTGCGTTTGCAGTCACGTGATTTTTTTAAATATTTTATCAATTTTAAATTGCTTATAATTAATTTAAAAAAAGTTTTTTGAAAGTTTTTCGCATCGATTATCAATATTATTTATAATAAAGTTTTAAAATACAATAAAAAAATCGATATTTATTTTTTTTTCAAAAGCCTAATTTTCAATATATTGTATAAATTGCTTACTCTTATTGTGATTGATAATCGGAGCATGCTTTATGAATCCATCGGACCCGATATCAACAGTAGGCTTCCAAAACATTGTCACCGGAAGAATATCCTATAATTATTAACTAGATTGTATTACTGTGCTTAAAATTTGCTTTAAATATCTCCGCCGAAATCTTACAATCTGTTCAGACGTTTTTTTCTTCTTAACTTTTGTATTCGTAACACCTTCGGTTCCTTTTGAACAAAAGTCGCACAATTCACCGACAACGGGGTCACCCGTTAGACCTGTCAAGCCACCTTCGTTACCGCCACCCATTAAGTAAACGCTTGTATTTAAGAATTGAAATGTCACTTGACCTAGAACAACCTACCGACAAAATATGACATTTGAGAATAGATGTTGATTTCAGTGGTATTTCAAAAATAGTATATTGTGCGACTAGTGAGAGAAGGAGAAGATTCCATGAGCGTGAAGTTTGCCGCACGAGCTTAGCGAGTGTGGTAACACGCGAGTGGAATATTCTCCTTCGATCAATGGTCGCACATAATACTTTATTCAACTACCACGAGTAATATGTAATCGGGGCCCTGATAAAAGAGGGAAAAATAATAAATCACTTCATTGATTGACGTACACACCGTCCTCGATGCATACAAGATGGCCATGACTTTCGTTGAATTGCGATGCTGTTTTCATATATACAATACCGCCTACCATGTTCCTATTGGTCCAGAAGCAGTGCAGTTTTTTTCATTATTGCACGCTTGGGCTTACTACTGCGTTCCTATTGGTCCAGAAAATTCATTATCACACTGTACGGCTCATTATTAGCACTCTACGCGTCAACATGAAGTAATTTATTATTTCTCCCGAATTTAGCAGGGCCCCGAAATTACATATTACTCACGCGTGTTGAATAAAAGTTTTTATTCAACACGCGTGAGTAATATACAATTTCGGGACCCTGCTAAATTCGGGAGAAATAATAAATTACTTCATGTTGACGCGTAGAGTGCTAATAATGAGCCGAAACTGTACGATAATGTATTACTGCGTAGTATCTATCTATCTATCTATCTATTACTGTATAGTTTCTGGACCATTAGGAACGCGGTAGAGATTTGTATACATGAAAACAGCATCGCAATTCAGCGAAAGTCAGGGCCATCTCGTGTGCATCGAGGGTGGTGGGTACGTCAATCAATGAAGTGATTTATTATTTTTCCCTCTTTTATCAGGGCCCCGATTACATATTACTCGTGCTAGTTGAATAAAGTATTATGTGCGACCATTGATCGAAGGAGAATATTCCACTCGCGTGTTACCGCACTCGCTACGCTCGTGCGGCAAATTTCACACTCATGAAATCTTCTCCTTCTCTCACTAGTCGCACAATATACTATTATTATAGTTTGTACTGTTTTAGTGTTTTCTGTTATTATATTTTGAGAAATCTATATTTGCGACTCTAGACCCAAATCTTTTTATGAAGCGCTTCGAAGGCGTCATGGAGAGATTCCGGATTCAAATCGCAAGTTAAAGGTAATCTGGCTTGAAGGCGAATGTGTACAAATTCCTTCCACATATCTGATTCAGTCAAAATTTCATATTTTACTTCTTCATATTGCCCATGGACATAAAAATAGGCTGTTACGCCACTCTTTTGGCATTTACAATTTAAAATTACTGGATTGTCCGTTATGTCAACATCCTGCAAAATTCAAAACAAGTTCAAATACATCAAGCGTTCTGATGCCGTAAACTTTCTCTGTACCTTTAATATCTCCTTAGCTTCTTGTTCGATACTTTCGTTATCTCCGAATGTCGCAACTCCACAAAAATCGATTTCAGTTACGAATGAAAATGGTACGATATGAACTTCTTCTGAATTTATGTTTAATTTAAATCCAATAATTAACAAAGTTCCTTTGTACATAATGCCATATAAACGTCTGTATGATGTGTTTTTTGCTTGCAATAATCTCTACAAAATGGAATATTATTTTTTAGCATATGGTCTAGCGTAGGGTTAGAAGCCGAAAAACCCGCAGATTTGTATATTGCTTACATCTATTAAACGCTGAGAAATTTTTAAGTGAGGTGCCATTTTTTCACAAATAATTTTCCACAATTTATTGACTGACAGTTCTGACTCTAGAATGACAGATTCTTATGGGGAGTATACCAGCTTGACAGTTACGTCGTCAAGAAATTATTTTTTAGGTGGAAGGATAAGGAACAAACCTTTTTGTTTTTGCTATTATGTAGTTTGGTGGTAGCACTGAGCACAGCTAATTCATCTGATGCTGCACTCCGTTGTCTCTTCTGTCAATGTTTAGAACGTTCTCTGCCAAATATTAACTAGGTTACAAATTATTCGTTTAACGAATAATACATTCTTGTCGAGACAAAGGAATTTGTTTTAATTCATAAATCAACTGCAATTTTTTGAGTTATTTTCATTGTTTTGTAGCATCAGTAGCAACGATGGGTAAGTGAAATTCCTGTACACGAAGATCTGTAATAATCCAAGTTAATTTTGAATGAGTGCCATTTGTTTTCGAGATAAAGTGACATAATTTGTTAAATAATTATCAATTTATTTGTATATACACAATAAAACAGTAATATAAGTGATTTTTGTAATCGATTGGCGTACAAAATTTTCAATTTTCGACTCGTTATTTTAGATTAACAACAATCCCAATGAAATTATTGAATAGTGTTAATGTTTGTGGGCACACAGTCAATAAAAGCGTAACCGATAACTGGGAATTAAAATTAACGAATATCGGTAGCAAAGAGCTGGGGAGCGGTGACGCAATACACAGCTCCAATGTAATTTGGGCGAATCATCTGTTGGAGAGTTTAGTGCACAGCAGCACGGCTAGCCCAAAGATAATTGCAGAAATGCCTTCTGCGACTGGAAGCGGGAGTCAGATACCCAGCAATGAGGAGTGCGGCATACGGGACGTGTGGGTGCATAATTTAGAGGACGAATTTCGAACAATCAGGCAGGTAAGTCGAACCTACTGAGAAGATGGCCGCCTCCTAACAAAATCGCATAACTTTGCACTTCGTCAAACGTGTTTTAAAAACAATGACGTTTTTTTCCTCTTCAATAAAAACTTGATCGCTTTTAATCGGAATTTTCAGCTATGGTTACCGTACAAAATGTAAGCCATTATGAAAATTCCTTTTAAAAAAAATATCTTGTTTCTAAATTCCTGTAAAGGCCCACATTGCAATATATCTTGCACTTTTATTTGCCAAAGATTTTTCAATTTAAGATGTTTAATTAGCCTTCCAACGTGTTTTGTTTCAAACTTCAGGTCGTTCAGAAGTATAATTATGTCGCAATGGACACAGAATTCCCGGGGGTGGTCGCAAGACCGATCGGAGAATTCAGAAGTACGGCCGATTATCAATATCAGTTGTTAAGATGTAACGTCGATCTGCTACGAATAATTCAACTCGGTCTGACGTTTCTCGATGAAAACGGCAAAACACCAGGCGGATCGTACACGACGTGGCAGTTTAACTTCAAGTTTAACTTATCGTGAGTCTTGCATATTAGTCTGTCGTTAAATAATAATTGTCGTATAACTTCGAGGTGTTGATTTTAGTGAAGATATGTACGCTCAAGATAGTATCGATTTACTGCAAAATTCTGGAATACAGTTTAAAAAACACGAAGAAGAAGGGATTGATCCGCTCGATTTTGCAGAATTACTGATGACGTCCGGAATTGTTTTGATGGACAATATAAAATGGTTATCTTTTCATTCGGGATATGATTTCGGTTATCTTATCAAACTTTTAACAGATCAGAATCTGCCGCAGGAAGAGAGTGAATTTTTCGAACTGTTACGAATGTATTTTCCCACGATATACGATGTTAAGGTTAGCTCTGTTCTTTTGTTGTTGCGAATAACTGAAAACGGTCCGTACTATTTTGTGTTTTTGGGTTTTCAGTATTTGATGAAATCGTGTAAAAATTTAAAAGGAGGCTTGCAAGAAGTCGCGGATCAGTTAGATTTGGAACGAGTCGGACCCCAGCATCAAGCCGGTTCCGATTCACTTCTCACTGGAATGGCGTTTTTCAAAATGAAAGAGGTTTGTATAGACTTTGGACTCAAAAATGTTTGTGACAGAGCCTGCGTACTCGGTATGTACATTGTTACCATACTTTCCTATCCGATCCGCTTGCCCAAAATAACGCCTTCTTTTGATGTGTTCAAAAGATACTTCCTCCATAACATACATCTCCTCGGTGCGCGCACAATTTTTTTTTTTTGTTTTCTGGTAGCACTGGTATCTGTGCGTTATTCGCTAGTGCATGACCTTGAGTAGTTGTAGCGCTCATGGTGGCGAAAATAGGAACTTTTTGACGAACTTAGAGCATTGACAGGTATTTAAAAATGCAATTGTTCACCGCGATGTGACGCTTTTTGCTACAGAAAAAGCGTATTTTTGAACGGCTCGCGAGTTTGGCATAAACACGAACTTTTTATGAAATTTTATGACATTTTGTCCTCTCTTCGTGATGGTTTTCACAATGTTTAGAACGAAAGCTTCACTTATTCTTGACAATTTTAATGCAGTCGATATAATGCTGATAATTTTGTGAGTCAGTTCTGTTACAAAATGCGTTTTTTTTGTGTCTGGCCTATATTGGAGATTGGCGCAAAGACACCTGTGCTATCAGAAAATGGTTCTAAGTGTAATATTTATGTCTTTGACTGGGTATTTTTTGAACATGAATATTGTAGTTTAATGTAGGGATGCAACGAATAACCTTTATGCCAGAACACTTTTTTATATTATTAAAACGAATAAAAATTGTTAGAATTTCGTTACGTAAAAAAAGTGATTGTTTTGTACAATCGATTTAAAGTATTTGTTTTTTAAATATTTTTTTTTGGATTATTCGAAATTTGGGATTGCAGGTGACAAGCGGACGATTTAAGCGCTAAATGAGCTCTAAAAATGTCTACCGAGTCGGGGTATTTTGCACTTAAAGATTCGTTGCATCCAATTTTTTTTTTTGCTTTGCTTGACTTTGCAGTTTAAGATTTATATCGGTGTAACGGAACATTTTTGAAACAGAGAAGGAACTATTTTGACTATTTTCGCTATATTACAAAAGAGATATTTTTGTTTTTTTTTTGCAGAAACACCGTGAAATGTGTATTGTTTCTGATTTGAAAGATCTTTCTTGTTTTGTCGACTTTATTCCTAAATAGAAGATTTAAAAATATCTTCAAATCTGCCCATTTTGATAACGAAGAGTTTATTTGTTTTTGTGTTAATTTATTTTGAAGTACATTGCACTTACTTTTTGACATGACATAGTTAGAATGATTCAACAACAAAAAAAAAACTATCGATTCATTTCTTTAGTCTTGTCAGAATAGTATGAGTAACGTAGACGATGTAGAATAGATGTTTTTCGTTTGTTTTGTTTATTTTTTAACTTACTTTTGATGAAAATTGCTTACATAAAAATTCTAAATACGTCAGGTCAACTATTTTTTTTTTTTTTTTGTTTAACTAAAGTACAGAATATGATATTAATTTATTAGCGTTTAATGTTGACTCAAATAAAATGGTCTACTCGACTTGTAATTTTAGTTTAATTTTGTAAACGATTTGAGTACATTTCTTTCGACAGAATTTTGTAATTTTGATTATTTATTTGCTTATTGTAATATCGGATTGTTATGTTTTTTTTTTATGTACGCAATTTTGTATTTCTAAAATCCAATAAAATTCTAATTATGTTGACGTACATATTTGATATTATTTATTTATAAATGTGAAATCAATTGTTTTGTGTGGCAAGGTTTGACGATATTTATATGAAATTAATATCGGTATCGAAAAGACAAGATTTACAAAATTTCTATTTTGAAAAATTTCAAAATATTTCCTTGTTTGTGCTGTTTTACGTTCGTTACAAAGTGGACTGATAAAACTGCACAAATGACAATTGACGAAAGACAAAATTAGCAGGATTAAAGAATTTTTATAATGACTTTGGATTGGCGTTTGTTTTCAGATGTTCTTTGAAGATAATATTGACGACTCAAAGTATCGAGGCCATTTATATGGCTTGGGAACATCGTTTATCGTAAATGGTAATTTCCACGATAACGGAAACGAAAACGGTAGTTCATCTTAAAATTATGTTTATAATAAAAAAAAAAACAAAATATATTATATCGAAACCCATAATTGTTTTATTTGATAGTCTGTATGTATGTATGTCATCATTCTTGTATTCTTTTATTTTACACTTCATATTTCGGAAATTGTACAACATTTTATAATAAATATTAATCATATAAATAATATGAATAAAGTTTTTTAACTTATTTGAATTTTATTCTCACCGAAAAAGAAATCAATACAAATAAATCACATCCTAACTTTATCGGTACAGGGTCTTTCTGCTTAGAAGAATTTAAAGATTGTAAATTATAGATGCTTGGCAACGACAATTTAAAAGCCTCGTTTTTATATCGATACTAATTTTCCAACTGTTCCGGGATAAATTTTAGTTTGGCTAATACATTATCAAGAATAAAAACTCTCTTATATATCGCTTTATCGAGCGTTGACCAATTTAGCTCAAAAATTGCGTGCAGAATCCCCGACTCGGTATAGAGTTTCTGCCAACCCCCTTTTGTCATAGCCGTCCGGTTGGGTGCAAGTTGTTTTTGCTCACAACTCATCCTTTCTTTGTCATAGACATTCGTGAATTAGAATATTCAATATAAAATTTGACAACTGATTGGCCGCACAACTCGAACGTAAATTTTGTGTGGGTACTAGGTTAATTATTAATACTAAATCTAAAGCTCTATTACTGAATGTTCAAATAAAATATGTAATTGGAAGGTTACCCTAACAAAAAAACTTGATTAAAAAAAAAAGAAGTGAGAAAAAAAATTTCTCTTAAAAATGCTAAGATATTAATTTTTTTTGTGGTATTTACATAATATTATTTAAAGAAAGATCAACAAACATCGATTACCTTACGGATAACAATGAAAATTAACCAAAGGATTAAATCTCAAATTGATAAACTAATTCACTTAGTCAAAATATAGAATTGATTAGTATTTCCACTCGTAAACATTTTTTTCTTAAATATTGACACGAACAACAAACGCAGTAACCATAGTAATGAGATACGCTCTAATTTTCTTATTTTGCACACATATTTTATTGGACCTCTTTCAGAAAAAAAACATTTTTGTTACTTACAATTATTACATCCAAAAGTAAATTTAAACAAAATATGCGGATGACATACATATTATGAAATGCACAACATAATTTCGATTTAAATGTGTAGTGTATAGTAGAGATTCAATAATGTGATCAAAATGAATAATTCGGTCAAAAAATGAGATAGAGTTTCAAACTGTCAGAATATTTTTACTTCCATTTTGAATATTCCGTACTGCATTCGTTTTTCACTTGACCAATGGGGTAACAGCGATGTCCGTCATCGCACTGCCAATAGTAAAAAAACTAATAATGAAACTGCGCTAGGGCTATGCGGTAAACGTTCGAAATTTTGGAATTTTAAAACAGGAGAAAAATATTTATTTTACTTTTGAATTTATACAATACCAGTGCGATTTCTAAATTTCAAAACACACCTTATTATCAAGCATTAGCAGCGATAGGGGAATTGTCTTGATATTGCTGAAATGGTTTTCAACGGAAAATATTTTTATAACTTTGTCGTCCCTGACACTAGTTCATTCATAAGCGCAAGGTCATCTGCTGGCCTACAATGACTTTACTACTAGAAACACCTGTTACTTACTACGAACTATGATGTAATAGTGGTTACACCGGATGCGTAATCGCATTGTTAACGTGTCCTGTGTAGCCACAAATATGGATTTTTTTTTTTTAATTTAATTTAAGGGTGGATCGACTACTAGGTCATTACCACCTACAAGTGTGTACGGGAACTCTCGGTGCGTTTATATTAGATGGTTTATATTGTTTTCTTTTAGGAAATTTAAAATATTGTTTATGGCTAACTTTTCATTTTGTAAATTTTTCTTTATGTCATTTGTTAGGTTGTGTTTGAATGGTTCATGTTTTTTGCACTCCGTTAACCCTCTACGGGTCAAACACATTTCTAGTCATTTCCAAAATCTGATTTTTTGTAGGCCACCATTATTGGGCTCTTGGAACTCATTGGACGTGTTCTTTTTATCAAAATTTAACTGAAAAGTGTACTTTGTAATTGCATCCAAATGGTTACATTGAACATTTCCTAATAAATATGCTATGTAACCATTTGGTTACAGTGTACAATAAGGGATTGTTGTTATTTTTATACAGTGTTTATTAAAAAAATCAGTACAAAAACCGAAAAGTAAAAAACTGAAGAGTGAATGACAGAACTCGACAGCTTCAGTTTTCTAGAACGGAAAAAAACACTTCAAGAATACATTTTGTCGATATGCCTTCTTCATCATCTGAACTATAATCAGATAAATCTGAATCCTGAGACAAGGGCGGTAGTAGTACGGTTTTTTTTCCGTAAAAACATTTTGTGGAAACAACATATTCCGTCATAATTAAAATCCACGTTAAAATCTAGGTAATAGAAGAAAAATAAATCGTGTTATGATTCTACATAAAACTCTTTTGTCGGACACCCATTATGTGCACTTAAATTGAAAATATGAGAAAAGTACGCAATATCAAAAAATGAAAAATATCTATTTTCCTTTTAGAAATTGTAAACTAGCATTTAATAATTATTTAACCAAAGTATTTTTAAAAAGTCTAAGCACACTTCCGGACAAATTTAATCAAAATTAAAAAAGATATTGTCCAAAGAAGACAACCTTCCATTTCTATAATCTATAATATAGTCAAAATTTTGGGAGTATGTAAAAAAAACATAAGGTGTATATGTAATGTTTTCAAAAACGTTGCGTTAGATGCAGATTTGCAGTTACTTTTTGAGAAAATTAAAAGTTTGTAGATTCCGGTTCTGTAAATTATCAACACTCTATGGGATTTTGTCACTATTTGGATACATTAAATCTAAACTCAAATTTCACCGCCGTGTGTAGACCAACTTACAATATTTTATAGGTATGCAATAACTTAATATCTAAAGTGTAGAGTTGCAAAAAATCAGTTCAAAATATTAACTATTTCTTACCTTTTTTAATTAAATAATCCTCCAAAGCACACAATTCGGCAACAAACACAAACATGTCTCAACGGTTTTTGAAAAAATAGTACTGAAATTAACCGCCAGATGTCTCGAATGAACACCGTGCGTTCAAGCTATATGGTAACGTAGTTCAATATCGCAGAAACTAGTAAGTTTAGGAAATATAGCCGTTGCAAATCTATGTAACCATATGGTTACGAAAACTCGTAGAGGGTTAATATGTGGCGGACCGTTATAACTGTGTTACACATTTCGCAGACTGGTGGATTTTTCTTAGCTAGGAGATGGCCATGTGTTAGTTTGGTATGCCCTATGCGTAGCCTAGTTAGTGTAACATCTTCATTTCTCGTTAACGGCATAGGATTGATCCATTTTTCTGTGTACGGCTTTATTTCCCACAATTTATTGTTGTTTTCTAGAGACCACTCACTTTGCCACTTTTCTCTTATTTTAGCTCTACAAAAACATTTTAGATCATCTATTGTGATATATGGATCAGGGTGAATTGAAATGTCGTCGTTCGCGTTCTTAGCAATGGTGTCGGCTTTTTCGTTTCCACTAATTCCCACGTGGGATGGTGTCCATATAAACACTACTTTTTTATTTAGTTGGTGGGCTTTGTTTAGTATGTTTATAACGAGCGGGTTCGTGCTGTTGAAATTTTGCAGCGACTGTATGGCGCTGAGTGAGTCTACGCAAATGATATGTTTTTCTTCGTTAGGGCATGTGGTTTGGATTAGCAATAGAGCTTGGTAAATAGCATATAGCTCGCAGGTATATATGCTGCTAATTTCGTTTAATTTAAACCCAAGTTCGTTCTCACTGCTTATCACTGCACAGCTTGCTTTTCCATTTGATGATTTTGATCCGTCAGTGTAGATTGGTCTGTGGTCTGGGTAGTTGTTGTTGATGGTGTCTATGAAAAGTTGTTTTAGAAGTGATGGTGGGGTCTCTTGCTTTTTGTATGTGCTTAGACTGGTATCGTAGGTCATGTTAAATATGGATTTTATGACATCGAAAAAGACATTAGAACAGGGACTATTTTCCCTGCTAGATCTGCTGCTAGGTATGAGCAAGAATCAATCAGGAAGCAGTATCTTGAACAAACGCTCACAAAACCAAATGGCGTCATTCTGCTCAGAGTCAGACTACAGACACGTTTTGCTCTGTATTTATATTCGAACTGTCACTGCGCGCGCACCAGATCTATCCCCAAAACAAGCCTGAAAAATAGTCTCGTGTGAAGAGAGCAGTTAACAGCAATCAAGCGAGGAATCTAGCAGCTCGTTTCTAGCCTCATGTGCAGCGGCCTTAAAGAAGTTTATAGCTCGGAGCAAAGTTCAATTAATTTGAAATAAAACAAATAATGACCATACTACCAATTTTCAGACGTTATTATGTATAATTTAAAAAAAGAAATATCTAATAGCCTTTCGGATTCTATTTTAGTTTTCAAACTTATCACCAAAGTTTTGTTTTAACGTGTAAAAACTCCATTCAAAGCAGTGTTATTAAAATTGCATAGTTATAGGCGTGCGTGTCAACTGAAAACAGTACAGGGCCGTATCTCTAAATCCTATAAAAAATAAAGTACGCTCGTTCGTACGGGCTGACCTCGAGAACGTCCAGTGATTCTGCTCGCGCCTTCCTGTAGTAGAGAAGCACAAAATGCGGTGTTTCACAAGCTGCGAACCCGGTTTCCCCGTATCAAGTTCTGCGTGCGGATACAATCTTTAAATTGACTACAGGTATTTCGACTTTACACAAAAAGCATTTTATGACAAAAGAGGACAGTAATTTGTCATAGATATCAATCGAGTCTACCGTACCGAAGCACTATGTATGAATCGCTTTATAAATGACTCAAGTAACTAAAACAGCGTTCGACAGTAAGCTATTTTATTGACTGAGATGGGCAAACTGTCATGGACTGTGTATATGAAATCTATACTAATATATAAAGCTGTAGAGTTTGTTTGTTTGTTTGGTTGAACGCACTTATATCAGGAACTACTGGTTCGAATTGAAAAAAAATTTTTTGTTGAATAGCCCATTTTTCGAGGAAGGCTATAGGCTATATAATATCACGCTGCGGGTGTAACCGGGCGGTACCGCTAGTAATAATATATAATGCTGAAGAGTTTGTTTGTTTGTTTGTTTGAACGCGCTAAACTCAAGAACTACTGGTTCGAATTGAAAAATATTGTTTTTGTTGGATAGCCCATTTATCGAAGAAGGCTATAGGCTATATAATATCACGCTATGACGAATAAAAGCGGAGCATCAACGAAAAATGTTGCAAAATGTAACTCAAAATTTGTCCGTCCGACAAAAACTGTTGACCGGTAACTCCGATCATCATGAAATTTGAACACAACATTCATTTCTGTAAACTAAGATGAACGTGTGTACTCATGTCCCTCCCCCCTATTCGTTCGTACTTTTGCAGCCGGGTGAAACCGGGCGGGACCGCTAGTTTGAAATAATTGTCATGTATTGTTGCTTAATAATTTTTTATAGGTTTTTATCAAATCTTACGTACCTGTCGAACAAAATCATTAATACAGATGTCTTAATTAACGCAGGCTATGGACGCAGACGGAAAACTCAAGCTACAGATGGCAGTTAACTGGAAAAAACGAGAATTTATTGAGTATAATATTCAGAATAACATATGTAAACAAAACACGTTTTGTGGCCGAGTGGTTTCGTACGATTACCTTGCAATTAAAATATGGTCGCTGGTTCGACCCCCGACAACGCCAGATATATTGATTAATATTTCGTTACTAATGACAATTTTTTATATATTTCTTCATATAAATAAAAAAAAAAATAAAATTTAATAATTTTATTGTTTTTTCGTGTATATACGTAAATTTTAAACATTAGTATAAACTGCGTAAGAAGCATAACTTCCGTCGTGTGTCCACCTCTTTTTACACGCTGTATATTAGTTTCACTTGTAAGTTTGTATGTATGCATGTATGTTTGTAAACTCGTTTGGACTACAGCACGTGGTTTATATAGTGGTATAATATGCCAGCACTGTAAGTACACTGGCTAGCCGTGCGAAGCCACGGGTCCTCGCTGACGTCAACTCTCGGAATCACGGGTCGTGGGTTCTAATCCCGACAATAAATCGAACTAAAAAGTGGAAAATAAATATACTAGTTTAAAAAAAACTAAAAAACACGCTTTATATCGAACTAAAAAGTAAAAAATATTTTTTTTTTAAAATAAGCTTAAAACAATAATGAATAAAAAATACAAGTATTATTGTGAAAAAAGCGTGGGGCGCTCGATGTACGAAAATGTGGAACAAAGCGCTCCACGCTTTTTTCACAATAATACTTGTATATTTTATTCATTATTGTTTTAAGCTTATTTAAAAAAAATATATTTTTTACTTTTTAGTTCGATATACTCGTATTATGGTTTCGTACCTCAAAAGTGAAAAAAGGAACCCTTATAGGATCGCTTTGTTGTCCGTCAAGACCCTTTTTCCCAGGAAAGCGTGGACGGATCAAGTTCAAATTAATATCAAATACTCAGGTCTGCAATCCCCTGTTTTAAAGTACAGCCCTGATTTAGTGCGGTCGAATTTCCAGCTAAGCTATATTTTCACGCGAGCCATGAATTTCTCCAGACTAGTTTTAATTTCAGTTCAACTATTCGTGACAGGCACGGTACCCCGACTATTTTCTCTACAAAGAAAATAATATTTTATCACGAAATTGATTTAACAAAAAGTAATAAAAATACCAGACCGCGGTCTTGTTAGTGCGTTAAAAGCAAACGTGATTCAGTTTTTATCGTTTGTTTGATATTCGGACTGAAAACGCGAATTACAAATTTATCAGATATACGTCGAAGAATGGCAAGCGATGTATAATATTAATCGACATTTATAAAATATAGATTTATCTGTAATTGGTATTTCTCAGCCCTTGTCAGTGGGCGCATTATTGAAGTAAAACTTCTTTACGCACGCTTGACTTCGGGAGTAAGCTGGTGAATGCGTGACGAGAGATTTACGGAAGTGTGATCGGGCGAGGCGAACGGAAGTTGAGAGGGAGATATAAGTTAGTGAAGATAGAAAGAGGAGGACAAATACTTCACTGGCTAGTGGCGTCATCAGGTGGCCGAAAATATAAGCAGTACTAACAACAGAATGACACATACTTTACTTGCCAGTGGCGCTATCGGGTGACAGAAAAAAGTTTTGTAAAGCTACTTTAAATAATATTTCATACGCATAAAATCCAACAAGAGTAAGAAATTGAATGTATTACTTTTGTTTTCAGTATCTTTATGTTTATATTTCTTTCTTCTTACATTAGACTGTTCATTTCGTTCGTGAACAATTTTATAAATTAATATGTTGTTCAATACATTAAATATTCTACGTTTAAGGAGGTTGAGCCGTTTTACGAAGATAATGAAAAAAATCTGAAATAAAGTTTTTTTAATAGATTTTTTATGACAAAATTTTCTGTAAAAAATCCAAAATCATTAGGAGATTTATAAAGTTAAAAATTAAAAAAAACTTTTACATGTAGTCTTATGGAAAATATGTCAACCTAGCATGCAAACGGTACATTTTAATTTTTTGCAAATAACCAAATAATGTCAGTAGTTCAGAAAACTAACTATGTAAAGCATCGATGTCTTACGCATATTTTAATATTTTTTCCAATTTAATTAGGAGACTTTTAATCAATAAAAGAAATCATTAAATCTTAGCACTTTTTGATTATGGACTTTTATTTTGGACTGTTTTAACAATTTTAACTAAATTTTCAACTTTTTAATGATTTAATTTTAATTTTTATTACTTCTAATTTCTTTTTTTAATTATTTACTGTAAAAAATATGTAAAATACAGATATTTACATAAATTTATTTTTTTTAACCTAACTTTGTACAAAAAATTTAAAAGTTAGAAATAATTAATTAATATTAAAAAAAAATATTTATTTATGCTTTTATGGCAATAATATTATTGGTATCATCGACTGATAACCTTTTGTAAAAATTTATTATGGAAAAGTTCCCATTTAGAATTCGACTTACTTTTGAATGGGACTGTAACGGATCAACCTCCTTAAAGTGAATTAAATTGTAAATTCATTTTAAAGTTCATATTTTGTGAATTTTCGGGTGAATAATAAACAAATTATGTCAGGAAGAAGTTTTACTTTAAGCTATCAGTGCGTTTATACAGCACAATATGAGACATCTCGCATACAACACGGTACGGCAGCTAGGCTATCAGATATAGTCACGAGTTACAATACAGTTCAGTAGTCCATCTGAACTCATTGCAATTACACACGCTTGGTTGGTAAAATGATCGCGACGTTTCTCGATGTATGGGGACAACAGTTTTCCAACGGCTAATCGGGAAAAGTCTTCAAGACTCGATTCCCGTGACGGACGAACTATTTACATACCTACAAGTTTGTACGGAACCCTCGGTGCGCGAGTCGTACTTGCACTTGGCCGGTTTGACATTTAGAACGCGCCTGGCAGTATATTATGTTTCTTTCGTATAGACATACTGCAGCGGAAAGCGATCTTGGCAGTGCGTGATAATAGCTCGCGCGGTGGCGACGCCACGAACTAAAGTATATTATCGCGACACAAGAAGCGCCGAGAGACGATTTAGTTCAGTTGCAAAACGACTCGCGTTCGGTGCGGTGTGTGGTCCTCGAGGATAGCCGCTTTTTGAATTCAAACAAAACGGTTTCGAAGTATCGACACGTGCTTTATTATTTGTCTCTAAAGTACTATTTATATATGAACTTTGCTTCGGCTCTTTACAAGTGCTCGTGAACTATGTAAGTAGTGTCATCAGAACTATATAAGTGCTGCTGAAGAGACAGTTCCGAACCAGTAAGTTTCAATTTCGCATCAGTAATTATTTTTTATTCAGGGTGTTTTCGCTCTACTATTTCTATATTTTTTAAATGGGTGTAGTCAGGCTGGATTTAGCCTGGGGCCATGTGGGCCCGGGCCCATAGCGACAAATTTTTAGGGGCGGCAAAACGGCAAAAAAAACTGAAACTTGGGTATATAATAATATTATAATAATATATTGTTTTTACTACTAATTAAATCAACCTAAGCAAATTAGGAGAAAGAAAATAGTATTTGTAAGGAGTCAAAAATATTGCAAATCAAAATATGTAAACTAGAGAAAATTTTGGTTGGGATATAGACTGCTTTTAATTGTGGGGGGAGGCAATTTCGGGTGGTCTATAGGCGCAAAATATGTAGATCCAGCTCTGGATGTAGTACAAGTTAAAAAGAGACAATTAATAATAAACCGATTTTGTAAAAGTTATTATGATAAGAGAGAAAAGTGATTAACGCTGGACATACATATCCGTAAGAAAAGTATCGATCCTGCTCGAAAAATAATCGATCGATTAAAACGATATTTTTCTTAAACTTTGCGTACATGTATTTAGCATCGTTTTTTGTACAGTTTCTACTTCAAAACAGCGTTTTCTACACATTTTGATAAAAATTTAGCATGAAAAGCAATTTTTTCTGTATTAAAGTACAACAATCATTTGTTTTTGTGTGAGTACAATCCATATATTTATTAATTAACTATATGAATCATTGCCTATCTATTCAATGTGCGGTGAGTGAACGCAACAAAGCGTATCGAAAATATATCCGCGTCTCTTTCTTCGATGTAATTCCCTGATTTTTCCGATGATAGAATTGGTTGATGTACTTGCATTCAATCTGAATAAAGTATCTCTGTTTCAAAAACTTTGTCTTTTTCTATAACGTTAACATGGGCGTACCCAGCTTTTGGCCCAGGAGAGGGCAAATTAGAAATTTCTTAAGCCGGGTCCCCCGTGCTTGTTTTGCCCGCCTGGATACGCCAGTGGTTACGGCGTAAAAAAAGGCAGAAGTATATGTTTGCACCATAATAGTTCGATTGCGATTTTATTCATATGCTCAGTATAGAATAAAATTATCAAATCAAATTTTTTGACAATAATTTTTGCAACCCGGCATAAATATTTAAAATCAGAGATTCCCAAACTTATTTGGTCTACGGCCCCCTTTTCAAACAGAAAATTATTGCACGCCCCCTAGAAATCTACCTTCTTTAGTGAATTTAATTTCTACGTTCTAGCTATATGTAGGTACGTTTGGAAAATAAATCCAAAAAAATCCGACACAAGCTTCGGTTTTACAAATAACGAATATTATTTTTTTTTTGTACAGTCAGCAAAAAATCGTGTATTTTTTCGTATTTCTATGCAAATAAGTTGCTTCAATAAGCGTACGGTTCAACATTTTCGCGTTTTTTAACAACAAAACCCAGAGAAAGGGCAAAAAATGATAATAATATGAACTGATGACATAATGTTGCATACATTAGATACACGTACCTTGTATGAATTGTACGAGGGCAGGTTCACAATTTCGTGCTTTTGTTATCCAACTAGATCAGGGGTCGACAACCTTTTGAGACGGAAGAGGCAAAAGTTACAATTTACAAAATTTTGTTAATAGTTAATTGTTTGAATAGAACTGGGTTTTCTAAAAAATATATATTTAATTGACTGTGAATTAAATATACATTTTTTAGAAAACGCATAGTTCTATTCAAACAATTAACTATTTAATTCACATACCCCGTTGTCGTTCACCCCGGAATTGTTTTTTTAAAAACTCCACATTTGCCCCTTCCCGTTTCACTGCGAGACAATTCGCATACCCCTTTATCGTTCACCCCGGAATTATTTTTTTAAAAACTCCACCTTTGCCTCATCGCGTTTCACTGCGAGACAATTCGCATACCCCTTTATCAAAAAAAGCGGTGGTTTTCAATCTTCATGAAAATGTGAGTTAAGTGAAAAAAAATATAAAAAATTAAAACAAAAGAAGATATCTGCTTCAAAATTACCGAAGGCATTCTGGTCGCTCACTTAGTAATTTAGTCGCTCACTTAGTAATTTAGTCGCTCACTTAGTAATTTAGTCACCCAACTATCTCAAGTTATTAAAACAGTATCTCATCATCAGTCACCAATTTTTTTTTTATTCGACCGTTTTATAATTCCCCATTTTTTTATAAGGCGCCAGAAGAAGTACCTACCTATAATTTCAAAAATGAAACGTCGATCTATATTTTATTGGAATAACCGCGTAGAAGAATTTTACTTTCATGGGAATATTTCGTTTTGGGAAATCAGTGTCAGCTTTCATTTCAAACAATAGGAAAATGTGATATTTTCAGACTGCGATGCTTTTTTCAGTACAGACGAGATTTAAAATATTACATTACGATACAGTTTGATTTTCTGAAGAAATATTTAACCTGAGCGCCTCTTGAGATTTTGATGGAACCTTTGACTATTTAATAGAAATGGACAGCGCCACGAATATAAAAGGCTCGGAAGTTAGATGCGAATGCAGGCTTGCGCTTGTACAGTCTGTTGAAAAACTACAAACTCGCAACTCAACAAAACTAAAATAACAACAACAACTTGACAATAGCGTAGTACTCGACTGTACTTTAAAGCAGGAAAGCGACAAGTGACAAAGGCAACGAGCGATCACGGCCAATCACCGTATATCGCACGTTCTGTGCAGGTAGCTGGGAGGTGGTGGGAGTCTTAACGGCTCTAAAATGTGCCTTTGCGACGCTGTTTGTGACTAACTTCCGAACCTTTTAGATCCGTGGCGCGTATTATACTCGCATTGTGTTTTAAACCACCCGTCGCAATGTAATATTGACACAAATTTTAAAACGACACGCCAAATGACGGTTAAATAATTCAAACGAAAAAATGAGGTTATGTTTTAATTAGCGGATAAGTTCACTTCGATGTTCTCCATTTTCTGGAATATAATAACAGTATAGCTCTAATTATCCGCTTAAAATTTATATTAATTAAATAGGACTAAATCGACGTTTATGACAGGTCAACAGATTTTCGAGTCGTAATACCATTATGCTCGAGATACATACTACATTTTTTGCATGCACCTCCTACAAAATAGTTGATTTTTACTTCATAATAAGTATAGGCATTTACAAATCAGACATTTCAGTGTTGGGCCATATTGAAATCTATTTGGATTGTTTAAGAAGACTTGGCCTACTTTGCTGTCTCTGTTGCTCATATAGTTTTAAATAGCAACTGACAGGTCGCTTTTAGAAATAATCGCATTCCTTTGTTTTACCCTCTATATTGCTAGCAAAGATCGGGAGAAAGACTTACGCAATACGGTGCAGACATTTATACGTCTGTCTCATTTATTATACTCTGAGTCTCATGCGCATGTGCGTGGATGGATGCGCGTCAGATTGCACATGGAAATAAGCTGTGAAAGGGAGGTGGCTTGCTCTATTCCACTTACTAATTGCCCCACTACAGACGCGACACTTGCGCACAACGGGTCAAGTAACAAGAAAGAGAAAACAGTAATTTACTGTCTCACTTCATGGGCCACGCTTCTATCTACGGCCACTAGCAATATAGAAGTTATTAAATATATGGGTTTACATTACGCACTAGTACGAAAGTGTCTATTTTACTACCGCTACGGGCATAAAAAACATCCATTTTATAAGAGAGGCGTACAAAAAAACATTTTTGAATATAAAAATAGTTGTGTCTAAAACCAAAATTAAATTTAAAAAAAACGAGTGTGCTTTAGATCACACGACTGAAGTAAAACTTCTTCCTGCCATAATTTGTTATTATTCACCCGAAAATTCACAAAATATGAACTTTAAAATGATTCTACATTAAACGTAGAATATTTAATGTATTGAACAAAATATTAATTTATAAAATTGTTTAACAACGAAATGAACAGTCTAATGTAAAAAGAAAAAAATACAAACATAAAGATAATGAAAACAAAAGTAATACATTGCAATTACTTAGCTCTTGTTGGATTTTAAGCGTACATCTTTATGAAATATTATTTAAAGTAGGTTTACAAAACTTCTTTCTGTCACCCGATAGCGTCACTGGCAAGTAAAGTATGTGTCATTCTATTGTTAGTAGTGCTTATTTTTTTGGCCACCTGATGGCGCCACTAGCCAGTGAAGTATTTGTTTCGGCCACATGATGGCATCACTAGCCAGTGAAGTATTTGTCATCTTCTTTCTATGTTCACTAAATTATATCTCCCTCTCAACTTCCGTTCGCCTCGCCCGATCACACTTCCGTACATCTCTCGTCACGCGTTCACCAGCTTACTCCCCAAGTCAAGCGTGCGTAAAGAAGTTTTACTTGAAAAAACTGTGCAGAATTAAAATAGGTAGGCACTAGGTATGTAGGTACCGACTACTAATTTTTATCAGTCTTCTATCGGATAATGTATTCCAAGAATAATCGAGCGAAACCGCTGGTAAAGGCTAGTAACTGTTTAATGTCATGTTCAATGAACATAATTTGTAAATTAATTTGCAATATTGAACAGTCGATGCGGAAAACGTATTAAAAATGTATTAATATTCATGAAACGTGCAATGAAGTAGTTTCACTGGAATAAAATGCCAAAACGCAATGTGTCCAGCCTTTTTTAATTAGATTAAACACGACAAATAATTAATTACATTTAATTTGTATTCATAATAAAATACGTTCCGTTTGATAATTTCATACAGGCTCTCCAGCCCGACTTCATCCGGGCACATTTTGATTAAGCAGCGAAATAATCAATCAGTTTTTTTTTTAATTTGTTTTTTTAATTTATTTCATTTATTTAAAAGTAATCTAGCTAAATAAGACGTGGATAATTACATGAAATTGTAGAAGCCAAAAATCAGTATATTTAAAAAAAATCAATCAGTTTGTTCTCTCTCTTTACCAATTTAGCGCGGAATTCGGGCGCAGTCTTCGTCTTGCTTGACATTCCAGAATATGGACACCGTGGGGCACTAAAATGGTCGCTGTGAAAAGTGTGTATTTTTGAAAAAAAAAAATATTTCGACGGTAACTAAATAAAACATTGAAAAAAAAGAGACGGGTTGCACTCCGGGAGTGCCGGCATAAGTGAAAACTTGAATATTAACGTCTTAATTTTTTGCATTTAGAAGCATTGTTTATTTATTGGCAACACTTGTAAACAAAATGGTTTGTATCATAGATTGCATTTTTATGTACGATATTTCAACGCTAGATGTCTAACGTTGTATAAAAAATAAAATGGTTTGTATCATAGATTGCATTTTTATGTACAATATTTCAACGCTAGATGTCTAACGTTGTATAAAAAGTATCTGGCAATTACTATCACTTAGAGAGTCTCACCCAGTTCTTACTTTTCCTGACGCGAGTTTAACATTTTTTACCCATTACAAAAAAAGTGTACAACGCCGCTAATGAAGTTTTCACTTCAAAAATTTCGATTATTATAATAAGTCTTTGTTGAGCTTTATATTATAACTAGCGGACCCGCCCGGTTTCACCCGGATGCAAAAGAACGAATGGGGAGAGACACATGAGTATACGCATATTCATCTTAGTTTACCGAGATGAATGTTGTGTCCAAATTTCATGATGATCGGAGTTACCGTTCAAAAGTTTTTGTTGGACGAACAAATTTTGAGTTACTTTTTACAATATTTTTCATCGATGCTCCGCTCCTATTGGTCGTAGCGTGATATTATATAGCCTATAACCTTCCTTGATAAATGGGCTAACCAATAAAAAAAACATTCAATTCGAACCAGTAGTTCCTGAGATTAGCGCGTTCAACCAAACAAAGAAATAAACAAACAAACTCTTCAGCTTTATATATTAGTACTAGCGGTCCCGCACGGTTTCACCCGAGTGCTAAAGAACGAATGGGGAAGGAAGAGACATGAGTACGCACATTCATCTCAGTTTACCGAGATGAATGTTGTGTCCAATTTTTTTGCAGTTTTCGGCAGTTCCCTGCTTTGTTACTTATTTTAAACTCAAACCTCCATTTTTGATAAAAATATTTAGGTTGTCATCTAGTGTCGAATAAATATAAATGTATAGAGATGTATACTGCAAGCAGGGGTTGGTGCTAGAACGGTGAAAATTGAGGGTTATAAGTATTTTTTAATGGCAAATCATAAAAAAAAAATTGTCCAAAAAATTAAAAAAAAAATTCTGGAGGGCCACCCTTATCACCTAGGGGTATAAAAAATAGCCTACGACCTATTCTCAGATTACCAAGTATACCTACACAAAAAATTTCATAAAAATCGGTCAAGCCGTTTCAGAGGAGTTCGATAACAAACACTGTGACACGAGATTTTTATATAGGTATAAAGATAAAGTGTTAAACATGTGGGTTAATAAGGTGTTTTATAACTTATGCCAAACTTCAAGTGTCTAAGTAGCATGATTTCTGAAAAAATCGGCTGTGACAGACAGACGGACCGACACGTGAGTGATCTTAAAACAGTTCCGTTTTTTTGAGGTAAGGAACCTTAAAAAAATATGAAAAATGATACTTGAACTGTTTCGTGTTTAGGCCACAGATATATGGTGCGTTTTTTATTTGTGTAAAACCTCTGGAGTGTAATTTCGTATTTTAGACAGGACAAGCTGCGTACCTTTTGACCTTTGCCATGGTGCGCTGGTTTTTATTTATTTGCACTCGGAGAGCAAATAGTATATTTGTTGTGTTGTTGAATAATACTCGTTACCTTATTTATAAAAACCGATACAAATATTCCAGACATATAGATTTTGATTCGAATAAGGCACCTTGCTGAGTTTTTTTTATTATTTTTGAATGCATTAACCAGCATTAAAAGTTTCCGAGGCTTGAAACGCTGTCAGTTTCCTTGCTAGATTTGCCTACTAGTTTTCTGGCGCTGTTATGTGCTCGCTTCACACGGGACGTCTTTTCAAGCTAGTTATGTGAATAAAACTGGTGACAGTTCAAATATAAACACAGAGCAAAACGTGTCTGTTGTCGTCTGACTCTGAGCAGAATGACGCCGTGTTGGTTTGCGGGCGCTTGTTCAAGTCGCCCACGTGACAAGATACTTGCTCATACCTAGCAGCGGACCTAGCAAGGAAAATAGCCCCTGTTCTATTTTATAAACACAGAGAAAAACGTGTCTGTTGTCTGACTCTGAACAGAATGCGACACCACGTTG
Source organism: Xanthostigma xanthostigma (assembly GCA_963575645.1). Classification (NCBI taxonomy): domain Eukaryota; kingdom Metazoa; phylum Arthropoda; class Insecta; order Raphidioptera; family Raphidiidae; genus Xanthostigma; species Xanthostigma xanthostigma. The sequence continues at coordinate 6,665,070 of OY754469.1, read as the reverse complement.
GTTTGTGGGTGTTTGTTCAAGTGCCCACGTGACAAGATACTGCATCCTGATTGGTTCTTGCAGTAAATCTAGCAGTAAATCTCGCAGAGAAAATAGCCCCTGTTCTATTTTTAAAACCTATCTTGTGAGCCAGTATATAGGCGAGCCCGCAGTGACTACCAGCCAGCAGAAGTCCAAGCAGTGTTTCTAGCCTTGTGTGCAGCAGCGTTAATGCTATGGAGGAAAGAGATGTTGTATAACAAGTGCAATTGTGTCAAAAGTGTAAACATTTTTTACACTGGAACACGACACCAAACGCACCTAATAGTCTGAGCCTCAGAATCAGATGTTTCAAAGTTGTTCAGACTTTGATGAGTAATTAAAAGTTATGAATCTTGAAAGTTAAACGGAATTTAATTAGTTCTAGGGTAAAGGCGCCCGTTTTCGATCACCCGCCAGTGTTCGATCATTATTATATTTATTAGTTGACGGAATAAATATCTATGTACTATGGTGTAAAATTTTTTAATAAATTGCCATTGGAAATAAGAACTTTAGAAACAAAATATTTTAAAAGAAATGTGAAAAAATTGTTATTAGAAAATTGTTTCTATAGCATACAGGAATTCCTTGACTGTCAGCATGTACATTTTATGTAGGAATGACAATAAATTATTATTATTATTATTATTATTATTATATTATAGTCAAAGTGCCCGTCGGCAAAAATTTTACTGATACATACTCTCCTCAAATTTTGTATATGGCTTCATTAGGCCTAGTCTGACACCTATTTCCTCTATGACTTTTCTTGATTTTGGGGCGTTTTCCCTCTAAATTTTCCGAAAGATGTCGTTTTGACGACATGTAAAAAATTTATATAGATACTGTTTGTTTTTAAAATGTCTGACACCTCGAATATGTTCGACATATTCGAGGTGTCAGACATTTTAAATGGTTCATGTTATTTGTCAGAGAACATTATTTTAGCGTTTTGGTTGAAGTTTTTAAGCTATCCAATTAAAAAACAGTACCTATCTATACATTTTTTACATGTCGTCAAAACGACATCTTTCGGAAAATTTAGAGGGAAAACGCCCCAAAATCAAGAAAAGCCATAGAGGAAATAGGTGTCAGACTAGGCCTAATGAAGCCATATACAAAGTTTGGGGAGAGTATGTGTCAATAAAATTTTTGCCGACGGGCACTCTGGCTATTATAAAGAGGTAAAGTTTGTAAGTTTGAATGTGGGAGGTAATCTCAGAAACTACTCATCCGATTTAAAAAAAATTTTCACCAATATTTAAAATGGACTTTCAGGATGGTCGTGGACTATATATTATCGCGTTACAATCTACAAATTCCGGACCGCAAGTAACTAATAAAATGCCGTTTGTATAATGAAAGACATTATCACTAATAAAAAGAGCGATAAACGAGAAAGGTTTCTGTATATAATTTGTAAACATTTTGTACAAAATGGCTGAGATATGACGGTGTTTTGTTACAAAAAAAAAAAAAACTGTTGTCATACGCTTACATGGCCAACGTTGACCAAATCTTTAGAGGTACATTAGAACGATGTACTTTGATAGTTCTGCTGATGGGAAGATCAATATTAAATATTTCCAGAACAGTTTTGCACCCGTGTGATGCTGGGACGAGCAGCTAGTTATCTATACTAATATATAAAGCTGAAGAGTTTGTTTGTTTGTTTGTTTGAACGCGCTAATCTCAGAAACTACTGGTTCAAATTGAAAATTTTTTTTTGTTGGATAGCCCATTTATCGAGGAAGGCTATAGGCTATATAATATCACGCTACGAGAATTAATGAAAAATGTTGCAAAATGTATCTCAAAAATAAGCTTCTATTCAGGTGAAATGCACTAACTAAATATACTCATATTAGCGTTCTGAGTACACAACGTCGTATGGCTCAATCGGTAGAGCATGTGACTGTCAATATCAGGATCGTGGATTCGAGCCCCACGTTGGGCGAAAATATTTTTATTTTTTTTATATTGTTTTCTTCTAAGGCTTACATTTAAATTTATTTTAATTTTATTCAATTAATTAACAAAAAATTATTAGTTTAAAAAAGTATAAATACTGCTTTTTATCGACAAAAGCTTTTGAACGGTAACTCCGATCATCATGAAATTTGGACACAACATTCATCTCGGTAAACTAAGATGAATGTGTGTACTCATGTTCCTCCCTTCCTCATTCGTTCTTTTACACCCGAGTGAAACCGGACGGGACCGCTAGTATAATCGTAAAAAAAAATGCTCGACCATATAAGTGGATGATCGGAAGCCAGTTTCTTTCCCCTAAAGTAACAAAACAGGCAATGATAGCTCAATTATAAAATGAAAGCATTCCGTAACAGCATGTAATTAAACAGCAGTATCAAATTATTTTATGTTAACTTAATCAGTAATTAAGTATTACATTATTATAGTTTACAACAATAATCCGTTACTACAATACGAATTCATTTTCATTAGTGATTTACAGTTTCCAGACAACTATGTTGTCATTAAAGTTACAAGGCTCTAAGGTTAGTTAACCGTTTCCAAAGCAACATTTATACATGTAGTATGTATCTCGAACGTTATGGTGTTATGACTCGTGTGACTTCTACAACTCGCTGATCCTCGTATAGCATAATCTTACAGCTCGTACATTATACCTGCATTTCAGTTCTAGAACTATAATCTAGTACTATAGGCTGTGTGCATGAAACCTACTAGCGCCGCTAGCGGGTAATAGAGAATTATTGGACTCACTTTTTATGGAAATCGCGACATGTTTCTAAGGTGATAAGTCAAAAACTTTAGTTGGCCATGTAGTGTCAAAAAAAATGTACTAATAAGAAAAACTGATGTTAATTTTTTTACACTGACAGCGGAACGTCAAATTAGGGCGCCAATGGTCTTTATTTTACTTAAATCGCCATCAGCGCAACAGCCCGGAACACAACAAGCATTTCCAGATCGCCTAGTTTTGCCCATGTTTTTTTGTAATTAAAAAACTTCATAAAATTATAACTATTTTCACTTTTAATAAACTTTGCTCACTGACATATGGAAAATTTGAGTTTGAAGTTTCCCCTAGTGCTCACCACAAACGCTCGCATCGAAAAATTTGTAACTCCGCCTTCCTGCATATATAGCCCATAGTGTTATGATATCGAATATAGAATATAATATATACTTAGGTATGTTGTTATATAAAGGAAAATTACAGAATAGACCCCTAAATAAAAAAAAAGTTCTTTATCAGTCCAGTCGGAAATTTGTAAATGTTCGTATTATCTCTGGATAAAAATAAATTGGGTAATAATGTAGTTTGTTTTACTCGACGAAAAAAGTTAAAAGTATATAGAACTAAATCCCCCCTCCCCCGAAATGCAACCACATCGACCGTGGCTAGTGGCTGTCTGGCTGTCAGTAGGTTTCAAGTAAGTTTTTCGTTTTTGCACTCTAGGCTAGACTCTAGAGAAAAGCATTAGAGCAGAGCTCTCAAAACTTTAGTAGTTCGCGACCCGCCACAAGTAACAAACATAACCTCACGCGGTGGAAGTTGTACTTCTTTCGGAATTAGTTACGACAGCTGAAATATATAGACATTTATATGAATTCATAAATGCTTATGCAAACAATAAATTGCATATATTTAAATGTGTACATGTATACAACATATAAACACTGTACATCCATTATTTATCAACACTCAATTTTTCTATTGTATAGTACTTTGACAGTTATATAACATTATAAAATCCATGTAAAACTATTGAATAAATCAATCTTACCACATGACCTCTATGTGAGTTTTATAATGTTGTAGGTACCTATAACTGTCAAAGTACTATATACTAGAAAAAGTGAGTTAAATTTTTACACGTGTAAATGTGTATTTATACAATTGCCCCTTCCTTTTCCGTGCTCAAGGTTTCTCTTGTAATTCCCAGGCACTGAATAATTCCCCCTTTGACGTCACAGAAAATGTCAGATACCTACGTCGCAAAAAAAGTTCTACTTAAAAAGTAAAAAATAACAGCATTATTTTCGCAACTAATGTTTTTGATAGTCGTTTGACTGTTCACTGCAAATCTAGGCGTGTTACAAACCGTGTTATTTCAACGCATCTAAGTGTGTTTATCCTTTTTACCGTGTTAAAAAATATATGATTTTAGTACACGACGTGTTATATCGACACGTGTAATATGCAATATTAACACAGTTTAAATGTGTGTTAGAATCAAAACACATTTGGTGACACAGCCCGAAAATAACACACTTACTACAAAATATACATAGATAGGTGTGTTGAAAGAACACGTGTAAGATCATTTTACACTCTTAAGTGTGGCTTCAGAATGGAGAAACTTGAAGTAACACGTGTTCAAGTCAGCATAAATAAACTATTTGAAAAATAAATAAATCATTTCTTTTATTTTTAAGATGAAAGAAGTTTATTAAATAACTAATACTACTTTTACCCTTCCCACCCACAAGTGGGGAATAGTGCCTACTATAGTTTAGGTCAAAAATCACTTTTCAAAATTTTACAATATATTTTCGTTTTGAGGTCCCCCGAATCCAAAAAAAACATATTTTTTGGAAAAACTCTGTGCGTCTTTTTGTCTGTAAATACGATAGGTCAAACGGATTGAAACACGCGTAAGTGTGTTATGAAATTAACACGCCTTTGTGTGTTTAAAACGACTACAAGAAAAAACACGCTCTGGCGTGTCAAATTAACACATTTCCGATTTGCAGTGTTATATTTAATATAGTTTATTTTTGGAAACTATCAAATTATTGTATCTTTTCGTTTGCAATTTACACGTTGGATAGCCCTGTACTAAATTGTATTTATTTAGCAGGACCAAAGAGTAATTACAATAAAAGCTCAAAGAAACCTATTGCTTTTTGCTACAAGGATAACAAACAAAGCTGTTAACAACAGCTGAGTGTCGTAAAAAGATTAAAACGAACGTTGTAGCTTCCTCCGCACTATAACAATTATTAATGACAAAATGACAAAAGCTTTTTCTCTGTGCGAACGCAACCTAACGGTTTAAAGTTAATCTATTTTTATGTTTTCTTTCGCTAAAGTTAAAATGTTTCGATATCTGCGCACAGTTCTCGTATCAAAGCAAAAGATAAGTTTTTGATGTCTGAGCAGTATTAAAATTGGAAGAGGCCAAGATTGCGGGGATTTAGTCGCATATAGGGTAACGCATTAATGAAAGGACTAGAGTGACCTGTGCGAATTATTCGCACTAAATAAGTATAATAATTATCATTTTACAATTTTATTTTTCAATATGATTGCAGGTATTCAATTCGTTTCTAATTTTGCACACTGCTTATAACGTTCGTCTTTTTGTTGTATTACAATATGAAGCTCAGATGAGAGATCGAAGAAATATTTTACTAAAATTGTCATATAGAGGCGCAAGTAGCAAAAGCGTTGAGCTAAGCCGTCAGAAGGCATCATGCAGCAGTGCTGTGACGTTGTTCAGCGTTGCTCGCTGTTTCAAAATTAAAGCCGTCAGATGGCAATATTGTGTCTGTTGTATTACAATATGAAGGTCAGATGACAATTCGAAGTGTTGACGTTGTTTCAAAATTAAAGCCGTCAGATGGCAGAAGTTGTTCAGCGTTGCTGTATTTTAATTAATTTACAAAAACAAAAGCAATAATAAATTTTTTAGTTGTCGATGTCAGTAGAGCAAGCAATTATCTGTAAAATGATATATAATTTATGTGGAGAAATTGTGAGGTTTTTTCTAAAAAGGGAGGCAAACATCTTTAACCTTAGCGTTTTAATATATATGATTCATAACTATAAAGAAGTTTCACTTCCCTGTGAGGTATACAAAAATGAAGTAAAGGCCGCTGCACACGAGGCTAGAAACGCTGCTACATTTGCCTACTAGTTTTCTAGTGCTGGTTTTCTTGATTGCTGTTATGTGCTCGTTCAAATATAAACCGACCAGCAGAACTCCAAGCAGTGTTTCTAGCCTCGTGTGCAGTGGCTTTAACATTCAGTGAGATGTTATTGGCTATCAGATCCTGTGCCAAGCAGAAAGAATATCATTTTCAACCGACTTCAAAAAGGAAGAGGTTCTATGTTCGCCTGTATATTTTTTTTTAATGTATGTTCACCGATTTCTCCGTCAATTATGGACCGATTTTCAAAATTATTTTTTTATTCGAAAGAGTGCACTTCCGAGGTGGTTCCATCGGAACCTAGTCAGGATCTGATGGTGAAATCCGGAGAAATCGAGGGAAACTCTCAAATTTCAAAGGCACGCATAATGTTTTTTATGTATGTTCACCGATTTCTCCATCAAATATCTAACACTAAAAAGAAAAAAATAAAACATTTTTAAGAAAAAAATTGAACCGACTGCAAAATATGCACTAAAAAGTACAAAATAATTGCGTATTGAAATGTTTTGGAGACGGTGTCAGCCAAAATGAAATCTATTCCGAGAACTAGAGACAAGTAAGATTTAAATTGCTACTTTCGAATTCCGATGTGACACCGACTCCAAAACATTTCAATACGCAATTATTTTGTACTTTTTAGTGTATATTTTGCAGTCGGTTCAATTTTTTTCTTAAAAATATTTTATCTATAGATAAAGAAGTGTGAAAAAAAACGTACTTCTTTAATTCTTAGTTTGCAATTAAGAAAAAAAATATAAGAACAATACAGTTTATATTATATTTTGTTTATGTACGAGTATGAGGAACAACATGCACTGTTCAAAATTGTCAAATTTTTATGCGTGGGGCGACCCCATTGTAGTGTAACCAGAAGTCATAAAACTGAGTTTTCAGCCGACTCCTTTTTTTCCCGCGGTCCCGAGAGAAAAATTGCGAGGATGAGCTGTTGTCGTATCAGAGAAGGCTGATCTGAACGGAACAGTAATAAAGAGAAATGACTAACATGCGTGTCCGACATCTTCAGGCCATTGTTGTAAACACTTACTTTTCTTTTTACTGTTTCTTTGTACAGTCAACCACAAAAAATATAATAATTTCAAAAAAAAATCTTAGAAACACGCTTATACCAGCGCACTAAAAAGTCTCTCACTTCTATAACGTCCGAAAGCGTGAGGCACTCGACGAATCAAATAGGTACAGTGAGTGCCCCACGCTTTTAAACGTCATAGAAGAGAACGAAATTTAGTTTCTGCATTTTAGTGCGGTGATATAAGCATGTTTTTTTATATTTTTTTTGAAACTATAAATTTTATTTTTTAACTTTTCAGTCTTTGATAAATAATTTCAACCCTTGCGGCATTGGAGTACATTCTACTAATATTATCTAATACTAGCGACCACCCATTGAGTACAATTATATAAATCTGGTTCTACATAAATAATAATAATAATAATAATAATATATATTTATTTGCATTGCCAAAAGAAAAATGGATATAAAACGTCACTTTACATTTACTTACATCAAGTCGCAAAGATCATAAGGCACAGATTTAAGGAAATATTGTTTTATTTATTTTTGGAACTTCTTCGAATTCTTTTCTTTTTTAATCTTTTCTGGCAGTCTTCCTTAAATTTTGTAACCTATATAATGTAGGGCATTTTTCATAAAATGCAGTTTTATGTTTTATGGCAACATTATTGCTGGGTCGTGTATTATAGTGCCTCAAATTGTAATCTTTATTAACGAAATAATTTAATTTGTACATTTCAGTAATAAGTTCATAACCAAACACATCGTAGTACGTTAAAATCATATTTTTTTCAAAAACTGGCCGGCAAGAGACAAGAGTCCATATATTTTAAATTAAATATTGATCTCAAAATTTTCTTCTGAATTTTAAAAACTCTATTTCGCTCTATTGATGCACCCCAGATAATTATAGCGTCTGTGTTATAAATAATAGTGTGAATATAGTTAATAGACATAAGTGCGAATAAGTGTACTAGATAAACTTCGGTGTGTTTGTGTGTTGTAAACATTTTGTGTACATAATTCGGACTTTATATTCTTCTGTTACTTATTTTTCTATTTTATTATTTAGAACTATTAGTTTTCTTTCTGTTAACGTTATTATTACTGTTTGTTAACGAAGTACGCTTTTGTTGCGTGTTTAACTGTTTTATTAAACGTTTATTGTTGTAAATAAATAATTTCTACCACGGACTAGAACAGTTTTGTTACAATATAATTCTTCGTGTGCATAGCTGACATATACAATAAAAGAGTTTTTTTTTATATATATATATCTTTGAGCATTAACGTATCATTATAATTCAGGTCGCATTTAATGTTCACATTTCCCCGAGGTGTCCCCAGCACATGAGAACATGGCATATGACACCAGACAATCTGTGACGACGACGACGACGACTAAGAGACTTGCAATACAATGAACTCTTGGCTTGGAAGTTGGAACACTGGTCTTTTAAAATTATACATGTATCATGTTTCTGAGTAAATCCACTGAACGATATCATTGCATAATGATGACTCATGTAATCAGAGCATATTTTAAGAAATTTTTAGCGGGTGGCACTACGCCCGAGAGCTACACAGACGCAGTCCTACATCAGCAAAAAAAAAATTTTACCCCTGAATACTACCCTTAAAATAATGTTTTTTTTTTTCTTAAGGAGGTTACAGTCCCAATCAAAAGTAAGTCGAATTCTAAATCGGAACTTTTTCAGAATACATTTTTACAAAAGGTTATAAAGGTCGATGATACCAATAAATTATTGTCATAAAGGCGTAAATAAATAATTTTTTATTATTAATTAATTATTTTAGTATTTTACTTAACGGACTAACTTTTGAATTTTTTGTACAAAGTTAGGTTAGGAAAAATAAATTGATGTAAATATCTGTATTTTACATATTTTTTGCAGTAAATAATTAAAAAAAGAAATTAGAAGTAATGAAAATTAAAATTAAATAATTAAAAAGTAGAAAATTCAGTTAAAATTGTTAAAATTGTCAAGAATAAAAGTCCATAATCAAAAATTGCTAAGGTTTAATAGTTTTTTTTTATTGATTAAAAGTTTCCTAATTAAATTGGAAAAAATTTTAAAATATTTGTAAGACACCGATGCTTTACCCAGTTAGTTTTCGGAAATGCTGACATTATTTGGTTATTTGCAAAAAATTAAAATGTACAGTTTGCATGCTAGGTTGACATATTTTCCATAAGACTACAAGTTTTTTTTAATTTTTAACTTTATAAATCTCCTAATGGCTTTGGATTTTTTACAGAAAATGTTGTCATAAAAAAATCTATTAAAAAAATTTTATTTCAGATTTTTTCATTATCTTCGATTAACGCCTCAACCTCCTCAACTGTAATATTATTAATAATCCAACATCAAAACCTATAGGGTACTTCCCATTGACCTAGAATCATGAAATTTGGCAAGAAGCAAGGTCTTATAGCACAAGTAAAGAGGAAAAATCAGAAAATTGTAGTTACATCACAAAAAAAATGTTTTTAAACCACAACAACATGCTACGCACGTACACAGTAACAGTTCTAATACAAAACAAGCGTCCGTTATCGGCGCGTCTATACAGCACAATATGAGAACTCTCGCGTACAACACGGTACGACAGCTAGGCTATCAGATATAGCCACGAGTTACTATACAGTTCAGTAGTCCATCTGAACTCATTGCAATTACACGCTTAGTTGGCAAACTGACCGCGACGTTTGTCGATGTATACGGGGACAACAGCTTTCCAACGGCTAAGCGGAAAAAATCTTCGAGACTCGATATCCGCGACGAACAAAATTTTTTGTACGGAACCCTCGGTGCGCGAGTCGGACTCGCACTTGGCCGGTTTCTTTTTATATGCGTCTTACATCTGTATTTTTTTACGAATTTTCATGCAGAATGCCAATAGAGAGATGAAAGACAAACCTTTTAAAACCTTTTTTTTAAAGCTCTTCAAGCTAACAAATATACATACAGCCTGCATATACGGACATTTGAAACACATTTACCTAACTCGTTTGGCTTCGACGTCGTCAAGTAATAATATGACATTGTATAAAAACGAACGTGAGTTATGTTTATTGGTATTCGGTATAAAAATACGTGTGTTTCTGAAATCGCCATTTCTGTATTATTATAACAATGGCGTAAAGAGAAACAATGGAAACCGAAGAATAGATTTACATGGCGTCGCTACTTATATGGCTTATTATTATCTATCTATACTAATATATAAAGCTGAATTGTTTGTTTGTTTGTTTGGTTGAACGCGCTAATCTCAGGAACTACTGGCGCGAATAAAAAAAAAATTGTTGGATAGCCCGTTTATCGAGGAAGGCTACAGGCTATATAATATCACGCTAAGACCAATAGGAGCGGAGCATCAATGAAAAATGTTGCAAAATGTAACTCAAAATTTGTCTGTCCGACAAAAACTTTTGAACGGTAACTCCGATCATCATGAAATTGGGACACAACATTGATCTCGGTAAACTAAGATGAACTTGCGTACTCATGTCTCTTTCCCCATTCGTTCTTTTTTGCACCCGGGTAAAACCAGGAGGGACCGCTAGTTATCTATATGCTGAATCGATTCCGACTATCCGCAACCCTATAATCCGCCTTTAGTTTCAGAGATATTAATTTATATTATTTAAGAAAAAATTCAAAACGCTGTAACTTCTAAACGACGAATGATACGAATGTGGGAGTGGTCGGAATCGATTCAGCGCAATTTTTTCTATAAGAATAAACCTCAGTTGTAAGTCGTATGTAAAGAATATCTGACAGATTTCTGAGTTTTTTTAAAATGAAAAAAGTAGGAAAATGAAATAAAAATAAATTCGCTTGATATTACACATACTTATAGAAAAAGTCATTCTGAATCGATTCCGACCATCCGCAACCGTGAGTCAAATAGGTACAGTGAGTGTCCCGCGCTTTTAAACAAATCACAATTTTCAAAAAGTGTAAAAATATTCATTTTAAATACCTATTGACCTGTTTTTTATAATACTTATTAGGTATATGAAATCCAATTTCAAGAAAAGCGTAACAACTTTTCGAAAAATCAATAGTTCTACTTTTGTCAATTTAATAAAAAATGCTATCTTCGATGCGGGTACTTATTCGATTAGTCTGCAATCTCGTCGATAGACGAAGCAAAATTGTATCAAAGCAAAATGTTAGAATAGACATGTAACGTCTTTTATATTCACTGACTCACTCGGTCAGTAAGTAGAGAGCAGTTTTCAGTAGTTTTGTTCCAACCTCTCTGCGAACGATGATATTGTAACAAAACTGTTGCAGCCCGTGGTGAAAATTATTTATTTACAATAATAAATGTTTAACAAAATAGTTAAACACACTAAAGAAAGAGTACCTACTTCTTTAACTTAACAGAAATAATAACGTTAACAGAAACAAAACTAATAGTTCTAAATAATAAAAAAAAAGACTAAGTAACAGAGAATATAGAGTCACTAAATTATGTACACAAAATATTTACAACACAGGAACACAACACAAAGTTTATCAGCACACTTGTCTATTAACTATAAGTCATTTATGTAAAACCAGATTTTATATAATTGCACTCACTAAATTTTAAACTTTATTTATTTTCACAGTATAACTGAATAATTTATGTCGTAATGCCAAAGCACTGTATCAACACATGAACAACACTTTTCGTAAACGCTCTCGTCACGCATTCACCAGCTTACTCCCCAAGTCAAGCGTGCCTAAAGAAGTTTTACTTCAAAAAATGAAATTCGAAAAACCGTGACAACTAATGGGTCTTTCAACAAGGACGGGTCGATGTTGACAGTTTGTGACGGCCATGCTGTTTTGGCGGCATCTGTCAAATCTGTTTTTTCTTTTTCAGTCATTGATGCCAAATCACCATCGCAAGTTACACGACTGAGCATCATGTCCAAATGATAAAACTTTATTATGAAAATTCGTTAGTGCAAACGTTGCGCGCATTGCGTCAATTTTACGGCAGACGCGGTGGCCCTTCAAAGTCGACTCTCCAACGTTTGGTGGCTAAATTCGAGACGACCGGTTCAGTAAACAATCAACCAACACCCTTACGGCAAAGGATCGCCAGATCGGCCGAGAGCATCGCCGCTGTCCGTCAGAGTGTGCAGGAGACTCCGAGGCAGTCGATTTCTCGCCGTGCACAAGAACTCGGCCTTTCGCAGACTTCAATTTGGAGAATTTTGCGTCGGGACTTTGGCCTGCACCCGTACAACATCCAACTGACCCAGAAGCTCAAAGTTAATGATCACAGACAACGCCGTTTGTTCGCTGACTGGGCTTCGGAACGTTTGGAAGAGGACCCCGATTTTGGCCAAAAAATAATCTTTAGCGACGAGGCGCATTTTTGGATGAATGGTTTTGTTAATAAGCAAAATTGCCGTATATGGGACGACCACAACCCACATGAGGTTCACCAGGTGGCAATGCATCCACAGAAAGTTACTGTTTGGTGCGGATTTTCGTCAGATTCAGCCGGATCTATGCAGTAGAGTCATTGAAAATTGGACCTCTCGGATCCGTGCCACCGTTCGAAGCCGCGGCGGACATTTGAACGATGTCATATTCCATACATAATGGCATAAGTGGGCCTTTCAAACAAAAAAATAATTTCGTTAATATCTCACACACAGCTTGTTTTATTAGTGTATTTGCCATAAGGCACTTACACTATTGGCGTCGGTCGGATGGCGGGACCTAGGGGTCGGACCAAATTTTCTCGACGTTTCATAGCCTCCTAAACACTTTGGCACCATTTTTGGAAAAGTATGTTTATATATGTATATATATATATATATATATATATATATATATATGTGTTAGCACGATAACTCTCGACAGACTTAATCGATTTAAACGAAATTTGGTCCACACGTTGGAATCCATCACCGCACGAAGCCTATTTAAAATGGGCCTAATCAGGCCATGTTAAGGGTGGTATTTAGGGGTTGAAAAAAGTTTTCGGGCCCAAAAATACCGAAAAAATTCTCAGAATCGTTTCAAATTTGAAATTTAATCCTTTAATAATTATTGAAATGTGCTGCTAAAATTTTAATAAAATCGGCCCGACAGGACCGGACTTACAAATTTTATGAAAACGCAAGTTTACTTATATGGATTACATACTGAAGGGTGTATATAATTTGGTACAGATGTTGAATTGGTATGTAGTATTGAAATTAAGTACAAAAATGTTGTTTTAAGGGATGTATTAAGAGGTATTTTTTTTATTTTGTCCAAAAAAAGGTTAAGTTCATACAACAGAGCCACACTGCTTATAAAAGCAAATACACTATATTGTCGGCAGGGTTTGGCACTGCGACCCGAGTTTTTTTCAATTTCAACATCGACCCGTCCTTGTTGAAAGACCCTTTACATCGCGAAAGTTCCCAAATAATCCTCGTGGAAAATTGTCAAACTTGCAGTTTCTCAAAACTAACTTTATAATGGAAGCGCGGGTGCGTCGCGTCGTTTGATTTTCTTGAAAAGAACCGGTTGTGCCTTCCGGCAACGTATACCTGTAAGGGGAATCGATAACGTTAAAGACGCTTTGTAAAACATTAAATGTCAACGTGCCGTAAAGAAGCTATAAATCTCATGCTGCGAGATGCTACACGGCGCCCATTTCCCTGTTTCTATATCTATCTCTCTCTGTTTGCGTACAATTTTAATGCGATCAGAGTGAGAGGTTATAACAAGTACATGCCGTTTCATTAGAAAATTGTAGACTATAGAAGCATTTAATGAAACGGAGAATTCACCGGTTGTTTCATTTGTTTTTTCTACGGTAGGCGCTTGGACTATTTTAATTTAATTGAGACAGAAGCATCGAAAAAATCTCGATCAATTTTTGGAATTATTCCGAAAATACAGTGTGTTCCCGGATTGAATTCACAAAAAAAAATTTCGAATTGGAATTTCATATTTTGGGATTCCGCCCTGCCAGAGCTGGGCCAAGTACAATGAAAATGTACTTGGAGTACCAAGTACAAAGTACTTTCCATTTTCGTCCAATAAGTACAAAGTACTTGACTAAGTACTGAGTACATGTACTGAGTACAAGTACTTGGATTTTACGAGTACTTTTTACAAGTACATTGGACACAATGTGGTACACCCAGCCTCAGTACACCTTTGTGGTACAAACTACAAACAAACCCTACAAGCTCGATTAATTAATTATTTATGAAATTAAAATACACAGAGAGTGACGTACGCACAAAATGTTTTTATGAATTATATTTTATTTATATTAAATGTGAATTAATACAAAAACAAAAAATTGAAAATACTGAAAATAGAAAAATAAACAACTAAGTAAAGACAAAAAGCAATGTTTCAAGAAACCCTGCATTAATAGGTTTGTTCCAAGCAGCCAACAAACGGTAACGAAACCGTCACCATCATGCGCAGATAGCTAAAACGTGTTCCAGTATCTTTTTAGCTACTGCGCATGCGGTTGACGGTTTCGTTACCGTTTGCTGGCTGCTTGGAACAAACAGGGTACCCAGAAATGTTCACAAGAAAGTAGCGATTCTTTACGGAAAAATCGCAAACTAAAAAAAAAGCCTAATTTTTAAAACTTCTGCACAAGTCTTCTTTCTTCATAAAAGTGTATTTTAATGTACTTGTACTTAGAAACAAGCTGAAAGTACAAAGTACATTCAACAGATCGTTACAAGTACAAGTACCAAGTACAATTTTTAAAAGTACTCGGAATACAAAGTACAAAGTACAAAAATATGTAATTAAAGTACTTTTTCCAAGTACTTGTACTCAGTACCGCCCAGCTCTGCGCCCTGCTTGGTATGAAACTTATTTTTAGTTTACTTTCGATTTTTTTTTAATCAAGTAGGCCTTTACAGTTGAACAAAACCTCTTTTCGTTTCAGGTAAAGTACCTTTTCCGTTCATAGTACGCAAAAGTATCACTAAGAAAAGTTGTTCACAATGAAAAATTATGGCGTTACGTAAATTTTCAGAATGATCGGCCTACTTTGATATGATAAATCTTAGGTAAGAAAACAGAGTGATTATAGAAATGTTCAAATTGAAATTAAAATTTTTAGTTTTTCAAAAAAATAAATTAAACTCCAATTACTCTATTTGGCTTCCTCCACGCGATTCTTTTTCAAACAAAAGCGGATTTTATTAAAGTAGGCCGATCGTTCTGAAAATTTGCATAACGCATCATTTTTCATTGTGAACAACTTTTCTTAGTGACATTTTTGCGTACTATGAACGGAAAAGGTACTTTACCTGAAACGAAAAGAGGTTTTGCTCAACTGTAAAGGCCTATTTGATTTAAAAAAAATCGAAAGTAAACTAAAAATAAGTTTTAGACCAAGCAGAGCGGAATCCCAAAATATGAAATTCCAGTTCGAAAATTTTTGGCCAATCTTACCTATTGTGAATTCAATCCGGGGACACACTGTATAATTGTTAACATGGTTCCCTCGAGATAAAATATTGATCGTGTTTTGCGGGGACTTTTTTAGTGGATAGTGCAGTGTCTTCACGCCAAAATTTTGTTTTGCTTTACCAAGAAAAAAAAAATATCTACGCCCTTGCTGGTCGATTATCTCAGTCGGTTAAATCGTCGTGCCAACAATGCGAAGCTTGCGGGTTCGGTCTCCCGTGGGTCAATATAATATTTCTGTTTTTTAACGATTAATTTTTGTTTTTAATTGTGTAAGAAGTTTCAATTCATACACACACAGGCTTTTTTTTTGTATCGGTGATTTTATTTGTATAGATATTTCGACACTGGAAATACATCAATGTTCAGCACTGACAATAATAATATTAGATACAAAAGAAAAACACGGTGTAGGGTGCGCAAAGAACCGCGAAGACCTCAATCTATATATACGACATGTTTTATTATAGCCACTTCTCCGTTCAAACCACCGACCTCTACACTAACCGGACAGTATGAAAAAAAAAATCAGAAACATTGAATCAATAGGCATAATGACAGATATACAGTGTGGTCACTTAAGTGTGCAACATATGGGAAAATTTTTAATTAAATGCACAACCAAAATACAAATATTGCCAAAAGTTGGTGCATGTCCGATAATCATTTTAGGTGCTCTTAGAATTGTTGAAACTCAAACAGCATACAGAGTGGGCCAAAAAATATAAAAATTGTACAAGAGTAAAGTGCCATTATTTAAAAAAATTCAGCGAAATGTTATAAGAAAAAGTTGTTTAGAATTAAAAGTTATGTCCAAATACCAAAACATGGCCTTCTAAGAAAAAACTTTTTTTTTTTTGAAAAACCAAAATTACTTATAATTTTTTTGAAAATTTTTTTTTATACTTACCTTAAACACACTAATAAATTATTCAAAATCAAATCAATTTCGCATAACTTTGTTCAAATTCAGGCATATTTGTAAAATTAATTTAGATTTTTAATTTTTTAAAAATTTTTTATGGAATCACAAACTTTATGTTTGTTGCAACGATATTAAACACCCTGTATGCTGTTTGAGTTTCAACAATTCTAAGAGCACCTAAAATGATTATCGGACATGCACCAACTTTTGGCAATATTTGTATTTTGGTTGTGCATTTAGGTAATTAAAAATTTTCCCATATGTTGTACACTTAAGTGACCACACTGTATACAAAAGAATCAAAGAATAAATGGTTTTAGAGAAAAATATATACCGAAAGGATTCTAAAAAATGACCAAGTGTTGATATAAACATTGAGATTAATAAGATTTTTAATAAAATAAAAGTATAAAATACTGCAATCGGCCATGTTGACTGAAACACCGAATGACGTCAAGGCTTCTTAAATCAAAGAGAATATAAACATTTGAAGTAAATAATCACCGTATATTGCTTAAATTTTTGTTGGAATCTTTTAAATTAGTTGATTTGTTGTTTATTCGTTGTAAGTGATATTTTATAACACTTATATAATAGATGATTTTTGAGGTTAGTTAACTTTTAAGAAAATACTTAATATAAATCATATCATTAAGTAAATTTACATACATTTCTAAGAAATACCTCTGAACCACAGTTCTACATCCATAAATACAACATCTAATGTCAGCTGTTACTAAGGCATGACGTCATAAGCGTTTGCGCGACTACTTCAAAATAGAAAGACAAAAATGCAATAAATTACGTTATTTAATTTATTGCTGAAAAAATGTTTTCGTCATACCTCGATCGAAAGTACGTACTTTCCCTTATAGCAGGGACGAAAGTTGGACATTTACTCCCTGTTATTTATTGTATTAAATGACAGCGGTAACCCTAGTTACGAGTATAAATACGCATGAGAAATTTTTTCCTCCCGCCGTTCTCACTAGGAGTAAATGTCAGTCTTTCATCCCTGCTGACGAAAGTACGTACTTTCGAGCGGATATGAAGAAAAATCGTATACTATTTTTACAGTGTATGGTTGATCTGAGTCCTGAGAGCTAAAATGAACTTGACTGCGCGTGCGTCAAGTGAATACCAATAGACGCGCAAGCGCAATTAGGTACATTTTAGTTCTTGGGCCAACATTGCGTGGCGCTGACATTGGTCTACTATATATCAGTCAGCTATCCAGTTAGCATAGAGATCAGCTGTACAAACCAGCAATAAAATCGCCGACGAGAAAACTGAAACGGAGTAGAAATAGGACAAAAAAAATGCTTGCGATAAATTTTTACACGCACCGTTAAACTGTACGAACTATCTTAATATACGCGGCAAAACCGAACACATATTGCGGTGGATCTGATGATAGCGGGTTCGAATCCCGCCGGAGACAGGGAGGTGAAACTTCTTTCTACGCGGTTGATAGATAAATTGTAACGGAAGTAGCGATTTTGCACCGAGCGAGACCTGTCCAAGCGAGTCAATGGAATCTAAAAAATAAAAAAGCGAGTGTGCTTTAGACCACACGACTGAAGTAAAACTTCTTCCTGCCATATATAATAATATATAATAATGATACAATAATATTTGATAATCTATCACTATATTTTGATTAGACATCCTGATTTAACGACACAATATAACCTCACTCTGTAGCACATATCTACAAAGACTAAATGTTTAAAATATAATTTTTAATTATAATTGATAGGCAATATATGTATATATATTTATTAGCATAATTTATAATAAATTTAAAAGGATTTATTAACTAGCCTACATTATTTCCCGTTACAAAATGCAGCAAAATTCGATGAAATGTATTTTTGATACAAAAACAGCTGTTTTCATTTTAAACGTCAAATAGTTGTCCAAAAAAAAAAGAATTTCGATTAATGCATAGTCTTTGTCGCACTCATTAACTTATATCTCCCTCTCAACTTCCAATATACGAAACTTAACTATCTCTCTTACTATTTTCACTAACTTATATCTCCCTCTCAACTACCGTTCGCCTCGAACGATCACGCACCGTTCGCCTCGTCCGATGATGCACTTCCGTAAACGTTTTCGTCAGGCATTTACCAGCTTACTCCCCAAGTCAAGCGTGCCTAAAGAAGTTTTACTTCAAAAACGTGTTCATCTCAAAGCGCTAAAAAGTAGAAAATAAGTTGCTTTCTTTTCTGTAACGTTTAGAAGTGTGGATCACTCACTTTAGCTGTATATATACTAATATTATAAAGAGGTAAGGTTTAAAAGTAGGAGGTTATCTCCGAAACTACTCATCCGATTTCAAAAATGTTTTCACCAATATTTAGAATGCATCTTCAGGATGGTCATAGGAGACTAATTTTGCAGCGCAAGTCGACAAAAAACCGGTGACAATTCGGGCGAAGCCGGACCGGGTCGCTATATTTAATTTAATGAATCGAGTACCTACCGCTTCTAAATACTTTAGAATAAACATAAATGTATTCTCTACTTTTTACTAAGTTGAAAGAAGCTTGTTTTTAGATTTCTTTAAAAGTATAATAAAGTTTTACTCTTTACAACAGTCGCATCATCTGTCTCGATTAAGCGAAAGAATTTCCAAGTTGTCTTATTCCGAGATAACTGCAGTATAATTTTATTTTTTGAAGCCAGTATTTTTAGCATGAAACATTTACATAATCCTTAAGGGAACTGGAACAGCGCATCAATTCTTGTTGTAGCAGAGATTTGCAAACGTCGTCTTAAATCCTAGACGAAATCCTCTAGATTCTAGAATCTAGAATAACGCTATCGCCAATGATTTTCTATTCATTAGATACAAATACAATAGTACAGATATTATAGACGGAGAGCTGGCTACGGAGAAAATGGGTGACTCGGTGCAGAGCTGAAAATTCGACAAATATTCAAAATTATTAATGACATTTTGATAGAAATAAAATTAAATAAATTAATAAAATTACGTTGTTATAACAACGTAATTTTATTAATGAAAATATATGACGATTAATTTTATTTCTATCAAAATGACATTAATAATTTTGAATATTTGTCGAATTTTCAGTATGCCCTTATAACTATATAATGTATAATATATATAATATATAATCTAGTTTTGAATTACAGAATAAGTATAGAAATTGCCAGAAGTGCACTGATTTTTCGCAACATTAGCGCCTTCTGGCGGCTCTTTATCTTCCGCCTAGCCTTCTGGCAATTTTTTCCCTACTTACTTATACTATCTCCTATTATTCTGCAAATTTTCAGCTCTGCACCGAGTCACCCATTTTGTCCGTAGCCAGCTCTAACCCCAGTAGGTAATATCTCTAAATATATAAAAGGAAACTGTAACTAACCTATCAACTCACAGCTCAAACTACTAGACAGATTGGGTTGAAAGGCACACAGATAGTTATTATGACGTGGGCATCCGTTAAGAACATATTTTTGAAAATTCAACTCCTAAAAGGGTGTAACAAGAGTTCAAAATTTGCATGGAGAAATCATATAAGAGATGTATCAATTCGAAAATGAGCAGGATTCACTTCTATATTGCTAGTGGCCGTAAGTAGAAGCGTGGCCCATGAAGTGAGACAGCAAATAACTGTTTTCTATCTCTTTCTTTTTACTTGACCCGTTGTGCGCAAGTGTCGCGTCTGTAGTGGGGCAATTAGTAAGTGGAATAGAGCAAGCCACCTCCCTTTCACAGCTTAGTTCCATGTGCAAACTGACGCGCATCCATTCACGGACATGCGCATGAGACTCAGAGTATAATAAGTGAGACAGACGTATATATGGCTGCACCGTGGTGTTTAAGTCTTTCTCCCGATCTTTGCTGGAAATATAGAGGGTATTAAATATACGTATCTAGTATATATAGAAAATCACTGGCTTATTTTCTCAAAGCTGCGCTTCCAGGGTCGGGCTACTATAATCCCGACTACCCTTTTACGATCTCTTCCGACTTTATAATTTATAACTCGGGCTATAAAACATCTACGCTAAAATGCAGTGTAATATTTTGTAGTAAAAGTAACTTGATTTTATATCATTTTGTTATATGATATTTTTGATAGTAATGCTATATTTTTCTGTCTCATAAAGTCGTGAAATATTGCTAAACTTGTTATCTAAAATATACATAGGTATTATACTCGATCCTGGAGTTTTTTAAACTTGTTAGTCTACGAAACCTTTAAAGATTAGCGAAATTTTCGCGAATCTCCGTTAATATAAATCGAGTATTCTTTTACTGAAACTTCTCCACGCATGATAGCAAGGGCGTACATATTTTTTTTCTGAAGGGGTAAAGCAAAAAAAATTCAATATTTTTTTAAAAGTTTTATTAACATCACACAAGAATACTCAAAAAGAAAGTTGTCACGCAAAATATAACCCCCCCCCCCCAATATCTACGCCCTTTCCGAGATTCATCTGAGGATAAACAGCAACACTGTTAATAATAATGAATTATTCAATTATCTTTTACAGTCAAATTACAAAAAAAAATAACTTTTAAGTTTTTTTCTCCTTTAGGGTTGTTGCGCGAGGCCTCTGCAAGAGAGAGGCCCTGAGCGATTGCCCTGCCCCCTAAGGCCTCCACCGGGTCCTCACCTGCTACGTGCTGAGGTTTTACGACTGGTTTACTTCTTTTCAGTTAAAGTTAGTGTCATTTTTGTGCAGTCGGGTTTCTTTTTATTAAGGACGTAGTCCTATGTTCAAGCTCGTTTTCAACCCTTTTTTCAGAATTTTTTTTTAATAACAAAATAATGTACAATCATTTCAATTTTGTTCCATGTTTTTACTGACATCGTAAACTAAGAAAAAACATTTTTTTTGCTTAATTTTACGCCATTTTATAATTGTTTTTTTAACCTAAAGTAGACAACTTTAAATGGAGGTAGGTGGGTAGCGCGGATGATAACGTCACTTGGAGTCATCTGAATTATAAAAATTAAATTGGTTATTGTTACGTAGGCTTGTGGCTCTATCCCGTACTAGAAAGAATCATTTTTATTGATAAATATCAAATGGCAAGTTTAAAGAAAAAAAAAACGAGAAAATCGTGATTTTGTCGTTGAAAATCGATTAAAAAAAATAATTTTTATAATTAAGTAATTCTAATACAGGACGGAGCTATTGTTGTATAGAATACCCTGTGCAAAATTGAAAGCAATCGGTTGTAAACAATTGTTTCAATCATCCGCGCCGCTTACAAAAACGTAGGTTTGTTTAAAGTTTTGATTTCAGATTTCTTACAAAAAAATAAAAATGAATATTTACACTAATCAGCTATGCCTGGTGTATAGTAAACCTTCCGTTTCTTCAAAGGCATCGTTTTCTGCTAATTTTTTTGCTCTACTCTGCGAGAGTATAAGGGTAACGTGATAAAAATTGAGAGGTAAGAGCAGGTAAGAATCTCTTACCGTAAGACCGTTGATGCTATAGCTTTGTAAATATTTAATATTTCGGTCTAAAATTTTTACAGTATTTTCTCAATATATTATACTTACTAAAAATGTAAAAAAAATAAATTCGATTTTCCGAAACCCGAACACCAGACTACGTCCTTAAACAATTATTTTCGCATGTGTTTTATGAAAGTAAGGGACTGTTTTCTGTATTTTTCTTTAATAAAACATCTGCTTAATGTAACCCCGTTCGGATTTTCTTTAATTAAATTTTGCGAAAGCACAAAAGAACGTGTTATCCCTTAGAAATTTATAGGTATTATCGTATGCCTACGGTAATTTTAGATATGTATAAGCGAGAGATGGGGATATAACCTTATTAAAAGACTAGCATAAATACATAGTCATTTAAATAGCTTGCTATAATTTATGTTACAAAGAATTTTCGGTTTTAACTAGTATTACGCAGTTTTTTCTCACTCGCCTAAATATTTTAGTAATCTATATACAGTATGTAAACACGTAAGGTGCACATAGGGAAATTAACATTGGGAAAAAATGACTGGATCAGAGTGAGCTTGAAATCTTGTTTTTCAATTTGACAGATAATAATCATTTGCAAAATGAATGTATATTCTACCGAAGAAAATATTCAAATGATTACAACATATTCGGACTTTTTTTAATAATGGGACATTAAATTCCTAAAAATACTTAAATATGGTGCGAGATCAAATATCTCCGCCTATTCGTGTTGAAGCTAAAGACATTCGGTCACTGATTTACCAACGCGCATACGTCATACCAGTCAGACAATTTTTGAATGAAATGTTTCCAAACAGATGGAGTTGTTTTTTTTTTGTTTTATTTTTGTACAAAAAAATTAAAATAATGATTTATAAGACCTTTTATTTTTAAAAAAGCCAAGGAAAATAAAAATAAATCAAAATAAAATAGAAATCCTCAAGATTACCACGATAATTCAATAGACATAACAATTAATGCAGTCATGGCTAACTCTGATCCAAGTATTTTTTCCCAATGCTAATTTCCCTATGTGCACCTTACGTGTTTACATACTGTATATAAGTACCAACGTATTGACTTTACACGTATCGGATACTAGCGGTCCCGCCCGGCTTCACCCGGGTGCAAAAAAATGAATGGGGGAGTGGGACATGAGTACGTACGTTCATCTTAGTTTACCGAGATGAATGTTGTGTACAAATTTTATGATGATCGGAGTTACCGTTCAAAAGTTTTTGTCGGACGGACAGATTTTGAGATATTTTGTGTAGCGGTTTGTGTATATATAGTAGGTACCTATAGAATGTATTGTGTGATTAAAAAAAAGCCTAATCTGCCACCCCTTTCAGGGCTATCGTCCCGGGATGTCACTCAACCTCCCCGCCTAAAGCCGGCACTGAACTTATCCTTTCATTTCCGGTGCCAAATCGTCTCCAAAGTTACGAAATAAAATTTCTGCCGCGTTAATTTATGCAATGTTTTTTAAAGAACAAATTTAAGAAAATTTAAGAATAGTGTTTTTATGTACACAGTGTTATAAAAATAATGGAAAAGTTGTGCAAACAGCGATAACAAAAAACGATTACATGAACACTTCCTTATCAGCTCTATTCTGTTTAATGTTTGCATTTGAGCGTCTTCTATTATTTGTCGCATTTTCTGTTTTATTTTTTTTTATTTGTTTTGTTTTTCATAAGAATGTACAGTGGAACCTCGATGGCGATAGTGACACAAGTTTGACTCTTCCTGAAAACGGTATTATCCAAATAGAAGACTCAGTTAAATTTCTTGGCATCCTAATAGATAAAAACCTGACGTGGAAATATCATATCGAGCAGCTCAGTAATAAAATTAGTAAATATAGTTATCTTTTGAGAGCTTTAAGCAACTTCGTTCCACGATCTGTGTTACTAAATGTTTACCATGCTTACGTAGTATCAAACTTTCGCTACGGAATTATTTTTTGGGGTAACTCTCCGTATGTTCATGAACTTTTTCTTATTCAGAAGCGCTGCGTGAGAACTATAGGAAATATTGGACCTAGAGAATCATGTAGGCCGCTGTTCAAGAGCATGAAAATACTTACAATTTATGATATTTTTATTTATGAGTGCTCTATCTTCTGCAAAACATATCCGCAGCTTTTTATGAACAATTTACGCCATCATGAATACAGTACCAGAATTAAAAACAACTACATAACAACTTTTCTCACCATAAACAAAGGCTCCATGAACATTATTATAAAAATATTTAATCACTTACCATTCTCAATAAAAAATCTAAGCCTACGGAGGTTCAAAAATGAGCTCAAAGCTGTGTTGCTATGTCATAATTTTTATAGTATCGACGAATTCTTCTTGTGTAAATTAACCAAGAGATCTTAATTTGTATTTTTGTATGTATCATACCTTTATGTAAATGACGTCTTCTACACTACGCACGTAGTATTACAGAAATAAAGAAATTATTATTATTATTATTATTATTATTGTCCGTCAAGGTTATCGGATATGAGAAATAAGACAGACAGCGGAAATCAAAATATGAGAATGAATTTTTACGACGTAACATCAAAATCAACAGCCTGAAGTTGCTCGCTAAACCACACCCCTAAAGGCCGCTTCACACGAGGCTGGATTTCCTTGCTAGATTTGACTTCTAGTTTTCTATAGCGCTGGTTTTCTCAATTATGTGCTCGCTTCACACCAGACGTCTTTTCAAGCTTGCTTTGTGGATGGATCTGGTGCGCGCGCAGTGACAGTTCAAATATAAACACAGTCTGTTGTCTGACTGAGCAGAACGACGCCATGTTGGTTAATGGGCGTTTGTTCATGTCGCCCACGTGACAAGATACTGTTTCCTGATTGATTCTTGCTCAGAGCAAGTAGAGGACCTAGCAAGGAACATAGCCCCTGTTTTAATTTTAATATCTATCTTGTGAGCTAGCACGCGAGCCCGCAGTGACGTCATTTCCAGCCTCGTACCCAGTCTACTAGCCAGCAGAAGTCCAAGCAGTGTTTCCAGCGTCGTGTGCAGCGGCCTTAAGACAATATTTTGCCAAAAATTCTAGTGATGGCGCATAGCAATCGAAAATGTAAAGTAGTGAGTATGACAGATGTTAGGTGATAATAGAAATTAGTTGCATACAAATTAAAAATTAGTATAACTTCCAGCACGCGTACATAAGTTCAATCAATCTTTTGTTTTTTTTTTTATTTTTAACAATTTCACGATAACTTACACCGTAAATGTTTCTCCCTTGTTATTCTAGTTAACTTTTCTACCACCAGATGTCATAATATGTCGATTAAACAAATACGCCAATACAGTCGTATAATACACGCCACGAATCTAAAAGGCTCGGAAGTTAGATGCGAACGCGGGCTTGCGCTTGTACAGTCTGTTGAAAAACTACAAACTCGCAACTCAACAAAACTAAAATAGCAATATCAACTTGACAATAGCGTACTCGACTGTACTTTAAAGCAGGAAAGCGACAAAGGCAACGAGCGATCACGGCCAATCACCGACGAGCGCACGTTCCGTGCAGGTAGCTGGGAGGTGGTGGGAGTCTCAACGGCTCTAAAATGTGCCTTTGCGACGCTGTTTGTGACTAACTTCCGAACCTTTTAGATCCGTGGCGCGTATTATACAAAAATGCGATTTTAAAATTATTTATTTTTTGTCTGTAGCACGTGATTTGATGCATTAACATTACGACAATTAATTTGTCTGTATATTTTTAGTTTTCAAATTGCGTGAAATTCTAGACTGTGTTTTTGAGACTATAGTCACTGCAGTATTCAACAAGGACGTTCGAAAATTAATGACAGAAATAAAGTCAAGGCACACTGCCAACATTTTGTCTGAAACTTTTATCTTTTATATAAAAAGATCGTTCACTTTGTTAATATAGTAAATTACGACTTTATATGGCATTTCCGCGATTCGTTTACTGTAATCAACCGGTCCCCAGATTCTAATCTAAGAACTGGTGGAAGTGTCAATTGGAATTTCAATTTGCAATTGAAAATAATGGGGACCGTGCGTGAAACATAGAGGCAGCACTACTGCCGAAGTTGGCGCTCTCTAGTATTTAATTAATGAAGTAAATGGGATCATTTTATAATAGTAAACAATGAAAATTATTTGAAAAAATGGAAAAAATAAGAAGTACGCATTTCAGCCTGTAATCAATACTCGTGTGCATGGACAGAATAGCTCAAAAAGCGAAAAATAATTATATAACTCTAGTCATGTATATGATCATGATGTTGCAGAACGTTATTTAAATGGGCAAGTTGTCATAACCTCAAAATTGTACCACAAACAACAGTGTCTAAAGTGTATAATGTAAAAATTACGCTATGTATAAATAATTTCTTCTTTATAATATATTTTGTATAATATTAGTATTTTACTTTGTAATTTACTTATATTTTCGATAACTGAAAAGCAAACTGTCACTAATTGACATATAAATGCAATTTTTTATCCAAAGCCTGCTCATAATATAGTATAGTATAGTATATTTTATTTGTCAATGGAAACGTGAAATACATTTATTTGACATGTCATAGTTACATAAATATCATTATATTTTGAATAAATGCTTCCATAAAATTAACATTTTTACCACCAGATGGCGTGAAATACACGAAGCTCGGTCCCCATAATACAGTGTAAACTCCATTTAACGTCACTCGATATAACGAAAAACTCCTTAAAACATCGAAATTCGTTAACTCTAGTTGATTTACCTTGTTGCTCATACAATGATAAACTGTAAATAACGACACACCCTCTCTAAATAGCGACAACAATACGTCATCATTAAGCAATAAACAATACTTATTTGTTATTTTGTTGCTTTGTTGTCAGCGTCATGCGTACCGAAGATTCTAAGAAATTCGTTAGTTTGTTTGTTGGGATTGTCTTTCATATGTTTAGCTCAGCTGCTTATCGATAAGTTATCATATTCTTAGCTGCCCACAAACTTGCAAACTGTGAACATGGCGAGTAAAAGAAAATCTTTGAGTATTGACGAAAAAGTTTTATTAATACGCGCAATAGAGGCGGGAGAAAAGAGATAAGTGATGTTGGAAGACGCTTTGGAGTAAATACATATTATTCTAAAAAAATATTAATGGATATTTTCTTCTCTGCGTTTAACGACAACTCTCAATAACGCCACAAAGTGCACAGTTCCTTGAGTGTCGCTATATAGAGTTTACACTGTATAATAATTAAAAGGGTAGTATTTAAACGAGTGACTGTAAATTACAATTTTGGGTGACAAAAATAATCAATTTGGGTTACTGTATTACTAAGTGAGCGACTGACTGCGTGTGACGAGAAAATAATAGTTGAGTGACTAAATTACTAAGTGAGCGACTAAATTACTAAGTTGTTAATAGTTAATTGTTTGAATAGAACTGCGTTTTCTAAAAAATATATAATTAATTGACTGTCAATTAAATATACATTTTTTAGAAAACGCAGTTCTATTCAAACAATTAACTATTTAATTCGCATACCCCGTTATCGTTCACCCCGGAATTACAATTCGCATACCCGTTTATCGTCCATCCCGGAATTATTTTTTTAAAAACTCCACCTTTGCCCCATCGCGTTTCACTGCGAGACAATTCGCATACCCCTTTATCAAAAAAAGCGGTGGTTTTCAATCTTCATGAAAATGTGAGTTTTAAGTTGTAGTCTCAAAGTGAAAAAAAATAAAAAGTAAAAACAAAAGAAGATATCTGCTACAAAATTACCGAAGGCATTCTAGTCGCTCACTTAGTTATTTAGTCGCTCACTTAGTAATTTAGTCGCTCACTTAGTAATTTAGTCACCCAACTATTATTTTAATATCTCAAGTTATTAAAACAGTATCTCATCATCAGTCACCAAATTTGTTTTTTTTTCAACCGTTTTATAATTCCCCATAATAAAATCTATTCGAAATAATACATCTCTGCATCCAGTACCAGCAACATACAAATAATATAATGACGGCTTACCTGATTTAAATACTTCTGATTTCAGTCACGTGATAACGAAGCTGCAAAAGCCACTTTCCGACAGATGTGTGTCACATCCTGCAATAAACAAACGAAAGTAAGAGTAAAAAAAAACACTGTCAAAAATTATAATACGATTTATTATCGTCGAAACCCGGTGTATATTAAAACGCGTGGGCTCTAAAACATGACATACAAAACAGTGAATTATTCCCTGCGTTCCCCTGTTCCCAGCGTCCCGTTTCCCGAAGTTTAAAATTGTCAACTCGACGCTCAGATCGTGATGTCACAGGATACAAATATACAGCTCTCTGCATCGGGTGCGTCTGACATTTTCAATTTCGCGCAAATGTTATTATTTATTTTATAACGCTAGTTAGTGTTTATACTCGCTACTTCGCTCGCATTTGGTGTTGATTTTGACAAAAACTTTGTCTTACTACTCTCTAAACATGAATCAGTGATTTTTCACTGATTACAAGTGCATATTCACTATTTGTCAATGCTAGAATCGCACCATGCAGAATTAGTGAATATAAAAATTCACTAATTATATAAGTAACTATAGGTTAGATCTGCGATAGAATTTTTCACTGATTACGCAAGTGCATATTCACTATTTGTCAATGCTAGAATCGAACCACGCAGAATTAGTGAATACTCACAATATGAATTAGTGAATATAAAAATTAACTAATTATATAAGTAACTATAGGTTAGTTCTGCGGTAGAATGTTTCACTGATTACAAGTGCATAATATAATCACTATTTGTCAATTCTAGAATCAAACCACGCAGAATTAATGAATACTTACCTTCAATATGAATTAGTGAATATAAAAATTCACTAATTATATAAGTAACTATAGGTTAGATCTGCGGTAGAATTTTTCACTGATTACGCAAGTGCATATTCACTATTTGTCAATGCTAGAATCGAACCACGCAGAATTAGTGAATACTCACAATATGAATTAGTGAATATAAAAATTCACTAATTATATAAATAACTATAGGTTAGATCTGCGGTAGAGCGTGAAATTCGTAATTGCAGGGGTGTGTGTTCAAAAACAGCACATGTTGCAAAAATGTTTTGCTCATGGTTAAAAATGTTGGTCAAAGCTATCGCAGTCTTCTCTGTTTAGAAAACGTTAGTAGCTAATATTGGCTCAGACGCTCATCAAATGCCTTAACCGTGGCTTACTTAAGTCTGTTATTTCTGTGTACTTAACTGTCGTTTTTAAACAATGCACAGTTGGCATCGTTTAATTGGTTAACGAGAACGCGTTTTGTGTTATCGATTTGAATTAATTAATTTTGTCGAGTTGTGTGAACAGTGTTTAGTTGTACGTATTGTTAAAACTATTATAAATTAACGAGTATTAACTGGTTTCGTAGTTTAAGGCCTCCATCTTTAAAAAAACAAACGAGCGTCGAGAAACAATTGACTGTGCTGACACTGACACGCATTTGTCTCTCGATCTAAAAGTTTTTTTTTTTTTATACAAATAAGAGCGTCATTGCGCCATTTTTAAGATGAATGAAAAACAAATGACTATTGAAAAAACATTTGACTGTGCTGATAGTGACGCTAACTCTCTTTTGTTATCTACAAGTTTTTTTTTTACAAATAAGGGTCTCATTTTTAAGATGAATGAAAAACAAACGACTGTTGAGAAACATTTGACTGTGCTGATAGTGACACTAACTCTCTTTTGTTATCTAGAAGTTTTTTTGTGCAAATAAGGGTCTCATTTTTAAGATGAATGAAAAACAAACGACTGTTGAGAAACATTTGCCTGTGCTGATAGCGATACTAACTCTCTTTTGTTATCTACAAGTTTTTTTATACAAATAAGGGTCTAATTTTTAAAATGAAGGAGAAACAAATTAATGTTAAAAATCAGGAACCCCGAATGTTGGACAATCAATTTGTTATATTTACCGGCAGTAACAAATCAGTTTTTGTATTTCGTATTATTTTTAGGACAACAAATAACCTAAGTAGTGTAAATATACAAAAATAAAACAAAATACAAAAGAACACCCACGTTCAAAAGCAGATTATGCGGAGATCTGTCAAAAATGACATTTGTACTGCACCAAACTTCAGACTTTAGAAAAAGGACACGTGTCCACTTATTCTGACAATCTTTTTGCTCCAGTCGCCCTGAGTCCATATAAATAATCATGTTCATGACTGAAATAGACTTTCCTGTAATTTTGAATTTTTTCAATAGGCTAATTATGTTAAAAGAGCTCTTCAAGAGTCAAATAAAGACCGATTCGTACAAGAAACATCACTAATTTCTCCATTAGCTATATATAAAGTCATTTATAACTTTATTTACAAGAAAGTTTTATAACTCCAGAATGAAGTCAATATTTGTAATGAAATTATCAGGAAAAGTTTTTACAGCTGTTTTAGTGGTTTTTTTCGTGAAAAGAAGACTTCCTTTCAATTTTTTTTATATGATTTGTTTACTAACTTTTCTGTATATACAACTTTGCACCTTGCAATAAACATGCTGCTTTTGTTTTGCAATATTGGCTGAATAAGGTTTTGAACTTGGGAGCAGCTTACGTCACAATATTTATGGCTTCTTTTAATACCTTTTGTCTTTATATTTTACATTGATATATAATATATACTGACATAAATGCATTCTATGACTCACTTCGTTGACCAACTGATTATGTTTAGACATTTTCATGCAAACCAAAAATATTATATTGATTTATCGTATAAATACTAAAACACTTGATTCGACGGTCGAGCACTTTTACTCGATTTTTCAATCTTCAATGTGACGTACTAAATTGTACAGCCCTACAATTATGTAATTATCTTGTTAGTTACCTAATAATTAATTTAAGGAGGTTGAGCCATTTTACGAAGATAATGAAAAAAATCTGAAATAAAGTTTTTTTAATAGATTTTTTTATGACAAAATTTTCTGTAAAAAATCCAAAATCATTAGGAGATTTATAAAGTTAAAAATTAAAAAAAACTGTTACATGTAGTCTTATGGAAAATATGTCAAGCTAGCATGCAAACTGTTCATTTTAATTTTTTGCAAATAACCAAATAATGTCAGCAGTTCCAAAAACTATCTATGTAAAGCATCGATGTCTTACGCATATTTTAATATTTTTTCCAATTTAATTAGGAGACATTTAATCAATAAAAAAAATTATTAAACCTTAGCACTTTTCGATTATGGACTTTTATTCTTGACAGATTTAACAATTTTAACTGAATTTTCAACTTTAATTTAATTTTAATTTTTATTACTTCTAATTTCTTTTTTCAATTATTTACTGCAAAAAATATGTAAAATACAGATATTTACATAAATGTATTTTTTTAACCTTTGTACAAAAAATACAAAAGTTAGTCCATTAAGTATAAAGTACTGAAATAATTAATTAATATTTAAAAAAAATATTTATTTATGCCTTTATGACAATAATTTATTGGTATCATCGACTTATAAACTATAAAAGTTCCCATTTAGAATTCGACTTACTTTTGATTGGGACTGTAACGGATCAACCTCCTTAAGAATATTTTTTGTACTATTTCAATGTAAAAATTTATATTAATAATGTTCTGTGTTTCATCGAATAAAGATAAATTATTTCAAATTAAATATATACTAAATTATATTATTTAAAAAGAAAGAACATTACATTCAATTTTATAACAGATTACGTTCCAGAAATAAGTAACGTATAAAACGGAACGACGTAAAACAAGGCCTCATTTTTTTATACAAAACCATCTACAAAAAAAACCTTCATCCGAAGAAATAACTTTTAAGATCACAAAATGGCGTTAACGAAATCAATACAATATTTTTGAGGTTATATTTCTTTTGGCATCTTTAAGTTTTTCATTTTGTTACAATTTTGGTCACGTATTTCGTTCTTTTGTTTCAGGTATATGCAGCACCGCCATCTTGACATTCAACTGTTTTGTATTGAATGCGTGTTTTAAATATGTACAACACATAAAAAAGTGAACTAATTATAGCCATTCTATTTAAACAGTTTGCCGTTTGTAAAAATAGTATCGAATCTTTATATTTAGAAATAAACTAAAGTAAATAAGCTACAAGTGTTACACCATTTATAATAAAGAATAAATTTACTTTATCTTATTATGAAAAATAACATTTTCTCTGAATATTATGCTATAACAAAATAATCATATAAAATAATATTTAATCTTTTTTATGTGTGTTAAGTCAATAACAATATTTCATAACCTGCTCGGTCATAAATTGTTTTATAGTTTTGACGTAAAATAAAAAAATGTAACGGTGCCGGCTAGAACATATTAATCCGCGTACAATTACATGTTTTATGAAGCATTTTTAACGATACGAAATAATAAATCGATAATTAAAAATGTAAATCGAATACTTTAAACGAGAATTAACTCAAATGTCAATATTTAAAATATAACGACGCTGTAAAAATGAATTCAACTAATTTGCAATTAAAAATCACACTTTTTAATAGCGCGAATAAATTTTTTTCATAAAAAATAGAATCGTTAAATATATGTACGTTTATATTTATCTTTTTATTCAACTCATGCGCGTTATTCATGTTTTATCATGGCTAAAAACCGAACCCTAAATAGCCATTTACTGACTGGTGACAATTACTTGTCATAACTCAATAAAGATTCCTACTAGCTCGGCCATTGTTGAGTAATGAAAATAAACGTAACTATTTTCTGAGTCGTAACGAAATAGTAGGTAACAACAACTCCGTTGTTACCCATTGAGACTAAAATTGAGAGGCCGAATGTTTTCGACATGGAGTTTATTCATAACCGGCTAACCTCAAACCAAAACATTGAATCGTGCTGTTTGGTGCTGTTAGTATTGACAGTTTTTTTTATAAAGAAATAAATAGATATTTATAACATCTCATTAATAACAATAAATAAAACATGAATAACGCGCAATTGTTGAATAAAATTATGGGCGTAACTTGTAGGCTAAGTCATGACCTGTCAGCGCCATGAATGACTTAGACTACTAGTTACGCCAATAACTATTAAATATATGAAATTGCTCCTTCCCCTGACTCACGACCGAAGCACAATCGTTATTAACTCATTACTATCGATGTAGATAATATAGATTGCGTCGACTATAAAAAAAGACACGTGTCGAGGAACACACGACGGAAGTGAAACTTCTAATGCTGGGCGATGTGTTTCGTGCGAAGTCAGAATTCGAATTATTTGTTTTTGACTGTTACTATAGGTTTGTTCCAAGCAGCCAGAGAACGGTAACTAGAACCTCGGGGGGCCCCGGGGAAGAAGTAAAATTGAGGCCCTTACGTAACATTTAAAAAGTGCTTTTTCCAATGTGTTTTTTTACCTACAATTCTAGAGGTAATTTGTGGAAGGGCTCCAAAAAGTATATAAAATCGAGTGTAGACACTTTCGAGCCCCTGGCCACCGCCCCACTTGCCCCATTGTCAGTACGGCTTTGTGCGCGAGACTGTCATGCGCAGTAGTTCAAAAATCGATATAAACAGTTTGGTTTTATTGAAGGAGATTTATTTGGTTGAGGAACAATTGAAAAATAAGCTTTACCAGAGTAGCGCTTGTGGCCAACGCAGTACAATATTTATTTTCATATTGGATAGAACAATTTTATTTAAAAACTGTTTTATGATATTTTTAAATATAAAAATTGGTTGTCTGTAAATTCGGTTTACGGACGATAGTTTTACGTGATAACGTATTCCGTAATACATAACCTAAACCTCCCAAAATTTGGTTTCAATCCGCTTATCCTTGGTGTCGGAATGATAAGAAATGTCAAAAGTGACGTTTGCAACTGTCAAAGTATTATGTTCTAATAATAATTAGTTATTCCAATACTTAACTTAGAAGGCGTTGCATTTCACAAAATACTAATGTCAAAAAATTGAATTAAACATTAGAAATGCAGCCGTTTTCATGTTAAGACAAGACATACGTTATCTTCTAATTTCCATGTATGGCAAACAAAGACGACCGACCGCGTCGCGCCATGCATTAGACAACATTGCATTTATACAGCTATTTTTCTATATAAATTTGTATAAAAAAACTGTTTAGGCAAATTCTGTTATACGAAATCTATGTAAAATGTTCTCCTCTTTCGTTTAAGACTGGTTTCAAACCGATCTGATTTAAATTGAGCGAGAAATTAGCAAAAAGCACGCACAGGGTCAGGCGGAACGTTACGCGTTACGCGTTACGAACGTTAGGATTTAGGAACGTTACACTTTTTCGTGCATGCAGCCGGTGTTTTATCAATTTATAAGATTGGTGATTCATCAATTTATAAGACGTTATCACGTCAAAAACTGTTGAAATTCATAATAAATGATCATATATATTTCAATAATTTGCACAATTTACCAATTTTCGAAACATTGGCCCCAAGCGATACTTACTCTGGTAAAGCTTATTTTTCAATTGTTCCTCAACCAAATAAATCTCCTTCAATACATAATTTTAAACAAAATTTCTACTAGCTACGGCGCAAGGCGGTGACGGTTCTGTTACCGTTCTCTGGCTGCTTGGAACAAACCTTTATAACAGTCTGCAGTGAAACGAGAAGTTGGGATACGTCACACATTCGTGTCACTGATTTTTCGTTTCATCAAGCCATATATTTAATAGCTTCTATATTGCTAGTGACGTAAGTGGAAGCGTGGCCCATGAAGTGAGACATTAAATTACTGTTTTCTCTTTCTTTTTACTTGATCCGTTATGCGCGAGTGTCGCGTCTGTAGTGGGGCAACTAGTAAGTGGAATAGAGCAAGCCACCTCCCTTTCACAGCTTAGTTCCATGTGCAAACTGACGCGCATCCAATCACGGACATGCGCATGAGACTCAGAGTATAATAAGTGAGACAGACGTATATATGTCTGCACCGTAGTGTTTAAGTCTTTCTCCCGATCTTTGCTAGCAATATAGAGGGTATTAAATATATGCTTCAAGCAACCGTCGAGACAGTGGAGGTGCTTAAGAAGTTTCACTTCAAAAATAATTGAAAATAAATGTTTTTTTATTAAACTTTGCATGTAAAATAGGTATGTAAAATTTAAAAGAAATAAAGTATAGTGCGGACAATGCTGGGTTGCGGCGGGTCGCGAGTTTGCGGTTGTATGACCTTGAACAAGAGCAAAAGCATAAGTATTGGCGAGGAGGAGTCTTCGAGTTGTCGTTCGTCGGTCGGGGAGGTGGATGTCGTTAAGAAACCGCCGCCCGGTGCCATGGCGCGCAAGAAACGTTCCGCCGACGGCGGCTTTCTCAAAATGTTTTCGCCCAGAAACATTTTCAAAGGCTTCCGTAAGAACGAGGACATCAGTATGACCAAGATAGAAAGAAGTGAGTGCTTATTTATTTATTTACTTACTAGCTTTTACCTGCGGTTTTACCTGTTTTGAAAAAACAGCGTGTGTAGAAATCAAATAGACGAACAAATATTTTAAGTAACTTTTTTATCAAATCTCAAAAATAAGAGAGAAACAGCCGTTCAAAGTTTAATTAGATGTTTCAAATAAATAAAATTGTCGACCAAAACACAAATAAAATTATAAATCAATATTACAAAAAATGACGTTTCGATCTGGGTTTAGATCTTTTTCAGAAATATCTAAAAATATAAAAAATTAATTAGTAAAATCTACTTATTTTATAATAGAATGCAGAAGTTGTTTTTTTATATTTTTAGATATTTCTGAAGAAGATCTAAACCCAGATCTAAACGTAATTTTTGTAGTATTGATTTATAATTTTATTTTTGTAATATACAGCGTGTCCACGAAAGTTCTTTACAAATGGAATTTTTTTTATTAACTATTGGAGCAAAAATTTCTTCTGTGGAAAAGTTCTGCTTCGTCCAAAACCTCCAAAACACCAAAGAAAATTCTAGAAGGAGAACTTTTCTTTGAATAGAGAGAGATGGAGGACATGTTGAATTATGATTTATAATTCTGAATAAATAATTACTTAGAAGTTAGTTATGTTATTATTTTGAATTAAATTTGATTATGTAACTAATTTTGTGAAAATCTTGAATATCACAGATAATTTTTATTTTTAGTAAAATAAAACTTTTTGATTTCCCTCGTATAACTTTAGGCCGAGAAAAATTTTCTTTGGTTTTGGACGAAGCAGAACTTTTCCACAGAAAAAAATTTTTGCTCCAATAATTAATAAAAAAAAATCCATTTGTAAAGAACTTCCGTGGACACGCTGTATAGTCTGAAAAAAATTGGTCAACAATTTTATTTATTTGAAGAGTTCTATTCAAACGTTAATCAAAGATTTCAATTAGATGTAATTTAATTAATTCAAAAGCTCGATTAACACACGCGAAGAAATGACAGTACGACTCGGAAATGCATCCCAAATAATTATCGGAAGGCCCTTATCGCTACTTTAGAGGCATGGCTACGAGGCACGCATCTTTATGTCCACCAAAACGGGGACAACTTCGAACAATTTCTGTGAATACTTGATAATGACATATTTCCATAGTGGAAATTGTAGAAAATAACCGGAAGTGTGGTAGAAAAAAATAGTAATGGTGAGAGTGGCGTCTGTTATGACATAAAGTCGAGAAACGGACGTTAAACTCATTATTATCATTATTATTGTTACCATAGCGGCATAACATAACGCCAGGACCAACCTCAAAATTTGATAAAATTTGATAAAAAAAATTACCGGAAATGTTTGTTCGTCTATTTTTCTACATGCTGTTAAAAATTGGTTGTCTGTAAAGTCGGTTTACGGACGATAGTTTTACGTGATAACGTATTCCGTAATACATAGCCTAAACCTCCCAAAATTTGGTTTCAATCCGCTTATCCTTGGTGTCGAAATGATAAGAAATGTCAAAAGTGACGTTTGCAACTTACAAAGTATTATGTTCTAATAATAATTAGTTATTCCAATACTTAACTTAGAAGGCTTTGCATTTCACAATATACTAATGTCAAAAAATTGAATTAAACATTAGAAATGCAGCCGTTTTCATGTTAAGACAAGACATACGTTTGCTTCTAATTTCCATGTACGGCAAACAAAGACAACCGACCGCGTCGCGCCATGCATTACACAACATTGCATTTATACAGCTATTTTTCTATATAAATTTGTATAAAATATTTTTCTATATAAATTTGTATAAAAAAACTGTTTAGGCAAATTCTGTTATACGAAATCTATGTAAAATGTTCTCCTCTTTCGTTTAAGACTGGTTTCAAACCGATCTGATTTAAATTGAGCGAGAAATTAGCAAAAAGCACGCACAGGGTCAGGCGGAACGTTACGCGTTATGCGTTACACTTTTTCGTACATGCAGCCGGTGTTTTATCAATTTATAATATTGGTGATTCATCAATTTATAAGACGTTATCACGTCAAAAAAATAGATTCAACTTAAAAATCATTCAGTACCTATATCTTAAAACGCTATTATAGACTGTGTGCACGAAGCCTACTAGCGTCGCTAGTGGGCAATAGAGAATTATTGAACTTGCTTTTTATGGAAATCGCGAGATGTTTCTATGGTGATAAGTCAAAAACTTTAGTTGGCCATGATTTGTCCAAAAAAAAAAATTTAATAAAGGAAAACTGATGTTAATTTTTTATACCATGAAATTCAGATTGAAAACCATTATATAAATAGCATAACATAAAAGGTACGCGTGAATTATTTATTTTTCCATTATGAGGAACAATATATAAATAATTAATTTGTTCACACTGACAGTGGAACGTCAAATTATGGCGCCAATGGTCTTTATTTTACTTAAATCGCCATCTGCGCAATAGCCCGAAACACAGCAAGCATTTCCATATCGCTTAGTTTTGCCCATGTTTTCTTTGTAATTAAAAAACTTCATAAAATTATAACTATTTTCACTTTTAATAAACATTGCTCACTCGGAAAATTTGAGCTTGAAGTTTCCCCTAGTGCTCACCACAAACGCTCGCGTCGAAAAATTTGTAACTCCGCCTCCTTGCACATAGCCCATAGCAGGCGACGCCGGGCAAACACGGCTATTAGAATAAGAATTATAATTTATTTATCCAAAGACATACAATTATGTCTTCGTCAAAAGAAAGATAAGCGTGTTTACAACTCATTAACAATAAAATCGTCTACCTTATACAGACATTGTTTAAAAAGAACAGTCTTCAATTCTCTTTTAAATTTAGAACTTTTTAAATTTTTGGAACTGTTTGGCAATTTATTGAACATTTTATAATTGGCGCTCTTATTAAACAGCATCAGTGTAGACTTCGGCAAAAATTAGAATTATTCCTTGTGTCATGTTCATGGATAGCCTGAAACGTATCATAATTATGAATACGTCGTTTAATAAAACATAAAGTAAAATAGACGTACATAGACGGCACAGTTAAAATACATTTATTCAACTCATGCGCGTTATTCATGTTTTATCATGCCTAAAAACCGAACCCTAAATAGCCATTTACCGACTGGTGACAATTACTTGTCATAACTCAATGAAGATTCCTACTAGCTCGGCCATTGTGGAGTAATGAAAATAAACGTAACTATTTTCTGAGTCGTAACGAAATAGTAGGTAACAACAACTCGCTGTTGTTACCCATTGAGGCTAAAATTGAGAGGCCGAATGTTTTCGACATGGAGTTTATTCATAACCGGCTAACCTCAAACCAAAACATTGAATCGTGCTGTTTGGTGCTGTTAGTATTGACATAAAGAAATAAATAGATATTTACAACATCTCATTATAATTAAAACATGAATAACGCGCAACTGTCGAATAAAATTATGGGCGCAACTTGTAGGCTAAGTCATGACCTGTCAGCGCGATGAATGACTTAGACTACTAGTTACGCCAATAACTATTATATTGTATGGAAGGACAAATTATCAGTGGTGTTAAAGAGGACACAAAGTTTGTATTTGATTACATTTTAAGGGTTTTAACTGTGACGAAAAATATAGGATATGCAATGTGTGTAATTCCTTTTGATACAAACGGCGGAAGCAAAACGGTCGAATACCAATGTAAAGTGGCATTAAGGTTTATTTGACGTCAGTATCTTAAATAAGGAATAAGGTTAAACAAACAAAGAACCTTTCGATTCTTTCTCCAACTTCTCACTGCGCCCTTTGAAACAACTTACTGTTCCAAAACATTTCTGACGAACGTGCCCTCTCTCTCCCTCACATTATTTGATCTCTCTTACTCCAAACAGTGCGGTCAATAAAAAAAACTGAAATTCACATCGGATTTATTTTATGCCGCTCGCGACTTTGCACATAACGGGATTCTGCTAGAGTTGGGTAGCTCTGAACCGGTTTAAAGATCCGATTCCGATAGAAGATACGTGCGGCTTTAAATAATGTATTTAAATACCAAAAATAGACGGGTAGTCCGTTCATTAGAACACTAGAACTGTTCTGGGTCTGCTGCACAAGTGTCATGTGTATAGAGAATGCGTTTCAGTCTGGTTTCTGGTTTAATGCTACGCTGGATCCGTTGAGACGTCGGGCTTGAAAGAAGTGACACCAGAAATCAGACTGAAACGCATTCTCTATACACATGACACTTGTGCAGCAGAGCCAGAACAGTTCTAGTGTTCTAATGAACGGACTACCCGTCCATTTTTGGTATTTAAATACATTATTTAAACGTATTATTTTGAAAACCTTTTCGTGTTCTGTTTTGAAGTTCAGCTCAGACAGCTGCACCTTCCTGAAAATTTTGCTCAAAACTTCAAACGCGTTTTTCTCAAAACTGTTTTTTTTCAACATGGTTGACATGATATCTCAACTTGTGTTGAACCGATTTATATCAAATTTTGTATCACTCTCAATGCACAACTTTCTACCGCCCCTAGCATTTTTCTTATTATTTAAGAATCTTTTTTTTATTATTTTCAGATGACCTGAAGGGTTGAATTAAATTTTTTTACCCTCAACTGTACCAGCTTATAACTTAGTTAACTTTTAATTTTTTTTTCAAAAATTTTTTGGTATCGTTGCGCACTCCCTGTTGGGACGACAATGGGTTCTGTAGAATCTTCTAGCAACAACAAAAAATCATTTATGTAAAACCAGATTTATATAATTGCACTCAATGGTTTACACACACCAAAGTTTATTTGTCTTCATCGTATAACTGAATGATTTATGTCGCAGTGTTGCGCGCTCCCTGTTGAGACGACTATGGGTTTTGTAGAATCTTCTAACAACAGTATGTTTTCAAAATATCAATAGTTATGTTGTAAAAAATTGGTTGTCTTTAAAGTCGGTTTACGGACGATAGTTTTACGTGATAACGTATTCCGCTCGAATATCATATTTAATAATCACGCACAGGGTCAGGCGGAACGTTAGGAACGTTACACTTTTTCGTGCATGCAGCCGGTGTTTCATCTTTTTATATTGACGTGATTCATCAATTTATAAGACGTTAACACGTCAAAAAAGAAACGATAAAAATATTATTTTATCCAGCCCGACAAAGCGCCCAAAATGTTTGCCCCTAGGGTCACCTCACAATATGGCCAATGTTAAAGTTAACAGCGCTGTTAAACTTTAATTCGGGTAATGTAACATTTGTTAGAAAGTAACAACACTGTAAATTATTACATTGCCTAAGAATAGTACAATAAGCGGCACAGTTTTTTATGCGTGGCACAGCCGTATGCTTCACATTTGCCGCTCCATTAAGCGAACCGTACTCTCCAAACAGCACTATAGATAATGCTAAACGTTTAACTTAGGTTGCGGTCATTGGAGGCTCGTTAACAATGGTTAACAATAGAGCATGTGTAGGTCGTAGGTACCTAGTCTGAAGCAAAACCTCCAACTTCCTTCGATTACGTTAATATTATTTATTATACAGAAGCCATATCCGATATTAAATACGCTATTGATTAAATTAGGGATGCGAAAATGCATATAAATAAAATCGTAACTTAAGGCCGCTGCACACGAGGCTGGACTCGCCGCTAGATTCCTTATACTAGATTTGCCTACTAGTTTTCTAGCGCTGGTTTTCTTGATTGCTTTTATGTGCTCGATTTGCACGAGACGTCTTTTCAAGCTTGTTTTGGGGATGGATCTGGTGCTAGATTCCTTGCTAGATTTGCCTACTAGTTTTCTAGAGCTGGTTTTCTTGATTGCTTTTATGTGCTCGCTTCACACGAGACGTCTTTTCAAGCTTGTTTTGGGGATGGATCTGGTGCTAGATTCATTCCTTGCTATTTTTAACTACTAGTTTTCTAGCGCTGATTTTCTTGATGGCTTTTATGTGCTCGCTTCACACGAGACGTCTTTTCAAGCTTGTTTTGGGGATGGATCTGGTACTAGATTCATTCCTTGTTAGAATTGACTACTAGTTTTCTAGCGCTGGTTTTCTTGATTGCTTTTACGTGCTCGATTCACACGAGACGTCTTTTCAAGCTTGCTTTGTGGATGGATCTGGTGCGCGCGCAGTGACAGTTCAAATATAAACACAGAGCAAAATGTGTCTCTTGTCTGATTCTGAGCAGAATGACGCCATGTCGGTTTGTGGGCGTTTGTTCGTGTCACAGACGTGACAAGATACTACTTCCTGATTGGTTCTTGCTCAGAACAAGCAGAGAACCCAGCAAGATAAATAGCCCTTGTTCTAAAATACATCTTGTGAGCTAGCAGGCGAGCCCGCATTGACGTAATTTCAAGCCTCGTAGCCCAGCAGTGTACTAGCAGGAACAGTACATAGAAACCTAGACCGAATAATATATTTTCAAATTTTTTATCTGTCTTTTTGTTTGTTTCGAATTGTAACAATTTGTAACAATTATTATTATTTTATTCAACACATTTATTAACGTAAGTTTGTAACATGAATATTATTTAATTCAACACATTTATTAATTTAAGTTTTGACGAGATAACGTCTTATAAATTGATGAATCACCAATCTTATAAATTGATAAAACATCGGCTGCATGCACGAAAAAGTGTAACGTTCCTAACGTTCGTAACGCGTAACGTTCCGCCTGACCCTGTGCGTGCTTTTTGCTAATTTCTCGCTCAATTTAAATCAGATCGGTTTGAAACCAGTCTTAAA
The DNA here is from genome assembly GCA_963575645.1 of Xanthostigma xanthostigma. NCBI lineage: Eukaryota > Metazoa > Arthropoda > Insecta > Raphidioptera > Raphidiidae > Xanthostigma > Xanthostigma xanthostigma. The sequence goes on along the minus strand of OY754469.1, from coordinate 6,623,028 downwards.
CGAAAGAGGAGAACATTTTACATAGATTTCGTATAACAGAATTTGCCTAAACAGTTTTTTTATACAAATTTATATAGAAAAATAGCTGTATAAATGCAATGTTGTCTAATGCATGGCGCGACGCGGTCGGTCGTCTTTGTTTGCCGTACATGGAAATTAGAAGATAACGTATGTCTTGTCTTAACATGAAAACGGCTGCATTTCTAATGTTTAATTCAATTTTTTGACATTAGTATTAGTTCATACGCTCCGCTGCCATCTTGCCTCTGTTTTTCTACATAACTACCAGAGTACGCCAGTGGCGGCGTGGCTTTTTGAGACGCGGTGTTACAGATTATTATTGAAAAGAGATGAAATTTTCTTTTCGTGAGAATCGAAAAATCTGGAGATTATTTTCGATAAGCTGGAGTCTGGAATATGTTTAGTTTTTCTGTAGAATCTCCATACTAAAACTGGAGGGTTGGCAACTAGCATGAAGAAACTCAAACTAAAATAAATAGACTAAAAGGTAGCCGGGAGTTTGATCAACCCTGTCGTTATTTGAATGAAAAAATAACCTAATTTTTATAATTCACGGTAGCACATTACAAACATGGTGGAAGGGAGGTTCGGCGGTGATTTATTAGGTAGTGTTGAATTTTCAGGATATTGATAAGGAAATGAGATCAATACTAATAATATAAGCGCAGGCTAGTGGGCTAGCTTACGTCATGATTGTTGCTGTTCTTTGTATCGCGTATGTGGACCGGGCACACTTATCAAGCCCGGACCAGCACGAATAAAAAAAGGCTGTTCGTGAAATTTGCTGGTTTGTGCTGGCTTTTGTCGATCTAATGTACGACATTATTCAGATTGCAGGCTGTGCAGGCTTATGCTTGACACGTTGCGCGCGATCGCCTATGGGCTATGTGCAGGGAGGCGGAGTTACAAATTTATCGATGCGAGCGTTTGTGGTGAGCACTAGGGGAAACTTCAACCTCAAATTTTCAGTATGCCAGTGAGCAATGTTTATTAAAAGTGAAAATAGTTATAATTTTACAAAGTTTTTTAATTAAGAGCGAAAATGGGCATCTGTAAATGCTTGTTGTGTTTCAGGCTGTTGCGCTGATGGCGATTTAAGTAAAATAAAGATCATTGGCGCCATAATTTGACGTTACGATGTCAGTGTAAACAAATTAATTATTTATATATTGTACGTCAAAATTGATAAATAAATCATTCTCACGTACCTTTTATGTTATGCTATTTTATATAATCTGAATTTTATTGTATATAAAATTAACAGCAATTTTCTTTATAACATTTTTTTAACACATGATGGCCAACTAAAGTTTTTGACTTATCATGTCGCGATTTCCATAAAAAGTGAGTTAAATATTTCTCTATTACCCACTAGGGGCGCTAGTAGGCTCGTGCACACAGTCTATAATGAAATTTTTAAATAGTGTTCCAGTTCTTTTATCTATAGATCCGCGTATTTCAAACACGGTCGAAAATGTTAAATTACACGCAATGTGTAACCTTAGAGCGCAGTTATTTAAGAGCACTTTTATACGTTTTAAAATTCACAAGGAGAATCTGAAATTATGTATTATTTTCAGCAATGAAGGCAGCACTCTTGATCCAAAAATGGTACAGAAGATATCTTGCCAGAATGGAAGTGCGCCGGCGCTACACTTGGACAATCTTCCAGAGTCTGGAGTACGCTGGAGAACAGGATCAAGTCAAGGTACATAATATTATATCTTAAACTTGACATATAGGCTACTTTCTCGAAAAGTGTGGATCTGAATTTTAAGACGTTGGTCGAGTGATTCTTAATCAGTTCTATAATAAAAATCGATAATTTCTGATAATTCTAATTCAATAAATTATCGTATTCACATAATTTATTTTTTACTAGCTATAACCAGCGACTTCGTCCGCGTGTAATTCATTTTATTGAGCGGAACCCTAATTATTTTTACACGCTTTATATTAGTTTCACTTGTAAGTTTGTATGTATATAAGTATGTATGTTTGTGAACTCGTTTGGACTACAGCAAGTGGTTTATATAGTGGTATAATATGCCAGCACTGTAAGTACACTGGCTAGCCATGCGGTCTAAGGCACGGGTCTTCGCTGACGTCAACTCTCGGAATCACGGGTCGTGGGTTCTAATCCCGTCCACGCCGAAAAAAAAATTGTTTTTTTTTCGGCAAATTTTTGACAATAAATCGAACTAAAAAGTGGAAAATAAATATAGTTTAAAAAAAAATAAAAAACACGCTTTATATCGAACTAAAAAGTAAAAAATATTTTTTTTAAAATAAGCTTAAAACAATAATGAATAAAAAATACAAGTATTATTGTAAAAAAAGCGTGTGGCGCTCGATGTACGAAAATGTGGAACAAAGCGCCCCACGCGTTTTTCACAATAATACTTGTATTTTTTATTCATTATTATTTTAAGCTTATTTTAAAAAAAATATTTTTTACTTTTTAGTTCGATATAAAGCGTGTTTTTTAAACTATTTTTATTCTAAATTAAAAGTAGACTAAGTTACTCCTTATAACATCAGCTATCTGCCAGTGAAAGTTTTGGAGATTATCCGAAACAAACAAACATTTTATTAAGAGCAAAAAATGATGAAAACTGAAAATTCGCTCTAGGAATCTTTAAAATTGTTCAATTACACACTAAATTACGCTTTTATTTATTTGTATCAATTGAGCTTAACGTCTGTATAATTCATTAAAAAAACAACTCTCGCAGTATGTGGATTTTGTAATCCGTTACTATATATACAAACACTGAAGAATCCTACTGCAATATATGTAATTTATTACAAACAGACACTTCAATATTAAAAAAATACCCAATGATTCACTGTAATATAGATGGATATAGTGAATTATAGACGTTAGACAACCAAGGTCATAATCGTCCATATGATCACTGCAAAGTTATGGAAACGAGTGGTGTTCCGCAACATTCGAGGGACTATAAATATATTAGTGCAATCGATAGTTCTAACGCGGATTTAGTCAAACAGTTCGTTAGTGTGGCCACAAAACTTTCTCACCGCATGTCACGTGTTTGTGGTCGGTTTCCTATAATACTACGACGAGAATCGAACTGTGACATCACGCTTGATGTGCCACATAAAGCCCCTATCGACATCGATGGGAACTGACAGAAAGTTTTCTCTCAATGTCAATATTTATTCTGCTTTTCATATTTTTAATGAACGATTTTTTTAATTGCAGAACTTTATGAAAAAATTATGCTTCCTGTTTTTGAAATTTTTAACCGACATGAAATTGCAGCAAACAATTTTGTTTGTTTTATTAAATCTGTTTAACCATACAAAGGTTAACCAGTATTTTTTTAAGTGAAAACTTCTTTAGCGGCGTTGTACACTTTTTTTGTAATGGGTAAAAAATGTTAAACTCGCGTCAGAGTCACGTGTCCTGATCGAAAATGCGTAAGACGAAAACTTTTATTTATACAACGCTAGACATCTAGCGTTGAAATATCGTACATAAAAAAAAAAACCATTTTGATCGAAAAACAAACGAGCAGAATGACATTTTTGTAATATTCCTATAGTCTATATAAATTTCTTCTTCATTGGTTGTTGCTAATGCACCACATAATTTAGATTTTAGAGGAGAAAATTTGTATGCAACTCTAAAACTTTCTGTTGCACCTTGTATACGTCATATTATGCTCCCTTTTCCTCTTTTTACTCTCCTATCTCTCTTATACACCCACGTGTGGGTCAATCCACCCCCAAATGTTATAATCTGTACAAGTTATTTTTTTTCTAAATAGAAAGCTATTTATAGAAAATTTTTTATTTTGTTCCGTGCAAAACGTATCATTGACAGAATCACTTCGGCGTCCGTTCGTCCGTCATTTTGTACAAAATTTTTACAAATTATATAGAGAAACCTTCCTCGTTTATCGCTCTTTTTAATTAGTGAAAACCTTATGAAAATTCGTTCGGTAGTTTTTGAGTTTGTTGCGGTCATACAGATAGAGAATCGCGCGGCGGAAGGACTTTATTTTATATACAGAATGATTCCAAAGCTGACGTTATCCTTTCACCAGCGAATAGAACAAATAAGATTTTTTTCTTTTAGCGCTTTTTCGAAATATCAACATCAATAGAGATACAGGGTGTCAAAGTTTTATTTAAACAATTAAAATTTATTAATATAACTCCCAAACCACTTGAGATATTCAAGAAAAATTTTGTAGGTGTCTATAGCTACATGAGAGGGAAATTCTTCAATAAATAAAATATTTTTGAGTTGACCAGTGGCGCGCGCCGAAAAAAGTTGTTTAATGTTTTTAAGAGAAAAAAATGGTACGCCACTGATTTTTTTTTAAATAAAAATTGTTATTGAATTCCTTGTTCAATTCTAAAAAGAAAAGCTCTTTTATTATTTTTTGGTACGGCGCACCGTTTTCGAGTAAAAAATAAAAACTTTAACACCCTGTATCTCCGTCGATGTTGATATTTCGAAAAAGCGCCAAAGGAAAAAAAATCTTACTTGTTGAAGCCCTATTCGCTGGTGAAAGGATAATAATTATGTCAAATGTCAATATTTTCGTAGTTGGAATGGTCGTTTCGCCCAATTGGTTGGATTTTTTTAAAGTAGAAATAGTTGACAAGTTCATAATTTAGAACGCTTGCTAACGTTGCACATTAGACTGTACTGCATTTGTGCCAACAAGATTATTAATAATGAACTGCCAAATTGTTTAAGTAGAAATGCATAGTTGACCAGGTAATTCATTTATTTGGCGGTGAATGCACAAACTAATTACTGAACTACGTTCGTGTTAGCTAGGGTAAACCATTACTTACTGTTAAACAGTACATGCTGTCCCATCTTTCGTTCACTATTCAAGTTACTTTGAAGCCCGCCATTCACGATCCAACGTTGCAGTCCAATTTTATTGAAAATCGGATGACGTGACGACCTTACATCGCGAGTTTTGCTTTCAAACGGTTTACATTTCGGACGAAAAGTACTTTCAGCTTAACAATTAATTTGTGTTGTTTTTTCTTTGGTACTGCACCTACCAAAATCACACGATTGAGTCGAAAATCACAATGCACGATCAAATAAACGATCCAGCTGTCGACAAAATATAACATTTTTTATTAGGAATTAGATTGAATATCTTGGTATAACAAAATTCAGAACTCTTCATGTAGAGTATTAAATTAGCCTTGATGCTTCCTTTATAAAACACACGATCAAATAAACGATCCAAACAACAGTGTTGTTGAACTCTTAAACTATCGACAAATAGTAACATTTTTTATTAGAAATTAGATTGAATATCTTGGTATAAAAAAGTCCAGAACTCTTCATGTAGAGTATTAAATTAGGCTTGATGCTTCCTTTGAAAAATACACGATCAAATAAATGATCCAAACAACAGTGTTGTTGGATTCTTAAATTGACGACAAACAGCGACATTTTTTATTAGGAATTAGATTGAATATCTTGGTATAACAAAATCTAGAACTGTTCATGTAGAGTATTAAATTAGGCTTGATGCTTCCTTTATAAAATACACGATCAAATAAACGATCCAAACAACAGTGTTGTCAATAATTAGCAACATTTTTTATAAGGAAATAGATTGAATATCTCGATACAATATCCAGAACTTTTCATGTAGAAGTATACCTATATTAAGCTTGATGCTTTCTTTTTAAAATGAATACGTTGTAAACATTCGTGGAAAATCAAAGCTAAATATACCATGTAAATATTTGCCTCGTTATATGCACATTAACACGTTAAATGGAAGTAGCCACATTTTATTCCTCAATTCATTATTCGAGTACACTAACCGTCAGCGTTATCTGGGGCTAGTACCAATTCACATTTTTTGTGTTATTATTATCATCAATAATTTGTAGTAGCGAATAATAACTTAAAAAAAAATTGGTTGTCTGTAAAGTCGGTTTACGGACGATAGTTTTACGTGATAACGTATTCCGTAATACATTACCTAAATTTTAGTAGCTGTCAAACTTGGGCCGAAGCCTACTGCGCTCTCGCTTGCACGCACAGGGTCAGGCGGAACGTTAGGAACGTTACACTTTTTCGTGCGTGCAGCTGGTGTTTCATCAATTTATAAGACGTTATCACGTCAAAAAAGTTATTATTATATTAAACTGAAAATCAAGTTTATATTTTTCTCTAATTCCGAGACGAGATGGCGATCGGGATCTTACCGAAACGAGAAACGACCGTCAAGAAGTCAGAATTTTAGAATATCGAAATACAGTGTAAACTCCATTTAACATCACTCGAAATAACGACAAACTCCTTAAAACGTCGAAATTACTTAACTCTAGTTGGTTTACCTTGTTCATACAATGATACATTCTAAATAACGACACACCCACTCTAAATAACGACAACAAAACGTCATCATTACGCAATAAACAGTACATGTTTGTTATTTTGTTGCTTTGTTGTCAGCGTCATGCGTACCAAAGATTCTAAAAAAATCGTTCTTTTGTTTGTTGGGATTATATTTCATATGTTTAGCTCAGCTGCTTATCATATTCTTAGTTGCCCACAAACTTGCAAACTGTGAACATGTCGAGTAAAAGAAAATCTTTGTGTATTGACGAAAATGTTTTATTAAAGAAGAAAAGATAATTGATGTTGGAAGACGCTTTGGAGTAAATACATATTATATAGTAAAAAAATATGAATGAATTATTTCTTCTCTCCGTTTAACGACAACTCTCAATAACGCCACAAAGTGCACAGTTCCTTGAGCGTCGCTATATAGAGTTTACACTGTAATTATTATAGAATCTATTATTTGATCAAAACAAATGAAGCAATTAATTATAAAATAACGGAGCGAAATAATCGACAGTACACGAATCTAAAAGGCTCGGAAGTTAGATGCGAATGCGGGCTTGCGCTTGTACAATCTGTTGAAAAACTACAAACTCGCAACTCAACAAAACTAAAATAACAATAACAACGTGACAATAGCGTACTCGACTGTACTTTAAAGCAGGAAAGCGACAAGTGACAAAGGCAACGAGCGATCACGGCCAATCACCGACGAGCGCACGTTCCGTGCGCAGGTAGCTGGGAGGTAGTGGGTGTCTCAACGGCTCTAAAATGTGTCTTTGCGACGCTGTTTTTAACTAACTTCCGAACCTATATAGATCCGTATCGCGTACTGTAATCAATGTTTGCACTGAGATCGAATTTTTTTCCGTTCACGCACTTTGCTAGCTCGCAACAGAAACAGTACACCCGGTATATTATACAATGTTTATTCTTTTGTTTCAGTTATACAATTTCTTCAATGCACTCCTAACTCATATGCCAGAGACAGGCATAAAGGCCGTCGGTTCTGGGGCTACGTCTAAATCGTCTTCGCTAGGTGAGAAATAATGTTTCTATTTATAAATTTCTATATATACGTGTGAAAGACGAAGTTTTCTTATTTAAAACATTGGCAGGTAAATTGGAATTAATTAACATGACGAATCTATTTACATTACGACCCGTCACCTTGTCATACGTCAATCGGTCATTTGTTTTTCATTGATTGTTTCTTATGAATGGGAATATCGTATCAGCAAATACACGAAACCAACAGGGATGCGAGAATAGTCAATTGTGTTTTTCGAATCCAATCAACTGAGCGCGTCGATATTTTGTTTGGCTGATATAATAATTACATTCGACAAATATTCAAAATTATTAATGTCATTTTGATAGAAATAAAATTAAATAAATTAATAAAATTACGTTGTGATAACAACATAATTTTATTAATTTATTTAATTTTGTTTCTATCAAAATGTCAATAATAATTTTGAATATTTGTCGAATGTAATTATTATATCATGTTTGAATTTTCAGTATGCCCTTATAACTATACAGGGTGTCCCATTAAGAATGGGACATAGAACAACCGCAGATTCTCCAATTCAAAATAAAACGATTAAGCGAAATATGCTTAGATAAAATGTTACTCGTTTCCGAAATACGGGGTGTGTTGAAGTTGAAAACTGAAAAATTATTAATGTCCATAATTTTTTTAATACAACGTATAATTTTACTCAAATCGGCACACTTGTTAAATATCATAAAATGCACCTAACAATAAAAAAATTAGTTCAGTACGCTCTACCAGTGGCGTACGGCAGGAGTAAGTAATGCTTGTACCCCTTCTAAATGTTACGCCGCTGTCTAAATTTTAATTTTGACTATAATTTTAAGTTTTTTGTTATTTTCTAAGTCAATAATGTACACTTGTTAGTTTGTTGTAAAGTCATTGGTTTTCGAGATATTCGCAGTTTTTTTAAGACAAAATTGTAAAAATGAATATGATTAATAATAATACAAATAAAAAGTAGGTAGTACATGTCTATCTATCTTTAACTGCGAATATCTCGAAAACCAATGACTTTACAACAAACTAACAAGTGTACATTATTGACTTAGAAAATATCATTAAAATTAAAATTATAGTCAAAATTAAAATTTAGACAGCGGCGTAACATTTAGAAGGGGTACAAGCATTACTTACTCCTGCCGTACGCCACTGGTAGAGCGAGTAACATTTTATCTAAGCATATTTCGCTTAATCGTTTTATTTTGAATTGGAGAATCTGCGGTTGTTCTATGTCCCATTCTTAATGGGACACCCTGTATAATGTATAATATATATAATACCTATGTAATCTAGTTTTGAATTACAGAATAAGTATAGAAATTGCCAGAAGTACACTGATTTTTCGCAACATTAGCGCCTTCTGGCGGCTCTTTATCTTCCGCCTAGCCTTCTGGCAATTTTTTCCCTACTTACTTGTACTATCTCCTATTATTCTGCAAATTTTCAACTCTGCACCGAGTCACCCATTTTCTCCGTAGTCAGCTCTCCGTCTATAAGCCGAAACTAGGCCGAAACCAAAAGTTCGGTCGGACACTAATTTAAATCATTATTCCGTAACATATATGTTGCATTAGAGCTTTCACCTGAGAAAGCTTGTGAAAGTGTAGGCGTGAAAAGAGCCAGGGGTTGTTGAAACGTTGTTGGAACGTGTGTTAAAACATTTAAGGGATTAACACACTTGAAGAGCCAGCCATTGCTGTGCCAGAGATATAAGATTTAAAACGGCTATACAACGTGCATATTAAACAAAAGATCATCTAAGCCCCCGGGGTCATGACATTTCGTATTTCTTGATTTCAACGAGAGACAAGTATATAATTGTTGCTAGCTCAAATTGTTTTTATTCTGTTTTGTGAGGTTATACTTCGAAGATATTTCTTTCCTTCAAAAATTACATTATTTTTGCTACTGTTAAAATACAGCCCCTAATTTCTTTTTAGGTTTTATGCATCAGTATTTTGCAGCCAAATTAAAATTGGGTATGTTACAAGGAATGCTTTTGTTTGTTTTGTTTTTTAACAATAACAAAATCTAACATGCATAGATTTTGAAACTAACATTTAAAGTTCACACGGAACCTAACCTCAATTCACTAACAACGCGATGCGCATTTGTTTCTGTAGTGTGTTTTGTTTGGAGTGTTTCTATTGTTTCTTTTGTTGAATAATAGATACGGAATGTATATGTCGTAGTCATAATGCAAAATTAGGCTTTTTACAAAATGTCTAGGCATTTTATAAAAAGCCGGCAAAACGCGAGCGAACAATGCAGTTTCCGTTATGACTATACCAATTCAGGCAAATTGATAAAATGCCGGCAAAATGTGAACAGAAGAACGTGTATCTCGTTCTGACGCATTATTTTCAGGCATTTTACAATTTACCAACAGCGATGTAGTCAAAACGCACAACATTGCTTTCCTGATACAGTTGAGCCAAACAGCTGTACTTAAACCTAACCTAAAACTAAAATAAGTAGGTTATATTATGTGTTGACATCTCCATAAAATGTTAACATATTTATATTTTTAACGATTGTTTATTATCTTATACTATTTTCTATATTTCATTTACCATTCCAACTCATAAATGTGGAATGGTACTAGTTTAGGTCAAAATTCGGTTCAAATAATTATTTCACTTATATGACCTTATCTAGAAATTCTGAACTTGTTTATGATATAAAATATTATTTATTCAAATTGAATTTTATATTAGGTATCGTAATATAACCTCAGCTGTTACTCTTAAACCGCCAAAAACTGGACCCTTTACCTTAGGTACTTATTTAGGTAGTTACTTTATTTCGTGCATTACTTTAAGAGTTCCTAACTGAAAGTTTTTATAGGTATGAAGTGTTTATTTAGATTTATATAATAAAGAAGTTTATTGTTTTTTGTGTCATTGTGCCATTTTATGAAATACTTACCTAGTACCTATCGCCCTAATTTTATTATTTTTTTCTCCCGCTTACGTTATGACTACATCGCTGTTGGTAAATTGTAAAATGCCTGAAAATAATGCGTCAGAACGAGATACACGTTCTTCTGTTCACATTTTGCCGGCATTTTATCAATTTGCCTGAATTGGTATAGTCATAACGGAAACTGCATTGTTCGCTCGCGTTTTGCCGGCTTTTTATAAAATGCCTAGACATTTTGTAAAATGCCTAATTTTTCATTATGACTACGACATATACATTCCGTATCTATATATTGTCGATACTGTGATGATTTATAACCTATATCTGATATTATGACTTTAAAGAAAACTTCATGATATAGATACGTCCTTCATATAGAAAACAAAATGGCTTTCGTGATGACGAACGCGCGTTAGAAGTTATACTTCTTTGGCATGAATAAAAACCAATATTTAATTTGGATGCATTTAATTCACTGAGTGAGATAGACTGTATGCTATCTCACTCAGTGAATTAAATGCATCCAAACTAAATATTGGTTTTTATTTTTTCTTTAAACGTTACGCGCATGCGAACATGGTCTCTACCATACTCTATCCTCCTCACTCGATGAACCGAAAAACGTTCTACAACGGTATAATTATGGCATGATCACTAGTAAAAAGGCCACGGGACTAGAAACCCCGCTAGATTCCTTGCTAGATTTGTCTACCAGTTTTCTAGCGCTGGTTTTCTTGATTGCTGTTATGTGCTCGCTTTTTTTCAACCTAGTTTTGTGAATAAATCTGATGCGCTCGCGGTGATATAAACACAGAGCAAAACGTGCGTGTTGTCTGACTCTGAGCAGAATGACGCCATGTTGGTTTGTAGACGTTTGTTCAAGTCGCCCACGTGACAAGATACTGCTTCCTGATAGGTTCTTGTCCATACCTAGCAGCGGACCTAGCGAGGAAAATAGCCCCTGTTCTAATTTTAAAACCTGTCTTGTGAGCTATCAGGCGAGCCCGCAGTGACGTCATTTCCAGCTTCGTACCCAGCCTACCGGCCAGCAGAACTCCAAGCAGTGTTTCTGGCCTCGTGTGCAGCGACCTTAAGTCAATGGTATTCTCTACCACTATAGTATATTCTTGTTTTTAATATGACAGGGCAAAATTTAGTTACAGGGTGAAATTTAGTTACTAGAATTTTGCTTAAACGTATGTCTGACGACTAATTTTTTTTTTAAGACATCTGTATATTAGGTATGTAACAAAATTCAACAAGGAATTGATAGTCCTTAATACAAGAAGATAAATGATCACGTCAGCCTTGCTTGAAGATATCGAATAATAGAAAATATGAACACTGGAACAGCAATAGGTACAGCTGTAGTAAAGTAACTATAAGTTGGTCGGTTCTCATGGTACGCTCTACATTTAATGGCGATCTCAAAATTGGAAGAAGTCGGGTTGTGTTATCATCTTCACAAAAATCCGCATTGGAATGTTCGAAATAACGCAGATTATCAAGCAATTCGGAACTCAAAGGAATGGTGAGACCTCTGTTGAGAAATGCGCCGAACTGTCCTAAGGCGGGTTTTTGACAGGTAAACTATGGAGGCATAAGGTAAACATTGATTTAGAAAAGCATGATGGAGGCTAACTTATAGCCTCCATCATGCTTTATGCCTCCATAGTTTATCTGTCAAAAACCCCCCTTAGGACAGTTCGGCGCATTTCTCAACAGAGGTCTCACCATTCCTTTGGGTTCCGAATATTTTACTTGTTTATCTGAGCTTCAAACTCAACTTGTAAAATTTATCCTATCAAAAACATTAATCTGAAAAAGTGAGCCAAGTTCATTATTCAATACAAAAAGAATTGAGTTTTAAAAAGGTGCCAAGTTTTCACTTGGCAAGTTTTCGTGTTTTATATTATGATGTAATATTATGTATACCTAAACTTCATGTTTATATATGTGTAAAAACTAGTGCCAAGTGAAAACTTGACACCTTTTTAAAACTCAATTCTTTTTGTATGAATAATGAACTTGGCTCCCTTTTTCACATTAATGCTTTTGATAGAATATCATTACTTTTTGTAAAGAAATTATTATTTATCATTCAAAAGTGAATTGTAAAATTGATATCTTCTCCTATATCTATAGTTTTATTTTTCGAAATAAAAAATTTTTTGGAAAATATTTCAAATCTTAAAAATTCACTGTTTTCTGATTTTTTCTCTATATACACACAATTACCTAGCTAGACGCCAATTTTCAACTTTCTAGGTCATCTGGAAGTAGGTGAGTCAGTCAGTCAGTGATCAAAATGCCGATTTTTAGACGTTAGTACCTATCTCAAAAACGGTTTGAACTGTATTTATGAAATTTGGGGTTCTAGTCTAGTTAATCTAAGGGGCTTCAATAAGTAAACCAAATTTCAAGTGTTTATGTTAAATAGATTTTGAGTTATTAAGAGGTCAAAAGAGGCTCCAAATGGTTAGTGTAATAAGTATAACACGCGGCTGTTGCTTCCTTCTTCTTTGTTGAACTTGGCTTTACACGCTGCTGCGTGTCTAGATACCCAATCTTGTATAATACGCGCCACGGAACGTGCGCTCGTCGGTGATTGGCCGTGATCACTCGTTGCCTTTGTCACTTGTCGCTTTCCTGCTTTAAAGTACAGTCGAGTACGCTATTGTCAAGTTGTTATTGTTATATTAGTTTTGTTGAGTTGCGAGTTTGTAGTTTTTCAACAGACTGTACAAGCGCAAGCCCGCATTCGCATCTAACTTCCGAGCCTTTTAGATTCGTGGCGCGTATTATACAATTTGTCGTATTTTATTCAGCGTATTACTCTTGACTGGAATGAAGAGAAGCCACGCCCTAATCTCTTCCAATTATAATCAAATATACCATAACGTATCGTTACTAACGTCGGTGCAAACATTGAAATTGTGTTTGTCTCCAAACTGGGTCGCTAATGAAATAGCTATTCAAGCAATTCGCGCCATGTAGGTATGTGTCGTCGCAATTTTGTTTGTTATGTAACCGGATTAACACTATCTCCCTCTCGAAATAAGTTCACGGAAACTGGATCTCTAATGCATTTCACGTCGATGCGTTGGCAGGTGCAGCGGTTTAATTAAGTCGCTTGAATTAAAATCGAATTTGTTGCACAAACTCCAAACTTCCACGGTTTGAATATAAACAAAAACTAAAAGCTTCGTGTCGTTTAGATTGTAATAGAGCAGGGGTACTTGATTATAGAGCTTTCAAGTGACATTCCATTTCGCGTGATAGACAATATTGGAACGTGTAACGAAACGCTGCACCGTCATTCCTCCAAGCGCTGTCAACGTATTCGAATGATTGTATTATCAATACATTTTCCATGGTGGTGGAACAATATTTAAAAAAAAAAAAAATGGTTGTCTGTAAAGTCGGTTTACGGACGATAGTTTTACGTGATAACGTCATAAAGAAACATTGATGAACTCTCTGACGTCACGCGAGAAGAGAGAGAAATGCGTACAAGCCGACGCTTGGGCCGATCGTGCCTCTCTATCGCTTATACCACGCTCTCGCTTGCACGCTCAGGCTCAGGTGGAACGTGACACTTTTTCGAGCGTGCAGCCGGTGTTTCATCAATTTATAAGACGTTATCACGTCAAAAACTATTTTTTTTTCTATAGCTTTGCGTTTAAACAAACATTTACTTTTTGTTTGAAAACAAATATAGCAAAGCTATTCGGAACCCAAAAGAATGGTGAGACCTCTGGTGAGAAATGCGCCGAACTGTCCTAAGGGGGGTTTGTGGCAGGTAAACATTGATTTAGAAAAGCATGATGGAGGCTAACATTGAGTTAGAAAAGCATGATGGAAGCTAGGTTAACCTTTATCATACTTTTCTAAATCAATGTTTACCTGTCAAAAAATCCCTTTAGGACAGTTCGGCGCATTTCTCACCAGATGTCTCACCATTCCTTTGGGTTCCGAATAGAAAGAAAAATTAGTTTTTATTTTTTTATTCATATTGTTCCACCAATTCGAAAAAATCGAAACATTTCCTGAGTATATAGAGGAGCACAAAAAGCATTTTGTTACAAAATTTGGTAATATTACATTTAGTCAGTATTAAATTTTAGTTTAGTTAGTGGCTGAATACACAAAAGTGTAAAATCCAAAAACTTATATTAAAAAAAAACTTAAACCTTGAATAACTTATGAGTGAGTGAATTTATTGAAAAATCACAAGAGTCCTTTTTTGTAGAGCATTAAATTCCCTACAAAAATATCTATTGTTCATTGTTGTACGTTCATTTTTTTCGGAGAAAAAAATTAAATGAAAAAAGTGAAAAAAATTGGAAATGTATCATAATTTTGGCACGGTTTAACTGATACGTGTTTTTAGGACAAAGGCTAAAAATTTGGGGGAACGTAAAAAAAAAGACAACTTGGGAAATAACGGACACCTTAATATAGACTGCGGAGTATCAATGAAAAATGTAACTCAAAATTTGTCCGTCCGACAAAAACTTTTGAACGGTAACTCCTTGTATATATATAAACAGAGTTGTCCAAAAATGGTGCCAAACTTCTTAGGAGGTTATGAAACGTCTTGAAATTTTGGTCCGACCCCTAGGGCCCGCCATCCGACCGACGCTAATAGTGTAAGTGCCTTATGGCAAACATACTAAAAAACAGAGACAAATTTTTCTCTCTCTCGTCGTGACGGGTCGAAACCTAATAATAATAATAATAAGCTTTTATTTTTAAGAAACTGTAAAGTACAGTATTAAAAATGTCAAGTGAATGAACATTACTGTAAATATTCATTTAAATTATAAAAAGCGTTTTCCAGTAAATACATTTTCAGAGAATTTCTGAAATGTTTTACATCAGTAGCTAATTTTATATATTAAAAATAGTTATCCCTAGATGGGCTAGGGATCTTTTGCTCAAATTTAAGCGACTATAAGGAACTCTTAGAGTGCTTTTTTGGCGTGTATTGATGTTGTGAATATCAGAACCTAGTTCATATTTATCTTTATTTATGAAATTATATAAAGCTAATTCAAAAATGTAGGATGATGTTAAAGTAAACTGCACTAACTTTCGACGTTCACCCATTATAAAAGACGCTTAAATAGACGGTGGCCCGATTACCGTGATTCGACTGTATTATTATTATTAATGTACTTTCTATATCACAGATACCGTCGACATGAAGTATGAGGACGAATCCGATACGGTGGAAGAAGAGGGGATGCAGAATGTTGACAACACCTACAAAGGAATCCACATTTCCTTCCCGCTCCAAAGAGCTGACTTGGACGCTCTCATTGATACATTCAGAAAGAAAAAAGTAGGTATATTATATTTCATATCCTTGTCATGACTGGTTTACACGTTGCGAGCTGCTGGCCTGACAGTAGACAGCTGCTCGCATTGTGTACTCGCACGCCAGTAGCCCGGTTCTCCTGTGCCGTCCACATAATTCGAGTAGCTGTCCAGTCTCGTGCGAGTTGTCGTGATGTCGAATCAACCTGTTTTGATTAATGTCTGGATTATACGATGCGAATTGCTGACCTGACAGTAGACAGCTGCTCGCATTGTGTACTTGCACGCCAGTAGCTCGGCTCGCCTGTGCTGTCCACATAATTCGAGTAGTTGCCCGCGAGTTGTCGCGATGTCAAGTCAACGTGCTTTGATTAATGACTGGTTTACACGATGCGAATTGCTGACCTGACAGTAGACAGCTGCTCGCATTGTGTACTTGCACGCCAGTAGCTCGGCTCGCCTGTGCTGTCCACATAATTCGAGTAGTTGCCCGCGAGTTGTCGCGATGTCAAGTCAACGTGCTTTGATTAATGACTGGCTTACACGTTGCGAGCTGCTGACCTGGACGTAGGCAGCTGCTCGCATTGTATACTCGCACGCCAGTAGCTCGGCTCGCCTGTGCTGTCCACATAATTCGAGTAGCTGCCCAGTCTAATGCGAGTTGTCGCGATGTCGAGTCAACGTGCTTTGATTAATGACTGGCTTATACACGTTGCGAGCTGCTGACCTGACAGTAGGTATTGTGTACTCGCACGCCAGTAACTCGTCTCGCCTGTGCTGTCCACATAATTCGAATAGCTGCCCAGTCCCGTGCGAGTTGTCGCGATGTCAAGTCAACGTGCTTTGATTAATGACTGGCTTATACACGTTGCGAGCTGCTGACCTGACAGTAGGTATTGTGTACCCGCACGCCAGTAACTCGGCTCACCTGCGCTGTCCACATAATTCGAGTAGCTGTCTAGTCTCATGCGAGTTGTCGCGATGTCGAGTCAACGTGCTTTGATTAATGACTGGCTTACACGTTGCGAGCTGCTGACCTGACAGTAGGCAGCTGCTTGCATTACTCGCACGCCAGTAGCTCGGCTCGCCTGTGCTGTCCACATAATTCGAGTAGCGGCCCAGTCTCATGCGAGTTGTCACGATGTCAAGTCAACGTACTTTGGTTAAAAAAAACTGTAATAATAGTCTGGCGACACTGGCGAGCTACTGCTGAACGCGTCTGAACGATGCGAGTGATGTGCGAGCTGCTGACAGGCGCTAGGCGAGTGAAACAAAAAATGTTGAAGTAACTCGCATGCATGCCGGTAACTCGTAAAATAATGATAATATCATTACGAACAAGATGGTGGATTAGAAACTCACTGGCTGCTCGTTTGAACAATAATGTCAATCTCGTATAATATCTTCATTTACAGACGAGATACATAAATCACTATTATTAATTCATTGAATCATTACAGACGTTTTTATTTCTTTTTATTTTTTTTTTAATGGAAAAATAAACATGAGCTAGTTAGTCGCAATATTGAAAACTTGTCGAGACGGTAAACCGGAAAAACTTTAAAGTCGCAAAACAAACAGAAAGAAAGATGGACGATTTTTATTCAGTTTGTTTTCTATGTGTAACTCGAGCGAATCGTATTTTATTTGGAATGTAAATAATTCATTTATGAATGTAAACGAGTCAATTGTGGAAAGCAAATAAAGGGAGGTCGAAATAATAAATAGTATACGGGTGGTTCTTTTCGATTTGTACATTTATCTAAGGGACGCTGTACACGAGGGTAGAAACGCTGCTAGATTCCTTGCTAGATTTGCCTACCAGTTTTCTAGCGCTGGTTTTCTTAATGAACCATTTAAAATGTCTGACACCTCGAATATATCGAACATATTCGAGGTGTCAGACATTTTAAATGGTTCATGTCCTTTGTCAGAGAACATTATTTTAGCGTTTTGGTTGAAGTTTTTAAGCTATCTAATTAAAAAAACAAGCAGTATCTATAAATTTTCACATGTCGTCAAAACGATATCTTTCGGAAAATTTAGAGGGAAAACGCCCCAAAATCAAGAAAAGTCATAGAGGAAATAGGTGTCAGACTAGGCCTAATGAAGCCATATACAAAGTTTGGGGAGAGTATGTATCAATTAAATTTTTGCCGATGGGCACTCTGACCAAAAAAAGGTTGCCGACCGCTGCTTTAAAAAAAATGTGTAAAAATCGAAAGGAGCAAATCGTACGCATCCCTGACGTAAAGAACGTTTAATTAAATCAGAATGTAGGTATACAAATTGTGTTGTTATTTCTTTCACGATGTGAGGATTTTGATTTGTCGGTTGCATAACATTGCAGAGACGAGCGTCGGACGTGTGAAAAGTTTTATAAATGAATTATTGATTGGACGACTTTTTTTACAGCAACATCGTCTGCACGCCCGATATGTGGGCGGGATTCTAAAAGAGGCGATCACTAAGCTAAAACGTCTTCCCAATCTGAATCAAGCGTCGACAGCCATCTCAAAACAAGTCACCATCTGCGGCGATCTTCACGGCAAACTTGACGACCTGCTTGTCGTCTTCCATAAGGTAAGGTAAGGAAAATGTTGTTATTGTTTTTATTTTTTTTTACTTTAAAATCTTCATAAATCAAATCTTAATTAAATAAAATTTTCGACTAATTTTCACACAATTTATTTAAAAAAAATCCAGCCCATTGGGCGACGGGACCATTCCAACTTCAAAAATGTTGACATTGAGATTATAATAAAGAAAATAACATTTCTGATATCGTGTGAGGTGACGCGGGTAATGGCTAGTATTCAATATGATATTTGCTATTCGTTGCATAATATGTTCCACGTCATGTAAAAATTAATCAAAGCATGCCTAACTAGTTTATTTCTGACAGATCCATAAAACAAAAGAGCGGCTGATTTTTTCTTATTTTTAAAATATTTTCGAAACTATAAAGTTTAGAAAAAAACATTTTTAACGAAACTTTCTTGAAAAAGTAAATAGAATAATAGGCCGTTATGAAAAGTATACCATTATTATATAAAAACACCGTTATAGTATATATCTCTTCTGCACATGCGCCGATTTTCCCCAAAAACAATAGGGCTTTTCATATTTGCATACCAAACATCCTCCCAAAATTTGGTTTCAATCCGCTCATCCGTTTAACCTGTATCGTGTTCACAGACTAACAGACGCACAGAGTTTTCCCAAAAAAATGTTTTTTTGATTCAGGGGACCTCAAAAAGGAAAGATGTAAAATTTTTGAAAAGTGATTTTTGACCTAAACTAGTAGGTACCATTCTCCACTTGTGGGTTGGAATGGTAAAATGAATTAATAAACCAATATAGGGATGTTGATTTATTTTCGGAACTGCTTTTATCTTGTAGATAGACCATTAATGAACACGAAAAAATATTTTAATAATAAAAAATGTTTAATTTTGAAGAAAAAATTGAAAAATTAAAATAATTTTTTGAATTTCCCGCTGAAACACTCAAATCTGGCACTGATCTACGTCACGAACCTCTATCTGTCAGTTTAACTTGATTGTGAATTGATATTATCGTATCAAAAGCCCTTAATTAATAATTTAAGATCTAAGTTCAGTTTCCATTATAGAAAAAATAATTATTAATTATAACAAGAGAGTTTCAAAAACGCGAGAGATACCATTTTCTTTGAAAATGACAGCGGCTTATGACGTAATGCGCTCTGATTGGTGTTCGCAGTCACGTGATATGGCCCATGGGGTACAATTTATATAGCACTTTAAATTAATTTTATTTAATTTATTATAATTAATTATGTGTAAAAACAAATATTTTAGGTATTTAAATATCACCGTTAATCGTTTAAGGACGTAGTCCTATGTTCAGGCTCGTTATCCACCGTTATTTCAGAATTTTTTTTTAATATCAAAATAATGTACGATGTTTTCAATTTTGTTACATGTTTTTACTGACATCCTAAACAAAGAAAAAAAAAATTTTTTTGCTTAATTTTACGCCATTTTATAATTGTTTTTTTAACCTAAAGTAGACAACTTTAAATGGAGGTAGGTGGGTAGCGCGGGTGATAACGTCACTTGGAGTCAACTGAATTATAAAAATTAATTAATTGGTTATTGTTTCGTAGGCTTGTGGCTCTATCCCGTAGGTACTAGAAATAAACATTTTTATTGATAAATAACAAAATGGCGGGTTTTAGAAAAAAAACAACGAGAAAATCGTGTTTTTTTCGTTGAAAATCGGTAAAAAAAATAGAAATAATTTTTATAATTAAGTAATTCTAGTACCAGACGGAGCTATTGTTGTGTAGATTACCTTATGCAAAACTGAAAGCAATCGGTTGTATACAATTGTTTCAGTCACCCGCGCCACTTAGAAAAACGTAGTTTTGAGAAAAACGCGTTTAAAGTTTTAATTTCAGATTTCTTACAAAAAAATAAAAATGAATATTTACACTAATCAGCTATGCCTAGTGTATATTAAACCTTCCGTTTCTTCAAAGGCATCGTTTTCTGCTAATTTGTTTGCTCTACTCTGCGAGAGTATAAGGGTAACGTGATAACAATTGAGAGGTACCTATGAGCAGGTAAGAGTCTTACTGTAAGACCGTTGCTGCTCTCGACTATATGCTATAGCTTTGTAAATATTTAATATTTCGGTCTAAAATTTTTACAGTATTTTCTCAATATATTGTACTTACTAAAAATGTAAAAAAAATAAATTCGTTTTTTCAAAACCCGAACACCAGTCTACGTCCTTAAACATAAATTTTCATGAAATTACAACTATAGTGGAAACATCCATAATGACGTTTCGATCCGGATTTGGATCTTCAATTCAATAGAAATGACTGCAAACATAATTATTCGTACCACGTATATACCTAAGTACACATTATTATCAAATTATTGTTATTTGTCTATTACTACAATTATGTAAGTTCGAGTCGGTAACATAATAAACCTGTAGTGAACTTTTCAGTTAATGTTTGAAACGCGAACGTAACAAAACAACATAAATGACGTGTTTTCATTATATAACCTATGAACTTTAGCCATACCGACTGCAAATGTCTCTATCTATCTAGTAAAATATAATGAGTACATATACCTAATATATATTTATAATGTGCACCTTTTATTTACTTACACAAAATATAATAATAATAGAAATTTCTTTATACAGAGTGACCGGTAATTGCTCGTATTCCTCTCGGAAGAAGAAACTATGACTAATTTGGAATGATTAACCTCTATCACTTGGGGGTCGGTCCGTCGGTAATGCGTCATTTTTTTATACTAATGACACTTCTGTGAAGAATTTATATTTTACTAGCGGTCCCGCCCGGTTTCAGCCGGGTGCAAAAGAACGAATGGGGAAGGAAAGAACATGAGTACGCACATTCATATTAGTTTACCGAGATGAATGTTGTGTCCAAACTTCATAACGATCGTAGTTACCGTTCAAAACTTTTTGTCATTAAAAAGCAGTATTTATACTTTTTTTAAGTAATAAATTTCTTTTATTATAATAAATATTTAATTGAATACACTGTAGGAAAATTATTTTTATATAGGTACCTATACTATAGTTGTAACAGTTTTCAAATGAGCTATTAATTAGATTTATTTAATTTTAATTAGTCGTAATAAAATTTTAAAAAATTTAAATGTAAGCCTTAGATTTAGAAGAAAGCAATGTAGAAAATAAAATAAAATAAAACTATATTCGTTGACGTGGGGCTTGAACCCACGACCCCGGCATTAAGAGTCTCATGCTCTACCGACTGAGCTATCCGGGCTTGTAAACGTGAGGCGCTAATATTGCAATATTTAGATAGGGCATTTCAAATTTTATTCTTTTCGAACCAGTAGTTTCTGAGATTATCGCGTTCAACCAAACAAACAAACAAATTCTTCAGCTTTATATATTAGTACTAGCGGCCCTGTACGTGCTTCGCTACGTATAAAGTGAAATAATAAAACAATTTAATTGGAACATCTATCTATCTATCTATCTATTTTATTAATTGCTAGCTATTTTAAAATATACATGGGCGTATATGTGTGTATGTCGAGCACTCCGGCTGCGCCGTCGTGCTCGAAAAAAAATAGCGTAAAGTATTCGTGGATAACTGGTCTTTAAAACACTTGCTCTATTTCGAGCACTCCGGCTGCGCCGTCGTGCCGAGCAGTTTTAAACGATATTCAGTTTTTTTACATCCTCGATCTAGATATATGGTTGTTAAGTTCGTTGCGCCATCTATTGAATATTCACTCAATCCAGTCAACAGGTATTGCCATCTTATATGGTTGTTAAGTTCGTTGCGCCATCTATTGAATATTCACTCAATCCAGTCAACAGATAATTATGACTGTCAAGGAATAGACAAATAATTTGCAATAAAAATAAAATATTGCGACTATAAATTGAAATGTAAGCTATCCTATCTTTCAAGTTGGGTCGAATTGCACACGGTGTGCAAATCAAATTTAAAATCGGTTCAGTAGTTTAGGAGTTCATCGCGGACAAACATGTGACACGTAATTTTTATATATAAAGATAGATATGTTAGGATGGAGTATATCTCTCTTTATCAAACGTTTTATGTCTTTATCTATGGCGTTTACTTTCAACAAAGTCGCTTGCTCTTTTGGTTCTCAACAAATAAAGCCGTACTTTCTCGTGAATTGAATCTAGTATCGCGACGCAAATCACACGAACTGAGTGTCGAAACTCGGCGAGGACATGCTGTGAGTTTGAAAACGGGAAATGAAAATGTACTGATAATGATAATGATATGCATGCAGGTACATAGGTATAATGATGACAGCTACAACAACATAAATTATTAATAGTACAGAGTGTTTTGCCGATAAGCTAAACCAAACAGCTGTATCGCGATCGGCTCGATTTTGAAGTACATAATTGTTTTTTTTTTTGCCTACAAACACACACCTGAGTTTCATGCCTGTATAGTGATAGTAAAACGACCGATTTCGAACTAGGGCGTAAAGTAAAAATATCGATCTTCCCAATTCTAACAGTAGCTCTGTTCCAACCTCTCTGCTAATATTCGTGGGTAAACATTGTTTAGAAAAGCATGATGGAGGCTAGCCTCCCATCATGCTTTTCTAAACAATGTTTACCTTATGCCTCCATAGTTTACCTGTCAAAAACCCCCCTTAGGACAGTTCGGCGCAGTTCTTACCAGAGGTCTCACCATTCCTTTGGGTTCCGAATATATATCTACTACTATTAAAGCTGAAGAGTTTGTTAATAATATATCTATACTTCTATACTAATATATAAAGCTGAAGAGTTTGTTTGTCAGGAACTACTGGTTCAAATTGAATAAATTTTTTTTTGTTGGATAGCCCATTTACCGAGGAAGGCTATAGGCTATATAATATTACGCTACGACCATTAGGAGCGGAGCTTTAATGAAAAATGTTGCAAAAAGTATCTCAAAAATAAGCTTCTATTCATGTGAAATGCACTAACTAGATATACTCATATTAGTGATGAAAGAACACAACCTCAGGTAGATCAATCGGTAGCGCATGCGACTGTCAATCGAGCCCCACGTTGGGTGAATATATTTTTATTTTATTTTTTTTTATTTTTTACATTGCTTTCTTCTAAGGCTTACATTTAAATTTATTTTAATTTTATTTAATTTATTTAAAAAAAGTTTAAATAGGTACTGCTCTTTATCGAAAAAAACTTTTGAACGATAACTCCGATCATCATGAAATTTGGACACAACATTCATCTCGGTAAACTAAGATGAATGTGTGTACTCATGTCCCTTCCTTCCTCATTCGTTCTTTTGCACCCGGGTGAAACCGGGCGGGACCGCTATTTTACATATAATATGGTATGGCTGTCCGGTGTCTGTATATATAGTAGATATGAGCGCCGCGCCGGCGCGCCGTCGCCGCCGACGATTCCCTCCCGCCGCCGCCGCCGTGAAAATGTAACGGCGCGCCGAGCGAAAAGGCATATGTTTAAACGATCAGAAAATGTTGAAAACATATTTTTAAAGACTACTTTATATTTTTTTATGACTTAAAAGAAATATTTTTGTTTTCTCTAAGATTTATTTTCTTGTTAATTGTTATTAGAACTTTATGACAACGTTGAGTTTTTTCTGCCATTCGAAGTGCCAAAAATATTTTAGCTCTAGGCTAGAAACCATTTCCTTATAAAAAAAATTTGTGTTAAATAAATAATAATTTTGATTGTTAAACTACATGTTTTGTTTTATTGTATCCTGCCCATCATTAAAAAATGCTCCTAAGGTCACGCCGCCGACTACGCCGCCGCCGCCGACCTCAAAAAGTCGGCGCGCCGCCGCCGCTCCTTTACCCATCGGCGCTCATATCTAATATATAGTAACAAATTGCAAAATCCACATACTGTGAGAGTTGTTGTTTTCATGAATTATACAGACGTTAGCTTAATTAATTCAAATAAATAAAATCGTAACTTACTCTGTAATATAACAGTTTTAAAAATTCCTAGAGCGAATTTTCAGTTTACATCACTTTTTTCTGTTTATATTTTTTGTACCTATCTTATATCTATAGGTACTAATATATAGATAAAGCTGAAGAGTTTGTTTGTTTGGTTGAACGCGCTAATCTCAGGAACTACTAGTACGAATTGAAAAAAAAATGTTTTTGTTGGATAGTTCATTTATCGAGGAAGGCTATAGGCTATATAATATCACGCTACGACCAATAGGAGTGGAGCATCAATAAAAAGTGTAACTCAAAATTTGTCGACAAAAACTTTTGAACGCTAACTGCGATCATCATGAAATTTGGACACTACATTTAGCTTGGTAAAATAAGATGAACGTGCGTACTCATGTTCCTCCCTCCCATTCGTTCTTTTGCACCCGGATGAAACCGGGCGGGATCGCTAGTTTTTTTTTATAATTTAATCTAGAAATCGTCTCGATATTTATCTGAGGAAAAACATGTCAAATCTCTACAAGAGTCACATTCCTCGGCGAAAAATTACCTTCAAAATTTCAGGCTTAGTCTTCTAACCACTAAGCTACTTGTTCGATATAAACCTGAATTGTACGAAACATTTCTAACCCCTGACCTGACGGGACAGACAAGCTCTTGATTTCAACATTGATTGAATATGTAATTAGGTTGTGGTTGCGTCCTGAAGGAGGCATTCCTGTGTTCCCGTTGAACATATGTAGTAGCGGGTGTTACGGTTTTGCACAAGCCTGATGCGTTCACAACAACTTACACACTGTTACCTCACGGTTCCGTTGACTTAACGTGCTTTTAAAATTATTCTTACTACACGGGGCTGAGAATGAAAATCAATAGGTTTAAGAACAGTGTTTTCTAAAGGTCACGGCCGAAAACTTTTAAATGTTTCTGAACCCACTCGGATAGGCGAGAGATCAAATTCTTAGATACCAAAATAAATGGTGAGAAAATAAAATTTTAATCAATATATTGCACTATTACAATTAAAATAGTAATAGGACTTCTGTTTGCAATTTATTTTTTTTGCCAGTGTGGTACCTAGACGGAAGTATTTGTGTCTATCTGTTAAAATTGGAGATTATCAACGTTCACGTGAACGAAATCCTGTCAAACTCCTGTGCTCAAATTTTGCCTACCTTATCCTAATTTCCTAAAAATTCCTTCATTCGCCCATTCCTATTAAGTAGAAGTTTAAAAATTGTAGAAAATAACGGGAAGTGTGGTAGAAAAAAAATAGTAATGGTGCGAGTGGCGTCTGTTATGACATAAAGTCGAGAAACGAACGTTCAACGCATTATTATTATTATTATTATTCAATAAATAAAATTATCGACCAATTTTGCAGACAAATATATTAACAAAAAATAACAATTAATACATTGACGTTTCGGTCCGGATTTGGATCTTCTTCAGAAATATGTAATCTAAATAATATAAAAAAGAATTAGTATCTACTTATTTTATAATCGAATTATTATTGGATTTTTAAAATAATTTTTGAAAATTATTTAAAAAATCTAACCTTAGTTCTATTGTAAAATAAGTAGGTACTAAATCTTTTTTATATTTTTTAGATTACCTACATATTTCTGAAGAAAATCCAAATCCGGACTGAAACGTCAATGTATTAATTATTATTTTTTGATAATATATTTGTCTGAAAAATTGGTCGCTAATTTTATTTATGGAAGAATTCTAATCAGACGTTAATCAAAGATTTGATTATTATTATTATTATTATACTTGTATTAGAAAATATTATATATACACCCATCCCCCGATTTACACGGTATTTGTTTTACACGTTTTCGCTTTTACACGGTTTTCCAAATAAGTTTTTTTTTTGTTTTTATCGCACTCTACTAAATGCTACTGTGATTGAACACGTGCACTATGTACACATCTCACGGGGAATCCCGGGCTTATGTGCTGACTTGCTGCACACGCACACTGTGTCTGTATTTCTTCGCATAAAATTAAAGTGTTTCCGTAATATATTACATATTTTAACCTATCAATGCATTTTATTTTTATTTCTGTGTACACCTAAAAATATTGAAAAAAATCACAATTGTTAAATAGCAAAATTATGCATTTTCTGTCGATTTACACGGTTTTGACTTGAAAATTTTTAATTTTCGATTTACACGTTTTTCTCAGGAACATATCTACCGTGTAAATCGGGGGATAGGTGTAATTGCATTTGTATCGGGGTATCGTAGTCTTAAATGTTAAAAAACCGATCGATGAACGAAATTACGTTCATAAAATATTTGCAGATTATTACGCGAGCACGTATCCCGATATCTCTTCATTTCACATTAGCTCGTTCCGTCTCCAATCAATTTTACAGAACGCTATTAAAATGAGTTGAGGCTTTTCAGGCTCGACTTCAACGCAGCCCCAATATACGCCCGGTTTGTATAAAGGTCACATTTTCTCAAGCCTCGATCCACTATTTGGGCACTTGGGTTTAGAATAGAGTGTTGGGGAATAAATAACTGCATGATGAAAAAATCACTGTGACCAGACGTCGAAAATGATCACTGTGATCTGGCAAGAGGAAACCACGTTCCAAAGTAACGTATGTTGTTCCATGTCACCGCAATCACGACTGTCGCTCCAACCGAGTACCCGACGTAACGTCCGACTGAGTGTTTGCTCGGTCGGGCGGCATTCGGCGTGATCAGTCGTCTAAAACATATTTTTGAAAAAACTCTGTGCGTCTGTTAGTCTGTGAACACGATACAGGTCAAACGGATGAGCGGATTGAAACCAAATTTTGGTACGCAAATATGAAGAGCCCTATTGTTTTTGGGGAAAATCGGCGCATGCCCAGAAAAGATATAACGGTGTTTTTTAATATAATAATGGCATACTTTTCATAACGGTTTATTATTCTATTAATTTTTTCAAGAAAGTTTCGTTTAAATATTTTTTTCCTAAACTTTACAGTTTCAGAAATATTCAGAAAATAAAAAAAATCTGCCGCTCTTTTGTTATATGGATCTGTCAGAAATAAACTACTTCAGCATGCTTTGATTAATTTTTACATGACGTGGAACATATTATGTAGGTAACCATGGCAACGATTAGCAAATATCATATTGAATACTAACCATTACCCGCGTCACCTCACATGATATTATCAGAAATTTTATTTTTATTACTCATGCAGGAAAAGTGGTATGTTTACGCACGCTGTTACGGTTGAAAAGTAGCTATTTTCATTTGCGTGCGGAAACTTTATTTGTCGCACTGAAATTATTGTTTGCCGCACACAAATTCAGAGTTACCAGTGTGCGGCAAACAATAATTTCAGTGCGACAAATAAAGTTTCCGCACGCAAATGAAAATAGCTACTTTTCAACCGTAACAGCGTGCGTAAACATACCACTTTTCCTGCATGAGTAATAAAAATAAAATTTCTGATAATATCATGTGAGGTGACGCGGGTAATGGTTAGTATTCAATATGATATTTGCTAATCGTTGCCATGGTTACCTACATAATATGTTCCACGTCATGTAAAAATTAATCAAAGCATGCTGAAGTAGTTTAGTTACCAATACAATAACAATTTTAACTGAATTGTCAACTTTTTAATGATTTAATTTTAATTTTTATTACTTCTAATTTCTTTTTTTAATTCGTATAAAAATTTTAATTTACTTTAATTCGTAATAAAAAATAGTATGTGCAACTCGTGCGGCATTGTCGCACTAGTTGCACAATATACTATTTCTTTATTATAATCAAATGTCAACATTTTTGAAGTTGGAATGGTCCCGTCGCCCAATTGGCTGGAATTTTGTTCAGTAATAATATGGCTCATCACGCCCTGAATATATTGCGTATAATGTATTTGAATATAAATGATTTTACTTGCGGCATTTGCTACTATCTATGCAGTTATACAGTGGTAAACAGGGACACTGTTGTCAGTTGTGAGGACGATTCATGGAGCTCCTTGAGAAGTAATTATGTTTGTCTTCCGCCGCCTATCTCGACCCCCACCGCCGCTCACACCACCAACCCTTTTGTGGCGACGTCAAGCGACGGCTAATATTTGCGTGCCTTATGGTTACATTGTTCTCTTTGAATTTACATAAATGCGTTTGTTCCTTCCAACGTAAACAATAAACACATACTGTAACCGAACCGTTTCTATAGTGTTTCTAAAAACATATGTTTATCAAAATAAAAGTCAGTTTAACAACAAATACAATCCAATTATTGCATTTACAAAATCACTCATCTCTATATACAACGAGAAAAATAATAATAACTAGAGTGACCTGTGCGAATTATTCGCACTAAATAAGTATAATAATTATCACTTTACAACATTATTTTTTAAATATGATTGCAGGTATTCAATTCGTTTCTAATTTTGCACACTGCTTATAACGTTCTTCTTTTTGTTGTATTCCAATATGAAGCTCAGATGACAGATCGAAGAAATATTTTACTAAAATTGTCATATAGAGGCGCAAGTAGCAAAAGCGTTGAGCTAAGCCGTCAGATGGCATCATGCAGCATTGCTGTGACGTTGTTCAGCGTTGCTCGCTGTTTCAAAATTAAAGCCGTCAGATGGAAGTATGCAGTATTGCGTCTGTTGTATTACAATATGAAGGTCAGATGACAGATCGAAGTGTTGACGTTGTTTCAAAATTAAAGCCGTCAGATGGCAGACGTTGTTCAGCGTTGCTGTATTTTAATTAATTTACAAAAACAAAAGCAATAATCAATTTTTTAGTTGTCGATATCAGTAGAGCAAGCAATTATCTGTAAAATGATATGTAATTTATGTGGAGAAATTGTGAGGTTTTTTCTAAAAAGGGAGGCAAACATCTTAAACCTTAGCGTATTAATATATATGATTTATAACTTAATATAGGTATAGTACGCGCCACAAATCTAAAAGGCTCGGGAGTTAGACGCGAATGCGGGCTTGCGCTTGTACAGTCTGTTGAAAAGCTACAAACTCGCAACTCGACAAAACTAAAATAACAATAACAACTTGACAATAGCGTACTCGACTTTACTTTAAAGCAGGAAAGCGACAAGTGACAAAGGTAACGAGCGATCACGGCCAATCACCGACGAGCGCACGTTCCGTGCAGGTAGCTGGGAGGTAGTGGGAGTCACAACGGCTCTAAAATGTGCCTTTGCGACGCTGTTTGTGACTAACTTCCGAACCTTTTAGATCCGTGGCGCGTATTATAATATACAGGCGACCCTGTATACTAACTAGTGATGTGCCGGATCGTTAAAAATGTATATCCGCGGATACGGATCTGAATACGGATTTTGGGTTTCAAGATCCGCGGATACGGATACGGATCTTAACTTTCTTACGCGGCGGTAAATATTGCACATCGACCTTTGGAAACAGACTATCTGTTATGGGAAAAAGTTATTGAGCTCTTTAAGAGTTAACTCTCATAACAGATTGTCTCTTTCCAAAGATCGATGTGCAATATCTCATTATAAAGATAGTTGATTTAGTACCTTTGAGTTATGTACTAGTAGTATGGTACTCACTACGATAAATGTTTGCAATATAAAGGTGCCAAATACGATTTAAAACAATAAAAAATAATCTGAATGGAATTTAACAGGTTTTCATTATTACCTATATATAAAATTTCATCTATGAATTGAAAATTAATAAGGTAAAAGATCCGCCAAAAACTAACGAATACGGATACGGATCTTTCTTCTCCCTCGGATATCCGGCACATCACTAATACTAACATAAAGTCCGAGAACATATACATGATATAAACACAATCCATTTACTGAAAACAATTTTTACGAGTGAACACATTTTAACAGCAATATATTGTCGCAGTGGGACATGGATATTATGCAAATATATAGGTCAAAACAAGTGAAGATCGCGAGGAAGAGGGGACACGCTGTGTCATTTGTATTCAAAATGCCCGCCAACTGTTTCGTTTGAGTTGACACTCGTTTGTCAGTAAAAATGTACTCAATGCGTACCTATATTGAATCAATACAACGTTTCAAAACGCCGATCCGGACGACATTATTGTGCTATAGCCTACACAAATTTATTATAATATAGAGTTTTCAGGGACGGCTTAGCCCGTGTTTGACACTATGGAAAATAAATGATAAAATTACAGTGTAAACTCCATTTAACGTCACTCGATATAACGACAAACTCCTTAAAACGTCGAAATTACGTAACTCTAGTTGGTTTACCTTGTTGTTCATACAAATGATACACTCTAAATAACGACACACACACTCTAAATAACGACAACAATAAGTCATCATTAAGCAGTAAAAAGTACTTGTTTGTTATCTTGTTGCTTTGTTGTCGGCATCATGCGTATCGAAGATTGTAAGAAATTCCCTCTTTTGTTTGTTTGGATTATCATATGTTTAGCTCAGCTGCCTATCGATAAGTTATCATATTCTTAGTTGCCCACAAACCTGCAAACTGTGAACATGGCGATTAAAAAAAATCTTTGTGTATTGATGGAAAAGTTTTATTAATATACGCGCAATAGATGCGGGAGAAAAGATAAGTGATGTTGGAAGATGCTTTAGATTCAGTCGCTCGACCGTATAGACAATATGCGGAAGAACAAAGAAAAATTCTAGAAGCAGAAAAGGGCATTATAGTAAAAAAAAATATTAATGGATTATTTCTTCTTTCCGTTTAACGACAACTCTCAATAACACCACAAAGTGCACAGTGCCTTGAATGTCGCTATATACAGTTTACACTATTTCCAAATTTCAAAATGTTATTAATAACAGCTGTAACAATTATTATTATTTTATTCAACATATTTATTAACGTAAGTTTGTAACATGAATATTATTTAATTCAACATATTTATTAACGTAAGTTTGTAAAATTAATATTATTTAATTCAATACATTTATTAATTTAGGTTTTTTAACCTGAACACTACTTCCTAGTTCATACGCTGCGCTGCCATCTTGCCTCTGTTTCTCCACATGACCACCAGGGTAAACCAGTGGCGGCGTGGCTTTTTAAGACGTGGTGTTAAACACCAAAGTAAAAATTACAAATACGGTCCTGTTGCTTTTAATTTTCAGTTAATATTTAATGTACGAAACATGTTAAATGAGCATTATTTATACGTATGAAATGCAACCTTTTTAGTGTGTATAAAGTTATAAACATGGCTAAAGTTAGATTTGAAAATTATAAAAGTTTTTACAAATCTTTTGATTATACACGAATGTGTAGACGTAGTGGAAAATTCACATGAAAATGAGTAATTCTTTAAAAGTGTCATTTACATGCTGAACATTATCCATTTGAATATTTCAACACATTTTCTTTTTCTTATTTTCTCTTCTTTTGAGATTATTCATACAATTTTCCAAACTCCCATTTTATAATATAATACTTATAATATATACTTATAATATATACTTATAATATATATATGTTAAGGTAAATGTAAACTCTTGGGAAATGTACACTCTTACCGTAAAATGTGCCGGGAAAAGTATACATTTGCCGCAATATCTACATTTAATGTACAAATGTCCGGCACCCTTTTACGGTAAAAGTGTACATTTCTCAAGAGTTTACATTTACCGTACATATATATATTATAAGTATATTTCCCAAGAGTTTACATTTACCGTAACATATATAATCCCAACAAATATAAAAATGAAAATTGTTAGGTACTCAGTCACAACCAAACTTCGGAACGGAGATTCACACAATTTATACTAATATTTTAAAGAGGAAAAGTTTGTAACTATGGATGTAGGAGGTAATCTCCGAAACTGCTCATCCGATTTAAAAAATTTTTTCACCAATATTTAGAATGGACCTTCAAGATTTATATAGGCTGTATATTATCGCGTTAGAATAAAAGCGCTTTCCGTGGAGACCAATTTCACAACGCAAGTCGACGAAAAACGGCGGAAATCCACAATTTCGGGCGAAGCCGGACCGGGCCGCTAGTAGTAAATAATGAACTAAATACTAAATTTTTTTGACGCTGCAAAAGTAGTTCTTGAAACCAGATTTGACTGTTCGAATTATGCTAAACTTGCCGATACTGTCAAAAAGATGTCCTGTGTTGCGTATAACGTTTCGTTATTATGTAACTCACAGATACCTATCCTGCCAAATAATTAGTGATGTGTCCACATGACTCTTTATTGGGAGCTGGCTTCGTGCGCTCCGCTTACTAAAAAGAGTCGCTCAGAGCGAGTCGTTCAAAAGAGCGACACTAGACAGTACGCACTACACAAGAGTGCAGACTGCAGAGGTGTGAACTGTCATCATACATGCTCAGGAGTTACGTAGCATTGCACAGCACAATACACACATTCAGCTCTGAGCTCATTTTAATATGATTCTGATCTTATATTATTCGCATTTCGGATAAACTATAAAGTATAATAAAAGCTTAACAATAATAATGTTTATTGTTACAATACTTATTATATCTTTGTCAACGACGTCAATGTGAATGGTTTTAATCACTGTAAGCTTAGTACTATTACACTTACAGTGTGTCACTCAACATTAAATGGCTCAGCAAAGATAACTCCGTACTAGCAAAATTCACTAGTGCCTCTGTGGCCTGTGCTGTGTGCGCTCTGTAAATGTGCGAATGCAACAGTACAGAACAGCTCAGCAATGATGGCGTTAGGAGTGAGTCATTCACAAAAAAAAGAGCGACTCGCTCCGCTTCGAGAAAGGAGTCGTTCATTATGAACGACTCGCTCAGGAGCGACACATCACTACAAATAATGTCCCAAAATAATATGTTATTAGTACGCACGAAATAAATTCGAATCAAAAAGCGTATTAAATCGAAAAGCTGTAATTGTCCTCGTTATCGCAAGATTAAAATCAACCGAACAGGGAAAGTAGCGTTTGTTAAAAGATTTTACAGTCAGCTTACTAAGTTGGCAACACTCACTGTATTTTGTTTTATACAAATAACACAACAGCCACAATAAAATAGTGTTTAATTGCTATACGTAGGTATTTGCGTCCATTCGGCGAACTTTTATACAATGTGTCTGAACAAACTGCGCTATTTTAGGCATTATTGAAGTAAAACTTCTTTACGCTTACTTGACTTGAGGAGTAAGCTGGTGAATGCGTGACGAGAGCGTTACGAAAAGTGTGTTCGGGCGTTACGCACGCTTGACTTGGGGAGTAAGCTGGTGAATGCGTGACGAGAGCGTTTACGAAAAGTGTGATCGGGCGAGGCGAACGGAAGTTGAGAGACTATTTTATTTTTTTTTTAAATTTATTGTAAGTTTTAAATTACGTCTGACGTTAGGGGGTTATCTCAGATTTGTGACAAAAATGTGAGGGGTGATTTTAAATGTTGAGATGTTATACAATTAAATATTAATAAAAATGAACTGCGATTCATTGACCATACAAAAATGATTTAAGTTAATTGTTAACGCGCATGTGAATGAGAGAGGACCTGTGAGTGAGAGAGTTTCACTTCTATCGTGTGGTCTTGAGCATAACACATACAGTGCTTTTTCTTAATAACCCTGTATATTGATCGGATACGTTCTACGCAGTTTCCATTCCACATCGAATGGCCAGGCACAGGACGGCCATTGTTTAACATTCTTGGAATTGTTGATCTTCCAAATCGGTGTCGTAACTGCCATGTACCTACGCTCGCTTGTTTTATTGTGTTTAAAGTACGTTTGTGTTTTGTTTATATAAAACAAAATGTCATCGGTGTAGGCATTGTTTTAATTTCAACTGAATACCACCACGCGATAAAGTTATCGTTTGTATATGAACTTTAGGAAACATTTTATATTATTTGTATTTCAAGTATTTCAATATATTTAAAAATAATTTGTTTAAACTCTTTTTTTGATTGAATTTATAAATTTAAAAAAAAAAACTCGTCCTGTTGTATTTTTTTTTCTTGTTTTAAAAATTTTAATCAAAAAGAAAGTTCGACAAATAGAGTGCCCGTCGGCAAAAATTTTACTGACAAATACTCTCCCCAAACTTTGTACATGGCTTAATTAGGTCTAGTCTGACACCTATTTCCTCTATGACTTTTTTTGATTTTGGGGCGTTTTCCCTCTAAATTTTCCGAAACATGTCGTTTTGACGACATGTAAAAATTTAAATATACTGTCTGTTGACGTGATAACGTCTTATAAATTGATGAAACACCGGCTGCATGCACGAAAAAGTGTAACGTTCCGAAAAGTGTAGCGTTCCGCCAAGTGTAACGTTCCGAAAAGTGTAGCGTTCCGCCTGACCCTGCGCGTGGAAGCGAGAGCGCAGTATCAGCAATAGAGAGTCGGTAAAAATATAGTTTGACAGCTACTAAAATTTAGGTTATGTATTATTATAAATATGATATTCGAGTGGAATACGTCATGACGTAAAACTATCGTCCGTAAACCGACTTTACAGACAACCAATTTTTTTTTAATTGGATAGCTTAAAAACTTCAACCAAAACGTTTTCTGACAAATAACATGAACCATTTAAATGTTTGACACCTCGAATATGTCGACATATTCGAGGTGTCATGTTATTTGCTCACTATATTCCTTTCCAGCGTCCTCATTACACGAAGAGAAACTCCTCGAGGACCTATTACATCCTCTCCATAAAAGAATTGAAAGAACAATTTATTGGTTTCGACGAAGAGCTTAATGTCGTGTGAGTGGGCTTTTTTATTAGAGCGGAGTAAACGTTTTATTACAGAACGGATTACCATCGGCTGAAAACCCGTACGTGTTCAACGGCGACTTCGTCGATCGCGGCAAGAAGAGTATCGAAGTCCTGTTGCTGCTCCTAGCCTGCATGCTGGTATTCCCCGACGGTGTCTTTCTGAATCGAGGCAACCACGAAGATCTCATCATGAACGCCAGGTTACAAAAAAATATGTTCAAAAACTAAAACCCGACTACTGAACAGTATGAAAAAAGAAAATATTCTCATCTGAGGATAGCCGTGGTCATATGCCACCTACCCTAGCAAAACATTACATTTTAACAGTACATCATAAGCTTTAGGGCAAAGTGCATCACGCTATACATCTATAGAGAGGCCTCATATACCGGGTGAGGCAAAAGTCCCGGAACGGTTGAATATCTCGCATACTACGCGTCATATAAAAACAAAAAATACGTGTCAAATATTTTTCGCAAAACTATTTTTGAAAAATTACATACAATTGATATAATTTTTCCCGTGGGTTTTAGGGGTTGAAAAATATTTTTGGGCCCGAAAATACAGAAAAATTTCTCCGAATCGTTTCAAAATTGAAATTTAACCCTTTAGTAATGATTAAAATGTGCTACCAAAATTTTATTAAAATCGGCCCGACAGGACCAGACTTAAAAATTTTATGAAAACGTTAGTTTGTAGATATGGATTTATTTAGTGAAGGGTGAATTTAATTTGTTGTATTGATAGTAATATTAAAATAAAAAAAAAATTACATACCCTACATAATTTTTCCCGTAGAATCCGAATCTGCAATAAAAAATAGGGGTTCCTATTTAAAATTTTAAAGTTGCCCCTCCCCCCACCAACTGGGTGGGGGGTGGGGAGTCATGTGTGGTATCAAAAAATAGTTTTGCGAAAAATATTTGACACGTATTTTTTGTTTTTATATGACGCGTAGTATGCGAGATATTCAACCGTTCCGGGACTTTTGCCTTACCCGGTTTATGAGATGGCATAAGACCACGGCTATCCTCAGATGAGAATATTTTCTTGTTTCATACTTTTCAGTAGTCAGGTTTTAGTTTTTCAACTTATTTTTTATTTAAATTATTTTTTTTTGAGCTTAGTTTTATTTGTTTTAATTTGCTCCCCTCTGGGACCAAAATTCAAAAATAAATGTAGCCTATGTTACCCGGGCCATAATAACGAATCGATTGACACCTTATTTTTCAAAATCGCGCTACGGTGGAACATTCGTAAATACAAACAAACATACATAGACTGCTAAACTCATAACCCTTCATTTTGGCTTCGCCGTAGTCGGGTATAAATTACAGATAGTTGGCAAAACCAAAAGTGCACATCCCGCAAGTTTTCCACTGTATGATAAAAAAATAACAATTAAAAAATATTTTTAATAAATTTAAAAAGATTTAAAAATTTAAAGAAATAAATAATTAAAAATTGAAAAAATATTTTTTTTTAAGTTTGCAAAAATAAAAAAAATTAAGTACTATACATAATATAATATATAATTAATATCAAGTGGAATAAAATAAAACAAAATAAAAAGAAAAAAAAAGAAAAAAATCAATGATATCGTAAGGAATCGAACCCAGGACCTTGCCCTTGGCGATCCGACGGCATAACCATTACGCCACGGCTGCCTAATACGTATAGTGGTGTTATCACGGTATACAAGTGTAGCACTTGTTTTATGGATTACACTATGTTTAGCCAGCAATTATTATATTGTTTTTAAACTATTAATTAGCTGTCAAAAATAATAAAAAATAAAACTGTTTATAAAAATTAAACTACTGAACACATTTTAGTGAATTTAAATAGGGTTCTGGTCTGATAGTAAACAAAGTGAATAAAATATAACCCAAGGCAATCCGACCAAAATTGCGATCTGTAGAGTCGTGACGTACGTACATACGTACGTACGTACATACGTACGTACGTACATACGTACGTACGTACATACGTACAGACCAACCGACAACTGCTGTTTGTGATTTTCAATTACAATTTTAATAGTATTTATGAACTCAAATTGATTTAAAAATGGTTCTATTTTATAGATTAGAATCTCCTCTTTTCAAAAAGCTTCAATTTGAATGGATTTCGTGTGAAATTAACTTAGATATAACTTCTTATATGAACGAAAGTCAGCTCTGACGCACAAAGCGATAATAAAGCACATACCGCTAGTTTAGCGGTATGTGCAATTAGATAAGCTTTGTCACTAATTAAGTAAGTTAAATACATGACTCATTTAAAAAATACTCAATAAGTAAAAACATCGAGTACCTACCGTTTACTAAATATATGAAATATATGAAAATTAAAAAAGAAAATTTACTTCTTTGACACCTTGTATAATTTTCAAATCTTTGATTAACGTCTGATTAGAACTTTTCAATAAATAAAATTATCGACCAATTTTTCAGTAATAATTTTGAAAGATTCTATAAAAAGCGAATTAGATTTTAAATATTAATTATTTTTTATATTTTTTAGATCAGTTCTGAAGAAGGTCCAAATCCGGATTGAAACGTTAATGTATTAATTATATATTTTTTTTTGTTAATATATTGTCTGAAAAATTGGTCGATAATTTTATTTATTGAAGACCTTGTAATTTTATTTTATATTAAAAATCAAGTCAATATTTTTTTCAATTAACAGAAAGTACGCAGATAATTAAAATTATGGATGAAATTAATAAATTCAAAAGATTTTATAAATTTTAATTAAAACTAATGATTATTTTTTTTGTTCAACAAAAATTATACAAATTCTTAAGAATAAACAGTTCCTTATTCAAATTGCTTTTTTAATTTTTTCTCGCGGTTTAAAGCAAGACTAAGTTAAATGAGCTTGATTTAAAAGTTTTATCACTTTCCAAAGTTTGCAGGAAGTATTACGAGCGGGAAGAAGCTTTGTGGAAGGGTGGACCCGGGTACAGCGTGTTAATCACAACTTCCTCCTTTGAATTTAATACTCGATCTTCATTTGTTATCGTAAGCTACATGACTATCATTGACTCTGAAATTTGTCAGTTTCTTTTTTAATTTAGCATCATAATAAGTAATAATATTAATGTTTGACCTGCAGGCCAATCAATTCACATCACATTATTAAATGTTTTTATTTATAAGAGTCAATAAAGAATTTATTTTTGTGCATACAGTTTAACCTCTTTATAACGTCCTTCGTTATAACGAAAAACTCCCTATAACGTCGAAATTTTTACAATTTGGTTGGTTTACCTTAAAACCCATACATTAATACCCTCTTTATAGCGCAACAGCCACTCTCTATTACGAAGAAATATGTTCATATTTAGGCGTCAGCAAATATTTACAGACGTAAAGAGGACGATTCTGAACCATATCACCAAACTATTCAACAAGCACTTGATGTTGCCAAACTTATTAAAAAATGTCTATTGTTTAATGAAGATTATTCCACCACATCCCAAGACATATGCATAAGATACTTATTAAAATACAAAACAAATATTTGCGCATAGCAAAAAACGTCAGGCAAAGTTTGGAATAAATTAATTAAGTGAAATTTGGTTATTTTTCTTTCTTCCCTCCATAAAACGAAAACTCTTTATAACGAAAAAAAATGCTCGGTCCCTTGAGATTCGTTATAAAGAGGTTACACTGTATTTTCAAAATTAGTTTTTGAGAAATGTGTACACAAAAATAAAACTATATTTCGCAAAAAGAAAAAATTTTTTTGAAAATTTTTAATGATGCATTGCAGCAAGCATTGTCAAAAATTTATTTGACTATCATCTTAGATTGCGTCATATAATTGCGTTTTTATATATTTAGGAGATATTTTCAAAATTAGTTTTGGAGAAATGTGTACAGAAAAATAAAACTTTCTCAAAAAAAAATAATTTTTTTTTTTGAAAATTTTTAATTCCGGGTTGCAGCAAACATTGTCAAAAATTTATTTGACAATCATCTTAGATTGCGTCATGTAATTGCGTTTTTATATATTCAGGAGATATTTTCAAAATTAGTTTTGGAAAAATGTGTACAGAAAAATAAAAAAGTTTCTCAAAAAAAAAAAAATTTTTTTGGAAATTTTTAATGCCGGGTTGCAGAAAACATTGTCAAAAATTTATCTGACAATCACTTTAGATTGCGATCATATAATGTGTAGAACATTAGAGTGTACCCACACAAAATAAATTTTTAATCTGCCTAGAAAAAAAAATTTTTAATCAACACGCGTAGAAAACTGTTTTGAAATGGAAATTGTACAAAAAGTTACGTTAAATACATTCGTAAATAGTTTAAAGCAAATGTTGTTTCAATCGAACAATAATTTTTCGAGCAGGATTGATTTAAATTTAATTCTACAATCTAAGTTCATTGTTAAATCAGATATTTTGACAATGCTTTCTGCAACCTGGCATAAGTGTTAGACAGAATTTTGATACATGATAAAACCATTTAAAAAAATCGATGTTGACAAAAATGATCCAATAGAGCGTCGAGACTGCCATCTCTTAAGGGAGACCCTAAAATTATAACCTCAAATAATTTCGCATTTCTATTATTCAATATTATTTGATTTCAGATATGGATTCTTAAGAGAGGTACATCAGAAGTACAAGGTACGTGAATTTTTTTCTTTAAAGTGAAGCTTATTTGTGCACGGTAGAGTGAATTCGATTCATCTGACGAAAAGCTGCAATGGTGTAACCATGGCAACAAAACACAAAAATATTGATTTAATATTTATTCTATGTAGATTTATAACATTTTTTTTTACAAACAAGTTTCACTTCTGTAATGCATAGTGTATTGCTGTAACTCAGGGGCGGGCAAATCTTTTGATCGGCGGGCCACATAGCTGATGAAAATTTGACCGCGGGCCGAAAATTTGCAGAGCAAAAAAAAAGGTCCTTACATTCTATTTCCGCACTTGGGGAGCAAAAAAAAAAAAACTTCCCCACATAATTTTCTATTTTCTAAAATGCTTCGCGGGCCGGATAAAATTGCGCTGCGGGCTGCCATTTGCCCAGGCCTGTTGTAAATTATTTTTTATATAAAAATCAATTAGACAAGATATTGTAAAATCTATCAGTATATACGCAATATCCAATTGATTAAGAAATAGTTTTTTTTTCTTATAGACAAAAACAACATTCAATTCGTAAATTCTTTCTTGAAATGAATAAAACATTGGTCATTAAAATAAAAATTACGCTCTACATATTATTATAAAACACACAAATAAATGCATGCAAAGGCAAACAAAAACGGCGGAAGAGCGGGTATTTGTGGTGGAAGGACGGGACTAAAATAGCTCAATGCAATGGGAAAAAAACACCGATGCTGGGTTGCAAAAAGCTTAGACCTTAGACTGTGATAAGACGATTTCAATTTTTTATATATGCAAGAACAGTCTAACGTCGTTGTCTAGCTGTGTTAAGTAGAACATTAGATTGTAGTCACAGAAAAACGAATCACTGATATACATCAAAAGATCGTTTTTCCAGCTAAATTTTTAACTTGACTTTCGTTATAGGCGACGACTAGTTGACAGGGCAAAATTTAGTTACAGAGTAATGATTCTTTATTTATTGAAGAGTGAAATTTAGTTACAGAGTGAAATTTATTTACTAGAATTTCGATTTGTATGTTTCACATCTATCAGGCGCCCCACGACGGCTCCCATTATTGAAGTAAAACTTCTTTAGGCTCGCTTGACTTGGGGAGTAAGCTGGTGAATGCGTGACGAGAGCGTTTACGAAAAGTGTGATCGGGTAAGGCGAACGGAAGTTGACGCGAACGGTGATTTGGATGACAAATACTTCACTGGCTAGTGGCGCCATCATGCAGCCGAAAATATAAGCAGTACTAACAATAGAATGACACATACTTTACTTGCCAGTGGCGCTATCGGGTGACAGAAAAAAGTTTTGTAAACCTACTTTAAATAATATTTCATAAAGATTTACTCTTAAAATCCAACGAGAGCTAAGTAATTGCAATGTATTAATTTTGTTTTCATTATCTTTATGTTTATATTTCTTTCTTCTTACATTAGACTGTTCATTTCGTTCTTGAACAATTTTATAAATTAATATTTTGTTCCATACATTAAATATTCTACGTTTAAAGTGAATAAAATTGTAAATTCATTTTAAAGTTCATATTTTGTGAATTTTCGGGTGAATAATAACAAATTATGGCAGGAATAAGTTTTACTTAGTGTGGTCTAAAGCACACTCGTTTTTTTTTAAGCAGGATCGATTTAAAATTCCACAAAGCTTTTTTATGATTTTCTGACAATGCGCTCTGAAAACTAGCTCTAAATGAAAAAAAAAGAAATTTATAAGGAGATTAAAAGTCGCTTAGACGTGAGTTCTTTTAAAGATTCAATTCCATTTTATTTGAGTGATTTTATTCGATATGAATAAATACATATTATTTCAACTTACGGAAATTATCTGTCCTTTTTAATATCCGCTTTATAGACAGCGCGCTGTAATCCTTTTTATTGATACTTAAGTTGCGTTATGGCGGAAAATAAATGTGGTGGAAGAGCGGGTATTTCACGGTGGGATGTCGGGAATAAATAATGAACGAACAAACTGTATAATATGTTAGTCTATTCCCGAATTCGGTCAAGGACCGAAATAAATGCGCAAAACAAGTTTTGGTATTGCCCAAACCCGAAATAGTATTACATTTAAAAACTAGTTTGGCGCATTTTCAATTGGTCAAAACTAGTTCTGTCCATTTTTGAATGGACAGTACTAGTTCTGCTTGTTTTATTCAATCAACGTCCGAATCCGAACAAAAGTAGGGTTAAGTTCTTGTTAATGTACCTATCTATTGAATTATTCTCCTGAATGTTATCTATACTAATATATAAAGCTGAAGAGTTTGTTTGTTTGAACGCGCTAATCTCAGGAACTACTGGCTCAAATTGAAAAACAAATTTTTTGTTGGATAGCCCATTTATCGAGGAAGGCTATACGCTATACGACCATTAGGAGCGGAGCTTTAATGAAAAATGTTGCAAAATATGTCTCAAAAATAAGCTTCTATTCATGTGAAATGCACTAACTAGATATACTCATATTAGCGATATGAGAACACAGCCTCAGGTGGATCGATCGGTAGAGCATGCGACTGTCAATATCAGGGTCGTGGGTTCGAGCCCCACGTTGGGCGAATATATTTTCATTTATTTTTTTTATTTTTTACATTGCTTACATTTAATTTTATTAATTTAATTAAAAAAAAAAATATTAGTTAAAAAAAGTATAAATACTGCTTTTTATCGACAAAAACTTTTGAACGGTAACTCCGATCATCATGAAAGGACACAACATTCATCTCGGTAAACTAAGATGAATGTGCGTACTCATGTTCCTCCCTTCCCCATTCGTTCTTTTACACCCGGATGAAACCGGACGGGACCGCTACGTAATTAATATAATTGTGGGATATTCAGTGTAATAATTAAGTAAAAATGCAAGATGAATTCGAGTCTCAACTAGTTCGTGTAAATATAGCACAGTGCTTTTTTCGAAAATTTGGCCGGCGCACTTTGTGCGTTATGATATTATACTGTGATCTTTGAAGGCTATTATCGATTTATCGATAATTTCCCGGAGAAACAGTACACTGAGCTTTGAATGCATATAATATAATGGTAGTCGAAAGCTTTGAAGTTCATAGTTATAGCTCTAACGTGGATATGGATATTGACGTCTTGCTAAACTAACTGGATTAAACATTGACATTCAGAACTAACTCGGCTTTAACTTCATTCGAGCTAACAAACTCTATTTGCATGCAATTCATCAAACTTTATGCTTGTTTATTATTTACATGTCTTATGAAAACTTGGACATGAATAAAACTTCTCACAGCCAATCAGAACTGTTCTTTTTCTTTATAAAACAAATTTCATTTTATTTTTACGTGTAAAACCATAAATCGGGTATTGTCCATATATTTAATAACTTCTATATTGCTAGGTGGTCGTAAGTGCAAGCGTCGCCCATGGAGTGAGACAGCAAATGACTGTTTTCTCTTTCTTTTTACTTGACCCGTTGTGCGCAAGTGTCGCGTCTGTAGTGGGGCAATTAGTAAGTGGAATAGAGCAAGTCACCTCCCTTTCACAGCTTAGTTCCATGTGCAAACTGACGCGCATCCATTCACGGACATGCGCATGAGACTCAGAGTATAATAAGTGAGACAGACGTATATATGTCTGCAACGTAGTGTTTAAGTCTTTCTCTCGATCTTTGCTAGCAATATACAGGGTATTAAATATATGGTATTGTCCCATTTTTGAATGATTAATAAGTTATCATATTCTGTGTGTGCGGCCATATTGCGCCTTCTTTGTGTCGCATTCTATCACTGTTCATCTTACAGAAATGACATGTCGCTTTTAGAAATTACTCTTGAATTGATAAGCTCGCATTTTGATTTACTTTACGCACTAGTACCAAACGGATCATTTTACTACCGTGAAAAGCAGCTGTTTTATAAGAGTGTGCGTAATAAAATGCACGTATAATAAACGCCAAAGCTATTGTGAGTGCGCGATGACAGTGTTTTGTTACGAGCGCCGTAAAATGTAGCAATAAATCGAAATGAAGTTTTAAAAATATACGTCATGCCCTATCTTCAATCGGTCGCTTTAAACATCGGTGCTTATCTTTATAAGCAATAATAATCTCAACTCATCTAACCGCACTGTCTTTCTCTTCCGTTCCGAATAACCATTTTAATGTATAAGTATGATTTATAATTTATATGTTGTTTCTATGGCTCATCTATTAGTCTAAGATCCCGATTTGGCTCGATCTTCACCCATTGAGTTTTCTGACGGGTATGACGTATGCGCGTTGGTAAATCAGTGACCCGATGTCTTAGGTTCAACACGAATAGGCGGAGATATTTGATCTCGCACCATATTTAAGTATTTTTGGGAATTTAATGTCCCATTAATAAAAAAAGTCCGATTATGTTGTCATTTGAATATTTTCTTCGGTAGTATACACATTCATTTTGCAAAAGAATATTATCTGTCAAATTGAAAAACAAGATTTCAAGGCTCACTCTGATCCAGTCATTTTTTCCCAATGTTAATTTCCCTATGTGCACCTTACGTGTTTACATACTGTATACGCTAGAAAAGTATCTTTGACACGCGACCTTCGCACCATCTCGTGTTTGATTTTTCAAAAGTGGTTCACCCAAAACTTACAAACACGTAGAAACCAGCGATATTCTTAATTATAAAAAAAATATTTACGCAAAATGTCAGTAAAAAAACTACATAAATGGTATACATTTTTAATTTCTAAGTTTTTTAAATCTTATTTATTACAGACGTAAAATAAAATTTAATTACCCTTGACGACGTACTGCTGCAGTCCATTTTTTTCCTCTCTAATTCATAAGAATATCCAGGAAAACGGTGAAATTGTAATTCTGGATGTTAAGTTGGTGTATCTTTACAATCAACGACATAGCACTTCCGATTTGATAGCTTTTTCCCCATTTTATTCAACAATTATTCCTTATTAAAATGACACTAAGGTTTTGACTATTCCAGATTAAAAAAAAAAACACAAGAGGGCGCAAAAGTCGCCTGTCAAAAGATACTTTCCAGCGTATATGACAATATAGAAAACCCTAAAACTGTCAAATACTAATTCGAAGGTGTCTGTCTACCTGTTTTTATGCCAGGAGTCAAAATGTCGATCGCAAACTTTGGCATTTTATACACATATTTTACTTTCGATTGGTAATTTTATCTGAAAACTCGATAAATACATTTCAGGAATAAAATTAACAACTTTAATTTTTTTATTGAAAATAGCTGTGC
Source organism: Xanthostigma xanthostigma (assembly GCA_963575645.1). Classification (NCBI taxonomy): domain Eukaryota; kingdom Metazoa; phylum Arthropoda; class Insecta; order Raphidioptera; family Raphidiidae; genus Xanthostigma; species Xanthostigma xanthostigma. The sequence continues at coordinate 6,578,176 of OY754469.1, read as the reverse complement.
CAAGAAATTGAATGCCAACCAAATCAACTTTTCTTTATTAATACATTATATTATCAAAATTCAAATTTCATTAGAAAACTCGATGGGTGAAGATCGAGCCAAATCGGGAACTTGTACTATATTACAAATCCCCAAATCCGAAGTTCTAATCTGAGCAATTGGCTGGACTTTTTTCAAAATTTTATGTTTTGAAAATAGAGTGGGAGATGCGTTTTATTAGCATTCTGAAAGATCCTGAAAAACCCTTTCAAACTAATGAAAAAGTAAATTATGCATTTTGTCATTAAATATTAGAAAATAAAAAACACTGTCAATAGTTTTTCAAAAGCATCGATAATATAATTATTATTAATAGCACATACTATATTGGCGTTAGTCGGATAGCGGGACCTAGATCTAATAAAGCGTTTTTGGTATAAATTTCCTTCAAAACAAAACAGGCAAAGCCATAAACAAAATGAAATTGATATTCGCGCAAACATATTTCATTGAATTAAATTATTCCAATTTTAATTGAATGTCTGGGCTGAATTAGCAAGTATAATTAAAAATATTAAAGGACATGCACAAAGAGGAAAAAAAAGGTCGGTTTACATCGCTAACAAGTCGTAATAATTGCAGTACGAACTGTATACGTTCCCACCGTACATATTACGCGCATTTTTGTTCGATTTCAGAAAATCTCACTTCTGAAGTGACGTGACGCAATAAAATAAATCTGAAATGGAAATAGCACCGATTTCAAATAATAAAAAAAACTCACCCCGACTGAGGTTGTCTCGTCATTCCTGCAGCGTCTCCGAAATAGTTTTCTAAAAAAAAACAAAACAGAACGACATTTTTATTACACAATGTTCATGTTTACGAAGCTATACATAGTGTAACATCCCCCAGCAGGCGACGACAAAGAATTTCGTGAGACAACAATCGGCTCGTCATTCTAACAATGACACACAGATTGTTGTAGGGCAACAATTGGCTTGTCAATCTAACAATGCCACACAAATTGTTGTAGGACAACAATCGGCTCGTTGTCTCACGAAATTCTTTGTTGTCTCCTGCTGGGGGGTGTCTGTTACAATATTTAAAAACAAAAGTCGTTATTTGTGTCCAAGAACTTTCAACGGCTTTTGTTGACATTTTTTTTAATTAATCATCGCCAACTCTACTTTGTTTAGCCATTTTTTTAAAATGTTGATTCCATCTACAGATGCCCCGTCGTCGACTGGTAGCCTATTTAAAAATATATTTTGAACAAATTAATCGTCGCGGGACGCCTAGCAGATGTGAAACGTACATTTAAGCGAAATTCTAGTAACTAAATTTCGCCCTGTCATATTAAAAACAAGTATATTATAATCGGATAGAAAGGCCCTCAGCTCACACAGTGTATACCCTGTGTGCACGAAGCCTACTAGCGCCGCTAGTGGGCAATAGAGAATTATTGAACTCATTTTTTTATGAAAATCGCGACATGCCTCTATGGTGATAAGTCAAAAACTTTAGTTGGCCATGATGTGTCAAAAAATGTAATAAGGAAAACTGATGTTAATACCATGTAAACCATTATATAAATAGCATAACATAAAATGTACGTTGGAATTATTTATTTATCAATTATGACGTACAATATATAAATAATTAGTTTGTTTACACTGACAGTGGAACGTCAAATTATGGCGCCAATGGTCTTTATTTTACTTAAATCGCCATCAGCGCAACAGCCCGGAACGCAACAAGCATTTACAGATCGCTTATAGTTTTCTTATGTTTTCTTTGTAATAAAGTTATAACTATTTTCACTTTTAATAAACATTGCTCACTGACATACTGAAAATTTGAGTTTGAAGTTTCCCCTTGTCCTCACCACAAACGCTCGCATCGAAAAATTTGTAACTCCACCTTCTTGCACATAGGTATAGCCCATAGAATAAGAGTACACGTAGCGAGTCGAGAGGGGCGGTGGAGAGGGGGAGAGCATCATTGCCAAAAAACGCCAATAGATATTTTACATCCGAAATTCGACGTAAACCATTTTGTCGGGTGGGCATTGATTAAATATTTACATATAGATATGAAATTATGTTTGTTTGTCTGTTAGCATAATGCAGAGAGATTGCTGAAACTGATTGAGGGCGTCTACCGTTGGCTGCCCCTCGGAACAATCGTCAACAACAAGGTTTTGGTTGTTCATGGCGGAATCTCCGATTCCACGGACCTGGATCTCATCAAAAGTCTCGACAGAGGCAAGGTTCGTCTATATATATATTATCCCCCTTTCTTTCGATCTGCTTTGCATAACGTCAACACGAACAGGGTGTAACAGAAAGTTAATAGGTCATATGCATAAAACTCCAAATTGGTTAAAATTTTTATTTCGAAATATATTTTAGTTCTTGATCATAACGTAATGGTTATTTTATTAATCTAATCACTGAAAAAAATACAAATAATAAAAAAGAAATGTAGAAAATAAGCGCTATTTTCGAATTTTCAAAACGCATCGTGACGTCAGAGTATATATCAACAACAGTTTTCATGACGACTGTGTCGTCTCACAGTAAGATTATGTCAGTATTTAGAGAAAACAACAAATAAACTTCATTTAGAACATTGACAATTTGACATCAAGGTTGGCCTGCATCGTATATCATGACGTCACATAAGCCCGCGAACATGGCCGATTGTTTAAACTGTCTATTTTTAAATGTGGAATTTAATATTTTTTTTCTTATGATAATATTACATTTTTAAATGATTATCAATTTTTTTCCGTATTATGGTTGACTAAATAATCTATTAAAAATATAAAAAAAAATCATGCATATGACCTATTGTCTACAGCACTAGTCACAACAAAAACTATGTCCTAGAGTCCGGAATGCAGAACAAAAAAAAATATAGCCGTCTTTTTGTTTTTTGAAGTGAAAACTTCTTTAGCGGCGTTGTACACTTTTTTCGTAATGGGTAAAAAATGTTAAACTCGCGTCAGGACACGTGACCTGATCGAAAATTCGTAAGACGAAAACTTTTGTACATGCACTTTTTTGTAATGGGTAAAAAATGTTAAACCCGCGTCAGCACACGTGACCTGATCGAAAATTCGTAAGACGAAAACTTTTGTACACTTTTTTTGTAATGGGTAAAAAATGTTAAACTCGCGTCAGGACACGTGACCTGATCGAAAATTCGTAAGACGAAAACTTTTGTACACTTTTTTTGTAATGGGTAAAAAATGTTAAATTCGCGTCAGGACACGTGGCCTGATCGAAAATTCGTAAGACGTTAATATTCAAGTTTTCACTTCTGCCGGCGCTCCCAGAGTGCAATTTTTTTTTAGTGAAGCTCAAAATGAACTTCCTAAATAGGCCAAGCTATAGAGATTTAAAACAGCGTTCTCGTGACATAAAGACTAGTAGCAAACCGATTGTGCGATGATATTAATAAGCAGATGAATAGGTATGTGTTTTTCACTCGAGTTGCCGGTCCATTTGTTAGTTATCAACAGTTTATTGCAAAAAAAAATGCGATTTTTGTCTTTTTTTGCTTGTAACTTTGAAACTAATGGAGCAATCGGAATGGCCCAAAAAAATGGTTTGTAGAGAATTAAAATATCTACAGAATGAGACGTCGAATGTCTCAATCGGATAATTAAATCCTAAAAAATTTAGAAAAAACCAGAAAATTAGGCGTTTTTTCGAAAATTCATAGCTCCGTCAAAACTAATAGTTCGTATTCACCGAACGTAAGTAGTTATTTATTCGGTTCATTTCTTCTTCAGGTAGCTATTCCTCCGAATAAATAGCGATAATTCAATTCACCAACCATAATTATGTTTACTCCAGGTATAAATCTATTTTGACTTACTTCCAGGGTATAAATATTGATTCGCCTGTTAAAATAATAATGATCGTCACATAGATCATAATACCTAACCTATAAGCGTGGAGCATTAAATTATCTACGGTTTGCTCCCGTGAATTTATTTATGTGTTGTTTATTAACCTTTGGTGAAGTGTATAGTAGTAAAACATTCAAGTTTTATGTACAATTGGGTTAGGATAAAACATTATTATTTTGTGAAACATTTTTTACGTTTACACTAACGCTATCGATCGGATTTTTGGGTGAACGTCAAAATATTCAACAAAAAGAGCAAGGAGTGTAGTGCAGTGTATATTTATTCTTTAAATAACTTTTCTACCTGATAATTTGCTTGGTGAATTGAGAGCAAATTTTATTCTAACGAAAAAATTTATTCGGAGATTAGTAACTTCTATCTTTAATAGTGCTCGGTGAATATGGGCATAAATAAATTATTTCTGCTGTATTTAAAGTACCTATATTTAGTAGTAGTGTTTCTACCGTAGTATCGTCCTTAATTTCGATTTTGTACGTTTGGACATAACTTTCTGTTTAACCCCGTATAACCTATCTGCATACATATATTATGGCGGTGTCATTCTGACCATTGTTTTTATACAAGCCGGAAGACAGGATCCGTCTGTGTGTTAACTTGCCATCTAACATCTGTTTATATACCGTATGTTTGTCGAAATGCGATTATAAAATTTTAAAGAACGTATACGTATATTGATTTTGAGCGGACGTAGGAATTATTGGAGGAAGTTTTGGAAAAAGCTTCAATAAAAAGGAATACTGAATTATTAAAATTGTATTTATTACTACGGTCTATACCCGAATTCGGTCAATGACCGAAATAAATGCGCAAAATTAGTTTTGACCAACGAATATTGCCCAAACCCGAAATCTTACATTTAAACGGGTATTGACTGTTATAAAATGAGCAAAACTAGTTTTGCGCATTTTCAATTAGTCAAAACTAGTTCTGTCCATTTTTGAACGGACAGTACTAGTTCTGCTTGTGTCATTCAATCAACGTCCGAACCCGAACAAAAGTAGGGTTATGTTCTTGTTTATGTACCTATGTTCTCCTGAATGTTGTAATTAATATATAATTGTGGGATATTCAGTGTAATAATTAAGTAAAAATGCAAGATGAATTCGAGTCGCAACTGGTGCGCCTATTGGAGGCTTCTGAAACATAATTTTATGACGAAACATAATTACCTTGCTACACTAAGTGAGGTTAAAAAGCAAATTTATTGAAAGCTGGATTAAAACCTCTGTCTGCTAAACAACACAGAAGAATAAATTGCTTTGATATAGGGGAGACCGGGCACAAAAGTAACATTTTGTATATTTACCTTAGTTTCTGGTTAGGTGTTATTATTTTAATGAAATTAATATAGCCATATATAAATTCCGTTCATGTTATTTACATTAGTATCTTGATTTACCTTATTATTGTGTATTTTGTATGAATTACAGAGACTTAAAAAAAATTCGTCAGTTGTTACTTTCGACCACGCTAGCAGGTCGAAAGTAACAGAGCAAAGGGGTTTGTAATGAATATGATATGACATGTTAAATCAACAACTTATTTATTAGAAAACTTAGTATTAATAACACAAATAAACATTTGCATTTTAAATACTCAAAAATTATATATTTTATGAAAACAAATCAATATTATTAACTACTCGTTAGAAATTATTCTTAGTTTAAGTATGTATGTATAATGAGATCAATTATTATATGATAATCATTTTTTTATAATCAGACTATTCAGTATCTGTCTTCTATTCAGACTCGTAATTATGGCACACATAATTTGCATCATCATTGATGCATTCAGAATGTGCCTACATTTTACATTCGATGCATTGTATCCATTGCTCATTTGGTCGACTATTGCTAAAAGTTTCTAAGCAAACGAGACAAACTAGCTTCGTCAGATTTATTTTCTTTGTTTTTGGCTGCCTTCTTTGACTTTATTCCTTTTCTCTTTCCTTTCGTGAATATCAACATAAAAATATTAGGTAAGTAAATCAATGCGGGGACAAAAGTAACGTGTTACTTGTGTACCCATAGGGCTATGTTACTTTTGTACCCCACCACATTTTTGTTAAAATATGAAAGATAACTTTGAAACGGAACGTGCTAGGCAAAAACGAATTAAAACACTGTGTAATCAATCTAATCAAGTATTACTATGCAAATATACAGATTAATATAATCCTTTTAATACTAAGTAAACACTAAATAAGTAAACGTCAAAAAACTTACTATTGATGTGTGAAATCTCAAATCACGTATTCTCTTCTCACACAACTTAACAGCGCGCGGCATGCGCGATTATTGAATACAAGTGAGGGCAGCGAGGTGGTTTTTTGACTATTGGATAAACCTACAGAACATTTGTTACTTTCGACCCGCTGTTACTTTTGTACCCGGTCTCCCCTAATAAGTATCACTGATGTGGAAAAGTTAATTAAAAAACGCAAAGAAGATTCTAACCTTATTACTATACTACGAATTCTGAGATAATAATCTGGGGATTGTAAATTTGTAATTGTGATAGATAATTCTGAATTGTTTAAGTCGTGCATTTTTTTGTTTCAGTATGTTTCTCTATTGAGGCCTCCATTGACGGACAGCACTGTTCCGGGGGCGGAGATCATCGATAAAATGGAATGGAAGCAGGTAACAGCACAATCGCTTCGTCCCAGCAATTGGTTTCGTGTTCTGCATTCAAATTATCAAAAATAACAATGCTAATATGCATAATAATATATACAGTGGGGAAACCGAAACATGTTATTTTTTCGGAATCGGATACCTGAATTACCGGCCAGATTTTTGCGTTAATTATCCGATTATGATAAGTGTCGGACGTATAAAAAATGATTTCGATTTTATAGAGGATAGCGGTGCGTTCCGGTTTCACCCGGGTGCGATAGATATAATTCTGCAAAATGTATTTCGTTTGCGGCCCGGCGTCTGAACTAATTGGCTTTGAGCAAATTCTACCAGATTTGCCTCTGAACTAATAGCTTTAAGCGAATTCTGACAGATGTCGCTACTTTGTAAAAAAACAGATTTTTTGTTTGCATCTGAACTAATAGCTTTGAGTAAATTTTATCAGATGCCGTTACATGTTACAAAAACAGTTATTTTTGAGAAAACACTGTAATTTTGTATAAAATATTTAATAAAACTATCCTATAGCGTAAGTTGCACTAAGCAAGACACATTTTTCAAAATTTCATTTAAATCGGTTCAGTGGTTTCGGAGATTAGCTCGAGACACGACATCAGCTATGTGCCAGTGAAAGTTCCGTCAAAATCGGTTCAGTCGTTGCGGAGATTAGCCGGAACAAACAGACAAACAACAAAAATTTTAAATTTTTATGTAATAGGCATACCGTATAATAATAATAGTTACCCAAAAGGGTACCTATATTTCCTTTCGTATGTATTTAGTAAAAAAATTGGTTGTCTGTAAAGTCGGTTTACGGACGATAGTTTTACGTGATACCGTATTCCGCTCGAATAATACATAACCTAAATTTTAGTAGCTGTCAAACTTGGGCCGATCGTGCGCGGAACGTGACACATTTCGGAATGTGACACTTTTTCGTGCATGCAGCCGGTGTTCCATCAATTTATAAGACGTTATCACGTCAAAAAATCTGTTATTTTGACATTGCAAGCAGACACTTCAATTTTTTTTTATTTGTATATAGATGACAATTCAATAGTTCAAATATTATTCACAATTTTCAGAGCGGGGTCTAGCTCGAAATCTTAAATTTATTAAAAAGTCAGTTGATACTTGAACCAAAATCTGGGAGCTGGGGGTTTGTGTTAGAGAAACTATAGGTTGTCATGTTTACAACATCTTAATGATCTCGAATATTTTCAAGCCCTGTCTGCCACTTAATGACCGAATCAATATTTCACTTAGCCGTAACATTTCAACTATATGTCATAATATACAAGATGTAAAGGCTGCTTTACACGAGGCTAGAAACGCTGCTAGAAGTTCTGCTAGCCGGTAGGCTGGATACGAAGCTATAGAAATGACGTCACTGCGGGCTGGCCTGCTGGCTCACAAGATAGGCTTTAAAATTAGAACAGGAGCTATTTTCCCTCCTAGATCTGCTGCTAAGTATGAGAAAGAACCAATCAGGAAGCAGTATCTTGTCACGTGGGCACTTGAACAAACGCCCACAAACCAACATGGCGTCATTCTGCTCAATAGACACGGTTTGCTCTGTGTTTATATTACAACTGTCAACTGCGCGCGCACCAGATCTATCTATAAAACAAGCTTGAAAAATATTCTCGTGTGAAGCGAGAAATTAAGAAAACCAGCGCTGGAAAAGTAGTTGGCAAATCTAGCCTCGTGTGCAGCGGCCTTAAGACGATAGCCTATATGTAAAGAATAGAGCTAACTACATAAAACAAACGCGAAACGAATAATTTGTTTTGTTTCGTCGACACGTGACTCGACTTTTGTGTGTTTTACAGGTGTTTGACATTCTGTGGAGCGATCCCCAAACCAGCGAAGGCTGCATCCCCAACTCATTGAGGGGCGCAGGCACGTATTTTGGTCCTGACGTCACGAAACAATTTCTCAAGAATAACAAATTTATGTACTTGGTTCGGTCACACGAATGCAAGGCGGAAGGATACGAAGTCAATCATAACAGCAAGGTGATACACAATATAATACATAAAATATTTTTAACAAAAAAATTGAACCGACTTCAAAATGTGCACTAAAAAGTAAAAAATAATAATTATTGTTATTTTTGGAGTCGGTTTCACATCGGAATTCGAAAGTAGCAATTTAAATCTTACATGTCTCTAGTTCTCGGAATAGATTTCATTTTGGCTGACACCGACTCCAAAAATAACAATAATTATTATTTTTTACTTTTTAGTGCATATTTTGAAGTCGGTTCAATTTTTTTCTTAAAAATATTTTATTTTTCTCTTTTTAGTGTTAGATAAAGTATTGCAATGGGTAGGCCAAGTATGCGTGCCTTTGAAATTTGAGAGTTTGCTTCGATTTCTCCGGATTCCACCATCAGATCCTGACTTGGTTCCGATGGGACCACCTCGGAAGTGCACTCTTTCGAATAAAAAAAAATTTTGAAAATCGGTCCATAATAAATCGGTGAACATACATAAAAAAAATATACAGTCGAACATAGAACCTCTTTCTTTTTTGAAGTCGGTTAAAAATATGAGCCTGCGATAAGAAAAGATCAAAATGTAAACAACCCTTTGGCCCCGACTTTTATTCTTTTGAAACGAAAAATATTATCATTTCAACCAACAAGTGGGGAATGGTACTTACTAGTTTAGGTCAAAAATTACTTTTCAAAATTTTACGAGAACTTTTCGTTTTAAGGTCCCCCGAATCCAAAAAACACATTTTTGGAAAAACTGTGAGCACGATACAGATCAAACAGATGAACAGATTGAAATAAAATTTTGGGAGGATGTTTGGTATGCAAATATGAAGAGCCCTGTTGTTTTTGGGGAAAATCGGCGCATGCGCAAAACAGATATATGCTATAACGGTGTTTTTTATATGATAATGGTATACTTTTCGTTAACGGCTTATTATTCTATTTATTTTGTCAAGAAAGTTTCGTTAACACATTTTTTTCTAAATTTTATAGTTTCCGAAATATTTTGAAAATAAAAAAAATCAGCTGTTCTTTTTTGTAGATCTGTCAGAAATAAAATATTTCCGAAACTATAAAGTTTAGAAAACAAATTTTTAAACGAAACTTTCTTGAAAAAATTAATAGAATAATAAGTCAAACGGATTGAAACCAAATTTTGGGAGGATGTTAGATACCTACGCAAATATGAAGAGCCCTATTGTTTTTGGGGAAAATCGGCGCATGTGCAAAAGAGATATATGCTATAACGGTGTTATATTATGATATACAAAATAATAATTGTGTATTTCCAATGGATATTTTGCACATCGAGTTATCGCACTCTAACCATTATACTCATTTTCTAAGTACAGTTTTTCCCAACTAAGAGACGTTAACAGAAGGAAAGCATTTATTTTGATCTTTTCTCACCGTGACAAAGAAATCTTACTTGAGGTGACTGTAATTTTTCAATGGCATTGACATCCCGTATCGAGCGTCCAGGTCAGAATTTTTTGACGGGTCTCCATCCGATTCTCGATATTCAAGAAGGTAATTTTTTTTTGTTTAAAGGTAATAACGATATTTTCCGCGTCCAACTATTATGAACTCGGCTCGAACAAAGGGGCCTACCTGAAGCTGGTGGGGCCCCAACTCGACACACATTTCGTACAGTACACGTCGGCGATATCGAAAACAAAGAGACTGACGTTCAGACAGCGGATTGGTTTAGTCGAATCGTCGGCCATTCGAGAACTCAGCGGTCAAATTTTGGCCAATAAAACACCTCTCGCCGCTGAATTCAAAAAATTTGATGCAGAAGACACCGGTAAGTCGACATCAATCCACATAAATTTTGTAACTGTATCCAGAATCTACCGGGTGAGGCAAAAGTCCCGGAACGGTTGAATATCTCGCATACTACGCATCATATAAAAAAAAAATACTTGTCAAATATTTTTCGCAAAATTATTTTTTGATACCACACATGACTCCCCACCCCCCACCCAGTTGGTGGGAGGAGGGGCAACTTTAAAATTTTAAATAGGAACCCCTATTTTTTATTGCAGATTCGGATTCTACGGGAAAAATTACATCAATTTTACTTCGATCGTTTCTTTCGATTCGCGACCGATGTCGCGGTAATCGCGAAAAACTTAAAAAATCAATCCAATTTCGCAATAATGGATGACATTCCATTCACAATTTCGAAGTTTCCCCTCCCTCCACACACTGGTTGGGGGGTGGGGAGTCATGTGTGGTATCAAAAAATAGTTTTGCGAAAAATATTTGACACGTATTTTTTTTTTTTTGATATGATGCGTAGTATGCGAGATATTCAACCGTTCCGGGACTTTTGCCTCACCCGGTATATACAGAATGATTTTTAAGTCGATACTTCTTTTTTAACAGCGTGTGAAAATCAAATAGACGAACAAATATTTCAAGTACCTTTTTTCTCAAAACACAAAAATGAAAGAAAAACGGTCTTTCAAAGTTTTATTGAATTTTAAGGTCGGTCCTGGCGCTATGTTATGTCACTATGGAAATATGTTATGTCATTATAAAGTATTCACAGAAATTGTTCGAAGTTGTCCCCGTTTTGATGGACACAGAGATGCGTGCGTCGTAGCCATGCTTGTAGGAGCGATAAGGGCCTTCCGCGAATTATTTGAGATGTATTTCTGATTCGTGCTATCATTTCTTCGCGTGTGTTAACCGGACTTTCGAATTAATTAAACAGAATTTAAAAAAAATAAACACGAAACGGCTGTTTTTCACTTATTTTTGAGTTTTGATAAAAAAGTTCCTTAAAATATTTGTTCGTCTATTTGATTTCTACACGCTGTTAAAAAAGAAGAATCAACTTAAAAATCATTCTGTATAAATAAAAAAATTGTAAATGTTCGTTTGTTCAAAATCGCAATTCTTCGAAAGTTCTTCACCGATTGCTTTGAAATTTTGACACAACGTTGTATTCGAATTATATATAGAGGTCACACCTGTGAGAGGCGATAATAGTATATTGTGCAACTAGTGCGACAATGCCGCACGAGCTGCACATACTATTTTTTATTACGAATTAAATTAAAATTTTATTACAAATTAAAAAAAGAAATTAGATGTAATAAAAATTAAAATTAAATCATTAAAAAGTTAAAAATTCAGTTTAAATTGTTAAAATTGTCAAGAATAAAAGTCCATAATCGAAAATTTTAACCTCAAATCTGCTTCAAATGACAATTTGTTTCGTTGACATTACACCGTTATTATTTTGTTTTTTTCTCTGAATTTGCGTGCGGCAAACAATAATTTCAGTTCGACAAATAAAGTTTCCGCACGCAAATGAAAATCGTTACTTTTCAACCGTAACAGCATGCGTAAAGATACCACTTTTCCCGCATGAGTATTAAAAAAATATAGTTTAAAAAAAACTAAAAAACACGCTTTATATCGGACTAAAAAGTAAAAAATAATTGTTTTAAAATAAGCTTAAAAAGCGTTGGGCGCTCGATGTACGAAAATGTGGAACAAAGCGCCCCACGCTTTTTAAGCTTATTTTAAAACAATTATTTTTTACTTTTTAGTCCGATATAAAGCGTGTTTTTTAGTTTTTTTTAAACTATATTTTATTTTTCACTTTTTAGTTTGAGGATCTATAAAAGAATTTATTAATCCTGGGGGTCCTAATAAGGATAATGGGAAACTGTTATCAAATTATTGCATTGTCATCGGTCCTTGATACGTATGCAAAGTTTCAAATTAATCAGACTTCGGGAAATTGGTGAAAATTATGCTCAAAGATTCCGTTACGGACATACATACTTAGTTACAACCCAAACTAATATAAAGCGTATAAAAATGCTTAAAAGAACGCCATATAAAGTGCCATCTGTCGGACGTTAAAGCAACACTCGCTACACTAAATATTTTACCGCGACGAAGGCGCCATGTGGTGAATACATAGCTCTATCTGTTAGACGCTTAAGCAACACTCGCTAGACTAAATATTTTACCGCAACGGGAGCGCCGTCTGTTGAACGTAACAACACACGCATATCAGACTGAGCCACTGCAACGCGTGGCCATGTGCTGCTGGTATTTGAAATAAAAATTGGTTCCGTTTGAGCAAAAAAATTCTATAAAATCGATATATACGCGATATTTGATGTTTTTTAGTGTTTTTTTTAAGTATCCCTGTATATAGTAATAAATGTAAACAATACTAGCTGTTTGCTTTTATTCTCTTGTTTTTCAAACATGTCGTCGAAACACTTCGGATTGGATAACAAGAAAAAACAATACAAATTAAAACCACTTCAGCTGTGCAAATATTTGTGACACTGACTGTAGAACATTTTCAAATTGACTGTACTTCTGTTTATATTTACAGGTGTTTATTAATTGAGGGGCGATGCTTAAGAGTGTGAATCCTTGGTTGATTTTAACAAGAAAAGTTATTGTCAACATCATCATATATATTAATACGCTAAGGTTAAAGATGATTGCCTCCCTTTTTAAAAAAAACCTCACAATTTCTCCACATAAATTATATATCATTTTACAGATAATTGCTTGCTCTACTGACATCGACAACTAAAAAATTTATTATTGCTTTTGTTTTTGTAAATTAATTAAAATACAGCAACGCTGAACAACGTCTGCCATCTGACGGCTTTAATTTTGAAACAACGTCAACACTTCGATCTGTCATCTGACCTTCATATTGTACTACACCAGACACAATACTGCATACTGCCATCTGACGGCTTTAATTTTAAAACAGCGAGCAACGCTGAACAACGTCACATCAATACTGCATGATGCCATCTGACGGCTTAGCTCAACGCTTTTGCTACTTGCGCCTCTATATGACAATTTTAGTAAAATATTTCTTCGATCTGTCACCTGAGCTTCATATTGTAATACAACAAAAAGAAGAACATTATAAGCAGTGTGCAAAATTAGAAACGAATTGAATACCTGCAATCATATTTAAAAAATAATTTTGTAAAGTAATAATTATTATACTTATTTAGTGTAAATAATTCGCACAGGTCACACTAGTATGTCCTAAACCTCTTAATTTTTGAGTTAAAAATATAAATTTTTTGTCATAATTTTCTTATCACTCTTAAGTATTTTTATGAAATTTTATACACTCCTTTTAATTATTAAGGAGAATTTTTTCTTCAGTTCATTGAGAGAATTGATATTTTGTTGGGTACTCAGCCTACTAATTTTTTTTGGTTTTAATTTTTTTACGCGAAAACGGTGCCCCGTACCAAAGTAATACTATGGACCAAATTTGCTCCAAAATAAATGAGGATTTCAAAAATAATTTTGGTTTTTAGAAAAATCACTGGCGTACCATTTTTTCCTTCAAAAATATTCAGTTCAAACCCCGTACGGACGTCACTGGCAAAAATAAAAAAAAATCTTTTGTGTCAAAACATGCTCCTTAATGATTAAAAGGTGTGTACAAAATTTAATAAAAATATCTAAGAGTGAATAGAAAAAAAAGATAAAAAAGTTATATTTTTCCTAAAACTTTAACCACCTGTAGCTCAAAAATTAAGAGGTTTTGGACATATTATGTTGATATTAACTTTTCTTCTTAAGATCGTCTAATGATTCACACCCTTAAGTATCGGTATTCAATTAATAAACATCCTGTATGTACAGGATTAAACAATATTTAAACTTTAATCAATTATGTCGAATTTTGACCACTTGGCAACTACTAGTTCTATTAAAAGAACAATTCATACAATCATACATTAATAAAATAGAGTTTGATAACTATTTTTAATTTTCGCTCTTTTTTGTTTACGTTTATTAATAAGAAAAATCGCAGGTTTGTTACAAAAAGTTAGATTTTTAAATGTACGACGTTTCGTCTATAGATTTAGACTTTTTCAAGTACAATATGAAAATTCAAAACAATAATTATAAAAATAAACATTAATTAGCATAAGTTAAGGTACATAAGAAAAACATGGCAATAAGTTTATGTATAAATTTTAAACAATAAAAAATAATAAAATAATAAAAATTCGACAGTTAGCTCAATTTCATAACATAGTTGTACTGACTACTTAAATTTTGAGTGTCTGTTCTATAATAAATAGAATTGTTTATTCTAATAACACATTTCACTGATATTGCGTTTCTTCCTATTTGACTTTTTATCTAATATTTAAACTTCATTAAATAGAAATTTATGTCCACTATCGAAATGATGAGATGACAACACGGTCTTATTATCACTTAATAAATTTATGTTTCTACAGTCCATTCTGTGTTGGTAAATTCTATGTTAATTGCTATGGTTAGTAATTAATGTTTATTTTCATAATTATTGTTTTAAATTTTCATATTGTACTTAAAAAAGTCTAAATCTATAGAAGAAAACGTCGTACATTAATAAATCTAACTTTTTGTCCACAATCCTACGATTTTTCTTATTAATTAATTATTATATCGATGCATGGACCCGATATCTAATATATATTTACGTTTATTGTTCGTGTTATCAATTTTGTTATTTTCGTTACTTTTTAACGACTACACTCTCTTCCTTTTGTCCTAACTCCTCTACTAGAGAATCTCTAGAAACAAAGAGATACCAGCGCCTCCGCGGATCGAAAGAATGAAACACAATTACAGGGAAGTCGAGTTAACAAAATTAAATTCCTTTAAAGAGGCTTCTCGGCTAATGAAAGTGGAAATTATGTTAACTGACTAATAATACTCGTAGGTACCTAACTTAGTAAGCATAAAAGATCGCGCTATATTTAATTATTTACCTCTTTGTAGATGAAATCATAATTATGAGTTTCTAATGACTAATATTCCAAAAGTAAACAATTATCTACAGGCTGTCCTAAAAATAATAATAATAAAAATGCGTTTAACGTCCGTTTCTCGACTTTATGTCATAATCCATTCGCACCATTACTATTTTCCATCTATCACACTTCCCGTTCTTTTCTACAATTTTTAAACTTCAACTTAATTAATAGCAATGGGCGAATAAAGGAATTTGAGAACATTAGGATAAGGTAGGCAAATTTTGAGTCCACGAGTTTGACAGGTAATCGGCCATGGCCTTGAATAAGGAACCATCTCGATATTTATCTGGAATTATTGAGGGAAACCATAGAAAACTTCAACAAGATGGCCGGTACAGGAATTACCGTTTCTCGGCGAGAGACAGCAGGAAAAAGTCCTAGTCACATCTGTCCCCGCCGAGAATCAAACCCGGTACCTCCCGAATGCGAGTCTAGTGCTCTCACCACTACGCCACCCCACTCGGTGGCTGTCCGAAAAATAACAGACTTTTTCAAGAAAATATCTTTATAATACAGAGTGACCGGTAATTGCTCGTATTCCTCTCGGGAGAAAAAACTATGACTAATTTTGAATTACTTGACCTGCATAACTTAGAGGTCGGAAATGCATCATTTTCAAGAAAATCTACTTCGGTTTTCTAAAGAATTTTTATTTTGTTTTTTTTTTTATTTATTGTAAGTTTTAACACACAACATAAAATCTAACAGTAAATTTCGTGGCTTTTAGTTTTAGGAAGTTTGGTCAATTAATAAGCTATTAGATCATGGAAAAATTCAGGCGAAAAAGTGAGAATATTATTTTTTTTTAATTCTTAACTCCCAACACTCGGATTTTTGTAAAAAAAAATAAAGTAGATTTTCTTGAAAATTATGCAATTGGGCTTTTGAATGAAATTTTTTTTTGTCATAAATGGAAAGATCGTATATAAGTTTTATAAAAAAACTATTTTTCTTTTTTTTATTTTCGTTATAATTCAAAAGTTATATCAATATTAAAAATACATTTTTGTACCCAGTTCCGAGAACGCGTCGACATTTCCCGAACATAATGTGACGTCATAATGTTTTAGTCAATACACATGTAGAAGCCATTGATAGTATACTGCGTATATACATTTTACCATTATGACGTCACAACTGTCAAAAACAATTTTAGTGCGTTTGCAGTCACGTGACTTTTTTTAATATTTTATCAATTTTAAATTGCTTATAATTAATTTAAAAAAAGTTTTTTGAAAGTTTTTCGCATCGATTATCAATATTATTTATAATAAAGTTTTAAAATACAATAAAAAAATCGATAATTATTTTTTTTTCAAAAGCCTAATTACCGGTCACCTACATATAAAATCCGGTGTATGTGTTAGTTTGTAATTCTTCTCCTCCTAAACGGGATGACCGATTTTGATGATTTTTTTTTTAATTTTTCGAACTAATTTATAATTTTTTTTTTAATTTCTCACCTAAAAATACACATAATCCCAATTTCTCAGATTTTACTTCAAAAAGTATGTTGTACTAGCGACGTCTGTGGCAGGACAGCGTCTGTCTACCGAATCCGCTAGTTCCTTATTTTTTTTTGTCTGTATCTATACAGTATACATATAAAAAACTACTAGTGTGACCTGTGCGAATTATTCGCACTAAATAAGTATAATAATTATCACTTTACAAAATTATTTTTTAAATATGATTGCAGGTATTTAATTCGTTTCTAATTTTGCACACTGCTTATAACGTTCTTCTTTTTGTTGTATTACAATATGAAGCTCAGGTGACAGATCGAAGAAATATTTTACTAAAATTGTCATATAGAGGCGCAAGTAGCAAAAGCTTTGAGCTAAGCCGTCAGATGGCGTCATACAACATTGCTGTGACGTTGTTCAGCGTTGCTCGCTGTTTTAAAATTAAAGCCGTCAGATGGCAGTATGCAGTATTTACAATATGAAGGTCAGATGACAGATCGACGTGTTGACGTTGTTTCAAAATTAAAGCCGTCAGATGGCAGACGTTGTTCAGCGTTGCTGTTAATTAATTAATTTACAAAAACAAAAGCAATAATAAATTTTTTAGTTATCGATGTTAGTAGAGCAAGCAATTATCTGTAAAATGATATATATTATATAATTTATGTGGAGAAATTGTGTGGTGTTTTTCTAAAAAGGGAGGCAAACATCTTAACCTTAACGTATTAATATATATGATAAGCCTAAAAACCTTGCACTTTTTTGTTTCTATATTTAATTTTTCCTGTGTTTCTTTGAGACCTACAGGATAAAACAAAAAAATGCGTGAGCCTCCCTTGTTTCGTGACGTCATAAGCACATGTTTTCAAGGTTGGAATTTTATTATCACTTCAGCTTATATAAAACGCGGTGCAAAGATAAGCACATTTTTCATTATAATATATTTGACGACATCGGTCGGCGACTTGAACGTCTGAACTTTGTTCTTTATTAACTGAATGGCCGCCAAGTGACGTTCTCCTTCAGGGAAGGCAATATAACTAACTAAAACAAATGACACACAGTCTGGCTCAATAAAATATACTGCCCAGAAGAGTGAAAACAACATAGCATCGTAATTCACACTATTTGCTTAACTTTATAAAAAAAAATTCCAGCCAATTGGGCGACAGGACCAAATGTAATGTCAAATCCGCCATTTTTTATTGTTTATGTATAGTAAATAGTAAAATTAACAACATGTAAAAAGTAATGTGATTATGGTATAAATCACCAGATGTTGTCAAATCCCAATAGAAATAGGAAATTGTAACATCACGTCTTAAAAAACCACGCCGCCACTGGTGTACCCTGGTGGTCATGTGGAAAAACAGAGGCAAGGTGGCAGCGGAGCGTATGAACTAAGAAGTAGTGTTCATGTTAGAAAAATTAAACTAATAAATGTGTTGAATTAAATAATATTCATGTTACAAACTTACGTTAATAAATATGTTGAATAAAATAATATTCAAGTTACAAACTTACGTTAATAAATATGTTGAATAAAATAGTAATAATTGTTACAAAATTAATTTTCTCCAAGACGTATCCCAGGAAATTATAAATCGATTAATTTCGTGAAGTAATCATTTATCCAACTCAGTTTTTTTTAAACAGGTATTACTAACCTAAAATAATTAATAATTCCGGATTACGAATTTTGGGTTGCTGGTGGAAGCAAAGGTTCTGTTTACCCGTCACTGCCACCAGATGCGTTAAAAGCAGCAATTTGTTTAGTTATTGTAATAATTGAATTTATGACGTCTTTTTGATACACACAAATGAATGAACTTCATCAAATAGTGTACATGGTGATTCAAAATTGTGGCAGTGATTCCGATCGAGAAGTGTAAGAAAAAAAAGCGTAAAGGACATAGCGGTGTGGTTAACTACAACCGCGGTACATACTAGTATCGAGGAATTAGTCAACTCGCTGACAGGGGGGGGGGGGGCATTTTAGACGCGTCTTGTATATTATAGGATTTGCAAATCTACGTCATAATTCATTACGTCATTAATTTGTCTGAATATTGCACAGCACACTATAAGTCTTGTAATATTTCACATATGAGTTTGTAATAAAGCATGCGGATACATTTTAATAATAATTAATAACTGAAATATTAAACGCCAACACTAATTGTAAGTAAGATTAATTATCTTCACGTCAAGTTCTAATTAATTCGATTCTTGTCTTCTATACGTAAATGGAATTTTTAGAAAATTTAACGAATATCAGAACAAGATTAATTGATTTTTTTTTGACGTGATGACGTCATATAAATTGATGAAACACCGGCTGCACGCACGAAAAAGAGTAACGTTCCGCAAGCGAAACGTTTCGCAAGCGAGAGCGCGATATAAGCGAAAGTCTCTCTCTTCTCGCGTGACGTCAGAGAGTAGTGTGCGTTCAACATTTTTTTCGGCTGTTCCAGCGAAAGCTACATCTGACAGATGGCCAGATAAATTATACGGTTTGTTAACAAATATATAATATATATAGTATACAGATTGTATCAAATCAAAACGGTCCATAGAACATTCTGTGTGTAAGACAGAGACGATATTATATAAAGCACTAAAGCAGTAAGTAAGAATGAGATAAATGATCGCTAATAGCTAGTTACTGTGGTTATACAATCTGATAGTATCGTCTTTGTTTTCTACAGTAAAAATCACAATTTTATCAAATGTCAGTATTCACTAGTGAAATTATTGATAAAATGGCTATTTATACTGTTCGGGAAAAAATCCAAATAATTAAATGGTTTTATGGTGGTAATTCAACCGCCAACATAATTTTATTTGTAGTTGTTTTAATTATTGATAAATTGGTAAAAAGATTTACAGTGTACGTAATTATTTATTTACGTAACTACAGTAACTATATTAGTGATCATTTATCTCATTCTTACTTACTGCTTTAGATCTTTATATATCGTCTCGTCTTACACACAGAATGTCCTATGGACCGTTTTGATTTGATACAATCTGTATACATTCTTTTAAATGTCTTTTATAATTGCTTAAAAATATGTATTTTGCTTTGGTTGATCAAATTATTAGTCGGTAAAAATATAGTTTGACAGCTACTAAAATTTAGGTTATGTATTATAAAATTTGATATTCGAGCGGAATACGTTATCACGTAAAACTATTGTCCGTAAACCGACTTTACAGACAATCAATTTTTTGCCCATATACGAAGTCTTGTGACCGTGTTAAAATTTGATTTTGACGTTTTCGTGAATTTTCACATTTTCTAGTCACTTGAAACCCCAAAAATTTGGCGGTTTAAAAAAGAAATTCTCTCTGTCTGTGATCGCACCTGGAGCCCCCAAACCACAAAAACGGTTTCGCAGAATTTTTATATACATGGTGAGGAAAAATAAAAAAATATACCGAGTGTTTCGAAATTCGCTTACAAGGACTATGGGACAAAAATCGAACAAAAATAATTTTAAATCAGACCGCTAAATTTTGAGCTGTCGCGAGTATGAATGTCCGAATATGTCAATTGGTTAAAATCAATACATGACAAATGTCGGAAAACAAAAGATACGTTCAAAACAAAAAACATATTTTTGGAAAAATTCTGTGCGTCTGTTAGTCTGTGAGCACGATACACTGATACAAGTCAAACGGATGAACGGATTGAAACCAAATTTTGGGAGGATGTTTGGTATGCAAATGTGAAGAGCCATATTGTTTTTGGGGAAAATCGGCGCATGCGCAAAACAGATATATGCTATGACGGTGTTTTTTATATGATAATGGTATACTTTTCGTTAACGGCTTATTATTCTATTTATTTTTTCAAGAAAGTTTCGTTAAATTTTTTTTCTAAACTTTATAGTTTCGGAAATATTTTGAAAATAAAAAAAATCAGCTGTTCTTTTTTGTAGATCTGTCAGAAATAAACTAGTTAAACATGCTTCGATTAATTTTTACATGACGTGAACATATTATGTTGGTAACCATGGCAACGAATAGTTAATATCATATTGAATAATAGCCATTACCCGCGTCACCTCACGCGATATCAGAAATTTTATTTTCTTTATTATAATCAAATGTCAACATTTTTGAAGTTGGAATGGTCCCGTCGCCCAATAGGGTATATGCATGTAACTTATATTTAGTTTAAATGTTATTTTTTGTAATCTTTATCGCAATTGAATAGTTTTTTCTTTTTAAATTTTTGCTAAATTATAAATATTAATTAAACAAAAATGCAATAAATACGCGCGAAATATAAAATATCGAAACGCAATGCTATTGATTCGAACGTAGTATGACGTCAAAAAACACGTAAACATATGGTTGCCATAGAATTATTGCCTCTGTTTCAATACGAATTTATTTAAACAAAATTGTTGACATGTTATATGACGTCACAAATCTCCCGCGCCAAAATGGCGCGTTCGAATAATCAAAATAGCTTGTTCAAAAAGAATATTTATTTTTTAATTCAATAAGAATGTTTTAATGAATGATTTCATGTGTTTGATAACTTTTAATATGAAAATAATTGATTTTAAATATTTTCAAAAATTGTGCATATACGCTATTGGCTGGAATTTTTTATTTAGTTTTTGTCGCGCATCAATCGGCAACCCGTGCGCACGATATTTGAAACACCCTGTATATTATGTACACTCGTATTATGTAAATAATTGAGAGCTTTTTGCATAACGATCTGGAGATTGTAAGTACTAGCTTTAGAATAGAGGAGTTATATTCCCGCATTCGAAAACTTGCTGTTCTTCACAGACGTAAATCTATTTATCCCATGAAAAGATATTTGCGCTGTTTGAATCAAAAGCCGACCAGCCCACTCGGATCTCTTGTGTTTCATATTACCAACTCAAACTCACAGCCTACTTGATTATAATATACATTTATCTTTGCCTGCTTTTTGTTTCCAATAAACTTACATGATACGGGCGGCGTATGCATAACTTTTTTTGTTGAAAATTGTTTTGCTAAATCTATACTAATATATAAAGCTGAAGAGTTTGTTTGTTTGTTTGGCTGAACGCGCTAATCTCAGGAACTACTGGTTCGAATTGATTTTTTTTATTGGATAGCCCATTTATTGAGGAAGGCTATAGGCTATATAATATCACGCTACGACCAATAGGAGCGGAGCTACAATGAAAAATGTTGCAAAATATAACTCAAAATTTATCCGTCGACAAAAACTTTTGAACGGTAACTCCGATCATCATGTTTGGACACAACATTCATCTCGGTAAACGAAGATGAACGTGCATACTCATGTACCTCCCCCCCCCATTTGTTCTTTTGCATCCGGGTGTAACGATTCAAAACTTTTAGATTACATTGTACGTAGTTTAGAGGTAATAATTAGAATTGGGTATTTACTATACTTGTCTATTTGTTTTGTCACGGCGCGTGTCAATTTTGGTTTTGGCATGTTGAACGACGCAGTGAAATAAAGAAAAAAATATGTTTTTTGTCTGAAAAAAGGCAGTAGGTTTTAAAAGGTTGAGATAGAATGTATTAAAATAAGCTGTGAAAAAGTGTTGAAATATTTCCTTTAAACCACATCAGGGAGAATCTGGAGTACTTGGTGATCTACCGATCCAAATTTCTTTTTGCATGTGTCGTTTAATTGATTATTTTTCACTTTGTCAATCCCAATCACATTAAGATACTATCAGAAATTTTCTGTGTGTACATTCTAAGATATCTTGTTCACAACAATTTTATAACAAAACATTGAAAATAAATATTTTAAATTGTTTATTAATTTTATTAAAATTTATTTTAAATTATATTACGAGACGATTACGTGAGCTTATCCGAAAAAGTCCAAAGCTAATCGTTTCACGGGTGAAACCGGGCGGGACCGCTAGTATGTATAGAAAAATTTTTCAAAGGACATTTTTTGCACAGTTGCACACAAATCAGTGTAATGTTTCTTTAACAAAAGAATCGAACTGTTTGTAATGGAAATGTATATATAATGTGTATTCTTTCATCTTTAGAAAAATTGTATACTTGGAAGCATTCAAAGAATTTTTTTTTCATTTTGCTTTCTATTCCCTTTGAACAAGTTGTTCCTCTTCAAGAAATACACGAAAATTGATTCAGTACTTGTATCTAAATTATTATTGCGTTAGCTTTTACTATTTTGATAGATCGCGAAAGATAAAGAAATTATTCGGCTACAATGTCTCTGGAATGTTTTTGATGTGTGGACATTTTTTCTTCATATCTCGACCGAAAGTAGGTACATACTTTCTGCATCAATTGTAAGACAGAAAGTCTAGCATTTACGCATTGGTGGGATTACATGCGCCGATCAGGGCCGGATTTAGGGGAGGGCAACTGGGACTGAAGCCCCGGGGCCTCCACAAGAGTGGGGCCTCCACAATAGAAATATCTAGATAAAATTTTCTAACAAATAACGAATAATATGCAAAATTATATAAAACAAGAGGGTGCGTGAAAAGTCACGCGGTACAAGTGAAACTGCTAATTTGATTTGTTTCGCAATAAATTATTGGAAAATTTAAAAGAAAAAAACGGTTTAACTTGTTTGGAAAATAATTAGGGGCCTCCACTCCTTCGTTGCCCCAAGGCCTCCACACCTTTAAATCCGGCCCTGGCGCCGATGCGAGAAGTACGTACGTTCGGGCGGCAGTAAATAAAAAATATCGTTTAGATGTCGTTTCCATAGCGACCTTATTACATTTAAGCTAATAGTCGCGAACAGCTGTCATTCGTGTTTTTACGTATCATCTCAAAGTTTCTTGCTTGGAATTTATCTGTGTTTTTATGTAATTAATTAATTAATGTATTTAATAAACGTACTTACTACCGAGGTATGAAGAAAAATAGTATACACCACAAGGACCGAAAGTTTGATATTCTTGCACTGCGCGCCACGACGCCCGAGGCCCTTGCGGTGTAATATACTATTATACAACTGAGTTTAGTATTTTAGTGATGTGTCGCTCCTGAGCGAATCGTTCATAGTGAACGACTTCCTTCTCGGAGCGGAGCGAGTCGCTCTTTTTTTTGTAAATGATTCACTCCGAGCGCCATTGCTCTGTGCTGAGCTATTCTGTACTATTGCATTCGCACATTTACAGAGCGCACACAGCACGCGCCACAGAGGCACTAGTGAATTTTGCACGTACGGACTTATCTTTGCCGAGTAATTTAATGTTGAATGACACACTGTAAGTGCAATAGTACTAAGCTTACAGTGACTTAAACCATTCACATTGACGTCGTTGACAAAGATATAATTTTGTAACATTAAACATTATTGTTGTTAAGCTTTTATTATACTTTATAGTTTATCCGAAATGCGAATAATATAAGATCAGAATCATATTAAAATAAGCTCAGAGCTGAGTGTGTGTATTGTGCTGTGCAATGCTACGTAACTCCTGAGCATGTATGATGACAGTTCACACCTCTGCAGTCTGCACTCTTGTGTAGTGCGTACTGTCTAGTGTCGCTCCTTTGAACGACTCGCTCAGAGCGACTCTTTTTAATGAGCGGAGCGCACGGGCCCAGCTCCCAATAAAGAGTCATGTGGACACATCACTAATTTGCTGAAGATAAGAGCATAGCTCCCGAAATGTATATCGGCTAATAAAACTGTTGTGGTAAGAAGTAACTATTCTTTATTTTTTATTGACGTGATAACGTCTTATAAATTGATGAATCACCAATATTATAAATTGATAAAACACCGGCTGCATGTACGAAAAAGTGTAACGCGTAACGCATAACGCATAACGCGTAACGTTCCGCCTGACCCTGTGCGTGCTTTTTGCTAATTTCTCTCTCAATTTAAATCAGATCGGTTTGAAACCAGTCCTAAACGAAAGAGGAGAACATTTTACATAGATTTCGTATAACAGAATTTGCCTAAACAGTTTTTTTATACAAATTTATATAGAAAAATATTTTATACAAATTTATATAGAAAAATAGCTGTATAAATGCAATGTTGTGTAATGCATGGCGCGACGCGGTCGGTTGTCTGTTTGCCGTACATGGAAATTAGAAGCAAACGTATGTCTTGTCCTAACATGAAAACGGCTGCATTTCTAATGTTTAATTCATATTTTTGACATTAGTATATTGTGAAATGCAACGCCTTCTAAGTTAAGTATTGGAATAACTAATTATTATTAGAACATAATACTTTGTAAGTTGCAAACGTCACTTTTGACATTTCTTATCATTCCGACACCAAGGATAAGCGGATTGAAACCAAATTTTGGGAGGTTTAGGTTATGTATTACGGAATACGTTATCACGTAAAACTATCGTCCGTAAACCGACTTTACAGACAACCAATTTTTTTTTTGTTTCAACCGCAGTGCTCGAAATATTTGTATATTTATTTTGTGTCAAATTATTTTATGGAAAAGACGTACGGAATATTCAGCGCATGAATTACATTCCTGCTTAACCGGATTTTTATTGAAACGGCACCGCTATATTCTTTGAAGACATGCATTATTCCCGTAAGCCTTATAGTCGGCTTTTATCATACACTTAAATGAATTGAATGCATTATTTATAAGACATATTTTTAAAGCATTTTTTAAACTTAAGCCTTGCCCTGAATTGAATTTTTATAAAAATTCAGCTAGAGCACTCTTTTGTGTTCGAAATCTAATTGTGGTATGATAAAATTGCATTTAGAACGACGCGTCTTTGCTATAAAGTTTATGATGAAATAGTTATCTGAACGTGATATAGAAATGGAGCATTATTTTTATTTTTTACTATAAAAATAGTTCATAATAAAAGTCTTATAACCAGTGGCGTAGCTTGTCCTAGACCAGAGGTTCCCAAACTTTTTTGTCTCGTAGACCACTTGCCATATTTTTCGGTTTTTGGTAGACCCCCTGATGCATATCTGATATTGATTTTTTGCAAATTCATTAATTTCAAATGTATTTTTGACAACCGGTATAGTGCTTACTCACTTTGAACGATTTAAATTTATAACGGTAGTGAAATGTAGTGTGAAATGTTTAGTTTTATACATTTATTAATTAGATTCAAATTAAACGAATCAAATTAAAATTTACTTTACGTTACATAAAATAACTAAGCAAAAAATAAATGCTTTTAGTGTGAGGGATGAACCTGATGCTTTAATAATAAATTTTCAACATTTGGCATCAATTTAGTTAGATTTAATCTTAAATCTCTTCGGTAACGATGTCCAGTTTGTTTCTTTTTTTGTTAGGAGATTCACTATCGTTGACCCCTTTTTCATTTCATGGACCCCCAATTTTTTTTCCCGCTGACATGGACCCCTTGCAAGTTGTCGTCGACCCCTGGGGGTCGATATAGACCACTTTGGGAATCACTGTCCTAGACGGACCCCCATATATCAGTGATGGCGCAGGCTTTTTTAATGACCCACGTGTTTATTTCTATAAAAACTCATTTTTTATATCATAAAAGAGAGAATAGCCGCAATAATACTAAAAAAAGACGGGCAAGTGCGAGTAGAACTCGCGCCCTAAGTGTTCCGTACTGTTATTTCATAAAAATTAAATTTGTCATGTAACGAGTCGATATACAGGGTGTTCTACAAGCTCTATGACAAACTTTGACAGATTTTAAACATATTTCTTGTAATAAACATGGGTCCGATTCGTTTTTGTTTAGAAGTTACAAGCATTTAACCTTTATTAACAATTAACAATAAAAATTTAATTCAAATGATAATCACAAAACTTAAGACTAAAAAAATTGTTCGAAATGTCCACCCTCAGCTTTTATTTTTTATTTAGAACTTTCACACGAAATATCTAATACTTAAATAATTAAAATGACACTAACAATAATTATTGTCATAACAACCGATATTTCTATTTATCAGCCTACGTTTTTGATTCTTTAAATGCTTGTAGATAACTTATTAACAAAAACGAATCGGACCCATATGTTTATTAAAAAAAATATGTTTAAAATCAAGTGACCTACCATCTGTCAAAGTTTGTCATAGAGCTTGTAGAACACCCTGTATATGTAAAATCAGAAAATTATGATTTTCGGATTTTTTGACGTGATAACGTCTTATAAATTGATGAATCACCAATCTTATAAATTGAGAAAACACCGGCTGCATGCACGAAAAAGTGTAACGTTCCTAAATCCTAACGTTCGTAACGCGTAACGTTCCGCCTGACCCTGTGCGTGCTTTTTGCTAATTTCTCGCTCAATTTAAATCAGATCGGTTTGAAACCAGTCTTAAACGAAAGAGGAGAACATTTTACATAGATTTCGTATAACAGAATTTGCCTAAACAGTTTTTTTATACAAATTTATATAGAAAAATAGCTGTATAAATGCAATGTTGTCTAATGCATGGCGCGACGCGGTCGGTCGTCTTTGTTTGCCGTACATGGAAATTAGAAAATAACGTATGTCTTGTCTTAACATGAAAACGGCTGCATTTCTAATGTTTAATTAAATTTTTTGACATTAGTATTTTGTGAAATGCAACGCCTTCTAAGTTAAGTATTGGAATAACTAATTATTATTAGAACATAATACTTTGACAGTTGCAAACGTCACTTTTGACATTTCTTATATTTCCGACACCAAGGATAAGCGGATTGAAACCAAATTTTGGGAGGTTTAGGTTATGTATTACGGAATACGTTATCACGTAAAACTATCGTCCGTAAACCGACTTTACAGACAACCAATTTTTTTTTCTTCACTTGTGCTATGCAACCTTCTTTCGCGCCAAACAAGATTCTATGTTAATGGGAAAAGAGATACAGACGTTTGCTTATGCTCATTGAATTGGGCTTTTGAATGAATTTTTTTTTTGTCATAAATGGAAAGATCGTATATAAGTTTTATAACAAAACTATTTTTGTTTTTTTTATTTTCGTTATAATTCAAAAGTTATATCAAATTAAAAATAAATTTTTGTACCCAGTTCCGAGAACGCGCCGACATTTCCCGAACATAATGTGACGTCATAATGGTAATTTATATTATAATAATACATGTAGAAGCCATTGATAGTAGGTATACTGCGTATATACATTTTACCATTATGACGTCACAACTGTCAAAAACAATTTTAGTGCGTTTGCAGTCACGTGATTTTTTTAAATATTTTATCAATTTTAAATTGCTTACCTATAATTAATTTAAAAAAAGTTCTTTGAAAGTTTTTCGCATCGATTATCAATATTATTTATAATAAAGTTTTAAAATACAATAAAAAAATCGATAATTATTTTTTTTTCAAAAGCCTAATTCAGCCTATTTTTTTCTGCAAGCATTCTCAATTTCAAAAGTATAGTAAAGAATTCGAATTTTGCAATTTGCATACCCCTTTAAAAAAATGCGATTTTTGACGAAAACAAAACCAAGTGCAAATAAGGGTCGGTCTCGTAAGGCTCATTTAATTTAATTTTATAATGTGTATTTACTACAAGTACGACGTCACACTTCATGGCGGGCAGCGTTCAAAAAATTGCAATTATCAAATTGAAATAAATCAACCCCGTGTTTTTTCTGAATACAAACCGATTTTTCTGAGATCTTATACGACAAATTATCGTATTCAGATAATTAAAACAATTATTTTTTACAGTGTCAAATACCTTATTGGAATTTAAAAGCATTGTCAATAAAACAGGATCAAACAACAGTGTGAACGCACCTTTACTCGTAAATTGAATGCGGTGAAGCGAGTAAAAGCCGTGATATAAAGACGTGATTGCATTACTAGTATACATAACGGCTTACACTTCCCTCGCTCCACCCTTTCATTATGTACATTTTGTTTTATAAGTCACTATACATATAGCTCTCAGAGTGTAAAAAGGTTTACAAAATAATTCACAGAAAGAGCTTACCGTATGTGACTGTGCAATGTAAACTTAGACAAGCTCTCCCACTTTTAATAAAGCCGTTTTTTCCCCGTTAAAGCTTCAATGTAAATATTTACGTACCAGACGAAATTTTCCCATCCTTCACGCGGTGCTTATTTTCCTGAATAACTTAGTTCATAAGCAATATATCAGAAGATTGCATAGAACAAAAAAGTTTCTAAATTCAATTTTCTACAATTTTTATATAACACATTTTCGTCATAAAATGAATAAATCGCCCGTTACAGACATGTTTTTATTTCTTCCACTTGAATTTACGTCGAAAAACCTAGCAGCCCCAGAATGTCGGACGGCAAAATGATTGGCATGGGAATTAAGGACTATTAAATTTTAGTTTAAGAGGTCTTATTCTTTTAGGCAAAACTTGCGGAGCTGTTAGGTTTGGACTTTTCCTGGCTTTCAAAAATTTGTCTTTGGTTCGTTCACAGACCAGCGGCGTAGATATTTTTTCGGAGGGGGGGTATAGCAAAAAAATCTTTATTTTTTTACGATTTATTAACACGAATGACCTTTTTTTTAACAACCTAACTTGGAAAATTTTGTCGCGTGTACATTTGGAGAGCAAAAAAAAACAAGGACGTTTCATTTCCGCAACAAAAAGGTATTTTTTCGTCTGTTGTGACTGGGTGCCTGCGGTCCTGTACCCATTTTTCGGTTGTTGTGGCTGGCTACCTGCGCTCCTGATGACTCCCCTCTACCCCCCATATCTACGCTTCTGCGCCCTTATCACAGACTAACAGACGAACAGACTTTTTCTAAAAACGCATTGTTTGGACTCTGGGGACATTAACATTGTGAAAATTGACCTCAGTATTCTCAACACATGTGTAAACATTCGCATTCGATAATAATGGACAGCCGCACATAACCTCAAAATAAATATAGTTTAAAAAAAACTAAAAAACACGCTTTATATCGAACTAAAAAGTAAAAAATATTTTTTTTAAATAAGCTTAAAACAGTAATGAATAAAAAATACAAGTATTATTGTGAAAAAAGCGTGGGGCGCTTTGTTCCACATTTTCGTACATCGAGCGCCCCACGCTTTTTTCACAGTAATACTTGTATTTTTTATTCATTATTGTTTTAAGCTTATTTTAAAAAAAATATTTTTTACTTTTTAGTTCGATATAAAGCGTGTTTTTTAGTTTTTTATTAAACTATATTTATATTCCACTGTTTAGTTCGATTTAGTGTCAAAAATTTGCCGGAAAAAAAAAACAATTTTTTTTTCGGCGTGGACGGGATTAGAATCCACGACCCGTGATTCCGAGAGTTGACGTCAGTGAAGACCCGTGCCTTAGACCGCACGGCTAACCACTGTAGTTACAGTGCTGGCATATTATACTACAGTAATAAACCACTTTCTGTAGACCAAACGAAGGTTACAAACATATTATATGCAGACATACAAACTTACAAGTGAAGTTAATATAAAGCGTGTAATATCATAGAAAAACCGATAAGTGGATTAGCGAGATGATCAATGTGCGCCGACAGGGAGGGGGTTAATAGGGCAACAATAATACATAATCTTGAATCGGCTAACAAGCAGACTGTACGGTAAACGAAGTGCAGGGGATTTGTACCTGTCGACAAAACACAATACGTCTGACAGCGAGATGAATAGTCCGTCATATACGGTGTAATAGACGTCGCGGTGGACGTGACGGGTCGATCTGCACTTCCGCCATGCATGGCTGAAATCCGTTTTGTTTTGTAGACGTTTCTTAAAAAAAATCTTTAATATCCGACGTTTCATTTTATCCCGAGTAGCTCAAAATCACTTGACACGATAAATGATTAAAAAAAAAGGTTTGCACTCAGGGAGTGCCAGCTAAAGTGAAAACTTGAATATTAAGATCAAAATGGTTTGTATCATAGATAGCATTTTTTATGTACGATATTTCAACACTAGATGTCTAACGTTGTATAAATAAAAGTTTCCGTCTTACGCACACGTGACCGATCAGGACACGTGACCTGACGGCGAGTTTAAGATTTTTTACCCATTATAAAAAAAGTGTTCAACGCCGCTAAAGAAGTTTTCACTTCAAAAAACTTTAAAAAAACGAGTGTGCTTTAGACCACACGACTGAAGTAAAACTTCTTTCTGCCATAATTTGTTATTATTCACCCGAAAACTCACAAAATATGAACTTTAAAATGAATGTACAATTTTATTCACTTTAAACGTAGAATATTTAATGTATTGATCAAAATATTAATTTATAAAATTGTTCAAGAACGAAATTAACAATCTAATGTAAGAAGAAAAAAATATAAACAAAGATAATGAAAACAAAAGTAATACATTGCAATTACTTAGCTCTCGTTGGATTTTAAGCGTAAATCTTTATGAAATATTATTTAGCTCTGCAAGTTAAGTAGGTTTACAAAACTTTTTTCTGTCACCCAATAGTGCCACTGGCAAGTAAAGTATGTGTCATTCTATTGTTAGTACTGCTTATATTTTCGGCCACCTGATGGCGCCACTAGCCAGTGAAGTATTTGTTTCGGACACCTGATGGCGCCACTAGCCAGTGAAGTATTTGTTTCGGCCACCCGATGGCAAAACTAGCCAGTGAAGTATTTGTCATCGAAATCACCGTTCGCGTCAACTTCCGTTCGCCTCGCCCGATCACACTTTTCGTAAACGCTCTCGTCACGCATTCACCAGCTTACTCCCCAAGTCAAGCGTGTCTAAAGAAGTTTTACTTAAAAAAAATTGAACCTCTTTCAAAAAAGGGTCACTAAAAAGCGTAAAATAACCAATTCAATATATTATGTTACGTAAGTACTTGATAGTAATTAAATAGGCGCCGAATTCAAACTTTGTTATTTTATGGTTTTGAATGACCCTTTTTGTAGGAGGTTTAATCTTTATAAGTTTTTATTTTTAACTTTTTAGTTTAATGAAGTCCGTTTTTGTTTTTTTTGTGAAAAACATTTTTTGCTAAAAAGTTGCTAAACCGATTTTGCTAAAATTTATTTAGTACCAACTTTGAGACATACTTTAACGAATAAAAAAAGATTGATTGTCTGTAACGTCGGTTTACGGACGATAGTTTTACGTGATAACGTATTCCGTAATAGATAACCTAAACCTCCCAAAATTTGGTTTCAATCCGCTTATCCTTGGTGTCGGAATGATAAGAAATGTCAAAAGTGACGTTTGCAACTGTCAAAGTATTATGTTCTAATAATAATTAGTTATTCCAATACTTAACTTAGAAGGCGTTGCATTTCACAAAATACTAATGTCAAAAAATTGAATTAAACATTAGAAATGCAGCCGTTTTCATGTTGCATTTATACAGCTATTTTTCTATATAAATTTGTATAAAAAAACTGTTTAGGCAAATTCTGTTATACGAAATCTATGTAAAATGTTCTCCTCTTTCGTTTAAGACTGGTTTCAAACCGATCTGACTTAAATTGAGCGAGAAATTAGCAAAAAGCACGCACAGGGTCAGACGGAACGTTACGCGTTACGAACGTTAGGAACGTTACACTTTTTCGTGCATGCAGCCGGTGTTTTATCAATTTATAAGATTGGTGATTCATCAATTTATAAGACGTTATCACGTCAAAAAAGGATTCATCGAATCGGTTCATAGCCGGCGAAGATCTACAAGCACACATGCAAAAAACAATCGACTTGAAAACTTCCTCCTATTTTTGAAGTCAGTTAAAAAAAGGGTTTTAACACCACTCGTGCGTAATATTAGTCATTGCGACACTAGATATGCAATTTACTATTTTTATCGGGATGTTTTGGTTCACCTTATAAATATTTCAGTCGGTATAAGCGATTGGTTTTCGAAAACTCTTTTCAAACAAACGATGTCTTATTTTACACAGAAATGCGAAATTATTTGCATAGAACGATAAATTAAGACGATTGAATATCCGTGAATTATTGTGAGTAATGGAAAGCAATATAACTCATCGTTTGACTTGGAAAAACAGAAATAAAGAAAAACATTGTAAGTAATGGAAAATGGCAGACAAGCCATTAATCATCCTCGTTTATTGAATTTTTTAAACACTGGAAACTAGGGATGTTGGATAAGTATCGATGTATCGATATTTTTAATAAAATAAAATAAGACACCTTGGTATTATGGTATGATGAAGTTAACGGGATACAAGGCAAAATTTTAAAACAAAATTTATTTAATAGCACTTCGTTTAATAGTCAACGTTTCGGCAAACAATTATTGCCTTCTTCAGGATTTTAAAAATGTCTATTAAAAGTCACAAGTTAAAAACATAAATTAATTTAAAAACATGATTGTCCAGCATTTAAAAATTTTAAAAAAACTAAACTAAACTAAATTTTAAATTTTAGAATATTAAAATTTTACAAAGTGCTAAGGATAGGTATATTTTTAAAAAAAAATTTTTAAAGTTTTTTTTATTTTTATGAAGTTTAGTTTTTTAAAATTTTTAAATGATGTACAATCATGTTTTTAAATTAATTTATGTTTTTAACTTGTGACTTTTAATAGACAGTTTTAAAGTCCTGAAGAAGACAATAATTGTTTGCCGAAACGTTGACTATATGAAGTCCTATTAAATAAATTTTGTTTTAAAATTTTGCCTTGTATCCCGTTAACTTCATGATATTTTTAATTCAAAACATCGATATTTTTAGCCGACATTTTTTGATCCGATATATCGATACAAAATATCCAATATCGAAAATTGAATCAAAAACGATATATTTTTTTTATTTATGTAACTAAAGTCACTAGAATCCAAAACCGTAAAGGATAGGAACGAACGGAAGAAAGTAACTGTATTAGCCACTCCTATTAGTCTAAGCTCCTATGACAGAAAAAGTTACCCCTACGAACACCTCAAAATTATAAAGTAAAAATTGCTGAAAAACCTAAGAAACATGTTACGCCCGCCAGACTAGTAAAAATTTATTAATTGTTATTTTTTATAAATTTTTGAATTTAAAAAAAAACATGATTTTTTTCCCAAAACACCTGCTTGAAATTTATACAATTTGTAGTAAATAATGTACCATTTTTGAAAAAAAAAAATGTTTTCTAGTTAGTAACGATTATACCATATTTTTTCATTAAATGCGACCACATTTTTTAATGAAAAAATATGGTATAATCGTTGCTAACTAGAAAAATTTTTTTTTTCAAAAATGGTACATTATTTACTACAAATTGTATAAATTTCAAGCAGGTGTTTTGGAAAAAAAATCATGTTTTTTTTAAATTCAAAAATTTATAAAAAATAACAATTAATAAATTTTTACTAGTCTGGCGGGCGTAACATGTTTCTTACATGTTTTTCAGCCATTTTCACTTTATAATTTTGAATCACATAAAAGAATGCCGACGGTTCCAGAAAGCCGCTGAAGAACTTATATAAGCAGCGCTACCATGGAAGGGAGTCAGTGTCAGTGACAATGAGCAGTGTGTGACATAAATAAATAAGTGTTCTAAACAAATATAGAGATAAATAGACATCTGTGAGATATAAATATTCTCTGTACAGTAGTTTAAGTGTTTTTCGTTATTTAACTTATTTATTTTATTATTTCATTATTATTAGAGAAGTATTTCTTATTAAATTAAAAGAGAACGATTTCAAATAATAATCAAAAAGACATGAAACATCTTTTAAATATTCAGACAATTGAAGAAAAATATGACAATCGGTGTAATTGGGCATGTCACGAAAATGACAGATGTCTGCGAGATATTAACGACTCAAACCGTAGATGCGTACACTATTGTTCATACGTTTGTTGTCTAACAAATTGCAGACAAAATGGAGACGTCGCTACATTCTTTAAACGGCGCAAACAAAGATAGATTATATCTCAAGATAAAACAGTTGTGTGAATAACCTACTCTGCTGTATATGTCTAGAAGAGATCTTTCTATCTACTTTAAAAATAAAGGCACGTTCACACCCAGTTTTATTAACACTTCAATTATCCAAGAGCCGAATATAAAGTTTAAATTATATTAATTTTCTTCCATATTTTACCGTTCAAATATTACGCTGACCCGAAGAGAAATTAGATACTGAAAATTCAAACATGATATAATAATTACATTCGACAAATATTCAAAATTATTAATGTCATTTTGATAGAAATAAAATTAAATAAATTAATAAAATTGCGTTGTTATAACAACGTAATTTTATTAATGAAAATATATGACGATTAATTTTATTTCTATCAAAATGTCATTAATAATTTTGAATATTTGTCGAATGTAATTAATATATCACGTTTGAATTTTCAGTAAGTATGCCCTTATAACTACATAATGTATAATATATATAATAATATATAATCTAGTTTTGAATTACAGAATAAGTATAGAAATTGCCAGAAGTGCACTGATTTTTCGCAACATTAGCGCCTTCTGGCGGCTCTTTATCTTCCGCCTAGCCTTCTGGCAATTTTTTCCCTACTTACTTGTACTATCTCCTATTATTCTGCAAATTTTCAGCTCTGCACCGAGTCACCCATTTTCTCCGTAGCCAGCACTCCGTCTACATGTCTATTGCTTGACATGTAATTCAATTGTCAATGAATACTTACTAATTGCTGCTCGTATCGAAAGATAGTTTAATATTATAACATTTTAATTTTCTCTTTGCCATACTGTCTCGTAATTTTATTCTGTCAAACGTCAACCACAGACGGGTGTTCGGAAACCCAGCCTGATGTATTTTTGGATCAGTTTATCCGTTCACAATCACCCCCAAACGTGTTTTAAATCATCATATTATACCTATATTAATACACTAAGGTTAAGATGTTTGCCTCCCTTTTTAGAAAAAACCTCACAATTTCTCCACATTAATTATATATCATTTTACAGATAATTGCTTGCTCTACTGGCATCGACAACTAAAAAATTTATTGTTGCTTTTGTTTTTGTAAATTAATTAAAATACAGCAACGCTGAACAACGTCTGCCATCTGACGGCTTTAATTTTGAAACAACGTCAACACTTCGATCTGTCATCTGACCTTAATATTGTAATACAACAGACACCATCTGACGGCTTTAATTTTGAAACAGCGAGCAACGCTGAACAACGTCACAGCAATGCTGCATGATGCCATCTGACGGCTTAGCTCAACGCTTTTGCTACTTGCGCCTCTATATGACAATTTTAGTAAAATATTTCTTTGATCTGTCACCTGAGCTTCATATTGTAATACAACAAAAAGAAGAACGTTATAAGCAGTGTGCAAAATTAGAAACGAATTGAATACCTGCAATCATATTTAAAAAACAATTTTGAAAAGTGATAATTATTATACTTATTTAGTGCGAATAATCCGCACAGGTCACTCTAGTCCAGTTGTAATACGGGTTTGATGACCTTTGAACGGTTCATTCACTTTCGGCATTTGGCCAAAAACAAAAAATGTAGAACGCGGCTTTATCACGAATGCATGGAAGCGAAGAAACCGTTGGCTCCTCGTGGAATTTATATAGAGCAATTCTGTGAACTCATCGATTTCTCCGCAAAGCGGGATAGAGAGATATAACATCCAGTAGAGGACTGGAGTGGCGGGAATAATCCTGTTGAGGCAGGCAGGAAACATCGAGCAGGGGTCGTGTTACAATGGATAACAACCCTTGCTACCTCGGCGTCATCGGTGAGGCTGCTTTAATTAGTAGTTTGCCTAATTCTCACGTTTTCATTTTCCCGTTCAACCAACTCAATTATGCTCTTTTGTTAAATATTACGTCGTTGAAAAATATATCTAACGTTACCCAAATTAAAGGGCGTCGGAAATGTATATTGTTATTATACCGCGACCAATCAAAAGGCACGTCTGAGAGGTAAATGAGTCTGTCCGCACGCAACAACGAGCATTGTGCGAAGCAATAGGCTATTGTAACGAGACGCCACTGGAGGCGACAGCAGTGAATTGTTATCAGCGTACACAACAATACTTACATTGTTGGAATTGCATAGACAACAATGCGCATATTGTTAGACTCATTGTCATCGAAACCATATACAAGAATGTCGAAGATTGTTCCAGAAAGCGGCTGAAGAACTTATATAAACAGCGCAACCGTGGAAGGGAGTCAGTGTCAGTGACAAGTGCGCGACATAAATAAATAAGTGTTCTAAATAAATATAGAGATAAATAGACATCTGTGAGATATAAATATACTGCGTACATAGTAATTTAGTGTTATTATTGTTGTTTTAGAATTCGTTTGTTTTCGTTATCATAATATGCTAAGGTTAGGATGTTTGCCTCCCTTTTTAGAAAAAACCTTACAATTTCTCCACATAAATTATATATCATTTTACAGATAATTGCTTGCTCTACTGACATCGACAACTAAAAAATTTATTATTGCTTTTGTTTTTGTAAATTAATTAATTAATAGCAACGCTGAACAACGTCTGCCATCTGACGGCTTTAATTTTGAAACAACGTCAACACTTCGATCTGTCATCTGACCTTCATATTGTAAATACTGCATACTGCCATCTGACGGCTTTAATTTTGAAACAGCGAGCAACGCTGAACTACGTCACAGCAATGCTGCATAATGCCATCTGACGGCTTAGCTCAACACTTTTGCTACTTGTGCCTCTATATGACAATTTTAGTAAAATATTTCTTCGATCTGTCATCTGAGCTTCATATTGTAATACAACAAAAAGAAGAACGTTATAAGCAGTGTGCAAAATTAGAAACGAATTGAATTATGAATACCTGCAATCATATTTAAAAAATAATTTTGAAAAGTGATAATTATTATACTTATTTAGTGCGAATAATTCGCACAGGTCACTCTAGTTTATTTTATTATTTCATTATTATTAGAGAAGTACTTTTTAGTTTGTTTTTGTTAACGCTTCATTCTGTAAATAAATATCTTTACCACCAATAAACAACAGTTTTGTTACACTACGCACATTCTTTCGACAGGCGCACTTTCCCCGGTCGCAATATACAGTAACCAATCTTTAAATCGTTATGACATTTCCCATTTCTGGCGACCACCAACAGCCAGGTTTATTTCGGTTTAGGACAGACTTGTTTTTGACGTGATAACGTCTTATAAATTGATGAATCACCAATCTTATAAATTGATAAAACACCGGCTGCATGTACGAAAAAGTGTAACATTCCTAACGGTCGTAACGTTCCTAACGTTCGTAACGGTCGTAACGTTCGTAACGTTCCGCCTGACCCTGTGCGTGCTTTTCTCGAAAACGGCCCTAACGATTTGGATGAAATTTACTGAAAAGGGATTTTGGGGGGCAAAAAATCGTTTTAGCTAGGTCTCATCTCTCGAAAAAATCGTTTTCTTACAAATTTTATCATTATAAAAATCAATTTTTTGACGTATGAAAATAAGTACTTAAATATTATAATATAATAATAATAATAATAATAATTTTTATTCCAATAATAGGTATACACATTCAAAATCAAAATAAAATAAACTTTCTTTGGAATTAACCTACCCAACTTGGCATAGCCAGTGCTAGGGTAGGATTAATTACTACATAAATTATAACTCTTAAGTTATACTTACACTAAGTTGATAAACAGAGTATGTGTGCGTAAGTGTTTGTGTGTGTGCGTTGGGGTGTGTGTGTGTGTGTGTGTGTGCGTGTGTCTGTTGTAAGTAGGTTTTGGAATTTTATATAAACAGTGAAACAATTGTTTTATAAATATTATGACAGCTAATCTTTGAGACTTAAAATAAATACGAAAGAAAGAAAGTTAAAAAAACAATTATATTATATGGTGAGTAATTTAAATAAATAAAATTAACCTAAATTTGAAGCGAAAGATGCAATATCATAGATTCGAATTATTATAATTATTATATAAATTTAGGTTATGTATTACGGAATACGTTATCACGTAACTATCGTCCGTAAACCGTCTTTTTTTTTTCAATTTATTGTTATTTAATAGCAAAACTGAAATTCCGATTGATCAGTTCGCGGATTAGAACCTAGAAACTGGGAGCTTGTAATAGAAACTATAAAAACAAGCACATTTCGCGGGAGCCCTGAATTGGCAATGCAGAAAGCGTAGGTCAAAGTTGCCGCAGCACATTATACAAGACCTCTCCGCGCGGCGTCGTGCGAATTCGTTTAAATCAAAGACAACTCTGCAGGATTGTTCTGTTCACACGTCGACAATTTATCTAAGGCCTAACGGCAGTCGATTGCTCTAAAGAATTGCCATTGTTTCGAACCGACAGTTTTATGTTCGTCCCTTGTCAACGTTAATTCTCGGTTTGTCGATCAAATATTGACGAAGTGGCGCCCTGTTAGCATACCAAAGCCTCTTTTTGTTATACAGCTTGTCAAATTTTCAACAGTGCTCCGTTTCCGCGTCAACATCAAAATTAATTCGTTTATTTTTCAACGGTTTTCTTAAGTTCAACATCCTCTTTGTCTGTCAGTTGTATGAATAAAATCGAAGAAGATGCATGATATGTGTAAAGTACCTGGTTTTGTAAAAATAGGTCAAGTGTAACCTGATTATGGTTAGAGTACGATAACTCGATATGCAAAATATTAATTGGAAATACACAATTATTATTTTATAAACATTGTTATTAGCCGTTTTAAGTACGGATTTTTTTTATAATTTTTTTTTGCGCAGTGAAAATGAGAAGGCGTTTGGGGGGGAGTTCTTTAAAAAGCAATTACGGGGTCGTGTCGACGCTATGGCGTTTTTTTTGCGCAGTGAAAAGGGGAAGAAGTCTGGCGGAAGTTCTTTAAAAATTAATTACGGGGTCGTGTCTATGCGATGGCGTTTTTTTGCGCAGTGAAAAGGGAAGGGCGTTTGGGAGGAGTTCTTTAAAAAGCAATCATGGGGTCGTGTCGATGCGATGGCGTTTTTTTTTGGGCAGTGAAAAGGGGAAGAAGTCTAAAAATTAATTACGGGGTCGTGTCTATGCGATGGCGTTTTTTTTGCGCAGTGAAAAGGGAAGGGCGTTTGGGAGGAGTTCTTTAAAAAGCAATCACGGGGTCGTGTCGATGCGATGGCGTTTTTTTTTGCGCAGTGAAAAGGGGAAGAAGTCTGGCGGAAGTTCTTTAAAAATTAATTACGGGGTCTTGTCTATGCGATGACGTTTTTTTGCGCAGTGAAAAGGGGAGGGCGTTTGGGAGGAGTTCTTTAAAAAACAATCACGGGGTCGTGTATATACAAAGTGAGATAGTAATACAGTAATTCTACACCAGTTGCTATGACGTGTATATATGATTTCTGATTGGGTAGATTCAAAAAATGACAGTGAAAGACGAAAACTTTTTACGTATTTTTCAGGAAATTTGTGAATAATCCGCAGTTTTTTTTTGTTTGGAACGTCCAAATTTAGCGTTTTTTATGACTTAAAAAAATCAAAATTTGGGCACATCGAGTTATAGTACTGGACCTACTGAAATTTACTAACTCAAAAACGGTCGACAGGCTGTATTTAGCGAGCGAATAATTCAATAAACGTATTCTTGTCAAAATCAGAACGCCTATGTGGTAAGAATCTTTCCACTACAATCGACACAATCTTTCGTGTAGACACAAGCGCCGTATAGTGGGAAGTCATCAAACTTCAAACAAATACTAAGTCTACATAATTTAAACTTTGAAGTGCACATCACCTATTGCTGAGGGCTTAATAATATGTCATATAAGTGACTGCTTTCATGTTTATTACTTAAACAGTTTTCAAGTTTTAGAATATTCTGAACAGAATAGCGCGACATATTTGCTATCACTTATAAATAACCGAGGTGAGAGATGTCTCGATTTAACGAGCGCATGTCACAAGGCGCAAATCCCAAATTAGCATTTTTTTTTAAGTAAAACTTCTTTACGCACGCTTGACGTGGGGAGTAAGCTGGTGAATGCCTGGCGATAGATTTACGGAAGTGTGATCGGACGAGGCGAACGGAAGTTGAGAGGGAGATATAAGTTAGTGAAGATAGAAAGAGGATGACAAACACTTCACTGGCTAGTGATGCCATCAGGTGGCCGACACAAATACTTCACTGGCTAGTGGCGCTATCATGTGGCCGAAAATATAAGCAGTAACAACAATAGAATATGACACATACTTTACTTGGCAGTGGCGCTATCGGGTGACAGAAAAAATTTTTGTAAACCTACTCTAAATAATATTATTCATAAAGATTTACGCTTAAAATCCAACGAGAGCTAACTAATTGCAATGTATTACTTTTGTTTTCATTATCTTTATGTTTATATTTCTTTCTTCTTACATTAGACTGTTCATTTCGTTCTTGAACAATTTTATGAATTAATATTTTGTTCAATACAGTAAATATTCTACGTTTAAAGTGAATAAAATTGTAAAATCATTTTAAAGTCCATATTTTGTAAATTTTCGGATAAATGATAACAAATTATGGAAGGAAGAAGTTTTACTTCAATCGTGTGGTCTAAAGCACACTCGTTTTTTTTTAACTAATGACAATTTTATACCATTCCAACACCACGAGTGGGGATGACACTAATTTAGGTCAAAATTAACTTTTCGAAATTTTGCAGTATTTTTTCGTTTAGTGCTTCTCTGAATTCAAAAAAATTCCAGCCAATTTGGCAACGGGACCATTCCAACTTAAAAAATATTAACATTTGATTTAGTATAATAAAGAGAATTGTGACATCGCGTGAGGTGACGCGTGTAATGGTTAGTATTCAATATGATATAATTTGATATTCCTTGCCATATTACCTAATAATATGTTCCACGTCATATAAAAATTTATCAAAGCATGCTTAACT
The DNA here is from genome assembly GCA_963575645.1 of Xanthostigma xanthostigma. Taxonomy (NCBI): domain Eukaryota; kingdom Metazoa; phylum Arthropoda; class Insecta; order Raphidioptera; family Raphidiidae; genus Xanthostigma; species Xanthostigma xanthostigma. The sequence continues at coordinate 6,536,531 of OY754469.1, read as the reverse complement.
AGTTTATTTCTGACAAAAGAACAGCTGATTTTATTTTACTTTCAAAATATTTCCGAAACTATAAAGTTTAGAAAAAAAAAATTTTAACGAAACTTTCTTGAAAAAATAAATAGAATAATAGGTCAAACGGATTGAAACCAAATTTTGGGAGGATGTTAGATACGCAAATATGAAGAGCCCTATTGTTTTTGGGGAAAATCGTCGCATGTGCAGAAGAGATGCTATAACGTTTTTTTTTTATATACATATAATAATGGTATACTTTTCATAATGGTTTATTATTCTTTCTTTTTGAGCGTCTAGAATTTATAATTATTTTTGTTTATGTAATTGATGAAAATCAGGTAGTCGTGAAGAACTTGATTTTTAAAATATTGGACTTACAATTGATATTGACCTGATATTCGAATTTTAATATTTGACTTGACTCCAAGTCAAACCGATTAGCATGAATATCTAGTCGAACCGCGAATCCGTAGTATTAAGACATTGTAAGTGCGTCTGTGGCAGGCTATAGGCATTCTAAAAATATTAGAAGTAAAAAAAAGCTAAAATATTATACCTTTTCATCAGGATTATATAAAAGTTCTTACAGCAAAAAAGTGAACCAATACGGTCTGAATATTTGTTGAACATTTTAGTTGAAAAAAAAAGAATAATTTTCATTTAGAAATCCCTTTCTCATTTCCTGTAGTACCTCATCACTAAAGTGATCTGTATGTGTTTTATCTTCTTTTATTTAAAGAGAAAAATACTTACAATAAAACAACAGACAAGCGCACCAGCTTTCAACAAGAGAATTTAGAATTTTTGCTGGCATAAGAGGCTTTGCTTCTGAGCCATTTAGTGACGGTTAAAAAAAACAAAAAAAAAACAGGCAAGCGATTTGTAATTATTAATAAACCAAAAGAGACTGAGTGTGCCTTTAATGGAATTACCGAGTCTTTTCCTAGAAGTTTTTTAAGTGTGTGAATATTTTTATAGATTTAAAATTTTATCTCAAAAAATAGGAAAAATCGATTCGTGAAAACAACATAATGTATATCTATATAAGTATATAAAAATATCGTATCATGATGTTCGTCCGCGCTAATCGGCGAAACCACTGAACCGATTTTAATAAAATTTTGTAAATGTGTCTAAATTGGTCCAACTTAAACTATAGGATAGTTTTTATTAAATATTTTGTACAAAGTTACGGCATTTTGTGAAAATAAACTGTTTAGTAACATGTTACGACATCTGATAAAATTTATTCAAAGCTATTAGTTCAGAAACAAACAAAACAAAACCTGTTTAGTACCAAGTAGCGACATCTGATATAAATCACTCAAAGGTATTAGTTCAGAAGCAAACCTGGTAGAATTCACTCAAAGCTATTAGTTCAGAAACAAACAAATAAAAACCTGTTTATATACCAAGTAGCGACATCTGATATAATTCACGCAAAGCTGTTAGTTCAGAAGCAAACCTGGTAGAATTCACTCAAAGCTATTAGTTCAGAAACAAACAAAACAAAACCTGTTTTAGTACCAAGTAGCGACATCTGATATAATTCACTCAAAGCTATTAGTTCAGAAGCAAACCTGGTAGAATTCACTCAAAGTTATTAGTTCAGAAGCAAATCTGGTAGAATTCGCTCAAAGCTATTAGTTCAGAAGCAAACCTGGTAGAATTCGCTCAAAGCTGTTAGTTCAGATGCCGGGCCGCAAACGAAATACATTTTGCAGAATTATATCTATCGGACCCGGGTGAAACCCGGACGGACCGCCGATTATACTAAGTTGTTTTTTTTTGCAGGTTTAATAACCGTGACCGAATGGTGCAAGGCGATGGAAGCGGCCACCGGATTGGGTTTACCCTGGAGGATGCTGCGGGAAAAACTGGTCACGCTGGACCCGGACACGTGCAAAGTTCTATACACGACCACATTCGAGGGCGCCGAAATCGATATCATCGTAAGTATGTCTGGCTCTCTGCATAAACTGCAGTCAGTTTAACCTTTCAAACGTATTCGAGAACACAGACATAAAGAATAGACTGGGCAAAATCTGTAACGGCACAGTTGCGGATTAACCTATTTATTATAGGACTAGGTCGTTAAGTTTCTACCGCATACACTCGCACACAAAGGGTTCCGAACCCTCTATGCACTTTTTACATCGGATTTTTTTTATTTACACGGCGGCCATTTTGGAATTTTTCATCTTGGTTTTATTTTTCATTCTCGTGTAATTTTCATAGAGCTCAACACGCACGCCCAATATCAGTTTAATCGGAGATTCTTTTTCTAATTTTTAATGCGGCCATTTTGAAATCCGCCATCTTTTTTTCTTTCATCTTCGTATATAGTCAATAGGACTAAACACGCATGCCTAATATCAGCTAGATCAGAGATTTTTTTCTAATTTGCATGGCGGCCATTTTGAAATTCGCCATCTTTTTTTCTTTCATCTTCGTATATAGGACTAAACACGCATGCCTAATATCAGCTTGATCAGAGATGTTTTTTCTAATTTGCATGGCGGCCATTTTTAAATTCGCCATCTTGTTTTTTCATTGTTTGTTGTTATAGCGGCAATAGAAATACACACTCTGTGAAAATTTCAACTCTCTACCTATAACGGTTCATGAGACTAAGCCCGCTGACAGACAGACGAACGGACAGTGGAGGATTAGTAATAGGGTCCCGTTGGGAACCTTAAAAAGCAGTGACATTACGAAAATATAAAAATTAATTAATAATTAGAAACTAATTATTAATTAATTTTTATATTTTTTAGATCAATTCTGAAGAAGATCCAAATCCGGACCGAAACGTTAATGTATTAATTTTTATATTTTTTGTTAATGTATTTGTCTGAAAAATTGCAGGTCGATAATTTTATTTATTGAAATAATGCATATTGTTAACGTTTTTCTAAGCTACCAAAGTCAACTTAAATTAAGGATCCCTCCAAAACGATCATTTGTCTCGTTATTATTGTTTTAAACCGCGAAGCTTCATATATACGATATCACAGAAAGCGCGACAAGCACGCGCATCTGACGGCCACATGAAATCATACTCTATAACCGTTACATGATTTATTCCTCATTTAGTCCACAGCTCACGCTGCGATCGATTCAGTTGTCCCCACTCCATACTCTGCACCCGGCCAACAGAATAGTGTTTAAGTCTTTCTCCCGATCTATGCTAACAATATAATTATAGAGGGTATATTAAATATATGCATTGACCACACAGAAATAGTGCCATTAATTTGAAAGTGATATTTTCCCGGCCAATACTTGCACAATTATTGTTCCGTGCCAACAGTGCGTGTAGATTGAAACATTGTTAAATCTTAGCACACACGAATTAAATATTATATTTTCAGAAGAAACGAAACGATTCTACGAATGTTGTCGAAACGTTATACAGAAACAAAAGCAGTCTCGAGGCAATTTTCCGTATCATAGACAAAGACAATTCCGGTAAGTTCCTTTGTGTTATTATAAGTTTTTAGGTAGTTGACTCCAAACTTCGCAGTTCTGATGAGAATACAGCAATCTGATATTTCTTTATCAGTTTAAAAATCTATGCCTACTTTATTTTTATATAATTTTTATTCATTATCGAAGAATCTCGTTAGAGATTCTTTTCTGTGCTAAATGCCGACGAATCTCTAACAGATTCTTATACATTGATTTTGCCTCTTATGATATATTTTGAAAAGTGTAAACAATTTTGTACACCCGTTTACCCACCATCGACACCGGAACTTCCACCACATGTGGTGGAAATCCCGTGACCGGTGGTGGGAGAACGGGACTCTAGTATTTTTACACCATTCAAAATATACAGTTAATTTCATTTATGACGCAATATATGCATTAGTATTGTTGATATGGTAGCTTTGGAAATCATTATTGAATTATGTGGAACGATTTTCTGTAACGCATTAATTATTTCCTTAGCTACCATACCAACAAAACCCATGTATATATTGCATCTTAAGGAGGTTGATCCGTTACAGTCCCAATCAAAAGTATGTCGAATTCTAAATGGGAACTTTTCCATAATAAATTTTTACAAAAGGGTGTAAGTCGATGATACCAATAAATTATTGTCATAATAAATCATTTTTTTATATTATTAATTATTTCAGTATTTTATTTAATTTGTACAAAGTTAGGTTAGAAAAATAAATTTATTTAAATATTTGTATTTTACATATTGTTTGCAGTAAATAATTTAAAAAAGAAATTAGAAATAATAAAAATTAAAATTAAATCATTAAAAAGTTGAAAATTCAGTTAAAATTGTCAAGAATAAAAGTCCATAATTGAAAAGTGCTAAGGTTTAATAATTTTTTTTATTGATTAAAAGTCTCCTAATTAAATTGGAAAAAATATTAAAATATGCGTAAGACATCGATGCTTTACATAGTTAGTTTTCGGAACTGCTGACATTATTTGGTTATTTGCAAAAAATTTAAATGTACCGTTTGCATGCTGGATTGACATATTTTCCATAAGACTACATGTAAAAGTTTTTTTTAAATTTTGACTTTATAAATCTCCTAATGATTTTGGATTTTTTACAGAAAATTTTGTTATAAAAAAAATCTATTAAAAAAACTTTATTTAAGAGTTTTTTCATTATCTTCGTAAAACGGCTCAACCTCCTTAAATGAAATCTATAATCAGTGTAACCTCTTTATAACGTCCTTCGTTATAACGAAAAACTCCCTATAACGTAGAAATTTTTACAATTTAGTTGGTTTACCTTAAAACCCATACATTAGTACCCTCTTTATATAGCGTAATAGCCATTCTCTATTACGAAGAAATATGTTCATATTTAGGCGTCAACAAATACTATTTACAGACGTAAAAAGGACGATTCTGAACCATCACCAACAATTTCACCAAGCACTTGATGCCGCCAAACTTATCGAAAAATTCCTATTGGTTAATTAAGATGATTCTACCACATCCCAAGCATTCATGATACTTAATAAATTACAAAACAAATATTGGCATAGCAAAAAACGTCAGGCAAAGTTAACACACTATATGCATTTGGAATAAATTAATTGGGTGAAATTTGGTTATTTTTCGTTCTTCCCTCCATATAACGAAAAAAAATGCTCGGTCTCTTGAGATTCGTTATAAAGAGGTTACACTGTATATATAAAACAAACTCCCCTCCGCCGTGTCTGTCTGTCTGTCTGACCGCGATAAACTCAAAATCTACCGAACGGATTTTCGTACGGTTTTCAATAAAAAAAAGAGCGATAAACGAGGAAGATTTCTGTATATAATTTGTAAATATTTTGTACAAAATGACTTAACTATGTGTTTTGTGAAAAAAAAACTGTTTTCCTACGCTAATATATGGTTAACACCGGCCAAATCTTTAGAGATACATCAAAACAATGTACTTTGATAGTTTTGCTGTGTACACGGGAAGGTCAATATATTTCCAGAACAGTTTTCCACCCGGGTGAAGCCGGGCCGGGACGCTAGTAATGAAACAATATATCGTCGTTGGTTCTGTAATACCTCTTATGTGCAAAAAGTAAAATTTGCAGGAAAGGCCAAAAAGTAGTTATTTCAGCAATGGATGGTAAGAACTAGCAATTTCAGAGGTATATTACTAACTCATACTTATCTTCACTATACATGTTTAATTAAGACGAAGTATTTTCTTAAAAAAAATATTTAACGTTTTTTTCGGATTTATTGGTACATGGGAGGAATTATTTGATACACCTTTTCACATAAGAGTTATTTCCTCTTGTTGGTTACTGTAAAATTAATTTGGAGGTATTACCTACTAGTGTATAGAGCTCCGTTTCCTGAATTTTTTCATCTAAAAAACGTAAAATCTGCCAATAGGCCATATGCATATATTTTTTTTGTATTTTTAATAGATTATATAGTCAACCATAATATGGAAAAAATTGATAATCATTTAAAAATGTAATATTATCATAAGAAAAAAAATATTAAATTTCACATTCAAAAATAGACAGTTTAAACAATCGGCCATGTTGGCGGGCTTATGTGACGTCATGATATAGGATGCATGTCAACCTTGATGTCAAACTATCAATGTTCTAAATGAAGTTTGTTTGTTGTTTTCTCTAAATACTGACGTAATCTTACTGTGAGACGACACAGTCGCCATGGAAACTGTTATTGATATTTACTCTGACGTCACGCTGCGTTTTGAAAATTCGAAAATAGCGCGTATTTTCTACATTTCTTTTTTATTATTTGTTTTTTTTCAGTGATAAGATTAATAAAATAACCATTACGATATGATCAGGAACTAAAATATATTTCAAAATAAAAATTTAAACCAATTTGGAGTCTCATGCATATGACCTATTATGCACATAAGAGCTATTACAGAACCAACGACGATATGATAAAAATAAAATGGGTGCCAGCCTATTTTTAAATTGACAAAAAACGCGATACGGAGTACAGATCGAAGTGTGTGTAAAGCTGAAAACGTCGCTTCGATTAACCTCCCGATGGCAACAGCTGCTAAAGAAATCATAAAAGTAATAAATAACTTAATTTCAGGCTATATATCACTCGAAGAATTTTCCGACGCATGCAATTTAATGCGCGAACACATGTCCGACCCCATTTCGCAGGAACAGCTGGTCGACATTTGTAAGTTGATGGACATCAACAAAGACGGCCTCGTCGACTTGAACGAATTTCTCGAAACTTTTCGATTGGTCGACATGGATCATCGAGGTACGTGCGACGACGATCCCCAACCGAATGATGCTGGCGTTTATTAAAAAAACTGATTACGTTTTTTTTATATATATACATAATTCGATGATCATTTGACATTGAAGGAAGGTCATCGACGTTGTTTTGTTTTTGTGTAAAGGTCACATCAACACCGTTCATACCGCATCGGACGTTTTACCGTATCTACATTTAAATGCGGGTGTTCACACGATACTGTCGCCACAGCAGACAGTAAAATTACCGATTCGGTCACTTTTGATATTCGGCAGTTTGTCGTGGGCGGTGAACAGTAAAGAAAATCTCAGCCAATTGGACTACAGGACCATTCCAACCTCAAAAATATTGACATTTGACATATTAGAATTAAAAAAACGCGTGCGGTGACGCGGGTAACGGCTAAAATAAAGATTATTATTATGATACGTATATACGTTTGGGGGGTTTCATATGGTTTCACATGTAAAAATCAACCAAAGCATGCTTGATAGCTACCTGCCCAATTTCTTTTTGACAGCTCTTCAGAACAAACAAACAGTTGATTTGTTTTATTTTCATATACCGGGTGTTTCAAACGTCCCGGAACGGCATAATATTTCTTATCAGATAAGCCGGACTAAAAATGTTTTTTTTAATAACTGTTCGAATGGCGAAATTAGATTTTGGGCCCGAGGACACTAAAAGGGTCCCGTAAGGCCCAACTTTAAAATTTTAAACGAGAACCATACTTTTTTATTTCATATTTGGATTCTGCGGAAAATTAAGACGTATTCGTATGTAAAATTTTCCGCAGAACTCTAATATGAAATAAAAAAGTATGTTTAATTTCAAAGCTGGGACCTACGGGACCCTTTTAGTGTCCTCGGGACCAAAATCTAAATTTGCCATTCGATAGACAGGAAAAGGTTATTAAAGAAACAACACATTTTTGAAACAGAGATACTTTATTCAGATTGAATGCAAGTAAATCAACCAATCGTATCATCGGAGAAATCAGGAAATTACATCGAAGAAAGAGACGCAGATATATTTTCGATATACGCTTTGTTGCCTTCGCTCACCGCACATTGAGTAGATAGACAATGATTCATATAGTAAATTATTAAATATATGATATTAGAGCTTTGTGACGAATCAAAAAAGTGCTTGTAACGAGTTTTGTAGCCCGACAGTCGAAACGGATGGAAAACTTTGAAATATTTTATTTCACCGTTTCAAAGATGATAATCTACCAAGGTATCGGGATTTAGAAGTTGACGATTTTGTCGAGTCTTTGATAATTCCGATTAAAAAAAAAGGAATACTTTTCGAATAGTCTGAAAGAATGAAAAAAAGGTTATTTGAGAAATTAATTGACTTGAAATTCCGTCTCATTACTTATTTACGTATAACGATTATAGAATAATTATAATAATTAATTATCCGGATGCAATATCTAGCTTATTATTAGTCAAAATATTGTGATTTATGAATTATATATGAGGCTTAATATTATTTATTTAAAAGTAATCTTTCGTAAGTTAAGACCGCGACGGTAGACGACGACATAGTGTCACAGGATAAGGCGTTCTGCGATCAGTAATTGTAAACCAATCGCTTACAATAACTGGTTAAAAAATAGCGTCTGCTTCGTACTCAGAAGGTCCTTTGTTCGATTCCGGTCCAAACTAGTTTTTGTTTTTTTATATATTTTTTCAATCATATATATTAATACGCCTATAAGGTTAAAGATGTTTGCCTCCCTTTTTAGAAAAAACCTCACAATTTCTCCACATAAATTATATATCATTTTATAGATAATTGTTTGCTCTACTGACATCGACAACTAAAAAATTTATTATTGCTTTTGTTTTTGTAAATTAATTAAAATACAGCAACGCTGAACAACGTCTGCCATCTGACGGCTACTTCGATCTGTCATCTGACCTTCATATTGTAATACAACAGACACAATACTGCATAGTGCCATCTGACGGCTTTAATTTTGAAACAGCGAGCAACGCTGAACAACGTTACAGCAATGCTGCATGATGCCATCTGACGGCTTAGCTCAACGCTTTTGCTACTTGCGCCTCTATATGACAATTTTAGTAAAATATTTCTTCGATCTGTCATATGAGCTTCATATTGTAATACAACAAAAAGAAGAACGTTATAAGCAGTATGCAAAATTAGAAACGAATTGAATACCTGCAATCATATTTAAAAAATTATTTTGTAAAGTGATAATTATTATACTTATTTAGTGCGAATAATTCGCACAGGTCACACTAGTATTTTTATACTGTCTTTATTTTTTTCATACAATAAAACTAAGCGGGGTGTTGTTTCTCGCAAAAGTACTTTCTCGCGGTGGAAGAGTCCTCGCGCGAGGAGGGGGGGATGCAGAGGGCGTTTCCCAAAAAGTTCGCGGACGATGTTGATGTCGTAGTGGAAGTTAGGCTAGCCGCTTCGGAATCGATGCTTCCAGCACCGGCTAGACGTAAGTCAAAAATATTGCGAAAATATTGGAAGCATTGTGTTGCGCAGACGCTGATGTCTTGAAATGTTATTATTATTATTATTTAAATACATTCTTCGTGTATTGTTGTCTCTCGTCGCGGCTGGAAATTTAGAAAAATATGCCTTTTAAGTAGTTTGATTTCACTGTCTTCAGATGCCAAAAATGATTTTATATTAAATTAAAGTTTGGTTGTGAAAATTTAACATTTCTTTTAGTTGCTTTGACAGATTTCTGGATTAATAAAAAAAATTGATACTGCTAGTTATTATCTATAACAGAGGTGCACAAACTAGGGTAAAGAGATGCGCAAATATCCTCGGGGAGGGGGTGAGCGATCCCGAGTTCATCTCATAAAAATTAGTCAAATTTCACTGTTAAATGTTGACGTTTTTTTCTTCTTTTATTTTCAATTAGGTACTTTGGACACCTATATATCGCTGCAATTGTTTGCATTTTTACTTTTAAAATTTTCAGAACGTGCTGATTTTAATTTGTTACATAAATTTTTCGGAGCGACGGTAAAAGTTTGCGCGCCACTGTCTTTATCATAATATAAATGCGTACTAGGTACTCGTTTTTGTTATTTTTTAGTTATATTTTATAAATTGCCAAAGATATTTTTAAATATAATAACGTAATAAAATAAATGAATATATTATATCCGTTTTTGGTTGGAATCATTTGTGTCATAAGCTTTTAAAGATGTTTACGGTGAGTTTTGTTGTTTTTCTCAATAAAATCATATTAACAAAAATATTAAGAGCACTGTGGTTTGAATCTAATAAAAAATAGAGAATAGTTACTTCTTACCACAACAAGTTTATTAGTGGATGTACATTTCGAGAGCTATGCTCTCATCTTCAGCAATACACTAAACTAGTTTAGTGTATTGCTGAAGATGAGAGCATAGCTCTCGAAATGTACATCCACTAATAAACTTGTTGTGGTAAGAAGTAACTATTCTCTATTTTTTATTAAAATCATATTATAAAATAATTAATATTTTTGAATCTCGCGCGCTTTTTACGGCGTTTTCCACATACAAAATGGCTTTTAAAATGTACAGGAGGCGCTAGTGTATCCGCAATCTGTTAAATATATATATATCTATGTTCCGAAAAGTCGATTTCAGATCTTGCCCGGCACGGCACAAAACAATTGGTGATTTTTAAAAACAAACGCTCGCCAATTCATTCTGATCAACTCGATAGAAAATCGAGCTTTTGCTGAGCGACATTTAAAGTTATTAACGTTTTGGTTTTAAAACATTTGACACAAATGACTTCAAAATAATTTGTTCTTAAATTATTTTACGGTGTTTTGCGAAAATATATTTGTTTAAAATTATTGTAGGTACGAAAGAATAAAATTTTAATTATAGAAAAATATAAATGCTATTTCTGAATATTTAGAGTCGTTTCTGACGAAAAATTTAAAGACATTTTAATTTCAAATTTTAATTGCATATTTAAAATATTCGTTATTTTTAAAAACACGCTATGAACAAAGAAATTAAAAAAATCATAATTGTTAAGTTTTTCCGAACACCCGGTGTATTTTAGATGAAACATTTTCCGACGCTAAATATTTGGGAAAAGTATTTAATTCTTTGTATTAGGCTATAACTATAATATTATACAACATGACTGTTTAAAAAATTTATCTATTTACAAACAAAAGTTATTTGCTATAATTTTAGGTATTTCGTAGATTGAAATATTATTATCAATCGTCCAGTTTCAAAAATATTGAACAAATACAGTAGCACCTTTTAAGTCGAAAACCTCCAAAGCTCGAAAAAATGTTTCCCTTCCCTTCAAGCCCCAAAATCTCCATTACTCGAAATCTCAACCCTCTATATAAGTCGAAATATTCAATGAGTCGCTACAAGCCACTTCGGTACATATTTTCTCTCCATAACTCGAAAAAAATAAATTGGGCCTCTGTATCTCGAGCATACCAACTCAAAATTAGATAGAATAAATCTTAACCTCTACAAGTAGAATATTTTTTTACAAAATCCGCCGAAGTCGAAAACTCTATAGCTTAAATTTGTTGGCATCTCCCTTGAAATTTGAGGTTCTACTGTATATAAATTGTCCAAATTGAAACAAATTATAAGAATTTGAGGGTAATAATATATATAAATTGTTTTTGAAATTTTTATAAATAATTTTTGTACCTTTAGTTGTTGAGAAATTGATAAATTAATAATTTAAACGGAAAGACCAAAATTTTAAACTATATTGAATAATTGCAATTTGTTAAGTGGGACCAGAAAAATAATATAATTTATAGTTTAAAGAATTGCCAAGTTGAATGTTAAAATGTTTTAAATTAGTAGGTAACAAATTATTTATTAATGTATAATGAAATATTCAATAAAATATTGAAACTATGTAAATATGACTTTTACAAAAATGTATGCTTTGAGCGAATATATAATATAATATTGCAGTACGACAGTGGCGGGGTGTGAAAAATTTTAAATGGGTGCTCTGCATGATCAATCGAAGATACCCCCTAACAATACGAATACCTGGCTAAAAAATAAAATTTAGAAATACTTCTTGAAAAAAATGTGTAAAATTAATTTGGGAATTAGTATTTTGCTTGACACCTTCCTTCGTGAGTATTCTTGTGTGATATTAATAAAACTTAAAAAAAATATTGAATTTTTTTGCCTTAAGTGTTAAGATAGATTTAGTGAAAACTTGTAGCATATGCCATATGGCAGTGATAGATGTAATTTTTACTTAAATGTGCTGGCGGTCAATGCAGCTCAAAGCCGATCGAAATAGCACGCTATCATTTGTGGATCAAGAGTTGCACGGTGTATCCCGGGGATATATCTGATGATATTCGAAGCGCAGAACAGCGTCTGAACGCAAAAACGTCTGCCGCACAGTGCACACACGAGTTTTGTGGTCTGCCAGTGGCTGTTAAACTATTACATTTTTTCTTAACATTAAAATTATTGGTTAATTAATATGGAAAATATAATTCTGATTGTTCTGCAGCTCTGCAGCGCTCATAGAGGAACCGCCACTGTAGTACGATCTAAAGGCCCCCATACACCTCGTTCTTTTTTGGCAGTTTTAACCGCACGGGTAAAACTGTACGGGTAAAACGGTCGGTGTGTGGCCAAAAACCGTCCTTCTTACCGGCGTTCAAAAATATCTGCTGCTGCTTGATTTAAACCGTCCGTTTTAAACATGGCGTTCAAGTCGGCCAGTGTGTGTGACGACACAGTTAAAAAGGACGGGTTTTGTTCGATTCTGTAACGTTGTAGGATCCATCAAAGCAGATCAGATGATGCAACGACTTCAGAAAAACTGAACGAAACAACGCCTAGTGTATGGATATGGTCGTTGTTCGTGTTTACCCGTACAGTTATGCCCGTGCGGTTAAAACTGCCAAAAAAGAACGAGGTGTATGGGGGCCTTTAGTTTGGAATTCACAGCGGATAGAGAATCGTAATGAGGCGCCCCGAATTTGTTGTGGCATCATCAGAAAGCTCACAAACCCACAATATATGTAAAACTTACTCACCGAATTTTAATTTTGTGTAAAAACGAAAGTCACTATACATTCTAGTTATGTTTATTTATAATGATTTGAAAAAAGTCAGCCAATCTCAATATTCAAAAGGCGCGCGTTTAATGTTCCGCATCAAGATGGATGACAGCGACATTGATTGTACAAGTTGATTTCACACAGTGGCTGTCATTTACAATCACGACCGTAAAATACGTTCACAATACATATAAATAACAACGGTCATTCTAAAGAAACTTTTCAGGTGATGGGCTTTTTAACAGTGGCGTTTTTTCAGGATCGCTAGCAATTTCATAACCTCAATCCACTTTGAATTCCTATATAAGATATTAAAGAATTCATCGAACCCGATTAAATTTGATCTTAAGCTAAGTATACAAGTCTTAGGTACTGATCTTTACAGTAACTTAGCGGATTAAGAACAGAAAACGGAAAATTGTCTGATGCGCTATTAATGAATATTGTCCTATCTTATCTGGAATGATCAAAAATATACAGAATAAAAACTATCGTAAATCCGATATCATAGTTCAGATATAAGTGCAGAACAGAAGTGGGCAAAATGAAGGGTACGCTTAAAAGAAAAGCACTAAAAACTATAAAATTTTATAATTATGTACGTATTGGTTTCTTACATTTTTTACATCTAAAATGTTATTTCATTTGAGAATTTGCAGCAACCAACTACCTACGAACATTCGAAATACCTAACTCTTTGGGCACGAATATTGAAGTAATAACAATTTACTGAAAAAGTTTGCGCACTAGAGCTGGTCCTAAATTGCGGTTTTAAAATTAATTGGGTTCAATGAAAACAAATCTAAGAAAATGTTTTGCATCTTCAGCATAATATCTTGAAAGTATATGACGTGTTTACTAAACTTTGAATATTTAAAATTAAAAAAAAATGTTTAAAAAATTATTAAATAACTAATATCTATATAAAATATCTATTTACGATAATATTTAAATATTTCTCCGAAATTTAAATTATTTTGTATATTTCGTAATTATTAAAATAAAAATTCTGACATTTTTTATGTACTTAAGGGCGCTGCACACGAGGCTAGAAACGCTGCTAGAAATGCTGCTAGGAGTTCTGCTGGCCGTTAGGTTGGGTACGAAGCTGGAAATGACGTCACTGCGGACTGCCTTGCTAGCTCAGAAGATAGATTTTAAAATTACAACAGGGGCTATTTTCCCTGCTAGATTTGTTGCTAGGTGTGAGCAAGAACCAATCAGGAAGCAGTATCTTCATGTGGGCACTTGAACACCCACATGGCGTCATTCTGCCAGACAACAGACACGTTTTGCTCTGTGTTTATATTCGAACTGTCACTGCGCGCGCACCAGATCTATCCACAAATCAAGCTTGATAAATAGTCTCGTGATAAGCGAGCACTTAACAGCAATCAAGAAAACCAGCGTTAGAAAACTAGTAGGCAAATCTAGCAAGGAATCTAGCAGCGTTTCTAGCCTCGTGTGCAGTGGCCTTTATATAATAGGGATAATTGAAAGCGCTATTTTTAAAAAGGATATAATTTTATTGGTTCAAATAATTATTAAATAAAGTTAATATTTTCAGCTTCACATTTTGAAACGTTAAACAAAATATTTATTAAAATCATATTCCAAATATCAGCACGTGGTATTTGGCATTAAAATATTATAAAATTTATTCCATGAATACTAAATAAAATTCTCATTTAAATTGTTTTTATTTAAAATCCTCCTTTTTTACTTTCAGGGTTGTATTTTCATGTTCACACTTCAAAACAAATTAAACAAAAATATTTACGAAGAAACAATACCATCCATACATACTTATAAACAAAATCGCAATCACCCTGATTTATGGCGTTACGCGGAAGAACAATATAATTCAGTTTTTTTTTTATTATTCTAACGAATACGACAGGCTTCGTCCGAGAAGTCATAACTATACAGGTTGTCCCATTAAGAATAGGACATAGAACAACCGCAGATTCTCCAATTCAAAATAAAACGATTAAGCGAAATATGCTTAGATAAAATGTTACTCGCTCTACCAGTAGCGTACGGCAGGAGTAAGTAATGCTTGTACCCCTTCTAAATGTTACGCCGCTGTCTAAATTTTAATTTTGACTATAATTTTAATTTTTTTGATATTTTCTAAGTCAATAATGTGCACTTGTTAGTTTGTTGTAAAGTCATTGGTTTTCGAGATATCCGCAGTTAAAGATAGATAGACATGTACTTTTTATTTGTATTATTATTAATAATATTCATTTTTACAATTTTGTCTTAAAAAAACTGCGAATATCTCGAAAACCAATGACTTTACAACAAATTAACAAGTGTACATTATCGACTTAGAAAATATCAAAAAAATTAAAATTATAGTCAAAATTAAAATTTAGACAGCGGCGCAACATTTAGAAGGGGTACAAGCATTACTCACTCCTGCCGTACGCCACTGGTAGAGCGTACTGAACTA
Organism: Xanthostigma xanthostigma; assembly: GCA_963575645.1. Lineage (NCBI taxonomy): Eukaryota > Metazoa > Arthropoda > Insecta > Raphidioptera > Raphidiidae > Xanthostigma > Xanthostigma xanthostigma. The sequence goes on along the minus strand of OY754469.1, from coordinate 6,521,232 downwards.
ATTTTTTTATTGTTAGGTGCATTTTATGATATTTAACAAGTGTGCCGATTTGAGTAAAATCATACGGTGTATTAAAAAAATTATGGACATTAATAATTTTTCAGTTTTCAACTTCAACACCCCGTATTTCGGAAACGAGTAACATTTTATCTAAGCATATTTCGCTTAATCGTTTTATTTTGAATTGGAGAATCTGCGGTTGTTCTATGTCCCATTCTTAATGGGACACCTGTATAGTGCGAGTTTAACGCTAAGGTGGTACCTATTCGTCAAGTGTCCATAGTAACGCAGCCGATTTAAGGGGCGCCGTGTATTTTATCTTAATTATAATTTTTTTCTTTAGGTTCTTCGTTAAAGTATTTCACGTCTGTAATACTGGTTGCTGGATTCAGGAGATTTTCATTTTACAAAAATTACTGTATCAGATTGTATAAAAAATGAAAATAATATTCTATTGTACACTCACTTTACAATAATAAATGAAAATTAAAGTTTCTTCACCACACAAAATATTTGGAAAATCGAAAATGAAACTTAGTGAATTTTGTCGCGTGATTAGAAACTTTCTTTAGTAAAAAAAATGCTTGTATTCTTAAAATTGTTATTTTAGGTTAGATACTTACATCAAAAACTGCTTTCCGCATCACTGCAAACCTTTGAGACGTCTTTAAAATCATATTTGACCACTTAAAACCAAAATCGCACTTTTCAGTTATCTGTCTTTTGACAGCAAAAAGTTTTTTGCATTATTGCATATTCACCAACGAAGTTAAAGAAAAGATTGCGAAATTTTGCATCACCGGACATTTAAACAAAAAAAAAGAATCACTATTTTATAGTAAAAACGATACTGCACGTGTAAAAAGACGACTAATAATCAGAGAACATAATGCCACGAACTTGTACGTTGCGAACAGGCTATAACCTCTGAATGCTATGTCACAATTAAAACTGCAATTATATTATGACCGTCTTTTGTTTTGTTACGTCACTGGTTCAAACACCACAAAAAAAATTGAAAGTCGGTATATAATTTTGTTATACATAAATATATATTTTTAACATTATTTTTTAAATTATAATTTTATATTTTATACATAATAATTATTATCATCATTATATAATAAAAATACTGGATTCCTTTACTTGAAGCTAGTTTCATAAAAATACAATAAATAGTAAAACATTCCGTTTACATCATTATGTTTATAAAGGTACTTATATTCAAATTTCGCATTGCCATTTTTATATGCCAATAAAATGGCGCAGGCCTCTGATAAGGCATACTTTTAATGCAATTACATTCTTTTGAAAATTTAGAATATCGTTTTCATTTTTAAAAACACACCACGGTTCAAAACAACATTTCTATATCAGTTCTATTGTTACATGCAACAATAAGCTACAATACTATATTACCCATTCAGATATTTTACGAAAATGTTGAACACTAAATCACGATTGACAAGAAATTTGGAATGATAAGATTGTTTTTAAAAAAGTGATAGGTACATTTGTTATTTTGATAAAAATGATAAAAAGCGAATTACCAAAACTGCAACATTCACTCCCACAGTGAATTTATTTTATTATATCTCGACTAAAAACCATAGTTACTATGTTGCAGTGAAGCTCTACAAGCAAACATAACTCGAGTCCGGGGATTAAGGAAGTACCCTCGATAAATGAATTAACAAACAGAAAATTACGAAAATTTGCAAATATGTCAAAACCTTTTCAAAAATGACTCAGTTAATTTTTTGTGATTTTTGGTTGACTTTGAAAAAAGATATTGATAATTTTATTTCGCTGCACTTAACATGGAGTCTTATGGAAATCTGTGATTTTGACGCCCTCCATCATTTATTACGTTGGAATTGACAAACAGATTTTGATAAAATTTTCAGGAAATATAAACGAATATTCTATGAACATTTTTCTTTTTCCAAAGGTATAAAGCTTGCTTATGTTAATAGAAATAACTAAAACAAAGCCGAGCTTTTTAGCAATTCATAAACATGGCAACACCGCAATATTATAGTTTGTGGCGCGTCATTCAAAGGTAAGTTACGAAACTGCAGCAGTTTTGATATCGTAAAAACATACGTAAATTGAGTAAATGCTAAAAGCATAGTATTCCAAAAAAATGATAGTATATTATTATTTCCGAAATGACAGGAATAAAGAAAAGCATTTTCATAAATTAATGCGAATTTGACACCGCGTGCTGACTTATGCTGCGTACATAAGCACTTGTAACTATGGCAAGGCATGCGGTGTTGCCAAATTATATACTACATTACTCAAGTAGAAGACTGAAATTCTTTGACTTCTGCGTACCGAGGGTACTTTCTTAAGCTTGAGAAAATTGAAATGCGTTCGATCACGTTCGGCGACGAACCAAACACAACAGTTCGGACTATCTGAAAACATTCAGTTTTTTTATGGCCAATTCTTTAATCAAAATTTTAAGTTTCATTTGTAGTTGATTGTTACAAAATAAGAAAAAAATCAGTTTTGGCAATTCAGAAAAAAATAAAATAAGATACGTAACAGCGGTTCCACACAAAATTGTTTTGAGTATGCCTTTTAACATTTCCGTAACTACATACATCGATAAGCCATGAACATATTTGCTAAAATAAATAACAACAAATATGTAAAGTTACAATAAAGAAAAAAATAATTATACATAACTTTTAATAAGCTGTGAAAACTGTCTCACAGAGACTGAAGAGATAAAATTAACCAATCATCATTATGTAAGTACATTCAGTTGAATGCAAAAATTCAAAGTTAATGTTTCGGAGCGATATTTTTTTACGCTCGACTGAATCATGTTAAAAAATATTAACGATATGTTTGAGAAATCAATATTGTTTTCACAGATGAGTGTAGAATGGACTAAAAACTATTGTTCAATTGTTTGCCGTGTCGAAAACGGACAACCGATTAAACAAAGTGGTAAAACAAAAGCTAAACAGTTGGTAACAGTGATAAGTTCCTGTTCAGATTTTTATATTAAATGTTACGACTCTACCCTGTGTTTTCAGAGTGCTAAATAATCATCGACATGTTGTTTCTAATGAAAAAAATATCTGAACAAGAATTTACCGACAACTATTGCACATTACCTTAATAAACCATTTACGTAAAAAAATGTATAAAAGCATTTAACAAAAACCTAACTTTACAATCAGTCTCCGCTCTTTTTTGAAAGAGCTCTGTTCTCGTTATTAAAAAGAAAGACAAAAAATGTTTTTGATTTTTATCAGTCGTTTATAACAAAACAATGTGATTATCTGAACGACTTTCGTTTTTTTTTTTATTGTTTTCCATTCATTGTACTTCCATGCACTAATAGCCATCTTCCGGAAGGTCAGGTACATAACTTCGTGACGCTACCGGAGCTGTTACCATATTCATAAAACTACGGTAGAGTACATTGAGGCCCTCCGTACGCGGTTCAACTGTTTTTCAATTTGAGTTTAAAACCGGTTCGATTGACAATCTTTGGCCGCACGCGAGTGGACTGAATCTGAATCGGTAAAGATGGTCGCCGCTACACTAGTTTTGGGCCGAGCAGGTTTATGTTTATGTTAAGAAGGGTCCTATGAACACATTGAGTTGTTCGTTGCTACTAGAAACGCACCATTAAAATTACAAATCGCACCGTTATTGATCGCTTTTCCCACTCTTCTTACTTAGCAGACTATTTTCTTTAAACGATACTACTCTAGCAGCATCGTATCACCACCAACACGGGATGGAAACATATTCAGCGCACAAAAGTGCAATGAGAGGAAAACGCTATTAGTTATATTAAATTTCAGTAAACCCAAGAAAGAAATCGATTTAAGGTTATACGCTCTCGACCGTATTAGTAAAAACTGCGTCCGTATTTTGTTGTAACAAAAAAATGTTATATGACTTGGTAAATTTATTATTTCTTATGGAAATATTATATCGTGTTGATCATAGCTTTATTTTTTAATATTTAAGAAATAATATTTAAACATTTAACATAATATCATAAAGTTGTGACTTAAGCAGTATATTTAATTAGATCCAGTGTACACGAATGATTTTATCTTACGTTTTGATTTTAAAAACCTTTGAACCGTTAGACGTATAGTTTTTGAGTTATTCGATACTAAATGCAGTTTTTAATACACGGTAAATGGGATAATATCCAATTTTCAAGTTTTAGTTATTAGTTACGTCAAAAAAATTATTTAATAAAAACAAAATTTATGAAAAACTTTTCGTGTAATCTGGTTTTCAAGGTGACATAATTCAAATCTAGAAAATAGAGATTTTGAGAGTTGTTTCGAAAATTTTTAATTAATATTTCTCCAAAACTGCACGGGAAAGTATAGTTTTTTTAATTTTTACGTTATCTAAATGAGTCAAACTTTCAAATAATCAGTTTTTAAAAAATTTGTCTATAGCCAATTTGGTTTAATCTTATTTTTATATACACTTCCGGGCAGTCTTCTCATATATCATTGTGTTAAAAATCGCATTTTTAATAATTAATAACTTGAAAACTAGACGGTCAATGTTTTTTAAAAAATGCAGTTGAATGTATGAGATATCCATAATTAACATATAAAAATTTCAGCGTATTATCTATACATTGCTCTATCGGGCGTATAACCTTAAATGAAATTCGTTATCAATTAATGTTGTAAGGCTGATGTTAGCTTCGTTTGAATAACGTTCCAAAACCGGCAGCAAATTGACGACACATGCGCATTTGCTTAGAAGATATTCGCATGTTGACGGTTTCAGACCGTTGTACGAAGGAAGCTATTGTCGCCCGATCCAGCCCATAACCACTAATTTCCTAACAAAAATAAGACTGGAAACTATTTTAATTTATACTCAGTCCGGCAAACAGAGCAATAAAAGTGCGTGATCAGTGCATACAAGTTTCTGATTGGTTGCCAATACAAGGCACATAATAATTATGTCTATTCGCCGAATTGAGTATAGTTACTTGTTCCAATAATAATAATAAATTTTTATTTCTTTTGTTTTCAATACAATATAAATCAGTACAATATAAATCTTGAAATATTTTCCCCCTCACTAGGTAATCATATTACCTGTCTCGAGGGGAAACAATTTTTTCGTACCAACGTGGCTTGCAAGCTGATTTTTCTTTAAATGGTATTTTAATCAATTAATCATATGTGTGTGTGTTTGTGTGTGTGTTGGGGTGTGCTTGTGTGTGTGTGAGAGAGAGAGAATTGTGTATGTGTACGTGTAAATAGGTATTATGTGTGATACCAAGGCACTAATTATCCTAATCTGTTATATATTTAAGTAATTGTTGTCGGTCTGTCTGTGTAATCCATTTTTTCAACTGCTTCTTAAATTTCTGTTTCGGTAATGTACGTATGTCTTGTGGAAGTTTATTGTAAATTTTGGGAGCCAGGTATGTGTAATGTTTGTGTCCAAGTTCCGTCTTTGTTTTTGGTATCTGTAACAGTCCTGTCAATTTATTTCGCGTCGTTTTGTCATGCGTTATTTGGTGATGTCTGTTTGTTTGTCTGTTAAAATGCGTCATTATCGATTGAATAAAAAGTTGTCTAATGTCTAGCACGTTTGCGTCTTTGTAAAGGTTGTCCGTCGAATATCTTTTATTTTTATGTAACATCACTTTTAATATGTATCTTTGAGTCACTTCGATTTTATTCATAAATGTATCATTCATACCGCCCCAAACAATGATACCGTATGTTATAATTGATTGCGCTAATGCAAAATAAATTTGCTTCAAGTACGGAATAGAAAAAACTGTCCTAAGTCTGTAGAATATATATATTAGTTTTCTTAATTTTTTATTTAGTCCGTCGGCATGTTTGTCCCATTTCATGTGGCAGTCAATGTCTACTCCTAGGTATTTGATACTATTTACTTTTTCTAGTGGTACACAATTACAATGTCTAGAGGTCTGGTCACAGTCATGTATCGTCAAGTCTCCATGGTTTGGTTGCGTTGCTTGCGTCAATGTGAAAGTCATATATTTAGTTTTTGATGGATTTAATGTTAAGAGGTTTTTGTCAAGTAGTAATTTCAGTCTTTTCAGTTCTTTTTGTGCTGTAACAAAAACTTCTGTCCAGTTGGTGTCCGTAAATAGTATGACTGTATCGTCTGCGTATGATATTATTGTCCCATTAATGTTTGATTTGTCAATTATGTCATTTATGTATATCATGAATAATGTTGGTCCTAAAGTTGTTCCTTGTGGTATTCCAAATTTAACGGTCAATTCGTCACTGTCAATATTATTTATTCTCGTTATTTGTGTTCTGTCTGTCAAGTAGCTTTTGAACCAGTCTAGTGCAATCCCTCTAATTCCTAGGTTATGTAGCTTAGTCAACAGTATTTTGTGCGAAACAGTATCAAAAGCTTTTGCTAGATCTAAGAACACACCTAAGCATCGAGCGTCGCCACTATCTAGAGTATTCACTACTGTTTCTGTCAAATTTAGTATTGCGTCTTGTGTGCTAAGTCCTTTTCTAAATCCGTATTGTTTTGGTGAAATCAGTCCTTTCTGGTCTAAGTATAGTGTTAGTCTTGAATTTATTATTTTTTCTAGTATTTTTGAAAGTGTGTTAATTAATGAAATAGGTCGATAGTTCGTTAAGATGTCAAAGTCACGTGATTTATGCACTGGTCTTATTGTAGCTCGTTTGAAATGTGTAGGAAATTGTCCGTTTAGTATGCTTAAATTAAAAATATGCACCAGAGGATCCAAAATAAGATCTTTTACTTCTACTAAAATTTTTGTATTTATGCCATCTTCTCCTGGAGCGCTATTTTTATTTAGGGATTTTATAGTGTCATTTACGTCTTGTGAAGTGATCGGATTGTTATAAAAACTATGAGTAGGAGTGGAATAGTCAGTCATGTCTTGAGCAAGATGATGTTCAGTTTCGTTTAAAGTCGCTAGTATTTTGTTTGCTAAATTTTGTCCAACGCTTGTGAAATGTTTATTAAATTCATTTGCCATTTTTTGTCCGTCCGTCATTAAGCTAATAGTGGTATCATTTACTTGTATCTGAGTAGTCTCAAATTGTTTTTTGGTCTTTCGACATGTCATCTCGTTAGCAATTTTCCACACGGCACTTGTATTTGTTCCGTCAGATAAAAGTTTGTCTTTATAATATTTAGTTTTCGTTTTTTTTATTAAACTGTTACATTTATTACGGTATTTAATATAGTAACGTAAAAGCTGTTCATTGTTTGGGTGTTTTTTGGTCATAATATGCAGTCTGTCTCGTCTACGTATTGACATTATTAGTCCGGTTGTTATCCAAGGCTTAATTTTTTTTACCGATTTACTTGCTAGTACAACACTTGTACTATTTTCAATTAGCTGTGATAGTCTCGTAACAAAAAGGTCGGTTGCATGGTCTGTGTTCCCGCTTTGTAATATTTGGTGCCAATTTTCTTCACTAACTGTCTGTTTTAGTCTATCGTAATCAATTTGTTTTAGTAATTTATTGTCAGTCCTTGTCCTATTTGTTATATTATTGTAATTTCGTACACCAGTCAGTATTGTGTAGTGGTCTGTGATTGTTGTTTGAAGTATAATGGATTTTGTCTTATTTTTTGAATTTGTCATTACGTGATCTATGCAGCTCTGTAATGGTCCCATAGTTCTCGTTACGTCAGTGATTTGGGGAACATAACCATATTCCGCTAATAGGTTTAAATAGTTATCAGCTTGAGCGTGCATATGACCTTCTAATATGTTTATGTTCATATCGCCTATAATAAATGTATCTTTGTTTCGCTGATTTTGCATATGTATTTCCAGATTCTCCAGAAAAGAGGTAACATCACGCTTGGCTGGAGATCTGTAAATGGCTATGATTCTGGGTCCATTATATATATCAACGCACAATAAAGTAGATTACTGTTTTACCGGTTTGTTTCTTAACAGTTATACAAAATATGCTCAAAACCTGCGCAATTCCTACCTTCACTAAACTATTTGAATGACCCGTACTTAATTGTATTTTCGTTAATGAATACGATGAAAGCGTAGTAAAAGTAATCCACTGCATTTGTTTTCGATAAAAACAAAACAATAATAATATAATCACGGCACATGAATTTGTACTGTGCTAATTACAGTATAATCTCACTAATCCGGCACTTCAATAGATCGGCACATCCAATAATCCGGCACCCTCCACCCACGCCTCCCTCGCCCCTCTATACCTGTGCGCTTCGGTCGCTGCGTCGTCGACTAGCAGTCTAACCTCAAAACTTGTTACTACATGTTAATTTAATACATTACAAACATTTATTCCCTCTATGAAATGCTTTATTTTATTCATTACCTATGACTTTTTCACTATAATCCAGTAATCCGAATATTCCAATAATCCGGCACCCTCCGGTTTTTAATAGTGCCGGATTAGTGAGATTACACTGTATTGAGTAAAAAATAAATAAAATGAAATACTTAACTGAAAACAAATCCTTGAATTGTACACAAAATAAGTAAACAACGTAACTGTAATTTGAAAAAATAGGTGCCACGAATTTCGATAAAAAAACTAAAAACCGACTATTCTTTAAAACAAAAACGAACGTGCAGACGTCATTTAGTGCGCAGTGTGACAGTGATATGACTTTTAGTTTTAAATCTATCACTTGTTTTCAACAAAATGAAGATCTCCACTTACTTGAAAACAAATGACTTTCTTAAATTTAGATTTAATGCTGAATGCTGTATTAAAAACCAAGCATTGATGTCGACATCTACATTTGTTTTTAGTTTAGCTACGATAAATAAAACGCATTTGTGAAATAAGCCAGACAGTAAGGTAAGTTCCTTTTCAATATCGTTCGTATAATAAATTCGTTTTTGTACAGTTGTGGAAAAAATACAGTAGAATTGCAGTTTGATACACAAATTAAATAAGAGAACTTTGATAGTACAAGCTACAGTAATGCATATTTTCAGTTCTATTAACTAGTGACTTACAAACTTAATTAGTTATGTTGATCTTCTGAGAGAAAAAACTACAAATAAATTACTTGCATACCTAAATTTTTTACTGATATATTTTCAACGTGTTAAAAGCAAAGACAGCAACGATTTCCTTGTTTAACACTGAAGCCAGAAAAGTTTGTTAAACGGCAAAGTCTCGCCAGCAAAACGATCAAAAATCTCAACTACCTTCGCCAGACATCTTGACACAATAAACGTGTTAAACTTTTTTCAGTATTCAGAATTTATAAAGCATGTTTTGACGATTCCGAGCTATGTTAAACAATTGAGGCTTCAAAGTATCAAAAACAAAACAAATCGTCTGCATCGCTTATTGTCATCTCACGTCTTTTTTTTTTTAATTACATTTTTCTTAAGTCAATTTTAATTCGATTCAAGAGACATAAGGCTTGGTCCCATATTCTCTTTTTTTATTTAAATATAATATATTAAAGCATCACAGCCATTAAAAATGCAACTTTTATACAAAATAAAATAACTATTAAATGTACAAATTACTTATTACACAATATGATATAACGATAACCCTTGCCGGAAGCAAGTGTTATTATAAGGCCACTATATTATTGAATACAGCAAGGGTTTGATCCGCTGATAAATTAGCTAGCAACAATCGACTAGCCCACTCTGGTTAAAGTGTTATTCTGATACCTGATATCGGTGGTTCTGAAACAAAAACGCATCGACGTTAGTTTAACAGTGAACAGTCGCTAGTGTTCAATACAGATGTGTCAAACAAAGCATTAGAAAAGCGATAACAGAGACGCAATTCACTCGACAGCCTGTTCAGGGACATCTTCAATAAATTACCACATGATATTAAACAGCTTCCTTTGCCTCGGTTCAAAAGACATTTAAAAAAATATCTTATTGACAAATGTTTGTACTCTATACATGATTTATAAATTTAATTGTATTGACATATTTCACAGCTTTTTAGCTACAAATGAAATAAATAAATATCTTATATTTTCTACTTGGACACTATTCGTTTCATATTAAAGTTTAAACGGGTATTTTTTAAGTTTGCTTATTAAGGGATTTGAATCAAAACACTCAGTTAATTTCTGGATCCACCTACCGCAACACTCCAGTGCTTTTCACGATAGTTCTGCTCACATTAATTTTTTATGTTCCAACAGTAATATTATCATCACAATCATGCGCAGAAGCCAAAACGAAACTGTTTTGTGTCGGTTTTGTGGGCACGCGTCGACTTTGCATTGTTTTGTGGTTTAAAGGACAGTTCTAGAACCGTTCTAATGTCTGTTGGAACATTTTACCTACTGCGCATGACTGTGACGATATTACCGTTCGCAGAGAGGTTGGAACAGAGCTATAAATGCTAAAAATAAATGATATTTTGAACGAATTCACTCAAGCAATGTGTATTTGATAAATAAAATTATCGACCAAATAAGATTTGAATGTATATTTGAGGTTAAGGTGAACAGCTGTCAACCCATAGATATATATTTAATAGATTGCGAATACACTAGCGCCTCCTGTACCTTTTAGAAGCCATTTTTTACGTGGAAAACGCCGTAAAAAGCGCGCGAGATTCAAAAATATTAATTATTTTATAATATGATTTTATTGAGAAAAACGACAAAACTCACAGTAAACAGAGATATTTCGCTCCAAAACCTATTTTTATACTGAAACGTTTCAAAAATTACAAAATTGAGCATAAATATAATGTAAAGTTTAGAACATTTTACATTGTCAATTTGGCATCAAGGTTGACAAGCATTGATGCCAATCTGACAATGTAAATTGTTCTAAGCTTTTATATTATATTTATGCTCAGTTTTGTAATTTTTGAAACGTTTCAATATAAAAATAGGTTTTGGAGCGAAATATCACTGTTTACTGCGAGTTTTATTGTTTTTCCATCAATATCATATTATAGAATATTTAATCTTTTTGAATCCCGCGCGCTTTTTACGGCGTTTTCCACGTACAAAATGGCTTCCATATGGCTTCTAATTGGAACCATTCCGCACAATGCTCAAGAATAGGCACCCGCTATCTATTAATATATATCTATGTGTCAACACGGTTCGACTATGGTGCTGAAAAAATATGTTACACTGTAAAAAATCTACGCTCGATAATACAAAAAAAAAAAACTTTTCTACACTAGAATAGCACAAAAAAATAAACCTTCTAAAACATACCCAATTATGGATACGACTCTTCATCAAAACAGAATTACACAACGAAAAAAACAAGAAAGCATCAAGAGACGTTTTAGTGGCAAGAAGAAAGCTCTACATTGAAGTGAAAATATATAATATAGCAACAGGATTTTGTTAACCATGAAGCAGCTGAAGAAACAAACTGCTGCAGTGCGTGTGCAGTGCCATGGACTGGCTGGGGTAACAAAACCCCGTTACCTGTAAATAGACGAGGCTGAGGAGGAACGTGACCATGAAACAAGGAAGCCCTCACCTCTCCTCTGTATCTCGCGCTGTTTTATCAATGCCTGCGTTACGTCTGATGGCCACAGCGAAGTCTTCAGCACGCGCATCACCAATCTGTAAATTAAAAAAAAAGATTTATTTACAAAAAGTCGGTTTCACGACAGAACCGAAACATTCAGTTCAAGTTACATGGTTATGTTCGTGTTCCGTAGTTATTTATATAAAGTTCGTTCCAAGCAGCCGCGAACGGTAATAAAACCGTACACAGTCTTGTTACTGCGCAAGACTGTCTTGCGCAGTATCGATTTTTGAGCTAGTGCGCAAATTAGTCTTGCGCAGTATCGATTTTTGAGCTAGTGCGCAAATTAGTGTACGGTTTTATTACCGTTCACGGCTGCTTGGAACGAACCTACAGTTATCACTGAAAAAGGTCAAGTTTTATGTCTTACGATCAGCGTTTAATTAAGTCGATTGACAACCAGCATCCGGAATTTTATGTACCGATGCGGTTTAACGTCGTTACAAATCAAGTGCATCATTTATAACGATTTATTACATTTATAATTATCAACTTACCTGGGTACAAGAGCAATGACTACTGTTAAAAGTATCACAAGCCAATATATGTAGGACTGCGTTGCCCTCTGAATAACATAGTAGGTACTCGGCAAGCCCAGTACGGGCACTTGAATTAAATTGTACACCCATGAGAACACAAAGAACCCTCCAATCGATGCCAGCAACGAAAGAAAATGTAGTATTGTCTGTAAAAAAGTAGTACATGTCAAATTTTGTACGCTAAAAATATACATTTCCTTTTAAAAATTCGGCTGTTTAAAGATCCAGTGATTTATTTCTTGTCATAACACACAAACAGCTCTGTTGGCCACACGCTTTTAAGTATTTTCCTTTTATTACACGAAATTTAATATTGCTGTTAACACAGTCAAGTATTCGTTTTACACATAGATATATATATATTAATAGATAGCGGATGCCTATCCTTGAGCATTGTGCGGAGTGGTTCCAATTAGAAGCCATACGGAAGCCATTTTGTACGTGGAAAACGCCGTAAAAAGCGCGCGGGATTCAAAAAGATTAAATATTCTATAATATGGTGTTGATGTAAAAACAATAAAACTCGCAGTAAACAGTGATATTTCGCTCCAAAACCTATTTTTATATTGAAACGTTTAAAAAATTACAAAACTGAGCATAAATATAATATAAAAGCTTAGAACATTTTACAACCTTGATGCCAAATTGACAATGTAAAATGTTCTAAGCTTTTACATTATATTTATGCTCAATTTTGTAATTTTTGAAACGTTTCAGTATAATAATAGGTTTTGGAGCGAAATATCACTGTTTACTGTGAGTTTTGTCGTTTTTCTCAATAAAATCATATTATAAAATAATTAATATTTTTGAATCTCGCGCGCTTTTTACGGCGTTTTCCACGTACAAAATGGCTTCTAAAAGGTACAGGAGGCGCTAGTGTATCCGCAATCTATTAAATATATATATATCTATGGTTTTACAGTAGATAGATTAGACGTGTGTCGATCGATAATTTCTTGCGACCCGGGTCGATCGCGACCCACAGGTTAAGTGATCGTATCACAATGTTTCGATCGTTTGATCGATCAGCTTGTACCTATTAGACGTGTGTCGATCGAACATTTCCTGCGACCTAGGTCGATCGCAACCTACAGGTTAGGGGATAGTATCACAATGATTCGATCGTTCGATCGGCTGTCTGAGTACCTATTTCATTTCTATTTCATTACCTATTTCATTTCTATACGAGTTACCATTGACCTGTTGATGTAATTTTCTGCGCTAGCTTGTTTGTACAAAAGAAAAACTTACCATTGAACAGAACAATGAGGCTTTTATTTAACTCAACTCAAATAACTTATATAAAATAGATAATGAGATACGAAAAATTAACACCAAGTAGGTATTTTAAGATTAAATTAATGTTTATATCTATTTTATGACACTATAGGTTATGATTAAGAAATAAAACTTGAGAATTTTTTTCGGGTTTTAAAGAACTTCTTTTTGCACTTATTGTCATTCCAGCTTTGGAAAAAAATCGTTCGCATGGTACAGATGTAGCATTCATTCAAGTGATTGTTGTATGTTATTATGACTCACGAGTCATCATTCAATCACTCGGTCACGCTCTGTCATCTATTCCCTGTGGCTCTTTGGTTGCTATTGAGCTGACGATCGACTCGAGACCGAACGATTGGATCTTGTGAGATTCAGTGATTCAATCACTCAGTCACGGGTGGTAATCGAATCAAAACGATTCGATCAATCGCGATCGACACACGTCTAAGATAGATTGATTGAGGTTATGTTCGTGTTGTGAAAGATTGAAACCTTACCCATGATCGCGTTTCAATGGTGACGTGCAACAGCATTGTGAACATACAGCTGGTGGTGATGGTCGTTCCGAATTCCCAGATGTCGACGTCGGTGTCATGGTACGCTGCGAGCGCCGTGAAATATATGGCGATGCTCTGATACAACGCGTCGGCCATCGTCAACCAAAACGAATGCGATTTGTATACGAGTCCCAGTCGGCCACGTCTATAGAGAGCGGGGTTCGCCTGTAATATAAAATCCGGAGCGTCTTGATCGTAAACACCTGTGAACAATACGGTCGTCTCATTAATTCGGAGTGTGCGTGCCCTTCTATCACGTTCTAAACACATTGTACGCAAATATATTTAAAGGAATAAAAGAATAAATAAATAAAATAAATAAATCAGGTTAAAAAAAAAAAAAAAAAAAAAAACAATTTCCAGATGACATGCGCTATCAGAAACAAATTCAAAGTGACAAAGAATTAATGCAAAAAAAACATTTTAAAAAATCAACTCACCTATGGTAAGAGGAGGCAGCGAAGTAAATACAAGATTATACAACATAAGGTACATTTGGTCTATCATTACAGCACCCGAGAAACCGCAATATAGCTGATACCAAAATATCAAAAAAACGAAGGCCTGTAAAACAAAATAAAACATACAATGCATCTCGAGTGTGAAGACTTTCACGGCCTGCGTTGTTCCAAATCATCTTGGTTTTCGAGCTTGTAGGCAGTGGTCCATCGGTACTTCCACCTATCGTTTCGTCTACAACTGCGGTAGACATTATTGTGGCAGCGGGCAAAGTGTCACAGATAAGTGTGTCGACGACTCCTGTTCCCCCTTCTTTTATGCTCTGCCGCAGTTGTAGACAAGGTCGGGTAGAAATACTAATGGACCACAGCCTACAAGTTCGAAAGCCAAGAAGATTTGGATATAATGCATCCGTTTCGAGAAATACAAGATATAACAAAACACTACTCGAACTGTTTTATCTTCAAATCAGTTATGTCCATGGTGGATATTAGTGTCCACAGTGGACACAGTTATGTCTCCGGGCCGCAATAGTTAAGCCCATCCGCCCCTGACTGTGACAATAATACTACCGTTCGCAGAGAGGTTGGAACAGAGTTCTTGTATAAACAAACAATATCCGAAATTTGATAACCTCAACAAGACACGAATAATTACATTTGACTCCACTGAGATTATAACTAGTGATGTGCCGGATCGTTAAAAATGTATATCCGCGGATACAGATCTGAATACGGATTTTTGGTTTCAAGATCCGCGGATACGGATCTTAACTTTCTTAGAGTACGCGGCGGTAAATATTGCACATCGACCTTTGGAAGGAGACTATCTGTTATGGGAAAAAGTTATTGACCTCTTTAAGAGTTAACTCTCGTAACAGATTGTCTCTTTCCAAAGATCGATGTGCAATATCTCATTATAAAGATAGATGATTTAGTACCTTTGAGTTATGTACTATTAGTATTGTACTCACTACGATAAATGTTTGCAATATAAAGGTGCCAAATACGATTATAAAAAATAAAAAATAATCTGAATGGAATTCAACAGGTTTTCATTATTACCTAATCACCTATATATATATAAAATATCATCTATGAATTGAAAATTAATAAGGTAAAAGATCCGTCAAAAACTAACGGATACAGATACGGATCTTTCTTCTCCCTCGGATATCCGCGGATACGGATATCCGGCACATCACTAATTATAACCCAACCTCATAGTCTCATTACAATATCGTATACTAGTCAATAATACATCTTAAAATATAAAGAGAAGCAACAAGTTTGTAACACTTAAAAAAAACTGATTACTTACGGCATTTTTGTAAAAAAAATATAAAATCATTCTAGCTAATCTATCGTAGCACCAATGTCCGTGCACTAAGAGGAACCGTTCGAGATACTTAAACCTCGTCAGCGCAAAGTCCGCAGCCATGACGGCTTGCATACCCTCCTGGCCCGATATACCGATACCTACATCGGCCGTATGTATCATCGATACGTCGTTAGCACCGTCACCGATTGCCAACGTCCTCATTCTTAACTCCTCCTTCACCACTTTAACTATGTAGGCCTTCTGCAACGGCGTCGCTCTACAACACAACACCGATGTACAAAAACACGATAATCTTAAAAACGGTTTAGTTAAATTCGAACGTTTGTCTAAAATGAAAGTCAAAGTTTTTCCGTCCACGACAAGCGCACGTCTGTGATTAGGATCGGGAGTTCTAGGAACGTTATCGGTATTGTTCGATGTGGAGGCATCGTTAACTTCACAAGACCCGCACTCGCTTATTTGCTTCTCGATTTCCGACAAGTAGAACATGATTGTACTTTCGGCGGCGTCACGCGACCGCGTCATCAGTTTCAACAGTTCCATTTGCGGCACGAATAATTTCGACGAGTACGCGATATTGATGGCCGTCTCCGGTTTGTCGCCCGTCAGCACCCATACCACGATGCCGGCGTTGATCAGAGCCGTCAACGTTTCGGGAACACCTTCCTGCAGCCTATCTTCTATTCCGGTCGCGCCGACTAAAGTCAAATTACTTTCGAGTCTGCTGTAACTTTCTCTCACTTTCCTTTCCCTATTTTCGTCCGACAATTCGCACTCCTCGTGTTTCCTGGCCCAATCTTTGTACTCGGCTTCCGTGAGTATTCTCTTCGCCATAACCAACACCCTAAGGCCCTCTCTGGCGTACGAGTTGAGATGCTGCTGCGTTTGATGTATGATCTGTTTCATTTCAGAGTTTTCGTTCACCGGAGCTAAATTCGATAACACCGTCGAATCGGCGCCCTTGCAGTAAACGACCAGTTGGCGCGTTGTGTGACGTCTGAATACGACGGACATACATTTCCGTGTTGAATCGAACGGTAACACGTGCAATATGTCGAATTCTAAACGTTTATCCGACATGGCGACGCTCGCAGTTTGCGGAGTCCGTTTCAATAACCTACAACTATAAGTAAAAGCCGCATCGACTAGCGCCAACTCATCAGGACTTTCGGCTTCGAAAATCGGTTTAAATTCGCACGGAGACGGCGTGACATCGACTCTATTCGATTCGGTTTTGTTATACGAAGCGTTCAGAGTTTTTCTACACGTCGACAATAAAAACGACGGCAAAGCTAATAAATTCGGTCGTGTTTGTGGACTTCTCAGAGTCGTTTCATCTCCGGTCGGTGTTGTCGTTTCTGAATTGATCGGAGAAAGAGACGGCACGTGGTTCATCCTTCTGGTTTCGTTGAAAGGAGGCGACGGTGTTATCGAACGGCTTTCGGTGAGACGCGAGTATCTATCGTTACTGATAACTAAATTCTGAGGTCTCTCCGGCGACTGAGTATTATTCTGACCCGTTCTTCCGTTATCGGTTTCCTCCAAGACCCTTTGTACCGATTCAATGACTCCACTAGCGTTCATGAGATCGTGATGCGGATGCCGAGATACAATCACTGTATTGCATAATGCGAGTAGCAACAGAAATTCCTGTATTCTAGAAGACTGGACGCAAACAGAGGCGCCGGTTTGTTCGGCCGCGGGTTCGCGACCTTGTACAAAACCGAGTTCCGCTTGCATCTTCGGGTTGACCATGATCGGCATTCGGCCCGGTTTTGTTATAGAAATACTGCTGCAATTCTGATGACTATAATCTATTCCGCCGATACAACATCTGCGAAAAATCATTTTGTTTTCCGTTAAAGTACCGGTCTTGTCGGTAAAAACGTACTGCACTTGGCCGAGCTCTTCCGTGATATTCAAAGCCCTGCATTCCATGCCTTTGTTTACCGTATTGTCGAACATGTGAACGTCGTTGTGGATGTGATAAACTTGAATCAATTTCGACATTTCGATGGTCACGTACAATGAAAGCGGTATTAAGACCTGAAAGAAATTGTTGAAATTAAATTGCGATCGATAAATATACACTCAGTTACATAAAAAGTGGATCACCTAAAATTATATGTAATTTCGATTCGTTGTATTTTCAAAATTAATAAGCCGATTTTGAAAATTCTTGTTTTGTTTGATAGAGCTGAGTTTTAGGAACATTTTTATGTATGAATTTTGAATTTCAATTAAGGCTTGATTACAGTGGAGACGGAAGAATAAGACAATGTTTTTTTAGTCAATTTTGAAGAATGCTACGGAAAGTAGCAGCAGCAGCAGTAGAATTTTTTCCTTAATTGCAACTTATTCTTTGGCCTTTTTTTGTATAGGTTCGTTAGTGTTTTCAGTAATTATCTCAAATAGCACCTGAGTTATAAAGAAAAATTCAAAAAACTGCATTTATTCTTTATTAATGTCGTGGCCATAAGTAGGCTGGGAATGTATCGGTATTTAGGAACAAAACAAA
The DNA here is from genome assembly GCA_963575645.1 of Xanthostigma xanthostigma. Lineage (NCBI taxonomy): Eukaryota > Metazoa > Arthropoda > Insecta > Raphidioptera > Raphidiidae > Xanthostigma > Xanthostigma xanthostigma. The sequence continues at coordinate 6,502,989 of OY754469.1, read as the reverse complement.
TGAATAATTTCTTTGACAGTCCGAATTTATTGATTGGTTATTATTGTTTATTGTTAAGTTTTTCATTTATGTGGATAAATTATTTATTTTGTTCCTAAACACCGATCTATTCCCAGCCTACTTATGGCCACGACATTAATAAAGAATAAATGCAGTTTTGACGTGGTAACGTCTTATAAATTGATGAATCACCAATATTATAAATTGATAAAACACCGGCTGCATGTACGAAAAAGTGTAACGCGTAACGCATAACGCGTAACGTTCCGCCTGACGCTTTTTGCTAATTTCTCGCTCAATTTAAATCAGATCGGTTTGAAACCAGTCTTAAACGAAAGAGGAGAACATTTTACATAGATTTCGTATAACAGAATTTGCCTAAACAGTTTTTTTATACAAATTTATATAGAAAAATATTTTATACAAATTTATATAGAAAAATAGCTGTATGCATTCAATTTTTTGACATTAGTATATTGTGAAATGCAAGGCCTTCTAAGTTAAGTATTGGAATAACTAATTATTATTAGAACATAATACTTTGTAAGTTGCAAACGTCACTTTTGACATTTCTTATCATTCCGACACCAAGGATAAGCGGATTGAAATCAAATTTTGGGAGGTTTAGGTTATGTATTACGGAATACGTTATCACGTAAAACTATCGTCCGTAAACCGACTTTACAGACAACCATTTTTTTAAAGTTTTCTTTATAACTCAGGTGCTATTTGAGATAATTACTGAAAACAAAAACGAACCGATACAAAAAAGGCCAAGGAATAAGATGCAATTAAGGAAAAAATTCTACTGCTGCTGCTACTTCCCGTAGAATTCTTCAAACTTGACTAAAAAAACATTGTCTTATTCTTCCGTCTCCACTGTAATCAAGCCTTAATTGAAATTCAAAATTCATACATAAAAATGTTCCTAAAGCTCTGCTCTATCAAACAAAAAAAGAATTTTTAAAATCGGCTTATTAATTTTGAAAAGACAACGAATCGAAATTACATATATTTTTAGGTGATCCACTTTTTATGTAACTGAGTGTATATAACCTGCCTTACGGAAAACGATCTGGATTCTTGCGAAAAAGCAAAGACGGGGGAAAACAAGAAGAGAAGACGTCGATTGAGTCGTAATTCCATACACTTCTTCTTTCCAACACAGAGGAAAGTCAAGGAAAAAAATTCCAACCAATTGGGCGACGGAACCATTCCAACTTTAAAAATGTTGACATTTGATTATAATAAAGAAAATAAAATTTCTTATATCATGTGAGGTGACGCGGGTAATGGCTAGTATTCAAGATGATATTTGCTATTCGTTGCCATGGTTACCTACATAATTATGTTCACGTCATGTAAAAATTAATCAAAGCATGCCTAACTAGTTTATTTCTGACAGATTCATAAAACAAAGGAGCGGCTGATTTTTTTTATTTTCAAAATATTTCCGAAACTATATAAAGTTTAGGAAAAACATTTTTTACGAAACTTTCTTGAAAAGATAAATAGAATAATAAGGCGTTATGAAAAGTATACCATTATTATATAAAAAACACCGTTATAGCATATATCTCTTCTGCGCATGCGCCGATCTTCCCCAAAAACAATAGGGCTCTTCATATTTGCATACCAAACATCCTCCCAAAATTTGGTTTCAATCCGCTCATCCGTTTGACCTGTATCGTGTTCACAGACTAACAGACAGACTAACAGACGCACAGTTTTTCCAAAAATATGTTTTTTGAAGTGAAAACTTCTTTAGCGGCGTTGTACACTTTTTTTGTAATGGGTAAAAAATGTTAAACTCGCGTCAGGAACAGTAAGAACTGGGTGAGCGAGAAAACTCTCTAAGTGATAGTAATTGTTTATACAACGTTAGACATCTAGCGTTGAAATATCGTACATAAAAATGCAATCTATGATACAAACCATTATACAACGTTAGACATCTAGCGTTGAAATATCGTACATAAAAATGCTATCTATGATACAAACCAGTATACAACGCTAGACATCTAGCGTTGAAATATCGTACATAACAATGCAATCTATGATACAAACCATTTTGATCGAAAATTCGTAAGACGTTAATATTCAAGTTTTCACTTCTGCCGGCAGTCCCAGTGCAACCCGTCTTTTTTTTTATGGGGACTTCAAAACGGAAAGATATCGTAAAATTTTTGAAAAGTGATTTTTGACCTAAACTAGTACCACTCCCCACTTGTGGGTTGGAATGGTAATTGGACAGAAGATGCCGGCTTCTTTATCCATATTTTCCTCGTCTCCTTCTTCTTTGTGTTTCCGCAGAAAAATTGGACAAAAGATGCCAGCTTCTTTATCCAACTTTTCCTCGTCTCCTTCTTCTTTGTTTTTCCGCAGAAAAATTGGACAGAAGATGCCGGCTTCTTTATCCATATTTTCCTCGTCTCCTTCTTCTTTGTTTTTCCGCAGAAAAATTGAACAGAAGATGCCGGCTTCTTTATCCAACTTTTCCTCATCTCCTTCTTTGTTTTTCCGCAGAAATCCATTGAGAACCAGTTATTGAACTAGTGTTATAAAAAGAATTACCTGAAGTATAATAATGAAAGTCCAGAACGCCAAAAGACCTTCCATATTGGAATCTTCAGCAAACTGAGTAATAAATGGCACCAATTCTTTATGTTCGTACGACGAGAACCACATCTTGCACCCAATCGCTCCGACGACACAAAGAAAAATTAAAATCAAAACACACCAAATCACGTCGAAATTCATCTGCCTTTCCAATTTGGATCTCTTGTACCGCGGTCCGCCATTGTTTAACATAGCTTTTGTTTCGTGGCCGGCATAAACGACTATTCCCTCTACGAAATCCGTATTCTTCAACAGACATTCTCTTAGCAAAAGATTCTCCGTGCCCAGCGCCACCCTCTCGCCGTTCGGATGAACGACAGTGCCGTGAAACCGGTATATTTTTGTCGATGGATTTTCCACTTCTATTGTACTGCGAAATTTGCTCGGTTCGAATACTTCTTGCTGCAACAAAACATTATGATTAGAATAAAAATATTAAGAGCAGCGTGGTTGAAACAAAAAAAAAATTGGTTGTCTGTAAAGTCGTTTTACGGACGATAGTTTTACGTGATAACGTATTCCGTAATACATAACCTAAATTCTACATATAATAATTCGAATCTATGATATTGCATCTTTCGCTTCAAATTTAGGTTAATTTTATGTATTAAAATACTCACCACCTATAATAATAATTGTTTTTTTTTTAACTTTCTTTCTTTCGTATTTATTTTAAGTCTCAAAGATTAATTGTCATAATATTTTGAAAACAATTGTTTCACTGTTTATATAAAATTCCAAAACCTACTTACAATATTTAAGTATTTTCATACGTCAAAAAATTGATTTTTATAATGATAAAATTTGTATGAAAACGATTTTTTCGAGAGATGAGACCTAGCTAAAACGATTTTTTGCCCCCCAAAATCCCTTTTCAGTAAATTTCATCCAAATCGTTAGGGCCGTTTTCGAGAAAAGCACGCACAGGGTCAGGCGGAACGTTAGGAACGTTATCTACACTTTTTCGTGCATGCAGCCGGTGTTTCATCAATTTATAAGATTGGTGATTCATCAATTTATAAGACGTTATCACGTCAATAAAGAATAGTTACTTCTTACCACAACAGTTTTATTTACCGGATGTACATTTCGGGTATGCTCTCATCTTCAGCAAACACTAGTGTTTAAAATAAAAATAAAATAATCACCAATTTGTCTCAAAAATTGGTCGATTATTTTGTTTATTTGAAGATTATCATACGTTAATCAAAGATTTGACTAGTGTTTAGTGTTTGCTGATGATGAGAGCATAGCTCCCGAAATGTACATCCGCTAATAAAACTGTTGTGGTAAGAAGTAACCATTCTTTATTTTTTAGTAGCGGTCCCGGCCGGTTTCACCCGGGTGCAAAAGAACGAATGGAGGAAGGGACATGAGTACGCACGTTCATCTTAGTTTACCGAGATGAATGTTGTGTCGAAATTTCATGATGATCGGAGTTACCGCTCCTATTGGTCGTAGCGTGATATTATATAACCTATAGCCTTCCTCGATAAATGGACTATCCAACAAAAAAAAAAAAAAATTAAATTAGCGCGTTCAACCAAACAAACAAACTCTTCAGCTTTACACAGGATGTCCTACGACATGACTGCCATAGCCAGGGACTGTGTTGCTGGGGTGATTTCAAGTCAAAAATGTCTAATGAACATAATATACCCGGAACGCTATCCTAACTGAGCTAGAAGCATTTGAAATTTTAGATAAGTAGTAGTAGGAATTCCCTACTAATTTAAAAACCATTTAAAAAGAAATCGCTTTATTGAATTAGTTGCTCAAAATGTCCACCCAGTTGCTGTACGTATACATAGTCTAGCTCTTCTTAGAATTGAAGTGGTAGCTCTGCGAAGAGTCTCAGGATCAGCACAATAAATACTAATGGTGATTCGCAGCCACCTGGTCTTTTGAATAATAACAAATCCAACTGCCGAGCCTATCACCTGCATTAGTGGGCTTACTTATTTAAAATTTCAAATGTTTCTAGCTCAGTTAGGATAGCGTTCCGGGCATATGTTCATCAGACATTTTTGACTTCAAATCATCCCAGCAACACAGTCCCAGGCTATGGCAGTCATGTCGTAGGACATACTGTATATTAGTAGAGATATAGATTATGATTAGAGCTGTATCCGTCTGAGGCAGAAAAGATACCAAGGCTATTTTGTTTGATCAAATAACTTGGCATATAATGATGGTTTAGTAAGAGGTCGAGTCTTTGAAACGATCTTACCTTTTCGACGAATCCTCGGGCGACCTGTCTTAATTTCAAGTTGGTTTCGCCATCAAGATGACTGGTGTCGATGTAGCACAGGCCGTTCGGATCGCTCGATCGCAAAAGCAAGATGTCAGCCGGCACCATTTCATTGTTGGACAGATGTATCAAGTCTCCGACCCGAATGTCTTTCCATAGAACTTTATTATACCTTTCGTTATCACTGAAAAAGAAAGAAAAAACGCTATTGAATGTACCGTTTTCATTCTCACCGCAGCATTTTGAGTTACGGGCTGGTTTTTGAGTGGGATTTTTTATGGGACTACAAAATGGCTCCGTTTGATAGAGGGAAAGTACAAAAAAGGAGTCACGAACTAAATTTTTGAAACAAAACCAGAAGTCCGATCGTTTTTAATAATTTCTCGGAAAGACAAATTTTTGAAGTAGGAAGTCATCATTTTTTGACCCAAAAGATTAAAAACTAATCAAATGAACTCTGACTCTGGCCTTAGATAGTTTTTTATATACAAACAATTGAACATAATATATAACGACATAATGAAAATGTAGAACACATTAAGAAAACCTTATTCTGAACATCAGACTCGCTAAACCGGCTCTGACTAGAGGTACCTCAAAAACCCTTTTGTATTTGGGTGGAACAGGTTCGATCGTATATATACAGAACGATTTTTTACCTTTTTGTAAAAATGCAACTTTTAACTAAAGAAAAAATCCGTTAGTACCTACTTCAACCTAAAAAAGTAATGTAAAAATTTCAGATTTTCAAAAATCGTAATATGGGGTAGTACGAATATTCATACACCGTCTGAAAGTAGACATTTTAACGAAGAAAACCCCATACTACGATTTTTGAAAATCTGAAATTTTTACATTACTTTTTTAGGTTGAATTAGTAGGGGTAATTTTTCGGTTTTTTGTTAATATTACATTCGAAAATTAATTTTTTTATTCGAAAAAATTACAGCTTATTTAGGACATAGAAAGGTAAGTCTCCTGAAAATTTCATGAAATAAAAATTATTTTTGCAGGAGAAAAAAATTAAAAACGATTTTTTCGATATTTCTCTGAATCTTTGAGGATATGTGAAAAAATTATATTCATGAAAGTTGTAGATCCTTTAAGTACCTACAACATTGCCATACAGCATTTTTCGATTGGAGGTCAACTTTTGCCGGAAATAACGGAAAACCGCGTTTGACCCCTAAAACGCGCCCCCGCAGTCCCCCGGCCCTTTACGCATTTGAATTTTTGGTTTCTGTATTTCTGAGGGCAGTTTCTTCCCTTCCTCATCATTCGTTTTCTGTTATTAATTTTTTCCTTATTAAAAGTTAACTTCACTGGTCTAATACGGAATGACCCATATCTGTTTCGGTTACATTACAAATATTCAACAACTAGTGTGACCTGTGCGAATTATTCGCACTAAATAAGTATAATAATTATCACTTTACAAAATTATTTTTTAAATATGATTGCAGGTATTCAATTCGTTTCTAATTTTGCACACTGCTTATAACGTTCTTCTTTTTGTTGTATTACAATATGAAGCTCAGATGACAGATCGAAGAAATATTTTACTAAAATTGTCATATAGAGGCGCAAGTAGCAAAAGCGTTGAGCTAAGCCGTCAGATGGCATCATGCAGCATTGCTGTGACGTTGTTCAGCGTTGCTCGCTGTTTCAAAACTAAAGCCGTCAGATGGCAGTATGCAGTATTGTGTCTGTTGTATTACAATATGAAGGTCAGATGACGGATCGAAGTGTTGACGTTGTTTCAAAATTACAGCCGTCAGATGGCAGACTTTGTTCAGCGTTGCTGTATTTTAATTACTTTACAAAAACAAAAGCAATAATACATTTTTTAGTTGTCGCTGTCAGTAGAGCAAGCAATTATCTGCAAAATGATATATAATTTATGTGGAGAAATTGTGAGGTTTTTTTCTAAAAAGGGAGGCAAACATCTTTAGCCTTAGCGTATTAATATATATGATGATGATAATGAACTGTAATATTAATAATAATATAAATATGTAAGGCGCATCAACAACAACGTAATCAACCGTTACACAAAATGATTAACTAACATCTGTTCGTTGTGTACACTCCATAGTTGTGTACTTCATAATCGCACACATGGCACGGATGGTACGACGTGGCTCATTGGATATTGATGGACTCAAGGCGATTATTATATCGAGTACAATGCCACCTTCCGTATTGTTCCGGACGCGTACACTGCCGAAGTGCAACTTCTTATGCCAGTTCGGGTCGTTTTTGCGTTAAATATTTAACACTAACGGCGGGTAACCATGCCAAAAACAAATCATGTAATTACAAATCCTCGTTTTTACGGCTGGTTGCGTTCCACGTTTTTTTTTCACACGCATTTATTGGGATTTGATATAAAACGATACGACATCTGGTGACTCAAATTTAAACCATAAACAAATTACATTTTACACGCTGTTATGAACACTATATATATATATATGTTACGGTCTATACCCGAATTCGGTCAATGACCGAAATAAATGCGCAAAACTAGTTATGACCAACGAATATTGCCCAAACCCGAAATCTTACATTTAAACGGGTATTGAGTGTTATAAAATGAGCAAAACTAGTTTTGCGCATTTTCAATTGATCAAAACTAGTTCTGTCCATTTTTGAACGGACAATAATAGTTCTGCTTGTTTCATTCAATCAACGTCCGAACCTGAACAAAAGTAGGGTTATGTTCTTGTTTATGTACCTATCTATTGAATTGTTCTCCTGAATGTTATAATTAATATAATTGTAGGATATTCAGTGTAATAATTAAGTAAAAATGCAAGATGAATTCGAGTCTCAACTAGTTCGCCTATTGGAGGCATCTGAAACATATAATTTTATGACGAAACCTTTGTCTGCTAAACAATAAAGAAGAATAAATCGCTTTGATATAATAAGTTAGTATATCATTGATGTGGAAAAGTTAATCAAAAAACGCAAAGAAGATTCCGATGCCATACTAGTACTGTCCGTTCAAAAATGGACAGAACTAGTTTTGTCCAATTGAAAAAGCGCAAAACTAGTTTTGCTCATTTTATAACACTCAATACCCGTTTAAATGTAAGATTTCGGGTTTGGGCAATATTCGTTGGTCAAAACTAGTTTTGCGCATTTATTTCGGTTATTGACCGAATTCGGGTCAGTATAGACCGTAACATATATACCTACGTATAATGGCGGATTCGACATTACATTTGTACGTCAAATCCCAATACTAAACCAGATCAATTCGGGTATTCTAGGTCCAGTTTTAATGCATGGACAAATCTAATCTTACAGTGTTTTATTGTTTGTTCGCTCCATTCAGCTTGTTAGCAACAAAGTATTCACTGACTATTATGTATTTTCGAATTGAACTAAAGTTAGATTGTTAGATAATATAATAAAAACAAACCTTTATCAGACAAAAAAAGCCTTGCTTTACTGATAATAAAAAGTTATCTAAACGAGTGTTTGACAAGGGCGTAGATAAGGGGGGTAATTACCCCCCCCCCCAGGATTATAATAATAAAAAAATAAAACTGAAGAGAATAGGAATACCTGACTAAAAAATAAAATTTTGAAATACTTTTTGAAAAAAAAATTGTAAAATTGGTTTGGGAATTAATATTTTGCCTGACATCTTCCTTCGTGAGTATTCTTGTGTGATATATTAATAAAAGTTAAAACTTAAAAAAAATATTGATTTTTTTGCTTTACCCCCACAGAAAAAAAATATCTACGCCCTTGGTGTTTGGGATCTTTAATTCTATTTTCATGTTTTTCCCTATATTTTATAACATTATCTCGCCTATAATTATAGGCGAGATATAATGTTATTGTTGACCTCGAAATTCCGTTCAAAGTTATAATCATTTTTCGCTTGTCAGTGAGTGACGGGTGACGCAAAACGAATCCTACACGCAAATATGTGTCAAAACGTTGCTTGACGTAAGTATGATTCACTTCTGTAATGTATAGTGTAAACAACCGCTGTTTATCGGACGACGTTCGTGTACAGTTTAATAAAAATCAGTTCAGCCGTTCTCGAGAGATGCTGATACAGATGGGAAAAATCAAATCTGGAAACAGGTTTTTCCATTTATAGATGCAGTGCCGGATTAATCATTAGGCAGAGTAGGCAACTACCTAGGGGCCCCGCATCGACTAGGGGCCCGTGCACGCACCAAGAAAAAAAAACTTTTCATAGAACGAAAATTTTATTTGAAAATTTGTATGAAACCCAACAACAATATCATTTTCTTTCGTTGTTTACTGTAATTTATTGCATTTAACAAGATAATATTTAAAATAACTATACGTCACGTCTTATTTTTCTTTCCTGACCCATCAAAAAACCCGGATCATCAATTATCTATAACCTATATTCATTAAGACCATTTCAATAGAGCTAACGAGTCAGGTAAGGCGATACTGCAGCATCTAGTCAAAGTAATCATCAATAAATAAAATTATCGATCAATTTTTCAGACAATATAAAACAAAAAATATAATTAATACATTAACGTTTCGATCCAGATTTGGACCTTCTTCAGAACTGATCTAAAAATATAAAAAATATTTAATATTTAATTTCTAATTCGCTTTATATAAAACTCTTTCAAAATTATTAATTAGTATCAAAATATTGAAAAAAAAAATGGTTGTCTGTATAAAGTCGGTTTACGGACGATAGTTTTACGTGATAACGTATTCCGCTCGAATATCATATTTAATAATCACGCACAGGGTCAGGCGGAACGTTAGGAACGTTACACTTTTTCGTGCATGCAGCCGGTGTTTCATCTTTTTATATTGACGTGATTCATATTTTTATATTGACGTGATTCATCAATTTATAAGACGTCATCACGTCAATAATAACAAACAAATATTTTATTAAGGTGTTATTTATTGAAGAGTTCTAATCAGACGTTAATCAAAGATTTGAATCAAAGTAATCATGTTGTTACAATATCACATAAGGCACTGAAGTAACAAGATGCCTGGAGCCGATCATTTGGAAGTTACTCACATCCCTTCATCAACTTGAAAAGACCTGATTGCATTGCCTAGGGGCCCGGACAGGATTAATCCGACCCTGTATAGATGTCATACAAAACAGATATTTAATGGAAATACAATTTCGATAGCACGCAGACTTGCTGAATAATTCCTCATTGAATTTGTAATCCATATTTCAAATAGTCATCAACACTCAAATAAAATACTGATATAACATTCTATGATAAGATAAATACTAGATAAAACAATTTGTCATAAGAATCAATTTTACTAATCTCACCGGTAATCAACCTAAATAAACGTGATACAATTTCCGGGAAGCTTTGATAATTTTGAGCATAATTGATTATTCGCAAATAAATAACGTTTTTCAACTAGAATAGCTGCGACGAAAGATGAAGCCATTTGAAAAAAAAAATGAATGTAGGTACACTTCCGGTTGAGTTTGAAGTAAAAAAAAATATATACGTCAGCAATTTTCGCTTGTAAATCTCGAGTTGAACAAAAAACTATTTAAACTTTTTCTGTATATCTAGTATAGGACACACAAATTATTCACTGTTACAACTTCAGATGAACGCACTGTATAGTACGCGCCACGGATCTAAAAGGTTCGGAAGTTAGTCACAAACAGCGTCGCAAAGGCACATTTTAGAGCCGTTGTGACTCCCACCACCTCCCAGCTACCTGCACGGAACCTGTGCTCGTCGGTGATTGGCCGTGATTGCTCGTTGACTTTGTCACTTTCCTGCTTTAAAGTACAGTCGAGTACGCTATTGTCAAGTTGTTATTGTTATTTTAGTTTTGTTGAGTTGCGAGTTTTTAGTTTTTCAACAGACTGTACAAGCGCAATCCCGCATTCGCATCTAACTTCCGAGCCTTTTAGATTCGTGGCGCGTATATTTGGTCTTAATAAAAAAATCCCTAAAAGACAAGACGTGTGGGACGACCATATACTGATTAAAACTTTTCAGCAAAGATCACCACACCGTAAAATAGCTGTACATTGCGGGTAATTGACCAATTTATTGAAGTCTTTGCATGTTTATCGTATGTAATAGTGTCAGTTCGCATTCTTACCGGCTCACGAAAACGTTTGCTTATGCAGCACGCGAAGACCGCGCGGTAATGTCTTCAATCGGTTACGATTTGTCACCACGATAGGGTTTTCAAAAATGGGACAGCAATTCTATTGATTTATGTACAAACGACTCGTGTACCTAAATTGCTCGACACACTTACATACGTTATTTATATCTTGTATGGCCAATTATAGGTCAGATGTCTCCGGTCGAAGGGAAAATCAAGGATGTATTCCAGGGTTCCCCTCGCTCGAAGTCCTGCCGATTTTAATGTCCGCCCGAATATAATTGAAACCAAGAAGAAAAAGACGTGCACAATGAAATAGGTTTTAAAAATAATGCGTTCCTATTACCTTCCCAAATTTTTTCGAAGTGGTGGAACAATATTATTGTTCCACCACTTCGAAAAAATAGGTTATTTTTGAGGTTAGTTAACTTGCAACCAAAGAAATCCATACTATTTTTACTACTAAGTATCTACTATCTACTTTTAAGAAAATACTTAATGATGAGTATTTGGAAAGAATTCCGTGGCATAAGGATCGAAAATGAAGCAATACTGAGACTTTTTTAAACTTGATGATACAAAACGTATCGAAATGTTAGTATTAAATGCAAGTTTAAAAAAGTCTCAGTATTGCTTCATTTTCGATCCTTATGCCACGGAATTCTTTCCAAATACTCATCATTAACTTCAATGGATCACAGTTACTCTATTTATTGAATAGAGTCAATCTTCAAAATACTTAATATAAATCATATTATTAAGTAAATTTACATACATTTCTGCGAAACACCTCTGCACGACAGCCCTACATCCATAAATACAACATACAATGTCAGCTGTCGCGACTACTTCTAAATAGAAAGATAAAAATGCAATAATTTGCGTTACAATTTTTATTGCTGAAATAATATTTTCTTTTTCGGAAATAGTATATAGACAGACATTATAGAAATGGATTTCAAAATCTGTCATCATGCCTATTCAAGAAGAAAACAGACAAACGTAGCACCGTTGCGGTTCGATGATAAAAACATAGATCCGGAAAACACTTGTGATCAAGGAAATTAAGCAGTGAGTTTTCCTCTTCGAGTTCGAGTTCGAGCACAAACTATATACGGAACAGGGTCATGTATTATGCAGAGAGTTTTCAAGCTTCAGTTGGTAGCGCTGTCGCTGAAGTGAACGGGAGTAGCAAGGCATTAATAATGAGCTCGCGTCACTACTGCAGGTCGTTATCACAGAAAATGAGTTCCAGAAGCGCCACACGTGCCGGACTGCAAAACGCCTTTGACCTGACTTTTTCGATGTGACACATCTAATGGCGAGTTTGATTTGGGCATATATCTATTAATCTATACTACTTAATAGGTATATAAAGCTGAAGAGTTTGTTTGTCTGTTTGAACGCGCTAATCTCAGGAACTACTGGTTCAAATTGAAAAAAAAATTTAGTTGGATAGCCCATTTATCGAGGAAGACTATAGGCTATATATGATATTACGCTAGGACCATTAGGAGCGGAGCTTTAATGAAAAATGTTACAAAATGTATCACAAAAAATATTTTTAACAAAAAAATTGAACCGACTTAAAAAAATATGCACTAAAAAGTAAAAAATAATAATTATTGTTATTTTTGGAGTCGGCGTCAGCCAAAATGAAATCTATTCCGAGAACTAGAGACATGTAAGATTTAAATTGCTACTTTCGAATTCCGATGTGACACCGACTCCAAAAATAACAAGAATTATTATTTTTTACTTTTTAGTGCATATTTTTTGAAGTCGGTTCAATTCTTTTGTTAAAAATATTTTATTTTTCTCTTCTTAGTGTTAGATAAAGTATTGCAATGGGTAGGAGGTTAAGTATGCGTGCCTTTGAAATTTGAGAGTTTCCCTCTAAATAGTTTTTTTGTGTTGTCTTTTTGATTTCTTGCAAAAGTAAAGTTTTTTTTTTGTTTTGTCTATTTTCTTTTCTTACTATATTGTGATTTGTGTTGTGCAACGATATTAAAAACATTTTTTAAGTAATTGTTCAAGTCTTTTTTTCATTTCAACCCAATTAGAAACCACATAGTCTAATCCCGGGATAGCCCCGGAATCCCGTATCAAAAATCCCGTAATTCCGGGATTGAAAATCATGCTCGGGATTGTATTCTCTAGTTAAAAATACGTACTATTGTGGCAAGTGACGACTCTGGAAGTCCTCGTCTGTGACGCAACCCGTTATATACCTACTTAATATAGTACCTATATAGTCGGGAGTAGTCTAGTAGGCCAGCGGCTATCTCGATCTCATATATGTAAATGGAAATTGATGGAAACGCTAAGGCAATTATTAAATATGGATAGTTCGATATGCTCAACTGTGTCGATGTTGTCATTCATATCTGATTTGATAAATAAATGACATACAATCAAAATAAAACACGTACTGGTTTCGTTTTCAGGCCACTAATAACATTGGTCACAAATCTACGGTCCCAGAGAAGGCGAACTCGTGATAATTTTTTGTTACCGCAAATAAATTTTTTCAACTCTATTCTGTTTTTATTAAAATCTATAATATATCTAACAAAGATAAATATATAAAGTATAGTTTTTTTTATACGCTTTATATTAGTTTCACTTGTAGGTTTGTATGTATGTTTGTAAACTCGTTTGGACTACAGCAAGTGGTTTATATAGTGGTATAATATGCCAGCACTGTAAGTACACTGGCTAGCCGTGCGGTCTAAGGCACGGGTCTTCGCTGACGTCAACTCTCGGAATCACGGGTCGTGGGTTCTAATCCCGTCCACGCCGAAAAAAAAATTGTTTTTTTTTCCGGCAAATTTTTGACAATAATTGTATACTTAGCGTTCGTTATACTAGCCGCTACTCGCGGCTCCATATGCAATTGAGAAGAAACACGACAGCGACAACAGCAGCGGTGCCTGTGCAAAATTTCAAGCTTCTAGACACCGGTTTAATTAAGTTGATTAACCCCCCTTACGGGATGTATTTTCAAAAATCCTGTCTTTACTGCTCACTTACGTTAAATAAGGAATTCCTGTGCAAAATTTCATGCTTCTAAGCCCACCGGTTAAAGCTGTGCGTTGTCTGTCAGTCTTAAGAAGATTCTAAAAAACTATGTTAAAGAATATTGTACAATTTTATTATAACTTTTAATGCTACTCTGTCTGACTATGTATGGCACATCGTGCTTTTCATACAATAAATTTATGTATGTATGTATGTATGTATGTATAGCCTTATAAAATGGTTCATAGATGACGCTTCGGTATGGATTTGAAATATTTAAACAATGATTGTAGGTATACCTTATTTTTCGGACTATAAGACGCACATTTTTACATAGAAAAATGGACTCAAATTTTGGGTGCGTCCAATGTTTCAAAGGTAACATTAAAATATTTTTTTCAATAGATCGTCTCCAAATTTGAGTAAGTTTTATAGTCCGAAAAATACGGTTTGCTCAAAAATTGAGTCGAGCGAAGCCGGGTTCGCAGTTAGTTAAATATATTTTAGTTTTATCGAAAACTTTCTAATGTTTAAATAATGATATGACGCGCGAAATGAACTTTACAGGCGATTTCAATGACACACAAAACAAACAATCGATTTGAATAAAATCGACAACAAATTAACAGAAACTATCAGAATTATTATGTAAATATAATTTTGAAAAATAAACTATGCCGCGCTGTGTCTCAAAGGAAATCGGCATTAATAAATAATCAAACGGAAATTGCTATCACTGTAAATGGATATGAATTTTTTTTATTAGAGCAATGAGTGTGCTTAATACACAATTATCTTATCGGGTTTATTTCATCTGGAATTGATTATATAATATAGCTGAAAGTACCGCCTTAAAAATCATACAGCATAATTTGTATACATACCGAGTGTTTTTGAAAAGGCTGCAGGATTCGAAAAGTGTGTATTTTCAACTTTAAAGTTACGCCGCTACAAAAAACGACGTGGACAACGTTCAGCCTGTGATCTACTATGTCACGCCCACCGATGTCAAATTGAAAGCGAATCACGAAAAAGATAATTTATATACATCTCTTTCCATACATAAAGGAGTGTGACTGTCCTCTAAATCATCATAGAGCGGTTTATGCTCAGCGTTTAAAATTAAAAAAAAAAACGAGTGTGCTGTAGACTACACGACTGAAGTAAAACTTCTTCCTGCCATAATTTGTTATTATATTCACCCGAAAATTCACAAAATATGAACTTTAAAATGATTTTACAATTTTATTCACTTTAAACGTAGAATATTTAATGTATTGAACAAAATATTAATTTATAAAATTGTTCAAGAACGAAATGAACAGTCTAATGTAAGAAGAAAGAAATATAAACATAAAGATAGTGAAAACAAAAGTAATACATTGGAATTACTTAGCTCTCGTTGCAAAACGTAAACAAAACTTTTTTCTGTCACCCGATAGCGCCACTGGCAAATAAAGTATGTTTCATTCTATTGTTAGTACTACTTAGTGCTTATATTTTCGGCCACCTGATAGCGCTACTAGCCAGTGAAGTATTTGTCATCCTCTTTCTATCTTCACTAACTTATATCTCCCTTTCAACTTCCGTTCGCCTCACCCGATCACACTTCCGTAAATCTCTCGTCAGGCATTCACCAGCTTACTCCCCAAGTCCAGCGTGCGTAAAGAAGTTTTACTTCAAAAAGACAGTCCATTTATTCAGGAAGGCTCTAGGCCATATAACTTCACGTTATGACTCTAAGGAGCGGCGGCGGCGCAGAACCGAGCATTGCCGAGAAGGGTCGGGCTGTGAATACCCTGGTCAGCGATATACCATGCCGTACGGCTCAGTCATTCAGTTGTGTTTCAGTGAACACATTTTGTGGACGTTGAATAATTCTACGCGTTACTTTAATTGGCAATTTACAAATCCGGGCGAAGCCTTAACCGGGACGCTAGTTCTATAATAAAAGTTTTGAGGTTATGTTACGTAGATTCAAAGAGAGCCGGTATATTTCCATTGCATCGTGTCGTTATGTAACTATATGTTATACTTTATAAACAGATAGCTATAGTAAATTACGTTTTCAAACTAACTTCATTTATAATTCATTAAAGATACCATGCTTATATTATTACAAACCGTAATATCTGGCTATTCATTCCGACGAAGGTTAACACAATTACAGCTCACCAAATCAGTCCAATCTTTTCATATTTTTATTAATCGATGCCCAACCAGGGACGGATCCAACGGACTAATAGGGCTGATGTGTCGCTCCTGACTCCTGAGTTGTTCATAATAAACGACTCCCTTCTCGGAGCGGAGCGAGTCGCTCTTTTTTTTGTGAATGACTCACTCCGAGCGCAATTGCTCTGTGCTGAGCCGTTCTGTACTGTTGCATTCGCACATTTACAGAGCGCACACAGCACAGGCCACAGAGGCACTAGTGAATTTTGCACGTACGGAGTTATCTTTGCTGAGTCATTTAATGTTGAATGACACACTGTAAGTGTAATAGTACTAAGCTTACAGTGACTTAAATCATTCACATTGACGGCGTTGACAAAGATATAATATTGTAACAATAAACATTATTATTGTTAAGCTTTTATTAATACTTTATAGTTTATCCGAAATGCGAATAATATAAGATCAGAATCATATGAAAATGAGCTCAGAGCTGAGTGTGTATTGTGCTGTGCAATGTTACGTGACTCCTGAGCATGTATGATGACAGTTCACACCTCTGCAGTCTGCACTCTTGTGTAGTGCGTACTGTCTAGTGTCGCTCCTTTGAACGACTCCCTCTGAGCGACTTTTTTTTAGTGAGCGGAGCGCACGGAGCCAGCTCCCAACACACTATTAAAGACCCATTAAAATTGAATTCGCTTGTGACGCATCATAATACGTTTGGCTTGAGGAAAGTGAAGCCTAATAATCTTTAGGTTGAGCACCACTGGTTCTAAGAAGTAACCATGGACATAGGTATATATTCCTATGTCCATGGAAGTACCGAAACCAGATTTTATAAGAATAACAGTTTTTACAATGTAAACGCAGCAAGGCTAAATATCAAACATCTAGCCTTGAAACGTACAACTCGATTGTATCACAGTTGGTTGACATTTATGTAAATTGCGAAACGTAAAGCCCAGTCAAGTACTCAATGAACAAACAGTATCGTCGCAGGTAAAGGGTTGATTTTGATATTTATTGACGCGCTGAGAGTCGAATTCATTAGCATCTACGAGTATTACAACATCACGAACAATTATCGCCAATTATTATATAGATAATGACACACTTCTTAGTTCAGTTGTTAATTAATATCCCGACAATAATAACTGGTCTTTACTCGCGGCTTCGCTCGCGCTAAGCTAGAAACAGTACTCGTACATATTACACCACAAGGGCCGAAAGTGTGATATTCTTGCACTGCGTGCCATGATGAGACAAGCCGACCAATAGGTAATAGGCGGAGAGCTAGCTACGGAGAAAATGGGTGACTCGGTGCAGAGCTGAAAAATTGCAGAATAATAG
Organism: Xanthostigma xanthostigma; assembly: GCA_963575645.1. NCBI lineage: Eukaryota > Metazoa > Arthropoda > Insecta > Raphidioptera > Raphidiidae > Xanthostigma > Xanthostigma xanthostigma. Next base: position 6,485,444 of record OY754469.1, on the reverse strand, counting down.
GAGATAGTACAAGTAAGTAGGGAAAAAATTGCCAGAAGGCTAGGCGGAAGATAAAGAGGCAATTTCTATACTTATTCTGTAATTCAAAACTAGATTATATATTATACATTATATAGTTATAAGGCCATACTGAAAATTTAAACATGATATAATAATAATTACATTCGACAAATATTCAAAATTATTAATGTCATTTTGATAAAAATAAAATTAATCGTCTTGTATTTTCATTAATAAAATTACGTTGTTATAACAACGTAATTTTATTAATTTATTTAATTTTATTTCTATCAAAATGTCATTAATAATTTTGAAAATTCGTCGAATGTAATTATTATATCATGTTTAAATTTTCAGTATGCCCTTATAACTATATAATGTATAATATATATAATATATAATCTAGTTTTGAATTACAGAATAAGTATAAAAATTGCCAGAAATGCACTGATTTTTCACAACATTAGCGCCTTCTGGCGGCTCTTTATCTTCCGCCTAGCCTTCTGGCAATTTTTTCCCTACTTACTTGTACTATCTCCTATTATTCTGCAAATTTTCAACTCTGCACCGAGTCAGCCATTTTCTCCGTAGCTAGCTCTTAGTCCATAACGAGCTGTAGGTTATACATTAACGTATGTATTTTTTTTTAAACTAACAGTATCGATTTCCTAGTCAATCAAAAGTAGTTAATATTAGTCATTTTAAAACAAATTACATTTACTGGAAATTACGTGCTTTTTATGTGTAACTGCCAGCGATAACTGATAAGAAATCACCTTCCGATAATGGAGTCATTTAGCTTTGGTGAGTTTTTACAATATTACCAACCATATGGATACATAAGTACCATAGGAAAGCAGTAATAAACACGTCATTTAAATTTTGCAACATTAGTGCTCCCAACATTCCTGCGGATTTTATATAAATATGGTATATTTTTTATCAACTCTGATATAAATAATTCATATTATAGATTAGTTAGTACTGGATGATTGGATCAAAGAATGCAAGCAGCTGGTAGTATTAAAAAATGGCGACCGTTGTACAGAAAATATGACACATAATATTGACAAACTAATAAACAGCCGGTAATTCCGAGTTCAAGACAACCTTTTACAGTTTACACACATTCTATTTCAAGATAGACCGCATATGAGTCACCGTGGTCATTCTTTCACTTAGTTGTATTATGACGTCACGACGGTAAAAAGCAAAAAAATGTGTACTATGAATTATTTATTCAAATCTTAGGTTAACGTCTGAATAGAAATCTTCAAATAAATAAAATTATCAACACATTTTTTTAGACTGTATATTTGTAAATAAATTATAAAATTATAATTAAATATCTCAATAAATGACGTTTCCGTCCGGATTTGGATCTTCTTTAGAAATATGTAATCTAAAAAAATCATATTTATATTTTTGACGTGATAACGTCTTATAAATTGATGAATCACCAATCTTATAAATTGATAAAACACCGGCTTCATGTACGAAAAAGTGTAACGTTCCTAACGGTCGTAACGTTCCGCCTGACCCTGTGCGTGCTTTTCTCGAAAACGGCCCTAACGATTTGGATGAAATTTACTGAAAAGGGATTTTGGGGGGCAAAAAATCGTTTTAGCTAGGTCTCATCTCTCGAAAAAATCGTTTTCTTACAAATTTTATCATTATAAAAATCAATTTTTTGACGTATGAAAATACTTAAATATTGTAAGTAGGTTTTGGAATTTTATATAAACAGTGAAATAATTGTTTTATAAATATTATGACAGCTAATCTTTGAGACTTAAAATAAATACGAAAGAAAGAAAGTTAAAAAAAACAATTATATTATATGGTGAGTAATTTTAATAAATAAAATTAACCTAAATTTGAAGCGAAAGACGCAATATCATAGATTCGAATTATTATAATTATTATATAAATTTAGGTTATGTATTACGGAATACGTTATCACGTAAAACTATCGTCCGTAAACCGACTTTACAGACAACCAATTTTTTTAGATTAAATATTTGTGAAGAAGCTCCAAATCTAGCCCGAAATGTCATTTATTGAGATATTTAATTATAATTTTTTGACAAATATACAGTCTGAAAAAAATTGTTAATAGTTTTATTTATTTGATGAATTATTATTTATCTTTAACAACTGCCAGTAAAGTACAAAACTGCATATATTCACAAAACTACCGATCCGATTGGCACTAAAATCAGCAGATCTTTTCTCGCTGACACGCTGTAAGGAACTTTTTGCAAAAAGAAAATGTTCAAATCGGCGCCCCGGGTATCATGACGATTTACTGTATTTGCGTATTCTGTCTACAGCAGGGGCGGGCAAATCTTTTGATCGCTGGGCCACATAGCTGATGAAAATTCGACCGCGGGCCGTATAGCTGATGAAAATTTAACCGCGGACCAAAAATTTGCAGAGCAAAAAAAAAAAGGTCCTCACATTCTATTTCCGCATTTGGAGAGCGAAAAAGAAAAAAAAGATTTTCGTCTGTTCTGGCGCCCTTTCTAAAATTTATAAAATGCTTCGCGGGCCGGACAAAATTGTGCTGCGGGCCGCCATTTGCCCAGGCCTGGTCTAAAGTGATCTCATTAAATACTGATGTTTAGGTATACTTATAATAAATTCAATTTTATTATTCACTTAACAAATATATATACTAGCAGTATACAAATGTCCTGCAGTAATGGGTAAACTTTTGCCGCACGCAAAGATTAAAAAAGTTAGATAAAAATATGCATTCACAAAAAAACCGGATACTTCTAGTTTAAAGCCAGAAAGCGTCAGAAACGAAGCACACTAAAGCACAGGTGTAAATGTAAACGTGTCAAATGTATAGCTTTGAATGACAGATGCCACGTGCCAAAAAGTTGGCGTCGATCGAACCTTGGCTTAAGAATTATGATGCCAGTTGATGACGCTGTATAAAGTCGACTGCACAAGAGATGAATCGAACTCTCAACGTTTCTTGATCCCAAAAGAGGAGGGCGTTCATTTATTACATATACGCATATCTATACTATAATATATGAAGCTGAAGAGTTTGTTTGTTTGTTTGGTTGGTTGTTTGTTTGGTTGAACGCACTAATCTCAGAAACTACTGGTTCGAATTGAAAATTTTTTAAAGTGAAACTTTTATTCTATCGCCCCGAATTTTTCTGGCCGTCTGTTGCATGTCGCATTACAGGCGGCCGCGGAGTAGGGGTAAAGTGAAAGGCGTTCGGAGTAGGCGCTCGGTAGAGTAGCCAAGGCCAATATGGCGGCGCCCATGGTTAGCATCAGCTGACCGTGTAGTATGTATAACACATAGTCAGTCTGTCATGCGGGCAAGTGCTGTACAGTGTTTACATGTTTTTATTCGTGTATTCATGTGAATATTGTTGTTTATAATTAATCGTGATGGATAAGTGTCTACAATCCAACGCCTACAATCCAATAAAAGTTTCACTTGCGTCGTGATTTCTTAAAACCACACAACTGTTTTTTTTGTTAGATAGCCCATTTATCGAGGAAGGCTATAGGCTATATAATATCACGCTACGACCGGAGTGGAACATCAATGAAAAATGTTGCAAGATTAATGATTAATGATTTTAACAAGTATTAATTTTTTTTAACCGTAACAAAGTAACACGTTTTTCTCAATATATTATGTCCATACCGGGGAAAAAACGCAAAATTGCATATATTCACTGTCAAACGGTGTACTGAAAAATGTCGTTTTAACATTTTGCGGATAGTGTAACAAAAAAATCCGACTCAGTATTATTTTAATTCATCTTTTTCCGGCACGTTTCCTCGAATCGACCGCGGCAAATCTGCAACATCTCGTATCTCGATTTTTTCACGGAAACTGAGATAAGTCGTTTACCGTTCTCGATTACAATTAATTAGCTGAAAAATACATGCAAAACGTTTTTACACTCGAAAAATAATTTTAAGCATAGGAGTTTGACAGGTAATCGGCCATGGCCTTGAACAAGGAACCATCTCGATATTTATCTGGAATTGATGAGGGAAATCATGGAAAACCTCAACCAGATGGCCGGTACAGGAATTGCCGTTTCTCGGCGAGGTAGTGGGAAAAACTCCCGGCCACATCTGCCCCCGCCGGGATTCGAACCCGGTACCTCCCGAATGCGAGTGATCAATCTGTTTATACCACGCGGTAGGAGCAAAACTCTCTCACTCAGTACTCACTCATCGATATACTTTCGCGTCCTCTCTCTTTCACATACATTAACCGCCAATCTACGACAATTTATTGGAAAAGACGTAACGTTTGTTTTTTCATTTATTTTTTACCGCCATCTGTTAGCGAGTTAACTAATTCCTCTGTACTAGTACCGCGGTTGTATTCCTTTTATCGTACCCCCGCCGCTACGTCAGTCACGCTTCATCCATATTCGATCGAAATCGCTCGCGTGAAGCGTCTAAAGCAGTTTTACTCCTAAAAAAATAGGTTGTCTGTAAAGTCGGTTTACGGACGATAGTTTTACGTGATAACGTCATAAGAAACATTGATGAAAAATTGCATACTTTTATGAGTTACACTTTTCGGAACGCTACACTTTTCGGAACGTTACACTTTTCGGAACGTTACACTTTTTCGTGCATGCACAGCCGGTGTTTCATCAATTTATAAGACGTTATGACGTCATAAGAAGATTTTTACGACAGCTCATTGTGTTTCAGGCCCTAACTAGCCCGTCGCAATGTTGGAACGCATTTATACAAAGTAAGTTAAATAGTAAATAAGATTAAAAATAAAATGAACAATATTACGTGGGCATCTCTATACCTACTGTTGAATGAACCAATTATTTATATAGGTAATAAAAATACCTATCGTTACGTGATTTCAAATTGAATTTTAGAAACAATGATAAAAAAAAAACAGTAATATGAAGATGTTTTGACCATTCCCCAACGGCGTAGATAAAAGGGGGTAATAACCCCCCCACCAGGATCATAATAATACAAAAATAAAACTGAAAATAATACGAATACCTGGCTAAAAAATAAAATTTAGTAATACTTTTTGAAAAAAAAATTTGTAAACTTGGTTTGGGAATATATATTTTGCTTGACACCTTCCTTCGTGAGTATTCTTGTGTGATATCAATAAAACTTAAAAAAAATATTGAATTTTTTTTGCTTTACCCCCACAGGAAAAAAAATATATACGACCTTGCCTTTCCCTCACATTTCCACAAAATCGCAAAAGGGTGCAAATTTATAAAAGTATGATACACAATCTGTCAAAATTGCACCTTCGTGCCATGACTGGAACTTGTTAAAAAAAATGGTTGTCTGTAAAGTCGGTTTACGGACAATAGTTTTACGTGATAACGTATTCCGATCGAATATCATATTTAATAATACATAACCTAAATTTTAGTAGCTGTCAAACTTGGGCCGATCGTGCGCGGAACGTGACACATTTCGGAACGTGACACTTTTTCGTGCATGCAGCCGCTGTTTCATCAATATTATAAGACGTTATCACGTCAAAAGCGTCAAAAATCTAAGTTTCATCAGTTTTTTGCTTGTATCTTGTCAAAATTCAATATTGTAACCTTGGAAAAGTTCTTCTACTTTTCGAATCAGTGGAAACTGAGTTTAATGGTCTAATTATTTCGTCAGTAATGTAAAAACTTCTGAGAAAATACCTTCCCACAATTAAATATAGCTATATATAGCATCAAAAGTTTCTTCGACGGCAATCGACAGATTTATCACAATTAACGAGCATAAACAAGTGCATTAGATTAAAATGGGAGACTGGTGCCGACAGCTAAATTGTTCACAGTTCGCAAATTGCTCCATAATAATAGCTAAAGCGTGGTTTGAACACAAAGTATGACAATTGGTTGCAAGGGTCGTTGCACTTCAGCTATGCAACAATGTGCGACGACACCAATTAGGGTTTCAGTTTTATTAAAATTGGAAGACAAAGAAATATGAACTTCATTTCAGCAGACATTCAGGATCATCATATCATGAGTTTTAATATGGACTTCATTTCAGCAGATATTCAGGATCATCAATTTATGAGTTTTAATATGGATTTCATTTCAGCAGACACTCAGGATCATCAATTCATGAGTTTTAATATGGACTTCATTTCAGCAGATATTCAGGATCATTAGTTCATGAGTTTTAATATGGATTTCATTTCAGCAGACATTCAGGATCATCATATCATGAGTTTTAATATGGACTTCATTTCAGCAGCCATTCAGGATCATCTATTCATGAGTTTTCACAAAAAAAAACACGCTTGTCTCCTAGATCGCCCTCAAGTCATCGCAATACGGCCCGCGACCAGAATCTATCCAATCAGGATTCCAATCTATTAACTACCTCAAATATGACACCGGACATCAATGAGCTTATCAAAGACAAGAGACCTCAGGTGTCTGAATCCTCAAGCTCAAGATAATAATAAATATTTTAATTTAGTATGTGTTTTAGATTTTAATTTATAGAGTCTGGTCCGCCCACAATCTTCTAAATGGCCATTTAGAAAAATTAATCTGACACCGCCTGTTCTAGATGTCGCAACTACAAATAGGTTAGATTTCTGTCAAAACAGGCATAAACGCGAAACTAAACCACGAGTAAAGGAAATTCGGAAAACACATTCGTTGAGGAAAAAACTCAATCAACAATAACCGCGAGGTCAATCAAATTGCGCGGAAAACCACAGCAAAAAATAAGAGTGCAATTTCGATGTATACATAAAAAATGGAACACTGATTGTGAACGCCAGCTGCCAATTAAAACAAATAAATTAAATCATAGTTTCGTAAGTCTTAATCCGAGTTAAATTCAAAATGCATTTTTTATGAAAATAGATTTCGGTTCCGACGATTCATTCGGCTTTGGTTTCATTTTTCCCCGCCCAAATAGTGATCTCGTTTCTTTTTCTGCAATACTAATATAATAATAATAATGCGTTTAACGTCCGTTTCTCGACTTTATGTCAAAACAGACGCCATTCGCACCATTACTATTTTCCATCTATCACACTTCCCGTTATTTTCTACATTTCTCAACTTCCACTTAATTAATAGCAATTGGCGAATGAAGGAACTTTGGGACATTAGGATAAGGCATGCCAATTTTGAGCATAGGAGTTTGACAGGTAATCGGCCATGGCCTTGAATAAGGAACCATCTCGATATTTATCTGGAATTATTGAGGGAAACCACGGAAAACTTCAACAAGACGGTCGGTACAGGAATTACCGTTTCTCGGCGAGAGACAGCAGGAAAAATTCCCAGCCACATCTGCCTCCGCCGGGATCGAACCCGGCACCTCCCGAATGCGAGTCTAGTGCTCTCACCACTACGCTACACCGCCTGGTTATTTTTCTACAAAAATAGCGGTTTAGGTTTTTACGCTATTGCATAGCTTCTATCGCGGGCTTTGAGCGCGGCGACCGAATCAAGAAATTCCGTAACGAAAAAACCTAACACCCCCCACTCCGAACGGCACAGCGGTGCGGCGTTGACAGCCGTACATCGTCTAACGTCGTTTCAGTTCGGCAGACTTCGGCACGGTGTTTGTGTGCTCATAACTGCATAACTGCTCATAACTGATTCTATCTTTATTTGTGTATAAATGAATTTATATATTATAATACTGCTATAAAAATAACCTAAATTATTTAGGTTATGTGCAGAGAAAGTATATATGATATTATATCTATATAAATGTACATCGCGCAATTTTTTGAATGGATAATTGTTTTGGTGTGTAATTACACTATTTATACCTTATTATTTATACCTAGCTATTTTCGTTTTATGTTGTATATTAAGTATTTTATAATTTACAGTGTCATTATAATTATGTAACTATTTTCTACAGTAATTGTATTTCATTTTATATTTTAAAAATCAGTCTCTGACTGATCGTCTTGAATAAAAGAGTTTAAAATAACTAAGTTGTATTTAATACACACCAAGTGGCGACGAGGTAAAAAAAAAATTATAATAAAATGTCGACTATCGGGCATTTGAATGAATTTGATTTTCGATCGTGTGATTGGCCTTTGTTTTATGCAAGGCTTAAAAATTATTATATCGCAAATAAAATAGAAGACGACGGAACTAAACGTGCTATATTATTAAATATTTTAACGGAAGAATCTTACAAATTAATTTTTAATTTATGCAACCCGAAAAAACCTGAAGAAAAACAATTTAAAGAACTTGTTAAAATACTTGATGCACAATTTACGCCGGCACGTTCATATTATACAAGCAGATACGATTTTTACAACGCGAAAAAAAAGGTCAACTGAATCTGTTATGCAATGGCTTGCTCGTTTAAGAAGTCTTGCTACACAGTGTGATTATACCGAAAGTGAGCTTAAATTAGTTCTTCGCGATATATTTATAGTGGGTTTAGACCCAGGATCTGTCAGAGATCGATTATTTGAGAAGAATTCTCTGGAGCTGTCTCTAGAAGATGCTGCTAAATTAGCACTCAGCAAAGAATCTTCATCGCAACACATGGAAAGGCTAAATGTGGCGGAGGCGGTAGAATCCGCGGTAAAAACTGAACCTGTCCAAAAATTGACCAGTGGGACCAGTGGCAGCGGAAGTTCTTCACCAAGAAAATGTCTTACCTGTGGAAGAAAGGGGCATATCAAAGCCCAGTGTAGGTATAAAGACTTTAGTTGCCATACTTGTGGTATAAAAGGTCACTTGTCTCCTGTTTGCAGGAATAAAAACAAAAATAATTCAAATTTGCACTTCGTTGGTCAAAATACTAATGAGGAATCATTTTTTGCGTTATATGATAATAGCAGTGAAAAACCTTTTAAAGTAAATTTATTAGTTGAATCAGTTCCTGTCACATTTGAAATTGATACAGGGACGGCTCTCACAGTTATTAGTGAAGAGTTTTGGAAAAATAAATTTTCCCATATTCATTTGCAAACCACCAATAAAATTTTGTGTGATTATGTAGGTGTTAAAATACATCCTTTGGGTAAAATTACCGTTAGAATTTTCTACAATAATATGAATTATCTACTTGATATATTTGTTGTTAAGAAGGGTGGTTCACCACTTCTGGGTCGAAATTGGCTTTGTAAATTAAAACTAAATTTTAATCAGATCAATAATTTGTCAGTAAATTCTGACATTGAAATTCTTTGTAATAAGTACAATGATATTTTTGCTGAAAAATTAGGTTGCTTTAATCAAAAAGAAATTGATTTAAAATTGAAAAATGATGCTACACCTAAATATTTCAAACCCAGACCATTGCCCTATCATTTAAAAGATAAAGTTACGGCAGAAATTAATCGATTGGTTAGTGAAGGAATTTTGTTGCCAGTTGATTATTCTGAATGGGGAACCCCAATTGTGCCTGTACCTAAAACGGACGGCACAATTAGAATATGTGGCGACTTTAAAGTAAGTGTTAATAAAGCAATTCATATTTATAAACACCCGCTGCCACGTATTGAAGATATTTTTATGAAATTAGAAGGCGGTGTGGAGTTTTCAAAGTTGGACTTGTCGCAAGCCTACAATCAATTAAAGCTTAATGATGCTAGTAAAGCGGTGTGCACAATTTCAACTCATCTTGGGCTGTTTCAGTATAGTCGCCTCCCTTATGGCATCGCCTCTGCTCCGGGAATTTTCCAGAAAATTATGGAAACATTATTGTCTGGTATTGAGGGTGTAGTATGTTTTTTCGATGATGTTCTAATAACAGCTGAGACACGACAGTTGCATTTAGAAAGATTGGAAAGCGTATTTAATATTTTTAAAAATAATGGGTTGACTATTAAAAAAAGTAAATGCAAATTTTTACAAAAATCTGTGACATATTTGGGTCATACTATTGACAGCACTGGCATACGTACGTCAGATGATAAAATTAAGGCAATTCAAAATGTTTCTGTACCTAAAAATGTTTCAGAGCTACGTTCATTTTTGGGTATGGCAAATTTTTATTGTAAATTTTTACCTAATTTATCTTCTGTTTTAGAACCCTTGTACAATCTAACAAGGAAACATGTAAAATTTAAATGGACTAATGATTGTTCTAATGCGTTTGTTAAAGTTAAAAAAATGTTAATAACTTCCCCAGTGCTGGTACATTTCAACTCAAAATTACCACTTAAGCTTACTGTTGATGCTTCTTCAGTTGGGTTGGGAGCTGTCTTGTCTCATTGTTATCCAGACGGTTCTGAAAAACCAATTTGTTACGCATCTAAGGTTTTACTGTCTGCTGAGAAAAATTATTCTCAGATTCACAAAGAGGCGTTAGCCATTGTGTGGGCTGTTCGTAAATTTCACACCTATTTGTATGGCACTTCATTTAAATTAGTAAGCGATCACAAGCCACTTTTGGCATTGCTGGGTGAAAACAAAGGCATTCCACAAATGGCAGCGTCCCGTATGCAGAGATGGGCTTATTTACTATCGGCATATAACTATCAATTAGAGTTTATTAATTCTAAAAATAATTTTGCTGATTTTTTGTCTAGAGTTCCTCAGACCGACAAAGAATCATATAATTTTGATAATCATTCTTATGTAAATTATATAATGACTAATTGTGATTTGCCTATCGATTGCGTAAAAATTAAAAACGAAATTAAAAATGATAAAATTCTATTTAAAGTTTTAAATTTTATTCGAACAAATTGGCCAAATAATATTAAAAAAATTGATGACGAGTTAAAGCCTTTTTACATTCGTAAAAATGAGCTTTCAGTGGAAAACGACTGTATAATGTGGGGTCACAGAGTCGTTATTCCACAAAAATTCAGAAATAATATTTTATCCGAATTGCATAAGGCACATATGGGCATAGTTAAGATGAAAAGCTTAGCTAGGTCATATGTATGGTGGCCTAAAATTGATGCAGAGATTGAAAAACTAGCTGCAAAGTGTGAATCTTGTGCAAAAAGTAGTCCAAGTCCACCGAAATCGGTTTTAAAGCCATGGAAATGGCCTGAAGAAGCTTGGTATAGAGTGCATATTGATCATTTCGGTCCATTTCTAAATAAATATTTTCTTGTTTTGATAGACGCCCATAGTAAGTGGATTGAATGTTGTATAGTTAAAAATACTTCAAGTTTTGAGACTATAGAAAAACTACGCGAAATTTTCGCTAGACTTGGACTACCCAAACAGCTAGTTTCTGACAACGCTACTTCTTTTATGTCAAAAGAATTTCAAAATTATATGACTCGTAATGGTATATCACATTTAACTGGTCCTCCGTTTCATCCTTCAAGCAATGGTGCAGCTGAAAATACGGTCAAAATTGTTAAAAACGCGATTGTAAAAGCGAAAAATGATAATTCTAGTTTAATGACAAAAATTAACAGATTTCTTTTTCAATACCGTAACACCATTCATAACACTACTGGCCAATCTCCAGCTGTAATGTTAATGGGTAAACAATTACATAACAAATTAGATTTAATTAAACCTAGAATAATTAATAATCAGTCAAATCAAATTAAAAATTACAGGGGAAAGAGAAATTGCGAATTTGATATTGGCGATTCTGTTATTGTTAAAGACTACAGGAAAATAAATAATGTAGAATGGTGTCCTGCAATTATAACAAATAAACTTGGTTCTCATACATACACCATCAAAACAAAATTTGATAATTTAGAATGGACTCGCCACGTTGATCAGATTCGTGCTTTCACTTATAAAAATAATTCGGAGACTTGTAAAAGTCATTCATCCGAAGATGAAGACACTGCCGTCACAGGTAGTTTGGACGATGAAGCTGTTCCTGATGGAAATTCCAGCGAAACAGAGGTTCCTATTGTAAAAGCTAAAAGAATTGTTAAGCCTCCTGACAGATTTCAAGCAGGAACTTAAAAAGGAGGGTATTGTTGTATATTAAGTATTTTATAATTTACAGTGTCATTATAATTATGTAACTATTTTCTACAGTAATTGTATTTCATTTTATATTTTAAAAATCAGTCTCTGACTGATCGTCTTGAATAAAAGAGTTTAAAATAACTAAGTTGTATTTAATACACACCATTTTATAAAGAAGAAAAACTTAAAGACCTAAAAAGAATATGCAATAGCTTTACCACGGCAGTCCCCGAGTGCCACACGTATTTTTTCTGCTGAAATAATGGTTACTTTAAAAAACGGTTCCTTAACAGCTACGATTTCAGTTCTTGCAAAAAGAGCGAAGCCGCGGGTAACGGCTGGTGTGTGCCTATCATAAATCACATCGATGTTATTCATTAATAAAATGGGGCGTCGTGAAATGAATAATTCATTTTCACCAGTTGTAAATCATCATTCATTAACTGGTGGGAGGGAGACGAAAGCAACGTACATAAATATTATGTGCCCTACATTAATATTTAATGTAGATACATTACGTAACCATCGCATTAGGTAATTAGGTAGCAAGTTAATTGGTCCACGGACAATTGTGTCAGAAATATTTTTTTTCTTTCAGTAAGATACTTGCTGATTACTCAGATGCAATTTGTTTGGTGGTAGAAAAATGTTGAGTCACTACACGTGCCAAAAACAGTTGACATCGTTTGAACCTCGATTCATCAGATGTCAACAGATGGCGCCATTGAGTTTTCGAGTCGCCAAGTGTCAAGGCCATACGAGCCTGGTGACTTAAGGAGGTTGAGCCGTTTTACGAAGATAATGAAAAAAATCTGAAATAAAGTTTTTTTAATGGATTTTATTATGACAAAATTTTCTGTAAGAAATCCAAAATCATTAGGAGATTTATAAAGTTAAAAATTAAAAAAAGCGGCCTTTATATAGATGTATAGAGAATTGTATAGTAAAATGCACAAAAAAAAGACATAAAAATGACGCAATATTAGTCCATTACGTTCATTGTTATACAACATCGATTAGTCACAAAAGCGGTCATTGCGATTTCTCATTTCAAACGATTGTTGCAGTACTTTTGTTTTTAATTGGATCCGGTTATTTAAACACAGAAAAATAACGATTCCAACACACAGGCCAGACTGAGCCACAACAACGCGTAGCCGGGTACAGCTAGTCTAAAACCTAAATATATAAAAGGAAACCGTGACTGACTGATCTATCAACGCACAGCTCAAACCACTGAACGGATTGAGCTGAAATTTGGCACACATATAGTTATTATGACGTAGGCATCCGCTAAGAACAGATTTTTGAAAATTCAACCCCTAAAAGGATGTAACGGGGGTTCAAAATCATATAAGACAGATGCATCAATTCGAAAATGCGCAGGATTACTCCTGTCAACAAATAAATAAACACGTGTTTCATGCTTTTTCAAAAAACAACCCCTTCAGGAGGTGAAAAGAGGTAATTAGTCTAAAAATCAACGTAGGTGTCATTTTCAAGGTTAGTCGGGGCTTTGATCACGTAAATGTCATCAATTTTGAAATGTATTAGGGGGGTCTACGTCGAGAAAGGAGTATAATACGCGCCACGAATCTAAAAGGCTCGGAAGTTAGATGCGAATGCGGGCTTGCGCTTGTACAGTCTGTTGAAAAACTACAAACTCGCAACTCAATAAAACTAAAATAGCAATAACAGCTTGACAATAGCGTACTCGACTGTACTTTAAAGCAGCGATCACGGCCAATCACCGACGAGCGCACGTTCCGTGCAGGTAGCTGGGAGGTGGTGGGAGTATCAACGGCTCTAAAATGTGCCTTTGCGACTCTGTTTGTGACTAGCTTCCGAGCCTTTTAGATCCGTGGCGCGTATTATAACTATGCCAAATAATGGGAATGCAACCGCATTTCGTCTCAATCGCGTGCGAAGCCGCGGGTAACGGCTAGTCAAATATAATACGACGAATATATTTCATTAAAATGATTAATGTTTGCACTGCAGAGAAGACGTTCTTGAATTCTGACGGTCCCACAATAGTATAGTAGTAGGGTATAGGTTGACTTTGCTTAATCAAATGGGGTCAATTTACTAAAAGTGTGCGTCGACAAAAATAACTCGCCGTATCTAGACACCGGATAATCACGTCCTCCAACAGCTTTATTTATATAGGAAGCGGCGTGCGCACGTCCTCCGACGCTCTAGGCGCGATTCGCAATTGCATTCGCAGCCCAGCGCACATTAGAAATGGCGGACCTTACTATCCGGTCTCCAGTAACAGTCTGTATCGGATGCCACGCGCCGCCTATTCTGATATTTTTGTACAATAGCCTTTACCCGCGATCTTAATGTCGACTTACAGGATTCAACTGACATCCGGAAGACCACTTTTAAAGTGTACCAACATTTGGGCGTTAAATTATTCCTGAATGAATAAATAAATAAGAGGGGGCGGGGTTATAAAGACGAATTTCAAAAAAAGATGCGTTTAAAAATAATAATGGAGAAACTTCATCGAAGGTACAGTATTAAAAATTAGATTAAAGCGTGGGCATTTTTTTCTAATTTCCAGAAAACAAACATAAGTACCTACATATTTCTATTCTTTCATCATTTTCTTTTATACAATAAAAGTTTTACTCACAAAGAACATTATGCGGTAGGTATAAATAAGACAGGAACAATGGCCATAGTTACTATAAAAAAATATAATATACAGGGTGTCCCATTAAGAATGGGACATAGAACAACCGCAGATTCTCCAATTCAAAATAAAACGATTAAGCGAAATATGCTTAGATAAAATGTTATCTCGAAAACCAATGACTTTACAACAAACTAACAAGTGCACATTATTGACTTAGAAAATATCAAAAAAATTAAAATTATAGTCAAAATTAAAATTTAGACAGCAGCGTAACATTTAGAAGGGATACAAGCATTACTTACTCCTGCCGTACGCCACTGGTAGAGCGTACTGAACTAATTTTTTTATTGTTAGGTGCATTTTATGATATTTAACAAGTGTGCCGATTTGAGTAAAATTATACGGTGTATTAAAAAAATTATGGACATTAATAATTTTTCAATTTTCAACTTCAACACCCCGTATTTCGGAAACGAGTAACATTTTATCTAAGCATATTTCGCTTAATCGTTTTATTTTGAATTGGAGAATCTGCGGTTGTTCTATGTCCCATTCTTAATGGGACACCCTGTATAGGTACATATACTTTTATTCTATACTGAGCATAGGAATAAAATCGCAATCGAACCATTAGGGTGTAAACATATACTTCTGTATTTTTTTACGCACATTGAGTAGATAGGCAATGATTCATATAGTTAATTAATAGATATATATGAATATTATATATAAACGAACGGTCCCAAACTTAGAACAAAGAACGATATTATTGTTAAAATTAGCAGCTATACTATACTACAGGAATAGGTGTAAATAAGATGTAAGTATTCATTTGTTTAATGAAAGTGTTAGCTATTAGAGGCATTTTTATATACAAAACCATAATATTAAAATTGAAAGTATGTCAAAGTTAAAAGGTCGCACCTATTGTTAGCGCAATTACGTAATAATTTAAGTAATAATGGCGCCAGCATATAAAATATGCGTTATCAGAAAATCGTTACATAACCGGTTTTATCTATACTATTAAATTCTTCGCGTGTATGTAATAATGTACGTATATGTTATTGAACGAATTAAACTTATTTGACGAATTTTGATGACACTGTTTTTTGAAATACGTTTCTTATAATTCCAGAAATGCTCTAATCTGTTTTATTTAACTATTTTACCGCAAAGTTTAAGCACAGGGTACCCGGCTTAAGAAATTTCTAATTTGCTCCCTCTTGGGCCAAAAGCTGGGTACGCCCATGTTAACGTCATAGAAAAAGACAAAGTTTTTTAAACATAATACTTTATTCAGATTGAATGCAAGTACATCAATCAATCCTATCATCGGAGAAATCAGGGAATTACATCAAAGAAAGAGACGCAGATATATTATTTTCGATAAGCTTTGTTGCTTTCACTCACCGCACATTGAGTAGATAGACAATGATTCATATAGTAAATTATTAAATATATGATTAAACTTGATCACATTTTGGTGAAACCGTATAGCTGACCAACATTTCAACCGTTTTAATATATACGGATAATTCTGTCAGCTGAATGTCAAAATATTGACAGCTATTACCGCAATCTCGAGTGATTAAATAAATATAAAAATGAGGTTTACTTTTCGGCATTGAATTTCGTTCACGCAAACCACTCTAATAATATGTACAAACCTACGTAATTGACTTTTGACAAATGTAAAAGTAAACTAATTACACAGTAGACATACATAAAAACGAATGAAAATTCTAAAACAAATAGAGACATACATTAATTAATGTCTAATCAAATTATACATATACTATAGCGGCAGGGCCCGGTTTCACCCGGGTGCAAATTTATTCTTTCTATACGTCATATAGATAGATATATTTTGTGTTATCGGAAAATTCTGCAAACTGTTTTCATTAAGGACGTGTCTATAAGGCCAAATTCTACCTGATGTCGCCACATGCTATGAAAAAGTTTTTTTTGACAAAACACCGTCATTTTGTATAAAATATTTACAAATTATACCTATATATACGCATAAACCTTCCTCGTTTATCGCTATTTCTCTATTATCGAAAACCGTATATGAAAATCCGTTCGGTAGTTTTTGAGTTTATCGCGTTCAGTCATACAGACAGACGCTGTGGAGGGACTTTGTCATATATATATGTTACGGTTAATACAAGAAAGTAGTTAATTCGCGAATTAGTCGGCTAATTACCCGAATTAACCAATCCTTGACGTTGGTTAATTCGGGTATTAGCCGGTTAATTCGCGAATAAACTACTTTCTTGTATTAACCGTAACATATAGATAGATAAACTCAAGCACTATAGCTTGCAGTTCAAATATCAAAATTTGTTCGCGGCGAGAAAAGGTCGAAATCACGCACACTCTTGTAAACATATACAGTGGAGCGAAATGAAATTGCCAGTGTTTTCCGAACGGTATAATTCACAGCTGAGGGCATCCCCCCATCGAAAAACGAGACTAGTTTCCCGACCTATTCGGAACCCAAAGGAATGGTGAGATCTCTGGTGAGAAATGCGCCGAACTGTCCTAAGGGGGGTTTTTGACAGGTAAACATTGATTTAGAAAAGCATGATAGAGGCAAACCTAGCCTCCATCATGCTTCGGCGCATTTATTACCAGAGGTCTCACCATTCCTTTGGGTTCCGAATGACCGTAAACTTGGACCAAGACGAACCTAGCGGCAGCAAAACGTACTTCGAAGCGGGGTCTTCAAAACTGAGAACCATAAAAAGTCCGACTAATTTTCCGATCCGCTATGCGATCGTGACTCTGGAAAAATGATTCAGCAATTTTCAAATTGTCTGCATATTAATATACTTTCAAACAATGGACTGCACGCGCCAATCAGGAAACGATTGCAAAACAATTGCCGTACTTTACAAACTGGAAACTTATATATCAAATTACGTTAGCATGCCATTTCTTTGCTAATTACTTTTGCAATGAATATTTCAACAAATCGATAAATAATAGGATGATATCAAATATGTAACGAGTAAAATTGTTATAAATAAATAATTAGGAAAGAAATTACATATTAAATTCTGCTGTATGCGGAATACAAACGCCACGTAATATTCACAATCTATATACAGAGTGATTCATAAAAATACCGTAGACCGTAGATATAAAAAACTAGCGGTCCTGTCCGGTTTCACTCGGGTGCAAAAGAACGAATGGGGAAGAGAGGGACGTGAGTACGCACATTCATCTTAGTTTACCGAGATGAATGTTGTGTCCAAATTTCATGATGATCGGAGTTACTGTTCAAAAGTTTTTGTCGGCCAGACAAATTTTGATTTTGAGTTTTATATAATACTAGCGGTCCCGCCCGGTTTCACCCGGGTGCAAAAGAACGAATGGGAAAAGAAGGGACATGAATATGCACATTCATCTTAGTTTACCGAGATAAATGTTGTGTCCAAATTTCATGATGATCGGAGTTACTGTTCAAAAGTTTTTGTCGGCCAGATAAATTTTGATTTTGAATTTTATATATAATACTAGCGGTCCAGCCCGGTTTCACCCGGGTGCAAAAGAACGAATGGGGAAGAGAGGGACATGAGTACGCACATTCATCTCAGTTTTCTGAGATGAATATTGTGTCTAAATTTCATGATTGCCGGAGTTACCGTTCAAAAGTTTTTGTCGATAAAAAGCAGTATTTATACTTTTTTTAAGCAATAAATTTCTTTTAAAACAATAATTACTGTAATTAATAAAATATAATAAATATTTAATAGAAAACACTGTAGGATAGTTATTTTTATATTATAGGTACCTACCTATAGTTATAACATTTTTCAAATGAGCTATTAATTAGAGTTATTTAATTTTAATTAGTCGTAAATAAAATTAAAATAAATTTAAATGTAAGCCTTAAAAGAAAGCAATGTGGAAATTAAAAAATAAAATAAAAATATATTCGCCCAACGTGGAGCTTGAACCCACGACCCTAATATTAAGAGTCGCGTGCTCTACCGACTGAGCTAGCCGGGCTTGTGACTGTACGACGTTAATATTGGTATATTTAGTTAGGGCATTTCACCTGAATAGACGTTAATTCTGAGGTACATTTTGCAACATTTTTCATTGATGCTCCGCTCCTATTGGTCGTAGCGTGATATTATATAGCATATAGCTTTCCTCGATAAATGGGCTATCCAACAAAAAAAAATGTTTTTCAAATCGAACCAGTAGTTCCTGAGATTAGCGCGTTCAACCAAACAAACACTTACATTTTTATATATTAGTATAGATTAAATATATGATATATAGAAATAGATTGACAATGCTCCAGATATAACGGTTTTGAGATTATGTATACTGTTGGATTTTTAAAAGAAGACCGGTCTATGGAATGTCGTCCTATGACCTTATTGCAGAAGAGCGCACATGTATTTTATATTAGTAAAAGGTAATGATCCTGGAACCGCTTCTATGCAATAAGGAAGTCCAGTCGACCAAACGTTTAACAATTGTGTTATCGCGATAATTATTGTACTATTGCTATAGCCGTACGACTATACAGCGACACTTGCTAACAGTACAAAAAAATCATACACCAGACAGTACATAGGCGTGCGTCCACGGACTAAGTTGAGAGGTGTTGTCTGAATATCATCAAAATGGAAAGTAAAAAGGGAAAAACAGTTAGAAGTGGCGCTAGGGAGGTCATAGCGAATGTAATTAAAATGTGCGAGTTAAGAGGCTCAAAATAATGCCTTAAAATTTAAAGCTATACATTGTTTGCATGCCTTGCTATGCGCCGCCTATGAATTCCGATAATTTGGGAACACAACAGCGACTTCTTGCCCTTTCCCCACCGGTCTTCTTTCGCCGATCGCACAGTACACATCCGGTCTCTGCAGTGTTACCTGATGAGTACGACTACAATAATTAAAGACCACGTGTCCATTTTAATTTCTTTATTTGTAATTATTTGTTCAATATTTGCGAGACGCGCGTTGCAACTCTAATTTCAGTTTGGCTAATTATATATACGTTTTGCACTTCGTACCGCAGGGCTTCTTATATTATTTTTGAAGTAGTTTTGTTCTAGAAATAGACTGCCTACCACATAGGGAGCCGCTTATTGTATTTATATATTTATGTGTTGATATTAATTTTCTAAATTCAACTCGGCAACTGTGTACAAAAAAGCAACGAGTGAATTATTTTTTGACAAATATATGTTTTCACAAAATAAACACTTCCACCAAAAAGAAAACTTATTTGATTGGTAAAGTTTACTATATAATTATTAACTATGTTTTTCTTTCTGTCAGTTGTATGTTACCTACACCCTATTATTTCTACATACCAGTGATGGCGAACATATTATGACCCACGGGTCAGACACTGACCCACGCAGGCTTTTTAAATGATCCTTGTGTTGATTTCTATATAAACTCACTTTTTGACGTTTGCTTACGCTCATTGAATTCAGCGTACTTTTTTCTGTAAGCATTCTCAATTTCAACAGTATATATTAAAGAATTCGATTTTTGCAGTTTTTTCACGGCATACCACTTTAAAAAAATGCTATTTTTGACTTTGGCAAAATCATCATGTTTATAGAAAAAAAACACGCTGAATCTGATGAGCACAAACAAACGTCTGTATGTCTTTTGGTTTAGAAGTTATTTGCGTTTATAGTTTTCAGAAAATCATATAAAACCTCCGAATGGCCGTAGTTTCCAAACTAAAAGAGATACAGACATTTGCTTACTGAATTCAGCGTATTTTTTTCTGTAAGCATTCTCAATTTTAAAAGTATATTAAAGAATTCGATTTTTGCAGTTTTTTCAAGGCATGCCCCTTTAAAAAAATGCGATTTTTGACGAAAACCGAAATCTTTCGGAACTTTGGCAAAATCATCATGTTTATAAAAAAAAAACACGCTGAATCCAATGAGCACAAACAAACGTTTGTATGTCTTTTGGTTTAGATGTTATTTGCGTTTATAGTTTTCTGCAGAAAATCATATAAAACCTTCGAATGGCCGTAGTTTCCAAACTAAAAGAGATACAGTCGTTTGCTTACGCTCATTGAATTCAGCGTAATTTTTTCTATAAGCATTCTCAATTTCAAAAGTGTAAAGAATTCGATTTTTACAATTTTTTCAAAGCATAAAAAATGCGATTTTTGACGAAAACCGAAATCTGTCTGGACTTTGCAAAATCATGCTTATAGATAAAAAGTCGCTGAATCCAGCATGGTCGTAAAACGTCGTGTGTCGTTCAAAAAAAATTTCGAATTAAAAAAAAAATAGTATTTAGCTATCCTCTCCCTTTACAAGTAACACCACTGATTTAGTAGCCCACAAGCAGAGTTGCCAGTTTTTTTTTTTTTGCCAAGTCGGGATTTTGGAACTCTTTGAGTGAAAACAGCGGGATTCTTTCGTCGAAAGCGGGACATAGTAAAAAACGTATATAATCAGAAATTTTCAAATACCTATTTATCTTTTTATTTGAATTAAAATTACGTTTGCGTGACAATACATAGCAAAAATAGCCATAGAAAATGTATTTTAATAAAAATATAATATTTTAAATCAGATTTACCCTATCGTTAAATAGTTGAGTCTTATTCATCTTCAGAATAAAAAAAAAAAAAAAAAAACAGAAATCAAAATCAAAAAAATTGGTTGTCTGTAAAGTCGGTTTACGGACGATAGTTTTACGTGATAACGTATTCCGTAATACATAACCTAAACCTCCCAAAATTTGGTTTCAATCCGCTTATCCTTGGTGTCGGAATGATAAGAAATGTCAAAAGTGACGTTTGCAACTTACAAAGTATTATGTTCTAATAATAATTGGTTATTCCAATACTTAACTTAGAAGGCTTTGCATTTCACAATATACTAATGTCAAAAAATTGAATTAAACATTAGAAATGCAGCCGTTTTCATGTTAAGACAAGACATACGTTTGCTTCTAATTTCCATGTACGGCAAACAAAGACAACCGACCGCGTCGCGCCATGCATTACACAACATTGCATTTATACAGCTATTTTTCTATATAAATTTGTATAAAATATTTTTCTATATAAATTTGTATAAAAAAACTGTTTAGGCAAATTCTGTTATACGAAATCTATGTAAAATGTTCTCCTCTTTCGTTTAAGACTGGTTTCAAACCGATCTGATTTAAATTGAGCGAGAAATTAGCAAAAAGCACGCACAGGGTCAGGCGGAACGTTACGCGTTATGCGTTACACTTTTTCGTACATGCAGCCGGTGTTTTATCAATTTATAATATTGGTGATTCATCAATTTATAAGACGTTATCACGTCAAAAAGTTTTATTCATTAGAAAAATATGGCGTTTCAAACAATAGTCTGTGGAGTGAGTGTTACAAATTGCAACTTACAATAAGAGAATAATTATTTATAAGAATTACTTATTCATTGAGTTATCCCAGAAAAGCGGGACTGAGCCTGTCCCGCGCGGGACATTTAATTTTGATTTAAAAATCGGGACGTCCCGCCAAAATCGAGACGTCTGGCAACGCTGCCCACAAGGTAGTACAAAAAAAAATAATTAACAAAATTTGTCCCACTTCTCAAAAAGGTTTGCCATCACTGCCCTATACTATTACCGAGGCTGCATTGCGTATGAGACAACACCGGGTGATTTTCTAAAGGTCATACCATTGACCTTGACATCGCCATCGCAAGTCCATAATGACTCCAGTCGTATATATCGGGTGTTATGAAAAGAAAACATAATGTTTTTACGATTAATTCCTTCAATTCACGGAATACCATTTATCCTAAATGCGTACAATTTATTCATACGGATTGTCCATTAAAAGGTATATAAAGCTAACACGCATGCTTTCAATAAACGCATTTAAAAAAAAAGACGGGTTGCACTCCGGGAGTGCCGGCAGAAGTGAAAACTTGAATATTAACGTCTTACGAATTTTCGATCAGGTCACGTGTCCTGACGCGAGTTTAACATTTTTTACCCATTATAAAAAAAGTGTACAAAAGTTTTCGTCTTACGAATTTTGTCTTACGAATTTTCGATCAGGTCATGTGTCCTGACGCGAGTTTAACATTTTTTACCCTGCATTACAAAAAAAGTGTACAACGCCGCTAAAGAAGTTTTCACTTCAAAATTTGAACGTTAATAATGCGTTCGACATTTTTATATACTTACGACTAGTTTGCCCGAATTTTGGATTGCCATCGTTTTTTCGTCGACTTAGGGGCGATTCATTAATTACGTAAGGACGATTTTGGCCATTTTGGAACCCCCTTCCCCTATGTAAGGGAACATAAGATTTCTCAGACTCCCCCTCTCCCTTCTTAGATAAGATTTTATCTGGTTTTAGAAAAGGATCAATTGCACTAAAACTCATAATTTGACGTAGGTAAATCAATCATTTTTATTCTTTAAAAGATAATTTAGATTATACCATTATATTATTGTGGGATTTAGATTATGATTATATTATTAGATTATTGGAATATCAGTTTTATAATTAAAAGTAAGTTTTTTAAATATCTTAATTTTTAAAATAAAAATATGTATAAACAGAATTGTACATTTAAAAAAAGAAAATAGATCTCATTTCGACTTAAAAAATATTACGTAAGATTGGCTTTGGCCACCTATCTCCGAGAGGGCAGGGTAAGATTTTGAGAACCCCCCCCCCTCCACCTCGGGACCCTTACGTAATTAATTAATGGCCCCTTACGTTGCAAAATTGGTTTCCACTAAGAGCACTTTTATTTTAACACCATAATATAGTCTATGTCCATCCTGAAGGTCCATTCTAAATATTGGTCAACAAATTTTTGAAATCGAATAAGTAGTTTCGGAGATTACTATGAAGCTCAGATGACAGATCGAAGAAATATTTTACTAAAATTGTCATATAGAGGCGCAAGTAGCAAAAGCGTTGAACTAAGCCATCAGATGACATCATGCAGCATTGCTGTGACGTTGTTCAGCGTTGCTCGCTGTTTCAAAATTAAAGCCGTCAGATGGCAGGCGTTGTTCAGCGTTGCTGTATTTTAATTAATTTACAAAAACAAAAGCAATAATAAATTTTTTAGTTCGATGTCAGTAGAGCAAGCAATTATCTGTAAAATGATATATAATTTATGAGGAGAAATTGTGAGGTTTTGTCTAAAAAGAGAGGCAAACATCTTTAACCTTAGCGTATTAATATATATGATTTCATGCATTCGCATATTAATCTCTTTCCTTCTATACCCCCCCCCCATGTATGTCGCCGCAAAAAAACATGAGAATTGAAGAATAGAATTCCATATACTATAGATTAGAAAACGCAAAAAAACATTTAAAATTGAAAATTTAAAGACTGAATCGAAAAAAGTGCGTTTTCTTCAAACACACAATGCTTTGCCATACATTATGATAAAATGTCGGCAGCTGATTGATTCACATTTGTTATTACTGAATACTGACACGCGATACCCCCCAGGAACAGTGAGGGGATATTTCGAGTGAAAATAGTCGAACTATTTGATTATTAAATCGAGATGTCTCGGGCATACAAAATCATTCGAATGATTTTTATACCTACAAGTTACGACTTATAATTCAATCTACATACTAATAAATCATTATTCCAATCTTTGATTAACGTCTGATTAGAACCCTTCAATAAATCATTATACTACGCGCATTCTTTACTCACCATAACAATGCATCTAATTGTCACTCTCAGAACTTCGATCAGCTGACACACTCATAGCCAAATTCATCGGACGTAAGCAGTTATTTATTCAATTCATTTGTTCTTCAAGTAGCTATTCCTCCGAATAAATAGCGATAATTCAAATTATTCACCAACCATAATTATGTTTACTGTCTGTCTTCTTCCAGGGTATAAATATTTATTCGCCTGATAAAATAATAATGGCCGCCACATAGATAATAATACCTAACCTATAAACGTGAAGTATTATATCTACAGTTTGCTCTTGTGAATTCATTTACGTTGTTTGTTAACCTTTGTGACGTGGATATAGTTGTAAGACATTAAAGTTAGTGGAAGTTTTGTGTGCAATTGGGTTGGGATGAAACATTATTATTTTGTGAAACGTTTTTCGACGTTTACGCCCGAAACGCCAACGCGAACGGGCGGATTTTTGGGGTGAACGTCAAAATATTCAACAAAAAGAGCAAGGAGTATAGTGCAGTGTATATTTATTCTTTAACTAATTTTTCTACCTGATATTTTGCTTGGTGAATTTTAAACTAACGAATAAATTTGTTCCAAGATTAGTAACTTCTATCTTTAATAGATTAGTAGAAGTTTTGTTCCAAAATATGTATTGAAGGAGATTTATTTGGTTGAGGAACAATAGAAAAATAAGCTTTACCAAAGTATCGCTTGTGGCCAACGTTTCGAAAATTATACTTTCATCCTCAGGGTCTCAATTCAAGTTGAGATGGGCAAAATTATAATATATAATCATATATATTAATACGCTAAGGTTAAACATGTTTGCCTCCCTTTTTAGAAAAAACCTCACAATTTCTCCACATAAATTATATATCATTTTACAGATAATTGCTTGCTCTACTGACATCGACAACTAAAAAATTTATTATTGCTTTTGTTTTTGTAAATTAATTAAAATACAGCAACGCTGAACAACGTCTGCCATCTGACAGCTTTAATTTTGAAACAACGTCAACACTTCGATCTGTCATCTGAGCTTCATATTGTAATACAACAAAAAGAAGAACGTTATAAGCAGTGTGCAAAATTAGAAACGAATTGAATACCTGCAATCATATTTAAAAAATAATTTTGTAAAGTGATAATTATTATACTTATTTAGTGTGAATAATTTGCACAGGTCACACTAGTATAATATAATTTTCGAAACGTTGGTCACAAGCGATGCTTTCGTAAAGCTTATTTTTCTATTGTTCCTCAACCAAATAAATCTCCTTCAATCTTTAATAGTGTTCGGTGAATATGGGCATCATTCGATTATAAAATTCATTCGAATAGCAACATTTCGATTATTAAAATCACTCGATTATTCCCGTCACAGACTACCACATAGCGTGATATGTGTGATTATGGTTGATAGTGATACAATTATTTGTATGGGTGTATGGACAAACCAGCTTATGTCGAATTCGCGGTAAAATCAGATCATCGACGACTAAACTATCCCATTGCGAATCCATTTCTTCATTTTTCACCGCAATGAAACGGAAACCCATTCCTCGAAGCACTTACACGAGTTTCAGATCGGACGGATAACGAATAAGATCATTTAGAGTTGCAGCACTGACACATATCAGATGCCGCCTATTCTCGCCGCTACTGATCGCTTTTCCCACTCTTCTTACTACATAGATTCCCCACCTCGCTACTATCGTCTCTAAACGATACTACTCTACCTATAGGATGAGCGCGACCGGACGCCGAGAAATTCTTTCGAAGATAAATTCGAAATTGAGGGTTTGAATTCGAGATAGGAATGTTTAGTACGCGCCACGGATCTAAAAAGTTCGGAAGTTAGTCACAAACAGCATCGCAAAAAGGCACTTTTTAGAGCCGTTGATACTCCCACCACCGCCCAGCTACCATGCACGGAACGTGCGCTCGTCGGTGATTGGCCGTGATCGCTCGTTGCCTTTGTCACTTTCCTGCTTTAAAGTACAGTCGAGTACGCTATTGCCAAGTTGTTATTGTTATTTTAGTTTTGTTGAGTTGCGAGTTTGTTGTTTTTCAACAGACTATACAAGCGCAAGTCTGCATTCGCATCTAACTTCCGAGCCTTTTAGATTCGTGGCGCGTACTATATCTCGATGTTATGTTCTTGATAATTAAATGGAAATACGACGTTTTACCTTTTGACCATAGACTTAAATTGTATGTCAATGTTAACTAGACAATCCGGACATCGACCGGAACTTACCATGGCACTCGATAGCGATTTTCCAAACCCCGTACCTTAACACAAATCTATACCATTATATAAAATTCTTCATACGTATGTTTGAACGGCTTTACCTTAAAAACTATTTGACGAAATTTGACAAACCTTTTTTGAAATGTTTGATATGGTTCCGGAAACGCTATAGACTATTTTTTATTTCACTATTTTAATTATTTTTTTTGAGTTAATGACATTTAAAAATGGGCTTCGAATTACATGAGCCGTCATCAAAATCCATTGCCCCACCACTCATGCATATTCCGCTCAAGGATAAGTGAGAGAAGCGAAGCTATGCATGTAATGCTGACGCGGTCGTGCGGACACACACGCGCGAACGGGCATCATATGCGGACCACTATGAATGCGATTTTTTTTCATTTACGAGAATTTTCAAAGTAATTTCATTCCGTTTATAATTGTCTATATTGGCCCATTAGTAAAAATTTATAATAATAATACGTTTAAGGTCCGTTTCTCGACTTTATGTCATAACAGACGCCATTCGCACCATTACTATTTTTTTCTACCACACTTCCCGTTATTTTCTACAATTTCTAAACTTCAACTTAATTAATAGCAATGGGCGAATGAAGGATTTTTTAGGAAATTAGGATAAGGTAGGCAAATTTTGAGCGTAGGAGTTTGACAGGTAATAGGCCATGGCCTTGAAAAGGAACCATCTCGATATTTATCTGGAATTGTTGAGGGAAACCATGGAAAACCTCAACAAGATGGCCGGTACAGGGACTACCGTTTCTCGGCGAGATGCAGTGGGAAAAACTCCCGGCCACATCTGCCCCTGCCGGGATTCGAACCCGGTACCTCCCGAATGCGAGTCTAGTGCTCTCACCGCTACGCCACCCCGCTCGGTATTAGTAAAAATGTAATATTAATTTACTTAATAATAAGTTAAAAAAACAACGTCAGCAAAACAGGTCACTCTTTAATATGCAATCTACAAATTCGGGCGAAGCCGGATCGGCCTGCTAGTCGGTATACAGGGTGTCCTATTAAGAATGGGACATAGAACAACCGCAGATTCTCCAATTCAAAATAAAACGATTAAGCGAAATATGCTTAGATAAAATGTTACTCGCTCTACCAGTGGCGTACGGCAGGAGTAAGTAATGCTTGTACCCTTTCTAAATGTTACGCCGCTGTCTAAATTTTAATTTTGACTATAATTTTAATTTTTTTGATATTTTCTAAGTCAATAATGTACACTTGTTAGTTTGTTGTAAAGTCATTGGTTTTCGAGATATTCGCAGTTAAAGATAGATAGACATGTACTTTTTATTTGTATTATTATTAATAATATTCATTTTTACAATTTTGTCTTAAAAAAACTGCGAATATCTCGAAAACCAATGACTTTACAACAAACTAACAAGTGTACATTATTGACTTAGAAAATATCAAAAAAATCAAAATTATAGTCAAAATTAAAATTTAGACAGCGGCGTAACATTTAGAAGGGGTACAAGCATTACTTACTCCTGCCGTACGCCACTGGTAGAGCGTACTGAGCTATTTTTTTATTGTTAGGTGCATTTTATGATATTTAACAAGTGTGCCGATTTGAGTAAAATTATACGGTGTATTAAAAAAACTATGGACATTAATAATTTTTCAGTTTTCAACTTCAACACCCCGTATTTCGGAAACGAGTAACATTTTATCTAAGCATATTTCGCTTAATCGTTTTATTTTGAATTGGAGAATCTGCGGTTGTTCTATGTCCCATTCTTAATGGGACACTCTGTATATAATATACGGTAAATAGTTTACTACAATATTATTATAGATACCGGAACGTGTATATCTTTTGAAGGATATCACTTCAATGCATATATAGATAAGTCGGACATCGTTAACACTTTATAGACAAGACTTGACTTTTCGATTTACAATAGCTTAATTGTTCTGCTTCCAGTCGATTGAAAATGGAAATACGCGTTTGAGAAAGTGACTTCCATTTCAATTACAAGTACATCTATATCGATACAGTATAGCACTTTTCCGCGTTAAAAGATTGAAAGTAATATTGCAATGTTTATAGTCTGGATGACTGAGCCTTGCTCGAAAGAGTTAAATAATAAAAAAATTGGTTGTCTGTAAAGTCGGTTTACGGACGATAGTTTTACGTGATAACGTATTCCGCTCGAATATCATATTTTATAATCACGCACAGGGTCAGGCGGAACGTTAGGAACGTTACACTTTTTCGTGCATGCAGCCGGTGTTTCATCTTTTTATATTGACGTGATTCATCAATTTATAAGACGTTATCACGTCAAAAGAAATGAAAAAAGACATCCGTCGGCTTTTGGACGCCCGACGGAAGTAATGCTCCTTTCATGTAACATTTATTACTATGACGATAAAAATAAAACGTAAAAATGAGCACAGTAACGCTATCTATCAGTGGCAAAATGAAAATCAAAAATTTCTATTTGTGTAAATAAGGTTCAACACTATGACGATTATACAGTGAATTTCAATTAATTGTTTATTTGGTAGCTATATGGAAATCATTAATGCATTACGAAAAATCGTTCCACTTAAAATGCAACACACCGAAAAAAAATATTAATCATTTCCATATTAGCTACCATATCTAAAATTTCACTGTATGTAAAAATGAACACGGTATTTTTAACAATTTCTTTATACCGAAGTCTGAAATTTATTCAGATATTATTCTCTTCAGTTTGATATAGATAAGCATTATTTTTTTTCCGGTAGTACAAAGTTCAAGCCACGGCCGATAATAGCTGACTGAATGATAATTGATATAAAACGAAAGGGAAGTGATGACCACAAAACCCGCACGGTAAATAATAAAACTAAGTTGTTTGCTAAAAACCTGCCGAGACTGCTAGCAAAATGTTTGTTGTTGAATGGGGTCGTCCCACAATTTTTTTTGAGGTTAAATTTCTTTTGGCACGGTATCGCAAAGTCGATTCATGAAATTGAATATGTAACGAAACGTTGCAATATACATTTTCAGGGTACAAAAAATAGTACATATTTTATTTGTCTAATTTGTATAATAGCTGCGGCGAAAGATGACGCCACCGCGTCATAGTGACGTGAACACATTGCAACCGCCTTCTAGCTTACTATTGGCTATTTCGGAGATCCATGTGCGTCGAGTGTTTATTTTTACACGCTTTATATTAACTTCACTTGTAAGTTTGTATGCATGTATGTTTGTTTGTAACATTCGTTTGGACTAAGCAAGTGGTTTATTACTGTTAGTATGTTATGCCACTACTGTAAGAGCAATCGTTGACCGAGCGGTCTAAGGCGCGGGTCTTCGTTGACGTCAACTCTCGGATTCACCGGTCGTGGGTTCTAGTCCCGTCCACGCCGAAATAAAAAATTCGCTATTTTTCGACAAATTTTTGACAATAAATCGAACTAAAAAGTGGAAAATAACTATAGTTTAAAAAAAACTAAAAAACACGCTTTATATCAAACTAAAAAGTAAAAAATATTTCTTTAAAATAAGCTTAAAACAATAATGAAAAAAAATACTAGTATTATTGTGAAAAAAGCGTGGGGCGCTCGATGTACGAAAATGTGCAACAAAGCGCCCCACGCTTTTTTTACAATAGGGTCAAGTGGGGTAATAATGAGACAAAAAATGAATCTTTTGTTTTTTGAGGTTCTAAGAAGCGATTAAAAAGATAACGTTTATTAGTTATTTATAATACAATAATTGTAGATTATGAAACTGTAGTGAAATTTGAGAAAAACTAACTGGTTAAAATAGTACAAACAAAAATACGTGTCTCATATTTACCCATTTAAAAGTGCAAAAATGAGACACCATCTGTACAAATATGAGACACCTCTGAAATCAGTGTTTTTCTGCTTTCTTATGACACCAGGGCTTAAAAGAGACACACACGGGTGAAAATAAAACACTAAAATATACGGAAAAAAATTTCCGTTATTTTTGAATAGTTATATAGTATTCAAACTAGTCAAAAATAACGGAAATTTTCCCCCGTATATTTTAGTGTTTCATTTTCACCCCTGTGTGTCTGTTTTAATACTTTTAATACTTGAAGTCATGAAATAAATAAATAAACCTTCCGTTTTTAAATTGTGTGCTTAGTATTGAATTTTCCAAAACATAAGACTGAACAGTCGACTGGACTTCTTTCTTTGTTATTGCAAATCCCCATTTTGCCATAATGTGAATTTTTTCAGTGAGATATTTTTCAATTTCTAGGGAAAGACAAGTTTTTCGACCTTGCTTTGTGATAGGTTTATTATTTATGCGCCGGCTTAGTAGCGATTTATCTATTTTAAAAATTTTGGCGGCTTGCCCCAGACTGAGTTTATTTTCCCGAATACTTAAGAGTGCCTTTTCAAGATCTTGGACATTATAAGGTTTTGATTTCTTTTGATATACACGAGGCATGATGCTAAAATAAAATTTTACGTTAAAAACGTGTCTTTTTTTTACCCATTCAATGTCTCATATTTACCTAAAAATTCGTCTCGTCTTTGCCCCAGCGAAGAACCTTACCGTCTGACGATCGCAGTTGTACTGAATGCGGCGCATACTTGCATAGTCAACACTCGAAATTGTACGAACATTTTCCGACCGTTCGGGAGCTCGTATGAACTACTGTTACCGTTTTACAGACAATTTAAACGGCCGGAATTTAAAAGTTTTCAGGCTTTATTGTTGATATAATACTTTATTTTGTTGCTAAATATTGTATGAACATTTAATTACAATTTTAATTGTGGTACAATGCAATATGTATCCGAACGTCTTCAGAGATTTTTTTTTGGAATTTTAAAGTAAAATTTACTATCAATTTGAAAGGTGTCTCATTTTTTCACCATTTTTTGCACTGTCTCACTTTTGCACCACTTGACCCTAATACTAGTATTTTTATTCATTATTGTTTTAAGCTTATTTAAAAAAAAATATTTTTTACTTTTTAGTTCGATATAAAGCGTGTTTTTTAGTTTTTTTTAAACTATATTTATTTTTATTCATCGCTATAAATGGATATGTCGAATTTATTCCACTCTATATCAAATTATTTGTTATCTTAATAGGTATTACTTATTTTATGTGATTTTTCAAAATAAAAATCTAACAATTAATGTGACAGTTGTTTTCGACATAACAAACTAAACAGCGGATTCAAAGTTTAATAATTTTAATTAAAAATGTACAATTATCAGTATTTAATTGGAATAAAACAAAGAATTAATGTTATCACGCAACCAACAAAAAACAATAAAATAAATCGTACGACATTCTGATAACGAAAAATTCAGAAGTACCTACCCACTAAAAATAATAAACTGCACTTTAATCATTTTTTTTTTTAATTGGAAAACTTAAAAAAATTAAAAATAAAACAACTAGGTATATCTGATGTTTCGTTATCTTAATATGTCTCTGATAGTTTAGATTAGAACACAAATTCGCCCAACAATTTTTTTAACTATATTAATGGCACAGGTTCTTAACAGAAAGCAGTAGGGAAAAAGGTTAAATGCTTAGTAAATTCCCCAATCAACTCATCGGTGGCAGAGTTGAATCACATTTTCCTATCTTGCCGAAACCATGCGTCAGAACAATTATGGCAACGTCTACGTGAGACAGATTTTTTTCCCCATCCTAAGTTCGGTCAACTTCGAGGTATATGAAATACTAGCGGCACTGTGCTAGCGGTCCCGCCCGGTTTCACCCGCGTGCAAAAGAAAGAATGGAATACGCACGTTCATCTTAGTTTACCGAAATGAATGTTGTGTCCAAATTTCATGATGATCGAAGTTACCGTTCAAAAGTTTTTGTCGGACGGACAAATGAGTTATATTTTGCAACATTTTTCATTGATGCTCCGCTTCTATTGGTCGTAGCGTGATATTATACAGCCTATAGCATTCCTCGATAAATGAACTATCCAACAAATTTTTTTCTTTCAATTCGAATCAGTAGTTCCTTGAGATTAGCGCTTTCAACCAAACAAACAAACTCTTCAGCTTAAATGAATGTTGTGCCAGACATAATATGAGCCTTCCTTCATTTCTTAACAGTAGTCATTTTATGTTTTTCCAAGGTCCGAGTCCCGTGTTTGTCTTGGGTTCCATACTGCGAGGGTCTGTGGCGAAGAAAGGTGTTGGTCCCTTAATAACTTGTTTGTCTAACCCTTATCACATTGTATCTGGCACATGTTTTCAATTCTTCGAAGCCAAGGGAGGATTGATAAAAAAGAGAATGAAAGTACGATATCCAACAAACAAACAGACCATTATGAAAGACAATCATATGCGTGACAATAATTAAAACTAGATCTTAAGTTAAACCAAACTATAAATTATTAATGTCAATAAAAAATTTTATTCTTCTGTAATTAACTATAGGAATTTTTAATTACTTTTTTATTAAACTTTTAATGGCTGATTTTTTAAAATATCTGTAAACAATTGTTTCTAATGTAACATTCTATCAAAAATTCTAAGATCCCTTCTTTTAATTTGATAAAAAAGACAACGATTCAAAATGAAAACATTGGCATGTAACAAGACAAATTATTATTGTAATGATTAGATCAATATTTATTTCCTCAATGCATAAACAAAATAAAACGTAGAATATTTAATGTATTGAACAAAATATTAATTTATAAAATTGTTCAAGAACGAAATGAACAGTCTAATGTTAGAAGAAAGAAATATAAACATAAAGATAATGAAAACAAAAGTAATACATTGCAATTACTTAGCTCTCGTTAGATTTTCAGCGTAAATCTTCATTAAATATTATTTAGCTCTGCAAGTTAAGTAGATTCACAAAACTTTTTTCTGTCACCGGATAGCGCCACTGGTAAGTAAAGTATGTGTCATTCTATTGTTAGTACTGCTTATATTTTCGGCCACCTGATGGCGCCACTAGCCAGTGAAGTATTTGTCATCCAAATCACCGTTCGCGTCAACGTCCGTTCGCCTCGCCCGATCACACTTTTCGTAAACGCTCTCGTCACGCATTCAACAGCTTACTCCCCAAGTCAAGCGTGTCTAAAGAAATTTTACTTCAAAAACTGTTTCGCTCAGGGCTTTAGACTAACTAAGGCCATCCCTGACACAGGACATTTAAAGAAAGGTCTAGAGACTCTAGACATTTCAAACTTCTATTGAAATTGTCAAATTGACGTAGTTATGGATAATTTATTGAATAGATACTGAAAATCATTTTGATGTAATGATGATAATATATAGATTAATTCCAAGAACAGCCGATTTAATAAAGTCTAGTTCCATGGAACTGACATTTCGGAAAATATCAATATAAATGAAAAGCTCAAAAATTTAATTAGATATAAATAGAAATAAGAAAACACAACACAGCTGCCGGCTTATCAGTTGACTCCATTACCATTAGACTATGGACTGAGTAAATAAATACGCAATCCATGTGACGTACTGTGTTCTTGTACACACAAAAATGAAATTAATTACAGTAGAAGTGGCCAAGGCGTGGCTAGAACGACAAACCCCAAGCACCGCACACAGTCATCACAATGCCTAGAAATTGGCTGCAGTTTCCTTCATCATCTAAATTTCCGCAGTCATCCCTTAGTTTCTACTAGTGATGTGCCGGATCGTTAAAAATGTATATCCGCGGATACGGATCTGAATACGGATTTTTGGTTTCAAGATCCGCGGATACGGATATAAAACTTTCTTAGAGTACGCGGCGGTAAATATTGCACATCGACCTTTGGATAGAGACTATCTGTTATGGGAAAAAGTTATTGACTTCTTTAAGAGTTGACTCTCATAACAGATTGTCTCTTTCCAAAGATCGATGTGCAATATCTCATTATAAAGATAGTTTTTTATTAGTACCTTTGAGTTATGTACTATTGGTATGGTACTCACTACGATAAATTTTTGCAATATAAAGGTACCAAATTCGATTTTAAGAAATAAAAAATAATCTGAATGGAATTTAACAGTTTTTCATTATTACCTAATCGCCTATACACATAAAATTTCATCTATGAATTGAAAATTGATAAGGTAAAAGATCCGGGCGTTTTTACTCCCATCCAAACGCGCCAGTAGATGTTTCACATCAAAAAGACATAGCCCCACCCTTAGAGCCTCTTCCAACTTTTAATAACGTCCAGCGTACATATTATATTATCTGACAGTTCACAATGTGTAAATAATTACCAATCCAATTCATGGCACCTTTTGATTGACCTTATATGAGGCAGAATGCTCGCCAAGGCAATTTACTCTAGCCAATCAAGGTCAATCTTATTCCATTACCGGCTGACATTTTATACCGTTCGGTTCAGTAGCATAAAGTGATCGTGCTGCATGAACTATTACTTCAATAATTTATCGAAAGAGTCGCTGAATAAGTAAACGATTTGCATATTTTCATTGGTTTTTCATGGATTCGACATCAATATTTAGAATAAGTACTAAAAAAAATTCCACAAACTTTCTCACCAAGTTAACATCGTCGGGAAATATTTAAAACTTCTCTCCTGACTATGCTAAGTTGATCAGCGAAACGTGCGTCGAGATTTTGAATGCTCATGTTTTTTTTTGTAGTTACTATGCTATTGTAACAGAACTGTTCTTTACTGTTATAAAAAACGTACACAAAACAGATAACAAATGAACAAACTAAAAGTACTTTTCTTGTAAAATAAAACACAACAATACAGTAACAGAAAAACAACTAAGTAATAAAATAAGAATTCAAAGTCACTAGTAGTTCTCTATCTACACAAAACACTATAGTAGTCCTTATACACTACAACACCACTGAACTTCTATATATAGTATATACACAACATTTATCTGTCTCTAATTTATATCTGTACGTCTTCACTACACCGTGTCTAAATTGTCGGTTTTAATGGAACCTGACAGAAACGAGGTACCAATTGATCATGTATTTTATCCAGTTTTATAAAAATCGGACAGACGGATAAAAATTCTAAAACCGCGTTCTCTCATCGTTATAGAAAAATTAAAAACACTAAAAAACGAAATTACAGAAAGAATAAGGCTCGCAATTTCTTACAGTTTATGTTTTGCATTTTTATGTACATCTACAAAAAACGATAACAGTATACAAAAATTCTTATTTGTTTTATAAACGTTGAGTGGTCGGTATAAAAATAAGAATGTTATTTTAAAAAAAGCCACCGGCATCAATTCTTTTTACAATATAACTAGAAAGCAAAAATTTGCCATTATAAAAATAAACAAAAAACTGGATTCGCGAGTATTATGTAATATATTTCTTGTGCATTCTGCATTTAATTGAATTCTAAATTAGAAGCATTCATTTAAATTATTCAAATATTAATTCATTTCAAGGTTAAAAACCATAAGGCATACAATGGGAGTATTTAATTAAGGTTTTTATTATTTTTTATTACGAAATCGTGAATTTACAATTTTCCAGATTATACGTAAGTTGTCACGTGTCTACAGTGAAATTTTTATCACGAAAAATTATTTTCAAAACTTCAGGAAGCGATTCCATAATTAATTTAAACAGAAAAGTTCAAATAAAGATATTGACATATTAGGCCAATAAAATTATTTGACCATAAACATTTCCACGAAATCGCAAAAGGGTGCCAATTTGAGGGACTATTTATATAAGTATGATATACACAATCTGTCAAAATTGTACCTACGTGCGATAACTGTAACTTGTTAAAAAAGAGTTAAAAAACTGTGTTTTATCAGTTTTTTGCTTATCTCCAGAACATTTAGAACTATTCATATTTTTAATTGATAATATTTGATAGTAATTGATAATGATTAGCGAAAAAGTCTCTTAAAAATAATTCTCCACCTATTGTCAAAAATTAATAAAAAATTATCAAAGTAGAAAACTTGAAAATTTCCACAGCTAAGATAATCAGGGCTATTCCGCTAATGTTAACCACCGTGATTACCAAGTGTTTATCAAAATAAACACTTTGTGTAATCATTTTTGTATGTTTTTTTTTTTTTATTACTGTGGTTAACTAAGCACAGTGATTAGAACTCAAATAGCAGAATACGGCTAATTGTCTAAAAATACCCAGCATTTAAAAATACAAAAAAATATCAATTATTACAATGTTTCTACTGTTTACTGATTTTTAAAAATCGAGCCAAAAATGTCTTCTTATCCGCTCCGAGTACTTCTAACTTTCGAATTAGTTCGTCTTTTTACTGGCCTAATAAGATGCTTGAAAAGACGTCTCGTGTGAAGCGAGCACGTAACAGCAATCAAGAAAACCAGCCCTAGAAAACTAGTAGGCAAATCTAGCAGTGTTTCTAGCTCCGTGTGCAGCGGCCTTAAGGAGGTTGATGCGTTACAGTCCCAATCAAAAGTAAGTCGAATTCTAAATGGGAACTTTTCCATAATAAATTTTTACAAAAGGTTATAAGTCGATGATACTAATAAATTATTGTCATAAAGGCATAAATAAATATTTTTTTTTAATATTAATTAATTATTTCAGTATTTTACTTAATGGACAACTTTTGAATTTTTTGTACAAAGTTAGGTTAAAAAAAATAAATTTATGTAAATATCTGTATTTTACATATTTTTTGCAGTAAATAATTAAAAAAAGAAATTAGAAGTAATATAAATTAAAATTAAATCATTAAAAAGTTGAAAATTCAGTTAAAATTGTTAAAATTGTCAAGAATAAAAATCCATAATCGAAAAGTGCTAAGGTTTAATAATTTTTTTTCTTGATTAAAAGTCTCCTAATTAAATTGGAAAAAATATTAAAATATGCGTAAGACATCGATGCTTTACATAGTTAGTTTTCGGAATTGCTGACGTTATTTGGTTATTTGCAAAAAATTAAAATGTACTGTTTGCATGCTAGGTTGACATATTTTCCATAAGACTTCATGTAAAAGTTTTTTTAAATTTTTAACTTTATAAATCTCCTAATGATTTTGGATTTTTTACAGAAAATTTTGCCATAAAAAAATCTATTAAAAAAACTTTATTTCAGATTTTTTTCATAATCTTCGTAAAACGGCTCAACCTCCTTAAGTTTTGATGTAGGAGGTAATCTCCGCAACTATACTTATCCGATTTCAAATTTTTTTTTTCACCGATATTTAAAATGGACCTTCAGAATGGACATAAGCTATTATTGCCTTATAATAAAATCGCCTATTCGTGGAGACCAATTTTGCAACGTAAGTCGACGAAAAAAAAGGTATATCCACGTTACGCAATATATGAGGCGGCACACCAATTTTTGGGGGCATTACATAATCAACCATTTTGCCATACACACGCACCGTGTTTTGTTTGTTGTTTAAAAATAATGGACACAGGGCATTGTTTACCGTACAAATAATACAAAAAAAACATGCGCGTGTCATTTGTTTTGCTGACATTATATGCATGTTGCATACGTTTTAGAAACAAAGAAAACTGGACATTTTTTACATAAATATGAAACTATTCACGTAGTACTTACTCGTCTGTAATGTAAAGTGTAAACATTTATTAAAACGAAGAACAAACAATATATATTTTTTTTTTTTTAATAAGAATTGTCTGCCAGCCCACAAAGACGTTGAAAGTTACCAAAATATCAGCGTTGTTTTAAATACACTGCGCAGTAAAGTTATAAAAATCGCAGATTAAAAATCTAAAAACTCGACTAGAAAAAAGTAGGAAATAAGTGTCCAATGTAAAAAGTAATCGGGTAAAAAGATGTTAGTTTTAACTACCCGACTACTCAGCTTTATCAAATTGAGGTCTGATTCTTTTTTTTCATAAAATTAACCCCGCGACAATTTCAGTTTTTTAACACGCTTTAATTAGCTTAACATGTATATTGTATGTATGTATGTGTATGTAAAGAAATCTTTCAGCATAATTTTCACCAATTTCAGGAAGTCTGATTAACTTGAAAATTTGCACACGTGTCAAGGGCCGATGACAATACAATTATTTCATAAAAATAAATTTGAATTTAAAAATTTTGAAAAAAAAAATGAATTTTGTAAAACATTAGTTTCAACTTAATCTACCCACCGCTACCTATAGGTTCGTTTGATCAAAATGAGGTCTGATTATTTTTTCTGTGAAACTTCTTAAGACGCGATAGGACAAATTGGCCTGAATCAGATGAAAAGTGAAACGCTTCCTCTTCACCGACTTCAACCAGCCGTCCATAGAAAAAAAAATGGAAGAATTGTTTGAACTCTCTCCGTCAATACGGCATACGCACTCTGCACGCAAGCCACGGTTACAGATTCCACATAACATTTTCCTACTACCTACTGAAATAATAAAATCGTCAACTAATGCTATAGAACCTAAGAAGTTTCACTTCTAACGCGCGAGTGTCTCACGAAATATTTTTGAAATGAAAACTTCTTTAGCGGCGTTGTACACTTTTTTTGTAATGGGTAAAAAATGTTAAACTCGCGCCAGATCGAAAATTCGTAAGACCTGATCGAAAATGCGTAAGACGAAAACTTTTTTGTTTTTTTTGCTTAGCTATTTTAAAATAAATACAAAATGTAATCACATATTTTAATGGAGTAAGCAATTGTCTTTCAAACGCAAGAAACAGTTTTTTGATTTAATGAATATATTTTGACAAAATCAAATGTTTGTAAAAACGATTCTCACTAGTAGTGGATTTTTGAGTAACGCTAAGTATATATACGAGTTGTTGAGGCGCGTCTACCGTACTTGCTTCGGCAGTACATATACTAAAATTGGAATGATACAGAGAAGATTCAAGTTTTCACTTCTGCCGGCACTCCCGGAGTGCAACCCGTCTTTGTTTTTATTTATTTTCAACTTCATTTGACATATACCTACATAGATATCAATTATTTACAGAAGTGAGTTGTTTTGATCTTATCTCGCCGCACGAGGTATAATTTCAGTATATTTTTTGGATGCCCTCACATGATATATATCGTTATTAACACTCATCACGGAAATTTAAATGAAGATCGGAAATTTAAAAATCATAATATTGATATATCACTATCTGAAGGTCGTTTCGGTCATCACGTTTCGTGAAAAAACAATTGAAAAATCACAATATCGCTCATTTGTTACACAGTGGCGTTATACCTACTAGGGCAGTGATGGCGAACCTTTTTGAGAAGTGGGTCAAATTTTGTTAATTATTTTTTTTAGTACCTACTATGTCAGCGGCGTTATTTGCAAAGGGAGAGGGGGGTTGGTTAAATACTATTTTTTTTTAGTTCGAAACTTTTTTTGGACGACACACGACGTTTTACGATCATGCTAGATTCAGCGTGCTTTTTTCTATAAGCATGATGAATTTGACAAAGTTCCGAAAGATTTCGGTTTTCGTCAAGAATTGCAAAAATCGAGTTCTTTAATATACTTTTGAAACTGAAAAAGCTTACAGAATAAATACGCTAAATTCAATTAGCGTAAGCAAACGTCTGTATCTCTCTTATATCATTCATAGACTGTCAATAATATTGCACAATATAAAACATTGCGCAATATTATTGATAGTCTAGGGGCTGCTTTTTTATATGCTCAATATATTGTACAATGTTTCAATATCATTCACAGACTATCAATAATATTGTACAATATAAAATATTGCGCAATATTATTGATAGTCTAGGGGCCGCTTTAGTTTGGAAACTACGGCCATTCGAAAGTTTTATATTATGATTTTCTGAAAACTATAAACGCAAATAACTTCTAAACCAAAATAAATATAGACGTTTGTTGGTGCTCATTGGATTCAGCGTGTTTTTTTCTATAAGCATGACGATTTTGCAAAAGTTCCGCCAGATTCTGGTTGTCATCAAAAATCGCATTTTTACAGGGTTATGCCTTGAAAAAAATGCCAGCAAAAGTAGGCAAAGCTCTTACCCCTCACCCCTATGCTTACGTAAACATTGGTATATATTTTTTAAATATGTTTAAGTTTCTTTATTGTTATAAATAAATATTCCTGACGTACATCATCTATAGGTACCCCCCCCGTATCCCATGCCATCAAAAATAAGCTAAGTAAAGATCCCCCCCCCCATTTGGTGCCTACGTAATACTTGAATGGCCCCTGATTGGTATATCAGTCGTACTTCAACAAAGCATGTGTTATTGGTATAACTATACTTACATCAAACAATCTTAATCGCAAAATCGCGCGACAAAAACTCACGCGTCAAGGTTGGACCAAAATAATTTTCGAAAAACAAATTCTCAAAAACGGTTGAAATTTGATTTTCAATATTTTCTCGACGGGAGAGATTTAAATTTTGAAGCTACGCCACTGCTTGTACATGCATTATGTAAGTAATTATTAATATTTAAACATGTTTTATTTATCATATTTACATTTAAAAACACGAACTGCATTTTTATGTGCAGCCTGAGCGGTTCTAAAAACAATTGCCAAATTGCAGCAAAAAATAAAATTTAATGCATTTGGGGGCGATGAATTCTGAGTTCAATAAATAGTTTCATAAGTTCAAACTTCAATATTTCTAATTTACACCTTTTTTTACTATATTTTAGGAAAAAGGTAAAAACATTAATACATATTATATCTTTGTTTAATTTTTATTAGAATTAAAAAAAAATAATTTCCAGGCGGCGTTGAGTAATATTCTTTCTGGAAAAGGGGCGGTAGGCCAAATCAGTTTGGGAACCACTGATCTATACGGTACACATATAAAAAAAACTGTAAACCTAACAATATAATAATATGTATTCTTTACATGGTTTACTTCCACCGTGAGTAAAGGTTTTTTTTTTCATTCTGCATATTTGATTACTAATTTATGCCTATATTATGTTTTTTATTTCTTTAAGCTTTAATGGGTTTTCAACCATCTGTAACTGTGATTTTTATGTACATATCAAGTTACACAAGCAATGGAAAATCGATGAAGAATTCATTTGTTTAGCGTGTATAGAGTCAACGTACTTAGAAATATGCATAAAAATCGTCAGAAAAGAAATAGCGTTTAAGGGTATTTAGCAAATTAAGGCCCGCTTGAAACTGTGCGCAGGGTGATTTCGATCGACAGTGCAAGAGAAAAGCGTGACGAAAGTAGCATTCGCCAATAAGAATAAAGAACGACAGCCGCGGTACTAGTATGGAGGAATTAGGTGACTTGGTAACAGATGGCAGCTATAAAAATAAATGAAAAGACGTTTCCTCCGTTCCAATAAATACAACCTTTTAGACTCAGTGAAAACTCGACTTCAACTTTTTCGATTATTTTTCTGAGTACTCCAACTACCAGGGTTATTTGGGCCTAATGCCAACTCATATTTTCAATTTCATTTTTAAAACCTGTGCGCTGAACATTTGTACAAAGACGACCCACGGAAACGTCTATAATAAAGAGTGAAAATCTCGATTCTCAAGCCTATAACAGTTCCAAAAATATTGATGTTCATTTTCATTTACTAGGTCTAGACTCGCATTCGAGAGGTACCGGGTTCGAATCTTTAGCAGATGTGGCTGGGAGTTTTTCCCACTGCCTCTCGCCGAGAAACGGTAATTCCTGTACCGGCCATCTTGTTGAGGTTTTCCATGGTTTCCCTCAACAATTCCAGATAAATATCGAGATGGTTCCTTATTCAAGGCCATGACCGATTATAACCTGTCAAACTCCTATGTGAGAAATGAACAAAAAGACATCTCGTAAATGACGGTTGTTTTAAATATGTCAACACCGACCACTTGAACGATAGATAGTTATGGGTAACATACAAAGGGGTTGAAGACTGGTGTGGACTGTTGACGAGGACAGATAGGCTGTGGTAGAGACGAAGAAAAGGTCATATGGACTGTATGAACGTATTGAAATATATTTTATTAAAATTGAATCATGAGTTTTATTTATGAATTAATCGTTATTTTTATTAATCTAACATATCAGAAGTGGGATTATTACTCAAAATACGCCCGTAAATAAAGTAAAAAGTGTGGATAATGTCGATGCGGTCGAATAATCCGCCAATTGTTTAACTGAAGGTTGTTGAAGAGGTTTCTCACGAAACTTCGATCTCTGCGATGAGTTATGTGATGTTAAAAGTTTTTACGTTTAAATGTATGCTGATAATCAGGATAATAGTGGAAACAGTGAAAACAGAGGTGAAAATGTAGTGTAAAAGTGGTAAAGATACGTGATATAAGCTTTAATTAATGCAAAATTATTTAAGTTTTGATGAGTTACGAAATGTTTAGCGTCATGTTGAGAAACAATGAAACTGAGTAAACAGTGCTGCAGTTTACAAAAAGTATTGAGTGTAAAACGGATTTGAAGTGATAAAAATTAAAAGTCGATAGAAAATAACTTAGTGAATAAAGGAAACCAAGGTTGCGTGCATTCAATTAGAAAAAGATTTTTGAAATTGTGTTGCGGTATGCTAAAAGACATCCAAAATGTTATAAATACAGAGTGTAGTATGGAATTGGAGTTTTAATTAACATGAAACTTAACTGAATATTTATTGTGCGTCGAGAAATTATGAAAGCTTGAGTACAACATCTAAGGTGTACATCTTAAAAATATTTGACAGTGCAAAAACAATGAGTAGGTACTGCAGAAAACACGTTTAGATTGAAAATTGGTGATCTTTGTTTGGGGATTACTGCTGTAGTGAGTAGTGACTGATGCAAGTATGTACGATATTGATATGATTGTTGGACAGCTAGTTATAAAGAGTGAAGGAATAATATTCTTTGTGCGCGAAGGACAAATGAAGTTACTGATTTACATTGTATCTCCTGTGAATGAGATTACAATTATTGAACAAAAACAGAGAGTGTAATTACTGTTAAGTAAAGATGTGTTAAAAGTGCAGGGAGTGAAACACAAATTATGGGTAGATGTAAACATTGCTAATTTGGAGGATTTGGTGTCTAGCGATATCCTTCAAGCGCCGATGTCACGTCTGGTAGTACGGAATTTTGAATACGGAGCGGTCAATGGAAAATGAAAAAGGTAGTGACCACATGTAGCGAATGTGCCGGGATTGTAAATACAGATGTGTAAGGGTGAGTCTTGAAAACTATATACAAAACAGACAGTAACATGAATGTAAAAAAAATTGTCACTAGTAAATAATAACAACGGTTTGCTTGTGATATGATTGTGAAGCACTTATTCATGAGAAAACCGATTGCTAGAAATTTGCAATGAAAATTGATTGAAAGAAAATGCAACAGTATCAAGAGCCTAGTGGACATTGCCATTGCTTGTAAGATCATGGATTTAGTTGCAAGTTGTTGTTTACAAAAAATTGCTGATCAGCCTGTATACCGAATATTGCCGATTGCGATTCACGTATTCAAATCTTTGAGTATATTTGGTTACGTACACTAATCTTGACATGGCCAATTGAAATAGTTACGGAAATTCAAGGGCTGCATTCTACTAAATGTGTATGGCACCGATTCGATTGACCACATAGATGTTTTAAGTTTGACACCTGGCAGATGTAATCGATAATGCTTAAAAGATAAATTTAAATGAACGTAATCAGAAGTATTTTCAAAAAACTGAAACCAACCACAAGACGAGACGTTTTCTAAATGTTATGCTTGAAGATGGAAGAGTGTATCGAACTGAAGAAATAAAACATTCGCCAAATTAGAGAAGATTGTTGAAGTGTTACACATGTGCTGAAGCGCGTACATCTTCGATGATCGGCAATAATAAGAACGGGTTGGCAAGGACAAGGAAAAGACCGGGCTTCTCTGATGGTGGTTTATAAGTTTGTTTATGGTTTTGATGTTTGATTGATTATTATGGTTTGTTTAGCAGGTCAAGCGTGTTGACACAGGATGGACGAGCTGATGTACGTCGAGCGTGCTGACGCAGGTTGAGCGTGCAAACACGGGTCGAGCGTGCTGACGTGGGGCGAGCGTGCAAACACGGGTCGAGCGTGCTGACGCAGGTCGAGCATGCAAACACGGGTCGAGCGAGCAGACGTAGGGCAAGCGTGCTGACGTGGGGCGAACGTGCTGACGCTGGTCGAGTGTGCTGACACAGGTCGAG
This sequence comes from Xanthostigma xanthostigma, assembly GCA_963575645.1. NCBI lineage: Eukaryota > Metazoa > Arthropoda > Insecta > Raphidioptera > Raphidiidae > Xanthostigma > Xanthostigma xanthostigma. The sequence continues at coordinate 6,440,848 of OY754469.1, read as the reverse complement.
CATGCAGACACGAGTCGAGCGAGCTGACGTGGGGCGAGGGTGCTGACGCAGGCCGAGCGTCCTGACACAGGTCGAGCATTCAGACACGGGTCGAGCGAGCTGACGTGGGGCGAGGGTGCTGACGCAGGCCGAGCGTCCTGACACAGGTCGAGCATTCAGACACGGGTCGAGCGAGCTGACGTGGGGCGAGCATGCTGACGCAGGCCGAGCGTCCTGACACATGTCGAGCATTCAGACACGGGTCGAGCGAGCAGATCGGATGTTCTGCTGCGGGTCCAGCGGATGTATATAATGGAGCTTGGGTTGATTGGCTATGTCAACCAAGTGTGCCAGTAGACGTAAAGACGTGGAGATAATAACTGAGGTCGGTATTACCTAGGTGATCCGAGTATTAAATGGGTCATGAGACGTAGAGACGTAGAAGGTGGCAACTGAGGCCGATAATGCCTACTTGTCATTGGAGTCTATGCGTAAGTGACGTAAGTCTAAGCAAGTCATGAGACGTTGAAGATAACAACTGAGGCCGATAATGCCTAGGGGTTGTCTGAGTTGATGCGTAAGTGACGTAAGTCTAAGCAAGTCATGAGGCGTTGAGACGTTGAAGATAACAACTGAGGCCGATAATGCCTAGGGGTTGTCTGAGTTGATGCGTAAGTGACGTAAGTCTAAGCAAGTCATGAGGCGTTGAGACGTTGAAGATAACAACTGAGGCCGATAATGCCTAGGGGTTGTCTGAGTTGATGCGTAAGTGACGTAAGTCTAAGCAAGTCATGAGGCGTTGAGACGTTGAAGATAACAACTGAGGCCGATAATGCCTAGGGGTTGTCTGAGTTGATGCGTAAATGACGTGAGCATAAGAAGGTGATGAGGCGTAGGAGACGTGGAAGATGGCAACTGAGGCCGATATTGCCTACTTGTCATTGGAGTCTATGCGTATGTGACGTGAGTAAAAATGGATGTGAGACGAACAGTTGAGGATGATAACAAGCGAGGTCGTTACTACCAAATTGTTATCTGAATAGTTAAGAAACGATTACTGCAGAGTGGCCGCTATGACGGGCGAGAGTAAGAACAAAATATACAGCGTTATGTATTTTATTTTGAAGTATTAATAATTGTGTTCACAGGTAGACGAATATAGGAAGCATCCTGTATGCGACGGGCGGTCTGGGACATCCCGCAAGTCAGGATGGACGAATGTGAGAAATGAACAAAAAGACATCTCGTAAATGACGGTTGTTTTAAATATGTCAACACCGACCACTTGAACGATAGATAGTTATGGGTAACATACAAAGGGGTTGAAGACTGGTGTGGACTGTTGACGAGGACAGATAGGCTGTGGTAGAGACGAAGAAAAGGTCATATGGACTGTATGAACGTATTGAAATATATTTTATTAAAATTGAATCATGAGTTTTATTTATGAATTAATCGTTATTTTTATTAATCTAACACCTATGCTCTAAATTTGCCTACCTTATCCTAATTTCCTAAAAATTCCTTCATTCACCCATTGCTATTAATTAAGTTGGAATTTAAAAACTGTAGAAAATAACGGGAAGTGTGGTACAAAAAAATAGTAATGGTGCGAATGGCGTCTGTTATGACAAAGTCGAGAAACGGACGTTAAACGCATTATTATTATTATTATTTTCAACCAACTGTGATAAGCAAAATCAAATAAACAATTTCTCTTGTACATGACATGATTACGAAATAAAGTGCTCTTGCAATAATTTAAGAAAAAAATTGTAACTATCTAATATCGATCGATTGTCGGCTGTCTAACAAAGACAGCAGATTTTAGTTATTTAACAAATGAATTACCTAAACAATCACAGCTATTAAATATATTATTCTAAGAATATATCAACCACAATAAACCTTGATTTCAATTAACAAATACATATAAAAGCGTTTAAAGATATAAGTTTTGATAAAATCAACAAAATACAATGAACTCCCACAAAAAAATACCAATTTTGTAACTAAGTAAAATAAAACCGGCTCACGAATAGTTTTAGAGGGTCTATTTTAGGGTTAGGTCGACATTTACATAAAAGAAAAAAAACATTTTTTTTAAGAACATAGAAAGTAGGTACATATTTCATTACGAAAAAAAATTGTTGACAAGAAAAATAATTTTCCTGGCAGACGGTACAGGAAATTCGGCGCCATAAAATTTTGTACCACCTTAAAAAAAAACAAAAGCTGGTGCCGTTTGTGTATTGGCAGCAAATGGCGCCTTGTCTGTGTTCAAAGAAACAAAAATTTTAAACTACATATTATATTACTAGCGGACCCGGCGAACTTCGTACCGCCTAACAGTATAATATATATATATAGCGGCCCTGTACGTGCTTCGCTACGTATAAAGTGAAATAATAAAACAATTTAATTGGAACATCTATCTATCTATTTTATTTATTTTAAAATATACATGGACGTATATGTGTGTATGTCGAGCACTCCGGCTGCGCCGTCGTGCCCGGTGCAAAAGAACGAATGGGGAAGGAAGAAAAAAAATTTAGGGGTGGACTACCCCTAACATTTAGGGGGATGAAAAATAGATGTTGGCGAAGTGACACCTGTAGACATCTGGCGGGGATAACTAATTAAATGACGATTGATCAGTTTTCGACCGGAGAGGAAAAATGATTAAATTACTAAAATGGCTATTAAAAAATAAGGGTTGATCGTAGAAGGGTGAAAATTGAGGATTGTATGTATTTTTGTATGTTGTATCATAAAAAAATAGAAATTAAAAATTTTGTCTAAAAAATAAAAAAAAAAATTTAGGGGTGGACTACCCCTAACATTTAGGGGGATGAAAAATAGATGTTGGTCGATTCTCATAGATACCGGATAAGCACAAAAAATTTCATCAAAATCGGTCAAGCCGTTTCGGAGGAGTATGGCAACGAAAACTGTGACACGAGAATTTTATATATTAGATTAAATTATATAAAAGAGTTGCAAAATGTCGGTTTGTATATCTACAGTTCATCGGATCTACCTATAAAAAGCTAAAAGGAGGCTGACCGATATTAACGCGAGCGAAGCCGCGGGCACCATCTACTGATCCATAAAAATTAAATAACAATAAACATAAGTGATACAAAACGTTTCACTGGTAATATCATCGCAGTCTGCATTTCTGAACTTATTTATTATAGTCACTTCTTCTTAATGAATGATACGATTTATAGGGACCTCGCAGTTCTAGGAATTTTTTTATATGCCCATGAAGACGCACGTGCCGGTGTTTACTGATAAAATAGTAAAAAAAAAAACACAATATTACAATGATAAGAAGATTTAAGTATGAAATTATTTTATAAAACACTTATAGAAGAATCTAGTGATTTTTTTTAATTTATCACGGCCAAAAAAAGGCGAACAGTTTGCTGACAATCTGACAAATTTCTGGATAGTACGTTAATTTACAATCAGAGTCAAGCGCATTAGATACTACGAAACTTTGACGAAAGTTTTAGAGAATACTTGTTTTTTTTGCGTACTGTAAACACCGCGTCAGTCATTCGAACAAACAAGTTTGAAACGAGTGTTCCAATTGGTCATGCTTAGCGCATGCGTATACTGAAAGTTAGAAACTTGTCAGGGGAATATCTGTGAGTGATTGTCATATTATATTTAATACCCTCTATATTGCTAGCAAAGATAGGGAAAAAGACTTAAACACTACGGTGCAGACATATATATACGTCTGTTTCACTTATTATACTCTGAGTCTAATGTGAATGGATGCGCGTCAGTTTGCACATGGAACTAAGCTGTGAAAGGAAGGTGGCTTGCTCTATTCCACTTACTAATTGCCCCACTACAGACGCGACACTTGCGCACAACGGGTCAAGTAAAAAGAAAGAGATAGAAAACAGTCATTTGCCGTCTCACTTCATGGGCCACGCTTTTCCACTTACGGCCACTAGCAATACAGAAGTTATTAAATATATAGTGATTGTATTATAGGAACAAACCTTATGTGTAAACTTACAGAAATACAATAAACTAACACGTCTATAGGCTATCCATTAGCAGCAAGTAATTAATAGCTTCAATATTAGCCCTCAAGGCTATACATTATAAAAATTTGTTTGTCACTATACATATAAGCAAAAAGTATATAAAAACAATCACTTTTTTGTATCTATAGAAAAATATGTGGGTGATACGTAATTTCTGCCGCATGGTTGAACAAATTACATATTCGGAAGACATTAATTTCTGTATTTACCAAGCCCTGGAGGCGTAGGCTCGCTGTGAACTAGGGGGGCGGTGTACACTTGTACTTGCGGGCTAACGCCTCGAAACCGTCAATTTCTATTTAAATATTTAAGAATCGTGTTCACTACACCAATAATGTACACTATATACCAACCGATATGAAAACTTACGGGACCCAGGGGTGCATCAACTCTAGACTAACAACTGGAAAGAACATCCCTTAAGGAGGTTGAGTCGTTTTATGAAGATAATGAAAAAAATCTGAAATAAAGTTTTTTTAATACGTCATATTTTTATGACAAAATTTTCTGTAAAAAACCCAAAATCATTAGGAGATTTCTAAAGTTTAAAATTAAAAAAAAACTTTTACATGTATATTATGGAAATTATGCCAACCTAGCATGCAAACGTGAAACGGTACATTTTAATTTTTTGCAAATAACCAAATAATGTCAGCAGTTCCGAAAACTAACTATGTAAAGCATCGATGTCTTACGCATATTTTAATATTTTTTCCAATTTAATTAGGAGACTTTTAATCAATAAAAAAAAATATTAAACCTTAGCACTTTTCGATTATGGACTTTTATTCTTGACATTTTTAACAATTTTAATTAAATTTTCAACTTTTTAATGATTTAATTTTAATGTTTATTACTTCTAATTTCTTTTTTAAATTATTTACTTCAAAAAATATGTAAAATACAGATATTCACATGAATTTATTTTTTCTAACCTGACTTTGTACAAAAAATTCAAAAGTTAGTCCATTAGGTAAGTAAAATACTGAAATAATTAATTAATATTAAAAAAAATATTTATTTATGCCTTTATGCCAATAATTTATATCATCGACTTATACCCTTTTGTAAAAATTTATTATGGAAAAGTTTCCATTTAGAATTCGACTTACTTTTGATTGGGACTGTAACGCATCAACCTCATTAATCCTTACACATAAACAAATAATGTAAACCATAATAACTCGTTCTTTTAATTGGAAACAGAAATTTAAAAAGCGTGTGCACAAACGGCAGAGTATAAGCGCCATGATGACGTCGAAGCTGGACCTGAGAGTTAGGTCTATATGGAAAGAGATGTATATACATAAAGAATCGGTGGGCATGCTTTAACTACAGGCAGCCAATTACAGGATCAACGTCCAGACGCCACTGTTTGTATCAAGATTGTGCGATTATGTCAGCTTATAGACCGCCAGATGTAGCTAACAAAAGCGTATAGTCGCACACTATTCGCTGAAATATAGGCACAAATTATGTATTACGAGCGCGCGATTGTCGAACACATTCGAATGCGCTCGAAATCACGCGATCTAGCGAGACATTTCGAGAAGCTGGTTAATCATCGTGTAGACTACGAAAAACTATTGTAAAATGTTTAAAATCAATATTTTGACTTGTAGAGTTGGAATGGTAAAAAATGGCCCTTAAAGTTTCACACACCTGATCTGAATAGGAAGGCAAACAGGCACAAATCAAGCCACAAACAACATTAATAATTTCATATACAATACAGCTGTCATTTCATAGTCCATTATACATACAGAAATATTCTATTCATAAGCCAATTTTCATTCGTTTTAAATTATTCATTTGAAATACTTAATTATTTTTCCGGCATATAATTTAGTAGAAAAATGAATATTTAATTCTAATCTAGTATCAATTATTAGAAGTTAATTACAGTCACATTAGACACCTGAACATCAACCAATAAATAAACGAGTTATTACATCTGTGTTGAATTAAAAAATTGATAACGTTTTGCTCGAATATTTTCTTATGTAACCTTATGAAAATTTTATATGAATTTATAGAGAAAAAAATGGAGATTTAGAAAATGTGAAAAAACATATATGTTGCCATTAAAAAAATGCATGTAAATATTTAATTTCTAATTAGCTTTTTATAAAATTCCTTCAAAATTATTAATTAATAATTTTATTTTTAATATTTTGATATTAATTAATAATTTTGAAGGAATTTTATAAAAAGCTAATTGGAAATTCAATATTAATTATTTTTTAGATCAGTTCTGAAGAAGGTCCAAATCCGGATCGAAACGTTAATGTATCATAATTATATATTTATTTGTTAATATATTGTCTGAAAAATTGGTCGATAATTTTATTTATTGAAGAGTTCTAATCAGACGTTAATCAAAGATTTGAAATACCTAGTATATTACACCACAGGGCCGAAAGTTTGATATTCTTGCACTGCACACCATGATACCGGAGGCGAAGCCGAGAACATTACGACGCGTAGTGCAAGAATATCAAACTTTCGGCCAGTGTCTAGTAGGATACGGGAGCGGGGGGCTAGTTGTAACAGGGGTAAGTAGTAACAAGCATTTTTTACCTAGTTAATAAAAGAATATTCATTTGTTTTTCAACCTAACCTACTATTTAATACCTATTCTATTATATGAGCGCGATCAGTATCCCGCTAGACGACACAGGGGGCGGTGTTGTGCAGGCGCTTCGATAAGACCATGTAATGGACTTTTTTTTGTTTGTACAAAATTGATTATTGTTGATTTCAAATTGTTCAGCGCAGTTGCTGATTTATTCAAATACATTTAGCATGTGTTTACTTTGATTATGTTAACTGCAATTTTACACCAAATAAGGGATATATTTTTTTATAACCGTTATTTTAAAAAACCTTGCCGTGGGGTATGTTTTAACACTTTCATGGGGCACGTTGTAACGTATATTTTTCTATTAGATTAAGAATAAAACTTAAAAGTCTAAATGTCTGTTATAAAGTGCCTAAAGTTAATGCTAAATATGCTAAATAAATCTTTGAAAAATAGAAAACTAGATTTCAATTCCTACTGTTACAATTTGCCCCAAGCCTGTTACAACTTACAATTAGCCCCAATCACGGGGTAAGGTATAACTCTCGTCACTTTTTTTCCTAAGTCATTTTTACAAAAATTCGTCACAGATTTGATCAAAATTTCATTTGAAATCGATAGTTGAATAATAGATCATTCGAACAGTACTGCTGCATTATCTAAATACCCAACAAATAAGCTTCCATAGCCAAGAGACGAAAAATTGTTACAACTAGCCCCCCGCTCCCCTACACGAATTATTCACCGTTACGGCGAACGCTCTGTATAATTCGACCACATTAATAAAATCCAACAACTGCGCGCAACTTACCCTATCGGATATTACCAGACAGGCAGAAAAAAACCTTCCTGCTATGATTTCGCGGTCGCGACTTCAAGGAGACATTAACAACCGTAAGACACAAAACGCCCACACGTGTGACGTAATCGTCCCGTCATACTGTCAGTCAGCGATGACCTTGGCAATGATTTATAATCCAAAATTATAATAATAATAATAATAATATGTGAGATGTAGGTAAATGGAACATATTACAATATGCGCCTAACATTTAGAATTAATTAGATTTCATTTTGACCTTGACAAGAAAAAAAAGAGACGCTGAAACCAACCGAGCTGTTACTTTACACATTGTCCGATTACACATTTGTATACAATACGTTTGGTTTATATATTATGTAGAACGTCTAGTGCCCGATCCTCATCTGTTATTTGATAATGACAAAGATCATCATATATATTAATACGCTAAGGTTAAAGATGTTTGCCTCCCTTTTTAGAAAAAAAAATTGGTTGTCTGTAAAGTCGGTTTACGGACGATAGTTTTACGTGATAACGTCATAAAGAAACATTGATGAACTCTCTGACGTCACGCGAGAAGAGAGAGAAATGCGTACAAGCCGACGCTTGGGCCGAACATGCCTCTCTATCGCTTATACCGCGCTCTCGCTTGCACGCTCAGGCTCAGACGGAACGTGACACATTTTCGTGCGTGCAGCCGGTGTTTCATCAATTTATAAGACGTTATCACGTCAAAAACCTCGCAATTTCTCCACATAAATTATATATCATTTTACAGATAATTCCTTGCTCTACTGACATCGACAACTAAAAAATTTATTGTTGCTTTTGTTTTTGTAAATTAATTAAAATACAACAACGCTGAACAACGTCTGCCATCTCATGGCTTTAATTTTGAAACAGCGAGCAACGCTGAACAACGTCACAGCAATGCTGCATGATACCATCTGACGGCTTAGCTCAACGCTTTTGCTACTTGCGCCTCTATATGACAATTTTAGTAAAATATTTCTTCGATCTGTCATCTGAGCTTCATATTGTAATACAACAAAAAGAAGAACGTTATAAGCAGTGTGCAAAATTAGAAACGAATTGAATACCTGCAATCATATTTAAAAAATAATTTTGTAAAGTGATAATTATTACCTATACTTATTTAGTGCGAATAATTCGCACAGGTCACACTAGTTATATATTATATTGATACATCGCACATGGGTTGCCTAGCTAAATCGCGTTCCGATGCTGTTAAATTAAATAAATTCTAATTAACTTTTGTGGATCAACTTCCCCGATTTGTTAATCATACAAATCGAGACTAAGATGAGAGAATATGACACAAATAAAATGATAACAAAACAAATAAAATCAAAGTACACAGAACACAACTATTTACAAGGTATGTTTATGTGGATGATCTATATATTTATGTATAGAATCAATGGTACATTCCAATTCCTTGCGATTTTTATGATTAAAAAATCGGGGAAATTGATTCAAAAAAGCTAATTAGAATTTATTTAATTTAACAGCATCGGTACGCGATTTAGCTAGGCTACTCATGTGCGATGTATCAATACATATAATAATCTTTGTCATCATCAAATAACAGATGAGGGTGTATATTTCTAATATCGGATCTTAGACTAGTCGGGAAACGGGGATTCAATTACTGCGGACCTGTCTTCGAATGATTGAACTTATAAAAGATTTCCGGCATGCAAACACACAATAGGAATGTAATACAATACCTGTTCCTCGTGCACTCAAAATTACATCCGGGATCAAATAAAGGATCGGAAATATCAACCCTTTAACGTATAAATATCGCTGCACACGAGGCTGGTTCTGTCGCTAGATTCCTCGCAAGATTTGGCAGCTAGGTTTCTAGCGCGCTGTGGCGGTGAGCTTCGGGTGCGAGGCCCCAAGATGGAGTTATAGAATATGATTTTATATTCTGTTTATTTTTACAATAAAATTTATGAAGGAAGGTTTTTGGTTATTTTCATCATCAGGGCCTCAAGCTGGTCGAAAGGTGGTAAATTGTTAAAACAACATACAAGATCATATTAACAATTTACCACCTTTCGACCATTGGTAAAGCTTATTTACTTATGATCCTCAACCAAAAACCTTCCTTCATCGTAACATTCTATTGGATCAACACTACTTTATACTGAATAGCGGTCCCGTCCGGTTTCACCCGAGTGTAAAAGAACGAATGGGGAAGGGAGGTTTACCGAGATGAATGTTGTGTCCAAATTACATGATGATCGGAGTTACCGTTCAAAATTTTTTGTCGATAAAAACCAGTATTTATACTTTTTTCAACTAATTTTTTTTTTAATTAATTAAATAAAATTATAATAAATTTAAATGTAAGCCTTAGAAGAATTAAGCAATGTAGAAAATAAAAAAAAAAATAAAAACCCACGACCCTGGTATTGACAGTCGTGTGCTCTACCGATTGCGCTAGCCGGCGTTGTTTCTGTTTACGCTTATATGAGTATATTTAGATAGTGCATTTCACCTGACTAGAAGCTTACTTTTGAGATACATTTTGCAACATTTTTCATTAATGCTCCGCTCCTAATGGTCGTAGCCTGATTTTATATAGCCTATAGCCTTCCTCGATAAATGGGCTATCCAACAAAAAAATTTTTTTTCAATTTGAACCGGTAGTTCCTGAGATTAGCGCGTTCAAACAAACAAACTCTTCAGCTTTATATATTAGTATAGATAAAATTAATATTCTAGATACTGGCGCCCAACGTGTGCAGGCTCGCATAAGTCCGCGGTTGCCACGGATAACGCGGAGACTCGGTTGATCGACGGCCGGATAAACGAGAATTTACTGTACTCCTCCCGCTAGCTGTACGAGCAACACTGTCATCATAACGTTTTTATTACAATAGCCTTTAAACATTTATGGTTACACTTCTAGAGAATAGTATAATATGTAGTTTACAATAACCCCGTTATAGGTACCATCATACCATAAAGCAAGAAAACAAGGTAAGGTGATCAGCTGAACGCGGTAACACAACAAAGAAACCTTCGAATCCGTTTTGAGACAAAACCGGAAGCTGTGGAAAAATCTTACCTCTTACAATAGAGTAGATCAACAGAACCATTTTTTGATTAAGTTTTTAACACCAGTTAAATTAAAACTGTTTGTTTGCACTGCTCCCAAAAAATAACTGCATGTAAAGAGACTCATTAAGCACCAGTGCGGTAAAAGAAGCTACTTTATAAGAGGTACGTGCGTAATGGTATTACTGCTCATGTAACCGTTAAGAGTATTCGTCCCTGCAAATTCCCCCTGCACCCTTCATCTCAAATCTTTTCCCCTCGCCTAAAAACGGTTCGCGCTCTCCCGACGCTATTTTTAAAGCTAGAGGGTTCTGGTAAACGCCAAATGAAAGACAAAGAATCAGACTACAGATCCTTCAGGCGAATTTTTTGAAAAACAGTTTCGCCTACGTGTGAAATATTACGTAACTTATTATTTTTTTCAAAAAGTTGTAAGTTTTTTCAGGAATTTTTTTTTTCAAAAAATTCGCCTGAAGGATCTGTAGTCTGATTCTTTGTCTTTCATTTGGCGTTTACCAGAACCCTCTAGCTTTAAAAATAGCGTCGGGAGAGCGCGAACCGTTTTTAGGCGAGGGGAAAATATTTGAGATGAAGGGTGCAGGGGGTATTTGCAGGGACGAATACTCTTAAAACAATTTACTATACCCATAACTAGTCACTGCCTAAAATTTCCGAGCTGAACAATTATGAAAAACGGGTTTGAAAATCGAATAAAAACGATTTTTTGCTCATAAAACCGAACGCGTTTCTAGAAGTTTTGTCCGTTGGTTTGTTTTTCCGGCATCTGTATATACACAAAAATAGGCAGATCGCTTTCTAAAACATTTTTGCATGGTTAGAGAAATAACAGACCGTCAGACAAAATAGTTCTGAACAATTGTATTTCTTCAGTTCACAGTTTACGCGCTATGCAGTCCATTATTTTGAATTTATATCGTCTAAAACCATGTGCGTCGACTGACGGGGTAAAATGACCACCGAACACGCTAGTACAAACGTGCTGAAAGAAAACAATTTACGGGTCAATTTCAATCTTATAGCACAATCGGTATAGAGAGCGCTGCAGTCAGTTCAAAACCTTTAAATATTAGTTTATTTGACATAATGGTTTGAAGTGTGACGTCAGAATTGTAGTAACTTACTACAAGTCTGACGTCATTTATATGCTTACTTAGTAAGTATAAAATAAACACACAACACATGCACGTGTGTAAACGCTAAGCAAACCTCGTGTAAACGACATTGAGCCGTATTTACATTTGTTTGTATACTACAAGAATGACGTCAGCAATAGGTAAGCATGGCGGCTCGTGTTTTCGCGCCAACTTATATATTTAAAAGCTTGCTAGTTTATCCTATAAAACAATTACTATTAAGCGAAATAGAAATTTCTGTGGACTATGCGATCTTGTTCTGATTCGCGAAACTCACATGAGAATCGGTTGAATATTTCCCGAGTTTATATAGAGACAGAGGTTACTTCTTAACAAGACACAACGAGACTACTGGGTCTACGGGCCGAATTCGAGCTGGCTTGAATTTTTTTTAAATCATTAATTTAGTCAATTTTGACTTTTTCAAGCATTTCAACATCTGAGAACAGTAGCTGCTGTGCGCCGCCCATGTTTTGAGCCGTAAATATAATCTAAAAGCGCATTGTAAAGCAAGGCCATGTGGATTTTATTTTAAGATTTCTCAATACTGTTTACATATTATTATATTCGAGCGATATGCAAATTTTTACATCAGAAGTTTCGAACACGTTTTTCGCTTTACCGTTTTGAAGCGTTTCCAAAACTGTTCCCCAAAATAATGAATTTTCAACCAACAATTGTTTCCTAATGTTCCTATAATTTATACTAGAGTGACCTGTGCGAATTATTCGCACTAAATAAGTATCATAATTATCACTTTACAAAATTATTTTTTAAATATGATTGCAGGTATTCAATTCGTTTCTAATTTTGCACACTGCTTATAACGTTCTTCTTTTTGTTGTATTACAATATGAAGCTCAGATGACAGATCGAAGAAATATTTTACTAAACTTGTCATATAGAGGCGCAAGTAGCAAAAGCGTTGAGCTAAGCCGTCAGATGGCAGCATGCAGCATTGCTGTGACGTTGTTCAGCGTTGCTCGCTGTTTCAAAATTAAAGCCGTCAGCTGGCAGACGTTGTTCAGCGTTGCTGTATTTTAATTAATTTACAAAAACAAAAGCAATCATAAATTTTTTAGTTGTCGATGTCAGTAGAGCAAGCAATTATCTGTAAAATGATATATAATTTATGTGGAGAAATTGTGAGGTTTTTTCTAAAAAGGGAGGCAAACATCTTTAACCTTAGCGTATTAATATACATGATACTCTGTACATTTAGCGGTGTCTCTGTCATACTCTATTACAGTAGAACCTCGATAAGTTACAGTTCAAGAAAAACGTTTAAAAATTTAAGTTAACGAGTAAACCTTTTTCTGTCACCCGATAGCGCCACTGGCAAGTAAAGTATGTGTCATTCTATTGTTATAGTACTGCTTATATTTTCGGCCACCTGATGGCGCCACTAGCCAGTGAAGTATTTGTCATCCTCTTTCTATCTTCACTAACTTATAATATCTCCCTCTCAACTTCCGTTCGCCTCGCCCGATCACACTTCCGGTAAATCTCTCGTCACGCATTCACCAGCTTACTCCCCAAGTCAAGCGAGCTTAAAGAAGTTTTATTTCAAAAAAAATTTTATTTCTTTTACAATTTAAATGATTTTTATAAAAAAAAAATTGGTTGTCTGTAAAGTCGGTTTACGGACGAGATTTTTACGTGATAACGTCATAAAGAAACATTGAAAATTATTAAGGAAATCAATTAGAGTTATTATAGGTATTTCTATACACACCATACTCGTAAAGTGTTGAAAAATAACTTTTTTATTTTTCACATTATACGTATACGTTTCCAAACATTTATTTTTACATATTTAAATAGTAAAATTAGAGTTCTAACCAACTGTAGAAACGGTTTTTAAATATAATGAACCGTTTTCAAAATACACGCAGTTTTAATAAACGGACGGTCGGGTGGTGTGGATTTTTCACTCCCTGTAAGTATATATACGAGCGAACTGTGGCAGTCTATTGGAAGTTTGTGTCTTGTGATCTTTAGTAAATAGATTTTTGTAGCTGTCAAACTTGGGCAGATCGTGCCTCTATCGCTTATATCGCGCTCTCGCTTGCACGCTCAGGCGGAACGGACACTTGTCGGAACGTTACACTTTTTCGTGCATGCAGCCGGTGTTTCATCAATTTATCACGTCAAAAATCTCGGCACTCAGTTCCCAAACTGTTAACTTTCGAGAGAATTTCTAGATTTAAACCTTAACACGAACAGAAAGTATCCATGACAAGTTATAGCCGAACCTTGATCTTGTAATAATTACATACTAAACGGTTAGCTGTCGTTCTTATATAGAAAGTGAAAAGATTATTTTAAAATATTGCACAAATACGTTATGTCCTAATCTATTAATACATCGACAGACCCGTGAAAGTTTTATCACACCGCTGATCATTCAAATATTGTAAAACGATTCGTATAATTATAAAATTTATTGGCAACATAGCACCAACAATAAAATAAACACCTATAAAGCAGTGTTAAAATTGGAAAATTCCGTTTTATCAATACCAATACTAATATCGAAAGAGATAAAGTTTGTTTATTTATTTGTCCGTGTCAGAAACTACCGTACCTTTTCGAAAAATTATTTCGTAACTTTTCCTGAGTCACATAGGCCCAGCGCCGGATTTAACTTTTTGGTGCCCTAAGTTTTTATAGCGAACGGTGCCTCCGATTTTTTATTTTTGTTGTTTTGGTTTATAGCGCGGGATCTCAGCTTTTATAATTATCGTCTTCTTTTATTTTAATATGTTTGTTTCAATTTCTAAAGTTCCACTATTTTTCATACTACAATGTAAACTCTATATAGCGAAATTGAGGGGACGGGGTATTGTATTGGGTTATAAAGAGTTTTTGTTTAAAGTAAACGGAGAGTAAAAAAAACAAGATATAATTTTACGAATAATTGGATTTAACTTCGACCAAATTAAGTGAAAAAAAATGTACATAAAACACAATTATAATCTGTAAACATTGTCGTTTTTTACTATGCCAGTATTTTAATTGTATCTTTTTACAACAAACAAATAAACACATTGAGTCACATTGTTGGGGTCTAAATAATGACGCATTGTTTCGCTATTGAGAGTGGTTGTTACGCTATATAGAGTGTTTCAATATATGCGTAACGTAATGTAAACCAAACAAGCATTAGCAATTTCTACGTTTTTCGGAGTTTATCGTTAAATAGAAGTTCGCTATATAGAGTTTACACTGTATTTCATATAGAAGAAACGTCATCTACATTTTTAGTGACCATAAATGCTATAAGTCCCGATTTTTAAATCAAAATTAAATGTCCCGCGCAGGGCAGGCTCAGTCCCGCTTTTCGGGGATAACTCGACCGTGCGCGCAGCTTGCTGAGGAAGCACTCCACAGACTGTTGTTTGAAACGCCATATTTTTCTAATGAATAAAACTTTTTTGATTTGGATTTCTGTTTTTTTTTTTTTTTATTCTGAAGACGAATAAGACTCAACTATTTAACGATAGGGTAAATATGATTTAAAATATTATATTTTTATTAAAATACATTTTCTATGGCTATTTTTGCTATCTATTGTCACGTAAACGTAATTTTAATTCAAATAAAAAGATAAATATTTAAAAACTTCTGATTATATACGTTTTTTTACTATGTCCCGCTTTCGACGAAAGAATCCCGCTGTTTTCACTCAAAGAGTTCCAAAATCCCTACTTGGCAAAAAAAAACTGGCAACGCTGTATGTAACGTATAATTTTTGACAAATAACAAAAATTAAAATTCTACAAAATATTTTCTCTCTCTCGACGATTATGTCTGACTCCTGAAGATGGACTGATTGTCCGAAACGATCGTCGAGAGAGAGAAAATATTTTGTAGAATTTTCAAGTGTTTTTATTATTAATTGTTATTATATATTAATCATGTTCTACCAAGTGCCGAGTGAAAAATCAGTGCAGATTATGTATAATTTTTAATCAGAAGTCTAATAACCGAAATGGTTCTAGCTAGGAAAAAAGTATTCTCGTTTTGTGGTGCCCGCTCCATGGTAGTGCTCTAGACCGATGGCTTTTCATAAATCCATCACTGCAGAGGCTATATGAGTATTGAGCAGTGAGCAAAAAAATACAAAGCAAGTCGATCTCTTTGCGAAATCGACGGATGCTGTCGATGAAAAAATAGTTCGATTTATGAATTGTGTGTGTAAGAAACAAAAGACTCTAGCTGCTATATACAGAAATAACTCAGATAACGGCATATTGTTCTATCGGCGTTGCAAATGCGTTATGAATTTGATTTACGTAGCGGAATGTAGACAGCCGTGACGGACCGATAATTTTCTTAAGTAAAATCCATTACTCAATTAGTGGTACTTACAGTAGGTACCCGATATAAAAAAAATAGAAGTGGTCAGTGCCAGGCCCGAACTAAACCAGAGATGGCAAACCTTTCTAGATCTACGTGCCACTTTTTTTTAACAAAAAACGTTTAATGTAGTCAAGGTGCCCACACGCAGCCAAAGAAATTTAGTTGTCAAAAAATGAATCTATACTAATATATAAAGCTGAAGAGTTTGTTTGTTTGTTTGGTTGAACGTGCTAATCTTAGAAACTACTGGTTCGAATTAAAAAAAAATTGTTGGATAGCCCATTTATCGAGGAAGGCTATATAGGCTATATAATATCACGCTACGACCAATAGGAGCGGAGCATAAATGAAAAATGTTGCAAAATGTATCTCAAAATTTGTCGGTCCGACAAAAACTTTTGAACGGTAACTCCGATCATCATGAAATTAGGATAGACTAAGATGAATCTGCGTACTCATGTCCCTTCCCCCATTTATAATTTCGATAATACATTGAGCGTCATGAAACTTCCTGGAGATAGACAATTTTTTTCGACCTCTAGCATATTATTATATCTTTAACTATTTCGATTTCCGATTTCGAATTTAGTTACAGGGCGAAATTTCGTTACAAGCCGAATTTCAGTTATAGGGCGAAATTTAGTTACTGAAATTCATTGGCGTAGCAAGAGGGGGGGCAGGTGGCCCTGACCTATAGCCTTCCTCGATAAATGGACTATCCAACAAACAATTTTTTTTTCAATTCGAACCAGTAGTTCCTGAGATTATTGCGTTCAACCAACCAAACAAACAAACTCTTCAGCTTTATAGATTAGTATAGATATAGATAATTTAAATACGAACCGGTAGAAAAATCGATTTACAACCTGCACAGCATTTACAAAGTCGTAAAACTCAAAACTACATTTACATATATTATAAAATATTAAACATAAATGCTTTGTATAGACTACGTTATTCACACGGCCCTAACATACATAGTTTCGCTATTGTTTGTATGCGTGTAAAATAAGGATACGAAAAAATGCCATTTAAATATTACAAAACCGCTGCTGACCATGACACTAGATAAATATTTCTCAGTGATGAAATTCTGCAATACAAAAGATTATTTTCCCATCCTTGTGATTACATTTTTTGAAAGTTAATTTGACGACCCTTGTTAATACGACATCCTTGTTACGACGAGAAAAGATTAAACAGTAACGCACTAAAAACGTACATACCTACAGTTTATAGTGGAAAGTTAAATAAATAACACGATTAAGGAAGGTTTTGGTTGAGGATCATAATTAATAAGCTTTACCAATGTTATAGACGGAGAGCTGGCTACGGAGAAAATGGGTGACTCGGTGCAGAGCTGAAAATTTGCAGAATAATAGGAGATAGTATAAGTAAATAGGGAAAAAATTGCCAGAAGGCTAGGCGGAAGATAAAGAGCCGCCAGAAGGCGTTAATGTTGCGGAAAATCAGTGCATTTCTGGCAATTTCTATATTTATTCTGTAATTCAAAACTAGATTATATAGTTACTGAAAATTCAAACTTGATATTATAATAATTACATTCGACAAATATTCAAAATTAATTATTAATGACATTTTGATAGAAATAAAATTAATCGTTATACAGATTGTATCAAATCAAAACAGTCCATAGAACATTCTGTGTGTAAGACAGAGACGATATTATATAAAGCACTAAAGCAGTAAGTAAGAATGAGATAAATGATCGCTTATAGTTACTGTGGTTATACAATCTGATAGTATCGTCTTTGTTTTCTACAGTAAAAATCACAATTTTATCAAATGTCAGTATTCACTAGTGAAATTATTGATAAAAAAGATTTACAGTGTACGTAATTATTTATTTACGTAACCACAGTAACTATATTAGCGATCATTTATCTCATTCTTACTTACTGCTTTAGATCTTTATATATCGTCTCTGTCTTACACACAGAATGTCCTATGGACCGTTTTGATTTGATACAATCTGTATATTTTCATTAATAAAATTACGTTGTTATAACAACGTAACTTTATTAATTTATTTAATTTTATTTCTATCAAAATGTCATTAATAATTTTAAATATTTGTCGAATGTTTGAATTTTCAGTATGCCCTTATATATAATGTATAATATATATAATATATAATATAGTTTTGAATGACAGAATAAGTATAGAAATTGCCAGAAGTGCACTGATTTTTCGCAACATTAGCGCCTTCTGGCGGCTCTTTATCTTCCGCCTAGCCTTCTGGCAATTTTTTCCCTACTTACTTATACTATCTCCTATTATTCTGCAAATTTTCAGCTCTGCACCGAGTCACCCATTATCTCCGTAGCCAGCTCTCAGCCATTACGCTAGTGGCCAACGTTTCGAAAAAATGATTTTCATCTTCAGGGCCTCAAGCTGGTCAAAAGGTGGTAAATAATATACATGATCATATTATTATGAGTTTAAACATATTCTTATCATAAACTCATAATAATAATATGATCATGCATATGGTTAGAACAATTTACCACCTTTTTACCAGCTTGAGGCCCTGAAGATGAAAATAAATTTTTCGAAACGTTGGCCACTAGCGTTACATTGATAAAGCTTATTTATGATCCTCAACCAAAACCTTCCTTGATCGTAACATTCTATTGGATCAACACTACTTTATGCTGAAGACATAAATAAATCTCTATTGCCAAGTATTAAAAATTAAAGTGGACATGCAGCACCAACAAAATAGTCAAAAATAATAATTTGTTGGTTTCGTTTGATGTTCAAGGCATGTAATCCCGGGATCAGGTCACCTGTAATTTTTTTGTGGCGCCAACAATTTCAAAGCCAGTTCCAGCTTACGAGGAACTCAGCAATAAGCACTGTGTCTATATTTTTTACCTGGCTTAGATTTGCCATCCCCCGGAGTTAGTTAAATAGTACAAAGAAAGTTTTGTTACGTTACCTTTTATAAATTCGACACGTGGAGTTGTTGATTCGCTTGTCACTGGCGTGTCTTCGGCGATCCTCAAAAAGGTCTTTGACGGCCGTAACACCAAGCACAAACAACACAGGGATCATCGCAATCTCTTTACCGAAAGCATTGATTGCGGGAAACCAGTTCAAAAGCACAATAAAAATAAAATATAAGTTCGCTACGCGGTGAAATTGTTCTAACAAATTTCGTGGCAAGAACGAAAGCAATGTATATTTGGTGGTGCGTATTTTATTATTAACCCTTTTGCCGTTCGGATGTTCCTTGCGAGGTGTTTTAGGTGGTACGATATGGTTAGGAACAACCGTACGATATCTCGAATCTTCGTTGTCGTTTTTAGGCGAACGGCGCAACATAAAACACAAAAACCTCCGGAAATATCCTGGTGTTTCACTACGACGCAAGGTGTAGATGGATTCGGAACGAGACGCTTGACGCGAATGTCCTTTGACCGACGTTCTACCGGCACTGCCGACTCCCGGAGTACTTTCTACGTCCTTGTGTCCTGGAGGAAGAATAAAATCCGTTCTCGATCCGACACGGCTATGTCCAGGTTTCATTATTCCACCGGATTGTTCGTTGATCTGCCCCTGGGAGAAGGCTCGTTGATGGCCGCCCCTTGATGATTTTAGGGCCGAAGGTCGGCCAACCGTGCCCGCTGAACTGCTGCCGGCGATGAGTGACTGCACCCCACCGCCATGGCTCACGCTACGAGTATGTCCTCGAGAAGGAACTGTCGGTGCAGACGACGTCCCGGACGCGTTCGGCAGATCTGGTGGAAACATGTAGGTTGCACAGTGAGGATTTATCCCAATTCCCGGTGGCTGTAATTTCTTCGCCACAGGAACATCTGTGCTGTTGGCAGACTGCTGCAGTGTTGAATCTACACTTGTCGACATTCTGATTCATTTGGAATGCTGATTGAACACAATTCCCTCCTTTTGTATGGCCACTGTCCTCATAAAGAGGTTAACATATCGTTCAAATTTAACACATGATACACTATCTCGAAATTTAATAAAATGTTTGTAAACATATTTTTCTAGTTTAAACACACAATCCGTACCCAATTTTCTTTATATAAACAAAATTTTAATAAATATTAACACTCAATACTAATAGTTTTTAAATTTTAAATTAAAATGATCATTTATTAATAAAAATACAGAAGTTTAATTAAAAAAACTTGTACGCGCACTAAATATTGAAATGATAACATGACACAAATCTGTTACAATACATTGCTCGCAGCACACGACGTACATATTACATATATTTTGCTTGCTCTGAACATAATCCGCCCCACCGTACCTGCACAGTACACAAATCTCAATAAATGAAGGGAAATTGACCAACAAGAAAAACAGAATCAGACGGAAACGTCAGCAATGACATCTGCAACGCTTGCGCAGATTTACTTAACTATATTCATGGACGCCAATGATGCAAAAATAAAAACTCAAACAATTAAAAAATAATGCATCTCTTTCGTTAATATTACTGACAAAATCAGATAAATTTCACTTGAGTTTAGAATTATAGAAGTTGTATAAGTTAAATAGTGGTGATTCGTTTGCCGTTTATCCAATTTTTTAAATATAAAAATAATTATGGATGTTCATTTAAGTTGGTTACATTGAGTGATTTGTGGCTGTTCACTGCCCTACACAGACTTTCCGGCTGCTGGCTGTTAACGTCTTTTGCGTTTGACGTGTGAAAAAAAGTTCCTTTTGAATCATCATGGATGAAGAATACGACGCAATTGTATTAGGCACGGGCCTAAAAGAGTGTATTCTAAGTGGAATGTTATCAGTTTCCGGCAAAAAGGTACTCCATGTCGATCGGAACAAATATTACGGAGGGGAGTCGGCATCCATCACCCCTTTAGAAGAATTGTTTTCGCGATTTGGTGCTCCAGCACCCGACGAAACCTACGGTCGTGGCCGCGACTGGAATGTCGATCTTATTCCGAAATTTCTTATGGCCAATGGTCTTTTAGTAAAACTTTTGATTCACACCGGTGTAACACGATATTTGGAATTCAAGTCAGTTGAAGGAAGTTATGTCTACAAGGGTGGAAAAATTTCTAAGGTATGGCTAATTTCGAAAATCAATTATTAATTCATTTAAAATATACCTTTCAACTCTATCTCAACTTCTTAGACTTATTTTGATTAAGTGGCAACAAGCATACTTTTAGTTTAGATAGACCGTGCGGATTATAGACGCTTGGCAACTAAGGTTCCTTTAAATTTGATAGGTGCCTGTGGACCAAAAAGAAGCTCTGGCTTCAGACTTGATGGGTATGTTCGAGAAGAGAAGATTCCGCAATTTCTTAATCTACGTTCAAGACTTGAAAGAGGACGATCCAAAATCGTGGAAAGATTTTGACCCAACAACAACAAACATGCAAGCACTCTACGATAAGTTCGGTTTAGATAGAAATACCCAAGACTTCACTGGTCATGCGTTGGCGTTATATAGAGACGACGATTACTTATTGCATCCGGCAATTCAAACTGTTCGAAGAATTAAACTCTACTCTGATTCGTTGGCCCGTTACGGCAAATCGCCGTATTTGTATCCGATGTACGGCTTGGGAGAACTTCCTCAGGGCTTCGCCCGTTTGTCCGCTATTTACGGCGGCACTTACATGCTAGACAAGCCGATCGACGAGATTGTGCTCGGGGAAGGGGGTAGAGTGATCGGAGTTCGATCGGGTACCGAAATTGCCAAATGCAAGCAGGTGTACTGCGATCCGAGCTATGTGCCGGACCGAGTGCGCAAGAAGGGAAAAGTCGTTCGATGCATTTGCTTGATGGATCATCCCGTGCCGAACACACGGGACGCTCTGTCGACTCAGATAATTATTCCGCAAAAGCAGGTGAATCGTCGATCCGACATTTACGTTTCTCTCATTAGCTACACGCATCAAGTCGCTGCCAAAGGCTGGTTTATTGCAATGGTTTCTACGACCGTCGAAACGGACAATCCGGAGAACGAGATCAAGCCCGGTCTCGAATTGCTCGGACCCATTCGTCAGAAATTCGTTTCGGTGTCCGATTATTACGAACCGACCGACAACGGTCTCGAGTCGCAGATGTTCATATCGGAGTCGTACGACGCGACGACACATTTTGAAACTACCTGTTTAGATGTGCTGGATATCTTTAAAAGAGGTACCGGTGAAGAATTTGATTTCTCTAAAATCAAACTCGAACTCGGCGACGAAGAACAGTAAATTAATCTAAGAACAGAATATTATATAAATTCAGGAATAAAATAACAGATATACATATTATTATCATTATAATATTTTATAGACCTTAAGTTTGTAAAATTAATGCTCATTAAAAAGAAACAAAACAATAGTGTATTTAGTTGTAGTGTTCTCCGCAGGACCTATTGTTCGGACGCGCCGCCTGGGTGATTGGGGGATCGCCCGCTGAACTTTGTACTGCCCCCGCCCGGCTGGAAAAATTCTCTGGGGAAAACATTTGAATTGTAAAACGTTTAGTTTTCAATAAAACGTGTATTTATTGTTCAATTACATATTACGACTGACGTTTGAAAAATCATATCAACCAAACTGTTATTTCATTCTCTAAATTTGTATATCCGTTTCAAATTCAATGGCCTGTTATTAAACATCGCAGTGCAGTTTGACTGCATTTCTCTCCTTTTTTGTGGTAACATAGTTCTGCCGTAAGTTTTAAAATTTTTAAATAGGCAGTGCAAAGCGTGAGAAAAACAAAAGAACGAGAATTGCATACACTTCAATAGCCAAATCGAAATTTGTTTTTTTTTGCTTTCAGAGTTTAAAACAAAAATATTGAAATATAAATTGTAATTATTAAGTGTTTATATTTTGCTATATTATTTTCTAGTTGATTTATAATCTTTATGTCAAAATGTTTTTTTTATGTTAATTACTAAGCAAGTTTTTTATTATACATACAGCGATTTCTCTATAATATTGAAGTATATACAAAATATTAGACATTTTTGGTGTAGGTTTTTCAATATTATAGCTTTGCCTATAAAAATGTATTTGTTGAACAGAGTAGTTAAAAATTATATTTCTTTTATAATATTATAAATTTGTGGAAAAAACGAATGTATATTTGCTCCATTTTATAATCAGTATATAAAATTATAATTGTTTAGAATACAGAAATGCATGCTGAATAATATTGGTGAACTTGCGAATTATAATAATTGTAATGTACTAAGAAATAATATATTATTCCCTAAACAAGTATGTTGGCTTCGTTTTCTTTTTTTAATTGTGACGAAATTAACAGGTATTTAAGCTTTGTGCAATTTTGCGACAGAAAAAATCATTCCAGTGATTACAGTGCAATATAATAAGAACTTATTTCTAGGTTATGTACTCTTGCATTTGAAGTTCGAATGATGTATTATTGTATGTTAATCTAATATGTTATATTCCTAAATTGCTAGTTTTTGCCCCAAAACCGCCATATTTAAGCTCCGTTCCAACCTTTCTGCGAACGGTAATAATATAGCCACAGTAGCTAAAAAGTGTTCCGACCGAGATTATGACGGTTCTAGAACAGTGCAAAGTCGCCGCATGCGCACAAAACCGATACAAAAAAGTTTCGTTTTAACTACTGCGCATGACTGACGATAATATCACCGTTCGCAGAGAGATTAGAACAGAGTTATAGATGTCTTAACTCGTACACTAGATACTTTTGTACGCATGCTCTACGATTTTCTCCAGTTGTGTGGAGATGCGTTCAGTGGTTTCAATTATGTAAGTGCCGCGCTTGCGCAGAACAGCTAAAGTAAGGCTGCTTCACTTTCGTGGCGGAACATATTCAAAAACGGCTAGTAATAGAGGAAATATTGCATATCTAACGTTAACAAATATCTGTTTTATGCACATGTAAAATTTGTTTGTGGATTTTCTTTGGATTGTATTTCAGTCTTGTGGTGATCAAATTGTAAATTTTAAAGTGAAACTTTTTAACTCACAATCACGAAGGATTTTCTGTTACGGAAATGTGGGCAAGAAAGTGACTTAACATGCATACCCCATTCATGAAATCACTCGGTCAGAAATTGATACCATTATAAAAACGTCAAATCACAGGCGAATGGTGATCTAGATCAGTCGGTATGCCTCTTTTTTTCAAGGACCCGGGTTCAAAACCTACAAAAATTGTTTTAAATAAGAAGTTTCACTTTTACCGAGTGTGAACGCGGCACACGTATTCTGTTTTTTTTTCGCCATTGCTTTGTTGGAAGTATTATTTTCGTCTGTAATTATGTTACTAATTAAAAACTAGAATTTTATTGAGCTGAGACGAAGAACCAATGATGAAATTACACATCAGTAATTAGGAATACACTGTAGATTTGTGTTATGCGAAAAAAAAATGTTTCGATGAGTTTTTGCTTTTACCGAACTTTCAAAATTTTATGGTCACTGCTTCTAGACAAAAAAAATTAAACTACCAGTCAATTTATAGACTTTACTGTGCATAGTGAAATGTTTTTTTCAACGCTATTTTTTAAGTGATTATTGAATTTATTTTAATAATATATTTTTTGACTTTAAAATATTTTATAAGATTCAATAATTTAAGTTTGAAATTATTATACCGGCACAATATTTAACATAAAAAGGAGCTCTTTGTTGGCAAAATAAAATATTCTATTATATTTATTTTGTTAAAAAGCTAAGAATCATTCAATAAAGTGTTGGAATGTATAACAGTATTTATAAAATTATTATTTATTAAATAATGTCTATACAATACAAATTGTTATTCCTACAACCTACGTATATTTTATGGTTATGTACAATAGGCGATGAAAATAATTCTCCGGGCAATTGTAACGAAAATATTCCATCACCGCTTTCGGAATCATACAAAGATAGTGTACCATTTACGCACGCTACCACGATATATTTTTGTCCATTTTTTGAAAATGCGTAAATAAAAGGTGTCGCAAATATCGGTGAATTGCATTTTATCTCGTACACTAAATTCAAAAACGAATTATTGTAACTGAAACGGTACACAAAATGGTCATGACATCCAACATACACGTCACTGCCATCTATTTTCAGAGATGAATAAATTAAACCATTTGTTTTGTAATCTGATATCTAAAAAAATTTAATGAAAATTATGTCTTATTGCCGGATACATGTACTATAATATATTAGCTCTGTTCTAACCTCTGCGAACGGTAATATTATCGTTACAGTCATGCGCATTAGATAAAACGAAACTGTTTTGTGCGCATGCGTCGACTTTGCACTGTTCTAGAACGCGTTTTAGCTATTGCGCATGACTGACGATAATAATTATCGTTCGCTGAGACATTGGAACAGAACTAATGTAAATATCAAATTACCTGTACACCGTTTTCACAATTAAGACAATGAATGGTACCTTTTACGCCTGGCCAAAAAATTACATTTTCAATACAACCAGGTGATCCAAACACAGGATTTACAATATCCGTCCGCCAAATTATTTCACCATTTTGTTCATTTACGCAAAAACAACTGCCCTGAATTGTTGCAATGTAGATATTCGTCCCTTTTACGTATGGTGCCGAAGCTATACTGCCAGATAAATCGACCGTCCACTTCTCAAATCCGTTCTGTGAACAATTATTCGATTTTTGATCGGTGTTCATTTTTTTGAAAAACAAAAGAATTTAAACTCGTGCTAAATTGATAAATATTATTTTTTCTCTAAATGTAAATTCTCAAACATTTAAAATCGAACCTGCACATCAATACAGTGAAGTTTTCTATCATATGAACCGACAACTACAGCTGTACCATTCTGACATATCATCGGCGTGCATTTAACTTTTGAGTCCGTTTTATATTGCCAGTGTATTTGAGCCGTTGATATCTCGATGGAATAAATGTACCCATCGTAGCAGCCAACTATCGCAAACTGTTTACAACGGGTTATACAGACAGTCCCTTCAACTCTGTCAGGTAACAGTACCTCCGATAACTTTTGGCCTGTATCAGCATTTATAACGTACACTTTATGGGAATGTGAACCTATTATGACAATATCACACTCGCTAAAACAAATGAAGTTTCATTTAGAGGTGAGAAGTAATTCAATCTGGCAGATTCATAAGTGACCTTGAATTTGTACAATTACTTGTATTTAACTGAGGACGCCACAGTAGTTTAGGAACTAGCATAGTTGTATTAACTGCTACATTCATTAAATAAATAGACATTTTTAGGTTATTAAAAATTATTAGTGAAAATGTACAAAACAGACGAACGAAATTCATATTCCAAAACATAATCAAATATTTTGAACTGAGCAGACATGCATGAAAGGTCTTTTAACAGCTGACCTGGTTTGATTAGTTCAGATTTTGATCACAAGATAGCGCAGCTGTCAAAACATTGTTTCAACTTCGTGTATATTATATAAAAAGTAAGTGAATTTCTATTAGCTCCCTCATCATATATATTAATACGCTAAGGTTTAAGATGTTTGCCTCCCTTTTTAGAAAAAACCACACAATTTCTCCACATAAATTATATATCATTTTACAGATAATTGCTTGCTCTACTGACATCAAAAACTAAAAAATTTATTACTGCTATTGTTTTTGTAAATTAATTAAACTCTGAACAACGTCTGCCATCTGACGGCGTAACGTTAACACTTCGATCTGTCATCTGACCTTCATACTGACATCTGACGGGCAACGCTGAACAACGCTTTTGCTACTTGCGCCTCTATATGTCAATTTTAGTAAAATATTTCTTTTACATCAAAAATAAGAACGTTATAAGCAGTGTGCAAAATTAGAAACGAATTGAATACCTGCAATCACATTTAAAAAATAATTTTGTAAAGTGATAATTATTATACTTATTTAGTGCGAATAATTCGCACAGGTCACGCTAGTATGTAATAATTATGAACGCTCCGGTATTACACGACCAGTTTTGACTGTGTGCTATTCGATTGCACAGTGTTGTTTCAAAACAATTAACTTACTCTAGTTGACTGATAACTGGAGTACCATCGATGCAAGCGCCTGTATCAAAACTCCAAAGTATTTTCAATTCATTTAGTGTTCTCGTATCATGTTTCCTCGCATATTTTAATTGTTTAAAACTACCAAGATTGTCATCTATCTTACGTTTAAAAGAAGTAGTGTTGATTTCGTTACTAAAATAAGTTAAACAATCGACAAACGGTGTTTTATGGTCCAGCAATATCGTCAAAACTTCGTTAGGAAACGTAAGCTGACTAGCTGATTCAAATTCGTTACTTATTTGGATAGCTGCAATGGACGTTCCTCCTAATTCACTAAAAGTTTTATTTTCGAATTCGAACTGCTTTGGAAGATTTAAAAAATCGTTACATAAATTTAAAAATAAATTATAATGTGTTGAATTTTCTAGGAGCGTTGTATTAACATTGCTTAACAATTGATTAGTGTCGATTTTGCCATGTTTTGTCATCGGTAAGTTATCAATCGATACAATAGCATCGGGATAACCTTGAGGATAACTTGTTTTAATCGTTTGTTTTAATTTCTGCAGTGAGGTTTCAATTTTCGTGTCGTCTCTTACAACAAATAAAATTAATTTTGAGTGGGCGGTGCTCCAAACACAACAAGATTTTAAACTTAGAGATTCAAAAACAATATTTTCGAGTTTGGATAAACTTATTTTGTGTCCGAATCTCTTGATTACGTTATTTTTTCGTCCAACAAAATAAATATTAGGTTTTTGAATTTTTACGATATCACCAGTCGCTCGGTAAAGCATATTTTTATTTTTTACTAAAGCTTCATTGTTAATATAACACAGTCTCTTGTTGCTTCCTAAAATAAGATTTTTTTAAATTAAATGCTGTAAATTCTCTTTTTAAGAATAATAACAAGGGTTTAAGAGCAGAGTCAGTATTTCTTAACGAATAATAATAATAAATACCTATGAAAAGTTCTCCTTCTCCCTTATCGATAGTTTCCCCATTATCATCCATGATTTTAAACACTGTGTCTTCAAGTGGTGTCCCAATGGGAACTCCGTTTTCAAGTTCGTTTTCCGATAACTGTACTTCGTAGATGGAAGACCAACAAGAAACTTCGGTTATGCCATACAAATTATAAATTTTAGTTCGACATTTTGAATCTTTTACTTGCCTAAGTAACTTTAAATTGCAGAATCTTTCACCGCCGAGCGCCAATATTCTTAATCTAGAGTTTTCATTTAAAATCAGATTTTTTATGTCACTTGTCTGCCAACGGAAAAATAGAAATGGGGGGATTTGAAGAAAAGTTATTCCTTCATAATCCAAATATTTCGTTGAAAATAAAATTTCCAGTAATAATTTTTCATTCAATCTTAATTCAGGGCTCACGATGAGTAAGGATGCGTCATTCATCAAAGCCAAGAAAAGTTCAATATAAAATGGATCAAATGTTATCGGCGTATTTAAAAATATTACGTCTTTACCGGAAATTTGAAAAATGGCTCTGGAAAATAAATCGCTTTATGTTATTGAGAAAAATCATGAAAAATAAAATATGTAGGTAATCTGTTTTTAAAGTCTAAATAATTTAATCAAAATCAGAGGAATAGGATCAGGAAATCAGTCAAAACTTCATGCTTACTTGCGACGTTTCGGCTTTATTAAGCCTTCCTCAGGCTTAATTAAAGCCGAAACGTCGCGAGTAAGCGTAAAGTTTTGACTGATTTCCTGATCCTATTCTTCTGATTTTTATTAAATTATTTACATCATCAAGGATCTTAAATAGTATCACAATCTTTGGTCTGTTTTTGAGACATAAAATAAAATGTGAAAAATAAACAGTTCTTTTCCTTTTCATTTTTTGTCTTATACTCTTCCTTCCGATTCGACTAAAGGTTGAAAAAAACTGGACTTCGGCTTCGACTGGAAAAATCACCTTCGGCCGAACTCTGCTATGTATTATTTATTAAAATGATTTTTACTAACCCTAGGTGCAATAAATTCGAAAGAATACTATCGTACGTAACTCGAACGATTTTTGGTTCCCCAGTTGTTCCCGATGTAGTAATTATATAGCAAATGTTTGGATATAATATCATTTCATTGTCGTTATTTGAGATCCATACTTCCAAACAATGATTTTGTTGAGTTACAATGCACGCTTGTTTCAACTCAAAAGTAGTGTTTTTGCATGAAAACAATAATTTACTACTTTTCAAATAAAACAACAATTTAATTCCCAAATCAGTTATTAACTTATAATTTCTTTCGGATATATTAGATTCCAAGCATATAAAGGTACATCCATATTCTAAAATTCTGAAAATAGAAAAGCTCAGACAGAATCGCATAACAAAAGTGATGAAGTTTAGAGAACAAAATTGTTTACCCGGTGATAACAGGAGGTAAAACAATACTTGGTTCAACTATAACCCCTATGCAAGATGTTTTTGTGACATTTTCTTTTTTCAAAATACCTATAATTTTTAAATGGATTTCTTGTATTTGTTCATAGTTAAAACAAGATATTTGTTTATTTTCATTGCAAATATACACGGCAGGGTTATCTGGAGATTTATATTTGAAAAATTTAAAATCAGTCCTGTCCATATTTGTAAGTCACAACAATTAGTACGTTGCGCTATCCTATGTAACTGATTTTGTAACTATTATAAACTAGAACTTTAGAATTTAATAAATTCTAACAACGAATGATAAGAACTGGAGAGCATAATATGTAATAATGTAACACATATTTTTTATTAATTTGGCTTAAAGACATTTGACATTACGAGGTTAGGTTTTATGTTTGGCACTTGGCAGTTGACTTGTGTTTAGTGCCTCCATAGTGAGTAGTGACCACTGACCATAGATATATATATATATCTATGGTAATGACAGATGACAGTTAAAAAACGAGCTTCGAACAGTAAAACTTAATTAACGTCAAAACAATTATTTTAAATACAGAGTGAATTTTTGAAAGTTTTTATCTTAATACAGATAATTGTGGTCATATTTATGTCAGTGAAAAAGAAACGTGGAGTAGTTAGTGAAAACGAAATGACGTCTATGAAAATTGAAGTTAAAGAAGAAAACACAACAGGTAAGTCCAAATTTTGATTTGTTCGATTAACTACAATACTGTTTTGTGTATTTATAGCAAATAAATATATGATTTATAGTGATTCCAAATTTTTAAAAATCTATTACGGCTGAATTATGCGTACTGTTATCACGAGTTGTACAAAATATTATTTCGTACATTTTAGGTTATTTTGGAAGCCTAGCGCTTGTCCAGAACGTTTAAAACAAATGCGGCCACTTAAGGCAAACATATGAATTTTGTCAAATCTTTGATTAACGTCTGATTAGAACTCTTCAATAAATATTTATTGAATATGAATTTTGTAATCAGTATTTCTTAAGTCCATCAGCTCCTGTGTCTAACAATGAAATTATTGTAGAATGTTTTAATAACAATAAAAAATAACATTGAACTTGCTCTGTTTATTACACAGCTAGATGAAAGTATGTTGTCAATTGTCATACGTTAGTTCCGCAAACAGCCACTAGGGAAATCTTCTCCCTACCAATATTGGTCCGCGCGTCAAACTACTATGATTCCGAGCGATCGAATGTGTCTTGGCCAATCCGCGGGCCATACACATCGCTGTGATATGGCAGTCAACACACGCAGCAGTAAAATATTTATAAGTTTAATTAACCCAAATATCTTATTAACCTGTTAGCTCTCCGCGCTGCCATCTGTAGAAAATTGTATATATTCTGTTGTGAACTTTTAATAGGTAGTCGCGAGTCATTTGTTTTGTTTTTTAGGCGACAACGATGTATTGTCGGCAAGAGATCGCTTGAAAGGTGCTTTACGAGGCGTTATATCAAATAGCGGTGACGACTCCGGAAGCGAAGATGAACGAAATAAAAAATCAGTGCGAATACCTGTCGCTAAAAGATATCCGTATGTTATTTTATAATTATGTATTTGTTTAAAAAAAAAAAAACGTTGGGTGGTTTAACCATAGATACATATATTTAATAGATTGCGCATAGATCTAAGAGATTGCGGATACACTAGCACCTCCTGCACCTTTTAGAAGCCATTTTGTACGTGGAAACCGCCGTAAAAAGCGCGCGAGATTCAAAAATATTAATTATTTTATAATATGATTTTATTGAGAAAAACGACAAAACTCACAGTAAACAGTGATATTTCGCTCCAAAACCTATTTTTATACAGAAACGTTTTAAAAATTACAAAATTGAGCATAAATATAATGTAAAAGCTTAGAACATGTTACATATTAATTTGGCATCAAGGTTGACAAGCATTGATGCCAATCTGACAATGTAAAATGTTCTAAGCTTTTATATTATACTTATGCTCAGTTTCGTAATTTTTTAAACGTTTCAATATAAAAATAGGTTTTGGAGCGAAATATCACTGTTTACTGCGAGTTTTATCGTTTTTCCATTAACATCATATTATAGAATATTTAATCTTTTTGAATCCCGCGCGCTTTTTACGGCGTTTTCTACGTACAAAATGGCTTCTAATTGGAACCATTCCGCACAATGCTCAAGAATAGGCATCCGCTATCTATTAATATGTATATCTATGGGTTTAACTAACTGATAAATTTTTATCTTGATGGCTTATCAATTGCCGAAAATGTTAGCTATTTCGCAATTATATAAACGACCAAGTCGCTCTAATAATAATATATTTGATACGATAATATAGCAATGGGTAAAGTGTGTAATTAATCGTATATCATAGGCCTGAACCATCGCCTACGCGGACATCGGTACGAAAAAGAAGACGGACCGATCCGAATTCTTCAAGTTTCCATCATACTTATGTAATGAAATTGTTTGATCGGAGTGTTGATTTGGCACAGTTCGAAGAAGACACGCCCCTTTATCCAATCTGTCGTGCTTGGATGGCAAATCAGCCAAGGAACCCTCAGTTGGTAATAAAGTAAGTATTGATAATAACCATACGTTAAAAACTGCATATTGCCCGGACCACAGATGACGCTGTATGTATTTTTTTTTTTTTTTTTGGAGATTCTTTAATCTTGGAACGTAATATACGTGAAATTGGCAGTAATAAACGATTAATTTTTGTTTAGGCGTCGTGTTTCTAGTCCTGAACCAAGCGCGCAAACGAGCGAAGAACTAGATGTAACCAAATTGCCGTCTCCCGATCAAGAGATGATAAACCGAGTTCCGTCTCCGTTACCGGAACAAATCGAGAAAGACAAAAATACAGATTTTCTTAACTATGTAAGCTTGATTGAATTTGTTCTTTTATTACAGTATAATTAAAATGCCTCCCAATCCAACTTGATATCGCAATATGCCTTAAAACTTACAAATGCGACTTGATTTTTTTCATGACATTTGTTAAATTTGCATCGTAAAAATGTATGTTAAAAGTTACGAGCTATTTTTGCATGCTGTCCGAACAGTATCCAATCTTGTTTATACAGGGTGTATCACAGAAAATCGTACATAGGGAAAACTTCATTGTGCAAATTAGTTAGGATCAACGATTATTTTGTCCACATATGAGAATGGGTACCATGGCAACGCTGACTAACCATTATTTAAGAACAATGATGGCTAATAATGAATAATTAGAAAAATCAGTTAATATAATTCTTTAATATTAAATGAATTTATTCAACACGCGTGAGTAATATATAATTTCGGGGCCCTGCTAAATTCGGGAGAAATAATAAAGACGCGTAGAGTGCGAATAATGAGCCAAAACTGTACGGTAATATTATATTACTGCATAGTTTCTGGACCAATAGGAACGCGGTAGCGATTTGTGTATATGAAAACAGCATCGCAATTCAGCGAAAGTCAGGGCCATCTTGTGTGCATCGAGGGCGGCGGGTACGTCAATCAATGAAGTGATTTATTATTTCTCCGTCTTTTATCAGGGCCCTGATTACATATGACTCGTGCTAGTAGAATAAAGTATTATGTGCGACTATTGATCGAAGGAGAATATTCCACTCGCGTGTTACCGCACTCGCTAAGCTCGTGCGGCAAATTTCACGCTCATGGAATCTTCTCCTTCTCTCACTAGTCGCACAATATACTATTATTTTTATTAATGAAAATTTATTTTATTGAGAAAACATTTTTTTACTAAATAATTAAACGAAACAAACAGTTAAGCTAAAAAAAAATTGGTTGTCTGTAAAGTCGGTTTACGGACGATAGTTTTACGTGATAACGTCATAAAGAAACATTGATGAACTCTCTGACGTCACGCGAGAAGAGACAGAAATGCGTACAAGCCGACGCTTGGGCCGATCGTGCCTCTCTATCGCTTATACCGCGCTCTCGCTTGCACGCTCAGGCTCAGGCGGAACGTGACACTTTTTCGTGCGTGCAGCCAGTGTTTCATCAATTTATAAGACGTTATCACGTCAAAAAATGTAATCGGTTATAAAAAACTTTTTGCTCACTTTGTCTAACACTACTAAACTGTCAAATGAACAGCAATATGCATTTGTTAATGTATACGTACGCCATGGTAACGACCTCTGAATAAAGGGCAAAGCAATCTCTGATCTTTAACTAATTTGTACTGTTTACTTTTCCCAATGTACGGTTTCCTGTTATACACCCTGTATAGATATGCAGACAATAAAACAGTACCTAATTTAATTTTTAGTCTAAAGTGCCACCAATGCCAAAAGAACAGATTTTAAAAGGTCACTTAGAAAGGTGGGGTAAAGTAAGGCAAAAATGGCATGAGCAGGCGCAGAAGTTCGAAGATCGGTACCACGCGAGCACTGACATTTTGGCGGCTATTTACAATAGGTGAGTCTTTGTTTGTTAATATTTTTTAGTGTAATTTTCGTACTCAAACCTTACATGCAAACGATTGAGCCATATTCAACTAATCGACAAAATTGATTAAGTATTACTTCAATAATGTCAGATAATTATTTCACCTCTTATCGATCCGAATTGCTTGTTAACATTTTTATACAATTTAAATTTGTGTTCTGATAAAAAAAATGTTAAACAATTATTTTTGTTTGTATTTCCAGGGCCCAAGAAAATATGGCTTAATAATCTGACTAATTAAGGGCTTGTTTTCTTAATTTTTATTTAAATAAAGCGTATAATAAACAAAATGTACATTCAAGAATAAACACTGAATAATAAATAATTTACAATATTGGAAACAATAGTAGAGGAAGCATAGACAAAGAAACTCAAAAGAAGAAAATTATTTGTCTGTTTAATACTACAAATAGTAACTTGTTTTTTTTTTTACGATAAAATTATGGAAGACACTTATAATATAAAGGAAATATTCAAAAACAGTTGAACGAAAAGTGCCTTTATTATTTAATACCTATCATCAAAACAAGTAAGGATCAGAAACATATTACGACTCGAATGGCAACTTAAATAAGGCTATATTTCTTTGATAATTTTAAGTCGAAAACGCCATGTCCAAAACTCAATATTAACGGGATTATCAACAATATTAAATGCAAGCATAACAATTAATGTATCTTACAATACTCTTCGGCAAGCTCCATCTTTGATTATAGGAAGAGCTTCTATTAAATTCAGGCAGAGGGAGGCCATTTTAAATAATAGGCATATTTTCATTAATAAAACATTACGTGATATGCGTTTGTTAGCCTTGTTCTTTACATTTAATATCACCGATAATTTCGTTAATATTGCATTTTGAACGATAAGGTATTTTTGACTTGAAATTGTCTAGCGAATACACCCCGAAGCTATTTCACTTGGGTCGCGAGACATCTCTGTATTAAAAGGGTGTGTACTGTTTTGTTGAAATTATTTTACAGAAAAGTGTATCATCCTTAAAAAAAGATTCTAAAAATTAGTTGCGTAATATTACGGAATTGTTTTTCCTAACCATTTAATTCCCTTGTGAAACCTTAAGCTGTGTCCTGACTGTGCCGATCGGCAAAACCGCACTAGTGTGGACGTGACTGTCGGCTTTGTTTATCAGGCGAAACGTTGCCGATTGTAAAAACTTTGCCAATCGGCATAGTCAGGACACAGTTTTATGACGAGGAATCAGCAAACATGGAGAATTTTATATCACGCATTTTTTAATAAAAAAAAGGAATGATATTTTACCTGGATAAAAAATGAGTAATTTTGAGATATTATTTTTTCTGCACGGAAAAAAATTAATTATTTTTTTAAATAAACTTCAATTTATAGGCTTATAACATATATTTAATACCCTCTATATTGCTAGCAAAGACCGGGAGAAAGACTTTAAACACGATAGTGCAGACATTTATACGTCTGTCTCACTTATTATTACTCTTGATGTCCGTGAACGTATGCGCGTCAGTTTGCACATGGCACTAAGCTGTGAAAGGGAGGTGGCTTGCTCTATTCCACTTACCAATTGCCCCACTACAGACGCGACACTTGCGCACAATGGTCAAGAAGAGATAGAAAACAATTATTTTCTGTCTCACTTCATGGGCCACTCTTCCACTTACGGTAACTAGCAATATAGAAGTTATTAAATATATGGCTTATAATATGTAAATTATCACAGTTAACAAGCTGCAAATATAATAGATTTTTGACATAAAACATAAATACAGTAGAGCCTCAATTATCCGCGTCGGGGTTGACGGATAATTGAAGTTCTAGCCATTCTTTACTATTTTCAATCGTTTATTTATCATGTAAAAGAATTCTACTTTCCTACTAGTTCATTCACGAATCTTTATGAAAAAAAAAATGCTAAAATCAAGTAAAGAGATTCTAACATTTTTATAGTTTATTTGGCAGTTTATATGGACACACTACAATTATTTTTTTTTTTTTTGTTAAAATACATTTTTTTTACATATTGCTATCCGTTAATAAAAATATACTTATTTGTACACATTAAAAAAACGGTAACAATTAAAACAATTGGAATATTAAAAATGAATAATGAAATTAGACGGTAAACTTGTCAGTACAAATATATAAAATTGTAATGGGACATCTCTCTGTAATTTCGTTTTCTTGCGGTTTTTTTTATTTTTGTATGACACCTAGATGGGAATCCGTTTTTAATTTTTCACTCGAGAGCGACTCAAGTGATTTTGAAGAAACTTGGTACAGTAACTCGAAGTATATTCAACTTTTTATCCAGTTACGATATGGTTAAGATAGTAAAAGCTGACTTTAACACGAGTGAAGCCGTAATAAATAAAATAATTTCGGTTTTCTCTATTTTGTACAACAATAAAAACAGATGCTATTCACCCAACGTTCCAAAGCGGGAGTTATAAAGCTGTGTAGTCCGTTTTTCTGGTTATTTTAGTTACTGTTTTTTGACGTGATAACGTCTTATAAATTGATGAAACACCGGCTGCACGCACGAAAAAGTACTGTTGGATTTTTAAAAGAAGACCGGTCAATGGAATGTAGTCCTATGACCTTATTGCAGAAGAGCGCACATGTATTTTATATTAGTAAAAGGTAATGATCCTGGAACCGCTTCTATGCAATAAGGGAGTCCAGTCGACCAAACGTATCGCAATTGTCGTGTCGCGATAATTGTACTATTGCCATAGCTGTACGACTATACAGCGACACTTGCTAACAGTACAAAAAAATCATACACCAGACAGTACATAGGTGTGCGTCCACGGACTAAGTTGAGGGGTGTTGTCTGAATATCATCAAAATGGAAAGTAAAAAGGGAAAAACAGTTAGAAGTGGCGCTAGGGAGGTCATAGCGAATGTAATTAAAATGTGCGAGTTAGAGGCTCAAAATAAAACCTTAAAATTTAAAGCTATACATTGTTTGCATGCCATGCTATGCGCCGCCTATGAATTCCGATAATTTGGGAACACATCAGCGACTTCTTGCCCTTTCCCCACCGGTCTTCTTTCGCTGATCGCACAGTATCACGTTCCGCCTGAGCCTGAGCGTGCAAGCGAGAGCGCGGTATAAGCGATAGAGAGGCACGATCGGCCCAAGCGTCGGCTTGTACGCATTTCTCTCTCTTCTCGCGTGACGTCAGAGAGTTCATCAATGTTTCTTTATGACGTTATCACGTAAAACTATCGTCCGTAAACCGACTTTACAGACAACCAATTTTTTTTTAGTAATTGAGTGTTTTTTTGAAAAATTTGGCATGTTCTCATTAAAAAAAAGATCTATGCAATTACCAAACGCCATTATATTTAAAAACTTTAGTTCTTAGCTGCAACTGGAACATCGTGTCGCTAGAGGTCGTGACAACAAAAGCGTTGTTGGTCCATTTCTAAATAGTCAAAGGGCCATACAGTGAATTTATTTCATCACCATAATATATCAGTGATTGTCAAAAGAATATCAGTTTTTGCAATGAAAGAATTAAAAAAAGATTTTAAAATGTTTAATTGGTCAGTTAGTACAGGATTAAGAAGAGTTGTAGTGCAACATAAAAACTTACTTTGGCGTAAACAAATGAATATTCATTTGTTTTTCTCTCTGCGAAAAAACAATTAGCATTTCTTTGTTTTTAAAGTTACCTATTCGTGGAGACACCCTGTATAAAAACACTTCGACTCAAGTTGGATGATTAATTACCTAAATTATAAATTTTATTTTGTTTTTTAATTTCAAAGGCATCAATTGATTAGTATATATTTTTAAATGCATTAAAATATACACATTTTGATTTTTGTAACTTAAAAAAGATGGACGATTTTTTATGTCATTTGATCAGAAATTGGAAAAAGAGGTATTATTGCAATGTAAATATTGGATGTGTGCTCAAAAATAATAAAAAAATAAAATAAAATAAAGTTATATAATCTGTTTTCATAATACACAATAGTAAATTATTGTACCGACAGATGGCAAAATTATCTTATAACGTTTATACAACGTTATTATTAATACTTTTAAAAAAGCAAATTAAACCGAATCATTGTTAATAATCAAAAACAATCGGTAAAAACCATAAAAAATCGATAAAAACTTTAATCCAGCTTAATTTAACTTTGAAATTACAGTGTAACCGTTTCGAAAACATAAATAAAATAGTGGTTTTTTTCAAAATGCTCACACTGTATTTTTTTTTAACGAGTTTAAAGGAATTTGGTAGATGAATGACGAGGTTATGTTTACCAAAACCTTGAAATGCGACAACTGACTACGGCGGCGCGTATTCATTTACCAATAGACATGTCGAATTTTTTTTACACTCGTTAACAATCATTCTATATGTACATATAAAATGGTTTACAAGACATGATAATTTTGCCACTGTAGAAAAATCACATATCTGAAATAAGTGCAATTTATTATTAAAATAACGACCTTTAAACTGATTTTTAATTTTCATGTGCATTCACACAAACTTCGAAAAGTCCACTGATTAAAAAATAGCAGTCCGTAAATGTTTCTTTTAAGACAAGGCATCTTCCGAACATATCGATCGTGTTTTGAAAATTGTTAGTATATTGATGTAGAAATATTAATGCTTTCAATGTGAAGATACAATTTGTTAAATATTAACTACTTACGAATAGAATTTCGTTTAATTTGTTATAAAAATTCACCAAAGTCGGCTACCAAAATTGTTCATTTCTGGCATAGTCAAAATCAAGATAGAAAAATAATTGCCTTGTATAATACAAATGCACTTCACATGGCTATTTGTATTTGTGTATTTGGCAAACAATTACCATGTGTGGACAGTCTATTTGACAAAGTGTTGGCCTTATTTGCCTATTTGACAAATAAGGCCAATACCAAATACGCGTCACCGTCCGCTTGTCGGTTTTTCGAGGCACATCAAAGGAGGCAAATACGCAAATAAACCGTCCACACAATGGCCATATTCAGAAGCGCACGCGTCGTGAACCTGTACGGACGTTCAGTATATTTGTGTCTGTGCTGTGAGCGAGAACTGGAACAATTACTATTGAAAATGAATTGGGACAATGAAACAGTGCCAAAATTCCTGGAATTTTGAACCTTGCGTTCTGCTGCCAAATGTTTGTGTGTTTGTTATTTGACTGTCATGTGTGGATGGTCGTATTTGCGTCTATTTGCATATTTGCCTTGAACATCGTAGATTTTTCCAAATACAACAAACACCTAATAGCGAACACAAATAGCCATGTGAAGTGCCACCATAAAACAAAAGACAAACACATACTGAAGCTGCCATATAATTTTCTTTTGTTTTATGTAAAGCATTGAACTCACTTATATAGATACATAATGTGTTTCGGTTATGTAAAAAGAAATCAAATATTGAAAATTTATAAAATCGACGTTTATAATTATTTTCATACTTCGATAAAAAAATAACGAATGATCAAATTTTAAAATGTCGTTCACTGTAATTGAAGATGTGCTTTGCAGGGCCAGCAAGCTGTCTACAATAATTTATCTTTAATAGATAAGTATATCGATACAAATATTATATTGCTGTCAGTTCGTTTCCTTTGTTAGCAGCGACGCATCACATCTTCAATCACAGTAAATGACACGTTTTATCAGAAATTAAAACCGCGCAAATTTTATTCAGTAGACATTTCGACAGTAGTTGAAAAAATAACTAACATACAAATATCTAAGTAATAATCGATATGGATTTTTAACAAGACTATGTATGTCAATTATTTCAACAATAACAACGTTTATAAACGCGAATTGGAATTACAAAACACGCATTTTTTATTTCAGAAGAGTAATAATATGTATGTTCCCGCACATAAACGCAATCCAGTTATTTAGAACTCATGTATTTTCAACCTGTCGGAACTAATCATCTCCTGTATTTTCAACTGCTCATTCATTCTCACTTCGTGACAGTCATAGACCAATTAAAAAAACCTTTTATTAATTTGAGGTTAAACTTTGTCAAACGTATTTTTTAATTGGCTGAGCAGCGTAGGACGAGACACTGCGTGAGAAGTAGGCACTAAAAACTTAAAAAAAGAGGTTGATATTTCTTTGTCACTCTGAAACAAAACATTGAGAGTTCTATACATATTTGGATATGACTGACAATTTTGAGGTTATCGATTAAAATATTCAGTTGGCTAACCTGAATTCTGAAGTTAGTAACTTAAAGTAGTTACCCAACCTGAAATACAAAATGCGTTTTTTGTCGAAGTTAGCGCGCATATAAACGTAGTGTACGTAAATAAAAACTATAAGCATAAATAAATAACAGTAATATATATGTATATATATTATAATGTTCATAAGACTCAACGTTAAAAATAATAAATTTAATCACAGGTTTTATTTTTCAGTTAGAGATAATTGTAATATTTCTTGCAATAGTTGTTCTTCTTTGAGTCTTTGCTGTTCGATCTGTTCGTTCTCCTGTTGCGATAGCATCAATGCCATATGTAAATCGTCATCGGGTGCTGTGTCCATCGTATCGGGACTACTGGAGGCACCCGAATTGCCGTCCGATCCAGATGCACACATTGCCAAACTGGCTTGGATCGCTCTAATACAAGGAAATACGCATATGTGCAAACTAGCAAGCAATAACACGCTTTAAAATTTTACTGTGCTATAAAATTCTAGCAACAAAAACTATCAATAGTATTAAAATAACGAAGAAAATTTATTTAATATTAGTGGTATTCGTTCGACATAAAACGCTCCAACTTACATTGTCGGTTCTTTTAGATTCGGCTCACTGGAAATTGGAATTTTTTAACATGTAATGGTTTGAAGTGTGACGTCAGACTTGTAGTAAACACACATATACCTATAGAAACGCGACACACATACGCGAGTTAACACTGAAGAGCTTCATGTGAACGAAAAACGCACTTGTTTGCATACTACAAGAATGACGTCATAGACATGGCGGCTCGTGTTTTCAAGCCAAGTCATATATTTAAAATTTTGAGTGCTATTTTAGCGTGTAAAACGATTACATTTAAGCGAGATAGGAATTCCTAATACTACGATATAAACATTTTAAGACAATTTAAAAATAAAGGTTCTGTTGAAGTTCGCGTCGTTCTTTACAAAAAAATAGCGCAGCAATGGGTACAAGTTTAACACTGAATTTTATAGCTGATGCAAAAATAATGATCTTTTTGATTTTAGTTTATTAACTGAATTGAACCAGCTGCCGCACGAATACGTATTATACTAAAGGAGTTATAACAAAAGTAGTTTTGTTCAATATAAAATCTATATTACGATTTTTCTACTTCTGCAAGCAACCATATTAGACATCAAAACACAGTGAATATTTAGCTAAGCTTAGTGTGGAAGTTTTACGATGACTGTACGTCATTTGGACTGAGCAATTTTCTTCCAGATGGGGTAACGCTCCTAAATAATTTCGATAAACAAATGAATATTAATTAAAGCAGAGTTTTGGAAAAGTGTTAGATCTTGAAATTAAATAGTTTTTTTAGCAGTCACTTTCGTTCGGTTTGTAATCTAAAGAAAACACTGCAGGGATTTGAACCCAAATGTTTCGGGCATTGTTAGTTATTTTTTTCCTATCAGTTGGTAATTAAATTCTTGCTTTAAGAAAGCGCTGAAAAATTGTTACTGTCTATACAGGGTGTCCCATTAAGAATGGGACATAGAACAACCGCAGATTCTCCAATTCAAAATAAAACGATTAAGCGAAATATGCTTAGATAAAATGTTACTCGTTTCCGAAATACGGGGTGTTGAAGTTGAAAACTGAAAAATTATTAATGTCCATAATTTTTTTAATACACCGTATAATTTTACTCAAATCGGCACACTTGTTAAATATCATAAAATGCACCTAACAATAAAAAAATTAGTTCAGTACGCTCTACCAGTGGCGTACGGCAGGAGTAAGTAATGCTTGTACCCCTTCTAAATGTTACGCCGCTGTCTAAATTTTAATTTTGACTATAATTTTAATTTTTTTGATATTTTCTAAGTTAATAATGTACACTTGTTAGTTTGTTGTAAAGTCATTGGTTTTCGAGATATTCGCAGTTTTTTTCACACAAAATTGTAAAAATGAATATT
This sequence comes from Xanthostigma xanthostigma, assembly GCA_963575645.1. NCBI lineage: Eukaryota > Metazoa > Arthropoda > Insecta > Raphidioptera > Raphidiidae > Xanthostigma > Xanthostigma xanthostigma. The sequence goes on along the minus strand of OY754469.1, from coordinate 6,398,748 downwards.
ATTAATAATAATACAAATAAAAAGTACATGTCTATCTATCTTTAACTGCGAATATCTCGAAAACCAATGACTTTACAACAAACTAACAAGTGCACATTATTGACTTAGAAAATATCAAAAAAATTAAAATTATAGTCAAAATTAAAATTTAGACAGCGGCGTAACATTTAGAAGGGGTACAAGCATTACTTACTCCTGCCGTACGCCACTGGTAGAGCGAGTAACATTTTATCTAAGCATATTTCGCTTAATCGTTTTATTTTGAATTGGAGAATCTGCGGTTGTTCTATGTCCCATTCTTAATGGGACACTCTGTATATTAGATTTTACAATCGGGCTGTTGCTTCTACAGCATCGAAAATTGAATAACCATAAAAATTATAATCTGTACACATTTTTTCAACTGCGACAAGAAAACGTAACATAAATTTATTTTACCTTTGTAGCTGCCTTTCTTCTTCACTGATCATATTTGGAGTATTTGGTCTTGATGGTCTCTGAGCTTTTAGAGCTTCCCATATGTCGACCTAAATAATTTACATAAAATATGAATCTTTCGGTGTCTTTTTTCAATGAATCAAAAATAGATTACTAGACGATTCAATTGTTCGCCGAAGATCGTTACAAACCTCGTCTCGTTCACTTCCGGCGTCTACTAAACTCTGTTGAATAGCGAACTGCAAAAGATCATCCTCTTCTTCTATACTGAACTGTCTGCGCGAATCTGAGCCTAAAATTGCCATCTAATTTAATGAATTATAATATCCAACCTATCGCCACCTTTAGCCAAAAAGAAACTTAAAAGTGTTGAAGAAGTTAAATGTTTATTTAATTTCTATTGCCTATGCGCGACTTAAGTCATGGCACGTTTGCCTATGACACGCCGTTTTACTATTTAATAGTAAAATATTTTTCCAAAAATTATAAAAATATTTAACAATTTTAATTTCAGAAAAAAATTTGAGTGAATTTTTTTTGTGGTGACATTAAAAATACAATATTATTATGTCATGGCATAATAAAAATACAATATTATTATGTCATGACAATAAAAATACAATATTATTATGTCATGACATAATAAAAATACATTATTTTTATGTCATGACATAATAAAAATACAATATTAATATGTCATGACATAATAAAAATACATTATTTTTATGTCATGACATAATAAAAATACAATATTATTGTCATGACATAATAAAAATACAATATTATTGTGTCATGACATAATAAAAATACAATATTATTATGTCATGACATAATAAAACTACAATATTATTATGTCATGACATAATAAAAATACATTATTTTTATGTCATGACATAATTATAATTCGTCGTTTTTCCTATCTCTTCCTATGTATAAGCATTTAATGTTATGTCATGACATAATAATATTGTATTTTTATTATGTCACCACATAAAAAAAAATCACTCAAATTTTTTTTTCTGAAATTAAAATAATTGTTAAATATTTTTATAATTTTTGGAAATATATTTTACTATTAAATAGTAAAACGGCGTGCCATATTTGTCTGTTTTTGACGCATAAAAAATATCGTTTTAAAACCAAAACTTACCGTTGCTTGTTTGAATATAGCCAGGTGGTACCGTAAAACATGAATCGTCTACAACGCACGTTACTCGATCGCTCTCTTCAATACTTGCTACATTAGAAATTTCACTATCCAGTCCGAATATGTTTCCGAATGTTATCCTTGCATTTAAGACATGGAACAGTGGTATTTCTGCAATATTTAAAAATCACGTTCGGTAATAAGTACAGTCCGATCAGCCACAAACAAATCAAAGGTAAACAATTTTTAAGAAATTCAAGTGTCCAAAAGCACCATTCTCGCGGAACGCAGAAAATCTCCACTGTTTGTGTGTCACACATTGTAAATAGATGTATTTGGAACTCCCAAAGCGTTTGTCGGCAATACAGAACTCTTCAGATCCAACTGCGTGTTTGTTGGTCAAATTCTCGGACTCTTCGGACTGTTTGAATTTGTTTTTAGCAGTTCTAAGGCTCTTAGAACTGCTACAACCAGGTTCAAATATTTCGAAAATTTAACCTAAACACGCAGCTGTGTCCCAAGAGCTCTGTATTGCCGACAGACGCTTTGGGGATTCCGAACTTACCAACAAACACATCAAATACTTAGTCTGTACGTGTGTAACCTGACAGCGTCAATTGTATCCAAAAACTCACCTATTTTAACTGGAAAACCGGCAGGCAATTGCATTTGTATAAAATCCTTTAATTTCGCGAAATGCGAACTCGAAATGGCCATGAGATCAACAATGGGCATAATTTGTTCTTGAAGCGATAATGGATAGTTTTCACAAAGCCACAAAGTAGCCCGAAATTTTTGAATCTTGGTGCTCACTTCTTTCGGTCTACCGATATCCCTTCCTTTTAAGTCGTTCCCGGAATCAAAATATTCTTGAGGTGTGATATTGCACGGGTTCCCGTAATGTGTGTACTCTTCCTGAAAATTGTATCCGGATGATAGTGTAATCGTATTTAAATTGGGAAAAATCAGACCACAGGCTTCGTCTGTGTAGCTGAACCGTTGTTATGAAAACAAATGCGGAATACTCCGCCTCTGTCGCCATAGCAACGGACACGCCCACACGCTATTACTGGTCGAGTTAAATCTGACCAGTATTTTATATACAGATTGTATCAAATCAAAACGGTCCATAGGACATTCTGTGTGTAAGACAGAGACGATATATAAAGATCTAAAGCAGTAAGTAAGAATGAGATAAATGATCGCTAATATAGTTACTGTGGTTACGTAAATAAATAATTACGTACACTGTAAATCTTTTTACCAATTTATCAATTAAAACAACTACAATTAAATTTATTATGTTGGCGGCTGAATTACCACCATAAAACCATTTAATTATTTGGATTTTTTCCCGAACAGTATAAATAGCCATTTTATCAATAATTTCACTAGTGAATACTGACATTTGATAAAATTGTGATTTTTACTGTAGAAAACAAAGACGATACTATCAGATTGTATAACCACAGTAACTATTAGCGATCATTTATCTCATTCTTACTTACTGCTTTAGTGCTTTATATAATATCGTCTCTGTCTTACACACAGAATGTTCTATGGACTGTTTTGATTTGATAAAATCTGTATAGTGTACTAACTGGCTATCTGAAAATCAGAAACTTAAAATATTTTGACTGTTTTGAAATTATTACTGGCTTCGATAATAAATAATCGAGATATATATGCTGTTTGTATATTAGAAACCGCCAAGTCCCAGTTTGTAGTCTGAGCACTAGTGAAAGTATCAATTGGAATTTCAATGTGTTAAAAATAACAATATACTAAAGATACGAGTCGATGCTAAGTTCATACAATAGTGATAATTATTGGTTTTAAAATAAATAAGAAATAATACATTTTCTTGATCTCCGAGCGCTGCACTTTTTTCTTCAATTTCAGCTATACCGAGGAAACTTTGCAGTGGTGTTTTTGGTTGTTTGGCTTTTGCTTTATCGCTGTCTGTTAAATGTTCCGTCCGAGTTTTGGTTACAAGTTCAACGTTGCTCGCTCCAAAAACTTTACATTCATATCCGTTTACCATTTCTGTCTTATCTGATCGCCAGCCCCAAATACCGGCTTTATTTCTACAAAACAAACACTGACTTTATTTGGTTGAAAAGTGGGGTAATAGGTCCAGCCCGAAGTTTTTTTTATTGCCTCGTCAAAGAGCTCATATCCAATTTAGAACATGCGTAAAAATAATTTGACGCAATCTGATTATAAACCAAGTCGGAAAGTAGAGATCTAAAGTAACATAACCACAATTTCCTATATCGTTCATTGGCTCATGTTTTGGCGTGATGTCATAAAACTGCTATTGGCTTTTTGGATCAAATTGCGTCGCAGCAGATGTAAAAAGTACTGTTTAAAATAAACATGAAAATTTAACCTCACTTAAAGTTGCCATTTTGTTTTTAATCCTCATCATGTATGTTAGGCAAGTGAGAATGGCTGTTATATTATAAAAACTGTGAATTTTAATTGAACTGGACTTATTGTGTATGTTAACCAAATACCTCTCAAAACTTATTTTTTCCGTGTCAATATACGTTGTACTTAAAGGTGTTGTGAGGCGCTGTTCGATAGCGTGCTCCGTTGGAGTTAGTAACAAACCCTCTGCCCCCGCGACTCTCATACTTTCTATAAACACTTGCTGTGTTTCGTGGTCTACTTCCATTATGGTCGCTCCGTCAGCTGTAATTTGGGAAATATTCACTTCTAACAAAAGTATGTCCATGTTCAATTATTACGTTAGTAGAAAAGCAAAGAGATTGCATTTGTCATCAGTAAAACTGCATAACCGCTGCAATAGAGCTATCCAGTTAGGGCAAACGAGTGAGATAAATATGACGCAACTCATGTTGAAGGAGATAGTGAACTTGTGCGCGTTTCGTTCTGCGCATTGTTGTGGCAGTGAAGCAACTCTACATATCGCGTATGTGTTGGAAATAAAATTTTACACAGTGCAAGTAAATATTCAAATAAACTATATACAAAGTATTATATTATGCAATTTAAAGTTCCTCTGTTTGGTTAATTCAAATGAGTATTCAATCGATTCATTGTCCGTATGAAATATCAAGTTTGCTGCTTCAAGCAATTGCGCGAAATATTAGAGTGACGTTTAGCGGTTTTGCAGTATCACCAAAAATTTGCTACTTATATAAATAAAGGGTTAGGTAGGAAATAACAGGTATGTTCGGTATAACTCAGTGAGAAAAGTGTACAAAGGTTTAACCAAAGTGCAAACTGTTGGTACACTTGTAACAAACAACTGTTGGTAAACTTGTAACAAAACAGTTGGCACACTTGTAACAAACAGGCTAGTGATACTAGGTTCGTTCCAAGCAGCCGTGAACGGTAATAAAACCGTACACAGTCTTGTCACTGCGCAAGACTAATTTGCGCACTAGCTCAAAAATCGATACTGCGCAAGACAGTCTTGTGCAGTAAAAAGACTGTACGGTTTTATTACCGTTCGCGGCTGCTTAGAAAGAACTTACTGACTTGTTCTTAGCAGATTGTACACGCGCAATACAAAATTTGTATAACGAACGCAATAGTATCAACATTTTTTACGCCGAAGTACAATACCAAATACACCTAATATTTGATTGCTAGTTACAAGAATAAAAATAGGCAAACATCACTGGCCAAAATCGCTGTTTGCCAGACAGTGTTCACAATTCAGTCGTTGACAACCGAACTGTAGAACTTAACTCACTGCGATCAAAACTGCAAAACTACATGTAAAATTATAAAAATAAAAACGCGGCAACGTTCTAACATTAAATTAAACTTTGCAATAGCATCGGGAAAATAGTTTTGTTACAATTCTAGCAAATAGCAACTGAGGAACTTTTACTTAAGAATCACCTGGGTTTTTCATTAATTTAAAAACATAACTTCGGTTGCAGTAAACTGGTTCCGGTGGACTAAATGCTGCCGTAATGATTAACAAAACAAAAAATAAATAAAACAAATGAAACATCAAACTGAAGTGAAACAAAAGACGAAATCATTTTTTTTCACATTGATTTGTCGTGTTAAAATGCAAAAATTAATAAAATTAAAAATTACCTTGGCCTTTAAAAATGTAGCTGCGATTGCCGCGCTGCCAATTTGTATGATCGAAACCTAATAAAGTAGTGTCTATCCGAACATTCGAACCTTGTTTATACACTTTATACGTATCGCTCGGACACATTCTTGAAACCAACGGCACTGTGAACACAACAAAAAGAAAAAAAAAGCAGGTGCACAATACTGCTCCGACATATTTTGCGATCGTTATGTTTTCTCACCCCAACTCGTGAACTCCCATTTCATTTCAACATAAAAGTCTGGCGCTTGTTTAAGCCTCTGTAAAAGCTCTGGTATTCCGGCAACACGACTCGAATATCTTTGGAAATCCCGTCTTTCCAATACCATCTGTAACAGTTCTGGATCGCCTGTAGCGACGGCTTCTTGGACGACTGACAAATAAGAACAAAAAAAAAATGTCAAAGAAAGAATTTTTAAAGACTAAACACAAAAAATACATAATCCGTCAATCTATAGGTTGTGTGCACGAAGCCTACTAGCGCCGCTAGTGGGTAATAGAGAATTATTGAACTCACTTTTTTATGGAAATCGCAACATGTTTCTATGATGATAAGTCAAAAACTTTAGTTGGCCAAGATGTGTCAAAAAAAATATAATAAGGAAAACTGATGTTAATTTTTTATAGGTACCATAAAATTTAGATTGTAAACCATTATATAAATAGCATAACATAAAAGGTACGTGAGAATTATTTATTTATCAATTATGACGTACAATATATAATTAATTTGTTTTCACTGACAGCGGGACGTCAAATTATGGCACCAATGGTCTTTATTTTACTTAAATCGCCATCAGCGCAACAGCCCGGAACACAACAAGCATTTCCAGATCGCTTAGTTTTGCCCATGTTTTCTTTGTAATTAAAAAACTTCATAAAATTATAACCATTTTCACTTTTAATAAACATTGCTTACTGACATACGCAAAATTTGAGTTTAAAGTTTCCCCTAGTGCTCACCACAAGCGCTCGCATCGAAAAATTTGTAACTCCGCCTCCTTGCACATAGCCTATACTTTCAAATCAAATATTTATACTTTTTTTTCAGAGGAAACCATCATTTATTTTGAAGCTATAACAATGTGTTTATTTTGCGGGTATTAAAAATGTTCAGGTAGCTTTTATGACTGTGGAATTATGCTATTATTAATGTAATCACCTGTCCAGCCCTCAGAATTTTCACAATTGACATTCGTTTCAAATTGTAATAAAGTCCGCACTGATTCCAAATGTCCAAGAGTTACAGCTAACATCAGAGGTGTTCGGCCACGGTTATCATTTTTCTCTTTATCGTGCTGAAATAATAATTTTATAAGGTTTCACTAAATCACATTTTAATAACTATTAGGGTCATGTGCATATATACGTCTTCACTTATGATTTCGAACAATTATAAATTATATTTTAATTAAATATTTAATAGATACACGATTGATATATTCTTGTTATTAATATATACTTCTCAAATGATAATTACGACAATAAAATACAATTTGGATAACTTACAATATTTCTTGCCAGTTCTTCCTCCAGTTCTTTATAAGAATTATTCCAAACTAACCAATGTAAGGGATATTCTGCCCTTATAAATTCGATTGATGCCATTTTTAATGTGCAAAAATACAAAATATACCACTAAATATTAGTTTAGTCAAAAACACACGTTCACTTTATAAATTAAAAATATGACAGTCCACGGAACAAATTGACAGTTCACCGGCGCTGATTACTTTTTTTTTTTTGTGTTGCCTATAAAATTTCACAGCTGTGCTGTCACTAAAATTTATTCAAGTTGATTCCAGTCCAAGAAAAACTATCCCGTTTTATTTTATTTCGAACGATTCCCATAATTTCATAATTTTAATGTGCTACGTGGACTTTTCACATTTTCGAGAAAAATAAATTCTGTTATGTCTGGTGTTATTTTAAAAAATAAAAAATAGGTTGGTCAACGTGTAATATCTTTTGACAGCCAAGTTTTGGAGGGAGAATTGCTGGTTGTGAATAGTTCTGTGTGCATGTGTTTATTTTTAAAGTGTTAAATGTTGACCTGACTCTTGTCTTTGTTTGGTGACTCGTGCCTTTGGCCAGTTACATTTTTATAATAAATAGTGCTTTATTACACGATTTAATAAAATGACACAAGGAAACACCAAAGTCAATTTGCCTTGGTAAGTTGCATAAGATCTTGTGTGGATAAACGCGAAGAGAAATATTTCATTCTGTGTTTTGTAGGGTTGAAAAGTACCGGCCTGGCAAATTAGAAGATTTAGTTTCACATGAAGATATAATAAAAACTATAAATAAGTTTATTAAAGAAGATCAATTGCCGCATTTGCTTTTCTATGGACCGCCGGGTACAGGAAAAACCAGCACAATTTTGGCCTGCGCCAAACAAATGTATACTCCGGCACAATTTTCTTCGATGGTATTGGAATTAAATGCATCAGATGATCGAGGCATCGGTATAGTTAGAGGACAGATTTTGAATTTTGCAAGTACCCGTACCATTTTCAAAGCTGGATTTAAATTGATTATTTTGGATGAAGCTGATGCAATGACCAACGATGCACAGAATGCCCTCAGACGAAGTAAGTGGCTGTTTTATTGTATTTGAAATTTATCGATTAGTGTATTTATATCTTATATATTTATTAATAGTCTTTAGTGCAATTCCGTATGTATTTAAAAAAGAAATTTTGTGTACTTCCACTTACAGCTCCGGTTTTGACAGTCAAGGTGCAATATTTGTTTATTTTTATTTTTCTTCCTTGCTACTAAATTAATCAAGATTAGAACACGGTACTTGGGTCTCTAATACGCGTTTCTTGAATCTAATTATTTTTATAAAATAGGTTACAAATATGAATTTGTATTATAGACCCATATAATCATGTCAGCTGGTGACCTTTAAAAAATTAAAAATATTGACGTTCTCCAGATAATTAATTTTCACATAAAAATCGGTTATTTTGATGAAACAAAAGTGTTTTGTTTGTTGGTATTAATACTTATCTGGAAAGAATTCCGTGGCATAAGGATCGAAAATGAAGCAATACTGAGATTTTTTTAAACTGAGTATTTGGAAAGAATTCCGTGGCATAAGGATCGAAAATGAAGCAATACTGAGATTTTTTTAAACAGTATTTGGAAAGAATTCCGTGGCATAAGGATCGAAAATGAAGCAATACTGAGATTTTTTTAAACTGAGTATTTGGAAAGAATTCCGTGGCATAAGGATCGAAAATGAAGCAATACTGAGATTTTTTTAAACTGAGTATTTGGAAAGAATTCCGTGGCATAAGGATCGAAAATGAAGCAATACTGAGATTTTTTTAAACTGAGTATTTGGAAAGAATTCCGTGGCATAAGGATCGAAAATGAAGCAATACTGAGATTTTTTTAAACTGAGTATTTGGAAAATTAACTTCAATGGATCACAGTTACTCTATTTATTGAATAGAGTCAATCTTCATTAATACTTATCATTGCCCTAAAATAAATGCCGAGGAAAACTTTTCATAAATAAGAATTAACCAATGCTTGCAATAACAATTTTTTTAATGGTAGACACTCAAAATTACATATTAATTGTTCTTTTGACGTGATAACGTCTTATAAATTGATGAAACACCGGCTGCACGCACGAAAAAGTGTCACGTTCCGCCTGAGCTTGCGCGGTATAAGCGTTAGAGAGGCACGATCGGCCCAAGCGTCGGCTTGTACGCATTTCTCTCTCTTCTCGCGTGACGTCAGAGAGTTCATCAATGTTTCTTTATGACGTTATGACTTTACAGACAACCAATTTTTTTATTATCATTTCAAAGGCAGTTTTTTTGCTCTGAATAAATTTTTTCCTGTACGCTCTCAGAAAATTCGCTAAAACTAGTTCCCCATGTTAATACCCTAAAGCCGCGTTCACACGCATCGGTTAAAATGTTCATTGTGACTGATTCATTTTTGCTGATATGCTTTTCACTGAACGAATCGTTCACACGGTTCAATCATCACGCCACTTAAAAACCATTTTAAAAAATTTAGAAGTAAAAAAAATGAACTATATCGACACCCGACAATGGTTCACACGTTTCAGTTGCCTTTCATGACGCAATACTGATCATAAATGACAAAAAGTAGAAATATTTTCTAAATGACTGAAAACAAATATTAATGATAGCGGTCCCGTTCGGTTTCACCCGGGTGTAAAAGAACGAATGGGGAAGGGAGGAACATGAGTACACACATTCATATTAGTTTACCGAGATGAATGTTGTGTCCAAAATTTCATGATGATCGGAGTTACCGTTCGAAATTTTTTGTCGATAAAAAGCAGTATTTATACTTTTTTTAACTAATAATCTTTTTTAATTAATTAAATAAAATTAAAATAAATTTTAATGTAAGCCTTAGAAGAAAGCAATGTAGAAAATAAAAAAAAAAAATAAAAATGCATTCGCCCAACGCAGGGCTCGAACCCACGACCCTGGTGTTGACAGTCTTGTGCTCTACCGATTGCGCTAGCCGGCGTTGTATTCTTACATCGCTAATATGAGTATACTTAGTTAGTGCATTTCACCTGAATATATTTTTTAGATACATTTGGAACATTTTTCATTACTGCTCCGCTCCTAATGGTCGTAGCCTGATTTTATATAGCCTATAGCCTTCCTCGATAAATGGGCTATCCAACAAAAAAATTTTTTTTCAATTTGAACCAGTAGTTCCTGAGATTAGCGCGTTCAAACAAACAAACTCTTCAGCTTTATATATTAGTATAGATTCAGTCATACTGAAACAGGTGTTCACACGTTCATAACTTGTTCAGTGTTGATGAATCAGTCATAATGAACATTTTAACTGACGCGTGTGAACGCGGCATAAGGATCAAAAACAATTTGACACCTTGTATATTTTATGTACTTCAGTGTATATATTATATAACATTATAGTGTCTCATATACATTCAAACAATGACTAATATGGTAAAAATATTGATTATTTCACCTTCACCCCTATTTAGACCTTAGAAATTCCTTATTAATTTCATAGCGTGACACAACGTTCTTGTGAAAATGTTACAGAATTTGACAGTCGTGTTTACCTGTAAAATTTAGTAGTGCTCATAATCTTATTTAACTTCGTTTGTTTATTAGTTTTGTTTTAAAGTGTCATCAGCATGTTTTTGTTTTTCTGGAAATGAAATCATAAAAATATTTAGTCATGCCAACTTTTTATTTATTTAACTTAAAAAGTACAGAATACATATTTGTTAATTGTTTTGTTAAATTTGTATTGTGAATTGTTTTATTTGTTTTCAATAATGGTAGCAGGCGGATAGTTTGGTTGATATCGTCCGAGCATGTTGAACAATGAATCAATAGATGCCACTCGGCCATCTCTGATCTTTTCACGTCTATCATCAGAAAAAGCGCATGCTGGATCCGTATGGCAAGATTCTGAAACAAATGATAGTCTTACACGAACAGTTTTTACGTAAATTTTAAATCGCACTTATGGTCTAAGAGCTGGCTACGGAGAAAATTGCTGACTCGGTGCAGAGCTGAAAATTTGCAGAATAATAGGAGATAGTATAAGTAAGTAGGGAAAAAATTGCCAGAAGGCTAGGCGGAAGATAAAGAGCCGCCAGAAGGCGCTAATGTTGCGAAAAATCAGTGCACTTCTGGCAATTTCTATACTTATTCTGTAATTCAAAACTAGATTATATATTATATATATTATACATTATATAGTTATAAGGGCATACTGAAAATTCAAACATGATATAATAATTACATTCGACAAATATTCAAAATTTTGATAAATAAATTAATACAATTACGTTGTTATAACAACGTAATTTTATTAATGAAAATATATGACGATTAATTTCATTTCTATCAAAATGTCATTAATAATTTTGAATATTTGTCGAATGTAATTGTTATATCATGTTTGAATTTTCAGTATGCCCTTATAACTATATAATGTATAATATTATATAATCTAGTTTTGAATTACAGAATAAGTATAGAAATTGCCAGAAGTGCACTGATTTTTCGCAACATTAGCGCCTTCTGGCGGCTCTTTATCTTCCGCCTAGTCTTCTGGCAATTTTTTCCCTACTTACTTTGCACTATCTCCTATTATTCTGCAAATTTTCAGTTCTGCACCGAGTCACCCATTTTCTCCGTAGCCAGCTCTCCGTCTATTATATGCCATTCAGACAAATCTCACGTTAATAAGAAACTATATTGAAATTAATGATTGCAAAGTATAGATGCTTGACGTGTGAGATCATAAGCGTCTTCAAATGTTGAAATTAATTTAAAACGTACATGAAAGTGGCGTGAACGAACCGTTTATTCGAATTTTTTTTGGACATTTTGATTTCAAATCTTGACACTCATGACTCAACGATTGAGGCCATAAGCGTTTGAAAATTGTTGAAAAGTGGTACCAACCTTGCGTGCAACAAATTCCATCAGTAGCGCACCGGCCGGTATCACCCCGACAGTTTGAATGTCCTGCTATGCAAGGGTCTCGCTCTTGAAATGCCCCATCTCGCTCGCACCGTACTGTTTCGACTGTGCCGACCAAACATCCGAATGGTCCACAACAAATAGATGGTCCGAAACATTGCCCAGATTTTTGCGGTCCGCAAGGGAGACACTAAAAAAATTGCCATTACTCCACCTTTTAACTTCAAAATTATTGAATTATTTATTTTTTTCTTTAAAATCACTAATTAGGCTTTTGAAAAAAAAATAATTATCGATTTTTTTATTGTATTTTAAAACTTTATTATAAATAATATTGATAATCGATGCGAAAAACTTTCAAAAAACTTTTTTTAAATTAATTATAAGCAATTTAAAATTAATATAATATTAAAAAAAATCACGTGACTGCAAACGCACTAAAATTGTTTTTGACAGTTGTGACGTCATAATGGTAAAATGTATATACGCAGTATACTATCAATGGCTTCTACATAATATGTATTGACTAAAACATTATGACGTCACATTATGTTCGGGAAATGTCGGCGCGTTCTCGGAACTGGGTACAAAAATTTATTTTTAATTTGATATAACTTTTGAATTATAACGAAAATGAAAAAAAGAAAAATAGTTTTGTTATAAAACTTATATACGATCTTTCCATTTATGACAAAAAAAAATTTCATTCAAAAGCCCAATTGTCATGGTCAATTAAAATTTTTAATTATAAATTTAAAACGTACTTGTATAGAAATTGTAATCGATTTTTATTATGTAAAAACGAAAATATTCGCCAATTTCAAACTTTATTGAAAATCTAATGCTATAACGTCAAAAGTGCTGCGTCAACATTTTTGATGTTGACTGAGCACTGACGTCACATTTAAACAGAAGTTAACTTTTTCAAATTAACGTATATTTTCATTGTATATAATAAAAACAAATGAGCATCCTATTGATATTTCTATCAGTTCTCAGATTGGCACCTGACAACTGAAAAGTTGTAAAAACAATTGAAGCAGCTTACCTGTTTGATATATTCGCTAGGTGATTTGACATGATCGCTACCGTTACGTTTACCACCCCTAGGACAGTTCGTTATTAAGCAACTGTTTACTACACAAAAACAAAAGACCAGCACACTTATAACTTTAGTTGCAAAATTCATTTTTTTGTTTTTTTTTATTACACCGTTGTAATGTTCTCGACGAGCTCCGAAGATTGAATCGCTTCCGTCTCAACTGACTGCAGAGCTTTTATACTATTTATTTTATTTTGATTTGTGTGCTCCGCATTGCAATAAGGCCGACCACTCAACAGATTGTAGGCACTTGGCATTATTGCGATTTGCATTTGAATAGTGTTTTTTTGAATAAGATAATCCTCTTTGGATAGTGCCATACGAATATTAATATGTCTGACTCTGAAGATGAAAGTGCAGAAAAACAGTTGAAAGTTGTGTTTGTTGGCGAATCATCTGTTGGAAAGGCAAGTATATAATTTTCATATTTATTCTTATTAATTATGAAAAATAACTCTAATAATTTAGAGTGATGATGATCCTGTTTAAATATTAGAAGATTAACGGATGAAACCTGGTGGCATAGGATCAATAAACTTTGCAAGATTGCCGAAACGTCAGACAAATAAAATGCAATAAAAAACCTTCAGTATTTGCAAAGTTCATTGATCCTATGCCACCAGGTTTCAGGCTATATTTCACTGGGACACCATGGCGGCGCAACCAGTCGCGCCACCATGGTGTCCGTAAGCTACCAAACTAGACACCATACAGACACCAGAGTCGCCACACCCTGCGGCCACAGTATCAAAATAGACCTAATTCATTAATAAAAATATATGTTGTTGATTTGCTCCTGTGTTCCAAACAAATCTACAACTTCCTCCCAACATTTCTTTTTCAAATCTCTTTCAGAATAATCTGATGAGGAATTATCCCAAATTGATGGTCTACTTTGAATTTCGATAATAAACCTTTCTGTAACGAAATTCCATCATACTGCAATTAACAAACAAAACACAACAGTGCACACGTGTTGCGGCCGGACTGGCGGCCGAGTGAGTGAGACACCATATAGCACTATAGTAATTAGTGGTGGCGCGACCAGTACATTCTGTGCATCAAGTCCGAGCTGGTTGCGCCGCCAAATTGGTTGCGCAATCAAACTGACACCAGGTGAGTAACTCTCTATAGAGCTGTATATATTTTGTTGGTAGCGGCGACTGGTTGCGCCGCCATGGTGTCCCAGTGAAATATAGCCCTTAATCTTCTTATTAATTATTAGAGCTGTAACAAACCATATGTATTCGTTACTGAGTAACGGGTACATCGTCTGACTCGAAGTAACGAATCGTTACTTACAAATTCATTTCGTTACTCGCATTTGTCGTATCCATGTCAGTTCGACTCTTTTGATGCGGTTATACGTTATACGAACGAAGTCATACCGTATCACGTATGCGACGCGCCTCGAAGCGATGGTACATGCTTGATGCTGTTAGTACACGATTGTATGTCGTATGAAAAGTAGCGAGTAACATAACGATACGAATGTGACGGGTACTGGTTCTTTAAGTAACGAATACATACGGGTACACAATTTCTCGTTACTTTTACATTATATCATTATATCGGTTCTTGCCAGAAAATTTTACCAGCCGAATGGCGTTATGAAATAGCCAGATAAAGCCAGTTTAATATTAATCACATTTAGTTTGCGAACGGTTTCCGACTGTTGTACGAACAGGGCTATTATTATTAATCTTGTGTGTTGTGGAGCGTCTATAATTGAACTAAGTCATCGAAATTCGTAATAATTTTCATTGTATTGCCGTAGACATGCGTGATCAAGCGATACTGCGATGACGATTTCACAAGACAATATTTTCCGACATTAGGAGTTGATTTTTTTCTGAAGCGGACGTTCCTTCCAGGTCAAAAATATGTCACATTAAAAATATTTGATGTCGGGGGAGAATCGTTGTCTGGAAATATGCTGGATAAATATATATTCAATGCAAATGTAAGCAATATTCGTAAGTTTCAAGGAATTTTGTCTGCAAGTAGTAGATGACTCTGTGTGTACGATTTAACACAAAATAGTTTCCCAGTTCACTTGCTTGCTGATACAGACTGATTAATATGCCTCAAGTGCATCAAATGGACTATTTCATTTCATATAATACATACAACGCCATCTGTTGTTGGCAGATGAATTAACCTTAGAAAATTTGTTTATTTGATATGATTGTTTTGTTTGCTTGCTGTCATTTTTCTTTTGATATTTTATTTCAGATAATAGCCTTGGTATACGATATAACAAATTTATCTAGTTTTGAATCGTTAGCTAATTGGATGAATGTAATTAAGGAAAGTGTGGGAACTGCTCGAGAAAAACCGTTAATTGCTGTTTTTGGAAATAAATGTAAAGTATTTCATTTTTACACAAATCATAAATTCAGTTGTTTATTTTGATATGAAGCACATAACAAATGAAGGGTACATGGGAAGAAGGCGATATGTCAAAAAATGTAAATTGTGCAGGAGAGCATTTTGAAGGGTTTAAGATCGTGCCATTTACTTGCTGATGCATTTCTTTCAACGCTTATAACTTTTGACCTAGCGTATTCTTGTCTAAAATGAATACACCAACAGAAAGGTACGACTTTTGGCTACAAGATGGCATAAAAAAATTAATTTCGAATTTTTACTGACAAATCGCCTTCTTCCCGTGTACCCTTCAAATGATAGTGACGTAATTATTGTTAGATAAATGAAAACATGTATGGTGCTTTTTTGACTGCGTAGGTGATTCTGAACATCAACGAGCCATCCGTCTTGATAAAGTTCAAGATTTTGTACGAAAACATGATTTACTGGCCTATACTGTTTCGGCAAGAACTGGCGAATCGGTAACCAAACTTTTATTATTGGACTTCGGATAGTAACCCCAGATTTATAAACAGAAATTTTTGTAGTGTTGCCATATGACTTTTTTTGTATTGAACAGTTTTAAAGAAATACAATCCGTTCTGTTCTTTTAAAATTAACGGATTTTGATTTAATAAAATCATTTTTTTTGCGGAAGAAGCTTTTTCCTAAGAGTGTAGTACCTAACCTCACTTGTGTATTATTACTGGATGTCAATAACAACAGAATTCCGCTTCCGAGCTCGGCATAAATGAGGGGTTAAAAACTGTACTATTCGAAACTTAATTATTATATTTTGACAATTAGAGTACAGAATAAAAACAAATTTAATTTTTTAGGTTGTTGTAACGATAACTTCGGTTATTGCGAAAGCTTTGGGAATAAAATTAACTAAGGCTCAGGAAGAACAACAACAAACAATTGTCCGTGCTGAAATCGAACCACGGTATACACTGCCTACGAAAAACGGTTCAAGTACAGTCGCTGCAAAGAAATTTCCGTCTTCCGTTTGCAACGTTCAGTGATTTTTATTACATATCTTGTAATGAAGATGTCTTATTTTTCTAAAATAAATATTTATAGTTTTTGATGTCTTTATTTTTGTTTTATTTATTTTTTTATAAGGTAAATATTGACGGTATGATGATCACAAATAATATGCATGATTTTTACTCTTCAAGAAAAATTAAAACTTTACTAGAAAAAAGGTATTTTTCTACGGCCAAAACGCACATAGTTTTTTTTAATGGCTGATAGATAAAAGATAAAAGATTTATTGTCACATTTTATAAAA
Source organism: Xanthostigma xanthostigma (assembly GCA_963575645.1). NCBI lineage: Eukaryota > Metazoa > Arthropoda > Insecta > Raphidioptera > Raphidiidae > Xanthostigma > Xanthostigma xanthostigma. The sequence goes on along the minus strand of OY754469.1, from coordinate 6,381,810 downwards.
ATATTACAATTTATTACAATAAATTTACAATACTGGTTCCTGTTATTTTACCCAGTTGCTAATTTTTTTTATATGTTACTACATTATATTATGCTCCCATGCTTCCTTTTTATTTTTATGTAGGGAAAAGTTTTTTTTAATGGCTGCTTCAGTATATGATGTGGTTAGAATTAGGCTTTTGAAAAAAAAATAATTATCGATTTTTTTATTGTATTTTAAAACTTTATTATAAATAATATTGATAATCGATGCGAAAAACTTTTTTTAAATTAATTATAAGCAATTTAAAATTGATAAAATATTTACAAAAATCACGTGACTGCAAACGCACTAAAATTGTTTTTGACAATTGTGACGTCATAATATTAAAATGTATATACGCAGTATACTATCAATAGCTTCTACATGTATTATTATAATAAAATTACCATTATGACGTCACATTATGTTCGGGAAATGTCGGCGTGTTCTCGGAACTGGGTACAAAAATTTATTTTTAATTTGATATAACTTTTGAATTATAACGAAAATAAAAAAAAGAAAAATAATTTTGTTATAAAACTTATATACGATCTTTCCATTTATGACAAAAAAAAATTTCATTCAAAAGCCCAATTGGTTAAACAATAATAATAGTAAAAGAAAAACGTAGGTCTTTTCCAATGAAATTGAAACGTACCAGTCTAAAATATTTAGTCACCAGTTAAAGCAGTTTCTGGGCTTAGTACATATCTATATTTTGTTGAAATTCGATAAAAAAATATGAATTTCGAAATCGCGTTTTTGTAACCAAAAATGTTCTAAATGTTTTTAACAGTAGCTGTTAATATTTTTTTGTTGCAGTTATCGAAAAATATACAGACAACGTTCGATTCTGTATTATCTGTAATTATCTCAGTAAGATTATTCCTGCACTCCAGTCTAGGTGTACTCGTTTTCGTTTTGGACCGCTGTCATCGGAACAAATTTTGCCGCGTCTGGATTATGTAATCGAAGAAGAAAAGTTAGTTATTTCATCAATATTAATTGCCTTGGGTGTGTTTGTTAATCTCTTCTTTTTAATAATTTCCATCAAAATGATGGTAGTGCACTTTCTTGTCTAGCCGGTGTCGGAAGCATTTTTTTTATCGTCAATTTTTTGTTTTGACGTGATAACGTCTTATAAATTGATTAAACACCGGCTGCATGCACGAAAAAGTGTAACGTTCCGAAATGTGTCACGTTCCGCCTGACAGCTATTAAAATTTAGGTTATGTATTATTAAATATGATATTCGAGCCGAATACGTTATCACGTAAAACTATCGTCCGTAAACCGACTTTACAGACAACCAATTTTTTTTAATCATAAACACAATACGCCATGTTGTTTTTTTTTTAGGTTAAACGTTACCCAGTGTGGAAAAGAAGCGTTGTTGACGCTTGCGCAAGGCGATATGCGAAAGGTTTTAAACGTGTTGCAAAGCACTTGGCTGGCCTACAAATTGGTGAATGAAGAAAATGTTTACACTTGTGTCGGACATCCATTGAAGAATGACATCGCTTCGATTGTTAAATGGCTCCTGACAGAAGAGTTTGCTCAAACCTATAAAAGTATCCTTTCGTTAGCGCTTTTTTCAGCTGATTTAGAATTTGAATTTATTCAACTCATGCGCGTTATTCATGTTTTATCATGCCTAAAAACCGAACCCTAAATAGCCATTTACCGACTGGTGACAATTACTTGTCATAACTCAATAAAGATTCCTACTAGCTCGGCCATTGTGGAGTAATGAAAATAAACGTAACTATTTTCTGAGTCGTAACGAAATAGTAGGTAACAACAACTCCGTTGTTACCCATTGAGACTAAAATTGAGAGGCCGAATGTTTTCGACATGGAGTTTATTCATAACCGGCTAACCTCAAACCAAAATATTGAATCGTGCTGTTTGGTGCTGTTAGTATTGACAGTTTTTTTTATAAAGAAATAAATAGTTATTTACAACATCTCATTATAATTAAAACATGAATAACGCGCAATTGTTGAATAAAATTATGGCCACAACTTGTAGGCTAAGTCATGACCTGTCAGCGCGATGAATGACTTAGACTACTAGTTACGCCAATAGCTATTACTGTATAAAACAAAAATAACTGAAATGCACTTTTGTGCAAGATAGCTTTTGTTTTTAAGGACTCGTATTTTATTTGTTGTGTCAAAAACATTTTTTTTGAGACGAGATTTCAAATTGATACTGAAACAAAATAAACAAGCATGAGCTGCATGCTTGCATTGGCATTAAACGGACCTTCAATTTCAGTGAAACCTTTTGTTTCTGATGGAAATCGATTATTTTGTCGAAAGTGATGAAAACTAACCAATTGATTGAACTCTAATCAGTACCTACTAATGTATCATCATTCTGAAGTTTTTTCATGATGTTGTTCCTTACAAAGATATTTCAGATATTAAAGAATTGAAAATCGGTAAAGGATTGGCTTTACACGATATCCTGTCAGAGATTCACAATTATATACAAAGAAGTAAGTGTTTTGTTTCAAAAGTACGGTTATTTATTTTTGTAACCCGAGTGAGGTTGTAAAAAAATTTTTGCAGACCAAATGCAACCCCCAGATCTCAGATGTTTTGTGACAGTTTCGACTGTGTGAAGTTGGCATTTGAAATAGTTATTTTTTTTTATTTCAGTTGAATTTCCTCCGGAGGTATTGATATCACTTTTGATAAAAATGTCCGAAATTGAACATCGCCTTGCATCAGATCCGAATGAGAACATACAGTTAGGGGCGTTGATTTCAGCTTTTCAAATTGCATCCGATATGGTTCCCTCAGATAGCTGAAAATTCCATTGATCGTTCCTTGAATTAGAGTAAAGTGAGTTTTTCTGTTTTAATTTAATAACTTTTTTTATCAAAATTTACTGAAAAGTCAACAAAAAAGGTTCAGCATTTAAATCATTGACCGATTTTATATAGAAAGAAATACACATGGTTTTTTATTAGCTTATATTTTCATTTACATACATTTTTCAAAATGTCGTACATGATCGTAAAATAAATATTAATTTTTTATAAATTAATTTACAATTTACTTATACCTGACCTACGACATCCTGAGTTATTGTTTGAATAAATTAGTTGTACTGAAATTCAACATGAAAAATACACATTACAAAAAAATTACGCTCATTTTATCATTTTGAAATTTATAACCTATTTATTTTAATAGTCCTTCCGATTGTAAGGTCTGTATGCAAGACCTTTCTAATAAGCCGTTAAAACAAACTGAAACATTTTATTATTTTATACGCGTCTGTTTACTTTGTTGGTTATGTTTATCTTTACGTCCCATAAATTTATCAACCATTTTAAAAAGACGCGAGACATAAAAAAAATGAATGGCCTATTCCTATCAACTTTATGTTGAATAAATTTCAAACTAATAAAACCAAAGATACTTATGTATTTTGTATGTGAATCCTGTTCAAACAATTATATTTTAATCAAATCTGACTCGTTTTTATTTCGACAGTCCATTGTTTAATATTTTATGTTGCAAATTCAGCTATAATATTGTGCAGTAAATTTAATTGTTAGTCAACTGTTTCTGAAGCAGGTGGAATAACTAAGACCGTTTCCTTGGAATACCAGTGATATAGTAAATTAATAAATAAATAAATAAACAAGAATACGGTATGCTTTCTAAATAAGATTCGTCGAAAGTATTAATTGTATGTTTTCAGTGACTCGATTGTTCTGAAAACTTTATTAAAATCTCAATAATATAACATTAATAAATACGCAATTTTATGCAATTAAATAAGTAATAAAAATAGATTCAGTTGACTAAAACTTCTAGATAGTCATTTATTTAAAAACAAAAGGTTTATTCTTAGCATCTCTGACGCAACATATGTCTATGTATATTTGTTCAACGCGTTAAAATAACATACCGCGCATGCGTTGTAAAGTTTTCTGTCGGTAATACAGAACTCTTCAGTCTCAGTTACTGTGTGTTTGTTGTTGATCGAATTTTCGATCTGTTTGGTCCGTGAATTCAAACTTTGAACTCGGTTCTAGCAGTTCTAGAACTGCTAAAACCAAATTTGGAGAATTCAAGAAGTTATCAATAAACACGCAGTTGTGTCTGACGATTTCTGTATTGCCAACAGACGCTTTGGAAGTTCAGAACTTGCCAACAAACGCCTAATACTGGAATGAACTTAAAATTGCGCGTAAAAAACCCAATAAAATTTTATAGTTATTCGTTTGTGCTTCTAATTTATAATATATTAACATTAAAGTTTTAAAATTGCGTGTTTTCTTAAATATAATAAATAGGTACCAACAGTAACTTTATAATAAATATCTAAAAACATCAAATAACGGCATATGATAAAATATATTTTTGAGCGATTCTAGAAAAATAGTTTTCATTAAATGCCGATTATTATCTAAAATTGTGTGTTTTTAAAAGTCTCATATTGTGACCGCTATCACATTCAATAATATAAACTATGTAAGAACGTTTGTTAGGTTATGTTAATATACCTTGGGCGTTCAGCCGAAAATATTGCTAACAAAATTACTGAATCCGCTCGATATTGATGAAAATATACCGGACTCCGACGGTGTCGGTTGACTAGGAGGACCGTGGTGGTAATGTGCCGGAGCATGTGGTCGATAATAGGTCCCGTCGTTGCGCTGTACATTCAAAAAAAATTTTTTTTTTCCAATTTACAGTTTTGGTATTTTAATAATCTGTCTGTAAATTACAAAATGTGAAAAACAAATGATTGTGCAACAGTTCAATATTAATAGGTATACAGGATGTTTCATTTTCGATGAAATGATATTCCAATATCAGTATCTTTTGTACATTGTGCATAAAATATCTATACAAAAAATTTGCACCTATCTTTTTTTTTTTTTGTATATAATAGCTCTGTTCAACTTTTCTGTGAACGATAATATTATCGTCACAGTCTTGCGCAGTAGCTAAAACGAAACTGTTCGTATCGGTTTTTGAGCTACTGCGCAAGACTGAGACGATAATATTACCGTTCGAAGAGAGAGGTCGGAACGGAGCTATTATATAACGTTATGACGTGTCATAAATTTTAATTTAGTTCTCGTTAACGCAAATCCCGTCGAAAATACAACAATGCATTTACTACATTTTAAGTTTTGTTTGGTAGAATGTTCTAGAAACTTTAAGATTAGTTCTTTTTACACTGAAATGCTAGATTTATTGTGTTATAACTAGTGATGTGCCGGATATCCGTATCCGCGGATATCCGAGGGAGAAGAAAGATCCGTATCCGTTAGTTTTTGGCGGATCTTATACCTTATTAATTTTCAATTCATAGATGAAATTTTATATATAGGTAATAATGAAAACCTGTTAAATTCCATTCAGATTATTTTTTATTTTTTTAAATCGTATTTGGCACCTTTATATTGCAAACATTTATCGTAGTGAGTACCATACCAATAGTACATAACTCAAAGGTACTAATAAAAAACTATCTTTATAATGAGATATTGCACATCGATCTTTGGAAAGAGACAATCTGTTATGAGAGTTAACTCTTAAAGAGGTCAATAACTTTTTCCCATAACAGATAGTCTCTTTCCAAAGGTCGATGTGCAATATTTACCGCCGCGTGCTCTAAGAAAGTTAAGATCCGTATCCGCGGATCTTGAAACCAAAAATCCATATTCAGATCCGTATCCGCGGATATACATTTTTAACGATCCGGCACATCACTAGTTGAGGTGAAGAACAAGGAGCGCTAACTTAACAACAAACTGAACACACAAAACCAAAAACAATAAACTTTTCTGTTAAAAAAAACCCAGAGAATACTTACAGCATGCATGTGTGTTTCTGTGTGATGTAAAACGGTTTTTAGACGAACCGTTTGTGGTGTGTTAACTGGTTACTGTAAGGGAAACTGAATTGCATCTATGTTTTGAGAATCAGCGGAAAGTACTACGGGTTCCTGGAATAATTTTAGTTTGTAGAACAGAAATTATGTTACAAATAGTAGCTAAACATATCGACAATAGAATCTGGTTACACGCTGATAAGTAAAGTCACATTTGTATCCACGGTGGACACAGTTATGTCCCCGGGTCGGAATAGTTGAGCTCATCCGCCCCCGATAGAAAGTAAACATTGTGATAATAATGGGAACGTTAGTATTCGGAACCCAAAGGAATGGTGAGACCTCTGGTGAGAAATGCACCGAACTGTCCTAAGGGGGGTTTTTTTGACCATAGATATATATTTAATAGATTGCGGATACACTAGCGCCTCCTGTACCTTTTAGAAGCCATTTTGTACGCGCGAGATTCAAAAATATTAATTATTTTATAATATGATTGTAATAATAATAATAATAATAATAATAATATTTCTCTTTATTTGTTACATCTCGAGATAACAAATAGTGTCAAAGTCAAATATTAAGTGGGATTTCCAAAGAATTCATCGACACAGTAAAAACGACAAAACTCACAGTAAACAGTGATATTTCGCTCCAAAACCTATTTTTATACTGAAACGTTTCAAAAATTACAAAATTGAGCATAAATATAATGTAAAACTTAGAACATTTTACATTGTCAATTTGGCATCAAGATTGACAAGCATTGATGCTAATCTGACAATGTAAAATGTTCTAAGCTTTTATATTATATTTATGCTCAGTTTTGTAAGTTTTGAAACGTTTCAATATAAATATAGGTTTTGGAGCGAAATATCACTGTTTACTGCGAGTTTTATTGTTTTTCCATTAACACCATATTATAGAATGTTTAATCTTTTTGAATCCCGCGCGCTTTTTACGGCGTTTTCCACTTACAAAATGGCTTCTAATTGGAACCATTCCGCACAATGCTCAAGGATAGGCATCCGCTATCTATTAATATATATCTATGTTTTTGACAGGTAAACTATGGAGGCATAAGTTAAACATTGATTTAGAAAAGCATGATGGAGGCTAACCTTCAATGTTTACCTGTCAAAAACCCCCCTTAGGACAGTTCGGCGCATTTCTCATCAGAGGTCTCACCATTCCTTTGGGTTCCGAATAGAAATTTATGAAATGTGACCACGATTGGTACTGGTAACAAATGAAATCACAATAATATATTGAATTCATTTGTTTATAGTTCTTTCTGTTGACAGTTGAAATCACAGTACCAGATTCTGTTGTTTTATCATGCAATAATAATTGAGATTCTCGAGACAGATTAAAAAGAGGGTAATTCCTGCTTTTAACAAAAACAGTCTTTTACAGTTGCTTTTAACGTCTCGATCCACCTGTAATGACTATTAACAACACAATAAAATTAGGGTAGGGTAATTGTTATGAAAAATCATTCAACTGCCACCACCACAAAAAAATTAAAGGAAAAAAAATAATATACATGAAGTTTTTACAATATCGCGGATCTAAAAGGTTCGGAAGTTAGTCACAAACAGCGTCGCAAAGGCACATTTTAGAGCCGTTGAGACTCCCACCACCTCCCAGCTTCCTGCACGGAAAGTGCGCTCGTCGGTGATTGGCCGTGATCGCTCGTTGCCTTTGTCACTTGTCGCTTTCCTGCTTTAAAGTACAGTCGAGTACGCTATTGTTAAGTTGTTGTTGCTATTTTAGTTTTGTTGAGTTGCGAGTTTATAGTTTTTCAACAGACTACAAGCGCAAGCCCGCATTCGCATCTAACTTCCGAGCCTTTTAGATTCGTGGCGCGTATTATACTCAAAACCCAGTAGTGGCAATTGTTCGTTTTTTTTATAATAGGACCGTATCGCTAAATTAAATTAACGTTTCTGGTGTGGCTCAGATATTCTTACTTGATCTCAGCATTTAACATACATAGTCCAGACTACTAAATTTTATACGAAGTATACAGTAAAATTTCACATCTTTTGTGACGTAATCTGATTCGAATAGTGGTATTAGGGCGTCAGAACGATAAACGGACTACGCGTTTTAAATTAAATAAAATTTAGTCGATTTTTTACAATATTTTGGATTGGATTTGAATTTTGAACTATCTAACGACGCTATAAAAAATGCGGACGGTCCCATAATTACTCTTCTGAAAATATAAGTGGGAGAAAAAGTCTAAAACCTTTTGTACCAAAATAATGTGCAAACCGTAACTGTTAGTAATTTCTTTTACCAGTAGAATGCAGTATACAAAGTCTACCATTCGTGCAAATGTTTTTAAATATTCGTTATACTGACCTTGGAAGAATGCAGTGTTACATTTAATAAGGTGGGGTGTTCTTCGACTACCAAAAAGTCTACCTCTTTTGGATGATAGCCATCTGCGTAGACCTTAAATTCGAAAGTAATTGTCAATAATGTAGACGACTTCGTTTGTTTATGGACGATTTGGGAGCGATTTGTATTTTTTATCGAGGTTTAGAACTACTTTTTGGAACAGCTGTCGAGTTTTTTGAGGTTAGAATCGATTTGAGAAGATCTGGGACCTATTTGTGGAGTTCCTCGATGATCCAAGCTCAAATTGTGGCGGTTTTGAGTAGTTATTTGAACTGAACTGAATTATCTTGTGTACTTACTTCTAACTTATAAACTCCTGGTAATAAAATACGCCAAAATTCTCCATATTTGGTTGTTTGGAAGCCAACATCTCTGCCTTTTATTTTGAGCGACGCTTTTTCTACCGGATTATTGTTTTCATCTACAATAAAACCTTGCACTCCGCGATGGGCTTCTGCTAATAATTTCAACATTGCCTAAAACGAAATTTATTTTTTTTTACTTTAGAACCGACAGCAAACAAGTTCCTCTTATGCCGGCACTTCACATGGCTGTTTGTATTTGTGTATTTGGCATATTTCGCAAACAATTACCAAGTGTGGACAGTCTATTTGACAAAGTGTTGGCCTTATTTGCCTATTTGACAAATAAGGCCAATACCAAATACGCGTTACCGTGCGCTTGTCGGCTTTTCGCGGCATATCAAAGGAGTCAAATAGGCAAATACGCAAATAAACTGTCCACACAATGACCATATTCAGAAGCGCACGCGCCGTGAACCTGTACGGACGTGCAGTATTTTTATGTCTGTGCTGTGAGCGAGAACTGGAACAATGACTATTGAAAATGAATTGGGACAATGAAATAATGCTAAAATTCCAGTAATTTTGAACCTTGCGTTCTGCTGCCAAATGTTTGTGTGTTTGTTATTTGACTGCCATGTGTGGATGGTCGTATTTGCCTCTATTTGCATGTTTGTCTTGAACGTCATATATTTTGCCAAATACAATACACCCAATAGCGAACACAAATAGCCATGTGAAGTGCCACCATTAGTGCCAAGGGACGCAATTTACCGACAACCTGTATCACAATGGCTCTACTTTGATAATTAATTGAATGCATTACCTGTTTGTTATCTTCCCAATATTTCGGAAGCTCGCTGGCCGGTGGATACTTGCAACAGGATAATTCCAACGTAATTTCCATACAGCCGTACCAAACGTAATTGTAATCCTGCATACCTCCGGTGAGCGGATACCAAGCGGCGCCGTTCGTGATACCGTTTTCAAAACGAGGCGTGACTTGCTTACACGAGACTCCGCGTGACATCTTGCCGTGATTGCGACTGTACGTCAAGGCCAGATGTTTGAAAACGTCATCGTCGGGCGTCAACGACGGTGAACCGGCGTAGCTCTGAAACACTGCGCCCCACAAACATGTTGAGTGAAGCGGACAGAAAATTATGTTTAGACTCGGTTTTCGATGTGAGTCAATCGTTAAATGAAAATAACACCGTTGCTCTGATTTAATTTGTTACTTTGATCGATAAATTGTGTCCGACACGTCGTCAGTAACATTTGTGTAGCGAGACTGTTTTTTTAAGGAGGTTGATGCGTTACAGTACCAATCAAAAGTAGTAAGTCGAATTCTAAATCGGAACTTTTTCAGAATAAATTTTTACAAAAGGTTATAAGTCGATGATACCAATAAATTATTGTCATGAAGGCATAAATAAATATTTTTTTTAATATTAATTAATTATTTCAGTATTTTACTTAATGGACTAACTTTTGAATTTTTTGTACAAAGTTAGGTTAGAAAATATAAATGTATGTAAATATCTGTATTTTACATATTTTTTGCAATAAATAATTAAAAAAAGAAATTAGAAGTAATAAAAATAAAAATTAAATCACTAAAAAGTTGAATATTCCGTTAAAATCGTTAAAATTGTCAAGAATAAAAGTCCATAATCGAAAAGTACTAAGGTTTAATATTTTTTTTGACGTGATAACGTCTTATAAATTGATGAAACACCGGTTGCACGCACGAAAAAGTGTCACGTTCCGCCTGAGCCTGAGCGTGCAAGCGAGAGCGCGGTATAAGCGATAGAGAGGCACGATCGGCCCAAGCGTCGGCTTGTACGCATTTCTCTCCCTTCTCGCGTGACGTCAGATAGTTCATCAATGTTTCTTTATGACGTTATCACGTAAAACTATCGTCCGTAAACCGACTTTACAGACAACCAATTTTTTTTTATTGATTAAAAGTCTCCTAATTAAATTGAAAAGATTATTAAAATATGCGTAAGACACCGATGCCTTACATAGTTAGTTTTCGGAACTGCTGACATTATTTGGTTATTTACAAAAAATTAAAATGTACCGTTTGCATGCTAGGTTGACATATTTTCCATAAGACTGCATTTAAAGTTTTTTTTTAATTTTATAAATCTCCTAATGATATTGGATTTTTTACAGAAAGTTTTGTCATAAAAAATCTATTAAAAAAACTTTATTTCAGATTTTTTTCATTATCTTCGTAAAACGGCTCAACCTCCTTAAAAGCGGTGCAGTGTTTTCCACAGCTGCGAAAAGTATTCGTTGAAGAATATCCAAGCGGTCTAATTAAAATTAAATCTACTATTGAGCGTGTAACACAACTAATTTTTTTATTTACTCACTCGAACAAAGAACTGAAGAACGACACATTCCTTTACGATAAAATTGTTTGCAATAAAAAAGAAAATATTGTTAGACAAACTTAAGATGCGCTTTCCTATGAACGGGAAACGCTAATGTTCTAAACTGTCGAGCGTCTATGTATTGAATGTGGAGTTAAACAAAATCAGTTGTCAAAATGGCGTTCCGTTAACTATTCAAAATATGATAATTATAAAAATTAACACACTTACTAGCATTCGGTGTATTATCAAAAGGATATGAAGCTACTAAAGCTCCGCCGTGCAAGCTTGCTGAGAGCACGAATTGTATCTTCGACACCCATCCTTTCACCGCCTCTGCCTCGGGCTGAGTACGTTTATTGTTTTGTTTGAAATAATCCGGAAAGTTACGGTTCAAATCGTATCCTCGCGCATTATATCTGAAATAACAATAATGCATTTGTTTAATTTCTTGTATTTCACTACAGACAGCTATGGCACGCCGTTTTACTATTTAATGGTAAAATATTTTTCCAAAAATTATAAAAATATTTAACAATTTTAATTTCAGAAAAAAAAATTGAGTTATTTTTTTTATGTGGTGGACATAATAAAAATACAATATTATTATGTCATAACATAAAATTAAATTCATATTTTATGTTGTTATCGTTCCTCTTATGTGAATTTGATAATAAATAATAACAGGAAATGGAACTTTATTCTGTACAATATTTTTATTATTATTATTTATTGTTATAAATAATAATAGTGACTGGTTACAGAGAAAGACGAATGTGCAATAATCTACAATTTTGGTAATATACAGATTTTTAATATCATGTTATTAATTTTAGATTTTAATTCCTTATTATATCAATCATGTATTTTATCTGTTAATTATAGAGCCCTGAGGAAGTCTTAAGTTAAGGCGAAACGTTGGCAATAAAAATAAAAATATTGTACAGAATAAAGTTCCATTTCCCGTTATTATTTATTATCAAATAAAATTAAATGCTTATACATAGGAAGAGATAGGAAAGACGACGAATTATAATTATGTCATGACATAATAATATTATAATTTTATTATGTCACCACATAAAAAAATTTACTCAAAATTTTTTTTCTGAATTTAAAATTATTAAATATTTTTATAATTTTTGGAAAAATATTTTACTATTAAATAGTAAAACGGCGTGCCATAGACAGCTATACTTTCAATCGTGAGAAAATAACACTAAAAACAACTTTTAAATAAGCCATCTATGAAAATTCATTTGAACAAAAGAAATGTCTTTTCGTTTATTTTTTACTGCCATCTGTTAGCGGCTAGCGCGTTTAATAATTCCGCCTTAAGTACGTTCATTCCCCACAACTACTTAAGTCACGTTTTTTCAGTCGATCGGAATCACGTAAAGAAGTTCCACTTCAAAAAAAAAAAATAAACTTATTTATTTACCTTCCTTGTCCGCCGTCGCACGTGCCTTCTTTTGCAACTTCAAAACCATCTGGGTTTAGCGAAGGCAAAAAATGAATACGGGTATTATCTAGCATCCATCGGACAAACGGGTCCGAGTTATAATTGTTAACTAAATACTAAAACATATCAAACGATTTTATTAACACAAATTATATTTTTTATTACTCATGCGGGAAAAGTGGTATCTTTACGCATGCTGTTACAGTTGAAAAGTAGCTATTTTCATTTGCGTGCGGAAACTTTATTTGTCGCACTGAAATTATTGTTTGCCGCACGCAAATTCAGAGAAAAAACAAAATAATAACGGTGTTAATGTGAACATAACAAACTGTCATTTGAAGCAGATTTGAGGTTAAAATTTTCGATTATGGACTTTTATTCTTGACAATTTTAACAATTTTAACTGAATTTTCAACTTTTTAATGATTTAATTTTTATTACTTCTAATTTCTTTTTTTAATTCGTAATAAAATTTTACTTTCAATTTAATTTAATTCGTAATAAAAAATAGTATGTGCAACTCGTGCGGCATTGTCGCACTAGTTGCACAATATACTAATGTAGGTAGCTCAGTAGTCGCGCAGATGGCTGTGGAAGAGCTTCATCATTATGCGTTTCGACTGATGAGATAAGCCGTCGAAGACTTCGACTAAGGTAAAATTTTCATACCTCTACTAAATGAAGTATCATCTCGCGTCCCACCGGTTCGTTTCCGTGAATATTTCCGACGATCTTGACATCGGGTTTGCCGAGCATATGTTCATATGGCGACGCCGATACAACGAGAACCCAAAGATCGCGGCCTAAAACAGTAAAATACATTGTTAAATTGAGTATAATTATTATTTGAAAACATAAAAAAATTACTATTCGACGTTTACTTCCACGAAGACTACTAGCGCCGCTAGCGGGCAATAGAGCGGTATTGAACTACCTTGTTATTGGCGTTTTAAACCGCGAGGCTTCTTAATAAGCGATATGGCAGAGAGCACGACGCAAACGACGCCCGCATGAAATCATACTCTATAATCGTTGCATGATTCATTGCTCATTTAGTCCACGGGGCTATCCCGGGATTAGACTATGTGGTTTCTAATTGGGCTCAAATGAAAAAAAACTTGAGTAATTTCTTAAAAAATGTTTTTAATATCGTTGCACAACACAAATCACAATATAGTAAGAAAAGAAAATAGACAAAACAAAAAAAAAACTTTACTTTTGCAAGAAATCAAAAAGACAACACAAAAAAAAACTATTTAGAATTTCGAAAATACAATCGCAGAAATATCAAAGCATCCAATGTTTGACTTCCAAGCCTGCTTCGTAGTTTATTGCCAACATAAGCAGCAGCTGAAAACGCTCGCTCAGGTTCTACGCTGGTCGGAGGAATAAACAATAGATACTTATATTCTGTTTTAAAGTGATGTCCGCGAACTCCTCCCTTTTAAAACAGGATCATTTCACGTCTAATACTATTTGCCAACCCCGATTCATTTTGTACTTGTACTTCAGGATCTGGAGATTTCATATTCTTACGTATCGTACCGCGTATTTAAGGATTGTTTTTTGTCGTTATGTAAAATAAATAATGTTAATATAATCTAGGCAAGGTAATAGGGTTATTGACATTGATTAAAATTAAATATAAAACTGTGTTATAATGAAAGTTTATGGTCTAAAATATCGTTTAGAATTATTATTTTTATTAAATAAGTGCGTTAAATATATTAAAATAAATAAATAAAATCACGATTTTTAACCTATGTGTCACGTGATTTCAAACACCAATCACAGCGCGTGACGTCATTAATCAGTCAACATGGCCGGTAGCTGTGTGCCACTGACTGCCATGTGTATTCGTTATCTCTGTTCAGTGTATGTTCTTTGGTGTATTCATTGTACTCTGTCAATCATATTAAATGCAACACTTTGTTGGTTATAATGCTATATGTCACGTTGTACCCGCTTGCTTAGTGTTTACTGATTGCCTACTGTGACGTAGGCAATCAGTAAACATGGCTGTCAAGGTCAATTGACGTTTTGGCGCAGAATTTAAAGTCAAAATAAAAAACAACTAATAATGAGTCAAATCTGTTATATCTATGAGAAAAAATATTTTTTACGCGTACATATACCTTTATTCTTTAATTTTAAATACTTTTTGAAATTTTGTCAATAACCCTATTGTCAAGGCGCAACGGATTACGGAATGCAAACTAGATCTGTTTGTGGCAATCCCGAGATTAGCCAAGTACGGTCCCGGGATATTCGGGGCCAGAAAACGGCCGGGATCCCGGGATTATATTCTCTATCTGCACCCGGCCAATACTGTAATCGGTTACTTACCCTGTACGGATTTGCCAATCGAATAGAGAGCTGTCAGATTCGGATGTTTGGAACTGTAGTTCCTCAGATATTTGGTGAGTCGATCGTAATTATGATAGGTGAAGTCGACATCGGACGTTGTCGAGGCGTACGCGTTGGACGATTCGGCCATTACGAGGTCGTCGTGCTGCAGCAGGTGTGTGCTGTAGCCGCGTCTCTGTTGGGACGCCGCCGACGAGCCGAGATAGTGTTGCGGCAATTGGGAGCCGAATACCGCCGCCATGATTGTGCTAACCACCAGCCATAATATCGGCGCCAGACACACGGACGCTCTCATCGCAACTCACTGCTCTGAAACCTGAAAAAAACTCGTTTATTTTTATATCTATACTAATATATAAAGCAGAAGAGTTTGTTTGTTTGTTTGAACGCGCTAATCTCAGGAACTACTGGTTCGAATTGAAAAAAAAATTTTTTTGTTGAATAGCTCATTTATCGAGGAAGGCTATAGGCTATATTATATCACGCTACGACTAATAGGAGCGGAAAAATCAATGAAAAATGTTGCAGAATGTCAGTCAACATTTTTCACCATATACTTATATTCAGGTGAAATGCCTTAACTGAATATCCCAATATTAGCGCAGCACGTACCAGCTCGGTTAGCTCAGTCGGTAGACTGCGCGACTCTTAATCTCAGGATCGTGGGATCGAGCCCCACAATGGACGAATATGTTTTTTTTATTTCTACATTGCTTTCTTCTAAGGTTTACATTTCAATTTTTTAAAATTTTATTACGACTAATTAAAATTAAATAAATCTAATTAATAGCTCATCACTGTTACAACTGTAAGCACCTATATAAAAATAATTTTCCTACAGTGTTTTCAATTAAATATTTATTATATTAAAAGAAATTTATTACTTAAAAAAAGTATAAATACTGCTTTTTAACGACAAAAACTTTTAAACGGTAACGTCGATCATTATGAAGTTTGGACACAACATTCATCTCGGTAAACTAAGATGAATGTGCGCACTCATATCCCTTCCTTCCCCATTCGTTCTTTTGCACCCGCGTGAAACCGGGCGGGACCGCTAGTAATATATAAAAATCTCGTGTCACGATGTTCGTCCGCGCTAATCTCCGAAACCACTTTATGAAACGTGTCTTGCTTAGTCCAACTTACGCGGATAGTTTTTATTAAATATTGTCTACAAAATTACGGTGTTTTGTGAAAATAAACTGTTTTGGTAACGTGCCGCGACATCTGACAGAATTTACTCAAAGCTATTAGTTGAGAAACAAACCAAAAAAACTTTTTTCGTACCGAGTAGCGACATCTGATATAACTCGCTCGAAGCTATTAGTTCAGAAGCAAATCAGGTAGAATTTGCTCAACGCTATTAGTTCAGACGCCGGGCCGCAAACGAAATACATTTTGCAGAATTATATCTATCGCACCCGGGTGAAACCGGGACGAACCGCCAGCGCTGTTATAAATTCGCCGACAATTTATTTATTAAAATCAGATTCAGAGTGTAACGAGCATGAAACGGTTGACTGAGTTCGAATATACAAACAAAATGACGCGACAACTTCAACAAAATATGCCATTTATCTACGATACAATTAACTGCAGAAACATGCTGGTAATAATCTCCACACTTATTTATAAGTGACTCATAGATGTAAACTTTCTCCTGTCTCGTTTTGATAAATACCAGGTAAAACCTGGTGCAACTAAAATTTCCATGTTTTTTACACGCTTTATAATTAACTTCACTTGTAAGTTTGTATGTATGTTTGTTTGTTTGTTTGTAACCTTCGTTTGGACTACAGCAAGTGGTTTATTACTGTAGTATAATATGCCAGCACTGTAACTACAGTGGTTAGCCGTTAGCTGACGTCAACTCTCGGAATCACGGGTCATGGGTTCTAAATCTAATCCCGTCCACGTCGAAAAAAAAATTGTTTTTTTTCGGCACATTTTTGACAATAAATCGAACTAAAAAGTGGAAAATAAATGTAGTTTAAAAAAAACTAAAAAACACGCTTTATATCGAACTAAAAAGTAAAAAATATTTTTTTTAAAATAAGCTTAAAACAATAACGAATAAAAAATTCAAGTATTATTGTGAAAAAAGCGTGGGGCGCTCGATGTACGAAAATGTGGAACAAAGCGCCCCACGCTTTTTCACAATAATACTTGTATTTTTTATTCATTATTGTTTTAAGCTTATTTTTAAAAAAATATTTTTTACTTTTTAGTTCGATATAAAGCGTGTTTTTATTTTTATACAGTAATGCGCCTCTGGACAGTGCCGTAACATAGCCTTTTATGCCTACAGCAAAGTTCTTACCCCCCTCCTATGCTTACGTAAACATCTTTTTTAAACGCTTTATATTAGTTTGGGTTGTAAATATGTATGTTGTATGTATCTAACTATGTATGTAACTATGTGTAACGGAATCTTTGAGCATAATTTTCACCAATTTCCCGAAGTCTGATTAATTTGAAACTTTGCATACGTATCAAGGACCGATGACAATGCAATAATTTGATAACAGTTTCCCATTATCCTTATTAGGACCCCCAGGATTAATAAATTCTTTTAAATCTTTGAGCATAATTTTCACCAATTTCCCGAAGTCTGATTAATTTGAAACTTTGCATACGTATCAAGGACCGATGACAATGCAATAATTTGATAACAGTTTCCCATTATCCTTATTAGGACCCCCAGGATTAATAAATTCTTTTATAGATCCTCTGTAGTAAACGCTTTATTTTCACCAATTTCCCGAAGTCTGATTAATTTGAAACTTTGCATACGTATCAAGGACCGATGACAATGCAATAATTTGTTATCCTTATTAGGACCCCCAGGATTAATAAATTCTTTTATAGATCCTCTGTAGTAAACGCTTTATTTTCACCAATTTCCCGAAGTCTGATTAATTTGAAACTTTGCATACGTATCAAGGACCGATGACAATGCAATAATTTGATAACAGTTTCCCATTATCCTTATTAGGACCCCCAGGATTAATAAATTCTTTTCCCGAAGTCTGATTAATTTGAAACTTTGCATACGTATCAAGGACCGATGACAATGCAATAATTTGATAACAGTTTCCCATTATCCTTATTAGGACCCCCAGGATTAATAAATTCTTTTATAGATCCTCAAACTAAAAAGTGAAAAATAAAATATAGTTTAAAAAAAACTAAAAAACACGCTTTATATCGGACTAAAAAGTAAAAAATAATTGTTTTAAAATAAGCTTAAAAAGCGTTGGGCGCTTTGTTCCACATTTTCGTACATCGAGCGCCCAACGCTTTTTAAGCTTATTTTAAAACAATTATTTTTTACTTTTTAGTCCGATATAAAGCGTGTTTTTTAGTTTTTTTTAAACTATATTTTATTTTAAATCTGTTCAAGTTTTCAAGTAATTGTTGTTGACGTTATCACCATCTAGACCCCCCCCCCCCGTCCCCCATGTCATCAAAAATAAGCTAAGCAAAGACCCCTCCCCTTTGGACTGCTTACGTAATACTTGACTGACCCCCAAGCAGTTTCGTTGTAGCTACTGCACATGGCGGTGACGGTTTCCTGTCTATAATACGCGCCACGAATCTAAAAGGCTCGGAAGCTAGATGCGAATGCGGGCTTGCGCTTGTACAGTCTGTTGAAAAACTACAAACTCGCAACTCAACAAAACTAAAATATCAACTTGACAATAGCGTACTCGACTGTACTTTACAGCAGGGAAGCGACAAGTGACAAAGGCAACGAGCGATCACGGCCAATCATCGACGAGCGCACGTTCCGTGCAGGTATAGCTGGGAGGTGGTGGAAGTCTCAACGGCTGTAAAATGTGCCTTTGCGACACTGGGTAATTATACACTTTCACGGTCACCTGGTTTTTTGGCTCTAGAAAATCGAAAAATAGATGGATTTCAATGATCTCGGTCTCAAAAAGTTCCATTTTACGGCGGATTTATGAAAAAAATTAGTTCACCCCGGAATTACAATTCGCATACCCGTTTATCGTTCACTCCGGAATTACAATTCGCATACCCGTTTATCGTTCACCCCGAAATTACAATTCGCATACCCGTTTATCGTTCACCCCGGAATTGACGTCAGAAACAGTTATAAAGAATTATATGTAGAAAGTCAATTTTTTTTTGCATTTAAAGTCATGAAACTGTGAGAAATATTGATTTTTTCAATTTTCGTATTTTTTTCCATAAATCCGCCATAAAAACGAAGATTTAAAAAAAAAATTCATCGAAATCGGATGATTTTTCGATTTTCTAGAGCCAAAAAACCAGGTGACCGCGAAAGTGTATAATAACCCGACACTGTTTGTGACTAACTTCCGAATCTTTTAGATCCGTGGCGCGTATTGTACATCAAAACGATGTTTGTTTGGTGCTAATCTGGTTCCGTCTTCGTGTAGTGTAAATCGGCCTTTATATCGCATCAGTTGAGTCACTGATGACCTTTATCAAAGTCGATTACACAGAGCCGACGGGAAATATTTTCAGGAAAAAAGCGTTCATTATTTAACTTTCCGCCTCTTCAACAGGCGTCGAGAGCTTGAAGGGCAGAGCGGAGGTGCTGTCAGTGTCAATTTATCAGAGCGGTGGAGGACTGACAGATCCTGACACCGGTTCGCTATTTATAGCTACGGGGGTGTATATTTGTTCATTTGTTTTGTATTTGCACCTATATACTGTTGGATTTTTAAAAGAAGACCGGTCTATGGAATGTAGTCCTATGACCTTATTGCAGAAGAGCGCACATGTATTTTGTATTTTATATTTTTTTTGTTCAACAAAAATTATACAAATTCTTAAGAATAAACAGTTCCTTATTCAAATTGCTTTTTTAATTTTTTCTCGCGGTTTAAAGCAAGACTAAGTTAAATGAGCTTGATTTAAAAGTTTTATCACTTTCCAAAGTTTGCAGGAAGTTTTACGAGCGGGGAGAAGCTTTGTGGAAGGGTGGACCCGGGTACTGTTGGATTTTTAAAAGAAGACCGGTCTATGGAATGTAGTCCTATAACCTTATTGCACAAGAGCGCACATGTATTTTATATTGGTAAAAGGTAATGATCCTGGAACCGCTTCTATGCAATAAGGGAGTCCAGTCGACCAAACGTGTCGCAATTGTCGTATCGCGATAATTGTACTATTGCCATAGCTGTACGACTACACAGCGACACTTGCTAACAGTACAAAAAAATCATACACCAGACAGTACATAGGTGTGCGTTCACGGACTAAGTTGAGGGGTGTTGTCTGAATATCATCAAAATGGAAAGTAAAAAGGGAAAAACAGTTAGAAGTGGCGCTAGGGAGCTCATAGCGAATGTAATTAAAATGTGCGAGTTAGAGGCTCAAAATAATGCCTTAAAATTTAAAGCTATACATTGTTTGCATGCCTTGCTATGCGCCGCCTATGAATTTCGATAATTTGGGAACACATCAACGACTTCTTGCCCTTTCCCCACTGGTCTTCTTTCGCCGATCGCACAGTACCGGCTATTTATAATACTACAGTGAAGCCACTCTATTGCGGACACCTATGCGAGGACGGATGAACTGGTCACATAAGAAAAATCTACAATATTGAGATGTGTGCTTTGAGCTGTCGCATATATGGAACATCAGTTGGGTACATTTTAAAAGCGTCCATAATGAGAGATTTCACTGTATTGTTATTGTCTTTTTAATGGTGCTTTAAAATTATGCAGTTGGGGATTCCCCATTATTACTTATACAAGCATACATTAGCACCATATATACTTTTATTCTATACTGAGCATACTGCATAGGAATAAAATTGCATTCGAACTATTAGGGTGCAAACATATACTTCTGTCTTTTTTTACGCCGTAAGCACTGGCGTATCCGGGAGGGCAAAACAAGCACGGGGGATCCGGCTTAAGAAATTTCTAATTTGCCACCTCCTGGGTCAAAAGCTGGGTACGCCCATGTTAACGTCATAGAAAAAGACAAAGTTTTTGAAACAGATATAGATACTTTATTCAGATTGAATGCAAGTACATCAACCAATCCTATCATCGGAGAAATCAAGGAATTACATCGAAGAAAGAGACGCAGATATATTTTCGATACGCCTTGTTGCTTTCACTCACAGCGCATTAAGTAGATAGGCAATGATTCATATTTAATTAATAGATATATGATTAGCACCAACGCGTATTCGTTTGTGGTAGAACTCGTCTATTTTTATAAATCTATTTTTATAATATTTTATACAAAATTACGGTTTTTTGTGAAAAAAAACTGTTTTAGTAACATGTATAGCGACATCTGATACAATTTACTCAAAGCCAATAATTCAGATGCAACAAAAAAAAACTGTTTTAGTACCAAGTAGCGACATCTGTTAGAATACGCTCGAAGCTATTAGTTCAGAAGCAAATCTGGTAGGATTTGCTCAAAAGCCTATCAGTTCAGACTCCGGGCCGCAAACGAAATACATTCTGCAGAATTAATATCTATCGCACCCGGCTGAACCGGGACGGGCCGCCAGTATAGTACGCGCCACGAATCTAAAAGGCTCGGAAGTTACATGCGAATGCGGGCTTGCGCTTGTACAGTCTGTTGAAAAACTACAAACTCGCAACTCAACAAAACTAAAATAACAATAACAACTTGGCAATAGCGCACTCGACTGTACTTTAAAGCAGGAAAGCGACAAGTGATAAAGGCAACGAGCGATCACGGCCAATCACCGACGAGCGCACGTTCCGTGCAGTTAGCTGGGAGGTGGTGGGAGTATCAACGTCTCTAAAATGTGCCTTTGCGACGCTGTTTGTGACTAACTTCCGAACATGGCGCGTACTATACGTATATATAGATGTCTAAAACGGAATAGACGCTGATTACCTCAGCTGTTGAGCGTCTATAATTCACAATCTTTCTCTAAAACGGACTTGAAAGTGACGGGGTGGCGCCCGTCCAAGTGTGAACAGGACCGTAAGCGTAGTGTGAACAATGCTGAACGGGAAGCACCGATACCCTCTGCACACACTGAGAGAGAAGAGCACCCGCCACCATCATCACACTACGACGACGACGACACTATTATACGGAACACTATACAACAAAAACAACACACTGGCATGGCACTAGGCCTTGACCTCGGGACTCGTGCGCGCGATTCAAACTATAGCGACCTCGACAAGAGACCTACTTGCGTGCATTTAACGTGAGCGTGTGTGTATCTGTCTGTATGTCCATCTGTCTGTGTGTGTGCACCTACATTACACGGTCGCGGTAACTAATACATATATTGTACAGGACCGGTAATTTATAGAGCTGTAACAAACCGTATGTATTCGTTACTGAGTAACGGGTACATCGTCTGACTCGAAGTAACGAATCGTTACTTACAAATTCATTTCGTTACTCGTATTTGTCGTATCCATGTCAGTTCGACTAGTTTGATGCGGTTATACGTTATATACGAACGAAGTCATACCGTATCACGTATTGGACGCGCCTTGATGCGATGGTACATGCTTGATGCCAGAGAACATACACTTCTTGATGCTGTTAGTACACGATTGTATGTCGTATGAAAAGTAACGAGTAACGTAACGATACGAAAGGTAACGGGTACTGGTTCTTTAAGTAACGAATACATACGGCAGCGTTGCCAGACGTCCCGATTTTGGCGGGACGTCCCGATTTTTAAATCAAAATTAAATGTCCCGCGCGGGACAGGCTCAGTCCCGCTTTTCGGGGATAACTTAAAAAGAAGTTAAATCTTTACAGAAATATCATGAATAAGTAATTCTTATAAATAATAATTATTCTCTTATTGTTAGTTGCAATTTGTAACACTCACTCCACAGACTATTTTTTTGAAACGCCATATTTTTCTAATGAATAAAACTTTTTTGATTTTGATTTCTGTATTTTTTTTTTATTCTGAAGACGAATAAGACTCAACTATTTAACGATAGGGTAAATCTGATTTAAAATATTATATTTTTATTAAAATACATTTTCTATGGCTATTTTTGCTATCTATTGTCACATAAACGTAATTTTAATTCAAATAAAAAGATAAATAGGTATTTGAAAACTTCTGATTATATTCGTTTTTTTACTATGTCCCGCTTTCGACGAAAGAATCCCGCTGTTTTCACTCAAAGAGTTCCAAAATCCCGACTTGGCAAAAAAAAAACTGGCAACGCTGACATACGGGTACACAATTTCTCGTTACTTTTACAGCTCTAGTAATTTATTCTAAATTTTCACGAAAACTCTACAATCATAGACTTTTATTCTATACTGAGCATAGAAATAAAATCGCAATCGAACTATTAGGATCTTTTTTTAAGCCGTAAGCACTGGCGTATCCAGAAGGGCAAAACAAGCACGGGGGATCCGCGGCTTTTAGAAATTTCTAATTTGCCCCTTCCTGGGCCAAAAGCTGGGTACGCCTATGTTAACGTCATAGAAAAAGACAAAGTTTTTGAAATAAAGATACTTTATTCAGATTGAATGCTAGTACATCAACCAATCCTATCATCGGAGAAATCAGGGAATTACATCGAAGAAAGAAACGCAGATATATTTTCGATACGCTTTGTTGCGTTCGCTCACCGCACATTGAGTAGATAGGCAATGATTCATATAGTTAATATATATGGCTCCGACGCACGACTGGAGTTTACTCTTTAGATACGCTGTGTAATGTATTCCATCTCATTCTTTCGCACGTTAAATCCTACAGATAAATATTATGTTTGTCTCTTTTGAAGCGGACGAGCGTAACGCCACACTTGAAGCGGTGGAGCGTAACGCCTCACCAATTGATTTTACTACTCATTAAATTTCCGTACCGGGCCTTATAACTCAAAATCGTTTCTTAAGGAGTAAACTCCAGAAACTTCTATGTTGGCCGTTGATTTGTGAGTACGGCCCTGGATATGATGCGCGTCTGTGATGATGTGCTTGTAAGGTACCTACATAATAAAACGGTGACAATATTATATCCATATGCAAATTTGAACTAACTATCCTGTCGCGTCATTTGCAGTCGTCGACAGTAATAATTGTTAGGGTTTCGAACCCAAAAACCCATATATTTAATAATTTACTATATGAATCATTGTCTATCTACTCAATGCGCGGTGAGTGAAAGCAAAAAAGCGTATCGAAAATATATCTGCGACTCTTTCTTCGATGTAATTACCTGATTTCTCCGATGATAGGATTGGTTGATGTACTTGCATTCAATCTGAATAAAGTATCTCTGTTTGAAAAACTTTGTCTTTTTCTATGACGTTAACATGGGCGTATCTAGCTTTTGGCCCAGGAGGAGGCAAATTAGAAATTTCTTAAGCCGGGTCCCCCGTGCTTGTTTTATCCTCCTGGATACGCCAGTGCTTACGGCTTAAAAAAAGACAGAAGTATAATGTTTGCAATCTAATGGTTCGATTGCGATTTTATTCCTATACTCAGTATAGAATAAAAGTACCTATATGCCAAAACCTAACCCAAAAGATATATGTAGGTATATATCAGCGTTGCCAGTTTTTTTTTGCCAAGTCGGGATTTTGGAACTCTTTGAGTGAAAACAGCGGGATTCTTTCGTCGAAAGCGGGACATAGTAAAAAAACGTATATAATCAGAAGTTTTCAAATACCTATTTATCTTTTTATTTGAATTAAAATTACGTTTACGTGACAATAGATAGCAAAAATAGCCATAGAAAATGTATTTTAATAGAAATATAATATTTTAAATCAGATTTACCCTATCGTTAAATAGTTGAGTCTTATTCGTCTTCAGAATAAAAAAAAAACAGAAATCAAAATCAAAAAAGTTTTATTCATTAGAAAAATATGACGTTTCAAACAATAGTCTGTGGAGTGAGTGTTACAAATTGCAACTTACAATAAGAGAATAATTATTTATAAGAATTACTTATTCATGATATTTCTGTGAAGATTTAACTTCTTTTAAAGTTATCCCCGAGTTATCCCCGAAAAGCGGGACTGAGTCTGTCCCGCGCGGGACATTTAATTATGATTTAAAAATCGGGACGTCCCGCCAAAATCGGGAATCGCATTGGAAAGAGACGACACTGCCGACCACGCATGCTTATATTCATATGGTATACTAATTTTGCTTATCTTGAGGAATTTTACGCTTTTTTTGATTAGGATAATTGTATATTTTATTTTATCGCGGATTTTCTAACCGCAGAATACAGATATAACGTGGGTCTCCCTTTTCTGTAATGTTTGCGATAAAAAAATCGTAGTTTCAAAAACTTCTCATCGGTAATGGATCAGTGCTTAAGTCTGGAACGCAATCACTATATTAACGGTGTTAAATTGTCGGGCGTCTATAACCCACAACTATTACTACTGAATTTCTTCAGGATCGTACTCTTCGCGCTAATTAAGCAAACAACACATTGATGATTTTCTCGAAACTTTTCTTGACATTTTTTTCAGACAGCTGGAGCTAGACTAAAAATATTTCAACTCTACCTACCATTACTAGCTGCCATTTACACATAATTTGAAAACTTCATAGAAGCGAAACCGATCAACACGACTTTCTGAAGAAATTTCACGACAAAGAAAACGTAGATTAATCTTGTTATTTGTACGTGAACTATTAATATTCTAGGGTAGGCCAGGACGATTCTAGGATGGGCCTGTTCCACTTGCCCCCCCCCCTCTCTAGCTACGCAAATGTCCGTGACACTGATTTTAACTTTCCAATAAAAATTATCGATGCCCCTCTTCGTTGTTTATGAAGCGTCGCTTTTTATTTACAAAATAAAGTGTTTTATTTTATACAGTTGTCAGCAGTCTTGTTAATTATATTTATCTTCCCTTTACTAATCACCTTCACAAATATTTGACGTCTACAAAATGCAAAATAATCATCGATACAGCGGTAATCAACATGGCGCAGTTTTGGGACCGTGCTGAAAGATGATCGAAAAATCATTCATTTGCACTCATCTTCAAATAAAAAGAAGATCCTCATCCACGGGAGAAGTGAAACTTCTTTAGAATTATGAACTTGATTCATAGATGCATCACATATACTTTTATTCTATACTGAGCATAGGAATAAAATCGCAATGGAACTTATTAGGGTATGCAAACATATACTTCTGTATTTTTTTACGCCGTAAGCACTGGCGTATCCACTATCCAGGAGGGCAAAACAAACACGGGGACCCAGCTTAAAAAAAAATTCTAACTTGCCCCCTCCTGGGCCAAAAGCTGGGTATGCCTATGTTAACGTCATAGAAAAAGACAAAGTTTTTGAAACAGAGATACTTTATTCAGATTGAATGCAGGCACATCAACCAATCCAATCAGCGGAGAAATCAGGGAATTAAATCGAAAAAAGAGACGCAGATATATTTTCGATACGTTTTGTTGCATTCACTCACCGCACATTGAGTACATAGGCAATGATTCATATAATTAATTAATAGATATATGACCGCAATATTCCAATAGTTTTTAACTGTCATTTTCTCTCAGCCAATCATGATAATACATGTTGCAATTGTCACTCATTCATAGATATTTCTTAGAACCTATTTTAGAGTAACAGTTAATCACTTGAACGGTTCAGACCCCATGTCGTCTCTTCTTCCAGTTTCTAAGAAATAGCTATCCTTAGTGCAAACGCATCATCATATATATTAATATACGCTAAGGTTTAAGATGTTTGCCTCCCTTTTTTGAAAAAACGTCCCAATTTCTCCACATAAATTATATATCATTTTACAGATAATTGCTTGCTCTACTGACATCGATAACTAAAAAATTTATTATTGCTTTTGTTTTTGTAAATTAATTAAAATACAGCAACGCTGAACAACGTCTGCCATCTGACGGCTTTAATTTTGAAACAACGTCAACACTTTGATCTGTCATCTGACCTTCATATTGTAATACAACAGACACAATACTGCATACTGCCATCTGACGGCTTTAATTTTGAAACAGCGAGCAACGCTGAACAACGCCACAGCAATGGTGCATTTTGCCATCTGACGGCTTAGCTCAACGCTTTTGCTACTTGCGCCTCTATATGACAATTTTAGTAAAATATTTCTTCGATCTGTCATCTGAGCTGAAGAACGTTATAAGCAGTGTGCAAAATTAGAAACGAATTGAATACCTGCAATCATATTTTAAAAATAATTTTGTAAAGTGATAATTATTATACTTATTTAGTGCGAATAATTCGCACAGGTCACTCTAGTTTTAATAATTATAACAAGTGTCACGGCAAGTTTGCGAGTTTCGCGCTCTTATTCAGTACCGCAGAAGCGAGATTACCGATGCGAATTTAGCGGGATTAAAAACAAACCGCGATGGGGAATCCCCGCCGCAAATCGTCGCACGTTGTGTCGGGTTACAGCACAGTGCGTCGGGGAATTCCCGCCGGCGAACGAATGGTCGTCGAACTTCACGACACGAACCAGCGATGATCAACTTGCAGTTTCGACCGCGTCATCTTCTCTGTATAGTGTATATGAAAGATGAAGTTAATAAAAACCGTGTGAGGCAAGCGAAAAGAAATTATATGCATATTGCGATCATTTTTTTTCGCGCGCCCTGTATAATTTAAAGAACAAGCAGATTCGATTTCTAAAAGATTATAATAATTATTGTGTTATGAAATTACACGAGTTTGTTCTGTTTAAGAATTGACCAAACAAAAGCAAAATGCATCTAATTAATTAATTAGTTGTTTTATTTGTTTATACTGCTGATTAGAACTATCGCTGCGATAGTAATTAGCTAGCAAAGATTTTAACATTGTATTTACAAACACAACGTTTAGTTATTCCGCGATACCTATAGTAAATTTATTTCCTACAAATTACATTGCTACAAAAATAATCTTGCAAAATTGCTTTCGTAATTCACCTATATTATATTTATATTAAAAGCGGCCCGGCCCGGCTTCGTCCAGATTTGTAGATTGCTTATTAAAGACAGCGGACTTTCTTTTAGAGTAGCCGCATTTGCCCGGCTTTATTTTTGACTTATTTGCCGCTACGCGATTGATAAACACGGTAACGACGGTAGCCTTCGGTCCCTGCGTGGTACAGTCTTGGCGCACGGGACTGCGCCCTTTTCGGCGGCGACAACAGTAGCGGACCCTTTGTTTCCACCGTATTACAGTCTTGCCTTGCGGAAATCACGAAAAAACGTCAACGTGGTGGATCGTTGGGTTAACACCTACCGATCATAGATTAGCCAAAATAGACCAACAAGCGTTGCAAAATCATACTCTGGGACTCCATTTGAACGTTCATTTGTTTTTTAAAAAACGTGAAAGTGTGGTTAGGATTATAAGTTCTAAGCAAATTCTTTTATTATATACAGATCATAGGAATAAAATCGCAATCGAACCATTAGGGTTCAAACATATATTTCTGTCTTTTTTTTAAGTCGTAAGAGCTCGTTGGTTCTGATTGGTTAACGCCATAGATAAAGACAGGAAACTTTTGATAAAGAGAGATATACTTCATGCTAATATATTGTCGAAATAACCAAGGAATTACTTCGAGAAAAGAGGCGTAGATATATTTTCGATACGCTTTGTTGCCTTCGCTCACCGCACATTGAATAAATAGACAATGTTTCATATAGTAATTATTATATAATTATATGGTGCTGAGGACACGAACTTTCGGCGCCCAAACTAAGGCCACTTGACGTGTGAATGATCAGCTAAATGTCCAGAAATATCTACTCTTTTCATAACAAATTTAAAAAAATATATAGAAAAGTAACACGATGATTCGCGTAATGGGAATCCTAGTTGATTTTGTTAATCATCGCGCAATTTCGAAATTACGCGGGTTTACGGTCGACCACCTAATTAATGTTCTATAAATTTTAAAGTTAATTTTGAGCAAAACACAATTTTATATATCCAATTTATTCCGGATTTCAGATTTAATTTTTGATTACGTTTGATACATCAATATAAAAAGAAAATAAAATCGTAACTTTGCTTTTATAAAAGTATACAATCAGATTGATTTCTTAGGGCTCGCTTTTTTTATTTGGTTTATTCAGTAGCGTAACATTAGCCCTATAATTCAAAAAAACGAAAAATAAAAAACCATTTTTAATGCTCGTTACTTCAAACTAATAAAATGAAAGTATGGATCGTAAACTTATGTTTTATTTTATTCTCCGTTTAACGAAACCTCTTTATAACGAAATAAAATATCCGGTCCCTTCAATTTCGCTATATAGAGTTTACACTGTATTTTAAAATCAGTGATCTCAAAGATACGGTCCGCGGGCCGCATTCGGCCCTCAACCAATCTCAATACGGCCCGCGATCAGAATGTATCCAGTGAGGATTTTAGACGGCATTCGATGTCACTACGTATTTTTAAAATTACTGGATCCTCAAGCTCAAGATAATTTACCCTTTTTATTACCTTTATATGAAAATTGATTTAAACTAAATAAATAAAGATTTTAATTTAGTACCTATGTGTTTTAGTTTTAATTTTAGTCTGGCCTGCTAACACACCCTACATCTTATAAATGGCCCTTTAGAAAAATCAGTCTGACACCCCTGTTTTAATAATGTTAATTGTACTGTCATAGCTGTGTATTATCAAGAAGTTATGATGCTTAACTGTCTATATTTTACAAGAATAAATTATGCATGCCGATTGTTAAAAACATGTATCGCAACAATTAGATATACAAAACACTGTACGTGTTATTTTGTGATCACATTTTCTCTTGACAGCCGTAATTTAAGTAATTGTCCATGTTTTGTTTATAGTAACTCCTCATATCTAGGTATATATACTAACTAGCGCTCCGTCCCGGTTTCTCTCGGGTGCGATAGATATAATTCTGCAAAATGTATAGGTATATCGTTTGCAGCCCGGCGTCTGAACTAATAGCTTTAAACAAATTCTACAAGATTTGCTTCTGAACTAATAGCGTGAGCTAATTCTAACAGATGTCGCTATTTGGTACTAAAACAGTGTTTTTTGTTTGATTCTGAACTAATAGCTTTGAGTAAATTCTACCAGATTTGCTTCTGAACTAATAGCGTGAGCGAATTCCAACAGATGTCGCTATTTGGTACTAAAACAGTTTTTTTTTGCTTGCTTCTGAACTAATCGCTTTGAGTAAATTATATCAGATGTCGTTACATGTTACTAAAACAGTTTTTTTTGTAGGATCTGTGGTGTGATTCCCAATCCTTCATATAGCGTTTACCCAAACTATTTAGCATTTAAAAATAACGTCGGGAGAGCTGTCAACGTTTTTAGGCGGGGAGAAAAGATTTGAGATGAACACTGCAGGAGGTATTTATAAGTAGCAACTGCAGTGCCGTAACTAAGACGGTATCCAGGCACAGGGCGCAGACCCTGGAGGGGCGCAGACCAGAACCAAGTTTTGGGTTATCAAGGACGCAGTTATAGAAACTCGCACCGGGCGTAACAAATAAAATTTTAAAGGTTTATAACAAATTACCCCTTAGACTGAAAGAGCTACCAATAAAAAATTTCAAGCAAGAGCTCAAAATGTACTTAAAAATAAATAGTTTTTTTTCTATGAACGAATATTTTAGTCAGCCATATTGATAATATTTTTTATTTTTATTGTTTTCTCTTGAAAATTGTTAATGTTGACCCATTCTACACTATACTCAGTATGATGGAATAAAGATATATTATTATTATTATTAAATAGCAAATACTCAGCATTGAGTAATTTTATAGTTTTGACTGTTTTTAGTACCTATACTTAATTATAATTGAATTTTTCTGATAAATACTCCATTTGTACAGAAATCTTATCGTCAACGAATTAAGTATAGTAGATACCTTAAATTTAAAGTTTGGGTAGGTACCAAGTTTTGTAAAACTCGATTCTGCCCTACTCGATTCTCGAGTAAACTGAAATTTTGCAAACGCATTCTGTCGTCTAGGTGTCACACCCGAAAATCCAAAAAAAAAAGCCCGAAAGAAAACATTTATACATATTAATAATAATAATTTTTTATTCCTTTATATTCAATTACAATTACATAATAATGTTACAAATTGTTGACCAGTGCTAGGGTAGGAGCATTATATAGTTACAATAGTACCAATATCAATATACTTAAGAAATTGTAACTAATATTTTATATATCTAGACGAGAAATCGTGTTCTGAGAATTTTTGTCTGTCCTACTGTTGGTACAAGCATCTAAAAACCGCTGGATCGATTTCGATGAAACTTGGTACGCGGTCAATCAGTACCCAAACTTAGAGTACTTTTTATTCGGCTTTGATCGGAGTTAAAACGACTTTTCTGTCAGTTTGATAAAAAAAATCTTTTGACCTGCTAGGCACACTGCCGAACGGATAGTTTTATAAATTTTGAAACTTACCTTATTCTAAAAGAGAGAATATCGTTTTACCAAAGAACAGGCACACGTAGTAAGATAAGACGGTCAGTAAGTAGTCAACGCAAGTAGTGTCATTTGTATATAGGTATTTATAACGGGTTATTTGTAAGTCACTTCACTAACACACGCACAACATGCTCTGTCGCGGTTTCACGAAGAGATTCGAACCAGCGTATTAATGAACTCGACGAGTTCTTGCGCGCTCTGAAGTATCGCGATCTGGCAGCTTTAACAGTTGGGCCGCCACTGATGCGATGGGACACAGAGCCTCGGACTACAGAATTACAAAACTAGAATACGGCAAGCCTGGTCCGCTTGTGTGACAGGTGTGTATCGACTATAGACAGTTTGTGACAAACTGGGTGTCCCGCATCTGATAAAATGTTCCAATGAAATCTATACTAATATATAAAGCTGAAGAGTTTGTTTGTTTGTTTGTTTGAACGCGCTAATCTCAGGAACTACTGGTTCAAATTGAAAAAAAAAAATTGTTTTGTTGGATAGCCCATTTATCGAGGAAGGCTATATAAAATCAGGCTACGACCATTAGGAGCGGAGCATTATTGAAAAATGTTGCAAAATGTGTCTCAAAAATAAGCTTCTATTCAGGTAACATGCACTAACTAAATATACTAATATTAGCGTTGCCAGAATACAGCGCCGGCTAGCTCAATAGGTAGAGCACACGACTGTCAATATCAGGATCGTGGGTTCGAGCCCTACATTGGGCGAATATATTTTTATTTTTTTATATTCTACATTGCTTTCTTCTAAGGCTTACATTTAAATTTATTTTAATTTTATTTAATTAATTAAAAAAAATTATTATTTAAAAAAAAGTATAAATACTGCTTTTTATCGACAAAAACTTTTGAACGGTAACTCCGATCATCATGAAATTTGGACACAACATTCATCTCTATAAACTAAGATGAATGTGTGTACTCATGTTCCTCCCTTCCCCAGTCGTTCTTTCGCACCCGGGTGAAACCGGACGGGACCGCTAGTTCGTTATAAGTCTTTCCCAACCTCCCAAGGCTGGTGACGTACTAGTAGAAGATTTGTTCTTAAAATCAGGAGCATAGGTAGAGACATTTTGTTAAGAAGGGATTGAAATATAAAAGTCGTAGCTTATGGCCGCTGCACACGAGGCTGGAAACACTGCTGGGACTTTCGATTAGTGATGTGTCGCTCCTGAGCGAGTCGTTCATAATGAACGACTTCTTTCACGGAGCGGAGCGAGTCGCTCTTTTTTTTATGAATGACTCACTCCGAGTGCCATTGCTCTGTGCTGAAGTATTCTCTACTGTTGTATTTGCACATTTACAGAGCGCACACAGCACAGGCCACTAGTGAGTTTTGCACGTACGGAGTCATTTAATGTTGAATGACACACTGTTTACAGTGACTTAAACCATTCACATTGACGTCGTTGATAAAGATATAATATTGTAACAATAAACATTATTATTGTTAAGCTTTTATTATACTTTATAGTTTATCCGAAATGCGAATAATATAAGATCATAATCATATTAAAATGAGCTCAGAGCTGAGTGTGTGTATTGTGCTGTGCAATGCTACGTAACTCCTGAGCATGTATGATGACAGTTCACATCTCTGCAGTCTGCACTCTTGTGTAGTGCGTACTGTCTAGTACAAAAATTCCATTGTTATTTGCCGAGAAACAAAATATATTTATTATTATATGCTTGATAATAGGGTATATGCACTATTTTTTAAAATATTTAAAATCTATTATTTTCATATTAAAAGTGATCAAACACATGAAATCATTCGTTAAGACATTCTTATTGAATTAAAAAATAAATATTCTTTTTGAGTCATATAACATGTCCACAATTTTGAAAAAAGAGGCAATAATTCTATGGTAACCATATGTTTATGTGGTTTTTGACGTCACAATACGTTCGAATCAATAGCATTGCGTTTCGATATTTTATATTTCGCGCGTATTTATAGCATTTTTGTTTTATTAATATTTATTATTTAGCAAAAATTTAAAAAGAAAAAACTATTTAGACTTTATTCAATTGAAATAAAGATTACAAAAAATAACATTTAAACTAAATATAAGTTGTATGCATATATCCTATTGTGCTACCGCAATTTTAAAATAAAAACGTTGTTTTAGTTTTTAACTTGGCGTTTTCAGCAAGTCAATACTTAAAGTGTGTCTTTTTAGAACAGTTTTACTAGAATGTGTATAATAATTATAATTATTTTGGAAGTAGTCACAAAGTCCAACTAAAGACATATTTTAGAAAAGTCGCGGTCTCCAGATTGAAAATAATGCCCAACCACCACCTCTTAGTAAAATGTCACAAAATCCTGCTTCCCAGATTTTTTTAAAAGATTTTTTCAATGCAAGTTTTACTTCATTTTGAGTGAACACTTTAAAAAGACGAAATAAAAATTACATCAGCAGGATCTCTCTGATCATGTGACAAAATATCACATTTTGGCGACCTTTTGTGCGCGTGACGTATGTGACTCGTCCTTTACAAGCTTATTTGTACGGTACGCAAACAAAAATGATTTTTCCAATTAAAATTTGTCGATTCACATAAAAATTTAGGAAGGCGCATTATACGTCTCAAGCTTTGGCCGAACTGTACATTCTTGATATTAACTCTCATCAATACTTATTCATAATTTGTGAGTAAAGGAGGATTTAGATTCTGTGTAGCAACCCAAATAAAACATCCAAACTGAACGCATCGTTGAAATCTAGCTGTTTAATGCCATATTGATGTACGGAGCTAATACCAATTCTTAATTTCGTTTTTGAAGTAAAACTTTTTTAGGCGCGCTTGACTTAGGGAGTAAGCTGGTGAATGCGTGACGAGAGCGTTTACGAAAAGTGTGATCGGGCGAGGCGAACGGAAGTTGACGAGAACGGTGATTTGGATGACAAATACTTCACTGACTAGTGGCGCCATCAGGTGGCCGAAACAAATACTTCACTGGCTAGTGGCACCATCAGGTGGACGAAAATATAAGCAGTACTAACAATAGAATGACACATACTTTACTTGCCAGTGGCGCTATCGGATGACAGAAAAAGTTTTATAAACCCACTTAACTTGCAGAGCTAAATAATATTTCTTAAAGATTTACGCTTAAAATCCAACGAGAGCTAAGTAATTGCAATGTATTACTTTTGTTTTCATTATCTTTATGTTTATATTTCTTTCTTCTTACATTAGATTGTTCATTTCGTTCTTGAACAATTTTATAATATAATATTTTAAAGTGAATAAAATTGTAAATTCATTTTAAAGTTCATATTTTGTGAATTTTCGGGTGAATAATAACAAGTTATGGCAGGAAGAAGTTTTACTTTAGTCGTGTGGTCTAAAGCACACTCGTTTTTTTATTATTATTTTTAATAATCTGAAAATCCACTTGATACTTGCACCAGTTCGCAAATTAGAAACGTGCTCAGGACACTCTGGTTGTGTACACGAGAAGAACACGATATGCAATTTAAATAACACGTGACGTCACTTAGCTCCTCTGACGTCACTAGTGCTGTGAGATGGATGCGGCCCGCGGGCCGTATTTTCGACATCGCTGTTCTAGATGACAGGGAGTTTGAATACGACATTAGACTGCCTCTGATGTATGGAAACTGTAATTAAATGATCACAATCTAAGGTCATTGTCAAATCAAATTTTTTGACAATGATTTCTGCAACCCATTAAAAACAACTTAAATGACTTTAGAGCTCTTGATTAATTGTTTCCCACGACTAGTTCTTCTGGATAATTCAAAATGAACCGTCTAAATCCGCCTTAAACGAACGGTAAACCGGATTTCCAGGTAACCATAAATGAAATGATTCACTTCAGATGAACGGTGCATT
The DNA here is from genome assembly GCA_963575645.1 of Xanthostigma xanthostigma. Taxonomy (NCBI): domain Eukaryota; kingdom Metazoa; phylum Arthropoda; class Insecta; order Raphidioptera; family Raphidiidae; genus Xanthostigma; species Xanthostigma xanthostigma. The sequence continues at coordinate 6,346,655 of OY754469.1, read as the reverse complement.
GGGTTGGGTTAATATTTAGTTAATGCGTTAATGTAGTCGGTGAAATACGATTAAATATTTAATCATCGGTTAGTTAGTATCTCTTGCTTAATTCTCGGAATTGAGTGAGGGACTGTAATCGTACCGAAAACATCAAATGTCAAAAAATTTAACGCCTCCTCTACCGATCTGTTTGGTCACCAAAAAATATAAATCTAAAACGGTGTCAGCATCGTCCACAGTCACACATCCTGTAACGGACCCCCAGGCCAAGAACGGTGGCGGACAATCCACTGAGAAAAAAAAAATAGTTTCGTCAACAAAATTCAGTTGAAAAATAGCTGTGCCAAGAAATTGAATGGCAACCAAATCAATTTTCCGAGGCAATTTTAAATAAAAGGCTTGATTTTTTTTATATGAAGTCTAAACCAGAGGCGGGCAAATCTTTTGATCGGCGGGCCACATAGCTGATGAAAATTTAACCGCGGGCCGGATGGCTGACGAAAATTTCACCACGGGCCAAAAATTCGCAGAAAAAAAGATCCTCACATTATATTTCCGCATGTGGAAAGCAAAAAAAATAGTCCCCGCATTCTATTTCCGCTACTATTTTTCTAAAATTTTCTAAGATGCTTCGCGGGCCGGATCCGGTCCGCGGGCCGCCATTTGCCCAGGCCTGGTCTAAACCAATTCTGAAAATTTTAGGGGGGTTGCCTGATTATTTAAATAAATAAATGACTTCAAAAGTAGGCATATTTAAAATTGGCTTTATGGTAAAACGGTAGATGGATGATATGTTTTCATTGATTTCTCCAAAACTAGTCGGTGGAAATTAAAAAAAAACTATTTAAATTAAAGTTAAAACCTCAATAAATTATTGAAAACAAGAAAAACCCGTTGTGCCCGACTAATTAAAAAGATATTTATTTAAAAAGATTAAATATCTTTTTAATTAGTCGGGCACAACGGGTTTTTTTTGTTTTCAATAATTTATTAAGGTTTTAACTTTAATTTAAATAGTTTTTTTTTTAATTTCCACCGACTAGTTTTGGAGAAATCAATGAAAACATATCAATCTACCGAAATACAAAAAAAATCAAGCCTTTTATTTAAAATTGCATTGGTGCTCGTACTACCTTAATACATTATATTATCAAATTCCAAATTTTATGAGAACACTCGATGGGTGAAGATATACACACTTTGTATTAGTTACAGGGCGAAATTTAGTTTCTAGAATTTTACTTAAATGTATGTTTCACGCCTGCCAGGCATCCTACGACTATTAGGTGTTTGTAGAAAGATCTTATTTTACCGGAAAAATGATATAGTTCGTTTTGTCTCGTGACCACAGATATGTATTCACAACAACTGAAATAAAAAAAACCTGATGTAAACAACATAAAAATTGCCGGATTTCCTTAAAATCATAAACATGCATTTTTAACAAATACATATTTTCAATAGATTTTATATTAATAAATCATGTAGGTTTACCATTATTTATAACAGTTTCACAAATTATTGCGGTTATTTTTTGATATACAAAAATGTGCGATAATTTATCTAATTTATAAATAAACAGACCGTTAAATTTGGTAGAAAGTGACAAAAAATGTACAGCACTACACGAAAAGTTATAGGTTCCGTACCTCAAAAGGAAAAAAGGAACCTTTGTAGGATCACTTCGTTGTCCGTCTGTCTGTCAAAACCCTTTTTCTCAGGAACGCGTGGAGGTCTCAAGTTGAAATTAAAATACTCAGGTTTGCAATTCATTTAAGTTGTGAAAAAATCAAACTTCTAAGTCAACGGAATCAAAGGATACGGCCGTTTAGGCCGCATAATTTGACACTCGGAAGGGATCAAAACCTATATAGGGTACTTCCCGTTGACCTAGAATCATGAAATTTGGCAATAAGCAATGTCTTATAGCACAAGTAAAGAGAAAAATCCGAAAAGCGTAAATTTTTAGTTACATCACAAAACAATTTTTTTTATACTGACTCGCTTATCTAAACCTTTAATGATGAGTATTTGGAAAGAATTCCGTGGCATAAGAATCGAAAATGAAGCAATCAAGCAATACTGAGATTTTCGATCCTTATGCCACGGAATTCTTCCCAAATACTTAACTTCAATGGATCACAGTTACTCTATTCATTGAATAGAGTCAATCTTCACAAAACCTTTAATGTTTCCCGTTAACCTAGAATCTTGTTTGGCGCGAAAGAAATTTGCATATAGCACAAGTAGGTAAAGAAAAAATCCGAAAATCATAAATTTCTAGAATTATTGCATGACAAATTTAATTTTTATGACACAACGGTACGGAACTTTAAGGGCGCGAGTTTCACTCGCACTTGTCCGTCTTTTTGTGTCAAGTTTCATAAAAATCCAGAAAACGCGATCCCCCGTCTTTATAATAATAAACTTTATTTATTTATGCCAATTTATAACGTATAAGGTATATCTTAGAAAATGAATTTGAAGACAGATGTCCTGTAGGTAACTATTTTATATATCTACGTGGCATAAAATATTGAAGAGAGATAACTGTTGAAAACATTTTTAAGATTAATAAGATTAATAAGTCACATTATTTCTATACACGTTGGACGTCATAAAATTACAATAAAATATCACTTTTTTACAGAAGTAAATATTTTGTTGTCGTCACTGGAAAACCCAAGCGTGTGTTTATAAATGCATATCATCTTCTAATTTTTTCATTACATCTAAATCATTATTGTATAATACGCGCCACGAATCTAAAAGGCTCGGAAGTTAGATGCGAATGCGGGCGTGCGCTTGTACAGTCTGTTAAAAAAACTACAAACTCGCAACTCAACAAAACTAAAATAGCAATAACAACTTGACAATAGCGTACTCGACTGTACTCTAAAGCAGGAAAGCGACAAGTGACAAAGGCAACGAACGATCACGGCCAATCACCGACGAGCGCACGTTTCGTGCAGGTAGCTGGTGGGAGTATCAACGGCTCTAAAATGTGCCTTTGCGACGCTGTTTGTGACTAACTTCCGAACCTTTCAGATCCGTGGCGCGTATTATAAACTAGCCGCGATTGAGATGAAACACGGTAGCGACACAGTCATGTCTCACGTGACAATGTCCCGTGAGGCAACGGCAACGATAGTGGATCATTCGGCTCCACCGTATGACAATCTTGCCCCGGTCGGCAAGAACGACGTATTGGATTACCACTTTAGGCACAATGTTTATATACATTTTGATTTTTTTTGGTCATACCCTTGACGGGCACGCTCACGACACCAGCTCACCAAAGGTTCAGAGCTTGCGATCAACAAACACCTGTGTAAAATAATAAGAGTATAGTCTGGATGTTTCAGTTATATTTATTATGACAAGAAAAATGTCATTTTGTTAATAATATTTTTTTTAATTTTATATTTAAAAGTTAATAATACGTTTCGCCTCAATAGGCATCATCAGTTAAAAATTTCTGTAAAACGAGAATACAGGGTGAGTTTTAAGTTAATGCTTTTTTTACAGCGTGTAAAAATCAAATAGACGACCAAATATTTCAAATAGTTTTTTTATCAAAACTCAAAAATAAGAGAGAAACAGCCTTTCGAAGTTTAAATAAATTTCATTAAATTTTCTTTAATTTTGAGGTCGGTCCTGGGGTTATATTATGTCACTATGGAAATATGTTATTATTATCAAGTATTCACAAAAATAATTGAGGTACACACAAATCTCTCAAAAACAGAACAATACACATACTTGATAATAACAACTTATTTCCATAGTGACATAATATAACCCCAGGACCGACCTGAAAATTAAAGAAAATTTAATAAAATTTATTTAAACTTCGAAAGGCTGTTTCTCTCTTATTTTTGAGTTTTGATAAAAAAACTATTTGAAATATTTGCTCGTCTATTTGATTTTTACACGCTGTAAAAAAGAAAGCATCAACTTAAAACTCATCCTGTATAAAAAGAAAAATTAAATTGAGATAAATAATTTTTCTTTTTATATTCTCGTTTTACAGAAATTTTTAACTGATGATGCCTATTGAGGCGAAACGTATTATTAACTTTTAAATATAAAATTAAAAAAAAAAATATTATAAACAAAATGGCATTTTTCTTGTCATAATAAATAAAACTGAAACATCCAGACTATACTCATATATCTACCAGTTGTACATCATAAGCATAAAATAATAAGGTTCTGAAAAATGATCAACAATTCGACATGAGCAGTTTTGTTTCGTGTCAAATATATACTGTATAAAAAATCTTTATTAAATGCAATGTTGACACATTTTTTAAAATTGAATAGATAATTTGATTGAAAGCTGTAATTGTGTATACAAGCACTTCATTAAGGTACCGAATTGCTTATTTTGGCGGTTTTGATATTTTTTGTTTATGAAAAACATCATTATAGAGTAGTAAACAGTAAACCAGTTTCCCAACTGAGGGGGCCTGAGGCATTTCGGGATGATTATTATGACAAGTTGTACGTATTGCCTTGAAAATAACATTTTGTTTTCTGAAACTGTATCTATTCTATACGTAAGAAATTTTGATGTGAGACATCTAATGGCGCGTTTGGTCGGGAATAAAACCGTGCAGTTAAAGCGACTCTTGGTTTTTCAGTTACTGTAGTATACCGCTAGATGACAGCGAGTAACGCTTGCTGTGTTGAATTTGGTTGAATTGTAACGTGACGGAGACATCTAACTGAGATTTATTAGTCACTTAGGTGGCGCTGCTAGTAACTTAAAGTTGCAGTGTCCATAGGACTTTAGGACTGCTTTTTCAGTTCGGCCGTTGTATATCCTTTATTCACTAATTAAAGTTTGAAGAAAGTATTTGCGTAATTGCATTTTTTAAATAACTTTATCTTCGCAACCACTGAACTCTAGTTGACGGATGAAGAATGGCCAAGCTGTGCCTTCAAAATTCATAGTTTGATGGGTGACTTTGTTAAGATTTGACATTTCACAACACATAATCAGTAATTTCATTACCTCTATAAGAACACTAAAATGTGTTGAGTGTTAAACAAATACCTAGCAAGCATGTCGTTAGCGTGCGTGTGTTAACTGTATTGATAATTCAAACTTCCCGCGAGAATTGTCACCCAAAGATCTTTTCTCCCTTCAGTACCATACTGAGCATAGGAATAAAATCGCAATCGAACCATTAGAGTGCAAACATTGTACTTCTGTCTTGTTTTAAGCCGTAAGCACTGGCGTATCCAGGAGGGCAAAACAGATATACTTTATTCAGATTGAATGCAAATACATCAACCAATCCTATCATCGGAGAAATCAAGGCATTACATCGAAGAAAGAGACGCAGGTATATTTTCGATACGCTTTGTTGCCTTCACTCACCGCGCATTGAGTAGATAGATAATGATTCATATTATAGTAAATTATTAATAGTATATTGTGCGACTAGTGAGAGAAGGAGAAGATTCCATGAGCGTGAAATTTGCCGCACGAGCGCAGCGAGTGCGGTAAAACGCACGCGAGTGGAATATTCTCCTTCGATCAATAGTCGCACATATTACTTTATTCAACTAGCAGGAGTAATATGTAATCGGGGCCTTGATAAAAAAGGGAAAAATAATAAATCACTTCATTGATTGACGTACCCAACGTCAGTGTATAAACACAAGATTGCCTTGACTTTCGCTGAATTGCGATGCTGTTTTCATATATACAATACCGCCTACCACGTTCCTATTGGTCCAGAAGCTGGTTGCAGTTTTTTTTCATTATTTAGCGCTTGGGCTTGCTACTGAGTTTCTATTGGTCCAGAAAATTCATTATTACACTAGTGAAGTAATATATTATTTCTCCCACGCTTAGCAGGGCCCCGAAATTACATATTACTCACGCGTGTTGAATAAATATATAAATTCTATATATAAATTCTCACTCACACAGCCACACACACATAATGATTAAAATAGCATTCAAGTAAAAATCAGCTTGCAAGCCACGTTAGTACTAAAAAATTGTTTCCCCTCGAGACAGGTAATACTTATGATTACCTAGTGAGGGGGAAAATATTTCAAGATATATATTGTACTGTACTTAATGAAAACAAAAGAAATAAAAATGTATTATTATTATTATTATTATTATTATATTATGTTCAATACGGTCCTTTAATCATTACGGGCGATGTATAGACAGTAAGGATTATTCGCTATCTAGTATCCATTAATTATAGGAATCTGTGTTCGTGAACGTTCCCAATGTTATATTGGAGGTAAAAGTGGAAACTTAGTGAAAATTCGAACGCTAGTGGCATCTGTCGCCAGAATTACAACTTGTATAAGGAAATTTGTAGAAATCATTTTACAGCTTTTAAAAAATTACCAACGAAGCACGCCTGAATTCTAAAAAAACGTTATAATTTCAATATTTGAAAAAATTCAAATTATTTAGACGTCTGGGTATGGGTGAAAATAAAATTGAAAGATTCCATTAGGTAGATACATACAAATAAAATAAAAGAGTGGTGAATTAAAAAGCGACATGTTCGTGTCTTTTTGAACGCGATAGACTCGTGAACTGTTTAACTGATTTCATGCGTAGTTTTTACCAGGGCCCTCGTGAGGCCTCACGCCGGCCGCGTGCGGGTTCATAATTGACGCCCCTTATTGGGGATAAACTCACTAGACGATATATCAAATTGAAAAACGTTAAAAATCCTAAATAACTAATACTGTAAGTGCAATTTAATAGAAACTTTATTTCTTATAAATTTAAATAAACTGTAAAAAAAATTATTTAAACATTGTTATGTAAAATAATTCAAACGAAACACAATCATTGAAACATGGAGCTAAATTTGAAATATATTCAATTAAAATGAAACACATTAAACAGTGAATTTTGAAAACTCACTCGTACAGAGTGAATTTCAAAAATTCTCTCTTCACGTTAAAAAAAATCACTCCGCGGAGTAAACTGTTCTCTACAAAAACAGTTTACTCCGTGCGATTTTTCACGGCGTTCTTCTCCTGTCGTACTTATGAATGAGAGAAAAATTTAGTTTCACCGCTGAGCTGAGAGAATTCATTAAGTCAAAATAATCATTAGTTTATCAATTAGGAAAAATGAATACCAATGCAATTAATAAAAACATAAATACCATTACGACTGAATGTGAATCCCCTGGAATTAACTTGCAATTTTTTCCGTACTACACTCACATGAGGGAAATAATATATTATCAATTATATCATTCAGGTGCACAAGTCTTACGTAAAAAAGTATTTGTTGATTAAAAAATACTTTACTTCACTCGCACTCTTGCAGGAATCGACAGAAAAATTCAAGATATAAACATACGCGGGAGTCTCCCGATAGGGGCGCCCTGTCTACGCGCTGATGTGAATTAACTATCGAATCGAAAATTGCGCGCGAAATATTTCTAATTCGAATTTCATTAAAAAATAAATAACTACTCGTAAGAGTTTTCACGCAGGCTTGAGTATGTAAATAAAATTGATATAATATCAGTTATATATTTTTTCTATACAGTACAAAAAACATAACACAACCAGGCCATTTGCCGCCCGCGTGCATCGCACACATCGCACTATAGGGCGCGAGGGCCCTGGTTTTTACGAATAAGTAAATAAATTATTAGTAGAAGTTTTGTTCCAAAATATATATTGAAGGAGATTTATTTGGTTGAGGAACAATAGAAATAAGCTTTACCAAAGTATCGCTTGTGGCTTTATTTGTAATTTAGAAATCATAATAATATTAATGTACCTAATTAAATACTATACGTGTTCATAGGCCCTGAGGATGAAAATTTAATTTTCGAAACGTTGGCCACAAGCGATATTTTGGTAAAGCTTATTTCTATTGTTCCTCAACCAAATAAACCTCCTTCAATCAATAAATTATCTGGGAAAGTTTCAGATTTTCAATACTATCGTAATAGGGGGCTTAAAACAGGCAATATTGGAAAAATACGGGCTTGGTCTATTATAAAACGTGACTATGATCTGTCGATGTATTTAAAAAAAAAACGTTTAATGACCCAATTGTTGTGAAAATTTGAATGTAATAGATAAAATCGCATCGAACACTGTACAGTGATTGTTGTAGTTTTGTTGTGTTTATATATAATAAGAACACACAATAGGTCTATTCAAATTTCAATCTATTCATTTTCACACGTATAGTCGAATCCATCATTTCTGGTATGCGATGTATCAAGTTCAAGTTTGATAATACGTCGGTGATCCATTAACCTTATTTAAGGTAATTTTTAGGGTTCCCAGTGCCGGATTAAGGGGGCGGTAAAATTGTAAACTGCCTATGTTTTATTTTAACATAAAAAATTTTTTTTTTGATAATTTATTTATATGAGTACTTGAATGTGGATTAATGTATAGCGTCTTTTTTTAAACTGAAAGCCAGAAAGGCTGTATTGTGAGTGTCAGATGCTTTTTGAATTATACTTGTAGACGATAATAATACCTTTTGATAGAAAATATAAAATATGTTCATTGAACTGTGAATTATATTATTTAGCAATATTCCTTTTCACCTTGATATGAATTGCTGAAAAGAGGGGCGCAAATTCAATATTGCCTAGGGCGCATAGTTAGCTTAAGCCGGCCCTGAGGGTTCCGTAGCTAAATGGCAAAAAACGGAACCCTTAGGTATAATTTCGTGATGCCTTATGACAGTAAATATGACTCCGCCATATTTCCATCGACTCGGATGAAATTTTAGTAACTTAATTTCGCCCTGTCAACTAACTAAATTCTAGTAACTAAATATCGTCCTGTAACTAAATTTCGCCCTGCATCTAGTTGTCGCCTTTAACAAAAGCCAAGTTATTAGCCAACGCATACACAAAGCAAGCGTCACGCGCTGTCATCTAACGAAATACTAGTAACTAAATTTCGCCGCGTTATCTAGATGTCGCCTTCAACTAAAGCTATGTTTAATCCAACGCACACAAACGTAACGTCATCCCATAAAAAAGTCGCGTCAATTGCACGGTTTTTTTACAACAAACCAAAGGCGCCATTTGATATTTAACATCAAAAAATAATTTGAGGTTAGCTTTCCGTACATAGAACTGAGGGATGAAAGTGTTTTCGAATTTTCCGCGCGTCTCTTAAATCGATTTTTGTGTCACATGGTCAACATTTTCACCCTTCTGCGCGCGTGTTCTGAGTTGGGACTGTTGGGAGTGGCGCGCAGAGTTAACCATCCCCTTGCACTTACATGTGGTGAATACGCGCGTGTATGCATTGAGTTATCCATTCTTTGCCCACCGTAGATGGACTGTTTATTTATTGATCGTGTTCTCATAGAGCTCATTGCCCTCAAACTGAATAAAACAACATGAACGGTACTTTTTATTGGGGGATGATAACAAAATAATTGCAAACGCGGTACTCGTTTTGGAAAATGTCAGCGATAAGCCCGAATATGTATACCTATAACGTATTTTTGTCATATCCTATATACTATATAGCGACACTCAAGGGACTGTGCACTTTGTAGCGTTTTTGAGAGTTGTCGTTAAACGGAGAGAAGAAATAATCCATTAATATTTTTCTACTGTAATATGTATTTACTCATAATATATAAAATTTCCAACTGACCAACAAAGCAGCTAAGCTATGAAAGATAATCCCAACAAACAAAAGAACGAATTTGTTAGAATCTTTGGTACGCATGACGCCGACAATAAAGCAACAAAATAACAAACAAGTACTGTTTATTGTTTAATGATGACATATTGTTGTCGTTATTTAGAGTATATTATATCATTGTATGAACAACAAGGTAAACCAACTAGACTTAAGTAATTTCGACGTTTTAAGAAGTTATTATGTCTGAAAATACTTTATTACAAAATTATAAAGAAAATACAGTGTAAACTCTATATAGCGGCACTCAAGGGATTGTGCACTTTGTGGCGTTATTGAGAGTTGTCGTTAAACGGAGAGAAGAAATAATCCATTAATATGTTTTTACTATAATATGTATTTACTCATATGAGATTTACATTTGACCAACAAATATGATAAGCAGCTGAGCTAAACATATGAAAGATAATCCCAACAAACAAATTAGAACGAATTTGTTAGAATATTCGGTACGCATGATGCCGACAACAAAGCAACAAAATAACAAACAAGTACTGTTTAATGCTTAATGATGACGTATTGTTGTCGCTATTTCGAGTGGGTGTGTCGTTATTCAGAGTGTATCATTGTATGTGCAACAAAGTAAACCGACTAGAGTTAAGTGATTTCGACGTTTTAAGGACTTTGTCGTTATATCGAGTGACGTTAAATGGAGTTTACACTGTAGCTGTTTTGCATGCATGTAAAAGAATCCATTACACACTAGTGCTGAAAAAGTAAGCGTGCTAACCCTTTCAATAGTGATTTGGTTTTTATGTTAGCCGACGCGTGTGATTAAATACTCTTTAGAAGCGAAGTTTGCTACACAAATGAAATATTAAAAATTTACTGAAAATCAAGTGAAAAGCAGCTATTTTATAGGAAGTATGACACATAATACCATTTATATCACGAACGTAATAATATTATGAGCTCTGTTCAAATCTTTGATTAACGTTTGATTAGAACTCTTCAATAAATAATTTTGGTCGATAATTTTATTTATTATGAGCTCTGACATGTGTCAAAAAACTCGCTGGTGTCATAATGTTACTACTCGTCAGTAATATTCATAACATCATTAGCAATTACTGTAACTGAATGGAATAATTCATTTAATAAAGGGGTCCCAAACGTAATACGGATAAGAAATAATGATTTATGTATATTTAAAAAACTAAAATTACTCCCACGCCGCTACTGCGGATTAATGATTGGGCTTACTTGCATCATAGCTATCGCTGTTTGTTGCATTAGAATAGACAAGGATATAAAGATTTGCGCATTCTAAATTGGGTTCAGTTATAACTGAACATCGCCAGAGACAAAAATAAAGAAAGATTTATTCGGGTGTCAGAGTTTATTCTCTTAGCCTATTTTTCTAATTTCGGACAGAATAAAAACTACAATAATAATTCCTTATTTGTCTGCGCCAGTACCAAGTCACACAGTCTATGTCAGGGATGTACAAACCGTGCCCCCCATGTACTATCGGCCCGCCAGCAACCAAAGTCGTAGATGTTTTGTTTTTATGGGGAGGAGGCTAAAGCAAATAAATCAGTATTTTTTATGAGTTTACAAGAATACTCACGAAGGAAGTTGTCAAGCAAAATATTAATTCCCAAACTAATTACCCCCTTTACCCCCCCATATCTACGCCCTTGCCAGCAACCGTGAAAATGGACTGTTGACAAACTAAACTTTGGAAGCAATTTAAAATTATAATGCCATTAAATTCTTTGTAAAGTTTTATTCAATTGTTTTTATTTACATTTAGCTCAAAATCTGTCCGTCCGGCTCTTGGTCCCAATAAGTCTGTACATCCCTGGTCTATTAAGTATTATTCGATGCATAGTAAATTGTACGGTCGGCTCTGGGACTACTAGATCTCTCTGGCTGCATTGGGAGAGTGTGTCGCTGGCGTTCCTCTGTCGTAAATATACCCGTTGTCTATTAGAATAGAGCTGCCGCTGTTCTCACTCGTTCTAATACAACAAATGAAAATCTACAATGGGCAAATATCGTAAGTACCGTATTATTATTGCATGGCGCGGGCGGATGGACATGGCGTGCTGAGTTGAAAGCATTGAATTAAATGAACGCAACATCCTATCCGCTGTCGGCGCTAAATTAACAAGAATTTAGATAAATAAAATTATTATTTTTCATTCCGCTGACTGGAATACATACGATAGTGTTAGCACACCTACATGCCGATTGTCATTTGTCGCTTATCTTGCGTATCGACAGTCACTTGTTTTTTGTAAATAAAAGACGGCGTTGAATTGTCAGTGTTTTGCGCGTTTTGTGAAACAATCGAAACAAAACGTGCGCTCATTTGTTTTAATGTATTTAATTGATGTGAAGGTGATATTGTTGAATTAAATAATTAGCCAAGGTATATCTTGATTATTTATTAATTTATTTTGTTCGCTTTTTGTAAATTTGAATTTGACAATGGACATTTTTTGCGTTTAATTGAAGAGCGGGGCTTAATGTATACATGTCTTACATCTTTTTTTTTAATTTGTGTATTAAAATAATTTATTTCTTAATTAAATCTTAATAATAATAGTTTTAATAACTCATGATGATGTCATTTCAACGAAATTGATTGTGTAATGAAAAAAATTTGTTTTGAATTTGTTTTTTATTAATATATGTGGAAAAATAATTTATTTTAGCTATCATGGGTGTCACCTACTCAGTTTGTAATAAAATGACAGTTCGAATAATTAGGAAGATTTAGAATGGTTTCGATTGAAAACAGCCGCTTAAATTTTGCTAGTACCTACTTATTTTATTTGTTTCAGGATTTCTAGTTTTGTAAGTAAGCACTTATGCAAGATTTTTCTTTGCGAGTTTTTTTTTGTCTGTTTGTCGTTCGACAACGGCCGAACCGATTTCGATGAAACTTGGTCAGTTAATACCCAAACTTAAAGTATAATATACTTTTTGTCCGGGTGCGATGGGGTTATTATAAAGTTTTTGCCAAAACCGACATTAAAACGAGTGCAACTGCGAACAAAGACAGATATAGAAAATAGTGCGACCGATTTCTTAAAATCTGGAAAAGGTAATTCAATAACAAAATAGTACTTGAATGTTGAACTTTATCTGTGTTTACCTTGTTTAAATAAATATGTTTTCCGTTATCTTGAATAACAATCCCGGACGCCAAAAACGCGTTATTATTTCATTGACTATTGCATAAAAAAGTACAAATTAAAGAGGAAAACATTCTCACAATTTTAAGTAACAGTTATTTGCGATTTCGCATGCGTTAATATCGGTTTTAACAGAAACCTTTTCGTAAACAGGTAAACATTCTCTAGTACGCTTTAAGTTTGAGAATTCAGCATATAAAATTTCATCGAAATCGGTCTAGTCGTCCTCTAGTGACACTGGTATAAACTAAGATTGTACAAAACGGTTTGTTTTTTTTCAGTTTAAAAAAAATCACTGCATCAATCGGGTAATCTGAATCAATTAAGAAGTTCTACGTGATTGGCTGTTGAAAAAACAAAATACTGACAAGAAACAAACAACTATCAAATTTTGTTAGGAAGACAAAACACTGCTCCAGGTTGGGTGTCATTGACGCGCTCTTTGAAATCGTGTCATATAACAATAGACTGTCGTTCGTCGACCGTTCTTTGTTTTAAAACAAAAACATTTGAGCATCTGCAGTCTGGATATCTTGTTAAGTGGTTATGCATCGTAACAGTTACGACATTTGTTACTGAAGTGGACTAATTTACTTGCGCCGTTGGACATCAGAGTTCGATTAAGATTTGTTTGAACTCTTGAACCATGTCGGGTACGAACCATTTTTTTAAAGTTTTTTTGATAGTGTGTTGATCTTAATATTCAGCGTCCGGTAGATTATAGACGCTCGACAGGCGAGGCCATTAACGTTTAAAAATTACAGTAAAACAACAAAGCAAACTTTTTGAAAAATAAAAAATGCGTGCCGAGATTGTGGCTTTTTTGATACGATTTTATAAAATCTCTCAGCGCTCAGCTATTTCGGTTTAAATTGTGCCGCTATACCGAAATGGCTTTATTAGCTGACTAGATCTATTGTGTCATAAGAAAAACAATTTATATACATCTCTTTCTATAGATAAAGAAGTGTGACTAGTCTTCTACGTCATCATAATATGATGGTTTATGCACAACGTTAAAGAAATATATATTAATGACTAGATTTATTGTGTTACAAAAAAAAAATACGTGTGGCACTCGGGGACTGCCGCGGTAAAGCTATTGCATATTCTTTTTAGGTCTTTAAGTTTTTCTTCTCTATAAAACGAAAATAGCTAGGTATAAATAGTGTAATTACACACCAAAACAATTATTCATTCAAAAAATTTGAACAAAAAGAACGATATTAAGAATTTGATCATAGAATTTCGCGCGATGTACATTTATATAGATATAATATCATATATACTTTCTCTGCACATAACCTAAATAATTTAGGTTATTTTTATAGCAGTATTATATATAAATTCATTTATTCACAAATAAAGATAGAATCAATTATGAGCAGTTATGCAGTTATGAGCACACAAACACCGTGCCGAAGTCTGCCGAACTGAAACGACGTTAGACGATGCACGGCTTTCAACGCCGCACCGCTGTGCCGGTCGGAGTGGGGGGTGTTAGGTTTTTTTCATTACGGAATTTCTTGATTCGGTCGCCGCGCTCAAAGCCCGCGATAGAAGCTATGCAATAGCTAAAAAAAAAAAAATTTATATACATCTCTTTCTATAGATAAAGAAGTGTGACTAGTCTTCTACGTCATCATATGGTGGTTTATGCACAACGTTAAAAAAATATGTATTAGCTAACTAGATTTATTGTGTCACAAGAAAAATAATTCATATACATCTCTTTCTATAGATAAAGAAGTGTGACTAGTCTTCTACGTCATCATATGGCGGTTTATGCTCAACAATATTTCTTTAATTCTTGATTGCAATTAAGAAAAAGTTGCGTTACATTCGTTTGTTAATGTATGAGGAATACCAATCACTGTTTAAAATTTTGATATTTAAAATTGTTTTTGTCGGCACGACGACAGAATAAAAGAACATCTATGAACGGTAGCATTTGTTTCAGACAGACAAAAGCGGCGAGCGCGACTACATCGGCTTTGCAACATTGCCGGAACAAGTTCACCGGAAGTCGGTCAAGCGCGGCTTCGATTTTACGCTGATGGTTGTCGGCGAATCCGGCCTCGGAAAATCAACACTGATCAACAGTCTGTTCTTGGGTGACCTCTATAAGAATCGACATATACCGGACGCCGCCGATCGTATCAAAAAAACCACATGTGTCGAAAAGAAAACAATGGACATTGAAGAACGTGGCGTTAAACTTAGGTATGAGAACTGAACACAAATTTATATAAAGCGAAGCCCGGAGTCGTCCGGGTGCAAATTTCTGCTCACTGCTCATTCCTCTCTTTGTTACTCATCAAGAAAGTAGACTTTTAACCAATGAAAGTTGTTTGACGTTGGAATGGTCCTGTTCCCTAATTGACTGTACTTTTTAGAGTAGTAATTAGTGTTGGGCATAATCGATATATTTCAATAATCGAATGAATCGAAATAATCGCTTTTTATAAAAGAATGATCAATCGAATTATCGATTATGAATGATTCGAATGATCATTCGAATTATCGATTATGAATGATTCGAATGATCATTCGAATTATCGATTATGAATGATTCGAATGATCATTCGAATTATCGATTATGAATGATTCGAATGATCATTCGAATTATCAATTATGAATGATGCGCAAACTTGGCAATTATTAATTTCGTTTTATTTACTTTTACAGTATAAGCGAATGATCATTCAAAATATCGATTATGAATTATGTTCAAACTTTGCAATTTCGATTTGTTAATATTACTTAACACAATATTAATAATGGAATCCCTGGTATGATCGAATAGAAATAGAAATATATTTGTTATGCCCTAGATGGATACATCGTCAATTTACATAATGAGTTAAACATTAAAATTTAAAAAATCTTTAATGTCATAAAAACAATTTTTTAGGAATTTGATTTAACGCAGAAACCGAATGATATATCGATATATCACGTTAATATCGACAGTGGACATAGCAATAGTACTGTGTCGGGATTTAATATACATTTCATATTTCATAATCGATTCAAGCGAATGATATCTCGGTTGCCATAATCGAATGATCGATTATTCGGCCATAATCGAAATATTTCGATTATATCATTCATAATCGCCCAGCACTAGTAGTAATCATTTTTTGATCGTACTTTGTAAAGCGGCCCATAGACGCTCAATATTATTGTGCAATGTGGGTTGCACAATATTTTGACGGCGGCCCCTAGACGGTCAATATTATTGTACAATATTTTGGTTTGTACTGTATGGAGGCGATATTGAAGGTTGTGCAATATATTGCTCAATTGCGAGCACAGACGGTGCAGCCACATTGTGCAAACAGTCCCCATCAGCACAACTTCAGTCATCATGTTGTCACGATTACTATAGTCATTGGACTTCACATCCCACAGAGTCGGAAAACCACGATACACCTCGATAAATTCAACAGTAAATTGTCTTTCGGCTTTCTTGTCACCCATGATGAGCCGTAGTTGAGACGGCTTGTTGAAACGATCGCTACTTGAGATCAACTGACGGGATATTGCGCAATCTTGACAACAGACGGCACAATATTTTCCCGTTTGTGCAAGATATTTTTTTGAAAATCACACAATATATTGCGCAACCTTTCAATCTCGTCAACACACTGTCAATTATATTGCGCAATAATATTGAGCGTCTATGGGCCGCTTAATGTTAGTAATTATGCAACTAGTCTTACTAAATTACGTAACCAAAATGCAAGATTACATGATTACAATTATTATCACATTGATAACAAAATATATATTAAGAGCACTGTGGTATAAACAAAAATAAAAAATAGAAGAATAGTTACTTCTTACCACAACAGTTTTATTGAGATGAATGTACATTTCAAGAGCAATGCTCCCATCTTCAAGACTTCAGCATGCTGAAGATGGGAGCATTGCTCTTGAAATGTACATTCATCTCAATAAAACTGTTGTGGTAAGAAGTAACTATTCTTTTATTTTTTATTATCACATGGAATTTAGATTGACAGTTGTCGATACACCTGGATTTGGCGACTCAATCAATTGCGAGGACAGCTGGAGAGTTTGCTCGGCCTACATAGAAGACCAGTTCAGACAGTATTTCACAGACGAGAGCGGTCTCAACAGAAGAAACATCCAAGACAACAGGGTCCATTGCGTTCTGTATTTCGTGCCGCCATGGGGACACAGGTATCAATTGTTTTTAACGGTTATTTGTTACGTCAATCGTTATCAGTACTCATTTGTCGCTTCAAATGTTTTTTGATGATCATTTGTCACGTCGATTTTTGTTTATTTCCGATTTTTTACAGCCTCCGACAGATGGACATAGAAATGATGAAAAGACTGCATAGAAAGGTGAATATTGTCGTCGTCATTGCCAAAGCAGACATGCTGACTGCTTCTGAAGTTAAAAGACTCAAGGAAAGAATACTTGCCGATATTGAAGAACATCAAATACAGGTAACAAACATCTTATAGAAGGGTTAAAACATTTTTGTATGTAAAAATAATGGTATACTACGCGCCACGAATCTAAAACGTTCGGAAGTTAGACACAAACAGCGTCGCAAAGGCACATTTTAGAGCCGTTGATACTCCCACCACCTCCCAGGTATCTGCACGGAACGTGCGCTCGTCGGTGATTGGCCGTGATCGCTCGTTGCCTTTTTCACTTGTCGCTTTCCTTCTTTAAAGTACACTCGAGTACGTTATTGTCAAATTGTTATTGCTATTTTAGTTTTGTTGAGTTGCGAGCTTGTAGTTTTTCAACAGACTGTACAAGCGCAAGCCCGCATTCGCATCTAACTTCCGAGCCTTTTAGATTCGTGGCGCGTATTATAATTAGTGATGTGCCGGATATCCGTATCCGCGGATATCCGAGGGAGAAGAAAGATCCGTATCCGTTAGTTTTTGTGCGGATCTTTTACCTTATTAATTTTCAATTCATAGATGAAATTTCATATAATATAGGTGATTAGGTAATAAAGAAAAACTGTTAAATTCCATTCAGATTATTTTTTATTTTTTTTAAATCGTATTTGGCACCTTTATATTGCAAACATTTATCGTAGAGAGTACCATACCAATAGTACATAATTCAAAGGTACTAAAAAACTATCTTTATAACGAGATATTGCACATCGATCTTTGGAAAGAGACAATCTGTTATAAGAGTTAACTCTTAAAGAGGTCAATAACTTTTTCCCATAACAGATAGTCTCTTTCCAAAGGTCGATGTGCAATATTTACCGCCGCGTACTCTAAGAAAGTTAAGATCCGTATCCGTGGATCTTGAAACCAAAAATCCGTATTCAGATCTGTATCCGCGCATAATTTGACTTAAAAACACCCACACATTTAAAATGCCAAGCTACCATCCGTCCTTAAATACCAGACAAAACGCGCATGCGCTGAAAAGGCCGCTTTGACGTCACGCATTTGATGTGTTTCTTGTTCTGTCTGTTATTTTATTAGATGTATCAATTCCCGGAGTGCGATAGCGATGAGGACGATGAGTTTAAACAACAAGACAGAGAGTTGAAAGCCAGCGTTCCATTTGCAGTGGTCGGTAGCAACACGGTGCTGGAAATAGCCGGTCGGAAAGTTCGAGGACGACAGTATCCTTGGGGCGTTGTCGACGGTAATTGAACATTAGCTTTTCTGTATCTATTTCTTTAGAGTTACGGGTCGTGTTTAAATATGCTGTGTTTTTAGTGGAAAATCCGAAACACAGCGATTTTGTAAAACTGCGCACAATGCTGATTTCGACGCATATGCAAGACTTGAAAGATGTAACCGAAGACGTCCATTATGAGAATTTCAGGGCTCAGTGCATTTCACAGATATCACAGCATGCCCTGAGAGAAAGAGGGTACATTTTTATATTTATTTTATTCCACTTGAAGTGGAAATGACAGTTATTTATTCCTATCGTTTGTGTTTTTCTTTTTAGAAAACTCAAACGAGATTCGGGTCCAAATTTCACAGAAAATATTACGGAGACAGATCGACTTTTGTTACAAAAGGATGAGGAGGTAAGTCGGTGTATTAATAACATAAAAATTCTTCTTGCTCTAGCGCAACTTTTATTTTGTCATCTAAGTACTGACTATGGGGCTGAAATGGGTTATTATACACTTTCGCGGTCACCTGGTTTTTTGGCTCTAGAAAATCGAAAAATCATCCGATTTCGATGAATTTTTTTTTTAAATCTTCGTTTTTATGGCGGATTTATGGAAAAAAATACGAAAATTGAAAAAATCAATATTTCTCACAGTTTCATGACTTTAAATGCAAAAAAAAATTGACTTTCTACATATAATTCTTTATAACTGTTTCTGACGTCAATTCCGGGGTGAACGATAAACGGGTATGCGAATTGTAATTCCGGGGTGAACGATAAAGGGGTATGCGAATTGTCTCGCAGCGAAACGGGAAGGGGCAAATGTGGAGTTTTTAAAAAAACAATTCCGGGGTGAACGATAAACGGGTATGCGAATTGTAATTCCGGGGTGAACTAATTTTTTTCATAAATCCGCCGTAAAATGGAACTTTTTGAGACCGAGATCATTGAAATCCATCTATTTTTCGATTTTCTAGAGCCAAAAAACCAGGTGACCGTGAAAGTGTATAATTACCCTGAAATGATCCGTGAATAATTTTGTGGGTTGATAATTTCAGAATAGACGAATAAAAAGTTACAATCAATATTATGATTATAGTTACGTCACTCTTAGCTTTGTTCCAACCTCACTGCGAACAGTGGCATTATTGTTACAGTCATGCGCAATAGCTAAAACGTTCCAACCGAGATTAGAACGGTTCTAGAACTGTCCTTTAAGCCACAAAACAGTGCAAAGTCGACGCATGCGCACAAAACCGATACAAAACAGTTAGTGCGCATGACTGTGATGATAATATTACCGTTTGGAAAGAGGCTGGAACATAGCTTATGTCATGTGCTAGCAGATATCACGTAATCACTTAAAAATAAGGTTAGTTTGGTGTCGCTGTTATTGTAATTGTGATGCGTCTAACCACGAAGTATAGGTTAGAAAAATCCAGACGACTTGAAGCTGTATATTAATTTCAGATTCGAAGAATGCAGGACATGCTGGCACAAATGCAAGAAAAATTAAAAGCAACTGCGCATGACGGCAACAAACACGAAAGTATTATTGATGTTTAGAATTTTAAAATTTATCTTATAGTGTCTTTATACTATATACAAAGCCAAAGAAGATTCTTCAATGAATAAATTTGTTACATTCGTAAGTTTTCTCAAAAGAAATGTACCTATTTATAGCTATTATAAAATTTTGGTTCAAAAATAGTTACGTGGTTAGACTTATAAATTATTGAACGATTTCTTTTGTTTGTTTTTAAATTATGATGTTATAAAATTAGAAATATTAACAGAAATTTGATACTCATTTACCAGTTTTTTATTAATTTTTGTTTAAAAAAAAAAATACCGTTCCTTTAAAAATGATTTCATTTTTTTTTTGCTTTCTTAATTTACTTTTCATAAAATAAAAATAGCGTTATTAGAGCTAGTAAATTCGTTTTGACGTGATAACGTCTTATAAATTGATGAAACACCAGCCGCACGCACGAAAAAGTGTAACGTTCCGCCTGACCCTGTGCGTGCAAGCGAGAGCGCAGTAATGTATTATTAAATATAATATTCGAGCGAAATACGTTATCACGTAAAACTATCGTCCGTAAACCGACTTTACAGACAACCAATTTTTAAGTTAAATTTTAGAATCTTTTTCATAAAATTTATTGCTCCGTACAAAACGGAACACTTATTTAACGTTCAACATTTATAATTTGAAAAATCCATCCACCAATGCTATATCAGCTCCTTTCCGATCTTATCACTCGTATATGTCCTATTTAGACCGGATGAAATCACGAGGCAGTACTTTTCAATCGAAAATAAACCTAAAAGCACTCAAAAATGTTTATGATGTGAATCATCTATTGGCGCTTTAGTGCGATTGGTGAGCCATGACGTCATCATGCCGTATGCCGCGACGCGTGACAGTGATAGGTATGCTGTGCTTTGCTATATATTGGTAAGTTACATTACAGTGTGAAATTTAGTTACAGGGCGAAATTTCGTTTAAATTTAAGTTTTACGTCTGCCAAGCGTCCCACAGTGGCTTAATTACTTTTTTAGTAACTTTTTCTCTTGCGGTTGGCAACAGATTACTGTACTTCAAAACAAAATGGTTAAAATTAAAACAGAAGACTTACTATAAATAGTTTATTTTAAAAACGTGTAACAATCAAAATATACATTATCTATTATGGCACATAAAAAATAAAAACAATACATTTAAATCTACAAATAATTACAACTTTTAATAATAGATGCATCGATTCATCACACTAAAACGCTTTTTAATAAGCTGTCGGTTACAGACCTTTATAAAAATATTTTATGTTGGTATCAACAAACACTGTAATATTCATACGCTTGTTTACAGGACTGCTTACATCCATAAGTATTTCCTGGCACTAACACCTTAAGCTGTGTCCTGACTATGTCGCACTAGTGTGAACGTGACTGTCGGCTTCGTTTATCAGGCGAAAAGTTGCCGATCGTAAAAACTTTGCCGATCGGCATAGTCAGGATACAGCTTTACAGTGCAATGCCGTGATAAGCTTGTTTATTCAACGTCACTTCAAATAATAAACCGATAAAATATTTCATCTAAAATGCGAATTATTATCGATTTGTTTATTCACTATTTCATCTGAAATCTGAAACATTTTATCAATTCACTATTTTGTCGAATACACTATTTGAGTTGGCAAGCAGTACTTGCAATGACATCCAGAATTCTCGGAAGAACACCTGAGAATCTTTGACCGTATGAATATTACAATAGTATTATTTTTATAATGAAATCAAATATAATAGATCACAATAATTATTATTTAAATATATAGACGTCAATTTTTTATAAATTAAAATAAACTATCTCCGGTCACGTAAAAACAACAAATTTAAAACGTACAGATCTTCAAAAATATACATTTAAATAATGTAAAAATCTAAGAAACTGTCAGACTATAAAATGACCGAAAATTACGGATAATTTTTTTCACAAGATTTGCTATTTCTTATTAAAGAAATTTATAGGTTATGTTTAGATACTGTCGACATCTTTTGAGTAAATTAGACATTTAAACAAAATGTCCGAACATTTTCATTGTCATGTCATCAGATAATCTTTAACTGTCTGGAATACTATGTGAAGTTAAAAATAAATATAAAAACCACCACCGTCTTAAAATATGACATAAAAATAACAACTAATTAGCATGTACACACACATTTACATATTTTAAAGTGAGATTGGGTCTTTGAAGTCCCTCGATTTGTTCTAACCATTATACGGAGGCGGCATTTGCTTATTGGTTTGTCCGAATGCTGATCCTGTAACTGGGAAATCGAACGATCCAGTCTGAGATCCATCTGTCTGCGGAACGGAATGAATAACTGGACGGTCGATGTCTTCGTATGATCTCGGAGCTCCGAAAACATTCGTAGTTCCTAGATACGAATCAATTCGTTAATCGTGCTACATTTTAATTCTCTTTTATTTTTTCTAAAATGCTAAAACATCAAATCTGTATATACAAGCGAAATACCATTCACTGGCATATTGACTGACTTATCACGAAATCTCCAAAACTACGCGTTATGGACAGTGCATCTGACCCGAAATCAGAGCAAGCAGCCCCGGATCTAGGGGAGAGCGAACCGGGGCACCCGCCCCGGGCGGCAATTTACTCAATCTGCTTGTTTTCTGACGGTTTCCCGTTCACGAAAAATGCCAAACATTATATATTTGTGATTTTTTTAAAGTAATTTATTACAAACGCTGGAGAGAGGGGGCGCCATTATCAAGTTTCCGCCCCGGTTCGAAAAAATCCTAGATCCGGGGCTGAGAGCGAGCAGATTTGAATCTTGACGGTGTCAAGTAATGTTTTAGTTCGAACATACTCTTCTGAAGTTAATGGGTTTTAAATTTATTTATTACTAGCAGTCCGGATTTGTAGATTGCCTATTAAAGATAGATATATTAGATTGTCGAGGACTTTTTTAATGGAATATAGCCATATTTATCCGGTATTGCCCGGGAATCACAGCCTCCTATTATAATAGTATAATGATATATCAAAGATTAAAAATGGACGTACCCAGTGTTCCGTTCCGTTCCTGCATGATTCGGTAAAGAATAATCGACGTAAAAGGACGTAAAATCAGGTTTAGTATAGCCATTGCTCCCGAGAAACGACCGCCAAATCCTGGTGACAGAACAAAATCACAAACATTAATACTAATAAATAAATTTGCAACACTGTCTGTACATCCGTTTTCATGCGGGGTTTTCAGGAACTTTGTAGACGCGTTTCCAAAGCTTTTATCTGTTCACAAAACAACTGAACCGATTTTGATGAAAGTCTAAAATCCGGTATTAAGAAATATATACCCTCATCTGTTATTTGATCATGACAAAGATTATCGCACACGGGTTGCCTAGCTAAATTGCGTACCGATGCTGTTAAATTAAGTAAATTCTAATTAAATTTTTTGGATCGACTTCCCTGATTTGTTAATCATAGAAATCGAGCGTAAGATGAGAGAATATGACACAAAGAATTGGAATATACCATTGATTCTATACATAAATATAGATCATCCACAGAAACATACCTTGTAAATAGTTGTGTTCTCTGTACTTTGAGTTTATTTGTTTTGTTAACATTTTATTTGTGTCATATTTTCTCATCTTAGGCTCGATTTTTATGATTAACAAATCACGGAAGTTGATTAGGCAACCCATGTGCGATTTATCAATGTAGATACATTTTTTCTCAATGCTAATTTCCCTATATGCACCTGTATACAGTATGTAAACGCGTAAGGTGTACATAGGGAAATTAGCATTGGGAAAAAATACTTGGATTAGAGTTAGCCATGACTGCATGAATTGTTATTTCTATTGAATTATCGTGGTAATCTTGAGGATTTCTATTTTATTTTGATTTATTTTTATTTTACTGGCTTTTTTAATAATAAAAAGCTCTTATAAATCATTATTTAATTTTTTTGTACAAAAATAAAACAAAAAAACAACTCCATCTGTTTGGAAACATTTCATTCAAAAATTGTCTGACCGGTATGACGTATGCGCGTTGGTAAATCAGTGACCCAACGTCTTTAGGTTCAACACAAATAGGCGGAGATATTTGATCTCGCACCATATTTAAGTATTTTTGGGAATTTAATGTCCCATTAATAAAAAAAGTCCGATTATGTTGTAATCATTTGAATATTTTCTTCGGTAGTATACACATTCATTTTGCAAAAGAATATTATCTGTCAAATTGAAAAACAAAATTTCAAGGCTCACTCTGATCCAGTCATTTTTTCCCAATGTTAATTTCCCTATGTGCACCTTACGTGTTTACATACTGTATAATAATCTTTGTCATCATTAAATAACAGATGAGGGTGTGTATTTCTATACTAATAGAGGGATGATAAAAATAATAGAGTACACATACCTCTTGTTGGAAATAGTGCCACTAGTGTAATTACATCCAAAACGATACACAAGCAATTGAGAATGATGGCCTGTAATATTAACAGTTTACTAATTAATAATGCGAAGTTTTAAGGAGAAAATATTATGCAATCGTAACTTACAAGTTGTATCGGCTCATCGGAATCGTTGGCATACATTCCCCAGAACAGAGCAATGAAAAATATTAAGTTATAAAACAGATATGATTCGTTACTCCAGCCTCCTTGTAAGCCCCATGCCATTAATACGAAATGGACAATGAAAACCAACTGTAAAGATTTTTTTGAATCCATTATTCACCAATTATTCTTAACTGACTAAATAGCGGTTTGAATAATCGTAGTCATAAAAATAATTTTCCGCGTTGTAGTAAAATTGAAAGGGGTCCGGGCGTGGCTTCGTCGCCACAAAAAAATGCAAATGTCGCTCTTTAATCAGTCGACATTTCGCATGTTTAAAAGGTCAGCTGCTTATTTTTCGGACATATGAAGCCACGACCTGACCTCTTCCAATTTTAATATTACTGTAGATAGCTTATCAATTTTATATTGTGCAATTGTGTAAACATTTTTAATCAATTGCAATTACTCATCTCAAAAACAAAAATATTTTTATATGAAGTACAAATTGATACAAATACATGCTTTAAGGAAATTCGAGTAAAATATCTACTAATGATAATTATTATCAAATTCCAGAGCCTTTCAAAAATTTGTAAATATTTTTTAGGTTTGATGTTACACAAATTTTTCAAAATAATGAAGTAAGTTTACCTTTAATGGAAAGTTTTTTATTTGATTTAAGTCAATCATATTTAAATCGATACGTTTTATTTACTTTATTTCAAACAAAAATGATTTTTTTTATCTAAAATGACAGATCATATCACTGTAGCTGTCAATGTCACTTTTTGCGGCCAATATCACGTGTTTCAATAAATGGGTGCCAACAGCATAATATAAAAAACGTCTATGAAATCTTTGGTTTAAATATTTTGATTTTTGTTATGCAGATGTGATAAATGCAAGAAAAATCAAAATCGTTTGAACAATGAAGTTAAATTTACATGTTGATTGTCGTTAGTAACAACTCGCTACAATAAGTTTTCTGAACTTAAAATCGCCTACATGAACATTTTTTTGGGGTGTTGGTCAGAGAACATACTGTTGGTATTTGTGTATTGAAACACGTGGTGTAGGACATCAATTTTTGAAATGGCCGTGACTGCAGAGATGACTGACACGACAACCGAAACTGTAAAAAATAAATTGTGTGTATTTTCAATAATGATTCCACAAAGTCTCGATTTCAAAATGATGCAAATAAAAAGCTTTCCATTAAAGGTAAATTTGTATATTATGGAATGACATTCATATTAACACCAAATCTCAATTAGAACAGGACTTTCCGTGTAATACCTTTACGAAACTATGTATGGCTATGTTCTATCCTTTCAGAAGACGGATAGCCATCATAAAAAAGACTCCGCTTGCCAAGTTATGTCCTCGTTATATGTTAATTATTTTAGTTTTTTACTTTTCGGAATTGCGATTTTGAAAAGTTTTTCCTGTCCTTTGTGGGGCGTGGCCCTGCGGGCTTTTAAAATCAACGAAAATGCTTACGTAATACTTGAATATCCAAAACGCTTACAATAGGTCATATGCATGCATTTTTTTTATATTTTTAATAGATTATTTAGTCAACCATAATACGGAAAAAAATTGATAATCATTTAAAAATGTAATATTATCATAAGAAAAAAAATATTAAATTTCACATTCAAAAATAGACAGTTTAAACAATCGGCCATGTTCGCGGGCTTATATGACGTCATGATATACGATGCATGTCAACCTTGATGTAAAATTGTCAATGTTCTAAATGAAGTTTATTTGTTGTTTTCTCTAAATACTGACATAATCTTACTGTGAGACGACACAGTCGTCATGAAAACTGTTGTTGATATATACTCTGACGTCATGATGCGTTTTGAGAATTCGAAAATAGCGCTTATTTTCCACATTTCTTTTTTATTAGTTGTATTTTTTTCAGTGATTAGATTAATAAAATAACCATTACGTTATGATCAAGAACTAAAATATATTTCGAAATAAAAATTTGGTTTTTGGAGTCTTATGCATATGACCTATTATAATTGGTAAAGTTTTACTTATTCGTCGCTTTCAATTTTTGAACGCACCTTAATCATTACTTTAGTAATAGTTAACTTAACTAAGTTAACTTAACCATTACTTTAGTAATAGTTAAGGTGCGTTCTAAATTTGCCATAATCGAAAGCAACGAATAAGTAAAATTTTACCTTATAATTTACAATATCTATCTATATAAAAAATGAAATTTTGCAGTTGGTCTTCTTTATCCATTTCGTTTTAACGGCATGGGGTTTACAAGCAGATGGAAACAATGACTCGTATCAGTTTTACCAGATAATATTTTTCATTACTCTGCTCTGGGGAATGTATGTCAAGGAGTCCGATGAGCCTATACAACTTGTAAGTTACAATAACAAAATATAAATTTACAGTACGCGCCACGGATCTGAATGGTTCTGAAGTTAGTCACAAACAGCGTCGCAAAGGCACATTTTGGAGCCGTTGATACTTCCACCACCTCCTAGCTACCTGCACGGAACGTGCGCTCGTCTGTGATTGGCCGTGATCGCTTGTTGCCTTTGTCACTTGTCGCTTTCCTGCTTTAAAGTACAGTCGAGTACGCTATTGTCAAGTTGTTATTGCTATTTTAGTTTTGTTGAGCTGCGAGTTTGTAGTTTTTCAACAGACTGTACAAGCGCAAGCCTGCATTCGCATCTAACTTCCGAACCTTTTCGTGGCGCGTACTATACATCAACTGTACTTGCGTTATTAATTAGCAACCTTAATATTGCAGGCCTTTGTTGTCAATTGTTTATGCGTCGTTTTTGACATGATTACACTGTTTAATAGATATGAAGGTACGTGTATTAAATTTTTTGGCTCTCGCCAAAATCCTATCCCTCATTTTAAGTTTTCCGAAACTTTCGTAAAAATCGATCGAGTTATTTTTGCGAAATGCTCAAATAAAACAGAAATAGGATTTGCCAAAGGCTACATCTGGTGACAGAAATTTAAACCATAAACACAATACATTGTGCATGCTGTTAGTATAAAATGGCGAATTCAACATTACATTTGGCTTAAACTCCGCCCTAATTTTTTGTGTTAGTTAATAGTGTACTGAGTTGTATCAAATTCTATCCAGACAAACAGACAAGAATTCTAAAAATTAGTTTTCCCATTTACAAAGTATCCGAAAACCCCATTAGAGTACGAAATTACTGATAGCGGTCTCATTAGAATCGTATTGGTATTGATATTTATGTTTTTATTAAAGGGCGTTACAGGGATTTCTATCAAGTTTCCGTAGCAATCATTGCTCTGAACTTGGGCATGCGCTCTTTTACATTGTTCATTCTTTACCGCATCATACAGGAACGGAACGGCACATTGGGTAAGTTTTAATTTTTGTTTATAACATGACGTATAATTCACATGTGATATCGAAACATTGACAGTTTATAAACTAATCGAAAAAAGTATTTAATGTATCTAGTTAACTGATCGTATAATACGCGCCATCGATCTAAAAGGTTCGGAAGTTAGTCACAAACAGCGTGACAAAGGCACATTTTAGAGCCGTTGAGACCCCCACCACCTCCCAGCTACCTGTACGGAACGTGCGCTCATCGGTGATTGCCCGTGATCGCTCGTTGCCTTTGTCACTTGTTGCTTTCCTGCTTTTAAGTACAGTCGAATCCGCTATTGTCAAATTATTGTTATCAGAGTTTTGTTGAGTTACGAGTTTGTAGTTTTTCAACAGACTGGACAAGCGCAAGTCCGCATTCGCATCTAACTTCCGAGCCTTTTAGATTCGTGGCGCGTATTATACTTAATTTTTTCCACAAAATAGACAAATTGGCTGTTGGTTTCTTTTTTGGCGCGCACGCGCAGTCTATTTTCAGCGACTGTGCGCATGCTCTCCCATCATTTTGATGGAAATCTTCAAAAAGAGGAGAACGGTGAACACAGCCTGTCTATTGACTAGTCTTAAATAAAAATTAATGTGTCCTTGAATTTCGGGTGAATTCAATTTTATCTTTCTCACGAATATATTTAATCTCGTGCGATTTATTTTTATTAATCAAACAAAAAATGATCGATTATTTATAAATATGATTGTGTTTACAAATATTTAATTTATATAGGCCTCTAAAATTTCAGTAATAAACATATGAACAGTGACATGAGTAACATGTAATTTTGTATTTAGGCACTACAAATGTAACTGGATTTCGAGACATTGATCGACCGGTTATTCATTCTGTCCCGCAGACAGATGGGTCCCAAACTGGATCGTATGATTTCATGGTTGCAGGATTGGCAGTCAAACAAGCTGATCCACAGCCTCCACCGTATAAATCTTAGAACAGTGAGGCAATTGTTATTTTCATAAGAGAAATTTTAAAACGGTTAGGGTTTTTTTTATATTTTATTTTTAAGTTTACGTAATGTTGCTGGATATTTAAATGTTCGACCAAAGGTTTTTATGAAAATGGCACAGGAAGAGTGCCCGCACATTTTTGAAACTTTAATTTTCATATACAAAATGTAGAGAGAAATCTGGAATTACTATAGATATTAAAAATAAAAGCATGTAGGCAGTCTGAGAAATTACAATTGGGTCGGACATTTCTCATAAATAAATGTCTAAATATTGTAGCAACAATTTTTATTCTTTTAATTAATTATAATAATGTATTTTTGAATCTCTGTATATTTTATTCGTTAATGATTATGGAAGAGAAAAGTGTTTGTTTTAATTTAATTTTATGCAAATATGTCTATATTGCTCGGCCAATTTGCTGCCAAATTTTAGCCTTAGAGAAATGACGCCAGACTTCCTCGATTAAGCGTCATCTATCAGGAATCGAAAAAAAATGTTTCGGATAAAATTCGAATCTGCTATAATAAGTAGGTGTTCATATTTAAGATTTCAGTCACCCTCCCGCCCCACCTACCGGGAGTGGGACTAATTTTATCACTATTGTATTTACACTGCGGAATGATTTTGATTGACGACATTTTTCCGTACTCGAAACAAAATCACCCGGTATATTTTTGTATGTGAGATCAATTAGGCTTTTGAAAAAAAAATAATTATCGATTTTTTTATTGTATTTTAAAACTTTATTATAAATAATATTGATAATCGATGCGAAAAACTTTCAAAAAACTTTTTTTAAATTAATTATAAGCAATTTAAAATTGATAAAATATTAAAAAAAATCACGTGACTGCAAACGCACTAAAATTGTTTTTGACAGTTGTGACGTCAATGGTAAAATGTATATACGCAGTATACTATCAATGGCTTCTACATGTGTATTGACTAAAACATTATGACGTCACATTATGTTCGGGAAATGTCGGCGCGTTCTCGGAACTGGGTACAAAAATTTATTTTTAATTTAATATAATTTTTGAATTATAACGAAAATAAAAAAAAGAAAAATAGTTTTGTTATAAAACTTATATACGATCTTTCCATTTATGACAAAAAAAAATTTCATTCAAAAACCCAATTGTCTCATTTATTTTAAAAGTTTACTCGTAGATTTAAAAGTATTGGTTTTATTCCATAAAATAATATTATGTATATTTTTACACTTTTTTGAAATAAATTTTTCATAGTCTAGTCTTCTGTTCTAATTTTAAACACAAATTACAACAATGGAATTGAAATTCAACTCGATGGGTTTTCCAATTAGCAAATGTTTGAAATTAGAAATACATTATAATCCAGGATGCAGCGTCAAAACTAACAATCCATATTATTTTTTGGGAGCTCATATTACTTTTTGAAGTCTGTATCGTTTCAACAGAACATAATTGTTCTCAGTAGCTCTGTTCCAATCTCTCTGCGAACGGTAAAGGCTAGTTTACACAGTGCGAGCTGCTGACCAGACAGTAGACAGCTACTCGGCTTGTCTACTCGTACGCCAGTAGTTCGGCTCGCCTTTGCTGTCTACACGATACGAGTAGCTGCTGTCCAGTCTTGCGAGTTGCCACGATGTCGAATTCGTTAAACACTACGCAGGCGCAGCACAAAGAACGGGTTCCGCTCAGTAGACCATCCCGCTCGCACTAGCTACTGCCGAACGCGTCCAAACGATGCGAGCGACGGCCGAGCTGCTGTCATGTACGAGTTGCTGGCGGGCGAGCATGCGAGTGAAAACAAAAAATGTTGAAGTAACTCGGATGCGAGCTACTGTCTAACTCGCACGTGCGAGTTACTCGTAAGTGACGTCCAAACAGTGCGAGTTACTGACTCGTACGCTAGCTCGCACTGTGTAAACTAGCCATAACAGACCCGTTGCGTAGTAGCTAAAACAAAACTATTGGTTTTGGAACACGTTTTAGCTATTGCGCATGACTGGCGGTTCTGTTACCGTTCTCAGAGAGGTTAGAACAGAGATACTATAAACGCAAACATTTGACACTTTCAAATGTTTTGCATAATTCCACTGACTCATTAACGAGAGAAACTCCACTCGAAAATATGTTGCTCAGAAATTAATATCAAATTTTTTGTCTACCATTTTGTTTTCTCTATTCTACAGATGGGAAAAAGTCGGGTAATTTGTAACTGATAATAAAAATACACTGTACATTGCTTATTTTATTGAAGTGATAAAAAAGAACATATTTTAAACTTAAGCATAAAATTATATAGGTTTAATTTTGAAATGTAGTCCAATAAGGGAAAATACGAGACACTTGAGATCTTGTACCAAGTAATAGAAGCACCTTAAACCTTCAGGGTCTCTTGACTGATTGACATCAACTAATGAACCTGTTTTGGAAGTCGTAAAAGAAATATGCTCGTCTCCTATGACAATTTCCAGTTCTTGTCTTCCGACTCGGTCTGGCTGAGGCCACAGAGAATCGTCTTCTTGCATTATTTCTGAATCCACGATTATTCGTTTCAATTCTTCCATTACACATGCATGAACGTACGCTTCTTTGCGAATCATTGTATCGTTTTTATAATTGGAATTATTAGCGTATCTCAATTTGCCGTCAGGTCGAAATTCGAACTCCAAAAACTCATGCCCAAATTTACCTTTATGGCCGACATAATATCGAATATAAAAATCCGAATCTGACATTTTGACACAGTATTAACAAATATTCGCAATCTAAATTAATGCTGGAACGCTTAATTATACACTCAAATCAGAAAAATTATTTGTATAGGTACATAACCTAACGCAGAGAACATACACTTACCTAACGTGAATGCGTCAGTCAAGATGTCGTCTGAAGTTTGCAATAAGTGGGATTTTGTATCCTCCTAGTGTCTAACCTATTTCTATGAACCAAGGGTGCTAAATGTTAAGGGCTCTTTACATTTTTAAATGTCAAAGGTCGCCAAAAACGCGTTAACATCTTTGTGAAAAAATTATTATCAATACAAAGCTTAGCCTTGCTTCGTAGATTGTTTTATTTATTTTTTACGAAGCTTTGTGGCATGTGTCTGTAGTGTAAAATTTTATTTATTTTTTCCAAAATGACTGACGAAGGATTTCCTCTTGGTCCTCGTTCGGGAATAACTTATCCTGTTAAAGTGTTGTATTGTGGAAATTGTTCAATGCCCATTGAGGTAAGATTATGTGTATATATAGACATTTTATAGACGCTCGCCAATTAACACACCAACTAACAAAATTTCATTTTTATCACATACTTTTAGTATTGCGAGAACTATCCAGAATACGACAAATGCAAGCAGTGGCTAGAATTACATTTACCCAACGAATTTGAAAAAGTGCGCATAGGTGAAGAAGCGAGCGATGGAACAGGTGACGAAGAAAAGAAACGTCAAAAACGAGGTGGTAAGGGAATGATGAAAGCCAAAAAGAAGGAAGATGGACCTAAACAAGTTTGTGTTTCGAGAGCACCCAGAGGCAAAAAGAAATCCGTGACCGTTGTTACAGGACTAAGTAGTTTTGACATAGATCTTAAAGTAGCATCGAAATTTTTCGGCACAAAATTTGCTTGCGGTTCATCGGTCACCGGAGAAGATGAAATTGTTATTCAAGGCGATGTTAAGGACGACCTTTTTGATGTTATTCCAGAAAAATGGCCAGAGGTGAGTCGATAAAAAACGCGTTAAATTTACTTCAATCGTGTCTAACTTGAAGACAGTAACTGCGGAAAATAGAGGAAATGTATTCACTGTTGTCAAAGGAGTGATAAAAATAAAGGGGCAGAGGCTCCAAAGACTCCAAATAGCTAGGCAATTACTGATAGTAAACAGAGCCACATTTCCGTAGGTTCGTTAATAGAATTATGGAGACTGTCTCCATGCAGAAAGATTTTACAAACCCTTACGGACTTACCATAATCTATTTTCAACACGCGCTTTGCGATCTGCCAAGATCAATTTCCTTTATATCTATCCTCCATGGTAGTAACAGTAGAAGTTGATGAACCAATAATATTATTAATTAACCTTCCCTGTTTCAATTGTCCTACTTAAGGTTATACGCTCTCGACCATATTAGTAAAAACTGCGTCCGTATTTTGTTGTAACAAAAAAATGTTATATGACTTGGTAAATTTATTATTTCTTATGGAAATATTATATCCTGTTGATCATAGCTTTATTTTTTAATATTTAAGAAATAATATTTAAACATTTGACATAATATCATAAAGTTGTGACTTAAGCAGTATATTTAATTAAGTCCAGTGTACACGAATGATTTTATCTTACGTTTTGGTTTTAAAAACCTTTGAACCGTTAGACGTATAGTTTTTGAGTTATTGGATATTAAATGCAGTTTTTAATACACGGTAAATGAGATAATATCCAATTTTCAAGTTTTAGTTATTAGCTACGTCAAAAAAATTATTTAATAAAAACAAAATTTATGAAAAACTTTTCGTGTAATCTGGTTTTCATGGTGACATAATTCAAATCTAGAAAATGGAGATTTTGAGAGTTGTTTCGAAAATTTTTAATTAATATTTCTCCAAAACTGCACGGGAAAGTATAGTTTTTTTAATTTTTACGTTATCTAAAAGAGTCAAACTTTCGAATAATCAGTTTTTTAAAAATTTGTCTATAGCCAATGTGGTTTAATCTTATTTTTATATACACTTCCGGTCAGTCTTCTCATATATCATTGTGTAAAAAATTGCATTTTTAATAATTAATAACTTGAAAACTAGACGGTCAATGTTTTTTAAAAAATGCAGTTGAATGTATGAGATATCCATAATTAACATATTAAAATTTCAGCGTATTATCTATACATTGCTCTATCGGGCGTATAACCTTAATTAGTTTAATGAAAAAGAAAATATAAAGATTTCGGATGGAAAGAAAGTATAATCTTGTTTACAGATTGACGAAGATTTCATCGAGGATCTGGGCGATCAAAAAAGATAACATTTTATTTAGCCAGCATACATTTATTTAATGTGGAATAATCGACAAACAGAAGCTATTTAAATACTTGTACAAAGTCAATTCTGTACTCATTCATATTATGTAACGTATGAACTGTACTAAATATAACCACAAAACCAACTGTCATGTACTCAGTTGCGCTTTGTTAATAAAAACAATTGCGTTCACGTTGTTTTGTTTATTTACAATCATTTAAAAAACAATAAATTATTCTTTTATCATACAAAATACACAATATTATATTTTTTTACTTATTATATGCATCTATCTAATGGAATCTTTTAATTTGATTTTCATCCACTTCCAGACGTCTGAATAGTTTTAAATTTTGCACACGTGTTAAGAACCCGTGACAATACAATAATTTATATAAACATAGTCATTTGGGTGTTGGTTTTCAGGGTT
Source organism: Xanthostigma xanthostigma (assembly GCA_963575645.1). Classification (NCBI taxonomy): domain Eukaryota; kingdom Metazoa; phylum Arthropoda; class Insecta; order Raphidioptera; family Raphidiidae; genus Xanthostigma; species Xanthostigma xanthostigma. The sequence goes on along the minus strand of OY754469.1, from coordinate 6,312,256 downwards.
ATAATTAAAATTAAGAGTTTAAAAACACTTTTTTTATAAATATGTGGATTAAAGATTATTTTTTACTTTTTAGTACACACTGCTATAAAAGTATTTTTTTTTTAGTTTTTTTAAACTAATTTTATTCTTCTACAATATATTTTACTGCTGTTCTTCTGTTTCTTCACTTTCTTGTTCGGGTTCAGGAAAGTAGTACGAAGCAAGTTTTACAAGCTGTTCAGATCCTTCTTCGGTAAGTGTGTCTTCGCTAAACTGTATCAACTAAAATAAGATAAAAATATGACCTGTTTAGAAAAACACGTAACATGAGGTATCGAGCAATAATCATCAATAAATTATAAAACAACCGCTTTGAAAACCACTTACTGTTTGCACATCAATCAAGCTCCTTGGTGGCGTGTTAATCAGCATTAATTTTTCCAATTTACTTAACGGGAGTTTCTTTAATTCTTTCATGTAATTTTCGATGTTTTCTTCCGTCTGCAGAACACAGTCTGTTGTCTGGAAGTATCCCATTGTCTAGAAAAGAATTGTTTATTTATTTTTTTTCTATTTTCATGATCCCTACATTAATAATTGACATTTTACCTCGTATATTACAGTTGCTAATTGTCCTTTAGGCATGTTTCTCTGTTTTTTCTGTTGTAAAAACTTCATAACCTCAAAATTACTTAACATAATTTCTGGCGTTTCTTCCCTGTGTGGAGTTTTATTAAAATATTAAACAAATATTTACAAATATAAATTGAAAAAAAAAGATACTTACGATGTCATTTTGATATTAATTTATAAATTCTAAATATAAAGGGAATATATCAAAATTGTAGAAATGACATTCACAAGTTTATTTACGTCTGGCGTGCGCACTGCGCTAAGACATGAACTCGCATGACATTGGTATATATTGAACGGTACGGAAACCTCTAAAAACTAAAACAAGTGCGCAGTTCTATAGAATGTAAAGAATTATCAAAATGGATACTGTCATTTACATATGAACTTTTTGTGTACGATTTATTGAACAATTGTTTGCATAATCCAAGTTTAATATGTGAACATTCCATCCGAAATTCAGAGTGAATACAAAGAACGGCTTATTTAAAGGACATCTGTATTTGTGTCAAAGTCATCATGTAGTGAAACATTTCTGGTGGACAATAGATTATTGATTAAAAGGGAATCTAAAATTTTGAGTTTAGTTTAATTCTTTCGTTGTTTTGTAGTTTTTTCTATTTATAAAAGCAGTATGCCGAATTTTGAGCAAGCAGGTAATTACGAATATGATCCAAAAGATTATTTGGATCATGGGGCATTTGCTGTTGTGTACAGAGGACGTCATCGTATTGTGAGTATTATTTTAGTTATTCGAAATATAATTGCTGGACGTTTTAGTGTCAAGTGTAAATAATAAGAACGTGTACAGTTTTTTTCTGTGATAACCCTAATTTATTGTATTTTTTTTAGAACAAAAAACACATAGTAGCTATAAAAGTGATTTCGAAAAAGAAGTTAGTGAAGTCGCAGAGTCTTTTAGAAAAGGAGATTAAAATTTTAAAGGTAATTATATCGAATTAATGAATTATACTAATGCAGACTTCATAACAAAGTTGCTGAAAATATAGATTGCGATGTCAAAAGCTTATAAACGCAGCCAATAATGGACTTTACTTTTTTACAGGAATTGACCGCAGTCCACCACGAAAATATTGTTGCTTTGCTTGAATTTAACGATGTCAATGGCAATGTTAACCTTATTATGGAGGTGAGTAATTAACCTAATATTCTTTATCAGTAGACTTACTGGCCTCAAAAAAATTGGTTGTCTGTAAAGTCGGTTTACGGACGATAGTTTTACGTGATAACGTCATAGAGAAACATTAAAATGCGTACAAGCCGACGCTTGGGCCGATCGTGCCTCTCTATCGCTTATACCGCGCTCTCGCTTGCACGCTCAGGCTCAGGCGGAACGTGACACTTTTTTGTGCGTGCAGCCGGTGTTTCATCGATTTATAAGACGTTATCACGTCAAAAATGATAGACTATACACATTTATTAGCTCTGTTCCAACCTTTCTGCGAACGGTAACAAAACCGTCGCAGTCATGCGCAGTAGCTAGAACAGTCTCGGACCTTTGCGTTCCTATACGATTCATCCTATTACAATGAAACGTTGGTGAGCTACTGTACTCGCGCCCGCAAAGGTTTCTGGCAAAAAAATCGAAGTGTAAAAACATTGTGCAATGCTATAGGTACGGTGGAGTTGAGGGCTTTACTACTTGTAATTATTATTTTGACATTACTTATAGGCTGTGTGCACGAAGCCTACTAGCGCCACTAGTGGGTAATAGAGAATATTATTGAACTCACTTTTTGTGGAAATCGCGACATGTTTTTAAAGTTGGCCATGGTGTGTCAAAAAAAATGTAAAAATAAAAATTGGTGTTAATTTGTTTACATTGGGCGTGTTTGGCCGAAGTAAGTACTTACTAAATTTAGTAAGTCACTCACTATACTTACAAAATTTTCGGCCGGAACACAAAACAAGTGCTAACGCAGTAAGCATGGCTTAATATAAGACGCCATTTTGCTTATTGTTGATGTAAACAATACAGACAGGAACAGACCTGTCATTTATCCATTTGCAGCTATTTACATGAATTAAATTATATTAAATTTAGTACTGTCAATTATATTCATTCTATGAGGTTATGTACGGGATATATAAAGTAAACCAGTGTTTTGAGTTATGTCAATCCAGTAAGTCTGTCCTGGCCGAAAAGCGCTATAGTCAGCTTGTAAGATTTTAATTTTTTTATGCTAACTGGCTTACTAAGTTTAGTAAGTACTTACTTCGGCCAAACACGCCCAATGACAGCAAAACGTCAAATTAGGGCGCCAATGGTCTTTATTTTACTTAAATCGCCACCAGCGTAACAGTCCGGAACGCAGCAAGCATTTCCAAATCGCTTAGTTTTCCCATGTTTTCTTTGTAATTAAAAAAGTTCATAAAATTATATCTATTTTCATTTTTAATAAACATTGCTCACTGACATACGGAAAATTTGAGCTTGAAGTTTCCCCTAGTGCTCACTACAAACGCTCGCATCGAAAAATTTGTAACTCCGCCTCCCTGCACATAGCCCATAGTGTTTGTACAAAAAGGAAAAATTAATGTTTGATTATAAATCAGAAGCTCTGTACTGTATGTAGCATGAGAAAACATTCTACTCTATTCTGTTTAAAATACACATTAAAAATATTGAAAAAAGCGTGTCTTAAAAAGATACAAAAAATAAAATTAAATATTATTCGCATTTATTCGGTTGAGGGGATGAGTTTCGGGTTCTTCGATATTCCGACTACGTTGCTTTTTCCATTTGTGCTTGTTTTGTTTGATAAGTAAAGCAATCACCGAGATTGCAATCGCTGATAAAAACACACCCAAAATGATATTATCGATTTGTGGACCGGATAAGCCTCTACTTTTGGCGGTTTTCGGCACATCGGTCAATTTTTCTGTAGTCGGTTCTGCATGTATCTCTTTGCCGGGCGTAGTCGATTCTGCTTTTGTCTCTTGGTCGTCTGTAGTCGGTTTTGCTTTTGTCTCTTGGCCAGCTGTAGTCGGTTTGAGTTCTGCGAGAAGATTTAATAATCAGTCGATATGTTTTGAGCAATTTGAGAATCACAATAATCAAACAGCATCATTTTATCATAAACTTAATTTAAGGAGGTTGATCCGTTACAGTCACAATCAAAAGTAAGTCGAATTCTAAATGGGAACTTTTATAGTTTATAAGACGATGATATCAATAAATTATTGTCATAAAGGCACAAATAATAAAAATTTTTTAATATTAATTAATTATTTCAGTACTTTATACTTAATGGACTAATTTTTGAATTTTTTGTACAAAGTTTGGTTAAAAAAAATAATTTTATGTAAATATCTGTATTTTACATATTTTTTGCAGTAAATAATTAAAAAAAGAAACTAGAAGTAATAAAAATTAAAATTAAATCATTAAAAAGTTGAAAATTCAGTTAAAATTGTTAAATCTGTCAAGAATAAAAGTCCATAATCGAAAAGTGCTAAGGTTTAATAATTTTTTTATTGATTAAAAGTCTCCTAATTAAATTGGAAAAAATATTAAAATATGCGTAAGACATCGATGCTTTACATAGATAGTTTTCGGAACTGCTGACATTATTTGGTTATTTGCAAAAAATTAAAATGAACAGTTTGCATACTAGCTTGACATATTTTCCATAAGACTACATGTAAAAGTTTTTTTTAATTTTTAACTTTATAAGTCTCCTAATGATTTTGGATTTTTTACAGAAAATTTTGTCATAAAAAAATCTATTAAAAAAACTTTATTTCAGTTTTTTTTTCATTATCTTCGTAAAACGGCTCAACCTCCTTAAAACCACTTCTTTATCGCAAAAAGTTTTTTTGAAAACCCCGCCTACATTTGAAATACAGATGCAGCGTGTGGAATATTATGGCGTTTTCGGCATCGGTCAGGCCGAATAGATTACTATTGGTTAAATAAACAATAAGCAAATTTCTTTAACCAATAGTAACTCATTCGGCCTGACGTGCCTCGGAGCAGTTCCCGATGCCGAAAACGCCATTAGTGGTAAGCGATGTCAAGATTAAAAATTGGTTGTCTGTAAAGTCGGTTTACGGACGATAGTTTTACGTGATAACGTATTCCGTAATACATAACCTAAATTTTAGTAGCTGTCAAACTTGGGCCGAAGCCTACTGCGCTTTCGCTTGCACGCACAGGGTCAGGCGGAACGTTAGGAACGTTACACTTTTTCGTGCGTGCAGCTGGTGTTTCATCAATTTATAAGACGTTATCACGTCAAAACCAAGTAGACAGATTTGATCTAGATTTAACGTACCGTTATTTAAAATGTATTCATCTTTACGTATAGTATTTATATCGTCGAGTTTGATTAGGATATCTGCGTGTTTAATAAGAAGCAGTGGCGTTGAATGATCCAATTTATTTGATGGATTGTCATTTGTTGAAACCGCTAACTGTGCGTGTACATTATCGAGTTTGATGGGTAGAACGTCAGTTTCGGTAATCGTCAGATCTGTCGGCTGGTTTTTAAGAATTTCATCGGTGTTTGTAATAATCAGTTCGGTTGCAACGCTTTCTGGCGTGAGGCAGTCCTTGACTACTTCTGTTACATTGTCGGCAATGATTACGTATGTCAAAACTTTAATTTCTTTACAGATGTCTTCAGAACTGTCGTTTAAACTTGTAGGAAGAATCAGTTTCGCGAGAGCTGTTAAATTTTCAAATGTACCGATGTCATATTCCTGAAAAATCGATGATAATTAGTTAATCAAACTAATTCAATTTTCGAATGCCTAAAACACATCGACTTATGTAAACAATAACTCCATTCCAACCTCTCCGAGAACGATAACAGAACCGTCGGAGTCATGCGCAGTAACTAAAACGTGTTCCAAAACCGTTACAGTTTAGTTCTAGCTACTGCGCCTGACTGTGGTGTTTCTGTTACCGTCTTCGGATATGTTGAAAAGGAGCTTATTTTAAAAAATATTTTGGAATCAGTTTTTACAATGATGACTTTAGTATCGGACGATTAAAATTTTTAAAAAGGTGTCAATTGAAGAAAATCGTTAAAGAAAAATGGAATCCTGGAGCGAATTAATATTTTTAACATATTCACTAAGTGATACCCAAGCGCAAAATTAATTCAAAGAAGAACATAATTTTTTAACATCTTTAACGATGATTTTCTCGGCTACCACCCGCATCTTTTTAACAATTTGAATTGCTCAATGACAGGTCGGAACCTATTCTAAAATATTTCGTCTTTTCGAAGTTGGATTGTAGATTTTTTTCATACTTTGTCTTTTGATTTACCGTTATGTCGTTGTTTCTGAGATCCAGTGTGTCCAACCCGAGGAGGCCAGAAAACATATCACGGGGTAGTTTATTAATGTTGCAGTTTGATATGTTTAACTCGTGCAAATCGGGCACATTCAAAAAAGGTCCTTCTTCGGGAATCTCCAGCTCAGGATTGTTGTCCAGTTTCAAAACGCTCAAGCCTCTGTTTGGGGCGAACAAATTTACGTTCAATTTTTTCAAATTATTTCCCCCCAAGTCAATAGCATTTAAAAATTCCAGTGATGCAAACGCCTGAAACATAATTTTTGGTGACGGATTGAAAACCGTAATTGATTTTTAAGCAGTGTTAAAATCGGAAGAAGCCGGGCGTTTTTAATTCATTTCGCAAATAACAGTACCTTATTTGTTGTTCCAGCTCCCAAGCAATTAATTATTGCTTCAGAACTGAAGCAACTGGGGAACAATTACTATTCGGAACCCAAAGGAATGGTGAGACCTCTGGTTAAAAATGCGCCGAACTGTCCTAAGGGGGGTTTTTGACAGGTAAACATTGATTTAGAAAAGCATGATGAAGGCTAACCTAGCCTCCATCATGCTTTTCTAAATCTATGTTTACCTTATGCCTCCATAGTTTACCTGTCAAACAGTTTGGCGCATTTCTCACCAGAGGTCTCACCATTCCTTTGGTTCCGAATAATATGTTGTGCCTGAAGAGTTCTGTATTGCCGACAGACGCTTTGAGAGTACAAAACTTAACCAACAAACGTATCTAAAATATATTGATTGATATACTAACATTGGGATGTATTTCGCTTATACAATTTTGATTTGCCGCGAAAGACTGAATGTCGTAGAGACCTCGTTTTTTGAAAGCTTCGTCTTCTATTTTAGTTATGTTATTGCCGGTTAAAATGAACAATTTCACTTGCGGGCTGACTCGATAGGGAATATCGGTCAGACCTTTGTTAATACAGGCCACGTCCCAGGGCGCGGTGCATACACATCCTTCCGGACACACTTTTCCGGCATCCGGAACTTTAATGACTTGATTTTGAGCCTTTTCTTGAGTTTCTGTCGATACGTCTCCAGTGTCCGCAACTGAATATCTAAAATTGAGGTTAAGTGGAGACTTTTTGATAACAAGCTTTCAGTAGCTCTGTTCCAATCTCTCTGCGAACGGTAACAGAGTTGTCACAGTCATACGCAGTAGCTTAAACGAAACTGTATTTTTAGAACACGTTTTAGCTACTTCGCATGACTAACAATTACATTACATATTTTGAAACTTAAAAATATCAATTTTAAAAATCATCACAACTTTTTTTTAGTCATTTGAACCGTAACCGTACTTGTATCTCTTTTTTTCATCGAGTTTCAGGCTGCGGTAACTTTGAAACAAAAAACCTTTTCAGTCACATTAAACAATTGAAGAACTAGCTTTGTTTCAACCTCTTTGCGAACGGTAAAAGAATCGTCACAGTCATACGAAGTAGCTAAAACGTGTTCCAAACATACAGTTTTGTTTAAGCTACTGCGCATGACTGACGATTCTGTTACCGTTCGCAAAGAGGTTGAAACAGAACTAGTTCTTTAATTGTGTAAGGTGACTGAGAAGGTTTTTTGTTTCAAAAGTTACCGCAGCCTGATTAACGATGAAAAAAAGAGATACAAGTATGGTTACGGTTCAAATGACTAAAAAAAAGTTGTGATGATTTTTAAAATTGATTTTTTTTTAAGTTTCAAAATATGTAAACGTACAATTTGCTCCAAAATACTATTTTGTCACTTACACACTTTTGCTTCTTATCTCTTTAATTTATAATAAAAAAAGAGTATGCTCGAGACTCTCGCGCGTTAGAAGTGAAACTTCTTAGATTCTAGCATTTATTGACTATTTTATTATTTAAGAATTAGGAAATGGTTATGTAGAATTTGTTACCGCGGCTGTAGAAAATTCCGCATATACACAGTAGTGATGTGCCGGATATCCGTATCCGTATCCGCGGATATCCGAGGGAAAAGAAAGATCCGTATCCGTTAGTTTTTGGCGGATCTTTTACGGATCTTTTATTTTCAATTCATAGATGAAATTTTATATATATAGGTGATTAGGTAATAATGAAAAACTGTTAAATTCCATTCAGATTATTTTTTATTTTTTTAAATCGTATTTGGCACCTTTATATTGCAAACATTTATCGTAGTGAGTACCATACCAGTACATAACTCAAAGGTACTAAAAAACTATCTTTATAACGAGATATTGCACATCGATCTTTGGAAAGAGACAATCTGTTATGAGAGTTAACTCTTAAAGAGGTCAATAACTTTTTCCCATAACAGATAATCTCTTTACAAAGGTCGATGTGCAATATTTATCTTTGCGTTCTCTAAGAAAGTTAAGATCCGTATCCGCGGATCTTGAAAGCAAATATCCGATTTCAGATCCGTATCCGCGGATATACATTTTTAACGATCCGGCACATCACTAACACACAGTACTACCATTGAGTATGTTAATCAATGGTACTACAATTAATATAAAATTGAGCATCGTTTCCGTCGTGTGTCCACAGATTGACGCGCTTCTCTTTTTTTTAACGTTTCACCTTGTGGAGGTTACAGCGTTGTGACGTGAACGTGTTGATTAATTAAAAATAAGCAATTAAAGATATTGGTTTTCGTACCTTGCGATGATTGACATAATCAAGATTAAAAATCGAAATGATCCCATGATAACGTGCGGATTTGTTAGTCACAATTTTTTTTAGCATCAAACAGTGCAAGCATTGACTCAATTAAGCCATTTGTTCATCGAATACGGAAAATCATATCTTATCTACCTTTCCGAATTATCTAAGTAAACACAAACATTGCATGTACACTGTTATAACAGTTGTAAATTACCAGGTCCACTTTATTTTTGTTTTTTACCCTATTTATTTACATATCTGTTCATTAAACGGTTTTAAAAAAGAGGAGATTATCAATTCAACCCTTATAAACGGAGAGCCCATCGTCGAATTCCCTATGTATTGAATACTGATAATGGATACCAAAAAAAATAAGTTTAAAAACTAAAACCCGACTACTGAAAAGTATGAAACAAGAAAATATCTGAGGATAGCCGTGGTCATATGCCACCTACCCTAACAAAACATTACATTTTAACAGTAGTAAGCGATCATAAGTTCTAGGGCAAAGTGCATCATGCTGTACATCTAGAGGGGCCTCATATATATGAGATGGCATACGGCCACGGCTATCCTCAGATGAGAATATTTTTATTGTTTCATACTTTTCAGTAGTCGGGTTTTAGTTTTACTTTTTTTTTGAACTTATTTTTTATTTGTTTTAAATTTCTTCCCTTGGGGACTAAAATTCAGAAATAAATGTAGCCTATGTTACCCGGGCCATAATAACGAATTGATTGACGCCTTATTTATCAAAATCGGATGAATAGTTTAGGCGCTACGGTGGAACATCTGTAAATTTAATATACATACATAGACTGCTAAATTCATAATCCTTCCTTTTGGCTTCGCCGTAGTCGGGTAAAAATAGACTAGGGAACGACGATAATTTACATTGTAAAGAGTTTAAACATGCTAGTATTGCTCTCACATCTTGAATCGGGGAGAACTGGACGCTATGGAGGGGAGTTGATTGGAGTAATGGTACTTCAGTTAGTGACTGCAAGATGTCAGCGACAAATTCACGCTTAGGGGGCTGCTTCAAGCAATAAGTGAAATATTATCTATCGAGATTTGTAGTATCTCCATAAAAAATTATCCACCGACAGCTCGAAGCAATCTGTGCACCAGCCTTAGATATTGTTAAGGTGTAAATTTACAGAAAAAAGTATTTTTTGAAGTGTTCAAATAAATGTTTGTTTTTTTTTTTTGCAGTATTGCAACGGCGGAAATTTATCGGATTATCTGAATCGCTGTGGAACCCTCAGTGAAGATACAATAAGGATTTTCTTAAGTCAGCTGGGTTAGTATTTATGTTATATGACACGCAATTGTGCCTTGCTTAATGTGACGACTAACTCAATTTCTTTTAGTTCCGATTTTAGCCACAAGATAGCATACCTGCAAACGCCACTCAGTATTATTAATCAATATTTTTCATGTTTAAACATATTGCCCCTCTACGCCCATATTTCGGCTCCCCTGTCTGGCTCGATTAGCTGTCAACATTTTTTGAGGTTATGTGTGGCTGTCATCGCATTCGAATTATTTTATGACACGCCATAACCTTCCTTAACAATTTTTTTGTTCCGGTTTTAGTCACAAGATAGCGTACCTGCAAACGCCACTCAGTATTATTAATCAATATTTTTCATTTTAATACATATTGCCCCTCTACGCCCATATTTTGACTCCCCTGTCTGGCTCGATTAGCTGTCAACATTTTTTGAGGTTATGTGTGACTGTCATCGCATTCTAATTATGACACGTCATAACCTTGCTTAACAATTTTTTTTGTTCCAGTTTTAGTCACAAGATAGCGTACCTGCAAACGCCACTCAGTATTATTAATAAATATTTTTCATGTTTAAACATATTGCCTCCCCCACGCCCATATTTAGGCTTCCCTGTCTGACTCGATTAGCTGTGTGAGGTTATGTGTGACTGTCATCGCATTCCAACTGAATGTTTAGAGTACCGGGGACTTTTTGTTTTGTCGCGTTCTCACTGAATGTGTTTGTTCCAGCGAACGCAATGCAAGCAATGAACGCTAAAGGAGTCGTCCACAGAGATCTGAAGCCACAGAATATTCTGTTGTCGCACAAAGACAACGTTAACATAAAACAGATACCGCCATCTGAAATAAAATTGAAAGTCGGTAAGTCTGGATTTTTTTAATACGAATATATTAGCTTCGACAAAAAAAAAAGAAATTTATTTTGTGCTTTTTAGTGTTTTGGTGTAGGCGTGTTTTTTTTTGTTTTTTTGATACATTTTAGTTAATCAAATGTTCATTTGTTATCTAGAACGGGTTGTGATAGAATTCTTGTTACAGCGGATTTTGGTTTCGCACGGATATTGCAAGACGGTGTCATGGCAGCCACTTTATGCGGATCTCCGATGTACATGGTTCGTAAAAAAATTATTATTAGTTACAGACACAAAAGAATCTAACGAAATGGTCTTAAGGAGGTTGAGCCGTTTTACGAAGATAATGAAAAAAATCTGAAATAAAGTTTTTTTAATAGATTTTTTTATGACAAAATTTTCTGTAAAAAATCCAGAATCATTAGGAGATTTATAAAGTCAAAAATTGAAAAAAACTTTTACATGTAGTCTTATGGAAAATATGTCAACTTAGCATGCAAATGGTACATTTTAATTTTTTGCGAATAACCAAATAATGTCAGCAGTTCCGAAAACTAACTATGTAAAGTATCGATGTCTTACGCATATTTTAATATTTTTTCCAATTTAATTAGGAGACTTAATCAATTTAAAAAATTATTAAACCTTAGCACTTTTCGATTATGGACTTTTGTTCTTGACAATTTTAACTGAATTTTCAACTTTTTAATGATTTACTTTTAATTTTTATTACTTCTAATTTCTTTTTTTAATTATTTACTACAAAAAATATGTAAAATACAGATATTTACATAAATTTATTTTTTCTAACCTAACTTTGTACAAAAAAATTCAAAAGTTAGTCCATTAAGTAAAATACTGAAATAATAAATAATATTAAAAAAATTGTTTATTTGTGCCTTTATGACAATAATTTATTGGTATCATCGACTTATACCCTTTTGTAAAAATTTATTATGGAAAAGTTCTCATTTAGAATTCGACTTACTTTTGATTGGGACTGTAAAGCATCAACCTGCTTAAATGGGACGATCAGTAATCAGTATAGTCTCTTCACAAAACTGAGCCATAAATTGTTGGAAAAGTTATGAAAGTTAAAAGGATTTGCATGGCTGTTTGACTTCTGAAACTGACTTTATAACCAATATTTTGAGTGTTTCTGTTGTGTTGTGACGTCATAAGTCATAAGTGAAGTAATAAGTACTTTAGCGAACATTCAGTCTTTCAGTACTACATTAGGCAGTAAGGGGCCTAGACATGTGTGTCAAAGGATATACAATAACTTACCTTCTGATATACGACAGATTGAAAGTTATAATAAATTTGAAAGTTCCCTAAAGGTCTATTTAATTGAACAGGCGTTTTACTGTGTCGATGAATTCTTTGGAAATCCCACTTAATATTTGACTTTGACACTATTTGTTATCTCTAGATGTAACAAATAAAGAGAAATATTATTATTATTATTAACATGCAAAGAACTCTCCGATGGAACACCGTTCGAAATTTCCTATCTCTTACTGAAATAAATTTTCTCGATGTTAATTTTGCAGGCACCTGAAGTAATCATGTCGTTACAATATGATGCCAAAGCAGATCTGTGGAGTCTGGGTACCATAGTGTTTCAGTGTCTGACGGGCATAGCCCCCTTTCAGGCGCAGACGCCGCAAGCTTTGAAAGCTTTCTACGAAACGAACGCAAACTTATCGCCGAAGTAAGTGACTCGAAATGCTGTAGCGCGAGCTTTGATAAATTCACAAAATAATGGCGATACGAAAAGGCATTTTTTGTGTTTAAGGCTACCCGCAGGTACGAGTAGCGAACTGCGAGAATTGCTGACGGGGCTACTTAGACGTAACGCCGCCGAGCGAATCGACTTCACGACATTCTTTAATCATCCGTTCTTGCATCGTTCCGAAGCACCGAAACCGACCAGTCCTTTGACAGGTTAGTTCAAAAGTCGTCAACAGATTGCAGCAGTTTGGTTATAAAAATACAAAACGCGGGTTTGGACTGAAAAGAAGTTTTTGTCAAATTTCAGCGACTGTTCCGCATTTTTTTAAACGCTTTGTCAAAGAGCTCAAACCCAACCTAGAACATTGTAAATATTGAACTCGTATTTTGTGAGAAAATCCAAGTTAAAATCCTGCGATAAACAAATGAACGCCTAACTTGCACGTCGTTCTTTTGTTCATGTTTTACCGTGATGACGTAATATACTATTGACTGAACTGCTCGAATCAGATTGCGCCACAACAGATGTAAAAATTACTATTTAACGAGACGACCCCATTATTTGTAATTTTATTTATAGAGCCACGTTTCAGTTAAAAATTCATATTGAACTAAGTCCTGCTCGTCTATAAAAAAATGGTAATTTTTTTTCTCGAAGATAAAACTAATCAATCGATATTTTAAAATGTTGATAATTATCTCTATTATATGTTGTTGTTTTAACCGATTTATTTTCCATACTTTTTTGTTCGGAGATTATTATCCAAGTAGCATTATTAACTGTTTCGTATAATTTTTTTATAATTTCTGCATTGAATTATCTTTTAATATTGTTTAAAAATGCAAGCCAAATGCTCGAATATTGTAACAGTGTTATTGTTTTCAGTTAGTATTATTTTTTATAACCTGCGTCGATAACAATTTGTTTATGTAATTTTGTAATTTTTTATCGATCGAATTGCTAGCCATAGTCGTAACTTATCATTTTGCAACTCATGTTTGCGTTAACTTTTTTTAACTGGCTTTTTCGGCTATCGCTTACTGAAAATCAACAAATTATTCACATGCATTTGTTTTTAACAAAGAAAAAAAATTTGAACATCAGTTACAGTGAAACAAATTCCGCACTTTGACGTTTATGGATGTATGAGGGGCATTTCAGATCAACTAGAAAAGAATAAAATTCTGTCAACTTATTTCTTAATATAACTGCTATAAGCATCCAAAATTTCAGAACGGTTTCGTAACTCGCTTAAAAAATTTTAAATTAACATACTTACGGGAAAATTGTGCATTCATAGTTTAATACCGGGAAAACAAATAAAAATATCACTGAGAAAAATTCGTAATTTTTTGAGTAAGTTTGTCACATATCTAAGCAGCTCTGTTCAAAATTTTATCTAATGTCATCGTTGAAAATCACGAGCAAAAAATTATTATTGCCGAAAAGTATCAAACAGGGTATTTTATAAAATTCCTGTTCACATTTGGCAACAACGCACTCACGGAATGCAAAGTTTTACTCTAACTACCGTTTACTTTTGACAACTAGCCAACGAAATTGAAAGATTTAATTATTGCTCTACTGCGACGCTGTCAGTGATGGATTTACGCCTAGGCTCGGACGGCATAATTTGAAGGGCGACAAAATTTCTGAAATGACCAAATTTTAGAGGCGAAAAGTAAAGACAATCAATTTCAAAAATTGGTTCAGATTAGTTTTCATAAAATTTTTTCTATAGAATATAATATTATAATTCAATTCATTAATTTACTTCTCAATCTGTATGGGTAAGATGTCAATTTTATAATAGATCAATTATAGTCTTTATCGAGTAGCTTATTTTCTGTTCCTTTAGTGAGATTAATTTATAACTTACTAGCGGCCCTGTACGTGCTTCGCTACGTATAAAGTGAAATAATAAAACAATTTAATTGGAACATCTATCTATCTATTTTATTAATTGCTAGCTATTTTAAAATATACATGGGCGTATATGTGTGTATGTCGAGCACTCTGGCTGCGCCGTCGTGCTCGAAAAAAAAAGCGTAAAGTATTCGTGGATAACTGGTCTTCAAAACACTTGCTCTATTTCGAGCACTCCGGCTGCGCCGTCGTGCTCGAAAAAAAAAGCATTTGTTTTAAACGATATTCAGTTTTTTTACATCCTCGATCTAGATATATGGTTGTTAAGTTCGTTGCGCCATCTATTGAATATTCACTCAATCCAGTCAACAGGTATCGCCATCTTATATGGTTGTTAAGTTCGTTGCGCCATCTATTGAATATTCACTCAATCCAGTCAACAGATAATTATGACTGTCAAGGAATAGACAAATAATTTGCAATAAAATAATATTGCGACTATAAATTGAAATGTAAGCTATCCTATCTTTCAAGTTGGGTCGAATTGCACACGGTGTGCAAATCAGATTTAAAATCGGTTCAGTAGTTTAGGAGTTCATCGCGGACAAACATGTGACACGTAATTTTTATATATAAAGATTTATCTGTCATGTTTATTAGTTAGGTATATTTAAAAATTATATTTCAATAAATAAAGTTATTTTTAAATAAAAATATTGGATCAAAATTAATGAAATTCATTTTATCAAAAAAGGCGGCACATCGAATGGGGCCTAGGGCGGCAGCAAGCCTAAATCCGTCACTGGACGCTGTCACAATATCTTTCATGCTAGTTCCTCACTCATACATACATCTATGTGCGTCATGTATTTCTGTCTAACAAATTGTACCAAAATGGAAGTTTTGGTACCGTTTGACATTGTTGCTGTCATCTCATAATATCCGGTTATGTACGTACTTTTGTCTGTGACTGTATACCTCATACATCTTGAATTTCGTGTGAACTTTTTTCTTTTTCTGCTGATCAAGTGCCATTTAATTTCGTGTAATGCATGGCTTTTTTGGTTTTTGGTTTACAATTTGCATGTAGGTTTTGGTTTCTTTTTTTTAAGCCAAAGGTTGGATCGTTGTAGACTTACCCCCATCACTGGGAAACCTTCATATCGGTTCACCATCGAAGGGTATGGAAAACCAAGGACATATACCTCATAGTCCACCGACTCAGATTCCCACAAACATGTCACCAATACGTTCAGGTCAGTAGTAGGCATGAAAAATCATTTGTTTTTATTTTGTTTTTGTTTTCGAGTGACTAAAAAACAACGCGCTTGTTTTAGACGGAGAGTTGGCTACGGAGAAAATGGTTGACTCGGTGCAGAGCTGAAAATTGGCAGAATAATAGGAGATAGTGCAAGTAAGTAGGGAAAAAATCGTCAGAAGGCTAGGCGAAGATAAAGAGCAGCCAGAAGGCGCTAATGTTGCCAAAAATAAGTGCACTTCTGGCAATTTCTATACTTATTCTGTAATTCAAAACTAGATTATATATTATATATATTATACATTATATAAGGGCATACTGAAAATTCAAACATGATATAATAATTACATTCAACAAATATTCAAAATTATTAATGTCATTTTGATAGAAATAAAATTAAATAAATTAATAAAATTACGTTGTTATAACAACGTAATTTTATTAATGAAAATATATGACGATTAATTTTATTTCTATCAAAATGACATTAATAATTTTGAATATTTGTCGAATGTAATTATTATATCATGTTTGAATTTTCAGTATGCCCTTATAACTATATAATGTATAATATAATATGTAATCTAGTTTTGAATTACAGAATAAGTATAGAGATTGCCAGAAGTGCACTGATTTTTCGCAACATTAGCGCCTTCTGGCGGCTCTTTATCTTCCGCCTAGCCTTCTGGCAATTTTTTCCCTACTTACTTGTACTATCTCTTATTATTCTGCAAATTTTCAGCTCTGCACCGAGTCACCCATTTTCTCCATAGCCAGCTCTCCGTCTATTTGGTAGTAGGGATGACGACTGATAATCGAATAACTTATCTGATCAGCGATAATTATCCGACAGTACGCAGTTACATGATTCCCGGTAGCTATCTGATTCTTGATAATTATTCAGTTATTATCGATAATATACAAAAAGATATCAATATATTATGAAACACTCACTGTTGACCTTATAATGCAATATTAGAAAAATTTATTATTGAAAGAAGGGCACCGCCAATTTATTTGTGTATTAAAATTTTAAGTTATTGTGCCGTAACGAATATTAAAATAAAAATTCGGTCTTGATTCAGCTACCCGATTCCAAAAATTAAAGACTTCGTCATCCCTAGTCAATGGGCAATGCACTTTTTTCGGCACATCAATGTGCCTTTACAGAAATTAGCCTTTACCACAAAATAAAATTGCAAAATAATTTTTAACAAACAAAATTCACGAGGCGGAGATAAATTTAAAAGCATAGTTTTGTTTTGGTATTTTTTATATAAATATGACTGTAATTGTTTACAGAATTATTTATAAAACTAGAGATAATTTCGCGTTGTTTTTATCAAATTATTTATACTTATGACTATGTTAAGAGCAAAATTGTTTAATAATAATTACTACTCCTTTTAATAAAACAGATTTTTTTTGCAAATTTATTCGCGAAATCACTTAACAATATATATAATTCTTGTATCTAAATTTAACATTCGTTATAAAACATTTGGCAAAGATCCAGTAAAATATTTCCTAGCATCAAAAAATTTCAAGATTCCGCGTCTTGAAAAACGTGATTTCAATTTGCATGTTCACTTGTTTTTAATCAGTGAACGTTTTTTTATGTTGATTTACAACATTTAGGTTAGTTTTTGATTGTGTGACCAATGAAAGAAGTGCATTGTCAAAACAGCTGATGTGTGGTAATTATTGCTAATACTTCATTTTACAAATTTGCATTTTACTAACGCCTTTGGTGGCACGATAGATACTCCGAATTCAGCTACTGGAACGGCAAGCTCGAGTCCTGAAATGACAGATGATTTCGTTTTAGTGCCAGCAAACTTACCAGTCGACCATTCGTCTTCCAGTGCGCAAAATACCGAAAAACCGTAAGTTTTTTTTTGTTTTGTTTATTTTATTATTTTTTTAACACATGAAGGATAGAGAGAACGGAGACACTTAATCTCCCTGCATTCACCTTTCTTCTTCGAAAAGTGGGGAAAATAAGGAGTACCTATTTGCCATGGGAACTGATTCCAGTGCTCTCTGGTGGCAGAAAATAAAAGCTGTATATGCTTTAATCACATTTATATATTTCATCTGACAGTTTATTGTAATGAGTGAACTAAAGAAAAAGAATTTATTCTTGTCTGAGATCTGTGCATGTATGGTTTCTAATACATTTATATCATTGCTATAAATAAATTTAAAAAAAGGATAGAAATTATTTAGTTAGGTTAAAAAAGATTTCATAATGACAGTTAACAAATTTTCATCATTATAGAATATGGAATAAAAACTTTTTTATTTAATAGAAAAAATGAAAAAAAAAAAATAAATCGATGTAGGTATATAAACAGAAAAAAAAAGAACTAACCGATGAAGAAAAATCAAAGTTCCAAAAATGTACTTGCTCTCTAACTATAATGTGATTCGCTTTAAACATCTGGTCTCCTTCTACTAGATGTCTTTTAGAGTAACCCAAATACTTAAAATATTTATTTCGAATTTATTATCCATTATAAATAAATTATGTGACGTTTACTTTAAAATTGATTCATTTAAGCATATACAGCTTTTATTTTCTGCCACCAGAGAGCACTAGAATCAGTTCCCATGGCGAATTCCGGCTTCGTTGAAGCTCTAAGATCTCAAGTAGAGTGGGTAACCGCTCGATTCGAATGTAAATACAGTGTAAACTTGATTTAACGTCACTCGATATAACCACAAACTCCTTAAAACGTCAAAATTACTTAACTCTAGTTGGTTTACCTTGTTGCTCATACAATAATACACTCTAAATAACGACAACAATACGTCGTCATTAAGCAATAAACAGTACTTGTTTGTTATTTTGTTGCTTTGTTGTCGGCATCGTGCGTACCTCACTGTTATCGATTTTAGGGGAAACGCGCTTTGCATTTGATATTAGTCTTCTTACTCTCTATTCTCCATGGCTACGTTCATTCATTGAAGAAATATTATATACAGTATGTAAACGCGTAAGGTGCACATAGGGAAATTAGCATTGGGAAAAAATACTTGAATCAGAGTTAGCCATGACTGCATTAATTGTTATTTCTATTGAATTATCGTGGTAATCTTGAGGATTTCTATTTTATTTTGATTTATTTTTATTTTACTTGGCTTTTTTAATAATAAAAAGCTCTTATAAATCATTATTTTAATTTTTTTGTACAAAAATAAAACCAAAAAAAAAAAACAACTCCATCTGTTTGGAAACATTTCATTCAAAAATTGTCTGACTGGTATGACGTATGCGCGTTGGTAAATCAGTGATCCAATGTCTTTAGGTTCAACATGAATAGGCGGGAGATATTTGATCTCGCACCATATTTAAGTATTTTTTGGAATTTAATGTGCCATTAATAAAAAAAGTCCAATTATGTTGTAATCATTTGAATATTTTCTTCAGTAGTATACACATTCATTTTGCAAAAGAATATTATCTGTCAAATTGAAAAACAAGATTTCAGGGCCTACTCTGATCCAATCATTTTTTCCCAATGTTAATTTCCCTATGTGCACCTTACGTGTTTACATACTGTATAGCAAACAAAAGAGCAATGCAAGTTGACAAATTAAATAAATATAAAAAAGCAGGTTTAGTAAAGCAGCGACACCGTTGTTAATGCGTCAAATGAGCGCTCCGACTACGTGCGGACCGAGCGCGAATTCGAACAATCCGACGCCGATGGCAGCGGTACGGCCCGGCTCCCTGCCCATGACAGAACCGATTCCTGTGCCGAGAATGCGAGCAGCCTACATGCGCATGCGCACTCGCGAAAATCCAAACGAACCGATGCCGCCGCAATCGGCGCCCGCCGATACGAACCGAATGCACGGCATCCACGAAAATAGCAGTCCCGTACCTCGCTCGCAGCCAATCAGTATGAGACGAGCCGAAAGAAGTTCTCAGCCAGATATCAGCTCCCTGTCACCGCCATCTGTAAGCCAATTTTACTCAAATTTAAATTAAAGTAGAACTTAAACGATACACTCTTTTTTCACATTATTGAAAAGTCAGGTGTTATTCATATGTCTACCATTAATAAATCATCTATGGGCTATGTGCACGGAGGCGGAGTTACAAATTTATCGATGCGAGCGTTTGTGGTGAGCACTAGGGGAAACTTCAAACTCAAATTTTCCGTATGTCAGTGAGCAATGTTTATTAAAAGTGAAAATATTTATAATTTTATAAAGTTTTTTAATTACAAAGAAAATATGGACAAAACTAGGCGATCTGGAAATGTTTGTTATGCTCCGGGCTGTTGCGCTGATGGCGATTTAAGTAAAATAAAGATCATTGGCGCCAAAATTTGACGTTACGCTATCAATGAAAACAAATTAAATGTTTATATATTGCACGTCATAACTGATAAATAAATAACTATCACGTACCTTTTATGTTATGCTATTTATATAATGGTTTACAATCTTAATTTTATTGTATACAGGTGAGTTTTAAGTTGATGCTTTTTTTTACAGCGTGTAAAAATCAAATAGACGAGCAAATATTTCAAATAGTTTTTTTATCAAAACTCAAAAATAAGAGAGAAACAGCCTTTCGAAGTTTAAATAAATTTTATTAAATTTTCTTTAATTTTGAGGTCGGTCCTGGGGTTATATTATGTCACTATGGAAATATGTTATTATTATCAAAAATAATTGAGGCACACACAATTCTCTCAAAAACAGAACAATACACATACTTGATAATAACAACTTATTTCCATAGTGACATAATGTAACCCCAGGACCGACCTCAAAATTAAAGAAAATTTAATAAAATTTATTTAAACTTCGAAAGGCTGTTTCTCTCTTATTTTTGAGTTTTGATAAAAAAACTATTTTAAATATTTGCTCGTCTATTTGATTTTTACACGCTGTAAAAAAAAAGCATCAACTTAAAATTCATCGTGTATAAAAATAACGGCAGTTTTCCTTATAACATTTTTGATGGCCAACTAAAGTTTTTGACTTATCACCATAGAAACATGTCGCGATTTCCATAAAAAGTGAGATAAATAACTTTCTATTACCCACTAGCGGCGCTAGTAGGTTTCGTGCACACAGCCTATAGCTTTTATTTGATACCCGTATTGTTTATAATAACAAAATATTTGTTTATTCGGGGTTCTTCTTTTTTAATATAAGTATACTGTATTACTTATATCGAATTGATTGTCAAAGTGGCCTGCGCCACTGTATACAAGTGAGTTTTTGACGTGGTAACGTCTTATAAATTGATGAAACACCGGCTGCATGCACGAAAAAGTGTCACGTTCCGCCTGAGCCTGAGCGTGCAAGCGAGAGAGCGGTTTAAGCGATAGAGAGGCACGATCGGCCCAAGCGTCGGCTTGTACGCATTTCTCTCTCTTCTCGCGTGACGTCAGAGAGTTCATCAATGTTTCTTTATGACGTTATCACGTAAAACTATCGTCCATAAACCGACTTTACAGACAACCAATTTTTTGTTTGTTTGATAGGTTCAGTTCACGTTAGGCACACCGCCAAATAGCTACGGAAGTAGGCGTCGTTCGTCGTCCGGTAGTTTTTCAGAAACGCCTCCTCCGCCTAGTCTTTGGCAAGTGTCTCCGGGAGCTGCCGGAAAACTCACTCCAACTAGTTCACCACTTCGCCGTTCAGGTAGTTGTGTCATATCATACTCTAAATTTCGATTTTTTTTTGTTTTTGGCACAAGATTTCGTTAATTGTTACAATTAGCCAGACTGACGCATTTCGAGTTGCCATATCTTATTTTTTTAAAAGTTTATTTATAACAAATTGACCTTACTGTGTCACTGTGGAGTAATGTAACTCAGTCCGCCGCGATAGTGGAAAGATTCGGGGTTCGTATCCCGATGGTGACATTGTTTGAGAAATAAATTTTTCTAATATAGACATGTAACAATGGGTGTTTCAACAATGTAGCAACAGAAGTTTTTCTTTAAATTTATTTATAACTTCATTTTTTGACATTACAAAAACTTTCTCGGATACTTAATTGTTCTTAAGATGGAATCCCATGACTGTTATTTGTGATACGGTTGTGTCCACTGTGGACACTAATGTCCACGGTTAACACTAATGTCTACGGTAAACACAGATTATTCAGTTTTTCTTATATTAGTTGGACTTACGTAATTGTTGTCGAACAGGCACCAGCTCGCCCATTCTTTCCGGTCAGGTGACAACGGTCATGCACATGGGCAGTCCCACGAGTAACGCAGCTCTACTCGCCACCGAAAACAACAACGTTCGACACGGTAATATTTTCCCGTTCGGAACGCGCGCGATGACGTTGCCCGACATTTCCGAAGCTGGCAGCTTCCATAATATGTACGAGATGGAGGCAGATTTCGAGCACGATCCGCTAAATTTCGAACCACCTGAATTGCCTGAAGAAACATTGTTGGAGGTAATAAAAAAAAAAAATGATGGATACATTTAAAACTCGACACAAAAATCATATCTAATTTTTGTTATTATTATTATGATTATATTGAAATAGTACTACTGTAATGTGTCAGCCTTTAAAAAAATACGTATATATTTCCGATTACGTGTTTTAAGTTACATAGATTATTTGACTCTTATTTTTAGTCTTAAGGAGGTTGATCCGTTACAGTCCCAATCAAAAGTAAGTCGAATTCTAAATGTGAACTTTTCCATAATAAATTTTTACAAAAGGTTATAAGTGGATGATACCAATAAATTATTGTCATTAAGGCATAAATAAATATTTTTTTTTAATATTAATTATTATTTCAGTATTTTATTTAATACGATTAACTTTTGAATTTTTTGTACAAAGTTAGGTTAAAAAAAATAAATTTATGTAACTATCTGTATTTTACATATTTTTTGCAGTAAATAATTAAAAAAGAAATTAGAAGTAATAAAAATTTAAATTAAATCATTAAAAAGTTGAAAATTCAGTTAAAATTGTCAAGAATAAAAGTCCATAATCGAAAAGTGCTAAGGTTTAATAATTTTTTTTATTGATTAAAAGTCTCCTAATTAAATTGGAAAAAATATTAAAATATGCGTAAGACATCGATGCTTTACATCGTTAGATTTCGGAACTGCTGACATTATTTGGTTATTTGCAAAAAATTTAAATGTACCGTTTGCATGCTAGGTTGACATATTTTCCATAAGACTACATGTAAAAGTTTTTTTAAATTTTTAACTTTATAAATCTAATGATTTTGGATTTTTTACAGAAAATTTTGTCATAAAAAAATCTATTAAAAAAACTTTATTTCAGATTTTTTCATTATCTTCGTAAAACGGCTCAACCTCCTTAAAATGTTCATATCGTAGTATTAAATCTACAGGAATTTTTTAAACGTGAAAATGTAGTTGTTTCATAAGACAAAACAGCAATTTGAATTTTAAATATACAAGTTGGCGAAAAAACACAAGCCGCCATGTTTATCTCCTGTGACGTCATTTTTGTAGTATGCAAAACAAGTGCGAATAAGATACGAGGCTCGTTTAGTGTTTATTCACATGGGTGCGTCGTGTTTATACAGGTATATATGTACGTTTACTACAAGTCTGACGTCACACTTCACGTCATCATGGCGGGCAGCGTTTTAATGCCATGTCAAACAATTGCAATTTTAAAATTGAAATAATAAAACAGTCTCGTGTTTTTGTGAACACAAACCGATAATTTCTGATTTCTTATTCGACAAAAGGTTTACATATTTAATCATTTATTTTTTATACTGTCGAATACTTTTATTACATTGTAGACTCACAAACTTTTTCCAATATAATAAAGTTTTAGTTAAATTTTTTTTTCTAAACTTTATAGTTTCGGATTAATTTTGAAAATAAATAATTGGTTGTCTGTAAAGTCGGTTTACGGACGATATTTTTACGTGATAACGTATTCCGTAATACATAACCTAAATTTTAGTAGCTGTCAAACTTGGGCCGAAGCATACTGCGCTCTCGCTTGCACGCACAGGGTCAGGCGGAACGTTAGGAACGTTACACTTTTTCGTGCGTGCAGCTTCAATTTATAAGACGTTATCACGTCAAAAGTTGTGTTGTTTCAAGTCGAACAATTTCCTAATTTTTTGTTTCAGCGCGAGCATAACGAAACCCTCGCCAAATTGAACTTCGTGCTGACTTTGTCGGATTGCGTTTTAAAGATAGCAGCTCAACGCGGGTCTCCACTGTCGCTGGGAACCGGCAACGATTGTGTCGCGGTGGACAACAAGACGTCCGGAACGGAAATTGTCGGTCTCGACGCTCATACGATCAAACGTTTCGAACAGATGGTCTTGTTGGTTCGCGCTCTACAGCTGCTCGGCTCCGGGTTACATCTCGCCAACGAACAATTGAAATCGGGACAGTTGCGACCGTCGACGACTGTTAGAAAAGGTGGGTCGGTTGCACTTCGTCTTGCCGGGGTGATTCCTTTCGAGAAAACTTTGAAAAATTCGGATCGATTTCCTTTATTTTTAATGCGATGTAATTAACGACCTTTTTTTTCGAGTGTCTATAACCTTTGCTTAAAAGCGATCGCATGCAAACGTTTCTAAGTAAATATTCAATTATGAGTTCATCTTCGAATAACATTATTTTTTAGTAGGTATTCAATTCGTTTCTAATTTTGCACACTGCTTATAACGTTCTTCTTTTTGTTGTATTACAATATGAAGCTCAGATGACAGATCGAAGAAATATTTTACTAAAATTGTCATATAGAGGCGCAAGTAGCAAAAGCGTTGAGCTAAGCCGCCAGATGGCATCATGCAGCATTGCTGTGACGTTGTTCAGCGTTGCTCGCTGTTTCAAAATTATAACCGTCAGATGGCAGTACGCAGTATTGTGTCTGTTGTATTACAATATTATGAAGGTCAGATGACAGATCAAAGTGTTGACGTTGTTTCAAAATTAAAGCCGTCAGATGGCAGACGTTGTTCAGCGTTGCTGTATTTTAATTAATTTACAAAAACAAAAGCAATAATATATTTTTTAGTTGTCGATGTCAGTAGAGCAATCAATTATCTGTAAAATGATATATAATTTATGTGGAGAAATTGTGAGGTTTTTTCTAAAAAGGGAGGCAAACATCTTAAACCGTAGCGTATTAATATATATGATTTAAATTTTCATTTTTGCAGTCGTGTCCACGTTGAACAAGAAATTCAGGTCCACTCTTACCGATTGTCGAAAAATCAACGGAAACAATTTACTACAACGGGCGGAGCAAGCGAAAATAACTGCCGACAAGATACTCTACAATCATGCCATTCAAATGGTAAGTTTTCCATATTTCGTTTGAACCTATCACAGACGGAGAAGAGTAGCTAGCTCTGTTCCAACCTCTCTGCGAACGGCCATATTTTCGTCGCCGTCATGCGCAGTAGCTAGAAAGTGTGAACGGTTCTAAAACTGTCCTTTAAGCCACAAAACAATGCAAAGTCGAAGCATGCGCACAAAACCGACACAAGTTTCGTTTTAGCTACTGCGCATGACCGAAACATAGCTAC
The DNA here is from genome assembly GCA_963575645.1 of Xanthostigma xanthostigma. Taxonomy (NCBI): domain Eukaryota; kingdom Metazoa; phylum Arthropoda; class Insecta; order Raphidioptera; family Raphidiidae; genus Xanthostigma; species Xanthostigma xanthostigma. Next base: position 6,287,121 of record OY754469.1, on the reverse strand, counting down.
TGATTGGCCTCGGTTCTATTAAAATTCCCAGTTCTCAAATTCCAGTCCGTGAACTGGAGAACGTATCAGATAACTCGCAGTCGGTGCTCTTTGTGAGAACGCGCGTTTCGTGCGCTCGTCAGAAAATTAAAAAAAAGAATGCCCGTCGAATAATCCGGTAACTTTTGAAATTTCCAGTGTCAGCATGCCGCTTTGGATGAATTATTTGGCAGTCCGGAAGATTGCTTCAAACAGTATCAAACGGCACAGATCCTGCTTCATAGTTTGGCTCACCAAATTAGTCATCAGCACGATCGAAACATTTTATCTAAGTGTAAGTTGTTTTTTTTTTCTTATATGAGTAGAATATTCGTTCGACAAGTAATTCAGTTCCATTAATATAATTGCTCCGAGAAAGAAATTTCGATTCGTTTGTGTTTCGAAACTTAAATTAATTATCCTGAAGGCGGCTACTCATTACGCGGTACTTGGCAAGTAACTTGACTTGACCGTAGTTTGGCAAATACTTGTACAAGTGAAAGTACACACTACATGCCTAGTAGTCAATTCTCTATGAATTCGGGAAGTTCAAGTCGTCGTGAACGCAAGCTTGATTCAATGACATTGTGGATTAACAATCATGGAATCAAAAACAGATGATTCTATCCACGAAGTCTGTAGCCAGGACACCCAGCTCAAGCGTAGCAGTGGACCAATATGGCGTCATCTACTGGGTAACGCACACGCGTTCATGGCTTACATGTGTGTAATGTTAAACAACTTTGGTAACTAAACAGGCGGAAAGAACCGAAGTTTTCCCAGGTGGAGATAACAGCGCCATCTCGCGTGCGCCAGAAAATGGTCCGTCCGAAACACGGCAAGCATAGGGAGCCAGGTCTCCTGGTTACAGACTTTGTGATTCTATCGAACATATTTTGTAGTCGCGAGTTCTGGCGACATTTTATTAAAAAAATTGGTTGTCTATAAAGTCGGTTTACGGACGATAGTTTTACGTGATAACGTCATAAAGAAACATTGAAATGCGCACAAGCCGACGCTTTGGCCGATCGTGCCTCTCTATCGCTTATACCGCGCTCTCGCTTGCACGCTCAGGCTCAGGCGGAACGTGACACTTTTTCGTGCGTGCAGCCGGTGTTTCATCAATTTATAAGACGTTATCACGTCAAAAAAATTACCATTACTGTATTGTCATGTACCTAATCGAGTAAAAATATATTGTAATCAAGTAAGAACGACTAATTTCGGGGAACGGGTGCCACTGATCTTTCATGTCGAATGAGTATTGTTATTGTGTTATGTTGTGGTATAAATTATTAATAATCGGTATACATTTTTAGACAAAGAAGCCGTCGAAAAAAGACTTTATTTATTACAACAACGCGGATACGTCATTGCTACAGACCAAACATAGAGCAAGAAAACGATGCGTTTTTATTTGTTTTTTGAAGTGAAAACTTCTTTAGCGGCGTTGTACACTTTTTTTGTAATGGGTAAAAAATGTTAAACTCGCGTCAGATCGTCAGACCTGATCATACCCAGTAAGGTTTGACTGTATATTTTTATACAACGTTAGACATCTAGCGTTGAAATATCGTACATAAAAATGCAATCTATGATACAAACCAGTTTGATCGAAAATTCGTAAGACGTTAATATTCAAGTTTTCACTTCCGCCGGCACTCCCGGACTGCAAAGGGGTTTTTTTTTTTTGTTATTTAGCACTTATTTAAATTGAAATCGTTTCAACTGAACGGAAAAGAATTAACAAAATAACAAGCAGCGAATCGACAATTTCGAAATGCCGAGATGTCAAAATTGTTTTATTGGTTTCGTTAGTGTCGAATTTGTATAAACGGAAGAAGCAGAATAATTAAAAACGTTTCTGATTTCAAAAAATGTACATTACAAGTTGTATTATAATTATAACTTTTAGTTATTGCTCAATAAGAGGGATGACATTGTTGAAACGAGAGACCGTCGAGTTTAAACAGTCTCACGGCTTACATTTTTTGCATGTACCTCCTATAAAATAGCTGATTTTCACATTGTAATCTAAATATATAAAAGGAAACCGTGACTGACTGATTGACTGATCTATCAACGCACAGCTCAAACCACTGGACGGATTGGGCTGAAATTTGGCACGCAGATAGTTATGACGTAAGCATCCGCTAAGAACAGATTTTTGGAAATCCATACCCTAAAAGGCTGTAATGGCGGTTCAAAGTTTGAATGGAGAAATCGTATAAGATATATGTATTACTCCTGTCAACAAACACGTGTTTCATGCTTTTTCAAAAACAACCCCTTCGGAAGGTGAAAAGAGGTAAATAGTCTAAAAGTCAACATGGGTGTCATTTTCAAGGTTTGTCAGGATGTTGATCACGTGAATGTCATCAATTTTGAAATTTATTAGGGCGGTCTACGTCGAGAAAGGAGTAACTATGCCAAATAATGGGATCCGTGTTTCGTCTCAATCGCGTGCGACGGCTAGTAAATATATAAAAGGGAATTGCTTTTGCGAAAATGTATCATTTTACAACCGGGCATGGAACACAGCTATTTTATAATGGGTCGTGCCAAAAAGTATTCGTAAAATTGTGAATACCAAAATATTTTCATTTGACCGACGCAAATACCGCATTGCTTCGTTGCAATGGGGCTAAGAGCTGATTTATTTATTGAATTTATTTTTAATCTTATTTTGTTAGTGTTATGAATGAAAACATGATCTGACTTAAGAACATTTTTATATAAATAAAAAGTAAGGGACTCATCTTGTAATTGTCATTGTCAAAAATATTGATAATTTCAAAGTTTGAGTACCTTCTGTGAAATGTATAATTTAGGGAAACATCTTATAATCAAGCTTTGTAACTTCCTAACGACAGTGTTTATTTCATTGCGATTAGAGAATTCGGAACCCAAAGAAATGGTGAGATCTCTGGAGGGAAATGCGCCGAATTGTCCTGAAGGGGGTTTTTGACAGGTAAACTATGGAGGCATTAGGTAAACATTGATTTACAATGTTTACCTGTCAAAAACTCCCCTTAGGACAGTTCGGCGCATTTCTCACCAGAGGTCTCACCATTCTTTTGGGTTCTGAATATTATTAAAGTTCATTTATCAAAAAAATACCATTTATAAAGAAAACAAAACAAATGTGTTTGTTTTTATCATAGAGATATAAAGGCCGCTGCACACGAAGTTAGAACGCTGCTAGATTCCTTGCTAGATTTGCCTGCTAGTTTTCTTGATTGCTGTTATGTGCTCGCTTCACACGAGACTTCTTTTCAAGCTAGTTTTGTGAATAAATCTGGTGCGCGCGCAGTGACAGTTCAAATATAAAAATACAGAGCAAAACGTGTGTGTTGTCTGACTCTGAGCAGAATGACGCCGTGTCTGTTTGTGGGCGTTTGTTCAATTCGCCCACGTGACAAGATACTACTTCCTGATTGGTTCTTGCTCATACCTAGCAAGGAAAATAGCCCCTGTTCTAATTTTTAAACCTATCTTGTGAACTAGCAGGCTTGCAGAACTCCAAGCAGTGGTTCTAGCCTCGTGTGCAGCGGCCTTAAGTAACTAGAGTACGCTAGTTCGTATGCTTGCCATAAGTGAAAGTGTCCTCAGTTAAAAAAGAGAACGCTGCAAAAAACCAGATATATGTTTACTCAAATCAGCATTGTTTTGTATCATTAGTAAGTTATGGAGATAAGGAACTGTTCTCTCTCTGAATTGCAGGCACTTTCGCGGCTCACTCGCGTACTCTAGTCTAATATCTCTATGGTTTTTATACTGTTACTGTTAATTTTATTAGTCGATTAGAATTTTGAATGTGCAATATTATTATTGTCTATTTTTGTTAAGTGTATTTTTTGACTGAATGAACTTTACATATAATTTATGTAATAAATATAATATTGTACTGATTTTAATCTATAATAAAGAAAACCAAAAATAAAAGAGTATTTAAATCTGAAATCTTGTGTGTTATTTATTGACTTCAATTAAATTCCTTGAAATGTTTCTGGTATATCGAATTTAGAATGCCTGTTCCTGTCAGTATATCAAATTTGAAAAAAATACAACACCTATTCCAGAGATTCCAGGAAAAAAGCTCGAATTACGCCGTTTTTTAAGCTTGTCTCTGCACTAAAATTATTCATTTGATTTACTTTGCTTTCCCAATTGCAGCGTCCTACCCCCACCAATGCTAATCAGTAATCATATTTCCGTAAGTATAGACCTGTCTTCAAAAGGATCTTAGACAAAATCATGTATCAATTATTGCCTGCTCAAAAAAAAAATCCACTAAGTTTAGAAACTGGAAATAAAAAAGTTTTGGTGACACTGCATTGTTATTAAAGACTGCGATCTGTGGTGTGAGTAAACAAACTATTATGCAACTATGTTTTGTCTTTTTCTATTCACTATGAAATGTTCTCTGGCTGTAAATACCTCTATCTGGTTCTGGGTGCTGGATAGCAAATTTTTGATTTAACGTTTTTGCCAAATATGTCAAATTTTATGCACTTTAAAAAAAGTCCCTCTAGGCTGACAGACAACGCACAGCCTAATCCGGTGGGATTAAATGGATGAAATTTTGTACAGGGGTTTCTTATACAACGTAGGTGAGCACTAAGAAAGGATTTTTGAAAATTCATCCCCTAAGGGGGTTAATCTACTTAGTAAAAACTTTAACACTGGACTGACGTACCACGTACAGCCTAAACCGGTGGACCTTGAAGAATGAAATTTTGCAGAGAAGTCCTCTATATGGCGTAAGTGGACACTAAGAAAGGATCTTTAAAAATGTATCCCCTAAGGGGGCTAACTACTGTTGTTGCTACTTGCTATAGTGTTTCAACTCAATCGCGGGCGGAGCCGCGGGGGTAGCAGCAGCTAGTTTTCTATAAGCCTACCGAATTTGAATCGATTCCGAGAGATTTTCCAAAATTGTCCAAAAAATCACAAAAAACTAAGGCTATACTATGCGAAAAATCTCGTTTTTAGTCGATTTTCGACATTTTCCAACTCGCTAATTACGTTGTCAGTCAGTCAGTCACTGTTCAAGTAAGGGGATGAATTTTCAAAAATCCTTTCTGAGTGCTCACTTACGCCATATAGGGGACTTCTGTGCAAAATTGCATCCGTCTAGACCCATCGGTTTAGACTGTGCCTTGTACGGTCAGTCAATGTTAGAATTTTAACCAAGTAGATTAACCCCCGGGGATGAATTTTTAAAAATCATTTTAGAGTACACAGTTACGTTAAATAAGAATCCCCTGTGCCATTTTCATGCATTTAGACCCATCGGTTTAGGCAGTGCGTTGTCCAGCCTTTAGAGGGTTTATTAAGAAAAAGTGAAAAAAGTAGCATTTTATTGCAAATTTCTGTTCAGAAATTTAAATTTGCTATCCAGCTCCCAGAAGCAGTTGGAGGTATTTCTAGCGAATAGAACAAGACAAAACATAGTTGCATAATAGTTTTTTTACTCACACCACAATTTGCCGTCTTTAATAACAATCAGACTGTTATCGAATAAATTAAATTTTAACCCCTTCCACAGTCAGGGCCGGACTAATCAACTTCGGCCTGAATGGATGAAAAAATATTTAGTAATAATTTTCCCTGTAAATTTTGTAAATATATTTTTGTTTATGTGGTATACAGATGTATTTATTACCATTTTTATCGATTATTCCTTGGGTGACCGAGGGCCGCTGCACACGAGGCTAGAAACACTGCTTGAAGTTCTGCTGATCGGTAGGCTGGGTATGAAGCTGGAAATGACGTCATTGCTAGCTCACAAGATAGGTTTTAAATTTAGAACAGGGGGTATGTTTCTTGCTAGGTTCGCTCATTGAATTCAGCGTGTCATTTTCTATCTATACACCGAATTTTGAATGCATCCGATGCGTAATCCAGACTTTCCAGAAAACCACTTCGAACGGGTCTATCTTCAAAACGGTAAGGGATACGAAGCAACGGAGGGGCTCGGTGACTTCAGCGTGTCATTTTACATAAGCCTACCGAATTTGAATCGGATCGGAAACATTGTCCAAAATTGTTTTAAAAAAATCACAAAAAACTAAGGCTATACTATGGGAAAAATCGCGTTTTTAGTCGATTTTCAAGATTTTCTAATAGCTCGCTTTTCAGGTCCAGACGACTTATACTAACACGAAATGACACTCCGAATCAAAAAATAAGCTCAACTTTTGGGTTGGTGGGCATTTGAAGTAATTCTAAACACCGAAGCGACGTTCGAACGCCTCTATCTACGAAACGGTTATAGATACAGACCTCCGGGTGCGCTCATTGAATTCAGCGTGTCATTTTCTATCTGTACACCGAATTTTAAATGCATCTGATGTGTATTCCAGATCTTCCAGGAAACCACTTCGAACAGATCTATCTTCGAAACGGTAAGTGATACAAAGCAACGGAGGGGCTCGGTGACTTCAGCGTGTCATTGTACATGAGCCTACCGAATTTGAATTGAATCTGAGAGATTGTCAAAAAAAATCACAACAAAACTAAGTAGATTAAACCCCTTAGGGAATGCATTTTCAAAAATCCTTTTTTACCTACGTTAAATAAGAAACTCATGTGTAAAATTTTATGCTTCTAGACCCCCCGGTTTAAGTTGTACTTCAGTCTAGTGTTAGAATTTTAACTTTTAACTAAGTATATTTAAGCCCTTTAAGGGATGAATTTTCAAAGATCCTTTCTTAGTGTTCACTTGAGTATAGGGGGACTTTTGTGCAAAAATTTCATGCTTCTAGACCCACTGGTTTAGGTTGTGCGTTGTACGTCAGTCCAGTGTTAAAGTTTTAACTAAGTAGATTAACCCTCTTGGGGGATGTATTTCCAAAAATATTTTCTGAGTGCTCACTTACGCCATATAGGGGACTTGTGTGCAAAATTGCATGTTTCTAAACCCATCGGTTTAGACTGTGCGTTGTACGGTCAGTCAATTGTTAGAATTTTAACAAAGCAGATTAACCCCCGGGGATGAATTTTTAAAAATCATTTTAGAGTACACAGTTACGTTAAATAAGAATCCCCTGTGCCATTTTCATGCATTTAGACCCATCGGTTTAGGCAGTGCGTTGTCTGTCAGCCTTTGAGGGTTTATTAAGAAAAAGTGAAAAAAGTAGCATTTTATTGCAAACTGTATTAAACGTAAAAATCAGAAATTTGCTATCCAGCTCCCAGAAGCTGTTGGAGGTATTTCTAGCGAATAGAGCAAGACAAAACATAGTTGCATAATAGTTTTTTTACTCACACCACAATTTGCCGTCTTTAATGACAATCAGACTGTTATCTAATAAATTATATTTTTAAAATTTTAACCCCTTCCACCGTCAGGCCCGGACTAATCAACTTCGGCCTTTTTAAAATCTGAAAAATGGTTGAAAAAAAGTAAATTCAAATATTGCTTTTTTATTGAGTGTATAAAAAGAATTCTAAAGTATCGGAAAAATTAGTTTTTAATAAAGTGAAACATAAGAACACATTTTCTTTAGATTTTAGAATACCCATATAAAAAGCTACACATTTTTATTTATTTGTTTTTTATACACAGTTGTCCAACAACAAAGTAAACTATCTTGTTTACACAGTGGCGGATCCACGGGGGGGGGTTTTCGGGTCCAAACCCCCCCCTTCCAGAGAATCAAAAATCACAAATTAACATCTTACTGCGCGATAAAAAAAAAGCTTTTCATGTTTTTCATGAATTCTCCGCAAAAGGAGTAAACATTTTTCAAGACCCCCCCCCCCTTGCCGTAATCCTGGATCCGCCACTGTGTTTACAAATCTGTTCAAAATAGACAATTTGACCGGGTCCTTCTAAAAACCGGGCCCTGGACATCTGTCTCATTTGTCTATACAATTATCCGGCCCTGCACACCGTATTGTAATATGATTGCCTATTGCATAATCGTTTTATTATTCGACTTTGGCAAAGTATAAACAAGCAGATATAATAATAATTAATTTGGTACCAAAAATGTTTTTTTTTTGTATTTTTGTAGATCTTTAAAATTTAACGTTGAAACAGACCAACAGTAAACAGCTAACAGCCCAACGGCCAACAGTCTGCTGGGCTGGCTTTTGGCTGTATTTTTGTAGATATTTTAAATATAAAGTTGAGATAAAAACTTTAAAATATATCACTTCAGTGCTTAATCTATTTAATTTAAGTAGATATTATGCATGCATAATAAGGCCCAGTTTATATGAGAGGCGTTCAACGCGCGTTGGGCCAACGCGCGTTGAACGCTCTTCATGTGTGCTAGGCCTAAAGCATGATAAAGAAACAAAAGAGGAATTAATGTTTCAACTTTTCAAGTCCAAATATTTCAAAAATGTAAAATTACAGACATGACCTTTTGGTTTGAGACTGCAGTAGGTAGACGCAGCATTCGACATTACGCAATCTCTAAAAATTCGTCAGTCAATAATATAAACATAAAAGTATCAGGCGCCCAGTCATAATTTTATACATAAACTAGCTGTTACCCGCGACTTCGTCTGCGTGGAATTTATGTTATGATTGGAATATTTGAAAGTATACTACATATTTGCAGTTCGTAAAGACGGCCCGCGACGAGAATCTATTCTGAAAATAACTACCTCTAATATGACACCTGATATCAAATTTCAAAAACTTTAAAAATTCGTCAGTCAATAATATAAACACAAAAGTAATTACTTTTGGTGGATGAGGGGAATAAATAATATGTCAACGCGCTGGCCAGTAATTTCGCAACGAATAAAAAATGTGACGTCGATTCATGACGTCATTAGCGTTAGCCAATATACTGGATATATTTTGGAACACACCCTATACCCTATACTCCTTTGAGATGTACTATTTAGGGGACTTTATGTTTGTAATGTTCTTTCACTTTTATTTCTGATAGTTGCGGTCTTCAGTTGTGTCTCTCGTAGAGTGAAAATCGTGATCATGGCGGACGTGTAAGTTTTCGATATTTAAACTAAATTAATCATTTACCATCCGTTGTAAAAATATACGTTTTTAATTATATTATTATAAACCGAACTTAATAGTACCGAAAAAGTGATATCCTTTTATTTATTTATTTTTTTTTTCATTTGTACGAGAGGTTATGTAGCGAAACGTGTTTATTTGTAACTAATGTGAGTGCTTATCATTTTGCTAATTGTTTTTTTCTGTTACATGTAATTAGAGCCAAGAAACCCGTCGAAACGAAACCGGAGGCTAAAAAACCGGAGCCTAAAAAAACCGAAGTCAAAGAACCCAAGGCAAAGAAGGCCGGTGACAAACCGCAAAAGAAAGAAGGATCAAAAAAATTGCCAGCTGTCCCTGAATCTGTCTTGAAAAGACGCAAAGCACGCGATGCCCAGAAAGCGAATCGTGTTAAACTTTCAATTAAAAGACGAACTGCGCAATATAAAAAGCGTAAGGAAATTTTCAAACGCGCAGAGGCCTACGTGAAGGAGTACCGTCGTAAAGAACGCGATGAAATTAGATTAGCACGTCAAGCCAGGAACCGTGGCAATTATTACATTCCCGGCGAAGCTAAATTGGCATTTGTTATCCGTATTCGTGGGTAAGTCTAATCAATTATCAATCAATAACGAAGTGTCAGGATTGAATTTTTGTACCAACATATCCATGGTGTGAATTGATTTTAGTTCTTTCGCACCTTCCATGATGTTGGAGATTATTGCTCGTGTTGCCATTTTGTAGTTGCGTTTTGTTTTTCGCTTTTACAATTTTGGCTTAACACTACACGTCTTTAAAGTTCTAGAAACGCATTGTTCCATGTAGTGATGTGCCGGATATCCGTATCCACGGATATCCGAGGTTGAAGAAAGATCCATATCCGTTAGTTTATGTGCGGATCTTTTACCTTATTAATTTCAATTCATAGATGAAATTTTATATATATAGGTGATTAGGTAATAATGAAAAACTGAATTCCATTCAGATTATTTTTTATTTTTTAAAATCGTATTTGGCACCTTTATATTGCAAACATTTATCGTAGTGAGTACCATACCAATAGTACATAATTACTCAAAGGTACTAAAAACTATCTTTATAATGAGATATTGCACATCGATCTTTGGAAAGAGACAATCTGTTTAAAGAGGTCAATAACTTTTTCCCATAACAGATAGTCTCTTTCCAAAGGTCGATGTGCAATATTTACCACCGCGTACTCTAAGAAAGTTAAGATCCGTATCCGCGGATCTTGAAACCAAATATCCGTATTCAGATTTGTATCCGCGGATATACATTTTGAACGATCCGGCACATCACTAGTTCCATGTTATCCTGCAAGAAACTTGCAAAGAATGAAATTCGTTCTGAACTGTTATGATTTAATTTCTTTTCAGTATCAATCAAGTGGCGCCGAAGGTCCGCAAAGTCTTGCAATTATTCCGTTTGAAACAAATCAACAACGGAGTTTTCATAAAGCTGAACAAAGCTACGATCAACATGCTCCGTATTTGTGAACCGTACGTTACGTGGGGCTACCCGAATTTGAAATCAGTTCGCGAATTGATTTACAAACGCGGTTTCGCCAAAATCAACACACAACGTATTCCGATCACGTCGAATTCCATCATCGAAAAGAAATTGGGTCGCTCGGGAATCATTTGTGTCGAAGACTTGATCCATGAAATCTTCACCGTCGGAAGGAAATTCAAATACGCCTCAAACTTCTTGTGGCCGTTTAAGGTATTTTTGAAGTGAAAACTTCTTTAGCGGCGTTGTACACTTTTTTTGTAATGGGTAAAAAATGTTAAACTCGCGTCAGGGTCACGTGTCCTGATCGAAAATGCGCAAGACGAAAACTTATTTATACAACGTTAGACATCTAGCGTTGAAATATCGTACATAAAAATGCAATCTATGATACAAACCATTTTGATCGAAAATTCGTAAGACGTTAATATTCAAGTTTTCACTTCTGCCGGCACTCCCGGAGTGCAACCCGTCTTTTTTTTTTTATTTTGGTTAACGTTAAGACAATATGCCTACTTACCTTTTTAGATCGGACCGAATGCCTGTCAGAGTATTAATACCTTGTTTTTTTTTGTTACAGCTAAATACTCCGACAGGAGGCTGGCGTAAGAAGACCAACCACTACGTCGAGGGTGGCGATTTCGGAAATAGAGAAGATAAAGTTAACGAACTCCTTAGAAGAATGGTGTAAATTATTTTTATACGTGGAGTTTACTGTTTAAGAAAAATAAAACTTATTAAAAAATGGAAATGCTTTTGTTATTTGAAACACTTTGGTGATATTTCTCAGCTTTTCCGAATACCACTTTTACATTTAAAGTGAAATCGGGATATAATATATGATCGTTGATTTTTGAATATCAAAAAAAATATGGAATATTTCTTCTTGAAATGACAGAAAAGTTTTGTATTCTTTTCTGCCGCGTTTAAAGTTTTTTTAACAAAAAAAATTGGATGTAATTTAGTTTAAATTAAATTTGAAGATAATCTGAGAACTCGGTAAAAGTATTCAGATTTCCATGTTTAACAATAAAAAGAAATGATAGGTAAATTGTTTTTAAAATAATTCAATACTGTTTTTTCAATTTTGCTTTGATCACAAAACGTTATTTTAGAGGTTCTGCTTAGGAAGTACTATCATTTATCGGTAAAATTGAGACAATAAATGTCCAGTAACATTAAAAATAATTTTAATAACACAGGTATAGATATTGTTTGCAGCAATTGTTAAGAAACACCCATTGTTACATCGCTATATTAGAAAAATTTATTTTTCAAACACTTCCACCCCCGGAATACGAACCCCGATATGTCACTGTGGAGTAAGGATAGTTGAAAGATTCGGGATTCGTATTCCGATGATGACGGTTTGAAAAATATATTTTTCTAATACAGTAGACCCTTGATAAGTTAAAGTTCAAGGGAAACGTCGAGAGTTTAAGTTAAAGAGATTTTGGAAGTTCAATTTTTAACTTAACGAAGTTCAACTGTTCTAATAGTGAAAATTAGTAAGTTCTTGGCAAAACCTCTTGTTTGTATACTTATTCACGATAATTCACTGATAATAATTTAAGTTATGGAGGTCACCAAAATATTAGGTTATCGAGGGCTTTAAGTTACCGAGATTTTGTGCTTTAAGTAATGGAGGTTTTAGGCTTCGAGGGGAAGGGCATTCAAAAAATTTTAAGTTACAGAGGTTTTTAACTTATCCATGTTCTACTGTATAGCGACATAAAAATGAGTGTTTCTTAACAATTCTAGCAAACAGCTACTTATATCAAGAGTTATTAATACTTAAGAGAATTGTGAACATATTGAAAATACTGGTACTTAGCCCAGGTAACTCCAGTTTCAACTTAAAAAAAAAAATAAAAGAAAATATATAATATATTGACTGTAATTGACAGTAAATACATTCACAAATTACATCATAAATATTTCATTCAGTTAATTTTACAAATTGCAGATTTCGATATGATTTTATAACACGCCATCATTTGATATAAAAAACATTTGCGTTTGTGAATTCAAATTACGTATTGAAAACTTGAATGGTACGAATAAAAATCGATTTATTTGCACTCGGTGCTTCAAAAAATTAATTTGCATCAATAGGTACAGTAGATCATCCAAATCAATAGGATTCATCAAACGAAGTAAGTAATGCAATTTTGGGCGTTACTTCAAGTGCTGTCAACGCTCATTATACAAAACAAAAATTCCATTCAGCTATTGGGCGTTAAAAATTATTTTTCGATGACCTGAACTGTATTTTGTGATTCCGATTAGTTCAGATAACCGACATTTTTACGTATTGCGAGAGCTTTTAAGACCAAGGGGTCGTCATTTGTAAACATATTTTTTTTTTGTAAAACGCGTAAAATAAAATAATGTTTTGAACTATTCGATACAATAGTTTGTCTCTTAAGTTATTGAATTTTGAAAATGTGCGGAATTTAATAAATCTTGTTCGTTCATTATTTCGCAAAATCTTTCAGATCTGAGCACACCAAAAATTCTCATACCTTATTTTTTTATCTACCAAAGACGATAAAAAAATTGAGTCTAAAAAAAGTCATTTTACACTAGCCGCTCTTGTAAGATAGATTTACTAAAATTATAGACGTTCGACAGCTTAGGTCATTCGCGATCAGGTGCTCGTAAATATGACTTCATTGCGATTTGCTTACATTTTCAAAATTCAGTACCTCAGAAAACAAGGATCATTAAATCGAATGATACAAGACACATTTATTGTGGGCTGTTAAACTAAAAAAAATATGATCAAAATCGGTGACGTCACAAAGCTGTAAGGTGTCCACTGGTTGTCAAAAAAAAAATCAATCGTCAATACAATACCAAAATATCGCCCAATATAATGCGGGTTTAAAGACAGCTAACACCTTTACACAAAATTTTGGCTGATACAGTCAACGATGTAAATTTTCTTTTCAGAAAAACATTTGTTATTAAAAGTAAAAAAAAAAACGATAGTTTAGTTTTTATTGCTACACAACGTTCCGTTAAAAAATGTTATTGTAGAGAGCAAACCTACAGTACCGATGTTTTGAAAAATTCGTGGGAAGACGCTCGCTTTTTGTTTTATTAAACTCCAAAGATAAAAAAGTTTGATTTGTGAAAAAAATCGCAATATAGTGAATGCAAAAATAAATTTTATTTTTTTTCAAGTTTACTTCACCTTATTTGTTTTTTGTCCGCGCGATCGTAAATTCTTGTTTGTGTTTTGATCGACTTCCGGTAAGTCAGAATCGTCGGCAGTAGTCTTCTTAGCTAAAAAAGATTAAATAGTGAAATTAATTCGAGGGCACGAAAAGTTCCCGCTACAGTCAGAATAGGCATGATGACAGTATAAAAGAATCAAAGAATAAATGGTTTTAGAGAAAAATATATGTTGAAAGGGTTCTTAAAAATGACCCAGTGTTAATATAAACATTGAGATTAATAAGATTTTTAATAAAATAAAAGTATACTGCAATCAGTTGACTGAAACAAAGAATGACGTCACTTCTTCTTAAGTAAAAAAAAATATATTAACACTTGAAGTAAATAATCACCATGTCTCTTAAATTATTGTTGTGATCATTCACTTTGCATCATTTAATCAGTTGATTTGTTGTTTATTCATTTTTTTGTGATTTTTATGTAATAGGTTATTTTTGAGGTTAGTTAACTTGCAACTAAAGAAAGCCATACTATTTTTACTACTAAGTACCTACTCTTTAGAAAATGATTAATCTTTATATATAAAAATTACGTGTCACGTTGTTTGTCCGCGTTTGTCCTCGATGAACTCCTAAACTACTGAACCGATTTTAAATTTGATTTGCACACCGTGTGCAATTCGACCCAACTTGAAAGATAGGATAGCTTACATTTCAATTTATAGTCGCAATATTATTTTATTGCAAATTATTTGTCTATTCCTTGACAGTCATAATTATCTGTTAGCTCCAGGATTGAGTGAATATTCAATAGATGGCGCAACGAACTTAACAACCATATAAGATGGCGATACCTGTTGACTGGATTGAGTGAATATTCAATAGATGGCGCAACGAACTTAACAACCATATATCTAGATCGAGGATGTAAAAAAACTGAATATCGTTTTTTTTTCGAGCACGACGGCGCAGCCGGAGTGCTCGAAATAGAGCAAGTGTTTTAAAAACCAGTTATCCACGAATACTTTACGCTATTTTTTTTCACACATATACGCCCATGTATATTTTAAAATAGCTATCAATTAATAAAATAGATAGATAGATAGATGTTCCAATTAAATTGTTTTATTATTTCACTTTATACGTAGCGAAGCACGTACAGGGCCGCTAGTATAAATAATATATTTAAGTAAATTTACATATATTTCTACGAAACACCTCTGCACAACAGTCCTACACCCATAAATACAACATCTAATGTCAGCTGTCACTACAGGCGTGACGTCACAAGCATTTTCGCGATTACATCAAAATAAAAAGATAAAAATGCAATAATTTGCGTTAAAATGTAATTTATTGCTGAAAAAATGTTTTTTTTGGAAATAGTAGACGTGTAGCTACGTTATAAACCTGGATTTCAAAATCTGTCATCATGCCTAATACAAGAACTAGATTTAAGATTTTCCGTTTCTTCGTCTTACGTTTCAACATAAAACTGAAGTTTAGTATTTATGATAAATTCCAGTTGGAATTTTGAAGTAATTCAAATACCTTTTTTACTTTTGTCCTTCTTCTGTTTATTTTGTTTGACGATAACGCCTTTTGCATCCGAACTGTGTTCTCGCGATTTAGCTAATTGTTGCGTGATAAAATTGAACATCAAATACGCCTGCAACACGCAAATCGCAACGAGCGTTCCGAGACGAATGGGCGGCGTGTTGAAATCTCCGGGAAGATCGGAACTAGCGCTGGCATCTAACGCCAAACCATACCACAGGGTGAGGACGGCAAGCATGATGCTTCCGAGACGAGCCAACACCAGAACCGTGTTTGAAATCAACGATGAAACTAAAAAGAAAGAAGAAATTTAAATAACCTGCTTGCACTAGAGGTGCATTACTGTATTACTATCTCAATTTATATACACGACGCCTTCCCTTTTTCACTGCGCAAAAAAAACACCATTGCAACAACACGACCCCGTAATTGCTTTATAAAGAACTCCCCCCAAACGCCTTTCCCTTTTCACTGCGCAAAAAAAAAAAATAATTTATAAAAATCAATTTTACGCACTTAAAACGGCTAATAATACTGTTATATGTGATATAAAATAATAATTGCGTATTTCCAGTGGATATTTTGCACATTGAGTTCCAGTACTCTAACCAAATTGAAAATCCGTTATGTTTTGATTGATACAATAGGCAAAAATTAAATTCATTGAAATTTTCTTTTAAAAATGGGAACTTACTATTATTAGCAAGATTAAAAAATGTATCCATAACAAAAAAAAATAAAACAGTTGTGTGGTTTTAAGAAACCACGACGCAAGTGAAACTTTTATTGGATTGTAGGCGTTGGATTGTAGACACTTATCCATCACGATTAATTATAAACAACAATATTCACATGAATACACGAATAAAAACATGTAAACACTGTACAGCACTTGCCCGCATGACAGACTGACTATGTGTTATACATACTACACGGTCAGCTGATGCTAACCATGGGCGCCGCCATATTGGCCTTGGCTGCTCTACCGAGCGCCTACTCCGAGCGCCTTTCACTTTACCCCTACTCCGCGGCCGCCTGTAATGCGACATGCAACAGACGGCCAGAAAAATTCGGGGCGATAGAATAAAAGTTTCACTTTAAAAAAGTTAATTTATTACTTACCTTTCGATAGGCGTTCTTCTTTATCGACAGTTTGTACTAACTGTGCTGCATTGACGACTAATTCCGATAAATAATGAAGCACCAAAAGGCAAAGCAACAAACGATTGAAGCTGTAAAAGTAACAATATTATTTCAGTAAATGAACTTCCGGACGATATTAATGTGAATTTCCATCGAATATTGTTGTATACGTACTTGAAGAAATATGGTACAGCCACAAATGCGATAGCCACGAGCGAAGCTGCCGCTTTACCGAGAATCTGTGCGTGCGGAACGCGTTGCAAATACAGTTCGGGCAATTCGTGCAAAGAATAAGCCAACTGGATGATCAACAGGAGCTTGTGTTGGGCCGATAGAGGAGCCGGATAATCGGCCCAAAGCAGCGTCGGATGAAATATGTAGCCTTCGCGTATCAGAATGTCCAAGCCCCAAACGCTCGCGAAAAGATAGTAGGCCGTGAGCTGACCGCTCGTCGAGAAAACAGTCAATTTCGATTTTGATAAATGCAATCGTTTCGAAATTTTCTGCAAAAAATATTTTAAGTAAAAGCACCCGTTTTTTTAGTTCTATTCATTATACAGTATGTAAACGCGTAAGGTGCACATAGGGAAATTAGCATTGGGAAAAAATACTTGGATCAGAGTTAGCCATGACTGCATTAATTGTTATTTCTATTGAATTATCGTGGTAATCTTGAGGATTTCTATTTTGTTTTGATTTATTTTTATTTTACTTGGCTTTTTTAATAATAAAAAGCTCTTATAAATCATTATTTTAATTTTTTTGTACAAAAATAAAACAAAAAAACAACTCCATCTGTTTGGAAACATTTCATTCAAAAATTGTCTGACTGGTATGACGTATGCGCGTTGGTAAATCAGTGACCCAATGTCTTTAGGTTCAACACGAATAGGCGGAGATATTTGATCTCGCACCATATTTAAGTATATTTGGGAATTTAATGTCCCATTAATAAAAAAAGTCCGATTATGTTGTAATCATTTGAATATTTTCTTCGGTAGTATACACATTCATTTTGCAAAAGAATATTATCTGTCAATTTGAAAAACCAGATTTCAAGGCTCACTCTGATCCAGTCATTTTTTCCCAATGTTAATTTCCCTATGTGCACCTTACGTGTTTACATACTGTATGCAGTAACTAGTAACTCTTTTTTTCACTAAGTGTCAATGTGACAGTATTGGTATAACATCGATGTTACAAATAATATTGATTATTTTCAATATCTGAATACAGGTTTATGTCATTTTACTGAAAATGCAACTGAAACTTTCACCAGTTCTCCAATTAGAATTTAGGAACTGGAGTTTTACAAGAGACGAGCCATGAAAACATAAATTACTCAAAACACGGTTTTATTATTGTACGTAGACACTAACAACTTTGTCTTTGGTTTAATTCTTGACACTGAGGTCTGCTTCTAGTTTTCGGTAGTTTTTTGACAATATTCCATTTGCCATTAGCAATGACATACCGTCAAAATGGAATAAACATACTTAAATTTCTATTATCTATACTAATATATAAAGCTGAAGAGTTTATTTATTTGTTTGGTTGAACGCGCTAATCTCAGGAACTACAGGCTCAAATTGATTTTTTTTTTGTTGGATAGCCCATTTATCGAGGAAGGCTATAGGCTATATAATATCACGCTACGACCAATAGGAGCGGAGCATCAATGAAAAATGTAACTCAAATTTGTCCGTCTGACAAAAACTTTTGAACGGTAACTCCGATCATCATGAAATTTGGAGATAACATTCATCTCGGTAAACTAAGATGAATGTGCGTACTCATGTCCCACCCCTCCATTCGTTTTTTTGGATCCGGGTGAAACCGGGCGGGACCGCTAGTTAACAATAAAAAAAATTGGTTGTCTGTAAAGTCGGTTTACAGACGATAGTTTTACATGATAACGTATTCCGCTCGAATATCATATTTAATAATACATAACCTAAATTTTAGTAGCTGTCAAACTTGGGCCGATCGTGCTTCTCTATTGCTTATACTGCGCTCTCGCTTGCACGCACAGGGTCAGGCGGAACGTTACACTTTTTCGTGCGTGCAGCTGGTGTTTCATCAATTTATAAGACGTTATCACGTCAAAAATAAAATCTGATATCGCTAATAATGTGAATTTTCCATAAGCTTGGTACGATAAATTAAAAACGTGGTTACTTACGTCGAGAACATATTCTTGTATTATAGCATGGATAACTATACTGATTAAACTGTAGAAGAACACCGCGCAGAGATCATATACACCAGGTAAGTAGAATATGGGTTCGCCAGGAGTTGGTTCGGTTACGTTATGTTGTAACGTAATGAATAAAGAAGCTATAGGAGACGTCGCCTGAAACAGATGAATGTCATAACGTTTTAATATCGCCGAAGAAAAATTACAGTGGTATCATACAACAGATGTTGCGTAAAGTTTTTACAACTATAACCTAGAAATGACATATGCCAGGCTAAATACCAATGAAAGTATTGAAAAATGTCGAAAAAATGTACATTAGACATAAATATTTACCTGAACCATCAATCCTATGACAAATACCATAGCAATACAAGATACAATATCGGCATGATTCTGTATAACAAATTCATGACTTAAAATCGGTGGATTTTTATTTGCACTCTTTCTGATCGGTTTAACCATCTTTAATTTCAAATTATCTTCCGCAGTCACAAACAGTCTTTAATAGAAAATGTCAAAATGATTTTTTTCCAGTCTGCGTTCGCTACCAAGAACCAACACTGGCAAACGCTCATGTAACTGTAAATATATCACTTGCCACGAAAGCTACACGCAATCAGAGAAGCAATGCTATCCCAGCCAGACGTCAAAAATGTATTTGTGACGTGTAGCCACATATTTATGCAAATACCAAATGCAGATATCTGTATTACCTAAGTTACTAGCAGAGACACCGTACTACAAAAATTGTAAACTCAGAAACACAATTTAGTTTTACGCAGTTGTTTAACCTGTAAAATGACATTTGGAAAAGGCGCGAATTATCACGTCAAAACTGTCAAACAGTCGTGAGTAAATTTTATTTAGGTATTATTTTACAACTATGTGTAATAATTCAACTGTCCTCATACGAAAATATTTAAAAACACAAATAAATGGCGACAATGACTTTGTAAATAATGAAAAGGAGAAAAATGTTATTTTTGATTTGGTAAAGCGTACTATTGAATATGGAGAATCGAATTCCGCTTTGCTTATTGGGGATCAGGGAGTTGGAAAAAGTGCTGTAAGTAAAAAAATGTCCGTTTTTCTGTTATTAAATAAGTGCGTACCTAAAATAAAGTATTTTTTTTTAGATGGTGCGTAGTGTTTTAAAAGATTTGGAAAAGTTGAAGGGTTTTAAAACCAGTACAGTAGTTGTAAAATTAAACGGTCTGATACATACAGATGACAAATTAGCATTAAAAAGTATAACGATACAAATGTGCCTAGAAAATGAAGTTGGAGACCGTGTCTTCGGAAGTTTTTCAGAAAATTTAAACTTTCTTTTAACGTGTCTTAAATCTGGGGCAGATAAAAGTTCAAAAAGTATTATTTTCATTCTCGACGAATTCGATTTATTTTGCAGCCATCACAATCAGACACTTTTGTACAATTTATTCGATGTCGCTCAGTGCGCTCAAGCTCCCATCTGCGTTTTAGGTAAGCGGCATTTAAGTCTTATTACAAAACATTTTGGTTGCCCCTAACAAAGGAAATAGTTATTGGCGTAACTAGTAGTCTAAGTGATTCATGGCGTGTCATGACTTAGCCTACAAGTTGCGCCCATGATTTTATTCAACAATTGCGCGTTATTCATGTTTTAATTATAATGAGATGTTGTAAATATCTATTTATTTCTTTATAAAAAAAACTGTCAATACTAACAGCACCAAACAGCACGATTCAATGTTTTGGTTTGAGGTTAGCCGGTTATGAATAAACTCCATGTCGAAAACATTCGGCCTCTCAATTTTAGTCTCAATGGGTAACAACAGGGAGTTGTTGTTACCTACTATTTCGTTACGACTCAGAAAATAGTTACGTTTATTTTCATTACTCCACAATGGCCGAGCTAGTAGGAATCTTCATTGAGTTATGACAAGTAATTGTCACCAGTCCGTAAATGGCTATTTAGGGTTCGGTTTTTAGGCATGATAAAACATGAATAACGCGCATGAGTTGAATAAAATACGTTTTTCTAATTGATAATACAAAAAAAATGAAACGGATTTTTGTTTCAGGAATTACGTGTAATATTTCAGTTATTGAATTACTAGAAAAACGAGTGAAGTCTCGTTTTTCACATAGGAAAATCTGGCTTGATCCAAGTTGCGTCGATCGAGAAAAACAACTTTTAATTATACCGGAGACAGCGCCAATACATTCGGAACATATTAAGCTGTGGAATAAACATATCGATGAAATTTTAAACAACACTCGCGTGAAGGCTGCCCTAAAGATAGAGTTTCAGGTCAACAAATCGGAGGGTTCGCTACGAAATTCTTTGGTAAACATGTGACGTAACGTGTCGAAAACAGTTGGCGATAAGCAAATTGATGATTTTAACACTTTGACAGTTCGAAATTTAGGTTATAACTACTCTCACATAACCGTCAAATTTTATTTGTCAGTTGTTTAAACAGTGCTGCCAACTACGGTTTATTGTTTAAACAGTGCTGCCAACTACAGTTTATTGTTTAAACTAACACTCCTTATGAAATTTTTTTTCAGATTCGATTCGTTTCGCTTTTACATGAAAGCAAACAATGGCCGAACGAAAATGCATTTGCTGAAATATTTGAAAACAATTACAAAGAAGATCACAAAGTCAAAATGTTACAAGGCCTTTCGATTTTAGAATTATGTTTAATTATTTCGATGAAACACCAGTGCGAAATATACGACTGGCAGCCGTTTAATTTCGAAATGATATGTCTACGATATAAGAAATTCGTTACGGAAGTGACTGCGTTGCAAGTGGAACCGAGATCGGTCATTATGAAAGCTTACGAGCACATTAGCAATTTAGAATTTACTATGCCGGTCGGAAGCAAATTACAACCGGAATATCAGATGTACAAGCTGATGTTAACTAGCGATCAAATAAATACCGCCGTTAAGTTATATCAAGGCTTACCGACATCTGTTAACCAATGGAACATAAGTTCGTTGCATTGATCTAGCTGTCGGGGCTGGATGGGCCCACAGGGACTTTGGGAATTTTCCCGGTATCTTTTTTTTTACTAGAATGATTTTATGTCCACGGAAACAGTCGTGTCCACGATGGATACGATTATGTATGGTAGACGCAGTTATGTTCCCAGGCCGGAATAGTTGAGCCCATCTGCCCTCCTGCTAGTAATAATAACTGAAGGGTACACGGGAAGAAGACGATTTGTCAAAAAATGTAAATTGTGCAGGAGAGCATTTTGAAGGGTTTAAGATCATGCCATTTACTTGCTGATGCATTTCTTTCAACGCTTATAACTTTTGACCTAGCGTATTTTTGTCTAAAATGAATATGTTACGGTTAATACGAGAAACTAGTTTATTCGCGAATTAACCGGCTAATACCCGAATTAACCGATACAGGTTATTACCAAAGAAAGAAATATGATTTAACAATTTTCGCAAATTATTCGGTTAAAACGCGAATTAGACAATATGATCGGTTATATCAGATAGCTCTTGGCTCTTTCGCGAATTAGCTGGATAATATGTTAAGTAAGCAATTAACCTCAAATTCATAGACGTGCGTATAAGTAGTGAGCTGTAATTTTTATTAAAATAATACAAAATAACAAATGTTCTCCAAATAAAATAAAACAACACTGATAAAAAACAAATAGATTTATCATAAAAATAAGAATACCTACTTAGGAATCAAATACTGAGACAATAAACGTTTTATACGGTTGCTTTTGGATAATTCGCGTTTTAACCTGCTTGCACTTGATAATAGGCGAAAAAGCGAGAAACTAAGACATATTCGGCATTTATCCTTGACGCCGGTTAATTCGCGAATAAACTAGTTTCTCGTATTAGCCGTAACAAATACACCAACAGAAAGGTACGACTTTTGGCTACAAGATGGCATAAAAAAATTAATTTCGAATTTTTACTGACAAATCGCCTTCTTCCCGTGTACCCTTCAACTGTAAATAATTTTTAATAAGACGCATTAACAAATAATACAAGTTTATTTTAATTACAGTTGTGTAAACATTTTATAAAATGTCATTATTTTTTAAATATATTAAAACAGTAAAATATAAAAATTTATATTATGTACTTTGTAAACAAAAGAAACCAAAAACTTATTTTTTAGAATTTAGTTACATCAACCTATTAGAGGTATTTCGTTTGAAATAATTACGTTTCGAACGAATTAGAAACAAACACTACCGATCGAAACAGCGAGAATATTTTGACGGTATCTACTTGGTTTCGAATTTATGTTTTTCTCAGAAAAAGCACTTAATAATTGACGGAAATACCGATTGTATTTTCATTCGAAACAATTTGACGTAGCAATCACATAACCGTCTTTTACCCTCGAATGTCTTTTTTTAATCTGAAATGTTTGTTTCCGATCGAATTGACAACTAGATTGTCAGACTTCAGATTATTTACACAACAAAGTGAACAAAATTTCTCACTGAATGCCTTGTTTAAGTTGCTGGAATATAAATCATTGTAGGGAATAACAAATTAAAAGCAACTTCGTTATTTTTAGCAACTCACAAAAAGCGAATTTACTAACTAAATAACCACGGTTATTATTCTAAGTATTTATGTACATACAGTTATAGAGTGTGAAAGCGGCAGTACGAAACAATATCGAAAATACATACAAATTTATCTGTCAAATTTAAGCAAAGGCGAACAGTTTGCATGGGCAACGCGATACGAAACAGAGAAAAGCTCGCCTTTTCGACGACATGTTTCATAAATCAACTAAAAAAAATCCCATCGTATTGTCCCCATATTCTGTGCTACCGTTTACACACTATATATATTAATTGGCTTTTTTTAGACGCATTCATACTAAATATTCAAACAACTTACCTATTACAGATTCCTGCAATGCGAGTGTACCTTGTTTCATTTGTTTTAACAATTTTAAGGGAATAAGCATGGAGATTATACAAAGAGCACGAACTCAAATGGAAGAATTGGGCTTTTGAATGAAATTTTTTTTTTTGTCATAAATGGAAAGATCGTATATAAGTTTTATAACAAAACTATTTTTTTTTTTATTTTCGTTATAATTCAAAAGTTATATCAAATTAAAAATAAATTTTTGTACCCAGTTCCGAGAACGCGCCGACATTTCCCGAACATAATGTGACGTCATAATGTTTTAGTCAATACACAATATGTAGAAGCCATTGATAGTATACTGCGTATATACATTTTACCATTATGACGTCACAACTGTCAAAAACAATTTTAGTGCCTTTGCAGTCACGTGATTTTTTTAAATATTTTATCAATTTTAAATTGCTTATAATTAATTTAAAAAAAGTTTTTTGAAAGTTTTTCGCATCGATTATCAATATTATTTATAATAAAGTTTTAAAATACAATAAAAAAATCGATAATTATTTTTTTTTCAAAAGCCTAATTGGCTAATCTGTCCACTAAGATATACGGACTGCTTGAGGCAATCCGCGTACGTCGAGTCTAAATCGTACATTTTAGTTTGTTTTTTTTACCACTATTGTACTGACGTAAATTTAAGTTATAATTAATTAGTGGCCCAGTCCGGCTTTTGAATTTGTAGATTGTCACCGTTTTCTCGACGACTTCAAAATGTATCGTCATGGAAAGCGCTTTTATTTTAACGCGATAATATACAGCCTATGTTCATCCTGAAGGTCCATTCTAAATATTGGTGAAAACATTTTTGAAATCGGATGAGTAGTTTTGGAGATTACCTCCAACATCCAAACTTGCAAACTTTACCTCTTTATAATATTAGTATAGGGGGTTCTGGTTGTCATTTTAATTTCGCTATGAAAATGTCTTTACTCAAATTAAAATAGGCTTAATTATTTATTTAATTTTCGATGAATACCCCTCCTAGGCTCTCTTATTTAGGGAAGTCATCCGTATACACGGAGTTCATGCTTGTATAGCCTCCACGGGAACAATCCGGAATAACTATGACGATTCAAATTAAGAAGGCAACTAACGCCATCTATATTATGACGCCATAATCACAAAGATTAACTTACTTTTTGAAATGTTTGATCAAGAGCTAGTTAAAAAAAATCAATTCGATTTTTAAAAAAAATAATCACAATCTGCTTTTGCATTTCTTATTGAAAATTAAAATTTGATTCCCTCAATCATGAGTCCATAAAACACATTCACACAACTAAAAATTCATAACAAAAAATCTAAACAGTTTTATAAACTTTCCACATTTTAAAAATACATTTTTTAAAGCGTTGTTAATTGCAATATTATTCATAATAATATTTCAAAGTCGTATCAATTTTAATATAATATAATTAATTTACTTAAATAGTCACATTTTGATCGATGTTTCGAGTGGTAAGAGCAGTGTTTCGTTTTTTATATACAATATTTCAGTTGAAAAAAAATATTTTTTCAAAACAACAGACAGTCGATAACCCAAACTATGAAACGGAGTGCTTTTGTGAACAGAGATGTTCGAATTATAAACTCTACCGTCATTTTATTTCAAAAACACCACCTTCCCACTCCGAACACTACACTAAAGTAATACGTCACAGCTTTTTGTTTATGTGTGCATTGATTACATATTTTTAAAATAATGTACAGAATTGACTGCACTCAACTCCACTGATGTAACATTTAATTTTTAAGGTTATGCAATATCTCTCGTATAATAAATTTGTTTATTTAAATCAGAACCCAATAAGTTTTTAATTTTTAATTATTTAACTTTATGTTCCGTATATTTGTTTCAAATCTTGCGACTGATTTTACACCCACTTCCTGTTACCGGACTGAGTTGAAATTTTTTTAAAATCATTTTTTGAACAAATTTTTCCAGTAGGTAATATATAGAACTAATTCTGGAATCGAGGGTGATGAACAAAACTAAAAAACGATTTTCTCCCCCCAAAACGCCAACTTGGCATATTTTCTCAACACTAGTTTTGTCAAAGAAACAGTTGCAAAAGTACCTTAATATATCGCACGTTGAAAACAAAAGTGACATTAAGCAAAAAATTACATTTTACAGTAGAGCACTTTTTAGTTTTAATAATATTGTTTTGTCCTAAAAAAGTTACTATTTAAATACTGCTTATAGAGATTCTTTTGTTAATAATGAGACAATTTATTATTGTTTTAATTTATTTGTTGACCACAATGTTAAAAAAAAAGTTATTAAAAAAAAGACCTTTCAACAATAATTTTTTGTTTAGTGTCATTGTTGTCATAACCTATAACCAGTAAATTGGAGACTTCAACTGCAAAAAGTGTCACTAAACAAAAAGTGTCATTTTATGTATTTACTTACTTGCATTAATTTTTGTAGCAACTGTAATCAGTAAACTGTCATTTAACAAAATGTGTCACTTTTTCACTTACAGCAACGTACGTACCAAACAACTGCTTTGACACAATTAAAATAGTGTCGTTATATCATACACGACCATGGGCAATTCTTCCAAAATATAAAGTGACACTAGCTCAATCTAGCGGAAATAAGAGGATTTATGAGCAAACGGAAATTTTCGTATAGTGACACTCTTGCAGTAAAACATGAATCTTACAAAAGGTGAAAAGTTAACTTTTTTGTATAGTGTCACTATTGTTTTCAACGTGCGATATTTTGTTAAACACAGATAGCGCTAGTAATCAGTTATTCAATTTAGTTGAGAGCCGTCAGTTTTAATTGTGTGTATTGTAAATTGTTTTAAATAAATTATTGGGTTTATTGTTTTACTTTCTTGTATTCTTTATCACAAAAGTCATCTTAAATAAATGCATTTGTTAATATATAGATAAGCTAATATTTAATTAAAAATAAATCGATTTTTTCTTATTCTCTGAAGCTTTGTAACGAAACCGATTTTTAACGTGTTAAAAACAGGAGTTTGTTTGGTCAGTGTTGTACGTGTATTTTGGCAATGAGAACAATAAAAATAATTAATATTTAATAGACAGGGTTAGTATAAAGAAAATTGTTACGAGAAATTTAGTTTCTCAATAATATTAATTTACATAAAATTTTTATCTACAACACCAATAAAAACTAGACTAGAATTTAATGAAAAAATACTTCTGAATATATTTTTCATTGTTTTACCTAATTAAAAAAAAATTCGTTATCAGATAATACTACTAGCAAATACGAGAATAATTAAAAATTGTTTGTATTCTCCATAGTACATAAACACTAACCCTTAAATAAATAAATAAAAATCACAACAAATACTCAAAAATGTTAAATTGTTGAACAACCAAAAAATAAAAAAAAAAGGGAGAAATACCTGTTAGATTTAAGCCGGCATTTTTTCAAGGAAGTCAATTTCGACAGCAGTTAATAAATCCGAATGTGACGCCATCTGATGATATTCATTTGTAGCAAGCGCTGTGAAAAACATATGCAAGTCGTCTAAACATTGCATTCCTTCCGTAGCACAGCCCGGCAACAATAAGCCGCTAGAATGTCTTTCTCTGGGGTTTGTTTCACCGAATCTCGCATCCATTAATCTCGAAATGCGATTTATGTGGGGTTCAAAAATTGTGTTCGCGTCAGATACTTCCGAAGGATTTTCATTCACAAATGCCCAACGATACCTAAAAGTATTTTTTAATTATTACTAAACTAAATTAAACCTATCTTGCAAAAACAGAACAAAAATCTTGTGAAATGTGGGAAGCGCGTAATGTTTTTTGACAGCTGACACAATTCGATTATTTCCGATTTTATATGCAAGATAGCGCAGTTGAAAATTCCACTGTTTTTCTTACTTTATTATATATATATTTAATAGATTGTGGATACACTAGCGCCTCTTGTACCTTTTAAAAGCCATTTTGTACGTGGAAAACGCCGTAAAAAGCGCGCGAGATTCAAAAGTATTAATTATTTTGTAATATGATTTTATTGAGAAAAACAACAAAACTCACAGTAAACAGTGATATTTCGCTCCAAAACCTATTTTTATACTGAAACGTTTCAAAAATTACAGAATTGAGCATAAATATAATGTAAAAGCTTAGAACATTTTATATTGTCAATTTGGCATCAAGGTTGACAAGCATTGATGTCAATCTGACAATGTAAAATGTTCTAAGCTTTTATATTATATTTATACTCAGTTTTGTAATTTTTGAAACGTTTCAATATAAAAATAGGTTTTGGAGCGAAATATCACTGTTTATTGCGGGTTTTATTGTTTTTCCATTAAGATCATATTATAGAATATTTAATCTCTTTGAATCCCGCGCGCTTTTTACGACGTTTTCCACGTACAAAATGGCTTCCATATGGCTTCTAATTGGAACATGGACATAAGTATATTCCTATGTCCATGAATTGGAACCATTCCGCACAATGCTCAAGGATAGGCATCCGCTATCTATTAATATATATATCTATGCTATTAATAGCAAATTATGCGTATTGAAAAATTTTACTTACATTTGAAAATGTGGCAAATGTTGTGCGGGCAAAACCAAGGCTAGATCTAATAGCTGAGCAGCTGCTAAAGTCAGTTTGAGGCCATCTCCTGACAGGACATCAAAACTACCCGCCCAGTTTGAATCCAAATTCAACGACGATACACTAAAAATTGTTAATTTTCTAAATTACAAAATTTTAACGTCATCAAAAAAATCTCAGTTCTATAAATTACGTAGTTACATTCGACTGAAAATAAAACGCGATAGGAATCATTGAAACATATTTTTAAGTGTAATAAATTATCCTACCTTGACTGTTCGGAATTTGAAGACAGTTGATATTCGATTTTCAGAAACAATTGCAGACATTCGCATAATATTAACGGCCATAATGAAGTCACATTCAACGGAGTCACTCTTAACAATAATGCTCGGCAACACAAAAACACGGATGCTCCAACAATCGGAGCACCCATTCTTAAACCTCCAGCTAATTGTTCTGAAAACAAGAAAAAAACCTGTAATTAACGGACAAAAAGTAATCAGTTCCTTTCTCGATTTAAATATTTAGAAGATTAAAAAGGAAGAATCCTGGTGGCATAGGATCGATGAACAAAGCAAATACTGAAGGTTTTTATTGCATTTTATTGTCTGACGTTTCCGGCACTCTTTATGCCATCTTCGGAGAATCTAGAATAAATATTTAGGACTACGAAAACTGTAGAATGCTACAAAAGAGTCTCTTGTAATTCAAATTTCTTTTTTTTGGCACTAAAATAATCAAAAGAAAGTACTCTAGGTTATGTTTCCAGCAACTACTAACCGCTATTTGATTACAAACAAAAGAATCGATTAACTTTTGAGCGATAATTAAGTAATAGAAAATACCTTGTATTTCGGGCATATGCTTAGCGTATTGATCAATATCGCCGCATAATACGACAAAAGCCAATCGCTTGAGCAACATTGCCCGTTGTTCAGCTTCTTGTTCTTTGGACGAAAACAAATTCAGACCACCTGATTGACCTACATTTACTCTACCTACAAAAACAAAATATTTAATATTAATAAATGCGTAAGTTTATGTTTTTTTTTGAAGTGAAAACTTTTTAGCGGCGTTATACACTTTTTTTGTGATGGGTAAAAAATGTTAAACTCGCGTCAGATCGAAAATTCGTAAGACCTGATCGAAAATGCGTAAGACCTGATCGAAAATTCGTAAGACGAAAACTTTTGTACACTTTTTTTGTAATGGGTAAAAAATGTTAAACTCGCGTCAGATCGAAAATTCGTAAGACCTGATCGAAAATTCGTAAGACGAAAACTTTTGTACACTTTTTTTGTAATGGGTAAAAAATGTTAAACTCGCGTCAGAACACGTGACCTGATCGAAAATTCGTAAGACGAAAACTTTTGTACACTTTTTTTGTAATGGGTAAAAAATGTTAAACTCGCGTCAGAACACGTGACCTGATCGAAAATTCGTAAGACGAAAACTTTTGTACACTTTTTTTGTAATGGGTAAAAAATGTTTAACTCGCGTCAAGACACGTGACCTGATTGAAAATTCGTAAGACGTTGATATTTAAGTTTTCACTTCTGCCGGCACTCCCGGAGTGCAATCCGTCTTTTTTTTTGTTTAAAATTTATTGATTCTATATTGGCAATACTGAAATTTATGTTGGCACTGTTAAAGTAAAAGTCATATCCCTCGTAAGATTTTAATGATTTTATCGTGCGCGTTTAAAATTGTTTTCGAAACGGTTTAAAATAATTACAATATAGCGATTGTAATGTTTACAAAAAAAATTGGTTGTCTGTAAAGTCGGTTTACGTACGATAGTTTTACGTGATAACGTATTCCGTAATACATAACCTAAATTTTAGTAGCTGTCAAACTTGGGCCGAAGCATACTGCGCTCTCGCTTGCACGCACAGGGTCAGGCGGAACGTTACACTTTTTCGTGCGTGCAGCTGGTGTTTCATCAATTTATAAGACGTTATCACGTCAAAACAGAAAAAAAGTCTGATCGTAATCGTATACATACTCATTAGTTCCCTAAACGTAGTGTTGTCATGCGTCATAAGATGGTCGACAATGTATCTCCATTGCTGTAGACATTCGGCGGGCATTTTAAACAGCGCGGGATCGAGAAGCAATTCCAGGGCGTCGCGTCTCCAAGCTCTACGAGTGGCCGGATATCCGCTCAGAGACGCCAATAATTTAGAGCAGGCGGCCCAACTGCCCGCGTTACGAGCACTGTGCTTCCGCAGGTAAGGGACAACGTTGCACATCAAAGCCGAAACGACCGACACCACTTTGTCTTTCTCTTGCGAACCGAAACACACGTCCAACAACGGGGCGAGAATGTCGGCCAACATCTATAAGCAGATGAAATGTCAATATCAATACACAAACAAAATATTATAGTCGAAGTTGTGATTTTACACATAAGTAACCTCTAATTTATCATATATATTAATACGCTAAGGTTAAAGATGTTTGCCTCCCTTTTTAGAAAAAACCTCACAATTTCTCCACATAAATTATACATCATTTTAGAGATAATTGCTTGCTCTACTGACATCGACAACTAAAAAATTTATTATTGCTTTTGTTTTTGTAAATTAATTAAAATACAGCAACGCTGAACACCGTCTGCCATCTAACGGCTTTAATTTTGAAACAGCGAGCAACGCTGAACAACGTGACAGCAATGCTGTATGATGCCATCTGGCTTAGCTCAACGCTTTTGCTACTTGCGCCTCTATATGACAATTTTAGTAAAATATTTCTTCGATCTGTCATCTGAGCTTCATATTGTAATACAACAAAAAGAAGAACGTTATAAGCAGTGTGCAAAATTAGAAACGAATTGAATACCTGCAATCATATTTAGAAAATAATTTTGTAAAGTGATAATTATTATACTTATTTAGTGCGAATAATTCGCATAGGTCGTACTAGTAAGTATTTAATATGATTTCATTGAACTTTGCTCTTAACTTATATTAAAAACCAAAACGAACGAAAAAAAAAACAAGTTATTACCAATTGATAAATAAAATTATCGACCAATTTTTCAGACAAATATATTAACAAAAAAATATAATTAATATATTAACGTTTCGATCCGGATTTGGATCTTCTTCAGAACTGATCTAAAAATATAAAAATTTAGTTTCTATTTAAAATTGTTTGTTATTATTTTTTCAAAATTTCAATATTAACAAATCTTTCACGAATTTCATTAAAAATAAACAGAAACTAAATATTAATTACCTACTTTTTATATTTTTAGATCAGTTCTCAAGAAGATCCAAATCCGGATCGAAACGTTAATGTATTAATTATATTTTTTGACATGATAACGTCTTATAAATTGATGAAACACCGGCTGCATGCACGAAAAAGTGTCACGTTCCGAAATGTGTCACGTTCCGCCTGACAGCTACTAAAATTTAGGTTATGTATTATTAAATATGATATTCGAGCGGAATACGTTATCACGTAAAACTATCGTCCGTAAACCGACTTTACAGACAACCAATTTTTTTGTTAATATATTTGTCTGAAAAATTGGTAGATAATTTTATTTATTGAAGAGTTCTAATCAGACGTTAATCAAAGATTTAATACCAATTGAGCTTGAACACTGTATCCTTGACCAGCTGTTGTTTCAGAAGTGGTCAGATTTCCTGACGATCCCAGATCTCCTTCTTTTACAGCCAAATTCCGTCGCAACCAAGTCGTCTGTTCGAGACACGAGCCCGATATTTGTGATATAGACTCAATCATTTTGATCGTCACGTCCTGCAAATCTTTTTGATCTTTCTTTTCGTTCAGCGGTGAACATTTTTGTACAAATTCATTCAATATCGCCAACATTAAAAACTGCGCCGGTGGTGAAAACGTCGGCCCGTCTTTGATTAAATTTAAAAGAGAACTCCACGATTCCAACAATTGCACGTTCGCTACAGTTTGAATGTAGCTAAAACAATTATAAAATTTTCAATACCTACTCAAAACAATTAGGCTTTTGAAAAAAAAATAATTATCGATTTTTTTATTGTATTTTAAAACTTTATTATAAATAATATTGATAATCGATACGAAAAACTTTCAAAAAACTTTTTTTAAATTAATTATAAGCAATTTAAAATTGATAAAATATTAAAAAAAATCACGTGACTGCAAACGCACTAAAATTGTTTTTGACAGTTGTGACGTCATAATGGTAAAATGTATATACGCAGTATACTATCAGTGGCTTCTACATGTGTTAGTTAATACACATGTAGAAGCCATTGATAGTATACTGCGTATATACATTTTACCATTATGACGTCACATTATGTTCGGGAAATGTCGGCGCGTTCTCGGAACTGGGTACAAAAATTTATTTTTAATTTGATATAACTTTTGAATTATAACGAAAATTAAAAAAAGAAAAATAGTTTTGTTATAAAACTTATATACGATCTTTCCATTTATGACAAAAAAAAATTTCATTCAAAAGCCCAATTGAAACGCACTATGAGAAATCCACTTACCAATAAAACAATTCTAATACGGAAACATCCAAACTAAAATCGCTTTTCAATCCTTCCGCATTGGGTGGATTTTTTATAACCGTGTGTATCGTCTGGACCAAATTATCAATCGGTATTACTCGGATCGCTGAAATTAAATTAACAATCGACAGCTGGCCCGGACTCGGTTGAGTCAATACTTTTTTATTCGCGGTATTATCTTGTTTCCGATCGTTCCAGGCTACTCCGATGGCAGCCAAAAAATGACTGCTATGATGTACAGATATAGGACTCAAAAACGACAAAAGCTGTTGCCTCAACACTCGTCTACTACCCAAAACGTCTTGATTATCGTTCACCGACACGAACTGCCACAGAACTGCGACGCTCGAAATTATTTTCGGCATGTGACTCAAAACTGCTTTCCTCGCTTCGTTATAATATTCGTTTTCTTGATTCGATTTCGTGTTGATTTCTTCCATCAGAGGGTTCGGCAAGAAAACGTGGAGCAGGTTGTTGATTATTTGTCCCGGATGAGATAACACCGACGGCAAACTGTTGGTTATACTCGGTTGCGTCAACACGCTCAATTGTTGAGCGTTATCCAATAAACAGTAGTGGCACAAATGCGTCAAACACTCTAATTGAGTTATCGCATAGTCCGGAATTATATCCGATTTGCTATTATTAGCATTGCACGTTCTCTTGCTTTCGTTCGAATTCTGATGATACAGATTACATTTATGGCTATTGCTGTTACTTTTTGTCAATTTCTTTTCGAACTTTTGCGTCATATTTTCTATCGTATCGACCGGAGTCAAATCGAGACTTTTCAACGAATAAAACGATATGCTGTCCGAAACAAAATTCCTCGAAGAAAACATTTCGGAGTTACTGATCGAAATTGTGTCGGCTTTATAACACTTCGAGATTATTTCTATGTTGTAGCACAGTTGATGAATGACGCTCAATACAATCTGCGTCAGACTAGCCCCGAGATACGGTAAACTAGCGACGACCGTTCCGGCCCACGAATGATGCAGCGGACGCAACGCCGGCGTCTCCAAAGCCGTTAATATAGCGGCACGGAAAGTGGCTTGTTGCGGGATCGACGCTTTCGGAGGACAGTCCCCACGAATACCGACGTGATATTCTAAGGCGATCAGCGATTGTACCAATCTTAGCAGTTGTACTTGAAACGATTCGACGTATTCAGATATTTTACCGTCGTATTTTTTAAAATTGAAATTGTTGAATATTAATATCTCTTCGGTGAAGCTTCGTTTGTCGGCTTCGCAAGTTTTAACCGCCGACACCAAACTGTGAAGTATGACTTTTTGCAGTTTGCATTTTAGCAACATATCAGCAATGTAACAAGCGAATCCTTTGGCGCTGTCTTTTACGATGATGACCAGCTCTTTAACGATCGTGTTTAATAAATCGAGACATTCGAGTTGGATTTTAAGGTTATTGATGATTTCAAAATCAGTTAGTTTTTTGTTCGACAAGTTCGGGTAGAAGCTTCGACTGTAGTTCAAGCAGATCGATATCAAAACTTCTAAATACATATTGCCTCGATAACAGTTGATGTATTCCGAGTTCGTTATTTCGCCGTGAAATCCGTATCCGAAAACAGATTTTCGATGCCGAGCCAACAAGTTCAGAATTTCAGAGTTCGTCTGAAGTGCCGTTGTCGCCAGACAACTTATTAACATTCTCGAATTCGCGTTGACTGTGTTTTTAAGTGTGCGTAGCGCATATAAAATCAAACTGGAATCGTAGACGTCGCAATACAATAACAAATGAGAGTGTGCCGGGCCAACATTTACAGGTCCGTTCGATAAGCTGCGATTCAGACCTTTATTTTTTAGAATTCCTTTACCGGCACTCCGATTCTTTGTTCGATTAATTTTCCCCGTCTCGTCTTGCTTACAAATTTCCTCGACGATATCTCTTACAATCTCTTCGATGATATTCTGAGATCCGTTATTGAAAAAATCTTCGGCGGGCGTAGATAATTCTAGTTCGGCCTCGCTATGATGCGGATTGTTACCTTCAAAAGACCAGCTGTGCACCATGCCCGTATTTTCGAAAGCCGTATTTTCATTATTTTTTATACTTTCGTCTAACGAATGAGATTTCATCAAAGTTTTCTCATGGTGTTCGACATGGGTACCGTCAGATATAGATTCAATACGTTCTAAGTACGACGATATCTTCTTCGCAGGTGAAAAATTTATTCCTTTACTATTAGTTATCGTCGAATCCTCACTTTTCTTATCGTCGATATTATTAACATGACTATAATTTTCCGGCAGCTCGTTAGTCAATTCGAAATCGTCGGCCGAAGTATGAATCAACATTTCACACTCGTTCAAAATCCCCGAATCCCTTTCGCTGGCCGACGACAAAAAAATGAAATTTTTCATCGATAAACTGCTCGATTCTTGATCCTGAGTCGTGGTGGACTCGCTAATCGAATCCGATGTCGATAGACTTTCGATCGATGACTTTTCAGAGCTGCTATCTTTAAAACTTAACGGATTAACGAACACTTTAACGTTGCTTTTATTTACTTTATCGTTAGAATTATTAAAACTCGACTGTTCTACTTTAAAATCACGATTTTTTTGCGTAACTATATTTTTATCGTCTACTAAGCTCGTAGCTATATTAATTATTTCGTTACTAGAACGTTTTACGAACGAAAAAGACATTTTTCTCGCTTTGTTGTTATCGTCCGCCACGTGATACATAACGTGTCCGTCAACGGAACTGATTGCATATATTTTCTTCAAACTCGGATCGTCGACTTTTTGTTCGTTTTGTGCTTGACTCGCGTCTGATTTTTCAATATTCGCATGCAGGACAGATATACGTGCAGTGTTCGGACTTAACAAGATGTACAAAAGTGGCGAAATCAATCGCGAGACGTCGTTACGTAGCAAACAATGCAACAAGAAATCTTCGGAATACAGTTTCAAACTAATATTTTCGCTGTTTTGTAAATTATCCAACAACTTCAAGAGACACCTTGAAAAAACAAACACATTGTCAAATCGAATTTATTATGTAAGAAATTGTTGTGTATTTAGTTAAAGGTGGCACTTCACATGGCTATTCGTATTCGCTATTGGGTGTTTGTTGTATTTGGCAAAATATATGACGTTCAAGACAAACATGCAAATAGAGGCAAATACGATCATCTACACATGGCAGTCAAATAGCAAACACACAAACATTTGGCAGCAGAACGCAAGGTTCAAAATTCCAGGAATTTTAGCATTATTTCATTGTCCCAATTCATTTTTAATAGTAATTGTTCCAGTTCTCGCTCACAGCACAGACACAAAAATACTGCACGTCCGTACAGGTTCATGGCGCGTGCGCTTCTGAATATGACCATTGTGTGGACGGTTTATTTGCGTATTTGTCTATTTGAAATACAAATAGACATGTGAAGTGCCGGCATAAAAATTATTAGAATTATTTTTAGTTAAGTTATGCAAGTTGCGTCTATTATGCAATGTAATAAAAATTGTATTTTATTGCAATTATTCTATCATAAATACATTATCCGTCTAATTGTGAACATTTAAAATTATTTCAAATACAGAACAGAAATGTAGTGGAATTTTTATTTTATTTTCAAACGTTTTTACCTGTCAAATTGTTTTACACTCCTTTGATTCAAAGCGACTTTAGTATCCAAATCTCTACCTACATGCCACAGTAAAGAGAATCGTTTAAAATGGTCCAAGCCGCAGTTGTTGCCTGCCAGATATCTTGCTATAACACACTCGGCATATCCGTGACTATCAAACGTGTTGTGTATTTGGTATAAAAGTGTTACGCATGTTATAATCTGGCTTTGAGATGTAAGCACGCCGAGAAAATCCCATAAGGTTTGGGCCATAACCTGTAATTATACAAAAACTTGATTCTTTTGTTTTTGGTCTACTGTTACATAACCTCACATTGTCATCTGTCAAATAGTGCTGCCGCCTATTGTTATTAACCAGATTATTTTAATGAGTCGAAGGATCAGTAAACAGACTGTCCAAAACTGAACTTATTAGGCGATTCGACGCCCAAAAAACGGGATAAAAAAATTTAAAAAGTTACCTCAATAATTGATGTGCAGTTTTCAATAAAAGAAACATATTCGTTTCTTAAAATTCCCATCAAAACAAGCGTATTTTTGTCACTGCTTTTGATCTGTTTCAAGCTTTTCGATAAATTTATCACTTCCAAAAAAGTACTCGTACAAACTAATTGCGCTTCCGTACTGTTTTCACAACCGAGGCAAGACGTTATGGCCAAGTATTTCAGCCATGCCGGTATATCGCTTGGGTCTACCGAATCGTTTCCGAGAATGTTTGGAAACGCCATAAATTCCAGGAACATTATCGAAGCAACTTGCAAAGCGTCCGAATGCTCTTTTAAAGAATACTCTATTTTCAAAGCATGTTTCAGCTCAATGACATTCACATCGTGTAACATTTTTACAGACTCTTCTTTCCCGCTTAAGCAATTGTTTAACAGTATTTCAAGATTTTTATAACTTTGCTCCTCGATATTTTTACGGATTAAAAAAATGTCATACAGATTTTCCAACATTACGTTATGAAAAACTTTACACTTTATAAACTTAACATAAAACTCTTTATAAATTTCTAAACATTTTACGATTAATTTATTTTCGATTTCAGCCGTAAAAATCTTTGTCGTCAACCGATCGCTAAATTGCGAATTCTCAGACGTATGATGCTGCTCCGTAGAATCTTTGACTTTGCTCTCGAATAATTTAGGATTCGATTTTGATTTTTTATTTTTTGATTTCTTTTCAGACTTTGGACTTCGAATTTGAAATCGACGCAGCATTTGATTACTATTTGATCGTTCGCGACTATTATCTTCGGGTATTAAATTATTTAACCCGTTTTCGTTCAGTTTTGAATCCGATTTGCTTTTTTCCAGTCCGGTTAAACCAGTTTTCAACGTATCCGCTTGCTCCATTATATTAGAACTGGGATCCGTATCAATCGCTTGTTTAACCGTTTCTGATAAATCGATCGTGCTTTTCGATTTTTCCCCATCGATTTTAATAGTACAATGTTCCGTTTGGTCAAGAACACTACCGTTTTCGATCATATCGTTCCTGTTAACGGTTTTAATCGATATCGGTTGAATTTTAGTCAAAATATTCGTACATAATTTTAACGTTGCACAAATTTCAACGGGACTGAATTTACTTAAATGCTTCGTAGATAAAGTAATTATTCTTATAAACAAATTAGGTAAAATTTCAGAAGAATTGTCTAAATACGTTTCGGTAGGTATAACGTCGAGTAGAAAATCAGTCAATAAGCACAATTCTAAAACAGACGGAAGTCCTTTTCCGGCTTCACAGACTTCGTAGCACTTGTCCGGATTCTTTCCGATAGCCTGTTCGTACAAATCGCCTACGTATTGCCATATATACTGCGGTTCCAAAGTATTAAAAAGTAGGTTCGCGTGTTTTATCACTTCTTGACATTTCGTCGCTAATAATTTCTTCCGTTGCATCGATTTATTAACGACCACATTCATTTCGATCGAATCGTTACTTAACTGATTATAACACGTCAAATAAATGGTTCTGAAAACTTCATACAATATCACATCTAAAATTTCAGGTGCTATTTCCGGTTTGTCTAACAAAGAAGTCAAAAGTTTATACGGTTTAACGTTGACTGGATTCATTCTGCTCGACTGCAGAAGCAAAGATCTCAAAGCCTCGAGCAATATGTCATGCGAAAACAGTCGATAGTAGACGACCACGTTCGGTTTGTTTTCGCTCGCTTCCGATTTCATTTTTACGACTAGCGGATGATCTGGCGGATATGACGACAGATTGACTTCTGAGCCTAAAAGCCACGAGTAGAGCCGCCGATTTAGTGACATGTCACGACGCAAAATCGTATATAAAGCTGCGGACAGCAGTTTGGCGGGCGGAGGTGGGACGGAATGAAAAGGCAAAGCGATTAATAAAAGGTCCAATGCACTACGCTGCACTAACACGCTGGTATCTTGAACGGCTGCTTCCAAAGCATTAATCTGTAAACAAAACGGCACTGAATTTTAATGGTCAACTCATTTCATTCAACTCATGCGCGTTATTCATGTTTTATCATGCCTAAAAACCGAACCCTAAATAGCCATTTACCGGCTGGTGACAATTACTTGTCATAACTCAATGAAGATTCCTACTAGCTCGGCCATTGTGGAGTAATGAAAATAAACGTAACTATTTTCTGAGTCGTAACGAAATAGTAGGTAACAACAACTCCCTGTTGTTACCCATTGAGGCTAAAATTGAGAGCCCGAATGTTTTCGACATGGAGTTTATTCATAGCCGGCTAACCTCAAACCAAAACATTGAATCGTGCTGTTTGGTGCTGTTAGTATTGATAGTTTTTTTTATAAAGAAATAAATAGATATTTACAACATCTCATTATAATTAAAACATGAATAACGCGCAATTGTTGAATAAAATTATGGGCGTAACTTGTAGGCTAAGTCATGACCTGTCAGCGCGATGAATGACTTAGACTACTAGTTACGCCAATAACTATTACGCCTCTCTTACTCAAATTTAAATGATAATGAAACTAGCAGTTACGCTTCATTAAACGAACTTCGTAATTAAATTTTTTTCGAGCAAGTACTCTCTTAGAGCCAAGCGGCAGTGGCGTCGGAGCCGTGTGAGCTGGGTAGAGCCCACCCATCAAAATTTATATACAGATTGTATCAAATCAAAACAGTCCATAGAACATTCTGTGTGTAAGACAGAGACGATATTATATAAAGCACTAAAGCAGTAAGCAAGAATGAGATAAATGATCGCTAATAGTTACTGTGGTTATACAATTCTGATAGTATCGTCTTTGTTTTCTACAGTAAAAATCACAATTTTATCAAATGTCAGTATTCACAAGTGAAATTATTGATAAAATGGCTATTTATACTGTTCGGGAAAAAATCCAAATAATTAAATGGTTTTATGGTGGTAATTCAACCGCCAACATAATAAATTTATTTGTAGTTGTTATTTGATAAATTGGTAAAAAGATTTGCAGTGTACGTAATTATTTATTTACGTAACCACAGTAACTATATTAGCGATCATTTATCTCATTCTTACTTACTGCTTTAGATTTTTATATATCGTCTCTGTCTTACACATAGAATGTCCTATGGACCGTTTTGATTTGATACAATCTGTATATTAACTTTTATGATTTCTATATCAACTTTCATATTTGAAAGAGAGATAAGTGCGGCAGCATATGAGCGCAACCCAGAGACATTTAATATAAGGAGACACAACATCCCATTCATAAAACACGATTTGTTTATAATCATACATAGTTTCACAGTTTTAAATAAGTTGGAAAGAGATGGCTTTAAAAAGGCAACGTTGTAACGGAAGCTTCTTCAGCATTATCTTAACCAGGGGCGTATGGTTTTTTCGGGATTATTAAAAACAAGAATTTTTAACGTAAATTAAAAATATATTTTGTGTTAATGGAATATTCATATAACATTAGAACATACCTAACAATTGTAAAGCCAGGTTTTACAATATTTATTTAATAAAAGGAGCAAAATTTACTTGAATATCAATTAGAAGTAATTAATACTGGAGAGGTTCTAGACGCAATAGAAACTGATTTTACGTTTTATTAAAATAATTTACTCTAGAAGATAAAATTTGGTATGTAATTTGAATCATAAAGATTTTAACGTGATTTGTTTTATCGCATATAATCTGGTGGTCAAAGCATTTTAATTGCCAAACGTCACTGTGTAGTAAAATAATGTGCCTTTACTAACAAATGAGAATAATAAACTGGCCACGTGCGAGTAGAACTTGCGAGGAGAGGGTATGTACCATTCCGTTTTTTGTGAAAACTTTAATACTTAAGATTTTCGTTTTAGTTTTCCTGTAAACTATAAGAGGGGGCCCTATATTCGCTATTTTTCCAAATTTTAGACTCAGTAGTTTTGGAGTGAAGGATTTCGGTACATATTAAATATTTATTCTTTCTTTTGTACCTGACCGCTAAGGTAGGGCAATTTCCGTATCTATATATTTTTTAGTTATTTTGAGTAGGTAATAAAAGACAACATCGGATTTTTCTTATATTATTTATTACATATTATCACAAGAATTTTTTAGACAATAATCAGTCTTAAATATAATAATTATTAATGGCATAATTAAAGACTACTGCAAATAAGTTGAGTTTATTTGTTTTACCTGTAAGATAAACGATCAGTAAAAACTGTGGTATTAAATTGGGGATCAGCATCTGGTCTTATTTGCCTTCGTCCAGTTAGTTGAGTAGTCATAATATCGCTCCGATCAAAATAATCTGAACAAATTTGAGCAAACTTTTTGACATGCTGTTTTCGTAAATCCAAAATATCATCCATCTTTGTCTGCGCTCATGATTTACTGGAAAGCTACAACAATATAAATAAACATTAAAGTATACTAAAATGTGCTGTAAAAGGTAAACGAAATGTTTACCTTCGAAAAATCTAGGTTCAGTAAATAAGTCCAACAAAATTATCTATTCAGCTTAAAGTTGGGAAATCTAGCTTAGAATTTAACAATCATTTTTTTAATCCTCCATCAAGATATTTTTTAAAGAAGTGCACATGTAAAATTGTTTTTGCAATAATTTAATAAAAATAATTTTTAACTACGTCTACACCACTGCTTAACTTAAAAAAAAAACATAATCTTACTTACCGCCGAAATATCAATCCGGGATTAGAATAATCCATTTTTTTGCAAACTACGCACTGCCGAACCATTGTAAATTGTCAATACTAATAAAAAAAAATGAAAAATACTTGATTTTCGCAAAATGTCACACAAAGCACATAGCAACACTGCAACTTCCGTAATGACAATAAAAGGAATGCATTGAATGAAAAGTGAATCATGCGTTCATGCAGTGTTGTCACATGTATTTTCCAACAGATGCATTTAATATAAGTTATATACCCTTCGTCTTCAGCTCGCCGAAGTTTGTCAACGTTGAATTCTGATAGAAACGGTGTATGATCAGGTTAAAATGTAAACAGTTGGATCTGCTTATATTAAATATCTCTGGCGCAACCTAATGATAAATTGATGCGTGAGTTCGTTTCAAGAAACGAAGACAGAAAACGAGTTTTCGGTAAAGTGTAAACTTGTAATTGACAATGTATGATACAAAATAAACATCATACTCATTTCATGTTACTATGTCTAAACTTGTTTTCCGTGAACCCACCCATGAAAAAATTCGTTCCGACGCGACTGCCAAGGGGCGTTTTTTTTCCGAGTGGCATTTGTATTAAAGTGCATTACACTACACTGGCGTGTTTATGGGTATGTTCTTAACTTTCAAAGTGTCTGTTGGTAATACAGAACTCTTCGGCCACAACTGCATCTTTGTCGATCGTGTTCTCGGATTCTTCGGACTTGAATTTGTTTTTAGCACTTCTACGCTCTTAGAGCTGCTAGAATAGAAGTTTAGAATTGGCTACAAACAGGTTCGAACAGTCCGAAGAGACTGAGAATTTGATCAAAAATATGCAGTTGTGTCCGAAGAGTTCTGTATTGCCGACAGACAATTTGGGGGTTCAGAACACGGCTACTGCTGGTGTTGAGAATGTACGTTCTTAAGGTTATACGCCCGATAGAGCAATGTATAGATAATACGCTGAAATTTTAATATGTTAATTATGGATATCTCATACATTCAACTACATTTTTTAAAAAACATTGACCGTCTAGTTTTCAAGTTATTAATTATTAAAAATGCGATTTTTAACACAGTGATAAATGAGAAGACTGACCGGAAGTGTATATGAAAATAAGATTAAACCAAATCTTTGATTAACGTCTGATTATTATTATTAATTATTTTTTTATATTTTTAGATCCATTCTGAAGAAGATCCAAATCCAGATCGAAACGTTAATGTATTAATTTTATATTGTTTGTTAATATATTGTCTGAAAAATGTATTGAAGATTAAACCAAATTGGCTATAGACAAATTTTTAAAAAACTGATTATTCGAAAGTTTGACTCCTTTAGATAACGTAAAAATTTAAAAAACTATACTTTCCCGTACAGTTTTGGGGAAATATTAATTAAAAATTTTCGAAACAACTCTCAAAATCTCTATTTTCTAGATTTGAATTATGTCACCATGAAAACCAGATTACACGAAAAGTTTTTCATAAATTTTGTTTTTATTAAATAATTTTTTTGACGTAGCTAATAACTAAAAATTGAAAATTGGATATTTTCTCATTTACCAAGTATTAAAAACTGCATTTAATATCCAATAACTCAAAAACTATACGTCTAACGGTTCAAAGGTTTTTAAAACCAAAACGTAAGATAAAATCATTCGTGTACACTGGACTTAATTAAATATACTGCTTAAGTCACAACTTTATGATATTATGTCAAATGTTTAAATATTATTTCTTAAATATTAAAAAATAAAGCTATGATCAACAGGATATAATATTTCCATAAGAAATAATAAATTTACCAAGTCATATAACATTTTTTTGTTACAACAAAATACGGACGCAGTTTTTACTAATACGGTCGAGAGCGTATATCCTTACTGTCACTATTGTCTGAAAGACACTAGAATTTCGGAAGAGATATAATACAATCAATCGTAAATACCATTAAATCCGCATTGTTGCCCTGGAGATGAGACGCAATCAGCGCATCCTGCGGACTAAACTGATTGTTGCGTTTGTTTATGTGCGCAAGAGCGAATGCTACCCCAGGAGCTCTCGCCGGAGAATCGATTCGGATACATCGCCATAGCGATGCGTAAAATTCCTGTGGTCCTACCGATGAACTTACGTGTTCCAGTAACGAGTTTGTACTGTAAATGAATATTTAAATAATTCGTTTTTTGTAATAAGACCAAGTTTGTGTTGCGTGTTTAACTCTTATAT
The DNA here is from genome assembly GCA_963575645.1 of Xanthostigma xanthostigma. Lineage (NCBI taxonomy): Eukaryota > Metazoa > Arthropoda > Insecta > Raphidioptera > Raphidiidae > Xanthostigma > Xanthostigma xanthostigma. Next base: position 6,243,485 of record OY754469.1, on the reverse strand, counting down.
TTGAAATTGATATCAACCTATCATAATGATCAGAACCGGGTTCGAGTCCTAGAAGTACGCCGGCTAAAAATCCAGGTAAAGCGGGTCTTAATCGTTCTCCCAACGGGACAAAATGTGCTTCGTATATGGCTAGAAGCGCAGGTCTTACAGGAGTAGCCGCTATACCCAATAAAGGAAATAATCCTAAAAACAAATTCAAATTAAATATATATATATCGGCAAGCTGTGTTAAAACTCATTTTTAATTCACCTGTAGACGCACAGATAGCAACAGTGATATATTATTATTATAATTTGAATAGGGACTCAAGACTCATTTAAAAAAGAATAAACGAAAATGGTTACTTGGGTAAATTAAACTGATTATCGGGTACACGTAAAAGTATAGTACGTGCCACGGATCTAAAAGGTTCTGAAGTTAGTCACAAACAGCAACGCAAAGGCACATTTTAGACTCCCACCACCTCCCAGCTATCTGCACGGAACGTGCGCTAGTCAGTGATTGGCAGTGATCGCTCGTTGCCTTTGTCACTTGTCGCTTTCCTGCTTTAAAGTACAGTCGAGTACGCTGTTGTCAAGTTATTATTGTTATTTAGTTTTGTTGAGTTGCGAGTTTGTAGTTTTTCAACAGACTGTACAAGCCCGCATTCGCATCTAACGTCAGAGTCTTTTAGATTCGTGGCGCGTATTATAAACTCGTTGTATAACATGAAGTTCGTGCGTTTATGACGTCACATTTTATGACAGTTGAAAGTCTAACTTCCAAACCTCTTAGATTCGTGGCGCGTATTATAATTTGATACAAATTATGAAGACTGTTTGCATTTTGTTTAATAATTTTATAAACAACTTTGGTTAATTTTCATTGTTTCATCCTTCACAGTTCCAAACCCTAATGCTATTGCTCTGATGTTCATCTGTTTGTTAAGTAAAAAAAAAAAATAAATGGCAAGTGTTTTAACTGTTATTCAAACTTGAAGTTAATTTTGAAACATTTCAGTTTTTTGGAGACTTCTTGAATTTCTTTTATTATTTGGCCAGGTAATGCCAATACTCAGCGAAATCGTGTATTCGGTAAAATGGCTGAGTACCGGGCAATTATCGAGTTCTCGGTGCCACTGGCTAAAGCTGTGCGAACGAAACAATATTCCACTGTCCGATTCAGGCGTCAACAAAAGGTTATAGTCGTATAAAGGTTTACCTGCACTGTAAATAAATAATTCTTGTGCTAATCTGTTTGTACCCATACACTTAAAAATTATATCGTAGGTTTCGAGGGCCTTCAAATGTACTCCGGCCGGTAAAGCAGGATGCATACATTGAGACAAACGTTTGCTTAATTTTATACGTCTTGGTATCACAGGGTACTTTGTATAACTTAACAAAACCTAAAAAAAATGTTACGGGGTTATTAATGAGATTTCGAGTTACAGAAAACGTAGTGAAGAAAAAAAATGGTAAAATTTTTAAACGCCGATAAAAATGTTATGGGGCATTTGCGCTTAAAATCCCTTGGACCATGGCGTTTTCGGCATCGAGAACTGGCCCGGGGCAGGGTAGGCCAAATGGGTAACTATTGGTTAAATAAATTTGTTTATTTAACCATGAGTTATCGGGTGCCCTGCATCGGAAGTGCCCCGTAAGTCTCAATCGGAACTGTATCCAAAACAGGAACACGCAATAAATATTCAGAAACGTAAAATAATTTATTTACCTTATTTAATTTTCCTAAAGCAGCAATTAAATCTGGCCATTCTGACGTGTATTCGAAATTCTTTAAAGCCTTTTCAACTTGACTTACGTATACACGGTATTTGGAATCTTTCATCAGTTCAGATTCTTCCATTTGGCAAGACATTTTTGCAAATTGAAGCACTTTGTCAAGTTTGATTAACCTCCATTAACACGTCCTGTCAACAAATATTTATTGCAGCAATGACACAAATAAAATGAAATTAATTATGAAGTACTTACAAATCAATGTAATTACATTTTTTTAAATCACATACAATTAATTATCTAGCATTTCTGAGTATTTTTGCGACTTCAGAAAAATGACGTTTAACCAATTCTATGTTCAGTATTTAGATGACGTTTAAGCAATACGATCAATTTATTTACATAAATATTCTGTCTTATTATTAATTAAAACTATATAAATTAATATTATTTTCTTAATTTATTTAATAAAATGTCTCTCTTGAAAAATATTTTTATCATTTTTCTACTGAAAAGATAAATCAATAATGCTCGTTTGCAACAAAAGTGTTCTTCTGACACAACAAACGTCGATTTCATGACAAAGCCATAAAATTTGAAAAAATGGACTATATTCAATTGTTAACAGTTGACAGCTGTCACCTGATAGTTTTTCCCCCTAGATGGTAGAATTTCATAATGAAGTGGGATATAAAGAATGTAAACAAAATTAATTTTTAAATTAGCTCCATGGAGGGATTATATTCCCTAGTGGTTCCTCCTTAAAATTAAAAGTAAAATCATGACTCATTAACGAGTGATTAAAAAATCTAAAGTTTTCTATTTTATTAGATGATTTTTTTACGTAAAAAATGGTATCATTTTACAGATTAAGCAAAAACAAAAGGTATGAACCAACTAGTCTATTTTGTAACCTTAAAATTATAAACAAAATATGAATATTGCTTTCTTTTGTTTTGAAACAAAACATTTCTGTTACAGAACACCGTGGATATGCGTTATGACTGTAATTTGTATTGCTGTTATAATTAATGAATTTCTGTGTTATAAATTTAAAATGTTACAATGGAATAACATAGGGTGTAACAAAAATTCAACGAATTGTATTAAACTTTTATTAGTAGCCGATCCTCAGATACTCGGCAATGAAAATGAAAGAATCATAGCCCAATGGGACAGTGATAGGTAAAGCATACAAGCGCCAATTGTTGCATCACGTTGCCTTGTGTAACATGTAATTTTATTTATTATTTTTTTTGTAGATATCTTTCAAAAACATTTACAGAAAGTTTGAATTTTTTTCAACCAAACATTATAATATTTTTAGGCGATTTAATGGACGAAGGATCGATCGCTAGCGACATGGATTTTCATCGTTATCTCAGGCGATTATTTTATATTTTTGAATCGAACCATCATGTAATGGTAAGGTTCATTTACTAGCAAAAATTCATTATGATACCCAGTAAAAAATGAGTTACATGTCTAGAGCTGTATCTCAGTTTTAAGTACGAATGGCTGGGTTGTACGACCCCATTTTGTTGTACGTATAAAATCAATAAATTGAATTTAAAAAATATTTTAGCGCATATGGTTACCGGGCGATAATGATATCGGTGGAGAAAGTTACGACCGAATAACTCAACATAAATTGGAACGGTACAATTCTGCGATACGACAACCGAGCATTTTAACTTATCGCAACATTGAATTCTATAAAATAAATCGCTTGACTGGAGACATACCAAAACATAACGACACTCCGAGCAGTACGATTCAGTTTCATATCGCGTTGAGTCATCTTCCGATTCTGTTTACGCCTGGCAATTTCGTCGATCAAGTTTTAAGCGACGTAAAGCCAGGATTAATATTCTCAGCGCACGAACACAAATCTTTATGGGTTGAAACGGAGATGAATTCCCAAAGTAATTGGATAATTAAAGCTTTCCCGAACGGCGTATTGAATTTTCAATTGAACAAAAGTAAAATGTATGAAATTTTAGTTCCGACGTGTTCATACAGGATGGGCGTGTACAATATCGGCTACGGAGCTGCTGTAATCGGTAAGTAATTTTTTTTTTTTACAAGCTTAAACAATAAAACGACAACCCTGGTCATAAAACACGAAAAGCGACACCCATTTACTTCTATACAGACGTTTTTGATGTGAAGCATCTACTGGCGCGTTTAGATGGGAATAAAAACGTGCAAATGCCGTGACTCTTAGTTGACAGCGCGAAAATGCGTGTTAGCATTTGCTGTGTGTATTACTAGAATTTTAAGTGGCGCTGCCTGTAACTTTACATGCGGCGAACGTGGCGTTTGTTAATTGTATGTAATGCCGGCACTTCACATGGCTATTTGTATTTGGCATATTTGGCAAACAATTACCATGTGTGGACAGTCTATTTGACAAAGTGTTGGCCTTATTTGCCTATTTGACAAATAAGGCCAATACCAAATACGCGTTACCGTGCGCTTGTCGGTTTTTCGAGACACATCAAAAGAGTCAAATAGGTAAATACGCAAATAAACCGTCCACACAATGGCCATATTCAGAAGCGCACGCGCCGTGAACCTGTACGGACGTGCAATATTTTTGTGTCTGTGCTGTGAGCGAGAACTGGAACAATTACTATTGAAAATGAATTGGGACAATGAAACAGTGCTAAAATTTCTGGAATTTTGAACCTTGCGTTCTGCTGCCAAATGTTTGTGTGTTTGTTATTTGACTGCACGCGTGGATGGTCGTATTTGCCTCTATTTGCATGTTTGCCTTGAACGTCATATATTTTGCCAAATACAACAAACACCCAATAGCTAACATAAATAACCATGTGAAGTGCCACCATTAATCTTTTTTTTTGTTGTTTTACAGACATGAGCAATGAGAATGTAAAATACACAGTATTATGGCAACCGTCCAGATTGCATCACTTGTTGTCTTACGTAATATTAATAGTAGTACTTTTTCTTTTGAAACCTACAATATTGTTGTCCTTAAAGTTATTTGATTTTCTGATTCCTCTGTTAACAACTGTAATAAAGAAAAAAAACCGTCCTCGAAATCGTAATAAACAATCACGTTTACATTTAAATATTTAATTACGCGAAGTAGATATCGACTGAAAATTTAGCTTAAAAATATGTTCAGTGCAAAGGCGTACTGATATAATAAATTATGTATCTAGTGACGCAATGATGTGTATTACTGACAAGTGGTGAAACGAGCGCACCAATGAGTTTTAACAGTCACTCTAGTCAGAATAATATCATTGCGCCGAGATATATATGGTATTTTTTGTCATAGCCCCTATAAGCTGCTTTTCACTTCATTTTCAAAGTTTTTGACACTTCATTTGTGTAGCAAACTTCACTTCTAAAGACTCAGTACGCATATCGAATAAAAATCAACATACAACATTCAATTACTATTTAATTGGTTAGCGCGCCTACTTTTGTTTTTCAATACAGCACTAGGGCGTTATGGGTCACTTTACATGAATGTAAAGCAACTATTTTATAGGGGCTATGACAAAATAAAATAAAACATCATACTTAACATTTTTAGGCATTTTTAAGACATTTTTTACCTCTTCATTATATTTGTTTTCATTTTTTTTATAAAACTTTACAAAGATTTATTTTATAATGCTTTAAATATAAAGTTTGAACTTTTAGATGTGATAAGTAAATACAGAGCTAGAGGTATATTTTATTATAAAAAATGAGCGTATTATAAAACGTTTATACATTAAAACGCTTATAGTAAGAGGTTAAACATTATTATTTTAAGGTTAGGTATGTAATACTTAATTAAGTTCAAGCGAATTAGGCTGCAGAGCGCTTTGTTGGAAAATCTGACACGAACCTTACATTTTGATCTTAATAATTAGACTATCGAATCTGTTCAACTAAATCGAAAAAATATTTTTTTCAACTGTACTTTTTTTGTGAAATTTTCCTTCTAAACCTTTTCAATGTAGTTCAGTAATTTGTTTTTCCGTGTGTACCAGTTTAACGGTCTGTTATATAAAAAAATTTTATTTCTAAAGACCTAGTTTTTAAGTCATTAATATCAAACAAAAGAGAATACGATAAACATTTTACCGGACACCAAATAATTGTGATTGTAAGGCTAAACTAGATTTTTAAACAATGCATTTTGCAACCCAGAATTAGAGGCAGTTCGTCAAAAACGAATTTTTCACGAGTTTGGCATTATTACTGTTTTTTTGACTTATACTGTTGGTACTTAATATATTTCTTTTTATTCAAATACTGCTGTTTAAATTATAAAATATCAGTTTTTGATACTATTTACTTATTGCCGAATGGATCTTAAATTATACTGCCATTATAAACAATTTCAAGTTTAGATATTGTGTACGCCTCTCTACCACGTTTCCTATTTTTGAATCGAATGAGAAAAAAATATCAATTATTTTGATACTTTCTTTTTGCAAAATATGCACAATATATCTATTCCACTTTTGTGAATATTGTAAACGAAATTTTAGAAATAGGCGATTATATAAATTTTTAAAGTAGCAAATTCGAAACTTATCCGAACGTACACGTTCCGATAAAAAATAGTAATCTATGCCGTCTTGATTTCCTGCTCAGTACAATCGGTAGAGTCATATAATATTCTAGTGTATATAGGCAGGTTTGCCACCTTTTGATTTGATGAATTCCGGACATAAATGCTATTTTTTTATTTTCTTAAAAATGTAAATGAAAGTATTTTGTAATCTTAAACCGGGTATTTTAGTGTTTTCAGGTAATTCAGATCGAAGTAGGTGGCAAACTTCCTTACAGGTTCACGTAACCGATAAATATTTTATTCGGGTACTAGTATAAAAAGATTTTTTAGTATTTCGAAAATAATTTTTCATTCAAACGTAACAATGTTATGAAATATTGAAAAAATTAAGTGTTCATAAATTTTAGAGTTTAAAATATTTTTGTTTGTGTATATTGTATTAATAGTAACATAATTTTTTTTAAGTTAACAGTGAATTATTTTCTATTGCTTGCACTTATTATTTACCTACTCATTATTTTCTTTAAAAATGTAAAACTTAAGAAGTGAGTCATACACTTATTCATCGCAATGTAATATGAGCGGCATAGTTTGTATATATGCATTGCCTCTCCATTAATAATATAACGATGACTCACTTCTACTATTTTGACACCTTACTACAGCAAATTGTGATTTAATGTTTTTATTTTGTTGAAAATCTATAACAAATTATTAACTATTATGTTAAAATTTTTATAAGAACCAATAATAAAATTATTATAGAACTGAAATGTAGATGTTCTATAGCTGATATAAGTAGTGGATCGATAATATCGGTAGCCATTACAATAATGGCAGATGTGCTCAATATACAAAATTACGTGTTTATTCTGAGATATGAATATAGTAGAGAACAATTTTTGAGTATATATTTTTGTGCCAATACGAAATAAATCTACATTTCAGTAGTTTTCAAATATTCTTTACCTCGGTGTATTTTTCACAAACTATTTTATCTGTGTTTAGTTTAGTTGGGATATCGGTGACCAACATATACTTTTATTACGGAACAGGCTAATGCAGAAAAAAATATACATTTTTTGAGTGTAAATTTTAAAAGTTTTTAAACACAGGATAATTTCGGGGGGTTTGTTATCGACATCCCAAGTAATAATTGATCGGTGAGGCGAAATGAATTCAATTCTGTTTATATGATATGCATCACCATGCTTTGACCAATACGTTTCATAGTCTTTAAAGAGTAGATTATATATACCTAATGTCTTAATTCCATTATGCAGAAGGTATATATGGTATTTTCTGCACATTACCTCCTATAAAATTGATGGTTTTCATTCCATTTTCAAAATGTTTGACAATTGACTTATGAGCAAACATAAGTTATAAAAAACAACTAACAAAAAGCGATCGAATTGATATTTCGCGACCAGTTTTGTTTTTACTGTACAGCACTAGTGGTGTAACGGGTCTCTTTGCATGCATGTAAAGAAGATTTTAAAGGGGGTAGTGCAAAAAATTTGAACGGAGCATGCGCATAACGCTTTTGTTTAATATACGTCATATAGATTGTGACATAACCTATAAAAATGCGCTATTGAGCTTTGTAATGTCAACATGGCTACAGTGTTGTAAGATATTAAATATTTATATACTGACGTTAAAATCATACTTTATTGTTCGCTTTATATACACATATTTTTAGAATTTGTCTGTAACGAGCTTTTAAAGTGTATTTTTTATAAGTATTAATAAAGACTTGCAATTCTAAATATTTGTTTTAATGTTTAAAAAATTATTTATTCTACCGAATGACAACTAATATACACGGAGCATTGATTTGGCTTGTTTTGTTGTTTGTACAGTGCCGAAAAATGCAATCGGGTAACTATTCAGAAAATAAAAGGCATGAAAAAATAATATTCAACTTATTTATTTATATAGACTATACAGCGAATTTAATATTCACACAACAAATTAATTACATTATGTACAACTAGTAATATCTAGATAATTATTGAGTTTATGTGATTTTAGCAGCAAAAGACGCCCCACAAGAACATCCCGTTTCTGACAATGGGTTATTTACTATTCTAAAAGCAGAGCGTATTAATTCTTCATGATAATCCACGGTCGCTCCATTAATATATTCTAAAGAAGTTTCATCCACAATAACGCGAACTCCGTCTTTTTCAAAAATTCTGAAAAAGTAGGAATTTTATTATTGAAAATAATATCAATATATAAATGAGATTCTCAGAAAAATTGCACTTACTTATCATCGTCATTAATTTGGTTATCTAAATCAAATTTGTACTGAAATCCTGAGCAGCCACCTCCTTCAACAGATACCCTTAAATTTTTTTTTGCGTCTTCGCCACTGATCAATTTTTTTAACCTCCGTACACAACTTTCAGTTATTATTACATTCTGAGTCACTGATGACTGTAAACGTATACTATTACTATATAGTACATTTTTAAGTACAAGAACTGAAAATTTAAACATTTCTAGGCTTGCTGTCAAAATTTTATCAAAACAAACAACATAACCACAAAATTATCACCGGCAAACTGTCAAAATTATACAAGGATACCTCGAACTGTCTCCATGATACAAGGATGTCTCAAATTCTTCAAACAGTTCGCATTCGTGTCAAACAGCCAGTATTTGTTGCTTCATATTATGCATTAGCAACCATTTGCGCTATAAAAAGTAAAATTAATGTAATTTTACATTTGTTAGCGGCACAAGAACCGTATTTTTTATTCCGTATTTAATACAGATACGTAACTGATTTGAAACTATTTTTGTACCGCTGATATAAAACCAACTTTGTGGTTAATGTTACAAGTTTGACATTTCGTAAGGAAATATTTTTAATCATATATATTTTTATTTAATCTTAAGTGGATAAAAGATTATATAAAATATTTTATTTACTTTAAAAAAGTATTATATAAGCATCGTATAGTTTGTTGGCGATAGAATAACACAATTTGAGTTAATCTGCCCATGGGATTGATTCAAGATGAATTATCAGAAGTCAAAAAGTTATGCGAACGTGTCGTCGCTGGATCAAAACTTGTCTCATGCGTTCAGACAATGGTACGAATTGAAATAAAACGTACTTCGTATAAACATCTGATCGTTTGCATTCAGTTTCCTGAAAATTATCCGCACTGTTCATTACTATTCGAACTCAAAAGCAAAACGCTGTCTGAAAAATTTCTTGCAAAGTTGACCGAAATTTGCGAAAGCGAAATTAAAAAGTTGATCGGAAAACCTCAAGTTCTGAAAACGTTAACTTTTATAAAAACATTTATCGATGAATATGCTTTGTGCTGTTGCTACGATGAAATTCTTAAGATAAAAGAGTTACTCAGGGACCAAGATGAAATAAAACTGCGTCAAAAATCTTCTAATATATATTTGAAAATATATCAAGACCAGTACAACATCAAGTGTAAACTTCACATAGCGGATGATTATCCTCTTCATCGTGTAGAGTTAGTATTGCATTACCTTCGACGAGAAAAGATTGAAAAAGTAAACAGTATCACGCACGTTATAACGCAAACAACAGTACAATACGCGCCGTGGATTTAAAAGGTTCGGAAATTAGTCACAAACAGCGCCGCAAAGGCACATTTTAGAGCCGTTGAGACTCCCACCACCTCCCAGCTACCTGCACGGAAAGTGCGCTCGTCAGTGATTGGCCGTGATCGCTCATTGCCTTTCCTGCTTTAAAGTACACTCGAGTACGCTATTGTCAAGTTGTTATTGTTATTTTAGTTTTGTTGAGTTGCGAGTTTGTAGTTTTTCAACAGATTGTACAAGCGAAAGCCCGTATTCGCATCTAACTTCCGAGCTTTTTAGATTCGTGGCGCGTATTATACAGAATTTTAATAATGATGTTTGATAACTTTTCAGGCGTTAAGTTTACCCTGTAATAGGTGATCAGCGACAGAAGAGAGAGTGTTTTTCAAGTAAATAAAATTGTCGACCAATTTTTCTCAGACCATACGATATATTGACAAAAATGATAAAAATACAAATCAATATAAGAAGAAGATCCAAATCTGGATCGAAACGTCATCTTGTGTTATATTGATTTGTATTTTTATCATTTTTGTCAATATATTGTATGGTCTGAGAAAAATTGGTCGACAATTTTATTTACTTGAAGAGTTCTATTCAGACGTTAATCAAAGATTTGAAGAGAGAGTGTTTGTTTTGATCTTTTTTCGTCGCGTAAACAATTTACGAACGTAGAAATAATTATTCTTGCTAATTCTGGATAAAAGTTGTTTTTTTGTAGATTACAAAATGAAGAATCAAATTTTCCACCGATTTTGCAGCGATACATATTCGCTGAGGCTCGAGAGATAGCCCGCAAATGTGTGGAGCCGCCACTTAGAAAACAGAAACCAAACGAGACTCCGTTTAAACCCGGACCCAGTTTGCAGAAAGTCGCTTCGTTTCTCATCGATTGCGTTAAAATTTTACCGTTCGAACATTGCCAAGTTTGTGAAAAAGAATGCTTGCCTGCAGACCCATCTGTAATTATTTGACAATATATATTTTTATTTTGTATTGATTACTTCAGTACTTTGTTCAATAGATGGCGACGTTTCGACTTTGGGTACTGTACTCTTTCAATCAGTCACAATACAATTTTTGTCACCACCCAAAACTTTGTTTTGTCAAAATTTCAACAATCGCAATGAATCGTCGACCAAATATAATTTAAAATTTCGATTAGATAAAACTATTGTGTTATAAATCTCACATTTTAAATTTCTAGACAGTGGAAAAAGACGAGCTAGCTGACAAGCATGTGGAACGCATATATTGCGGCCATTTATTTCATCGCAAGTGCTTCATAAAATTCTTGAAACTACCTCCGTTCGAAAACAAGTGCTGCCCGAAGTGCGGAGTAACAATCTGTTACCCGAAATGGAATTCGCGGATGGCTGAAAACCGTTGGGCACATGAGCAAGCGAGAGAACGTGAGCTCGAAGAAGTAACTGATTTCTTTAAATAAAATGTTAATAATAGTTATCAATTTTTTTATAAGAAATTCAAATGCCCTAAGTGCTAACATAGTTATATCTATTGTCTAATTATTTATTTTTATTTGTTTTAATAAAGTTATATTATGTTTTTATATGTATTTTTGTATGGGAACATTGCACTTTACTGTTTAATGCACGATTTCCGGAACTAAAATCGAAAATGCGTATAAAATTTACCCGGAAAATAGCGTGGACGGTTAACACTTAATAGCTGATCGTCAAAGTAGAGCGCGGGTAAAGTTGCAGTTAAAATAGACGTTTTGTTGTGAGTATATTTGAAATTTAGTACAACGGATTATCCGCTAGATGGTCTATAAAATTAGTGTACCTTAGAGAGGGTACATAGAGAGTGAAGCCAATGAACCGGAAGTCGCCATTTAAAATGAAAATACAAGGCGATAATTTTGATGGATTATTCTGATCAGTGTTTCCCAATTTTTTACTATGACGGAACACAACTAATTTCAAAAATTTATCGGATACCTTGATTGTTCTATAGGATACGCATTAAACATTTTTCAACTTGACGCAACGTTTGAAATTAAATATTAAACTATTAATTTTCCACGGAAAATTTAGGCTTTCCGCGGAACATAACTTTAGAAACGTCATGATACATAAGACAATAAAACTATGGTGCAACAATGGCAACGGATACAAATTTTAAGTAGATGCCGGATTTTAAATGGCGGCAACCAATCAGCGATTGACATTGTCTTGGCTACACTCATACATACCATCTCTAGTTTACCTAAAGTCTATATTCGAAGTATACCATTTAATAATATACATAATACTAACTACACAATACGAACAGAGAACCAAAGTAAATAATTTGTTGATAAAAAGGTTGCGGATATTTCTGTGACAAAAACTTTGTACGTACATGACTAATACGCATGACTAACCTCCAAATTAAACGTGAAACGTCCACATACCTATCTAAAATGGCCGCCAATATGGTGTCTTCAACAATTTTAACAAAATTTATTTAAAAGCATGGCGGCGAGATTGAATTAATGACGCTCGTCAGATTGGTTTGTTTAAAAACTGAAATCTACTTTTTAATCTTGGCGCAGCGCTCGTTTAGTTCGGTTTATCGGCACTGTACTGTAGTAATACTATAGTGTGCATACTATAGTATGCATCTGTCGTAATACTGCGGCAGAATTTCTCTTATTGATCTATTCCATGTCGCTCTATAGATATTGTGTACTGTACTGTATTTATACTATGTACTACTAAACTAGTGAGGTGAGAACGTCTTTTGTTTTAAGAGGGTTCGACACCGTAATTATTGTATTACGAAAGATAGGTAACATTTTAGAACCTATTTTTAGAATTTCAAAATTACCGCCTTTTTTGAAAGCGAGGAGTGAGGACGTCGATAAAGTAGATTGGTTTAGTTTTAGAATTGTAAGGGGTCAGCAGCTGCTTATAAAAATATTCGATTTGGTATCTAGATAATTTTTTTTTTCAAGTTAAATTGAAAAAACAACGATTTTTCAAACTAGAGGTCTGAAAGTTTCTTATGGCGTTTTCAAAAAATTCAAAAAAGTGCGGAATAATTATACGAAATTTTTAGCTGGTTAAATTGTACTTCATCTAACATTAATTTGAATTTGTTTTAATCTCTGGCTAACTAATGACCGTCGCGATGTACCTACATAAAAAAATATTATTTAAAGATCCCCCCCCCCAAGAACGATAGTTAATAGTTGTATGGATGTTTAATTTTTAAAACAATTTCTCTATCAAAGCACGTATTACTGAAATTTCTGCTTCAGCAGTAGGTATTGTAATCTACACGAAACAGGTTGTAATAAAATACCAGGTCTTATAATGATAGCGTAAAAAAAACGGAAACTGCAAGTTTCTCTAGCAAAGCAAAAACATTGCTCTGCACAATTTTGCTGACGAATCTTCAGAATTAGAAACACATGCTACATAAACAATCGAGTACCCAGGTACCATGGTATAGGTACTAATGTTTCGAGGTGTGCGTGGTACTGGAAAACCGGGAATTCTAATAAAAGTCACAAAAATTAAAATAAAAACAGCGTTTGTCAAAAAATACTATTAACTTTTATTTTCATGTATAAATATTAAAATAATTCGCGGGCTTAATGATTTTTGATCGGTATCATATCTATCATTATAGTTTCGTAGAAAAACGATTTTGAAATTTAGGGTTGCAGCCCCTATTTTGCAAAAACGAATAAAGTTAGGGGTTTGATAATTGACCCATAATTATTTCCAACAACTGGCAACATAATAAAGGCACCAATGTCAACAAAGACGCTAGTGCAGATTTCATATGGAAACCCGGTGAGACCCTTTGGCATAGTTACTCCTTTCTCGACGTAGACACCCACTAAGAACGAATTTTATCCAGATCCTATCCAAAACCAATTGTTCACCTACCATCACATTGGATATGAGTTGTTACGTGGATAAAACATATTATAAGGTGTGCTTATAAGAGCTATCGATTTATTAATTCAGCGTTAAAAAAGATATCCGTAGGCAATTACTAAAATCTTGCATTTTCTATATTTAGTTATGTTCAATACAGCTCAGTGACATATATTTTATTTCAAACAATTTATGTCTTTCTAACAAGAAGGTTTAAGAATTTGTCAACAAAACAAAAAAAATGTGTCATATGAACGGTTTTCTAACCTTGACTTGTTTAAAATGCTTTTTTATACTAAATACTAACGGTCCCGCCCGGTTTCACCCAGATGCAAAAGAACGAATGGGGGGAGGGACATGTGTAAGCACGTTCATCTTAATTTACTGAGATGAATGTTGTGTCCAAATTTCATGATGATCGGAGTTACTGTTCAAAAGTTTTTGTCGGACGCACAAATTTTGAGTTCATTGATGCTCTGCTCCTATTGGTCGTAGCGTGATATTATATAGTCTATAGCCTTCCTCGATAAATGGACTATCCAACAAAAAAATATTTTTCAATTCGAACCGGTAGTTCCTGAGATTAGCGCGTTCAACCAAACAAACAAACTCTTCAACTTTATATATTAAGTAGTATAGATATACAAATTATCATAATTTTCGACACACATACAGTCCTACGGACATCATCGCCAAAATAATCAGAATACCTCAAAACGCCGAGATCTGACTAAAAGTCGATTTTCGAAAATCGGGGTGAAAACAATAACTTCCCGATTTTTTTGAAAATCATTGTTTTTTATAGCGGGAAGTTAAAAAGTATATAAAACAAAAATATACGGTTGGCATAATTGCTTTGACAGCTAATGATTTCCGGTCGTAAGAGTTGTAATTAACAAATGCAATGAAACTATTGCACAAGGCTTTCTGATGCTTTAAGCAATTAATGCAAAAAACAGCCTTTTCAGTTAAATAATATAATCAAATCGCTGCAGTATGCAAATCCCACACAAATCACCTGATGGTTCAATAACACGTTTGCTTGGGAAAAGCGTTTTCTGTTTTTATAATCGAATCTGTCAAATTACACATTGTCAGATTACACACTGAGTCGACTCAAGGCAGTGGCGCAGCAAGGCGAGGGCGAAGCGGGCCCTCGCCCTCAAGCTTATTGAGGCCCATATACTTTTATTCTATAGGTACTGAGCATAGGAATAAAATCGCAATGGAACCATTAGGGTGCAAACATATTATACTTCTGTCTTTTTTTACGCCGTAAGCATTGGCGTATCCAGGAGGGCAAAACAAGCAAGGAGGACCCGGCTTAAGAAATTTCTAATTTGTCCCCTCCTGGGCCAAAAGCTGGGTACGCTCATGTTAACGTCATAGAAAAAGACAAAGAGATACTTTATTCAGATCGAATGCAAGTACATCAACCAATCCTATCATCGGAGAAATCAGGAAATTTTATCGAAGAAAGAGACGCAGATATATTTTCAATACACTTTGTTGCCTTCGCTCACCGCACGTTGAGTAGATAGACAATGATTCATATAGTAAATCTATACTAATATATAAAGCTGAAGAGTTTGTTTGTTTGAACGCGCTAATCTCAGGAACTACTGGTTCAAATTGAAAATAAAAATTTTTGTTGGATAGCCCATTTATCGAGGAAGGCTATAGGCTATATAAAATTTTGTTGGTCATTGTGACTTCTTCAGCAAACTACAAAAACATTCATTAAACGTATGGAGACCAATGAAATATTGTTTTATAATTATTTATTATTTAACGGCATTATAAGTTCTTACACGATCCTGACTGTAATGTAACCTGACAGCCTCGACTATATAAGTGCCAAACGGTGTCAATAACTTTCCAATTCAAATAAAGAAAATTAATTATGCTATCCTAATTAAGAAATGTCAATGTAATGAACCCTTAAAAATATTTTTGCTCATTCATGCTTGCAACAGCTTCTAGATCGATTTCACCTGCTGTAAAGTACACCCCCTAGTCGAAATATTCGATATCATTTTCACAGATGCAATTCGGAAGGATATAATAATAATTGATGTGACATCTACACAAGTCGTTCCGAAAATAAAAGAACAGACGCTGATAAACTCGATTGAGTAAGCGTCTATAACAGGGGTCGGCAACCTGCGGCTCGCGAGCCGCATGCGGCTCTTTTGATGTTAAGTTGCGGCACTCCAGTTTCATAAGCAAAAGAGTCATTATTTTATTATAAACCCTTAAAAATCGTCCAATCGATCCATGATTGAGCACCATGTCTATCTCTCAGCCATTTCCACTCGCGTCTCACCCACACCGCCCCCGTCGCCACGTGTCGTCCTCGGATATATATATTATACCTATAATATATAAGCAAATACTATAATACTGAAACGAAAATGTTTAGTGGCTCTTTAAAAACTGGGAAGTTTTGTAAATTGTAACTTTTGGCTCTTCCGTCTCAAAAGGTTGCCGACCCCTGGTCTATAATATACAAGCTGCCCATGATACTAACACAGGAGTATCGTGCAGTCTGTCTGTCTATATATAAAATTCAAGCGAACGAGCGAAGCTTTATATATTAGTATAGATGATATATTAGTATAGATTAAGAGGAATTATAAAAAGGTCGAATAAAAAAAAAAAATTTGGTGACTGATGATGAGACACTGTTTTAATAACTTGAGATATTAAAATAATAGTTGGGTTACTAAATTACTAAGTGAGCGACTAAATTACTAAGTGAGCGACTAAAATGCCTTCGGTAATTTTAAAGCAGATATCTTCTTTTGTTTTTACTTTTTATTTTTTTTTTCAATTTGAGACTACAACTTAAAACTCACATTTTCATGAAGATTGAAAACCACCGCTTTTTTTGATAAAGGGGTATGCGAATTGTCTCGCAGTGAAACGCGATGGGGCAAAGGTCACAAGGTGGAGTTTTTAAAAAAATAATTCCGGGGTGAACGATAAACGGATATGCGAATTGTAATTCCGGAATCCGGGGTGAACGATAAAGGGGTATGCGAATTAAATAGTTAATTGTTTGAATAGAACTGCGTTTTCTAAAAAATGTATATTTAATTGACAGTCAATTAAATATATATTTTTTAAAAAACGCAGTTCTATTCAGTCGCTCACTTAGTAATTTAGTCGCTCACTTAGTAATTTAGTCACCCAACTATTATTTTCTCGTCACGCGCAGTCAGTCGCTCACTTAGTAATACAGTAACCCAAATTGATTAATTATTTTTGTCACATAAAATTGTAATTTACAGTAGTTTAAATACTACCCATAGATTAACCATACATAAAGATTCGTAAATTTTATTTCAACAAGACGACTCTATTACTCATATGGTATAATAATACACCCTGTATATACGGACATTTCTGTGTCTGTCGACATAGGTTGGCGGTGCAATATGAACGGGGTAACGGCGCGTGGATACGCTTGAAGGGATTCTGCACGAGCCACCGGTGGCCATCTGACATTAATATTCAGGTACATGGCACACCTGTCCTAGTAATATACTGGGAAACGTATAGTGTTATAGTTCTAATATAGTACAGATGATACGTCTGAAGCAGTTTAGTGTATATGTTACGGTTAATACAAGAAAGTAGTTTATTCGCGAATTAACCGGCTAATACCCGAATTAACCAACGTCAAGGATTGGTTAATTCGGGTAATTAGCCGATTAATTCGCGAATTAACTACTTTCTTGTATTAACCGTAACATATACATGACTGCGTCGTACCAAAAGTGATAGGTATAGCTGACGGAAATTGATGGAAACTGTGCCGCTTATATCATACTAGCGGTCCCGTCCGGTTTCACCCGGGTGTAAAAGAACGAATGGAGAAGGGAGGAACATGAGTACACACATTCATCTTAGTTTACCGAGATGAATGTTTGTCCAAATTTCATGATGATCGGAGTTACCGTTCAAAAGTTTTTGTCGATAAAAAGCAGTATTTATACTTTTTTTACTAATATTTTTTTTTTAATTAATTAAATAAAATTAAAATGAATTTAAATGTAAGCCTTAGAAGAAAGCAATGTAGAAAATTAAAAAAAAAACAATAAAAATATATTCAAACAAACTCTTTAGCTTTATATATTAGTATAGATAGGCGGAATCTGGACCCATTTTAAGATAAGGAGGGTAAAAAATTTCAAAGATGTTAAAAAAATGGTTAAAATTTAAAAAAATTTCTGCCGCTTCGTTTTTAGGTTCTGTTAGAGCCAAATGATCGCTAAATGCCAACGGCAGAAATTTTTTATTAATTAAACCCTCCCCAAGCCACTATTAAGAAATTGGATTTACGATCATAAATCCACTTTCTTAGAACTGGCTTGGGGAGGTTGCAATTGTTCAAAAATTTCTGCCGTTGGTATTTAGCGACCATTTGTCTCTAACAGAACCTAAAAACGAAGCGGCAGAAATTTTTTTAAATTTTAACCATTTTTTTGCCTAGGTTTGTGCTAGGTTACAATCGTAGTCAGGGAGTGATTTTATTCACGGCACGGCACTGCGTAAAGCGAAAGGCCAGTGCACGTAGAGATTTCGCGTACGCACTACTACTCTCGAATCTCGCACGTGCTTTGATACGTCTCGTGACTTCTAACCGCGGGAAACGGGTTAAGATACGGACAGCGCTGTTCAATTCTCCACGTCTATGAAGGGTTAATGAAGGCACTGTGCTGGATTCAACTCTATCTTTTAACTCGAGTATAATATAAACGTATTAAAACTTTACTTGGCAAGTATGTGGAGTTTGCTATATATTGCAACTATATCATGTGAGAGGTTCAGCTATAATATATAAACTTTCTCAATTTTATGTTCCATCAAAACTTTTCTTCCGCGTAGCACGCATCAAACAGCAACTTTACAGCTTATTCAGCGATATTTTCTCCCAGTGCATGTGAAAATTTACAGAAAAGATCTAGAAATATGATAATAAGGCGATAACTCGATGTGCAAACTATCCATTGGAAATACACAATTATTAATTATTATTTTAAACTAGCAGTCCCGTCCGGTTTCACCCGGGTGTAAAAGAACGAATGGGTAAGGGAGGAACATGAGTACACACATTCATCTTAGTTTACCGAGATGAATGTTGTATCCAAATTTTATGATGATCGGAGTTACCGTTCAAAAGTTTTTGTCGATAAAAAGCAGTAAGTATTTATACTTTTTTTAAATAATATTTTTTTTTTAATTAATTAAATAAAATTTAAATATATTTAAATGTAAGCTTAGAAGAAAGCAATGTGGAAAATAAAAAAAAAAATATATATTTGCCCAACGTGGGGCTCGAACCCACGACCCTGATATTGACAGTCGCATGCTCTACCAATTGAGCCATTCGAAGTTGTGTACTCACAAAGCTAATATGAGTATATTTAGCTAGTGCATTTCACCTGAATAGAAGCTTATTTTTGAGATACATTTTGCAACATTTTTCATTAATGCTCCGCTCCTAATGGTTGTAGCGTGATATTATATAGCCTATAGCCTTCCTCGATAAATGGGCTATCCAACAAAAATTTTTTTTTCAATTTGAACCAGTAGTTCCTGAGATTAGCGCGTTCAAACAAACAAACTCTTCAGCTTTATATATTAGTATAGATAACATATACCTATATAACAGTGTTATTAGCCGTTTGAAGTGCGGAAAATTAATTTTTTATGCAATGAAAAGATGAAGGCGTTTGGTAGGCGAGTTCTTTAAAAAAGCCATTACGCGGTCGTCTCGATGCGATGGCGATTTTTTTTGCGCAGTGAAAAAGGGAAGGCGTCCGACCAAGTGTTTGCTCGGTCGGGATCGACGTGACAAAGTCACGATGATTTTTCGCTGTGATTTTTGTGTAGTAACTGGAATAACAGTCACTGTGATCACACAGTAACGACTTTTTCCATCACTACTTGAAAACACGGTCGTTCGTGAATGACATGACGTTAAAACTAAATTACGGTATGATGTAATGCGTTACATTTTTTTTTGCAAACGACGTAACATAAACGTAAAATTTAAAATGTATATGACATGAAATAATATGTAAATTTTAAGTGCCCTTCGTGTTGTGCAGATTCAAATAAATTCGAATTAATGGCTTGGAAATTGCACTTACCATATTATGGCTGGTTCAGTATGTAGTCATAGAATGTCACAGTAGCAGACTGTACTGTCTTGACATTTTATAATCCCGAAGAGACCTTAAAACAAAAATGCATATATTATTATCAGAAATTGTTTGTTATTATTTTTAGTGCAATTGCCTACACATACAAAACTACATTAAAGCCACTCCTGTCTACCCAAAAACTTCTCCTACGAATAATCTTAAAAAAACGTCGTATCTCTCCATCCATAGAACTATTTAGTAGCCTAAGGCTAAGGGTCTTAGACAAGGAAAGAGAAAGGGTACCTACTTAATATATATTAAACATATGCTAAATCAGTTCTATCCTTGTTCCATAAACATCCAGGAAACCAAGCAGCGTACCAAAATCCCTACAGTACAAGAACGCAGATTTTAAATCCCATCCAGATCCCACAAAATGTCGAAAACTTTCAGTCAAAAAACATGCAGCGTTCCTTGGTCCAAAACTATACAACAGCGTACCGGTTGAATTCAAACAAATTCGAAACATTAGAACTTTTAATAAAAAAATATTCAGATGGTTATGCGACAGAAAAGAGTCTGAAGTCATTTATAATATCTTAAACTAATCCTCAACTATAACCGCAATAACTTCTTAAATAAAAAAAATCGTATCATTTGCTTGCTATTATTATATTCTTTTTTTCCTTTTTTCTTTAATTTTAAGTATATACTCATTCTCGCGTAAGCCCATAATAATCCAAAATTTATGCATTACAGCGTGCACTTCTGCAAAATTTTTTTCGCATAAATTCAAACATTTTTACCAATAAAAATGCATAAAAAAACTGAAAAAAACATTTTTTTTTTTGCATTTTGTTAAAGATCATTTAAAGTTAAAATCGTGATCCTTCAATTTTTTTTCAAAAATTCGATCGAATAAAACAAAAAAAACGGCTCGATGGATTGAATCGAAACTTTGTGAGGTTTTTGTGGGCATATTGAACTGTAAAAGGCACACTTAACATTACTGGTTTTCTCGATATTTCCAACTTAGCGCCTGATTATCCCAAAAGCCACCAAAAGCCCTCTTTTTCTTGATTTTTCAAATTAATGTAAAGAATGAAAAACATTTTTTTTTTCAAAAAACCGTAGCTGATTTTTGTGGGAAATTTATTCAAGATTTCAAAACCCTCCTTAATTTTCTTGTGCGGTCAGCGGTTGCTGAGATATTGAAGGTTAAATACAAAAAGATCCTTTTGCATTCAAAGTTCGATATCTCAGCGAGAAGTGATCGTATCGAACTTTTCAAAAAAGCAAATTAAAGCTGAATGAACAAGTTATCCGATCCATATAGTGGTTAAGTTGGAAAAATTTTTTCCAAGTTCGTAAACCAAAAAAAAGAACAGAAAAAATTTCGAAAAATTTTTTTCTTCGGTATTCATTAGGATTGAGCGGAACACGTTGCTTGAAAAACATTTTCATCATAAGATCTCAAAACTAGAAACTTCGAGCTTTAAAATCATTTTTTTAAAATTCCAGTACGACAATTTTTAAGGGAAATACAGCCACTTGAAAAACCTTAAAAAATTTGGAAATTTTTTTTGATCCTTTAATTCTTTCCGCTAATTTATATAGATAGTAGTGAAATATTAATATTTTAAGAAAAAAGCATTTTTATAGTATAGTAATAGACTTTTCACGTGAAAAAATCATGACACAAACCGGTTTCTAATAAATCGATATATAAGTATAATAAACATATTTTTAAATGAATCAGATAATAAATTAACATAATTATTGTCATTTTAATTATTGATATTTTACATGTACATGGAAATGAGGTAAATGTCCTTAAATTGACCCGATTCACCCCGTCGCTAGGTGCAATATTTCTCGTAAAATTACTAGGGGTTGTACAAACAGACAATAGTATACAAGGTGTTTGTTTTTTTGAAGATGTGATCTGTTAAGCGCCGATACTTGCAGAGAATTTTTTAAAGTGAAACTTTATTAGGCGCACTAGAAGGGCAAAAATGGCTGGTATCAGACGCAAAGTGAAACGTTACCCCCCCTCCTTCGAATTCAACCAGCAGCTGCACAACAAAATTGCTATGAAAAAATCCCTAATATATATTGATATTGATATTTATTTAGTCATTAAATACAAAATAAAACATTTAAAATACAATCATATTATACATATTAAAATTTAGAGGATAAAAACTCATCAACACTATAAAAACATTTTAATAATAAAAAACATTTTAATTTATTTTTAAAATTTGTAAAGGTTTTAGCATTCTTAATTAAAATTAGGTATAAGTAAAGGACCCTGCACACGAGGCTATAGAAACGCTGCTTGATTAGCCTACTAGTTTTCTAGCGCTGGTTTTCTTGATTGCTGTTATGTGCTCGGTTCACACGAGACGTCTTTTCAAGCTAGTTTTATGAATATATCTGGTGCGCACGCAGTGGCAGTTCAAATACAAACACAGAGCAAAACGTGTCTGTTGTCTGACTCTGAGCAGAATGACGCCACGTCGGTTTGAGATCGCGTTTGTTCAAGTCGTCCACGTGACGAAATACTACGTCCTGATTGGTTCTTGCTCATACCTAGCAGCGGACCTAGCAAGGAGAATAGCCCCGGTTCTAATTTTAAAACCTATATATCTTGTGAGCCTGCAGTGACGTCATTTCCAGCTTCGTACCCAGAAAACCGGCCAGCAGAACTCCAAGCAGTGTTTTTTAGCCACGTGTCCTTTTCTGTCTTTTTTTTCGACATATCTCGAATAATTTACATTACGACTTGAATTCGACGAACATTCAGTATGTGTACAGGTCGCCTAGCTCGGTGTTTAATGTTTATTCCGTTATGTGTTTATATATACAGAGTGTACCAAGAAATGATCCTTAAAATTTTCGAATTCAATTCAATTCAATTCAAACTTTATTAGTCAAAACACAATGAAAATTGTACAGACATTGTCAATAAAAAAGTGATACAGAAATAGAAAAGATACAGAATTACAGTAAATTTGGATATTTTTTTTTAAAACTTTGTGTCATATTGCTCATATAATATTCGTCAAAACTGTAAAATGGTTCTAAGATCAAAAATTGCTTTGTGAATTTTTTAAAATATTTAAAAGAAAGTCCTTTTATTTTCTCCGGTAAAAGGGTAAACAGTTTATATCCCATAAAGTCGGCTTTGCTGACAAATTTTTAAGCGGTGATACATCACAAGAACTTCATTTTTAACCGACGAAAAACAAAAACGGAGGAGGTTCTCAAGTCGACGCGTATATTTTTTTTTTTTTTTTTTTTTTTTTTTTATTTATGTATGACCACGCATAACTTTTTACAGAGCAGTCCGATTTTGATAATTTTTTTTTTTGTTTGAAAGGGTATACCCCGAAGTTGGTCCCATATAAATTTGGTAAAAAAATTCCAACCCTAAGGGTAGGAAAACAGGGGATAATTGATTGTTCACTCACTGATTGTAATGTATGACCACACAAAACTTTTTACCGAGTAGTCCAATTTTGATAATTCTTTTTTTATTGGAAAGGGTATACCCCGAAGTTAGTCCCATATAAATTTGGAAAAAAAATTTCAACCCTAAGGGTAGGAAAACGGGATTATTGATTGTTCACTCACAGATTGTAATGTATGACTACGCATAACTTTTTACAGAGTAGTCCGATTTTGATAATTATTTTTTTATTGGATAGGGTATACCTCGAGGTTGGTCTCATATAAATTTGGAAAAAAAATCCTACCCTAAGGATGGGAAAATAGGGGTGATTTATTGTTCACTCACAGATTTTCATGCTGAGTTGTGTATTACAATTATAAATTATATAGCCACAAAAAATTATAAAATAAAAACTTTTTAACAAAAAAATTAAACCGCCGAAAAACTGAAAAGCAAAAAATAATAAATCTTTTTATTTAACTAAGTTCTATCTAAGTAGTTGAACGTATGTGACAGTCTAGTATATCTAAGTAATTTTGAGTCGGCGTCAAACAATCAATGAACAAAGATCACTAAAAGAAATAAACAAATCAAATTAACAATGATACGTGAAATCTCCAGCGATAAACATTAACATTCCAAACATGCGCTCTCCACACGACCACTCGCAAAGACGTGTGTCCTCAGTGTGTGCCCGTTCGGGTTGCTCTGTCGCTGACATTAACTTCGTGAACGCTCAGAGATTTTCGGCGAAGGATTGTTGACGCCGACTCAAAATTACTTAGATATACTAGACTGTCACATACGTTCAACTACTTAGATAGAACTTAGTTAAATAAAAAGATTTATTATTTTTTGCTTTTCAGTTTTTCGGCGGTTTAATTTTTTTGTTAAAAAGTTTTTTTGCTTCTGGTATCATAGTTATGATGATCGGCACCGGTTGATAAATTATCAATATTTGCTTTAAAGTAACACAACACGTTGAAGATATAAAGTTAAAGACAGTCATAATACGTAATTCAGTAAACAGTGGTTTACAATGAGCATCATAAGTAGCACCCGAAATACACCTTATGGCCTTTTTTTGTAGTAAGAGAATTTTATCTACATTGTTAAAACAAAGAAAGAACACCCGCAGTTCAAACATCAATACGCCAGATTTCGGATTAACCGAGCTCGTTTTTTCCTAGTTCGCGATTTACTGCCATTAGTACATCTAAAGGCCGCTTTGCACGAGTTGGGTTTTGTCGCTGGAATCGCTGCTGGAACTTGTGCCGGCAGCGAGAATGGAAATGACGTCACTGCGGGCGTCGCTGCATGATAACAAGCTGGAATTTCAGAATTAGACACGGGGATACTTTTCGTACTTGATTCCCAGCTGGTTTTTGAGCAAAGACCAATCAGAAAACAGTATCCTGTCGCGTCATAAGCAAACATGGCGTCATATAGTGTGCGTTCTGTCCAGAAACAATAGACGTCCACTATTGTTCACAAACGAAAACCAAAATAATTTTTAAATCTAGTTTGAAAACACGAATCGTTTTTTTTTTCTTCTTAAAGATTATATCTCGACGGCCAGTCAAGAATGTCCGATATCTGGCGGCCTCTGAAAAAATTGATGGACGACCCACCGGGAATTTTCCCGATATCCCGGCGGTTTCACCCGCCCCTGTGAATTGGCGAGCATCGACTTTAAAGGAATGGCATTTTACACTCTGAGGTCTCGTAGTGGTGAGAGCGCTAGACTCGCATTCGGGAGATACCGGGTTCGAATCCCGGCAGGGGCAGATGTGGCCGCGACTTTTCCCTCCTGCATCTCGCCGAAAAACGGTAATTCCCCTACCGGCCATCTTGTTGAGGTTTTCATTTGTTTTCCCTCAATAATTCCAGATCAATATTGAGATGGTTCCTTATTCAAGGCCATAGCCGATTACCTGTCGAACTCCTATGCTCAAAATTTGACTATCCTTATCCTAATGTCCCAAAACTCCTTCATTCGCCCATTGCTATTAATTAAGTGGAAGTTTAAAAATATAGCAAATAACGGGAAGTGTGGTAGATGGAAAATAGTAAAGGTGCGAATAGCGTCTGTTATGACATAAAGTCGAGAAACGGACATTAAACGCATTATTATTATAAAATTAAAAAAAATAAGGAGCTTTTATACTTCCACTTAATTAATAGCAATGGGCGATTAATTAAGTGTAAGTTTAAAAATATAAAAAATAACGGGAAGTGGGGTAGATGGAAAATAGTAATGGTGCGAATAGCGTCTGTTATGACCAGCGTTTAAATCAAAATTAAATGTCCCGCGCGGGACAGGCTCAGTCCCGCTTTTCGGGGATAACTTTAAAAGAAGTTAAATCTTCACAGAAATATCATGAATAAGTAATTCTTATAAATAATTATTCTCTCATTGTAAGTTGCAATTTGTAACACACTCCACAGACTATTGTTTGAAACGCCATATTTTTCTAATGAATAAAACTTTTTTGATTTTGATTTCTGTTTTTTTTTATTCTGAAGACGAATAAGACTCAACTATTTAACGATATAGGGTAAATCTGATTTAAAATATTATATTTTTATTAAAATACATTTTCTATGGCTATTTTTTCTATCTATTGTCACGTAAACGTAATTTTAATTCAAATAAAAAGATAAATAGGTATTTGAAAACTTCTGATTATATACGTTTTTTTACTATGTCCCGCTTTCGACGAAAGAATCCCGCTGTTTTCACTCAAAGAGTTCCAAAATCCCGACTTTGCAAAAAAAAACTGGCAACGCTGGTTATGACATAAAGTCGAGAAACGGACGTTAAACGCATTATTATTATTATTTTACATTCTGTATAATAGTGTGTATTATTCCATAAGCAACAGCTATACTGACGGGGCCCGGTTGTGGTGGTGGACGGTGAAAACGACAACCCCATCAAACGGACAAGAGGGCAGGTGGTGACCACTCGACTGTGACGTTTACTTTTTATATGTGATATCACCACATTGTACACGCATGCACCACACACGGTAGTGTACATAAATAGTGTACACTATATGATTCCGCGTGATGTTTCCTTATATAAAAACCACAGGATGTTTTTTTTTAACAGCGAACTCAAGGTTCGAATCCCGGTCGAGGTATAGGTTTGAAAACTGAAATCGTCTGTCGGCTTTTTAGTTAAGGTTTCTTACCAGAAGAATAAGGACCAAGATTGGACAGCTTATCCCGGAACAAGACAGATAGACAAAAATTCTGAGAATGTCTATAGTCGAAAATTTCATACAATTATATACAGTTAAGTTATGATTTTATTTTTTTTTTATTCGATTAGTTTTGATAGTTTAGTTGCAATTTGTTAGACGTTGATAAATTTTCAATCAAAAAAGAAAAATATGAAAATTCTGCAGCAAAGAGCCGCATGTCCTGGAATTATCTCGATAAAGTTTAGTTCTTTTATGATTCATGGTTCTTAGAATCGATTCGAACGGCGAGTCTAAAATAAATTTAATTTTAGCTAAATCTCTCTTTTTAGAAAAAGTAGTTTGTACAATATTTTTTGTAAACACTCACTTTTTTTTCGTTGTTAAATTCACGAAAACTGATTAAATAATTTCTTTGGAATATTAAAAAAAAATATATATACAGGGTGTCCCATAAGGCGACGTCCAAACAAAGTGAGGTGATGGGGGAGGTCATTTCCTATCAAAATAACCATAAATGTGGTTATCTAACTGTTTACGGTTCGAAAGTTATTTCAGTTTTTGTTTTTTCTCTGAAATCGTGTAGTGCTTATACTAAAAAAATAATTTAAAAAAATCATGGTTATTTTGATGGGAAATGACCTCCTCCATCAACTCACTTCGTTTGGACGTCGACTTATGGGACATCCTGTATACTTATATATCACAATATTTCTTATCAAGATACAGAAACACTTACAAAACCTAAATCATGTCTTTGGGGGGCACAAGCAAATATTTTTTTATAAAATTTCTATTTACCATCGTAAATAATTACAACTTATTTTTTTCAAATTAAACAAATTCTCTTAATAAGCACACCTCTTTGTATATTTTTTTCTGAAACGTTTTAACCGCCCCTAAATTCTGTGTTTTTATCGTGTTTCATTTTTTTTTTCCAAAAGCGATATAATGATAAAACGAACGTATGGCACGCCGTTTTACTATTTAATAGTAAAATATTTTTCCAAAAATTATAAAAATATTTAACAATTTTAATTTCAGAAAAAAAAAATTTGAGTGAATTTTTTTTTGTGGTGACATATCTAATAAAAATACATTATTATTATTATCTCATGACATAATAAAAATTTTTATGTCATGACAAAATTAAATGCTTGTACATAGGAAGAGATAGGAAAAACGACGAATTATAATAATATTATGTCATGACATAAAAATAATGTATTTTTATTATGTCATGTCTAATTCATATTTTGTCATAGTGACGTCGGAAATCGCTGTTGGCTGGACTGCTCGAATCAGATAAGTCACAACAGATCTGACAGAAAATTATTGGCGGCAGAAACAGGGTCGTACCCCCGCCCCCAAATTATAAACCAGCACGTCCATTATTTTTTTTAAATTTGAATCTCCTCCCTTCCTCTTGGCGAGATTTGGTAAGATGTGGTCAGACCCCCCTGCCCGTTACGTAAGATTTACCCTATATGATTTTAAATAATTAAATTAGTTTGATATATTCATTTCTGATACGCCACTGACTGATAACATCTCATTTTCGTGGCGTAGTGCTCCGCCTAGAGAGATCTCTGGCTCCGCCTAACGCTAGAGTAGGTATTCAAGGTCACCAGGAAAATTATTAAATTTGTCTGTAACAATCGGACGATAAGAACGATTCGAAATATACAAATGCTATTTCGAACGAAAAGAATTAGAATAGAACGAGTCGGCGCACGACCGAATGACGCCGCAATAAAACAGTGAACGGTCAGTATAGTCAGGCGTCTCGGCGCCGGCGCGTCTTGCGAACACACATACATAGATTTTCGGCCATATGACAAAACAGTTCATGTTAAATTTATAGCAAAATAGGTACTATTATGATTACGAGTAAAAATTACGGTTCCTTTCATTTTTTGTGGACGTCGCGAATGACGCGTCGTACGATATTTATTGACCAACGTATATTTCGAATCTGGACTCGAAAAAAATTCGAAATTTCTATGCATTTCCGTGAATTGTTTCACTGTCAGCTAAGTTCATGTTGGTCAACTGTCAAATTTTTTGAATTCAAACCTCGTTACAGTAGGTAACTGGAACACAATGTGAATTTTTATTGGCTGAATATTATTTTCAGGGTTGACTACTGAAGGATTATTAAGACGTTTCGAGTTTAAGCCCTGATTAAAATTTCTCACCCATAAAAAACCGGTACGGGAAACTACGTGACTTCCCTGTGTGACACACAAAATCTATATACATAGGTCCCATTAAGGCTGTGCATGGTCTAGACTAGAAGTCCCTAAACTTTTTTGTCTCGTAGACCATTTGCCATGTTTTTTGGTTTTGGGTAGACCCCCTACTTACCTGGTATTTTTTTTTGCAAATTCCTTCAAATGTATTTTTGACAGCCGGTATAGTGCTACTCACTTTGAAATATTTAAATTTATAACGGTAGTAAAGTGTAGTGTGAAATACTTAAAAAACACAAGTTAACTTTTATATGAGGGATAAACCTGATGCTCTAATAATAAATTTTCAACACTTGGCATCAATTTAGTTAGGTTTAATCTTATATTCCCTCGGTTAACGATGTCCAGTCTGTTTCTTTTTTTTGTTAGGAAATCCACTATCGTTGACTCACATTTTCATTATTTTTATGGACCCCTAATTTTTTTTTCGCTGGCATGGACCCCTTGTAAGTTGTCGTCGACTCCTGGGGGTCGATATAGATCACTTTGGGAATCCTAGACTCTAGACCATGCACAGCCTTAATGGGACCTGGGGCCACTCGGACAGATTTTTTAGCTAAAGGCGGGCAAATAAAAACGACAATAAAAGCTTAAAAAGAATTTAACTGCATTATAATCATTAATTTGGCATTGTTGTATCGCACTAACAATTGTTGTGATCTTTGGTACCAAATTATTTGTCGCCACGTGTAAATTTGCTTCCGAATTGTCGTTTACCACGCGGTTTCGATTTTTCGTTTTATTCGTTTCCTTGCCAAATCGAAATCTGTTCAGCGGTTTAGGCGTGAAAAAGTAGCAGATAGACATACAGACAGTTATTTTTGTATTTATAATATAATAGCATGGATTATTTTCACATTTTTTTTTAAATATGTTTTTTTCTGACTAATTTGGAATGATTTAACCTCTATCACTTGGGTTTTCTTTTTACAGAAATCCGAATTTTAGGAGTTAATTAAAAAAAATATATATCTCACCTTTTGGCCTGAATTTTTCAATGATCTGATAGCTTACTAATTGGCCAACCTTCCTAAAGCTAAGAACCCCGAAATTTACTGTTAAATTGTATGTTGTGTGTTAAAACTTACAATAAACAAAAAATTTTGAAAGATTCTAGAAAAAGCGAATTAGATTTTAAATATTAATTATTTTTTATATTTTTTAGATCAATTCTGAAGAAGGTCCAAATCTGGATTGAAACGTTAATGTATTAATTATATATTTTTTTGTTAATATAGTGTCTGAAAAATTGGTCGATAATTTTATTTATTGAAGAGTTCTAATCAGACGTTAATCAAAGATTTGAAAAATAAAAATTCTTCACAGAAGTGCCATTATCATTAAAAAATGACGCATTTCCGATCCCCAAGTGATAGAATTCAAAGCATTCCAAATTAGTCATAGTTTCTTCTTCCGAGAAGAATACGAGCAATTACCGGTCACTATATAACTACAGTATATTGTGAACGGTACGAAACCGAAAAATACAATGATATTTTTTGATGGACCAATGAGACGCTGCCTATAATAGTTATACGAAATGTTCGTCTTTGCGTAAAGACACTATCTTTCATGCTCCCCGAGTTTACCCGAATGAGCGTTTCACCTCGAAGTCTGACGAATCAAACTCATTCACCGTCGAGCAAAAATTGGCACGGTGCGTCTAAAGTTTTCGCTTAAAAAAAAATTTCGACATGTGCGATTTTGTTTTACATCCGGCGATATTATATTGTAGTGTGTCGGTAGGTCTATAACAAACGAATATCGCGATCGCGACGTCGCTTTGCGTCCGCGCACGCCGTCTTCTGTTTTTCCTTCGTGTCGCCGCGCACCCCTGCATCGTCCACGTTCGGTACGGAGTTTAACATTGGTCTGACGGTTTTCGCTTTGATGTGACGGAACAGCAGTCTTTTGGTTACACTCAGACCGAATGCAACAACGGAAAGCGAGAACAGGGTGATGTTGGTACTCTATCCTTCAACGTCGGCCTAACATCAATACAAAAAACCAAAATCTGTCTTTTTCTATCCGTATTGCCGAACATGTGCCGCATTATTGCGTGATATTACGTACTATGATAAACAACGAATTATTAATTAATTTTTGTGTTCGCGTAAAGATCAGTGTTTTGAATGTACTAGTCGTTGAATTTTAATTAAATCATTTTTGGTCATGTGACTGTTTTTTTTGTTTTTGAAAAAAAAAACATTTTTATATATACCTATGGCTTACTTTTTTAAAATATAATTACTAGTGTTAAATTAATATCAAATTAACGTGTGCCTAAAAAGAAAAAAAAATCATTCGAAGTTTTGGCCTAATTTTTCTGTGAAGTGCTAAACAATTTTCAAGAGGTGTGTGTTTTAAAAAAATTTTTGACGTGTCCAGTATTTCTTTGGCAGGCAGTTAATTCAATTCAAACTTAAAAAACACTAAAAAAAACTGAATTGGTTTTTTAGGTGACATAAGCCGGTAAATAATTTCTGTTAGTGACACTATTTTGCTGGAAACCCACTGTTTTCCGGAGTGGTCATCGTATCATTTCAAGTGCTCCGTATAATAAATAGGTTATATAGTAGATTCGTAAAGCAATCTGTAGCGAATAGTTTGAATGAAATGAAGATGGTGCTAGCGGAACGTGTCCAGCCGGGGGACACCTCTTCGGGCTGACTTCAGCGCGTGGGGGGCCGCAGAGGAGCGCGGGGGGCTACAGCGATGCTCCACCGGCTACTCGCGGCGTCAAAGAGCGCCCTTCTATTCAGTTTGCTATTCATCCTGGCCGCGGTGGCGTTGCCCACAACAGGTACGTCTATAATGTCCTAAATTATTTAATACCTTTTTTTTACCCGTTGCTATAGAGCTAGATAACTCATTTTCCTTTGAAACACACCTTCTGTTGCAAAAAAACGTCATAAATATACGAAATTAACAATCTCTAAGTTCTAACCCTACAAAAATCAAGGTTCCCTTAGATTAGATTTATATGGGGTGATAGGACATTTGATATCTCACCAACACTGCGACCTAAAAGATTTTTTGTGAATCCCCTAATAGTATTATTCCCAGTCGGGTAGAATGCTTTTTATGAACCTTATTACCTTACTGGGGGCTGCTCTCCTTATGTCCTCAGGCTTTGAAAAAGGTCTGTTAAAGGTGTCCCCAACTAGTATTATTGCTTGTGGATATCCTTTCTGTCAGTAAATTGTGAAAGTCAAAATAGGAACGGAACATCTATCCGTAATTACGTTCTTTTTAAAGATATTTTATAAGATTTTCTAACGGGAAAACGCTTTTCCACAATTCTTGCTGGTCTGTCTGTCACTCTAGAAATGACAGGACTGATTTAAACGAAACAGTACACAAGTATACGATAGGTACCTTTTAGTCGACTACATTTAGATTGAGATAAAGTTCCTGTAAAAACCAAAGCCTCTTCTAAAAGCCAGAAATGAACATCCATGTTATAGGTTTTTTCAAACAGAATTACTGGAGCCGTTGTGACTATCGAATTGAACGAGCTGAATAAATTTGACGGTTTTTATCATTCAATAGCTTTTTTTCTACACACGATGTCGTCTTACTGACAAATCTGAGAAAGTAATGGAAAAGTCAGGGAAGCGGTTAGACTCAGGGCCGGTGGATAATATGGGTACAGTGGGTAGTACTATCCACTCGGAAAATTCCGAGTGGGTAATTTATCCACTCGGAATTCTTCCCGGCCAACTACCCACTCGCGATGAACACCATCCGCCGGCCCTGATCAGGCTAAGTCAGGAATTCCAGGAAGTGACCTGGATAAGTCAGGAAAACTCTAAAAAGTTTTTTTCAGTGATTTTAAATTTGGGAACATATCATACTCTAGTTTGACATTTTAGCGCAGACTAAAGAAGACACTTTTATTCGGGTTTCGCACGATTTAGATATGACTTTATTTGTCTTAATTAGATTGTATGAAAACGCAACACGGATAAACAAACACCAAAAGGTTTCTATTGCTTTTTTTTGTATTTTAGTTTGCGAAAACATTCAGGGAAAATGATCAGAGATAGTTTAGGAAAAGTCATTTTTTCTGTCCCTTATTGACTCAAGCTGATATGATGAAGGAAGGTTTTGGTTGAGGATCATAAATAAATAAGCTTTACCAATGTTTCGCTAGTGGCCA
This sequence comes from Xanthostigma xanthostigma, assembly GCA_963575645.1. Classification (NCBI taxonomy): domain Eukaryota; kingdom Metazoa; phylum Arthropoda; class Insecta; order Raphidioptera; family Raphidiidae; genus Xanthostigma; species Xanthostigma xanthostigma. The sequence continues at coordinate 6,210,495 of OY754469.1, read as the reverse complement.
ACGTTTCGAAAAATTTATTTTCATCTTCAGGGCGTCAAGCTGGTCGAAGATGAAAATAAATTTTTCGAAACGTTGGCCACAAGCGAAACATTGGTAAAGCTTATTTATTTATGATCCTCAACCAAAACCTCGTAACATTCTATTGGATCAACACTACTTTATGCTCAAGCTGATATGTTTGACTAGGAAACCTAGAGCTAATATTTTAAGAGATGAATTTTCTTGTATATTTTTTGGTGCAGTAACACGCGTGAAAATCCGCTGTAGATATTATAAACGCTCAACAACCGAGTTCATCAGCGTCCATGTGTGTATTAGATAATCTGCCAGACCGACTGGTATACGTACTCAGGTTCCTGGGATTCCTAATTCCCATAAAATATTGGGGTGCTGACTACGTTCCAATGTTTTTCCTGATGGAGAATCAGCTATAGGCATTGAACAAATCTGTATGCGATTTTTATTATTCCGTAACTTTTTTCTTGAGGAAGGCTTAGGACTGTAACTACCCTGTTCGACCTAATCCGGGTGCAAATCAGATTGATTCCATGCTGGGTTGAAATCAAGTTACCTGTGTCAACGGCAATATGAATTGTATTAATATACCTGATAACAAGTTGCGGGTAGTTAATCTATACTAATATATAAAGCTGAAGAGTTTGTTTGTTTGTTTGGTTGAACGCGCTAATCTCAGGAACTACTGGTTTGAATTGAAAAAAAAAATGTTGGATAGCCCATTTATCGAGGAAGGTTATAGGCTATATAATATCACGCTACGACTAATAGGAGCGGAGCATCAATGAAAAATGTAACTCAAAATTTATCCGTCCGACGAATACTTTTGAACGGTAACTCCGATCATCATGAAATTTGGACACAATAGTCATCTCGGTAACTGAGATTAATGTGCGTACTCATGTCCCTTCCTTCCCCATTCGTTCTTTTGCACCTGAGTGAAACCGGGACCGCTAGTAATATTATAAAATCGCTTGAACGAGTGAAGTGAGTGATAGCGTATTAATAAATTTATAAATTAATGTATATCCTCGACCTTTGACCACTAATGACCTGTGTTGTCGAATGTTTATAATTCGAACTCTACAAATTATATAAAAAAAATTTAAAAGCATCCAAAATTACAGACAGTGGTCCCGTTGCTATATTTTATGCAGTTGAATAACTGAAACTGAAAATAGAAACAAGCAATTATTATTAGTCAAGAAAAAAACAACGATAGGCATGTATTTAATAAGATTTTTTTTTTATTTTGTAAAAAATTTTGTTATGTAACTGGGCTAGGTGGAAGATCAACTTAAAGTTGAACCGTGCCTTTTGTACGTTTTATTATGTACAATAAAAATTTATTAGTGTATTTGCCATAAGGCACTTACACTATTGGCGTCGGTCGGATGGCGGGACCTAGGGGTCGGACCAAAATTTCTCGACGTTTCATAACTTTCTAAGAAGTTTGGCACCATTTTTGGAAATGTTTATATATATATGTATATATATATATATATATATATTTATATATATATATATATGTGCGGGCTATAACTTTCGAAGGAGTTAATTGATTTTAATGAAATTTAGACCACACGTTGAAATCCATCACCGCACGAAGCCTATTTAAAATGGGCCCAATCGGGCCATGTTAAGGGTGGTATTTAGGGGTTGAAAAAAGTTTTTGGGCCCAAAAATACCGAAAAAATTTTCGGAACCGTTTCAAATTTGAAATTTAAACCTTTAGTAATTATTAAAATGTGCTGCTAAAATTTTAATAAAATCGGTCCGACAGGACCGGACTTACAAATTTTATGAAAACACAAGTTTCTGATATGGATTTTACATACTGAAGAGTGTATATAATCATATAATTTGGTACAGATGTTGAATTGATATGTAGTATTGAAATTAAGTAAAAAAAGGTTTTAAGGGTTGTATTAAGGGTTAATTTTTTTTATTTTGTCCAAAAACAAAGTTAAGTTCATATAATAGAGCCACACTGCTTATAAAAGCAAATACACTATATGTCGGCAGGGTTTCGCACTGCGACCCGGAGTTTTTATTATTGTTATTAAATAAAGTCATCCATTCAGAAAGAGTTTGTTGAAAAAAACGTACCTATCATCGAAAAAAAGGCACATGTCAAGGCACACACGACTGAAGTGCAACTTCTTATGTATTAATAAATAATATAAACTCTTCGCGATTCGTCTTATTTTATTTTGTAATTAAAATAAATTTTTGACAGTAGATAATAAAATAACGTTCACGTTTTTCACAACTTCATTAAAAAGTTGGCAAGGTTCTGCGTAAGAAGTTTCACTTCAGAAATGGAGACTTGTTTAAAGTCTATCTTGACGTTTTTGAAAAAAATATTTACAAGTTATTTACTACATAAATACTTGATACATTAGACACGTTTTTTTGTGATAAAATATTTATTTTTGGTACAAATTCCCGCCACACTTAAAATATATTTTTTGTTTTGACTTCTTGTGTTTGTAAACTTGTTTTGTTTCTGAAAAGTCAGTGATGAAATATTAATTTGGCTAGACTTTACCCGCGTCTTCGCTCTCTTAAAAAAAATCTAGTTTCGCATTTTTTAGGGTTCTGCACCTCAAAAGGAAAAAAGGAACCCTTATAGGATCACTTCATTGTCCATCTGTCAACACTATTGGGAATCAAAACCTATAGGGTACTTCCTGTTGACCTAGAATCTTGAAATTTGGCAAGAAGCAATGTCTTATAGCGCAAGTAAAGGGAAAAATCCTAAAATCGTAAATTTGTAGTTACCTACATCACAAAAAAATAATGTTTTTAAACCCGAACAACATGCTACGCACGTACACAGTAACAGTTCTAATACAAAACAAGCGTCCGCTACAGGTGCGTTTATACAGAACTCTCGCATACAACACGGTACTACAACTAGGCTATCAGATATAGCCACGAGTTACAATACAGTTCACTAGTCCATCTGAACTCACTGCAATTACACGTTTAGTTGGCAAACTGACCGCAATCTTTTTTGATGTATAGGGACAGCAGTTTTCAATCAACTCGCACACGACCGGTTTTTTTTTGAGATGAGATTAAATCTCATTGCTAACGAGACGGGAAAGAGATCATCGAGAAAGTACCGAGACGAAATTAAAATTACGACGAGAATGGCCATTTCTTGACGAGATGGCATCATTATTTTTTTAATAACACGAAAATGTAAAATAGTAATTTATGTATCTGGTTTGGAATGCATTATTTTATGACAAGTTGTTACTTTATTACCTTAGGAAAAACGGAATACAGGGCAAAATAATACCAATATTTATTTGCTCAATCCGATAAAGATCTAAACGTTTTAGAACAAAATTTAATTCACACAGACAAAAAATCGAAAGATCTTGGTTTAAATCCGGCACTGCGTCCATGTTTTTAATTTCTTATCACGCGGCACAACAGAGGTGTGACAATACGACACACACATATACACTCGTCAACCCAAATTTTCGTATACCTCCTGATTTTTATTATTTATTTATTAAAATAAAAATTAGTCATAACAAAAACGTAACTGTTTGTATCGGTTTTGGAGCTACCTGCGCATGACGGTGACAGTTTCGTGTCCGTTTTCTGGCTGCTTGGAACATGCCTATAAATAAATAAATAAACGAAGCGCGTTATGTGGCCGAGCGGTTTAGTGGCTTGTAAGTACAATGATTGTTTCGATCCCCGAAAACACCAGTATTATTTTTTTTACTGGTGAAATTTTTTTTATATTTCTTAAAAAAAATTTTAATTAATAATTTATTTTTTTTCATACTTCTTATAAATAAACTTTTATACATTTAATAATTTTGTTGTTGTTTTTGTGTAAACGTAAATTTTACGCATTAATATAAATTACGTAAGAAGCATAACTTCCGTCGTGTGTCTAATATCTATATTAGTGTAAAAAAACGAGAACAAATTACGATATACTATTAATAGGGATATTGACTAATTTTTGAAACTGTTTTTATTTTGTAGATAGACCCTTAATAATTAGCACGAAAAAAATATTTAAACAATAAAAAATGTTTAATTTTGAAGAAAAAATTAAAATAATTTTTAAATTTCCCGCTGAAACACTCAAATCTGGCACTGACCTACGTCACGAACCTCTATTTATCAGTCTGTCGAACTAGCTTGTAAATTGAGATAATCGCATAAAAAAGCCTTTAATTACTAATTTGATATGTAATTTCAGCTTCCATTATAGACAATACAATTATTTAATAACAAGAGAGTTTCAAAAACGCGAGTTATTTCTTTGAAAATGACAGCGGTTTATGACGTAATGCACTCTGATTGGTGTTTGCAGTCACGTGATAAAGGATAGAATTTATAAAACTTTAAGTTAACTTTACTTAATTTATAATATTTAATTATGTGTAAAGAAAAATATTTTAGGTATTTAAATATTACCATTAATCGTTTAAACATAAATTTTCTTGATATTACAACCAGTGGAAACATTCATATTGTATGTATGACTAAATATTAAAAATAATGAATAATGAATAAAAAATTCCAACTTCCAAAATAACATTTGATTATAATAAAAAAAATAAAATTTCTAATATAGCGTGAGGTGACGCGGGTAATGGCTAGTATTCAATATAATATTACCTAACTATTCGTTGCCATGGTTACCTACATAGTATGTTCTACGTCATGTAAAAATTAATCAAAGCATGCCTAACTAGTTTATTTCTGACAGATCCATAAAACAAAAGAGCGCATGATTTTTTTTATTTTCAAAATATTTCCGAAACTATAATGTTTAGAAAAAAATTTTTTTAACAAAACTTTCATGAAAAAATAAATAGAATAATAAGCCGTTATGAAAAGTATACCATTATTATATAAAAAATACCGTCTTAGCATATATCTCTTCTGCGCATGCGCCGATTTTCCCCAAAAACAATAGTGCTCTTCATATTTGCATATCAAACATCCTTCCAAAATTTGGTTTCAATCCGCTCATCCGTTTGACCTGTATCGTGTTCACAGACAAACAGACTAACAGACGCACAGAGATTTTCCAAAAATATGTTTTTTGGATTCGGGGGACCTCAAAACGGAAAGATATTGTAAAATTTTTGAAAAGTGATTTTTGACCTAAACTAGTACCATTCCCCACTTGTGGGTTGGAATGGTAAAAAGAATGTATAGTGATCATTTTTTACGACCCTCAGACGAGATGAGCCGTTAATTATTTGGAGTGATGTATGAGAGAGATATAATCTACATTTCACGCGTACCTTTAAATTATATTGTTGATGTCGTCAGAAATATTATCTGCGCTATTTGTAAGTAAAGATTGTTCCACAAACATTAGTTTATGATCTGATGGAATGCAAATAAACCAAAGACTGCATCAGGTATGTGCTTACAGCATAATATCAGGATATACACCAGATTTGGGACCTCTTCTTTGCACGACCTCTGTTGCCGATTTATCATAATTGAACGAAGAGTTTACGTCAGTCCAAGTTTTACTGAAGTTATACTTCTTTTGGCGCTTTATGAAAAGATGACGAGAGTGAATTTTAACGACGTAACATCAAAATTAACAGGGTAAAGTTGCCGACTGTAACATCAAAATAGGATCGAGTTATCTCGCTAAATCACACGCCTCGGAGATTTTGATTTCTTTTATAACGACCTCGGTTGTAACGACTGTTCGGTTATAGCGACGTAACACTTAAGTCCCTTGAATTTAAAGTATACTTTTCTTTCTAGATAGCGGCTTCCGGATATAACGACGGAATTATGTGGTCCCTAAAACCGAAATCCACTGTATTTTGATTTTAAGCACGCTTACATAAAAATTCGACTGATGGCGCAGCGATCTAAGATGTAAATTAGTGAATATGACAGATGTCAGGTGATTTATTTCAATACGAATAAAAATTATATAGGTACAGTAGTGATTGATAGTACCTACGTTATAACTTATAAGTGAATGTTATAGAAAATATTTGTTATTATTTCAATAAACTATTTGAATGCAAACTAAAAATTAGTAGTTAGTTACACAAAAGAATTATAACTTCTAACGCGTGTACTTAAGGAGGTTGATGCGTTACAGTTACAATCAAAAGTAAGTCGAATTCTAAATGGGAACTTTTCCATAATAAATTTTTATAAGTCGAGGATACTAATAAATTATTGTCATAAAGGATAAATAAATATTTTTTTTTTAATATTAATTATTTCAGTATTTTACTTAATGAACTAACTTTTGATTTTTTTGTACAAAGTTAGGTTAAAAAAATAAATTTATGTACATATCTGTATTTTAAATATTTTTGCAGTAAATAATTGAAAAAAGAAATTAGAAGTAATAAAAATTAAAATTAAATCATTAAAAAGTTGAAAATTCAGTTAAAATTGTTAAAATAATCAAGAATAAAAGTCCATAATCGAAAAGTGCTAAGGTTTAATAATTTTTTTAATGATTAAAAGTCTCCTAATTAAATTGGAAAAAATATTAAAATATGAGTAAGATGTTTTACATAGTTAGTTTTCGGAACTGCTGACATTATTTGGTTATTTGCAAAAAATTAAAATGTACCGTTTGCATGCTAGGTTGACATATTTTCCATAAGACTACATGTAAAAGTTTTTTTTAATTTTTAACTTTATAAATCTCCTAAAGATTTTGGATTTTTTACAGAAAATTTTGTCATAAAAAAACCTATTAATAAAACTTTATTTCAGATTTTTTTCATTATCTTCGTAAAACGGCTCAACCTCCTTAAGTACACGTACCCAATTTTTATTTTTTTTTATTCTTTGGGCGCAAAACGCGGTTCCGGGTATAGTTAGAGAGTTGAAGCGCAAAAAAAAAAACATATGTCGTCCCAACTTTCTGCCGCCTGGTACATAAGCTATTTAAGTAATTTAGAGTATTTTTTCTTATATGATATAATATATAGGCGGAATCTAGACCCATTTTAAGATAAGGGGGATAAAAAATGTCAAAGATGGTAAAATAGTTAAAATTATAAAAAATTTCAGCCGCTTCATTTTAGGTTCTGTTAGAGCCAAAATGACCGGGAAATACCAGCGGCAGAAAATTTTGAGCAATTGTACTCTCCCCAAACCACTCTTAAAAAAGTGGATTTATGTTCATAAATCCACTTTCTTAGGAGTGAAAAGGTTAAAAACTTATGCGACAAAGTCAAATAAATAAATAAAAGCGAAAAGCATGCGATGAGACCCTATCGGCGCTTTTTTTGACGATAAGCCTGCCGATATTAATTCTTAATATTCTGAAAAAAGAATCATGGAATATCATGACAACTGGATATAGCTCAAGTCACGTGTCAAGTATACGAAAGGGCAATGCTATCACGGCGAGAGCTAGATTCCGTGCGTTCAACTAATATATTCAAATTTATTCAACATTTTACTACATACACCGGGGCTAAAAAAATGGTTAACACGCCATGCTTTCATATAGGCATTCATTAACTATATTTTATATTTACTTTATTTTGGTTTTTAATGTTCCGAACACGAATATTTTATTTCTTTTTTATTTGTGAAGCGCACACTTATATATATATATACTTCCCACCCCTCCCCACTGTTTACATTACAAGGCAATAATTATTTCACTTGATGCAGCAACTAATGACACGAACGAAATTGTAATTGTCTATTTTGTACGGGCTTCACGCAAAAACGGTCGTTAGAACTATGAAAACAACGACAAAAACGCATTATTGATTTTACCTTAGAATTATATCTGTCAAAAAATATAAAATTTCTAGTAAACAAAACTAATATAGGCAATCGGCCTACCGGCCTTCCCGATTTATCGGGAAAACTCCCAAAATCCCTGTGGGCCCATGCGCCCCTGATTTGAATGGATTTCGTGCGAAATTAAACTATAGATATAACTTTTTGTATGAACGAAACTCAGCTCTGACGCGCAAAGCGATAATAGAGCGCATACCGCTAGTGTAGCGGTATGTTCAATATTCGTTATATTATGCCTATAATATATTGGACAATCAGTGGCGTAACTATACCACTTGAGGCCCGCGGCAAATTCATCGGATGGGGCCCTCCCTTAATAATATAAAAAAGCTTCGCGTTATAGTTTCATCTTCATAAATCACGAAGTAAAGTAGATATTTGTATAATTCGTGTATGTTCTTGAGTTAATACCTAACTAAAATTGATTAAATACAAAATTAATATTTTTTTACCAAATTTTGTAATAAATGTAGGTTCCTTGTGTTCTAATGGCCTCTCAGACCGGGGGCCGCCTCAGGCCAAGGGCCCGTGGCATTTTGCCCGTTCTGCCACCCTATAGTTACGCCACTGCAGATAATTGACCAAAAAAACCTTATGTGTAATCACGTTGTTGACACCTTTGCTGGTCTTTTCCGGGATAATTCTAGATCACTATGATATAAATAATGCTATTTCCTATATTTTATAACGAGCTTCTATATAGGTTGGTTCTTTCCATTCATTTTAGAACAGTAATTGTATGGTACAATGCCATTGTTTAATGTTTCTCTGTAAACTAAACTATCCATAGGCGGAGAAAACGATTTTCCAGCAACATAATTGTTTTTAGACCTAGCAGTAATTCAATTTATTATTTTTTAACAATATATTGAAAATCCAGTTGACACGTTTACCGGTTCTAAATGATTAGTGGTTTGTAATAGAAGATCCATAAAAACGCTACATAAACAACGAATGTGATACACGCTATCCGCTATTCTCAGTCCCAAAAAGTGAGAATAATTAAAATGTGGCGGCTTAAATCAAGAGTTTTCTGTTGATGTTTTTAATTTCACTAAAATACATTTCTGTTCTTGTTCAAAAATTCAATTAGACCGATTTAAGAGTAAAAAGGCCTGTGTTGCCTCTTTTTCGGACGAGATCCGGAACTCAATATACCTTCCAATGAACTCTCATTGACACGACTGAAATATCTAAAATAGCCTTTCCCGCGAGATCACTAAAGTTAAAGCGTGATGATGTATAAAAATTCGATAAAGATTGGTTTACAGTAGCTTTTGAGTGAACCAGGAAAAACAATTTAAACAAAAAATCATTCAAGCGTTTATGTTCTCTGTTGTCGAACGTCTATAATCCACAATATCTATCTATCCAATAGATAAAATTATGATTTTATTTATTTGCGTTGATTCACAGTAAAATGGAAAATTCTATTTTTCTGGTAATTGCGCCGATTTCATGCGAAACCCAAATTGAAAACCAAAATTTTTTAACTAAAATGTAAAGCGTTTTCGAACTTCATCTAATTTTGTGAATTTATACACGATTTCGTTGTATAGTTTAATTGCAGTTAAGTCTGCATATTTTCGTCTTTTGTATAAAGAAAAGTTCGCTGGCGAAGAATAATCATTATATTATAATCTTTTTGCAAATTGAATTTTATATTCCTCTGATGTATATAAATATCAATAAGAACGCTACTGCAAAAAGTGTTCCCGAGGGATATGAGGGAAGAAGCATAAGCTACCGACCATTTATTTTGATATTAATAAATTCTGCGAGCTATTTATATACAGAATGTACAAAACTACACCGGAAAATCAATACAATATATTTTATTTTGAAAACATATCATCAATTTTCCGACCTAATAATTTACGAAATTTCCTCTTAACGAAAATACTACCAATGATATTGAGGATAATTTTAAAAATGCTGAAATAGTAGTTATTAACTTAGTTCGAATTTCTTGGCTGATTCCTTTAATGCCCATATAACAGCATGTAACATACCAATTTTTAGTTATTCTAATCTATATACCTATGTATCTATATAAAATTTCGTGTCACAATTTTGGCCGCGCTAATCTCCGAAACCGCTGAATCAATTTAATGAAATATTGTAAATGTATCTTACGCTATAGGATAGTTTTTAATAAATATCTTGATCAGAATTACGATGTTTTCTCAAAAAAAACTGTTTTAGTAACACGTAACGGCATCTGACAGAATTTACTTAAAGCTATTATAGTTCAGAAGCAAACAAAACAAACTGTTTTAGTACCAAGTAGCGACATCCGATAGAATTCGCTCAAAGCTATTAGTTCAGAAGCAAATCTGGTAGAAATTGCTCAAAGCAATTAGTTCAGACACCAGGCCGCAAACAAAATACATTTTGCAGAACTATATCTATCGCACCCGGGTGAAACCGAGACGGACCGCTAGTTATTTTATAAAAAGTGTTTTTAAAGATTCACGAGAATATCGCGATTTCAGAGTTTTGTCAGTCATCGTTTTTGACTGATAATCGAACATCCGGTATACACGATTGTGATTATATAAGTTGTCTACGGCGAGACTATTGTACACCGGCCTTGCGTATATATACAGGGTTCATATTTCCGTTATTATAATTTACATTCGCTTTTATCATATTTTCATATGCAAAATTTTAGTGAAGTTTCTCAAGATATTGTTATAGCATATCGTTCAGAGTTGCGCAATTTCCAAAAGAGCTGATCTGATTGCCACCAAACTCAAAAGACTTTGAGTCATCACTGTTCCGAACATTTTGCAAAAAGAAACGCTCTAATCGGCGCATCTTTGCAAACATTAATTATAAGCGAGCTCAAAAAAAATACATTTCTTTATGTTTTGTCGATTGGACAAACCGAATCTAATACATTTCGAACACGATTTTTCGATTCAATCACCGTATTTCCAATTGCTTATCGAATATGGAAAAAAATAATTGCGTGTCGCGACACTTGGAGATGTCTGGCAAACAGTGATTCTAGTTAGTTATCTAGAAGGATTGAATCTAAGTAAAATCTGGACACCAGCACTGAGCCAAACCAACCAACTGAGTGGAACGACCGATTACAGAAGAGCAAACTTTTGAAAAACCAATCGCTCAGTGCAGGTGTCCAGGTTTACGGAGCCATACCAACCCAGTGAGTCATGGAACGACCAATCACAGAAGAGCGAACTACGACCGAGCAGAGAACACTAGCCCGCTGAGTATAAAAGAAGAGGGAGCCACCTAGAAGGACACTTCGTTTGCTACCGCATCGTCTTCGATAATGTCGACCGCAGTTGTAGACGAAACGTCAGGTTGACATACAAGCCCGTAAACCAAGAAGATTTGGCAAAACACCGGTCTTGAAAGCCTACACAGTCATTCTACAGTTAGAAATCTGGAAGGCAAGTTTGAAAGTGGGCAAAGCTAATAAGTATTGTCGTCGTCTGAAGTGAAATGACAAACCCTGTATTACGGTGTTATTACAGAGCCTCCCCTTCTTCCACCAAAGAGCCTACACTGAATTCCGTAACGGCGGTGATATTATAGTACCTTCTATTCTATTGTGTAATTCGCATAAAGTAATCAGGATACTCTGTACTCGCAAATAACTTATTATGCACATTGTTTAAGCCGTTTAATTACCGGAGTGTTTATTATTAATTTACGAGATTCTCTTTTTGTTCACTGTTATTGCTCTGCGAAATTGAATCTTTTGTATTCTGAATTCGTATTACCTAAAGTCAAGACTGCTTATGCCAAATTTTTTATATGATGGTGATGGTGACGATAATGATAATGATGATGATAGTGATGATGATGATAATGATGATGATAGTGATGATGATGATAATGATGATAATGGTGATGATGATAATGATGATAATGGTGATGATGATGATGATGATGATGACGATATGATATTACTTCAGTCAGTTGAGACATGGATCTATTTGACACATCAACGACATTTTTGAGTTATCGTCAATATAAAAATTAATCAAGACCCAAAAAAGTCCCTTCTAATAATAAACGTTTAATATTTTGGCGTCCTAGCCATACAGTGCTGATTTTGTTGAATCATTCGTCAATAATCTTTTACCACATATTCGACATATGCGATTTCGCCTTGTAGCCATAGATATTTACGGTGACGCATCTGTTTTGACGTAACAAATTTAAATTGCTATATCTTTAATAATTTAAGAGGAATGCGTTGCTCCCTTCGAATAAAAAAGTATATAAGTTTGCATTGGCGGTTTTTTATAATCACTTTAAAGTCACCAGCACTATGCAACGAAATAAATCAAATAAGGATTAAGAGATTTCACCATAATTGCACTCCTGTTAGTAATTTGAGTAACTCAAGAAGAATTTTGAATTGGCTGATGAATGATGATCCTTCTAGCGACCCAAAATCAAGCGAAAATTCCCCGTGGAGCAAAAATCGATTTCAGTAGGGCTTATAACACAGTGGATTTTTTTTTTGTTTATTTTTAGGTTTAGTAATTTAAATAGATTTTATTAAAATTAAAGTTTAGTTAAAATATAGAATTTATTTAAATATAAATACAATTAAACTGATAAATTAAGTTATTAAAGGAAGATTATTATTTATTATAACATTTTATAATAATTCTGGCGACTGGTGGTCAGAATTTTATATTAATATGTTATTTTTTTTAATTTATTACCAATATTGAACTTATTAAAAGCTAGTATAATTTATTAAACTGATAAAAAATAATATTAGAACAAAATTATTTATTATAGCATTTTATAATAATTATGGCGACTATGGTGGTCAGAATTTTATATTAAAAGATGTTACTTTATTGATTGCTAATATTAAACTGTAGTTTTAAGATTTTTATAATTTAGAATTCTACTATTGAAAGTAAGGATGCCGGGCACTTGCATAACTATAAAGAATGATAAAATGCACAGGGCCGGCATCGTTACAGCTCTCTAATATTGATAAGTAAAAATACATGATGAATATTATTATGAGACAAATTAAAATTAAAAATCAACAGCATGATCTATATATTACCACAGTGTCATTTATTGCATGTTTGTCTTATTTATCAATAACCAGTTACTTTTTTCTGGTCGTTGATAACCCATGGCTCAATTTGTCACTTTAAAACAATTTTTAATATTTAAAATGTCGAAATCATCTCGTATTCATTAACTAACAATCGGCAATAAAAAAAAGTATCGGACAAGCTAAGGTTCGATTTGTCCCCGTTATTATATTATGGGGAATTATAAAACGGTCGAATAAAAAAACAAATTTGGTGACTGATGATGAGATACTGTTTTAATAACTTGAGATATTAAAATAATAGTTGGGTGACTAAATTACTCAGTGAGCGACCAGAATGCCTTCGGTAATTTTAAAGCAGATATCTTCTTTTGTTTTTACTTTTATTTTTTTTTTCACTTTGACACTACAACTTAAAACTCACTTTTCATGAAGATTGAAAACCACCGCTTTTTTTGATAAAGGGGTATGCGAATTGTCTCGCAGTGAAACGGGAAGGGGCAAAGGTTGAGTTTTTAAAAAAATAATTCCGGGGTGAACGATAACGGGGTATGAGAATTAAATAGTTAATTGTTTGAATAGAACTGCGTTTTCTAAAAAATGTATATTTAATTGTCAGTCAATTAAATATATATTTTTTAGAAAACGCAGTTCTATTCAGTCGCTCACTTAGTAATTTAGTCACCCAACTATTATTTTCTCGGCACGCGCAGTCAGTCGCTCACTTAGTAATACAGTAACCCAAATTGATTATTTTTGTCACCCAAAATTGTAATTTACAGTCACTCGTTTAAATACTACCCTTATATTATCTAAATCACATAAGACGAACGATAACACTATAATATTAAAGATTCAAATCTGTACAAAATAATTTCAAATGAGCAGTTTATTGCGATCATTCAGAGCTTCCTATATATTTCGTAATCGTTTCATTAATACATGAGGTTTGTGATTGACTTCAATTTATGTAAATGCGTCCGTTCTTTAATCGATTTGTAGTTAAAACAGGGAGAAAACAATTTGTTAACGATCATCGGCGTCCCCGATGTTCGATGATGCGGTGGTAGCCCGTTGAAGCAGTTGGCACCAGTCGAGAGGAATGAGAGGCAATTCATACATTACTACCAACTTGAAAAGTAGCTGTGACCTGTATTTCAGACCGTACACACATCGCATCCCCCTTTCATTTGTTTTATTGCATATATGTACTTACAAAATAACGAGTTTAGCTACTTGAACACGTACAAACATGGACAACTCGTGTTTTTAGGGCAAGTGGGTAAATACTTGCGCGAATCATAACAGACGACACAAAACTGGAGGAAATAGCAAGGCGTACATTGAATCGATTTGGTTCTGCTCGTAAGCCACGCGGAGAACAGTCAAGAACGATGACTTCGTGGAGCTAATTTAAATTTCTAAATGTGTGTTAGCCTGAATTTGTAGATTGCTACCGTTTTTTCGTAGACTTCCGTTGCAAAATTGGTCTCCACGAAAAGCGCTTTTATTTTAACGCGATAATATGTTCAGCCTGAAGGTCCATTCTAAATATTGGTGAAAACATTTTTGAAGTTGGGAGAGTTGTTTCAGAGATAACCTCCTACATCCAAACTTGACCTTTTTATTATCTAAATATATAAAAGGAAACCGTGACTGACTTACTGACGGACTGACTGATCTATCAACGCACAAGGACGAATTGGGCTGAAATTTGGCACTCAAATAGTTATTATGACGTAGGCATCCGCTAAGAACGGGTTTTTGAAAATTCAACCCCTAAAAAGGTGTAACGAGGATTCAAAATTTGCATGGAGAAATCATATAAGATACGATATATCACTTCGAAAATACGCAGGATTACTCCTATTAACAAATAAATATAAGCACGTGTTTCATGCTTTTTTTAAAACAACCCTTTCAGAGGGTGACAAGAGGTAAATAACCTAAAAATCAACATGGGTGTCATTTTCAAGGTTTGTCAGGGCGTCGATTACGTGAATGTCATAGATTTTGAAATTTATTACTAATACATTTCAAAATTTAATACTACTACTCTATCGAGAAAGGAGTAACTATGCCAAATAATGAGAATGCATCCGTGTTTCGTTTCAATCGCATGCGAAGCCGCGGGTAACGGCTAGTATTAGTATAGATTTCATCGAGAGATACACGGTAGACGTTCCGGTACAGTAGATTTGATTGAAATCTATCTCAAATTACTATTCCCTTTGTCAGTAATCTAGTTACTTAAGCCTATTGAAATTGTTTAGGTTCATGGTTATTAAAGAATTGCTTTCCTCATTTTAATAAATTGACGTAATTGCTTTTTAAAAGCACTGCATTCATGTCTGCGGAAGAAAAAGAGACGGAAATATCCTCCTCGGGTGATATCCTACTCGCAGGACCAACACTATTTATATGGCTGTTTCTTTAAATCCGTACAGAACTTGACTCGAGCCAGTTGCATAATATTTTGTGACAGATTGACGAGTCGTCCTTGGGAGAAAAACACAACCCGGGTGCCAACTGTGTCTGTTGAATGCCCTCAGTCAGTCCGGCGCCAGCTTGTCTAAAGAGGGGCCGCCTAGGCTAGGCTATACTTTCGCATCGAATTACGATGCTGTGCGACAATTCAATTATAACATTAACTGTAAGACACTAAACCTTCTGCCAACGGTACTAGTGATGTGTCCACATAACTCTTTATTGGGAGCTGGCTCCGTGCGCTCCGCTCACTAAAAAGAGTCGCTCAGAGCGAGTCGTTCAAAGGAGCGAGACTAAACAGTACGCACTACACAAGAGTGTAGACTGCAGAGGTGCGAACTGTCATCATACATGCTCAGGAGTAATGTGGCATTGCACAATGCACAGCACAATACACACACTCAGCTCTGAGCTCATTTTAATATGATTCTGATCTTACATTATTCGCATTTCGGATAAACTATAATAAAAGGTAACAATAATAATATTTATTGTTACAATATTATATCTTTGTCAACGACGGCAATGTGAATGGTTTAAGTCACTGTAAGCTTAGTGCTATTGCACGTGTCATTCAACATTAAATGACTCAGCAAAGATAACTCCGTACGTGCAAAATTTACTAGTGCCTCTGTGGCCTGTGCTGTGTGCGCTCTGTAAATGTGCGAATGCAACAGTACAGAACAGCTCAGCACAGAGCAATGGCGTTTGGAGTGAATCATTCACAAAAAAAAGAGCGACTCTCCGCTCCGAGAAGGGAGTCGTTCATTATGAACGACTCGCTCAGGAGCGACACATTGCTACATGCAGGATAATAATTAGAACGGTTTCCCTTATTTTTTTGACTCTTAATCATCTATATATATATAAAATTCTCGTGTCACAATTTTGGCCACGCTAATCTCCGAAACCACTGAACCGATTTTTATCAAACTTTGTAAATGTGTCTTGCCTGGTGCAGCTTACGCTATAGGATAGTTTTTATTAAATATTTTGTACAAAATTACGGTGTTTTCTCAAAAATAAAAATGTTTCAGTAACATGTAACGACATCTGATAGAATTTACTCAAAGCTATTAGTTCAGAAGCAAACAAAAAAAACTGTTTTAGAACCGAGTAGCGACATCCGTTAGAATTCGCTAAAAAGCTATTCGTTTAGAAACAAATCTGGTAGAATTTGTTCAAAGCTGTTAGTTCAAATGCCGGGCCGCAAACGAAATACATTTTGCAGAATTATATCTATCGCACCCGGGTGAAACCGGGACCCATCGCAAGTAGTTCTAAATATTACAAAATTAATTGGCATAATTTTACTGCCAAGGCGTGCCAATAAAAGTTTCACATCAAAAATTCGTCGATAGTGACGTAGTTTTGGGGATCTTTTTTGAACTCAGTAAATAGATATTTATAATAGTTTTCGGATTGGTTAAATATTGATTGAATATTTTTTTATCAGTAGGTAGGTACTGACAATGCATGCGATCAGTTTTTGAAATAACGAAAAAAGTTTGTTCTCTAAAAAAATAATTAATCATAAATGCGTTTGAGCTGGGCGTTGACGAATCGGTCAGCCATTTTTTTCTTCTCTCGTTATATTAGTATATATGTTACGGTTAATACAAGAAAGTAGTTAATTCGCGAATTAATCGGCTAATTACCCGAATTAACCAATCCTTGACGTTGGTTAATTCGGGTATTAGCCGGTTAATTCGCGAATAAACTACTTTCTTGTATTAACCGTAACATATAGATGCAATATTTTTTGTTCACCCCTATATAAATTACAACAATATTAGGTTTACATTATTTATAGTTGTATGCGTTTTGTTCAAAACAGATACAAAACAGGGGTGCTTAAATTTGTCATCGTCTCATATTATTATGTAAAAGGGGAGAACCGAACCCTAATCTGCTTTTAGTGCTAAAAACAACGTTAAGATTTGTTACTTTTAAAAGCAATCATTAGAAAGCATATATTTAATAATTTACTATATGAATCATTGTCTATCTACTCAATGTGCGGTGAGTGAAGGCAACAAAGCGTATCGAAAATATATCTGCGTCTCTTTCTTCGATGTAATTCCCTAATTTCTCCGATGATAGGATTGGCTGATGTACTTGCATTCAATCTGAATAAAGTATCTCTGTTTCAAAAACTTTGTCTTTTTCTATAACGTTAACATGGGCGTACTCAGCTTTTGGCTCAGGAGGGGGAAAATTAGAAATTTCTTAAGCCCTCCAGGATACGCCAGTGCTTACGGCGTAAAAAAGACAGAAGTGTATGTTTGCACCCTAATGGTTCGATTGCGATTTTATTCCTATGCTCAGTATAGAATAAAAGTATATGTTCGAAAAACAGTTTGATTTTTTTCTTATAAACTTAATATCTACTAATGGTTAAGCTATTGTACGTCATAAGGCCTCCCTATGAGACGAACGAATAAGTATTTTCCAGCCCTGAAAGTTTTATATCGATTACAAGAGCTGTATATAATAGTTATATAGGCACCTATACTGGATAAATTAAAATTAATTTAGGTACACGAGTAAGTAGGGCATTCGAAACCGGACTATTCTGCTTTCAGAAAATTATTAATCACTTTTAAATATGAAAGTTTCGTTTGAAACTTCACTTTGAAAATAATAGTTTCATTCGCATCTCTGTAACTTGAATATAAATTACATTAGTATTTCACCGTCGTAAAAAAGAGGATTTCAATTTGACATGTACCTATATTTTTTTTTAATTAAGGATACTCCGTAAGTTACATTTTTCAGCCCAAGAAAACATTTCTTATTACAGCTATGTACGAAATAATTAATAACAAACTGACTTTTATATTCGAACAATTCGAGATAAGTGACGACAAAAATAATAGTAGTAATAATAATTTAAAGTTTCTAAAAACCTTTCGGCACTAAAAAACCTTAAAAAAATGTACCGCAAAAAATCCTATAAAAATCCCAAAAAATATTCCATCAAAAAATGTCTCAAAAATATCTTCCAAGCAGGTTCATTAATATTCATTAAAAATATTTTGAAAACAATTTCAAGAAAAAGCGTAGACATTCAGATGTTGAATACAACAGTTATACAATACCTATAAACAAATTCTAACTTTTTGACAGCTGTAACCAAGAAGAGTTTATATGGCTTGCAATGGAGCTTCCACGACAAACCATTGTTTTAGGGTGGGGAATGGATTGACCAGTAAATACACAGCAAAAACACTCTGAAAATGATCCTAAAAATTCCCGAGAAATGTTATGAAAGAAAACCATGAAAAATTCTGCATAGTTTTAAACATTTTAAAGGATTAAATGAAATTTATGGTGACTTACCAGGTGTTAGCTGCATCAATCACGCGACTTTGCATTGTTTTTGAAATGTTTGATCTGGATGTTATCCAAGTTAACCCTCCGTTAGCTTCCTGATATCACATTAATCTGTTGAACGAATTAATAAAGATTAGTTATACAATAAACAAAACAAAGTTATTGAACTCTTTCCTGCAGTTATACATTTTATTCTTTCTTAACACCTATTAGCCCAAGTCAAAACTGTTTACAATTAACGTTGATAGCTTCTATTCGCCATGGGAACTGATTCCAGTGCTCTCTGGTGGCAGAAAATAAAAGCTGTATATGTTTTAATCACATTTATATATTTCATCTGACAGTTAGTTTATTGTAAAAAAGAATTTATTCTTGTCTGAGATCTGTGCATGTCATGGTTTCTAATGCATTTATATCATTGCTACAAATAAATTTGAAAAAAGGAATGAAATTTAGGATTTAGTTAGGTTAAAAAGGATTTCATAATGACAGTTTACAAATTTTCATCATTATGGAATATGGAAAAAAAACTTTTTTATTTTGGAAAAAATGAAAAAAATAAATTGATGTAGGTATACAAACAGAAAAAAAACTAACCGATGAAGAAAAATCAAAGTTCCAAAAATGTACTTGCTCCCTGACTATAATGTGATTCGCTTTGAACATCTGGTCTCCTTCTACTAGATGTCTTTTAGAATTACCCAAATACTTAATAATATCAGTAATATTCATTTCGAATGTATTATATCCATTATAAATAAATTATGTGACGTTTACTTCAAATTTGATTAAAGCATATAAGCTTTTATGTTCTGCCACCAGGGAGCACTAGAATCAGTTCCCATGGCGAATAACCTAGAACAAAGCTGTCAAACCCGCGGCCCGAAAATATGTAAAGTTACTGAAGCATGTCCATTTTTCTGAGGAATGATAATTTTGTGCGTTGTGTGCGCTTTCCTGCTAAAGTTATCAAGTGACAAAAACAAGAACCAAACATTTTACGTTTTTTTTTTTGGCTCGTCAGCTATGGTAATGTACGTGTGACCCTAAACACTTCCAATGTGGCCCAAGGAAAAAAAGGGTTGGACACCATTGATCTAGAAAATAATACAGACGTTTTCTTGTGCTCATTTGATTCATTACTGATAAAACGCAGTAATAAACTTTCATAATAGTAAACTATTTTTTTGTCATTTAATATAACATTTCGTAACTTCATAGATGGATTGGGTAGACCGTTCTTGATATCTATTTAGTTGTAGCTATGTGATATTATCGGCATGACCGCGAGTGAATTGAACCCCCTCTGACCCCACTACACCGGTGTTCTAATTAGATTATTGACCAGGGTGGAACCTTACAATCCATATCAATAGAGAAGCGTCTGATATAGCTTTATATTAACTTCACTTGTAAGTTTGTATGTATGTATGTATGTTTGTTTGTAACCTTCGTTTGGACTACAGCAAGTGATTTATTACTGTAGTATAATATGCCAGCACAGTAACTACAGTGGGTAGCCGTGCGATCTAAAGCACGGGTCTTCGCTGACGTCAACTCTCGGAATCACGGGTCGTGGGTTCTAATCCCGTCCACGCCCAAAAAAAAATTGTTTGTTTTTCGGCAAATTTTTGACAATATGTCGAACTAAAAAGTGGAAAATAAATATAGTTTAAAAAAAACTAAAAAACACGCTTTATATCAAACTAAAAAGTGAAAAATAAATATAGTTTAAAAAAAACTAAAAAATACGCTTTATATCGAACTAAAAAGTAAAAAATATTTTTTTTAAAATAAGCTTAAAACAATAATGAATAAAAAATACTAGTATTATTGTGAAAAAAGCGTGGGGCGCTCGATGTACGAAAATGTGGAACAAAGCGCCCCACGCTTTTTTCACAATAATACTAGTATTTTTTATTCATTATTGTTTTAAGCTTATTTTAAAAAAAATATTTTTTACTTTTTAGTTCGATATAAAGCGTATTTTTTAGTTTTTTTAAAACAATATTTTTTAACAGTATTTTAAACGGTTTTATTTACTTTGACCCCGTATATGACTAACTAGATTTGTTTCAAATCTTGCGACTGCTTTTTCAACTACTTCCCGTTATCCGATTCAGTTGAAATTTTGAATACGTATGTAGTTCCGATGACAATACAATATTATAATAACTAACTTATCGATCCGGCTTTTTTCAGGATGCAAAGCACACTTCTAATAAAGCAGACTAAAAACTTAATAATAAAATAGGTAAAAAAAAATTTAATAAAGTTGTACTTTTATTGTACAATCGATGATGTACTAAAAACTAGAAAATAATTATGAGTCACCTTAAGGTGCTTTGATTAAACTAAAATAAAATCATGGTAGGGCATAATATATAGTTAGATTATATGGTCGAAGAAGACAATCGAAAGCTAAATATCGCCCCACGATTTATTTTAGTTTAATCCAAGCACCCTTGATTATTTTCTATTTTTTAGTACATCGTCGATTGTACAATAAAACCGTTTAACTTAAAAAGCTTTTTTATAGCTATTTTATACGAATGATTGAGTTATATCAGAAATATGTATTTTAAGTCACGACACCTTATACCAGGGGTTGGCAACTTGCGGCTCGCGAGCCGCATGCGGCTCTTTTGATGTAAAGTTGCGGCTCTCCAGTTCCATACGCAAGAAATAATTATTTTATTATATAAACCCTTAAAAATCGTCCAATCGATCCATGATTGAGCACCATGGCTATCTCTCAGCCATTTCCACTCGCGTCTCACCCGCACCGCCCCCGTCACGACGTGTCGTCCTCGGATATAATATATTATACCTATATAAGCAAATACTATAATACTGGAACGAAAATGTTTAGTGGCTCTTTAAAAACTGGGAAATTTTGTAAATTGTAACTTTTGGCTCTTCCGTCTCAAAATGTTACCGACCCCTGCGTTATACATAACACTTTTGAACTTTACCGTGTAAATCGAGGGTTATTTATTATGCTACGCTTTGCCATGGATGATAATAATATTATTTCTATTTTACAAAGCAAACACGTGTACAATAGAATAATAATGTATCAAAAGTCTGAATGAAACTAGAAATTAAAAACGTTTTAACAGAATAATTCCGTAATAAATTAGTAATAGCTTTAAAAACTAATGATATTTGTATAATCAATCATATTAATTGATGTAGTTTTTTTATGCGCCGCTATAAAAAAAAACTACCTACGTGTTTGATTCAAAACAATTCTTATTAAAAATATATAGAATGACTTTTACATACCGATACCACATCACAAAATATCAAACGATAAATGGGACAAATTTTGTCCTGTGCCTGTGTTTGAAGTCATTTTTTTTTTTAATAGGAAAATACTCTTGAAAATTATATTATAAAGCAAAGGATTTTTGTAATTTTTAGATGCAATTCTTTTATAAAATGAAATTAAAAAAAAATTGTGAACGAGCCCATTGTGAACAGAATACAAAAACGGCTGCGCAACTTTCGAAAAATTAGTGCGCGCAGCTTAGAGGGAAGTTTGATGTCAGCTATTCCATACACAAGATGTTTACACGTATTATGAGAGTACTATTTTATTGATTTGTTCCTTTTGCCATAACATTTAAAAAATAGTTTCAAAGTTATCACAGTGTAACAAAATTGTTGAACACACAAATGACAGCGTACTTCTCAAACGTAACAGTAATAATAACAGAAACAAAATAACGACAGTTCTTAAATAATAAAATAAAAGACTAAGTAACAAAGTATAGAGTCACTAAATTATGTACACAAAATATTTACAACACACAAACACAACAAAGTTTATCTAGTACACTTATTCACACTATTATTAATATATTAAGCTATTTATGTAGAACCAGATTTATATAATTACACTCAATGGTTTACACACACCAAAGTTTATTTATCTTCACAGTATAACTGAATAATTTATGTCGCAACGCCAGAGCACAATTCACGAACAACTGACTGACTGACTGACTTGCTAACCACTCCGCTCGCATTTTATAGCTTCGTCCCCCCGCCTGGACAATGTTCTAGAAGCGCCGAGATCCCTTCCTTTACATGTATTGTTTTCTTCAGGCAATTCTAAGAAGGTCGGGTTTTGTTGGCTACCTGTTTTCCATTGTTGTTGTTGCTAGAAGATTCTACAGAATCCATAGTCGTCCCAACAGGGGGCATGCAACAATAGGAATTACCTCACCCAACTTGATAAGCTAGGGTTATTTATTTTCGACCATTCTGTATAAGTATTAATAATTGTTATTGTAAAGCTTCTGCATATGAAATTAATTTATGCGGAATGAAAAATGATTCCAAGAAAGCATGCATAAGTTCTGTTGTATTGCAATGCGATCGCTAAGAGCCGTTCATAAAAGCTCTATTCACAACTATACAGTGCGAGCTTTGCATGTAGCGGACAGCAAAGGACAGACAAGGTCATTTAATATATACGGCGTGTCCGCCAAAACATTTTTTCATCATACCTCGATCAAAGGGCATACTTTCAGCATCAATTGTAAGGCAGAAAGTCTACGTATACGTTCGGGCGGCAGTAAAGAAAAAACAACCTATCAACTGGTGTTTAGATGTCGTTTCCATAGCAAGCCTATTACATTTTAACTTAAACTTGCGAACAGGTATCATTCGTGTTTTTATGTATAACCTCAAAGCTGCTTGCTTGGAAGTTATATTAATGTATTTAATAAGAGTACTTACGACCCGAGGTATGAAGAAAAATAGTATACACCACACTGGCCGAAACTTTGATATTTTTGCATTTCGCGTCATGGCCTCAGGCATCATGGCGCGCAAGACAAGGATATCAAACTTTCGGTTCTTTCGGTACTATTAGAGGAAGAACGCTGAGGGTATTTATAAATAGCCTATTATTTTATATTAAGAGTATTCGTCCCTGCACACACCCCCTGCACCCTTCATCTCAAATCTTTTCCCCTCGCCTAAAAACGGTTCGCGCTCTCCCGACGCTATTTTTAAAGCTAGAGGGTTCTGGTAAACGCCAAATGAAAGACAAAGAATCAGACTACAGATCCTTCAGGCGATTATTTTGAAAAACAGTTTCGCCTACGTGTGAAATATTACGTAACTTATTATTTTTTTCAAAAGGTTGTAAGTTTTTTCAGGAATTTTTTTTCAAAAAATTCGCCTGAAGGATCTGTAGTCTGATTCTTTGTCTTTCATTTGGCGTTTACCAGAACCCTCTAGCTTTAAAAATAGCGTCGGGAGAGCGCGAACCGTTTTTAGGCGTGGGGAAAAGATTTGAGATGAAGCGTGCAGGGGGTATTTATAGGGACGAATACTCTTAATGCATTATATTGCACTCTTAAAATAATCGTGCTATAATTACGATCCAATGATCGATTTCTCGCGACTCAATAATTTTTGTTTGTATGTAAAAATATTATACGTCTATAATTTTTTAATCTATGTTGGAAAATTTTGAATAAATTTTGGTGCACACTGTATTTTATAATTTAAGATACATTATATACAATTATTTTTGTATTTTATTCGCCCGGTGTACTGCGATTTATGTGAAAAGAAAATACAATTTTCAATTTGCAGAAAGTTGAAAGATCTACGGTCAATAATGTTTGTTGACATTGGAATCCCCCGGGGCGTTGGGTGTGTTGCGTCTGGCAATATATGAACATCGTCGAAGGTCTGTTTACGCGTTGACGGGACGGGAACGTAATTTAAACTTTGTGCCGACCATATCATAGAGATATCACAATAGAATACGCGAGAGAGCAGTAAAAGTGTCTGCAAATAACAGAGAGAACAGTTTCTTCTTATCTCTATGGTAACTAATGATGCTGATTTGACTAAACAAATTTCTGGTTTTCTGCAGCATTTTCTCTCTTAACTGAGGGCAAGCATACGCACTAGTGGAGAATTAATTTAATTCGGCCAGCAGATTCAAACAGTGTTTAAATAAGGACGTTTTAAGACTGATTCAGCATTCGTAGTGTTAATAGATAGCCAGATGATTGTTCGAGGAGCTATGAAGTCCAAGTCGACCGAATTTACATTTTTAAATGCCATATATTTTTGTTAGTTTTACTTACTCCAGAAGTTGACTGCGGTAAAAGTGGAGAATTAATTTAATTCGGCCAGCAGATTCAAACAGTGTTTAAATATGGACGTTTTAAGACTGATTCAGCATTCATAGTGTCAATATAGGCGGTGTATAAATGTCACCGAGACTGTGTACGCAGATACCATAAATATCGTGTCGGTTCGGACCTAAGTAAATAGTCTAGAAGTTAGGTACTGTCCTGGTAATATCTTGGGTGTGATTACTCCTTCCTTGTGCAGGATTGTATTAGGCCCCGTTTACGTTTAATATTCGAACAGATTTGTTTGAAAATGGACGTATGAACGTAACACATGTTCAACGCACACGATCCATTCGTTATCGAATTTTTAGGTTATGAAATCGCACGTGTTGCTCAGATACAAAGCGTAAATTTGTATGTGGAAGATCATTTATGGCTTCTGACCAGGGTGGCCTCAAAAAATGATTTCAAATTTCCCTGATAATTCCAGGTTTTCTAGGAAATTAATTATACTTTTCCATGATTTTAATATTTTATTTGTACGATCGAGATATTTAAAGTTTTGATTAAAGTAATTTTTTTAGCTTTTTTAAATCGAAATTGAGCATTGCAATAATTTTCTCGCATTTTTTACGCATTCAGAACTTTATTTCTTAAACTAATGATGGCACAGTAAACCTTTCTTTTACTGTACGATCATTAGTTAGATATATCGGTGGTAAAAAACCAAATGTTACTTTTTACTATTTTTCGCGTCTGAAGGCAGTTTTAGAACAACAAAACATTTTCAAAGCTACAAATTTTAAACTCCAAAATGCTATTTTTCCCTGATACTTTATAAAATTCTCTATTTCCAGGTTGCATTGAATTTCCCGATAATTCCAGGTTTTCCAGGTCTGTGTCTATTATGCAAGCCCCCTGTGGTCACGTTCTAATCTGAACGATTGCCAATTTATTATTAAAAAATATGAATTGGTACTAGGTCCAAATAATCACAACCTTACAAAATAGAACAAAAGAAAAAAACTGGCTTTTAAGATAAAAATGTACAGATTTGAGATTTGAATAGAAATGGCTTCAATTCCAGTACTGCCGAGAATTTCGACCGTGAATGCGTTGCAAATGAACCATCTCCCGTGGGTTCGTGAGCTCCCCAGGGAGTTGTTTGATTAAGATCATCGCTGCAGGGATGTATCATGAACTACTGTATCTATTATATGTTTGTAACGAGACAAAAATGTATACCTAATTGAAAAATGTTATGTTTGTTAGGGGGAACATATGCATTGCTTTATATATACATAGTATATGGGCACATACACTATTGATGTTGGTCGTATGGCGGCGTTGAGTTTAAATCATAACATCTCGATGGTTTTAAGGGTTGAAAATTATTTTAAGACCTTAAATTTTTGTTTTTGAGGAATTACCTAAAAATTTAAATTTAGCCCTTTAGTAAAAAAGCATGCTCCTAAAATTTTATAAAAATTGGCCACAGTCAAACCAAAATGCATGCCGATTAAAATTTTTGTCTGCTTGTATAGTACGCGCCACGGATCTAAAAGGTTCGGAAGCTAGTCACAAACAGCGTCGCAAAGGCACATTTTAGAGTCGTTGATACTCCCACCACTTCCCAGCTATTTGCACGGAACGTGCGCTCGTCGGTGATTTTCCGTGATCGCTCGTTGCCTTTGTCACTTGTCGCTTTCCTGCTTTAAAGTACAGTCGAGTACGCTATTGTCAAGTTGTTATTGCTATGTTAGCTTTGTTGAGTTGCGAGTTTGTAGTTTTTCAACAGTACACGCGCAAGCCTGCATTCGCATCTAACTTCCGAGCCTTTTAAATCCGTGGCGCGTACTATACTAACGTTTTTCGAGAGCGGCTGAACTGCTTTTGATAAAATTATTTTTTCTATCATATACAAGTAAGTGGGTACTTTTTATCAAAACCGGCATTAATGTGAGCGAAGTCGCGGGAACAGGCTAGTACATTGTAAACACTGAAGTGACATTTCTTAGGACGTAAAGCAATATTAAAGTACCTATAAAGTTTTAATAGAAGAAAATTGCGCCAATCATAGAAATATATATCAACGCAATTTGCTGGATAGTTTTCCAATGTCAAGATTGCTAAAGACATTAATAAAGAATACTACTCAATCATAATTTATTTTTTGACCCCCCTCCCCTCTAAAATAGCTGTTTTTCATGTCCGTATGGCGGTAGTAAAATGCTTGGGATTACAATAAATGCATGCAATCTAAGCTCTCTACAGCAGGAATTTTCAAAAAACGATCTGTCAGTTATTCCATAAGAAGGACAGAGACAGCACAGCAACACAAAGAAGCCGTTAGTTCTCGTCAATAACCCAAATCAAATGCAAACGGTTGACACACTGAGATGTCAAAAATATCTATTATGAGTGAAAAACAGTTATTTTATGGGAGTTGAAAAACAGACACTATATATCTCGTGAATGATTATTTTATGGCACGACGCTAGAAACGCTGCTAGATTCCTTGCTAGTTTTCTAGCGCTGGTTTTCTTGATTGCTGTTACGTGCTCGCTTCACACGAGACGTCTTTTCGAGCTAGTTTTATGAATATATCTGGTGCGCACGCAGTGACAGTTCAAATATAAACACAGAGCAAAACGTGTCTGTTGTCTGATTCTGAGCAAAATGACGCTGTGTTGGTTTGTGGGCGTTTGTTCAAGTCGCCAACCTGACAAGATACTGCTTCCTGATTAGTTTTTCCTCATACCTAGCAGCGGACCTAGCATGGAAAATACCCCCTGTTCTAATTTTAAAACCTATCTTGTGAACCAGCAGTCGAGCCCGCAGTAACGACGTACTCAGCCTACCGGCTAGCAGAACTCCAAGCAGTGTTTCTAGACTCGTGTGCAGCGGCCTTTACTGTTAAAACTCGCTGACGGCTCGTTCTGCCATGAAGTTACACTTGGTCAAATAATAATTCGCGCACTAGATACATTACCTAGTAAATATGTATAACGACCCAAGTGATGTTTAGAAATTATCAAGGCTGTACATAATATCATGTAATTTTTATGGCAAATTTCGTCAATCATTCTTATATTAATAATGTCTATATTATAAAGATGGGATCCCGTCGAGAAATTGTAAGACATTATTTAAATTGGTACTTGAAAATATTCAAAGCTATAAAAAATAAAGGAATAATGGATGTGCCGTGTATTCGAATTATCTAGTTTTTTTTTTGCTACATGTCAGTGGCGTAACAATAGAGTGGTAGGACGGGCAAAATGCCACGGGCCCTCGGTCAAAATTACGCTCGGCGGGATACCGTTTTTTGTTTATCTAGATACATCTCCGGCTGATGAACTCAGTTTTTTTATTTAAATAATTATATAATCAAAATACACAATCATCGACAAATAACTTAATAAAATTAAGACGAGTTTTTTTGCAGTGTACCTACCTACCTACTAAAAAGGAAAAAAAATACTTTTTAAATATTTAGGTACATAATTATTAAAGGCGTGGGTTGTAAGCTCTATGATAGTTCATTAGTCACATCCCACGCTTTTATAATATTGAAATTTGTAACACCACGTCTTAAAAAGCCACGCCGCCACTGGTGTACCCTGGTGGTCATGTAGAAAACAGAGGCATATGGCAGCGGAGCGTATGAGCTAGGAAGTAGTGTTCATGTTAAAAAACTTAAATTAATAAATGTATTGAAATAAATAATATTCGTGTTACAAACTTACGTTAATAAATATGTTGAATTAAATAATATTCATGTTACAAACTTACGTTAACAAATATGTTGAATAAAATAATAATAATTGTCACAAACTAAATTAAAAAAAATTATTTTTTTTGTACACTACATAAATACATAAAAAACTCGGGTCGCAGTGCGAAACCCTGCCGACAATATAGTGTATTTGCTTTTATAAGCAGTGTGGCTCTATTGTATGAACTAAACTTGGTTTTTGGACAAAATAAAAAAAATTACCCTCTAATACACCCCTTAAAACAACATTTTTTTACTTAATTTCAATACTACATACCAATTCAACATATGTACCAAATTATATACACCCTTCAGTGTGTAAATCCATATCAGTAAACTTGCGTTTTCATAAAATTTGTAAGTCCGGTCCTGTCGGGCCGATTTTATTTAAATTTTAGCAGCACATTTCAATAATTACTAAAGGGTTAAATTTCAAATTTGAAGTGATTCTGAAAATTTTTTCCGTATTTTTGGGCCCAAAAACATTTTTCAACCCCTAAATACCCCCCTTAAAATGGCCCGATCGGGCCCATTTTAAACAGGCTTCTTGCGATGATGGATTCCAACATGTGGACCAAATTTCGTTTAAATCGATTAAGTCTGTCGAGAGTTATCGTGGTCACACATATATATATATATAAATATATAAATATATATATATATATATATATATATATATATATATATATATATATATATATATATATATATATACATATATATATATAAACATTTCCAAAAATGGTGCCAAAGTTCTTAGAAACTTATGAAACGTCGAGAAATTTTGGTCCGACCCCTAGGTCCCGCCATCCGACCGACGCCAATAGTGTAAGTGCCTTATGGCAAATACACTAATAAAATAAAAATATTTTTTCAAATGTTTAGTTACGTCTGAACCTATGTATTTCAAGGGAGTTGTGAAGAAACAGATAATCCGCCATCTTGTGGCATCCGCCATATTGAATTTAGAACGATTTTAGATATACATACGAGTAGGTACTATATTTCATAAACATGATACACGTGTACAAACTGACTGACAAACATATGAAGTTGAATAAAAGCTTGTAAGAACAGCTTTGATTAAACCAAAAATAAACAATTACAAACGTTGATTAATTATTTTTGAGGTTAATTCAAAATGCACTTGTTTTATCGTCCAGGCCCAGAGTACAGAATTAATTGTTGTCTATTGCTGTTTCAATCACGACTCAGTCAGAAGTAAGAATTTGTTTTGATATTTTCTCGTTGCATAAGGTAGATTTTTTTTTGTTGTCAAAATAATGGTGATTGTATTCTAGTTTTTTTTTTAAACTAATTTGTTATTCAACTATTTTCTTCCATACTGTTTACGTTTTTTGAAGACGATAATCTGATTCGAAAGATAGTAAGATGCGTATTTCGACGTCAAAACAACAATTATTGACAATTATCTTTTAAGCAATTTTTCTTTACTACGAGATACGTCGTAAAATACAAGGCCAATTTCTTTTATAAAAAAAATAATTGACATAATATTTATGCATTTTTGATTTCTTGTTTTGATTGCCAAATAATTAAGTATTTTGCTCGAATTGCTGTGGTCTGTGGAACTATCAGAATCAGATATAATATTGTACATAGTTTTTATTAAATATTTTGTACAAAATTACGGTGTTTTCTCAAAAAAACTGTTTTAGTCACATGTAACGACATCTGATGGAATTTACTCAAAACTATTAGTTCAGAAGCAAACAAAATAAACCGTTTCAGTACCGAGTAGCGACATCTGTTACAATTCACTCAAAGCTATTAGTTCAGAAGCAAATCTGGTAGAATTTTCTCAAAGTTGTTCAGACGCCGGGCCACAGACGAAATACATTTTGCAGAATTATATCTATCGCACCCGAGTGAAACCAGAACGGGCCGCAAGTTATATTATAATTTACATTGTTGCATTGCTTTGCCGCCGAGAGTAATTATGTATGATTCACTAACAATTATTTTCGTACTGAACTATAGAAGTTTTTGTGAACTTGAAATATCTTTGGAGTACATTCCACTGTGGCGTGTTTATATAACTCTGAGAGAGTATTTTAAATTTAATGGATTTTCATGTAAACAATGCGGATTTCAATATTATTCAACTACGTGAATTGTTGCTAAGGATGATTGCAGCTCTGAAATTACAGTTAAACTTATGGAAATAAAAATAAAGAATGGTTACTTCTTACCACAACAGTTTTATTGGCGGATGTACATTTCGGGAGCTATGCTCTCATCTTCAGCAATCACTAAACTTATGGAGTTTTTTTTTAATATATTAATTTTTGGCTTCTACAATATTGTAATTAGCCACGTCTTAATTAACTAAATTACTTTTAAATAATAAAATAAAATTAAAAAAAGAAGGGGAAAAAATATCCTCATACACACGACACTGGGGTACAAGATGGATGGACCAGAGGATTTGCGTGGCAAGGACCATGGAAACTTATGGAGTTGATTTTTTTAAAATGTGGTCAAAAATCAAAACAATGCCCACCTTTAAATAACACAAATGTAAATGACACAAATGCTTGTCTCAGTAAATACGTAAACTATTTTGTCGGACCCAAGTTTAATTTTTTTTTAACCTTGAGACAATGAGTGGGTTCTTACAAGACTTAAAACGCCGAAATGTTTGATTGACAATTGTAATTATAGAAATGGAAGATCAGAAGAAAAAAATTATAAATGATGTATTTTTAAAATCAATTCATTTCGGTTGAAATATCTACGTGGGCTATGTTTATTCTTTTTTTTTCTTTGAAAATGTATTTAATCCAGACATTTCTTTGTAATAGATAATTGAAATTTTCATTTATTGAGTCATGTTTTCATTATAGGTACAGACATATTTTATAAGTTAAAAAAACCGGCCCAGTGCGAATCGGACTCGCGCACCGAGGGTTCCGTACGAACTTGTAAATATGTAAATAGTTCGTCCAACATGGGAATCAAGTCTCGAAGATTTTTCCCGCTTTGCCGTTGGAAAACTGTTGTCTCCATACATCCACAAACGCCGCGGTCAATTTTCCAACTAAGTTTGTAATTGCAATGAGTTCAGATGGACTACTGAACTGTATTGTACCTCGTAGGTATATCTGATAGCCTAGTTGTCGTACCGTGTTGTATGCGAGAGTTCCCATATTGTGCTGTATAAACGCACCGGTAGCGGACGCTTGTTTTGTATTAGAACATGTTACTGTGTACGTGCGTAGCATTTTATTGCGGTTTAATAACATTTTTTTTCCAAATTTACGGTTTTCGGATTTTTCCCTTCACTGGTGTTATAAGACATTACTTCTTGCCCAATTTCATGATTCTAGGTCAACGGGGAGTACCCTATAGGTTTTGATTCTCAAGACAGACAACAAAGTGATCCTATAATGGTTCCTTTTTCCTTTTGAGGTACGGAACCCTAAAAAAAATAAAGGAACTGTTCAGTTTTATTTCAAATGTTCGTATAGGTGATTTCTAACATGCGTACAATTTTTTAAGCAAGAAAATGGGCGCTGCTTGTGAGAACCTAGCAGCGTCCAAGACGTTTTTTTCGATTTCCTGCCACACTAAGTTTAAACAAACGACGAAAATAGCTAAACAAACGATTCCATTCATTTCTGGATGAAATATTTAATTTTTACTTTTGGGATTGGGCCCTGCCAGCTTCACATAATTTAATTTTTTATTACTCATACGGGAAAAGTGGTATCTTTACGCATGCTGTTACGGTTGAAAAGTAGCTATTTTCATTTGCGTGCGGAAACTTTATTTGTCGCACTGAAATTATTGATTGCCGCACGCAAATTCAGAGAAAAAAACAAAATAATAACGGTGTTAATGTCAACAAAACAAATTATGGACTTTTATTCATGACAATTTTAACAATTCTAACTGAATTATCAACTTTTTAATGTTTAACTTTAAGTTTTATTACTTCTAATTTCTTTTTTTATTCGTAATAAATTTAAATTTTAATTTAATTTGATTCGTAATAAAAAATAGTATGTGCAACTCGTGCGACATTGTCGCACTAGTTGCACAATATACAATTAGTTAAGTTTTCGGGGCATTAAAGTTGACTTAATACGTCTCTGTACACGTAAAATCCCACTTCTGATTTAAGGTTTGTTTGGTGATTATGCGGCAGAATTATTGGTTACATATTTTAACAGTATTTAAA
This sequence comes from Xanthostigma xanthostigma, assembly GCA_963575645.1. NCBI lineage: Eukaryota > Metazoa > Arthropoda > Insecta > Raphidioptera > Raphidiidae > Xanthostigma > Xanthostigma xanthostigma. The sequence goes on along the minus strand of OY754469.1, from coordinate 6,177,697 downwards.
TACGACGGTTGGCACCCACCACAGCTGTCAAAATAAAATAGCATCAATACACAGCGAGACTGTGATTGGATTAGCAAATAGCTTGTTTCTATTTGCAATAGAATTTATAAGCAAAGTGTCGCAGTTAAAGTTAAATGAATTGATTCTTTGAAATTATGTACTTACACAAAATATGTGTTCTAATTTATTTGCTTTTCTCTGAACTTTACCAATAAATTTTGATAATATGAATAAAGTTGCCAACAAATTTTCCAAACGCTGAACAGGAAATGTACGTACTACGTGCGCTTGCTTTTTGGATAGAAGTGCTTTCTCGTTACCAGTAATAATTTGAACGAACTTTTTTTTATTAAAAACTAGCGGCTTCGCCTGAATTCGTAAAAAGCCACCGTTTTTTCGTCGACTAACGTTGCAAAAGTGGTCTCGACAAAAAGTGCTTTTATTTTAACGTGATAATATATCATTATAGCCTATACTAGTGATGACGAACCTTTGTAAGAAGTGGGTCAAAATTTGTTAATTATTTTTTTTAGTACTAGCTCGTGGACCACTAAGTCAGTGGCGTTACTTGTAAATGGAGAAGGGGGATGGTGAAATACTATTTTTGTTTAGTTCGTAATTTTTTTTGGACGACACACGACGTTTTACAACCATGCTGGATTCAGCATGTTTTTTTCTATAAGCGTGATGATTTTGCAAAAGTTCCAAAACACATCGGTTTTTGTCAAAATTCGCATTTTTTTAAGGGGTATGCCTTGAAAAAATTGCAAAAATCGAATTCTTTAATATATACTTTTGAAATCGAGAATGTTTACAGAAAAACTTACGCTGAATTCAAACGTCTGTATCTCTTTTAGTTTTGAAACTACGACCATTTGAAGGTTTTATATGTTTTTCTGAAAACTATAAACGCAAATAACTTCTAAACCAAAAGACGTTTGTTTGTGCTCATTGGATTCAGCGTGTTTTTTTTTTCTATAAGAATGACGATTTTGTCAAAGTTCCGTAAGATTTCTTTCTTCTTCAAAAAGCGCCATTTTTTAAAGGAAAAAATTGAAAAAATCGAATTCTTTAATATACTTTTGAAATTGAGAATGCTTACAGAAAAAAATACGCTGAATTCAATGAGCGTAAGCAAACGTCTGTATCTCTTTTAGTTTGGAAACTACGGCCATTGGAAGGTTTTATATGATTTTCAGAAAACTATAAACGCGAATAATAACTTTTGAACCAAAAGACATACAGACGTTTGTTTGTGTTCATAATTGGATTCAGCGTGTTTTTTTTTCTATAAATTTTGCCAAAGTTCCGTAAGATTTCTTTCTTCTTCAAAAAGCGCCATTTTTTAAAGGAAAAAATTGAAAAAATCGAATTCTTTAATATACTTTTGAAATTGAGAATGCTTACAGAAAAAAATACGCTGAATTCAATGAGCGTAAGCAAACGTCTGTATCTCTTTTAGTTTGGAAACTACGGCCATTGGAAGGTTTTATATGATTTTCAGAAAACTATAAACGCGAATAATAACTTTTGAACCAAAAGACATACAGACGTTTGTTTGTGTTCATAATTGGATTCAGCGTGTTTTTTTTTCTATAAATTTTGCCAAAGTTCCGTAAGATTTCTTTCTTCTTCAAAAAGCGCCATTTTTTAAAGGAAAAAATTGAAAAAATCGAATTCTTTAATATACTTTTGAAATTGAGAATGCTTACAGAAAAAAATACGCTGAATTCAATGAGCGTAAGCAAACGTCTGTATCTCTTTTAGTTTGGAAACTACGGCCATTGGAAGGTTTTATATGATTTTCTGAAAACTATAATCGCAAATAATTTCTAAACCAAAAGACTTACAGACGTTTGTTTGTGCTCATTAGAAACAGTGTTTTTTTCTATAAGAATGATGATTTTGTCAAAGTTCCGAAAGATTTCGTTTTTCTTCAAAAAGCGCCTTTAGGAAAACATTGAAAAAATCGAATTCCTTAATATACCGTTGAAATTGAGAATGCTTACAGAAAAAAATACGCTGAATTCAATAAGCGTAAGCAAACGTCCGTATCTCTTTTAGTTTGAGAACTACGGCCATTCGACGGTTTTATATGATTTTCTGAAAACTATAAACGCAAATAACTTCTAAACCAAAAGACATACCTAATATCATTGGATTCAGCGAATCGGAGAACGGGACTATTTTAAGTATAAGTATGGGTGTTGATCAGTATTGATGACTTAGAAAACAATTATAAATAACCTACAAAAAAAGACGGGTTGCACTTTGGGAGTGCCGGCAGAAGTGAAAACTTAAATATTAACGTCTTACGAATTTTCGATCAGGTCACGTGTCCTGACGCGAGTTTAACATTTTTAACCCATTACAAAAAAAGTGTACAAAAGTTTTCGTCTTACGAATTTTCGATTAAGTCTTACGCATTTTCGCTCAGGTCTTACGACTTTTAGATCTGACGCGAGTTTAACATTTTTTACCCATTACAAAAAAAGTGTACAACGCCGCTAAAGAAGTTTTCACTTCAAAAACTGCGTAAAAATGAAACTGACTGAAAGGGAGCCAACAAGTCGGAAAATCATTCAACATTCCATTCATATGTGACTACTGATTACGTAGGTAAAACAGTCAACTGTCAACTTCAAGACGCAAGAGGCGAGGATCCATTCAAAAACAAACGAAAGAAAGACAAAAATTTATTTCCCCACCCGTTTGCCCAGAATAGGTAATTATTGTTGTTTATATATCGCAATATAACAACAACATTAACAACGTTCAATGAATAAATGGAACACATTACTATGTCATTCATTGTTAGAGATGGGGTGGCGACAACAATGGTAAATTGAACCTGCATTATTGGGGATCTGGTTTGGGTTGATCGCGTTTAACAATCGCAAATCACACCGTAACAGCTAATTGATTTATCTCGTCGTGTGCACAGGACATCGAGTGCGCGGTACAGAACTAACAGCCGACAAATTGCACGCCGAACTATCAAAAGCGAAGTTCAAATCTTGCACATAGTTATAGTACGCGCCACGAATCTAAAAGGCTCGCAAGTTACATGCGAATTCGGGCTTGCGCTTGTACAGTCTGTTGAAAAACTACAAACTCGCAACTCAACAAAACTAAAATAACAATAACACCTTGACAATAGAGTACTCGACTGTACTTTAAAGCAGGAAAGCGACAAGTGACAAAGGCAACGAGCGATCACGGCCAATCACTGACGAGCGCACGTTCCGTGCAGGTGGGAGTATCAACGGCTCTAAAATGTGCCTTTGCGACGCTGTTTGTGACTAACTTCCGAACCTTTTAGATCCGTGGCGCGTACTATACCTACTTCCTCGCACCTTTCATATACGTATAGCGAATATCTATATTTAAACAGCCTTTGGAAATATTGATCCAAGTGTATAGGCTTTCACGGTCAGTGTTGTACCAAATCATCTTGGTTTACGGGCTTGTAGACTGTGGTCCATTGGTATTTCTACTTGACGTGTCGTCTACAACTGCGCTAGACATTATCAAAGGCGATGTGATAGCGAGCGAATAAGTGGGACACAGGCCTTCTAGGTGACTCACACTTATCTGTGAGTCATCTAGGACACTTAGCCCGCTACCACGTCCCCTTTGAAAATGTCTATCGCAGTTGTAGACGAAACGTCAGGTAAAAATATCAATGAACCACGGGCTACAAGCCCGGAAACCAAAAAGGTTTGAAATCATTATTGCATTGCAGAAAATTGTTCCATATAAAATGGATTCGAACCTCCATTGGGCGTCCGGTTTGTTGCATTTTATGTGGAACGATACATTAATGATTTCCATAGCTATCATAAAAACTCATGTATATATTGCGTCTGAAATGAAATACACCGTATATGTACGTCGTTGTTGTAGCAAAATCGTCGAATGGTTAAGAGCAGTTCATCGAAAAAATAATACACTTAAATTTTCGAGTAGCTACTCGCACACTCCAAGTAACTAAATTTTCATAGATGAATAGAGCTGTAACAAACCGTATGTATTCGTTACTGAGTAACGGGTCCATCGTCTGACTCGAAGTAACGAATCGTTACTTACAAATTCATTTCGTTACTCGCATTTGTCGTATCCATGTCAGTTCGACTCGTTTGATGCGGTTATACGTTATACGAACGAAGTCATACCGTATCACGTATTCGACGCGCCTCGATGCGATGGTACATATGCTTGATGCTGTTAATACACGATTGTATGTCGTATGAAAAGTAACGAGTAACGTAACGATACGAAAGTAACGGGTACTGGTTCTTTAAGTAACGAATACATACGGGTACACAGTTACTTTTACAGCTCTATAGATGAATAAGCTTTGAATACGAAGGTATAGAAGAGCAGAGACATATTTTTGGCAGCTATAATGTTGGTAGTTGGTATCATTGATTTACCTGTCCCACAATCTAGGCTGCTAGGTCAAACCAATGTCCATGGTGTTAAAGTTAACTATCCAATAAATTTTAATCTGTATTCATAGCTATGTTATAGCATTTACCGAATTTTTACTTCTAATTGCATCATGTAAAATAGATTTAACGTTGTTTTTATTTATTAAAGGGAGTCGTATCCATCGACAAATTTTTGTCGTGTACAGTGAAATCTCTATTACGGATACATTTGGTGTAATACTCACGGATAGATAGATAGATGTTTATTAATTGTTAGTTAAATCGAATAACAATGCGTCATATAATCAATATTAATTAATAGTAATAAATAATAAGATCAGCATAACAGTTTAAAAATTAAGATACTCGTTTATAGTGTAAAAACATTTCTTCATTAAAAAGTCACGAAGATTGCCCTTAAAATTTTTAAAATTGTCAATATTTTTAATCGATGAAAGCAGTTTATTAAAAAAGTTTGGTACTAGAACTTAGATGAAAAAATAATAAAGTTTTCGCATGTCAACACATACATATAAGCCCTTCCCCCCTTAGATTATACAGAATAATTTATGAGTGTTAAAAAGTTTAAAACAAACATGAAATAACCAGATGTCTGAAATCACACAAAATATTCTGAAAGAGCAGGAAATTTCCTACAAAAAGACCCATCTCCCGGAACTGTACCGCCAATATTTCTAATTTTAATTTGGAGCTGAAAATAGGGAAATTTTTTTTTTTTATTTTTTATATAGGTAATTTTCAATAGTTTCGTGTTTTTTAGCTTGTCGAATAAAAAATAGAAAAACATTTTTTTAGCTCTAAATTCAAATTAGAAATATTGGTGGTAGAGTTTCGGGAGATGGGACATTTTTGTAGGAAATTTCCTGCTTTTTCATAATCTTTTTTGTGACGTCAGACATCTGATTATTTTATGTTTTTTTAAACTTTTTTACACTCTTAAACTATTCTGTACCACCAATATTTCTAATTTTAATTTAGAGCTGAAAATAGGGCTAAAAAAAATTGTTTTCTTTTTTTTATATAATTTTCAATAGTTTCGTGTTTTTTAGCTTGTCGAATAAAAAATAGAACAAACATTATTTTAGCCCTATTTTCAGCTCTAAATTAAAATTAGAAATATTGGTGGTAGAGTTCCGGGAGATTGGACTTTTTTGTAGGAAATTTTCTGCTCTTTCAAACTTTTTTTGTAATTTCAGATATCTGGAATAGTTTTATGATATTCGCAAAAAACCAAATCCCTCTTTTATTTACCAAAATGTTTATAACTTTTGCAAGTTTTCACTTCAATTTTTTCAAAAAGTTGTTAAATGTAATTTCGAATCGAATGACACCATGATCATAATTGGAATTCATCAAAAAGGGACATAATATGAACTATAGACTTATATACTTTTATTCTATACTGAGCATAGAAATAATATCGCAATCGAACTATCAGGGTGCAAAAATATACTTCTGTCTTTTTTTACGCCGTAAGCACTGGCGTATCCAGGAGGGCAAAACAAGCACGGGGGACCCGTCTTAAAAAATTTCTAATTTGCCCCCTCCTGGGCCAAAAGCTGGGTACGCCCATGTTAACGTCATAGAAAAAGACAAAGTTTCTGAAACAGAGATACTTTATTCAGATTGAATGCAAGTCCATCAACCAATCCTAACATCGGAGAAATCAGGGAATTACATCGAAGAAAGAGACGCAGATATATTTTCGATACGCTTTGTTGCGTCCACTCACCGCACATTGAGTAGATAGGCAATGATTCATATAGGTAATTATTAGATATATGACTAGACTAGTTATACTTGATCAGGAATTGTTATAGTGCGATACCGCGAGCTCGTGACAATGTTATGTAATACGTACACATTAGTTCACCCCCCTTGCTTGTCTATGGATACCTTTGGCCGTGTCTGGCGGCAGGGGATACCAGGAATCGTCCCATATTTAGTGTTCAGTGTACACCATTCATTGCCGGTCCACTGAACTGAATGCATTTCACACAACACACAATGCAACACGCGCAGTCATGCAAAATATTTGTGCACTATTTCAGTGACTGCATTGTTAATTGTTCTAACGTTACAAATGGAAATTAATTAGAATCCCGTAATACTACGTAATTTATGAAATAAATTCGAGCTAAAGTGTGCGCCAACCAAGGATGATATTTGTACGAAGTCCATATTTTTGAACTGTACAATTTCTTTTGCAAGTTCGGGCCGTTTAACGTTTGTGTAAAGGCTGGATGTCCTGCTCGCTAGCTTGCTTGATCGAACAACCAACTTTGGAAACGTGCATGTCTTGAAAAAATCTGTATAACTATATACAGTATAAACTCTTTATAACGAAACTCAAGGGACCGAGCATTTTTTATCGTTATAGAGAGTTACCGTTATATGGAGTGAAGAAAGAAAAACAACCAAATTAACAATAATCTTCAATGTACTGTATAATCTCTTTATAGCGAATTTTAAGGGACCGAACATTTTTTCGTTATAAAGAATTTTCGTTATATGGAGGGAAGAAAGAAAAATAACCAATTTTTCAATGTGGTGGAATAATCTTTATTAAATAATAGGAATTTTTCGATAAGTTTGGCGTCAAGTGCTTGTTGAATAGATGGTGATGGTTCAGAATGCTGAATGGTCCTCTTTATGTCTGTAAACATTTGCTGACGCCTAAATATGAACATATTTCTTCGTAATAGAGAATGGCTGTTGCGTTATAAAGAGGGTATTAATGTATAGGTTTTAAGGTAAACCAATCAAATCGTAAAAATTTCGACGTTATAGGGAGTTTTTCGTTATAACGAAGGACGTTATAAAGAGTTTACACTGTAAAACGTATAGAAAATGGAATTGGATATGACACACGCTACGAAAGACGGCATAGCGAAGAGAGCCTTGGATTGGAACCCACAGGAATACCGAAAACGAGGAAGACCAAAAATATCCGTGAAGAAGTTATGAAGCAAGGAACTACCTGGCTTCAAGTCAAAAATATGGCAAAAGATAGGACTAGATTCAAAAAAAGGAATTTATTATTATTATTATTATTTCGCTTGAAGCCTTGCATGCTACGCTGTTGGATTGTGACGTCACTAATTGGTCCGCTGCTCGCTATCTTGCTGTATATTGGGTGATAGGTTCCTGGCTATTTTTCATGCAGCGCTGCCTGCTAGTTTGAGAATTTGACCAATTATAGTCGTATTTTACCATGTGATATCGTCTGACATTCGTTAAATATGGTGTTTTTTAAAAAAAGTTTCAAGTGAACAGCGATGCGGCCAAAAGTTGTAAAATCAAAATGTAAATGGACTCGACAAGAAATAAGTTTTCGCTTTTATTTTTCTCTTCTCTCCCGAAGCTTTTCAAAATCATTGTTAAAATCATAGTAGCAATTAGTCTACGACGAATTATTTCTTGCATAACCATTACATCCATATTTATATTTTAAATATAGATGTCAACCTAGAAAAACAGCGAGTAAACAAGCCAGCTGTGTGTGAAGCGAAATTAATAGCGCTCCCTACCAACCACCAAGCAGAATACGATTCATGGCAGCCTGCAAGACTTCAAGCAAGCTAGCGAGCAGGAAATCCAGCTTCATGTGAAGGGGCCTTAATGCATTGTATACGTATCCATGGCAATCAATTTACGGTAGAACCTCGATAAATAGAAAACCTCTGAAACTCGAAAAAAAGTTTTGTTCCCTTCCCGACAAGCCTCAAAGCCTTCATTACTCGAAATCTCAACCGTCTATAGATCGAAATAATCAGCCATTTCGGTACATATTTTCCCTCCGTAACTCGAAGAAATAAATTGGACCTCTGTATTTCGAACGTAGCAAGTGTAATTTTACAATCTTTACCCAAAATTAGGCGGAATGAATCTTATAGTCAGAGTGCTCATCGGCAAAAATTTTATTGATACATACTCTCCCCAAACTTTGTATATGGCTTCATTAGGCCTAGTCTGACACCTATTTCCTCTATGACTTTTCTTGATTTTGGGGCGTTTTCCTTCTAAACTTTCCGAAAGATGTCGTTTTGACAGCATGTAAAAATTTATAGATACTGTTTGTTTTTTTAATTGGATAGCTTAAAAACTTCAACCAAAACGCTAAAATAATGTTCTCTGACAAATAATATGAACTATTTAAAATGTCCGACACCTCTAATATGTCGAACATATTCGAGGTGTCAGACATTTTAAATGGTTCATACTATTTGTCAGAGAACATTATTTTAACGTTTTGGTTGAAGTTTTTAAGCTATCCAATTAAAAAAACAAACAGTATTTTTAAAATTTTACATGTTGTCAAAACGACATCTTTCGGAAAGTTTAGAGGGAAAACGCCCCAAAATCAAGAAAATTCATAGAGGAAATAGGTGTCAGACTAGGCCTAATGAAGCCATATACAAAGTTTGGGGAGAGTATGAATCAATAAAATTTTTGCCGATGGGCACTCTGACTATTACCATCTACAAGTCGAATACTTCCTTACAAAGTTCGCCTAAGTTGAATCTAGAGCTGTGCGGATGAATAAGGGCTAATATTGAATAGCTGGTGAACACTCACCTAAGTAAACGTTCGCGAAACGAGGAAACTACTGCAGTACGTTCTTTATTCAGTTAGTATCTATATATAAATACTTACTTCGTGTGCAGTAAGTAGAGAGATAATGTTTGAACAGAAAGGACACGTAACAGCTTGGGTGTTGATGCATCACATGAACCGAATGCATTTGTACCTATTGGCCGTCTAGAGAAGGAGTGGCCCGTCTACTATACACTGACCGTCACGTCACTTCCACCATGTAAGCCGTGATCACACCACTCAAATTTGTATTGCTTGCGAAACAGGAAATGAAAATCCACCACATTGAATTACAGATATTACTGACATTTTACTAAGTTGGAGTGTGTGTGTGAGAGAGAGAGAGAGAGAGAGAGAGAGCATATTTTCTCTCACACTTCAACCTACCCGTAGCGTCTTACCCGCCCTCAAGTTTTGTAACCGCCTGGCAGACATTTAGATCCGACTAAATGATTTGACTTGATTATTTTTTTTAATACTAAATTTAAAGGCATTAAAATTTTAAAATTTATCAAGTACTTTTTTTTGCAAATCAAAATTTTGCAAAGTTAAAAATTCGCCCTTCATCCGCAGGTCTTCGATTTTGTGTTCAGACATTACGAAAGCAGTTTTGCACAAATTTTCACGCGATGCCGCAAATACTTACTCAAAAATGTTTGATAACTCTTAGACTAGAACCTTTGTCTGCGGGTTCTACAGATATTTTATATTTGCTTAAACGGAAAAACGTGTTTTGAGATTTTTTGTCTGTCTGATTGTTCGTAATAACGTCATTTTCGAACGGCTGAAAAGATTTAGATTTAACTTTGTACCCAGACTTAAAATGTATGGTATTTTTTGACCGGGGTAGGACAAGGTTTGTGTCAAAATTGACAAACGCAAGCGATATCACGCAGGGTATAAAATAAAGATTTTAGCCCGGTGTAATATTGTATGAAGTTACGCTTGCACGGCGAGATCGCTGGGTCGATTGTGTTGAAATCTATACTAATATATAAAGCTGAAGAGTTTGTTTGTTTGTTTGAACGCGCTAATCTCAGGAACTACTGGTTCAAATTGAAAAAAAAAATTTTTGTTGGATAGCCCATTTATCGAGGGAGGCTATAGGCTATATAATATCACGCTACGACCATTAGGAGTGGAGCATTAATGAAAAATGTTGCAAATGTATCTCAAAAATAAGCTTCTATTCAGGTGAAATGCACTAACTAAATATACTCATATTAGCGTTATGCGTACACAACGTTGGATGGCTCAATCGGTAGAGCATGCGACTGTCGATATTATAGGGTCGTGGGTTCAAGCCCCACGTTGGGCGAAAATATTTTTTTTTCTTTTATTTTGTACATTGCTTTCTTCTAAGGCTTACATTTAAATTTATTTTAATTTTATTTAATTAATTAAAAAAAATGTATTAGTTTAAAAAAGTATAAATACTGCTTTTTATCGACAAAAGCTTTTGAACGGTAACTCCGATCATCATGAAATTTGGAGACAACATTCATCTCGGTAAACTAAGATGAATGTGTGTACTCATGTTCCTCCCTTCCCTATTCGTTCTTTTACACCCGGGTGAAACCGGACGGGACCGCTAGTTTAATATAATATGGAGATAGTTTAAACTCTGGGTAAGGAAATAAAATAATAATTCAATGGAATCCTTTGTGTGTGACACCTCAAACAATCCCTTATCTTTATTTTTCTACAAAGTTTTAACCGCAGGTAATAGCAAGTAACAAACTCTTCACTCCCACCACATTTTTGTTTGATGGGTTGACCGTTCTTTTAATAGGTTTCGTCTGTCATTAATAAACGATGACATGATAAACGAGAACTAATCTTCGAGTCCGTTGAATTCCGGCTGTGTGAAAACGGCTTTAACGTTCGTTGGACAAACAAAAATAAAATAGAGCCTTCACTCCCACCATGTTTATAATCACAGCATAGCAGACTGACGTTAGTTACAGTAAACCGTACCTGACATAACAGTAAGCTCAAAATAAAGTAAAGAGAAAAACAAAACATCATCGTTAATGAAATCGTCGGTGTTTATGCATTCGTGAAACAGTCTTCTGGCAACTTGTTGTTTTTTTTTTTCAACTATGCAAAGTCATCATTAAGTATACATAAAATAAGTAGTCTTAAACGGGTACTCTTTTTACACGCTTTATATTAGTTTCACTTGTAAGTTTGTATGTATGTATGGTATGTATGTATGTAAGTATGTTTGTAATCTCGTTTGGACTACAGCAAGTGGTTTATTACTGTTAGTATGTTATGCCACTACTGTAAGAGCAATCGTTTACCGAGCGGTCTGGCGCTAGTCTTCGCTGACGTCAACTCTCGGATTCACCGGTCGTGGGTTCTAATCCCGTCCATGCCGAAATGAAAAAAATGGTTTTTTTCGGCAAATTTTTGACAATAAATCGAACTAAAAGTGGAAAATAAATATAGTTTAAAAAAAACTAAAAAACACGCTTTATATCAAACTAAAAAGTGAAAAATAAATATAGTTTAAAAAAACTAAAAAACAGGCTTTATATCGAACTAAAAAGTAAAAAATATTTTTTTTAAAATAAGCTTAAAACAATAATCAATAAAAAATACTAGTATTATTGTGAAAAAAGCGTGGGGCGCTCGATGTACGAAAATGTGGAGCAAAGCGCCCCACGCTTTTTTCACAATAATACCTACTAGTATTTTTTATTGATATAACGAGTTTGATTCACGCGATTGAAAATGAAATGAAGTGCTGCGATACGTTGGAAAAAGCGTCTAGGGACCGAACCACGAGCAAATCCGTAGATGCACGAACGTCAATTCTGTACCGTATAGGTACTACAAAAACCGGCTGTACGGCAATAGGCTACGGTAGCTGAGAGGTATAGCGGCTGCCGCGTACACAGAAGGTTGTAGGTTCGATTTCTGCGGGCGGGGCCATTATTTTATCCACTATTCCATATTTCAGCTGTTTATTATTATTTTTTTTATATTGTATTTTTTACGCAGGCGCGGACTTTCTCACAGGGAGGGGGGATTTCTCGCGAGGGGCGTAGTTGCGAGACGATGTGCCTGAGTGTCTATATTTGACGCGATTAGAAGTTTCACACAGTCTTTATTTATCTATATCTATCTATACTAATATATAAAGCTGAAGAGTTTGTTTGTTTGGTTGAACGCGCTAATCTCAGGAACTACTGGTTCGAATTGAATTTTTTTTGTTGGATAGCCCATTTATCGAGGAAGGCTATATGCTATATAATATCATGCTACGACCAATAGGAGCGGATCATCAATGAAAAATGTTGCAAAATGTATCTCAAAAATAAGCTTTTGTTCATGTGAAAGGCACTAACTAGATATACTCATATTAGCGTTGTGAGAACACGACTCCAGGTGGCTCAATTGGTAGAGCATGCGACTGTCAAATGTCAATATCAGGGTTGTGGGTTCGAGCCCCACGTTGGGCGAATATGTTTTTATTTATTTTTTTTTATTTTCTACATTGCTTTCTTCTAAGGCTTACATTTAAATTTATTTAATTAATTAAAAAAAATTATTAGTTAAAAAAAGTATAAATACTGCTTCTTATCGACAAAAACTTTTGAACGGTAACTCCGATCATCATGAAATTTGGACACAACATTCATCTCGGTAAACTAAGATGAATATGCGTACTCATGTCCCTCCCCATCCATTCGTTCTTTTGCACCCGGATGAAACCGGACGGGACCGCTAGTACTTAATAATTCATAGAGAAGCCGCATGTCTATCAAGCTTTGAAATAAGCGTTTAGGAAGATGTGATGATACATCTTTTTTTTTTAATTATTTATGCAGTGAGTATTTTTTGGAATTCAAGATGTTTTAGCTATTTTTATATGCTTTTATGATTAATTTACGTGTTAATTTGTTGAAAATAAAAACTGCTTTAACTTTAACAATAATTTAGTAAGTCGATCTCATTTTTTTGTTGTAGATTGAAGATGTAGTTATTATAACATTTATACATCTTTAAGTAAAATAAAAAAAAAATGCATTTTATAGTTTCCTTTTCAATTTGGTTGCGAGTCTGGCTTTCCAGACACACAAATTATATAGAGACGTGAAATGAAAATAAGTATGAATAACGATGTTTATAAATCCGATCGGCGGAAAACTCCATCCTATATAAAAAAGTACAGCACCTGTGCTTTGTAACGTTCACACATCTCATCTCATAATGCATTTAAATATACATACTATAATAATAGGGTTGGCCAATTCATCTATTATTAGGATTTCGTACATCCGATGAAAAAAATGGTAGCCTAATGCTGGGTTGCAGAAAGGATTGTCAAAAAAACTGATTTGACAATGACCTTAGATTGTGAACCTACATATTGTTCCATATGAAAAGCATTGTAGAGTTTCAAATCGGTCCTGCTTGAAAAATAATTGATCTATTGAAACGATATTTTTCTTAAACTGTGTATAGGTACATGTATTTAGCGTCGTTTTTTGTACAGTATCCACTTCGAAACAACTTTTTTTTACGCATTTTGATCAAATTTTAGCTTGGAAAACGATAATTTTCTATGTAAAACAATAATTTGTTTTTGTGCGAGTACCATCTAATGTCCTGGATGACAGGGAGTTTGATTACAACATTAGACTGTTCCTGATGTATGGAAACTGTAATTATATGATCACAATCTAAGGTCATTGTCAAATCAAATTTTTTGACAATCCTTTCTGCAACCCAGCTTTACACTTTATAGGATCATTCTCGCGTCTGTCTGTCACAGATTATTATAAGGTTGAAATTTTTTTTTTTTCTTTAATTAATCAGTAGTAATTTGTCAAATTTTCAGCACCATATAGAGTGAGAACTAATCGAAAATGTTTTTTTTTAAAAATTCGTAACTTTGGAACGGCTATTCCACATTAGCTGAAAATTTAACAGGACATAAAAGCTACTAGGGGCTTTCATTTTTAAGAGTTCCACATATTTTTTTTCAGGTGCATCATATAAAAAAAAATTAAAAATAGGTATATGTATTTTTATTTTTTTTTTTATATATTATGATGGTTAAACAATCACCATAATTTTTTATGGATTTCTGGTATCATTTTTCACAACATAAAATTTATACGAAATATAGTTAATCCTGCTGTAGTTAAATTATCTCCAATGTGTATTTATAATTTTCCTGTACTTTTATTAAAAATTATATTATGATTTATATCTAGAACATAATATTTTAATTTATGGTCATATATACCTAACATTTTTTTACTACGACAAAATCATATATATTAATACGCTAAGGTTATAGATGTTTGCCTCCCTTTTTAGAAAAAACCTCACAATTGCTTGCTCTACTGACATCGACAACTAAAAAATTTATTGTTTTTGTAAATTAATTAAAATACAGCAACGCTGAACAACGTCTGCCATCTAACGGCTTTAATTTTGAAACAACGTCAACACTTCGATCTGTCATCTGACCTGCATATTGTAATACAACAGACACAATACTGCATACTACTATCTGACGGTTTTAATTTTGAAACAGCGAGCAACGCTGAACACCGTCACAGCAATGCTGCATGATGCCATCTGGCTTAGCTCAACGCTTTTGCTACTTGCGCCTCTATACATATGACAATTTTAGTAAAATATTTCTTCGATCTGTCATCTGAGCTTCATATTGTAATACAACAAAAAGAAGAACGTTATAAGCAGTGTGCAAAATTAGAAACGAATTGAATACCTGCAATCATATTTAAAAAATAATTTTGTTAAGTGATAATTATTTTTTTTTTTTTTTTTTTATTTAAATCAAAAGAACATAAAATACAAAACAAAAAGAAATAAAAAATCGTGCATCAACTCGCAGAGAGTGATAATTATTATACTTATTTAGTGCGAATATTTCGCACAGGTCACACTAGTGCGGTAGTATTAAAATAATAAATGTATCACCCCTGTACTATTTTAGTAATTATGTATCTAGATACAAAATATTATTCTGTTCGCGAATTGGATGATGAGTTTGTTGTTAATTGCAGTCGTTTGAATTTGGCCCGCCGCAGCGCTCCGGTCGATTACAGACTAAACAGACGCAGATTAATTAGTTTGGCAGAGAGATACGTTTCAATGTTTAAAACAGAATCTGCGATCTCTGTACGCTACTAGAAAAGAAAACACGGTACGCCACTGGAAACAAAACACTACACTATTGTATGCAATACAGGTCGGTACCAAAAAAAAATATAATAAACGTATTTTTAACAGAATTCGAGATAACTCGTTCTTTTGAAACATTATCGAGAGAATATCAAGTAAGGATAGGTACGCTGCGCCAAAATTACCAAAAATAATTGCTCAAGGTGAAAACTATTTTTTGACGTAAGTGCAGTGGTAGCAGATCGAAGTTTCTTGTGTTACCAAACTGAGCCCACGACGTTTAGAGCATGTCTGTACGTGTTTGTCGTGCGGGATTTGTTTTTGCCTGCGACGTCATCGCATGAGTGTAGGCGCATGCGCGTGACAGTCGCGAATTGTGTAAAGTTTTAAAATGTATAGCGTGGAAACGTGTTTAGCTACAACATTGATTCGGGTATCGTGAAGATCTCGCGGAGCTCTAGTAGAAAGTGAGAAAATAAAAATAGTCGCCGGAATAATTGTCTCGAACTTTACGGCTTTATCAAAAAAAAAGACGTTTTTTTATTGGCTTATATTACATGTAAAAATGTAACATGGTGGTATATTACGTAATACTATCAGAAAATGGCGTAACAAATACGATTTATTCTCCTATGAACACTTAAAGGAATTAAATAGGGATGTGCAACTACTCAAAAAATCAACTGTCGAATCGATTAGAAGCGTCCTTGAAATGAAAATTAATTATTAAAAAAAAAAAACAGGAAACCCGACTGCATAAAAATGAAACTGATAACTAAAAAAAACAAGTCGGAAAGTCTCAACATGCAGTAGGTGGAGATCTATTTCTCTCTTTCTTTGGTTTTTGAATGACTCCTCATCCGCTGCATGTTGGGATTTTCCGATTTGTTTTTTCTTCTTTCAGTTATTAATTTCATTATTGTGCAGTCGGGTTTCTCGTTTTTTAAATAATTAATTTTAGTTAGTCATTTGTATTTGAATTCTCGCATATCCCTAAAATTCGAATATCGGTTGCGGTGATGCGTCACGGTTCGTTAGCATTGCGCGAACACGTGTTACCGGCTTTAGTCTATTATTTATTCAGTGTGTAACGACCTTTATAACCGATGCAAAGCTTGTCTAGTTTGTGTGGTGTGCAAATGTCACTTTAATTAATTATATCATTTTCGTTTTGTGTGTGATATACAGTAAAGCATCGACTATCCGCAGCTGAATATAAGTGGCAGTTTTTACGCGCGGAATGGGTATATGTTTTATATTGCTTCATTGCTTTGCCGCTCCATTACATGCAAACGATGACTCACTCCTACTATTTTGGTACTTTATTATACATTGATATAATTCTCCATGTTACTATGTCAAACGGATTTAATTCAAATAACATGAAATAGGTACATCTTCACATACCTGTAAATTACAGATGGCGCTCCCGGTGAGGTAAAATATTTAGTATAACGAGTGTTGCTTTGAAGTTCAACACCTTATTCGAATTCAACGTTGTGTCAAAATTTCGGAGATTTGCGATTTTGAACAAACGAATATTTACGTTTTTCTCGACAATTTAGGTCATTATACTCTCTAAACATGAATTAGTGAAATTTTCAGTAATTGTGTAAGTAAAGCTGTAATCACTTAATAGTCAGTGATTTTTACAACAAATTAGTGAATTTTCACTAATAAATTTACTCTCTAAAACTGAAATAGTGAAAATGTCACTATTTGAAATAGTGACATCTGATTCACTTCCGGAATAGTGAATTCAAGTAAAATTCAACTCTCAGAATAGTGAACCCCTGATTTTATACCTGTCGCTTGTGGCGCCTCCATACAGTTACTATACAGGGTGAGTTTTAAGTTGATGCTTTTTTTTACAGCGTGTAAAAATCAAATAGACGAGCAAATATTTCAAATAGTTTTTTTATCAAAACTCAAAAATAAGAGAGAAACAGCCTTTCGAAGTTTAAATAAATTTTATTAAATTTTCTTTAATTTTGAGGTCGGTCCTGGGGTTATATTATGTCACTATGGAAATAAGTTGTTATTATCAAGTATGTGTATTGTTCTGTTTTTGAGAGAATTGTGAATACTTGATAATAATAACATATTTCCATAGTGACATAATATAACCCCAGGACCGACCTCAAAAATTTAATAAAATTTATTTAAACTTCGAAAGGCTGTTTCTCTCTTATTTTTGAGTTTTGATAAAAAAACTATTTGAATTATTTAGTCGTCTATTTGATTTTTACACGCTGTAAAAAAAAGCATCAACTTAAAACTCACCCTGTATAAGTAGATACTTATTATTATTCATGTAGAATCTATTTGAAATAGTGACTTCTGATTCACTTCCGGAATAGTGAATTCAAGTAAAATTCACTCTCAGAATAGTGATACACCTGATTTTATACCTGTCGCTTGTGGCGCCTCCATACAGTTACTATATAGATACTTATTATTATTCATGTAGAATGTAGATCATTCTATAAGCAATTTAATGGTCACTTATATAATTAGTGAATTTTTATATTCACTAATTCATATTGTGAGTATTCACTAATTCTACGTGCGACGATTCTAGCATGCACTTGTAATTAGTGAAAAATCACTGATTCATGTTTATAGAGAGTAGCGTTGTTATTGAATCACAATATAATATCAATTAAACCCAAACGACGTCACAAAACGTCCATGAGCAGAGGTGGGATTCAAAGGCCAGCACGCTGACCATTACACCAAGCTGTACTGTATTAATACCGTGATTTAGTAATTCCGTCGTAGGAGTGGTCAGCTCTAGACTAAACACAAGACGCGTTGCTGCATTCGCTTTGAAAGAAAAATGGGTCAGAGTATTTAAACGACGCGGCGCAATATTCTTTAATTACTCGGTTTGTTGCCAACGTTTTGTTAGATCTAAAAATGGCATTGAAAGAAGGTGTGAAATGATAACATCTTATTGATTTAAAATTGATACACTGATGGTCATTTTCACCGAACCTAAGTAGTTATTTATTCGGTTTATTTGTTCTTATCCTCCGAATATATAGCGATATTTCAATTCACCAAGCATAATTATTTTTACTGAAGGTATAAATCTATTCTGTCTTACTTCAAGGGTATAAATTTGTATTCGCTGATAAATTTAATAATGGCCGCCACATTGATCATAATACCTAACCTATAAGCGTGGAATATTATATCTACTGAAGGTATAAGTCTATTCTGTCTTAATTCCTGGGTATAAATTTGTATTCGCTGATAAAATAATAATGGCCGCCACATTGATCATAATACCTAACCTATAAACGTGGGATATTATCAGCGTTGCCAGACGTCCCGATTTTTAAATCAAAATTAAATGTCCCCCGCGGGACATGCTCAGTCCCGCTTTTCGGGGATAACTCGGGGATAACTTTAAAAGAAGTTAAATCTTCACAGAAATGTAGTCTGTGGAGTGAGTGTTACAAATTGCAACTTACAATACGAGAATAATTATTTATAAGAATTACTTATTCAAGTTGCAATTTGTAACACTCACTCCACAGACTATTGTTTGAAACGCCATATTTTTCTAATGAATAAAACTTTTGTGATTTTGATTTCGGTTTTTTTTTTTTTTTTTATTCTGAAGACGAATAAGACTCAACTATTTAACGATAGTGTAAATCTGATTTAAAATATTATATTTTTATTAAAATACATTTTCTATGGCTATTTTTGCTATCTATTGTCACGTAAACGTAATTTTAATTCAAATAAAAAGATAAATAGGTATTTGAAAACTTCTGATTATATACGTTTTTTTACTATGTCCCGCTTTCGACGAAAGAATCCCGCTGTTTTCACTCAAAGAGTTCCAAAATCCCGACTTGGCAAAAAAAAAACTGGCAACGCTGGATATTATATCTACTGAAGGTATAAATCTATTCTGTCTTACTTCTTGGGTATAAATTTAATATTTATATTCGCTGATAAAATAATAATGGCCGCCACATTGATCATAATACCTAACCTATAAGCGTGGAATATTGTATCTACAGATTGTTCTTGTGAATTTATGTGTGTTGTTTATTAACCTTTTGTGAAGTGTAGGTATACTTAGTTGTTGGTGGAAGTTTTGTGTGCAATTGGGTTTAAAGATAAAACATTATTATTGTATGAAATTTTTTGTTTTGAATCAATTTCATTTTGATTTACATAATTTGCACAATAATTTTGATGTATTATGGGACCCCCGAAACCAAAACCGACCAGCCCACCACTGCGTATAATTTTAATATGTATCTGACAGAGTTGATTGTACCCTAAAGAAATATTAATCAACCCGTGAAAGTGTTTCTCTTTAAGCATTTAAATAATTAATTTGATGTATAATTTAGAAGTGCGTGAAGGTAAATCAATACAATATCGGGTCTGTTATTGATTGCTTAACTGGCGGCGAATTGGACGAAAGAAAAACAACATTGTTTATTTGGCCATTATACTTGCTCAGAGTTTAATACTTTATATACTGGCTGTGTTGACCTATACAAAGTGTCCTCGAATACAGGTTCCTACAGTTTTCTAGTCACAAACTACATTTTTATTAAAGTACAGAGTAGCTACTGTTTGCTACAATTGTTAAGAACACCCATTGTTACAACGCTATCAACATTAGAAAAATTTAATTTTTCAAACAGTGTCTCCGTCGGGAAAGATTCGGGGTTCGTATCCCGACGGTGACATTGTTTGAAAAATTAAATTTTTATAATGTTGATAGCGTTGTAACAATGGGTGTTCTTAACAATTGTAGCAAACAGTAGCTACTCTGTAATGTATCATAGTAATTACGAACTATACTGTAAAAGAACTGATAAATTTTTATTAAAGCTTAAGTATTAAGAATTCTGTGGTTAGCATCTACGTACGTAAGTACGTAAGTCGTACGTTCATGTTCCAGATTGCTTTTGTTTATTTTTTTCTCGCTTTTATCAAAGTAGAACCGTATTGACATTTGTTGAGCGCGTTTAGTTGCTTGTTATAAACAATTTTAATATTTTACGACAGCAATAATTAATTTTTGATATAATTAATATTATTTTTAACTAATTTCGTAAAAAAAGATGTCATGTACGTACTCTCTAAACATGGATTAGTGAAATTTTCACTAATTGTGTAAGTGAAACTGTAATCACTTAATAATCAGTAATTACTGAATTTTCACTAATTTTACTATCTAAACTGAAATAGTAAAAATGTAACTATTTGAAATAGTGACTTCTGATTCACTTCCGGAATAGTGAATGCAAGTAAAATTCAGTCTCAGAATAGTGAACCCCTGATTTTATACCTGTCGCTTGTGGCGCCTCCATACTGTTACTATATAGATACTAATTGTTATTCATGTAGAATGTAGATCATTCTATAGCAATTTAATGGTCACTTATATAATTAGTGAATTTTTATATTCACTAATTCATATTGTGAGTATTCACTAATTCTACGTGGTACGATTTTAGCATTAATTGACAAATAGTGAATATGCATTTGTAATTAGTGAAAAATCACTGATTCATGTTTAGAGAGTATGTTTGTATAAACGTGTGTACCTGATTTGGATGCAATTGTGTTTAAGATTTTATGAGAAAAATTTTTTTAAACTAGTTACATTATCCGGATTATGGACGCTTGATAACTGCAGTCTTTACCGACAATGTAGGCAGAGATGGGAAATATTTTATCCTTTTTAGAGACATCCTGGTTCCTTGTATAAGTCGATTTTAATTTATGTTTAGTATAATTTTTATATTTGTTATTTAAGAGCTGCCTGAAGTGGTTATTTTCAAAAAGACCGCATTGTTGTTAATTCATTCATTACCGTCGTATATGAAACGAGTAGGGCGTCTTAATACGAACACCCTGTATACATTTTTACGCACATTCAAGAAAATAACAACCCAGTCTATATAGCGTTTATGTGCGTGAGTTTTCACGAGTCGCTTGCCGGGGAAATTGCCTGTGTTATTTATAAGCTGTTTTTTTATTATTTAATTAATTTTTTCGTACAAGAAAATACTATTTTCATTACAAAAAATTCGTGAAACTTATATTCATTTTGTTTCGTCAAGTTTTCGTAGATATATAAAATATTTGAACTTTTTTTAGCAGCACCAGCAGCTAGGATTGTTTGGGTCCAGTACCAATTAATATTTTCAATTTTTTTAAAATGTAGTTGGTATTTTTACTAATTCTCGAAATAGAGCTTGAGAACTAGGTAGATTTTCTAAATTATAGACGTTTGACAACAGAGGTCATAATAGTCTTGGAAACCACAGAACTGAGGGTTTGTAATAGACGAGCCATTGAAACTCAAACTGAGTATTTGCAATCTATGTACTGATATTATAAAGAGGAAAAGTTCGTAACTATGGATGTAGGAGGTAATCTTCGAAACTACTCATCCGATTTCAAAAATGTTTTCACCAATGTTTAGAATGGACCTTCAGGATGGACAATTTACAAATATAAACTTAAAATTAAATCTGGATCACTCAATCATATAAGTGTGTAATATTTTAGCAATCGATACTCTTTTAAATTCATATACCTAGAAAGCGACATATTATTTAAACAAATCAAAAAGAAATACCTAGTATATTGTGCGACTAGTGAGAGAAGGAGAAGATTCCATGAGCGTGAAATTTGCCGCACGAACGTAGCGAGTGCGGTAACACGTGAGTGGAATATTCTCCTTCGATCAATAGTCGCACATAATACTTTATTCAACTAGCACGAGTAATAATAATATGTAATCGGGGCCCTGATAAAAGAGGGAGAAGTAATAAATCACTTCATTGATTGACGTACCCACCGCCCTCGATGCACACAAGATGGCCCTGACTTTAGCTGAATTGCGATGCTGTTTTCATATATGCAAATCGCTACCGCGTTCCTATTGGTCCAGAAACTGTGCAGTAATATATTACCGTACAGTTTCGGCTCATTATTCGCACTCTACGCGTCAACATGAAGTAATTTATTATTTCTCCCGAATTTAGCAGAGCCCCGAAATTATATATTACTCACGCGTGTTGAATAAAATACTTTTCTTCATACCTCGGTCAAAAGTACGTACTTCCGGCATCAATTCTAAGGCAGAAAGTCTAACATTTATGCATTGGTGGGATTACACGCACTGATGCCGGAAGTACGTACTTTCGACCGGCTATAAAGAAAAATAGTTATCTTGTACACCGCTCCACGAGACTGTCGCTACTGTCGCCAGCTAATAGTCCCGAACAGCTGTCATTCCGGTTTTTATGTATATAACCTCAAAGCTGCTTGCTTGGAATTTATTTGTGTTTTTATGTAATAATTTACTTTCGACCGAAGTATGAAGAAAAACGCCGTGAAACACAAACATAGATTTCGATTCCGGTTCCGAAATTATTGAAAGCCATTAGGCATGTACTTCCTTTGAGAATTTTCCCCGAAACTACATCGGGATCGTTCGGTAGATGTTGCCGGTCCAACAACCCCAATTGTGAAGTTGGTAAAGTCACATGCAACATTTTCAGTAATGCTTCTTAGCGTGTGTGGAGACCGTAATTGAAAGAAATTTACTCTAGCAGAAGAACACAATACTTAGAACCCATTACAGTTGACAACACACCCTAAATTACAGATGTAGGGGTGGCTTATGCCAATGTGTAGGTACAGGGTGATCATAAGTGTTAATAAAGTTAAATTCTATAAAAAAAAGTCTCTTCTTATACCACAACACTTTTATCAATTAACTAGTGGCCTGCTCGGGCTTCGCGCTAATTTGTAGATTGCCACCGTTTTTTCGACGACTTAAGTTGCCAAAATTATTGGACTCAACGAAAAGCGATTTTTTAACGCGATAGCCTATGTCCATCCTGAAGCTCCATTCATAAATATTGGTGAAACAATTTTGAAATCGGATGAGCAGTTTCGGAGATTACCCTCCGCGTATACAAAAACTTACAAAATTCGCACTCTCTCTTCATAATATTAGTATAGATTAGTGATACCCAGCCACGCGTTGCAGTAAAATATTTAGTATAGCGTGTGTTGCTTAAACGTTCAAAAGATAGCGCGGTTTTTTTAAAAAAAGCATGTTTCCACCTGTCACAGGTATATAAAAAACGCGCGTATTCGAATGCAACGTTGTGTCAAAATTTCAAAGCAATCGGTGAAGAACTTTCGGAGATTTCTTTTATATTTTTTTTTATAGATACATTTTATCTTCCCGGGATGATACAACTTGAACTATAACTAGGGTTGCCATCTGTAAAGTCAATAAACTAGGACAAGAAGATCAAAATACGCGGATTTTTGAGCTCCAAACCCGTACATAATTAGGCTTTTGAAAAAAAAATAATTATCGATTTTTTTATTGTATTTTAAAACTTTATTATAAATAATATTGATAATCGATGCGAAAAACTTTCAAAAAACTTTTTTTAAATTAATTATAAGCAATTTAAAATTGATAAAATATTAAAAAAAATCACGTGACTGCAAACGCACTAAAATTGTTTTTGACAGTTGTGACGTCGTAATGGTAAAATGTATACACGCAGTATACTATCAATGGCTTCTACATGTGTATTGACTAAAACATTATGACGTCACATTATGTTCGGGAAATGTCGGCGCGTTCTCGGAACTGGGTACAAAAATTTATTTTTAATTTGATATAACTTTTGAATTATAACGAAAATAAAAAAAAGAAAAATAGTTTTGTTATAAAACTTATATACGATCTTTCCATTTATGACAAAAAAAAATTTCATTCAAAAGCCCAATTGCAAAAAAAAACTTGTTTATTATTATAATTAAAGTAGTTACTACATCACAAATTGTACTACAGAATTAGTATTGATGGATTTTTACAATCTTTGGTGCAACTTGGATACAAAATTAAAGTAATATAATTACGAAATGTTACAAACTTGTATTTCATTACATCTCTATTCTAAATTTTTGATTAACGTCTGATTAGAAATAAATAAAATTATCGACCAATTTTTCAGACAATATATTAACACAAAAATATTATTTTTTGTTGATTTTATTTATTGAACATCTTAGACCGGCAGCTCGTGACAGATTTTATCAACCAATCGTATCGCGTATGCCCTTCAAGTTGATGATTATAAAGTAGGTTTAACTAAAAAATGGATCTAAGCGAGATCGTGTGGGCGGGACATGCAGCGTGCAATGTCATCTGAAATTGCAAAAAAAAATTGAATTTTTAATCAATCGTATCGCGTATGCCATTCATGCCTTGATGTAATTTATAAAAAAACAAATCCAGAGAAGCAAAGGCATACGTTTAGGTCGGGGCCTTGTGGCTGAACTCAGTCCTCGAAGTTGCAAAAAAAAACAATAATTTTAACCAATCGTATTGCGTATGCCGTGTCTACTAAATGTTTATATTGATTGTGAAAATCATTTTTGACCAGTCGGCATACGTTTCAACTGGGACCAAATATTTTTTTTCAATGATGGCGTTTGTAAAAAAAAACCTTGTTTTAAATCAATCGTATCGTGTATGCCTTTGAACCCATGGTTAATTCCGATTTTTATATGTTATATATTTTAACGGCATACATATTTTCGAGACCTTGTCCAAAGGCATACGTTTTAAAACTGTAAAAAATGTATCCATAATAAACCAATCGTATCGTGTATGCCCTTTTGGATTTAACTTCGTAATTATTATTTCTTATCAAATTTAAAAGGGCATACAAATTGTGCGGGACAATAACGAGAATCAACATTTTTTTAAAAAGGAGATGTTTGGAATTTTTTTTTCAATCGAATCAAGTATGCCACGAAATACTTATCATTAACTTCAATGGATCACAGTTACTCTATTTATTAAATAGAGTCAAATTTATGCCCTTTGCAATTTTTCTGCAAAATTATGCTATTCGGCCAAATTTTATGAAGGCATACGGATTCACGTTAGCCGTTATGCGATTGGGACGTCGGGACGATGACATGATCGGTTACCATTCCTCGTGCTACAAAGAGTTCCGATTGAAATAAAAATATTTATCATACGAAAGGTAAGTCAAATAATTATTGCTTCAATTCAATTCACTCGTACACAAAAATATGCATGTGTGTGTGTGTGTATTAACTTAATGTAAATCGACAAAAATCGACAGAGACAAACCGTTCAAAGCTTATACACGAACTATATACATGAAACATATACCGAAATTTCAAATAGGTACACATTTTAAGGTATGTTCAGATCTACCAGCACGTAACGTAGCAGACACGGCACAGACAATAGTTTTCACATCTATACAGCAACAGCACACCCGGCATGAACAGACGCCATCAGGAAAACTAGAAAGTGCCCGTGCATACCATGTTTCGCAATTTTTCGATAGAACTAGCCTTGATGGTAATTTTACTAGAATATGAAGAATCGGGTTGTGTAGAAGTGCAACAAAGAAAAAGGTTTGCAGTGCGTCCCATGAGCTCAAACGAAAAAAAGAAGGAGAGTTCTACACATTACATAAGAAGCTCTTGGATGATGGGGACAGATTCTTTAAATATTTTAGGATGAGTAAATATGAGTTTGAGACCATTGTAACTAGAATTAAACCAATGATAACTAAGCAAGACAAAGTTCAAACCAAACTGTTCGTGTCGGCGATCGCATTCATACTATTACTAAGCCTCCGCTGTCAGTCCGTCTGTCTGTCAGCGGGTTGTATCTCAAAAACCGTAATAGGTAGAGAGTTGAAATTTTCACAGAGTGTGTATTTCTATTGCCGCTAGAACAACAAATAATTAAAAACCCTCCAAAACTCCCAAACGAGAAGCAAACTAAGTTTTTTGCTTATAATTCGCTCAATTTAAATCAGTTCGTTTTAAACGAAAGAGGAGAAAATTTTACATAGATTTTGTATAATAGAATTCGTCGAAACACTTTTTTATACAGCTTTATATAGAAAACAAGCTCTATAAATTCAATTTTGTCTAATACATAGCATACACGAATCGTCTGTCTTCGTTTGTTGCATACTGTACCATGGGAATTTAAAAACAGCGTATGTTCTGTCTTAAAATAAAAATACTGCATTTGTTCAAAAACGAATGTCATTTCAAATATTAGTCAGTCTTTTGACATTAGTATTTTGTGAAATGCAACGCCTTCTGAGTTAACGATTTGAATAACTAATTAATTATTAGAAAATACTTTGACAGATGAAAATGTCAGTTTTGACATTTTTTACCGTTCCAACATCATGGATGAGCGGAATGAAACCAAATTTTGGGAGGATGTTTGATATACAAATATGAAGAGGCCTATTGTTTTTGAGAGACGTCGGTGCAAGCGCATAAGAAATATATATTATAATGTTGTTTTTATAAGATAATAGTATAGGTTTTCATTGACAACTTTAAAATAGAGAGTAAGTAGAACCTACAGCCAAATTTTGGTGCTAATCGGTGCTGTTTGGTAGAATTTCCAGGTTTGGCAGTTTTTTCTGTGCATTGACTGGGCTATTACGCGTTTTTGCCCCACGGAAATTGTATGCCCTTTTGAATTTGATGAAAAAAGTATGATTACTAGTAAAATCCAGAAGGGCATACGCGATACGATTGGTAAAAATTCATATCAAAATTTGCAACTTCTCTGGTTCCTCCAACCACCGGACCCCAAAATTATTGTATGCCAGCTTGTATTTCTTTATTTTACAATGAAAACAGTGTTTTGCAACAATTTTCAATAACGATACGATTGATTTAAAACAAGGTTTTTTTTTACAAACGCCATCATTGAAAAAAAATATATGGCCCCAGTTGAAACGTATGCCGACTGGTCAAAAATGATTTTCACAATCATTATAAACATTTAGTAGACACGGCATACACAATACGATTGGTTAAAATTATTGTTTTTTTTTGCAACTTCGAGGACTGAGTTCAGCCACAAGGCCCCGACCTAAACGTATGCCTTTGCTTCTCTGGATTTGTTTTTTTATAAATTACATCAAGGCATGAATGGCATACGCGATACGATTGATTAAAAATTCAATTTTTTTTTGCAATTTCAGATGACATTGCACGCTGCATGTCCCGCCCACACGATCTCGCTTAGATCCATTTTTTAGTTAAACCTACTTTATAATCATCAACTTGAAGGGCATACGCGATACGATTGGTTGATAAAATCTGTCACGAGCTGCCGGTCTATCTCTATTCTCTTTGGTAATAACATT
This sequence comes from Xanthostigma xanthostigma, assembly GCA_963575645.1. Taxonomy (NCBI): domain Eukaryota; kingdom Metazoa; phylum Arthropoda; class Insecta; order Raphidioptera; family Raphidiidae; genus Xanthostigma; species Xanthostigma xanthostigma. Next base: position 6,150,222 of record OY754469.1, on the reverse strand, counting down.
AAAGAACCTTATAAAAATAAAAATTATAAAAAAACAATAACTCTACTTTCTTTTTTCCAATAAGCAAAAATAAATCTTTTTGAATTGAAGAAACTAAATTCTACTATCAACTCTTGATAAAAAATTGTTTATCTAGCCATTTTAAAATCCGGATTGTAAACAAAACCCCGCCCGGACGCCCTTAAAAAGAGGACAAATCCGGGAAAATTCGGACGGCTGGCAACCCTAACTATAACGCCACTGGCTTTTTTTGGCGTGAAACATACATATTGAAAATACAGTCCAATAGCATCGGTTTGAAATAATAAGGTTCCCGTAAATTGCTCATACTGTGGCAAGGAATTTTGCGGATAGTAAAATAAATATATAGGGTCAGCGTGCGCTGAACACGAAGGCGTGTGCTTGCTGAGATGTAAAATTACCTCGGACATGAAAGAGAGCCTCTGAGGTCACGTCTTCCCCTCAGCCGATACGTGACATTTGTGAATCGGCCGGAAGAACGCTTCTATTATACCGTCTCTTACGTTACATACAGACTGTTTACCTTGAGTAGCGTCACGTTTAGGCTCAGTTTTTACTTTGAAAGTTGAATATTTAGTAGTACCAAAAACTGAACGTTATGAACATTTTTTCTGACAACGTGTTCAAGCATTACTTCTAAAACTGATATTGGACGATCATTTCCAATTACATCCTTGTCGCCATTTTTACACGCTTTATATTAAGTTCACTTGTAAGTTTGTATGTAGGTATGTATGTATGTTTGTAACTTTCATTTGGACTACAGCAAGTGGTTTATATATGCCAGCACAGTAAGTACACTGGCTAGCCGAGCGGTCTAAGGCACGGGTCTTCGCTGACGTCAACTCTCGGCATCACGGGTCGTGGGTTCTAATCCCGTCCACGCCGAAAAAAAAAATTGTTTGTTTTTCGGCAAATTTTTGACAATAAATCAAACTAAAAAGTGGAAAATAAATATAGTTTAAAAAAAACTAAAAAACACGCTTTATATCAAACTAAAAAGTGAAAAATAAATATAGTTTAAAAAAAACTAAAAAACACGCTTTATATCGAACTAAAAAGTAAAAAATATTTTTTTTTTAAATAAGCTTAAAAAGCGTGGGGCGCTCGATGTACGAAAATGTGGAACAAAGCGCCCCACGCTTTTTAAGCTTATTTAAAAAAAAAATATTTGTTACTTTTTAGTTCGATATAAAGCGTGTTTTTTAGTTTTTTTTTAACTATATTTATTACGAATAGGAACAACCTTTGCCACTTTTTAAGTATCCGGGAAAATACCTTATTCCAAGCATTTATTGAAAATATACACCAACTGGTCTACACTTTGGTCAGCAACGGTTTTAATAATTTCAGCTGTAGTACCACGTCATCAGATTTGTTATTCTTTAATTTATTAATTACATTTTGAATTTCGTGTCTGTCCGTGGGTTCAAGATATAGAGAGCCAGTAAGAGAATCTACCAGGGCATTATAGCGTTTTCGTTACACTTTCAACCTCATGAATCGATTTTACCCTACCGTGCCAAAAAAAGTCTCCTGTTATCTGAATAAACAAGACTTCTTTAAAAAAAGTTAATATAAAAAATTTAAAAGTCCGATCACGGCTAGCAAAAAAACCCGCGTAAAATAAATATAAATTTAAAGCTGGAAGTGCAGCAATTCACTGCTAGCTTTTCATGTTGGAAGCTGGTTTGAAACTTTTTGACGTGATAACGTCTTATAAATTAATGAAACACCAGCTGCACGCACGAAAAAGTGTAACGTTCCGCCTGACCCTGTGCGTGCAAGCGAGAGCGCAGTATAAGCGATAGAGAGTCGGTAAAAATATATTTTGACAGCTACTAAAATTTAGGTTATGTATTATTAAATATGATATTCGAGCGGAATACGTTGTCACGTAAAACTATCGTCCGTAAACCAACTTTACAGACAACCAATTTTTTTTAGCCTGGGTCGGATTCTTAAATTTTTTAATAACCTTTTTTCAAGAGTCCCGTTTACTTAGATAGCATCACACTGTAAAACGTGATATTAGAAGTCTTCCAAAACGTTGGTGAACGTTGATATGACAGATGCGTTGACAGGAATTGACAGATGTCGTGTAAATACATCAAGTATGTAAACAGATACTTTGCATTTTTGACACGCGGCCGTTTGTTTACTAATTGACTGATGAATTGCCTCTACTTTCACGGCTACCGCTTCGAACATCCACAGAGATGCGTAATAAATTACTTATAGAATGACAACAGAGCTATTCAGTGAGGGGGATATTGCTGCAGTTGGACCTGAATCCAATTAAGATAGTTCACAATCCTGTAATACTGGGATGTTACCACTGCAGGCTTGCAATTGTCATTATTATCTCTGAATGCTAAAGCCAGAAATAAAATTTCGGTTAATGTGAGATTACAAATTACAATACGCTAGGAAAGAATCTTTGACACGAGATCTTTGCGCCATCTCGTGTTTGATGTTTTAAAATCTGGTTCACTCAAAACTTACAAACCATGGAAACCAGTGTTGTTCTTAATTTTAAAAGACAATTGAAAAAATATTTAAGGAGGTTGAGCCGTTTTACGAAGATAATGAAAAAAATCTGAAATAAAGTTGTTTTAATAGATTTTTTTATGACAAAATTTTCTGTAAAAAATTCAAAATGATTAGGAGATTTATAAAGTTAAAAATTAAAAAAAAACTTTTACATGTAGTCTTATGGAAAATATGTCAACCTAGCATGCAAACTGTTCATTTTATTTTTTTGCAAATAACCAAATAATGTCAGCAGTTTCGAAAACTAACTATGTAAAGCATCGATGTCTTACGCATATTTTAATATTTTTTCCAATTTAATTAGGAGACTTTTAATCAATAAAAAAAATTATTAAACCTTAGCATTTTTCGATTATGGACTTTTATTCTTGATAGTTTTAACAATTTTAACCGAATTTTCAACTTTTTAATGATTTAATTTTAATTTTTATTACTTCTAATTTATTTTTTTAATTATTTACTGCAAAAAATATGTAAAATACAGATATTTACATAAATTTATTTTTTTTAACCTATCTTTGTACATAAAATTCAAAAGTTAGTCCATTAAGTAAAACACTGAAATAATTAATTATAATTAAAAAAATATATTTATTTATGCCTTTATGACAATATTTTATTGGTATCAACGACTTATAACCTTTTGTAAAAATTTATTATGGAAAAGTTCCCATTTAGAATTCGACTTATTTTTTATTGAGACTGTAACGGATCAACCTCCTTAATAGAAAAATTGTATTGACGAGTTCTAATTTTATCTGTATTTTAATTATTATTTATGTAATGTATATTGACATATTTCACAGCTTTTATGCTATTTTTGAAATAAATATATCTATCTATATATCTATAAAAAATATATTTACGCACAATGTCAGTAAAAAAACTACATACAGGATAATATATTTTTTATTTCAAAATTTTTTAAATATTATTTTTGTTAACTTAACAAAATAACAATTATGATATTTTTCATGTATTTAATAATGATTATAGACGTAAAAAAAAAATTAAAAAATACAATCGAATACAGAACTTCCCCCTTTTTTTGAAGTCGGTTTAATAACTGGAAGTTTCTTTCTCTTTGTCGTGATTATTTCAAATACATTAGCCGTCATGCTTTTTTAAAAACGGTGAAAAAATGAAGTCAAATTTTAGTATCTGACGATAATTCAACAGCGTGTAAATAATAGACGAGTCAAACGACATTATTTTCGTTTCAGCATCGTCTCCAATAGTAGGTACTAAATAGTGATGTGTCGCTCCTGAACGAGTCGTTCATAATGAACGACTCCCTTCTCGGAGCGAATCGCTCTTTTTTTTTGTGAATGACACACTCCGAGCGCCATTGCTCTGTGCTGACCTGTTCTGTACTGTTGCATTCGCACATTTACAGAGCGCACACAGCACAGACCACAGAGGCACTAGTGAATTTTCCACGTACGGAGTTATCTTTGCTGAATCATTTAATGTTGAATGACACACTGTAAGTGGAATTATAGTACTATGACTTAAACCATTCACATTGACGTCGTTAACAAAGATATAATATTGTAACAATAAACATTATTATTGTTAAGCTTTCATTATACTTTATAGTTTATCCGAAATGCCAATAATATAATATCAGAATTATATTAAAATGAGCTCAGAGCTGAGTGTGTGTATTGTGCTGTGCAATGCTAATTGACTCCTGAGTCCTGAGCATGCATGATGACAGTTCGCACATCTGCAGTCTGAACTCTTGTGTAGTGCGTACTGTCTAGTGTTGCTCCTTTAAACGTCTCGCTCAGAGCGACTCTTTTTAGTGAGCGGAGCGCACGGAGTCAGCTCCCAATAAAGAGTCATGTGGACACATCACTGGTAGTAAACGAACTAAACAAATCCAAGAGCACCCACTACCGCTCAAGCAGAGCGCGTAACAGCTTAGCTGTTATATTATTATTTGTATTATTCTTGTGCCATTTTGGTGTATAAATCGTCTGGCACTTTTCACCATGTGCAATGCGTTTTTATAATTTAATAGTGTACGTTGTTTTTGAACACATGCATATGATTGTATTTCAGATTTCTGTTCTGACTGTCTGCCAATTATAGGTTTATTAAAGAGCAAGGGATGGGTGATACAATTACAGCTACTTTTACCATTCCAACTCACAAATGTGGAATGTTACTAGTTTAGATATACAGATTGTATCAAATCAAAACGGTCCATAGGACATTCTGTGTGTAAGACAGAGACGATATATAAAGATCTATAAAAGCAGTAAGTAAGAACGAGATAAATGATCGCTAATATAGTTACTATGGTTACGTAAATAAATAATTACGTACGCTGTAAATCTTTTTACCAATTTATCAATTAAAACCACTACAAATAAATTTATTGTTGGCGGTTGAATTACCACCATAAAACCATTTAATTATTTGGATTTTTTCCCGAACAGTATATTTTATCAATAATTTCACTAGTGAATACTGACATTTGATAAAATTGTGATTTTTACTGTATAGAAAACAAAGGTGATACTATCAGATTGTATAACCACAGTAACTAGCTATTAGCGATCATTTATCTCATTCTTACTTACTGCTTTAGTGCTTTATATAATATCGTCTCTGTCTTACACACAGAATTTTCTATGGACTGTTTTGATTTGATACAATCTGTATATTAGATATCGTGTCCATCGAGATAATTATAAATAAAAAATCGCAGGATTGTGGACAAATATTAGATTTATTAATTGTACGACGTTTCGTCTATAAATTTAGACTTTTTCAAGTACAAATTGAAAATTATTAAAACAATAATTATGAAAATGAACATTAATTACTAACCATAGCAATTAACAAAAGTTACTGAAACATAGAATTTACCAACACAGAATGGACTGTAGAAACATAAATTTATTAAGTGATAATAAGACCGCCTTATCATCTCATCATTTCGACACTGGACATAAATTTCTATTTAACGAAGTTCAAATACTAGATAAAGAGTCAAATTGGAAGAAACGTAATATCAGTGAAATGTGTTTTATTAGAAAAAACAATTCTATTAATTATAGAACAGACACTCAAAATTTAAGTGGTCAGTACAACTATATTATGAAATTGAACTAACTTTCGAATTTTTAACTAATTTTTATTTTTATTGTTTAAAAAATTTATACATTACTTACTTGTTGCCATGTTTTTGTCTTATGTACCTTAACTTTTGTTAATTGCTATGGTTAGTAATTAATGTTTATTTTCATAATTATTGTTTTAAAAATTTTCAATTTGTACTTGAAAAAGTCTAAATTTATAGACGAAACGTCGTACAATTAATAAATCTAATATTTGTCCACAATCCTGCGATTTTTTATTTATATTAATTATAGTTAATAGTTTAGGTTCAAAATTCACTTTTCAAAATTTTACAATATTTTTTCGTTTTGAGGTCCCACAAATAAAATATAGTTTAAAAAAAACTAAAAAACACGCTTTATATAGAACTAAAAAGTAAAAAATATTTTATTTAAAATAAGCTTAAAACAATAATGAATAAAAAATACTAGTATTATTGTGAATAAAGCGTGGGGCGCTTTGTTCCACATTTTCGTACATCGAGCGCCCCACGCTTTTTTCACAATAATACTAGTATTTTTTTATTTATTATTGCATTAAGCTTATTTTAAAAAAAATATTTTTTACTTTTTAGTTCGATATCAAGCGTGTTTTTTAGTTTTCTTTAAATTATATTTATTTTTCACTTTTTAGTTTGATATAAAGCGTGTTTTCTTTAAACTTTATTTATTTTCCACTTTTTAGTTCGATTTATTGTCAAAAATTTGCCGAAAAAAAAATTTATTTCGGCGTGGACGGGATTAGAACCCACGACCGGTGAATCCGAGAGTTGACGTCAGCGAAGACTATAGCGCCTTAGACCGCTCGGTCAACGATTGCTCTTACAGTAGTGGCATAATAAACCACTTGCTGTAGTCCAAACGAGGTTACAAACAAACATACATACAAACTTACAAGTGAAACTAATATAAAGCGTGTAAAAAAAACACATTGTTGGAAAAACTCTGTGCGTCTGTTAGTCTGTGAACACGATACATGTCAAACGGATGAACGGATTGAAACCAAATTTTGGAAGGATGTTTGATATGCAAATATGAAGAGCCCTATTATTTTTGGGGAAAATCGGCGTATGCGCAAAAGAGATATATGCTATAACGTTCTTTTAGCATTCCAACCCACAAGTGGGGAATGGTACCTATACTATGTTTAGGTCAAAATTAACTTTTCAAAATATTACAATATTTTTTCGTTTCAAAATTTTACTTAATCCTTTTTCAAGTAAATAAAATTGTCGACCAATTTTTCTCAGACCATACGATATATTGACAAAAATGATAAAAATACAAATCAATATAACACAAGATGACGTTTCGATCCGGATTTGGATCTTCTTCAGAAATATCTAAAAAATATAAAAATTAATTAGTATTAAGTAATAGATTTTTATATTTTTTAGATATTTCTGAAGAAGATCCAAATCCGGATCGAAACGTCATCTTGTGTTATATTGATTTGTATTTTTATCATTTTTGTCAATATATCGTATGGTCTAAGAAAAATTGGTCGACAATTTTATTTACTTGAAGAGTTCTATTCAGACGTTAATCAAAGATTTTAATCCTTTTTCAATTACAACGATTACATCCGTCGTGGGTATTTTTGAAAATTTTTTTTTATTTTATTTTAAACTTTTTAGAGATTTCTTGCGCTAAAAACCATCGCAGACGAATTACAAACTTTTTCCAGAAAACCGCCTCTGAATTGATCAAGCCGTTTTCGAGACAAATGGCGACATTCGAGTGCACAAACAAATAAAGAAACAAACAAACAATCTCTCACCCTAAACGATTCGGTTTAACAGATTTTCGATCGATAAGAGTCAATCCCTGACTGTCAACGAGCGTCGCGATGCACAAGACTTAGTTTAATTACGCCACACCGACGCACCGTCGCTTCTCACTTCTCTTCCTTTCTCTGTATTTGTATCCCACGGGTGGTCGCCGTCGTTGATGGGACGTCTCTGCCTGTGTGTATGTCAGATGTCACCAATTTTCGATACGTGCCAACTTTTGCAGGTCGAGCGGTCAGTCCACACTTTAACCGCCGCCAGTGTCGATATTTGACTTGCGATCGACTTGCGCATTATTATTGGATGCAAAACGTGACCTTTGATAACTGATTGGCGACGACTGTTTAATCAACAAGTTGATTTATTGATAATTGGGCTTTTGAATGAAATTTTTTTTTGTCATAAATGGAAAGATCGTATAGATATAAGTTTTATAACAAAACTATTTTTCTTTTTTTTATTTTCGTTATAATTCAAAAGTTATATCAAATTAAAAATAAATTTTTGTACCCAGTTCCGAGAACGCGCCGACATTTCCCGAACATAATGTGACGTAATAATGTTTTAGTCAATACACATGTAGAAGCCATTGATAGTATACTGCGTATATACATTTTACCATTATGACGTCACAACTGTCAAAAACAATTTTAGTGCGTTTGCAGTCACGTGATTTTTTTTAATATTTTATCAATTTTAAATTGCTTATAATTAATTTAAAAAAAAATTTTGAAAGTTTTTCGCATCGATTATCAATATTATTTATAATAAAGTTTTAAAATACAATAAAAAAATCGATAATTTTTTTTTTTTCAAAAGCCTAATTGATTACCGTTGCGAGTTAGTGTACGAATCGGTCTGCCGAGAAGCTGCAGTGTAGCCATATACTCTTATTCTATACTGAGCATAGGAATAAAATCGCAATCGAACTATTATAGGGTGCAAACATATACTTCTGTCTTTTTTTACGCCGTAAGCACTGGCGTATCCAGGAGGGCAAAACAAGCACGGGGGACCCTGCTTAAGAAATTTCTAGTTCGCCCCTTAACGTTAATAGAAAAAGACAAAATTTTTGAAACAGAGATACTTTATTTAGATTGAATGCAAGTACATCAACCCATCCTATCATCAGAGAAATCATGGAATTACATCGAAGAAAGAGACGCAGATATATTTTCGATACGCTTTGTTGCGTTCACTCACCGCATATTGAGTAGATCGGTAATGATTCATATAGTTAATTAATATATATATGAGTGTAGCACTTTTAATAAAGCACACTAAAAACAAAATAGGTAAAAAAGCTTTTTTAAGTTAAACGGTTTTATGGTACATTGGGTACTACCCCTGTTCTAAATGATAAATTATTAAAATTGACCTTGACGGTTTAATATACAGATAATTTAGAATCCGGAACGAAATATTACCTAGAAACTTATCGCGTTACAGAAATCTGTAGAACTCCCGTGTTTTCCAGACATCGACGAAGTCTTTTAAAGTAAATGCATATATTTTTATATTAATAGCGTTTTACTGGGCGGTATATCGTAGTGGTGAGAGCACTGGACTCGTATTAGGGAGGTACCGAGTTCGAATCCCGGCGGATGCAGATAGGGCTGGGGACTTTTTCCTGCTCATGCCTCTCGCCGAGAAACCGTAATTCCTGTACCGGCCATCTTGTTAAGGTTTCTCTCAATAATTCCAGATAAATATCGAGATGGTTCCCTGTTCAAGGCCATGGCCGATTACCTGTCAAACTCCTATGCTCAAAATTTGCCTACCTTATCCTAATGTCCTAAAGTTACTTCATTCGCTCATTGCTATCAATTAAGTTAAGTTTAAATGCAGAGAATAATGGGAAGTAATATTAATAATAATAATAAACATTTAATGCAGAAATTATTTTATAAAAAAAAATCTACAAAAGGGATGAATTCAGTCTAAAAGATTGGTTTTTAATTCTGCCCATGTCTAAGCTGGCAAATACATTAATAAACGCGAAGCTGTATTTCGAATACTGAAAACAAATTTTTTAACTAATTTAGATGAATTATTACCTTGTGGGTTTGAGATATTATACAGAATTTCTGAAAAACATTTTGATTGAATAATGTCATTGAGATGTTTTGGTTCGAAATAAGAAAATGACTTTTGAAATTGCGATGAGTTGTGTTAGATGGAAAATAGTAATGGTGCGAACGGCGTCTGTTATGACATAAAGTCGAAAAACTGACGTTGAACGCATTATTATTATTATATTAATAACGTTTCGTGTTTTTTTTTGACGTGATAACGTCTTATAAATTGATGAATCACCAATCTTATAAATTGATAAAACACCGGCTGCATGCACGAAAAAGTGTAACGTTCCTAACGTAACGTTCCGCCTGACCCTGTGCGTGATTTTCTCGAAAACGGCCCTAACGATTTGGATGAAATTTACTGAAAAGGGATTTTGGGGGGCAAAAAATCGTTTTAGCTAGGTCTCATCTCTCGAAAAAATCGTTTTCTTACAAATTTTATCATTATAAAAATCAATTTTTTGACGTATGAAAATACTTAAATATTGTAAGTAGGTTTTGGAATTTTATATAAACAGTGAAACAATTGTTTTATAAATATTATGACAGCTAATCTTTGAGACTTAAAATAAATACGAAAGAAAGAAAGTTAAAAAACACAATTACCTATATTATATGGTGAGTAATTTAAATAAATAAAATTAACCTAAATTTGAAGCGAAAGATGCAATATCATAGATTCGAATTATTATAATTATTATATAAATTTAGGTTATGTATTACGGAATACGTTATCACGTAAAACTATCGTCCGTAAACCGACTTTACAGACAACCAATTTTTTTTTTCAAGAATAACACGTTTTTTGTATCGATTTTAACCCAGTAGTCAGACATAAAAATAGTAGGACAGCAATTTGACAGCAGCGATGTGGTGGGACCACGCGAAGGCCATGTGTTCCTTACACCATACTTTTGTGTACACTGTGGGGCATTGGAATTGCATCACCACAGATTTCAAATAACTAGTCCTTGCATAACATACGTATTGTATTGTAAGCACTATTAAGTTCTTACTTCAAAAAAAAAAATAAAACGCTTTAATTGAATTATAAATAATTCGTAAAATGATGTTTTCTCTAGAGAAGAAATTAATCAATTAAATTTTTCCAAAATAATAACAACATACATTTTTCCAGCGTAGCTAAGGAAAACTATTTTTGACAATATTACAAAAAAGAGAGAGAGAGAGAGAGTTAATATAACAAAATTTGCTTTTACATTAACTCTCTCTCTCTTTTTTGCAATATTGTCAAAATTAGTTTTCCTTAGCTACGCTGGAAAAATGAATGTTATTATTTGGGACATATTACAAAAAAGACAGAAAGAGTTAATGTAACAAAACTTGCTACAGTATCATCTTTCACCGAGCGGTGTGGCGTAGTGATGAGAGCACTAGACTCGCATTCGGGAAGTACCGAGTTCGAATCACGACGAAGGCAGATGTGGCAGGATCTTTTTCCTGCTGCCTCTCGCCGAGAAACGGTAATTCCTGTACCAGCCATCTTGATGAGGCTTTCCACGGATTCCCTCAATAATTCCAGATAAATATCGAGATGATTCCTTATTCAAGGCCATGACTGATTATACCTGTCAAACTCCTGTGCTCTAAATTTGCCTACCTTATCGTAATGTCCTAAAATTATTTCATTCGTGGAAGTTTAAAAAATGTAGAAAATAGCGGGACGTGTGATAGATGGGAAATAGTAATGGTGCGAATGGCGTCTGTTATGACATAAAATAGACTTTACCTAAACGTATTATTATTATTACTAGTGTGACCTGTGCGGATTATTCGCACTAAATAAGTATAATAATTATCACTTTACAAAATTATTTTTTAAATATGATTGCAGGTATTCAATTCTTTTCTAATTTTGCACACTGCTTATAACGTTCTTCTTTTTGTTGTATTGCAATATGAAGCTCAGATGACAGATCGAAGAAATATTTTACTAAAATTGTCATATAGAGGCGCAAGTAGCAAAAGCGTTGAGCTAAGCCGTCAGATGGCGTCATGCAGCATTGCTGTGACGTTGTTCAGCGTTGCTCGCTGTTTCAAAATTATAGCCGTCAGATGGCAGTATGCAGTATTGTGTCTGTTGTATTACAATATGAAGGTCAGATGACAGATCGAAGTGTTGACGTTGTTTCAAAATTATAGTCGTCAGATGGCAGACGTTGTTCAGCGTTGCTGTATTTTAATTAATTTACAAAAACAAAAGCAATAATAAATTTTTTAGTTGTCGATGTCAGTAGAGCAAGCAATTATCTGTAAAATGATATATAATTTATGTGGAGAAATTGTGAGGTTTTTTCTAAAAAGGGAGGCAAACATCTTTAACCTTAGCGTATTAATATATATGATTGTTTATAACAATGTGTAAAAAGTTGTCCACAAGTTGCGTTCCTTGTCAGTGGTGAGGTGTTGCAATTTAGTGATTCGCTAAATGTATACCTATACGAGGCCGCGTAGTATGCTTGTATATTGTGTAAGAGTGGCACCCACCGCCACCGGCAAATATTGATTTCCTCGGCCGTACGATCTCCTATTTGCCGGCTCCGAGCCTTCCGGACTCCGGATCGTCAGACCGCCGCGCCGCTCCGCATGTGTCTGAATATCAGCTGCTGCCCCGGAGGCTTAGGTCATGTACTTTTATATTCTTTTCTTATCTTTATCTCTATTTTTTTTCGTTTCGCGGACTTGCTCTACTTTTGCGTTGCAAATAGGAATTCATGGTTTGACTTGATATTAACTTGACTTAAAATCCGAAAATCTGGCTAATATAATCAATACAAACGATTTGTTCCTAATAATTTAAAATATATGACTGTATAGAAATATAAAGTACTAGCCGCTACCCGCGGCTACGCCCGCGATTGAGATGGAAATCGACTTTTGACATGCATATCAGGGGTTGAGGTATTGCACATATTTTGACAAACAATTTTCTTATTTTTCGTAAAAAATTTTTATTTTTTTTAATAAAAAGTATCCTATGTTACTTCTAATACCTTCAAGAGTGTATGTGCAAAGTTTCATGATGATCGGTTAAGTAGTTTTTGCGTGAAAGCGTAACAAACAAACTTACATTCGCATTTATAATATTTCGTTTTCATAAAATTTGTAAGTCCGGTCCTGTCGGGCCGATTTTAATGAAATTTTAATAGCACATTTTAATCATTACTAAAGGGTTAAATTTCAATTTTGAAACGATTCTGAGAAATTTTTCGGTATTTTTGGGCCCAAAAAATGTTTTCAACCCTTTCTTATTTTTCGTAAAAAATTTTTATTTTTTTTTAATAAAAAGTATCCTATGTTACTTCTAATACCTTCAAGAGTGTATGTGCAAAGTTTCATGATGATCGGTTAAGTAGTTTTTGCGTGAAAGCGTAACAAACAAACTTACATTCGCATTTATAATATTAATATATATATATATATATATATAATATAATAATAATAATATAATATGATATACTGCAGTATGTAAACACGTAAGGTGCACATAGGGAAATTAACATTGGGAAAAAATGACTGGATCAGAGTGAGCCTTGAAATCTTGTTTTTCAATTTGACAGATAATATTCTTTTGCAAAATAAATGTGTATACTACCAAAGAAAATATTCAAATGATTACAACATAATCGGACTTTTTTTATTAATGGGACATTCAATTCCCAAAAATTCTTAAATATGGTGCGAGATCAAATATCTCCGCCTATTCGTGTTGAACCTAAAGACATTGGGTCACTGATTTACCGACGCGCATACGTCATACCAGTCAGACAATTTTTGAATGAAATGTTTCCAAACAGATGGAGTTGTTTTTTTGTTTTATTTTTGTACAAAAAAATAAAATAATGATTTATAAGAGCTTTTTATTATTAAAAAAGCCAAGTAAAATAAAAATAAATCAAAATAAAATAGAAATCCTCAAGATTACCACGATAATTCAATAGAAATAACAATTAATGCTGTCATGGCTAATTCTGATCCAAGTATTTTTTCTCAATGCTAATTTCCCTATGTGCACCTTACGCGTTTACATACTGTATATAGGTATTTGATTGAAACTACACGTTTCCAAGAAACTATTGATTATGTCGTATAACATTTACGACTATCGTTAAATTTTAAGGAATTGCTCCGATTTCATAATAAAAGCGCATTAAAACACGCTGAATTGTATATTTTCAAGAAACACGAAAGATTAAATTTAGGGTCCAGTTCATTTGTTTTATTCGGAACCGAAACCTTGATTTAAATAAAACTAATTTATGCTGAATTTTGGATACGACTTTTACAGTTTTCAAAAAATGTTTTTAACCGAATTTTTAGAATCAAATTTCTTCACAGAAAAAAAAAATGTAAATTTTATTAAAGCAATGCTTTAGAGTTTAGACAACCTTTTTTATGCAATATGGACAAGAATAAACAAGTTAAACTATTGTCTATAATTGCTACGTTTCGTATATGTCGCCGGGATATTGTCAAATCCGTGATATTATAATTTCACTTAGTGAAATTATAATATCACGACTCTTTGTCAATCATGATATTGTAATTTCACTAATTAAATTACAATATCACGGATTTGACAATATCCCGGCGACATATATATTTTTTTATATTTTCCCAGGCAACTCAGGTTAACTATATGACATTCTAAAATTAACAATCCACACATGTCAGCAATTTCAGATATATACGCTAAGAAAGTATCTCTTGACAGGCGACTTTTGCGCCCTCTCGTGTGTTTTTTTTTTTAAATTTGGTTCAGTCAAAACCTTAGTGTCATTATGTTATACGTGCATTTTAATAAGGATTAATTGTTGAATAAAATTGGTAAAAAGCTATCAAATCGGAAGTGCTGTGTTGTTGATTGTAAAAATACACAAACTAAAAATCCAGAATTACAATTCCACCGTTTTCCTGGATTTTCTTATGAATTAGAGAGGAAAAAAATGGACTGCAGCAGTACGTCGTCAAGGATAATTAAATTTTATTTTACGTCTGTAATCATTATTAAATACATGACAAATATGATAATTATTGTTATTTTGTTAACAAAAATAAGATTTAAAAATTTTAGAAATCAAAAATGTATAGGTACCTATCATTTATGTAGTTTTTTTACTGACATTTTGCGTACATATTTTTTTATAATTAAGAATAACGCTGGTTTCCATGTGTTCGTAAGTTTTGGGTGAACCACTTTTGAAAAAATCAAACACGAGATGGTGCGAAGGTCGCGTGTCAAAGATACTTTCCCAGCGTATAGGTACAATTAGTAACAAAATAATTAATTTTGTTTACACATTCCCGTAAAAAAAAAGATTTATATTGATTACATTGGACGTGAACACAAGATGGAGATTGGAGCTTTAGACAAGTTTAAAGCTCTAAGATTTGAGTGCATACAAATAACAACACAATTGTATGAGCTTTATTCAGGTATTATGTTAATATACGTTCAATAGAGTTCTCGGAAATGGAAAAATATAATAAAAAGTGACACGCAATCAGCCATCTCTCCCGCCGTATGAATGGAACCACCCCAACACAGAAGTTCTATTAAACTATTACAAATTTATAATAATTGACTCGGCGATTAGTGTTACACAAAAATCAAATTAACCTTAAATAACCTAAACATGTTCGTAATATCGCGCAATTAACAACTATTTTTCCCCGATTGTTGTGAAACTAAAACGAGAGTTGCGTAATATGTTTGTACACGTGATGTGCCGGATCTTTAAAAATGCATATCCGCGGATACGGATCTGAATACGGATATTTGGTTTCAAGATCCGCGAATACGGATACGGATCTTAACTTTCTTAGAGTACGCGGCGCTAAATATTGCACATCGACCTTTAGAAAGAGACTATCTGTTATGGGAAAAAGTTATTGACTTCTTTAAGAGTTAACTCTCATAACAGATTGTCTGTTTCCAAAGATCGATGTGCAATATCTCATTATAAAGATAGTTTTTTTAGTACCTTTGAGTTATGTGCTATTGGTATAGTACTCACTACGATAATTAATGTTTGCAATATAAAGGTGCCAAATACGATTTTAAAAAATAAAAAATAATCTGAATGGAATTTAACAGTTTTTCATTATTACCTAATCACCTATATAATATATAAAATTTCATCTATACGAATTGAAAATTAATAAGGTAAAAGATCCGCCAAAAACTAACGGATACGGATCTTTCTTCTCCCTTGGATATCCGGCACATCACCAGTGACAATGTTTACAGCTGGGCCGATTTTGATAAATGACGTGTTGAAACTTGAAAGGTTCGTTTTACTCGTGCGAATGAGTATATCGTTGTTGGTTCTGTAATACCGCTTATGTGCAAAAAGTAAAATTTGCAGGAAAGGCCAAAAAGTGGTTATTTCAGCAATGGATGGTAAGAACTAGCAATTTCAGAGGTATATTACTAATTCATACTTATCTTTACTATACATGTTTAATTAGGACAAAGTATTTTCTTAAAAAATGTTTAACGTTATAATTCCGGATTTATTGGCTCATGGGAGGAATTATTTGATACCACTTTTCACATAAGAGTTACTTCTCCTTGTTGGTTACTGTAAAATTAATTTGGAGGTATTACTAGTGTAAAGAGCTCCGTTTCCTGAATCTTTTCATCTTAAAAACGTAAAATCTGTTAACTATGCACATAAGAGCTATTACAGAACCCACGACGATATGCAAATTTAAAAAAACAAAACAAATTACCTTACCTTACCCTAATGTTTATTTATTTATAATTATTATTATTATTATAAAATAAAAAAAATAAGAACCTAAACTTTTTATTTTGTCCAAAAAAGAAAGTTTAAGTTCACATAATAACGCCACACTGCCTGTATTAGCAAATCTATACTAATATATAAAGCTGAAGAGTTTGCTTGTTTGTTTGTTTGAACGCGCTAATCTTGGAAACTACTGGTTCGAATTGAAAAAAAATTTTTTTGTTGGATAGCCCAATTATCGAGGAAGGCTATAATATCACGCTACGACCAATTGGAGCGGAACATCAATGAAAAATGTTGCAAGATGTATCTCAAAATTAGTCCGTAGACAAATATTGTCAGGTGAAATGCCTTAACTAAATATTGCAATATCAGCGCGTCACGTTCACAAGTCCGGATAGCTCAGTCGGTAGAGCGTAAGACTCTTAATGCCAGGGTCTTAGGTTCAAGCCCCACGTCAGCGAATATATTTTTATTTTTTTTATTTTCTACATTGCTTTCTTCTAAGGCTTACGTTTCAATTTTTTAATATTTTATTACGACTGATAAAAATTAAATAAATCTAATTAATAGCTCATTTGAAAACTGTTACAACTATAGGTACCTATATAAAAATAATTTTCCTACAGTGTTTTCAATTAAATATTTATTATATTAAAAGAAATTTATTACTTAAAAAAAAGTATAAATACTGCTTTTTAACGACAAAAACTGTTGAACGGTAACTCCGATCATTATGAAGTTTGGACACAATATTCATCTCGGTAAACTAAGATGAATGTGCGTACTCATGTCCCTACCTTCCCCATTCGTTCTTTTGCACCCGGGTGAAACCGGGCGGGATCGCTAGTAGGTATATTATATTGTCAGCAGGGTTTTTTTAATAAGAATGTCGTCTGCGGTTGACAGGTATATATATATTATGTAACTATATATGTTACGTAACTTTTCCACATTTTCCTTCCAAATGCACGGTTCAAAGAACCTTTATTTTCATTCCAATTGAGACGAGTATGTTCAAGTGTAAGTAGAAATTCGTGTCACGATTCTCTCTCAAGAGAATTTCTTAGCTTAAAACAGAACGATAAAACATACGAGGGATAATGCTATATACACTTATGTGACACACTGTTTACTCCTGCTAGAAGTGAACCTTAAAAGCCTTATCATACATTATCATGTACATCAGAGATACATTTTTTGATCGGATCGTAAAAATACGCGGGGGTCGCAAGGGACAAGGTCATGCAGACAAATTCTAAAGTGGTTTGTTGTGTCAATAACTTTCCGGGAAGTTGCTTGACGTGATGTTAAAATTACCTCGTTTCTAAGTGAAGGGCCGTATGTCGGAATTTTTCATTGATTAAAAAAATCCATTGACTTTTAATTCCAAGCCCCCTGCAGTGTTGGTCTAAGAGCTAGCTACGGAGAAAATGGGTGACTCGGTGCAGAGCTGAAAATTTGCAGAATAATAGGAGATAGTACAAGTAAGTATTTCTATACTTATTCTGTAATTCAAAACTAGATTATATAATTATAATTATAAGGGCATACTGAAAATTCAAACATGATATAATAATTACATTCGACAAATATTCAAAATTATTAATGTCATTTTGATAGAAATAAAACTAATCGTCATATATTTTCATTAATAAAATTACGTTGTTATAACGTAATTTTATTAATTTATTTAATTTTATTTCTATCAAAATGTCATTAATAATTTTGAATATTTGTCGAATGTAATTATTATATCATGTTTGAGTTTTCAGTATGCCCTTATAATTATATAATATGTAATCTAGTTTTGAATTACAGAATAAGTATAGAAATTGCCAGAAGTGCACTGATTTTTCGCAACATTAGCGCCTTCTGGCGGCTCTTTATCTTCCGCCTAGCCTTCTGGCAATTTTTTCCCTACTTACTTGTACTATCTCCTATTATTCTGCAAATTTTAAGCTCTGCACCGAGTCACCCATTTTCTCCGTAGCCAGCTCTCCATCTATATCCATGGTTTGTATAAAAATATTAACTGAATTTTCATTTTTTTTATTGACAAATAATAAGTTGTAAATATGAATTTTATAAGTAATCTTAGCTATTCGGGCCACTTTAAGGGTGGGTTTTGGGGATTGAAAAATATTTTTGGGCCCAACAATACCGAAAAAATTCTCCGAATCGTATTAAAATTGAAATTTAACCCATTACTAAAGATAAAAATGCGCCACCAAAATTTTATTAAAATCGACCCGACAGGACCGGACTTAAAAATTTTATGAAAACATTAGTTTGTAGATATGGATTTACTTCGTGAAGGGTGAATTTAATTTGGTAAATTGATAGTAGGTAATATTGAAATTAAGAATAAAATTATTTTAAGGGATATATTAAGAGGTTAAATTTTTTATTTTGTCCAAAAACAAAAGAGCATAAAAAATCCACACTGCCTGTTTTAGCACTGCGACCCGAGTTTTTCTATTTTTAATTTTATCTAGAATTTTTAGACCGCGCATACTTCTTTCCATTGCTCGTACATTGGAAAGTTAATGACCTGCAAAAATTAAAAAAAAGACGGGTTGCACTCCGGGAGTGCCGACAGAAGTGAAAACTTGAATATTACCTCTACTCTCCATCCGTCTTACGAATTTTCGATCAGTTTACCCATACCTCTACTCTCCATCCGTCTTACGAATTTTCGATCAGGTCAAGTGTCCTGACGCGAGTTTAACGTTTTTTACCCATTACAAAAAAAGTGTACAACGCCGCTAAAGAAGTTTTCACTTAAAAAAAAATTGGTTGTCTGTAAAGTCGGTTTACGGACGATAGTTTTACGTGATAACGTATTCCGTAATACATAACCTAAACCTCCCACAATTTGGTTTCAATCCGCTTATCCTTGGTGTCGGAATGATAAGAAATGTCAAAAGTGACGTTTGCAACTGTCAAAGTATTATGGTCTAATAATAATTAGTTATTCCAATACTTAACTTAGAAGGCGTTGCATTTCACAAAATACTAATGTCAAAAAATTGAATTAAACATTAGAAATGCAGCCGTTTTCATGTTAAGACAAGACATACGTTATCTTCTAATTTCCATGTACGGCAAACAAAGACGACCGACCGCGTCGCGCCATACATTAGACAACATTGCATTTATACAGCTATTTTTCTATATAAATTTGTATAAAAAAACTGTTTAGGCAAATTCTGTTTTACGAAATCTATGTAAAATGTTCTCCTCTTTCGTTTAAGACTGGTTTCAAACCGATCTGATTTAAATTGAGCGAGAAATTAGCAAAAAGCACGCACAGGGTCAGGCGGAACGTTACGCGTTACGAACGTTAGGATTTTGGAACGTTACACTTTTTCGTGCATGCAGCCGGTGTTTTATCAATTTATAAGATTGGTGATTCATCAATTTATAAGACGTTATCACGTCAAAAACTGAAAATTGTAGCCATGGTAGTTGGTGATCTTAAAGAAACACGTCGCTTCCACCACTACACGTGAATATTGTCGGCAGGGTTGGGTACTGCGATCCGAGTTATTATTTTCCCTTCACTTGGGATACGAATTGCGATGCATCGATCAGAACATTTAGTGCAGTGTTGCGTGGCACTACAGTAGTGTATGTAGTGCAGCGCAAGAGGAAGATACAAGACAAGGCTGACGGGCGCCAAGGCGACTGACTGCTGCTATCTATATAGCTATGTTATAAATCTGTCGCGGCGACACAGTGTTACATAATATACAGGGCGTTGAATAGATTTTCACACGCATGGTACGCAAACTTTTACCCCTATAAAAACGACCGGAGCTGGTAACGCAGAATGTCATTTTTGTTGTACTACATTAACACATATAATAATAATAATAATCATCATCATCATCATCATCATAATCATAATAAAATCTATTCCGACATGTCAGCAAAATGCTGATTCACTAGTCTATCGCATGCAAAAAGCCGTGCTTATCGGGTCGCTCCGTGTACTCCGTGCGCACGACCCAAACTCACTGTAATCGCTCATTTCATGGTTTGAGACGCGGTTATAGTTGCACCTTTCAAGTATCCCTTGTATGACGGTGACGAACCTGAATTTCCTTCTCATAATAATAATAATAATAATAATAATAATAATAATAATAATACGTTTAAAGTCTATTTTATGTCATAACAGACGCCATTCGCACCATTACTATTTTCCATCTATCACACTTCCCGTTATTTTCTACATTTTTAAACTTCCACTTAATTAATAGCAATGGGCGAACGAAGGAACTTTGGGGCATTAGGATAAGGTAGGCAAATTGTGAGCACAGGAGTTTGACAGGTAATCGTCCATATGACCTTGAATAAGGAACCATTTCGATATTTATCAGGAATTATTGAGGGAAACTATGGAAAACCTCAACAAGATGGCCGGTACAGGAATTACCGTTTCTCGGCGAGAGGCAGCAGGAAAAAGTCCCAGCCACATCTGCCGTCGCCGGGATTCGAACCCGAATGCGAGTCCAGTGCTCTCACCACTACGCCACCCCGCTCGGTGGTAAGAACTAGTACTTATCCGGATCTTCTTGTGAAAAAGCTGATTATTAATCTAAACTTATATATAAAGCTGTTTGGTTGAACGCGCTAATCTCAGAAACTACTAGTTCAAATTGAAAAATGTTTTTGTTGTTGTTTGCTTAACCGATTTATCGAGAAACGCTATAGACTATGTTTCCCTCCGACAAAAATTTTTGAAGGGTAACTCCGATCATCATGAAATTTGGACACAACATTCATCTCGGTAAACTAAAATGAACGTGCGTACTCATGTCCCCCATTCGTTCTTTTGCACCCGGGTGAAACCGGGCGGGACCGCTAGTATTTTATAAAGAAAATCGCCCTTGCTTGTTTCGCAGCGTGTCAACAATTATTTTACACTCAGTATATTGTCCCGCGAACCTGCCATACTGACACAAAGATGACGCTGATCAGGCCACCTTACGTAATGTCTGTCGAATTTATAACCTATATCCAGTTCAATGTACTTCGCGCTTTAGATGAAATGCCACGTGGTTTTTATATACTCTTGTAAAATGGCTGGTTTTCACTTCATTTCCAAAATTTTCGACAGTTCAGATTTTAGATTAGAATATTATAAAAATTAAATTATATCGAGCTGGGGGACATCCTATCGCCGTTGAACAGAATATTTATTATAAAAAATTGTTTTGAACTTTTTAGTCCACATTGCTATTAAAAGAATTTTTTTTGAATTTTTTAAAACTCTAATTTTAATTATAACCAGAAACCAACATAAGGGCGTAGATATTTTGTTTCTGAGGAGATAACAAAAAATCAATATTTTTTTCAAGTTTTAATATCACGCAAGAATACCTACTCACAAAGGACGGTGTCAAGCAAAATATTAATTCCCAAACCAATTTTACAAATTCTTTTTCAAGAAGTATTTCTAAATTTTATTTTTAAGTCAGGTATTCGTATAGTTTTCAGTTTTATTTTTTTTTATTATCAAGATCCTCTTTCTATCTCCACTAACTTATATCTCCCTCTCAATTTCTGTTCGCCTCGCCCGATCACACTTCCGTAAATCTCTCGTCAGGCATTCACCAGCTTACTCCCCAAGTCAAGCTTGCGAAAAGAAGATTTACTTCAAAAATTGAGCAATGATTTGACTCAGTTCGGCTCGAAACAGTCGTCTTTCAACACTTTCATAATTTACTATTGTTAAAAAAGAAATATTGACGCATACAAAAAGTGACTGCGTTCTGCAACCTTGTGCAAACCAATCAAAAAATTTCGTTTTCGTGTCAGTTATTCGACTGTGATTTGTTCATCCCTGTTTCAGCAAAAGAAACGTTCCGTGCGACCAATTCCATTACTTCTTACGGAACGTTCAAATGACAGGACGAATTTAGGTCGTTTAGGAGAAAAATTGTGAACATCCACCGTGTCTCATTAATCGCGCCCTGTGACCAAGGTTGATAGATGCATAGGTTGCTTCGTTTCATAAACGACTTTATTTGACGGGCCGTTCATATTTTTATCAATTGACAGATCCGCCGGATGACGTCATCTTTCCACTGCTATCCAACGGATAATCTCTGTGTCTACTAACCTTGCCCTGTGACCACGAAACTTAAGCTTGTGTGATTATTATTGATGCGATTTTTGTGCAATTTTCTAATTATTAAACCTAAATTGATACCCGTAATAGTTTCGTCCAAATATGCGTTAAGAGATTTATCGAGAAGTTTTTAAAATAGACATTGCGCTAAGGAACCGAAAACAGAAGTAACTTCAACTTAATACGTACGAGTTACTGACTGAGATATATATATATATATTTCATGCACTGGCTATGAGAGGAGGAGAGAAAGAAAATGTGCGCGCGCACTGCTCTCTCTTGCTCCTACAGTGTGATACAGACAATAGACCTGCACTGTGTCTTAGATATACGAAACGTAACTGGCTATGATCACACTTTTCGTAAGGCTCCCGTCAAGCATTCACCAGCTTACTCCCCAAGTCAAGCGTGCGTAAGTCAAGCGTGTGTAAAGAGTTTTACTTCAAAAATAGTATATATTCTTGATATACCAAAATCATAGAAAATGACTCATACACTTACAATTCATAATTTAATATAAGCGGCACAGGTTTTATGTATTATGCATTAAATTACATTGTTTCGTTGCTTTGCGGCTACTTTTTTGTTTAACTTTCATTTCCGACAAGTGTTGGTTTTAACTTCAGAATCAAATAAGACAGTGAATAGTACAATGTCTGGGTAAGAAGTTTACGAGTTCTGAAAGGCCACGTAACACATTATATTATGTGTATTACACAGAGAGGTGGGCATTGCTGAAAACTCAGTGCTTGTAATAACGCTATAAGCACTTATAATGCTTAAAGCACCATGTCACCCAGATGCTCAATGCCATCGTTTTTTTGTCGACTAACGTTGCAAAATTGGCTTGGCCGGATTTACGGGTGGGCAACCGGGGCTGCAGCCCCGGGGCCTCCACAAAAGAGGGACCCCACAATAGACTTCGAAAAAAAAATTCAAATTTAGACTAGTAAACAACTTTTCCTTTGATATCTTTCGACGAAAAAAGCTCGAAAAATTCCGTTCGTTAACGCTAAAATTTAATTTCAGACAATTCTTGTTTACTTGGTTTCACAATAAATTATTTATTGGAAAACTAGAGTAGAAAAAATTGTCCATTTTTTTGGAAAATAATTTGGGGCCAGGGGGCCTCCACTCCTTTGTTGCCCCGAGGCCTCCAGACCTCTAAATCCGGCATTGAAAATTGGTCTCCATGAAAAGTGCTTTTATTTTGACGCGATAATATATAGCCTATGTACATCCTAAATATTGGTGGTAAAATTTTTGAAATTGCACGAGTAGTTTCGTAGATTATATAATGATTTACAATCAGAATTTTATCAATATCTATACTAATATATAAAGCTGAAGAGTTTGTTTGGTTGGTTGAAGGCACCAATCTCAGGAACTACTGGTTCGAATTGAAAAAAATGTTTTGTTGGATAGTCCATTTATCGAGGAAGACTATAGGCTATATAATATCACGCTACGACCAATAGGAGCGGAGCATCAATGAAAATTGTAACTCGAAATTTGTGCGACCGACAAAAACTTTTGAACGGTAACTCCGATCATCATGAAATTTAGACACAACATTCATCTCGATAAACTAAGATGAATGTGCGTACTCATGTCACTCCCCCATTCGTTCTTTTGTACCCGGGTGAAACCGGACGGGACCGCTAGTCTTTTATAATTCTTATTTCGTTTCATATTAGAAATCAATTTCTTATTTAAGTCGAAAGTTTCCTATAAATTAGTAATATTGTTCATGTCCAAAATAACTCAATGCTGGAATTTAAGATTTAAAAAGTTTCTTTAAAATGCTTGATGTTTAATATTTTTAAGCACTTTAGTAAGCGCTCGATACGTGTTCGAAAATGAAGGTGCTTGTCGCTCGAATAAATCGAGCATTTCCTGAAAGTGCTCGGTGCTTCGAAGCTTTTTAAGTTCGGCGCTTTGCCCAGCTCTGGCGTATTCCATATATAGGTATATAGACCACAAACTACACTATATAATATATGTATGTAACTAAAAATACATACATAGGAGCTTTAAAACACAAATCAATAAAATGCTTTTGCATCATGGAATGAGGAGAGCATTCACCCGCTTCAGTAGAAAACTATATGTTATTCTTGATTATATCAACATGTAAATATCTAGGGCTTGAAAATTCAGCTGAGATCGTTGGGCCACCGCTTCCAGTTTCCAGACTGGATTGTCCATTTAGCGAGGAAGGCTATAGGCTATATTATAATATCACGCTACGACCAATTGGAGCGGAGCATCAATGAAACATGTTCCAAAATATAACTCAAAAGTTCGTCCGACAAAAACTTTTGAACGGTAACTCGGATCATCATCGAATTTGGACACAACATTCATCTCGGTAAACTAAGATGAATGTGCGTACTCACGCCCCCCCCCCCAATTCGTTCTTTTGCGCCTGGATTAAATCGGGCGGAACCGCTAGTAAATAATATATAAACTAGAGTGACCTGTGCGAATTATTCGCACTAAATAAGTATAATATTTATCACTTTACAAAATTATTTTTTAAATATGATTGCAGGTATTCAATTCGTTTCTAATTTTGCACACTGCTTATAACGTTGTTCTTTTTGTTGTATTACAATATGAAGCTCAGATGACAGATCGAAGAAATATTTTACTAAAACTGTCATATAGAGGCGTAAGTAGAAAAAGCGTTGAGCTAAGCCATCAGATGGCATCATGCAGCATTGCTGTGACGTTGTTCAGCGTTGCTCGCTGTTTCAAAAGTAAAGCCGTCAGATTGCAGTATGCAGTATTGTGTCTGTTGTATTACAATATGAAGGTCAGATGACAGATCGAAGTGTTGACGTTGTTTCAAAATTAAAGCCGTCAGACGGCAGACGTTGTTCAGCGTTGCTGTATTTTAATTAATTTACAAAAACAAAAGCAACAATAAAAAATTTTAGATGTCGATGTCTGTAGAGCAAGCAATTATCTGTAAAATGATATATATAATTTATGTGGCGAAATTGTGAGGTTTTTTTCTAAAAAGGGAGGCAAACATCTTAAACCTTAGCGCATTAATATATATGATAACGAATTTAATTCACCCAATTTACATTTCGGAAATTAAATTCGTTGCAGAACTTATACACGTGTCGGTGTGTTTTATATATACATATTTGATGTTGTTGGTGTATTAATAACTCAGTGAAATTTGTACTGAAAAGTGTACGTTAGGTTTACCAAAAATACCAATTTCCTCTATAGGAGTTGTCAAATTCAGACATCTCACGTGATCTATACTACACTACGTTTCCCTGCTAAATTGTTTCATAGAAAATCGGCTGTGACAGACGGACTATCAACACCGAAATGATTCCATAAGGTTTGCACGAAAAACTAAAAAGGAACGCAAATTGTGAGGGCGGCAGTGTAGAATTTATTTATTTATAGATGACGTGTACATATAATCAGGTATGTCAACAGATTTGGTTTGTTGAACTAGATTAACCTTTCCAATTAAGGTAATTCAATTCTGTTGTCAAATAGACTACGTTGACAATCTGACATCCTACGTATCAGTTTACTTGTTACAGGTCTCCGATGTTTATTTATTGACTGCGTTCGACTTTTGTTTTTTATGCTTTTGTTTTTCCGCTTTTGTTTCTCATTCGGTCGGAAGTTTGTTTGAATAAGTAAATATTTGTTTTTTCGTACCCACTAATAATTCTACTCTTTTTTTAGAAAATGTTTTAAAATATACATTTTCTTGTATATAGTAATACTTACTATTAAGCAATAAAAAATTTTTAACAAAAAAATTGAACCGACTTCACACTAAAAAATAATTGCGTATTGAAATGTTTTGGAGTCGGTGTCAGCCAAAATGAAATCTATTCCGAGAACTACACCGACTCCAAAACATTTCAATACGCAATTATTTTTTACTTTTTAGTGTGAAGTCGGTTCAATTTTTTTGTTAAAGATTTTTTATATTTCTCTTTTTAGTGTTAATCTAACACTAAAAATCGGTGAACATACATAAAAACATTATGCGTGCCTTTGAAATTTGAGAGTTTCCCTCGATTTCTCCGGATTCCACCATCAGATCCTGACTTGGTTCCGATGGAACCACCTGTGAGGTGCACTCTTTCGAATAAAAAAAAAAATTGAAAATCGGTCCATAATTGACGGAGAAATCGGTGAACATACATAAAAAAAAAATACCTATATATACAGACGAACATAGAACCTCCTCCTTTTTATTGAAGTTGGTTAATTATAATAAATAAATGAGGTTCAAGTTAAATTGTAATTTTAAATAATATAAATATAAAAATAGTGATAAATAATAAAATAAATGGATTAATTTTGTATTTTTCATTAATTTTCGTAAAAAGTTTAAAATTACTACATTTATTTGATATACATTTGGCTTAGCAAAATTACGAATAATGTATAGTAATATTACTAAACATAGTTCTCGTAAATGATTAGTTATATATTTTGCGACTGATGATTTGTAATAATTTGAAACTGAGTTGTGATAAGTTGTGTAGTAAAATTACAAAACTGAGTTCCACAATTTCAAAAATGTGGTGCGTAAAAACTTCCTACACAAAAGTAAAATTACTATGGAAATTTTTAACAGTGTAAGATTAGGTCACGTCGGGACCAGATGTGTAAACTCAGAGAGTCTATTTCTGTGCTCCTCAAACAAAATGACTCCAGGGACACTGCAGTGGTAGTAGTAGCCCGCAATTTTCATATATGCAAATATTATGTGAAATGTATCTCAAAATAAGGTAATTTTGTCGATTCCCTAACTAAAACTTATATAATGTCTTTCTGGAGGACTGCGGCTCAAATTTTGAGAAAAACTGGTCTGGACCATCGATTTTGACATATTATATAATGAAGGATTTCATTCATACGCAAGGATTCATGTGTAATCTGACAGCTTGTAAAATTTCAATTACTATTTTTCCATTTTTTAGTTCGTTTTCCAGTGCGTAGAAAAAGAACAAAATGTGAGTAGCTTAGTAGAAAGTGTAAATATTTATAATAAAAAATAAAAGTCGTTCCATGAAAATGCTGTTATCGTTTCTTGGAAACTTTGTTTTATTCATAAGTATTCTGTATACGGAATACTCGGAAAATAGTGGTTCCAAAGTCAGAATTCAATCGTAACTTATGCTTATTTAACGGTTATGTCGTCATGTTGAAATTTAACATAAATTCACTTAATCACTAAACAGGTATTTGACATTTGACAAAAATGATTATTGTTCTTGCGATTTGTTTAATTTGGTAGGTGACATTTATATTTAAATTTGTTGTCGTCGATAATTCCGTTATAATTTGGGGTCCTTCAAATGGGCGGAGCTTTAAAAACATGGCGACGATGGGGTATCATTCCCCATAGTTATTATGGTTACTATATAATAAACATTAAACAGTGCAATTGTGAATTTTTTAAGTGCAATAAAATGATAAGTATCAGCACAATATGTAATTGGGCTGATGCAAATCACCGAAAAAGAAATTTCCTAGAAGGGGAACGTATATTTAATGCCGGCCATATCATAAAATTAGGGCAAAAATTCAATTGAAACAGAACCTTCAAGTAAGGCTAATTTTAATGCTTTCTGTTTACAAACTTTCCATTTAAAGGGTAGTCCACAAGAAATAAAAGTAGTAAATAGAGATATTATATCAATGCAGTGTTGATGAACGTTGCAAACATGATTATTGAAACATTATTTTATTGCAACAGGTAAGTTCCCAACCTAAAAATAGTCATCTGTCAAAATGTATTTTCAACTTTATTTTTTTCTGTCAAAATTCTTAATGTTATTTAATAATAATAACTATTCAATTAATAAATTAAGTTTTCAATACTAAGACTAAGTATAATACCTACTTACTTGGTAAAATAACTAACCATCTATATTAGATATGAAATGACGTGGTACTATTACAATCTTTTACTAACTTTTTATTTGTGTTTGCACGAGGTGAAAACTTCGCAGGTTCAATAGTAAGTCATTTATTAATTTATCAACGTTTTTTTATCATTATTATAAAAAAGTCACGATTAACAGTATTCATTGACAATACAATTCATATACTTGTTTCTCACATGTTAGTTAGTAAGTTTCGCCGCCAGATAGAGTAGTCCATATCGCGGATTCTCATTGAATAATTATTTTGGAAAATAATAAGTTTGTTCCAAGCAGCCAGCAAACGATAACGAAACCATCACCCGCTTGCGCAATAGCTAAAACGAAGCTGTGGCGATTTTGGAACACACTACTGCGCATGCGAGTGACGATTTCGTTACCGTTTGCTGGTTGCTTGGAACCAACTCAATATGACTGTATAAGGTATTTTCGACTAGAAATTGTCTGAGAAATACACAGTTAACACTTTGACGGACACTTAAAAATTCAGTTTTGTTCCAATTTTGATACTATAGTTTTTTTCATATGTTTGAAATTGAATAGATCATATGCATGAGACTCAAAATTGGTTTAAATTTTTATTTCGAAATATATTTTAGTTTCTGATTCTATCGTAATGGATATTTTATTAATTTAATCACTGAAAAAAAATACAAATAATAAAAAATAAATGTAGAAAATATGCGCTATTTTCGAATTTTCAAAACGCAGCGTGACGTCAGAGTATATATCAACAACAGTTTCCATGACGACTGTGTCGTCTCACAGTAAGATTATGTCAGTATTCAGAGAAAACAACAAATAAACTTCATTTAGAACATTAACAATTTGACATCAAGGTTGACATGCATCATATATCATGACGTCACATAAGCCCGCCAACATGGCCGATTGTTTAAACTGTCTAATTTTGAATGTGAAATTTAATATTTTTTTTCTTATGATAATATTACATTTTTAAATGATTAGCAATTTTTTTCCGTATTTGGTTGACTAAATAATCTATTAAAAATATAAAAAAAATACATGCATATGACCTATTACTTTTATTGTTATGTTGTGACAATATTGCCTTAGTAGATACCTATTTGTACGGTGACACAAAGCACACAGGGTATGTATTCTACACTGGAAAATAGACTGCTACACCCGTTTGGCTATAAAACGTTACGTAGTATACGACGGCTTTAGCCGTCGTGTTAAACTTTTAAGTTTTGTTTATGACGGTCTAAGCCGGTTTGTCCGTCAAAGTGTTAAGATATGTCACTCTCGTCGCGGGACACTCTGTATATCTTACCAAAAAAAAAAGAAATCATGCGTTTCGTTAACAAGGTCATCGATGTTATAATTTATTGACAATGCAAAAGGACTAAATCGTCGAATACAGATGTCATGCGACACGTTATGAACAATACATGGCATGTAACGTGGTTTCACTTAATAAAAAGAAAAACTGTTACAGATAAAATAGAATGACTTCCATTCACCACTGCATTCAACGCAGCACAGAATGTTTTTTAAATATTGCAACTCCTTTACTATACTGTGACGTCATAAAGCTATCATGTGAAACTTTTTATTATAATTTTGTGTAACGGAAGTGGGCTAGTGATGAAAAATAAAATTATAAGAACAGCTCGGGTTGTTAGGCGGCTACTCACTGACTGCTGGTAAGGGCGTAGATATGGAAGGGGTAAAGGAGTAATTACCCCTTGCCCCACAGGACCATAATAATAAAAAATAAAACTGAAAATATTAATAATACCTAACTAAAAAATAAAATTTAGAAATACTTCTTGAAAAAGAATTTGGACAATTTGTTTGGGAATTAATATTTTGCTTGACACCTTCCTTCGTGAGTATTCTTGTGTGATATTAATAAAACTTGAGGAGGTTGATCCGTTACAGTCCCAATCAAAAGTAAGTCGAATTCTAAATGGGAACTTTTCCGTAATAAATTTTTACAAGTGGTTATAAGTCGATGATACCAATAAATTATTGTCATAAAGGCATAAATAAATATTT
Organism: Xanthostigma xanthostigma; assembly: GCA_963575645.1. Classification (NCBI taxonomy): domain Eukaryota; kingdom Metazoa; phylum Arthropoda; class Insecta; order Raphidioptera; family Raphidiidae; genus Xanthostigma; species Xanthostigma xanthostigma. The sequence goes on along the minus strand of OY754469.1, from coordinate 6,119,764 downwards.
TTTTTAATATTATTTATTATTTCAGTATTTTACTTAATGGATTAACTTTTGAATTTTTTTGTACAAAGTTAGGTTAGAAAAAATAAATTTATGTAAATATCTGTATTTTACATATTTTTGCAGTAAATAATAAAAAAAAGAAATTAGAAGTAAGAAAAATTAAAATTAAATCATTAAAACGTTGAAAATTCAGTTAAAATTGTTAAAATTCTCAAGAATGAAAGTCCATAATCGAAAAGTGCTAACGTTTAATAATTTTTTTTATTGATTAAAAGTCTCCTAATTAAATTGGAAAAAAATATTAACATATCCGTAAGACATCGATGCTTTACATAGTTAGTTTTCGGAACTGCTGACATTATTTGGTTATTTGCAAAAAATTAAAATGAGCAGTTTGCATGCTAGGTTGACATATTTTCCATAAGACTACATGTAAAAGTTTTTATTAATTTTTAACTTTATAAATCTCCTAATGATTTTGGATTTTTTACAGAAAATTTTGTCATAAAAAAATCTATTAAAAAAAATGTATTTCAGATTTTTTTTCATTATCTTCGTAGAACGGCTCAACCTCCTTAAAAAATACTTTTTTTTATTATCCCCTACCACAGAAAAAAAATACGTAGAATGTTGTCCCATTTTATTGACATATTAAAACAATGTAATATTAAAATCAAAACAGCCATTTCGTGCTACACGTGATATTTTTGAATATTGATGACTTTTCAATGGATTTATGCGTGGCATACAGAAATTTATCAGAAATATAATTTTATTACGTTACTATTCTCGTAGAACGGACATTTTAGGAGTGCAAATTGCACAGTGGTCCAGTTACCTATTTTAGTGAACAAAACCCCTATATTATAGAACCATTTAAAATCTTATTCAAGTGTGTATAGGCTTTCCGGCCGGTGTTGATCCAAATCTTCTTGGTTTCCGGGCTTGTATATGCCGTGGTCCATTGAACACTTCGCCCGCTACCACATCGCCTTTGATAATGTCTACCGCAGTTGTAGACGTCACGTCAGGTAGAAATACTAATGGACAACGGAATACAAGCCCGGAAACCAAGAAGATTTGGCATTTAAAGTTGGTTTACATATACTTAGTTCACTATGTAAACTACCGTATTTTTCGGACTACAAGACGAAAAAATTTACATAGAAAATGAATCAAATTTTGGGTGCATCTTATGGTCCGAAAAAAAAAATTAAATTTTTTTTTTTCAATAAATCGTCACTAAATTTATAATGTTAACAATAAATAAAAATTATGATCCGAAAGTAACATTAAAATATATTTTTCTAAAAATCATTTATAAATTTGAGGTGCGCCTTATCGTCCGAAAAATACAGTAAATCGTTTATCATAAATATTTTTTTTTCTTTTGAATATTAAGTAAGTTGCATTTCATATCATCGCCGTCCGGCAATCAGTGATTTTAGACTAAGTCTGAAAGAGGGTTTTGAATACGCGAAATGCTATTACCACATTCTCGAAAGATGCATTTGCCACCCCTTTTGTACCCCCTGGCTACGTCACTGTTCCAGGGGAACAGTAGCCCCCTTTTCAACAACAAAAAAAAAAAACTCGGGTCGCAGTGCTAAACCCTGTCGGCAATATAGTGTATTTGCTAATACAGGCAGTGTGGCTTTACTATGTGAACTTGACTTTATTTTTGGGCAAAATAAAAAATAACCCCTTAATACACCCCTTAAAAAATCATATTATTTCTTCAATATTATTATCAATCCAGCATCTGCACTCAATCAAATACACTCTTCAGTATGCAAATCTATACCCACAAACTAGCGATTTCATAAAAATTATAAATCCAATTTTATAAAAATTTTAGCAGAAACTTTAATAATTTACTAAATGGTTAAATTTCAAATTTGAAACGATTCCGAGACTTTTTTCGGTAATTTTTAGGACCCAAAAACTTTTTTCAAACCTCTAAATACCACCCTTAAAACGGCCCGATCGAGCCCATTTTAAATAGGCATCTTGCGATGATGGATTCCAATATGTACACCAAATTTCGTTTAAATCGATTACGTCTATCGAGAGTTATCGTGCGAACACCTCTAAATCCCGCTATCCGACCGACGCCAATAGTGTAAGTGCCTTATGGCAAATACACTAAAAAGAATGCCGGGCGAACCGCGTGTCCAGTGATAAAACACGACGACTGCCGAGTCGGAAGGAGCGTTTTGAATAGGTGAAATTCATTTTCGTTAGTGGAAAAGTGTACCTGTGGTGGTGGTGGTGGTGCGTGACAGCACGCCACCTCCACCGTGTGCAGGCCACCGGCCGGCGTCTATACATCTGTGTCTTTCTCACTCGCTCATCGATATCTCTGTCGGTAACGGTGGCATGTGACATTTGCACTATGTTTCGTATGTACAAAATTCCACGAAGTGTTCTTACCAAAACCGAGACAGTAGTAATATGAAAATCGAATAAGTAATGTCTCTGATCCATCGTTTCTCAACCGGTGGCTCGCGACCCTTGGAGGGGGGGGTTCGCAGTCTGTTGAAAAATAATACTCGAAACATGCAAACTATACAAAAGATTCGTTTATTAAAGGAATGAATTTTAGTGTTATAAAATTCAATATTACAACATGAAAAAATAAACTTATAGCTCACTTTATTTAATTAAAATGATTAATCATGAACATTACTTAATGCGATGTTTGGCATTGTTTCTCACTTAAGGAGGTTGATGCGTTACAGTCCCAATCAAAAGAAAGTCGAATTCTAAATGGGAACTTTTCCATAATAAATTTTTACAAAAGGTTATAAGTCGATGATACCAATATTATTGTCATAAAGGCATAAATAAATATTTTTTTTAATATTAATTATTTCAAATTTTACTTAATGGACTAACTTTTGAATATTTTGTACAAAGTCAGGTTGGAAAAAATAAATTTATGTAGATAATATATCTGTATTTTACATATTTTTTTGTAGTAAATAATCAAAAAAAAGAAATTAGAAGTAATAAAAATTAAAATTAAATCATTAAAAAGTTGAAAATTCAGTTAAAATTGTTAAAATTATGAAGAATAAAAGTCCATAATTGAAAAGTGCTAAGGTTTAATAATTTTTTTTATTGATTAAAAGTCTCCTAATTAAATTGGAAAAAATATTAAAATATGCGTAAGACATCGACGCTTTACATAGTTAGTTTTCGGAACTGCTGACATTGTTTGGTTATTTGCAAAAAAATTAAAATGCACCGTTTGCATGCTAGTATGACATATTTTCCATAAGAGTACATGTAAAAGTTTTTTTTTAATTTTTAACTTTATAAATCTCCTAATGATTTTGGATTTTTTACAGAAAATTTTGTTATAAAAAAATCTATTAAAAAAACTTTATTTCAGATTCTTTTCATTATCTTCGTAAAACGGCTCAACCTCCTTAAAAGTATTTCTATACGTGGATCATCTTTGCAAACACTCATAAGTAAATTATTTTCGAGTGATAACAGACGATTTCTGTATTTAGTTTTCAAGATAACTGTGTAAAAATTCAGGTCTGATCAAATACATACTGGTAGCCGATCACTGGCTCTTATACTATAATAGGGATAACCATTGAATTCACAAACATGTTCCATATTTAACTTTTGTGCTTTTTTTAGACATAGAAAAATAGTCGAAAACTAGGTAGGTAATGTTGTTTAAAATAATATTGTCATATTCGGATTCAGCGCACTTGATAAATATTTCTAGAGCTTAGAATTTCTTAGATTGTCAATTCAATGGATATCCCTATATCTAAAATCTCGTGAAACATATCTGTAGCTAAAAATCTACTGGTTTTCAGGCTATGCGCCCATGGACATTTTTTCTTAGTGACATTTAAACTATAAAATAAAACTATTTTCGATCAATTTAACCGAAAACCAAATCCCATAAGGTTTGTGTGGGGTCCTTAATTTATTATCAATAGTTACAGAATTTTAATGTTAAGTATAGAAAATTCGGACTGTATTTTTTTTAAAGCCCGCTAAAAATGTACCCATCACAAAATATATGAACAATAGCCACCGTTCGCAATCCATCTATTGAGGTCAATGAATTCTCTAGCTTCCGCCATATATAAAGTGTCTTAACAAAAAGACTATATATTATATAACAAAGTTTTTCTTGGATACATTATTACTGATTTGAGGGTAATTTGATGCACATTTACTTAAAATCTCAACATAAAAACTGTCTGCTTTCTTATCTTACATAAAATCAGGTAATGTCGCTAGCACACGCTAACACATACTCAATCAAAACTATTTATTTATAAGCTATACAAAATCCAGACAGATAATCCGACAGAAATGGTCAACGGGAAAAATTGGGGTGCGCACAACCCTCGATATTCGAAATGAACGTATTATGTACACCAGGGGTGTCAACTATTTTTTACATTAGATCTATACGTTTCATATATTCACTCACATGTATAAAACGATTTATTTCTAATCGGAATAAAATTATTTTTAACTTTTTAATTCATTTTTATTAACAACTAATAAAAACTTGTTTTAAACAAAATTTTCGTTTATTTATTTTGTTTATTGTTTTCCAAAAGCAAATCTTGAAACAGAACAACTTTCGCTTGATTTCAGATATTATGAAACATACAAATTAATATTCAACCGAAAATTTCATAACTATAAATGGTCAGTTAAAAAAATGAAACAGTAAATGATTTTCTTGATGCAGTGATAAACGGTAAATAACTTGTTTTAAATAACTGCTTTTAAGCTCTAAATTAGAATGTAGGAAACTATATTTACTTATCTGTTATACAGGGTGTAGCAAAAAGTCCGAACGCAAACTATTAAGATTATGAACTTACGTTTCGTCGACTGTAAAGGTTATTTGAAAGATTTATTATTATTTCAAATTAGCAGTCGGTCCGACTGTGCTCTTAAATTAAATTTTAGTCTTCACTTCCCACTCAACGTGTCGCCTCTCCTACGTTGCTCAGTCAATGGAAAAATACTAGGCGGAGAGCTGGCTACAGAGAAAATGGGTGACTCGGCGCAGAGTTGAAAATTTGCAGAATAATAGGAGATAGTACAAGTAAGTAGGGAAAAAATTGCCAGAAGGCTAGGCGCAAGATAAAGAGCCGCCAGAAGGCGCTAATGTTGCGAAAAATCAGTGCACTTCTGGCAATTTCTATACTTATTCTGTAATTCAAAACTAGATTATATATTATATATTATACATTATATGTATAGTTATAAGACAATTAATATTCAAAATTATTAATGTCATTTTGATAGAAATAAAATTAATCGTCATATATTTTCATTAATAAAATTACGTTGTTATAACAACGTAATTTTATTAATTTATTTAATTTTATTTCTATCAAAATGACATTAATAATTTTGAATATTTGTCGAATGTAATTATTATATCATGTTTGAATTTTCAGTATGCCCTTAGAACTATATAGGTATATAATATATAATCTAGTTTTGAATTACAGAATAAGTATAGAAATTGCCAGAAGTGCACTGATTTTTCGCAACATTAGCGCCTTCTTGCGGCTCTTTATCTTCCGCCTAGTCTTCTGGCAATTTTTTCCCTACTTACTTGTACTATCTACTATTATTCTGCAAATTTTCAGCTCTGCACCGAGTCACCCATTTTCTCCGTAGCTAGCTCTTAGTCCATACGTTTAACCTCAAATTAATAACGATTATTTTCTGAATGGTAGTGACTGCCACAAAGTGGGGATGAAGGAGTCGTTGAAAATACAGGAGGCGATTAGTCCCGACAAATTAAAAATACACGAGTTCTAACTGCAGTTTAAAAATTCATAGCGGCTCCGCTCGTTCTGAAACACCCTGTATATTATTCCACGTACGTAGAAGGGTGGAGATTGATTTCTCAGACTATACCCAATGTCTCTACGTCTACACGCACGCCGTAGTTAACACGCAAAACGTTTGTTTAATATAACTTATGTAACTCATTACATCTACCTAAGCAAGTCGCAACGTTGCAGCTATGGTGGCGCCTCAAAGCGGTGTCTGACTGAAATATGTACATAGTACACGACCTTTAAAAATTAATTGAAATAGATAAAGAATCTATTTTTAAAGTTTTAATGGACAACTCACCGTGTTTGCCCGGCTTTGTCCGGACATGACAAAATTCTATTATAATAGCGTAATTGAGATACCTATAGCTTAAAATTTTTCCGGACATTATTTCTATACCCATTCATGAGAACCGCATGAAAATCGGTTGAACACTTTCGATGATTTAATGCGTGAAGTGTACTATAGATCAAGCGAGGGCCTTTTGAGCCACACCTTTTTTTGTTGCTGCCCACTAATTTTATCAAAGCTTTTAAGTTAAACGCATAGCAAGTGAAATGTTTAAACTTCCGTATCATCCCGTTTTTTCGATATTTTGAAAAATATTCGCTTCAAAATTGCTCACATAACCCGTTTCAAATATTTGGATCAAATTTTTTAAATCTGTACATAAAAGAAACTTACCATAACAGGGGGCAGCATTCTGGAACGATCTGAAAAAAAAAACAAATAATGAAAAAAAATACACTAAAAATGTAGTTTTGTGTACAAACGATTTCACCTTCCAAGCTGAGCAACTTTTTTCGAAAACCTAAGCTTCAGGAAATTTCGAACTTTTGCCGCACCCAGTATATAAATACGGGAAGGAAAAAAGGAGTGTGGCACCGATTTGAGTGTGTTAATTCGCACACATTGTGATGAAACATATATCATTAACTCTTCGTTTTGATGAAAGGAAGTGCACGATATATGTTACATCACGATGTGTATGAATTAGCACAGGTAAAATCGATTCAGGAGAAATCCATATAAGAATCTCAATAACGTTCAAACTTAAATATTTAATGGATTACGATCGAATTTCGACCACTAGTAAGTATTCAAAAAAGTATAGTATCAGAAGCTTTTAAAAAATATTTTTATTTTCGGATATTATAGACTTAGAATATAAAGTATCTAAGATACAAAACAGTAGGTATCTAAGATCCAAGATATGCCTCAGCTCTGTCGGCAGCACATTGCTATTCGCCATTAAGAGTATTCGTCCCTGCAAACACCCCCTGCACCCTTCATCTCAAATCTTTTCCCCTCGCCTAAAAACGGTTCGCGCTCTCCCGACGCTATTTTTAAAGCTAGGGGGTTCTGGTAAACGCCAAATGAAAGACAAAGAATCAGACTACAGATCCTTCAGGCGAATTTTTTGAAAAAAAAAATCCTGAAAAAACTTACAACCTTTTGAAAAAAATAATAAGTTACGTAATATTTCACACGTAGGCGAAACTGTTTTTCAAAAAATTCGCCTGAAGGATCTGTAGTCTGATTCTTTGTCTTTCATTTGGCGTTTACCAGAACCCTCCAGCTTTAAAAATAGCGTCGGGAGAGCGCGAACCGTTTTTAGGCGGGGGGAAAAGATTTGAGATGAAGGGTGCAGGGGGTGTTTGCAGGGACGAATACTCTTAAAAAAATATAAGACGGTTAGTGAATTTGTACGTGAAACAGTCACATGCCATACGGGTCTCTTTAAGTAATCAATAAATTGATTATAGACTATACATTTTTATGTGGACAGGTACGTTGTAGAAGACATAATACACGTTGTTATTTTTAAATATGTCCGTTTAATAATTCATTGTTTACGTCTGCCACGCATAACCTTTGAGACATTTCTTTATAAGCGTCAATATCAAATATCTGGTATAGCCTACTAGCGCCGCTAGTGGGTAATAGAGAATTATTGAACTCACTTTTTATGGAAATCGTGACATGTTTCTATGGTGATAAACTTTAGTTGGCCATGATGTGTCAAAAAAACACGTAAGATGAAAACTGCTATTAATTTTATATACAATAAAATTCAGATTGTAAATCATTATATAAATAGCATAACATAAAAGGTACGTGAGAATTATTTATTTATCAATTATGACGTACAATATATAAATAATTAATTTGTTTACACTGACAGCGTAACGTCAAATTATGGCGCCAATGATCTTTATTTTACTTAAATCGCCATCAGCGCAACAGCCCGAAACATAATAAGCTTTTCTTTGTAATTAAAAAGCTTTATAATATTATCTATAACTATTTTCACTTTTAATAAACATTGCTCACTGACATACGGAAAATTTGAGTTTGAAGTTTCCCCTAGTGCTCACCACGAACGCTAGCATCGAAAAATTTGTAACTCCGCCTCATTGCACATAGCCCATAGAAATCTGTAACATCGACTAATTCAATAATATAGATCTTTTACAAAAGGATTAAACAAATGCAGACCCATCCTGTATTGCTATATAGATTTTAATATCTGTTCGAACCGTAAGCCAAGTTTTTTGGTGCCATAATAAATTAAATGAATTGTTCTACTTGAAGACTAAAGCATTAAAAAACTTATAATAAAATTATTAACGCGACAAAATAACGCTACACTTTTGCAGTACACACGAAACTGAAATAAAGTAACTATAAGTGAACTTCATAAATTTGCATATCATTATGAATTGCTTTAATACGGCAGTGAAAAAATATCCATAATTTTTCACAACTCTTAACGGTCTTTACACATGCATTGCAAATACCGCGTCAAAGAACTTTTTATTAAAAAAAGAAGTTAAATTTTTTACAACGTCTCATTCCTTTCTACCGCTAAAGTTAATTTGTTTGCATTACGAAACATGTAGAGAATCTATATCTATACTTCTATAACTAATATATATGTTACGGTAAATGTAAACTCTTGGGAAATGTACACTTTTACCGTTAAATGTTCCGGAAAATGTGTACATTAAATGTAGATATTGCGGCAAATGTACACATTTCCCGGCACATTTTACGGTCAAAGTGTACATTTCCCAAGAGTTTACATTTACCTTAACATATATAAACTTGAAGAGTTTGTTTGTAATATATTTTATACTTTTATTATGGTATGGTTGCTCGGTGTCTGTATATATAGTAACGGATTACAAAATCCACATATCGTGAGAGTTGTTTTTTTAATGAATTATACAGACGTTAGCTCAATTAATTCAAATAAATAAAATCGTAACTCAATCTGTAATTGAACAGTTTTAAAGATTCCTAGAGCGAATTTTCAGTTTCATCGCTTTTTCTGTTTATATTTTTTTGTATCTATCTTCTATCTAGGTATAGTAATATATAAAGCTGAAGAGTTTGTTTGTTTGGTTGAACGCGCTAATCTCAGGAACTACTGGTTCGAAATGAAAAAAATTTTTTTGTTGGATAGTTCATTTATCGAGGAAGGCTATAGGTTATATAATATCACGCTACGACCAATATATGAGCGGAGCATCAATAAAAAATGTAACTCAAAATTTGTCCGTCCGACAAAAACTTTTGAACGGTAACTACGATCATCATGAAATTTGGACACAACATTCATCTCGATAAACTAAGATGAACGTGCGTACTCATGCCCCCCCCCATTCGTTCCTTTGCACCCGGGTAAAACCGGGCGGGACCGCTAGTAAATATTAAAAATGTCACAAATCCCTGAAACTAATATTTAGAATGGATCTTCAGGATGCATATATTATTATCGCGTTAAAATAAAAGCGCTTTTAGACTCGCATTCGGGAGGTACCGGGTTCGAATCCCGGCGGGGGCAGATGTGGCTGGGGACTTTTTCCTGCTGCCTCTCGCCGAGAAACGGTAATTCCTGCACCAGCCATCTTGTTGAGGTTTTCCATGGTTTCCCTCAATAATTCCAGATAAGTATCGAGATGGTTCCGTATTCAAGACCATGGCCGATTACCTGCCAAACTCCAATGCTCAAAATTTGCCAACCTTATCCTAATGTCCCAAAGTTCCTTCATTCGCCCATTGCTATTAATTAAGTGGAAGTTTAAAAATGTTGAAAATAACGGGAAGTGTGATAGATGAAAAATAGTTCTGGTGCGAATGGTGTCTGTTATGACATAAAGTCGAGAAATGGACAAACGCATTATTATTATTATTTTTCAGTTTTGGCTAAAAATAAGTGCACAGGAATTTTAAATAGTAGTTTTTACAGATCACTATAATCCATTATAAAGACTTTGCCAGTCTATTTTATTAAACAGGGGTCAAAACCCTGCGATAAAAGATCTATTAAATGCATTTTTCTCATTTTTTTCCTTATCCTGTCATCCCCTTTAATTCGTTCCTAATACAAGACGACGACGAGTGAAAGAACTACCCTACTAGGGGTTGCATTATTACCTATGGTTACGGCACTTATCACACACTTCTTAAAGAACGATCCACATTGCAAAAATAACGTTTATATATTCACGCTAATTTCGAGTATATTTCGATGTGTATTTCCTACTTTTCATGTGTAAAAACATCCGTTTTCCAATTAGTTGATCCGAAATTTATGTGCAATTAAAATTACCTCGAAGCACTTCAGAATGCGTCTTCTGGAATGCGCGAATCAGAGATATAACATTTTTGTAAGTGCAACGTTTTTTTCTTTTAAATTTATTGGAAGCGTGATTTGAACTTCAATTATTGCAAAATAATTTTATTTTATGAAATGAGAGCTATTTTTAAAATTCAAAAATAATTTATTTCTTGATAATAATATTTTAGTTTATTAAATATTTGAATTAGACTAATATTAGATTACCTTGCTCGTTTTGTTAAAATAATTTTCAATTTATTTTGTTTACCGTTTTGTGGCTGTACACTGAATGAATTCTTATTTTTACATTTTTAATAGCGACTATGACATAATGATCTACATATTATCAAAAGACTATGTTTTACAATAACATAATGATGTTCAGGGCCGACATTCACACGAGATAAGAATCTTTTTATTACGATTTTTTTCTTTGACAATTTTTTTCAACTAGTTGGTATTGGGGATCGTCTCATACTCGGGAATGAGGCTTTACACTAAGTGATTTATACACGAATCTAAAAGGCTCGGAAGTTAGATGCGAATGCGGGCTTGCGCTTGTACAGTCTGTTGAAAAACTACAAACTCGCAACCCAACAAAACTAAAATAACAATAACAACTTGACAATAGCGTACTCGACTGTACTTTAAAGCAGGAAAGCGACAAGTTACAAAGGCAACGAGCGATCACGGCCAATCATCGACGAGCGCACGTTCCGTACAGGTAGCCGAGAGGTGGTGGGAGTATCAACGGCTCTAAACTGTGCCTTTGCGACGCTGTTTGGGACTAATTTCCGAACCGTGGCGCATATTATACCTAGTTAAGCTGTGACAGTTCATTCACACACAAAAGAAAGACGTGCGTATCATACTTTAGTGTCCCCAATAACCAATAATCGTTATTGATTTGGAGGAGACAATAATAATCTCCGCAAGTTCATTTTACGTCTGCATTGAACGGTGAAGTTCCGACACCTAAACTGCAAGGAGAAAGAAAACAAAGACAGATGCACAGAGCAGACGGAGACAATGACAACGGAGACATCTAACCTAAAAGTGCCTTGCATTGAAAGCTTTCAAAGGGGAAACGACCGGTGCTAAAACTTTAGCAGTTTAGAATTATTAGCGGTTGAATGCGCTAAGAAAAGTCAAAATCTTATAATAATTACAGTAACCGAAATTCGGTAAAACCTGCCGAAATCCGATGTTACCGAATGGGAACCGAATTTTGGTGCATCTCTAGTATTAATATTGTAACGAGACGCCACTGGGCATTGTATTGTTGTCAGAGCCGCGTAGGCAACAATGCTCGCATTATTGACGGAACCGCATAGACAACAATGCGCGCATTGTTATGCAACATAGAGGCATGCCGAAGCTTTCTAGGACGCCGAAGAATATTCCAGAAGTCGGTTGAAGAACTTATATAAACAGCGCTAGCGTGAAAAGCAAGGCAGTCAGTCAGAAGTCAGCGATAATAAACAGTATGTAAACACGTAAGGTGCACATAGGGAAAATAACATTGGGAAAAAATGACTGGATCAGAGTGAGCCTTGAAATCTTGTTTTTCAATTTGACAGAAAATTTTCTTTTGCAAAATGAATGTGTATACTACCGAAGAAAATATTGAAATACTTAAATATGGTGCAAGATCAAATATCTCCGCCTATTCGTGTTGAACCTAAAGACATTGGGTCACTGATTTACCAACGCGCATACGTCATACCAGTCAGACAATTTTTGAATGAAATGTTTCCAAACAGATGAAGTTGTTTTTTTTTTTTGTTTTATTTTTGTACAAAAAAATTAAAATAATGATTTATAAGAGCATTTTATTATTAAAAAAGCCAAGTAAAATAAAAATAAATCAAAATAAAATAGAAATCCTCAAGATTACCACGATAATTCAATAGGAATAACAATAAATGCGGTCATGGCTAACTCTGATCCAAGTATTTTTTCCCAATGCTAATTTCCCAATGTGCACCTTACGCGTTTACATATTGTATAATAAAGAAGTGTTCTAAATAAATATAGAGATAAATAGACATCTGTGAGATATAAATATTTTGTGTACATAGTAGTTTAGTGTTATTATTGTTGTTTTAGAATTCGTTTGTTTCACGTTATATTTATTTCATTTCATTTTTCATTACTATTTGAAAAGTTTGGATTTTGCAGTTTGTTTTTGTGAACGTTTCTTTCTGCGTAAATAAATATCTTTACCACCAATAAACAACAGTTTTGCCAGTTTTGTTACAATATGCCTGTCACTTGATATATACAGAATAATAAAATAAAACTCTTCAAATAAATAAAATTGTCAATTTTTTTCAGACCATATATTGACAAAAATTATATAAAAATATAAATCAAAATAACAAAGGATTTATTTATTTGAAGAGTTCTATTTAGACGTTAATCAAAGATTTGAATAAAATAAAACAACAGTAACGAATTCTTAGCTGACAGAAGCTATCTTAGAACTCGCTAGCGAAGTTGTATAAACTTTTTTATGTGTTATATATATTAAATGTGGTGAAATTGTTCTGTTCGTGGCCCTTGAAAATCTTTTGAAAGGCGATGAACTATGAATTTTCAATCACCGATCTCGAACAATAGCTCTCGGCTTTTATAGTTTCCGCCAACCGAGAAACTTTTCTCATCAAGAAGCGGGATTTTCAATGCGCAAACTTTACGATTTTCTTAAGGGATTCTTTCTGTTCGGCGCAATTTCCTAAAAGCTCAATAAGTCTTGTTGCGCAGCGTTCAGGTCAACTGCATCTCCATATTAAAAACGGAGAACCAGTGGCGTAGATAGGCTTTTGCTCTGGGGGGGGGGGGTAGAGGTCCGTCCTTTTTGACAAAAATTATGATTATATGTAGAAAAGCCCACTAAACTTTTAAAATTGAAAAAAAAAAACTGACATCTAATTCAATAGTGGTCGATTTTGATTTACCAATATTTTGTTGATAATTAATATACAAATTTTATCAACATTAGGTCCAGGCCCTGTGGATCTTCCTCCCTGTAGCTACGCCACTGCGAAAAACCATGCATGTCTTCCATATACAGTATGTAAACGCGTAAGGTGCACATAATGAAAATTAGTATTGGGAAAAAATACTTGGATCAGAGTTATCCATGACTGCATTCATTGTTATTTCTATTGAATTATCGTGGTAATCTTGAGGCTTTCTATTTTATTTTGATTTTACTTGGCTTTTTTAATAATAAAAAGCTCTTATAAATCATTATTTAAATTTTTTTGTACAAAAATAAAACAAAAAAACAACTCCATCTGTTTGGAAACATTTCATTCAAAAATTGTCTGACTGGTATGACGTATGCGCGTTGGTAAATCAGTGACCCAATGTCTTTAGGTTCAACACGAATAGGCGGAGATATTTGATCTCGCACCATATTTAAGTATTTTTGGGAATTTAATGTCCCATTAATAAATAAAAGTCCGATTATGTTGTAATCATTTGAATATTTTCTTCGGTAGTATACACATTCATTTTGCAAAAGAATATTATCTGTCAAATTGAAAAACAAGATTTCAAGGCTCACTCTAATCCAGTCATTTTTTCCCAATGTTAATTTCCCTATGTGCACCTTACTTGTTTACATACTGTATACCAAAATCATTTCTAATACGAAACTTTTCAGTGGAATTTGATAGAAAGCATATTATTGTGAATATCTTTTTGCAACACCCGCTATAAAATAGGTGCTTTACATGCGTGTATACAGACATGCAAGTCGACTCATTACGCACTAGTGCGGCAAAACGAGTCGCGCTAGTTGCTGTTTTATAAAACCGCGAAAATTACGAAAAATAATGTTCTTTAGTAAATATTTCAATAGAGTTAATCACATTATCATGTGAAACAAATTTCAAATTTATCAAATCCTGCCATCTCTGAATAGAACTTATGAACTGAGACCTGTGAAGTGTATCCTTAAATCTTTTTTTTAATGCGTTGTCTGTTTCTTTTTTTATATTATACATTTATTTATAACCTGCGGGGGGGTTAATGCAGTTAGCCAATTAAAAACCGGTTAAAGCATTTCCTGTTAGGGTTGAAACTTCACTCACGTACATATAGACAACGTCTGTGCCACGTCATGTTTTCTGTTTGATCAATATAATACAATTTTAGTTGATTATTATCATTTTTAAAGCATATAGACTTAAATATATTTAAATAGCATTTCGATATAATGCACAGACAACAAAACATTTTATATTTTAAAATAAACCGCAACTATATACAGAATTATGCACATTTGGATTTCTCTTTCATAATGCAGTGTAAACGATATAACGACAAACTCCTTAAAACGTCGAAATTACTTAACTCTAGTTGGTTTACCTTGTGCTCAATTGATACACCCTAAATAACGACACATCCACTCTAAATAACGACAACAATACGTCACCATTACTTGTTTGTTATTTTGTTGCTTTGTTGTCGGCATCATGCGTACCGAAGATTCTAAGAATTGCGTTCTTTTGTTTGTTGGGATTATCTTTCATATGTTTAGCTCAGCTGCTTATCGATAAGTTATCATATTCTTAGTTGCCCACAAACTTGCAACATGTCGAGTAAAAGAAAATCTTTGTGTACTGACGAAAAAGTTTTATTAATATGCGCAATAAAGGCGGGAGAAAAGATAAGTGATGTTGGAAGACGCTCTATTATGGTAAAAAAATATTAATGGATTATTTTCTCTCTCCGTTTAACGACAACTCTCAATAACGCCACAAAGTGCACAATACCTTGAGTGTCGCTTTATAGAGTTTACACTGTATATGATTATTTGAATTTTTGTAAAATTTTCCGTATTTAGGTAAAACCGTAAAAATACAAATCGGTTCAGTACATTCTTTAGTTACAAGCGAACAAACACTTTCCATTATTTTTTATTACTCATGCGGGAAAAGTGGCATCTTTACGCACGCTTTTACGGTTGAAAACTAACTATTTTCACTTGCGTGCGGACACTTTATTTGTCGCACTCAAAATTATTGTTTGCCGCACGCAAATTCAGCGTTACCATAGTTACCAATACAATAACAATTTTAACTGAATTGTCAACTGTTTAATGATTTAATTTTAATTTTTATTACTTCTAATTTCTTTTTTTAATTCGTAATAAAATTTTAATTTAATTTAATTCGTAATAAAAATTAGCATGTGCAACTCGTGCGGCATTGTCGATTGCCCACTCAAGCGAATGAGCGCACGAGCGAATTTCGTGGGCAAACGACAACTTCCCGCACTAGTTGCACAATATAGAGTGTAAGAAAATGATCTAATGTGTGACGTTGTTTGACTTTTAGTGTACGGGCTGCAGGAACCGGTGGCGGTGGTGTCTGCAGCGCGAACAGGGGGCAGCGGACCACCGGGCCAGGCGCAGGGACAACAGGGCGTCGATCTGCTGGGGGCGCTATCGCTGCACAACACCAGCCGGCAGGGTGTCACGCTCACTGCCGGTCCCCAACAACTGCGCCCCGCCTTCTACCTGCAAGGTCAGTTTTCGAAAACAAGACAGACAGAAATGTCTGTCTGTAAATGCCATTTAAGTCGACTGGTGAGAGTAGTGATGCGTCGCTCATGAGCGAGTCGTTCATAACGAACGACTCCCTTCTCGGAGCGAGTCGCTCTTTTTTTTGTGAATGACTCACCTCGAGCGCCATTGCTCTGTTCTGTACTGTTGCATTCGCACATTTACAAAGCGCACACAACACAGGCCACAGAGACACTAGTGAACTTTACACGTACGGAGTTATCTTTGCTGAGCCATTTAATGTTGAAAGACACACTGTAAGTGTAATAGTACTAAGCTTAACAGTGACTTAAACCATTCTCATTGACGTTCTTGACAAAGATATAATATTGTAACAATAAACATTATTATTGTTAAGCTTTTATTATACTTTATAGCTTATCCGAAATGCGGATAATATAAGATCAGAATCATATTAAAATGAGCTCAGAGCTGAGTGTGTGTATTGTGCTGTGCAATGCTACATGACTCCTGAGCATGTATGATGACAGTTCACACCTCTGCAGTCTGCACTCTTGTGTAGTGCGTACTGTCTAGTGTCGCTCCTTTAAACTACTCGCTCTGAGCGACTCTTTTTAGTGAGCGGAGCGCACGGAGCCAGCTCCTAATAAAGAGTCATGTGGACACATCACTACTGATGAGCCAATAGTATGCCGTGTATAAACGATTTATAGGCTATCAAAACGTGAAAATCTATTAAAATCTCGAAAACTAATTGATTTATAACTATAATAGAGCTGATAGAAAATAAAAACAAAATAACTTTCTAGGTGTTTTCCTTACAGTGTTACGTTCTATATGTTTTTATTAGTAGTTTGATGTTATATGTGTTGCCGTTGATATCCGCAATGGAAAACAACACATAAAAGCATGATAAATTATTTGAGACATTAACGGCTTATAAAATAAGGACGCCGCAAAGTTTTTGCAGAGTGGCACAATACGTGCACTACAGTGAGTTCGGTTGCCTATAATACTGCATTGTTATATCTTGATCTGTTTCAAAAAAGGTCGGGAGGTTGAGCCGTTTTACGAAGATAATGAAAAAAATCTGAAATAAAGTTTTTTTAATAGATTTTTTTATGACAAAATTTTCTGTAAAAATTCCAAAACCATTAGGAGATTTATAAAGTTAAAAATTAAAAAAAACTTTTACATGTAGTCTTATGGAAAATATGTCAACCTAGCATGCAAATTGTTCATTTTAATTTTTTGCAAATAACCAAATGTCAGCAGTTCCGAAAACTAACTATGTAAAGCATCGATGTCTTATGCATATTTTAATATTTTTTTTAATTTAATTAGGAGACTTTTAATCAATAAAAAAAATTATTAAACATTAGCACTTTTCGATTATGGACTTTTATTCTTGACAATTTTAACAATTTTAATTGAATTTTCAACTTTTTAATGATTTAATTTTAATTTTTATTACTTCTAATTTCTTTTTTTAATTATTTACTGCAAAAATATGTAAAATACAGATATTTACATAAATTAATTTTTTTGGTAAATATTTAGAATTGGGGCTCCAGACAAATATCGCTCAAAAAAATTTTTTAATGATTGAAATAGTTTCTAGTACCTTTGAATAGAATATTTAAGAGGGGGGAAGTCATATTTAGCATACCCCTTTACTGTTCACCCCAGAATTACAATTCGCATACCCGTTTATCGTTCACCCCGGAATTGTTTTTTAAAAACTCCACATTTGCCCCTTCCCGTTTCACTGCAAGACAATTCGCATACCCCTTTATCGTTCACCCCAGAATTACAATTCGCATACCCGTTTATCGTTCACCCCAGAATTACAATTCACATACCCGTACAAAAATCGCTCAAAAAAATATGACTTCCCCCCTCTTAAATATTCTATTCAAAGGTACTAGAAACTATTTCAATCATTAAAAATTTTTTTTGAGCGATATTTGTCTGGAGCCCCAATTCTAAATATTTACCATTTTTTTTAACCTAACTGTACAAAAAATTCAAAAGTTAGAAATACTTAATTAATATTAAAAAAAAATATTTATTTATGCCTTTATGACAATAATTTATTGGTATCATCGACACTTATAACCTTTTGTAAAAATTTATTATGGAAAAGTTCCCATTTAGAATTCGACTTACTTTTGATTGGGACTGTAACGGATCAACCTCCTTAAAACAGTTTCAAATTTTTGCATTACTTCATCCGAACGTTACAGTAATTAATTTTATTATAAATTACTTATCACTAGACATTTTTTGACGTGATAACGTCTTATAAATTGATGAATCACCAATCTTATAAATTGATAAAACAACGGCTGCATGCACGAAAAAGTGTAACGTTCCTAACGTTCCGCCTGACCCTGTGCGTGCTTTTCTCGAAAACGGCCCTAACGATTTGGATGAAATTTACTGAAAAGGGATTTTGGGGGGCAAAAAATCGTTTTAGCTAGGTCTTATCTCTCGAAAAAATCGTTTTCATACAAATTTTATCATTATAAAAATCAATTTTTTGACGTATGAAAATACTTAAATATTGTAAGTAGGTTTTGGAATTTTATATAAACAGTGAAACAATTGTTTTCAAAATATTATGACAATTAATCTTTGAGACTTAAAATAAATACGAAAGAAAGAAAGTTAAAAAAAACAATTATATTATAGGTGGTAAGTAATTTTAATAAATAAAATTAACCTAAATTTGAAGCAAAAGATGCAATATCATAGATTCGAATTATTATATAAATTTAGGTTATGTATTACAGAATACGTTATCACGTAAAACTATCGTCCGTAAACCGACTTTACAGACAACCAATTTTTTTTAAATGAAACTTAGGTGCGCTACGGGGTTAGGTTAGTCTGGATCAGACTAAAAGTGAAACGCTTCTCTTTCTCCAACTTCAACCGGCAGTTGAGAGGAAATAGTGGGAGAATCGTTTCTTAAGGCCGCTGCACACGAGGCTGAGTTTGCCGCTAGATTCCTTGCTAGATTTGACTACTAGTTTTCTAGCGCTGCTTTTCTCAATTGCTTTCATGTGCTCGCTTCACACGAGACGTCTTTTCAAGCTTGTTTAAACACAGAGCAAAACGTGTCTTTTGTCTGACTCTGAGCAGAATGACGCCATGTAGGTTTGTGGGCGTTTGTTCGTGGCTCTCGTGACAAGATACTGTTACCTGATTGATTCTTGCTCAGAGCAAGCAAAGGACCTAGCAAGAAAAATAGCCCCAGCTTTAATTTTAAAATCTATTTTGTGAGCTAGCGAGCCCGCAGTGACGTCATTTCCAGCCTCGTACCCAGCCTGCCGGCCAGCTGAAGTCCAAGCAGTGTTTCCAGCAGCGGCCTTTACTCAACACCAAAATTTAACGAACGTTCTGTATAAGACACTATTTTCTAGCCGAGTCTTGCATGCTAATATTCTAGCGATACGATCTTTTGTGTCGTTTTTAATTACCACCCCTACATTAATACTTACTAAAGATAACTCTTTACTGTCATTTGCCGCAAAAAAAAAAACAAATTATAAAAATATTCGCCGTGTTATCTAGAATTTTCTACCGTTGTTTACATGGCGTTTGTTTCACCCCTGACAAAAAGACAGATTGTCACTCCGTTAAACAAAATATAAAAACAGTGTAAACCAGAGATGGCGAACCTTTTTGAGAAGTGAGTCAAATTTTGTTAATTATTTATTTATTTTTTTTAGTACTAGCTCGTAGGTCACTAAGTCAGTGGCGTTACTTGTAAAGGAACAGGGGGGATGGTTAAATACTATTTTTTTTAGTTTGAAACTTTTTGTTGGACGACACGACATTTTACGACCATGCTGGATTCAGCGTGTTTTTTTCTATAAATATGATGATTTTGCCAAAGTTCCGAAAGATTTCGTTTTTCGTCGAAAATCGCATTTTTTTAAAGGGGTATGCCTTGAAAAAAATTGCAAAATTCGAATTCTTTAATATATTTTTGAAATAATATTGAGAGCGCTTACAGAAAAAATTACGCTGAAATCAATGAGCCTAAGCAAACGTCTGTATCTCTTTTAGTTTAGAAACTACGGCCGTTTGGAGGTTTTGTATGATTTTCAGAAAACTACAATCGCAAATAACTTCTAAACCAAAGACATACAGACGTTTGTTTGTGCTCATTAGATTCAGCGTGTTTTTTTCTATAAACATGATGATTTTGCCAAAGTTCCGAAAGATTTCGGTTTTCGTCAAAAATCGCATTTTTTTAAAGGGGTATGCCTTGAAAAAAATGCAAAAATCGAATTCTTTAATATACTTTTGAACTTGAGAATGCTTACAGAAAAAAATAAGCTGAATTCAATGAGCGTAAGCAAATGTCTGTATCTCTTTTAGTTTAGAAACTATACGGCCGTTCGGAGGTTTTATATGATTTTCTGAAAACTATAAACGCAAATAACTTCTAAACCAAAAGACATACAGACGTTTGTTTGTGCTCATTGGATTCAGCGTGTTTTTTCTATAAGCATGATGATTATGTAAAAGTCCAGACAGATTTCGGTTTTCGTCGAAAATCGCATTTTTTTAAAGGGGTATGCCTTGAAAAAATTGCAAGAATCGAATTCTTTAATATACTTTTGAATTTGAGAATACTTACAGAAAAAATTACGCTGAATTCAATGAGCGTAAGCAAACGTCTGTATCTCTTTTAGTTTGGCAGCTACGGCCATTCGGCGATTTTATATGATTTTCTGAAAAAAATAAACGCAAATAACTTCTAAACCAAAAAACATACAGACGTTTGTTTGTGCGCATTGGATTCAGCGTGTTTTTTCCTATAAGCATGATGATTTTGCCAAAGTTCCGAAAGATTTCGGTTTTCGTCAAAAATCGCATTTTTTTAAAGGGGTATGCCTTGAAAAAATTGCAAAAATCGAATTCTTTAATACACTTTTGAAATTGAGAATGCTTACAGAAAAAAATAAGCTGAATTCAATGAGCGTAAGCAAACGTCAAAAAATGAGTTTATATAGAAATAAACACGTGGATCATTTAAAAAGCCCGCGTGGGTCAGTGTCTGACCCGCGGGTCATAGGTTCGCCATCACTGCTAGCTATATTTTAGCAAAATTGAAGGGAACAAACCTTAGTAATTTCTACGTTTTAAGCAGTTTTTCGTTAAATAATAGTTCACTATATAGAGTTCACACTGTAATTTTCTTTTTGTTTTTACTGAGGCCACTTTTTGCGCCCATGCGATGATCTGTCATTGTTAATATCAGCTGTGAAATCATACGTAAAGGCACCGTTTTGACAATGCAAGGGTTAAGAATGATTGCGGCTTGTATGGCGCGGTTTCCTAGCAACCCCCAAACGTCATAAAATTTGTTCGATGCAATTTTAATTGGTTTTAAAATTGTGTTTATTCACGTCAATTAAACAGGGTCGGAATACAGCCCACAAATGTATATACAGTGTAAACTCTTTATAACGAAACTCAAGGGACCGAGCATTTTTTATCGTTATAGAGAGTTACCGTTGTATGGAGTGAAGAAAGAAAAACAACCAAATTAACAATAATCTTCAATGTACTGTATAATCTCTTTATAACGAATTTTAAGGGACCGAACATTTTTTTCGTTATAAAGAATTTTCGTTATATGGAGGGAAGAAAGAAAAATAACCAATTTTTCAATGTGGTGGAATAATATTCATTAAATAATAGGAATGTTTCGATAAGTTTGGCGTCATCAAGTGCTTGTTGAATAGATGGTGATGGTTCAGAATGGTCCTCTTTATGTCTGTAAACATTTGCTGACGCCTAAATATGAACATATTTCTTCGTAATAGAGAATGGCTGTTGCGTTATAAAGAGGGTATTAATGTATAGGTTTTAAGGTAAACTAACCAAATCGTAAAAATTTCGACGTTATAGGGAGTTTTTCGTTATAACGAAGGACGTTATAAAGAGTTTACACTGTACTAGTAATATCACAGAAAGAAGATTTGTTTATTTGCTTGAAGAAAGTAAGTACATAGTACTGAACCGATTTGAAAAATTAATTCACCGTTTATAAGTCTACTTTCTGAGCAGCATGGCTTGGTTATTATTACGCTACGATAAAAGATGATTGAGTAATGAGGTAAAATGTTGAGGATCCCGTACGCGATCTTAGACAAAGCTCCCTCTAAGCTGCGAGCACTGATTTTTCGCAAGTTGCGCAGCCGGTTTTGCATTCTGCACACATTTTTTTTTTCATTTTACAAAAGAATTTTGCAACTAAAAATGGTATAAATCTAAATTTCACAAAAAAAAGTAAAATTTGGGTCAAAAAAATTTATTACACACAGGCACCCACTTGAATATTTTTACATGCGTTTTGAACATTTTTGCTCCCATATACAATACGCGCCACGAATCTAAAAGACTAGGAAGTTAGATGCGAATGCGGGCTTGCGCTTGTACAGTCGGTTGAAAAACTACAAACTCGCAACTCAACAAAACTAAAATAACAATAACAACTTGACAATAGCGTCCTAAGGAATGTCACTTCAGTGTTTACAATGTACTAGCCTGCTCCCGCGACTTCGCTCACATTAATGCCGGTTTTGATAAAAAGTACCCACTTACTTTTATATGATAGAAAAAATAATTTTATCAAAAGCAGTTCAGCCGCTCTCGAAAAACGTTAGTATAGTACGCGCCACGGATCAAAAAGGCTCGGAAGTTAGATGCGAATGCAGGCTTGCGCTTGTACTGTTGAAAAACTACAAACTCGCAACTCAACAAAACTAACATAGCAATAACAACTAGACAATAGCGTACTCGACTGTACTTTAAAGCAGGAAAGCGACAAGTGACAGAGGCAACGAGCGATCACGGCCAATCACCGACGAGCGCACGTTCCGTGCGCAGGTAGCTGGGAAAATGTGCCTTTGGGACGCTGTTTGTGACTAACTTCCGAACCGTTTAGATCCATGGCGCGTATTGTACTTTTTTACCGCACAGTCAGCGAAAAAAATAATTAAATATAGCTGAGAGGTACTCTAATACTGCCAACATTCTTTCGCTGCAAAACTAAAATTTACCCTGGCAATTCTCCAGGGTCGAGAAGCTAATGAAAGTGTAATTTGGGAACATACATTTCATTTTCAATTTAAACTTTCTACTTCGTGTTCGTCGTATACAACAGAAATTATTGTTACGATGAAGGAAGGTTTTGGTTGAGGATCATAAATAAATAAGCTTTACCAATGTTTCGCTAGTGGCCAACGTTTCGAAAAATGTATTTTCATCTTCAGGGCCTATGAACATGTATATATGTTTATAATTTAGATCATAATATTATATCTAACAGTTACATTAAGTTTTTTATTAGAGCTACTATAATATAATAGTGAAAAAATCTATTACATACCTCAAGCTGGTCGAAAGGTGGTAAATTGTTAAAACAACATACATGATCATATTATTATGGGTTAAAAAATATTAACTTAATGTAACTGTTAGATATAATATTATGATCTAAATTATAAATATAATATATGCATGTTCATAGACCCTGAAGATGAAAATAAATTTTTTGAAACGTTGGCCACTAGCGAAACATTGGTAGAACTTATTTATTTATGATCCTCAACCAAAACCTTACTTCATCGTAACATTCTATTGGATCAACACTACTTTATGCTGAAGAAATGGTTGTATTTTGGGGATTTGTAGACAGTACCCAACTATTCAGAATACAAAAACGCGTCATTCGCATAATTGCTGGTATTCCGCAGTCTACTTCTTGTAGAGGTCTTTTTAAAAAATTCAAAATTTTAACCCTACCATGCTTGTACATATATGTCTGCCTCTGCTTTTTTCGTAAAAATATAAGTTTCATTAATATTTCTGCATTGGGCAGCACCAGAAATCTTCAATATGAATACCAAAAACATTCACTAACTATGTTCGAAGGCAGTTGCAGATATATGTGTACAAGGTTTTTTAATAAGCTTCCAAGGGAAATTAGAGCAATTAAATCTTTTTCTTCTTTTAAAACGGCTGTTTTCAATTTTTTGATTGATGCGGAATCTTATTCTCTGACAGATTATTTTTTTTAACCTCTTATTCTGGTAAAGTTGTATTTTTGTTAAATCTTTTAAATGGTGCATTGTAATTTTTAATGACTATGTCTTTTTTGATAATGTTCAAATTTTAAACTTTGATTAAAAAAAAAAGATAATTCTTAATTTAAGTACTATTATATTGCATTTGTTCTTAACGCTATTATACCTACTCGGGTTCTTAATAAAGATGCTATTCTATTCTATTCTATTCGAATAGATGTAAAAATCGGCGATTGTCAGAAATCACAGTCAGTTTTACTTTTAACACACATGTGGTGGAAGGAACGTGTTTATGGCGTGAGAAAAGACATTTTAGAAAGAATGATTCTTAGTTCCACACCGTTCTTAGAAAGAGTTGACTGTAAATCCATAGTAATGTTATACGGATATAATTTTACCTAGCTGTTGCTCTCCGAACTTTATGAAAATGTACCCCTAAATATTTGTAAAAACAGAAAATATAACGTAATTTGTTAAAAAAATCACTTACATTACAATCGCACCTCTGGATCATATGCGTTAGGCGTTTACCATGCGAAAGTTTTTTGACACAAAACACAATTTTTACGAAAAACACAGCAAAACTAATATCACACATGTGAAAAAAGAATGTTCAAAAACATTATTCAACAAGTATATTGTTTGAATTAACAGTTTTTTATCGTTAAAACAACAATTATCAACACAACAAACATCGCAACAATATCTGGTGACAGTTTATCGATGCTCAGATTTTTTTGTTTCAACTCAGTATTGCCAACGGTTAAAAGACACTCGCTTTTTTAACCCCTAACTGGTGGGGTGACTTTTTGATCACGTAACCGGTACGTGGAGTTTTATAAAATTAAACTCCAAAGCAATATGGCGCTTTTGAAAAAAAGCGAATATTGAATTTGTTTTAAAACTGATATAGGAACTGCACTAATCGAAACCGTGTATATTAAAATTTTTAAAAATCATAAAATGATTTAAATTATTGTTTAAACTAAACAAATTATAATAAAACGATAAAAATTCACAAAATCACAATATACGCTTGTGGCAATATATATAACAAAAAAAAAACAATAAAAATGTCTACGAAAGCCTTTTTCAGCCTCGCATTATTTGGTGCGGTGAAGTTTGACAAAGACGGAAAAATTATGAAACAGCAAAGCTTTTTCAAGGATTAATACAGTTAATCCAACCCTGTTTATGTAGAGGGGGACACAGTGACACTATCGAGATGTTAACTATGAAGATGATAAATTATATGCTCCCGAAGCGTGCATCAATTATATTTCTTTTTCTTTATTGCCCTCTCCCTCTTTATCTTGGCGATTTTAATATTTTACAATTAATCATTGTCGTATCGCAGAAAATTTCTTTGTTTTTTTATTTTAATAATTTTTGAAAATGAGTACTCGCCCGCCAGTAGCTCGGCTCGCCCGTGTTTATCTACATAATTCGAGTATCTGCCCAGTCTCACGTGAGTTGTCGCGATGTCGAGTCAACGTGCTTTGACTAAAAAAAAAACCCTTTGCACTCCGGGAGTGCCGGCAGAAGTGAAAACTTGAATATTAACGGCTTACGAATTTTCGATCAAAATGGTTTGTATCATAGATTGCATTTTTATGTACGATATTTCAACGCTAGATGTCTAACGTTGTATAAATAAGAGTTTTCGTCTTACGAATTTTCGATCAAAATGGTTTGTATCATAGATTGCATTTTTATGTACGATATTTCAACGCTAGATGTCTAACGTTGTATAAATAAAAGAGAGAGTTTTCTCGCTCACCCAGTTCTTACTTGACCTGACGCGAGTTTAACATTTTTTACCCATTACAAAAAAAGTGCACAACGCCGCTAAAGAAGTTTTCACTTAAAAAAAAACTGTAATGCTGGCCAGCTACTGCCGAACGCGTCTGAACGATGCGAGTGATGGGTGAGTTGCTGTCAGGCTTTAGGCGAGTGAAAACAATGTTGAAGTAACTCGCACGTGCGAGTAACTCGTAAAATACGTCCATACGGTGCAGTAATACGTGCCACGGATCTAAAAGGATCGGAAGTTAGTCACAAACAGCGTCGCAAAGACACATTTTAGAGCCGTTGAGACTCCCACCACCTCCCAGCTACCTGCACGGAACGTGCGCTCGTCGGTGATTGACCGTGATCGCTCGTTGCCTTTGTCACTTTCCTGCTTTAAAGTACAGTCGAGTACGCTATTGTCAAGTTATTGTTATTTTAGTTTCGTTGAGTTGCGAGTTTGTAGTTTTTCAACAGACTGTACAAGAGCAAGCCCGAATTCGCATCTAACTTCCGAGCCTTTTAGATTCGTGGCGCGTATTATACTCGGCATACCGATTCGCACACTAGCTCGCAACGTGTAAACCAGCCATTATAATCTATAGTCTATACTAATATATAAAGCTGAAGAGTTTGTTTATTTGTTTGGTTGAACGCGCTAATCTCAGGAATTACTGGTTCGAAATGAAAAAAATGTTTTTTTGTTGGATAGTTTATTTATCGAGGAAGGCTATAGGCTATATAAAATCAGGCTACGATCACTAGGAGCGGAGCATTAATGAAAAATGTTGCAAAATGTAACTCAAAAATAAACTTCTATTCAGGTGAAATGCATTAACTAAATATACTCATATTAGCGTTGCCAGAATACAACGCCGGCTAGCTCAATCGGTAGAGCACACGACTATCAATATCAGGATCGTGGGTTCGAGCCCTACGTTGGGCGAATATATTTTTATTTTTTACTTTCTATATTGCTTTCTTCTAAGGCTTACATTTAAATTTATTTTAATTTTATTTATTAATTAAAAAAAATTATTAGTTAAAAAAAGTTTAAATATTGCTTTTTATCGACAAAAACTTTTGAACGGTAACTCCGATCATCATGAAATTTGGACACAACATTCATCTCGGTAAACTAAGATGAATGTGTGTACTCACGTTCCTCCCTTCCCCATTCGTTCTTTTACACCCGGGTGAAACCGGGCGGGACCGTTAGTGTATAATAAACGGTATCTATCCTAACCAAAAGTTGGATTATATCAGAAACGGGAATTTAGCGGATCGATTCCGTTGTTTCAACTGAAGAAAAAAAATCTTATCGATGTTAACAGGTGACCACCGCGACCTTCGGATATCGCCACCGGTGTTCGAGCGTGCTGCCGAATTATTACGCACGAATGCAGAGTTCACGGTGACGGCGTCTTTGCGCCAGGAGGAAGCGAACTCCGGCACGATAGTTAGCTTCTCGCACGGCTGCAACCGATACCTGGAACTCCAGTCGAGCGGACGCAAGGACGAGATACGGCTTCATTACACGGCACAATTCGACGCGGCCGTCTACGTCGAAACGTTTCCGTATCGACTTGCCGACAACGTTTGGCACCAGTTAGCGGTCAGTGTTAGCGGGTCGCAGGTCGAACTTTTGGTCGATTGCCATCCTGTGTACAGACGCTTACTCAGGCCGGGGCCGCCGGACAGAAATTTTACCGGTGCACAATTACAACTTTGGATTGGACAACGAAATAAACAACATTCGTATTTTAAGGTAAATAATTACTGATAGTCCGGGAGGTGGTGTCAAAATTTATCAGTGACTTATCTCCGACTCAAATGTAATTGATTGAAGAGTTTAACCATTACTCTGTTCGAAATCGAAAGTCAGTCAGTGCGACCGCGGTGGGTATGGGCGTGGGAGGCTGTGAAACTCGTCGGAAAAACTATGAAAAAAAGTGATAAATCTGCTGATGAAAATTTGTTAGATTGTAAATAATTGATGATTAAACGTGAAAATACTCGTCAGTCACTTTCCCGACGGGGGAAACATCGTCAGTCATACGTTTGAAGCCTTTAAAAGAATATCAATTGCTCAGTGTTTGAATTTAAAATCGATATTTTCAGAACGAATAGTAGGAATAGAATGTTTCAGTTCCTACTATTCGTTCTGAAAATATCCCCCCCTGCACCCTTCATCTCAAATCTTTTCCCCTCGCCTAAAAACGGTTCTCGCTCTCCCGACGCTATTTTTAAAGCTAGAGGGTTCTGGTAAACGCCAAATGAAAAACAAAGAATCAGACTACAGATCCTTCAGGCGAATTTTTTGAAAAACAGTTTCGCCTACGTGTGAAATATTACGTAACTTATTATTTTTTTCAAAAAGGTTGTAAGTTTTTTCAGGAATTTTTTTTCAAAAAATTCGCCTGAAGGATCTGTAGTCTGATTCTTTGTCTTTCATTTGGCGTTTACTAGAACCCTCTAGCTTTAAAAATAGCGTCGGGAGAGCGCGAACCGTTTTTAGGCGAGGGGAAAATATTTGAGATGAAGCGTGCAGGGGGTGTTTGCAGGGACGAATACTCTTAAAGGCTTCAAACTTCTGACTGACGATGTTTTCCCCGTCGGGAAAGTGACTGACGAGTATTTTCACGTTTAATCGTCAATTATTTACAATCTAAGAAATTTTCATCAGCAGATGTATCACTTTTTTTCATAGTTTTTCCGACGAGTTTCACAGCCTCCCACGCCCACACCCACCGCGGTCGCACTGACTGACTTTCGATTTCGAACAGAGTAATGGTTAAACTCTTCAATCAATTACATTTGAGTCGGAGATAAATCACTGATAAATTTTGACACCACCTCCCGGACTATGACTGAACATTAGATTCGGAGAATCGTATTTTCTAATCCCGAAGGAGGCAGACATAAACATAATATTTATTTATTTCAATGAATTGGGCTTTTGAATGAATTTTTTTTTTGTCATAAATGGAAAGATCGTATATAAGTTTTATAACAAAACTATTTTTTTTTTTTTATTTTCGTTATAATTCAAAAGTTATATCAAATTAAAAATAAATTTTTGTACCCAGTTCCGAGAACGCGCCGACATTTCCCGAACATAATGTGACGTCATAATGTTAATTTATATTATTATAATAATAAATAATAAATTAATTAGTTATATTTAATGAAAAATATTTAGTTTCTCATAAATTACAGTCACATTATTATTTTGTGAAAAAAAAACTTCCATTGATGCTTTCGCATCTCGAACCGCAGCTGAATTGAACCGAAAATGTATCATTTTTTAGAAAATCTGTGATCATAAATAATATCTACAGTAAGTATATTAGCAGAATTGGCTTTTATAAAAGATTTGTCACACATTATTAAATAGAATTACTTGTCAACAAAATTTTTTTATACTAAATTTAGAATAGTTTTAGTCAATACACATGTAGAAGCCATTGATAGTATACTGCGTATATACATTTTAACATTATGACGTCACAACTGTCAAAAACAATTTTAGTGCGTTTGCAGTCACGTGATTTTTTTTAATATTCTATCAATTTTAAATTGCTTATAATTAATTTAAAAAAGTTTTTTGAAAGTTTTTCGCATCGATTATCAATATTATTTATAATAAAGTTTTAAAATACAATAAAAAAATCGATAATTATTTTTTTTTCAAAAGCCTAATTGTGTTAAAACTATTAATACAATTAAAAGCATTATTTGTTGATAACCGTTCTCTCTTTTATCAACAAAGAATCCATGGCAAACAACTGACCCTCACTTGTCTGCCATTGATTGTTTCCCACAAATAAATACCAAAGGAGGGCAAATGATTGCATAGATACATGACAAATGTTTTTCCTTCCGCCACCAATAGCTTCAGGATTTGACCCATGTGCCGATGTTTTATTACTTTAAAAATTTCAACAATATGTAAAACAGGGACACAATTATGGATGGATTGATGGAACTAGAAGTAGGATCAAGGATAGCAATAGTCTCTTAAATGCAGGACCGACACATATGAGAGAGACACATGACAAATTGATGATTTAAAATTGATGTTTCAGGGTGCCCTTCAGGACGTGCGGCTAGTAACAGGACCGCACGGATACCTATCCCAGTGTCCGCAGCTCGATTCTACGTGTCCAACATGCGGTCAGTTTTCGTTGCTTCAAAACACTGTTCAGCAGCTAGAGCGACGATTACAGGATCTCTCAAAAAAGGTCATTAATTTATCATCATAGACCAGTTTCAAGAGAATGTTTATAAGTTTTCCGGTTTGATTTCTTAACACCTTGTATATATTGTTAAATTTTTGACAGTTAGAGGCTGCTGAGGGGCGAATAAGCAAGGTGGAGGAGTGCGACTGCCTGAAGTCCTGTCGCGTCAACGACACGTCGTACGCGGATGGCGCCTCCTGGCAACGCGGCTGTGAAATGTGTGCTTGTGTGGTAAGCTTTCGAATTTAAATAATACGCCGAAATCTGCCGCCAGAATTGGTATTGACTCCAAAGTCGCCGGGAGTCGAATAAATAGAAATTATCCAGATGTTACAGATTGGCGTAAATTTAGAATTAATACTCTGAGGTTTTTGTAAAAATTCATATTTGATTGGCATCCTTTTCTTGAGCTGCATAGCAACTTTCCAATGTCTTTGACATCAAAATAATCATTCGGGATACAAGGCTAAATATAAAAACAATTTTTATTCACTAGAACATCATTTAATCGTCAACGTTTAGGCAAAAATTCATGCCTTCTTCAAGACCTTAAAAATGTCTAGTAAAAAGTCAAAGACATTTTTAAGGTCCTGAAGAAGACATGAATTTCTGCCGAAACGTTGACGATTAAATGATGTTCTAGTGAATAAAAATTGTTTTTATATTTAGCCTTGTATCCCGAATAATTTTATCATACCATAATATCAAGGTGTCTTATTTTATTTTGTTATCAAAATAATCAATAAAACGACATTTGTGTTGTCCTATAATGCACATTATTTGTTTACTTGCAGCATGGTGAAGTGGAATGTCAACCTGTCAAATGTCCAAAAATAACATGTAAAAATCCTGTATCTAATCCCGGCGAATGCTGCCCAAGTTGTCTTAGTAAGTATACATAGTTTCAAATAGTTTTTACAAAAATTTCTCCTTCGTCGCCACGACTCATAATATCTAAAACTATGAATGAATGAATAAATTAGGGGTTTTGGATTAATAGCCCGTTATGCACGTCATGAATTTTTGTGCTCCCCCTTGGCCTGGATCTAGTCCTCCAATATTTTGGATCTTCTCATGAACTCCAGAAGGTTGGTGACTAGATTGTCCTGAGGAATTATTCCGCTCTCATCAATGTATCCAAAGATGGTTGTTCTCCTGTAGGCTAGAGCCTCGCATTCGAACAGTAGATGGTTGGCTGTTTCGTCCTCCATTTCGCAATGTCTACATTGTGTCGATTCCTGACGTATCCCCATCGTGTGTAGATGTTTTCTCAGGGGTGCATGACCGGTTAAGAGCCCAACCACTTTCCTGAGTTTAGGTCTACTGAGTTTGATCAAGTCCTCTGTAAGCCTGTTTGAAGGGCCCGCAAACATTCTTTTCCCATGTAAGTTTCCTGGATTCAAGAAGCTCCAGTCAATGGTTTGCTGATTGCGGGTCCAGCTTTTGACAGTTTGTTAAATATTCGTGTAAGTAATTCCGCAAACCGGTTCTGGTCTACTAAACTTCGCAGAGGCTCCTTGTCGAGCAAGGCTATCCGCCTTTTCATTGCCCCAGATTCCTTCATGACCTGGTACCCACATTAAACATACTTTGTTCTTAGTTCCCAGATCATTGAGTGAGCGATGGCACTCCCATACCAGCTTTGAACTAAATTTATGGGATTGCATATCTAAAACTAAATTTGATCTCGAAACTTCAATAAAATGAATGATTATCGCATCATTACAAGCAAGTTTTGATTGATTGAAATTGATGAAATTACCGTTGTAACCTTCCTTGTCAATCTGTAGGATGACAAACTTGTTTAGAATCAGATAAAAAATATAGGGACCAGATATAGAACCAAATCCAGTCGAAAATGCCATGAAAATCAATATGGCTTTCTAGATGGATTCGGATTTTTTTAATAGTAATCTGTGGCTTTCCCTTCAACTAGCCTGAACATGAAAATAGATTTTCCGAAACGTAGGCCACAAGTGAAACATTGCTAAAGCTTCATTTCAAATTGTTCCTCGACCCTCATTAATATTCGATTGTCCATCAACAGAGCAGTGTCTTCTGCACGGAGTGATGTACGACCACGGCGAACAGGTGGTAATGAAACAGTGTCTTCAGTGCGAGTGTAAGGATGGCAGCATGCATTGCATTCGCGTCGATCCGGACACCGCGTGTCCGCGTCTAAACTGCCCGCCGTCACAGCAGTTCAGCGTCGACGGCGAATGCTGCAAGTTTTGTCCAGGTCAGAAAGCGAATCAATCTTAATCTTTATATATTTTTGTTATTAACAGTTTTGTGTAAAAATAATTCGAAATGTGACAGCCCAAGGATTAAACAATCTTCTTTTTGTTTATGCAAGGTCCGGCAACAACACTGATGC
This sequence comes from Xanthostigma xanthostigma, assembly GCA_963575645.1. NCBI lineage: Eukaryota > Metazoa > Arthropoda > Insecta > Raphidioptera > Raphidiidae > Xanthostigma > Xanthostigma xanthostigma. The sequence goes on along the minus strand of OY754469.1, from coordinate 6,087,231 downwards.
AGAAAGCTTTGTTAAAAAATGTGTTAACAATGATCTTGGATTGTTGCCATCTAATAACAGTTCTTATAATCTTAGGAACAATCTAATGTCATTGTTTATTATACAAGACATATTGTACTTGCATAAATTGTTTTTTCATGCTAAAGTCTGATTCTAATTGTATTATTAAAAGTAATTATATGAGTGTGTAGGCTTATCACGACCTAGGTTGTTCCAAATCTTGGTTTCCGTGGTTCATTGATATTTCTACAAGACTGGAAACCAAGAAGATTTTGGAGTAATTATTTAATTGAAAATATGAATTAATAATAGAGTTAAAGACACAGATATCTTTGTCATTTGGTAGCTTTTGAACAGAAAACGCATTCATGTTGTTGGACCTTGTAATATGTCAATAATAATTTCTTTGCAATATTTCTATGCTTCAATCGCTCTAACATAATAATATTTTGTGCTTTTTTGCTGCGACGGATTTCAATACAGGCGTTGACTACTGCGCCAAGGGTCACAACTGCCACGCTAACGCTACCTGTCTCAATTTACAAACAAAATATGCTTGTCATTGTGATCAGGGTTTTCAGGGTGATGGCCAGGCATGCACCGGTATGTTTTTAATTAACAATTGATACTAATTATACACTATTTATTAAAATACTGACCAGGTATGATGAATCAAATCGAGTACCAAATATCCCAATAATTATCTGACCACAAAAAATACCCACTCCATACTTGGTTAATTCATTTTAATTACGCAACCTTTCCTTACTTCTTGCCTTGTCAAAATCAGTATAATTAAAATTATACTCATTATTTATGCGAATCATGAAATAATACAATGGAAGTCATCATTATACATCATTTTTGAGAATTAACTATTGGGTATCCAAGTGTGTAGGCTTTCACGGCCGGTGTTGATCCAAATCTTCTTGGTTTCCGGGCTTGTATGCCGTGGTCCATTGGTATTACTACCAGGAAACCAAGAATTTTGGAACTATTGGGTACTTCATAGTTCTTTAGTCCTGGAAGACAACTCTATAAAATCAAGCTTTTGTCTTGATATATTTTGGCCAGAATCGATAGTGGAAAAATGATTCATTGGCTGGGGATTTTCATATCATCTGCAGAATAACGCTTAGCTATTCATTTTGCGCTTAAAATTCTAGAATAATTGTACCGAACAGAAGTGTTGTTTTTTGGTATGTTTGTCCCAAAACTGTAGGTATAAAACTGGAGCAATAGCTAGGAACTAGCCTTATATCCCTGTTGTATGGTCCCCGCACTATGCGGTGTATATTGAAATGATCGAAAATGTACAGAGAAAGTTTTTAAAATTTTTACACTTAAAAAAATTTGGTAATTACCCTGAGCAAGGCTTCTCCCATACTATCCTTCTATCTGAATTTAATTCCAAGCTACTGTCTGTCCGTCGTAAAAATGTTGCAGTTACATTTCTATTTAAAATTATTCACAACTACGTCGATAATCCGCATCTCCTTAGCCTTATCCCTTTCAATGCAACATCATTAAGAACCCGCAAAACTCCCACGTTTATCTTCCTTTCCCAAAAACATCCCAAATGGCTAATTCCCCTCTGTTTAATATGTGCAGTTGTGCCAATGTATTGAATATTGACATTTTTTGTGCTACATTAAAACAATTAATGAATCATTTGATGTAATTGCCGTCTCTCAATTTGGATTATTATTTTGATTTTGTTTTTGTTTATTTTGTACACTATTTGGAACTTTCTGTTCCGTTGTGTCTATTGTTTTAAATAATAAATAAATAAATAAATATCCATAAATATAACTTGTTACTTTGGTGCATTAATTAAAACGGTCAATGGACCAATGACTTGGCACTTATCTCAATGGATGCTGAACCGATAATCCCGGAACTAGTGTAACAAACAAAACCGTTTCTTTGATTCACTTGTTGCAAAAACGAGCCACTAGAATCTTTAGACACTGTTAAATCGACGACTCCAGGCTACTGGTCCATTTTTACATTGGAAGTTGTTGTTTCATGTGTTCGCCCGACAGTAATTTAAAGAGATCCGCAATTATGTGTTTGTTTAGATGTTGACGAGTGTCAACAACAAGGTGGACTGACAGGCCATCACTGTCATTTGAACACGAAGTGCGTCAACACGCCCGGCGGCTATATATGCGAATGTTTGCCCGGCTATAGACGCGTCGACAAGTTCAATTGTGCTGAACTTGACGAGTGCAGTACCGGGCAGCACGCCTGCGATCCAAACGCTATTTGTGTCAATACGCAGGGCAGTTACCATTGCCAGTGCCAACCGGGTTATATGGGTGACGGATATCACTGTCAACGTAAGTATATTCAATCATCCGGCATTTCGTCTTGTTTGTTTGTCTGTTTGTTCCACGATTGAATGCATGAACGTGGTTGTTTATTGAAACTAAACCGAACTATTTTATCATTCCAACCCACAAGTGGGGAATGGTACTAATTTAGGTCAAAAATCACTTTTTAAAATTTCACTATATGTTTTCGTTTTGAGGTTCCCCGAATCCAAAAAGCATGCTTTTGGAAAAACTCTGTGCGTCTGTTTGTCTGTTAGTCAGTGAACACGATACAGGTCAAACGGATGAACGGATTGAAACCAAATTTTGGAAGGATATTTGATACGTAATAGTGAAGAGCCCTATTGTTTTTGGGGAAATACTTCTCATAACGCCCTATTATTCTATTTCTTTTTTCAAGAAAGTTCTGTTAAAAAAAATTGTTCCTAAACTTCATAGCTCCGGAAATATTTTGAAAATTAAAAAAAATCAGCTGTTCTTTTGTTTTGTAGATCTGTCAGAAATAAACTAATTTAGCTTGCTTTGATTAATTTTTACATGACGCGGAACATATTATGTTGACAACGAAGAGCAAATACAGTGTAAACTCTTTATAACGAAACTCAAGGGACTGAGCAATTTTTATCGTTATAGAGAGTTACCGTTATATGGAGTGAAGAAAGAAAAACAACCAAATTAACAATAATCTTCAATGTACTGTATATTCTCTTTATAACGAATTTTAAGGAACCGAACATTTTTTTCGTTATAAAGAATTTTCGTTATATGGAGGGAAGAAAGAAAAATAACCAATTTTCACAAAATTAATTTATTCCAAACACATATACCTATAGTTTGGCGTCATCAAGTGCTTGTTGAATAGATGGTGATGATTCAGAATGGTCCTCTTTATGTCTGTAAACATTTGCTGACGCCTAAATATGAACATATTTCTTCGTAATAGAGAATGGCTGTTGCGTTATAAAGAGGGTATTAATGTATAGGTTTTAAGGTAAACCAACCAAATCGTAAAAATTTCGACGTTATAGGGAGTTTTTCGTTATAACGAAGGACGTTATAAAGAGTTTACACTGTATATTGAATACTAGCAATTACCCGCGTCACCTCACGCGATATCAGAAATGTTGTTTTCTTTATTATACTATATCAAATGTCAATATTTTTGAAGTTGGAATGATCCTGTCGCCCAATTGGCTAGATTGTTTTTTTTTTTTTTTAATATAAAAGTGTCCGATGTTAACAATTGTTTCTATGTTGTTGGTAGCCGTGTGTGCTCAAACATGTCTGAACGGCGGTGAATGCGTGAGCCCTGGACAGTGTTCGTGTCGCAAAGGCTACGAGGGACCAAGCTGTGAACTGGACTTGGACGAATGTGCAAGAGGCCTTCACAGATGTCATCCGTCTTCGGATTGTGTCAACATGCCCGGCTGGTATTACTGTAAATGCAAGCCGGGATATCGAAGTAGTTTACAAGAAAATACGCTGGGCACATTGTGTCAAGGTAAAAAAAAAACAGCTATTTTATAGAAGGCAAAAATGAATTAAGGCCGCTGCACACGAGGCTAGAAACGTTGCTAGATTCCTTGCTAGATTTGCGTACTAGTTTTCTAGCGCTGGTTTCTCGATTGCTGTTATGTGCTCAGTTAGTTTTGTGAATAAATCTGATGCGCGCGCAGTGACAGTTCAAATATAAAAACAGAGCAAAACGTGTCTGTTGTTTGACTGTAAGCAGAATGACGCCATGTTGGTTTGTGGGCGTTTGTTCAAGTTACCCACGTGGCAAGATACTGCTTCCTGGTAATTGGTTCTTGCTCATACATAGCAGCGGACCTAGCAAGGAAAATAGCTCCTGTTCTAATTTTAAAACCTATCATGTGAGCTAGCTGGCAAGCCCACGCAGTGACGTCATTTACAGCTTCGTACCTAGCCAACCGGCCAGCAGAAGTCCAAGCAGTGTATCTAGCCGCGAGTGCAGCGGCTTTTACTGTTCCAGAGATTGGCGAGTTGAAAGCGCATTTCTATTAGTGATGTTCCGGATCGTTAAAAATGTATATCCGCGGATACGGATCTGAATACGGATATTTGGTATCAAGTTCCGCGGTTACGGATACGGATCTTAACTTTCTTAGAGTACGCCGCGGTAAATATTGCACATCGACCTTTGGAAAGAGACTATCTGTTATGGGAAAAAGTTATTTACCTCTTTAAGAGTTAACTCTCATAACAGATTGTCTCTTTCCAAAGATCGATGTGCAATATCCCATTGTAAAGATAGTTTTTTAGTACCTTTGAGTTATGTACTATTGGTATGGTACTCACTACGATAAATGTTTGCAATATAAAGGTGCCAAATACGATTTTAAAAAATAAAAAATAATCTGAATGGAATTTAACAGTTTTTCATTATTACCTAATCACCTATATATATAAAATTTCATCTATGAATTGAAAATTAATAAGGTAAAAGATCCGCCAAAAACTAACGGATACGGATCTTTCTTCTCCCTCGGATATCCGCGGATACGGATATCACTAATTTCTATACACTATCGATTTATGTTTGCAGATATCGACGAATGCAAGGAACGAACACATAGCTGTCATCCGTCGGCGAGATGTGTCAACACAGAAGGAAATTTCCGTTGCGTTTGTACGGAGAGTGAAAATGCGAACTGTCGTTTGAGTTGTATGTTTGAGGGTCGCGAAGTGGCGCACGGGACCGCAGTGGCGCCTTCCGGTCAGCCGTGTCGTCGTTGTGAATGCAATTACGGCGTGGTCACCTGCCACGAGCCGACATGTAATTGTACAGCTTTGACCAGGGCACAGGACAAGATCTGCTGTCCTCAGTGCGATCCGAGCGCCGCGTGCACTCATCAAGAATTGCAGCACGTAGTGTTTCGAAGCGGAGAACGGTGGATCTATCAGTGCCAGACTTGTGAATGTTTGGTACGTATTTACACTAAGGGTCACCATCGCGGACAAATTGGGTTTTACATTTGCCAGACCCGCGCGGATTCTTGGAGTCGATTCATATCGATGCAAAATTAAACACAATATGAGTTTTTACCTCACAACGCGGATAATCATATATATTAATACGTTAAGGTTAAGATGTTTGCCTCCCTTTTTAGAAAAAACCACACAATTTCTCCACATAAATTATATATCATTTTACAGATAATTGCTTGCTCTACTGACATCGACAACTAAAAACTTTATTATTGCTTTTGTTTTTGTAAATTAATAAAAATACAGCAACGCTGAACAACGTCTGCCATCTGACGGCTTTAATTTTGAAACAACGTCAACACTTCAATCTGTCATCTAACCTTCATATTGTAATGCAAGTTGCAACAGACACAATACTGCATACTGCCATGTAACGGCTTTAATTTTGAAACAGCGAGCAACGCTGAACGTCACAGCAATGCTGCATGATGCCATCTGACGGCTTAGCTCAACGCTTTTGCTACTTGCGCCTCTATATGACAATTTTAGTAAAATATTTCTTCGATCTGTCATCTGAGCTTCATATTGTAATACAACAAAAAGAAGAACGTTATAAGCAGTGTGCAAAATTAGAAACGAATTGAATACCTGCAATCATATTTCAAAAATAATTTTGTAAAGTGATAATTATTATACTTATTTAGTGCGAATAATTCGTACAGGTCACACTAGTTTAATATATATCTACATTTTTGGATCGTGACTTTGAATTACCGCAATTTGCCACTAATGGTGTGTTTTGCTTGACATGTCAACAAAATATTAAACATTATAAATTACAACGTATACATTACACAAAATATATATTGCTAGCAAAGATCGAGAGAAAGACTTAAACACTACGTTGCAGACAAATATACGTTTGTCTCACTTAAAAACCACATTCAAATCTAGTCAGTATAGAAAATTCAATCAAATTATCACCCGGGCGAAGTGCTTCTTCAATCTATTGAATGGTGAAAACCTGATTCAAATCTTTTTTTTTTTTTGACGTGATAACGTCTTATAAATTGATGAAACACCGGCTGCATGCACGAAAAAGTGTAGCGTTCCGCCTGACCCTGTGCGTGCAAGCGAGAGCGCAGTATAAGCGATAGAGAGTCGGTAAAAATATAGTTTGACAGCTACTAAAATTCAGGTTATGTATTATTATAAATATGATATTCGAGCGGAATACGTTATCACGTAAAACTATCGTGCGTAAACCGACTTTACAGACAACCAATTTTTTTTTTCCAACACCGATAGCTTCAGGGTTTGACCCGTGTGCCAATTTCTGATTCAAATCTGTTCAGTATTTCTGCCAGTAGAGATTGACATATTTTTATACATAGATGTTAAAAATGGATAATAATCATTTCAGTATGGAGAGATTGACTGTTGGCCTATGGAGTGTCCTCCGGTAAGCTGCCAAGACCCGATCTTGTCCGAGGGTGATTGTTGTGCGAGATGCGAGGACGATCCGTGTTCGCTTCGCTCGAATACGGGCAACGCGACGCTTCAGGGTCAGCCGTGCACTTATGCGGGTCGTCTCTATGACTCTGGAAGCCAATGGAAGGACTCACGTGACCCCTGCACGGCTTGTAACTGCAAGGTTTGTCTGTATTTGTTGTTGTTGTACAAATTATGTACAAAAGCGACATACTAAAAATTAATATAAGTACTATTTTATAACTGTTTCTCCCGACTGATATTATTTTCATAAAAATAATATTTTTTTTTTGTTCGTCATTTTTTTAACATAACTAACCAATTATCAGTTTTGAAATTAAGAAGGTATTGTCACTAAAAAAATTAATAACTGCTTGAGTGTTCGAATTATTTTTTTTTTTGCATCGATAATCATTTTAACTATAATTCAGTAGCAATCAATGTTTTTGCCGCTATCTCAAGCAGGCCAAATCAGTGTGCGCTAGGCATTTATTAAATGTGGTTTTTTATCGAAGCATGTTTTAGCTTAGCGCCATAATTCGCTAAGATCTGACGCTTCTCTTTTTCACTAATGTTATGCAGACTATCATCGAAGCAGACTTCCGAAACCATAGCATTTTATTTCAGTAAAAACAAGGGTGTTTATAATTCTTTTAACAGCTTACGTAAAAGACAGTATATACCTAGTCGTTTAATTTCAGTACGAAAAATTACACAGAAAAACTTAATTTTTATTTATTACAAAACGCATGCGCAAATAATCCGAAATGTTTTTTCTAAAAGCAGTTTAAAAAAAATATGCCAAGTAAAGTAGAATTATCGTAAAAAATAATCATAGACAAAGCTAGTAATATAGGTCTACCAGCTAAGTCGTCTCTAATAAAAAAACACAAAAAATTAAATTCTTAATTTCGCTCTAATAGAGGGTTAGCTTTCATTTATTACAAGTTGGCATGCAGCGCTTTATACGGCAAAAATACGAAACTATCACAAAAATCCGCTAGAGTGTGCTGCTTTGATCGGCGCGCGCATGCTTATTATAAACACCCCTGTTTAATTTATTTTAAATTTTCAGAAAAAAAAAATATTCCGAAGCCCAAACTGTTTATCATTAATTTATACAAAATAAAATCTGAAAGCAAATCAAGTTGTCTGCTAGCTGAGATATCTGTACTTTTTCTAAATGAACGTATTTACACTGTAACAGATTTTAAAGCCATAATGAAAATCGTAGTCTTTCCTTGTATAATCTTATGAAAAAAAAATAGTTTGAAGTCCTTGTAAATAAAATCAAGTACTTATTATCATCATTAGACACGCATTGCGTAATTTTAATTAATTCATTTTTATTATTTCCGTCCATTTCTTCCCTTATTTTTTGACGTGATAACGTTTTATAAATTGATTAAACACCAATCTTATAAATTGATGAAACACCGGCTGCATGTACGAAAAAGTGTCACGTTCCGCCTGACCCTGTGCGTACAAGCGAGAGCGCAGTATAAGCGATCGGCCCAAGTTTGACAGCTACAAAAACTTATTTATTAAAGATCACAAAACACAAACTTCCAATAGACTGCCACAGTTCGCTCGTATATTATATACTTACAGGGAGTGAAAAATCCACACCACCCGACCGTCCGTTTATTAAAACTGCGTGTATTTTGAAAACGGTTCATTATATTTGAAAACCGTTTCTACAGTTGGTTAGAACTCTAATTTTACTATTTAAATATGTAAAAATAAATGTTTGGAAACGTATACGTATAATGTGAAAAATAAAAAAAGTTATTTTTCAACACTTTGCGAGTATGGTTCAATGTTTCTTTATGACGTTATCACGTAAAACTATCGTCCGTAAACCGACTTTACAGACAACCAATTTTTTATACACAGTGTAAAAACGTTCAATATGAACTATTCAAAATATAACAATATACATTTATAATAGAGATGACGACTCGTATTGAGGTAATTGGATAATCAACAAAGCTTGGGGTACACCTCCTGATAATTACGTGCTATTCAATAATTAATATTATTGTTATCCGAAAATTTACTCTTTTCCGATTAATAACCGATATCCGAGTAAGTTATCGATATCCGATATCATTACCCGATATAAAATAATCAGCCAGTACCCGATAAATACCTCCTATCGATATCCGATAATTAACCGATGTACAATAATCAGCTGCTACCCGATAAATAACTGTTATCGTGTAATTAATCAATATCGATAATTAATTATTCGATATACAATCATCTGATAATAATCGACTACTTTCTAATAGCTAGCTGCTTTTCGATAAATAACAGTTATCCAATAATAGGTCATATGCATAAAACTCCAAATTGGTTAAAATTTTTATTTCGAAATATATTTTAGTTCTTGATCGTAACGTAATGGTTATTTTATTAATCTAATCACTGAAAAAAATACAAATAATAAAAAAGAAATGTAGAAAATAAGCGCTACTTTCGAATTTTCAAAACGCATCGTGACGTCAGAGTATATATCAACAACAGTTTTCATGACGACTGTGTCGTCTCACAGTAAGATTATGTCAGTATTTAGAGAAAACAACAAATAAACTTCATTTAGAACATTGACAATTTGACATCAAGGTTGGCATGCATCGTATATCATGACGTCACATAAGCCCGCGAACATGGCCGATTGTTTAAACTGTCTATTTTTGAATGTGGAATTTAATATTTTTTTTCTTATGATAATATTACATTTTTAAATGATTATCATTTTTTTCCGTATTATGGTTGACTAAATAATCTATTAAAAATACTTTTAAAAAATCATGCATATGACCTATTACCAGATATTTAGCTGCTTACCTGAAAATTATCAATTCTCCAGGCAGCAGAAAATTGTCCTTGAATCAATAACTACCCAGATTGAACTACATGCTCATTCCTAAATTATGACCTTGATAAGTTACCACGAAAACACCGGATTCAGGTATCCGATTGCAAAAAAACAAAACGAGTTTCGTCATTTCTAAACCTATACATAAATATTATTTACTTAGAAACCTGATTAATATAATTTTTGCATCATGCTAGTGTTTTAGTTGCTAGCAACTCTATATTATTATAATGCTGAAAATTGCTGTGCTAGATAATTGAATATTAATTAATTAACAGAACTGCTAGAGTGCTGATAGTAAGTAACTAACATTGTTTTGGTAACACTGCGTTCCCTTACAGGTGCCGTTCTGCGACCAACTGGTGAGCAATGTCGCGTGTTGTGTGCATCGGTAATCACATCACTCTAACTACACATTTAAATATAAACTTATATCTAATATATATTTATTAATACATAATATATACCTTCTGTTTCACTCACTCTATCTCTTACTCACTCACTCGCCACTCATTCTGTACGTTACGTAGTTATTAGATTAATCGATAAATGCTATTATTATTTATTTTGTAAGACTCCGTTACGAACAAAGCAGTACTGTCTTAAACTTATTGCGATAGCGCCGCTATCGAATAGGATTTTTGACGTGATAACGTCTTATAAATTGATGAAACACCGGCTGCATGCACGAAAGAGTGTAACGTTCCGAAAAGTGTAACGTTCCGCCTGAGCGTGCAAGCGAGAGCGCGATATAAGCGATAGAGAGGCACGATCGGCAATGGCAATATGGCGCTAATAATAATTAATAAATGTCATTTTATTTTGTTAAAAATAACTGGTCGTCGTCATTATGGATAAAATATGATATTATTCGCAACGAATGGAAATGTATTGATCAATTGATAGTTTGTACACAAACGCAGCTACATTTTGTATCAAAAACAAATCTTGGGAGATATCTGCATTTCATAACAGCAGATAAATTATACGGTTTGTTAACAAATATATAATATATATACATTCTTTTAAATGTCTTTTATAATTGCTTAAAAATATGTATTTTGCTTTGGTTGATCAAATTATTAGTCGGTAAAAATATAGTTTGACAGCTACTAAAATTTAGGTTATGTATTATTAAATATGATATTCGAGCGGAATACGTAACGATTCACATTGTAATCATTAGAGTGGAAGATTTATACCGTTTGAAAAACGAGTGTTTTAAACAAAATCCAAACAAATCCTTTGCAATGCGCGATGGTGTCGCTATCTTGACGGACGTTTTTAGAAACTATATGACGGTTAATCTGAAACACGTCTGCATACCCTATCACCAATATTAATAGGAGAAAAAACGTTTATCCAAAAATTTATTTGTTTTACTATTAGCTGATACAAAGTACATAATATAAAGTTGTTTCCGACATTAAGGTTAGGAAACCTGCTGGAAAAATTATAATTTGACTGTTTGTTTGGTGTTATTTAAAATTCATGCCCATGAAAATTATCTATTTTGATATTTATAAAGGTTAATAATAATAGCATTTATTCTAGTTTTACACCGCTTTTTGTAGTTAGTATATTGTTTAAGGTTAGATTTTGTTAGCTGATTTTGCATTAGATTCAACTTCACAGCACATATTCATTAAATGTCAAAATTTGTATCACAAATTAACTCTTTACAGCCATCTTTGTCGCGGGAAAGTCATCGTCCATTACAAAAACAAATGAGTGTGGGTGAAAATCGGTTTTGTTTATACAGTTCAGATTATAAAAACTATCTTTTCTTTAATTTTCACAAAGGAATATTTTAAAATATAAATCCGACAATTTTAATTCTAATTAAATAAACTACTTCACGACAAAAATTAAAGTTTGCAAAATCATTTTTAATTAACTAATTAATTCGTAGACTGTAAAGGGTTAAGAATTACGGATTTTATGGGTAATTTTTTATGTTTTTGTTGCATAATAATTTCATATATGTTTTGCAAGGTTTCGCATGTCGGGAGAAAAATAGCTGAATCGCATGATAAAATCTAATGTTTAAGAAACACTAATTTATTATTTATTTATATAATGCACAAGCTTAAATCAATTTATGTTCGTTGTCAATTAATCAGAAATGTTCATTTCCAAAACTCTTTTTTTAAAGCTTTCTGAATATTAATATAGAAAAAATTTAAACGAAATAATCAGAAACAAAATCGTAACTACTGTTTGGCAATTGTTTTTATGGATATTCAAACGAAAACAAAATCGTAACTGTTTGGCAACTGTTTTTTTTTTCTTTGGACGCAACCGAGTCTTTATTCCTTTACCAGAAAGATCAAGAGATTATTCCGGTATTTTGTTCACTGCAATGGAAAAAGACATTTCCGACCACAGGTCTTGAGGTATCTTCCAACAACACGGCCATCACAAACAACGCGACAAACGAAATTTATTAAAAAAAGGACATTTTGAATCTAAATAAATTTGAAACAGTTCCGTCTTAGTTTAGAATTTATTTAGATTTAAAATTAGATTTGTGAATCGATCGTTGCGCCGTCCATTGGACATGTGGGAAGGTACATCAAGCAACATCTGCAAACATTTAAAAATGATTGACAGCGAATATAATTAATAAAGAGAAAATACCTTGACTGAAATACTTTTCGTAACAAGAAATGCATTTTAATTATTTGACCTAAATATCGGCACATTAGTCATTCTGCATTATGAGATCTTATTGAATGTGGAGGAAATTATCAGTTAGAAAAGTGTATTGAAATAACACTGATTTATGAATTAGCAGAGTCGAGACAGCTGTCACAATTATGAAATAATTATTTACTTAAAAAGAAAAATTTCAGTAGAAGTTGCCTGAAAGCCCTTTATATGATACGATACTTGGGTGATATAGATACAAAATATGTTTCCAAAACCACTGATCCAATTAGCATGAAAATCAATATTAAAAAAAAAGAACTTTCGAATCGATGCATTTTTATTAAGAACGAAAAAATGGTATAAAATGATAAGACTTCTGGTGAAACAAATTTAAGCCATAATCACATTATATTTTACATGCCGCTGTATTACTATATACCAGGCCTGGGCAAATGGCGGCCCGCAGCGCAATTTTATCCGGCCCGCGAAGCATTTTAGATAAATAGTAAAATGCGGAAATAGAATGTGGGGACCTTTTTTTTTTGCTCTGCAAATTTTTGGCCCGCGGTGAAATTTCCAACAGCCATCCGGCCCGCGGTCAAATTTTCATCAGTTATGTGGCCCGCCGATCAAAAGATTTGCCCGCCCCTGCTATATACATATGAAAAATGGCGGATTCGACATAACATTAATGTATCAAATCCCAATAGGTAAACAATATCAATATGCACAAAATTAAGTATAATAGATGCAGTAATATAGTCAAACTTTTGAACTGTATTGTGTGATGAATTGACAGCTGATCCGATTTGAATAATTTCGCAAGATAATGTAGCTACAAAAGCCGCTTACCAAAAATATTTACTGTTTACGCTGAACACGGAGAAATGGCAGTTCCAAACATATTTGGGATTCAATTTGAAAAATTAGAAGAATAAACACAAAAAAAGTGATAATTTCTTGCACACGTTTATTAAAAATTGCAACATTTATATTGATTAGTTGGAAATATAGAATAGTTGTTTTTTTTTTTTTTTTTGATTTGATAAAAATTAAATGTATGGAAAAACGCAAATTTTTAATTTTGGGATTTCTTTAAAGAATAATACATCAATATTAAGGTAAGGGAATTTTCGATTTCTTCGAATCAAAAATTGTCTGTTTTTGCGAATTTAATGCATTTGATAAAAATGTATCGCATGCGATCTGTGAACCCTGTTGGTTTGAATCTGAGTCATTATAAACGCTATTGGTCCGAATCTGAATATCAACGAACGAAATTGGTAGGGATGCGCATCGAAAGAAAATTATCGATGATACATCGCAACTAACAAAAACATCGGATGGTCGCTTGTAAAACATCGGTTATCGATGTTTTGAAGTATCAATGTAATTCAACCAAATAAACAATTCTATGATTCACTAGCAATGAACTGTTTTATATTTACAAAGGATAGATTAATTAAACTCATTTAAAAGCTTATTTTTTCCACAAAATTTAATCATACCTTTCACTTTTTTGGTTGTTATTTATTTTCATATTTATAAAATAAAAAAGGTCTCAAATTAAATCATTCGCAAATAATTAATTGAGAAAAATTTGAAAAATGTACATCGTGAAGAAATTAGTGATGTGCCGGATCGTTAAAAATGTATATCCGCGGATACGGATCTTAACTTTCTTAGAGTACGCGCCGGTAAATATTGCACATCGACCTTTGGAAAGAGACTATCTGTTATGGGAAAAAGTTATTGACCTCTTTAAGAGTTAACTCTCATAACAGATTGTCTCTTTCCAAAGATCGATGTGCAATATCTCATTATAAAGATAGTTGATTTAGTACCTACCTTTGAGTTATGTAATAGTATGGTACTCACTACGATAAATGTTTGCAATATAAAGGTGCCAAATACGATTTAAAAAAATAAAAAATAATCTGAATGGAATTTAACAGGTTTTCATTATTACCTAATCACCTATATATATAAAATTTCATCTATGAATTGAAAATTAATAAGGTAAAAGATCCGCCAAAAACTAACGGATACGGATATGGATCTTTCTTTCTTCTCCGTCGGATATCCGCGGATACGGATACAGATACGGATATCCGGCACATCACTAGACGAAATCTATGTTACAATAACATCGGCCGTAAAACATCAATGTCTCAAAAACATCGATGAACTAAACATCGACATCGAAAGTAAAACATCGATGCTATCAATAATTTTCAATGCTCGTCCTTAGACAATAGTTCGAGCCTGAATCTCTGTGAATGAGCGCGTCGAGACAGCCATCACTGGGTATCATTTTCTAGTAAACGGCGCTTCTTTAGATTCGTCGCGCAAAAGTAAATTCTCTGTGTCGGTGTGTAAATATAAGAGTTGAAATAATGTTCAGTCAAGGTGTTTAAAGGGAGAAAGAGCGAAGACAAGAAAGAAAGAGAGTGGCGAGTGTGGGCAATGTTGATCTATTGTCTGTCCGTAGGATGGGCACCTTTGCTGCAGTTTTGATTTCGGCTGCGGCGAGCCTGGGCGCGCGGTGGCTTATGACGGCGTGGTCGCTGTCGCCGGAAGCCCTCCCCCGCAGCAAGCGGAGAGTGCCTCCGAATCATCATCCGGAAGACGGGAGGAGCGTGCGGACACCGGTACTGCCGCTTCGCAAACGGGGCAGAGCCACAACGACAACAACCAATTCTCTAGTTCACGCTTCGTTAGTGTTAACATTAGTAATAATAAGATTACGCTTAGTGGTGATGCAACAGTGTCTGCGATCATGCTCCCTAGTGACTCGGAGATACGGGAGGGCGGTAACAAGACTGAGGGGGGCTGAAGTCGCGCATACCATTCCACATGCGGGCCACAACGGTTAAACATTCCTTTGGACATTGTTTGTTTGTAAGCGAATTGACTCGTGCAATAATAATTAAACAAAAAAAAAAAATGTTTGTCGATTAAAGCATTTTATTCACTCACTAGCGGATGAGCAAACAACAAAAAAAAAAAGATATTGTGTTGAGTCACAGCGAATATTTCCATTGTTTTCTTATACATTTAAGTCGATATCTTCATGTTAAAATAGACCGAGTTTCTACTAGAGCTTTCAATTCATCTTCAATAGTTAAAATCTTTATTTAGGAAGTCTACATTATCGATCTTCCAATTATTGACTCTAAGATACTGGGCACGAGATAACGACTTGTGATTGGTCCACTCTCGATCAAAAAGAGAGGTTAAACATACGTTGTGATTAGTCTGCTGCCATCTGTAGTAGAGATAACATACCCACTTTAAAAATTTTGTGCAACAGGAATCACCTGTAAACGATTGTGATTATTTTATAACAGAAACATAATATTAGTTATTGGCGTAACTAGTAGTCTAAGTCATTCATCGCGCTGACAGGTCATGACTTAGCCTACAAGTTACGCTCATAATTTTATTCAACAATTGCGCGTTATTCATGTTTTATTTATTGTTATTAATGAGATGTTGTAAATATCTATTTATTTCTTTATAAAAAAAAACTGTCAATACTAACAGCACCAAACAGCACGATTCAATGTTTTGGTTTGAGGTTAGCCGGTTATGAATAAACTCCATGTCGAAAACATTCGGCCTCTCAATTTTAGTCTCAATGGGTAACAACGGAGTTGTTGTTACCGACTATTTCGTTACGACTCAGAAAATAGTTACGTTTATTTTCATTACTCCACAATGGCCGAGCTAGTAGGAGTCTTCATTGAGTTATGACAAGTAATTGTCACCAGTCGGTAAATGGCTATTTAGGGTTCGGTTTTTAGGCATGATAAAACATGAATAGCGCGCATGAGTTGAATAAAATAATTTACGCGTGTGTTGTTCAACTGATTTAAAATCAGCCCACTTACTGAACCAAATACAAGATGTCATTCCAACTAAACTGCAGTACACGCCGAACAGAATAGTCGCATAATGTTTTACATTGTGACGTGATTTATTTTGTTTTTTACTCCAGAATGCCACGGTTCATCTAATTACATACTGCTGGTCCCCAGATTTAATTTTGAGAGATGGTGATAGTATCAACTATAGAATTTCAATTCGTTTCTTTTTAGTAAAAACGAATAAAATATGAACGGATATTGGGCTCATATAAACCTGCAATAAATAGAATTTTCGACTAAATAAATCTGACCGTTGGTAACAGAAACAGTCGAATTGGAAAGAAAACATGTTTCTTGGGTTGAAATTGAAAGCTCCGGTTGAAACTTGAGTCATTGTTGATTTATAAAATACTCATTTATTTTTGTTAATTGTAAAAGTGTACATATAGTCATGTCTGACATCGCTTAAGAACCGGAAAGCTCATTTGCTAGAGTCGATGAATGTAATATTTAATAATGCGTAATTCAAGTCAGCACAACAGTTATGGTAATTTGTATTGTTGCATGTTTACTTGCATTTTAAGTAAAAAAAAATAATCTACTTGGCCTTGGCTTTAATTAACCCTACGGTGAACGTGTGAATCATCCACTGATCAATTTTTTAGCTTCGATCGAAAAATACACCCAGAGCAATTAATTTGTTTCAACACGCATTAAATTTCAGGCGTCTCAAATTCCCCCCAATCAATACAAATACTTATCTATAATTATAGTGAGAATGACCGGATAGGCGCTCCTCAAAGACCGGGATCTTGTGGATAATAAAACCCTGGATACACTACTTCAAACAGAATTCATTTCATCTACGAAGCCCTAGTGTAGATCGCATCGTTTATGCGAGTTAGATTTTTGCGTTGGAGAAATAAATTTTTAGAAGCATCGCACTTTGTAAATTAATTGAATCAGTCATCTGATCTGTTTTACACCAGCCGTATTTATCCAAAGTTGCTCAGCTCTCTGTTATGAAAGCATAGTGAAATATTTTCTCCACCTATTTGTGAAAATCAGTTGCCTTTTTATATGTGTAGAGAAGTCGATCAGCAGATTAGACAAGGCTTACGGCCAGCAACGACTGACACGAAAAATAGATTAGTGGGTGCTTGATGCGTTAATCGGACAGTTAAAGAAAGAAAGAAAAATGAAGTTTTCAGTAGCCTCGGCCGCAGTGGCTTGCCTAAGTCAGGCCCTCGGTGTCTTCCTGTGAAATATTTCGGTAGGTAAATAGCCAGTCTCCTGTATTAATCGAGCTCCAGTGGTAACTTAACTGTTTTAATAGTGAAAATGCAGAAGAAAAAAAATTGACTGTAAACCGCTTTTATTGACAAACGCTGCAATCATCTCTTCAAATATTTATCAAAAGACGATTTGTCTCTGCATCGCTTCAAGTAGAGACGATGTAGTCTAGGCGAAACCATTGTTAAATTTAATAAAAAAAAAAAAACGCATCGTGAGCGATGTTATGTTTTCAAAGCTTGCGCCTGAAGGACATAGGCTGTTTACTTACTGCGTCTTGGTTAACGAGGGAATCCGATTTGTTCCGATTATATTTTAGAAGGCTAGACAAACCATTGTTCATCTTCAAATATATCTACTAAAAAGTTTCTAAATTGTCTCTCATAGAAATTCAAGCATATCTCGTCACTAATGGAGTTTATCTATCATTGCAATATAAATATTGTGATATGATCGATTGATTAATGAACAGGTATGTTGTAAAAATAGTGTCAAGTAAAAATTTAATAAGTTATTAATTAACGAGGGCTACCGCATTTTTTTCGCCACCCGATGGCGCCACTTGCAAGTGTGGCATTTGTTTGTAGACATCATATATTTAATACCTTCTATATTGCTAGCAAAGATCGGGAGAAAGACTTAAATACTACAGTGCAGACATTTACGTCTGTCTCACTTATTATACTCTGAGTCTCATGCGCATGTCCGTGAATGGATGCGCGTCAGTCTGCACATGGAACTAAGCTGTGAAAGGAAGGTGGCTTTCTCTATTCCACTTACTAATTGCCCCACTACAGACGCGACACTTGCGCACAACGGGTCAAGTAAAAAGAAAGAGATAGAAAACAGTCAATTGCTGTCTCACTTCATGGGCCACGCTTCCACTTGCGGCCGCTAGCAATATAGAAGTTATTAAATGTATGGTAGATATGTATACTGTTTATATTTTCCGCCACCTAATGGCGCCACTAGCAAGTGAATGGTAGTACATCATTTGACGTCTTTTTGTATTTATTTACTTCTTTACTTATTCCTTACTAACGGATAATATAAAAATAGAAGAATGACCCCAACACAACTTTTGACACATACCTTACTTGCCGCTAGCGCCACCTGACAAATAAAAAAAATGGTAGTCCTCATTGTGCAAAAGCGGATTAAGTATTAAATTCAATCGTGTTTTAAACAATGGACTTCTCTACATAAAATGCATAATTATTTTTATGAAACATAAAAAAACACATCCGACTAAAATGTAAAATTTTCTGAGTGACTCTTTTGAATCCAGTCTTTTCTGAAATAATATTAGAAACGCAAAGTAATAGCCTATTAAAAAAACTCTGTTTAAAATATACTCAGATAGTTTAAACTATAGACGCCATTAAAAAAAAAAAATAAATCGGCGTTAGTAATTTTGTTTGGATTTAATATTTAACTGGTTTTTGCATTTGCAGCATTTAAAGTAATTTTTGGCCTAATGAAAATAAAAAACTGGTAATTTAATAATTATAAATACTGATAATTGTTTATTAGCAACACTAAAAAAGAGATTATCGACGAATCTTTTATTTAATTTTAATATAAACATCACGGTTATATGAATTGCGTGATGATAACAATTGTTAAATTTTTATAATATAATGAATAATTTTAATTTAATTCAGAAATAGTTCGAATCTAGCAACTTATACTCAAAGGTTAATAAAATGCTTAAATAATATTCGTTATTTTAAGGCTCTAAAAAATAAATCATTTAAAGTTCTAAAAATATTTGCTAATAAACAAATATCACTGATTGCAGTATATTAATTAAAGTACACCGCAACAAAAAAAAAAAAACAATCAAATTTCTTACTTTAGAGTAGTATTAAAATTAGAAGACAATCGTTGCTCCGTCTGCACAAAAAAGCAGCCATTAACACTTTGAACGTTATGACACTCGAGAACGCTAACCGACAGTAGCACAATGCAACTGACGCTGGTGAATTTCGAGCGATATTCGCCTTTATGGTCGTAACTTTTTGTGTATACAAAGCCACATCTCGGCCTCTTCTAATTTCAAGGTTAGACTCGAGCGTCTCAGTTTTTAAGAATTCTCAAAAGATGTCATTTACATTTGCTTATTGCACGATATTAAAATTTACTAAATTCGCAACGTTCTAAATCAGTATCATACGAGTAATTACTATAGTAAGAGACCCTACCAACCGTTCTGTTGGCAGTAACCTAACCGCTAGGAGCGCTAGTAGTAATATTCTGCTGGTCTATAACAATGAACTCATAATGTATGAAAAAGATATAATGCTATCTATCGTATCGAATATTTTTTTTTCGGCTTTTATTTCGAACTGATCAAAGATGACAGATAAGCGGTAAATGAGGTAATGGTTTAGGAAAAGGTGGTGCGAAATATCATCGTAAAATGCTTCGCGATAACATTCAGGGCATCACGAAACCCACTATCTGTCTAGCCGTTACGGTAGCATCATGTACATGTCCGGTTTCATCTACGTGGTGACTCAAGGTATTCTGAAAATCTTTTTTGGACCTACCCGAACATGCCAAAAGGAAAACGGTCACTGTTATGGACATTGTATACGCATTGAAACGTTTTTGAGGCAGTTAAATCATCAGCTACATGTCGTCATTACCCTACTACCATGAATTATTCATATTATTATTCATATCATTGAACACTCGTTCGTCTCGTTTGAAAACAATTACTATACTAATTTCCAACTAAATACTGTTCTATAAATAAAATTATCGACCAATTTTTCAGACAATATATTAACAAAAAATATAATTAATACATTAACGTTTCGATCCGGATTTGGATCTTCTTCAGAACGGATCTAAAAAAAATAATTAATAATTAATTTCTAATTCGCTTTATGTAAAATTTTTTCAAAATAATAAGAAGATCCAAATCTGGATCGAAACGTTAATGTATTAATTATATTTTTTGTTAATATATTGTCTGAAAAATTGGTCGATAATTTTATTTATTGAAGAGTTCTAATCAGACGTTAATCAAAGATTTAAATACTGTTCTGTACATGTCTAGTTTGTGGATTATAGACGCTCGAAAACCGAGATCTTTAGCGCATCTGTATTTAGGATTTAGTAATGCGATTGTATTATTTTTGCAGAGATAAAAAAAATGGCATGACTAATATGAAAAATATTTGTGTCACGCCAATAGTAAATCTATCAATGGTAAGATTAGTCGAAAATTTAAAATCGACGGTGCTGCCGTCTTTTGAGAGAATTTATGGATTAAGACCCTTGAAGTCTGACCTTAATACTACTATAACAATGTACTTAGCACAAAATAAATTTAAAGTAAAAATAATTAAAAACAAGTAAGTATAATGGCGACTATTACATGCCTATACTTTCATTCTATATTGATAAAAAAAATGTGGTATATGAACTAGTTGTTTCCTATGAAAATTTTATTTATTTATAATAGGTACTTTGTAATTAATACAATAATACTGTTTATTTATTGCTCATGTTTATATGGCGCTATTTCAATGCAAATTGAAAATAATGTCGCAGTCATTTATTATTTCAGTTGATTTTCTCTGTTCGGTGTATTTTACTGTACAGTTCGTTGAAAATTGAAAAGACTTTCCGAAAAAAATATTATCACGACGAACAGTACAAAAACACGTGTGTTACCGTCCAGTGGACGCGCACGGATCATCGAGTAAGGCTATTTTTCGCTGCATTCAAAGATCAGCTCCGGATCTACGATTTTTTTTAACCGGGGCAGAAACTTGATAATGGCGCCCTGTCTCTTCAAGTAGATTGAGTAAATCGGAAAAAGGACAGATTGGATATTATGATTTTGGCGCCCCCTGAAACTACCACCCGGGGCGGGTGCCCCGGTTTGCCTTCCCCCGTAGATCCGGGGCTGAAAGAGATATTACATATTTTCTATTTTATGACGTGCCAAATGTTTTTTTACTTTGGCCAACAGATAAGGTTATTTGAGCCTATTGCACCAATTCATATTTTCAATTGATTATTTTTCTTAAAATAAATTTAAAAATCCAATTGACACTTTTACCAGCTCTCGGGTTAGAGACTGGTAACTGTGGGCTTGTAATAGAGGAGCCACGGCATGGTTACACGCTTGGTTATTCTCAAGTAGAGCTGTAAAAGTAACAAGAAATTGTGTACCCGTATGTATTCGTTACTTAAAGAACCAGTACCCATTACTTTCGTATCGTTACGTTACTCGTTACTTTTCATACGACATACAATTGTGTACTAACAGCATCAAGCATGTACCATCGCATTGAGGCGCGTCGCATACGTGATACGGTATGACTTCGTTCGTATAACATATAACCGCATCAAACGAGTTGAACTGACATGGATACGACAGATGCGAGTAACGAAATGAATTTGTAAGTAACGATTCGTTACTTCAAGTCAGACGATGTACCCGTTACTCAGTAACGAATACATACGGTTTGTTACAGCTCTATTCTCAAGCACACTAAAGTTAAATCTAAATAAATTTAAACACAACCCTTTAAATGTAAATTCAATTCTGTTCGAGACGCTCTCTTATAAGAAAGATATGCGACAAGCTGTTGCCTCTTTTGATTGCAGTGAAAAATTTGATTACAGTTGTGATCTACGCACCTACTGGGGGGAGGGGGTAAAATTATTGTGTTTAATCAACGGTAAAGATAAGTCCCGGAGGATACGGGCATCCAAGCATTTTTTTTTTCTCTTATCGTTAGATACCGTGAGCGATCAAAACTGTTTTCTCAAACAAGTGACACTATTGTATAAAAGATTATAGATGTTTGAAATAAATGGGCTATGTTTTGCAACAAAATCTTTCGTGATCACATTTTGACTTTTCTCAGTTTTCTAAAACATCGATTAAAAACCTAGAGCTTTAGCACAGAAGGTTATCAGTCACTTCAATTTTTAAAAATGAGTCTTAATTTGGTTAATGGCCGATAGCATTGTTAAAGATAGTTTTGTCGTAGATAAAAATTTTAATGTTAAAAGATGCTAGTCAAGAAACTTATTATAGAAAAAAGTGATAAATTTTTACGGATAGAGAAAAGCTTAGTTTATGATCACGAAAGCAATTTTTTTTAAAAGCTATATCACGTGTTATAAATGTGCAATTTTTAGAATTTTTCTTAAAAATGTCGCTTGCAAATTTCAAATACCTATAACTATCTAAAACAAAACAAAAATTGTGTAATATTAAAAAAAAAAAAAATGTATCGACTAATTTTTTATTTCACCAGGGTTGACTCGTCAATGTACAATTTAGGGAGAAGTGGTCCTTATCCTAAAGATACATTTTCATTAATAAGCTAACAGATGTCATACTTACAGTTCCACAGGCTGTCATTAAAAATATATTCGTTTAGCTTCATAAATCGACACTTCTGGTATTTTTGTATTTAATGATTTTGAAAAATACTACTGTAAGCCATGATTTAGTTTCTTTTTCAGTTTTTGAAAACCCATTTTATTTACGAGTTAATTTTTTTTTACTTATGTAATTTATAAACCATGATTTGTGATTTAAATACACATCTCAGAAATTTTAAATTTATAAAAATCGAATTGATAAAATTGCTCAAAGTATCGTAGGCTCGACAACGAACTGTGAAAATACATCGAACATTGATAAATACGATTATTTATATGTGGCGATAGCAATGTTGTAAATAAAAATAAAAAAAATACAAATAAATTCTAATATAGGTAGTTGATAATTTATATAATATGTCAAAAAAACAGTATTTCAGCTAAAAACCCTAGTCAAATTTGACAAACTAATCATTTCATATCAGGGTATATAATAAAAAAAATAGTAATATGGTTATTATTATTTCGTAAATGAAAAAAAAAGTTCCTGATAGATGTAGGTATTATATTAATTTTATGTCTGTGCATTACGAAAATTGTTTTATCACTATTATCATTTAACAACTAAATATACCGTACTATTAAAATGGGCTAATATTTTATGAAAACGTAGTCAAAACTTTAAAATTTCAGAATATTGTGAGAACAAAACGCGGCTGAAATATATTTCCAAAGCATTGATATACAAAAAATTCCCAAGATTTGCGAATTGAACTAGTGTGGTTGATTTCCAGCCTTTCTTAAAACCACATTTACGGTGACAAATAAACCCACACAATTTTTAACACCGATTGTTACATGTCCGCTAACGAAAAACGGAATTACTATTTTAAAAACCTGATATTGCCCCTAAATAAGCCAGCACTACATGGATATAATTTCAGCGCCCAGAAATGTTCTGATAAAGTGACTTTGCTGCGGTTTATTAGATAAAAATGAATAACCCGCATTAATTAATAACTTTCTACATAAATGCTTCATCTTTCAAATATGTATGAAAAAAATGTTGAAGGTTAAAAAATAAAAACATACCAAATAAGTGTATCTTGTCAGAATTGAAACTAGCATCATTTCTCTGGAGCATTTTCAGTCACTTTTAATAAATACACTTAAAATTATTATACACAAAGTCCACTCAAATTATGTTTATTTTAAACACAAGAAGTTAAATCAAAATCTGTTCTTTCACAATGGCCACTGACATTTATCGTGTTTCAACCCATACCTGGCATTTTTCGTTACGCAATTAGATTTTCAATGTCATTTGCAACTGTTACGTAATAATCATCTTACCAAAAATGATTTTTTTAGTCTACTAAATTATACGTTCAGGAAAAGATCGACAATATTTCGACATTTAAGTATTTTCTCCTTGAAACTGAAGATCGCACTAACGAACTTTTTGGGTTGCGTTCAAAAACAAACGAACGTCAGGGTAACTTTTAAGTTGACTGATGTGAAACAAGGATGGAAAAAATTCAAATATGACCAATGCGTTTTGAACACCAAAACTACGATCGGAAATTCTTTTGGACACAGACTTTTTTAAATTTTATTTTGCGACAAGTTTGATGTAGAGTGTAGAGTAACGGGTTTACGGTTTCCAATAGACACGGTTACTAAAAAAAAATGTAGCAAAAAAGATTTCATTTACGTGTTATTTTTTAGTACTTGTTACTGCCTATTTAATGGCTGATTTAATAGTAATTATACCCTACCAATACCCTGATACTGATGTGAATTAATATTAAATTAAAAAATAAATAAATGCTATAATTTTATGGTTTTGATATTGCACTGAATTTATAAATAGATTAAATATTATGTGTTATGAAATTATAATTTTGATTGTAAATTTTTTATGTATATAATGTGTACATTGATCTATAGATAATTTCAGAAAAATAATGTAAACATTTATTTAATTTTCTGTTATTGTTTTATTTTTATTTTTTAAGCAATTATGTTTTCGATTTTAGTAAATATAAATTCTTTCAAAACACGTAATGTTGTTTTACTAATGTTTTAACCATATACTTTTATTCTATACTGAGCATAGGAATAAAATCGCAATCGAACTCTTAGGGTGCAAACATATACTTGTCTTTTTTTGCGCCGTAAGTACTGGCGTATCCAGGAGGGCAAAACAAGCACGGGGCACTCGGCGTAAGAAATTTCTAAGTTGCCCCCTCCTGGGCCAAAAGCTGGGTACGCCCATGTTAACGTCATAGAAAAGGACAAAGTTTTCGAAACAGAGATGCTTTATTCAGATTGAATGCAAGTTCATCAACCAATCCTATCATCGGAGAAATCAGGGAATTACATCGAAGAAAGAGACGCAGATATATTTTCGATACGCTTTGTTGCGTTCACTCACCGCACATTGAGTAGATAGGCAATGATTCATATAGGTAATTAATAGATATATGGTTTTAACACAGTGACACGTGGCGCCCTGTTTGACAGAATGTCAAACTATCCATTAAATCGTGAACTAAAAATTTAAATAAATTAATATACCGTTCTTTACCTTTCCAGTGCATTGGGAAGTTATTGTAATTGGTCCCAAATCGAAATAAATTTTTTTTACAAATATTTATGTGTCAAAGGTCACTACACTATTTTCGAAAAGATGTCTGTCTCCACCTTGGACATAGTTGTGCCCAGGATGGACACAGTTGTGCCCAGGATGGACACAGTTATGCCCAGGATGGACACAGTTATGTTTTTTAGATCGTTGTCTTTGTTTTCTTCTGGTTCTTATCTAGATGACATGTTGAAATAGATTGAAGAAAGTTATATGTAAAGGTGGCAATTCACATGGCTATTTGTGTTCGCTATTGGGTGTTTGTTGTATTTGGCAAAATATATGACGTTCAAGACAAACATGCAAATAGAGGCAAATACGACCATCCACACATGGCAGTCAAATAGCAAACACACAAACATTTGGCAGCAGAACGTAAGGTTTAAAATTCCAGGAATTTTAGCACTGTTTCATCGACCCAATTCATTTTCAATAGTAATTGTTCCAGTTCTTGCTCACAGCACAGACACAAAAATACTGCACGTCCGTACAGGTTCACGGCGCGTGCGCCTTTGAATATGGCCATTGTGTGGACGGTTTATTTGTGTATTTGCCTATTTGACTCCTTTGATGTGCCTCGAAAAACCGACAAGCGCACGGTAACGCGTATTTGGTATTGGCCTTATTTGTCAAATAGGCAGATAAGGCCAACACTTTGTCAAATAGACTGTCCACACTTGGTAATTGTTTGCCAAATACACAAATACAAATAGCCATGTGAAGTGCCGGCATAAAATTATTAACAAGGAATCGACATGTCTAACGAAAGGAAATGGATTACAACATACAATGATTTCGAGGTTAGGGTTTCACATTTATTTGCATACAAAACTCATTAATTTAAATTTCTATAATAAACGACTGCATTGGTGGCCGTAATAAACAAATGGACAATATATTATGAAAAATTGCACTTCATAAAATAAAAAATAAACTCACTTTTTAGTACTTATTTGCTTCACATATTACAGGTTCAACTAAATATCTTCATTTAAATAGAAAGCTGAAAACAAAAGCCAAACAATTATTCCGTGAACTCAAATTGTTTTCTTCTAAACATGGCACCGCGTAATAGATCAAACGCTGCAGTATCTTGGAAGAAATTTCGTCAGTAAGCGTTTAAACCAGTGATTCCCAAAGTGGTCTATATCGACCCCCAGGGGTCAACGGCAACTTGCAAGGGGTCCATGTCAGCGGGGAAAAAAATTGGGGGTCCATGAAATGAAAATGGGGGTCAACGATAGTGAATCACCTAACAAAAAAAGAAACAAACTGGACATCGTTAACCAAAGAGATTTAAGATTAAATCTAACTAAATTGATGCCAAATGTTGAAAACTTATTATTAAAGCATCAGGTTTATCGGCCCTCACACTAAAAGCATTTATTTTTTGCTTAGTTATTTTATGTAACAGAAAGTAAATTTTAATTTGATTCCTTTAATTTGAATCTAATAATATTAATAAATGTATAAAACTAAACATTTCACTACCGTTATAAATTTAAATCGTTCAAAGTGAGTAGCACTATACCGGTTATCAAAAATACATTTGAAATTAATGAATTTGCAAAAAATCAATATCAGATAAGCAGGGGGTCTACCCAAAACCGAAAAACATGGCATGTGGTCTACGAGACAAAAAAGTTTGGGGACCTCTGGTTGAAACTGTTACAGACGCTACATAGCAATAAATTACCTGTAAGGATATCCTTGTGCCTTTGATCTAAACACCGATAACATAAGCGAAAAGAAAACAGTGACTAAAACAAGACCGACAATTGCAAATATACGTCTCTTGCGGACATCTGATTTGCGCTGTGCTGCTTCTGTCATCAATATCATTCCTAATACAATTGCTCCATCTATCAAACAGTTAAGGAAAACAACGCAAAAACAAAAGACTACTCGACTAACTCGAGTATGCTAAAAATATCTGCCAATTTGGAAGGATTTTTTTTGCATAAAGGGATAATTCTGATCTTTTTCAGGGAAAATACCTCTCAGAAAGTTAGCAACACTGCATTCCGTAACTATGCTTATGTTTAAAATCAGTTCCTCGCTGGTAATATATATTTTTAGATGATCTAACCATCCTACGATTTAGTATTTTTAAAGTGAAACTTTTATTCTATCGCCCCGAATTTTTCTGGCCGTCTGTTGCATGTCGCATTACAGGCGGCCGCGGAGTAGGGGTAAAGTGAAAGGCGTTCGGAGTAGGCGCTCGGTAGAGCAGCCAAGGCCAATATGGCGGCGCCCATGGTTAGCATCAGCTGACCGTGTAGTATGTATAACACATAGTCA
This sequence comes from Xanthostigma xanthostigma, assembly GCA_963575645.1. NCBI lineage: Eukaryota > Metazoa > Arthropoda > Insecta > Raphidioptera > Raphidiidae > Xanthostigma > Xanthostigma xanthostigma. The sequence goes on along the minus strand of OY754469.1, from coordinate 6,059,451 downwards.
GTCTGTCATGCGGGCAAGTGCTGTACAGTGTTTACGTGTTTTTATTCGTGTATTCATGTGAATATTGTTGTTTACAATTAATCATGATGGATAAGTGTCTACAATCCAACGCCTACAATCCAATAAAAGTTTCACTTGGGCCGTGGTTTCTTAAAACCACACAACTGTTTTTTTATTGACGTGATAACGTCTTATAAATTGATGAAACACCGGCTGCACGCACAAAAAAGTGTCACGTTCCGCCTGAGCCTGAGCGTGCAAGCGAGAACGCGGTATAAGCGATAGAGAGGCACGATCGGCCTAAGCGTCGGCTTGTACGCATTTCTCTATCTTCTCGCGTGACATCAGAGAGTTCATCAATGTTTCTTTATGACGTTATCACGTAAAACTATCGTCCATAAACCGACTTTACAGACAACCAATTTTTTTTACGATTATTAACTGCCAGAATTATCCGATGATTTCAAAATAAAAAAAAACTACTAATTTCAGAAAGGATACTCAGCACCATAATTATGTATGTTTCTAATACAAATTGTCCTTGCGATGACCCATGAATGTAAGCAACGCCGCCGTTCGATGTTTTGTGTACAAATGGAGGACCACGAATGTGGTTCCACATTTGTCCTGATACCATCGTCAGACAGAAAATGACGGCAGCAGTTGCCCAACAATTTTTATTGTACAGGAAATCGAGATTGTTGCGACGTAAGTACAAGAACCCTCCCACCATCGCAAACAGCATCACTAAAGCGACGGTTCCGGAATAATTAGGTGGACGGAATACACGGATCTTAAAAAAAAAAAATAAATTGGTAAATATTTATCTTCTTTTATTCAACTCATGCGCGTTATTCATGTTTTATCATGCCTAAAAACCGAACCCTAAATAGCCATTTACCGACTGGTGACAATTACTTGTCATAACTCAATGAAGATTCCTACTAGCTCGGCCATTGTGGAGTAATGAAAATAAACGTAACTATTTTCTGAGTCGTAACGAAATAGTAGGTAACAACAACTCCGTTGTTACCCATTGAGACTAAAATTGAGAGGCCGAATGTTTTCGACATGGAGTTTATTCATAACCGGCTAACCTCAAACCAAAACATTGAATCGTGCTGTTTGGTGCTGTTAGTATTGACAGTTTTTTTTATAAAGAAATAAATAGATATTTACAACATCTCATTATAATTAAAACATGAATAACGCGCAATTGTTGAATAAAATTATGGGCGCAACTTGTAGGCTAAGTCATGACCTGTCAGCGCGATGAATGACTTAGACTACTAGTTACGCCAATAACTATGAAGATATTTTAATTGAGTGCCACTTACTTGGACGTCTGTACGTTCCCCGATCCATTTAGCTATTGCTTCTGCAGATAAACCTACCCGCTGTATATCCATGGTATCCATATTTTTGGGTTTTCCTTTCGGAGGAAAATGGATAAAAACAGGTGCCGTATTTAAGCGTAACTAAAACGGATTTTTTTGGTTAATAAATCGTTTAACAAACGTTTACTGAAAGGAACAGAGCTAAAAAATTATACCATTTGAAATACGTCTGATCCTTCGTCGAAATCAACCATGGCGAAGAAAAGTTTATTGGAATAGATTTGGGAATATCTGAACGAATTAGCTACGATAGTAAATTCATCGTGGGCATGACGACATATTATACACTGTCTTGCGGGTGCTAATGCCGTGAACATAATTATGACAGAATAGTTCCTCGGGACTGTTTTTACGAAGTCACGAAATTTGTTGCCGTTAAATCGAAGAACAGTTCTTTTGATGTTCATATCCGTTAATTGTTGTACGCGTTCAGCCATCGTAAGTCCCTACAAAAAAAAGTTACAGAATCATCTGTGGAAAATGCGAGTTATAAAAACGTTCATCTTCTTAGGGGACAGTAAAAATATACGAATCTAGAAGTGTCAAATTTTGTGTTTACTGAAAAAATTGAAAAATTTTCCCTGCTCCCAATTAGGATTCTGGACTCCGAAACATATAATAATTAACTGAAATTGCTTTAATTTTTAATATGCATAAAAGAACATACATTTTTATTTCTGGTCTGTCCGTCGACGTATAAGAACGAAACACTCAGTACAAGGAACGCTGCGATAGTAAAATAATTCATTTTGATTTTATATTTAACATTAGTTTGCTAATTTTCTCACTGAATTGTTGAAAAATATTTTTATCAAAATATTGTATTGTTACAAAATTTCTACACGCCGGCGTTTACGTGTACATGTCAGCTGTTTAAAAAACATGAACACCCGTCAAGTAAACCTCGTTGCCAACATCTCATCTACCTCCATAGTCTCATCAACATCTCCTATCGAGTAAACAACACGGAGTATAGCATAGAGTTTGCATAAGAAGATCGTTGAGAAAAAAAACGGTGAATAAACGACATACGTTGCATATTCCACAAATCAGTGGGATAACATCTGTCTAAACTTGATTATTAGGCAGAGTGTCAATTCTTATCACAAATTAAAACGGCTAAAATATCAGCTTATGTACTTATGATAGCGATATAATCTTTACTGATTTTTTTATTAAACCACAAATAGAGACTCGGTAGAAAAAAACAGAGCTTATAGAACCCAAAAGAACATTCTACAAACTAGTATAATGCCCTTTCATAGCCAGACTTTTTAGGGCTTGTTAACTGCCATGATTGATTGAAAGCGTCTATGTACTGCGTGAAGTACACACATTTTTGGATTATGTGCTTTTTCTACCTTTGGATCGGTGTCATAGTGGTAATTATTGAATTCCCTATATGTTTTTCTGTTGAAATATGTTGATCTATTTAGTTCTGTTAGCTAATCGATATACTGTTTTCATTTGACGTGTACCACTAGACCCGATAAGGGACGTAGCCATTGCATTCAGACATGATTTTTTACATGACACAGTTTCACTGCCCTTTGATAATAACAGTACAATGTACCTTGCAACATGTAAATTTGTCGATTAAAAAAAAAAGTTAACCGATTACAATAACGCTCATGTGAAAAATGTAAGCTTGATAATTATTAAAAAGTATTGTTGATAACCTTTTCGTGGCATTGACCTTGAAAGCTAATTTACTAAGCTTATATTTTTGACAGTTAACAAATGTGGTTATTATAAAGTTATTTCCGTTTTTCAGTTAAAGTAAAACATAATGGTTGTGGATTTGGCTACCCGCACTGCCCCTCATAAGATGCAGGCTACAGGAATGTCACCCCGTGAGCTGTCAGAGAACGATGATCTAGCTACATCTTTAGTCTTAGATCCACATTTGGGTTTCGCCACACACAAAATGAACATCAGATATAGGCCGCCTAAAGGCAATATTAATGAATTGAAAAGTATTATCACCGAGTTTATTAGAACACAGAATTATGAAAAGGCATACAATCGCATATCAAGGGGTGATTGGATGCCTCGCAGCAGTGCTCACGTCAGATCCAAACTACAGCAGAAGAGATTAGAAGAACATGTAAGTCCATGTCATAAATGAACTTAGTGATATTTGCATGCACTACTTCACGTAGCGAAACTTTTTTTTTGCATTAAGTTTTTTCAAGTTTCTTTTGTTATCAGCCGAATACATTTTGGAAGTTTTCTGTTTTGGATTTTTGTATTATGCATTAGATATAGGTACTTATTAAATTAATAATTTGAGAAGACGGACAGTACCTACACCAGGATATAAGTTTAACATAACTTGTTAGTTTGCTGTCAGTTTATGAAGTTTTTGTTTTTAAATATCAATTGTTTAACACAAAAATATAAGAATGTACGTCACAAATAGTCAGAACATTCCCTTGTTTCTAGTTTTTCAACAAAAAATCCTTTCAACAATTAATGTATGTTTAATTTGACTTGAAGGAGATTTATTTTGTTGACGGACAATTGAAAAATAAGCTTTACCAGAGTATTGCTTGTGGCCAGTCAGTACAATATTTATTTTCACATTGGACAGAACAATTTTATTAAAAAAATTGTTTTATGATATTTTTAAATTTAAAAAACTTGAAATTTATAATAAATGATCATTTATATTACAATAATTTGCACAATTTATCATCTCAACTTGCATTATTGAGGCCCTAATGATGAAAATATATTTTTCGAAACGTTGGCCACAAGCGATACTCTGGTAAAGCTTATTTTTCAATTGTTCCTCAGCCAAATCTCCTTCAATACTTACATATTTTTGGAACAAAACTTCTACTAAGAATTTAATTTGACTGTTTTCTTCAGTGATTAACGATTAAATTATTAAAAATCATCAGGTACACAATTTTCTAGTGATAGAAATTGTTAATGTTTTGTTTCTATTCCATTGTTCAAGTTTTGAAACAATTTTTTCCTAGTTCTCTTTGAAAACAATTTCAGATGTAGATTTTCAATCTAGGTACATACTGGATAGTGATTAGTGATAAAAAATTCTCAGGACGCTGGTCTTTTGTTTCTAGATATTCCATTGTTTAAACACAAGAACGTGTTTTCTCAGTTCTGATTTGACCTTCAGTTTTTTTTTTTTTGGAACTCACAAAACGTATATTTTTTACAGATTTATAAGTATTTACGCGTTTTTGACCGTGATTCTGGATTTGTAATCGAAGCATGTTACCGGTATTCTTTAGAAGGTCAAAAGGGGGCAAAAATTTCAGCAACTAAAAAATGGTATAAAAACGATAAGATCGAATGTTTAGTAGGATGTATCGCGGAATTGACCGAGGAAGAAGAGGCAATGTTATTACATCCCGGCAAGAATGATTTTTCTGTGATGTACAGCTGTAGAAAAAATTGTGCTCAACTGTGGCTAGGACCAGCAGCTTTTATTAATCACGACTGCCGTGCAAATTGTAAATTTGTAGCGACTGGACGGGATACCGCTTGTGTAAAAGTCCTGAGGGATATAGAAATAGGAGAGGAAATAACGTGTTTTTACGGGGAAGATTTTTTTGGAGATAATAATTGTTATTGTGAATGCGAAACATGCGAAAGACGGAGTACAGGTGCATTCGCAAAAGAAAAAGAACAAAACGAAGAATTGAGTAAAGGCTATCGTCTCAGAGAAACCGAAAACAGAATAAATCGAACTAAAAGTAAAGAAAACTCACAAAAATCTCAAACTCACGACAAAACGGGGCTAGTGCATGCGAATAACGGTCACGTTAATGACAAAATAATAGCTCCGCTAAGTATGAAAGAATTGAGACAAAAAGGCTTGACGAAATATGATGCCGAATTACTTATAGCGCAAGGCTGCAAGTTTTCCGATATTGGCGATGAAATATCGCGAAAGGAAAGGATGACTTCGGCGGCTAATTCGAGGACGAATTCGGTGTCTTCTGGCAACACGGAAAAATTACGCGATAGAAGAAGGCGTAAGTTAGGCAGTCCGATTGAAAATTCGGTTAGCTCGCGTGCTTCCCGTCTTCAACGTAGAAACGCAAGACAGGCCAATTTAGATCTGAGTTCGAGAAGATCGTCACAAGGAAGACCGAACATGCTAGACGAATGTCAGAGTAATTCGAGCAGTTGTATAAGCGAACTCGATCCGGTTTGCGATGCTACACAGAAAGATGTCGTATTCAACGGAAGTCACGAGAGTGGGCATCTTACTTTGCATTCCACAGACGTAAACTCAGGTATAACATTGCGTAATCACAAACGGCTCGCAGAGCAAACTAAATTAAGAGAAAATAACGAGGTCGCAGCCTCGAACGATTCAACTTTATGTAATCAGTTAACGGACGTAATTAATGACTGTGAAAAAATGCCGCGTTTGGACTTAAAAGTAGAAGAAATGGTTCGTAAGAATCTTTCTGTCAGTAGTATAAATAATTCTTTAATGCCTCAATGTGATAATGATAATAGTGAATCTAAAGAAGATAATTTCGAACAGGATTTGACTTCCGGTTTTAAAACGCTCGCTACGAAAACTAAGCCTTCTCCCGACAGAAAAATCAACGGACAGTTCGCGTCGCGCCCAGAGCCCGTGCCTCGATCGAAAACCAATCGTGACGCGACTCGCGCCGTTAATTGCGGTCCGGTAACAAGGAGCAACAGTACTACTTCGTCCGAAGTAAGCATAGATGCACTCCACGACGAGTCTAAAGACATCTACGAATTCAACGACACTGACGAGTGTAAAAATTCGTTACAGCTAATGCGAAAACTGTCAAAACCTAAAGATAGTATAGACTTAATAAAACAGAAAACGGACAGTAGCTCTTCGTGGGAAAACAAAGTACCCGAATTAAATTGCATCGATAATAAATTAGAAGTGGCCGAATCTTGTGTTAGTAATAACTGTGTCGAAGAAAGACTCGTTGCCGATTTGGCAGCGCCCGAACCTCGTACGCCCGAACGCAGAGCCGCCGGTGTTAAATTGACTCTTAGAATGAAGCGTAGTCCGATGTTAGATGAAGTGATCGAATCCGGTAATAGTTTGAGCGAGGCGGATAGCTACGAACCGGAGTATGAAGTTTTGCGCGTGGAAGGAGTCGATACCGGAATAGAACATCATCAGCGTACGTCTCATCACAAAAAACGCCACAAGTCAAAAGACAGGAAACGTGAAAAGCGTTTCAAAAAAGATCCCATCTTCGATCAGGTCGTTCCTAGGCCTCCAATGAAAAGACTGCGTTTAATATTCGGGAACGAAACGCATACTATCGACATCCCGTCCACTAGTGCCAACTGACTAACACATTTACTAGGAAAACTACGCTTCTCTATTCTTTGATATGAAATCTCTGATGCACCATGAGAGCTTTCAATATACGTATTGTAATGTGAATTGCTTTGTTTTTCAATTATCGATTAGCTAAAAGTTGAACGGTGTAAGAATTGTACAGATTTAATATAAATTATCGGGTTGAGTGAACTTGACATGTGCACTGCCCCATCCCATAGATATCGTAAAATAATAATAATTAAAAGAAAAAAAGTTTGTATCGTTTTCATTTATTATAAGTCATTGTATCGCATTGTTGTATCGATCGATTTTATATTTTATTGTAACATCAAAAACTCAATTTTTATCCTAAGAAACATAATTTATTTATTATTTCATTGTATTTTTTTTGCGAGAATGATTATGAAGGTGTTCATTAATTAATTATTTTTACTCTATATAGTATTAGGTTCTTGTTTTATACTCGCACAAAACAAACGCCAGATCTACAGAAGTTATCTTTTGTTTTGTGTAAGTAGATTTGAAACAAACTTCATTGCTTGTTCAATTCGTAAAGAAAATTCTAGTTAATTTGTATTATACTCCCAGCTTATGTAAATTATTAATGCCGTAACAGTTTATTAAGAAAATCAACTGTGATAGCTCACATTAATAAATCCACAATGTTTTTCAACAGGTTGTTATGTACAAATGAATTCAAAACAAAACCTCTCTCCACCATTTTTTATTGACATCGCCCTCTCTCTAGCTAATTTTGAATTCTGCAATATTCTGACTTTAAACGAATTTGTCATTATTTTTGTACTCTTCTCGTGGAACGTTTTCAATGTTACATGTTTTGTGGTGACATATTTGAGATAATTCCAAAAAGTCAAACTATTTTGTACAGTAATAGAATGAGTAAAGAATTGTATTAACTTCAACTGTGATTTTGTAAATTGGTTATATTAATATATGTTTGAAAATTATTATAGCATTATTTCTGTAATAATTTCTTTACAAATTGCACAAGCCATCATTTTATCAGTAGAACTTCAGTTATCTTTTTAAAAAAAGATGTGTTTTTAACACTGCCAGTCTACCATTGCATGTTTTAAAGTTTTTTAATGCTTAGAAAAAGCAATACCAATCGATTTTATATTCCACATTTTGTTACAATGCTGTTAATGAAAATATAACTGAAGTTTTATTGAAATTACATTTTTAAGTATTTCCCAGCAAACCAGGGCACAGATTTTTAATTTATTAAGATGTAATTCACGGTTTTGATAATTCAAACATATTCTTATCAGCCGTAGTGTAAAATAAATTATATCATTTTGAATTGAATTGTTAGGTAATATGAAAAAATTTCACGAAATTGTATGTTCAGTATTATAAAAATGTTGTATAAAAATAAAATTATTGTTGTATCTTAAATTGATGCAGAATAATGTTTTTTTACGTATGTCAGTGAAAATGATAGTCTGTAGAGTTTATTCATAAAAAAATATTATAAATACAAATTTCTGACTGAATTTCAACACAGTTTATTAATTATTATAATCCTATGAATGAAATACTAAACCAAAATCCACAAATACAAATATTTCAATTAATTTGCTACATGTTAATGTGTATTGCGTATTTTCTTTAAGTAAATATATTATATTAGTTAATAATAATTTAATTAAACTTGTTACTTAGCATAATATACTGTTTGCATGAAATCGAGGATGGTTTTCGTAAAAATAAGATTTTTTTAACGTCTTTTATTGAAGCGCAACTTATTTATGTAGTTTTATATCACATTATGTTCAGTCTAATCTATGTACACAAAACAAAGGAAAGTTTTGTAACAATTTGATTGGCTTTGTTTCCAACCTATTTAAAACAAAAGCTAGCTGTTGTGTAACTAAAACAAAAGCTAACTACAAAACTCTTGGGTGTTTGAATTATCAAGACTATTATAATTATTTTTTAATATAATGCATTTGAAAAGGTGTTAATGAAAATAATTGTGGTTAGAAAATAATTGTTAATTGAATTGTACATAATTAATTATAATCAACTGAATTTAGAGCATTCTTGCTGATAAAAGTTTGCCGTTTGTGATCTACATTTTAACGCCCTGTAAATAAAATGTAAAATAAAATATACAAGCTATTGATTTCAGGTATAAAGAAAAAAATTGCGTTGATGCATATTATTTTATTTCTGATAAAATATTTTCCATTTTTTTTTTGGTTTATTTTCTGTAACCTAGGTGTATTTGGTTATGATTAAAAAATTCCAGTATCTGTAAGTTCCTAGAATGTATTACAGGTTTTTTTAACAATGTATCCATGTAATGTTTTTTCTCACGAAATTTTTGTTTGAATAACAATAAAAAATATGTAATCAGCTGAGTTTCATTTGAAACCTTAATCTTCTGTTCTGTGCTTCTTCCATGTTTTGTAAGGAAATGGAAGGATAGGGTGTTACGATTGAAGAATCGTATCTGATATACTACCGTACCAATTCGGTTAAAAATGATCTTGGATCATGAAAATCTTAATTGGTTCTTCACTCGGGTATTATTTTAATTGAATAAATGATCACAGTAAACTACATGCGTACTATTTCGACATTCATCGGGAAAAAATGGGAATCTTAACTGCGATAGATTGGCATTCTGTATCGAACCAGGTACCTTTCAGATTTAAATCTGACTACTAATTATTGTCTTTCCATTTAGGTAACTAATATAGGTAAGGTTCATATTCATATCTATTATATAGTTTTATTATTTTACTCAGAAAAAAAATGTCTTTATACTCTTGTTATATAACATTTTGTGTCCTTAGAAGACCTGTTTAATAATGCGATAAAATGAATTTGTTTAGTTGGAAATGATCGATTTATTTTTATAATTTCATTCAGTGTTTTAAATTTGACTAATTGTACACAATTTTTGTTTTAATTTTATAAAATGGCCGATAGACCAGCAAAAAGAATAAAGGAAGACCAAGTATGTATTTGAAAATGTCGGTTTTTTCTTAGGTGTACAAGTTGTTATTAATGCCAGTTTTCCACTAAACGGACAAATAAATAAAACAAAACTGTAACTTTTTGTAATCTTTTTCAAAACTGGTGTGTTTTGAAACAGTTGGAGTTTTATTTTTCGAGTTCCGCTCGGAAGCGGTAACATCAAAAGGTTTCGACGTGTTTTGAAACCATTTTGAAACTCGAGTCTGTTTAGTGGAAACGGTCGTGTTGTGTTTTCTATTTTCGCCTTGCTAGTCTGAATACGAATTTTGTACCAAATTAGTAGGTAAGTAAATAATCAGTGGAAAAGGACTAAAAACAAAATTCGAACAAAAATTGGTGGAAACCATAGATATTATATCTATGGTGGAAACAAGTTTTGGGTTTGTTTCAGTTGTGTTTTTCAGGTTCTAAAAAATACCAACACAACATAAACTCAACTGTCCGTTTACTGTTTAGTGGAAACTGGAAAACCGCCATAAGAAAGAACGTTGTCATCTAGAAATTAATTCTGAAAATATATGTTGAACAATGCTTGTATATTAATATCATTGCCGAAAATATCTAGATGGTATTTCATTGGGAGTTAGTAAAAAGAAATTAATGAAAACCGTAATAATTCATTGGAGAAATACCAGGATTTTTCCGGTAACAAATTTCCGACAAGAACTCGTGAGAATTTATTTTAGCCTAACAATACCCAAGAAATGGATCTAGGATTCCGGATAAAAATCTGCGGGTTTTTCAAAACGGACCTCCGCCTGGATTTTTTCGATAGTGGTATTTTGGGCAGATTTTAAAATTGTTGATTCTTCATTAAAGTAAAAATAATCGCATAATTAATTGAAAATTATGTAAATAGAACAAACTAAGTACAATGGCAGATTTCACATCATTGCACAGCAATTGAGTAATCAACTTCAAAGTAGGATCAGTTTACAGATTTTATTCTTAGCCTTAATACTTATCTCTGTTAATTCTAGATTAATCATTTGTTAGTCAAGTAAAAATTTTATTTACATAAAATATGTATTTATCACGAGAATTTATAGGTTCGTCCAAGCAGCCAGCGAACGGTTTCGAAACCGTCACCCGCATGCGCAGTAGGTAAAACGTGTTCTAAAATCGCCACCAACAGCTTCGTTTTACCTACTGCACATGCGGGTGACGATTTCGAAACCGTTCGCTGGCTGCTTGGAACAAACCTTATGATACCAAAATATCTGACTACGTCCCTGCCCATAGAAACCATAGATGACATTTCTGGATTTGACAACACCTTTTGTTTATTTATTTTTTTTTTGCTCATCAATCAAATTCAAAACGCATTGTCATATTTTGGAAGGCCTAGCGCTACCTGAATATAATGATTTCAAAACTTTGATTTCCAATATACAGTGGAATTTTTGACCAGCTCTATGATTTTCTAATAGGAGCCAGGTCCCAGCCGTCGAACACGTTCACGGACAAAAGCGAATACTTCTGATACTTCATTAGAAAAACAACAAAGCCCAGAACGACCGCAAGAAAGTGCTGATCACCACCATAAAGAAGAACGTCACAACACTATGGCATCTGCAGCAATGGAAGTCGACGAAGAAGATGTTGAATTGCCTCCTTCTGGTTCTAAAGGAGAGAAAAAGCGTTTTGAAGTTAAAAAAGTAAGCAATTTATTCTGTTATTAAATTGAAGAGATAAAATAATTTACTGGTTGTTTAAGAGATCGTCAAAATGGAAATTATATCAATACAAGGATAATTAATATTGATTTTTATTTTATTTTCAGTGGAATGCGGTTGCGTTATGGGCTTGGGGTAAGTTGAAAGTTATTTCTGTATTTTAGCATCTTTTATAATTAAGTTCATTAAATTGCTTTTGACAAAGTAGTATTTTAGGTTAAGTGTTTACCATTTACATCAGGCTTACTTGTTGGTACAGTTCCCAACGTGTTGGGTAAAATTTTACCGTTTTAATATAGATGAGAGCCCGCCACCTTTTTTGGTCAGACATTTTGCCAAAGCTGCTGATTAATTGTAGTCACACGATTATTATGGCAAATGCATTTAAAACCATAGAGATATTAGACTAGAGTACGCGAGTGAGCCGTGAAAGTCTCTGCAATTCAGACAGAGAACAGTTCCCTATCTCTATGATAACTAACGATTCAAAACATTGCTGATTTGAGTAAACAAATATCTGGTTTTCTGCAGCGTTCTCTCTCTCAACTGAGGACACTTTCACTTATGGCAAGCATACGAACTAGCGTACTCTAGCTACTTATATCTCTCTATGGCCCTTCTCACACGGAGCTACTCAAACGAAACCAATTACTAATTCGAGTTACGAATCAGTCTCTAGCACTAGTATTTCAATGGAGGTTCACACACGGCGCTATCGGTTAGTAATCAGTTTGTGAGTTAGTGATCAGTTAAGCGACGCAGCGTGCTGGTCGCCACGCTACTAGTTACTAACCAGTTACCAATAAAACAACAAAAATGGCTGATCCAATCCAAAATTTATAACTGGTAGAAGCTGTCGAAAGGCATCCTTGCCTATATAATTACACGTTAAGTGATTATTCTCGAAAAATTAAGTAATTTTTATACGTACAATGTTCAAGAGTAATTAGGCGCGAATAGCGTAAGCTAAAGCGCCTATATGTACTCGCTTTGTCTGTGAATCTGTATGTCACGCTTTTTTTTTTAGTTTGTATTTACTTGATTCTGAAATATTAAAACATTGTAAAAACTTGGCTGAGTGTTATTAAAATTCTCTCCTCAGCGCTGACACATTCACGCATTGTAGTATTCTTTTTGTGAATAAAAGGAGACAGTATTTCCACTAAATTTAAAAATGTTTCTTTGGACATTCTATAGAATGCCAAAAATTTCGCATCATTTTCCTGTAGCTCTTTGGCAGCAACAAATGTCCTTCAATTTTATTTTTTTTCTATATAAGGATGAATCCAATATTGGCGTTTTTTCATTCGTCGTTGCCTTTTTTGATTATAATAATATAAAATAATATCATCATCACTTGATTCAGATTCAGAAAACATTATGACAGCTCAAATGAAACAAATGATTAAACAATGATTTGAGTAGCATCGTGTGCAAAGTTTGGTTACTAACTAGTTAGTAATCAGTTTAGTTTAATTTGAGTAGCTTCGTGTGAGAAGGGCCTATGTTTAAAACGCGCACATCTTTCAAGGTCATCGATTTCTTTGAACCGCAAAACCTATCGTTTATTCGATCAGTCGATGTTAAACAATTGAAATTTTAACAGATATCGTCGTAGACAACTGTGCAATTTGTCGTAATCATATCATGGACTTATGCATCGAATGTCAAGCTAATCAGGCTTCCGCAACCAGTGAGGAGTGCACAGTCGCTTGGGGTGTCTGCAATGTAAGAATACATTTGTTTATTTCAATTATAATATCAGATTTGTAATAATTCTATTAGTAACTGATTTCAATTACACTTTCATCTATTTTTTCTTATCTGTTTTCTAGGTTATATCTAGTGTAATGACTTATATTACGGCAAGATGTGCATTGTTTAAAACGAGATTCAGCGAGTATTAATAATGACACTTGCCGTAATACAGTAGAACCCCGATTATCCGAGGTAACATGGGGAACACCCTACTCGGATAACTGAAAACTCGGATAATCCGGATTTATTTTTTATTCATTAAAAAAATAAACACAAATGTACTTTAAACGGTTTATAAACGTTTTTACCATGAATATTTTTATTAATAAATTATTTTATCGCCCCGACGATTTTAAATGAAAATATGTACATTACAGACTATATTTTAGCAGCTCGGTTAATACGGATATTGGGTCTTTAGTGGCTCGATTAATCCGGATCATAGACGCGCGTACCTCGCATTAGATTGACTCGGTTAACCACTTAATGCTCGGGTTTTTTTATCAAAAATTGAAATAAAAACTGCAGGTTATTTTATTTTTTATTTATACAGTTTACATGATTTAAAAACTGTGTAGCTCAAAAAAAGTTCGAAATAAAACACAAAAGTGATAAAAATGTAGAAACAAAACATAGTAAAAAATCGAAATAAATGAATAAAAATAGATAGAAATCACTATAAGTTCGTAAAAAATGCATTTTTTTTTTATTAATTTTGGAAATATAATACTTACAAAATATTTTATAATGTTTTTCAATAAGGTAAAACAGAGGAAACGATATGCGTAGTGTCTCTAGCCCGTCAAGTAGCATCTGGCGAGCACCGTTCGTTTGTTTATCGCATAAAACTCTAACAAGTCGAAACTGGCGAGCACTGCTCGGGTTGTCGCGTTGCGATACACGCGCCGCGCGCGAGCAGTGTTCGTTCAAAAGCATTAAGTGGTTAATCCAGAGCTCGGATAATCGAGGTTCTACTGTACCATTATGCACGAGATATATATATGGTATTTTTTGCACGTATCTCGTATAAAATAGCTGATTTTCTCTTCAGTTTCAAAAGTTTTGACAGTTCACTTTTGAACAAACGACACTTCTAATAGTAGGCTGTCGCGATCAGTTTTGTTTCACTTTACCGCACTAGTGCGTAATGGGTCACTTAACATGCATGCAAAGCAGCTATTTTATAGAGGTAGTGCAAAAAAATCATGTACACTCAATTATGTAAACTTTTGATGTATTAAGTTTGTGTAATATTTTATTAGAGAATGAAATATAAACATCTATAGCATTTGTTTTTCACATTATACGTTACAGTTACACAATTACATCAGCTAACAATGCTTGTTCATATTTTGTTCTTTATGATTAGGGCTGACCAGATTATATATCATTTATCAACATACCGCTCACGGAAAGTGATAACAGTGAATAATTCTTCTATCCTACTAGATAGAATAAGAAAGTTTTTTGTTCAATTTAAAGTTTGCTATTGGAAACTGCTGAGTATATTTTTTTTGTACTTCAAACTGAACCGGAAGCGTACATTCATTTTTTTTCAAATGGCAACATATTTTTTTACATAATGAAGATTTCGAAAATGTAATAATTATTGGCGTAACGAGTAGTCTAAGTCATTCATCGCGCTGACAGGCCATGACTTAGCCTACAAGTTGCGCCCATAATTTTATTCAACAATTGCGCGTTATTCATGTTTTAATTATAATGAGATGTTGTAAATATCTATTTATTTCTTTATAAAAAAAAACTGTCAATACTAACAGTACCAAACAGCACGATTCAATGTTTTGACTTTTGGTTTGAGGTTAGCCGGTTATGAATAAACTCCATGTCGAAAACATTCGGCCTCTCAATTTTAGTCTCAATGGGTAACAACGGAGTTGTTGTTACCTACTATTTCGTTACGACTCAGAAAATTCATTACTCCACAATGGCCGAGCTAGTAGGAATCTTCATTGAGTTATGACAAGTAATTGTCACCAGTCGGTAAATGGCTATTTGGGGTTCGGTTTTTAGGCATGATAAAACATGAATAACGCGCATGAGTTGAATAAAAAAGAATATATGCCATTTGAAAAAAAAATGAATGTACGCTTTTGGTTGAGTTTAAAGTACAAAAAAAATATACCCTAGCAGTTTCCGATAGTAAATCTCGAGTTGAACGAAAAACATTCTTTTTGTATCTAGCAGGATACACGAATTATTCACTGTTATCACTTTCGGCGAACGCACTGTAGTTGTCGCAGCCCTACTTACAATTTATATTTATTTTTGGTTGCTTTCAGCATGCCTTTCACTTTCACTGCATTTCACGATGGCTGAAGACTAGACAAGTATGTCCACTAGATAACAGAGAATGGGAGTTCCAAAAGTATGTTGAAAATTCAGTTACAGCTCATAAATTATCAGTCGTAAACAGTTTCAAAGCTGAGATCACAGTATATTGATGTACCAACACATTCACTCGAAAGTCGGCACTTTGTGTGACCTTCAACACAGCAATTGTGTTGGGCTAATTTTACTACACGGTACACTAGTTCGAAGAACTGGTAGTTCTGCGTGCTATGAACAAGGCGGTCGCTTTGCTCGTCATGTCTATTCTTTGAGTGATTTAATTGGTTAAACTGTGCCGAGATCTCATTGTTACACGTGTACACGAGCAAATTTCTGTTATTTCTCAGCTCTGATTATCAATTGTTTTAAAGCTCTGATTATCAGTTGTTTTTAAGCTCTGATTATCAGTTGTTTTTAAGCACTGATTATCAGTTGTTTTAAGCTCTGATTATCAGTTGTTTTTAAGCTCTGATCATCAGTTGTTTTTAAGCTCTGATTTAAGTAACTATTGATGTTAATGAAATTTATTAAACGCGTACTTTTAGGCTTTAAAAAAACATGTGGTTGTACATATGCGCATGTACACGTGAAACAAATGATTCTGTTCCAAAAATTGTTTTGTTAATCGACTTTTTGTTTGTAATATGTATGTTGACATTTTTGTGTTTCTAACTGTTTTTGTTTTGTTTTGTTACAGGTATGGCCATTAAATAATTGTAATGTAATAAACCGTAAGCCAGAATTGGGATGGATCACCATTCCAAATGCAAAAAATTCACACACCGTTTAAAAAAAAAATTCTATGTAATTGAATACTGTTTGTAATTAAAATAATTTGTGCACAGTTTTTATTATTTCTATGATTAAAATTTTTAGTGTATATTAATCAATAAAGCTATTTTTTCTTGTAATTCGTTTTTTTTTTAAATAAAGAATACTTTATTTTGAATCGACGTAATGCTTTATTTCTGTCTGTTTAACTTTAATCAATACATAAAAATAAAACAAAATTAAAAATTTTGAAAAAACCCACGACGAATGTAAATGTTATAATAGATAAAGAATTAAATGAAATTCTAAAATCCTCCGACTTAACGCAGGTAAGTAACCAAAGAAACTCCATCGGGGGGACTGCCATTCGCTGCCCTGAATTAAGAATAGAAGAATATAAATTGCAATATTTTAGTTCATTTCAGGGCAGCCCCCGACGGACTTTCTTTGGTTACTTACCTGCGTTAAGTCGGGGGATTTTAGAATTTTATTTAATTCTTTTTCTATTATAACATTTACATTCGTCGTGGGTTTTTTCAAAATTTTTAATTTTGTTTTATTTTAATCTTTTTAGAGATTTTGTATAAGTGAGTTCAGATGGTCTGAACTAGCGTAGAAATTGACACTGTAACAGAAAAGCCGATTAAATGCCCGTTGTGTAGGCAACCCAGCATACGTTGCTGTACAAATTATTTTTGCAATTAATTTTTTGTGCAGTGCAGCGCCCCCTGGGGCGTAACCATCGTAATATCTATCTAAGAACCATCTCAGATGAATTATAAACCCTTTACAGAAAACCGCATCTGAATTGATCAAACCGTTTTCCAGATAAATGGCGACATTGATCGAGTGCACAAACACACATACAAACGAACAATCTCTCACCCTAAACGCATATACATGCTCCGTTCCGTCGTGGGTAAAAACAAACGAACAATCTCTCACCCTAAACGCATATACATGCTCCGTTCCGTTGTGGGTAAAAACAAACGAACAATCTCTCACCCTAAACGCATATACATGCTCCGTTCCGTCGTGGGTAAAAACAAACGAACAATCTCTCACCCTAAACGCATATACATGCTCCGTTCCGTCGTGGGTAAAAACAAACGAACAATCTCCCACCCTAAACGCATATACATGCTCCGTTCCGTCGTGGGTAAAAACAAACGAACAATCTCTCACCCTAAACGTATATACATGCTCCGTTCCGTCGTGGGTAAAAACAAACAAACAATCTCTCACCCTAAACGCATATACATGCTCCGTTCCGTTGTGGGTAAAAACAAAAAAGCATTGTCGGATATTGAATTGGCGTTCAGATGTCCGATTGTAGGTTATGGAAATACAGTCAGGTGTGACGGTTTCATTAGATCGGGCGGTATTGACGCTGTCGTTTCGAATAAAAATCGGAGTGAATTTTTTTGTTGAAATCAGTTCAGGAGACGGTACCACAAAGTGTGTTTTGTGGACGGTACTAATAAAGCCTGTGTTACCAGGCGGTAACCTGGTCTGATATCATGGGATCTCTGTTGTTTATCTATCGTGACCAATTAATTGATCACGATACATAAACAATTGAGATCCTCAGCTACGGTAAAATGGTTTCCGTGACCAGTATGGTCTCCTGAACCGAGTCCAGCAAATAAATTCAATAAGAGTTTAATTCGAAACGGCAGCTCCGATACCACCTGGTCTACATTGAGAAATGATGAACAAAGTCTGCATTTCATTTGTTTATTTCACTATTTGGATACATTACTTTTTTATAAATATTACATTAAATGATTTTATAAATATTTGATAATGTAAAAGATGCAATTATACAAAACATTAATTTCTTTAATTACGTTTCATGATAAAATTGTGTTTTTTTTTTAGTTTTTAGATATGAAAACTGAAATATAAGGGTCTAAGTTATGTGCCCATATTATCACAAAGTACAGCTAAAAGTATAGGACTGTAGAGCCATACCAATATAAAACGAAGATAGATATATTTATTTTTTTTTATTGTCCTGATACATTGTCTCCTTCGTGTACTTCTATAACTTTTTCAGATAATACTTTGATATTGTATTGATATATTCTAAAAGAGATAACGAACATAAATATAATTTAGTATTTGTACTGGTTTTTATTGTCATAATTAGGTGTCCCAAGATGAGCCGCAATTAACTGTTTTGTTTTTACGCATGACTACTAGAAAACAAATGAATTTAAAACAACTTATAATTTACTTGAGCTTGATATTACTTATGTTTGTAGACATTTTGTTTTGATGTTTTAGAATTTAGATACTATTACAAAGTATATGACTATTTGAAAATTGAGTTGCTTACTTTATTTGGCTCTGCTTAAAGTTTATTTTTTAAATTACGTAAAGTAAGTA
Organism: Xanthostigma xanthostigma; assembly: GCA_963575645.1. Taxonomy (NCBI): domain Eukaryota; kingdom Metazoa; phylum Arthropoda; class Insecta; order Raphidioptera; family Raphidiidae; genus Xanthostigma; species Xanthostigma xanthostigma. The sequence continues at coordinate 6,040,774 of OY754469.1, read as the reverse complement.
AAATTTACAAAAAGTTATACAAGCACCATACTATATTTACATTTGATTCACCGCCAAACCTTTATGCCTCTAACAGTTCTTTTTTTTAAGATATAAATATATAGATTTAACAGTTATTGATGAGTATAAATAGTATAGCCTGATGGCATAAATATTTGGCTGAAATTATAATGAAACATTTATATTATTAACATTATAAGTATAATAACAATTTTCAACATAGACTTTTTTTAACTGAAACATTTGCAAAACGAATATTGTGCTGAAAAAATTCAAAATCTGTTCAAGAAAGCTTTCTTACTGAATTCAAAAGATTTCCTGCACTAGTTCTTGGAATAGCTTCGTAATGTTCAGAACTATTGAACACTAATTTTAACCGCGAAATAACAGCACAGTATGAATTGAGAAATATCAACGGGCGTAAACGTTTTGTCGAAGTTTAGAAACAAAATATAGATTTAATAAAACAGTCCTTAGTTCAAAGAACATTGAGCTCTAGAAGTTTTGGTGTTTTTGGTTTAAGTGTTTAATAGTTTTGACGTATTGTGATCTTTAAAAAGGGAACATCGATGGTGTTATGTTATTTTATATTTTATAAACTACAAAAATAGAAGTTACAATAAATTATTCTAACAAATTTAGAGCCGACATTTCATTCCTTTATTATAACATTATTTTGTGTGTTTAGTAATAAGTAGGCTACTTTTGCTTTTATACATATCTGCTTATAAATTATTCAAAAAACAATTTTAACGCCACACTTAATTAAAGTCAATAACAAATTATTTAATATTTTATATTTATAACAAGGATATGGTACAGTTATATTTTTATTTATATATTATTTCATATTCTGTAGGTACAGTTTAAGAAAACTCACTGCAAAGATCAAACATTTCAACCCACTGTAAAATCCGAAAGAATAAAAAGTTAAAAACTTAAAAAAATGGGATACTAAATTTTAAAACTTTTAAGGACCGCTGTTATAATAATTAAATGTGTGCACAATCTAGGGGATTATGTAATTAGTTTATTTTAACCTTTATTGCGTAGGATTCTTCCAAACAATACCTTGTTCAAACCTGATACAGATTTCGTTGACAATTTGTCGAAAACAGAAGTTATGTTATTAGTAAAAATTATTATTCAGAAATAAAATGTTTGTGACCTGAGCGTAGTGTCATTATTATTTTTAAGGTGTTCAGTCCGTTTTTGTAAGTCTGAAAAACGGTTTACTGGAAAGATATGGTTTGTACTTTCTGTAATTAAAGACTGTGAAGTGCGGTTTCTTTAAACAAATTTCGGAATTTAGAAATTATTGACAATACTTACAATAATTTAATAAGCGACAATAACTACAGTGTGTTCTAAAATCATGTGACGTTTAAAGGATGGTCTTGTAAACTTTTAAAGAATGCGTCTACATTGTTATCAAAAACTATAAATTATTTTGTAGGTAATGACTTCTTTAATTTTGACAATTTGCATGTTTAAACTAATTAATGATTTATTATCGAAAATAAAATTATGCAACTGCAATAAAACAATTGTTTTTCACGCTAAAGCGAATTGTTCAGTGTTCACACTGCTCAGTTAAAAATGTTAAATGGAGGGAAATCGTTTTGTGTGCTAGTTATTTTCTTTAATTAAATTCGTAAATTCAGAAACTATAATATTTAATATTGTAACGATGGTGTTGTGTAATGACTATTCCGGTTTAAAAATTTGTGCGACTTAACGTTTTTGTAAGAATGTGCGACTTACGAAAAACTTATCGGTGTGCTAGTCACATCAATTCTGGTGAAAATTTACTGTAAGTACCTAATTTATTACGATAATTACATTTTTTATATGTTTAATTCAAAATTCTGTCCAGCATTATCAGTAAATGCATACGTCTTCTGAATTTTAATCTGAAATTATTGGTTTTGACTTGACAACAATTAACAGCGGTCACCAAAATGTTTGCAAAATTCAGGGGAAAATAAAAAGATTGAAATGTACATTTTTTGCAGTGAGTGGTATTCTATGTAATATTTACATATTTTAGAATTTATACACATTTTGCAACGATGTAAGACTATAATAATAGTATATCATATTTTCGTTAAATTTGGGAGGAAAGGCTTTTTTGATTTTATCACATTGATGTATCAACAAAGAAGCAAACGAAACAATCGAACTCATTTTTGTCATTTTTAACAAACTCATAGCCTTCTGTATATAGAGCGCATGCACATATACAAGAGGATATCACTTTTAGTCCAAGAGACGACTGCAGAAAATGTGTCGTCATAAGGTGGACGAACAAAAAAATTAGAGATGATTGTTAAGACCATAATTAAGAAAGATCGCTAACGTTGCCAGCGAAAATCCTACTGAAACAATGTTTTTTTAATTTGTTTATCAGTTAATAGACCAGCGAAGTTAGCTTTTGACAAGGACAAAATTAATAACAGAAAACGAATGATGAGGAAAGGAAGAAACTGCCGTCAGAAATACAGAAACCAAAAATTCAAATGCTTTAAAGGCCGGAGGGCTGTGGGGGGCGCGTTTTAGGGGTCAAACGCGGTTTTTAGTTATTTCCGGCGAAAGTTGACTTCCAATTGAAAAATGTTGTATGGCAATGTTGTAGGTATTAAAAGGATCTACAACTTTTATGGATATAACTTTTTTTTGTCGGATAACATAACTGAGTGAGAAATGTTTTATTTAGTTTTACTATAGCTTTGTTCCAACCTCTCTGCGAACGGTAATATCGTCAGTTTTGCGCAATAGCTCAAAACCCAATACAAACAGTTTCGTTTTAGCTACTGCGCAAGTCTGTGACGATAATAGTTCGCAAAGAGATTGACACGAGCTTATGCATTTCAAAATGCAAAAAATGAGTTCCGCTGTCAACAAAATGCAAAAAACTAAAGATAGCAGAGCTATTTAGATTGATCATACATGATTGCATTTTTCAAGTTGTTCCTTTGTGGCATTTGCAAGTCTTTTTTGTGATATCAAGATGTGTGATGTCTAATTTTAATATTTTCGGCAGCCTTAATAGAAAATTAGTGATTCAACATTATTATATTTTAACAACTTATGAATTTTATTAGCTACAAGAATGAAAATATTTAAGTCTGCCGAAAATATAATTATATAATTTATCAAGCTTAGGCATAAGGATTGTCGTTATTACAAAGGGTTTATTTTATAAATATTGTAAGATCAATAATTATTTTACTTTCGTGTAAAAATAAATAGAATAATAAACCGTTATGAAAAGTATATCATTACTATATAAAAAACGTTATAGCATATATCTCTTCTACGCATGCGCCGATTTTTTCCAAAAACAATAGGACCCTTCATACTTCCATATAAAACATCCTCCCAAAATTTGGCTTCAGTCTGGTCATCCGTTTGACCAGACTTTTTCCAAAAATATGTATTTTGGATTCGCAGGACAAAAAAAAATTGAAAAGTGAACTTTGACCCACACGAGTAGCATTCCGAAACTTGTGATGTTGGAATGGTAAAATTAGTGATTTTACAATAAGTAAATTTCATAGTCCAGTTATTTTCTTAACGGGTGCCACATAGCTACGGGTTTTCTTAAGGCCGCTAACATTTGATTCCAGTGACTCAACGCTCTTCCAGACGCCTGAGCACCGACTATGACGTGTCCTATCGAGAACGCCCTTTGCCCTTCGCCGCTTACCTTCGAACTATCAGCTACTGTAAGGCGCAATTGAATCATCTGGAAGAAAACAACGCTGGGTGAGTTTATTTTAAATAAATCTTAGCATATACAGTATGTAAACACGTAAGGTGCAGGGGCCCGACCTAGGGGAGGGCAAACCGGGCAATTGCCCGGGACGGCAAAATAAAGGGCGGCGCGGCGTCGGCGACGAAAATTTTAAAGATGGTTAAACAAAAAAAAATTACACCATCTATGGAACAAAGCATGGGTATAAGGCGGCAAATATTATTTTGCCCGGAGCAGCGAAAAACTTCAATTTTTTGTAAAAAATAAAAGTGTCACGGATATGCCTGAAATTACTTGACCTTATAGAAAAAAGTCCGCTGAATCGAATGAGCACAAGCGCAGAACTGTATCTCTTCTGGTTTCGGAGTTATGAGCATTTGAAAGTTTGAAAATTTCAAACTCGATTATCTCCGAAACTAGACAAGATACAGAGCTGCGCCTGTGCTCATTGGATTCAGCGTGTCAAAATCTACCGGGTAACCTTAATATCAACCCGTTCTGGGAAACTTCGATATTGAAAATTTTTACAGGGGGGGGGGCCGACGATTATTTTTTCATTTTAAATAAAGTGCAGTATCGACCGGAAATTTATAGAATATCTATTGTAAAAAATAAAAGTGTCCCGAAATGTACATCCGCTAATAAAACTGTTGTGGTATAAGAAGTAACTATTCTGTATTTTTTATTGCACATACCGCTAAACCAGCGGTATGTGCTTTATTATCGCTTTGTGCGTCAGAGCTGACTTTCGTTCATATAAGAAGTTATATCTAAGTTAATTTCACACGAAATCCATTCAAATTGAAGCTTTTTGAAAAGAGGAGATTCTAATCTATAAAATAGAACCATTTTTAAATCAATTTGAGTTCATAAATACTATTAAAATTGTAATTGAAAATCACAAACAGCAGTTGTCGGTTGGTCTGTACGTATGTACGTACGTACGTATGTACGTACGTATGTACGTACGTCACGACTCTACAGATCGCAATTTTGGTCGGATTGCCTTGGGTTATATTTTATTCACTTTGTTTACTATCAGACCAGAACCCTATTTAAATTCACTCAAATGTGTTCAGTAGTTTAATTTTTATAAACAGTTTTATTTTTTATTATTTTTGACAGCTAGGTAATAGTTTAAAACAATATAATAATTGCTGGTAAATATAGTGTAATCCATAAAACAAGTGCTACACTTGTATACCGTGATAACACCACTAGACGTATTAGGCAGCCGTGGCGCAATGGTTATGCCGTCGGATCCCCAAGGGCAAGGTCCTGGGTTCGAATCCTTACGATATCATTGATTTTTTTCTTTTTTTTTTCTTTTTATTTTGTTTTATTTTATTCCACTTGATATTAATTATATATTATATTATGTATAGTTCTTAATTTTTTTTATTTTTGCAAACTTAAAAAAAAATATTTTTTCAATTTTTAATTATTTATTTCTTTAAATTTTTAAATCTTGTTAAATTTATTAAAAATATTTTTTAATTGTTATTTTTTTATCATACAGTGGAAAATTGCGGGATGTGCACTTTTGGTTTTGCCAACTATTTTTTATTTTGGATATTTTAATCAACAAATTACCTGTAACGTATGAGCTGGAACACTAAATATCATAGCCTCGTTGAAAATTGGAAAGCGCTCTCCTTTTTTTGTGGTGGTTTTCTTTTTGTGAACTTTTTTCCCATTGCGTAAAAGATAAACCTGAAATATTATTGACGTAAAATAAATATTCTAGAAATATATATTAGATATCGTGTCCATCGAGATAATTATTAATAAAAATCGCAGGATTGTGGACAAATAAATAACTTTTTGTCCACAATTCTGCGATTTTTTTAAATAATATTCTAGAAATATTTAGAAACGTTTAACGTTTCAGACGGACTATTCGCACTACTTCGTGCAAAATCGGTTATTTACGCTTCAAAAAGTAGTTCACAACAATAACGATAGTCATTTTTTTTATTATCGCACACGAACTACACTGATGGCTCAAATATTTTCGTATAAAATCGGTTGTTTACGTCGCAAAAAGTAGCTCGCATAGGGATAATCGCTTTTAGTGTATTATATTGAAAATACTGACCTTAACGAAAGGATCTCCTACATCCTTTTCATTTGAAAATTTAAGGTTACGTGCTTTGACTACGACTACAGTTAACCGTTCAGCTGTCGGAAGATAACTCAATGAAAACATGATTTCTCCAAATTCGGTTCCTCTCTGAAAAAAAGTCAGGCTGCTTAATTTAAAATCATTATTTTGATAAGAATTTGCAAGAGTAAAAAGTTAAAAAAAAATCAAACACCGGGGACTCGCTGTTATTTATTTATTTTTTTCAGAATTAATTTCACTGGGCAAATATTCTATTTGCTATCTACCTACGAAAAATATTAGACATTTTAAATATAACTTAAACAAGAAATCATTTAATTTATAATTTCTGTTTAAAAAGAGAAATATAATGGCGCTTTCGGCATCTAGAACTGCCCAGGAGCAGGGCAGACCGAATGATTAAAGAAATTTGTTTATGTAACCAATAGTTATCGGCCTGCCCTGTCCCAGGGCAGTTCTCGATGCCGAAAACGCCATAAGTTTGTTTCGTTTCTAGTTAACACGACGCAAGTGAAACTTTTATTGGATTGTAGGCGTTGGATTGTAGACACTAATTATCCATCACGATTAATTATAAACAACAATATTCACATGAATACACGAATAAAAACATGTAAACACTGTACAGCACTTGCCCGCATGACAGACTGACTATGTGTTATACATACTACACGGTCAGCTGATGCTAACCATGGGCGCCGCCATATTGGCCTTGACTGCTCTACCGAGCGCCTACTCCGAACGCCTTTCACTTTACCCCTACTCCGCGGCCGCCTGTAATGCGACATGCAACAGACGGCCAGAAAAATTCGGGGCGATAGAATAAAAGTTTCACTTTAGAAATTTTACCAACCTGACCCGTGTCTGTGAGCGTGACCCACGTGGTAACGGGTTGTCGTAGCGCCACGTCTGCCAACTTAAGCTCCGCTTCACCAACGAGCGTGTGCGCTAACCTGTCTATACAATACACATGTACCAACACTGAACTTCTGACGGACTCTGTTGGCATCATTGCGAACAAAAATCGTTCTTTATAGCTCGGACTGTTCGAATATCTGTACATCTGTGTTGAAATTAACAAATCATTAACGTCAAATTGACAACTATTTATAGTGTAAAACTATATAACGAAATTGAAAAAAAATAACATTCCATAATTTTAATTGTATCTTGTTACAACAAACAAATGAACACATTTCTAAGAATCCCATTGTTGGCGTCTAAATAATGACTTATTGTTTCGCTATTGAGAATGGTTGTTACGCTATATAGAGTGTTACGGGTAACAATGTAAACCAAACTAGGGATATCGGAAGTAAAAAAAATATCGATATATCGATGTATCGATATTTATAAAAATATCAATATCGACGTCGATATATCGAGGAAAAAATATCGATATATCGGCCAAATTTTCAAAAGATTTTGCGATTTTAAAATAATAGTGTATTTAGCTTAATATTATCAATAGTAATTTTTATACAAAATGTACCTTCTTTATTTTAATGTACAAAAATCTCAATAAAAATGAAGGTGTTTTTACCAGTATTTCTTTTTATTAGGCAATACTTATAATAAAAAAAATATAGGTATCGTTTTTGATACAATTTTCGATATTGGATATTTTGTATCGATATATATTGGATCAAAATACATCGGCTAAAAATATCGATGTTTTGAATTAAAAATATCGATGTTTTGAATTAAAAATATCGATACATCGTTACTTTTTCAACATCCCTAAACCAAACGAACCTTAACAATTTCCAGCCCCGGATCTACGATTTTTTCGAACCGGAGCAGAAACTTGATAATGGCGGCCCCTCTTTCCAGCGTTTGAGATAAATTACTTTAAAAAACTCACAACTAGGTATAATATAATGGTTGGCATCCGAGACTGGCAATTTCCACGTTTTAAGGACTCTTTCGTTAAATAGAAGTTCGCTATATAGAGTTTACACTGTATATTATGTAAGAATCGATATAAAAAATGTAGATTTAATGTAAGTCTCGAGATTACTTACTCTAGTTTGCATATTTGAAGTTTTATCCGGTGACAAATAAACTTTAACATAGGTGTCCATTGGTGGATTATCAGGCTGTGGACCAATTAAGTCCTTAGCTTCTAAAATACTAACAGCTAAATCACAACATTCATTGTCATATTCTAGACCGATACATAAATAGCCGGTTATGTTTGGCTCTTCTAAATCACCTGAAAACAACAATAAAAAAATATCAACTTACACAAAATGAATTCAGTTACTTTTAAGTCGTTAATCGATCATTTTTTGAAGTGAAAACTTCTTTAGCGGCGTTGTACCTACACTTTTTTTGTAATGGGTAAAAAATGTTAAACACGCGTCAGGACACGTGACCTGATCGAAAATTCGTAAGACGGATGGAGAGTAGAGGTAATATTCAAGTTTTCACTTCTGCCGGCACTCCCGGAGTGCAACCCGTCTTTTTTTTAATAAGTCGAGAGGTAAATGAAGTGATTTCGTCATGTTTCATCACAACCAGTTGCGCCGCAATCTTTAATAATATATTACACCACAAGGTCAGAAAGTTTGAGATTCTTGCACTGCGCGTCTTTCGGACATCACGACGCTCAGTTCTAGGCTCTCAAACTTTCTGCCAGGGGCCCGTAGGATTTTGCACGTTCTGCGACACCCTATTGTTGCGCCACTGTGTGAGAGCTTTTTTAAAATTGTAATATTGCGGTAATTTTCGGATATAATTCGCGCCACGAGTCTAAAAGGCTCGGAAGTTAGATGCGAACGCGGGCTTGCAACTCAACAAAACTAAAATAACAATAACAACTTGACAACAGCGTACTCGACTGTACTTTAAAACAGGACATCGACAAGTGCAGGTCATAGATATATATTTAATAGATTGCGGATACACTAGCGCCTGCTGTACCTTTTAGAAGCCATTTTGTACGTGGAAAACGCCGTAAAAAGCGCGCGAGATTCAAAAATATTAATTATTTTATAATATGATTTTATTGAGAAAAACGACAAAACTCACAGTAAACAGTGATATTTCGCTCCAAAACTTATTTTTATACTGAAACGTTTCAAAAATTACAAAATTGAGCATAAATATAATGTAAAAGCTTAGAACATTTTACATTGTCAATTTGGCATCAAGGTTGACAAGCATTGATGCCAATCTGACAATGTAAAATGTTCTAAGCTTTTACATTATATTTATGCTCAGTTTTGTAATTTTTGAAACGTTTCAATATAAAAATAGGTTTTGGAGCGAAATATCACTGTTTACTGCGAGTTTTATTGTTTTTCCATTAACATCATATTATTATAGAATATTTAATCTTTTTGAATCCCGCGCGCTTTTTACGGTGTTTTCCACGTACAAAATGGCTTCCATATGGCTTCTAATTGGAACCATTCCGCACAATGCTCAAGGATAGGCATCCGCTATCTATTAATATATATCTATGGTGCAGGTATCTGGGAGGTGGTGGGAGTCTCAACGGCTCTATAAAATGTGCCTTTGCGACGCTGTTTGTGACTAACTTCCGAACCTTTTAGATCCGTGGCGCGTCTTGTATACCTAAATTAACTGACGTGTCCGAACAAACGCTGTCGCACGACATGGCTCTCTTGATAGCCGGCGGTAATTGCTCCTCCAGATGGTGTATCGAGCCGGTTGTCGATTCTGTCGACGTCCTCCTCTGTTGGAGCATACTCATGACCGTTATTGGGTCGGACGACGGCATCGTGAACGTGGAAGTCGTAGTTTTCGGTTGTGCTATGAAAGGAGTCGCGGGCGACGGGGGAGGCGTCGCCGTCACAGTAAACTGTTTGATCGTAGGTGATATTGACTCCAGCTGATTGATACACGTTTCATTACTATATATAGAAAAGAAATTGATTTTAATTTTGATACATCTCATGTCTGAAGAAGATGATATCCCTGAATTTAATGCCGACGTTTCGGCAGAAATTTCAATTCATCGTCAGTGGAGGAAGTGGTCCGAATATGGAACCCCATTTTGTTTGTTCGGAATAATTGCGTTATTTTTGTTGTTAAGTAATAATATGTAAAAATATTTACATGTATAGTTTGAAGATGTGGTAACAACACTACAATTTTCTTTTTATTCAAAATTGTGATTAATTTCGGGAGCTATGCTCGCATCTTCTGCTGAAGATAAGAACATGGCTCCCGAAATGTACATCCGCTAATAAAACTGTTGTGGTAAGAAGTAACTATTCTTTATTTTTTATTTATATCCTTAGAAGTATAAAAGTCAATAATAAATAATAATTTATTTTTGAAAATGAAAACTAAAAAAACATCATTTTTTAAGGGTTCAATTTTTCTAATTTTAAAGTTTTGAAACATTTTTATCTATTAATTGTATAAAAATGTCTAAGGTCCGATTTTATAGACAGTCAAATTTTCAATAAGAGCATTGATTGTAAAATTAAATTTTTTTCCTAAAAATCTATGCTCTTTAACTTTTTTCTATCAATTTGAATTTTTTTTTACAAACTGAACATATTAGAGATGGGGCCCGTAAGCAAGAAATGCTTAGGGCATCAAAGAGTCTTAATCCGGCACTGGCCCTAATACAGTGCCAGGCGCGGTCGCAGCCTGAAATTTTGGCCATCATCGTACGTATACTACGTAGTTCATAAAACACCGCTAGATGTCAGCAAACTATAAATTTATCGCTGTTAGGGGATAGCTAAAAATTTCCTTTTATTATTTGGCAATTTTTTGAGATTTTTCAATTTGACCTTAGATTTTGAGGGGGGGTCATGTCCCCTGTGACCCCCCCCCCTTCGGACCGCGCCTGTACAGTGCGAAGTCTGACTCGTAACACGGGCGTATCAAATAATCACAGAGAAAGAAAAATAACACGAAAATAAACTCGTTTGCTGATGCAGAAGACGTGTTTACTTCGTTTGTTTGTCAGTAGAGCCGGTACAGTTGTTTGATGTCGATGACGGTTGGTACGCCTGTAGACGAAATGCCGAGATAGGTGGCACGGGTGCGGGTCGCAACGGCTGCGGGGGAATTCCGGGCGGACTGCTAGGCGGCGGACTGCAGTCCCAGTTGCCGATGTTTGTTGTTGCCATCGTTACGCGAAAATCGCGGTCGACCGGATCGAAACGTTTGAAGCTGCCGGTCGCATCCAAATGGATATCGGAGTCGGAATGAACCTGTTATCACAGAATAGTTGTAGAGATAGGCCACAAGATGGACTCCAATCAGTTAATATCATATATATGTACTTTTATTCTATACTGAGCATAGGAATAAAATCGCAATCGAACCATTTGGGTGCAAACATATACTTCTGTCATTTTTACTGGCGTATCCAGGAGAGCAAAACAAGCACGGGGGACCCGGCTTAAGAAATTTCTAATTTGCGCTCTCCTGGGCCAAAAACTAGGTACGCCTATGTTAACGTCATAGAAAAAGACAAAGTTTTTGAAACAGAGATACTTTATTCAGATTAAATGCAAATACATCAACCAATCCTATCATCGGAGAAATCAGGGAATTACATCGAAGAAAGAGACGCAGATATATTTTTGATACGCTTTGTTGCGTTCACTCACCGCACATTGAGTAGATAAGAATTAGAAAATCACAGGAAAGTGGACAGGTTAAAGATAAGATAACACCTTTCTTTATAAAGTATAACGTTATACTTTATAAAGAAAGGTGTTATCTTATAAAGTATAACGTTATACTTTATAAAGAAAGGTGTTATCTTATCTTTAACCTGTCCACTTTCCTGTGATTTTCTAATTCTTATTCAACAAATGGATCTGACTACGACAAATTGAGTAGATAGGCAATGATTCATATAGTTAATTAAGAGATATATGGATTCTGGTGACATTAGTTGATGAGTATGCATTAATGGAACACTTACAAGGTATCCGTTCGCATTGTAATGCCCCGACAGTCTGGTTAGACCGACTTTTTCTTCTCTTGTGGACCAAATCCACGCCGCTATCCAATGCCAAAGTCCCAGAAATCGACATCCGGCCAAAAACATCATTAGAATGACGGCCACGAACGCCAACAATGTGATCAAGACTTGGATTTCTCCCATTGTGCTGTAACAAACAACAAATTACAGTAGAACATCGTTAAGTCGGAAACCTCCAAAGCTCGAAAAAAAATTTCCCTTCCCTTCAAGCCTCAAAACCTCCATTACTCGAAATCTCAACCCTCTATAGGTCGAAATAGCGAGTCTCTACAAGTCATTTCGGTATACATATTGTTACAAAACTGTTGTAGTCCGTAGTGGAAATTATTTATTTACAATAATAAACGTTTAACAAAACAGTTAAACGCACAAACAAAAGAGTACTTCTTTAACTTAACAGCAATAATAACATTAACAGAAACAAAATAACGACAGTTCCAAATAACAAAATAAAAAACTAAGTAACAGAGAATATAGAGTCACTAAATTATGCACACAAAATATTTACAACACACAAACACAACAAAGTTTATCTAGTACACTTATTCACACTTGTCTATTAACTATATTCACACTTGTCTATTAACTATATTCACACGATTATTTACAAAAGGTTATTTATGTAAAACCAGATTTATATAATTGCACTCAATGGTTTGCACACACCAAAGTTTATTTATCTGCACAGTATAACTGAATGATTTATGTGGCAACGCCAGAGCACTTGTATCAACACATGAACAATTCATGAACAGCTGACTGACTAGCCAACCACTCCGCTCGCATTTTATAGCTTCTTCCCCCGCCTATAGAATGTTCTGGAAGCATCTCAACCTTTTTTACATGCATTGCATTCTGTATGCAATGCTAAGAAGGTCGGGTTTTACCTGCTTTCCATTGTTGTTGTTGTCGTGGTCTGGAACATTCTATGGAGCCCATAGTCGTCCCGACAGGGCGCACGTAACAATATTTTCCCTCCATAACGTCACTGACTATCAGAAACACTTCTTTAATGTTACCTTTTTTTGTTTTTTTGATTGATCGATATAAACGTCGCATCGTTGTTAATACGGCTTTAGAACTTTTCTCAGAAAGCATTGACCACCCTAAGATTTAATCAATGTCATTACGTCACGCCGTCTAATCACATTAAGAGTCCATCTGCGGTGGAAACTTCGTCTTTGAAGCAATCAAACGATGTTTACGTTGTGATCACAAAAATACCTACTAAAATCTATTCTTATATAGATAGATAGCGGTCCGTCCCGGTTTCGCCCGGGTGCGATAGATATAATTCTCAAAATGTATTTTGTTTGCGGTCCGGCGGGCGTCTGAACTAATAGCTTTGAGCAAATTCTATACCAGATTTGCTTCGGAACGAATAGCTCTGAGCGAACTCTAACAGATGTCGCTACTTGGCACTAAATCAAATAGACGGACAAATATTTCAAGTAACTTTTTTATCAAAACTCAAAAATGAAAGAGGAAAGGACTTTCAAAGTTTTTTTTTATCAAATTTTGTGGTCGGTCCTGGCGTTATGTTATGTCACTATGGAAATATGTTATGTCCCCGTTTTGTTGGCCACAAAGATACTGTCGTCGTATGTACAGGCTTGTAGTAGCGATAAGAGCCTTCCGCGAATAGGGTTATTGACAAAATTTCAAACAGTATTTAAAATTAAAGAATAAAGGTATATGTACCCGTAAGAAATATTTTTGACGTGATAACGTCTTATAAATTGATGAATCACCAATATTATAAATTGATAAAACACCGGCTGTATATTGTACGAAAAAGTGTAACGTAACGTTCCTAACGTTCGTAACGCGTAACGCATAACGCATAACGCGTAACGTTCCGCCTGACCCTGTGCGTGCTTTTCTCGAAAACGGCCCTAACGATTTGGATGAAATTTACTGAAAAGGGATTTTGGGGGGCAAAAAATCGTTTTAGCTAGGTCTCATCAATCGAAAAAATCGTTTTCTTACAAATTTTATCATTATAAAAATCAATTTTTTGACGTATGAAAATACTTAAATATTGTAAGTAGGTTTTGGAATTTTATATTATAAACAGTGAAGCAATTGTTTTATAAATATTATGACAGCTAATCTTTGAGACTTAAAATAAATACGGAAGAATATATTATTTATTATTTATTAAGAAATATTATATGGTGAGTATTTTAAATAAATAAAATTAACCTAAATTTGAAGCGAAAGATGCAATATCATAGATTCGAATTATTATAATTATTATATAAATTTAGGTTATGTATTACGGATTACGTTATCACGTAAAACTATCGTCCGTAAACCGACTTTACAGACAACCAATTTTTTCTCATAAATATGACAGATTTGACTCATTATTAGTTGTTTTTTATTTTGACTTTAAATTCTGCGCCAAAACGTCAATTGACCTTGACAGCCATATTTACTGATTGCCTACGTCACAGTAGGCAATCTGTAAACACTAAGCAAGCGGGTACCAGAGACCATACAGGTATAATCAAAGAAGATAGGTATATACCTACATGTATTGTTCCTTGTCTATGAATGCATGATTAATGACGTCAATTGGTGTTTGAAGTCACGTGACACATAGGTTAAAAATCGTGATTTTATTTATTTATTTTAATATAATATAATAAAAAAGGTATATCCAATTGTATATATCCACATATATAGAGCATATGCACATATACAAGAGAATATCACTTGGGGGTGGCACTACCTCTTAGTATCTGGCCAGTAAATTTAAATATCAAAGCTGGGTCTAAACGACAAACACAAAATATCCATGAGCAGAGGTGGGATTCGAACCCACGACAGTGCGATCCAAAGGCCAGCACGCTGACCATTACACCACGCTGTCCCCTTATTTTAATATATTTAACGCACTTATTTTATAAAAATAATAATTCTAAACGATATTTTAGACCATAAACTTTCATTATAACACAGTTTTATATTTAATTTTAATCACTGTCAATAACCCTATTATTTGGGATGCATTTCTGATTCGTGCTGTCATTTCTGGGCGTGTGTTAATCGGGCTTTTGAATTAAATAAAATTTAATTAAACACTGAACGGCTGTTTCTCTCTTATTTTTTAGTTTTGATGAAAAAGTTACTTAAAATATTTGTTCGTCTATTTGATTTCTACACGCTGTTAAAAAAGAAGAATCAACTTAAAAATCATTCTGTATATATTATACAGTGGAACAAAGCGCAAAGTAAAAAGTTCCCGTTTTGTTAGAGAATTCGTGGAAAATTCAGTATTTAAGTATAGCGAAGTTTGAGCAATGCTACTTCAAGTCACACATCATCAGGATTTGATGCACGTGACAGGAAAACTTTTCATCTCCCGAAACTTTACCTATATAATATATTAACTTGTCAGTGTTACGCAACGTCTCAACCTAATATATCTGACTTGTAACCATTCAATCGTTCACTGACTCGTCATTAAGGCCTAGTTTATATGAGAGGCGTTCAACGCGCGTTGGCCCAACGCGCGTTTACAGTTTCCATACAATTGTATAGAACTGTTTATATGATAACGCGCGTTGGTGGCGCGTTGAACGCGCGTTATCATATAAACAGTCCTATACAATTGTAAAGAAACTGTCAACGCGCGTTGGGCCAACGCGCGTTGAACGCCTCTCATATAAACTAGGCCTTAGACTTCTTTTAAGGGTTGCCTCGCGAAATTTGTGACAGGGTATATTGTTTATACCTTTGAGAATATTTTAAGCGAATATTACTTAACAGGAGTGGCAGTAACAAATAAAAAGTTATTTTTTAAAGATCTTTTCAACCACGGGCGTAGATATTTTATTTTCTATAAAGCAAAAAATAAATATTTTTTTAAGTTTTTTTTTTAATATCACACAAGAATCTTTACAAAGGAAGATTGCAAGCAAAATATTTATTTCCAAACTAATTTTACAAACTTTTTTTCAAGAAGTGTTTTTAAATTTTATTTTTCTAGCCAGGTATTCGTATTATTTTCAATTTTATTTTTTTATAATTATGATCCTGGGGGGTAATTACTTCCTTTACCCCCCCATCTACGCCCTTGTTTTCAACAATACTACTTTCGACCTATCGTTCCATTTAAAATTCTGGAGCTCTGAACATTCTGGAGCAAACTAATAGGGAAGCCGACCTTTCCGGGGGAAAAAATATCACCATTCGATTTTTTTATTAGAGCCTTTATAATACAGATTTTTGACACAACTGTCTACAACTATTTTTCGAAAATAACGACCGCGGTACGGATGATCTGACTCACCCTGTATATATGTGCGAAAAAGGATCACTTTATATACTTAACGGCTACGCCAGAAAACGAGTTTTTTCCGAGCGCCAAGATGGTTTAACCCAGTGTTTCCCAACCTTTTTTGTGCCATGCCCTTAGTCTTTCCAAAATTCTTATGCCCCCCCTATGTAACATACATAATTTTTAATATTAAAAAATTGAATTGTTCACTTAAGAAATTTAAATGAATGGTTTTAGGAAAAAATCACTAGGAAATTGTTATCGAAACACAGTAATTCAATTTTCAAAACATATAATGACAAACTGAAATTCAAATTCCAAATAATTTTAATAAAGATTTTTATATATTAACTAGCGGCCCGATTCGGCTTCGCTCGTATTTGTAGATTTCCACCGTTGCAAAGTTGGTCTCCACGAAAAGCGTTTTTATTTTAACGCGATAATATATATATATATTCGAGCACTCCGGCTGCGCCGTCGTGCTCGATACCTTAACCTCAGCAACACGTGGCGGTTATGCTATTGAATTGTAGCTTATATGAAACGTTGCGCCATCTATTGAATATTCACTCAATCCAGTCAACAGGTATCGCCATCTGTTAGAATCCTTTGGAGCTGAGAACTCCGGCTGCGCCGTCGTGTAGCTTATATGAAACGTTGCGCCATTTATTGAATATTCACTCAATCCAGTCAACAGGTATCGCCATCTGTTAGAATCCTTTGGAGCTGAGCACGACGGCGCAGCCGGAGTGCTCGATACCTTAACCTCAGCAACACGTGGTGGTTATGCTATTGAATTGTAGCTTATATGAAACGTTGCGCCATCTATTGAATATTCACTCTGTAACATAAGATGTTACATTTTAATTTAATATCATTATTTTTTTTATCTTTTGCTACACGCCACTGCTGAAACATTTATAATAAGTTGTAATTATTTAATATTCTAAATTACATAATACTCACCTTTTTTGATTGCTAAAAATTCTGTACAACATTTTTTCAAATTAATTCGCTTTTAAAATTCAATTCGTCGACAACAAAAATTTCAAGACACCAATTAATTCTGTGGCAGTATTTAATTTTATCCACAGAAAATATTAATTGTGTGCTATTTTTTTTTTCTATTAATAGTTCTTTGCCATCAATAGTTTCTTGTATTATTATATGTATTTTTTTAAATGTATCTACGTCTTTTAAATTATATTTGGAGATCTCTAAATAAATGTGTGTTTCACTGAGTACAGTTTGGAATTTACTTCAAGCCTTCCACTGCCATCATAAAAATCAAAAATTGAACACCAACTAAACTTTGTTACAACTCAATCCAGTCAACAGATAATTATGACTGTCATGGAATAGACAAATAATTTGCAATAAAATAATATTCCGACTATAAATTGAAATGTAAGCTATCCTATCTTTCAATTAGGTCGAATTGCACACGGTGTGCAAATCAAATTTAAAATCGGTTCAGTAGTTTAGGAGTTCATCGCGGACAAACATGTGACACGTAATTTTTATATATAAAGATTTATTATTTTTCGTTAAATTTGGCACCGAAATCTAGCATTGAATTTAAATGGCCCGGAGCAATGGGTTAAACTCGTGTCGAGTACATTTTCGAATTGCCCCTCTGCGGGGCGCGGGCCCCACGTTGGGAAACACCGGTCTAAACCCTTAATCGAATATGCGCTAAAATCCGTAGGTGATAGTCCGTTCGTGATTTTGTCGTAAAGCAAGACTGTAGATAAAAATCAAAAGCTTAAATTTTTAATTAGACGCGCGTTTATGCTTTTAATTCGCGAGCTTTAAACTCAATTTGCCGACGGAAAATAAACACGCAATGTGTAAAAGCTTCGTCCTAAAACAGTTAGCTGTTTATTGCCAGTTTATTATTATAGTTGGTTTTATCGTGCTTTGAGCGGGCCGTAAAAGAAGCTGTCAGTAAAGCAAACACAAGAATAAGATTGCCTATATCCAACTACAGTTCGAACAAAAACATTTGAATGTTTTATTGGCTGGTTGAGGTTGCTTTGTGTCGCCGCCATTTTGTAATCTGACTCGTTTGACCAATCATAATTCGTATATATTTCAACTGTTGTTGTGTATGCATCATCAATTAAAGGGCCGAGCTCTAAAGTTTTAGTGGCAATAACTTCAATAAATATGGTGGACGCGCGGGATGGTGGAAGTGCCGGTGCAGTATAATAGATTAAAACAAAACTTACTATTGCGATTGTACAATATACTAGCGGTCCCGCCCGGTTTCACCCGGGTGCAAAAGGACGAATTGGGGGTGTGGGGTGCATGAGTACGCACATTCATCTTAGTTTACCGACTTTAATGTTGTGTCCAATGTTGTGAAAAAAAACATTTCTTCAATTCGGCTCGTATTTTTGACGTGATAACGTCTTATAAATTAATAAAACACCGGCTGCACGCACGAAAAAGAGTAACGTTCCGCAAGCGAGAGCGCGATATAAGCGATAGTCTCTCTCTTCTCGCGTCACGTCAGAGAGTAGTGTGCGTTCAACATTTTTTTCGGCTGTTCCAGCGAAAGCTACATCTGACAGATGGCCAGATAAATTATACGGTTTGTTAACAAATATATAATATATATACATTCTTTTAAATGTCTTTTATTATTGCTTAAAAATATGTATTTTGCTTTGGTTGATCAAATTATTAGTCTGTAAAAATATAGTTTGACAGCTACTGAAATTTAGGTTATGTATTATTAAATATGATATTCGAGCGGAATACGTTATCACGTAAAACTATCGTCCGTAAACCGACTTTACAGATAACCATTTTTTTTACCAAAACGCTCATTAATAAAAAAATCATTATTGGCGATTTGCAAAAAAAACTAAAAGTTAAGTTTAAAAAAAATCAGATAAAAAATGTTCATTTTCACATACAAAAAAAAAATCGATGATAAAAAATGGTGGTTCCCATTTAAAAAACAAAAGTTGCCCCTCCTCCTGATAAGGGGTGAGGCGGTGCGGGTGGTTATTGTGTCCAAACGATTTCCCCCTCGAAACTCAACAACTTTCGTTCGAACTTTTTTTTTATTCAACCCGTTGTTTTTTAAAGACAAACGTCCAAAGTGTTCAAAACAACACCCGGTATATGCATTCTGTAAACACATGATATAACGCATAGGCTCGGTTGCCTATATTATTGTATAGTGAGCATTATTGTTGTTGTGGAGTCTTTTTGCACCTGGCCCTTTGTTGGAGCTGTCACTCGGTAAATATAATCTGGTTAGCTATATGCAGCGAAATCCATTACACAAAGGGCCTCCGAACAGCCGCTTTATATCACAAATTGAATACACACACAAGTCTAATGCATCAGCTATCTGACTGCGTTGTCTGTACAATAAATTGTACAGTCGGAACGAGACAACATGGCTCTTAATATTGTAACAAAACTGCTGTAGTCCGTGGTGGAAATTATTTATATATAATAATATAGTCACTAATTATATACACAAAATATTTACAATACAGGAACACACCAAAGTTTATTAGCACACGATTATTTACAACACAGAAGCTATTTATGTGAAACCAGATTTATATAATTGCACTTAATGAATTATGTGACAACGCACTGGAACTGTATCAACACATGACTGCTACGCGAACAACTGACTGACTTGCCAACCACTCCGCTCGCAGTTTATAGCTTCGTTTCCCGACTATCGAAGGTTCTGGAAGCATCTCGGCCTTTCTGAACATGCATTGCATTCTCCTGGCAATTCTAAGAAGGTCGGGTTTTTATCTGCTTTCCATTGTTGTTGTTGTGGTCTGGAACATTCTATGGAGCCCATAGTCGTCCCAACGGGGGGCACGCAACAATATCTAGCTGAGAGTCGTCATCGGCATAAAATACTAAAAAAGGATAGGACATTTTTTCTATGATAAAAAGTTGACGATTACGAACGAGTCTAAGATCCCGATTTGGCTTCACCCATCGTGTTTTCTAATGAAATTTTAAATTTGATTAAATGTATTAATAAAGAAAAATTGATTTGGTTGCCATTCAATTTCTTGGCTCAGCTTTTTTTAATAAAAAAATAGAGTTGTTAATTTTATTGTATTTATTTAGTATTAAATATTATGATATTTGTTATTCGTTGCCATTGTTACCTACATATATTATGTTCCACGTGTTTGTAATAAAATTATCTATATTTTCATATTACAATATAGAAAACCCTATACCTAACTGTAAAAGACTAATTCGAAGGTGCCTGTCTACCTGTTTTTTATGCCAGGAATCAAAATGTCGACCAAACTTTGGCATTTTATATTTATATTGACGTGATAACGTCTTATAAATTGATGAATCACCAATATTATAAATTGATAAAACACCGGCTGCATGTACGAAAAAGTGTAACGCGTAACGCATAACGCGTAACGCATAACGCGTAACGTTCCGCCTGATCCTGTGCGTGCTTTTTGCTAATTTCTCGCTCAATTTAAATCAGATCGGTTTGAAACCAGTCTTAAACGAAAGAGGAGAACATTTTACATAGATTTCGTATAACAGAATTTGCCTAAACAGTTTTTTTATACAAATTTATATAGAAAAATATTTTATACAAATTTATATAGAAAAATAGCTGTATAAATGCAATGTTGTCTAGTGCATGGCGCGACGCGGTCGGTTGTCTTTGTTTGCCGTACATGGAAATTAGAAGCAAACGTATGTCTTGTCTTAACATGAAAACGGCTGCATTTCTAATGTTTAATTCAATTTTTTGACATTAGTATATTGTGAAATGCAACGCCTTCTAAGTTAAGTATTGGAATAACTAATTATTATTAGAACATAATACTTTGTAAGTTGCAAACGTCACTTTCGACATTTCTTATCATTCCGACACCAAGGATAAGCGGATTGAAACCAAATTTTGGGAGGTTTAGGTTATGTATTACGGAATACGTTATCACGTAAAACTATCGTCCGTAAACCGACTTTACAGACAACCAATTTTTTTTTTTTTACTTTCGATTGGTAATTTTATCTGAAAACTCGATAACTACATCATATTAATATTATAAATGCGAATGTAAGTTTGTTTGTTACGCTTTCGCGCAAAAACTACTTAACCGATCATCATGAAACTTTGCACATACACTCTTGAAGGTATTAGAAGTAACATAGGATACTTTTTATTAAAAAAAAATAAAAATTTTTTACGAAAAATAAGAAAGGGTTGAAAACATTTTTTGGGCCCAAAAATACCGAAAAATTTCTCCGAATCGTTTCAAAATTGAAATTTAACCCTTTAGTAATGATTAAAATGTGCTATTAAAATTTCATTAAAATCGGCCCGACAGGACCGGACTTACAAATTTTATGAAAACGAAATATTATAAATGCGAATGTAAGTTTGTTTGTTACGCTTTCACGCAAAAACTACTTAACCGATCATCATGAAACTTTGCACATACACTCTTGAAGGTATTAGAAGTAACATAGGATACTTTTTATTAAAAAAAAATAAAAATTTTTTACGAAAAATAAGAAAATTGTTTCCCCTGATATGCATGTCAAAAGTCGATTTCCATCTCAATCGCGGGCGTAGCCGCGGGTAGCGGCTAGTTTCAGAAATAAAATTAACAACTTTATTTTTTTATTTAAAATAGAAATTGAATGGCAACCAAATCGATTTTTCTTTATTAATACATTATATCTATTATCAAACATTAGAAAACTCGATGGGTGAAGATCGAGCCAAATCGGGATCTTGTACTATCACATTTAGAAATTAATCGAATTATATACAGTGTAACCTCTTTATAACGAATCTCAAGGGACCGAGCATTTTTTTCGTTATAAAGAGTTTTCGTTATATGGAGGGAAGAAAGAAAAATAACCAAATTTCACCTAATTAATTTATTCCATGTAGTCTGTTAACTTTGCTTGGCGTTTTTGCTATGCCAATATTTGTTTTGTATTTTATTAAGTATTATGCATGTCTTGACTCTTGGGATGTGATGGAATCACCTTCATTAAACAATAGGAATGTTTCGATAAGTTTAGCGGCATCAAGTGCTTGTTGAATAGTTGATGATGGTCAAAAATCGTCCTCTTTATCATCTTCTTCATCTTCATTTTGTTGTATAAAAACAATTACACTGTTAAATACGCCTAAATATGAACATATTTCATCGTACCTAATAGAGAATGGTTGTTACGCTATAAAGAGGGTATTAATGTATGGGTAATAAGGTAAACCAACCAAACTGTAAAATTTTCTACGTTGTAGGGAGTTTTTCGTTATAACGAAGGACGTTATAAAGAGGTTACACTGTATATTAATATTAATTTCAGCACAATCCTTGACTCTCAAATATTTTTCTGATCAAAGGTTCGCTTCGTTGCTTCTTCGGTAAAACGTTCAATTATTTTCAACAAAACCAACTGTTTTCATCTTTCCCCGTTCGCTCCGACGAATGGGTAAGGGGGTTGGGGGGGGGGGGGTATATATTGAAGGACTCTAACGGTCCTTTTGTTGCACTGGTTCACCGATAACATTCGATATCCATCGGCCTATATTGTTTCCTATCTTGACAATCAATATATTGGCTGCTTCTCCCGCATCACAGCGGCAGGTACATTGAATTTTCCAAGAGTCGCTGTCAAAACCTATCAAAATAGTGACGGTAATATATTTCATAGAAAACTTTTATTACATACTTTTAGATGCCCGTGTGAACGTCAGTTTTGTTCAAGATTAATGTCGATTTTGACGGAGCTCTATCCCGTAGAGCGTAGACATTAATGACTTTAGTTGTCGAGCGTTTATAGTCATCATTGTCTGACTCAACTAAATTGTATTCGGAAAAAAACAGTACCTTGTTTAAATAACAAAATAGAAAAAAAACACGCTGAATCCAATGAGCACAAACAAACATCTGTGTCTTTTGGTTTAGAAGCAATTTGCGCTTATAGTTTTCAGAAAATCATATAAACCTTCGAATGGCCGTAGTTTCCAAACTAAAAGAGATACAGACGTTTGCTTACGCTCATTGAATTCAGCGTATTTTTTTCTGCAACCATTCTCAATTTCAAAAGTATATTAAAGAATTCGTTTTTTTGCAATTTTTTCAAGCATACCCCTTTAAAAAAAGTGCGATTTTTGACGAAAACCGAAATCTTTCGGAACTTTGGCAAAATCATCATGCTTAGGTATAGAAAAAACACGCTGAATCCAATGAGCACAAACAAACGTCTGTATGTCTTTTGGTTTGGAAGTTATTTGCGTTTATAGTTTTCAGAAAATCATACTTCGAATGGCCGTAGTTTCCAAACTAAAAGAGATACAGACGTTTGCTTACGCTCATTGAATTCAGCGTATTTTTTTCTGCAACCATTCTCAATTTCAAAGGTATATTAAAGAATTCGACTTTTGCAATTTTTTCAAAGCATACCCCTTTGGAAAAATACGATTTTTGACGAAAACCGAAATCTTTCGGAACTTTGGCAAAATCATCATATTTATAGAAAAAAACACGCTGAATCCAGCATGGTCGTAAAACGTCGTGTGTCGTCCAAAAAAAGTTTCGAACTAAAAAAAAATAGTATTTAACAATCTTCCCTCTCCCTTTACAAGTAACGCCACTGACTTAGTGACCCACGAGCTAGTACTAAAAAAAAATAATTAACATTAACAATACTTGAGTGTCTAAAATTTACGCACAAAAAAAAATATTTATTTGTATTGAATCAAGACACTCATAATTGTAATACGCGGCACAAAGAGGATATCAATATCCCGCTTCATAAAACAGCACTATATAAAACCAGTGCATATTTTAATGGCATAAAATTATATAATTTTCTGCCAAAATACATGAAGAATTTAAACTTAATAAAATTCACAAGAATTTTAAAAAACATTTTAATAGAAAATGCCTTTTACACTAAAGAAGAATTTTTAATGCACAATTTTAATACAATAGAAAAGTAAGTTTTAAGTGTTTTTAAAATTAAATTTTTATTCATTTATATTTTTATCTATATTTTATATTTTAACTGTTTCTATTTATATTTCCATGTGTATGTATTTGACGTATCCTCCATACTCTGTATGCATTTTAAGGACAAAAATAAAATGAATGAATGAATGAATGAACAAAATTTGACCCATTTCTCAAAAATGTTCGCCATCACTGGTCTAGATAAACATATGGTATATTAGGTTTATTATGTAAGAATACTCTCGCTATGTCGACAGCTGAGCATCGCCGGATATCGTCCCAAACATAGAATCGACTGTACGAACCGCCAGATGGTCCTAGATAACATAATGTCGACAGAAAACGGAAAACGTGTGTATATGTGTGAGTGCCCTACTTGCTGTAGGACTCTCTTATGTTTACAAGGACACTTCTGACGTTTTAAAGCCACTTTACACCGGAAAAAAATGTTTTTTAAAAACCTTTCCTGTTTCAAAAATCAAATTGCAGTTTTTTGCAATAGCGTGGTTTAAAAAGACAGTATATTTATAGGTTTTTGGCACGACCTCATATAAAATAGTTGTTTTACATACATGTAACACTGTATTAAAAGGGACCCATTACGCGCCAGTGCGGAACACACTCACGATAACCAATAAGATTATAAACCTTTCCAACTGTCTCAAGCTCCCATGACAGAAAAAGTTACCCCTACGAACACCTCAAAATTATAAAGTGAAAATGGCTGAAAAACATGTAAGAAACATGTTACGCAAAAAAAAAAATTTTTTCTAGTTAGCAACGATTATACCACATTTTTTAATGAAAAAATATGGTAACCTAATCGTTGCTAACTAGAATTTTTTTTTTATTTTAAATTAATACGGTAGATCCCTTTTATATACTTTAATACATTTTTCATCAAAATATTGTTTTTTACCATGTCATATTCAATTTTTAAGCGCCGTGACAGCGTTTTTTCATAAACAAATCAGCTTTTACAAAGGCCGTGTCAAAAAAACCACCTTATCTTTTTCTGAAAGAAGGTTTGACAACTATTTTCTGCATAAAAATTGGTCTGTCTGCGAAAAAATGTTTTTTACTATGACAGATTTCTTAAAAAAAAAAATATAACAAATGAAGTCTGACAAATTTATTAACAAAAATTGTCAGCTAGACAAGTTGTATTAGATAGAAGAGATCTTAAACTTTATTTAAAAAAAAATTCAAGGAGGTGTTATGAAATGTACCTATTTTCACAAAAAACATAATTTATAACAAATGAAGTCTGACAAATTTATTAACAAAAATTGTCAGCCAGACAAATTTTTTCAAAAATGGTACATTATTTACTACAAATTGTATAAATTTCAAGCAGGTGTTTTGAAAAAAAAAATCATGTTTTTTTTTAAATTCAAAAATTCATAAAAAATTACAAATTTTTACTAGTCTGGCGGGCGTAACATGTATCTTACATGTTTTTCAGCCATGTTCACTTTATAATTTTGAGGTGTTCGTAGGGGTAACTTTTTCTGCCATGGGAGCTTGAACTATAAGAAATAACTATCCTTGTTGCAAACGCATTATAAAAATTATAACAAACGTAAAGTCGAGATGAAAAAAAATGTATAAACACAATTACAATAAACATTGATTTTATTTGTACAGAAAAGTGAAGCCAATTAAAAGCTTATAATTAAATGAGGTAAAGTTTGTTTACGCACGCTTATCTCAGAAACAATTGAACCGATTTAAAAAGATTCTTTAACTGTCCTTCTTCCTGACTGACATGGGTTACAAAGGCGGGGATTAGTGGTGAATGAAAACAAACAAACCGTGGAAAACCGGACGCGATCTTTGATCTAAATATCATTTTATGCATTTTATAATTTAAGGAGGTTGAGCCGTTTTACAAAGATAATGAAAAAAATCTGAAATAAAGTTTTTTTAATAGATTTTTTTATGACAAAATTTTCTGTAAAAAATCCAAAATCATTAGGAGATTTATAAAGTTAAAAATTAAAAAAAACTTTTACATGTAGTCTTATGGAAAATATGAAATCTAGCATGCAAACGGTACATTTTAATTTTTTGCAAATAACCAAATAATGTCAGCAGTTCTGAAAACTAACTATGTAAAACATCGATGTCTTACGCATATTTTAATATTTTTTCCAATTTAATTAGGAGACTTTTAATCAATATAAAAATTATTAAACCTTAGCACTTTTCGATTATGAACTTTTATTCTTGACAATTTTAACAATTTTAACTGAATTTTCAACTTTTTAATGATTTAATTTTAATTTTTATTACTTCTAATTTCTTTTTTTAATTATTTACTGCAAAAAATATGTAAAATACAGATATTTACATAAATTTATTTTTTCTAACCTAACTTTGTACAAAAAATTCAAAAGCTAGCCCATTAAGTAGAATACTGAAATAATTAATTATGACAATAATTTATTGGTATCATCGACTTATAACCTTTAGTAAAAATTTATTATGGAAAAGTTCCCATTTAGAATTTGACTTACTTTTGATTGGGACTGTAACGCATCAGCCTCCTTAAAATTGACTGACAGATACTCCGATCTCGCTGACAGTTAAATTTTACTGTCAAACGGAAATCAACTAGGGCGAGGCTGTTATGGGAAACTAGTTATTATTTATAATTGCGTGGTCTATATATACCGTGTGTTGTATATTACATTATGGTACATATAAAATGCATTGAAAATCAATATACTCACACACCTAAACACTGTCTATGGTCATAAATAAAAACGGCGTATGTCAGATTTTATTAGATCAGATATTTCCGAAACTAAAGTTTAGAAAAAAAACATTTTATTGACGAAACTTTCTTGCAAAAATAAATAGAATAATAAACCGTTATGAAAAGTATACCACTATTATATAAAAAACACCGTTATAGCATATATCTCTTCTGCGCGTGCGTCGATTTTCCCCAAAAACAATGGGACTATTCATATTTGCATACCAAACTTCCTCCGTAAATTTAGGTTCAATCCGCTTGTATGTTTGACCTGTATCGTGCTCACAGACAAACAGACGCAGAGACTTTTTCAGAAAATATGTGCGCGTAAAACTCTCTCAATCCCGCTCACTTACAACAGTTCATTCAAAAATTGCTAGCTCCTATATTAATTTCGCACTATAAAAACGACTAAGTACTATCAATGTCCGTTTCAAATAATTTTCAAAAATCTATCTGAAGACAAGGCCGTAGCCACTTAGCCAGAAATTCACTTCGGGGGGAGTCGAGCTTTGGACCAGAGACAATAAGTACCTAATAGCTTTATTTGAAAATAAGCATACATATATTATAATTTTACGTAAATACAAATTTAATTAAAAGGCAGCCGACGTAGATTTCGACGAAAGAGTTTAATGATTCATTTAATTTATTAACAATGCATTATATTTCGATTTTACTCGTTCCGAAAAACGTGGAATTCAATTATCGTATCACAGATTAGAAAAAAGAGTCGAACATATTTTAGTGAGCGTGTATAAAATGGTGGGTTGGTTAAGACATTTCGGGGGGGGGGGGCGGGTTGAACCCCCAAAACACCCTCCCTTCTGTTTACGGCCTAATTGTTTGAAGATACCGAGAAAGGTTGCCTAAAATTCGATGTACGCGGTTTTACCTTGTGACCACAGCTTTATGTACTTACAACCAGCACAATTGAAATTGTAGTATGTCATCATACAGCTTTAGCTAGCTTTTCATCTGTCAACAGCCTGTTAACTATTGACGTACTCGCGTGTCGCTATTTAATATTTTATTAAATTCAGTTGCTTCTCAAAAATTGGAAAGTAATAGTACGCGTTCAAATCATTTAGTAGGTAGTAAAAGTTTTAAGGATTGCACTAACCTTTTCCCGCGACTTTACTAGCGTTTTGAAAGGAATTCAACTCTACATAACACACGGATTAAAATTGCAATCTACTATTCGGAACCCAAAGGAATGGTGAGACCTCTGGTGAGAAATTCGCCGAATTGCCCTAAAGGGGGTTTTTGACAGGTAAACTATGGAGGCATAAGGTAAAAGCATGATGAAAGCTAGGTTAATCTCCATCATGCTTTTCTAAATCAATGTTTACTTGTCAAAAACCCCCCTTAGGACAGTTCGGCGAATTTCTCACCAGAGGTCTCACCATTCCTTTGGGTTCCGAATTAGATCTTCCACATTTTGTGGTGTAATTCTTCAAATCTGCCGACTTATGGATCAAGGCATTCTCGACCTATTGGTATATTCGGCGCTGCGAGATGTAACTTTATAATGGTTGAACATGTGTAAACTCACAGCTTCAACTCTGTTATCTATAGAAATAGTACATCGTTATTGAGTTATCAAGCGATACGGACGAAGAAGGACGATATCTATCTATCTTCCTTGCACTCTGACAGTTATGACATGCTTGTCAGATGCGCCCATCAAGTGGATACTTTGCTATACCGTTCTGATGTGTAGTGCTCGGACACAATCGCGTTTTGTTAATGTTTGACTTTCCGCAATGCTGCCGTTCATACTTACTAGATTTCAAATAGTAAAATTACTTGTTTCTGTTGGAATTTTATTTTGACAACGATTACTTGGTAATTGCACGGCACCATAATTATGAAAGAATAATCTACTATTTCGATTATTAAGTAAATCTAAACGATGCACTTAAGAATAAAGTATTTTAATTAGTAGAAGATGGTGCCGTGCAATTGCCAAGTCATTGTAATTATTATAGAATAAACATGAGGTGTTATGAAGTGCATTTTCATAAAAAAAAATGATTTATAACAAAGTCTGACAAATTTATTAACAAAAATTGTCAGCCAGACAATTTTTTCCAAAAATGGTACATTATTTACTACAAATTGTATAAATTTCAAGCAGGTGTTTTGGAAAAAAATCATGTTTTTTTTAAATTCAAAAATTCATAAAAAATAACAATTAACAAATTTTTACTAGTCTGGCGGACGTAACATGTTTCTTACACGTTTTTCAGCCATTTTCACTTTATAATTTTGAGGTGTTCGATGGGGTAACTTTTTCTGTCATGGGAGCTTGGACTAACAATGCTATTATAGCTATTCTTGATGAAGATACGGCAAATAAGAAAAGAGTGAAACGCAAGACAACGAAGAGAAGAATGTGGATGCAATGTGCATCCAAGCTTATTAGCGAGAAAAACGAAAGGCGAATACTGCACCTTTTACCGTCATTTAAGGAGGTTGAGCCGTTTTACGAAGATAATGAAAAAAATCTGAAATACAGTTTTTTTAATAGATTTTCTTATGACAAAATTTTCTGTAAAAAATCCAAAATCATTAGGAGATTTATAAAGTTAAAAATTAAAAAAAACTTTTACATGTAGTCTTATGGAAAATATGAAATCTAGCATGCAAACGGTACGTTTTAATTTTTTGCAAATAACCAAATAATGTCAGTAGTTCCGAAAACTAACTATGTAAAGCATCGATGTCTTACGCATATTTTAATATTTTTTCCAATTTAATTAGGAGACTTTTAATCAATAAAAGAAATCATTAAACCTTAGCACTTTTCGATTATGGACTTTTATTTTTGACAGTTTTAACAATTTTAACTGAATTTTCAACTTTTTAATGATTTAATTTTAATTTTTATTACTTCTAATTTCTTTTTTTAATTATTTACTGTAAAAAATATGTAAAATACAGATTTACATAAATTTATTTTTTTTAACCTAACTTTGTACAAAAAATTTAAAAGCTAGAAATAATTAATATTAAAAAAAAATATTTATTTATGCTTTTATGGCAATAATATTATTGGTATCATCGACTTATAACCTTTTATAAAAATTTATTATGGAAAAGTTCCCATTTAGAATTCGACTTACTTTTGAATGGGACTGTAACGGATCAACCTCCTTAATAGACGAATACTGCATTTGAAACAAAAACCTATTCATAAGTCAGGCAAAGTCCGATCACGCTTCAGCAAAATATTCTTCTAAACGGATCGGTGCCGGATCGTGATTGGATCCGAACTTGATCGGTGCTGATAGTATGAATACGCTCATTGTTTCTTGTGTAAGAATCGTTCACCGAACCGAGATTGCGGACCGAGAGCGAACCGTGACCGGCACTATAGTGTGACGGGCCTATGTGTTCTCTTTTGTGAACTGTGGCAATGTGTCTAAATACTTAAATATCCGATGAAAATGCTAGGTAATTTGTCTCCATGGCGACAATACTTATCAGACGACTTAGCGGTTCTCTGGGACACCGTGCCGCGCCTGATTGCTTCGAGAAAATGCGATAGTCAAGCCTATTTCATGTTACGATCGTCGAAAAATAAAGATATGGCCGACATACGCTTTTTTTTTAACTGGTCATTTAAGATTTTTTTTTGAGATATTACAGGCATGTTCCTTTTTTTCGCACGAATTTATTCACGCTTCGACATTTAGCGTAGGTAAACTAGAGTGCCTTTTCATTCTGTAAACAAACAGAAATATGGACCCAATTATTGGTCACTAAAATTATAAAGTTGGCAAAACCAAAAGTGCACATCCCGCAAGTTTTCCACTGTATGATAAGAAAAAACATTGAAAAAATATTATTAAAAAATTTAAAATGATTTAAAAATTTAAAGAAATAAATAATTAAAAATTGAAAAAATATTTTTTTAATTTTGCAAAAAAAAATTAAGAACTTTACATAATATAATATATAATTAATATCAAGTGGAATAAAATAAAATAAAAATAAAATAAAAATCAATTATTACGTAGGGAATCGAACCCAGGACCTTGCCCTTGCGGGTCTAACGGCGTAACCATTACGCCACGAAGCTTGGTAGGCGTTGCGGTGTTATTACGGTATAGAAGTGTAGCACTTGTTTTATGGAAATTTGCACAGTATTTCACAGTAATTATTATATTGTTTTTTTTTTAACTATTAGCTGTCAAAAAATATTAAATAAAAACTGTTTATAAAAATTAAACTACTGAATGCATTTCATTGAATTTAAATAGGGTTCTACTCTGATAGTAAACAAAGTGAATAAAATATAAACCAAGGCGATCCGACCAAAATTGCGATCTGTAGAGCTGTGACGTACGTACATACGTACAGACCAACCGACAACTGCTGTTCGTGATTTTCAATTACATTTTTAGTAGTAATTATGAACTCGAATCGATCTAAAAATGGTTCTGTTTTATAGAACAGAATCTCCTCTTTTCAAAAAGCTACAATTTGAATGGATTTTGTGTGAAATTAACTTAGATATAACTTCTTATATGAACGAAAGTCAGCTCTGACGCACAAAGCGATAATACAGCACATAACGCTAGTTTAGCGGTATGTGCAATAATGCTCTGCCTTTAGAAACGCGTTCCCTTCCTGAAAATGTCTTAAGTTATCAAAAAGCGGCTAATGGACATGTGTCTATATAATTTTAAGGATTTTTTATAATTTCAAATGTTATATGACGTTTTGTCAAATTTTGTAAACGCGACAAATAAAAAATATCTATCTATCTATTATTTTGTCACTCTTATAATGTAAGATATAAACATAATCTGAGATTAACACGTCACCGACTACAAAAAACAAATAGCAGTTTCGTCTGCATATTATCAGTTAGATTATTCAATAAACTACCTCTTGATGTTCAAAACCTTCCTCTAAAACAGTTCAAAAATCTTGTGCGGAGGAGGTTGATTGAGGCTGGTCTTTTAAACTTGTTTTTTTTTTTTTAATTGTATTAGACGATGTTATGCCACGTAATGGTGGTATTTAAGGACGTAGTCTGGTGTTCGGGTTTTGAAAAAACGAATTTATTTTTTTTTACATTTTTAGTAAGTTTAATATATTGAGAAAATACTGTAAAAATTTTAGACCGAAATATTAAATATTTACAAAGCTATACCATATAGTCGAGAGAAGCAACGGTCTTACGGTAAGACTCTTACCTGCTCTTACCTGTCAATTGTTATCACGTTACTCTTATACTCTCGCAGAGTAGAGCAAACAAATTAGCAGAAAATGATGCCTTTGAAGAAACGGAAGGTTTACTATACACCAGGTATAGCTGATTAGTGTAAATATTCATTTTTATTTTTTTGTAAGACATCTGAAATTAAAACTTTAAACGCGTTTTTCTCAAAACTACGTTTTTCTAAGCGGCGCGGGTGATTGAAACAATTGTATACAACCGATTGCTTTCAGTTTTGCACAGGGTATTCTACACAACAATAGCTCCGTCCGGTACTAGAATTACTTAATTATAAAAATTATTTCTATTTTTTGAAACCGATTTTCAACGAAAAAATCACGATTTTCTCGTTGTTTTTTTTCTAAAACCCGCCATTTTGTTATTTATCAATAAAAATGTTTATTTCTAGTACGGGATAGAGTCACAAGCCTACGAAACAATAACCAATTTAATTTTTATAATTCAGTTGACTCCAAGTGACGTTATCACCCGCGCAACCCACCTACCTCCATTTAAAGTTGTCTACTTTAGGTTAAAAAAACAATTATAAAATGGCGTAAAATTAAGCAAAAAAAATTTTTTTTCTTAGTTTACGATGTCAGTAAAAACATGTAACAAAATTGAAAACATCGTATATTATTTTGATATTAAAAAAAATTCTGAAATAACGGTTGAAAACGAGCCTGAAGATAGGACTACGTCCTTAAACAAATATATTATATTGTATTCTATATTCTATTCTATTTATTTGTGAAATAAAACCGAGCGGTGTAGCGTAGACTCGCATTCGACAGGTACCGGGTTCGAATCACGGCGGGGGCAGATATGTGGTTGGGAGTTTTTCCCACTGCCTCTCGTCGAGAAACGGTAATTTAGAACTATGTACTGGCCGTTTTGTTGAGGTTTTCCATGGTTTCCCTCAATAATTCGAGATAAATATCGAGATGGTTCCTTATTCAAGGTCATATAGACGATTACCTGTCAAACTCCTATGCTCAAAATTTGTCTACCTTTTCGTAATTTTCTAAAATTCCTTCATTCGGCCATTGCTATTAATTAAGTGGAAGTTTAGAAATGTAGAAAATAACGGGAAATGTGATAGATGGAAAATAGTAATGGTGCGAATGGCGTCTGTTATGACATACAATCGAGAAACGTACGTTATACCCATTTGTAACACCACGTCTTAAAAAGCCACGCCGCCACGCTTGATGGTCATGCAGAGAAACATAGGCAAGATGGCAGCGGAGCGTATGAACTAGGAAGTAGTGTTCATGTTAAAAAACTTAAATTAATAAATGTATTGAATTAAATAATAGTCTTGTTACAAAATTACGTTAATAAATATGTTGAATTAAATAATATTCAAGTTACAAACTTACGTTAATAAATATGTTGAATAAAATCATAATAATTGTTACACATTATTATTATTATATTTGTTTTGACGCTAATGACTTTATTTGCCGCGTATCTATAATTTGCGAAAGTATTCGTTGTTGCAGTAATC
The DNA here is from genome assembly GCA_963575645.1 of Xanthostigma xanthostigma. Lineage (NCBI taxonomy): Eukaryota > Metazoa > Arthropoda > Insecta > Raphidioptera > Raphidiidae > Xanthostigma > Xanthostigma xanthostigma. The sequence goes on along the minus strand of OY754469.1, from coordinate 6,007,111 downwards.
CTTTTTCCTGTGCTGTTGTAATTCATTTGTTATCCTTTAATTATATATACTTTTTCCGCGATCTTGATAAATAAAGTTTCTCATTGGTTGCGTGATGTCCGAAACGGAAGACAATCAATAACAATAGGAGTACAGGAAATTGCGTGATATATAGAAATGAAATTATCGTTGGATAATAATAAATGGTTAACGGTCATGTGAAGTGTTGTCATTAAATAATGCAGATGACACTTCTGCTAAGTGTGGTCGCCATGCGCCAAGGATGGCGCATTATTTTACAAAAAACAAATCACTTTTTTTATCGTGAATGCGTTTAGTGGATACATACATTAAGCAGGTTAAGTTAGGTATATTAATTGAAATGTAAACTGCAAAGGCCGTATATAATTGTAGTGGATAAAAAAAAAAAAAAAAGATGGCGGAAAAAGATAAAGTCGTTACGCGTGGCTCTGTAAAAAAGAGTGATTTAGTTGAGATAGATTACGCAGAAATTTTTAAAAATTGTCTAGCGTCATTAGAATTTAAAAATCTAATCACGAGTGTTATCAAAAAAGCGATAAATGATGCGATTACTCCGCTAATAAAAGAAATTGATCAATTAAAAGACGAAAATACGAAACTGCTTCGCGAAAGTGGTCATATTCGTAAAATACATGAGCAGGAGTCAGTGGTGTCTCAAGAAAATAATGCAGCAAATCAGGAAATAACTTATGCAGAAGTAAGTGGAAAAAATAAAATGAAGAATAATAAAAAAATATCGAATCTGGAAACTGCCAGTAACAAGGAGGAAAATCCTAAGAAAAATATTATTTCGGATAGCACTGATGAAGAACAGTATCATATAGTGAATAGAAGAAAGAAACGAGGTTTTCCATCGGTGGTTGGAACAGATAATCAAGGATTCCTCAGTGTCCGGAAAAAAACCTGGCTGTTTGTTGGTCGAGTAGACCCTAACGTCTCAGAAGATACCGTTCGTAAATATGTGGAAAACAAATGTCAAGGTCAATCCATTATTGTTGAAAAATTAAAAACGATTAGTAGTGACACAAGTGCGTATAAAATAGGAGCTGACTTCGATCTCCATGAAACAATGAATAAGCCTGAATTTTGGCCTTCAGGAGTAATTGTACGACGGTTTAATTTTTTTCGTAGGGCAGAGAATATTAGAAACCGACAGTTTCAAGAGTGATACCACAACAAAAACAATTAAAAATGAAAATCAGAATATAAAAATTTTGCATCAAAATATTAGGTGCCTAAATAATAAAATTGAATCATTAGAAGTAGTTTTAAATAACGAATCACCTGATCTGGTATGTTTATCAGAACATTGGCAGAATGAACTATCTCTTAAATCGACAAGTATTCAAAATTATATTTCGGTAGCACAGTTTTGTCGTGTCGAATTTATACATGGAGGAACAGCGATTTTTTTAAAGAAAAAATTGAAAAGTTTTTACAGTGAGCTAAATATATCTCAATTCAGTTCGGAGAAAAATTTTGAATGTTGTGGTATTAAACTAGAAACAGAAACGTTACAGTTTTTCCTGATAGTTGTGTATCGTTCACCTAGTGGTGATTTTATCAATTTTTTAGACAAACTTGCCGAAATGTTAGAATATCTTCAACCTGAAAATAATAAAGTGGTATTGTGTGGTGATTTCAACGTCAACATTCTTGTTGACAGTTACCCAAAGAGGCAATTTTATGATGTGTTAGACTCTTATAATTTTAAAATAATAAATAATGAGTGTACTAGGCCAAGTGCCGCCACTGACTCGTGTTTAGATTATTTTATTGTGAACCAGAATTTTAAAATTTTACGTGTCGAAACTGCTGATTTTAACTTGTCTGATCATAAGGCACAGATATTAGAGTTACAATGCACAATACAAACAATAATAAACCCTATTAAATATATATATAAAAGAAATTTTAGCACTGCAAATATAGAGAGAATGATTTTAATGTTATCAAAAATTTATTTTAATCCAATAATAGCTCTAAATAATGCAAATGAAATGTTTGATAAATATTATGACGAGTTTATGTACTGTTTTAATGTATGTTTTCCTAATGTAAAAACTAAAGTAAACAATAAGAGTAAATCTGAAAAGAGTTGGGTAACAAAAGAAGTCATAAAACAAAGTCAGGAACTGAGAAACTTATTTCAAATTAAAGGTGACGATGTCACACTAAACAATTTATACAAAAAACTGAAAGTCAAACATGCTGTAGATATACTCGAAGCAAAGAGTAGGTTTTTCAATGACATGGGTAATAATTCTGTGTATTGCTCAAGACAAATGTGGTCAAATATAAATAATTTTTTGAATAGAGAAAAATCTAATACAGATAATTTTACTTTACATTGCAATAATACCGAAATTACTGATATAAATGAAGTAGTAAACATATTTGCGAATTTCTTTGATAATATTATAAATGAAAAATTAGTTAATCAGTTTGGCAAAAATAACTTTTTGCAAAACTGTACTGTACCGGTAAATAGACTCGCATACACTCTTTATTTAAATCCAGTTAGTTGTTCAGAAGTTAGCGATGTTATTATGAATCTTCCAAACAAATTTTCTACAGGATTTGATGATATTCCAGCGTCTGTTATTAAGGCTTGTTTGCCATATATTGTCAATATTTTGACTGCTATAATAAATAAAATGTTTGAAAATACTATTTTCCCTGACAACCTTAAACTAGCAAAAATAAAACCATTGCATAAAAAGGAAAGCATACATGAATTAAAAAATTACAGGCCTATCTCATTATTGTCAGTACACGCAAAATGCTTTGAAAAAATTATATATAATAGGTTGGTATCCTTTTCTGACAAATACAACATTTTAAATGAATCGCAACATGGATTTAGGAAAAAGTTTTCAACTGCTACAGCTTGTCTGTCTTTTAGTGACTATGTAAGTAAAAACTTAGATGAGGGTAAAATCGTTTTCGGGCTCTTTTTTGATTTAAGTGCCGCTTTCGATACGGTGAATCATTCGTTTTTATTGCAAAAACTCTATGAAATGGGCATTAGAGGTCGGTCAAACGACCTTATAAAATCGTACCTTAAAAATCGTTTTATGTACGTCAGTATTGACAATTATAAATCGAATAAAAAAAATGTATGCGTAGGTGTACCTCAAGGTAGTAATTTAGGACCTTTGCTCTTTCTATTTTTTACTAATGATCTACCAAATTATATCAACATAGGCAAAATAATTATGTACGCGGATGATGTTACGGTATTGATAGCGGCATCTACCTTAAATGAAGCTGAGCTGAAAATAAAAATGGTAATTGACCAGTTTACTGATTACTGCAATAGAAACCAGCTTATTGTAAATTTAACTAAAACCACGTGTATGCAGTTCAGGATCAGGAATCCTGCAGATGTTAATAAGAGTAATTTTAAATGTGACTTAACAATATGTAAATACACTAAATTTCTAGGGGTAGTAATAGATGAAAATTTTAAATGGATTCATCAAATAAATAACATCTGTAAAAAACTTAATTACTATTGTTACCAAATAAGACAAATGAAAAAAATTTATGATCAAAAGATGCTGTTACATTTTTATCACGCTTTTGTCGCTTCTTGCATAAGTTATGCCATAGTTGTTTGGGGTGCTTCTATAGAACGAGATAGAGTTTTCATTATTCAAAAGAAAATTTTAAGAATAATATTTAACAAAGGAAGTAGAGAGTCATGTCGTCAACTATTTAAAGCAAACAAAATATTAACATACTACGGGATTTATGCTCTTGAACTGCTTACGCAGATGCATAACCTACATTATTTCAGTAAATTAAACGAAAAAAATAAATTTTATTTCACTCGACCTACCAAAACGTCTATTAAGCATAATACAACATTTTTTGAAAAAAGTCCTATATATATTGGCTATAAAATCTACTCAAATCTACCGGATGATATTAAATCTAGCAGTATCACCATTAATTTTAAAAAACGTTTGAAAAAGTACTTTTTAGAATCTGTGCCTTATGATCTAAATGATCTTTTATTGTAATGTATTTTATATTTTTCGACGATTTGTATCCAATTTGGCTACACAAATATAATTAATAATAATACTATACACTTTTGCACATAATTATGTATTTTGCAATCAAAATTGTTCTATGTATAGTGTAGATGCATATCTTAATATCTAATGTATATTTTTTTTTTTTATCTGCGTATTTTCTTGCATTTTGACTTGTCATATTCAATTGTATTGACAACATGACCAATAAAATATTATTATTATTATTATTACATACATTAAGTAGGTTAAGTTACGTATATTAATTGAAATGTAAATTTTGTAGAAGTCAGTTGACGACGACAGATGTGCGCGCACGTTTTTACCTATACCTACCTTGTGCTGCTCATTGTGAATATGAAGTTTAAAATTGATATTGATATGGATTTATTAATAAGCCTTGTTCATAATAGGCCAGTGTTAGGACAAGACTTTAGAAAATTACAAAAATAAACAAGCAAGACATAATGTACTTGCACTTCTTTGCCCTTCAAGTATAGCACTGATATCGATAACAACGGACGCGCTCACGTATATTAGCGGATCAAAGGTAACCGTTTCGCGTCGGCCCGTTACCCGTTGACTAAAACGGTCGTTAGCAAGAGTCCGCTTCTCGACGAGAAGAAAAAGTTCTAGCCACTTTTATAAAATTTTCACGAAAACAATTTTAATTTCTCTATCATGTTATACCAATCCCTTGAATGGTACGTACAAGGTGATAAATGATCCGCTTTAGTTAACCCATTTTTGTCGTCACCGGTGTGTATATATATGTCATTTCCTGAAAGCTTTTACATTATTTTTATGTCTCCATACCTTTTTCAATCTTTAAGAGAGACGTTCAGAACGTTCTCAAATTATATTTTTAATTCGAGCATTGACTGGGAAGCCCAGCTACTTGTCTAACAAAATTGTTAAACGGTGCGATACAATAAAAGATGTAAACTTGCGATCTATGAACTATTTGGTTATTCCTGACCACAAGACGTCTAAATTTCGGTGTAGTTTCTCTTATTTAGCACCATCTTTGTAAATAGCCTACCCTTCATTTAAAGTAAAAGTAAAAAACCTCTATAAATAAAATTATTTAATCTAAATTATGTGCTAGAATATATTTTTCAATTATCACAATAAATTATTGTTATTATTATTACTATTATTTTTATTTCTCACATATTTGTATTCTTTTTTGTTATGGTTTGGATTGAAAAACAGCTTTAAGCTGAATTCACGCCTTTTGATAAAACTCTGTTTTTTCATCAATAAAGACATTATTATTATTATTATTTAGTCGTAAGTGAGTACATTTCGTTTGGAAGATATCACCCTTTTGAGTGGAACACTCATAGAAAATTAAGGGAATGTGGGAAACTTCGTGAGCATGCGAGCTGGGCAGGCAATGGTTATGGCTGTGTATTTTCAATTTATTTATTGCTAGTCGCTACCCGCGACTCCGCACGCGATTGCATTGCAGCGACAACAGTAAAGACTCCATCGTTATTTAGTCCTGACGAAGATTTTTTCATATACCCGTACTTCCACCATAAAATTACCGTTCTTCCACCATATATTAAAATTTTGCCAGTTTATTTGATATTTTTATTTTTTTTTATATTTTACTAAGAATTTTTAAAATCGGTTCAGTAGTTTCAGAGATTATCCTCAACATACACGCAAACAAATTTTACCTCTTTATAATATTAGTATAGGCAACAAATTGAAGGCATGGATATATAAGTAGAAATAATCTTGACAGTTGGTTGATACGCGCCACGGATCTAAAAGGTCCGAAAGTTAGTCACAAACATCGTCGCAATGGCGCATTTTAGAGCCGTTGAGACTCCCACCATCTCCCAGCTACCTGCACGGAACGTACGCCGTCGGTGATTGGCCGTGATCGCTCGTTGCCTTTGTCACTTATCGCTTTCTTGCTTTAAAGTACAGTCGAGTACGCTATTGTCAAGTTGCTATTGTTATTTTAGTTTTGAGTTGCGAGTTTGTAGTTTTTCAACAGACTGTACAAGCGCAGTCCGCATTCGCATCTAACTTCCGAGCCTTTTAGATTAGTGGCCCGTATTGTATTAAAGAAGTTTTCTTCATATATACCTCGATCGAAAGTACATTCTTTCGGCATTAATTGTAAAGCAGAAACATTTGCGCATTGGTGGGATTATACACACTGATGCGGGAAGTACGTACGTTCCGGAGGCAGTAAAGAAAAAAATAACCTATCAACTATTGTTTAGATGTCGTTTCCATAGCAAACCTATTACATTTTAGCCTCAAAGCTGCTTGCTTGGAATTTATCTTTGTTTTTATTTAATTATTAAGTAATTATTGTATTTAATAAGCGTACTTACGATCAAGGTATGCGAAGAAAAATAGTATATTACATCACAAGGGCCGAAAGTTTGATATTCTTGCACTGCGCGTCATGATACCCCAGGCAAAGATATCAAACTTTCGGCCGTTGTGGTGTAATATAGTATTTTTAAAACTGCGCGATCATCACGTTCCTGGTGGTAGAGTAGCTATTTTATATTAAAAATATTTCCGTGCTCTGTGTGCAAGGGTTGTACACGAAGACTTAAAAAATAAAAAACGCAGGCGTGAGCAATCAGGTCGGGAAACAAACCCTCGTCACATCAGAAGTCTGTGTGTGTTTACCATTCAGTCGACGTCTCATGTACCCCCAAGCTACCCAAGTGTGATCTGTACAGAATATAGGAGCAAACTGAACATTTGTATAAGCTTGCTGACACGTATAACAAAACCGGGTTCCACACAGTTCAGTCGTACTGATTACATTTATCGCTATGGGCTATGTGCAAAGAGGCGGAGTTACAAATTTTTCGATGCGAGCGTTCGTGGTGAGCACTAGGGGAAACTTCAAGCTCAAATTTTCCGTATGTCAGTGAGCAATGTATATTACAATTTTATGAAGTTTTTTTAATTACAAAGAAAACATGGGCAAAACTAAGCGATCTGGAAATGCCTGTTGTGTTCCGGGCTGTTGCGCTGATGGCGAATTAAGTAAAATAAAGACCATTGGCGCCATAATTTGACGTTCCGCTGTCAGTGTAAACAAATTAATTATTTATATATTGTACGTCGTAATTGATAAATAAATAATTCTCGCATACCTTTTATGTTATGCTATTTATATAATGGTTTACAATCTGAATTTTATAGTACCTATATAAAATTAACATTTTTTTTGACACATCATGGCCAACTAAAGTTTTTGACTTATCACCATAGAAACATGAAGACATTAGTCTGTTCCGTTTATAAAAAACTATAATTGTATTATAACAATATAAGATCGAATCAGATTTTCTGACAACACGTGTTTGATTTTGATGTGGTGGAGGCGCTGGGTGTTTGACATCAATGCGGTGGAAGGGACGGGTGGTTGGCATCGATGTGGCGGAAGAAACGAGTATTAATTAGGCTTTTGAAAAAAAATAATTATAGATTTTTTTATTGTATTTTAAAACTTTATTAGAAATAATATTGATAATCGATGCGAAAAACTTTCAAAAAACTTTTTTTAAATTATTTATAAGCAATTTAAAATTGATAAAATATTTAAAAAAATCACGTGACCGTAAACGCACTAAAATTGTTTTTGACAGTTGTGACGTCATATTGTTAAAATGTATATAAGCAGTCTATCAATGGCTTTTACATATTGTGTATTGACTAAAACTATTCTAAATTTAGTATAAAAAAATATTGTTGACAAGTAATTCTATTTAATAATGTGTGACAAATCTTTTATAAAAGCCAATTCTGCTAATATAGGTACTTACTGTAGATATTATTTATGATCACAGATTTTCTAAAAAATGATACATTTTCGGTTCAATTCAGCTGAGGTTAACTTTTTTTTTTTTTTTAATAATAATGTGACTGTAATTTATGAGAAACTAAATATTTTTCATTAAATATAATATATATTAGATATCGTGTCCATCGATAATAGTTAATAAGAAAAAAAATTTTGTTAATTGCTATGGTTAGTAATTAATGTTTATTTTCATAATTATTGTTTTAAATAATTTTCAATTTTGTACTTGAAAAAGTCTAAATTTATAGACGAAACGTCGTACAATTATAAATATAACTTTTGTCCACAAACCTGCGAATTTTTTCTTATTAATTAAATATAATTAGTTAATTTATTATTTATTATTATTATTTGTAGGGTGTCACTCGAAAGATATATATAAAGATTATATTTCTAGTTGAAACATACCTTTTCACGACATATTAAAATACACAGCGGCTTTTAAGTATGAAAATCGGTTTATATTTTTAATGACGCTCTGTTCTGAACTTACAGTCTTTACCACCTGGCAAATACTTAATCGTATGTACCACACACCATTTTTGTCATGTGTATGCGAGTTATGGTTCAAAAAATTCTGGTACATCATAATGTAACTGAAATACACTATTTTATTTCATTGTTTGAAAATTTTTATTGTTGTCACATTGCTACTAATTTTTTCAATTGTTATCTTAATATGAGAAAAAACACAGCTCATACTAGTCTATTATTAAAATATATTAAGTATTATGTATGTAGGTACTACATTTCCTTGAATATCGATTTTTGTGAGTTTTTTTGTGACCTATGCAATCAAATATTATTGATTGAAATATTATACAAGACATTGCTAAGAAAAATACATCGATAAAATTGATATACCATATTATTCTTAAAAATGAGTGCCGAGAAAATATGACAATGGGTGAGTAAAATTACATCCGAAACGATAATTTTTAAAGGATCTAAAATAACGGCGGCAGATTTCAAAATGACGACCTACATAAATAATATTTATAAAGGGAACGACTGTTATTATAAAGAAAAATAGTTGGTAAAGTTGAATCTTGGATTTCTCGTTTAAAAAATACATAACATTGAAATTAATTCGTTTCGTAAAAAAAAAATAGTACAAAATCAACAAATCACAGCAAATTAATAATAGGTATGTTTATTGAACTATTCCAAGCAAAGTTCGGTCACCCAGATATTTAAATTTATACGTTGATATAAATTATTATTAATTACAGTATTATATTAAAATACTTACATCAAAATGATCCTTGCAACACCAAAAAATGGATGTTTCATGATGTTGACACCATTGTTTTCGACGTGTAACATCTTGTGGCACATTTAAAAACATTTTTGGGGAGTTTTTTATGTAATATTCGTACACCTTTGTACAAAGCAAGCACGATAACATTTAAGATTCGACATTTTTGATAAATTTCTTAATATATTGACTATATTCAATCAATGAGAGGTTAAAACACTGTGTCAATTGCATGTGATGATAATAGAAATTATCATTATGACGTCACATTATGCTCGGGAAATGTCGGCTCGTTCTCGGAACTGGGTACAAAAATTTATTTTTAATTTGATATAACTTTTGAATTATAACGAAAATAAAAAAAAGAAAAATAGTTTTGTTATAAAACTTATATACGATCTTTCCATTTATGACAAAAAAAAATTTCATTCAAAAGCCCAATTGTCTCACGGCTTGATTACGCCATTTTGAGAGTTGTTTAGTTCTGTAATCTGTATAATTTAATACTTACTCTTTCTCTTGACAGTAATTAGTTTAGAGACAAAACAGTAGGTGGTCCGTGGATGCAATTAATCTGTTTTTGATCTAACTTTTAATCCCTTTTGCAAACTTAGTTTAGCAGGTTAGAACCATGAATTCTGCTCGAATGGTTTCGGTGTCAACAAAGCTGTGATTTTACACTATGTCAGCTTGCGTATAAGTCAGGTACAATGTACTTTCTATCAGAAATTGATAATATAACGGTATATTTTAAAAGCGGATTTATTCTATTTATTTCTCCAAGAAAGTTTTGAATATTAATTTTATTCAACACGCGTGAGTAATATATAATTTCGGGGCCCTGCTAAATTCGGGAGAAATAATAAATTAATTCATGTTGACGCATAGAGTACTAATAATGAGCCGAAACTGTACGATAATGTATTACTGCACAGTTTCTGGACCAATAGGAACGCGGTAGCGAGCCGAAACTGTACGGTAATGAATTATTACTGCAAAGTTTCTGGACCAATAGGAACGCGGTAGCGATTTGTATATATGAAAACAGCATCGCAATTCAGCGAAAGTCAGGGCCATCTTGTGTGCATCGAGGGCGGTGGGTACGTCAATCAATGAAGTGATTTATTATTTTTCACTCTTTTATCAGAACCCCGATTACATATTACTCGTGCTAGTTGAATAAAGTATTATGTGCGACCATTGGTCGAAGGAGAATATTCCACTTGCGTGTTACCGCACTCGCTACGTTCGTGCGGCAAATTTCACGCCCATGGAATCTTCTCCTTCTCTCACTAGTCGCACAATATACTATTATTTATAAACTTTATAGTTTCAGAAATATTTTAAAAATAAAATATTTTATTTATTTTACTGTCAAATATCAATATTTTTGAAGTTGGAACGGTTCTGTCGCCCAATTAGCTGACAATTTTGTTTTTTTTAATTGCAAGTGCATGTGACTGTGGTTTCATATATTTAACGCTCTGATATTACACACCTGGTTCCGAATGTGTGCAATTTAACAGCTGTGTTGATATTACGAAAATAAATTAGGTCAAATTTCATATTTACAAAAAGAAAGCTTATTAAAAAAGTCACGTTTCTATTTTTTAAATGAATTTTTTGTTGCAAATTGTAATAACACATAAAAGCAAAAACACATATTTTCTCTTTCAATTCAGTTGAATGGAAGATAATTCCAAGATGAAGTACCTATTCATATAAATATATACAATCCTCGTGAAATGTCATCCCCCTGTTTAAGATAAAAATTCAGGGTATAACAGAAAGTTTTTATAATTCTTCAAGCTGAGAAATATTTTCGATGCTCCAAGTTATTTATTTCTTATAGTGTATTTGCCATAAGGCTGCACTTACACTATTGGCGTCGGTCAAAGGAGTTAATTAATTTTAACGAAATTTGGACCACATATTGAAATCCATCACCGCACGAAGCCTATTTAAAATGGGCCCAATCGGGCCACTTTAAGGGTTGAAAAATATTATTGTGCCCAAAAATACCGAAAAAATCTCCGAATCGTTTCAAAATTGAAATTTAACCCATTAGTAAAGATAAAAATGTGCCGCCAAAATTTTATTAAAATCGGCCCGACAGGACCGGGCTTAAAAATTTTATGAAAACATTAATTTGTAGATATATTAATTTACTTAGTGATGAATTTAATTTAGTAAATTGATAATAATTTTGAAATCAAGAAAAAAAAAACATTATTTTAAGGGATGCATTAAGAGGTTAAACTTTTATTTTGTCCAAAAACAAAAAAGTTCAGTTCACATAATAAAGCCACACTGTCTGTGTTAGCAAATATACTATATATTGTCGGCAGGGTTTGGCATTGCGACCCGATTTTTTTTGAAGTGAAAACTTCTTTAGCGGCGTTGTACACTTTTTTTGTAATGGGTAAAAAATGTTAAACTCGCGTCAGATCGTCAGTTATGCGTAAGATGAAAACTTTTATTTATACAACGTTAGACATCTAGCGTTCAAATATCGTACATAAAAATGCAATTTATGATACAAATCATTTTGATCGAAAATTCGTAAGACGTTAATATTCAAGTTTTCATTTCCGCAGGCACTCCCGGAGTGCAACCAGTCTTTTTTTTTATTTTTGTGCCCTCAACGCTCGAGTCTAGCTCGCACTAGTGAACCAGCCGCTTTATCAGTACATATACGATATAAAACACTTAAATAAACATGCTGTACCTTAATTAAATGAAAATTTCCCTTTGATTTTCTCCTCGACTCGTTGACCTTATAAGCTTAATGGTTCGCTCTCGACTTTTGCACTGTTCTTTACGTAATTAATTTATCGTACATTTAAATTGTTCCGTTTTATTAGGCTAAGCAATAAAATGTTATAAAAAATGTTGTTGCAAAAAAGCTTTGTCGCGATCAAAAGAAACATATTTTTATTTATGAATCGTTTATGAAGCAAATCAATTAATTTTATTTTTATATATTTTTTTTCACCTAAAATACTTATTTTTTTTTAATAATTCAATATGTCGTTCTCTTCACTTCACTGTTTGAAATAAAAACGGCTTTAAAAAATGGTAATTTAGAACAAAATATATTTGTGATCACAAAGCCAAGTGGGTTATGTCAGGTTTGTGATATAAAATATGAACATAAACCCAATTGGCTTCTTGGTCACAATAATTATGTCACTTGAAAAAAAAAACGAGTCATTAAGAAAATTAAAACTCACAGGTGCGACGTGGTTAATTTTTTTTTAAATTTTATTATGAACTAGCTGTAACCCGCGACTTCGTCTCCGTGGAATTTATGTTTGTGCAGCTCGCAGAGTTTACAAAAAGACTCCCCTATTTTTTTTTTGAAGTTAACTTCTTTCAGCGCGTCTTGAAAAAAATGCTAAGAGTGAATTTTTACGATGCGCGCGCACACCGTAACATAATTAACAGCATGAAGTTGCCGACCATAACCTCAAAATTAGCAGGATGATACGCCTTGGACAGTTTGTTAAATATTTTAATTTTAAGCGCGTTTACCAAAAAAATCGACAGATGACGTAGCGATCGTAAATGTGATATAATGAATATGACAGATGTCAGGTGATGTTTTATTATCAATACGAATAAAAATTATAGATCTGCTAAACGACTTGACCGATTTTGACGGGATTTTCACTGCAGATAGTTAATGTTATAAGTAGTAACTTAGGCTATTGAAATCTGTAGTTTGTCAAAATATACTTGCATTGATGTCAATACACATTGTTACAGTTACAATACTATATAAGAAAAATTTACTTTCCAACAATGTCACTGTAGGGACTTAAACCCGAAACTTCCACTCACCGCTTTCCCTTCCAACGATTTAATATCACAAAGGCTGCCTGTCGCGCGGGCTCAGAACGCTTTAAAAAATCGTTTTCTATAAGCAGTTAAGATCATACTTTCTTGTTTGCTTAAGTATTTTTTATTTGTTTCTCTATTTATAATATACAGGGTGTCCCATTAAGAATGGGACATAGAAAAACCGCAGATTCTCCAATTCAAAATAAAACGATTAAGCGAAATATGCTTAGATAATATGTTACTCGCTCTGCCAGTGGCGTACGGCAGGAGTAAGTAATGCTTGTACCCCTTCTAAATGTTACGCCGCTGTCTAAATTTTAATTTTGACTATAATTTTAATTTTTTTGATATTTTCTAAGTCAATAATGTACACTTGTTAGTTTGTTGTAGTCATTGGTTTTCGAGATATTCGCAGTTAAAAATAGATAGACATGTACTTTTTATTTGTATTATTATTAATAATATTCATTTTTACAATTTTGTCTTAAAAAAACTGCGAATATCCCGAAAACCTTTACAACAAACTAACAAGTGTACATTATTGACTTAGAAAATATCAAAAAAATTAAAATTATAGTAAAAATTAAAATTTAGACAGCGGCGTAACATTTAGAAGGGGTACAAGCATTACTTACTCCTGCCGTACGCCACTTGTAGAGCGAGTAACATTTTATCTAAGCATATTTCGCTTAATCGTTTTATTTTGAATTGGAGAATCTACAGTTGTTCTATGTCCTATTCTTAATGGGACATCCTGTATACTATAGCCGAAAACTCCACTTTTTTCGCTACCGCGTTTAATCGTGTGCGGACCCGCGGGGAGCAGCTAGTATAAAATAATAACTGTGTATTTCCAGTGGATATTTTCCACATCGAGTTATCGTACTCTAACCAATATTTCGTATTTCGTAAAACAAAACCTTGTTATTATTAATATTATATATTAAATAAAAAATTAAATTTTCAATTAAGCACGATTAGGTAACATTGGGTGTAACCAAACTTCGCACAAATACACAAACACAAAGGCACACACAACAGTATATTATATATTTTAATAACAATATCCAAGTTATGTAACCCTTTTATTGTTGTGCATTAATCTGAATCAATAAGTCGACCATTCGACGAACTGTGGCCAGTTGTAAGTGGTTAATGACACGTGCAGATAGTATCTTACGGACCCGTTTAAATATCAGACGTGTCACGTACAAAAATCGAAACAGCTCCGACCGCAAACGGTGTCTTATTGGGGCCGTTGTTACTCCCCAACTGCCCCGAGTGTTGTACTACAACCTGCAACCGCTGCCCCTATACACTCAATTGTTCGTTTGTAGTGCGCATGCGCTGGCTATGTGGTTTTAGCGAATATTGGTATATGCATTCATCTATACTAATATATAAAGCTGAAGAGTTTGTTTGTTTGTTTGAACGCGCTAATCTCAGGAACTACTGGTTCGAATTGAAAACAATTTTTTTTTTGTTGGATAGCCCATTTATCGAGGAAGGCTATAGGCTATATAATATCACGCTACGACCAATAGAAGCAGAGCATCAATGAAAAATGTTGCAAAATATACCTGAAAATTAGCGTCTATTCAGGTGAAATGCCCTAACTAAATATTCCAATATTAATGTCGTATATTAACAAGCCCGGCTAGCTCAGTCGGTAAAGCACGCGACTGTTAATATCAGGGTCGTGGGTTCAAGCCCCGGAAGTGAGTGCGTTTAATAATGAATAAAAATAAAAAAATCTATTAAAAAATATTAATTTATCAATGAAAACCGATAATAAATGTAAATATTTGTAGAAAATTAATATATGTATATACATGTATATATTATACATAAATAAATAAATAAATGTCTTTATTTGATGATATTTCTGAGAATATATAAATAGTGTCACAAAATATAAATAATATATACATTTGTAAACATATATATATATTCAAATCTGTGATTAACGTCTGATTAGAACTCTTCAATAAATAAAATTATCGACCAATTTTTCAGACAATATATTAACAAAAAATTATTTTGATATTCATAAATAATTTTGAAATATTCTATAAAAAGCGAATTAGATTTTAAATATTAATTATTTTTATATTTTATAGATCAATCCGGATTGAAACGTTAATGTATTTATATTTTTTGTTAATATATTGTCTGAAAAATTGGTCGATAATTTTATTTATTGAATATATATATATTCATACATATAGATGGAGCTAAAGAAGTTTTACTTCAGTCGCGTGGTCTAAAGCACACTCGTTTTTTGTGCTTTATTAGTTATATATTATCCGCTAGCGGCGACATAGTCCATTTGAAGTTTGTTCAGAATATTAGATATAACAATCAGCTACCAAAATCGTGAAAACTCGTCTAGGTTGTACTCAAGAAAATCGTACGCTACTATAAAATTTTCTTTCTCCGTTTCACACGTTTCCATTTTCTCGTGCAAATGAACTTCAAGGGTCGTTGTTTAAATGGAGTTGCATGGTCGCTGTGACGTCATTAAGGTAAATTGCATCAATTGAACCGGTTAAGAGGCCACTGCACTTTTGTTGGTAAAACTGCCGGATGACATTTTTTTTATTGTAGGGCTGAATCTTATTTCTCACAGATCCATAAAACAAAAGAGCGGCTGATTTTTTTTTATTTTCGAAATATTTCCGTAATTATAAAGTTTAGAAAAAAAAATGGTTGTCTGTAAAGTCGGTTTACGGACGATAGTTTTACGTGATAATGTCATAAAAAAACATTGATGAACTTTCTGACGTCACGCGAGAAGAGAGAGAAATGCGTACAAGCCGACGCTTGGGCCGATCGTGCCTCTCTATCGCTTATACCGCGCTCTCGCTTGCACGCTCAGGCTCAGGCGGAACGTGACACTTTTTCGTGCGTGCAGCCGGTGTTTCATCAATTTATAAGACGTTATCACGTCAAAAAATTTTAACAAAACATTCTTGAAAAAATAAATAGAATAATAAGCCGTTATGAAAAGTATACCATCATTATATAAAAAACACCGTTGCATACCAAACATACTCCCAAAATTTGGTTTCAATCCGCTCATCCGTTTGACATGTATCGTGTTCACAGACAAATAGACTAACAGACGGACAGAGTTTTTCCAAAAATGTGTTTTTTGGATTCGGGGGGACCTCAAAACGGAAAGATATTGTAAAATTTTTGAAAAGTGATTTTTGACCTAAACTGGTACCATTCCCCACTTGTGGGTTGGAATGGTAAAAGAAATACAGTTTTATACTAAATAGATACAAATTAGGTACATAATTGAATAAAAAATTTCATAATACATTCATTTTATACCGGGTGTTTCATAAACTCAGGTAGTTTACGAAACTAATAAATATTTATAACTGAGCTTATTCTTACGGTAACCGTATACATGTCGTTTTGATAAATTCTATAAAAACATTCCACATTTAAGTAAGAAACATAATAAGCAACGGAAAACTTAAAATGTAAATTTCTTCCATTTATTTTTACTCAGTGCTGTACGGTATATGTTCGATATTACTTAATGTTCAAAATCATGACGCAAATAATGTTTTTCGTGTCTTCAGAATTTTTGTCTGTCGCTATTTGCACCGACATCGCTTGATCGTAAGATGCGATTTTGATAAAACTCGGTGAGTTATCAACTAGAACCATATTACATAAAATGTGGGGTACTTTTCCCCTGCTACGCTCCGGTAAAGTTTCCCGTCGAAACGCGAACAAAGCAGTCGTCAAAATGTAGTACCTACTATTACGAACTCCAAAAGGGCGTTTAGCGTCTAGTTTGAGAAATGTAACATTATTGTGGATGTCAGAGCTTTGTACTTCAAACATATTTTTGAGAAAATGGAAGAAATATTGCTACCGGGAGATAATTTAAGTAATTCATGTAGAGTGTGTTTGACGAAAGACGATGCATTGGTTAATTTATTCACGACGTCGATAAAAATGGATGGTTTAATTGTGAATGCACTCACTGCGTGCGCTCCCGTTCGTGTAAGTTGTTTTTTATTCATGTGTTAAAAACATGTTTTCAATTCAGTATTTGTTAAGTCGAGTCATTTAACATACTATACACAAATGAAGGGTCAGGAACTAACAAATAAATTGTTCGATAATTATAGGCGACTATTTCGCTTAGTATTTTTTAAACAAACACTAGTTACGTAGGGTACTTAGGCATTACGAAATCTGTGAAGCAAAAATCCGTATAAACATAAAAATTTAAATTTAAAGGCAATTTTTACGAAGTGTACTTTCATTTATAACAGGTAAAAAAAAACGACGGGCTCCCATCATCTATTTGCAATTCCTGTCATTTTCAATTAGAAATTGCGTACCAGTTTCAAAAATTAGCAGTAAAAACGGAAAATACACTCCACCGACATTTAAAACGGTCCCAGAGGCAGCGCCAGTCTAGGAACGACAGTCTTGCAAGAAACAGTGGCGTGCGAAATTCGGATATAAAACTGGAATCACCTGTAAATAGTACTGATTATTTTCATTCGCAAAATAATTCTCCCAATCATCAAACACCCGATTACTTAGGTGAAAAATATTCAGATAAAAATAATTGTGAGGACGATAATGAAATAAAATATGAGGACATAAAACAAGAAGTGGATTCGTCCGACAGTAACGACGCCGGATTATTAAACGAACCGGAAATAAAGGTAGAATTAAAGACAGAAGAAACAAACAAAGAAAAACCGAAAAACAACAAAAAATTGTTCCAGTGTGACGTATGCTATAAATATTTTAGTCGTCCGAGTTTATACGTCCATAAAAGAATACATACCGGTGAGAAACCGTACCAATGCGACACTTGCGACAAGAGTTTTGTAACATCGGGACACTTGAACGTTCACAAACTACGACACACGGGCGAAAAAAATTACAAATGCGAAATATGTCAGGCTAGATTTCCGTACCTTCAGTCGTTGAATATTCATAAAATCCAACATGGCGGCAAGAAACCGTACCAGTGTGACGTTTGCAGCAAATCTTTCGCTCAGTCGAGTTTACTTCTCGTTCACAAACGTCGACATACCGGTGAGAAACCGTTTAAATGCGACGTTTGCAATCAAGGCTTCATTTCGGCCAGTAATTTGAACAAACACAAGCGAAAACACGGAATTGGCAAACTGTATAAATGCGACGTGTGCGAAAAAACGTTTGTTTGGTCGAGCGATTTCAATGTTCACAAACGTCGTCATACCGGAGAGAAACCTCACAAGTGCACCCTGTGCGAAATGTCGTTCATCAAAGCGGGTGAATTGCGCGTTCACATGCAAAAACATTCGACGGTCAAAAAGTTCCAGTGCGACATATGCAACAAATACTTTTCACATTTGAGCACGCTCAACATTCACAAACGTAGACATGCGGGCGAGAAGTCGCACCAGTGCGAAGTGTGCAGCAAATGTTTTATTCGTTCGAACGATTTGGTCGTGCACAAACGTATACATACCGGAGAAAAACCGTATCAGTGCGATATTTGCGGCAAGAACTTTAGTCACGCGCCCAATTTTAGAAAACACAAACTCCTACACGCCGGTGAGAAACCGTACCGGTGCGACGTTTGCGAGAAGAGTTTTACACAGTTGTCGCACCTGAATACGCACAAACGTGTCCATACGGGAGAGAAACCGTATCAGTGCGATATTTGCGGTAAAAGTTTCGCATTGCCCGGTTCTTTCAGTATCCATAAACGAAGACATATAGATGGGAAGTCGTATCAATGCGATATATGCAAGAAGTGTTTCACGCAGCCGAGTAGCTTGAAGACGCATAAACGACTACATGCAGGGGAAAAACTGTAAAATAAAAACTTGGTAGAAGTGAAATTCTCGCTTAACGGCATACGTTTGAGCCCTCTCTCGTTCACACACACTGAAAAAAATTTAAACTTTTAAGTAGGGGCCATCTAGGAAAGTTTATTTGCAGAACAGAGGAAAAATTCCCATATAAATGTACAAATACATAGTTTTAAAGTAATTCTTGTTTTCAAACGAATCGTTTTACCCGACAGCTGCGAAGATAAAAGGAAGGGTTATGAGTTTAGCAGTCTATGTATGTTTGTATTTACGGATGTTCCACCGTAGCGCCTAAACTATTCATTCGATTTTGATAAATAAGTTGTCAATCGATTCGTTATTATGGCCCGGGTAACATAGGCTACATTTATTTTTGAATTTTAGTCCCAGAGGGGAGCAAATTGAAAACAAATAAAAAATAAGTTCAAAAAAAAATAATTTAAATAAAAAATAAGTTCAAAAACTAAAACCCGACTACTGAAAAGTATGAAACGAGAAAATATTCTCATCTGAGGATAGCCGTGGTCGTATGCCATCTCATAATATATTATGTGAGGCCCCTCTAGATGTATAGCGTGATGCACTTTGCCCTAGAGCTTATGATCGTTTACTACTGTTAAAATGTAATGTTTTGTTAGGGTAGGTGGCATATGACCACGGCTATCCTTAGATGAGAATATTTTCTTGTTTCATACTTTTCAGTAGTCGGGTTTTAGTTTTTAGACTTATTTTTTTATTATTGGGATATTGTGTTGCAGATTTTTTAGCTTACTTCGCAAATGTGTTTAGAAATAATTTCGTAATGTATAGTCATAATGTATCCCTTTTTTCTAGTAAAAATTCAAGCCATGAATCTAAAATTAATATACGTTTACTTCGTAATTACTTTTTATATTTTTATAGTTCAAATGTTGTTTCAATATTAGTTATTATTGATTTTAAATGTGATGTGTTTGTTCTAGTTTGAATAATAATGTCAAATTATTGTCAGTATGAATTTGAGATTTTCGTTGTAGAAAAATCGTTAAATTAATTATTTAATAATTAATTAAATAAATGATTTAAAAATGGAATAGTTTTTCTTAAAACATTACTTATACTCGTAAGCACTGGCGTATCCAGGAGGGCAAAACAAGCACGGGAGACTCGGCTTAAGAAATTTCTAATATGCTCCCTCCTGGGCCAAAAGCTGGGTACGCCCATGTTAACGTCATAGAAAAAGAAAAAGTTTTTGAAACAGATATACTTTATTCGGATTGAATGCAAGTACATCAACCAATCCTATCATCGGAGAAATTAGGGAATTACATCGAAGAAAGAGACGCAGATATATTTTCGATACGCTTTGTTGCTTTCGCTCGCCGCACATTGAGTAGATAGACAATGATTCATATAGTAAATTATTAAATATATGGTTTTTTATTTCATTTACAATGCGGATATGTTTTATGTAGTTTGTTCATTAGTTTAGCAATAACGACTAATTTATTATACACAGCTTGTACAGCAAAGTTATTACACTCTGACCTAAAAACTGCACAAATCATGTTTGTCTGTTTGCGTCAGTTTTGAGCTGAACATCATAAAGTTTGTTAAAATACGTCCAAATGGATATGCTTATACTTAATAGTAATTTCAACGAATTATGCAGAATATGTTTAAACAACAAAACGTTGCTTTTTAATATATTCACAGTATCATCAAAAATAGGAGTGTCTATAATGACAGCAATTGTTGACTGTGCTTCCATACATGTAAGTAATATATGTTTGTAATCTCATAAATGCTTGTTACTCTCAAGTCTAAAATATAAAATATATATATATATATATATATATATATATATATATATATATATATATATATATATATATATATGCGTTAATTGAGCGTTAGAATTTTGTTTTTCTAAACGTGCGTTAAAAAAGACGTAATTTCCTAATTAATTTTAATTTTGCAAACGTGTTTATGAATAGATAAAGAAAAGCGATGGATTTCCTGAATCGATATGCGAATCTTGTCAGACTCAGCTTGAAACGGCTTACAATTTTCAAAAACTGGCACAAAAATCAGACGTAATACTTAAAAATTGTTTAAAACAATCGAGAAACAGCACGAAAAAGCCTATTGCAATTGACTCGAATGATGAGCCAAGCGATTCAGCCATTAAACTTGAAACGGATCCGTCTACGCACATTGAAAATAATACAGGAAAAGACAATGAATCAAAGTGGGAATGTGCTTGTAAAGATGAATACGAAACAAAATATTTACAGGACCTTATAAAACAAGAGAACGAAACAACTGATAGTCGGAGCTCTGTCAATAATATCGATAACGATAGTAAAAATAAACAATTGAAAAAAACAAATGAAAAATGTTTGATTATAAAAAACGAAGGAAATAAATGTTACAAATGTGCTGTTTGTAATAAATTATTTTCAAGTTTACACGCCATTAGAGCTCATCGAAGGAAGCACGATAAAAAAGAGCCCGTTAAATGCACAACGTGCGAGCGAAATTTCGTTTCTCCTAGGTATTTGAACTGTCACAAGTGTAAAAAGACACCCGAAAGCATACACAAATGCAACATTTGCGGTAAAACTTTTCAAAGAACGAGTAATTTCAATATGCACAAACGTAGACATACCGGTGATAAGCCGTACCGCTGTGACGTTTGTAATAAGTCGTTTGTCCGTTCAAGCGAATTGCGCGGCCATTCTTTAAAACACACGGGTGAAAAGAAGTATCAGTGCAACATTTGCAACAATTTCTTTACGCGAAAATCAACTTTAGAAATTCATAAACAGCGGCATACCGGTGCGAAACCGTTTCAGTGTAACATTTGCAACAAATGTTTCATGTTGCCGTACGAATTGGTGATACACAAACGTAAGCATACCGGTGAGAAACCGTATCAGTGTGAGATTTGCGGTAAGAGTTTTATCGATTTTCCGACGTTTAGCAAACATAAACAGTTGCATACCGGCGCAAAACCGTACAAGTGTGACGTTTGTAACAGATGTTTCTCGCAGCGCGGTATATTAAAAACTCATAGCCGGGTTCATACAGGGGAGAAACCGTATCAGTGTGACGATTGTGGTAAAAGTTTTACTTCGTACAGTTCTTTTAGAAAGCATGTTAGAAAGCATACGGACAAATCGTGAAATTAAATTTTAGAGTGCCATTTTTTAAGTATAAATGAATGAATGTCTCGAATTTTATTGTTTTAGATTTAAAAAAAATGGAAATATTTACTGTTGTAGAGTGTTTTAATACGTTCCTATTCCGTTTCAACTTCCGACATTGATTTATAAACGCCATTTTGTAGTCAGGTAAATGTTGAACATCGTTTCAAAAGAAAACTTCACAGAAATGAATACTCTTTTAATATCCGATGAAAATATAAGTAAACTGTGCAGAATATGTTTAAATAAAGACAATTTATTAATTGATATATTCACAATGTCATCTAAATTAGAGGACACAATTATGAATGCAATCATTTCGTGCGCTCCCGTACAAGTAAGTAAATTACTCTTCTGGATAGCTTTTGAAAATGACTAGCCGTAGAACTATAAGAGATAAGCATATATATTTATAATATTTTTTATTGCAAATTGAAACAGATTACTAGAAATGACGGCCTTCCATCATCAATATGTAAATCATGCCAGAAACATCTTGAAGTAGCTCACCAATTCCAAACGGTAGCACTGAAATCTGATAAAATTCTTCAGACATATCTCAAACAAAAACAGCACAATCAATCGGATTATTCTTTGACAAATTCGAATAGTAAATACAACGAGGAATTGTTTTTTAACGATTTTGCTAATAATTGTCCTCAAATCAATCACAGCCAACCAGTTGTCAAAGTTGAAGTTTTGTCTGATTTTACGACCAGTATTTCGGATGAAACCGTTACAGGAAATCGCAATAACAAATGCGATTACGAAACGAAATACTTATGTACAGTTGAAGAAAACGGTGCTATTAAAGAAGAAAACAACGCAATAAAACAAGAAAACAATGTCAAACTGGAAATCGAAACAAGCGACAGTGTTGACGATGATAAAACAAATGACGATTCTAATAAACAAACGCATACAGATTATGTGTCGAAAGAATGTCTTCAGTGTGAAGTTTGCGACAAAACGTTTGCGCGCCAATCAACGTTGCGTATTCACGAACGTATACATAGTGGTGAGAAACCGTTTAAATGCTCAGTTTGCAATAAGGCGTTTGTATCCGTGAGTAGACTGAATTATCACAAACGCAGACACGACGCTAAAAAATTATACAAGTGCGACATTTGCGACAAGGCATTTAATAGATCCGGTGACCTTTGGATGCATAAACGTCGTCATGCAGGGGACAAACCGCACCGGTGCGACGTTTGCAACAAATCGTTTCTTCGACCGTTCGAATTGCGCGCGCACATTGTAAAGCATACCGGAGAAAAGAAATACCAGTGCGACATTTGCGATAATTTTTTCACGCGAAAATACACTTTGAATCTGCACAAAAAGAAACATTTAGGCGAGAAAAATCATCAATGCGATATGTGCGATAAGAGATTTGTACTTCCGTACGAATTGTTGGCGCATAAACGTAAACATACGGGGGAGAAAGTTTACCAATGCGAAATTTGCGGGAAAGGTTTTGTCGACTTTCCGACATTTAGTAAACATAAACAGCTACATACCGGAGCTAAACCTTTTAAGTGTGATATTTGTAATAGATGCTTTTCACGGAACGGCATATTGAAAACTCATAGCCGGGTTCACACAGGAGAGAAACCGTACCAGTGTGATGATTGTGGAAAAAGTTTTACTTCGTTCAGTTCTTTTAGAAAGCATGTACGAAAACATGCAGAACAATCATAAACAATTAGTTTTAGTATCAAGTACTTCAATTGTTTTCATGAAGGCGTAATTAACACAACTTTCAACTATTTTTGACATAGTTCGAGAATACTAAGTGGAATGTTTGGAGTTTCGTCTTTCAAATTATCAAAAAAGTCAAATTGGATTATTCAATAAATAAAATTATCGACCAATTTGTCTGAAAAATCGGTCGATAATTTTATTTATTGAAGAGTTGTAATCAGACGTTAATCTAAGATTTGAATTGGATTAATTTCGAGTAATTGTAAAATAAAAATTCTCACAGTTTATTAGTATTTTTATTCGCCACGGGAACTGATTCTAGTGCTCCCTGGTGGCAGAAAATAAAAGCTGTATATGCTTTAATCAATTTTAAAGTAAACGTCACATATAGTTTATTTATAATGGATAATAAATTCGAAATAAATATTTTAAGTATTTGGGTTATTCTAAAAGACATCTAGTAGAAGGAGAACAGATGTTTAAAGCGAATCACATTATAGTCAGGGGCAAGTACATTTTTGGAACTTTGGTTTTTCTTGAACGGTTAGTTCTTTTCTTTTCTGTTTATACCTACCTACATCAATTTATTTTTTCATTTTTTCTATTAAATAAAAAAGTTTTTTTCCATATTCCATAATGATGAATGTTTGTTAACTGTCATTATGAAATCCTTTTTAACCTAACTAAATCCGAAATTTCTATCCTTTTTTTAAATTTATTTGTAGCAATGATATAAATGCATTAGAAACCATAATATGCACTGATTTCAGACAAGAATAAATTCTTTTTCTTTAGTTCACTCATTATAATAAACTAACTGTCAGATGAAATAGTATATAAATGTGATTAAATCATATACAGTTTTTATTTTCTGCCACCAGAGAGCACTAGAATCAGTTCCCATGGCGAATAGACAAGCCAAGATTTTAAAACAGTGTTTATATCAGGGGCGGGCAAATCTTTTGATCGGCGGGCCACATAGCTGATGAAAATTCGCGGGCCGGATGGCTGCCGGAAATTTCACCGTGGGCCAAAAATTGCAGAAAAAAAGTTCCTCACATTCTATTTCCGCTACTATTTTTCTAAAATGCTTCGCGGGCCGGATAAAATTGCGCTGCGGGCCGAATCCGGCCCGCGGGCCGCCATTTGCCCAGGCCTGGTTTATATAATGACAGTTAATGCTATGAATTAGTTAATTGTATTTGTAGAAAAACTGTTTTTTTTGTAAAATTAAAATATATATAAACATTTTAAGACAACAAAAAATAAAAATCAAATAACCTATTGTAAACTCGAAACAAATTAATCGGAATCCTGGAATTTCGGGATTATAAGATCTACTCTCAAGGTGTAGTTCTTATCACATCAGAATTCACAATAAATTTGTTTCCTTGATTCTAGCCGACATTGAAATTAAAATATGCAATGGATGATGTGTTAGTTTTGTGAGATCTTCAACCGAACAAAAGGGTTTTTTTGACACCGATATGGCCCCACGGATATAGTTAAGAATTAAGAAGTTACAAACTTCAATTATTTAAATTATAATTATATAATTTTTGTTAATATATTGTCTGAAAAATTGGCCGATAATTTTATTTATTGAAAGGTACCTAATCAGACGTTAATCAAAGATTTGAAGTTACAGAAGTGCGAGTCCAATAGACGAAACGTTAAAATTTGAGAAAATGGATACAATTCGTATAACTGACGATAACGTAGATAAATTATGTAGAATATGTCTAAAGAAAAAGAAATTATTAATTAACATATTTACTGTATCATCTAAATTAGGAGGTCCTATTACAAACGCTATAATTTCTTGTGCCCCCGTTCATGTAAGTATATAGACGTAAGTTTAAAAGTGCAAATATCCATTCAACACAAACGTATAAGACAGTTACATTTCTATGTGTACAGATAACAAAAAATGATGGCTTGCCACCGTCAATATGCAAGCCGTGCAACGCGCAACTGGAAACGGCGTACAGTTTCCAAAACGCGGCTTTAAAATCAGACAAAGCTCTTCAAAAATATATTAATCACAAACAGAAACAGCTGGTAAAGTCACATTCGGCGCCGTCAGACGGTGATGGCACAAACGGGTCAAATTATAAATATTTTGATATGAAAAACAACGTTTCAAATCCAGATATCAAAGTAGAAATTGATTCTACAAGTTGGGCGCATTTTTTGTGTGAAGAAAATGTTTGTCAAAATGCCACGTCAAACAAAGATCGCGGTATAAAACTAGAGAATGAATGCGACAGTAAGTTGCGAAGTTTACTCGAAGGAAAAGTTGAAACCAAATCTACTACGATTAAAAAGAAATCGAAGAAACTAGCTCAGTCATCAGACGATAACTATACGAATTATAAGTGTGTTGATACGAAAAATGCTGTTACAAATAACAGCGAAGAAGATATAAAATCAGAAATATCAGATGACTCAAATTCTAGACAGTTTCCGTTGGAAGATGGTGCCAATTCAGAAAAGTCTACAACAAATAAAGATGAAGTAAAACTAGAGAACGATAAAGCACAACACGTAAACGATACAAAAGTCGATGCCAAATCGACACCAGTCACCGTAAAAAAGAGAAAATACAGCACGAAAATGGCGCAGTGCGATCTTTGTTTCAAATATTATAACCGATCGAGTTTGTACGCTCATAAACGTCGTCATACCGGGAATAAACCGTACAGCTGTGAAATTTGCACCAAATCGTTTTTTCGACCGGCAGATCTGCGTTTACACATTTCGAAACACACGGGGGAAAAGAAGTATCAATGCGACATTTGCGACAACTTTTTCACGCGGAAATACTATTTGAACTTTCACAAAAAGAAGCATTTAGGCGAGAAAAATTATCAGTGCGACATTTGCGGTAAAAGGTTCGTTCTGCCGTACGAATTGCTTGCCCACAAACGTAAACATACTGGGGAGAAAGTTTATCAGTGCGAGATTTGCGGTAAAGGTTTTGCCGATTGTTCGTCGTTCTACGCGCATAAACGGGCACATACTCTATCGAAACCTCCTAAAACTGTACCTAGACCTTTTAAACCCAGAGCCAAACCTTCTAAGACTGTACCCAAACCGTTCAAATGTGATGTTTGTAATAGGTGCTTTTCAAAAAAAGCTACGTTAAAAACACACGGCCGTGTTCATACGGGAGAGAAACCTTATCAGTGCGATGTATGTACCAAACGGTTTTCTTCACTTAGTTCTTATAGAAAGCATGTTCGAAAACATGCGGAACAACCGTGAATCCGTAGCGTTGAGGGGCGCGTAAGGAGCTCTTCAAGTAAGAGTTTTTGATTGGTGCATTCGATTCACGTGAAAACAGCGAGAGAAAAATGTTATTAGTATTACTTTGTTTATTGTCGTAATTATTGAAATGAATGTCATCTACAATAGATTTTAAAATTCCAGCCAATTGGGCGACGGGACCATTCCAAATATTGACATTTGATTTACTCGTATTATAATAAAGAAAAGAAAATCTCTCTTAACGCGTGCGGTCACGCGTGCAATGACGCGGGCAGCGGCTAGTATTACATATTTTGATATTTGCTATTCGTTTGCGTGGTTATCGATATAATATGTTATCACTTCATGTTAAATTAACCAGAGCGTGCTTGTCAACTACCTAACGAACAGATCTACAGAACAAAAGAACAACAGATTTTTTAAAAATATTTCCGATACTAGTTTCGAAAAAAAAAATACAAAACGTTCTTGTCAAAATAAATAGAATAATTAATTGTTATGAACAGTATAGGTACTATTATACAAAAAAGCAACGTTATAGCGTATATCTCTTCTGTGCATGCGCCGATTTTCCCTGAAAACAATATGGTTTTTCATATTTGCATATCAAATACCCTCCCAAAATCTGGTTTCATTCACGTGTATCTTGTCCACAAACAGTCGCATAGACTTTTTTAAAAATAGTTTTTTTTTTGATTCGGGAGACCTCATAACGAAAAAATATTGTAAAATTTTGAAAAGTCAATTTTGATCTAAATTAGTTCCACTTGTGGTGTTGGAATGGCAATTGGTTTTTGTATTATCTATCAGTGGTGACCAATGTTTAAACCTTTGCTTGAGGAGCTCTAGGGCAAATTTGAACTCCTCAGAACTGTACATTAATATGAAGGCAGCTCTGCGCTACAAAAACAAAATTCGCGCTCCTAAGGCTATGTGCTCCTGATAAGGGGTATAATATATACGTCATCTGTTTTGTTATTGTTAATTTTCGGAACCAGTATTACCGTAATTAAAAATTCCGTCACATTTTCTATGATTGCTTGTAATAAAAAAGTATTATCGTTACTGATTCGAAACGTTCACGATGATTTGATTTAGTGGTTGTGTTTTTTTCTGATGACAGTTCTATAATATTTATATCTATATTATTTATTAGTAACCAAATGTTTTTATCCTGATCTCTTCTACTCTAGCCTCGTGAAATAAAAAACGTATTATCATTATTAAAGTTCTCTGTGTTTTTCGTTCTTAAACTATTTAATCCACCGGTATCCAACATTATTAATAATAATAATAATAGATTTATTTTAAAAGACTGTAGTATACAGTGTTAAAAGAGTCAAAATGTATGTCTGGATCACAATAATTCATTAATATTATAAAAAGAACTTTCCAGCAAATAACTTTTTAAGAGTTTCGTAAATTTATTTAAATGTGCGGCGGAGTTTATTTTTTTACTCGTAAGGTGTTTTTTTTTGACGAGTGTTGATAATTTGATATTGCTTTATAATATAGAACCAATAAAATTAAATACGTCATTGGTACCTAAGGGGCCAATAAGAAAACGCTAGAAAGAGACATACATATTTGTGGTAAAAAAAATTTGACCGTATCTAAATTTTGGAAAATAATTTTAACATTTGAATGGAGTTAAGGATTGGACGCTACAAGGAGTAAATCCGGTCCTGTCCAGATGTATACTTGTATATTCATTAGACAAGACCTTTGTTTCTCTATCTGCTACCCGTAAATAGTTAAGGCAATCAATTTAGGTTGAAGATCAAAGGACTGCTTGAAGCGATTTCTCTTGGCTCGTATAGAACGTGTTTTTTGCTAAAACGATGTAAAGCTGTCAAAATTTCCACCCCCTTAAAAAGGATAATATAAAAAACAATTGAGAAAATGGATACATTTACTATAACCGATGATAATATTAATAAATTGTGTAGAGTATGTCTGAACAAAAAGAACTTATTAATTAATATATTTACCGTTTCTTCAAAATTCGGAGGTTCTGTTATGAACGCTATAATTTCTTGCGCTCCCGTTCATGTAAGTATTTCATCGTCAATGTAAAACTAACCAACACGAACAGCTTAGTTATTACTTATATTTCTTATACAGATAACAAAAAATGACGGGTTGCCATCGTCGATATGTAAGTCTTGCAATACGCAACTAGAAATAGCTTATAATTTTCAAACCGTAGCCTTGAAATCAGATCAAACTCTTCAAAAATACCTTAATCTCAAACAAAACGAATTGATCAAGTCAAATTTAGCTTCGTCAGACGATGATTGTACGTTTGGACCAAAGTACAAGTATTTTGAAATGAAAAATAGTGCTGTGGATAACAGCGAAGAAGATATAAAATTGGCAATATCAATCGATAACACAAGTTCAAAACATTTTCTCATCGAAGAAAACATCTCTCAAAATCCTACAACGGAAAGGAATCATGATATAACATCAGATAACGAGGATAAAAAAGTTGAAGCCAACTTCACGTCAAACAGCGTTAAAAAGAAATCGAAGCATAACAAAAAACTGGTCCAGTGTGACGTCTGTAAAAATTTTTACAACCGCTCTAGTTTATACACTCATAAACGTATCCATACAGGCGAGAAACCTTACCACTGTGAAGTTTGCGACAAGAAATTTATCTCTTCAGGTCATTTGACAGTTCACAAACGCAGTCATACCGGTGAAAAAAAATACGAATGCGATATTTGTGGGGCGCGTTTCACTTATTTAGAAACACTGACCACTCATAAATCACAACACGACGGCGGAAAACCATTCCAGTGCGAAATATGCAGCAAAACGTTTGCGCGTTCCAGCGCGCTGCTCGTCCATAAACGTCGACATACCGGCGAGAAACCGTATCGCTGTAAAGTTTGCAGCAAGAGTTTCGTGTCGGCGAGTCACTTGAACAAGCATAAAAGAAAACACGGGCCGTCAAATAAGTATAAATGCGACATATGTGACAAAACGTTCACTTGGTCGAGCGACTTGAACATCCACAAACGCCGACACGCCGGCGAAAAAAGTCACCGTTGTGAAATTTGCGGCAAAGCATTCATCCGAGCCGGCGAACTCCGCGTTCACAACTTGAAGCATACGGGAGAAAAGAATCACCAGTGCGACATTTGCAACAAGTTCTTTTCCCGTTTGTCCACGCTGACAATACACAAACGTAGACACGCCGGTGAGAAACCGCACCAGTGTGAAGTATGCAGCAAGTGTTTTATACGTTCGAACGATCTGTTGGTGCATAAACGTCGACATACCGGTGAGAAACCGTATCAGTGTGACGTTTGCGGCAAGAGCTTCGTCGACGCGCCCAATTTCAGCAAGCATAAACTGTTGCACAGCGGAGAGAAACCGTATCGTTGTGACGTTTGCAACAAATCTTTCACGCAAACGAGTAGTTTGAAAACGCATAAACGCGTACATACGGGCGAGAAACCGTATCAGTGTGATGTTTGCGGCAAAAGTTTTGCTGTTGCCAGCTATTTCAGTATACATAAACGGCAACACAGAGAAGATAAACCGTATCAGTGTGAAGTTTGCAACAAATGCTTCACGCAACCAAGCAGCTTAAACACCCATAAACGTGTACATACTGAAACAAAACAGTAATTGTAAATTTTACTTCAATAAAAATACATACGGTGCGTTATTTTCGATGAAATCACGTTGTTGTTATATAGAAAAATTAAATAATGTTCTATTCTACCCAAATAGTAGTTTACATAATATGTTCCATGTCATGTAAAAATTAATCAAAGCATGCTGAACTAGTTTATTTCCGACAGATCCATAAAACAAAACAGCGGCTGATTTTTTCTATTTTCAAAATATTTGCGAAGCTATTAAGTTTAGAAAAAAAAATTTAACGAAACTTTCTGGAAAAAATAAATAGAATAAATAAGCCGTTATGAAAAGTATACCATTATTATATAAAAAAGACCGTTATAGCATATATCTTTTCTGCGCATGCGCCGATTTTTCCCAAAAACAATAGGGCTCTTCATATTTGCATACCAAACATCCTCCCAAAATTTGGTTTCGATTCGCTCATCCGTTTGACCTGTATGGTGTTCACAGACTAACAGACGCACAGAGTTTTTCCAAAAATATGTTTTTTGGATTCGGGGGACCACAAAACGAAAAGATATTGTAAAATTTTTGAAAAGTTATTTTTGACCTAAACTAGTACCATTCCCCACTTGTGGGTTGGAATGATAAAATCAGGTCGATAATATCTTGACTTCCACCATATCTACCCGGTCCTCCACCATATGTAGCAATGCTACTATTCGTGTCTGTTTTCTCATATAGACTTGAATGACAGCTGACAGAGAAATAACGATTGGATTGGTAAAATCGAATTAGTTTGGTTTTCATGCAGTAGTGCGAAAAAGGGTCATTTTACAACCGCTTACAGGTATGTAAAGCAGCTGTTTTAGTCGTGCGAAAAATAATTTATATATAAATTATTTTTCGCACGACTAAAACAGCTGCTTTGCATACCTGTAAGCTAAAAAGCAGCTAAAATTATAATTTAAGCTGTTTTTTATTTGTTTTTGAAAAGTTGATTGTGCCATTCCGTCGAAAAGACGACATTTGGTGAATTCACAAATATTTTTTTATAAGTAATAGAGGTGATTAGAAGTATTTTAGAATACTACGTCATGAAAAATTATTATTGATATTTTGAAATATGTCGGGGAAAAAAAATAAAAATGAAAGTGTTTTGCAAACGACAGATAAAGTGGGTCGAAAATGAACTGACATTTTATTAAAAAAAAAGCAGACTACATCTTCGCAGCCACGTGTCAGTTACATTATTTGAAATCGTTTTCCACGTGAATACAATCTGTCATTTCCAGACATCTCTAAAATGAATATTTAGGGAAACAATGTAAAAAAACAATCATATATCTATCAATTGTTCATATGGCTCATTCCCAGTTGATACATTGGCACTGAATCCGTAATCAACAATTTGGAACGGGGATATACAATTTCCTCGTTACCCGACAGCCCCAGAGTCATTTTATTTTTCGGATGAGATTGTCTTTTTTGGGGACATCCGATGCTACGGTCACTTTTGACCTTGGATCGACGGTTCAAGGTCAACTTTTTTTTTGTTGGGAATCCCTATTTTTCCTATCGGCAATATCTAATTTTTTGGCACGTTCTGTAGCTTAAACGGTTCGATGGACTTTGACATATTAGGTGTCGTTGGAGTCGTCTTAATTGCGGGAGTGACATCTGCGAATTTTTAAGCTACCATTTTCACGTAAACTCCCAAAAAAAGAAAATACTGGAATACTTGAAAATGACTGACCTAAGGGAAGAATAAAAAATTAATTATTAAAAAAAAACGAAATCCGACTGCACAAAAACGAAAAAAAAGAAAGAAAACAAGTCGGAATACCTCAAACAGCAGGTGGGGACCCATTCTAAAAACAAAAGAAACAAAAGAAAAAGTCAAATAGGGCCCCACCTGCTGTATGTTGAGATTTTCCGACTTGTTTTCTTTTTTTTTTAGTTTCATTTTTGTGCAACAGTCGAATTTCGTGTTTTTTTTTTTTAATAATTTTTTTTCTGTCTTCGAACCAAATGGGCGTATCGCGTTAATATCTGTTTTGATGGCAAGCTATCTTAGTACCGTCCGCGTCAACTTAAACTATGGATTCATTAGATAGTTTCATCAAAATCAGTTCAGAGCCGTTCTCGTGTGATGCTGCGGTACAGACAGACAGATAAACATTTTTGAAACATGTTCTCCAACTAGATATCACGCAAAATATCCGAAAAATTTGCAAAAAAGAAATTATAGAGAAAAACTCCCATACTGTTTTAAATATCGGATACAGTATTGATTTTTACATTGGGCGCAATTTTCATTAATAATGTAATTTTATGTACAAAAACACTATTAAACGATATAATTTTTTATCAAAATGACAAAACGTTTTTCCAATAGCAATAAAATGAAAGTCAAATAAAACATACCACGCATAAAAATGCCTATTGCATAATGTTTTGTACATAATACGTATACAAACAAATGAACACGTTTTTAATTATTTTTTCGCAATACAATTATCGACTTGTTTTTTTATATGAATCCGTAATTTCGTACAGTTTTGAATATTTTATGTAGCTATAACGATGAACTCACGCTTGTAGGTTTAATATATTGAATTTCTATTACGGAAAAGTGCATACTACTATTTTAACATTTAAAGTATAGCTGCTGTTTGCTACGTTGTTAAGAAATACCCAATGTAACTCAGTCCGCCGCGATAGTTGAAAGATTCGGGGTTCGTATCCCGACGGTGATATTGTTTGAGAAATAATTTTTGAAGTAAAACTTCTTTAGGCACGTTTACGGAAGTGCGTCATCGGACGAAGCGAACGGCGCGTGATCGTTCGAGTCGAACGGTAGTTGAGAGGGAGATATAAGTTAGTGAAGGTAGTAAGAGAGAGAGTTACGTTTCGTATATTGGAAGTTGAGAGGGAGATATAAGTTGGTGAGTGCGACAAAGACGGAGCATTAATACAACTATTTGACGTTTAAAATGAAAACAATTGTTTTTGTATCAAAATACATTTCATCGAATTTTGCTGCATTTTGTAACGGGAAAAAATGTAGGCTAGTTAATAAATCCTTTTAAATGTATTATAAATTATGCTAATAAATATATATACATATTTTGCCTATTAATTATAATCAAAAATTATATTTTAAACATTTCGTTTTTGTAGATATGTGCTACAGAGTGAGGTTATATTGTGTTCGATAAACTTTGAGACGAACCGACTGCATATTATTGTTCGTTTATGAATTTAACATGTGCAAATTTGAGGTATTTACGCATTATTCTTAAAAATATATTTAAAATAATTATGGCACGAAGAAGTTTTATTTCAGTCGTGTGGTCTAAACTCTAAAGCACACTCGCTTTTTTCTGATATAGCATTGTAACAGTGGATGTTTCTTAACAATTTTAGGTTTAATCTTTAAACTAAAAAGATTAATTTGAACTTAGGAATATGTCTCGAAGATTAACCATCTTATTTGCACCGCATTGCATGATTAAAATATGTTTGGTCGTATTTTACTAAAAATTCAACATACGCGATTGTGTCTTGTGCACACAGATTTAGAAAATGCGAATGCGCTGTGTCTTATCTAAGTCAGGTTGTATCTTTGTTATCGTTTGGTTTGGCGTTCGCCG
Organism: Xanthostigma xanthostigma; assembly: GCA_963575645.1. Taxonomy (NCBI): domain Eukaryota; kingdom Metazoa; phylum Arthropoda; class Insecta; order Raphidioptera; family Raphidiidae; genus Xanthostigma; species Xanthostigma xanthostigma. Next base: position 5,972,829 of record OY754469.1, on the reverse strand, counting down.
CCGCCTACGCAATCGGCCCGTGTTTAACAACACGATGTGATCTCTATCACCTCTATAACCCCGTTATTAGGGTTGACCAATACTTATTTAGTAGACTCTCTTCAAGAACGACTGTGTTTGTCCGAAATTACTCTCCATTTTTTATAGGATTCTAGACTCAAAGAATGGAACCTCATTATAGTACAGTAGAACATATTTAACCCATTAAGGTTATACGCCCGATAGAGCAATGTATAGATAATACGCTGAAATTTTAATATGTTAATTATGGATATCTCATACATTCAACTGCATTTTTTAAAAAACATTGACCGTCTAGTTTTCAAGTTATTAATTATTAAAAATGCGATTTTTAACACAATGATATATGAGAAGACTGACCGGAAGTGTATATAAAAATAAGATTAAACCAAATTGGCTATAGACAAATTTTTTAAAAACTGATTATTCGAAAGTTTGACTCTTTTAGATAACGTAAAAATTAAAAAAACTAAACTTTCTCGTGCAGTTTTGGAGAAATATTAATTAAAAATTTTCGAAACAACTCTCAAAATCTCTATTTTCTGGATTTGAATTATGTCACCATAAAAACCAGATTACACGAAAAGTTTTTCATAAATTTTGTTTTTATTTAAATAATTTTTTTGACGTAGCTAATAACTAAAACTTGAAAATTAGATATTATCTCATTTACCGTGTATTAAAAACTGCATTTAATATCCAATAACTCAAAAACTATACGTCTAACGGTTCAAAGGTTTTTAAAATCAAAACGTAAGATAAAATCATTCGTGTACACTGGACTTAATTAAATATACTGCTTAAGTCACAATTTTATGATATTATGTCAAATGTTTAAATATTATTTCTTAAATATTAAAAAATAAAGCTATGATCAACAGGATATAATATTTCCATAAGAAATAATAAATTTACCAAGTCATATAACATTTTTTTGTTACAACAAAATACGGACGCAGTTTTTACTAATACGGTCGAGAACGTATAACCTTAAGAACTGAATTTTTATTTTTATGTTTTTACTTTTTTTTCAAGAAAAGGTAATCAGGGAGAGTTAAATTAAATTCAGGAATTATTAAAAAAAGTTAGTATGTTTTGAAATACGTGTCTGTGGAAAAATACTTATTTTAATTTTTAGCAATTCAAAAAGATCGACCGAAAGACAAATGTTGCCATATGGAAACACTAGTACTTAATGGGTTAAGTCGAACCTCGATAAGTTGAGAACCTCAAAAACTCGAAAAAATGTTTTGTTCCCTTCCCTGCAAGCCCCAAAACCTCCATTACTCGAAATCTCAACTCTGTATAGGTCGAAATAATCAATGAGTCCCTACAAGCCATTTCGGTATTTTCCCTCCATAACTCGAACAAATAAATAGAACCTCTGTATCTTGAACATAACAATTCAAAATTAGTTAAAACGCACCTTAACCTCTACAAGTCGAACATTTCCTTACAAAATCTGCCGAAATCTTTAATAAGTCGAAAACTCTATAACTCGAATTTTTTCGCGTCTCCATTGAAGCTCGACTTACAGAGGTTCTACTGTACTTAGGAGCTAAAAGGCTGTGACAAAGAAACATGCCTGCTAGTGATGTGTCGCTCCTGAGCGAGTCGTTCATAATGAACGACTCCTTTCTCGGAGCGGAGCGGGTCGCTTTTTTTTTGTGAATGACTCACTCCGAGCGCCATTACTCTGTGCTGAGCTGTTCTGTACTGTTGCATTCGCACATTTACAGAGCACACACAGCGCAGGCCACAGAGGCACTAGTGAATTTTGCACGTACGGAGTTATCTTTGCTGAGTCATTTAATGTTGAATGACACACTAGTACTAAGCTTAACAGTGATTTAAACCATTCACATTGACGTCGTTGACAAAGATATAATATTGTAACAATAAACATTATTATTGTTAAACTTTTATTATACTTTATATAGTTTAACCGAAATGCGAATAATATAAGATCAGAATCATATTAAAATGAGCTCAGAGCTGAGTGTGTGTATTGTGCTGTGCATACGTGACTCCTGAGCATGCATGATGACAGTTCACACCTCTGCAGTCTGCACTCTTGTGTAGTGCGTACTGTCTTGTGTCGCTCCTTTGAACGACTCCCTCTGAGCGACTCTTTTTAGTGAGCGGAGCGCACAGAACCAGCTCCCAATAAAGAGTCATGTGGACACATCACTAATTGTCAACGCTTCGAACCGTTATCGCTGAACAACGGGACAGACAAATAGAGCCAAGAAACGAACGAGAACTTTAAAAATAAAACATCAATCGCTCGAATATTGTTTGAATGCTCAGCCCTGGAGACGACAGCGACGCCTGTAATAAGAGAGAGCGTCTGTGTAGCGACGCTGAAGTTATACGGACTCTCCGACAATTGTTCGTTCAGTACGTCTACAGCCATCGCTCTAGTCGCACGTGCCATATTCTGTCATTTTCTGTCAGTGTTACCATCACATCTCTATACACAATTATTATATATCATCACGATTTAATTTTCATAGTGTTTGCACGACTGATTCAGACGCACAGTCGTTTGTGCTTCCCCGCGCTTTCAAGTGTTTCGCGCTATAAAACAGCTGTTGTGAGTTGGTTGGTTCTAACAATACTAATTGTTTATTTGTTTAAACAAATTTCGTGCCGATTTTGTTGTTAATTTTACAGAGGTTTTTTCGGAACGAGTATTTTTGTTTTTTTATATTTATTATTGAATTCAGGTTATTTGTTCTTGAACGTTCAAATTAGTTTTTTAAATTGAACCGTCAAATCGAATTTGTGCACAGATTTCATTTGTTTTATTTGAGTGACAATTGATTGACAGTAATCGAACCCTTGGAACGCTCATGTAATGTTTCTGAGTTTGTTCCGTATTTAAAAGAGAAAATAGATTCTTTAAAGAAAATAGCACTAAGGCTTAGAAAATTATGTTTAAACTTTGAAAAAATTTAAATTATTGCCAATATAACTAATTCTAAATACAGTATGTAATAAAAAAAAGCGAGTGTGCTTTAGACCACACGACTGAAGTAAAACTTCTTCCTGCCATATATAATATTGATACAATAATATTCAATAATCTTATCACCATATTTTGATTAGACATCCTGATTTAACGACACAATATAACCTCACTCTGTAGCACATATCTACAAAGACGAAATGTTTAAAATATAATTTTTGATTAATTAATAGGCAAAATATGTATATATATTTATTAGCGTAATTTATAATACATTTAAAAGGATTTATTAACTAACCTACATTATTTCCCGTTACAAAATGCAGCAAAATTCGATGAAATGTATTTTTGATATACAAAAACAATATTGTCAAATAGTTGTCAAAAAAAAAGAATTTCGATTAATGCTCCGTCTTTGTCGCACTCACTAACTTATATCTCCCTCTCAACTTCCAATATACTAAACGTAACTCTCTCTCTTACTATCTTCACTAACTTATATCTCCCTCTCAACTGCCTACCGTTCGCCTCGAACGATCACGCACCGTTCGCCTCGTCCGATGATGCACTTCCGTAAACGCTTTCGTCAGGCATTTACCAGCTTACTCCCCAAGTGAAACGTGCTTAAAGAAGTTTTACTTCAAAAAGTCATTTGGGATTCGAACCCACCACTTCTGGATTGCAAGAACTGCAGCTGTACTTTGTCGTAGAATGTAATTTCATATTATTTTTATGTACTTAAAGTAATTTCACATTTCTCTATATTGTAAACGACTTTTATTGTTGTATGACTGCTTTTTATCATACACCTGAGAACAAAAGACAATAAAAGCATAATTGGAAACGCGCGCTAGCCACTGAGACTTCTGTTCTCGCATTCTGTTATAAGTTATAAGCCCTCTGGCGGTAGAAAAGTCAACCATAATTCCCATATATTAGCAGTTTTACTACCTAGCACCTACACACTAGTGACGTAACGAATATTCGCTTATTTTTTGACATTAGCATTCACAAAATATTTTGCGAATATCAATATCAGGAAAAAATGTTTTTTTAATGTGAAATTAACAACATTAAATAACACAAAAAATTATTGAAAAGAAACGAAACGGTTGATTTATGAGTCAAAATTTTTTTATTGTAGGAAGACTACGTTTCGACACCTGTTTTGGTGTCTTCCTCAGGTCTTTTAATTAAAGACCTGAGGAAGACACCAAAACAGGTGTCGAAACGTAGTCTTCCTACAATAAAAAAATTTTGACTCATAAATCAACCGTTTCGTTTCTTTTCTATATATACAATTGAGTGATCATGATTATTAAACAAAAAAATATTCTTTTCTTATAGAATTTTTATTAGAAAAGTTTTTGAAGTTAAACTTCTTTACGCACGCTTGACTTAGGGAGGAAGCTGGTGAATTCGTGACGAGAGCGTTACGAAAAATGTGATCGGGAGCGTTATGAAAAGTGTGATCGGGTGAGGCAGTTGCGTTTCGTATATCTAAGACACAGTGCAGGCCTATTGTCTGTATCACACTATATAGGAGCAAGAGAGAGCAGTGCGCGCGCACATTTTCTTTCTCTCTTCCTCTCATAACCAGTGCATGAAATATATATATCTCCCAATCAGTAGTTCGTTTGCGAGTTTGCTAGCGTTACGCGAACGGTGATTTCTTACATGTATACATAACCAAAAAAATATGTACCTTGCCGCTCTCAACTGTATTTTTTACCTAATATTTAATTTTACCTAATATCATTCTGAATACAATGTGGTACACGCCCTCAGAGGGCGGATTATCTTTTTTTTTTACAAGCCCCTTGACATGGCTATCAAACGAAAGATTATGGCGGGTCTGTATGACATCATTCTAAACCCAATACGGCGGACCCCAAAATGACGGACTACCTTTTTTCATCCGTTATCAAATGTAAGAAACGTAAGAAAAATTTGAAAATAAAATGTTAAGAAAAATAACTTTTAAAAGACAAACTTTCATTGATATGTAGATACCAAAAAGAAAAAAATTTTTTTTTCAATAATTTAAGTTTATAATTATTAAAGCGTGGGTTGTGAACTATTTGATATGACCCACGCTTTTATAATTAGGCTTTTGAAAAAAAAATAATTATTTATTTTTGTATTGTATTTTAAAACTTTATTATAAATAATATATCAAATCGATGCGAAAAACTTTCAAAAAACATTTTTTAAATTAATTATAAGCAATTTAAAATTGATAAAATATTTAAAAAAATCACGTGACTGCAAACGCACTAAAATTGTTTTTGACAATTGTGACGTCATATTGTTCAAATGTGTATATGCAGTATACTATCAATGGCTTCTACATGTGTATTGACTAAAACTATCCTAAATTTAGTATAATAAAATATTGTTGACAAGCACGATAACATTTAAGATTCGACATTTTTAATAAATTTCTTAATATATTGACTGTATTCAATCAATGAGAGGTTAAAAGTGTTAAAACACTGTGTCAATTGCATGTGATGATAATAGAAATTAACATTATGACATCACATTATGTTCGGGAAATGTCGGCGCGTTCTCGGAACTGGGTACAAAAATTTATTTTTAATTTGATATAACTTTTGAATTATAACGAAAATAAAAAAAAGAAAAACAGTTTTGTTATAAAACTTATATACGATCTTTGCATTTAGGTATGACAATAAAAAATTTCATTCAAAAGCCTAATTATGAACCTGAATTATGCAAACATTATTTGTTCCTTTTTAGTACATTTCGATAAAAACTTGTCGTTAAAAAGTTATTTTCGAATATTTTATTTTGATACACCTCAAAACAAACGACAATAAAAGCATAATTGGAAGCTGGCGCGAGTCACTAAGGCTTCTGTTTTCGCGTCCTGGTATAAACTAAACCCTGCGGCGGTATAAAAGCCGACCAGAATTGCCATAAATTAACAATTTTATTACCCACACACGTCCGAAAACACACATGCTAAATTCACGGGTTTTCTTTTTATTACACACACCACTTATAATAGGTATACAGCGTGTTCGACGAAAAATCGGCAATTTTCTATACGCATAACCTATACATATAACTAGTTTATTTCTGACAGATCTACAAAACAAAAGAACAGCTGATTTTTTTTATTTTCAAAATATTTCCGAAACTATAAAGTTAACAAAAAAAAAATGTAATGAAACTTTCTTAAAAAATTAATAGAATAATAAGTCGTTTAGAAAAGTATACCATTATTATATAAAAAGCACCGTTATAGCATATATCTCTTCAGCGCATGCGCCAATTTTTGACCTAAACTAGTACCATTCCCCATTTGTGGGTTGGAATGGTAATAGGTAGGTAAGTCTTATCGTGAACTTTGCGAACTGAACAAACGAAGTCGCGGGTTACAGCTAGTAATTAACACAACCAAATTAACTTTAATTGTGATCAATTTTTTTCATTAATTCACGGAGTTTAATATAATAAGAGTCTTCAACATTAACCTTAGTACATTTATACAGACAACGGTCCTAGACAAATCAAAACATGAATTTTACGCAAGGTTATAAGATGCAGAGCTGACCTCGTTCCGTTGGATAGTAGTGAAAGGATGACGTCATCCAGCGGACTATTGCATGGCTGATAAAAATATAAACGGTCTGCCAGGCGATATCAATCATGAACAAGGTAGCCTATGTAACCTTCTAATGACCTTCGATATAATGATATATGAATCTAATTAGGACTCGACATAATTTTCTTTTGCAATCAAAGTTATGAATTTATAAAATAAATGTGTTTATTCAACACGCGTGAGTAATATGTAATTTCGGGGCCCTGCTAAACGTGGGAGAAATAATATATTACTTCACTATAGTGTAATAATGAATTTTCTGGCGTGGGAGAAATCATATATTACTTCACTAGTGTAATAATGAATTTTCTGGACCAATAGAAACTCAGTAGCAAGCCCAAGCGCTAAATAATGAAAAAAACTGCAAGTAGCTTCTGGACCAATAGGAACGTGGTAGGCGGTATTGTATACTTATATGAAAACAGCATCGCAATTCAGCGAAATCATGGCAATCTTGTGTATACACTGACGGTGGTACGTCAATCAATGAAGTGATTTATTATTTTTCCCTCTTTTATCAGGGCCCCGATTACATATTACTCCTGCTAGTTGAATAAAGTATTATGTGCGACTATTGATCGAAGGAGAATATTCCACTCGCGTGTGTTTTACCGCACTCGCTGCGCTCGTGCGGCAAATTTCACGCTCATGGAATCTTCTCCTTCTCTCACTAGTCGCACAATATACTATACCTTTGAATCTGTGCACGAATTTCGTTTCATTTGTTACATTACTATACTGCAGTAAATAAGACAATTTATACCTATCGTGATAAAAATTACTTTGTATAATTTATACGAATTTTAGAGAAATATCAATTACTAGCGGTCCCGCCCGGTTTCACCCGGGTGCAAAAAAACGAATAGAGGGGGAGATACATGAGTACGCACATTCATCTTAGTTTACCGAGATGAATGTTGTGTTCAAATTTCATAATGATCGGAGTTACCGTTCAAAAGTTTTTGTCGATCAAATATTACTGTAATTAATAAAATATTGTATTAATAAAATTTTAAAAAATTGAAATGTAAGCCTTAGAAGAAATCAATGTAGAAAATAAAAAAAAATTAAAAATATATCCGCCGACGTCGGGCTTGAACCCACGACCCTGACATTAAGAGTGAATGTGAGGCGCTAATATTGAAATATTTAGTTAGGGCATTTCACTTGATTATATTTGTCGGGCGGACAAATTTTGAGATACATCTTGCAACATTTTTCATTATTGCTCCGCTCCAATTGGTCGTAGCGTGATATTATATAGCCTATAGCCTTCCTCGATAAATGGGCTATCCAGCAAAATTTTTTTGTCAATTCGAATCAGTAGTTTCTGAGATTAGCGCGTTCAACCAAACAAACAAACTCTTCAGCTTTATAAATTAGTATACCTACATTTACAATTATCATTAACTGTCTTGCAAATTTTTTGCATACCCGGCAGACCTCATACTAAATATTTATTTATTTAGGGAGAGGTTCGCCATGTATGCAATAAAAATTTGCAAGGCAGATAATAATAACTGTAAATAATTGATATTTTTCTCGAACCTGTATAAATTTATTTACGTTGATGTGAATGTGTCTTACGTAAGCTTATAGACTTCTTAAAGAACAAGATTGCAAAATAAATAGTTTGAATTTTAATTTAATTGTGAAATACTTACTACAAAAGTAATTTCTATAAGAAAAGTGTATATAAAGTGAAAAGTGTTTTGTGAACTTGAAATTGCAAGGTAAGATTTTATTCTCCTTTAAGCTAGCTGTTCAACATTTCTTGGTTAATTTTGCTTTGATTTTATTAAAGTGGAGCGGAAAAGTTTCTTTTCTGCAATATTATCTAACTAGCGCCTATTTAAGCCCGTCTTAAGGCCGCTGCACACGAGGCTAGAAACGCTGCTAGGAGTTTTGCTAGCCGAGTACGAAGCAAAACAAAATTCTATTTTTTTTTTTAAGTTTTATTAATATCACACAAGAATCATCACGAAGGAAGATGTCAAGCAAAATATTAATTCCCAAACTAATTTTAGAAATTTCTAAATGTTATTTTTTAGTCAGGTATTCGTATTATTTTCAGTTTTATTTTTGTATTATTATGATCATGGGGGAGGTTATTACCCCCTTCCTCCCCCTTATCTACGCCCTTGGATGACAATCCTGAAAATTTCAAGCCTTACAAGTAACAAGGTTGTAAATGTGTACCTTCAACATAATAATTTATTTAAAGTTGGGAAGTTTACTTTCTGAATTTTGTTCGTAATTTTTAAAGCTTTTTATTAAAGTAAAAATGAAAGAATGAAATAATTATTTATGGTCGAGAAACGACGACTCGTAGCTTCGGGCGGCTAATAACATTACAGAATAGTTATATTAAAGCATTAAAATAAGACATGTGTACAGTGAGCGTCAAAAGTGTCTCTTCCTGTTTTTTAAACAACTAAAGAAATGCTTCCATATATAGGTATAGAAATAGAAATACAGTGAAAACTCTATATAGCGACACTCAACGAACTGTGGCGTTATTGAGAGTTGTCGTTAAACAGACAGAAGAAATAATCCATTAATATTTTTTTACTATAATATGTATTTATTCATAATATATAAAATTTACAATTGGCCAACAAACATTCATACTATATCACAAATTACAGCTGAGCTAAACATATGAAAGATAATCCCAACAAACAAAAGAACGAATTTCTTAAAATCTTCGGTACGCGTGGTGCCGACAACAAAGCAACAAAATAACAAACAAGTACTGATGACGTATTGTTGTCGTTATTCAGAGTGTATCATTGTATGAGCCACACGGTAAACCGACTAGAGTTGAGTAGTTTCGACGGCTTAAGGAGTTTGTCGTTATATCGAGTGACGTTAAATGGAGTTTACACTGTATATATGGATTTTGTCGGGGTGTAAAAATATTACGCTAATGGCTTTCGTTATCTATTACGTATTTATTGACGTTATCTCTACCGCAAACCTACGCACAATCTATCGCATAAATATTTGATTTTTGTCCCCAAAACACACAAGTAATTCTATTATATCAGCACAATCATGCCGGGAAAGGTTATAAAAAGCTTTTTATTAATTGTATTCATGAACGTAGATTTATTTGGCAGAAAAGAAAAACGATATTTTGTTTATAGTCAAACCTATAAGTGAGTGAAAAACTTGAAAACGCTGTAACTTCTAAACGAGGAATGATACAGAGGTGGGAATCGATTCAGCGCGATTTTTTCTATAAGAATAACCTGTTATAAGTCGTTTGTAAACAGAATCTCATACCTAGATGTATGATTTTTATTAAAAACGGAAAAAGTAAGAAGGGGAACCCTTTTAAATAAATTCGCTCTGTTTTGATATTATACATACTTATAGAAAAAGTCACTCTGAATCGATTCCGACCATCCGCAGCCTTGTATCTTTTTTTAGTTTCGGAGATCATGAGGGTCACTTGATGACCCGCGGATCGTAGGTTAACGACGCCCGTTGTAGTGTCCAACTCATTGTTAATTGCATGTCTGAAATTCTACGGTTAAGAGGAAAGTTGAAAATGTCTGTTCTTATATTTTACATTACAAAAGTTTTATCTTTAAGAATTAAGGTCGGAATGATTTATTAAAATTTTACGTTCTCATTCCGAATTCCATCTAAAGAAAATATAAAAATGTTACTTTTACACAATGTGTTCAATTGTTTGTCACTATTACCATTTTTTATTTTTATTTCCATTTTTAACTTGTTATATAATAGTAGTAAGGGGATCTAATAGTGTGACATGATAAAACGAGCGCCCAGCGAGTTTCAATGATCACACAAATCATGAAACAAACACGCACGAGATGAACTAAGTATTCTTTTTATTAAAAGCATAAAGCATATTTATTAAAAGTGAAAATAGTTATAATTTTATGAAGTTTTTTAATTACAAAGAAAACATGGGCAAAACTAAGCGATCTGAAAATGCTTGTTGTGTTTCGGGCTGTTGCGCTGATGGCGATTTAAGTAAAATCAAGACCATTAGCGCCATAATTTGACGTTACGCTGTCAGTGTAAACAAATTAATTAATTATTTATATATTGTACGTCATAATTGATAAATAAATAATTCTCACGTACATTTTATGTTATGCTATTTAGATAATGATTTATAATCTGAATTTTATTGTATATAAAATTAATAGCAGTTTTCCTCTTACGTTTTTTTTTTTGACACATCATGGCCAACTAAAGTTTTTGACTTATCACCTTAGAAACATGTCGCGATTTCCATAAAAAGTGAGTTCAATAATTCTCTATTACCCACTAGCGGCGCTAGTAGGCTTCGTGCACACAGCCTATAGATTGTATTGTTGACATTGAAGAAGTTGCAAGTTTTTTTACCTACAACATAGGTTTAAGTCAAGCTAATATACCTAAGCATGTTTAAAAACGCGGTAGTTTTCTATAAGTGAACATTCTGTATAAAAAATATAGTGAGACACCGTAATAAGAATGGACGTGTTAGTCTATTCCAAGCTTCCTGTTATATAACTAGAACTCGGGGGAATACCACAATCGGTGCAGTATAACCTAACTGTCCGCTCGGAAACTCAAAGGTCACACCAAACATTTAACTTCGTTAATTATGCATTGTTTCGGACTACGGTCATATTTTTACATGCTTTATATTAACTTCACTTGTAAATTTGTATGTATGTATGTATGTTTGTTTGTAACCTTCGTTTTGACTACATCAAGTGGTTAATTATACTGTATAGTATAATATGCCAGCACTGTAACTACAGTGGTTAGCCGTGCGGTCTAAGGCACGGGTCTTCGCTGACGTCAACTCTCGAAATCACGGGTCGTGGGTTCTAATCCCGTCCACGCCGAAAAGAAATTGTTTTTTTCGGCAAATTTTTGACAATAAATCGAACTAAAAAGTGGAAAATAAATATAGTTTAAAAAGAACTAAAAAACACGCTTTATATCGAACTAAAAAGTAAAAAATATTTTTTTTAAAATAAGCTTAAAACAATAATGAATAAAAAATACTAGTATCATTGTGAAAAAAGCGTGGGGCGCTCGATGTACGAAAATGTGGAACAAAGCGCCCCACGCTTTTTTCACAATAATACTTGTATTTTTTGTCCATTATTGTTTTAAGCTTATTTTAAAAAAAATATTTTTTACTTTTTAGTTCGATATAAAGCGTGTTTTTTAGTTTTTTTTTAAACTATATTTTTTCAGAAGTCAAATTAATAACACTCGTTACATCTGCTAAATCTGTTATGATAATCAGTACGACTACAATAAATTTTATGAATTAAATAGTTACTATGCTGTTAAGGCAAAAGAACCGAGCGGGGTGGCGTAGTGGTGAGAGCACTAGACTCGCATTCGGGAGGTACCGGGTTCGAATCCCGGCGGGGGCAGATGTGGCTGGAACTTTTTCCTGCTGCGTCTTGCCGAGAAACGGTAATTCCTGTACCGGTCATCTTGTTGAGGTTTTCCTTGGTTTCCCTCAACAATTCCAGATAAATATCGAGATGGTTCCTTACTCAAGGCCATGGCCCATTACCTGTCAAACTCATATGCTCAAAATTTGCGTACCTTATCCTAATGTCCTAAATTCATTCGCCCATTGCTATTAATTAAGCGGAAGTTTAAAAATGTAGAAAATAACGGGAAGTGTGATAGATGGAAAATAGTAATGGTGCCAATGGCCGCATGTTTGACATCACTGATATAGCTTCTAGCAACTACTTCAGAATAATGGCATTTCAAAACTACCAAAGTTGTCTTTCGGCAAAGATTAAAAAAATCCACCAATATTTTTTTGTGAGTTCTGGGTCATATTTGAGCAGACATGATTTCATTTTATTTTTTATAATGAAAGTGTAGAAATCTAAACGTATACAGCGTCCTTTATACAAAACCAAATTCTTTCGTCTTCGGATAGCGGATCAGTTTGCACTGTCTGAACTTCAGTTTTTCAGTAAGTTCACGAGATAAGCCAAACCAACTAAAAGTGGCAGATACTTCAGCTCTACAGACAAATTCTCTCGGTAGGATTATGAGTTCCGTTGGAGTGTTCGATATAAATTCTGTAGGTCGTTTTACTTGTTTTTTAGTTTTAAACAGTGCTTCTCAAACCAGAGTAAAAAAAGCATTCGGTGCTAGAAATGTAGGCGACCAGAAAATCTCTTTGCACTTATAAGCGCTTTTCATATAGTTCCGCGTGACGCCGACCCTTTTAGTATGTTTAGTCCGGTCAAAATAGGCAAAAAAAAATAGTGGTAGGTTTACAATAATTCACATAGAGCTGAAAATTGGTACAGGTCTTAAGTACACTATTACAAATGAAATATAAAAAGTTCTCACCGATCCTACATCTGCTAAAAAATTTATTCAAGGTCAAAGATTTAAAGTATTGGTTTTTTACACTTTTCTCGTAAACGGTAAATGTTATCTAAAAATAGGTCAGACAAAAGTTGTAGATCATGCAATTGTCTACAAGAATTGTTCTTATACTTTTTTTCCTACGAATCACCATTTTTTCGAAATGGTGATTTCATACATCGAAAATACTAATATTTGACGTTATTTTTGATAAATTCGTTCAGTACTACGTATTTGGGTATCATATCTCAGGATTCACTTTATTGAATCTTTTGCTACACATCCCGCAAATATTGAGACTCAACTGTATAAATTAATATACAGTGAATTTTCAACGAGTTTAAATAAATTATGAATGTAATTTAGAAAAGATAAACAAATTCTGATTACCAGTCATGCGTAAATATAATCCGGATTATGCATAATGCGATTTAAAATTCATAATCAACATTTAATAATAATATTATTAATTTTGAATTTCGTCTTTGTGCCGCATTTTCATATACAGTGAAACTTCGTTTCGAATTTATTGACTGGAATCCCTTGAACAGTGGCGTAGCTTGGACTAATCTAGACGTGAGCGAAGTCGCATCAGCGAGGCCTTTTTCTTTCTCGATACAGTGAAGACCTTTAGGACCTAAAGGGATCTCGAGAGGCCGTGGGCGACCGCCCGTTCTGGCGGCCACGCCTAGCTCCGCCCTTGAACTTCCTATATAACACCATGGTATTATTTCCTTCGATAATTCGAACATCAACCTCGATAATTCGAACATTTTATTTATCTCTAGCTGTGGTACAATATTTTTTGTTGTTCAATTGTCTGTGTAGATATCGAGATTGTCCGATTTGTCGATTCTAGAGCACGCAACATATAATTGTCCATGTGAGAAACAATCCGTGTTTAGTTGTAAAAAATTGGTTGTCTGTAAAGTCGGTTTACGGACGATAGTTTTACGTGATAACGTATTCCGCTCGAATATCATATTTAATAATACATTACTGCGCTCTCGCTTGCACGCACAGGGTCAGGCGGAACGTTACACTTTTTCGTGCGTGCAGCTGGTGTTTCACGCTCAGGCGGAACGTTACACTTTTCAGAACGTTACACTTTTTCGTGCATGCAGCCGGTGTTTCATCAATTTATAAGACGTTATCACGTCAAAAATTCTATTGCCACCTGCTGCCATGAAGTACGCTGTCCGACATGAGCAACGTTTAGTTTTGCGTGTGTTGCTGTTACGTTCAACATATGGCGCTACCATTGCCGTAAAATATTTAGTATAGCGTCTGCTGCTTTAACGTCTAACAGATTGCATTTTACGTTCGGAGATTTAAGATTTTGAACCAACAAAAATTTAAATTTTTATTTATACAGATTAGAATGAAAATCTTTCTTCAGAAACCTAGGCCCGGTTTCTTCACGAAATACTTAACTACCGGTTATCTGCCTGCCAGATACATTTATCTGCAAGGATGGTTTTCTTCACAAAATATGATCTATAGGATAGCAAATCGTATAATCTTTTATAACCTCCTTGATTCTCAATTTGTCAACGTTGCAAAAGCCTTTAATCGGCTAGCTTCAAGTTGTAGTTTGACAGCGATTTTGGCGCGGTAGGAAGATTATTTTGAACATGGATGAATTTATTTCTAATCAAATTTTTTGTGGAAAGATTTTAATTTTTTTATTATAATTATTTTTTGTGAAGTAGAGATTTTTATTTAATTTATTATTTTTTGTTTTATAGAGAGATTTTCATTTATTTTATTATTTTTTGTTTTGTACAGAGGTTTTAATCACATTATTTATTTTATTATAATTTTTTTTAAATCTTTGATTAACGTCTGAATAGAACTCTTCAAATAAATAAAATATTTATATATTATTTTTTGTCAATATATGGTCTGAAAAAAAAAATGGTCGACAATTTTATTTATTCGAATAATTTTTTTTGTTTTGTGGAGAGAGGCGTTTCGCATCCGTGATACGGTATGACTTCGTTCGTATAACGTATAACCCCATCAAACGAGTCGAACTGACTCCATGTCAGTTCGACTCGTTTGATGCGGTTATGGATACGACAGATGCGAGTAACAAAATGAATTTGTAAGTAACGATTCGTTGCTTCGAGTCAGACGATGTACCCGTTACTCAGTAACGAATACATACGGTTTGTTACAGCTCTAACAGATATTGAGAAGTTTGACCTATTATATATGTAGTATTACAATTGTTGCAATCAATTTTATAAACTAATTCCGAGTTTTGTAATTTTTCAGTTTGTCTTTGAGTTTAGAAAAAAAGTTTTTATATATAGAATTATGATTTTTGCAAGATATTTGAATGTTTTCTGATCTAAAAATGCATTTTATCTTCTCTGATAACAAGGGAATGAATGGAATAGAGAAAAAAGTACAAATTTGATTGGTATTGTTGTTATTATTATTTGTGTTTTTACTATTGTTATTGGTTGTAATTTTGTGAAAGAGTTTATTGATTAATGAAGATGGATAATTATATTTGACTAAAAATTGTTTTATAATTTTAAGATTTTTGTGATGGAATTGTGAACTAGAAATATGTGTTGATCTGTAGATGAGGTTTTTTATTACATTGAGTTTATATTGGAACGGACTATCAGAAAAAAAGTTCAGATATCGTCCAGAATGTGTAGGCTACAGATCAACACATATTTGTAGTCCACAATTCCATAACAAAAATCTTAAAATTATAAAACAATTTCTATTCAACAATAATTATTCATCATCATTAATCAATAAAATCTTTCACAAAATTACAACCAATAACAATAGTAGAAACACAAATAATAATAACAACAATTTTTCGATTAGACCTTTCACGAAAAGTGTATGGACGTCTAACATTATTTTCTTCCCCATCACTGCTTGTATCCGAAAATACATTAATGTCAAACAGAGCGTTCCTCTTGCAGTTATTATAGTGGCTGTGTTCTCTAACCTCTGTGACCACTTTGACAACACCCGAGATAAGAATAAACTTTTGACAGATACGGCGCATGCGCAGAGATAGTTATGAGATGCGCGCACGTACCTGGCAGATATCTGGTACTTGGACCACCAGCTAAAGTTATCTGGCAGGTAGGAAGTTTTTAGTTGTGAAGAAAACCGAATTTGTTGGTTATCTTCCAGGTGCCTCTACCGAGCAGATAACCAAGAGTGAAGAAACCGGCCACTAGTCTTTTATGTATTCTTGCATATCAAGCAAGCGTCGAAAATGTTCTTCCTTTATTTACTAGTCGGCTCGAATTCTTCTGCTCGTCGACGCTTTCATGTATTTTTGTTGCTTTCCCTGTGATCGATTTTTCGGCTGCTAGCACACTCCTAATAAATTTATTTTGCTTCTTTCCTTTTGAAATAAGGATATGAAAGAGTTCAATTATATTTCAGTGAAGTGAAGGATGCTAAGGAAATTAAATTTTGTTAAATGAAAGTTCCAGTGAAGAATTTAATTGGAATATGTACCTAATTGAAAAAAACTGTATTCATAATTTTCATCAATTAGTTATCTAATTCAATAATCAATTCTTTCGAAAGACTAATAATTGTTGAACTCATCTCTACGTATTATATAAGCACTGTGGAATTAATGATTTCTAAAATTCTTTTTGACGTGATAACGTCTTATAAATTGATGACCCTGTGCGTGCAAGCGAGAGCGCAGTAGGCTTCTGCCCAAGTTTGACAGCTACTAAAATTTAGGTTATGTATTACGGAATACGTTATCACGTAAACCGTAAACCGACTTTACAGACAACCAATTTTTCTTAAAAATCTATGCTTTTTTTCTTTAATTTGTGAGTCTTTCGGAATATATAAAATATTTAATTGTCTTCGTAACTTTATATATTTATTAAAAGATATTTTTACAGACTTTTCTTAGAGTAAAAACACTGATCACAGTGCCAAATCCTGCCGACAAAATTGTGTATTTGCTCATTTGTGACTTGATTTTAATTTGTTTTTGGACAAAATAAAAAAGTTACCCCCCTGACAGATTCATTAAAATGGTTACATTTTTGTAGTGTTTTCATAAATCCCTGTTTAGTTCGATTTCGATAAAATTCTACTGCTATATATTTTAGTCTTTACTAGAGAGTAAATTTCAATTAAATAAAGAATCCTTCTGGTGTTTTCGAGTTCAAAAAAAAAAAACTTGAGCCGTCGTGGGCCGCCTGGCAGCTGTGAAACAGTGGAATTCTAGTAACTAAATTTTGACCTGACATCTAACGAAATTTGGTAACTAAATTTCGCCCTGTCATCTAAAGAAATTCTAATATCTAAGTTACTCATAACTGGGGTTGCCAAGTCAATAAACTACGACAAGAAGTACAAAAAACCCGGATTTTTGAGCTCAAAACCCGGACATAATTGCCAAAAAAAAAACTTAGTTGCTACATCACAAATTGTACTACAGAATTAGTATTGATGGATTTTTGACAATCTTTAATGCAACTTAAGGTATAATCTTCAGTTTCATTATATCTCTATTCTCTTTGGTAATAACATTAAATAATAATTAAAAAAAAAACACAAACAATAACTCTACTTTCTTTTTTCCAATAATAAAAAAAAAAAAATATTTTCAAATTAAAGAAACTAAATTCTACTATCATCTCTTGATAAAAAATTATTTTTCTGGTCATTTTAAAATCCAGATTGTAAGCAAACCCCCACCCGGACGCTCTTAAAAAGAGGACAAATCCGGACCGATGGCAACCCTACTCCTAACCGAACGAGCCATTTATGTTTCACATTAAAAGATTTCAACTTATACCTGACAATTCTTTGACGTCACAAATTCGACCGTCATTTTTTTTTTTTTGAAAGGTCATCTGAGTTGAAAGTTTCCTTCGATGTATTCTTATTTTAAAAGGAGCTACCACAACGTTAGCACAAAAGGAGCAGTATAAAAGAGAATATATTCCCAATGGGAATTAAACCGGGAAACTCCCGAAAGCGTGGGAGATGGGAGTTGCACTGTCAGTTTTATCTTTTTAATGTATTTCCAGAATCGACTAGCTTCTGCAAAGAAACCGCCGCTAAGTAGAGCAACACTAAAATTAGAAGAGGTTTGGGCGTGATTTCGTCTTATAGGTTGTGTGCACGAAACCTACTAGCGCCGCTAGTGGATAATAGAGAATTATTGAAATCACTTTTTATGAAAATCGCTACATGATTATATGGTGATAAGTCAAAAACTTTAGTGTAATAAGGAAATTTATATATAGATACTTACAATAAAATTCAGATTTGTAAATCATTATGTAAATAGCATAACATAAAAGGTACCTGAGAATTATTTATTTATCAATTTTGACGTACAATATATAAATAATTAATTTGTTTACCATGACAGCGTAACTTCAAATTAGGGCGCCAATGATCTTTATTTTATTTAAATCGCTAACAGCGCAACAGCCCGGAATACAACAAGCTGTTCTAGATCGCCTAGTTTTCTCTATGTTTTCTTTGTAATTAAAAAAAAATTATAAAATTATAACTATTTTCAGTTTTAATAAGCAGTGCTCACTGATATATACTCATTATGAAAGTACCATAATTTGTTGCTAATTTGTTGCTTTTAAATGGTGTAATCACTTTCAGGCTAAATAATAAGAGATCGGTAAGGTAGGATATAAACCGATCGAAAAAAAATATTAAAAACAAGAAAATTCATAAGGTTAAAGAAAAGCCTATGACACGAAACAAACACTTTATTGCTACGTTCCGAGATTAAAAATAAAGAATTATAAATAAAAAAAAAAAAAAACAAATAACTATATATACCTACTTGTATTAGCCAGTACGGCTCGAAGCGACAAATCAACAGCGACAAATTCAGTCTTTGCGCATGATTTTGTTGCTAATTTGTTGCTCTGAGATTATATAAAAATTTATTTTGTTGGTGTGCATAGGAAAAAAATTAACGATGTGTTAGGATTGATAACGTGCTTACATTAGCCAGTACGGCTCAAAGCGGCAAAACAACAGCAACAAATTTATTCTTTGCGCATGATTTTGTTGCTAATTTGTTGCTCTGAGATTATATAAAAATTTATTTTGTTGCTGTGCATAGGAAAAAAATTAACGATGTGTTAGGATTGATAACGTGCTTACATTAGCCAGTACGGCTCAAAGCGGCAAAACAACAGCAACAAATTTATTCTTTGCGCATGATTTTGTTGCTAATTTGTTGCTCTGAGATTATATAAAAATTTATTTTGTTGCTGTGCACAGGAAACAAATTAACGATGTGTTAGGATTGATAACGTTCTTACATTAGCCAGTACGGCTCAAAGCGACAAATCAACAGCAACAAATTTATTCTTTGTGCATGATTTTGTTGCTAATTTGTTGCTCTGAGATTATATAAAAATTTATTTTGTTGCTGTGCACAGGAAACAAATTAACGATGTGTTAGGATTGATAACGTGCACGTGTATAGAGATACAACCACTGCTATGCCATCTTTATATAACGCTACCGTATCCATTGTTTCTCGAAAACGGTCAGAGCAACAAAATCAGTTTTGGGGTAACAAATTAGCAACAAAACAGCAACAAATTATGGTACTATTAACTTCGTGGGCTTTTGATGTGGATATGCTAACTTTATAGACCTCACTATTTCACGTGTTTAAACGATAAGGAATTGGAGATTAAGCCACATCCTGGCCACTTCCAATTATAAAACTGCAGTAGAGACACATTAGACGTTCAAAGAAAATGAAAATAATATTATTTAAGTTAACCAACGTTTTGTTCACGTTTACTCGTCCTCTAAAGTCTGCTGATGTTTCTTATTTCAGTAGTTTAGAAAAGTAGTTAAAAATAAAGTCACGCCTTGTTTTCTTCCAATTATAATACTGCGATAAATCCATTGTACTCTCCCGGGGGAAATGAAAATAATATGACTTAAGAGTGTACTTTGTCGAGCGTCTATAATTTACTATCATTCAGGAATACACCTCTGATTTACTGGGTGAGCAATTTTACGTATATTCAACCACTCAATTCTCGTCAAAATATTTAACAAAATACACAACTTCATGCTGTTAGTTTTAATGTTACAGTCGGCAACTTCAGGCTGTTAATTTTGATCTTACACCGTAAAATTAACAATCATCATTTTTTGACGTGATAACGTCTTATAAATTGATGAAACACCAGCTGCACACACGAAAAAGTGTCACGTTCCGCCTGAGCCTGAGAGTGCAAGCGAGAGCGCGATATAAGCGATAGAGAGGCACGATCGGCAATGGCAATATGGCGCTAATAATAATTAATAAATGTCATTTTATTTTGTTAAAAATAACTGATCGCCGTCATTATGGATAAAATATGATATTATTCACAACGAATGGAAATGTATTGATCAATTGATAGTTTGTACACAAACGCAGCTACATTTTGTATCAAAAACAAATCTTGGGAGATATCTGCATTTCATAACAGCAGATAAATTATACGGTTTGTCAACAAATATATAATATATATACATTCTTTTAAATGTCTTTTATAATTGCTTAAAAATATGTAGGTACTTTGCTTTGATTGATCAAATTATTAGTCGGTAAAAATATAGTTTGACAGCTACTAAAATTTAGGTTATGTATTATTAAATATGATATTGGAGCGGAATACGTTATCACGTAAAACTATCGTCCGTAAACCGACTTTACAGACAACCAATTTTTTTGATAACGCTCCAAAAGAAATATATTTAACTTGTAAAATATTTCCCGGTATATTCTCAGAATTTTGTAAAGTAAAACAATTGAAAACGTCATTTTAAATTGATTTAGTACACAAACCTGTGAAAGATAATCATTTATTGGCCTTTCAATTGATTGATTGATTACCTCTTATAGGTACTTGTGTTATAAAAGAATAGTCACATATTTTCGAAAGAAAAAAAATATTTTCTAGCTTTTTAATCAATTCTTAGGGGACACTTCTTCCGGCTACGATATAATTTGTGTCCAGGGTGTACTTATTAACCCATATAGTCTAAGATCCGGTATTACAAATATACACCCTCATCTGTTATTTGATGATTACAAAGATTATTTAAATAATATATACATTGATAAATCGCACATGGTTTGCTTAGCTAAATCGCGTACCGATGCTGTTAAATTAAATAAATTCTTATTAACTTTTTTGGATCAACTTTCCCGATTTGTTAATCATAAAAATCGAGCCTAAGATGAGAGATTATGACACAAAGAATCTGAATATACCTATTGATTCTATACATAAATATAGATCATCCACATAAACATACCTTGTAAATAGTTGTGTTCTGTGCACTTTGAGTTTATTTGTGTTGGTAACATTTTATTTGTGTCATATTTTCTCTCATCTTAGGCTCGATTTAGATTAACAAATCGGGGAAGTTGATCTAAAAAATTAATTACAATTTGTTTACTTTAACAGCATCGGTACGCGCTTTAGCTAGGCAACCCATGTGCGATTTATCAATGTGCATATACAGTGTGGTCACTTAAGTGTGCAACATATGAGAAAATTTTTAATTAAATGCACAACCAAAATACAACTATTGCCAAAAGTTGGTGCATGTCCGATAATAATTTTAGGTGCTCTTAGAATTGTTGAAACTCAAACAGCATGGTGGGTGAAAAATATAAAAATTGTACAAGAGTAAAGTGCCCTTATTTAAAAAAATTCAGCGAAATGCTATAAGAAAAAAATGTTTAGAATTAAAAGTTATGCCCAAATACCAAAACATGGCCTTCTAAGAAAAAAAAAGTTTGTTTTGAAAAACCAAAATTATGATTTTTTTGAAATTTTTTTTTTATACTTACCTTAAACATACTAATAAATTATTCAAAATCAAATCAATTTCGCATCACTTTGTTCAAATTCAGGCATATTTACATTTAAAATAACTTAGGTTTTTAATTTTTTATGGAATCACAAACTTTATGTTTGTTGCAACGATATTAAACACCCTGTATGCTGTTTGAGTTTCAACAATTCTAAGAGCACCTAAAATGATTATCGGACATGTACCAACTTTTGGCAATAGTTGTATTTTGGTTGTGCATTTAATTAAAAATTTTCCCATATGTTGCACACTTAAGTGACCACACTGTATAATAGTCTTTGTCATCATCAAATAACGGATGAGGGTACTGTTGGATTTTTAAAAGAAGACCGGTCTATGGAATGTAGTCCTATGACCTTATTGCAGAAGAGCGCACATGTATTTTATATTAGTAAAAGGTAATGATCCTGGAACCGCTTCTATGCAATAAGGGAGCCCAGTCGACCAAACGATTCACAATTGTCGTATCGCGATAATTGTACTATTGCCATAGCTGTACAACTATACAGCGACACTTGCTAACAGTACAAAAAAATCATACACCAGACAGTACATAGGTGTGCGTTCACGGACTAAGTTGAGGGGTGTTGTCTGAATATCATCAAAATGGAAAGTAAAAATGGAAAAACAGTTAGAAGTGGCGCTAGGGAGCTCATAGCGAATGTAATTAAAATGTGCGAGTTAGAGGCTCAAAATAATGTCTTAAAATTTAAAGCTATACATTGTTTGCATGCCTTGCTATGCGCCGCCTATGAATTCCGATAATTTGGGAACACATCAGCGACTTCTTGCCCTTTCCCCACCGGTCTTCTTTCGCCGATCGCACAGTATGTATTTCTAATGTCGAATCTCGCGCTAATATAAGGTAGTTATGAACTTAACCTTGGTGTGCTTTGTTATTTAAATATGCTGTTTTGAACACGTAGTGCTATTGACGTAACTTCCTTATGTCCTGAATTTTATTCACCTTAATGTCGGATGCCTCTGTTGCCGTGCATAATGTGGAAATATTCTATACTACAGCGGTTCTTAAACTATGGCTCCCGAACCCTCCGTGAAAAAAGCCACTTTATTTTTTTTTTTAATCATCGCAATTTTGAAAAAATGGATTTCATGTAATATTTTGGATTTAAATCATCATATATATTAATACGCTAAGGTTCTCCCTTTTTAGAAAAAACCTCACATTTTCTCCGCATAAATTATATATCATTTTACAGATAATTGCTTGCTCTACTGACATCGACAACTAGAAAATTTATTATTGCTTTTGTTTTTGTAAATTAATTAAAATACAGCAACGCTGAACAACGTCTGCCATCTGACGGCTGTAATTTTGAAACAACGTCAACACTTCGATCTGTCATCTGACCTTCATATTGTAATACAACAGACACAATACTGCATACTGCCATCTGACGGCTTTAATTTTGAAACAGCGAGTAGCGCTGAACAACGTCACAGCAATGCTGCATGATGCCATCTGACGGCTTAGCTCAACGCTTCAACACTTAGATCTGTCATCTGACCTTCATATTGTAAATACTGCATACTACCATCTGACGGCTATAATTTTGAAACAACGAGCAATGCTGCATGATGCCATCTGACGGCTTAGCTCAACGCTTTTGCTACTTGCGCCTCTATATGACAATTTTAGTAAAATATTTCTTCGATCTGTCATCTGAGCTTCATATTGTAATACGACAAAAAGAAGAACGTTATAAGCAGTGTGCATAATTAGAAACGAATTGAATACCTGCAATCATATTTAAAAAATAATTTTGTAAAGTGATAATTATTATACTTATTTAATGCGAATAATTCGCACAGGTCACTCTAGTATTATTAATAGCTATAACCATTCTGACTTGTGGTCTGATCGAAAAATTTTGAAATGAAATTTAGTTTTTAACGCGTAACAATTCACTGGCCGTCTCTTTTCGAAACATCCGGTGTATTATATCAAGTTTGTGCAAATCGTTATTTTTGTTCCAATTAAAATGTGAAAATTCTCAACGGAAAATACTACATAATTGGAAAAAGTTTTGATGTTTATATCTTTGTGTATATTTCAAGCAATTAAGTTAAACCGTTAACAAGGCTTTAAGGGATTAAATAGAGCGCAAAAAAGTTAACAAGCTGAAGACTTTCAAATAGTAAACTAAGCTTAATGGATTTGTTTACGAACGATGGAAACGTTAATCCTCGTTATTTGAATTCATTTCATTCGAGAATTAATTGCGCAGAACGCAGTCCACCATAAAGAAAGCGCCATATATTTTTATTGTTTTAACATTCATTAATGTTTTTATTACCCTTGAATCATGATTTTTGTTATACGAATAAAGACGAGCATTGACGACGGCCACTCAAAGAGAATCGGATACACGACTGGAATTGGGTGCTCGGGTAGAATCGGGTAAAATCGGATCGCAAAAGTAAATCATATATATTACTACGCTAAGGTTTAAGATGTTTGCCTCCCTTTTTAGAAAAAACCTCACAATTTCTCCACATAAATTATATATCATTTTACAGATAATTGCTTGCTCTACTGACATCGACAACTAAAAAATTTATAATTGCTTTTGTTTTTGTATAAATTAATTAAAATACAGCAACGCTGAACAACGTCTGCCAACTGACGGCTTTAATTTTGAAACAGCGAACAACGCTGAACAACGTCACAGCAATGCTGCATGATGCCATCTGACGGCTTAGCACAACGCTTTTGCTACTTGCGCCTCTATATGACAATTTTAGTAAAATATTTCTTCGATCTGTCATCTGAGCTTCATATTGTAATACGACAAAAAGAAGAACGTTATAAGCAGTGTGCAAAATTATAGCTAGAGAGATGGAGATAGAAATAGTCAAGGAACACTGGGTGGCAGAAAAGCTCTCTTTCGTGTAGTTTGAGGCCCCACTCTACAAATCCGCTTGATGGAGTAGGGGTCTAGCGCATTGTGGTACGCCGCTGAGGCGCTTAAAAAAACGGAAAAAAACGAGTGTGCTTTAGACCACTCGACTGAAAGAAAACATCTTTCTGCCATAATTTGTTATTATTCTGAATCCGAAAATTCTCAAAATATGAACTTTAAAATGAATTTACAATTTGATTCACTTAAAACGTAGAATATTACATAAAGATAATGAAAACAAAAGTAATACATTGCAATTACTTAGCTCTCGTTGGATTTTAGTGACCCGATAGCGCCACTGGCAAGTAAAGAGTACTTCATATATTTTCGCCCACCTGATGGCGCCACTAGCCAGTGAAGTATTTGTTTAGGAAGAGAGAAAGAAAATGTGCGCGCGCACCTCTCTCTCTTGCCCCTACAGTAATATACGAAACGTAACTCTCTCTTTCTATCTTCACTAGCTTATATCTCCCTCTCAACTTCCGTTCGCCTCGCCCGATCACGCACTTTCCGTAAACGCTCTCGTCAGGCATTCACCAGCTTACTTCCCAAGTCAAGCATACCTAAAGAAGTTTTACTTCAAAAATTCAAAAGTTCTCTACTAAATAGCAGAAAATGACTGAACAGCACCTGGGGGACCTCCTAGCTGCAGGAAAAATATTTTTGGTGCCTAATGTCTCTTATAAATCCATCACCGTGATCACGGACTATGAGCTATGTCTGTTTGGTTTATCTGTGGCTGAGGTTGCGTGTATATTGTTCAAAATTAAATTTTGAGTACAGAAAAATACTTTTAAAGCCATCATTCTTTATTTTACTGATGCGCGGTGTGCAAAGTTGAGTGGTGAAAGCATTCGCCGCTTTTGGAATACGGAATATCGGATATGAATAAAAAAATATTCTCGTTCGTTTCCCGGCACTGAAACATAAGGCCGCTTCACACGAGGCTGGATTTCCCGCCAGATTCCTTGCTATTGCACATACCGCTAAACTAGCGGTATGTGCTTTATTATCGCTTTGTGCATCGGAGCTGACTTTCGTTCATATAAGAAGTTATATCTAAGTTAATTTCACACGAAATCCATTCAAATTGAAGCTTTTTGAAAAGAGGAGATTCTAATCTATAAAATAGAACCATTTTTAAATCAATTTGAGTTCATAAATACTATTAAAATTGTAATTGAAAATCACAAACAGCAGTTGTCGGTTGGTCTGTACGTATGTACGTACGTACGTACGTACGTATGTACGTCACGACTCTACAGATCGCAATTTTGGTCGGATTGCCTTGGGTTATATTTTATTCACTTTGTTTACTATCAGACCAGAACCCTATTTAAATTCACTAAAATGTGTTCAGTAGTTTAATTTTTATAAACAGTTTAATTTTTATTATTTTTGCCAGCTAATAGTTTAAAAACAATATAATAATTGCTGTGTAAATATAGTGTAATCCATAAAACAAGTGCTACACTTGTATACCGTATACACCACTACACGTATTAGGCCGCCGTGGCGTAATGGTTATGCCGTTGGATCCCCAAGGTCCAGGTCCTGGGTTCGATTCCTTACGAAATCATTGATGTTTTTCTTTTTTTTTCCTTTTTATTTTGTTTTATTTTATTCCACTTGATATTAATTATATATTATATTATGTATAGTTCTTAATTTTTTTTATTTTTGCAAACTTAAAAAAAAATATTTTTTCAATTTTTAATTATTTATTGCACATACCGCTAAACTAGCGGTATGTGCTTTATTATCGCTTTGTGCGTCAGAGCTGACTTTCGTTCATATAAGAAGTTATATCTAAGTTAATTTCACACGAAATCCATTCAAATTGAAGCTTTTTGAAAAGAGGAGATTCTAATCTATACAATAGAACCATTTTTAAATCAATTTGAGTTCATAAATACTATTAAAATTGTAATTGAAAATCACAAACAGCAGTTGTCGGTTGGTCTGTACGTATGTACGTACGTATGTACGTACGTATGTACGTACGTATGTACGTCACGACTCTACAGATCGCAATTTTGGTCGGATTGCCTTGGGTTATATTTTATTCACTTTGTTTACTATCAGACCAGAACCCTATTTAAATTCACTAAAATGTGTTCAGTAGTTTAATTTTTATAAACAGTTTTATTTTTTATTATTTTTGACAGCTAAAAGTTTAAAAACAATTTGTAAATATAGTGTAATCCATAAAACAAGTGCTACACTTGTATACCGTGATAACACCACTATCGTATTAGGCCGCCGTGGCGCAATGGTTATGCCGTTGGATCTTCAAGGGCAAGGTCCTGGGTTCGATTCCTTACGAAACCATTGATATTTTTTTTCTTTTTTTTCTTTTTATTTTGTTTTATTTTATTCCACTTGATATTAATTATTATATTATATTATGTATAGTTCTTAATTTTTTTTATTTTTGCAAACTTAAAAAAAAAATTTTTTCAATTTATTTCTTTAAATTTTTAAATCTTTTTAAATTTATTAAAAATATTTTTTAATTGTTATTTTTTTATTATACAGTGGAAAACTTGCGGGATGTGCACTTTTGGTTTTGCCAACTATTTCTTTAAATTTTTAAATCTTTTTTTTATTAAAAATATTTTTTAATTGTTATTTTTTTATCATACAGTGGAAAACTTGCGGGATGTGCACTTTTGGTTTTGCCAACTATTTGACTACTACTCTCTAAACGTGAATCAGTGATTTTTCACTAATTACAAGTGCATATCCGCACTATTCGTCAATGCTAGAATCGTACCTCGTAGAATTAGTGAATACTCACAATATTAATTAGTGAATATAAAAATTCACTAATTATATAAGTGACCATTAAATTGCTATAGAATGATCTACATTCTACATGAACAATAATAAGTATATATATTAGTAACTGTATGGAGGCGCCACAAGCGACAGGCATAAAATCAGGGGTTCACTATTCTGAGAGTGAATTTTACTTGAATTCACTATTCCGGAAGTGAATCAGAAGTCACTATTTCAAATAGATTCTACATGAATAATAATAAGTATCTATATAGTAACTGTGTGGAGGCGCCACAAGCGACCGGTATAAAATCAGGGGTCTCACTATTCTGAGAGTGGATTTTACTTGAATTCACTATTCCGGAAGTGAATCAGAAGTCACTATTTCGAATAGATTCTACATGAATAATAATAAATATTTATATAGTAACTGTGTGGAGGCGCCACAAGCGACAGGTATAAAATCAGGGGTCTCACTATTCTGAGAGTGGATTTTACTTGAATTCACTATTCCGAAAGTAAATCAGAAGTCACTATTTCAAATAGATTCTACATGAATAATAATAAGTATCTATATAGTAACTGTGTGGAGGCGCCACAAGCGACAGGTATAAAATCAAGAGTTCACTATTCTGAGAGTGAATTTTACTTGAATTCTCTATTCCGGAAATGAACCAGAAGTCACTATTTCAAATAGTGACATTTTCACTATTTCAGTTTTAGAGAGTAAGTTTATTAGTGAAAATTCACTAATTTGTTGTGAAAATCACTGATTATTAAGTGATTACAGCTTCACTTACACAATTAGTGAAAATGTCACTAATTCATGCTTAGAGAGTTATAGTTTTCTAGCGCTGATTTTCTTAATTGCTTTTATGTGCTCGCTTCACACGAGACGTCTTTTCAAGCTTGCTTTGTAGATAGGTTCGGTGCGCGCGCAGTGATAGAACGGTAACAAAAGTGGACGTTTATTGTCTCTGAACAGAACACACACTATGGCACAATGTTTGTTACAAACAAATTTTCCCTTGTTATTTTAGTATAGATAATGCAGGTGAGGGGCTTCTTAGTTTTGAACAGAGTTTTCTACGTGAATACCGAATCCCACGCTTTCAAGTTTTCTTTTGAAACGGCGACGACGCGGCGCTTTACTTCTAAACTTATCCAATTTACGTTACGGTCTATCTCAACGCATTTCAAATCAGATTTCGGCCTGTAGGTGGCATGTTTGTGAACCACTTAGATATTATCATCAATTAATTAAACTGACGGGTCGTTAATTAGTTACACGTACTGAAAACGTTTCGACATAAATAGATTATCGAATATAATATGTCCAATTCAAAAAGGCCAGCGATAATCGATATGCATAACAATAAAAATCGTAACTTGAAGTTTCTAGCGAATTTTCTTTTTACACAGACACATAGTCCAGGGTTGTAACAGACGAAGGGGGGGGGGGGGCAGAATGATCGAAAGTGCTTATAATTAGAGATGCCACGAATATTCGGCTACTATTCGGTATTCGGCCTATTCGGCTACTTTTTTTAATATTCGGTATTCGGCCGAATGTTGCGTACTATTCGGCCGAATGTTGCGTAATATTCGGCCGAATACCGAATATCAAATCATGGGGAAAAACGCACATATTATTCAAAAATATGCGATATTTTTCTTAAATAGTATTATTTTATAAAGCTTTTGGTGAACAAACAGTGATATTTTTTAGTAATGTGGACTATTAAATATTAGTAACACAATTTGATGTAACAATGAACAAATAATGCTTGTCGTGCACATAATTTGCCCAACATTCGGCCGCCGAATATTCGACGCTTCGGCCGAGAACATGGCCGAATATTCGGTATTCGGCAAAATCACTATTCGTGGCATCACTACTTATAATGTTTGGTCTGCTATTGGAAAGGTACCTATACTGTATAATAATGTATAAAGGCCGCTGCACACGAGGCTAGAAACGCTGCTAGATTCTTTGCTAGATTTGCCTACTAGTTTTCTAACGCTGGTTTTCTTGATTGCTGTTAAGTGCTCGCTTATCACGAGACTATTTATCAAGCTTGATTTGTGGATAGATCTTGTGCGCGCGCAGTGACAGTTCGAATATAAACACAGAGCAAAACGTGTCTGTTGTCTGACTCTAAACAGAATGCGACACCATGTTGGTTTGTGGGTGTTTGTTCAAGTGCCCACGTGACAAGATACTGCTTCCTGATTGGTTCTTGCTCATGTTGGTTCTAGCCCTTGTTCTAATTTTAAAACCTATCTTGTGAATTAGCAGGCCAGCCCGCAGTGACGTCATTTCTAGCTTCGTACCCAGCCTACCGGCTAACAGAACTCCTATCAGCGATTCTAGCCTCGTGTGCAGCGGCCTTAAGAAAGGTAAATGAAGAACTTTGACCTTCTTTAAAGACGTGTTGTATATTGGATATCGTTACTAATTAATTTAGTTCGCAAACTACCATCTATTCGTTACTGGTAATTAGAAATTACCACTTGACTTATTTGAAAATTTTTTTAAAACAGATTGGCCGGATTTTTATTACTTTATTAAAATTGTGTAGTGTTTTTCTACCATGCTCACATTAACTTCTATTTATTTATGAAAAACGGGATTCAAGGCGAAATAATATTATTATTTATTTATTTGGTAAATTCTTCAATGGCCATAATTTCAACAATTCTTGACGAATATCACACTTTTAAGCAAATAATAATAATAATAATAATAATAATAATAATAATAATAATAATAATAATAATAATAATAATGCGTTTAACGTACGTTTCTCGACTTTATGTCATAACAGACGCCATTCGCACCATTACTATTTTCCATCTATCACACTTCCGGTTATTTTCTACATTTTTTCAACTTCAACTAATTAATAGCAATGGGCGAATGAAGGAATTTTAGGACATTAGGATAAGGTAGACACATTTTGAGAATAGGAGTTTGACAGGTAATAGGTCATATGCATAAGACTCCAAATTGGTTTAAATTTTTATTTCGAAATATATTTTAGTTCTCGATCATAACGTAATGGTTATTTTATTAATCTAATCACTGAAAAAAATACAACTAATAAAAAAGATATGTGGAAAATAAGCGCTATTTTCGAATTCTTAAAACGCATCGTGACGTCAGAGTATATATCAACAACAGTTTCCATGACAACGATGTCGTCTCACAGTAAGATTATTTCAGTATTTAGATAAAACAACAAATAAACTTCATTTAGAACATTGACAATTTGACATCAAGGTTGACATGCATCGTATATCATGACGTCATATAAGCCCGCGAACATGGCTGATTGTTTAAACTGTCTATTTTTGAATGTGAAATTTAATATTTTTTTTCTTATGATAATATTACATTTTTAAATGATTATCAATTTGTTTCCGTATTATGGTTGACTAAATAATCTATTAAAAATATAAAAAAAATGCATGCATATGACCTGTTGACCATGGCCTTGAATAAAGAACTATCTCGATATTTATCTGGAATTGTTGAGGGAAACCATGGAAAACTTCAACAAGATGGCCGGTACTGGGATTACCGTTTCTCGGCGAGAGGCAGTGGGAAAAACTCCCAGCCACATCTGCCTCCGCCGGGATTCGAACCCGGTACCTCCCGAATGCGAATCTAGTGCTCTCACCGCTACGCCACCCCGTTCGGTCACTTCTAGCAATTTAAATACTGAGTAACACTACAGCTCCTGATGTCTTAAATTTACAATTTAGCTTTAAAATTTCCAGCTCGGTTTATGCATAAAGAAAGAAGTAATTTCTCTTTATATAGGGTGACCGGTAATAGCTCGAAATCCTCTCGGGAGAAGAAAATATGACTAATTTGGAATGATCTATCACTTGGGTGTCAGAAATGCGTCATTTTCGAGAAAATCTACTTCGGTTTTCTTTTTACAAAAATTCGAATTTTGGGAGTTACCAATTAAAAAAAAAATATTTTCACTTCTTGGCGTGAATTTTTTCTTGATCTGATAGCTTATTAATTGGCCTACCTTCCTAAAACTAAAAACCATGGAATTTACTGTTAGATTTTATGTTGTGTGTTAAGGAGGTTGATCCGTTACAGTCCCAATCAAAAGTAATTTGAATTCTAAATGGGAACTTTTCCATAATAAATTTTTACAAAAGGGTGTAAGTCGATGATACCAATAAATTATTGTCATAATAAATAATTTTTTTTTAATATTATTAATTATTTCAGTATTTTACTTAATTTGTACAAAGTTAGGTTAGAAAAATAAATTTATGTAAATATTTGTATTTTACATATTATTTGCAGTAAATAATTTAAAAAAGAAATAAGAAATAATAAAAATTAAAATTAAATCATTAAAAAGTTGAAAATTCAGTTAAAATTGTCAAGAATAAAAGTCCATAATTGAAAAGTTTTTATTGATTAAAAGTCTCCTAATTAAATTGGAAAAAATATTAAAATATGCGTAAGACATCAATGCTTTACATAGCTAGTTTTCGGAACTGCTGACATTATTTGGTTATTTGCAAAAAATTAAAATGTACCGTTTGCATGCTAGATTGACATATTTTCCATAAGACTACATGTAAAAGTTTTTTTTAAATTTTGACTTTATAAATCTCCTAATGATTTTGGATTTTTTACAGAAAATTTTGTTATAAAAAAATCTATTAAATAAACTGCATTTCAGATTTTTTTCATTATCTTCGTAAAACGGCTCAACCTCCTTAAAACTTACAATAAATAAAAATTCTTCACAGAAGTGTCATTATAAAAAAAAAGGACGCATTTTCGACCCCCAAGTGATAAGGTTAAATCATTCCAAATTAGTCAGTTTCTTCTCCCGAGAGGAATACGAGCAATTACCGGTCACCTATATATCACGAAATAAATATTCTATGTAGAAAATATAAATTAAATATTGGAAAAATGTTTGGCTTATATTTAAACAAAAAATTGTTTTGTTGTTCAAAAGATATAATTATTTATAGAATTTAGACGAATATTAATTGATATTTAATTAAGTTTGTTTTAAAAAAGCAGCACATTCATTTATCAGATGTGAACGTATTTTGTCATTAACCCAATTTCTACAAACACATTAGCACAATCACGTCACTCCCACCGTCATCCCGTTTTTCCACCATCTGTAAATATTTATGTTAGCTGTTCACAGTGGCGTATTGTGTAAAAAGGGTCTGATTGATTTTTTTTTTTTATTTTAAGACTATCAACTACCAAGGCTACTTGGGCCTAGTACTAATTCACATTTATATTTTGTTATTATTAACCAACTCCAAAAAAAAGGAGGAGGTTCTCTCTATTCGCTTGTATTTTTTTTTGTATGTCTGTCCGTCGATATCTTCGCCGGCTGTGAACCAATTTCGATGATTCATTTTTTATTCAGTAGACTGTAGAGTATGTCTCAAAGTTGGTACTATATAAATCTTAGTAAAATCGGTCCAGCAATTTTATAGAAAATTAACAAAAATCAAAGAAGTACCTATTATAATAGTTGTAGTTATCGGCTTGAGCGATTTTTTAGGCCCTAAAAAAGGCCACTAAAAAAATAAAAAAAAAACTTTTTTTATAAAAAATTGAGCTTCCTTCAAAAAGAGGGTCACTAAAAGCGTCAATAACAAAGTTTTGAGGTAGGCACAAATTTAATATACCTAAGTACATAAAACGTGATAGTAATTAAATTGGTTCTATAACCTCAAAACTTTGTTATTTTACGCTTTTTAAGACCGTTTGCAAATCAGATTTTTTTATTAGGTTACCATAATTATAATATGTAATTGGAATCTAATCGTAATGATTATTATTAGACATGCTCTGACACTACACATCTCGCTTTGACTTCGTGTATTCTGACAGTTTAGAGGGGGGCTTCATGAAAACAGACTATTTGACTTTTGATTTGCGTGAACGATTGAGGATTTGGTGCGGACTTTGTTTAATTGAAATGTTAAATAATTTCGTCAGAGTTACATAATGTTATGCAAATGTTCTTTCAACGCTACGTCAACATGGAGCACGTCGCTCCAGTTTATATTCAAATAAGCAGAAACATCAGTCGGTAGTCTCTAAAGATACTATTTATCCATTCACTAAAGCGTCCCATACACGATGCTTGATTTCGTGCTCGCTCGTTCGCTAGATTCGTTTCCAGATAGCCTAGTTCACATGTCCCTTTTTAATAAATTCCAGTCCTCCTTCACCGAAAATTCGGAATGACATCTAGAAACTTTTTGAAAAAATTAAAGTGGCGGACGAAAAAATTGCCAAAGCTATAGACATTTTAGTAAAAAAGAAAAGAAGGGTATGGTTTTTTGAAGGAGATTTGTTTGGTTGAGGAACAAGTTTGAAATAAGCTTTACCAGAGTATCACTTGTAGCCAACGTTTCGAAAAATATATTTTCATCATCAGGGCCTATGAACATGTATAACAATCGTTACATTTAATATTATATCGATTTCTAAATTATAGTAAATACATTTTAGATCAGATTAAACTAAGTATACATTATTACAAACCTCAATGCAAGTTAAGATGGTAAATTGTGAAAATAATTTTAATATAGGTACATGATCAATTTATTATGAATTTCGACATTTTTTTTAATTTAAAAATATCATAAAACAGTTTTTTAATAAAATTGTTCTGTCCAATGTGCAAATAAATATTGTAGTCTTTATGTATAAGAAAGGCTTTTTATGCAGACTACATTTTGTTTGCAAGTTAGAAATTGTTAAATTTTGTTAATTATATTGCCATAACTGTCATTTAACCCTTCAATGTCCGTTCTCGTATGGTTTTTTGTGAATATCTTAAAAACTATTGCAGATATCTGAAATCACAAAAAAGATTCTGAAAGAGCAGGAAATTTCCCACAAAAAAGTCCCATCTCCCGGAACTCTACCACCAATATTTCTAATTTTAATTTAGATGTGAAAATAGCGGCTAAGGAATGTTTTTTTCTATTTTTTATACGACAAGCTAAAAACACGAAAATATTGAAAATTATATATAAATAATAGAAAAAAAGCCCTATTTTCACAGAAAAAAGCAGTGACGTCACGATCCAGCAGCGTAGCATGCAAAGCTCCATACAAGCGAGCGAGAACGAAATCAGTGTACAGTAGTATCTTTCTTTATGAATTGGCCTAGTTTTTTTTAATGGAATAGGTCATATGCATGATTTTTTTTTATATTTTTAATAGATTATTTAGTCAACCATAATTCGGAAAAAAATTGATAATCATTTAAAAATGTAATTATATCATAAGAAAAAAAATATTAAATTTCACATTCAAAAATAGACAGTTTAAACAATCGGCCATGTTCGCGGGCTTATGTGACGTCATGATATACGATGCATGTCAACCTTGACGTCAAATTGTCAATGTTCGAAATGAAGTTTATTTGTTGTTTTCTCTAAATACGAACATAATCTTACTGTGAGACGACGTCGTCGTCATGGAAACTGTTGTTGATATATACTCTGACGTCACGATGCGTTTTGAAAATTCGAAAATAGCGCATATTTTCTACATTTCTTTTTTGTTATTTGATTTTTTTCAGTGATTAGATTAATAAAATAACCATTACGATATGATCAAGAACTAAAACATATTTCGAAATAAAAATTTTAACCAATTTAGTCTCATGCATATGGCCTATTATGTAATCCTGCCGGGTCATTGGATAGATTCTATGGAAATATTACTTATTAGTAAATATATATATACATATAATATATATAGTGTTCTCTGGCATTCGGCAGAAATGTAGATTGCAGCGGCGGCTAACGAATCCTTGCAGTTAATTAACGTCGTTACAGAACGGATATTACCGCTTTTCGTTAACTGGGTTGCCATCTTACTAAAGTCGGCTGTAGACGATCAACGTCTGCCATGTCCCCATTATGTTTGGCACAATGTTGCTACGCATGCAATGAGGGCTACCATTTTTTTATTTGTCAGATCGCGCCAGTGGAAAAAGGCATGTGTCAAATGTTTGTATTTTTATTCCTCAGATCGCGCTAGTAACAATTAAGGTATGTGTCAAATAATTCATTTCTTTATTCGTCAGATGGCGCCGGTGGTAAGGTATGTGTCAAATGTTTAAGCGGCCTACACACCTTGATACAAGCTGCGATGCAGGCATCGACTCTATGTTTCATGAAACTTGCATCAGTTGCATAAACGCCTACTTAAATCGAAACCTATTGCGATGCCTGAATCGACTCCATGTTCATGCAACACAAGAACAGTAGGTTAAGTTATTTTCTAGGTACCTAGTGCTTGACGAATAAAATGTGGTACGTTTTGGCAACACCAGTTTTATTAGCAGTAGTTGGGACACTCTTTATACTCCATAAAAGAAAAGGGAAATCAAAAAGGAAATGATCAAAAAGATGGTTTATACCTAGAAAGAAAAGGTTATTCAAATGCTTTATTGGAAGAGCTAAAAGTACATTTGTATTCCAAAGACACGTATGCAGATGATAATGTTTATGAACTCTTCCCAAAATACACGATCACAGATCACTTTCCATCATGAAATTTACACACACAAACAGCAAAGTAACGTCTAAAATGGCGCGGGAAAATAAATTAATATCGTCTTAGCATCGACGCAATTCTACACATGCTGAAACTTGCATCAGCGTCACCGACTCGGCGTCTTAGCTCGCCGACCAAAATGGGATTCCAGACTCTGTATCGCTGCAATCCGCAACTGATGCCAAATACGTGATTCAGTACTACACACACTGCTACTTGCATCATGAAATATAAGAGTCGATGCCTGCATCGCAGCTTGTATCAAGGTGTGTATGCCGCTTTAGAGATTAACGGTTTGTGTTTAGTTATTTTTCATTTATCAATTATTAAGGAATAACATAATTAAATTATTGCGAGTGGCGCCTTCAAGTGGCCGAAAATACAAACTACTAACATTTGAATGACCAGTGGCTTATATAAAAAAAAAACTGATAGCCCTCATTGCCATTATTGAATATTCACTGCGAAAGCCAATTTTGATTCTTTTTTTTGATTCACGACTCGAGTCAAAGGCGTGATAGTCAGAGTGCCCGTCGGCAAAAATTTTATTGATACATACTCTCCTCAAACTTTGTATTATGGTTTCATTAGGCCTAGTCTGACACCTATTTCCTCTATGACTTTTCTTGATTTTGGGGCGTTTTCTCTCTAAACTTTACGAAAGATGTCGTTTTGACAACATGTAAAAATTTATAGATACTGTTTGATTTTTTAATTGGATAGCTTAAAAACTACAACCAGAACGCTAAATTAATGTTCTCTGCAAATAACATGAACCATTTAAAATGTCTGACACCTCGAATATGGTCGACATATTCTAGGTGTCAGACATTTAAAATGAATCATATTATTTGTCAGAGAACATTATTTTAGCGTTTTGATTGAAGTTTTTAAGCTATCCAATTAAAAAAACAAACAGTACCTATAAATTTTTACATGTCGTCAAAACGACATCTTTCGGAAAGTTTAGAGAGAAAACGCCCCAAAATCAAGAAAAGTCATAGAGGAAATAGGTGTCAGACTAGGCCTAATGAAACCATAATACAAAGTTTGGGGAGAGTATGTATCAATAAAATTTTTGCCGACGGGCACTCTGACTATGACAGAGCTGGAAAAAATCAATGATCCCCGGCTTCAGGGAGTTCCCCGCGACAGCTAACAATAAGTTGATGTGCAGCGCGTCGCTCGACAAAAGTGTTTATTGATTTAAAATCCTGCACAGAAATTGCTATAGGGGTCTCGAGTTTGTCAATACGCCTCGCGTCTGTAATTGACAGATTCAAATTCTCCTAAATCCAACAGTCTAAATCCGCCTTTACTGTACTAAATATAGCCGCTTTTAGTCGATGTCGTCAAATATCCATAATTTAACTGGCTGTCTTCTCTTTCTAATCTAGTAAACCATTGTCTCCTTATACCTGTCTAAATATAAACTGTAAGCTACTGGAACTTGAAATATTAATTCAACCTTGTGAACTTTCAGGTATACGATTACCGATTATCGACAACGCTCAGTTGTCAATACGCCGTCCATTGAGGCGGATTCACAATTCAACACACGTGCTTTAAAATTATGATTTTGTGAAAATGAACTCATTCGAAACGGTCGGGTGCAAATGAACTAGTTCGAATTGATCTTATGAAAATGAACTGGTTGTACTTTGGATGACTTTTTTGACAACTGAAGAGTTGTTGCTTTAAAATAACGATTTTGTGAAAATTAACTCATTCGAAACAATCGGGTGCAAATGAACTAGTTCGAATTGATCTTATGAAAATGAACTGGTTGTACTTTGGATGACCTTTTTGACAACTGAAGAGTTGTTGCTTTAAAATAATGATTTTGTGAAAATGAACTCATTCGAAACGGTCAGGTGCAAATGAACTAGTTCGAATTGATCTTATGAAAATGAACTGGTTGTACTTTGGATGACTTTTTTGACAACTGAAAAGTTGTTGCTTTAAAATAATGATTTATTGATAATTAACTCGTTCAAAACAATCGGGTGCAAATGAACTAGTTCGAATTGATCTTGTGAAAATGAACTGGTTGTACTTTGAATGACCTTTTTGAAACTGAAGAGTTGTTGCTTTAAAATAATGATTTTGTGAAAATGAACTCGTTCGAAACGGTCGGGTGAACTAGTTCGAATTGATCATATGAAAATGAACTGGTTCGAATGTATCTCGGCGAACTTATAGTTTGCAAACGTTTACTGCAGCGGAACGTATATAAACTAGAGAAAACTCCTTCAGGCAAATATTACTACTTACATGTGTAATATATAATATTATGTATATGCTATTTGAGTATAAGACGAGAAAGTCTGCGCGTTTAGAGATTGCAACGAAAGAGAAATATAATATATTACTTAGCCGAGGGCCGTAAACTCTTCAGTTCAAATCATAAATCATGTTTTTCGTGTTGTACAGAATGTTCATCTTATATTCTGAATCGCATATACGTTATCCCAAATTCAAAACATTCTCCTTTTTTTTACCATTCCAACTCCACAAGTGGG
Source organism: Xanthostigma xanthostigma (assembly GCA_963575645.1). Classification (NCBI taxonomy): domain Eukaryota; kingdom Metazoa; phylum Arthropoda; class Insecta; order Raphidioptera; family Raphidiidae; genus Xanthostigma; species Xanthostigma xanthostigma. The sequence continues at coordinate 5,934,101 of OY754469.1, read as the reverse complement.
GAATGGTACCTACTAATTTAGTTCAAAATTTTACAACATTTGTTCGGTTTGAGGTTTCCTAAATCTAAAAATAGTATATTGTGCGACTAGTGAGAGAAGGAGAAGATTCCATGAGCGTTAAATTTGCCGCACGATCGTAGCGAGTGCGGTAACACGCGAATGGAATATTCTCCTTCGATCAATGGTCGCTCATAATATTTTATTCAACTAGCACGAGTAATATGTAATCGGGGCCCTGATAAAAAAGGGAAAAATAATAAATCACTTCATTGATAGACGTACCCACTGCCCTCGATGCACACAAGATGGCCCTGACTTTCGCTGAATTGCGATGCTGTTTTCATTTATACAAATCGCTACCGAGTTCCTATTGGTCCAGAAACTATGCAGTGATACTTCATTACCGTACAGTTTCGGCTCGCTACCGCGTTCCTATTGGTCCAGAAACTATGCAGTAATACATTATCGTACAGTTTCGGTTCATTATTAGCACTCTACGCGTCAACATGAAGTAATTTATTATTTTTCCCGAATTTAGCAGGGCCCCGAAATGATATATTACCCACGCTTGTTGAATAATAGTATATTACATCACAAGGGCCGAAAGTGTGATACTCTTGCACTGCGCGCCTCGGGTATCATGCCGCGCAGTGCAAAAATATCAAACTTTCGGCCAGTGTATAGTGTATACTATTTTTCTTCATATACCTCGGTCGTAATAAATTTATCTGAAAACTCGATAACTACATTTCAGAAATAAAATTGACAACTTTAATTTTTTATTAAAAATAGCTGTGCCAAGAAATTGTTTGGCAACCAAATCAATTTTTTTTTATTAATACATTATAAAATTCTAAATTTCAGTAGAAAAGTCGATGGGTGAAGAATGAAGATCGAGTCTAATCGGGATCTTGTACTATATTCTTGTCTGGTCGGGACTAACTGTTTAAATTTAAATCTTTGATTAACGTCTGAATAGAACTCTTCAAATAAATAAAATTGACGACCAATTTTTTCAGACCATATATTGACAAAAAATTAATATAAAAATATAAATCAATATAACAAAAGATGACGTTTCGATCCGGATTTGGATCTTCTTCAGAAATATCTAAAAAATATAAAAATTAATTAGTATTAGTTATTTATTATCTAATAGAATGCACGAATGATTTTTTAGATATTTCTCAAGAAGATCCAAATCCGGATCGAAACGTCATCTTTTGTTATATTGATTTATATTTTTATATTAATTTTTTGTCAATATATGGTCTGAAAAAAATTGGTCGTCAATTTTATTTGTTTAAATTTAAATGTTTTGACATCCCTAGATGGCAGCACTGTTACTATGTATTTCAAAAACCCAAAGCACGCTTTTGTTCAACTGTTTATTATCTGTTCCAAATATTCAGCGGGCTAAAATAAAACTCGACCGTAATATTTTATGTCATAACACGTAATATTCTGAAATTATAAAATACAACTGCATAGAAGCAAATGCGCAGTTTCATATAAAAGTATTCTGCTATAGCGTAACACTTCCAATAGCATTCATGGCGTGGTATCCCCATTCTTTAATAATATCTTTATAGTATAGTAATGTGTCCACATTACTCTTTATTGGGAGCTGGCTCCGTGCGCTCCGCTCACTAAAAAGAGTCGCTCAGAGCGAGTCGTTCAAAGGAGCGACACTAGACAGTACGCACTACACAATAGTGCAGACTGCAAAGGTGTGAACTGATAGTGTGCCAAATTTCTTCAAAATCGCTCTAGCTGTTTTCGAGTGATGCCAGTTCGCACGGACAGACAGATAGACACAAATTACGGTAACGTGCTCCTCCGTCAAACAAAAATATCCCTTGAGATTTATTTTAAAAGTAAATAGTGTACGGAACCCTTCGTGTGCGAGTCCGCCTCACACTTGACCGATTTTTTTTAAATGGCGGCTTCAGTTACGTGTGAAAACTACGACAGCTGCAATTTTGTGTAAAATAGAATGATTTTCAACAACCTAGCCTGCAAAAGAGTGAATTGTAATGGCGAATTATTACGTAACTGTCGGAATTCTTCGCGTGAAGTCATTCTGTAAATAATGTAATATTTTTTTGTAAAAGTTAATGAAGAAAGATTTTGTTTTTCTTTTTTTAAATTGTGGATCTGTGGTTGTTCTGAACTTCAGTGAAAATACGACTTCAATAAAGATAATAGTTTAGTCTCAGCTACATATATATAACTTGACATTTATGTGAAACGCTTATGGGATCAGCTGACGTTCAGCACGATACACACTGCATTTGTCAATCAAATATTGTATTATGTTGGCATATATAGGTAACTAGCGGTCCCGTCCGGTTTCACCCGGGTGTAAAAGAACGAATGGGAAAGGGAGGAACATGAGTACACACATTTATCTTAGTTTACCGAGATGAATGTTGTGTCCAAATTTCATGATGGTCGGAGTTACCGTTCAAAAGTTTTTGTCGTTGAAAAGCAGTATTTATACTTTTTTTAAATAATAAATTTTTTTTAATATAATAAATATTTAATTGAAAACACTGTAGGAAAATTATTTTTTGTATATAGGTGCCTATAGTTGTAATAGTTTTCAAATGAGCTATTAATTAGATTTATTTAATTTTAATTAGTCGTAACAAAATTTTAAAAAATTGAAACGTAAACCTTAGAAGAAAGCAATGTAGAAAATAAAAAAAAATAAAAATATATTCGCCGACGTGGGGCTTGAACCCTAGACCCTGGCATTAAGAGACTTACACTCTACCGACTGAGCTATCCGGGCTTGTACTCTTGAACGCTAATATTGCAGTATTTAGTTAAGGCATTTCACCTGATAATATTTGTCGGACGGACTAATTTTGAGACACATCTTGCAACATTTTTCATTTATGTTCCGCTCCAATTAGTCGTAGCGTAATATTATATAGTCTATAGCCTTCCTCGATAAATGGGCTATCCAACAATTTTTTTATTTAATTCGAACCAGTAGTTTCTGAGATTAGCGCGTTCAAACAAACAAACAAACTCTTCAGCTTAATATATTAGTATAGATATTTAAAATTTCAATATCGTCGTTGGTTCTATAATAGCTCCTATGTGCATAGTTGGCAGATTTTCCGTTTTTTAGATGAAAAGGTGCAGGAAACGGAGCTCTATACACTAATAGTACCTCCTATGTACAAAAACTGAATTAAAATAGTATTTTTTTTAGTCCATTTATCGAGGAAGGCTTATCACGCTACGACCAATAGGAGCGGAGCATCAACGAAAAATGTAACTAAAAAGTCCGTCTGACAGAAACTTTTGAACGGTAACTCCGATCATCATGAAACTTGGACACAACATTAATTTCTGTAAACTAAGATGAACGTGCGTACTCGCGTCCCTCCCCGATTTGTTCTTTAGCACCCGGGTGAAACCGGACGGGACCGCTAGTAAATAGATATCAGCAATCTTCAATTACAGAACTTTTTTAAGTATGTGTGAATCGGTCTTTCTAGTCGTTCGCCACCCTTCCTAGTCGCTATAATATAATGATAAGATATCGCGTAGTGGTTTGACGTCACCGGTTTAAACCCTGGGCATGGCCCCTCAACCATATGATATCTATAATAAAGTTTAATACACATAATATGCCCTCAACATAGTACACATTATCCTCAATCTGTTTGTACAAGCTGTTGATTTCTTCTCATTGACATATTTATTTTTCTATGTAGATCAGTGGTTCCCAAACTCTTTTGGCCCACGGACCCCTTTTCATAGTCAAAACCTGACCACGAACTCCATTTCATAATCAAAACTTTCCCACGGACTCTGGATATAAAAAATACATAAATGCATAATAGAAAAATTAAAATTTCAACATTGATGTCTTAAATATAATTTTTAATTGTGAAAAATAACTCTAATAATTTAGAGTGATGATGATCATGTTTAAATGTTCAAAGATTAAAGGATGAATCCTGGTGGCATAGAATCGATGAACTAAGCAAATACTGGAGATTTTTTTATTGCATTTTATTGTCTGACGTTTCGGCAAACTTTATGCCATCTTCGGAGAATCTAGAAGATTTGCTTATATAGTTCATCGATCCTATGCCACCAGGATTCATCCTTTAATCTTCCATAATTTTTAATATTGTCATTATAGATTGATAAAAATATATGGCCCGCTAACGGACGTCATTCCTGATTGATCAGATGAAACGAGGCAACCTCTGTTATCTCACAACCTTGCAAGCATATCGATGTACCCGGCCGCCCGGGTACACGTGAATAATTCATCGGGTCGGCATCTTGTTGTGACAGTTGATATCGAAAATATGAATCAGTATTTCTTAAGGGAATACCTAGTTATTTACATATTGCGCGAGTATGAATCGATATCCGGATATTTTATGAAGTTTACTTTATCAATTCTGAAATTTGATTATTAAGAAATGAAAATAATAACTTTCTTAAGGAAAATGATTGTAAATTACATTCTTGTGCCATTCCAACAGTGGCGTAACAACACCGTTTGAGGCCCGTGGTAAATTCATCGGATGGAGCCCTCCCTTAATTTAAAGAAGAGAAGTCGCAACCAGAGCTGGGCAAACTACTTGAAAAAAGTAGTTGAGTATAACTACTAACTACTTAAGCAAAAAAGTAGTTAAACTACTAACTACTAGTAGTTAATAGTTAAAATTTTAACTACTTTTTTAACTACTATAATAATAATAATAATATAAATCTCTGTATTTATGTCGTACAATCTGTACATAATATCCCAACATAAACAAATAAACGCAAAATAAATAAGATGCAACGTTAAGAATAGGTATAAAGTGTATTTTGTTTAGGATAGGTACTTATAAAATTAAAAATCAACATGAATTTTTCGTTAAAAAACTATTGATAAAGATCTGCTAAATGAAAATTATTTTAAATAATAAAAAATTACCAAATTAACAGACAAAATATACTTATATTTAATAACAACACGACGTTTCGGCCAAGATGTTAGTCCTTTTCAAATGAATATAAATCAAAAATTCTATATACAAAAAACAACATTAAAAAATAAGAATCGTGGAAGAAAACAAAAATAACATTAAGATAAAAAACAATTAATAAAGTAGAAAAAATATATACCTAGGTATATTACTGTCACTTGTCATCAAGTTTTGTATATTTTAATATTTCTTTTTGACATTCTAAGTCTGTTAGTTGTTTTTTAATTTACTGTTAATTTTATTTTCTTCAATGATTACTATTTTTTGTAGAATTTTTTATTTATATTCATTTGAAAAGGGTAGATATCGTGGCCGAAACGTCGTGTTGTTATTAAATATGTGTAAGTACATTTTGTCCAATTTTATCCATGATTAAATCATTATTTATTTATTTTAAAAGTAGTTAAAATATAAAATAGGTAGTTAGATTACAAAATAGTAGTTAAACTACCTAAAGTAGTTAGAACTAAGTAGTTAACTACATTTTTAACTACTTTTTGTGATTACTGTATAAATATTCAAAATAATAGAGTACAACTACTTTTCCAAAAAAAGTAGTTAACTACTTTTGTAGTTAACTACTGCCCAGCTCTGGTCTCAACCAACGTTATACATTTTTTTGTTTAATTTGTGTACTCTCTAAACATGAATAAGTGATTTTTCACTAATTACAAGTGCATATCCGCACTATTTGTCAATGCTAGAATCGCACCACGTAGAATTAGTGAATACTCACAATATGAATTAGTGAATATAAAAATTCACTAATTATATAAGTGACCATTAAATTGCTATAGAACGATCTACATTCTAGATGAATAATAATAAGTACCTATAGTAACTATATATGGAGGCGTCACAAGCGACACGTATAACATCACTATTCTGACAGTGAATTTTACTTGAATTCTCTATTCCGGAAGTGAATCAGAAGTCACTATTCCAAATAGTAACATTTTCACTATTTCAGTTTTAGAGAGTAAATTTATTAGTGAAAATTCACTGACTATCAAGTGAATACAGTTTCACTTACTCAATTAGTGAAAATTTCACTAATTTATTCATGTTTAGAGAGTATGCACTTTAGTAGGTACCTTAAGGAGGTTGAGCCGCTTCACGAAGATAATGAAAAAAATCCGAAATAAATTTTTTTTAAAATAGATTTTTTATGACAAAATTTCCTATAAAAAATCCAAAATCATTAGGAGATTTATAAAGTTAAAAATTAAAAAAAAACTTTTACATGTAGTCTTATGGAAAATATGTCAACTTAGCATGCAAACGGTACATTTTAATTTTTTGCAAATAACCAAATAATGTCAGTAGTTCCGAAAACTAACTATGTAAAGCATCGATGTCTTACGCATATTTTAATATTTTTTCCAATTTAATTAGGAGACTTTTAATCGTTAAAAAAATTATTAAACTTTAGCACTTTTCCATTATGGACTTTTATTCTTGACAATTTTAACAATTGTAACTGAATTTTCAACTTTTTAATGATTTAATTTTAATTTTTATTACTTCTAATTTCTTTTTTTAATTATTTACTGCAAAAAAATATGTAAAATACAGATATTTACATAAATTTATTTTTTCTAACCTAACTTTGTACAAAAAAATCAAAAGTAAGTAAAATACTGAAATAATTAATTAATATTAAAAAAATTATTTATTTATGCCTTTATGACAATAATTTATTGGTGTCATCGACTTATAACCTTTTGTAAAAAATGTGTTATGGAAAAGTTCCCATTTAGAATTCGACTTACTTTTGATTGGGACTATAACGCATCAACCTCCTTAAATTAATTGAATACAAAACTAATAAATTTTACTAAATATTGTAATAATAAATATTAGTATCCTCCTGTTCTCTCGGACTTCTCGGGCCGGGGCCTCCTCTTGCCGGGGGCCCGTGGCATTTTATCCGTCCTGCTACCCTATTGTTACGTCACTGCATTTCAACATCATAAATGTGGAATAGTACTAATTTAGGTCAAAATTCACTTTTCAAAATTTTACAATATTTTTTCGTTTTGAGGTCAAACGGATGAACGGATTGAAACCAAATTTTGGGGCATGTTTGATATACGTCGCACATCCTTAATGTGTTTAAAAAATATTCCATGACGTAGATAAATTCAGTTCTGCCAACCTTAGAAAAATACAGAGAACAAATTCCGTATTCATGTTCTTTCTTTACCTCGCGATTTGATTTCAAGTCGCGTTTCTCGTGCACTGGTATTATGTTTATAGAAGGCCGTTATCAGCCTGCGCTGTTTCGGAATTCTCTTCGCACTTCTCTACAAATGCGCTGTTGATTTCTTATTTTATTACTATTGTTTTTTTACGGTTTACCACCTGACAAATACAGATGTGAAATGTACGCCTAGTGTAGAAGTAGATATATTATAGGCCTTCTTGTTGTTTCCGGTTAGCGCACTGGCCTTTTTACAAGCTTTTATTTAACTTGCAATGTTTGTTAGTTTGTTTGTTTGGGTTAAATCTTGCAAGCTGAATTAGAACCACTTGCTCTTATCCTACGGAGTTGAATTTTTACATGTTGGTTCAGTTCCGATGACAATGCATTTTAACTAGTGATGTGCCGGATCGTTAAAAATGTATATCCGCGGATACGGATCTGAATACGGATATTTGGTTTCAAGATCCGCGGATACGGATACGGATCTTAACTTTCTTAGAGTACGCGGCGGTAAATATTGCACATCGACCTTTGGAAAAAGTTATTGACCTCTTTAAGAGTTAACTCTCATAACAGATTGTCTCTTTCCAAAGATCGCTGTGCAATATCTCATTATAAAGATAGTTTTTTAGTACCTTTGAGTTATGAATTATTGGTATGGTACTCACTACGATAAATGTTTGCAATATAAAGGTGCCAATACGATTTTAAAAAATAAAAAATAATCTGAATGGAATTTAACAGTTTTTCATTATTATCTAAACACCTATATATATAAAATTTCATCTATGAATTGAAAATTAATAAGGTAAAAGATCCGTAAAAGATACGCCAAAAACTAACAGATACGGATACGGATCTTTCTTCTCCCTCGGATATCCGCGGATACGGATACGGATATCCGGCACATCACTAGTTGCGTTGTACAAAATAAAAGAAAGTCTGTAATCTGCACGACTACGTGACTTTTTTACGTAAAAAATTAAGGGCGCAACCATTCCTGAAAAATACACGCACGTCGAATTGATAACCTTGTTCTTTTTTTAAGTCTGTTAAAAGACAATAATGAAGACGGAAAATTTGTATTGTGTGGATGCTTTTAAAAGCCGGTTTTTTTAACACGTACTTTTTTTTGTTTCAGATGGTTGCATCGGCAGTTCTCGGTGCAGCCACCGGGACCGGTTTGGCGCTAGTTGTTGCGATGACAATTGTGATATATCGTTATTATACGTTAAGGAGACGCGCCAAAGAATGGGGCTCCATCGATGAACGACTTGCAGCCGAAATACAAAGACCGATTCATTTGGTCAAGAAAGGCGTCCGCTCCAATACCAAATACCATGCAAACATTTATGCTCTTCCTCGAAAGGTCAGTTGAAATTGTATTTTATTTTAGTATATATGTTACGGTCAATGTCCGGAATCCGGGCAATGTCGACAATGCCCGAGCCACATCGGGCAATGTCAGAAATCGGACAAGGTTAAAAAAATAGATTTTTTATAAACATGAAACGCTGACATTTGATTGTATCTTTATCATGATAAGTTATCATTAACCCTTTATGGAGTTTTTATCACTGATATCAACTATTGAAGAATATATTTTTCAGCTTTCTATTACAATATTATTGATGATTGAAACCACGTATAATTTATTTCCACACATTTTATTTTAATAAATAAAAAAATACAAAAAAAAAATTATTTATATTAGTAATGCCTTTTTGTATTTTTTCATGCATTAAAATAAATAAAATGTATGGAAATAAATTATACGTGAGCTAGCAGGCGAGCCCGCATAAGTCCCAGCAGTGTTTCTAGCTTCGTGTGCAGCGGCCTTTTACTGTTAAAAAAACGAGTTACTTTGACCAGATCTCTTCAGCTTTTCATCCTAACCATTACACTAAACTGTCAACTTATTGCTTATTCGTAATTTCATACAAAAATCGAGAGAAAAAATTAACTTGTTATTGTACATACATTTTATTAAAAAATTAAGAAATGGTTACAAAATACAGATAAGTTTATTTTATATACTATTAAAAACAACGTGTTGTATGTATTATCACAGAAAAGTAGAATTGAATTCAAGTCATTACAATATCATTGACAGTGGCGGATCCAGGATTACGGCAAGGGGGGGGGGTCTTGAAAAATTTTTACTCCTTTTGCGGAGAATTCATGAAAAACACGAAAGCTTTTTTTTTATCACGCAGTAAGATTTTAATTTTTGATTCTCTGGAAGGGGGGGTTTGGACCCGAAAACCCCCCCCGTGGATCCGCCACTGATCATTGAAAAATATTTATAAGTAATTATATTTAAACAAAAACATTCAGTTTGCTTTAAAAAATATAGCAAGTTAACACTAATATCACATATCGTCGCCATTCAGTCAAAAACGCGTAACTCAAAAAAAGCCCAAAGTAGTTTATATATGCGTTTACAAATTCTGTTTACAAGATGAAATTCTTTTTGATTTTGTGTATACCAACATTTAAAAAATTTGCTTCGTTATAAATTTGGAAATAGTGAAAATTTCATAGGCATTAAAAATAGGTAATTTACAATATTCGAAATGGAGTCGTCCCACACTTTTTTTTATTCTATAATTTACGATTATAAAACAATGTTTTAGAATTTTTCGGAAGTTTTGTCTACAAAAAAATCCCCAGTTTATAAATTTCCTTAAGGTCTCCAAAAAATTATTTTGTAGTCTATTAATAAAATAGTTAATCAATTGACATTCTATAATAATTTTTCTGTTCATTTTGGCACTTTTTAACTTACAAAAACATTTTCGGGAGTAATTCCATTTTTACTGCCGTCGTCCTTTTTCCATATCCTGTCGGAATCACTCCTACCTACCGCGCCTAAAGAATTTCTCAAAAATAGCGTATAACAAGAATAAAATATCAGTCAATATAATATAAGAACAAGATTTCGCATTTTGGCACTTTAAAATTCGGAATTAAACAAAGAAATTATTTCGTGAGAGTAATACTGGATTGCAGAAAGGATTGTCAAAAAATGTAATTGACCTTAGATTGCGATCAGTTTCGTTGCAGTTTCCATACATCAAGAACAATCTATTGCCGTTATGAAACTCTCTGTCACCCTGGAAAATGCATAAAGAAACGTTGTTTCTAAGTGAAAATTGTACTGCAAAAGATTATGTTATGTTTCAATCTTTCATATGGAGAAATGTGTTTGGTTACAAAATCTGAGGTCATTCGGATTTTGTGACGATGCTTTCTGCAACTGAGCATTAAAGGCCCCTTCACACGATGCTAGATTTCGAGCTCACTCGCTTGCTTGAAGTCTGGCAGGTAGCTTTGCACGCTACGCTGCTGATTTGTGACGTCACTGATTGGTCTGCTGCTCGCTTTTAGGTGTTAGGTCCAGTGCTATTTTTCATGCAGCGCTGTTTGAGAATTTGACCAATTATGGAGTCGTTTTTTATCACGTGATATCGTCTGACATTCGTTAAATATGGTGTTGTTTGAAAAAAGTTTCAAGTGAACAGCGATGGGGCCAAGAGCTGTAAAATCAAAATGTAAATGGACTCGACAAGAAATAAGTTTTCGCTTTGATTTTTCTCTTCTCTCCCGAAGCTTTTCAATCATTTTCAGTCATAGTATACGAATTATTCCTTGCATAACTATTACGTCCATATTTAAATTTTAAATATAACTGTCAACTTAGCAAAACAGCCAGCAAACAAGCACCAAGCAGGATACCATTCATGGCAGCCTGCAAGAGTTCAAGTAAGCTTGAAATCCAGCAACTATAAAGGCCCCCTCACACGATGCTGGTTTTCATGCTCGCTGCTTGCTTGAAGTCTTGCAGGCTGCTTGGTGGTTGGTAAGGAGCGCTGCTAGTTTTATTTCACATCGCAGCTTGCTTATTTGCTCGCTGTTTTGCTAGGTTGACATTTATATATAAAAATTAAATATGGATGTAATGGTTATGCAAGAAATAATTCGTACTATGACTTAAAATGATTGAAAAGCTGCAAGAGAAAAGAGAAAACTTATTTCTTGTCAAGTCCATTTACATTTTGATTTAACAACTTTTGGCCTCATCGCTGTTTACTCAAACACCATATTTAACGAATGTCAGTCGATATCCCGTGATGAAATACGACTCCATAATTGGTCAAATTCTCAAACCAGCAGGCAGCGCTGCATGAAAATTAGCACTCACCCAAATATAGCAAGATAGCGAGCAGCGGACCAATTAGTGACGTCACAATGCAACAGCGTAGCGTGCAAAACTATCTGCAGGAAATCCTGCATCGTGTGAACGAGCCTTAAATGAGAATGGAAGAAAAAGCGTACATAAATTCTATAGTCTATTCTTCACACTTCTGGATATTAAGACTGTAGTTCAAATCGCCATTGTCGTCTAAAAATGATTTTACGTTTGCAATAGTCAAAATATGTGTTATACCACTTGCAACAGCACTTCTCAACGATACCCTATGATTAGCACACTCATCGGAAAGACCAACATAACGAATGTTATCGTTGTGGCTGATTTTAATTGTGTAAACAAATTTTGAATGTTCGTAATAGCCTCTAACGAGAAAATGATAATAGCCATCGACCAACCTTATAATAAAACAAAATGGTTGGCCATGGGCCTCTACGATTTCTTTGACGCCATCACTATTTTTGACATTGATCCATTTGTTCTTACCGATTGAAAATTTACCGTGTACAGATTCAACGTGTCTCAGCATCTCGTTCAATTTTCCACGCCAAGTGCAATTGAGCTTCTCGCATTTGAAGTTTCCATAAGTGCACTCGGCTTCGTGTTCTTTGATTTTGTTCACATCGGCGACCTCGGTGCAGCCATCGGTAGCGAACGCACACGGTGCTAAAATGTCTTCGGTAACTGATTCAAGTCCGAAATTTCTTTGACGGCCCATCAGTGCATTACACGTAGGACAACGGGTTACCTTTGGCGTACATTTATTGCACAAACTGTGTCCAGCTTCGCACTGAAAAATCGGGCTAGACATGTATTCGGTGCAAATTGGACACTCTATCCTCTTCAAAAGTGGTTCGTTTATGTGTATTTCATCTCTCTGTTTGATTTTTAACAGTAAATGAACGGCATCAAGCATTTGACAGTCGTCGATAATTACTTGTTTTGAAATTTGACCAACAGTTTCGGGTGCGTAGTAGGTGACTGGTCCTTTGAAAACGCATTTTGTTCCGTTTGAATTTTTCAATATGACGTGGTATTCGAATAAATCGGCGTCTTTTTTAACGCCGAGATATTGGACGTAAACTTTAGTGCAATTTGTTTTATTGGTTCGAATCATGTGCATCAAAAACACTTTATGAAACACGAAAATCGGTGATATTTTATGATATGGGTCTGATAAGTGAACAACATCGAACTTAACTGTACCATTACGGGCGAAGTGGACATTGTCATCGGTGAAGTGCACTTCCTGGAAATGTTCTTGAAGTCTTATGACAGGGCCACTCCAGTCGCAAGTCGACGAATCAAGTGGACAATCGTAATTCCGAAAATCACATCGTTTCCTGTGATCGTTGAGTTCTGTCCACTTTGAGATTATCGTACAGCCGTTTGTATCGTAAGGACACGGAAACGATAGTCTATTGCCGACGTAACCGATAATTCTAATAACCCACGGTCGGAAAACCTTATGGCAAATAACGCAATCGCATCTGATGACACTGCATTGGTTGCAAAGATTATGGCCCCCGGTACACTGGGTTACCGGCGGAGTTAGATAGAAGTCACAGCTGTCGCATTTGAAGTGCTGCAGCATTCTGCTTAAGTCCGGTTCCTTTTCCTAAAATGAAAAATATCCAATCATAATTGGGAGGCTTTATTTTCTGCAGTGTGATCAGTTTGGGTATATCTTGGAGCATTGAAGTACTGATATTTCTCTATTGTTTTACAATATTACGATAAAGTTTTCCTGACAGGCTAAATCTAATTCTTAAAAATCCACGCCGCCACTGGTGTACTCTGGTGGTCATGTAGAAAAACAGAGGCAAGATGGCAGCGGAGCGTATGAACTAGGAAGTAGTGTTCATGTTGAAAAAAACTTAAATTAATAAATGTATTGTATTAAATAATATTCATGTTACAACTATTATGTTGAATTAAATAAATGTTACAATTTTTATTTGTATCAACATATGAAATTTATAAAAAATAATTAATTGTCGCTAATTAACCGCACAATTATTTTGTTCGATTTTTTCTAATAAGAAGTAGATAGTCTTAGACTGATTTAAATTTAAAACTGGTATTCAACAACGTGCGCTGAATGTTGGGGCGGAGGGATGTTAAACTAAGGTCATACACGTGCCAAGCCTGGTCCAACAGTAATTGGCAAATATTTGCTTCCAATGTTTGTCACGTCGTACTCTACAAGCAGCTAGGCTGACTACACACTAGTTCAATGTTCCTTGGTGAATATTTGGTTACCAAGGATATATTAACACTTTAATCTACAGTATGTAAACACGTAAGGTGCACATAGGGAAAAAATGACTGGATCAGAGTGAGCCTTGAAGTCTTGTTTTTCAATTTGACAGATAATATTCTTTTGCAAATTGAATGTGTATATACTACCGAAGAAAATATTCAAATGATTACAACATAATCGGACTTTTTTTATTAATGGGACATTAAATTCCCAAAAATACTTAAATATGGTGCGAGATCAAATAATATCTCCGCCTATTCGTGTTGAACCTAAAGACATTAGGTCACTGATTTACCGACGCGCATACGTCATACCAGTTAGACAATTTTTGAATGAAATGTTTCCAAACAGATGGAGTTTTTTTGTTTTATTTTTGTACAAAAAAATTAAAATAATGATTTATAAGAGCTTTTTATTATTAATAAAGCCAAGTAAAATAAAAATAAATCAAAATAAAATAGAAATCCTCAAGATTACCACGATAATTCAATAGAAATAACAATTAATGCAGTCATGGCTAACTCTGATCTAAGTATTTTTTCCCAATGCTAATTTCCCTATGTGCACCTTACTTGTTTACACACTGTATACCTTTCAATAACCATTTTATCAAAGACTAGCGGTCCCGTCCGGTTTCACCCGGGTGCAAAAGAACAAATGGGGAAGGGAGGGACATGAGTACGCACATTCATCTTAGTTTACCGAGATGAATGTTGTGTCCAAATTTCATGATTATCGGAGTTACCGTTCAAAAGTTTTTGTCGATAAGAAACAATATTTATACTTTTTTAAGTAATAAATTTTTAAATCAATAATTACTGTAGGTAATTAATAAAATATAGTAAATATTTAATTGAAAACACTGTAGGATAATTATTTTTATATAGGCACCTATAGTTATAACAGATTTCAAATGAGTGTCTACCTAGTCCTCACCCTTAAGAGTATTCGTCTCTGCAAATACCCCCTGCACCCTTCATCTCAAATCTTTTCCCCTCGCCTAAAAACGGTTCGCGCTCTCCCGACGCTATTTTTAAAGCTAGAGGGTTCTGGTAAACGCCAAATGAAAGACAAAGAATCAGACTACAGATCCTTCAGGCGAATTTTTTGAAAAAAAAAATTCCTGAAAAAACTTACAACCTTTTGAAAAAAATAATAAGTTACGTAATATTTCACACGTAGACGAAACTTTTTTCAAAAAATTCGCCTGAAGGATCTGTAGTCTGATTCTTTGTCTTTCATTGGGCGTTTACCAGAACCCTCTAGCTTCAAAAATAGCGTCAGGAAAGCGCGAACCGCTTTTAGGCGAGGGGAAAAGATTTGAGATGAAGGGTGCGGGGGGTGTTTGCAGGGACGAATACTCTTAAATAAAAGCGTGGCCACAAATTAACGAAAAAATAATAATTGTTTAAAAACAATCTTCTAACTTATATTGTCAACAATAATCTTTATTTTCATTCAATATTCTTAAATAAACAAAAAATAAAATAAAGCGATTTTTGCGTTTCAAAACCTAGAAAAAAAATGTCTCGTGTCGGTAGCGACACCGCTTTTTCGTTCAAAATCTTTAAGCACAAAGATTGATAAAAGAAGGTGTAATATATTTAAAAAAATATTACTTGCCTCAATTTTAAACAGAATCATCACTAAAAATATCTATCAGCAGAAAATATCTTAAATATAAAATTACGACAAAAATGTGCAAGATGTTATCTCTTATATATAACCTCTCCGTAAATCGAATAGCCAATCGAATCAGAACTCAGAATGCGCATGGTCGGTGATTCCCAGTCCCTTAGACTAATAATTGTAAGACAATTATCAAAGACGTGAAGGTATTCCGGATAGTTGCGAGCGGTATTTCCATTATAAACAATCCTTTCCTTTTTTTTTAAGAATAAAAATAAGAATAATTTTATTATTTGCACTAAGAAGTAGAAAATAAATTTTATCGGAATAATTTGCACGGGAAACGATTGGGCGCTCATGAAAACAGCAACAGCAAAAGGTTTTTAGTGCCCTGCAACGGTTATTTTATGTGATATTCAATAAATAAGTAACTGTGATCCATTGAAGTTAATGATAGGTATTTGGAAAAAATTCCGTGGCATAAGGATCGAAAACGAAGCAATACTGAAATTTTTTAAACTTGCATTTAATACTGACGTTTCGATACGTTTTGTATCATCTTCAGAGTTTTCTGTAATTATATTTTCTTTCTTATAAAATTGTTTTGAATTAAAATGTAATTATGTGGAAATCAATGTTAGAAACTTACCAAATGCTGTCACATATTATCAATATATTGTTGTTGTTATTTTATGGTTTGAAAATTGCTCTGACCAAAATTATTTTCTTATTTAAGTTCAAAAGAAATTGTTTTTGAATTATTTTCTTTTTATTTATTTTTTTAGATGATAATATCCTATGTCTAGATATTATTATGTCTAGATGTTATTATAAATTACTTATTTTCTAGAAAATTTTACGCTTATTGATATGATAATGAGCTTAGATTGGGATCATATAATTACAGTTTTTATATATCTACACAGAAAAGATCGCTTTTCAAGCTAGATTGTGTTCAAAATGCGTAGAAAAGTTTTATTTTATTTTTTTTTTACTTACTCTTCACTTTTGGTGTACACAGAGTGAAATAAATATTATTATTATTATTATTATTATTA
The DNA here is from genome assembly GCA_963575645.1 of Xanthostigma xanthostigma. NCBI lineage: Eukaryota > Metazoa > Arthropoda > Insecta > Raphidioptera > Raphidiidae > Xanthostigma > Xanthostigma xanthostigma. Next base: position 5,917,720 of record OY754469.1, on the reverse strand, counting down.
TTATTATTATTATTATTATTATTATTATTATTATTATTATTATTATGTGAAGGATAAATTCCTTAAAGAATTTTGCATCCACAAGCCCCCTAAACTTCGGGTTCGTCACCGTCACACAAGGGATACTTGCGGAGCAAGTTGAAACCATAACCGCGTCTCAAACCATGAAATGGGCGATTACAGTGAGTTTGGGTCGTGCGCACGGAGTACACGGAGCGACCCAATAAGCACAGCCTTCTGCATGCGGCAGACTAGTGATTCAGCATTGCGCTGACATGCCGGAATAGCTTTCATACTTGCCAACAGTGACGGTTTGGCTCCTCCAAGGACACCAATTATAAGGACAATTAATTTGACAGAATACTCTGGGTACTGCTTCCTGAGCTCAAAAAGTAGGTCTTGATATTTTGTCCGTTTGTCAGTCTCCTTCGCGGCTATGTTCGTTTCAGCAGGAGCTGAGAACTCGATGACATACATAGATCGCGCAGATTTATCAAGGAGAACTATATCAGGCTTTGTAGCTGAAAGTTGCCTGGTAGTACTGAATGAATAGTTCCAGAAAATTTTACATGATTCATTCTCTACAACGGACTCAATATCTCCAGGAACATAAGGCAGAACGGGAGTTTTATCAATACCGTAATGATGCCTTAGGTGATAGTATAAGACTCTTAGAGCAGCATTGTGGCGATGGATGTAGGCACAGCTTGCATAATAACTGCATGCCGATAAGAGATGCATGAGCGTCTCTGGATGCGATCGACATGCTCTGCAAGAAGTATCTATTACTTCCGCATCCATAATTAAACGGCGGTACACAAGAGTGTTTATAACGCCGTCTTGACACGCCAAAACAAATCCCTCAGTTTCAGACTTCAGCCCAGCTGACCGCAAGAAGGCAAACGTCAGATCCTTTGATAAACCACATGTATCAATGTTCTTATAATAAATTCCATGCATCGGTTTATCGGTATGTTGTTTGAGCAGGAATTTTTGCTCTGCCTTCTTTATTGTATGCCTTGCCTGATCTGGCGTTAGAGATGCAAACGATGCATCTTGACGTTTTCTAGCGGAACTGAAGTCAAAATCAAGGCTGAGTTCATTTGCTGCTCTGTTTGCTGCCTGAAACAGAAACGCCCCAACACCCGCATATTCGTGATCACGCACGAGCTGTAAAAGCGGGTCTGAACTGTTACAAACCGCAATAGCAGTACCCAGTACAATTCTATTATGAAGACACTCCAAGCTGAGTAATCCTCTCCCTCCGAGATGACGCGGGAGGTACAAACGAGGAACGGACGATTTGGGGTGAAGACTCCTATAGATGGTCATCATTTTTCTGGTGCCCCTATCAAGCTGTTGCAACTCGTTAACCGTCCATTTGAATGCCCCAAAAGTTATTATTATTATTATTATTATTATTATTATTATTATTATTATTATTATTATTATTATTATTATTATTATTATTATTATTAAAATGCTGTTGCTAAGTGGAAATTGTACAAAAATCTATGTTAAATACAAACGTATGCACAGTTTAAAAAAAACATAGAGCGACTGATCAAATATTTTTCGAGCAGATTCGATTTAAAATTCTACAATCCTTTCTATCTAGAGACCGCTGCACACGAGGCTAGAAATTTTGCTAGAAACGCAGCTTGGAGTTCTGCTGGCCGGTAGGCCGGCTACGAAGCTGGAAATGACGTCACTGCGGACTCGCCTGCTAGCTCACAAGACAGGTTTAAAAATTAGAACGGGGGCTATTTTCCTTGCCAGGTCCGCTGCTAGGTATGAGTAAGAACCAATCAGGAAGCAGTATCTTGTCACGTGGGCGATATGAACAAACGCCCGCAAACCATAACATGGCGTCATTCTGCTCAGACAATAGACACGTTTTGCTTTGTGTTTGTATTTGAACTGTCACTGCGCACGCACCAGATTTATTCACAAAATTATAGCTTGAAAAAACGTCTCGTGTGAAGCGAGCACATAACAGCGAACAAGAAAACCAGCGCTAGAAAACTAGTACGCAAATCTAGCAGCGTTTCTAGCCCGTGCAGCGGCCTGTTATAACCGTCAAATCGAATTTTCTGGCAATGCTTTCTGCAATCCATCATGAATGTTATTAGTCTAAGAGATTTCGAAACGGAACTCTACATCTTTCCTTTTCTTGCATACATAGTTTGAATAGAGGCGCGCCTGCTTTAAAATCGCTCCTTTCATATAGTTAGTACATAATATATATTATATATAATATACGCGGTGTAGCCACCTTACGGTTGGCAGTAGAGCTACGTAAAATATTGATTGCCGATAAAACAGAGCTCAGAGTGTTTTGGTTCTAGTCATCGTCGACTCTCGTTTTTCGTTTTCTTTGTTGCCGTAAGGTGTTCATAGAGTCAAAAATTACAGTATAAACCAGCCGCTACGCGCGGCTCCGCGCGCAATTAAGATGAAACAGTGTTTTATACGGCGGTAGTGGAGCCTTTAAACCTTTAGGTGCTTATATCAGAAGAAATCTTCACCTAAGATAAAAAGTCACTTAAAACTGCTTTTAGATTTTTTTTTTAACCTGTCCTATGATACCCCATGCAATGAGCTGCACGAAAATACAAATTTTCAACCCTCAGTTTGGAAAACTACCCCTAAATTATTATTTTTTTGTAATTTCATTACAATTGTATGGTGGTTCACATAATCAATCAATCAAATTTATTAACCATGAGCTAGATACAGCATGTGTCGTCACAGTAATAAAATTAATATTAAAAATCATCAACATAGTACAAGAACAGTTCAGCATGCCAATAGTATATTGTGCAACTAGTGCGACAATTCCGCACGAGTTGCACATACTATTTTTTATTACGAATTAAATTAAATTGAAATTAAAATTTTATTGCGAATTAAAAAAAGAAATTATAAGTAATAAAAATTAAAATTAAATCATTAAAAAGTTGAAAATTCAGTTTAAATTGTAAAAATTGTCAAGAATAAAAGTTCATAATTGAAAATTTTAACCTCAAATCTGCTTCAAATGACAGTTTGTTTCGTTGACATTAACACCGTTATTATTTTGTTTTTTTCTCTGAATTTGCGTGCGGCAAACAATAATTTCAGTGCGACAAATAAAGTTTCCACACGCAAATCAAAATAGCTACTTTTTAACCGTAACAGCATGCGTAAAGATACCACTTTTCCCGCATGAGTAATAAAAAAGAAGTTTTATACTTCAAATATATGCACCGCCAATGATTTACACGATGAGTTTAATTCACAGCGTATATTGGAGATATTGAATCGTGTATTGGTTATCGGTTTTCGGTGACAACAACATTGTTCAGCGTGATTGCTTTTGAACGTGGACAGGTGATATTGTTTAATTGTCCTCATTAATTACGAAATATATTATATTATATAAAATATACGTTATATATACATAATTAATTACTGAGAACAATTAAATTATTTTATTATTATGCCTATATAAAAAATGCACACCTTTGACATTTATCAACTTTCGTACTCAAAACAAATGATTCTGATTAGAGGAGACACGGGTATTTGCCGACATGTCTCCAAGTGTGATGGATGGAAAATGCGAATGGCGTCTGTTATGACATAAAGTCGAGAAACGGACGTTAAACGCATTATTATTAACCTACAGAGTAGATGTCAAATTTTTGCAACAAATTGTGTGGACAAAAAAAATTTAGAAACGAGGATACGTTTAGGAGTCACAAATGAGGCCAGCCAAGTAATGAAAACGATGTTCAACTTGTTCAAAAAATTGGTTGTCTGTAAAGTCGGTTTACGGACGATAGTTTTACGTGATAACGTATTTCGCTCGAATATCATATTTAATAATACATAACCTAAATTTTAGTAGCTGACAAACTATATTTTTACCGACTAATAATTTGATCAACCAAAGCAAAATACATATTTTTAAGCAATTATAAAAGACATTTAAAAGAATGTATATATATTATATTATATTTGTTAACAAACCGTGTAATTTATCTGCTATGAAATGCAGATATGATACAAAATGTAGCTGCGTTTGTGTACAAACTATCAATTGACAAATAACGATGTATTATTTGAAAAATTGCTTTAGAAATTCGATAATTTATGACATTTTTATTAGATATCTTGATTTTAAGTCTTAATTTCCACGGTTTATAAAACAAAGGCTTTCGCTGGAACAGCCGAAAAAAATGTTGAACGCACACTACTCTCGGACGTCACGCGAGAAGAGGGAGAAATGCGCACAAGCCGACGCTTGGGCCGATCGTGCATCTCTATCGCTTATATCGCGCTCTCGCTTGCGGAACGTTACTCTTTTTCGTGTGTGCTGGCGGTGTTTCATCAATTTATAAGACGTTATCACGCCAAAAAAATGTGTGAGTCTATTTAGTACTCTACTACTATGTGTAAACATCCTGTGTTGTTTTGAGACAGTTACGAGCGATTTTTTACATGCTCCTCAGTCGATTTTTTTACTTACCTATACCTACAATATTGCTTATCAAATATTTTTCTCAAAACGCGACGCACTGTTTTCTATTTCTTTTACCTGTGAATAAATTACGCTAGAACGTGTTATAGGAATGTGCCCAGTGTTCGTATTCCTCTCGGGAGAAGAAACTATGACTAATTTGAGATGATTTAGCTTTGTAACTTGAGGATCGGAAATGCGTAATTTTTTTATGATAATAGCACTTCAGTGAAGAATTTTTATTTTATTTTTTTTTATATTGTAAGTTTTAACACATAACATAAAATCTAACAGTAAATTTCGTGGTTTTTAGCGTTAGGAAGGCTGGCCAATTAGTAAGCTATCAGATCTTGCAAAAATTCAGGTCAGAAAGTGAGACTATTTTTTTGACGTGATAACGTCTTAAAATTGATGAAACACCGGCTGCACGCACGAAAAAGAATAACGTTCCGCAAGCGAGAGCGCGATATAAGCGATAGTCTCTCTCTTCTCGCGTGACGTCAGAGAGTAGTGTGCGTTCAACATTTTTTTCGGCTGTTCCAGCGAAAGCTACATCTGACAGATGGCCAGATAAATTATACGGTTTGTTAACAAATATATAATATATATACATTCTTTTAAATGTCTTTTATAATTGCTTACAAATATGTATTTTGCTTTGGTTGATCAAATTATTAGTCGGTAAAAATATAGTTTGACAGCTACTAAAATTTAGGTTATGTATTATTAAATATGATATTCGAGCGGAATACGTTATCACGTAAAACTATATCGTCCGTAAACCGACTTTACAGACAACCAATTTTTTTAATTCTTAACTCCCAAAATTCGGAATTTTATAGAAAGAAAATCGAAGTAGATTTTCTCGAAAATGACGCATTTCTGACACCCAAGTGATAGAGGTTAAATCATTCCAAATCAGGCATAGTTTCTTCTCCCGAGAGGAATACGAGCAATTACCAGTCACCTGTATAACAGCAGCGAAACACGCGTATTAAATAATTACTATAGAAAAGCATGCGTTTTTCGGACGTAAAACTTCTAGCGTAAACCTTAACCTTCAAAATCAAGGGGTATCCAATTCAATGACGATCGGCGGTCGTTCAGTGTTTCTCAAACTTAAGAATTCGCTTTCGGGAGAACTTTCTAGAATTCTTACTACCTATATAAAATTAACAGTTCATTTCATAGTAAATAAAAGCAGTTTTAAAAAATTTAAAATATGAACTCACTAAAAAGTAAAAAATTAAATATCATTCTCGTCTATCACTCTTAGAAGCGTTGGGTACTCACTTTATCCATATTACATTTAATTAATCGAATGCCCCCGCTTTAAAACGTTGTAGAATAGAAATGTTATTTTCTACTTGATATAAGCGTGTTTTTAAACTACAAATATTATTTTCAAAATTTTAGGCGTTTTTAAATTTTAAACTGCTGGCGACCCGTTTTCCCACCATCAAAACCGTCACTCCCACCATTTGATTTTTATTTGCGTTTTTTTAAACTTATTACATAAAAATTGTAGCTAAGGTGTTAGAAAATTGTCTTGTCATTAAAACTACACACGCTTGTAAAGTTTCAAGGCAATTGGACATTTGGAAGATGATGAAAATCGAGCTAAGAGATTTTTTTACATACAACTGATGCTAATAATATTACATTGATAGCTCGTGTTTGGAGAGTGTTTAAAACAATCTCATACTGTCGTTTTTGAGCGATGGTTGACATTATATTCGTAGAAATTTTCATCCGTGGTGAACCGCGGTTGGACCACAATTATTTGAGAAACTCTGTTGTAGTTGAAGGTAGATGAAACCCAGCTTGTTCCGACAATCGATAACTTCCGATTTCATCGCCAGGCGTGCAACCAGTCTCGCTGTATCTTTCTCTCTCTTTCGTTCTATCTGTCTGTCTCCATATTCATACCTCCATCTCTCTTCGATTCAGAACTAATGGTGTCGTGTCATAATTGTACAACTCCCAATAAATATATGTATTTAGACTTCCTGGGTTTTGTATTTCGTGGGTGGACAATGCTATTTTCAGACGCGTTTAATTCTTTCAACGTGACATTTTATAAATGAAATTGAGTTAAAATCCACCGGCATTTGTACCGACCGTGCAGGGAAAAAAACAATTTAAAATAAACTGAACTGACTTTGAAAACAAATTCCAACCAACGGGATCATTCCAACTTCAAAAATATAGACATTTGATATAGTAACCGTACCGTGTATTACCATTTCAACCCACAAGTGGGTTAGGTCAAAAAACACTTTTAAAAAATTTTACAATATCTTTCCGTTTTGAGGTCCCCCGAATCCAAAAAACATATTTTTGGAAAAACTCTGTGCGTCTGTTAGTCTGTTTGTCTATGAACACGATACAGGTCAAACGGATGAGAGGATTGAAACCAAATTTCGGGAGGATATTTGTTATGCAAATATGAAGAGTCCTTTTGTTTTTGGGGAAAATCGGCGCATGCGCAGAAGAGATATTTGCTATAACGGTGTTTTTTATATAATAATGGTATACTTTTCATAACGGCTTATTATTCTATTTATTTTTTCAAGAGAGTTTCGTTAAAAAAAATTTTTCTAAATTATATAATTTCGGAAATATTTTGAAAATAAAAAAAAATCAGCCGGTCTTTTGTTTTATGGATCTGTCAGAAATAAACTAGTTCGGCATGCTTTGATTAATGTTTACATGACGTGGAACATATTACGTAGCTAACCATGGCAACGAATAGCAAATATCATATTGAATACTAGCCATTACCCGCGTCACCTCACGCGATATCAGAAATTTTATTTTGAAAATTTGAAAAAATGTAGAAAATAACCGGAAGTGTGATAGATGGAAAATAGTAATGGTGCGAATGGCGCGTGTTATGACATAAAGTCGAGAAACGGACGTTAAAAGCATTATTATTATTATTTATATTATTATTATTATTATTATTACTATTATTATTATAGTATTATAGTATATATAAAACGACGAATAGCCGAGCACTTATTCAGGATGGACTATATAGTAGCTTACTGTGAATTGCGGCATATCATTCATTCGTCTTGAAATGGTTGTTTATATTTACGTATCCTTAAAGGGAATCGATTCGCCGTAAGTATAATCTGGTCATCTATCACCTACTGCCAGCTGTGAACATACGAATATTTAAGGAAGAGGCTTCTCCGTTACGCGACGAATCATATCGAGTGTCTTGGGGCCGGGCGACGGAGTTAACTGACTACGGCGGTCGAGGCAGCGCCTAATTTGGGGTTCTGACAGTCCTATGCTAGCTATGAATATGCCCCCCCCCCGCTCTGTCCCGCCTGGGCCCAAATTTTATTCTGTAAGTGGTGCTTGCAAAGGCAAGTTCAGCGCCCCTTCGTTCTTGTGAGCCCTAGGCTCTAATTAGCCCTGCGGTCAAAGCTGTCGGTAGAATTTTACTCAGCGAGGGATGGAGGGATTAGGACACCCGCTTATCATTCTGAATAAACAACCTAAGTACTATGTACTGTGTATTGGGATTTTATTTGAAAACGGAGCCCATTTCGAAATATTCAATATGGCCGCCCTATGCGCAGCGTTTGCGTTTACAGTATGTTCGATGTTTTATTTACAATAGTATATTTCCGAGGAAGAAATTTGTCGTTGAGGTGACGCGCATTTATATTGAAGTGCTGACCGGAGTTACCGTTCAAAATTTTTTGTCGGACGGACAAAAATTGAGTAACATTTTGCAACATTATTGATCCTCCGCTCCTATATTGGTCGTAGCGTGATATTATATAGGCTATAGCCTTCCTCGATAAATAGGCTATCCCAGAGGTCGGCAACCTTTTGAGACGGAAAAGCCAAAAGTTACAATTTGCAAAATTTCCCAGTTTTTAAAGAGCCGCTAAACATTTTTGTTTCAGTATTATAGTATTTGCTTTTATAAGTATAATACATATATCCGAGGACGATACGTCGCGACGGGGGCGGTGCGGGTGAGACGCGAGTGGAAATGGCTCAATCATGGATCGATTGGACAATTTTTAAGGGTTTATTTAATAAAATATATATTTTTTACATATGGAACTGGAGAGCTGCACATTACCGACCCGTGCTATCCAACAAAAAAAAAATTGGTTGTCTGTAAAGTTGGTTTACGGACGATAGTTTTACGTGATAACGTATTCCGCTCGAATATCATATTTAATAATACATAACCTAAATTTTAGTAGCTGTCAAACTATACTTTTACCGACTAATAATTTGATCAACCAAAGCAAAATACATATTTTTAAGCAATTATAAAAGACATTTAAAAGAATGTATATATATTATCTTAAAAAAAAAACTTCGGAGAAGTAAAAACTTCGTTCTGTGCTAAATTCAAAAACTTGAGGCGACTGAATCTCAGAATTATAACTTAAAAAAAAAAGAATTTCGAGGCAGACAAAAAATTGAAATCAAGCTCGAAATTCTGTGCCTAAGACGTCGAAAAAAAAATGAATTTTGAGGCAGACAAGGAATTGAAATCCAACTTCGAAATTCTGTGCTTATAAAAGCTACAAGAGCAACAGCAAAAAAAAGTGCACAGACGGCGTTTTTTTAGTGGTAACTAAAGGAGTTATGCGAACACCGTCTTTGCATTTTTTTTGCTGTTGCTCTTGTAGCTTTTATAAGCACAGAATTTCGAAGTTGGATTTCAATTCCTTGTCTGCCTCAAAATTCATTTTTTTTTCGACGTCTTAGGCACAGAATTTCGAGCTTGATTTCAATTTTTTGTCTGCCTCGAAATTCTTTTTTTTTTAAGTTATAATTCTGAGATTCAGTCGCCTCAAGTTTTTGAATTTAGCACAGAACGAAGTTTTTACTTCTCCGAAGTTTTTTTTTTAAGATTTCACGTCTTTTTCCAAAGTGTGAGACATTATTTTTATTTTTTCTCCAAAAAATAAACATTTGTGCATTTTTAGAATTAAGAGGCCACAGATTCCATGAAGGTCAATTTTGAAGGCATGAAAAAAATCAATGAACAAGGCCAACCATTAAAAATACAAAATTTTTTTCATATCATTTGTAAAATACTTATTTTGCATTAAAAAAAGAAGTTTCACTTTGAAAACTTTCCTCTTTTTAATTTTTGTTGCACTTTTTATGATGAATATGTTTTTTAATAAATTAAATTATTTAAATCTAACTTCAATCATATATTTTGTTATTTTTTAATAAAAAATTTGACGAAAAAGTATTTTTCAAAAAACAAGAAAATAAAAAAAATTAAAAAAGAAATAAAAATATGTATAGTATGAGAAAAAAATTGAGAAAATAAATTAAAAATAAAAAAAACAATTAAAAATATAAAAAAAATTTAAAATAAAAAAAAAATAAAAATAAAAAATATGATTAGGTATATATAAATATCAAGTAGAAATAAAATGGAGTAGAAAAAATTTTTTTTCCAATGATGCTGGCGGGAATCGAACCCGAGACCCTGTTATTAGTGTTATTACTAGTCTAACGTCGTAACCACTCGTCCACGGGCACGCTCGAAGTTTAAGCTGTTATTGTGGTACAGAAGTATATATGGGTGATACGAAAAATCGGTCCTATGAAAGTCACGTGGTCACAGAACTATAAAACTTGGAAACTGGTCTCATATACACGGCGTTATATGGGAGCTAGGCAAAATCAATGTATAAGAATACGTTAGAGATACGTCGGCATTTAGCACAGAAAAGAATCTCTAACGAGATTCTTCGATATATTTGTTAACAAACCGTATAATTTATCTGGCCATCTGTCAGATGTAGCTTTCGCTGGAACAGCCGAAAAAAATGTTGAAAGCACACTACTCTCTGACGTCACGCGAGAAGAGAGAGACTATCGCTTATATCGCGCTCTCGCTTGCGGAACGTTACTCTTTTTCGTGTGTGCAGCCGGTGTTTCATCAATTTATAAGACGTTATCACGTCAAAAACAATTCGAACCAGTAGTTCCTGAGATAAGCGCGTTAAACCAACCAAACAAACAAACTCTTCAGCTTTATATATTAGTATAGAATATAGATGAACACGCCTTTAAAGAGAATTTTATGTCATTGTGGCAGTTTCTTTGCTGCCTCGTTATAGACATATTATGTACGTTCCTAGGTTTATTTATTCGAACGTGTCCTATAACCTCAACCTGTTGAGCCCCTGTGAGTTTGGCTCGGCAGAGACAGCTGGCTGAAAGCTCATGCAGCGCGCAGAATGACTATGGAGAGGGGCAAAGCGCCTGGCTTCCATACAACCAGTAATGTTTGAATTGCCTACCTCACAGGGTCGCTCTCCGCTATACAGTTATGAAAATTAATAGTTTTTTTTTATATTAATCTTTTATTGAATACATTTCAGTGGTATTTTTGTTCAATGCAATTTTTAGTACCGAACTATAAACATTAAAATTAGCAATGACTTTTTTAATCATACGTGCTAATGCTATTCTAAATATGAATGAAAATTTTGATATCCGGTTGCAATAATTATTTCCGCGAATTGTTTTTTATTGCAATAAATTACGTTATTAATTATTTTATAGTGATAATGCTCAAAATACTGTGGTAATTTTATTTTCGATTTTAAACGTGTCTATATTTCGGTGTAATCGGATTTTAAAAAATCGTGTTGTAATTACTTTAAACAGCGTATATTAAAGACGGTATTTATTGTTAAATTTAATATAAATACAAAAGACAATCAACAAATCTACGTACAAAAAAATATCATCAGATTTTTAATTTTATTAATTTAGTAATCCTTAGGTACCTATATATTTTTTTAAATATCTATCGAAATACATGACATGTTTGTGTACATGCTACTAATTTTTGCAAAGGATGGGGGAAGGGTTCGTATTAATTAAATCATGAAGTACATTGATGTTTATGATGTAGTGATTATTAACTTTTTCAAACATTGTTGACAACAAACTACAATATAGATACGCTGTAACACTAGTCACTACTGCCACAATCCGTGTGTCGTGTATATGTTTGTACGCCACACGTAAGTACCTCTAACACAGGCTAGGAATGAAGTACATTCATGTTTATGATGTAGTAATTATTAACTTTTTTCAAACATTGTTGACAACAAACTACAATATAGATACGCTGTAACACTAGTCACTACTGCCATAATCCGTGTGTCGTGTATAATGTTTGTACGCCACACGTAAGTACCTCCTAACACAGGCTAGGAATGAAGTACATTCATGTTTATGATGTAGTAATTATTAACTATTTTCAAACATTGTTGACAACAAACTACAATAATATAGATACGCTGTAACACCAGTCACTACCGCTATAAACCGTGTGTACTGTATCATGTATGTACAACATACGTGCTACTAACCCAAAGTCGTCAAATATGTTGACTGAAGGAGAACACTTATTTATACTAACGTGCTGACGATAAATGCAGCACAGCGTCAATCTAAATAATAAATTAGTGGTACTTTGCTTATATACAGTCAGGGGCAGCTTTGAACCCACTTTAATGAAAAACAATTTAAATTGAATGAAAATTGTTGTTTACCATTTTTTATTTCAAAGAAGAATTTCTGCATAGGTCAAATATTGCATAATAAAATTAATTGGGTATATTTCTGGAGACAGAAACAAATCGGTAGAAATCAATTATAATAATTAAACGATAGGTACTCGATAATCGATATTGACATACATTTATCGAATAACTGGGACAAATAATCATCAAACGAGATACTGCTCATTTGTTAAGTAGGTTGGAAAAAAATACCTTTGAAAACTTAAATTATATTTTATCGAACATAAATATAAATAAACAGCCTTCAGACAATTATTAAATATCGTATATTTGATATGTCAATGTATATAATATGTATTTACTTTTGATTTGTTTGTTTAAACGAACACGTTGACACAGTGGTGGATCCTGTGTGAGTGCTGTAGAGCTGCAGAACAACCAAAATCTTAGATACTTCATAATTTTAGAATAAACTAATAACTAATAAAAGAACGAATGGGGAAGGGAAGGACGTGAGTACGCACATTCATTTTAGTTTATCGAGATGAATGTTGTGTCCAAATTTCATGATGATCGGAGTTACCGTTCAAAAGTTTTTGTCGATAAAAGCAGTATTTTAAATCAATAATTACGGTAATTAATAAAATATAGCTAATAAATATTTAATTGAAAACACTGTAGGAGATTTTTTTATATAGGTACCTTTAGTTGTAACAGTTTTCAAATGAGCTATTAATTAGATTTATCTAATTTTAATTAGCCGTATTAAAATTTTAAAAAATTGAAATGTAAGCCTTAGAAGAAAGCAATGTAGAAAATAAAAATGTATTCGCCCAACGTGGGGCCATGACCCTGATATTAACAGACGCATGCTCTACCGACTGACCCAGCCGAGCTTGTGAATGCACGACCTAATATTGATGTATGTAGTTACGGCATTTCACCTGAATAGAAGCTATTGTTGAGATACATTTTGCAACATTTTTCATTGATGCTCCGCTCCTATTGGTCGTAGCGTGATATTATATAGCCTATAGCCTTCCTCGATAAATAGGCCATATCCAACAAAAAAAATTGTTTTCAATTTGAACCAGTAGTTCCTGAGATTAGCGCGTTCAACCAACCAAACAAACAAACTCTTCAGCTTTATATATTAGTAGATATGAATAATGTAAATTGTTACACAATCGACGCTAAAACTTAACAGTCACTGACAGACAACAAAACTTGAGTGTGTTCTGTGTGGCAGACTTTCTTGCGTTCAGGCGCTGTTCTACGCACCGAAGCAGCACATGAAACATAATCATCAGATACCCCCGGTGTACACCGTACAATTCCTGACCCACAAGTTATAGCGTGTTATTTAGATCGGGTTTTGAGCTGCATTTCCCGTCAGCACATTAGAACAAATAAGCATCTATCGCTGTCATACGCTAGAATTGTTCACTGAATCTATCTCATTCAGTCAACACCTTTGATGGCTTTGACGCATGGCTTATGGCAGTAGTGACTAGTGTTACAGTGTATAGTGTAGTGTTTGTTGTTAGCAATGGTTGAGAAAAGTTGATAATTAAAACATTATAAGCATTGATGTGATTCATAATTCAATTATCCCCCTTTCATTTCTAACCCGTTTAGGAGATACCACCGGTTAACCCTGCAGAGCACCCATTTAAAATGTTCAAACGCTGCCACTGAGTTGACATAAAATCGTCGGTAAATATTTCTTTATCGATCGTTAGTCTATAATTCAAACATTTAAACAAAAAAGCACGTTCACTGATTGTCTATTAATTGTTTGAATAATAATAATAATAATAATAATAATAATTTATTACATCCATGAAAATACAGTTATTTATAAACAAACAAAATACACATAAATGAAAGTATATAGGCTCCTTCCAAGGAAAACCTGTGCTGAAGGTCGCAAACTTCCAACGTTTCTTATGTCAGTGTATTTTTTGTAGCTTGTTAAAGGTATATTCGAGTGGGCGTGGCTTTTTTTAAATTAAATGTAATTGCAGCTAGCGAAACATTGATAAATCTTGATCCACGGGTAACCTATGTCTGAAAAATCGTTTTAAAGGGGCTAAACGCATATATAATAATCGATTCGTACTATTTAGTCTAATTTGTCGAGCGTCTATTATTTAAAAGCTATTGTTTAGTAAAGAGATATTGTGAGTACGTCTGTTTTTCATTTTGTTAAAATTACTTCATTCTTTTTCTTATCAATCTGCGCAAAGTATATTAAAAATGCTGAGCATGAAAATGAAACAATTAAAATCGATTATTTGAAATAAATTAGACGCAAGATTTCTATACGCTGAGTTTTGTTTTCTCTACAAACGCGTATTAAAAAAAAAAAACGAGTGTGCTTTAGACCACACGACTGAAGTAAAACTTCTTCCTGCCATAATTTGTTATTATTCACCCGAAAATTCACAAAATATGAATTTACAATTTTATTCACTTTAAACGTAGAAATATTACATGAAGATAATGAAAACAAAAGTAATACATTGCAATTACTTAGCTCTCGTTGGATTTTAGTCACCCGATAGCGCCACTGGCAAGTACAGAGTACTGCTTATATTTTCGACCACCTGATGGCGCCAAGTATGTGTCATTCTATTGTTAGTACTGTTTATATTTTCGGCCACCTGATGGCGCCACTAGCCAGTGAAGTATTTGTTGAGGAATAGAGAAAGAAAGTGTGTGCGCACCTCTCTCTCTCTCTTGCCTCCACAGTAATATACGAAACGTAACTCTCTCTTTCTATCTTCACTAACTTATATCTCCCTCTGAACTTCCGTTCGCCTCGCCCGATCACGCACCTTCCGTAAACGCTCTCGTCAGGCATTCACCAGCTTACTCCCCAAGTCAAGCGTGCCTAAAGAAGTTTTACTTCAAAAAAACATAATATTAACTGCCGTTTTCTCAGATCTTAATTTTCTAAAAACAAACGAATCTACCGAACGTGAAGACAACTAAAACCGCTTAATAAAAAATATGTACAGGTTTGAATGTTGACGAATTATAAACAAATAGTGTTCTAAAAAAAAGAAGAAGGAATAAATCGAAACATTAATAATAATAAAAAAAAAAACAAATGTGTGTATAAGTAAGCTCAATCGGTCGCCATGTCTGGTGTAGACAGTAGTAGTTCTGCCGGCAGCACCAGCTCACCAGCTGACGGTGGTGGTGGTGGAGGTGGTGGGTCTAGTATATTGGGACCCGCTAGCTGTTGGGTCACGCATAAAAGACTCGAATCGTGGGCTCGTGTTGCGAAAGAACGCGCCATTGCTTGCACGTCACCAATCAACATCAAGAATGGAAACTTTTTGTCGTCGTCGTCGAATAGTTTGGTAGGTATTTAAATAATAATAAATGCTCTACAAAATGCTATCAAAAAATTAAAGATACAAAATTTTCTACCGGCTATCCATGTTTGAATCTTTGAAAATAATGAATGCACGAATTTAGTACTAAGGACCTTTTTTGTTGGAAACTTAATTCTCTACAAAATGCTGCTATCAAAAATTTTAAAAAAAATCTACCAGCTTAGGTTTTCAAATAATAATCAGTGCTTTACAAAATGCTATCAAAAAATTAAAGATAAAAATTTTCTACCGGCTATCCATGTTCGAATCTTTGAAAATAATGAATGCACGAATTTAGTATTAAGGACCTTTTTTGTTGGAAATTAAATTTTCTACAAAATGCTGCTATCAAAAATTTAAAAAAAAATCTACCAGCTTAGATATTCAAATAATAATCAATGCTCTACAAAATACTATAAAAAAATTAAAGATAAAAATTTTCTACCGGCTATCCATGTTTGAATCTTTGAAAATAATGAATGCACGAATTTAGTACTAAGGACCTTTTTTGTTGGAAATTTATTTCTCAACAAAATGCTGCTATCGAAATTAAAAAAAATCTACCAGCTATCCATGTTTGAGTAAAAAAATGCTCTAAGTTTCTGCTTAAATTGATGAGCTTTAGGTACGTTTCAATATCGACTGGAATAGCGTTAAACACTTTGCTACAGCAGTAGGTATACATGGAGCTTTTTTGATAACAAGTTCAATTTTGGCTTTTCTAGACACTAAGATAAGAGAAGATTTATTAACAAAAAATTGGTTGTCTGTAAAGTCGGTTTACGGACGATAGTTTTACGTGATAACGTATTCCGCTCGAGTATCATATTTAATAATACATAACCTAAATTGTAGTAGCTGTCAGGCGGAACGTGACACATTTCGGAACGTTACACTTTTTCGTGCAGGCAGCCGGTGTTTCATCAATTTATAAAACGTTATCACGTCAAAACGTCATTTTTACCATTTTAATTAACAGGGATAAAAACTCGGCTTGCGTCGTTCACAGGTTTGATGTAGGAAGCTGAAATTTTGGGGGAATTTTTTTAAGGTCCAATGCTAAAACATTATCCAATACGACCGCAAAAAACACCCTAACGTACATTATACACTCTGCACTAAACAGGGCGTAGTAACTTAATAAATGTTCAAGAATGTATTAATTATTGACTGAATGAATCCATATAGCGCCAATAATAATTAAGTAAGTAAATCTAAAATTCCAATGTATAAGTCTTCTGAAGAGAATTCGTTCCGAGAAATCAAATAAAAGGAATTGATTAGTTCCCTTCGCCGAACAAGGAAATATATTGAAAGGTTTCGATTTGATATAAGCACTAAACTTTATTACAGTCAACTCCTTCTAAGAACACATTCGCAGTAGAGGATGCGTTTTAATATTTTTTATTATTCATGCGGGAAAAGTGGTATCTTTACGCATGCTGTTACGGTTGAAAAGTTGCTATTTTCATTTGCGTGCGGAACCTTTATTTGTCGCACTGAAATTATTGTTTGCCGCACGCAAATTCAGAGAAAAAAACAAAATAATAACGGTGTTAATGTCAACGAAACAGTCATTTGAAGCAGATTTGAGGTTAAAATTTTCGATTATGGACTTTTATTCTTGACAATTTTAACAATTTTAACTGAATTTTCAACTTTTTAATGATCTAATTTTAATTACTTCTAATTTCTGTTTTTAATTCGTAATAAAATTTTAATTTTATTTAATTCGTAATAAAAAATAGTATGTGCAACTTGTGCGGCACTGTCGCACTAGTTGCACAATATACTATTTTAGCCTGTTAATTTTGAAGGTTTCAGGCAAAAATCATTGTTTAGCCAAGAGTGTTAGATTTACAGACTGAATTTTTTTTTAATGTTGAATGACACACTGTAATTTTAATAGTACTAAGCTTACAGTGACTTAAACATTCACATTGACGTCGTCGACAAAGATATAATATTGTAACAATAAACATTATTATTGTTAAGCTTTTATTATACTTTATATAGTCTATCCGAAATGCGAATAATATAAGATCAGAATCATATTAAAATGAGCTCAGAGCTGAGTGTGTATTGTGCTGTGTACCTAATGCTAAGTGACACTCCTGAGCATGCATGATGACAGTTCACACCTCTGTAGTCTGCACTGTCTAGTGTCGCTCCTTTGAACGACTCGCTCTGAGCGACTTTTTTAGTGAGCGGAGCACACGGAGCCAGCTCCCAATAAAGAGTCATGCGAACACATCACTACAATCGACTGTATTTCAAATTGATGAATGCACACCAAACTAGTATATATGTTACCGGCCAAACCCGATTTCAGGACAAACTAGTTCAGCCTACTATTCATACTAGGACAAACTAGTTCAGCCTAGGTTAAATTGGTTTGTAGAACTAGTTTGGCCTTGGCAAAACTAGTTTGTCCTGAAATCGGGATTGGCCGGTAACATATATATCGAGCAATAGGCACAAGGAATAGATTAGCTCAGTACTAGAGCATACATTTTTGGTTCGAAGAATCCATAGTTATGATAATATAGAGTCGTTAAACAGTCTGTACGTTTTCAACGCAGGTACTGGAATGTTTTTTGTTTCGAATGTTTTCTTTTTAAATTGGTTGTTTCATTTTCCCCTGAGTGAAACGATGTTTTTAGTTTAATTGCTTGCTCCGAAGACTATAAAGGAAAACAACAACAAGCAGCATATAGTTAAAAATAAACGCGTATCTCTATATATACTCTTCCTTCCGGAGTATCCCTCACATTAAAAGCACAAACTCGAAAAATGAAATACAAGAAATCTGAAATCGATGCGCAGAAACAAACGGGTCGTTATACGCTAGGAAAGTATCTTTTGACAGGCGACTCTTGCTCCCTCTCGTGATTTTTTTTTAAATCTGGTTCAGTCAAAACCTTAGTGTCATATTCAATAAATAAAATTATCGACCAATTTTTCAGACAATATATCAGTTCTGAAGAAGGTCCAAATCCGAATCGAAACGTTAATGTATTAATTATATTTTTTGTTAATATATTGTCTGAAAAATTGGTCGATAATTTTATTTATTGAAGAGTTCTAATCAGCCGTTAATCAAAGATTTGGCTTAGTGTCATATGTTATACGTGCATTTTAATAAGGATTAATTGTCGAATAAAATGGGAAAAAAGCTATCAAATCGGAAGTGCTATGTGGTTGACTGTAAAGATACACCAACTAAACATCCAGAATTACAATTCCACGGTTCCACCGTTTTCCTGGATTTTCTTATGAATTAGAGAGGAAAAAAATGGACTGCAGCAGTACGTCGTCAAGGGTAATTAAATTTTATTTTACGCCCGTAATCATTAAAATAAATGAAAAATATCACAATTGTTATTTTGTTAACAAAAATAAAATTTAAAAAATTTGGAAATTAAAAATGTACCTGTATCATTTATGCAGTTTTTTTTACTGACGTTTTGAGTAAATAATTTTTTTATAATTAAGAATAACGCTGGTTTCCATGTGTTTGTAAGTTTTGGGTGAACCACTTTTGAAAAAAATCAAACACGAGATGGTGCGAAGGTCGCGTGTCAAAGATACTTTCCTAGCGTAATCCCTGAAACAAATTAATATGATAGTTTATGTTTCAAGAACGTAAATGAGGTTAGGTATTATATACCCGTGTTCTGATATTACAGCGAGTTTTAAACAGTCACGCAAATCATAATAGCACAACGGTCGCGATACATACTACATTTTTTGCACGTGCCTCCTATAAAATAGCTGATTTTTACATCAAAGTAATTTTTAATATTTTTGTCCAAAGTATGAAGAAATAGTATATTATACCACAAGGGCCGAAAGTTTGCTATTCTTGCACTGCGCGCGCTCAAACTTTTGGCCAATATGGTGTATACTATTTTTCTTTATACCTTGGTCATAAGTACACTTATTAAATACATTAATTAACTAATTACTTATTAATTACATAAAAAATACAGATAAATTGCAAGCAAGCAGCTTTTGAGGTTATACTTACGTAAAAACACGAATGACAGTTGTTCGCGACTATTAGTTGAAATATAATAAGGTTGCCATGGAAACGACATATAAACAACAGTTGATAGGTTATTTTTTCTTTACTGCCGCCCGAACGTACGTACTTCCCGCATCTGTGTCTGTAATCCCACCAATGCGTAAATGTTGGACTTTCTGCTTTATACAATTGATGCCGAAAATACGTACCTCATCGCTATACACTAAATTTTATGAACTAAATAAAGCTACTATATCGTGAGGACAGTAGTACGGAGGGGGGAGTTGGACTACTATTCGGAGATATTAATTTGTTGAAAGGCGCAGGTACAATTTTTTTAAATATAATGCGATTTTTTTTTATCTTTCTGGGACCTTTCAAGAGTTTATTTTTGGTCTTGGCCCTGGGCACGTGCCTACCTAGATACGACCCTGCTCATTGGAATCATAGTCAGATTCAAAAATAAAAGTGGCTCTTTTTTGCTTTACAACTCTACATTCTATAAAGGAAGGTGTATTTAGTTTGTTGTGTTGTTTGGAATAACATGTTTGTTTATTTATTTTTTTTAAATGACAACAAACAAGATCCTAAAGTCCTTGAACTTTTGTTTTTCCGCTTCCACCTTATGCCTCATCGTCAAATAATTGTTGATCTAGAGTCGTCTCATAGCTATTATTTTCGTAGCAATTTTTCTTTCAATTAAGAATGACGACGGGTATAATATACCCACTCGAATCAACTATTTTAGTACTCGTTTTCGTAAACTTTAAATCGGTATAAGTACCTACTTGCTAATAATTTAAATATTTGATTAACGTCTGAATAGAACTAATCAATAAATAAAATTATCGACCAATTTTTCAGACAAATATATTAACAAAAAATATAAAAATTAATACATTAACGTTTCGGTCCGGATTTGTACCTTCTTCAGAACTGATCTAAAAATATAAAAATTAATTAATAATTAGTTGTAATTGGTTTTTGAAAAAAAATCGCTTTAAGTTTTTAATTATTAATATATTGAAAAAATAATAACCCAATAATTAAAAACCACTGCGAATTTTTTCAAAAACCGATTAGAAACTAATTTTAATTAGTTTTTATATTTTTTAGATCAGTTCTGAAGAATACCCAAATCCGGACCGAAACGTTAATGTATTATTTTTATATTTTTTGTTAATATACTTGTTTGAAAAGTTGGTCGATAATTTTATTTTTTGAATACTTACTAATAATTTAAATAACGTCTGAATATAACTCTTCAAATAATAAAATTATCGACCAATTTTTTCAGACTATATATTGACAAAAATTATAATTCAATAGATTACGTTTTGGTCCGGATTTTGATCTTCTTCAGAAATAATCTAAAAAATACAAAAATTAATTAGGTGAATTAGCATACAAATCATGTCAATAAATAAAACGCGCCAAGATTTATTAAAATCGGTTTAATAGTTCCAGAGATTAACTGTCGGCCATTTGAAAAAAAGTAGTTTTGAGAAAAACGCGTGAAAAGTTTTTTCTCATATTTGTCAAATATATTAAAAAAATCTATTTTCATCACTTATACAATTAGTTAATTTGTTATACCGGTACCATATAACAATAGACCACTGTTATTGAAGGCCTCCTCCTCCCTTTGTTGGATATAAACTAAAAATCAGTATTTTGGAGATGAACTGACAGTTGCCCGAGCATACTGTGTACAGCTGAGAGTGCGCGCATACTTTGAGTTATTCTATAATGTTAGAACTCGAATTTCTTAAAAATATATTAGGAGGTGATTTTTAAAGGTCTAAGGAGGTAAGAAATGCAAAAAAAATAAATAGATTTTTTGAAAATTCTCAAGTGGACAAGTACTTTAATGATTTATGAATCAGTGTTGTTGTTTCAATAATTCTTCGTCCTATCCAGTTGTCTGATAAAATAATTCGACATAGTGATGGGGTACTCGAGTACAAGAATCGATTCAGTACTCGATTCTTCAAAGTACTCGCTGTACTCGAGTACTTGTAACTGGTATTCGAATACTGTAGACCGAGTACACATAGCAGTACAGGAATCGAATTCTTCCTACAGTTGATGCGTTTTTGGCTTTTGCACGTACTGCGCGAATACACACTTGTACTCGAATACACACTGCAGTCAGCAGTGCACTGTACAGTATGCGATTCTGTGCCTACACGGCGTATACTCGAATACCGAATACAACCTTATTATAATACCTATTTATAGCTGATATTAGGATCATTCAGTATTCAGTGTTTGCAGCACAAGCAGCGAGCCGACGGTATTCGGTTAGCATCGATTCTAAGCAGCTGACAGACTATCAACTGCATGCAATGAGAAGGTCATTTTAGAGTTTAGACAGTACTCGAGTACTCGGTACTCGGATAAGTATTCGATTCTTAAAAGTATTCGAGTACCGAGTACTCGATTCTCAAAAAAGACGATTCTCCCCAACACTAATTCGACAGGCAAAAATCGATACTCGGTTTCGAGTAGGTACGCGTTTCTAAAAATTGACGGGTACAGTCGTCACAATGTTATCTATGTAACCTTTCACATATTATGTACACCACGACGTTTTTTTAGAAATCGAATTCAAAGAAAGTTCTTACAGAATATCATTATTTGTCGCGCCGTCGTTTTTCTTTATGCTTCATTTTTTTCCGCAGAAAAAATTTGCACGTTTCAGTATTGGAGTTACTTTCCATTAAAAAAAAATATTAAGTGCCTGCGTGCATTTTTTAAAGATCAGGTTATTTCTTAGAATTAGTAAGTGTTTTTAGTAGTGTTGGGCATAATCGATATATTTCAATAATCGAATGAATCGAAATAATCGGTTTTTATAATCGAATGATCATTCGAAGTATCTATTATGAATGATGCGCAAATTTGGCAATTATTTGTTTCGTTTTATTTACTTTTACAGGATAAGCGAATGATCATCCAAAATATCGATTATGAATTATGTGCTAACTTTGCAATTTCGATTTGTAAATATTACTTAACACAATATTAATAATGGAATCACTGGTATGATCGAATAGAAATAGAAATATATTGGTAATGCCCTAGATGGATACATCGTCAATTTACATAATGAGTTAAACATAAAAATTGAAATTTAAAAAATCCTTAATGTCATAAAAAAAATTTTTTAGTGTAATGAAGTGAAGAGTGATTTAAGTTTGAACCTAAATTCTTTACCACACTGAATTTCAGTTAAGCTATTTGGTAAAAAAGAAAAAAGACCTTTTTATTGCGGAAATAAAAGAATTTTTTTTTTTGCTCTCCAAGTTAGGTTGTTAAAAAAAAGGTAATTCGTGTTAATAAATCTTAAAAATTATTGATTTTTTTATCTTTAACTCACCACTACGCCACCCCGCTCGGTTTAGTATATAGATAAATACAATTCGCAAAACCGACTCAGCACAATCCCGGCTCTTTTGAGCTGACAGCAGCATTATTGTGTCCCTTCGAGCCGGATGCAACACTAGCCTTAAGATAAAATTCCCTGTTAAAACCGAAATTTGTGCGAGCGAAGTCGCGGGTAAAGGCTAGTATACTTATAGCTGTATAACTAGGTGCATGATAAATACAGAAATCGTTAACGATGCCAGTTTGATTACAGCTCGTACAACGCTATGACGTCACAGCAGTAGCGGGAGATGTCTGAGTGTTCTCTGCGTGTAAAACGACCCCTGTTACCTCAACACACTTTCTCTCTTCTCCACCGCTTTACCCTTCTCTCCAGCCTCCCCTCTTCCTTTTCTCTCACATCAATGTACCCTACTATATATCTGTCCTTTATATCTCTGATAACGTCAGACGTTTCCACACCTCGCCTAAAAAGATTTTTAAAAACATCGCAAATTCTATACACTTTTTAAGAAGTCATACCTTTTTTGAAATTATAATATCACGACTCTTTGTCAATCGTGATATTGTAATTTCACTAGTGAAATTACAATATCACGGATTTGACAATATCCCGGCGACATATTATATACCAAAACAACATACTTACCTATACTACATATTACCAGATATTACTCCATATTGAATATATATTTTTTTTATAGTGCATATAGCCTTTGATGCTGAGCACATATATTTAAAAAAAAAAATAACAAGTTATGTCTTTTCCTGCGCGAGACGGGTTTTTACTGTCTTATAGAAAATATCGCTATATTATGAACAGTGGATGCTGCGGGCATAGCGAAATATCTAACACTGTGTCAAATATTAACCAAATAAAAGATGTGTTTTTTTATATGATATAAAATATGATTTGTTGAATTTGATCCACAAAATGTGCGGTTCACTAGTCACTACCAAGGCCGTAGGCAAGGGAAGGGTTTTGGGGGTTCAACCCCTCGAAATGCTTTAGCCAATCCACCGTTTTATACACACTACTAAAATATTTTCGATTGTTTTTTCGGATCTGTAGATTCCACGTTTTTCGGCATCCATCTGAAATGTAACGATGAAGGATGAGTAACAAAAATGCTCCATCTCTCTCACTCATCTTTCATTGGTACATTTCATATCATATGCCGCTTTAAGTATTAAAATTTCAAACTGCCTCAAGTACATTTTCTGCAAATAAAATTTCACAAAGTTAAAAATTCACAACTTGGCTACGCACTACCCATCAGCCAGATAGTCGATTTTGTGTTCAGACACTACAAAAGAAAAGCTAAGTTTACTGCACACGAGGCTAGAACCGCTACTAGATTCCTTGCTAGATTTGCCTACTAGTTTTCTAGCGCTGGTTTTCTTCATTGCTGTCATGTGCTCGCTTCACACGAAACGTTTTTTCAAGCTATAGTTTTGTGAATAAATCTGGTGCGCGCGCAGTGACAGTTCAAATATAAACACAGAGCAAAACGTGTCTGTTGTCTTGAGCAGAATGACGCCGTGTTGGTTTGTGGGCGTCTGTTCAAGTCGCCCACGTGACAAGATACTGCTTCTTGATTGGTTCTTGCTCATATCTAGCAGCGAACCTAGCAAGGAAAATAGCCCCTGTTCTAATTTTAAAACCTATTTTGAGAGCTAGCAGGCGAGCCCGCAGTGACGTCATTTCCAGCTACGTACCCAGCCTATTGGCCAGCAGGACTCCAAGCAGTGTTTCTAGCCTCGTGTGCAGCGGCTTTCACACTTTTTACCCCGCCTCAAAAACCTAACTAAAAATGTTTGATAGCTCTTGGACTATTACCTACCAGACTGAAAGTGATGTAGCCATGGAATATAAAAGTGCGCGGTCTTTAACAATAAAATAAATTTACTGTGTACTGATTTTTGCAGATATGATATACTATATACGTGTTATTAACGACTTTGTTAACATTCCAGAGAATCTTGTTTTTTATGTATAAAAAATAAGTTAACGTTTGAAGTACTTATTATTACGTACATTCCATTGTTTTAATAATTTTTCGAACGCGCGTTTAATTATTTTTTTTTGTCCGAAGGCGATCCGCTCACAAAGCATTACCAACGTAACAAAATTATTATTATGCGTTAACAAAACATCTACTGTACTTAATTTTAAAATAATAACAGTTTCGTATACGAATTTTAGTACCAATTATTAATTGTTGATTTTGAAAAGTTATTTGAAATGGAATGCTGGTAAAAAGAATAAAATTGTGTTTATTATCGTTACAAAAATATAAAAAAACGGTCTAGTATGAACGTACTCCATGCGTCGGGGCAGCGTACATTATTTTTAAAAAAAATTGACTCATAAAAAAATAAATTATTTATTTAAAAATAATCAAATACATATAAATAAATTATTTCATAAGTTTTCCAGACTAAAGTCCCGGTTTTCTAAGATTGCGGAACCGTATTACAGCGGCCGTAATATGGCGGTGAATGACGTCACAAAAAACGTGTATATAGAAGTAAATGGATGCTGCTTATTTTATGATATTTACCTGGAATTGTTCAGAAAAATCAGGGATGGACGCGACAAGATGCCGGTAGGATAGGAATTACCTTTCCTCTTGAAGAGAAGCATTCAAAATGGTGACTGAACTTCGCCAAAATAAAGACTTATTCTATTCTATTAGAAGAAAAGTGGAAGCCACATCCGTCTCAACCGGAACTCGAAGCCGGCACATTACGAAAATGAATCTAATACTGTTAAATTACCTGGCAAAACTGTAAGAAGATTTTAAAATGTCATTGACTTGACCTTGATCTTTTATGGATACCTTGCAAAACTATTACGAATACTAGTGTGACCTGTGCGAATTATTCGCACTAAATAAGTATAATAATTATCACTTTACAAAATTATTTTTTAAATATAATTGCAGGTATTCAATTCGTTTCTAATTTTGAACACTGCTTATAACGTTCTTCTTTTTGTTGTATTACAATATGAAGCTCAGATGACAGATCGAAGAAATATTTTACTAAAATTGTCATATAGAGGCGCAAGTAGCAAAAGCATTGAGCTAAGCCGTCAGATGGCAACATGCAGCATTGCTGGGACGTGTTCAGCGTTGCTCGCTGTTTCAAAACTAAAGCCGTTAGATGGCAGTATGCAGTATTGTGTCCGTTGTATTACAATATGAAGGTCAGATGACAGATCGAAATGTTGACGTTGTTTCGAAATTAAAGCCGTCAGATGGCAGACGTTGTTCAGCGTTGCTGTATTTTAATTAATTTACAAAAACAAAAGCAATAATAAATTTTTTAGTTGTCGATGTCAGTAGATCAAGCAATTATCTGTAAAATGATATATAATTTATGTGCAGAAATTGTGAGGTTTTTTCTAAAAAGAGAGGCAAACATCTTTAACCTTAGCGTATTAATATATATATGATGATACTGTCACCGTTACTCCGCTTACCTGTCAAAACAGTAAGAAGATTTTAAAATGACATTGACTTGACCTTAATCTTTTATGGATACGCTGCAAAACTATTACTAATATTATCTGTTTCAAATTTCGTTACGCCATTAGTAATTAATACGACTTTAAAATTTAAAGTTTATAATTCGATCACTAATGACCATAGTTTGTAAACTTGCTGAACATATTAGTAGATTGTGTATCTAGTGCCGTAAATACGTACGTTACGCACTAGTGGTGAATTATACATGTTGTCTGTTCTGTTTAATTCATTAAAAAAGCAACTCTCGCAGTTTGTAAACCGTCACTATGTATAATATAAAGAAGTTTTTGTTATATTACGTATAGATAAGCTATACTGCATAAACGGTATATATATACATTTTGATTCCTGGCATAAAACCAGGTAGACAGGCACCTTCGAATTAGTATTTTGCAATTATAGGGTTTTCTACATGTATTTTCATATTATAATGAAAATGTAGATAATTTTATTGCGAACACGTGGGACATATGATTATAACGTCTGATTAGAACTCTTCAATAAATAAAATTATCGACCAATTTTTCAGATAAATATATTAACAAAAAAATATATAATTAATACATTAACGTTTAGATCCGGATTTGGATCTTCATCAGAACTGATCTAAAAATATAAAAAGCAATTAATATTTAGTTTCTATTTATTTTTAATGAAATTCGTGAAAGATTTTTTAATATTGAAACGTTAATGTATTAATTATATATTTTTGACGTGATAACGTCTTATAAATTGATGAAACACCAGCTGCACGCACGAAAAAGTGTAACGTTCCGCCTGACCCTGTGCGTGCAAGCGAGAGCGCAGTATAAGCGATAGAGAGTCGGTAAAAATATAGTTTGACAGCTATTAAAATTTAGGTTATGTATTATTAAATATGATATTCGAGCGGAATACGTTATCACGTAAAACTATCGTCCGTAAACCGACTTTACAGACAACCAATTTTTTAGGCGCGAATAGCGTAAGCTAAAGCGCCTATATGTATTTGTTAATATATTTGTCTGAAAAATTGGCCGATAACTATATTTATTGAATAAATACAATAAAATTAACAACTTTAATTTTTTATTAAAAATAGCTGCGCCAAGAAATTGAATGGCAACTAAATCAATTTTTCTTTATTAATACATTATTAAAATTTCATTAGAAAACTCGATGGGTGAAGATGGAGCCTAATCGGGATCATAGACCATTGGGCAATTCTGTAAACTCGAAATATAAAAATTGTATACTACCTACAGGTAAGAGTGGTCGGTAATCGGTGCTTTACCCTACTTATATCAATTGACGTCATCTTTTTTAAACCGACTCAACCTTGTAAAGTTTTATTGTTTTTTAACGCTACATGAACTCTTTAGAATAAATTTTAAAATCTTCTTTATTATAAAACCTTTCAAACAAACGCA
Source organism: Xanthostigma xanthostigma (assembly GCA_963575645.1). Lineage (NCBI taxonomy): Eukaryota > Metazoa > Arthropoda > Insecta > Raphidioptera > Raphidiidae > Xanthostigma > Xanthostigma xanthostigma. The sequence continues at coordinate 5,889,924 of OY754469.1, read as the reverse complement.
ATATTTATCCTTCAGCAACGTCATATATACAAGCCTACTATTGAAGCTCATATACGCTAAAACAAAACAATAAATTAAAACAAAAGCATTGTAATAAAACAACAGTTCAGTAAATTAAATACGTAAAATGTGTTCGAATGCAACCAATAATTGTTGAGTCTGACATACACGTCAATTATATTTTCACACATAAAAGCTGCCTTTCATGCAATATCTGAAATTACATCCTTAAAGTTTTTTGCACATTAAAGCCAGTTTTAACGGGACCCATAACTCGAAAAATTCTCTAACGATATAAACAAACTTTATATATATTGTAACACAACTGCTGTAGTCCGTGGCGGAAATTATTTATTTACAAGAATAAATGTTTAACAAAACGATTAAACACACAAACGAAACCGTACTTAACCGAAATAATAACGTTAACAGAAACAAAACTAATAGTTCTAAATTATAAAATAAAAGACTAAGCAACATAATTCTTTAGAGTTCATAGTCGTCCCAACTGGGGGGCGCAACAATATTAATTATCTTGTAAGTTGTAAGGTCGTTTTGTTGTGTGTTTCTTTGGATTACACAATAAATGTATAATTATTATATTTCAAGTTTGGATTCCTATTGATAGTGTACCCAGTTTCATCAAAATCGGTTCAGCCGTTTTGGTACACTAATAGATAATTCAGAAAACGCGTGCTCTCATGAAAATACTCAAAAAAATCCACAACAAAACGAAATTACGTATCGGTAGACTAACAGACAAACAAACAGACGAACTGATATTTTCCAAAAATACCTAATTTTGGACTCGGGAGTCGGGGGACTAACCTAAATTATTCGGTCACTTGTGGAATAAGTATCTCAAAGTCAGAATTTAAAAAATTACTTTTTTTTTATTTTTATAAAAAACGGTATCGTCGTTGTATCTAATCTGTATGCAAAATTTCAAGTCGATCGGACATGTGGAAAGATACAGCAGAAATATACTGCATCCATTTTTTGTTGACAATATATACCCGCTCCTCCACCATGCGTTACCCGTATCTTCGTTCACAATATATGTACCCGTCCGTCCACCATAAATACCCGTTCTCCCACCACGTTTAAAAATTTACGTTAATATGTTGAAAAAGCATGCAGACAATAAGAATGCCAACTTAAAACGTTCCTTCTGTTGAAAAATGTAAATTTAAAAGCTATGTTTGAGCGAATTTTCTTACAATAGAATGAAAATATTTTATTTAATCTTCTTACAAACTTTTGCGTTGAAGTTTGGCGAGCGCATAAAGTCAATATTTTCATAAACAAACAATATATATTGCGAAAACTTGACGACAGATAACTTAAAATTATAAAACTGAATAAACATGAAAAATGTTTTATAAGATCATTTTTTTATAAATAATAATACAGTTTATTTTAAATGATGCGATTATAAAAGTTATTTATTTTTATATAAGCTGACTTATCTATCTATCTATATAGGTAAAATTCCCGTGTCACAATTTTGGCCGTGCTAATCTCCGAAACCACTGAATAGATTTTAATGAAATTTTGTAACTGTGTCATGCTTGGTCCAGCTTATGCTATAGGATAGTTTTTATTAAATATTTTGTACAAAATTACAGTTTTTCCGGATTCGCTGTTGTCTGCGATTTATTATATAAGCCAAGGCAAGGAGATGAAATATATAATAGAAAGTAACCTGAGTTATACGCAACTTTTCAATGGAACATGCCCTTAAGGCTACATTGATAAATTCCAATTTAAAACTGAAATACAATCTATCCGCAAATATAGAACATGTCGAAAATAACTAGAATATATATAAACAACGGTTCACTTTTTAAAAATTTTATAATATCTTTCCGTTTTTAGGTCCCCCGAATCCAAAAAATATTTTTGGAAAAACTCTGTGTGTCTGTTAGTCTGTTTGTCTGTGAACACGATACAGGTCAAACAGATGAGCGGATTGAAACCAAATTTTGGGAGGATGTTTGGTATGCAAATATGAAGAGCCCTATTGTTTTTGGGGAAAATCGACGCATGCGCAGAAAAGATATATGCTAAAACGGTGTTTTTTATATAATAATGGTATATTTTTCATAACGGCTTATTATTTTATTTATTTTTTCAAGAAAGTTTTGTTAACTTTATAGTTTCGGAAATATTTTGAAAATAAAAAAAAAATCAGCCGCTCTTTTGTTTTATGGATCTGTCGGAAATAAACTAGTTCAGCATGCTTTGATTAATTTTTACATGACGTGGAACACATTATGTAGGTAACCATGGCAACGAATAGCAGATATCATATTGAATACTAGTCATTACCCGCGTCACCTCACACGATATCAGAAATTTTATTTTCTTTATTATAATCAAATGTCAACATTTTTGAAGTTGGAATGGTCCCGTCGCCCAATTGGCTGCAACTTTTATTAACATATTGACTGAGTATTTTTTCAGGTTTATAAATTCTTGTTGTTTGTTTTTTTTTCAGGAATTCAGTGTCCCGAAGGAACAGCACGTGATCCAGCCGCCGAGTCAAGGTCCCGGTCAGTCAATGACGGCCGAGCTGATGCGAGCCCCACTGGACGTGTGTCCTAGCATGACAGGCACACTCCAGCACCAATCCAAATCTTATCCCACGGGACAACCGAGGCTTGTACGTACGCCGAGCATCTCTTCGCAGAGCAGTTTCGACAGCAGCGTTTCGCGACAGGTAGGAAAAATGAAATCCCCGAACGACTCAACTAAGCCGTGATTGCATTTATATATATATGCTGTTTTGTTTTATTGTCCGATGTCAAAAGATAAATTGCGTTTTTTCTAAATTGAGATACACTTCTTCTTTTTACACTGAAATTGTTTCTTAAGGTCGCTGTACACGAGCCAGGTTTTGCCGCAAGTTTTAAAGCGTTGGTTTTCGTGTTGGCTTTGTTGCTTTGTAGATGGGTTTATTACGCGCGCAGTGATCAAGGGCGTAGATGGAGAGCTAAAGGGGGTAATTACCCCCCCAGGATCATAATAATAAAAAAATAAAACTGAATATAATACGAAATCCTGGCTAAAATAATAAAATTTAGGAACACTTCTTGAAAAAAATTTGTAAAATTGGTTTAGAAATTGATATTTTGCTTGGCACCTTCCTTTGTGAGTATTCTTGTGTGATATTAATAAAAAATATTGATTTTTTTTTCTTAGAAAAGCATGATGGAGGCTAGGTTAGCCTCCATCATGCTTTTCTAAGTCAATGTTTACCTTAGACCTCGATAGTTTACCTGTCAAAAACCCCCCTTAGGACAGTTCGGCGCATTTCTCACCAGAGGTCCCACCATTCCTTTGGGTTTCGAATTATTCGATTGTTCCGTAGCCAAATTGCAAAAAAACGGAGTCTTTATAAATTCGTCATGTCCGTCCGTCTGTCTGTATGTCACAACATGGCACATGTTATTATGTGAACCGTCATACAATTGTGTAATAACATTACAAAAAAATAATAATTTAGCGGTAACTTTCTATACATTGAACTGAGAGACGAACATTTTTATTAATATAGCGAAGACACGGCTATATCAATTAAAAAAAAAAAACTACTTGGCCCCAAAGTGCTTTTAATAGTGCAATTAATAATAACTTATGAATACTGAACTTCTTTTTAAATTAATAATAATCTATACAAAACATTTATAATAAATAAAATTATCGACCAATTTTTCAGACAATATATTAACAAAAAATATAATTAATACCTACATTAACGTTTCGATCCGGATTTGGATCTTCTTCAGAACGGATCTAAAAATATAAAAAAATAATTAATATTTAGTTTCTATTTATTTTTAATGAAATTCGTGAAAGATTTTTCTTTAAACATTTATAAACTTGACGCATTTCTGGGCAAGGGTATGATATTTGTCAAGAAACGATTGCGACCCATAAATACGTCATACGAGCACTGCGCAACCGTTAAGTCGATGTCTTTTTTTTTTGTTATTGTCAACTTACTCGAATTTCTTAACGAAATTATTTCAAATTTAAATCGTTCAGGGTCACCGCGGTTCGTCGCCGCAGATACGGACGTACGCGCCAGACGGCCGCACGTCCAGTCCGCAGCACCACGCGAGCCACGAGGGACGTCAGCCGCAACTGCACGGCAGCAGCAGTCGATCGCCGTCGCCCCTGCGCACCAGCGCGTCGCTAGATACCCGCTGCCAATCGCCGGCCACCGCTTCGACCGGCAGCGGTCACAGCGTTCACAGCGGCGAACTGAGAACGTCTTCGCCGTCGCAAACGAGTCTCGCTTCGCTTACCGGAGGATCGGCCAGTTCCATGTGCAGCGCCACTTCCGGTGAGTTTATATTCGTTATCGACTATTATGCCTGCAGTACACATTCGCCGAGAGATACCGAGACTAGGCGAACGCGAATGTGTACTGGGAACGCTCGCCTGATACGATATTCTGTATTTGATATTATAATTTGTAACAAACAAATAAAGTTTTTTATAAGATTTATTTTTTTTTAATGTCTACTCACACCAATAAATAATTACTACCTATTCAATAAAAAAATTTTCTTAAAAAAATTTAATCATTTCATATTTTCGCGCCTTTCTCTTTTGTTACACCGTTGCCACATAGTTTCCACGCGACCGTTCTCACAATCCTTCCACTGCAAATATTTGTCCAAATTCGTTTTTCATTTTTATTTTTTATCAAAACTACGTGGTAAATAATGTTTATATATTTTTTAAATTATTCGGAATATATTATTCTAACAAATATTAGTTTTTCATCAAGATGGTGACAGTCCTTCAATTAAAAAAAAAAACGTCCTTTTCTCACGCTTTCCCTATGCTATATGTATAAAAAAATGTCATTTTTAATTGCAATTATTTCATGTTCGGTAAGGTAAATCGTTTTCAAATTTTAACAGAGTGTGTATTATGCATTTAATTACTTATATACCAAATTTCAAAGACTTCCTAAAATATTGAATTTGTGGAGGTACTACCTTAAAACAATAATTATGAAAATAAACATTAATTACTAACCATAGCAATGAACAAAAGTTAAGGTACATAAGACAAAAACATGGCAACAAGTTTATGTATACAAAGTTACAATCTACCTAATTCATTTAGTGTGTATTCGGCTGAACTCTACGCAATTTTAATGGCTATACAAGAAATCCAACGACGACCCCCCAACAAATACCTAATTTGCACAGACTCCTGGAGCACTATTAGCGCCCTTAAAACACCTACATACTCACAAAACCCTATACTAACCGATATCCTGAACAACATCTTCTCTCTTCATCCACCTTACGTCATCTCTTTCGTCTGGATCCCGGGCCACTGTGGAATCTCAGGGAATGAAAAAGCCGATGAAGAGGCAAAACTTGCCACACTACGAAATGCCCCTAACATAATCTCTACAACTCCACTCAGCGATGCCCAAAACTTTTATAAAAAGGACATCAGAGAGGAATGGAATTTATTATGGCTTCACACCACTTCCAATAAGCTTTTGAAAATTAAAAAAGACACCAAAAAAATGAAAACCTCTTCTAACCAACTTCGGTCAAACGAAACAGCACTAACCCGACTGAGAATAGGTCACTCTAACTTGACCCATTCATACCTACTGAAAAAGGAAGCTCCACCGATCTGCGAACTATGCCACAACAAACTCACCATAGAACATATACTAATCACATGCCCAAACTACGCAAATGAAAGGAAAATAGCCGACTTACCTAACTCAATTGAGGAAGTCCTTAAAGACGATGACACCTGTGTTGCGAAAGTGCTACAGTTCCTGGACATCACCAACCTAAAAAATAAAATTTAACTTCATATAATTAATAATAGACAATTAATAATAGACAATTAATAATAGACATATAATTAACAATAGACAATACTTACCACACTACCTAAGATTCTACAATAAGAATACTTACCATAATATACCTTATCATGTGCATATAGCCTAAGCTGCTGAGCACTTTTCTTTTATTAAAAAAAAAGTTTATGTATACATTTTAAACAATAAAAATAAATAAAAATATACGAAAGTTAGTTCAGTTTCATTACATAGTTATACTGACTACTTAAATTTTGAGTATCTGTTCTGTAATTAATAGAATTGTTTTTCTAATAAAATTATAAAACACATTTCACTGATATTGCGTTTCTTCCAATTTGACTCTTTATCTAATATTTGAACTTCATCAAATAGAAATTTATGTCCAGTGTCGAAATGATGAGATGACAACGCGGTCTTATTATTTATAGACGAAACGTCGTACACTAAATAAATAACTTTTTGTCCACAATCCTGCGATTTTTATTAATAACTATCTCGATGGACACGATATCTAATGTATAATTCTACCAATCTTTATTCCGCTTACTTAATAAATTGTACGTATCTTCAGGACCAATGCCGGCCTCGCCAAGGTCTGGATCGTCAATCAGTAGATGTTTGTCTCCCCTGTTATTGCCACCGAAAAATATCAATCTGGATTCAACAAGTCCAGGACCGCCTGCAAGTCCTCTGGGAACACTTCAGCCGGATCTATATCAAAAGCGAGACGGTCCACTGTTTTTGAGGAATCGATCCCGCACTGGAAATAGCCTTGGTCGACTTCATTTGAGGTTAAAATATGACTTTGATCGAAGCGATTTGGCCGTTCATTTAATCGAAGGTAATTTTTTTTTAATTTTCGAACTGTTTTTCGAATTTTTTAAGCGTTAACGTAATTAGGCTTTTGAAAAAAAAATAATTATCGATTTTTTTATTGTATTTTAAAACTTTATTATAAATAATATTGATAATCGTTGCGAAAAACTTTCAAAAAACTTTTTTTAAATTAATTATAAGCAATTTAAAATTGATAAAATATTTAAAAAAATCACGTGACTGCAAACGCACTAAAATTGTTTTTGACAGTTGTGACGTCATAATGGTAAAATGTATATACGCAGTATACTATCAATGGCTTCTACATGTGTATTGACTAAAACATTATGACGTCACATTATGTTCGGGAAATGTCGGCGCGTTCTCGGAACTGGGTACAAAAATTTATTTTCAATTTGATATAACTTTTGAATTATAACGAAAATAAAAAAAAGAAAAATAGTTTTGTTATAAAACTTATATACGATCTTTCCATTTATGACAAAAAAAAATTTAATTCAAAAGCCCAATTGGCGAAAAAATCACTACGGATTTTAACGGTTGAGAAAATACTGATTTATTTATTTTAGCTCACGATTTAGCCGGGAGCGATCAAGGCGGTTTTAACGATCCTTACGTTCGTATATCGATGATACCGCCTGTCGACAATCGTAAACGTCAAACAACAATCCATCGCAACGATCCGAATCCATTCTTTGACCAGCAATTCAAATTCCCAGTTTCGCACGACGACCTCCAAGATAAGACTCTAGTTCTACAAGTTTTCGATTATGATCGATTTTCACGCAATGACGTCGTCGGTGAAGTCCGAATGACCATGGACGAATTCGATGTCACTTCGAGTATAGAAGTGTGGGGAGAAATAACTAAAAATAAAAAACCGCCCGAAGAATTACAGGAAATTCTTTTGTCGTTGAGCTACTTACCTTCGGCAGAAAGGCTAACGGTTGTTTTACTGAAAGCGAGGAACTTGTTTCTTCCTGATGAAAAGGACTCGATCGGTACGTTTGTTTTCCGTTTCTCGACTTTATGTCATAACAGACGCTACTCGCACCATTACTATTTTCCATCTGTCACACTTCCCTTTATTTTCTACATTTTTAAACTTAATTAATAGCAATGAGCGAATGAAGGAATTTTAGGACATTAGGATAAAGTAGCCAATTTTAAACATAGGAGTTTGACAAGTAATCGGCCATGGCCTTGAATAAGGAACCATCTCGATATTTATCTGGAATTGTTGAGGGAAACCATGGAAAACCTCATCAAAATGGCTGGTACAGGAATTACAGTTTCTCGGCGAGAGGCAGCAGGAAAAAGTCCCAGCCACATCTGCCCTCGCCGGAATTCGAATTCAGTACACCGATCCATTCCCAGCCTACTTATGGCCACGGCATTAATGAAGAATAAATGCAGTTTTTTGAATTTTTCTTTATAACTCAGGTGTTATTTGAGATAATTACTGAAAACACTAACGAACCGATACAAAAAAGGCCAAGGAATAAGTTGCAATTAAGGAAAAAATTCTACTGCTGCTGCTACTTTCCGTAGGATTCTGCAAACTTGACTAAAAAAACATTGTCTTATTCTTCCGTCTCCACTGTAATCAAGCCTTAATTGAAATTCAAAATTCATACATAAAAATGTTCATAAAACTCTGCTCTATCAAACAAAAAAAGAATTTTTAAAATCGGCTTATTAATTTTGAAAATACAACGAATCGAAATTACATATACTTTTAGGTGATCCACTTTTTATGTAACTGAGTGTATTTGAGTTTTGATTTTCTTACAGATCCTTTCGTAAAAGTGAATCTTATCGTTAATGGGAAACGGGTAAAAAAGAAGAAAACGGCTCCACGAAAAGGAAGCAGCAATCCGGTTTGGAACGAGGCTTTAAATTTCAGTTTGGCTGCTGCAAGTCTACCACAGGCTGCTATCGAGGTAAGTCGAAAAAAAATTTTGGCATGTTTGGTGGTGGTTAAGTATCTATAGCTCTCTATACGCTATCTCATGAATCGGTCTCGAAAAGACACTGTTCGAATTGTTGGAATGATAATGTTTTCGGATCTTTTCCATCATCAAATAACTCCACAAAATCATTTCGTTGTAAATGAACTAAAATGATTTGTTTAATTCAGATATGCGTTCTGGACCAAGCGTCTGAATTCATAAGTAGTAATCCGTTATTGGGCTGTTGTATCATTGGTCCACGAGAAGACGGGAGCGCAAGGGAACATTGGCTCGACATGATACAGAGCCCTAGAAAGGCAGTTGCCTCGTGGCACATTTTGCGGTAAACGTCGAACGTCACAGTTCTGTACAATTGTAAGCCCCTGACGTCATTTATTTAAATAGGATAAGGTGTTTCAAAATACAGTATTCTTCTGTTAAGCCGATGCTCTTTAACCCACGATCCATCCTTTCCACTCTTCCAAATGCAGAATTGTCTATCGTCGACTAGAACGATACAATTATTTGCCCGTCGCCGGCCGAATTGTCCATCTTGTAAACTCTTATTTCAAGTACTAAAAACATGTTAAGTCACAGAAATGACGAACTTATCTGAAGCTTACTGTAGGTATACAGGGTGTCCCATTAAGAATAGGACATAGAACAACCGCAGATTCTCCAATTCAAAATAAAACGATTAAGCGAAATATGCTTAGATAAAATGTTACTCGTTTCCGAAATACGGGGTGTTGAAGTTGAAAACTGAAAAATTATTAATGTCCATAATTTTTTTAATACACCGTATAATTTTACTCAAATCGGCACACTTGTTAAATATCATAAAATGCACCTAACAATAAAAAAATTAGTTCAGTACGCTCTACCAGTGGCGTACGGCAGGAGTAAGTAATGCTTGTACCCCTTCTAAATGTTACGCCGCTGTCTAAATTTTAATTTTGACTATAATTTTAATTTTTTTGATATTTTCTAAGTCAATAATGTACACTTGTTAGTTTGTTGTAAAGTCATTGGTTTTCGAGATATTCGCAGTTTTTTTAAGACAAAATTGTAAAAATGAATATTATTAATAATAATACAAATAAAAAGTGCATGTCTATCTATCTTTAACTGCGAATATCTCGAAAACCAATGACTTTACAACAAACTAACAAGTGTACATTATTGACTTAGAAAATATCAAAAAAAATAAAATTATAGTCAAAATTAAAATTTAGACAGCGGCGTAACATTTACAAGCATTACTTACTCCTGCCGTACGCCACTGGTAGAACGAGTAACATTTTATCTAAGCATATTTCGCTTTATCGTTTTATTTTGAATTGGAGAATCTGCGGTTGTTCTATGTCCCATTCTTAATGGGACACTCTGTATATAATATATTGTTTTCTTTGTTGATATTATTATCATCAATAATAATTGCTCATATTTTACCATTCCAACATCACGAGTGACGGAATTGTACTAATTTAGGTCATCATTTATTTTTCAATACTTTTCGTTTTGAGGTCCCGCGAATCCAAACATTTTTTTTTTTTGGAAAAAGTCTGCGCGCCTGTTAGTCTGCTTGTCTGTGAACACGATACTGGTCAAACGGATTGAAACCAAATTTTGGAAGAATGATTGATATGCTAATGTGAAGAGCCCTATTGTTTTTGGGGAAAATAGGCGCATGCGCAGAAGAAATATATGCTATAACGTTGTTTTTTTTTTTAATATAATAATGGTATACTTTTCATAACGGTTTATTATTCTATTTATTTTTACGAAAAATTTTCCTAGAAAAAATAGTCTAGGAAATTGTAAAAATAATTAGAATAATAAACCGTTATGAAAAGTATATCATTATCATGTTAAAAAAAACAACGTTATAGCATATATCTCTTCTGTGAATTTGAAAATAAAAAAATCGGTTAGTCTTCTACTCCGTAGATCTGGCAAAAATAAATTAGCTAGGTAGCTGACAAGGTAGTTTCGGGTAATTTTTATTATTTAATCATTAGTGTACCATAATATCGAATACTAGTCGTTACCCGCGTTAACGGGAATTTTATTTTCTTAAGTATAATGTCCACATTTTTGAAGTTGGAATGGTCCCGTCGCCCAATTGGCTTTATTTATTTGTCACTCTCGTGTTTACCAAATCCATTTTAAAACGAGGTTAATGTATATCTGTTTCAAATGAAATCATAAAGTTAGAAAGAGACACATCTAAAGCAAAGGAAAAATTTACTGGATTGGGTGAATACGAAATATCCGTGGTCAAATAAAGCATTGTAATGAGTAATGACGAATAGGTCATATGCATGAGACTCCAAATTGGTTTAAATTTTTATCTTGAAATATATTTTAGTTCCTGATCATATCGTAATGGTTATTTTATTAATCTTATCACTGAAAAAAATACAAATAATAAAAAAGAAATGTAGAAAATACGCGCTATTTTCGAATTTTCAAAACGCAGCGTGACGTCAGAGTATATATCAATAACAGTTTCCATGGCGACTGTGTCGTCTCACAGTAAGATTACGTCAGTATTTAGAGAAAACAACAAACAAACTTCATTTAGAACATTGATAGTTTGACATCAAGGTTGACATGCATCCTATATAATGACGTCACATAAGCCCGCCAACATGGCCGATTGTTTAAACTGTCTATTTTTGAATGTGAAATTTAATATTTTTTTTCTTATGATAATATTACATTTTTAAATGATTATCAATTTTTTCCATATCATGGTTGACTAAATAATCTATTAAAAATATTAAAAAAATATATGCATATGGCCTATTTAGGGCATGCTATTTTAGTATTTTGACCAAATCAAAAGAGAAACGTTTTCGTAGATTTTTATTTTTCGAATCGGCTCATTTACGAGCTCGCTTCTTTACGTGATATATAGGTACCTTCTTTTTACACAGTCATCGGCAGCGACGCATCGAACGCCATTCATTCACAAATATTTTAAAAATATATGTTACGGTCAATGTCCGGAATCCGGGCAATGTCGACAATGCCCGAGCCACATCGGCGTTAGTGTAAACAATATTTTATTATGATGTTAAATGACGTTTGAAAAGCATGTATTTAATGATTTGCCAATATAAATAATTTATAAGAAATAGTATTAAAATTAAAAAACTTATGATCATTATCTGATAGCATAGCTACATGGCGTTACGTATAGCGGAACGCTATATGCAAAATAGACATCTGGCAAAAATCGTATTTTTATAGCACCATCAATTTCGAGATAACTTTTTCGTTGGAAATATTATACTCCAGAAAGTCTAGCTGTTATTTAGCTTGAAAACTGAAAAAAACAGTCGATACTTTGATGAGTTCCTCCGCAATTATTTTTGACAATTTCGACCTCAGATATCCTTGGCTGACATTTCGATAATTGGGCTTTTGAATGAAATTTTTTTTGTCATAAATGGAAAGATCGTATATAAGTTTTATAACAAAACTATTTTTCTTTTTTTTATTTTCGTTATAATTCAAAAGTTATATCAAATTAAAAATAAATATTTGTACCCAGTTCCGAGAACGCGCCGACATTTCCCGAACATAATGTGACGTCATAATGTTTTAGTCAATACACAATATGTAGAAGCCATTGATAGTATACTGCGTATATACATTTTACCATTATGACGTCACAACTGTCAAAAACAATTTTAGTGCGTTTGCAGTCACGTGATTTTTTTTAATATTTTATCAATTTTAAATTGCTTATAATTAATTTAAAAAAAGTTTTTTGAAAGTTTTTCGCATCGATTATCAATATTATTTATAATAAAGTTTTGAAATACAATAAAAAAATCGATAATTATTTTTTTTTTCAAAAGCCTAATTTTGCGAAAGAACAAGTTACCTTCAATTTGACGATTCCGCCCAAAACAAATCCGCTGCCGATCTGTTGCATATAACCCGCCGCTATTTATAACGTGCAGGTACCCGCGCTACCAGAAAACAGCTCATAAAAATATGACGTTACTTATGTTACAAAGATTTAAAAAAAAAACGACTCAAATATTTATATGGAAACAATTGTTTAAGCTAGATTAGTTATTTACAATAAAAAAATATATTACGCACTATTTATTAAAACATTGAAGAGCGATTTACGACGTAACTTCAGTAATACCACAAGAATAAATAAATAACCAGAAGCATAACTCGGTGGCCGACGGATTCGTGATCTTGGTTCCAAGTAAAAGATGAAATTGTATTACCCGATTAATTTATACAGTGTGGTCACTTAAGGAGGTTGATCCGTTACAGTCCCAATCAAAAGTAAGTCGAATTCTAAATGGGAACTTTTATAGTTTATAAATCGATGATACTAATAAATTATTGTCATAAAGGCATAAATAAACAATTTTTTTAATATTAATTAATTATTTCAGTACTTTATACTTAATAGACTAACTTTTGTATTTTTTGTACAAAGTTAGGTTAAAAAAAATAAATTTATGTAAATATCTGTATTTTACATATTTTTTACAGTAAATAATTGAAAAAAGAAATTAGAAGTAATAAAAATTAAAATTAAATCATTAAAAAGTTGAAAATTCAGTTAAAATTGTTAAATCTGTCAAGAATAAAAGTCCATAATCGAAAAGTACTAAGGTTTAATAATTTTTTTTATTGATGTCTCCTAATTAAATTGGAAAAAATATTAAAATATGCGTAAGACATCGATGCTTTACATAGATAGTTTTCGGAACTGCTGACATTATTTGGTTATTTGCAAAAAATTAAAATGAACAGTTTGCATGCTAGGTTGACATATTTCCCATAAGACTACATGTAAAAGTTTTTTGTAGTTTTTAACTTTATAAATCTCCTAATGATTTTGGATTTTTTTCAGAAAATTTTGTCTTAAAAAAATCTATTAAAAAAACTTTATTTCCGATTTTTTTCATTATCTTCGTAAAACGGCTCAACCTCCTTAAGTGTGCAACATAATATGGGAAAATTTTTATTATTAAATGCACAACCAAAATACAAATATTGCCAAAAGTTGGTGCATGTCCGATAATCATTTTAGGTGCTCTTAGAATTGTTGAAACTCAAACAGCATACAGGGTGGGTCAAAAAATATAAAAATTGTACAAGAGTAAAGTGCCCTTATTTCAAAAAATTCAGCAAAATGTTATAAGAAAAAGTTGTTTAGAATTAAAAGTTATACCCAAATACCAAAACATGGCCTTCTAAGAAAAAACATTTTTTTTTTGAAAAACCAAAATTATAATTTTTTTGAAATTTTTTTTGTATACTTACCTTAAACACACTAATAAATTATTCAAAATCAAATCAATTTCGCATAACTTTGTTCAAATTCAGGCATATTTGTAAAATTAACTTAGATTTTTAATTTTTTATGGAATCACAAACTTTATGTTTGTTGCAACGATATTAAACACCCTGTATGCTGTTTGAGTTTCAACAATTCTAAGAGCACCTAAAATGATTATCAAACATGCACCAACTTTTGGCAATATTTGTATTTTGGTTGTGCATTTAATTAAAAATTTTCCCATATGTTGCACACTTAAGTGACCACACTGTATATATACGATTTTAGTAAATAAAATTATTGAACAATTTTAATACAAATTTTTTTAAGAACTTTAAAAGATGTTCTATAAGGCTTAATTAATTAAAATATCATAGGTACAAATATAGTTAGTCAAAAAATAAATTGTTTGAATTAAGCGGTTATTTTGAGCTGTTACACTAGGTGCCCCCCTTAATAGGGAGTAATACTTATTTATTTATTTATTCTTGTGGTAATACTTCGAAGTTCCACGTTATAGGTGAAACGGACAAAGATCGTTGAATTCGCGTAACTCGAAGTATTGTGTGGAATGCGAGCGGGCTGCTTCGAGCGAAATTACAATTTTATTAGTAATTATGAACTCAAATCAATCTAAAAATGGTTCCGTTTTATAGAACAGAATATCCCCTTTTCAAAAAGCTACAATTTGAATGGCGTGCGAAATTTACTTATAGATACAATAGTGAAAAAATTTCCAAGTAATTTTTCCAAAAACAGGGTATGAACAGAAATGTATTTTTTTATTTTTAAATTTGAAGTATCTATCAATTTGATATTTGGATAATTTTATCGGATGAAAGTATAAAGTAACTATAGTAATGTGTCACTACTGAGCGAGTCGTTCATACTGAACGACTCCTTTCTCGGAGCGGAGGGAGTCGCTCTTTTTTTTTTTATAAATGACTCACTCCGAGCGCCATTGCTCTGTGCTGAGCTTTTGTGTACTGTTGCATTCGCACATTTACAGAGCGCACACAGCACAGGCCACAGAGGCACTAGTAAATTTTGCACGTACGGAGTTATCTTTGCTGAGTCATTCAATGATGAATGACACACTGTAAGTGTAATAGTACTAAGCTTAACAGTGACTTAAACAATTCACATTGACGTCGTTGACAAAGATATAATATTGTAACAATAAACATTATTATTGTTCACATTTTATTATACTTCATAGTTTATCCGAAATGCGAATAATATAAGATCAGAATCATATTAAAATGAGCTCAGAGCTGAGTGTGTATTGTGCTGTGCAATGCTAATTGACTCCTGAGCATGCATGATGACAGTTCGCACATCTGCAGTCTGCACTCTTGTGTAGTGCGTACTGTCTAGTGTCGCTCCTTTGAACGACTCCCTCTGAGCGAATCTTTTTAGTGAACGGAGCGCACGGAGCCAGCTCCCAATAAAGAGTCATGTGGACACATCACCAAAAGTAACTATTGCAAGCACTGTACGCGAAATTTTTGGACAAAGAAAGATCATTACAGGACGCTCGGTATATTATATATATATTTTTTTTATTTTGACCAAAGGTCATTACTGTTACGTTAGTGTTTGTACGTTTGTATCTTAGCTGAAAATTTATTTATAAATAATAACTGAAATGTTTAAAGAGTATTATATTAATAAATTCTATATATTTATTATTATATGAAATGTAGGCCTCAAGGGCCATATTTGGTTCTACAAGTATTAACTCGTGGTATTATGAATAAAATAAGTATAACTTAGTTTATATTGAATTAATGTAATTACATAAATATTCAGGCCCTAAGGGCCATATTTGGTTTTACAAGTATTATAAATGAAGTGCGACAACAGTTTTTTTTTTTTAAATTAACTACTTATAAAGGATGACCCCCACGGGCCATGTTTTAATTTTGAAACCGGAAATATTTTATTACAGTGGCACTAAAAATATAACAGTTGATGGTATTTTTAAATCGTGTTACATAAAAATAAATGAAAGTTCCAAGGGCCATATCGTTACCTTAAGATGCAAATGTCGTAAGTCCACTTTTACTCAAAAATAGGCTTTTAGCACCATCTGTTGTAAAATGTTATAATCTATCATTTCAGCAAATGTAGTATGTGAAATATAAATTTTAATCGTATTTAAACTAACAATGGAAAATGTCGTAAGTCCACATGTGCGCAGAAGTAATGCGCTAGTGTCGTAACTCAATGAGTAGCCTCATGTTGTTAATGGCGACTGTTGTTGCCTGCATCGTGTAGTACTGAATTTAAATATATTGTGCCAACTACCAACAATATAGCTGATTTTTCTTGTAAGTTGAGTTAATATAATATGACAGTTTAGTTCCGTATAATTTTTACAAGAATTTTGATTTGCAATCAGCGTTGAAATTTCAATCAAAGTAAGACCGGAGTTACGACAATTTCGTTTACTATAAATTTTGTTATTGCAAGGACTTACATCATTTTCCATTATATTTTAGTGTGATGGCACCGCCAACCAATCCAAGAATTTTGAAAATGTTCGCTATTATGGCAAAAGAACAAAAAGCTGAAGAGTGTGAAAATACAAACACCCAAACTAACAATAATATTGAAGAAGAGGGAGAAAGCTGTGTTTCGTTGGATAATTTATTACTCCTGGATATACCAGAGATAACAAACAATCTGGAAGAATTTAATCTCGAAAACAACGGTATTTTTTTAAATACACTCATCGAAAATAATGAAGTGGCTTTAGATGGAAATTATAACGAAGAACAATTAACGAAAGAGAATACTCATGCTGATGAAATACAAACAAACTGCGTTATTATGTCAAACGACTCTGAAGATGTAAATGATACCGATAATAACCCACACATGAGTGAAATAGATGATCAAAGTGAAGCTGAAGAAAAACAAAGAAATCTAATTGAAAATGATAATAAAGAAACTGAAAAACAAATGGAAGTTGATGCAGAAGAAGAGGAAAAAATGGCGGATGGCGAAGAAGAAGAGAGACGAACAGATAATGAAAATAAAAATAAGAAACGAACAAAGAGACATTTAGTTAACGAAAGCGTTTGGAAAAAGAACATCAACAAAGCAAAAAGGGAAAAGGGTGAAGCATATTTGGGAAAAAAAAAGATAGATCAAAAATGGAAGTACGACATAAAAAAGGATAAAAAAACAATAAAACCGCGCTGTAACTGTAAACTTTCTTCATCTTTGTGTAAAAAAGAAAGTACACTGCAATGCTACAAGCTCAGAGAAGGAGATAGAAAAATAATATTCGACAAATTTTGGAAAGACATGGATTGGAATCAAAGGAAGACTTTCGTTAATTTATCAGTTGAGAACAGCGAACCTAAAAGATATAGAAATCGGTCAGTTGAAAACACATCAAGAAGACAGTTCTCTTCTAAGTATTATTTACAAAAGGGAATGGATAAAATCAGAGTTTGTAAACGAATGTTTCTTAATACTATCAGTATGGGTGAAAGAATGGTAAATATTTGGAAATACTCAGAAAATGGACCAGTACGTCATGTAGAAGATGAAGAAGATGACGAAAGGCGTACAGAAACTGTGGAAAGAAAGAACAGGTATAAAGACATGAAATTAAAATTACAACAGTTTTTTGACGAACTGCCGAAAATGGAGTCACATTATTGCAGGTCTAAGTCAAGTAAACTTTACTTGGAGCCGAATTGGACATCAAAATTGGAACTTTATAATCTGTACAAGAATGTATGGTGTAAGGAAAACCAGATAAACTACCTCTCAATAGCTACATTTAGTCATATATTCGCAGAAATGAACCTAAGTTTATTTAGGCCGAAAAAGGATGAATGCGATAAGTGTGTGTCGTATAAGAGTGGAAATTTTTCTGAGGAATTATATGTTTTACACCAAGAGAAGAAAAAAGAGGCCAGGGAAGCAAAGGAACAGGATAAAATTTCGACAGACGTAGTTTTTTGTATGGATCTGCAGTCAGTACTCTTAAGTCCTAAATCGAATGTTTCATCCTTATATTTTAAGACTAAGTTAATTGTACATAACTTCACTATTTTTAACATGAAAACAAAACAAGGTTTTTGTTTTATCTGGCATGAAGCCGCTGGAGGAGTTACTGCCAATGACTACGCTTCTATTTTAAGCTTTTTTATAAAAAATCACGTTTTAGATACATTACAAAATGACCAAAAAATTATATTCTGGAGTGACGGATGTACCTCTCAGAACCGAAATGCTACTATTTCGAATGCTTTAATTAACATGGCAATGAAATACAAATTGATTATTGAACAAAAATATTTGGAGAGGGGTCACACCCAAATGAAAGCAGACGCCATGCATTCAGCTATCGAACGTAAGTTACGCAATAAAAATATTAATGTTCCAGCAGATTATGTTGGCGTCTGCTTACAAGCTAGAAAGATACCACAACCGTATCTTGTCAAATATTTAGATTTTACTTTTTTTAAAAATTTCAATCAACTACAATTTTTAAGTTCATTAAGACCGGGGCGTAGGGTGGGTGATCCAGTGGTAACAGACATCCGTGCCATAAAGTACACATCTGATGGATCTGTCCTTTACAAATTAAGACATAATGAAAATTACACCATCATGGAATACAGAAATAAAAAAAATACCAATGAATGTTTCTATGAAGAACTCCCACAGTTATATGAAGGACCGATTCCAATAAAAAAAACTAAATATGATCACTTACAATTTTTGAAAGCCAGTTTAGAAAAGGATTACCATGAATTTTACAACAATTTATCTTACAAAAACTAAATAAAATATTGTAGAATGTTGTTTTTTTTATGTCTCTAATTTTTTAAAAATGAGTTAAAGAATGTATGACTATTTTTTTTACTTTTTTGTAACTGAATCAAAACTCATTAAAAGTTTTTGAAAAAATGTTGACTTTTATTATTTGTTGAAAATGTTGTATGTGCACCGAATCATTAAAGGTAGGTGAGAAAATGTCGTAAGTCACTTAATTATGAAAAAAACTATTTATTTTACATTTATTGAGCCAGAATATTGTCACAAAAGATATCTCAACTAAACAGTAATTTTTATAAATTTTTATTGCATAAAAATTAAAAACAGGGCGTTTTTTAGCTCTCCTCTAAAATTTCAGTTTTGTGAGTTACGACATTTGCATCTTAAGGTAACGATATTTGAATTCTACAAATAATAAAATTAAAAAAAAAAACTAGTTTCTATAATATGCAATTGCAACCCTAAAAATTCGACTTAAACTGTGCTGCATAAATGTAAAGGCCCCAAGGGCCACGTTTTGATTCTGCGAGTATGTAAGTTGTCGCAGTATGAATAAAATACAGCAACCAAAGTTGTATTGAAATTAAATTAACCCACAAAATTAAAAAACTCCCAAATCCAATTTGGGTTACAACATAAATATCAAAAAGGGCCATATTTGAATTATTTACGTAAATAGTAATAACTGTAGTATTATATATTATAAAAAATACAACTAATTTTATATAACGTTATATGAAAATATCAAACAAGAAGTTCTTGTTTTTTTTTATAAAATTTGAAATGGTATCAATATTTAAAAAAGACACTCGTTATTTTATAGGTTAGGATGTTACTATAGTCAGGAGCGAATTTATCAATAGCTTAAGCAATACGCGCCACGAATCTAAAAGGCTCGTAAGTTAGATACGAATGCGGGCTTGCGCTTGTACAGTCTGTTAAAAAACTACAAACTCGCAACTCAACAAAACTAAAATAACAATAAAAACTTGACAACAGCGTACTCGACTGTACTTTAAAGCAGGAAAGCGACAAGTGACAAAGGCAACGAGCGATCACGCCCAATCACCGACGAGCACACGTTCCGTGCAGGTAGCTGGGAGGTGGTGGGAGTATCAACGGCTCTAAAATGTGCCTTTGCGACGCTGTTTGTGACTAGCTTCCGAACCTTTTAGATCCGTGGCGCGTATTATACTTGCTGTTGGTATTATCGCAGCAGACTTCTTCCTTTTATTCTGTGGTGTTACAATTACATTTGGCCTAAACTCCGCCCATTTTTCAAATCCCGATAGTTTTTTTTTTTACTTATCCCACTGCACAGTCAACTGTCTACAAGTTTATCCTGCATAGGTATCAGGATAGCCAAATTGATTTTGTTAAATGACAATCAAAATACAGTACTTTTGTTTTCACGTTTTAAGCTATTGCATAGCTTCTATCGCGGGCTTTGAGCGCGGCGACCGAATCAAGAAATTCCGTAACGAAAAAAAAACTAACACCCCCCATACCGACCGGCACAGCGGTGCGGCGTTGACAGCCGTGCATCGTCTAACGTCGTTTCAGTTCGGCAGACTTCGGCACGGTGTTTGTGTGCTCATAACTGCATAACTGCTCATAACTGATTGTATCTTTATTTGTGTATAAATGAATTTATATATAATACTGCTATAAAAATAACCTAAATTATTTAGGTTATGTGCAGAGAAAGTATATGATATTATATCTATATAAATGTACATCGCGCGAAATTCTATGATCAAACTCTTAATATCGTTCTTTTTGTTCAAATTTTTTTGAATGAATAATTGTTTTGGTGTGTAATTACACTATTTATACCTTATTATTTATACCTAGCTATTTTCGTTTTATAGAGAAGAAAAACTTAAAGACCTAAAAAGAATATGCAATAGCTTTACCGCGGCAGTCCCCGAGTGCCACACATATTTTTTTTTATGTGTCTGT
This sequence comes from Xanthostigma xanthostigma, assembly GCA_963575645.1. Lineage (NCBI taxonomy): Eukaryota > Metazoa > Arthropoda > Insecta > Raphidioptera > Raphidiidae > Xanthostigma > Xanthostigma xanthostigma. The sequence continues at coordinate 5,869,169 of OY754469.1, read as the reverse complement.
CTGTATTTTTTGCTGAAAATATATAAACTAAATGGTGGTTGTGTTTCGATGAGAAAAGTTGTTAAATAGATGTAAGATTTCATTATTTTAATCGTGAAAAATAGAGAGAATGAAGACCAATTTCCGCGAGGAAAATAAAGATTCCGATTTCGACGCTGACGTTATCCGCGGCGTTACGAACGTTACTTTGTTTTGCAAAATAGAAATAAATCGAATCGAAAAATAATTATCGATCGGGTTAACTGACAGACGATACAATATTGCCGTGAATCCACTCACAGAATCTTGGAAACTGATTGCATCATATATTTAATAACTTCTATATAGCTAGCGGCCGTAAGTGGAAGCGTGGCCCATGAAGTGAGACAGCAAATGACTGTCTTCTATCCCTTTCTTTTTACTTGACCCGTTGTGCGCAAGTGTCGCGTCTGTAGTGGGGCAATTAGTAAGTGGAATAGAGCAAGCCACCTCCCTTTCACAGCTTAGTTCCATGTGCAAAGTGACGCGCATCCATTCACGCACATGCGCATGAGACTCAGAGTATAATAAGCGAGACAGACGTATATAAATGTCTGCACCGTAGTGTTTAAGTCTTTCTCCCGATCTTTGTTAGCACTATAGAGAGTATTAAATATATGATGTACTCTTACCATAGTCGTCATTCATAAAAGTACGGTGACCTTAGAATATATATACTTATGGAAGCTATGGAAGGCTCATTCGATTTATTTAACCAATGAATGACACTTGATTTTTCTATAGTGTGAAAAAGGCTTTGTAAGATGGTGTATCGTGTAAGTTTTACTTTTAATTACTTTTGTAAGACCACAGGACTAGGTATTAGATTTAATTATCGTAAAAATCCGAAAACGATATTTTTGATATTATTTTTAATGAAGGGAATACAACATCTATTTATGTAAAGATACTTATTTTTTTGCTTTCCAAAATTACAGTATCTTGCGATTGAAAAAATCAGTTGACGAAAAAATGCCTTTCAAATTCATATTAGAACTTTTAAATCTCTGAAATGAATCAAGTTATTGTTTACGAATTTAAACAAAGAGATCAACAAACAAAATATATATTCGTGTTATATAAATCATTAATCAACAACATATCTTTGACCGTGAAAACTCAAAACAGTAAGATTTACATGGGAAATGTGTTTCTTTAGATTGACAACTTCAAGATGTCTATTTTTATATAGGCAACCGTTTTTTAAATGCTTATGTTGAAGAATCCTTGTAAGTTTTGCTGTTATTATTAAGACATATTTTGAAAACTTGGGCATTTACATAAACTTTATTGTGCTGAATAATGCTGGTAGCCTGGTCGATAAACACATTTCGTTGGTCGCCATTTTGATGGAACTTACAAAATGGTAGATTAGCAAACATGGCGGACCTGGCAAAACTTATCAAGTCACTGTTTTTAGTGATATGATCAAACACTTTTATTAGTATTACATTACGACCGATTCTGCGAATTTCAGAAATAAATGTCAGTTCGACTTTGATTAGAAAAAGACGCAAAGATGGCAGCCATCTTATTTTGAGCGCAATCTATTCTATAGAAGTTAATGACAAAGATAGGGAATGTGGAATCACTGCAGTCAACGTAAAACAAAATAGGGTTATTGACAAAATTTCAAAAAGTATTTAAAATTAAAGAATAAAGGTATAGGTATGTACCCGTAAAAAATATTTTTTCTCATAAATATAACAGATTCGACTCATTATTAGTTGTTTTTTATTATGACTTTAAATTCTGCGCCAAAACGTCAATTGACCTTGCCAGCCATGTTTACTGATTGCCTACGTCACAGTAGGCAATCAGTAAACACTAAGCAAGCGGGTACAACGTGACATATAGCATTATAACCAACAAAGTGTTGCATTTAATATGATTGACAGCTGGTACAATGAATACACCAGAGAACATGCACTGAACAGAGATAACGAATACACATGGCAGTCAGTGGCACACAGCTACCGGCCATGTTGACTGATTAATAACGTCACGCGCTGTGATTGGTGTTTGAAATCACGTGACACATAGGTTAAAAATCGTGATTTTATTTATTTATTTTAATATATTTAACGCACTTATTTAATAAAAATAATAATTCTAAACGATATTTTAGACCATAAACTTTCATTATAACACAGTTTTATATTTAATTTTAATCACTGTCAATAACCCTATTGTTCCGCTGTTCTTTTGTTATCTACTATGTAAACGCCCAAAACAAAAATGGCCGTTAAATGTATTTGTGATTGAAACAAATTCTTATGAACAAAAACGCTAATTTCAAATAACTGCCTTGTATTATTTGAAAAATTTACTGTGAACAATGTTGAATGTAAAACAAAATATAATTATATTATACAATATACATATAAAAATATATTATTATGTAATTGTCTTCACAAATTTTGAAAGTTGCGTCATAGTTTTAGATTGTAAACTTTAATTATATAAGCAGTGTAAAAAAATAAAACATTAAAATTTTCAGGCAGTGTATTTTATTGATAGAATAGCTGCGGCGAAAGATGAAGCCACCGCGTCACAGTGACGTGAACGCATCGCGCCCGCCTTCTAGCTTGCTATTGGCTGTTTTGGAGATGCATGTGCGTCGAGTGTTTATTTTTATTCTGCCGCTATAAATCGATGTCGAATTTATTCCACACGCCACTGTCTGCGGGCAAGTAGGCGTGCACTACAATATTATTGATGACGTGCCTGGCTTCAACTCTCACCGCGGGCACTATACAATTTCCTCGATGATTTTTTTAGTGTTTTTTTTGTTGTGATGTTTTAAAAACTTAAGTGCCAATTATTTTCCACGTAAAATTGTAAATTAAAAAACCGTTGTGTATTAGGTGTCTGGCGCATGCGAAATAATGATGTTACAAGCCCCGCCCATTCTACATATTGCACCAGTTTATTCGTTAGTGGACGTTTCGGACGAGGAGCAGACATCATCAAACAAGGTAGGGAACATTTCATAAAATAATAATAAAACGGTTCTCACAATATTATTTTTAATACAATAAAACGTTATAACACCAAAAATACATACTTAATAGTTATTGGCGTAACTATAGTAGTCTAAGTCATTCATCGCGCTGACAGGTCATGACTTAGCCTACAAGTTGCGCCCATAATTTTATTCAACAATTGCGCGTTATTCATGTTTTAATTATAATGAGATGTTGTAAATATCTATTTATTTCTTTATAAAAAAAAACTGTCAATACTAACAGCACCAAACAGCACGATTCAATGTTTTGGTTTGAGGTTAGCCGGTTATGAATAAACTCCATGTCGAAAACATTCGGCCTCTCAATTTTAGTCTCAATGGGTAACAACAGGGAGTTGTTGTTACCTACTATTTCGTTACGACTCAGAAAATAGTTACGTTTATTTTCATTACTCCACAATGGCCGAGCTAGTAGGAATCTTCATTGAGTTATGACAAGTAATTGTCACCAGTCGGTAAATGGCTATTTAGGGTTCGGTTTTTAGGCATGATAAAACATGAATAACGCGCAGGAGTTGAATAAAATAATATATTTTTAATAAAATTAAACTTGGCGGCACCTTTACAGTCATTTTTTCATGCAATTCCGATTTTTTAATGGAATATTTCCAGAACTTTCCAAAATTAAACAGTTTACAACTCAAGATACTGTGAAAATCGGTCCAGCCGTTTTTGCGTAATTCCCGAACGGGCAAATTATTTTAGTTCAAAATGTAATTTCAGCGTCGTACTTATTTTTTTCAAAATTTCGAAACAGACTGTAAAGGCGCTACTCAACCTCAATGGCGTAATCTAGGGCTGTGCAAACGTATATTTACAGCCCACAAGAAGGCATAACTTCTAAAATAAATAAAATTATCGACCAATTTTTCAGACAATATATTAACAAAAAAATATAATTAATACATTAACGTTTCAATCCGGATTTGAACCTTCTTCAGAACTGATCTAAAAAATATAGAGTTCTAATCAGACGTTAATCAAAGATTTGCATAATTTCTAAATCTATTGTTTGATTGATAAAAAATTAATCGGTAAGCGATTTCATATTTAGGCTGCTTACAAAAATTTGCACCGCCCAATTTTTAGCTAAAACTTTAAAAATAAGACTGGAATGTATGCAGTATAATCAGTACAGCAGAAACCAGCCAAAATAAATAAGCTTAGGCATTGACTTAAAAAAATAAATAAAGCCCAAACGATAAGTACAAACTTTAAAATAAAAAGTTGATATAAACAAACCGAAAATTTAAATTTTCGTTTTTCAACTGTTCGTACAGTTTTAACCAATAAAACACGACACTTTTAAAACGACCAATCACTCTATTAGTCCGATAAGCCATTCAAAGATGGCAACTGTTTAAACAAAAAAGAACCGGTTTCTGCGTTTCTATCCTATAACCTAATTAATATATATAATATTAATTATACAGTGTAAATAAAAAATAATAATACTCTACTATTGGTATAAGAACAGCTACCTTCAATTTTTTTTAAACATTTTACTTTATATATTTGGCACATACATGCAAGCAAATTTATACTGTGCCCAAAGAAAAAACGTCTGGAAGAACGGAAAGTCAGTTCGCATGTAACAACGAGAATAGGTCATATGCATAAAACTCCAAATTGGTTAAAATTTTTATTTCGAAATATATTTTAGTTCTTGATCATAACGTAATGGTTATTTTATTAATCTAATAACTGAAAAAAATACAAATAATAAAAAAGAAATGTAGAAAATAAGCGCTATTTTCGAATTTTCAAAACGCATCGTGACGTCAGAGTATATATCAACAACAGTTTTCATGACGACTGTGTCGTCTCACAGTAAAGATTATGTCAGTATTTAGAGAAAACAACAAATAAACTTCATTTAGAACATTGACAATTTGACATCAAGGTTGCATGCATCGTATATCATGACGTCACATAAGCCCGCGAACATTAAACTGTCTATTTTTGAATGTGGAATTTAATATTTTTTTTTCTTATGATAATATTACATTTTTAAATGATTATCAACTTTTTTCCGTATTATGGTTGACTAAATAATCTATTAAAAATATTTAAAAAAATCATGCATATGACCTATTGACTATGCACATTCTTTCAACAGTCGTACCTTCGCCGGCCACAGTAAAAGTATCTACAACTTTTCAAAAAAGTCCCTGGATTATTGTGGTCTACAATGGATTGCATTATATTTTACGTAAGTACATAGTAAAGGTACTGGGTCTGGGCAGGTCCCGACTGACAACCATTTTGCTAGTAATAATTCTGGAATGATAAATTTTGTACATCCAAAAATTCGATATTTTAATACTAAACAAAATATACAAAAATATTAAAGATTAAAAAATTATAGAAAAACAATATTTAAGTTTTATAATAAGAAATGACGGAATAATGAGTAATTTTCAAATGCATTTTTTTTGTTTTTCATTACACTTGCAAATATTAAACCTCGTACTTTGTACCAATTTATAAATATCACAGTAAAAATTCAAATATTATCAAACAATCGCAAAAAAATAATAAAGAAATAATACCACAGACGTCGTCACTGCTTTTTCGGGGAAAGGTTTTGGTATTTTATACCTATATTCTGGTCAATAATGAAGCTACTGCTTATTTGACCTTGTTTGACCTGTAGCACCAATCAGTGCTGCCAATTGAGCTGTATATTCGACGATTTAAGAAAACACATTTATAATAAAAATTCAAACGACTCGGATTTACTTTTCCACCAACGATACATACTGGACTAAGAGCTGGCTACGGAGAAAATGGGTGACTCGGTGCAGAGCTGAAAATTTGCAGAATAATAGGAGATAGTACAAGTAAGTAGGGAAAAAATTGCCAGAAGGCTAGGCGGAAGATAAAGAGCCGCCAGAAGGCGCTAATGTTGCGAAAAATCAGTGCGCTTCTGGCAATTTCTATACTTATTCTGTAATTCAAAACTAGATTATATATGTTACGGTTAATACGAGAAACTAGTTTATTCGCGAATTAACCGGCGTCAAGGATAAATGCCGAATATGTCTTAGTTTCTCGCTTTTTCGCCTATTATCAAGTGCAAGCAGGTTAAAACGCGAATTATCCAAAAGCAACCGTATAAAACGTTTATTGTCTCAGTATTTTATCATCTGTCAACATGGCTGGTAACACTATTTGTTTTTTATCAGTGTTGTTTTATTTTATTTGGAGAACATTTGTTATTTTGTATTATTTTAATAAAAATTACAGCTCATTACTTATACGCACGTCTATGAATTTGAGGTTAATTGCTTACTTAACATATTATCCGGCTAATTCGCGAAAGAGCCAAAAGCTATCGGATATAACCGATCATATTGTCTAATTCGCGTTTTAACCGAATAATTTGCGAAAATTGTTAAATCATATTTCTTTCTTTGGTAATAACCGGCTGTATTGGTTAATTCGGGTATTAGCCGGTTAATTCGCGATTAAACTAGTTTCTCGTATTAACCGTAACATATATATTATACATTATATAGTTATAAGGGCATACTGAAAATTCAAACATGATATAATAAATTCGACAAATATTCAAAATTATTAATGACATTTTGATAGAAATAAAATTAATCGTCATATATTTTCATTAATAACATTACGTTGTTATAACGTAATTTTATTAATTTATTTAATTTTATTTCTATCAAAATGTAATTAATAATTTTGAATATTTGTCGAATGTAATTATTATTTCATGTTTGAATTTTCAGCATGCCCTTAGAACTATATAATGTATAATATATAATCTAGTTTTGAATTACAGAATAAGTATAGAAATTGCCAGAAGTGCACTGATTTTTCGCAACATTAGCGCCTTCTGGCGGCTCTTTATCTTCCGCCTAGCCTTCTGGCAATTTTTTCCCTACTTACTTGTACTATCTCCTATTATTCTGCAAATTTTCAGCTCTGCACCGAGACCCATTTTCTCTATAGCCAGCTCTCCGTCTATATGCTGATACACCCACAGCCTCCCTTTCTACATTTTCTACGAGGAACTAGTCGTGTCATTTCCTACCGGTAACAGTAAAATTTAATCAAAGTTGTTGATGTCGTTTTTGAAAAAAAAATATATTCCAGTTTTTAGACGGTCATTTCTCATACACTAAGCTAAGATCGCCCTGAACACGCATACAAAATTTGAGCAAAATCGTTTTGCTGTAGGTGCAAAAAACTTTATTTTTCTAAAGTTAATATAGCTTACTTGGTTTGTAAAAGGAACAATTGACAGCGCTGAGTCAAAAAGATTTACCACCACAATATAAGCGATTGATACATAAAATTGCTGTCTTTATTTAATAGTTATTTTTTTAGCTTACTTTTTAATTAAAAGCTTCTGTAAATGAAGTCATTGAATATAAAAATATTTAAATATATTAAAAACAAAAATTGAACACCGTGCCAACCTGATAAAATTATAATAATATAATAGCATGATCCCTTTCTAAACGTCTGCGCGCTTTTAATGGTACCGTTCCCATAGGATCGGCCGGTGTTGGTAGACCAGAATTACTGGTAGCGCTCTGCTGATAAAATACTTCAGTTTGCCCGCACTGATAGCCATAAACTATGCTGTCTTCGTTTCTAAAACAATTAAATTTTTAATTAAAAATTAGTTGTCCGTAAAGTCGGTTTACGGACGATAGTTTTACGTGATAACGTCATAAAGAAACATTGATGAACTCTCTGACGTCACGCGAGAAGAGAGAGAAATGCGTACAAGCCGACGCTTGGGCCGATCGTGCCTCTCTATCGCTTATACCGCGCTCTCGCTTGCACGCTCAGGCTCACGCGGAACGTGACACTTTTTCGTGCGTGCAGCCGGTGTTTCATCAATTTATAAGACGTTATCACGTCAACACGGCGGTCCGAATAAAATAAATCTCTTCTTTTTTTGTTTTACCTGACTAATATTTCGGTGAGGTTTCTACTCTCGGTAAAGTTGCGATGTAAATGCGTGATAACGGAAAGTTCCGGTACTCCCCAGGGCCCGCCTCGCTGCACGGTGTCCCATTTGGGGTCGACGCATAAGTAACTGTACGGTTCGCCTCCCAAATCGTTTGCTGCAGCTCCTCCGCATGGATCCAAACAATGATGTAAGTGAGATTCTAGTTTGTTCAAACTGTTAATAGAAATCTCCCACTGAAACAAAAGCAAAACAATCTCTAACTATAATTTAGAAAGCGGGAACCTACTTTTAAAACTCAGAAAATAAAGAACTTCTGTAATACCGAATGTACCTTTGACTATTTAGAAATGGACCAACTTCACACTTGTCAAGACCTCTAGCGACACAATGTTCCAGTTGCGGCCAAGCTAAGAACTAAAGCTTTTAAATATAATACTTTGCTATGGGAATGCCATATAAACAGCGGTCGGTAATTAGTCTGTTTTTTTTATGTAAGAGAACATTACGTTAAATTTTGAACCGTCAAGTTATTGTTATTTTAGATAAATGCAATTTTTAAATTCACAAAAGTTTAACTTACAATCCACATAAATTTCAAAGTAAATCTGATTTTCAATAAAAACTCAATTACAACAAAACAGTAACCGAAATAACCAGATGTATCTCACACAGAAAAAACGGACTACACAACTTTATAACTCCTTTTTTTTTGGCACTATGGGAAAAGGAGGTGCAATTAGCTGTCCAGTTCTATGAAATAGTCAAAGGAATACACCAACTTTTTAAAAGATAAATACCAAGAACCATAGATATATATTAATAGACAGCGGATGCCTATCCTTGAGCATTGTGCGGAATGGTTCCAATTAGAAGCCATTTTGTACGTGGAAAACGCCGTAAAAAGCGCGCGGAATTCAAAAAGATTAAACATTCTATAATATGATGTTAATGGAAAAACAATAAAACTCGCAGTAAACAGTGATATTTCGCTCCAAAACCTATTTTTATATTGAAACGTTTCAAAAATTACAAAACTGAGCATAAATATAATATAAAAGCTTAGAACATTTTACATTGCCAGATTGGCATCAATGCTTGTCAACCTTGATGCCAAATTGACAATGTAAGTTACTGTGAGTTATGTCGTTGTTCTTAATAAAATCATATTATAAAATAATTAATATTTGAATCTCGCGCGCTTTTTACGGCGTTTTCCACGTACAAAATGGCTTCTAAAAGGTACAGGAGGCGCTAGTGTATCCGCAATCTATTAAATATATATCTATGCTAAGAACTTCTAGTAGTAAAAATACCAACGTTTGAATCTTAAAATAACCAACAGTTGTATTTAAATGTTGAAACGTACCAATCTATGTATTAGATCTGCGTCTTGACTAGTATCGTTTTCAAGTAACATCATTAATACCATATTCTGCTGTCCGCACACAAAAAGCACAGCCTTCTCTAATTCCTCACTCGAAGAAATGTCTTCATCATCGCTTGAATTATCTCTCTCCAAAGTGTTCTTCTTCGATTCCTCTTTTATACTTTTCTTACGTAATCCCGGGAAACTGTAGCTTTTATCGCTCGGTGTGAAAGCAAATTCCCTAAACTCACTGGGCGTTGTCTCACGGCTCCCGATTCCGCTAGATTTTTCGTCCAGAGCTAAAACGGCCAACTTCGATAATAACGGAGTCAATTGGACCCCGCCCAAACTCCGTCTCGGTGCCGGTGAAAATAACGACGTAGGTCTACAATCGTCTGTTTCCGTATTTGGATCTGTAGTCAAAGACTTCAATGGTAAACTTAACGATCTTCTTTGTTTAACTTGCGAACCTGCACTTTGATTAGAATCTTGATTTTGATTCGAACTTTGACTTGTATTGTTTTCTTTTTCATTAGTTAATACTTTTTCCGTGTCGATAATAGCGCTATCTTTACTCTCCGAATTTTCAGACTGTTTGTTGTTTGGATCTGACGTTGTCGTCTTAAAAGAAATTTCTGTTTCTAAGTTATCCGAATCATTCTCAGTTTGAAAATCATCGTACTGTTTAGCGACATATTCGTCGTAAAGTGACTTTGAAATTGGCAAGCCGTCGCAGCGAAAAACCGGGTAGTACGGATCGGTGATCGTATTATAAAATTGTTTTCCGGGCGGACTTCTTCCGTTCGGTGACGTCTCCAAGTCCGCTGTCAAGTCTTTATTTAAATTCTTTAATCCAATACTATAATAGCGTAACGTAACTTGTTTTGATAAATTTCTGAAACTCGATTTTAGATCTCTCATACTAAAACTTCGCGATTTATCGAATAAACTATTAGCGATAAAAAAATTCGTACTCGTGATTTTGAATTTATCAAATGAATCTTTGCTCAATTCGTCACAGTCTTTCTTTATCGAATCGTTCGAATTTATTGAATTTTTAACATTCACAGTCTCTAAGTCTGCAAAATTCGATAACTGAACATCCGTTTCGTCTTTATCGACAATTTCGTCGTCGGGATTACAACAAATCGACATAACGTTGCCGTGTAACATTTTATCGGCCATCGGCGTGGAGCATACGCTCGTATGAACTGTCGGGGTAGAAATTCTTCTTTGAAACGGACCATTATTAGTACTAAACGTCTGCATTGGAAAATCTCGAGGTAAATCTGCAGTTGTACTTTTCAAACTCAATGATCTTGGCCGTACAGGAGACTTTGCTTTCGTAGCGGCTGCTGCTATTGGACTATGATCATTTTCTTCTTCTGGAACTGTTGTGAAAATTAAGGACTGATCGCGCTTCATCGCTGAATATACTGGCTCTTTGGACTGTTTGGACGGTTGACATTTCTTTTGTTTTTTTAATGAAACCGATTCGAACAGTGTCCGCGTTTTGTTTGATTCTTTCGATAACCGATTAAATTCTTTGGACTCGACGTACACCTGCAATAACTGAACCCCTACCGGTAAATGAAACGATGTCGATATGGTTTCGGCAGGCGATTTAATACGGTACGGATCTGTTATAACAATTCTCTTTGTTAAATCGGAGCTAAGCTGCGTAGCAACGACTCTGAAATTTAAAAAATGAAAAGAGACATTTTAATGATTTATTAATCTTGCACCGATCGTGTTAGTCCAAGAGACGGCTGCAGAAAATGTGTCGTCATAAGGTGGACGAACGAAAAAATTAGAGATGATAGTTAAGACCATAATTAAGAAAGATCGCTAAGGTTGCCTGCGAAAATCCTGCCGAAACAATAACTTTTTCACATAACCTTAAAGATTCAAAGAAACATTGAAAAAACCGTGTTTTTCGGTTTTAATTTTTTTTTTTCATGAAATTTTCAGGAGACTTACCTTTCTATGTCCTAAATCAGCTGTAATTTGCAGGAGAAAAAAATTAAAAACCAAAAACACGGTTTTTTCAATGTTTCTTTGAATCTTTAAGGTTATGTGAAAAAGTTATATTCATAAAAGTTGTAGATCCTTTTAATATCTACAACATTGCCATACAACATTTTTCTATTGGAGGTCAACTTTCGCCGGAAATAACGAAAAACCGCGTTCGAGTCCTAAAAAGCACCCCCCACATACCCTCCGGTCTTTTACGCATTTGAATTTTTGGTTTCTGTATTTCTGACGGCAGTTTCTTCCCTTCCTCATCATTCGTTTTCTGTTATTAATTTTGTCATTGTCAAAAGCTAACTTCAATGGTCTATTAACTGATAAACAAATTAAAAAAAACATTGTTTCGGCAGGATTTTCGCAGGCAATCTTTCTTAATTATGGTCTTAACTATCATCTCTAATTTTTTCGTTCGTCCACCTTATGACGACACATTTTCTGCAGCCGTCTCTTGGACTATGTATCCAGTAGTTTATTTTTCATTGAAATATAAGTCGCACCCTGGGGTATTTTCCTATGAAATCAAAATGAACCTTACTCAGGAACGTACATTTTTTATTTTAAATAAATCCGTATAAGCAGTTTGACGCGTGTTTTGTGTTTTTTTTTTTTTTTTTTGTGAAAAATAAACAAAGGAATCACACGTTCAATCGAAGTTTAATAACTTACTTATTATGATAAAGCATTGCACCTCCTAAAACGCCTTTATTTTCTTGACAACTCTGTAAAATTTGTACTGCTTCCAAAAATACATTACTGGCACTCTAAAAAAAAACAGTACTTAAATTTAATTCGGATGACAATTTTAGATGGCAGCACTATACAAAAAGAGATAATAATAGCCCATTTGTTCTGTATAGGGCTATTTTTTAAAAAGATCACCTTTTATTTATGCCCTAACACTCTTATTTCTACGTAAATATATCACTGCGCTTTGTACCTAACATTTGTTTATGGTTGTTGCCGAATTAAAAACGAATATTAGGTTTTTTCAACATACCTTAGGTAACTGAATAGAAGGTACATTGGAGAACATATTTCCTCCATACTGAAGAATTGGCAAGTATGTTTCGAACATATGATATAACTTATCTTTGAAATTCGTGACGTTATTTGATAATTGCTGTGATATAGTTTCTAAGTCGCAGTTGAAAAATCTTATTAAAGATGTCAAAGTGGTAGCTCTGTGTTCGACGACCCAGTCGGCCATGTTTCTATCCGTACCGACAGCCAAAACGTATCGACCAAAATGTTTGAGTACAAATTTGCCGCTTTGTAAACAGAGTATTTTAGGCGTGCTAAACACAGATGAAAGAAAATGTGCTGTCCCCATAAGTTGCCCGCATAATGCCAGTCGCTGCTGATCCGATACCCATCCCGGATGGAAATATAAGACAGCTTCGGCTGGATCGTCTTCCTCTAATATACAACTTTCAGTATCGTATACAAATACAATCATCATTTCCCTGTAAAAAAACATAGAATCCGAAATTTAATATTTACAAAATAATTGTTATATAATGACTATGATTTTCGTGCAATCGATATTAATAAACAAAAATGGATACTAACTTAGCCATAATTATTGTTTATAAAGTGTATCCGTGTTATATAAAATTAGAAAATCAAAAATAGGACATTAAACACAAATATTTGTGTTTGACACCACTGACATTTTTTTGACAGCTTTACCTTAACAACTGTCAGTGAGACAACTGTCAAACTTAGACGTTGGGAACACTGGCATTTGTAAATGTCAAATGTGAAGTTTCTGAGATTCTATAGATAATTTTTATTAATTATTAGACATTGTAGTCAATTTTTGCGAGACAACTTGAAAATCATAGATTAATTAAACAAACAAACAAACAATAAATCGTAACGTTGTCGCGGAATAGCATTTTTTCGAAAACATTTATTTGTCCTCTTTGCTAGGTTAACTATGAATAGTATTGGAGATTCTTGCAAAGATCTGAAAAAACAATACGATGATTGTTTTAATTCATGGTTTGCCGAACACTTCTTAAAAGGAAAAACTGACGATTCGTTATGTCAACCGATGTTTCGAGTGTATCAGCAATGTGTCAAGGTAGGTGCAATTATTACGTCAGATTATTTTTGTTCAAATTTTTAATTAAACTTTGTATTTTGGCAGACGGCAATGAAGGAGCATAAAATCGAATTATCGGAGGTAGAAAAAGATTTACTCGGAACCGAGAATGAATGCAAAGTACCTCCAAAAAAGAGTAGTTGACCGTGGGCTTATTCAATGTGCACATGGGCATTTTCTAGACAGCAAACCATTGCAGACAATTCAGATACGAAAAATAAGGACTGTTGGCTGTCAATGTGTCAAAAACAATTGGACCAGCCTGTTACCGAACTGTAGATTATGACGTCTGTAGTGAGTAGAATTGTGTTAGCCTATTTAAGTCTGATTATCAGTTATCACTATAAAGACCATATTTTTGAGTTTTTAATAAGGTAGCCCATTTGTCAGTAAGTAAAGTGTCTTAAATCTGTTTTTGAAAAATAGGAAAGATACCGCACTAGCTGATAAAAGCTCAGTTCCAGCCTCGCTGCGAACGGGTAACAGAATCGTCATAGGCATGCGCAGTAGCCAAAACGAAACCGTCTGTTTTGGAGCACGTTTCAGCTACTGCGCATGGCTGTGACGATTCTGTTACCTTTCGCAGAGAGGTGGGAACAGAGCTAAAGTAGCTCAACAAACTTACATTTCAATATTTTACGAAAACAGCGCTTTTTATTAATTGAAAAAAACTGTACATCGGTTAAAAATGCGACTGTTTTGGTCAGATATTTCTACATCTACTGTACCCTATAACTGGTCTAACTCAAGCGCCTCTAGTGGTGAAAGCCCAACTATAACTATAATCACGATAATTAGTTGTGTACCTATTAGCACCTAAATAATATATTAGTCGAATTATACCAAGTGTTCAATAACGTTCAAAGTGTCACGTCTACTAAATAATTTTATTTGCATAAAAATCGTATTATTTAAATATGTATTCCTACAAATTTTATTATATACCTATACATTATTTTCTGTATACAAGTTTACTAAAATAAATGTTAGTATTGCTGTATTATAAGTAATGAAGTATCTAAAATTAATTAAATTCGTAAATTACATCATTCTAACTGTACAAAGTTACCACTAGCTCTGTTCCAACCTCTCTGAGAACGGTAACAGAACCGTCATAGTCATGCGCAGTAGCTAAAACGAAACTGTATTGGTTTTGGAACACGTTTTAGCTACTGCGTATGATTATGACGGGGTTCTATTACCGTTCTCAAAGAGGTCGGACGAAAACATAAGAAAATTTTATATTTTTATGATAGTTTATTTTCCTGAACATATTATGCATTTGATGGAACGCACAAATTGTCTTGTGACCACTGTACCTTTAATTTTATTATGTTAAAGCAAAAAGGTGATAATATTGTTATTTCAATTTTTTTTAGTGTTATTTTAATAATTATAAATATGTTATCATAGATTTATCGATGTTTTAATATAACTTCTACACAAAACAGGTTTCATAATTTATAAAAAAAAATTGGTTGTCTGTAAAGTCGGTTTACGGACGATAGTTTTACGTGATAACGTCATAAAGAAACATTGATGAACTCTCTGACGTTACGCGAGAAGAGAGAGAAATGCGTACAAGCCGACGCTTGGGCCGATCGTGCCTCTCAATCGCTTATACCGCGCTCTCGCTTGCACGCTCAGGCTCAGGCGGAACGTGACACTGTTTCGTGCGTGCAGCCGGTGTTTTATCAATTTATAAGACGTTATCACGTCAAAAATACGTTCTTTGGTATATCATAATAATTTTTAAGCAAGTAAAATAACCGCGTCCCTTTTGTCTTGAACTAAATAGAGCTTCAATTTTCAAATGTATTTACATCATAATTTACATAGGTAACTAAAGTGTACATTAAAGTTTTTTTTTCCTTTTTCTAATTATTTTAGATTTAAGAAAACAACTGTGTGCATGATTAATATTTACACTATATAAGCAGCAAAATTATTTTAAGATTATGCGAATAATGAATTATTATGTCCGTACAAAAATTAGATTATATATTATTATCTTGTTGAGATCTAGCATCGATTCTAGTTCGCTTCAAATACAGTTTTATAGTTTATGCATGTTTATAAAGTAAAATGTTCTACCAGCATTTATGTAAATGTAGTGTTTTATAGCTGTCAAAATATAGTCAATATAGAATTTGTGAAAATATACAGAAATATTTTTAATTTGTTGAACGTAAGTGTCCATTATCAATTATTTTTTGAATCGCTAGTTTATTGTCCGATTCCATAGTATTCTTGTATCCATTGTTTTCAAGAGCTACCAACGTTTCTCGCATAAACGTTATTGTAATTAGTGTCCTCGATTTTAAATATAATTAGTAAATGGCATATTTTCGTGTTAATTTAGTTTAACTGAAAATATATTTTAGTTCTTGACTGAAATTTTATCATTAGGGCAAAGTTTCGAAGTTACCAACCTTATCTAATTCGCAAGTTAAGGAACGCACGCGACATCCATTTTAATAAGGACCGGTGTTGCATGGCGGTGTAATTTGTTTGCAACAAAAAGTCATTACCAGTAAGTTATATTATTTTTCGTGAAAATGAATAGCGTTGCGAAAGCTGCATTGCGTCTTAGTACTGTGAAAACTTTAGTGAATCCATTCCGCAATGCTTTATCGTCAACGAGTAAGCGCCAGTTTACAAGACAATTATGGCACATGTCTAATTATAAAAGCGAGGGCAAAGAGCTTAAGACATTAAAAATTCAATCTCCAAGCACCGCTTGCAGTTGTGGCTGTGGATTGCATCATAGTATGCATACTAAAGGTAAAGAACTCGTATCGGTTGTTGAAATGATTTTAACTTAAGTCGAGTTTCGGCTTATCTGAATCGCAACATCTCACAAGTTTAATCGTGCAACTCTGTTCAATCCGATTATATTTCAGCGGAACGAGAGCTTGTTGAGTTTCTAACCGAAGAAATAATTGCTGAACGTAAAGCTCAAAAAGTAAAAACCATCCCGACAGATTTCGAAGGATTTAAAGTGAGTCTCGAAGGAGCCGAAGTAACATTAACCAAGCAAACCGACAAAGAAATGTAGGCATTATAGCTTTTATAATCGTCAATACGTTTTGACGTGATAACGTCTTATAAATTGAGGAAACACCGGCTGCACGCACGAAAAAGTGTCACGCTCCGCCTGAGCCTGAGCGTGCAAGCGAGAGCGCGGTATAAGCGATAGAGAGGCGCGATCGGCCCAAGCGTCGGCTTGTACGCATTTCTCTCTCTTCTCGCGTGACGTCAGAGAGTTCATCAATGTTTCTTTATGACGTTATCACGTAAAACTATCGTCCGTAAACCGACTTTGCAGACAACCAATTTTTTTATTTGAATTCAATTGGGAATCCTTTTACAGAATAAGTGTTAATTTCAATGTAAATCACACCGTCGACTGTGAACCCGAGGCATCTATAGACCCAGCAATGGATAAACCGGAATTTTCAGAGATGAGATCTAAGCCGCAGTTCGAAGTTGACGTTATTAAGGGGAATCAAACATTAAGTTTTACGTGTTCGTTTTTGCCATTGGAAGAACATTCGGAAGGCGAAGGCTATAGTGAGTTCACACTTTATAAAATATAGCGGTCCCGCCCGGTTTCACCCGGGTGTAAAAAAACGAATGGGGAAGGGAGGAACATGAGTACACATATTCATCTTAGTTTACCGAGATGAATGTTGTGTCCAAATTTCATGATGATCGGAGTTACCGTTCAAAAGTTTTTGTCGATAAAAAGCAGTATTTATACTTTTTTTAACTAATTTTTTTTTTTAATTAATTAAATAAAATTAAAATAAATTTTAATGTAAGCCTTAGAAGAAAGCAATGTAGAAAATAAAAATGTATTCGCCCAACGTAGGGCTCGAACCCACAACCCTGATATTGACAGTCGTGTGCTCTACCGATTGAGCTAGCCGGCGTTGTATTCTTACAACGCTAATATGAGTATATTTAGTTAGTGCATTTCACCTGAATAGAAGCTTATTTTTGAGATACATTTTGCAACATTTTTCATTAATGCTCCGCTCCTAATGGTCATAGCCTGATTTTACATAGCCTTATAGCCTTCCTCGATAAATGGGCTATCCAACAAAACAAATTTTTTTTCAATTTGAACCAGTAGTTCCTGAGATTAGCGCGTTCAAACAAATAAACAAAGAAACAAACTCTTCAGCTTTATATATTAGTATAGATGTTAATTTTGTCTTGCCAAACATAGTAAACTGGAGAAATGGTGTCTATACTAATATTATAAAGAGGTAAAGTTTGAATGTGGGAGGTAATCTTCAACACTAGTCTGATTTAAAAAAAAATTACACCAATATTTTAGAATGGAGACTAATTAAGTCAGCCAAAAAAAAAAAACGGTAACACTTTGAAATTCGGGTGAGGCTAGACTGAACCGCTGGTGCTAGATAAACATGTAATTTTGTGTTTTTGTTGAATTTACACGTTAAGCCCCCTGAATCTAAACAAATTTGTATTGCGCGTAGGGTTCAAACCACCGAATCAATTTTGCTTAGTTTTTGCATGCACAATCACATTGTGAGACAAAATCGAATGTACCTCAAAAGTGAATGAAAAGACCTGAAATTGCTTTTTCTTCATACCACGATTGAAAGTACATAACTTTCGGCATCAATCGTAAGGCAGAAAGTCTTAACATTTATGTACTGGTGGGATTACACGCACTGATTCGGGAAATGCGTACTTTCGGGCGACAGTAAAGAAAAATAACGTATCAACTGTTGTTTTTATGTCGTTTCCATAGCAACCCTAATACAATTTAGCTAATAATCGCGTACAGCTGTCATTCGTGTTTTTACGTATAACCTCAAAGCTGCTCGCTTGACATTTATTTTTTTGACGTGATAACGTCTTATAAATTGATGAATCACCAATCTTATAAATTGATAAAACACCGGCTGCAAGTACGAAAAAGTGTAACGTTCCTAACGGTCGTAACGTTCCTAACGCGTAACGTTCCGCCTGACCCTGTGCGTGCTTTTTGCTAATTTCTCGCTCAATTTAAATCAGATCGGTTTGAAACCAGTCTTAAACGAAAGAGGAGAACATTTTACATAGATTTCGTATAACAGATTTGCCTAAACAGTTTTTTTATACAAATTTATATAAAAAAATAGCTGTATAAATGCAATGTTGTCTAATGCATGGCGCGACGCGGTCGGTCGTCTTTGTTTGCCGTACATGGAAATTAGAAAATAACGTATGTCTTGTCTTAACATGAAAACGGCTGCATTTCTAATGTTTAATTCAATTTTTTGACATTAGTATATTGTGAAATGCAAAGCCTTCTAAGTTAAGTATTGGAATAACTAATTATTATTAGAACATAATACTTTGACAGTTGCAAACGTCACTTTTGACATTTCTTATCATTCCGACACCAAGGATAAGCGGATTGAAACCAAATTTTGGGAGGTTTAGGTTATGTATTACGGAATACGTTATCACGTAAAACTATCGTCCGTAAACCGACTTTACAGACAACCAATTTTTTTTATCTTTAATAATAAACTAAAAATTTGATAGACACTTTTTTATGTAATTAATTAATTAATGTATTTAATAAGCGTACTTACGACCGAGGTATGAAGAAAAATAGTATACACCATCTGGCCGATAGTTTTGATATTCTTGCACTGCGCCTCATGGTGCTCTCGGCTCGCCTCGAAAATCATGGCGCGCAGTGCAAGAATATCAAACTTTCGGCCCTTGTGGTGTAACTATTTTGTTTCAAAAGCGTCTCCAACGTTTTGATTAAATTTTGAAGCAGAATTAGATATACAGGACTAGTATTTCCTGAAAAATGCTGATTGACTCACAATAAATTTTCACTTTATGAGCGTTTATATTTTTACTGTAAGATAAATGTCTTTTACAGATGATATTTTCGGAATTGATGAAGTTACCCTATATGAAGGCGAGTGGAACGATAAAATGTATGCAGTAGCCGGAGATGTTCTTGATGGAGTAAATATTTTTTTTTTTATTTTGGTTTTTTAAAACTGCCTTTACACACAATTTTTAATAATTTTCGGGTAGAAATTAATTTTCTTTCTAATTATAATACATTTTTTTCAGTATTTATATGACCTGCTACTGAATTTCTTAGAAGAGAAAGGAATCGGCAATGATTTTGTAGAAAAGTTGTCGAACTTTAGTACAACTTTTGAACATTCGGCATATATCGGGTTATTAGAAGGCCTTTCAAAGTTTACTTCAGGAAAATGAGTGGTTAATGGTAATTAGAAGATAATTGTAATTTTACTGAATAATATTTTATACAGTATACTGAGTTATTTCAGCATTAAAAGTAAGAAAATAATTTTGTTTTGTCATCGTACTGAAATAAAATAAATACATGTATGGTTGTTTATTTTTTGTTAGGGCTAAATGATTTATCTATTGTTTCTGTTGTATTTTCTTCTATTGTTTTGATTTTTTTAAAAAAAATTTCGTGTTGCAAATTTAAAGCGAGTTGTAACTATTTCTATTGCTGTGAATTGATGTATGTCGTTTTGCCTCTAAAGATTAAAATAAATAGGTGGTTCTAGTTGACCCAAAATTGCACTACATCCTAAATGGGATTTTACGCGAGATCTCCAAATTGCACCACGTCCTAAAGGAACTCTCTTATCGGCAAATAATTTTGCCTTACCTTTGATACAAATGTATACTAATAATAATATAAAGAGGTAAAGTTTGGATGTAGGAGATAATCCCCGTAACTCCTCATCCGATTTAAAAAAAAATTGTCGCCAACATTTAGGATGGACATAGGCTATATAGAGACCAATTTTGCAACGTAAGTCTATGAAAAAACGCAATCTACAAATTTGGGCGAAGCCATAGCGAGCCTCTATCTAATAACCCTAACAACTGATGCTGACGACATTGGGCTTAATTTCTGGAAATTGAGTTTTTCTACATTGCGATTGTTTTTCATAGACATGACGTCCTGTAGGCGCGTGTGTTCCCTATAGCCCAGTATACTGGACCAGTGCTAATGACGTCATTCATATTATACTGGTGAGACAGATATGACGTAGCATAAATATTTAACGAGACGTGTGTGGCGTGTGCATCAGACTGGAATTTTTTATTTTATTATTTGCAATAATGTTTTCTCAACAAAATAAACAATCACTTTTTCTGGACGAGGGAAAAAATATGTCAACGCGCTGGCCAGTATATTTCGGAAAAATCAACAGTATGGCGTCGATTCATGACGTCATTACACTAGACAGTATCAGAGACAGTATACTGGATTGTATTTCGGAACACACCGTACCCACGGTTCCTATGTCCGTGACCGTACCCCATAAATACATATATGTACCCTCATCTCTGGTACCTCCTAGGGTAGTTGACAACCACAGAATATCCTGTGACATTGGTGTCTAAACGTCAGTGAATAAACAATATTTTCTTAAATTAAATGCATAAAAGCTAAATATACCATAATAATGGCCACATCTAAAACTACGAATACGTATAATCGTCAAAATTGGGAAGATGCTGTAAGTATTTACACATTTTTAGGTTATCAATTTATTATGTAGAAATGAAAATTTTGGTTTGTAAAATGATTTCAGGAATTTCCAATTCTGTGTCAGACGTGTTTGGGAGACAATCCTTACATTCGAATGGTATGTTATTTGTTTAAACTACTATATAACAAAATATTAATGCATTTAATATAATTTTCGAGCTTGGGCTACTTGCATGAAATATATAACGCTACTAAAGTATCACTTCTGTAATGTAGTGTAAATTACACAGTTTTATAAGTAAACTAAATTCAACTTTGTGTTACATTTGTATAAAAAGATACTTCCGTAGAGGGTCGCGATACACAATTTTTTTATTATTGATAATATAGCTTATAGTGTTCCTTTAATGATTTTTTGTATAATTTTCAGATGAAAGAAAAGTACGGTAAAGAGTGCAAAATCTGCTCGCGACCGTTTACCGTATTTCGTTGGTGTCCTGGAGCACGTATGCGTTTCAAAAAGACTGAAATTTGCCAAACTTGCAGCCGTCTTAAGAATGTTTGTCAAACTTGTTTGCTGGATTTGGAATACGGGTTACCAATTCAAGTATGTAAAAAAACATTAATAATGATGTAAAGTATAGCTACTGTTTGCTACATTGTTAAGAAACGCCCAGTGTTACAACGCTATATTAGAAAAATCTATTTTGTCAACAATGTCACCATCCCGATACCAACCCCCAAACTTTCCACTATCGCGGCGGACTGTTACATTACTCCGCAGTGACTCAGCAACATCAATCAATCATTCATATATACAGCAAATTGTAACTGTTTATTTCACATCATGCGAGAGCTAATTTTTATCTTAGGTAACGCTAGATATGATCACTTGTGGCGACGTCAAATCCGATTTTAAGAACCGATTCGACCAATTCATATACAAAAAATAAAACTTGAAGATGTTTTATAGGTGTAGAAAGATTTAGTCCATCGATTATTATCAGTGAATAAAAATTGCACTCCGGGAGTGCCGGCAGAAGTGAAAACTTGAATATTAACGTCTTACGAATTTTCGACGTGTCCTGACGCGAGTTTAACATTTTTTACCCATTACAAAAAAAGTGTACAAAAGTTTTCGTCTTACGAATTTTCGATCAGGTCACGTGTCCTGACGCGAGTTTAACATTTTTTACCCATTACAAACAAAAAGTGTACAACGCCGCTAAAGAAGTTTTCACTTAAAAAAAAATGTGTTTGTGTAACCTTTACGCGCGGTTTTCAAAAAGACCTCTGTGTCAATTATTTATCCAACTTATTGAATCACGTCGCCATGCCTGATAAATGATATCATGTTTTTGACTCATTCTGTATAAATCTGTTGCGCGGCTATAAACACACGTCAGATCATCGTATCAATTATAATTGTTTCCAGGTACGCGATGCGGCTTTGAAAATCAGAGACGAATTACCACGGAGCGACGTGAACAAGGAATATTACATTCAAAATGTCGACAATGAGGTAAGTGTTTCGAAAGCATTGAACATATCAATCAATTCTAATTATTATAAAGAGGTAAAGTTTGGATGTAGGAGGTAATCTCTGAAAATACTCGTCCGATTTCAAAAATTTTTCACTAATATTTAAAAAGGACCTTTGGGATGGACGTAGGCTATATATTATCGCGTTAAAATAAAAACGCTTTTCGCGGAGACCAATTTGGCAACGTAAGACGACGAAAAAACAATGGCAATCTACAAATTCGGACGAAACCGGACCGGGCTGCTAGTACGATATAATATTGAAACTAGTTGATTAATAATAATAATAATAAACCGGCTTTATTTCATAGAGACACATAAGAGTGTATGAAACATGTCAAAAATTACAATGCTTATAAATAATACATTAAGTAGAACAATACATTTAAAACATTTAAAAATCTTTAATAAAATCATTCACTCTATACGGAGTCTTGTCAGTAAGAACTTTTTCAAGTTCTTTTTTGAATTTTGGTGTCGGTAGTTCTCTTATATTTTTTGGGATATTATATTATATAACAGCTCCTCTGTTACAAGGTCCCTAATTATTTGAGAACTGGTATAAGTGTCAGTTGGATTTTAAGTTTAATAAAAAGAATATCGTCGTTGGTTCTGTAATAGCTCTTATGTGCATAGTTGGCAGATTTTACGTTTTTTAGATGAAAAGATTCAGGAAACAGAGCTTCATACACTAGCAATACCTTCAAATTAATTTTACAGTACCAAACAAGGGGAAGTAACTCTTATGTGAAAAGTTGTATCAAATAATTCCTCCCATGTGCCAATAAATCCGAAATTAACGTTAAATATTTTTTTAAGAAAATACTTCGTCTTAATTAAAAATGTATAATGAAATAACCACTTTTTGGCCTTTCCTGCAAATTTTACTTTTTGCACATAAGAGGTATTACAGAACCAACGACGATATATTGAAAATAGGAATTGCTGTTCGGTCCGTCGATGGCCTTAAGTAACAACGGAATTATTATAATAATATCATTATATATATTAATACGCTAAGGTTTGAGATGTTTGCCTCCCTTTTTAGAAAAAACCACACAATTTCTCCACATAAATTATATATCATTTTACAGATAATTGCTTGCTCTACTGACATCGACAACTAAAAAATTTATTCTTGCTATTGTTTTTGTAAATTTATTAAACTATGAACAACGTCTGCCATCTGACGGCGTAACGTTAACACTTCGATCTGTCATGTGACCATATTGTAAATACTGCATACTGCCATCTGACGGGCAACGCTGAACAACGCTTTTGCTACTTGCGCCTCTATATGACAATTTTAGTTAAATATTTCTTCGATCTGTCATCTGAGCTTCATATTGTAATACAACAAGAAGAAGAACGTTATAAGCAGTGTGCAAAATAGAAACGAATTGAATACCTGCAATCATATTTAAAAAATAATTTTGTAAAGTGATAATTATTATACTTATTTAGTGCGAATAATTCGCACAGGTGACGCTAATATTTGTTGTTCGTATTGCAAACAGCAGAACATGGCATGTAAACACATAAGTACATTAGCTTTAAAAATTGAAAAATTCTTCTGTGTTGTAGAAACAATTATTGATTAAATAGTTACGCATTGTCTTTTTAAAGAGTTTAAAAGACGTGATCTTCTTTATTTCGTTTGGTAACTTGTTGTAGCATATAATACATAAATGTAATATGACGAATCTTCAGATTTAGTTGTATTGTGTGATGGAATAAAAAATTGGATCCAGATAACCGTCTGGGCATCGATAAATAGACTGATTTTCTTCTTCTTTCAGCTGAGTAAGCACGACTCGGCATCGGGAACGGTAGGCGGCAAAGCAGAAACAACGAATGACATGTTAATGCGATTGGCACGTACGACGCCTTATTACAAACGAAACAGACCCCACGTTTGTTCGTTCTGGGTCAAAGGCGAATGCAGACGCGGAGAAGAGTGCCCTTACAGGTCTGTTTCATCGTCACTACATTTGAATATTAAACAGTTTCCGCAAAAGTTATACTTCTTCTGGCGCGCTGTGAAAAAATTGATGACAGTTAAGCCAACCTAAAAATACGGTGTTCATTGTATTTATCTTTTTCCACTAGGCACGAACGACCCACCGATCCGGACGACCCTTTGGCAGATCAGAACATTCGAGATCGTTATTACGGAGTCAACGACCCCGTCGCCGACAAGTTGCTTAGAAGAGCCGCCGCCCTTCCTGCATTGCCCCCGCCCGAAGATAGTACGATCACAACTCTGTATGTAGGGAACGTCGCCGATCTCTCCGAATCCGATTTGAGGTATTGGCATTGTACATGGAAATTAGTAATGTGCCGGATATCCGTATCCGCGGATATCCGAGGGAGAAATAAGATCCGTATCCGGATCTTTTACCTTATTAATTTTCAATTCATAGATGAAATTTTATATAAATAGGTGATTAGGTAATAATGAAAAACTGTTAAATTCCATTCAGATTATTTTTTATTTTTTAAAATCGTATTTGTCACCTTTATATTGCAAACATTTATCGTAGTGAGTACCATACCAATAGTACATAACTCAAAGGTACTAAAAAGCTATCTTTATAATGAGATATTGCACATCGATCTATGGAAAGAGATAATCTGTTATGAGAGTTAACTCTTAAAGAGGTCAATAACTTTATCCCATAACAGATAGTTTCTTTCCAAAGGTCGATGTGCAATATTTACCGCCGCGTACTCTAAGAAAGTTAAGATCCGTATCCGCGGATCTTGAAACCAAATATCCGTATTCAGATCCGTATCCGCAGATATACATTTTTAATGATCCGGCACATCACTAATGGAAATGCTTGTGTTTAAATATTGTGCTAAATTGTCTTGCATATTGACGTTTGTTTTTGATCGTAGGGATCACTTCTATCAGTACGGCGAAATAAGGAGTATAACGCTCGTTCCTCGGCAGCAGTGCGCTTTCATACAATACACAACGAGGACAGCCGCCGAACTTGCCGCAGAGAAAACATTCAATAAACTCGTTTTAGGTATGCTACTTTTATTAAACTTACATACATATATGAACTTGACAATTTACATCTCTTACTTGTGATACATAGGTGTATTTTATAAAGTTAATAGTATCGAAAACTTTCGTCAAAAAGTTTAGAAACTTCAGGATTGAACATTTTATATCGTTTTGTACGTTAAAAAAAACCTATACTTTCAGCCAAGCGGACTGTAATCAATTTTAGTGTATTCTCGCTGAGAAACGGTAATTCCTGTACCGGCCGTCTCGTTGAGTTTTTCCATGGTTTCCCTCAACAATTCCAGATAAATATCGAGATGGCTCCTTATTCAAGGCCATGGCCGATTACCTGTCAAAAGCTACCTACTTTGTCCTAATGACTCAAAATTCCTTCATTCGCCCATTGCTATTAATTAGTTGAAGTTGAAAAAAATGTAGAAAATAACGGGAAATGTGATAGATGGAAAATAGTAATGGTGCGAATGGCGTCTGTTATGACATAACGCATTATTATTTATTGCTATTCTTTATCCGTTTTGCATTTTTTTTTTTGCATTTTGGGTTCAAAATTAACTTTTTAGTGTGTTTGTCATATCACACACACTATTGGGATGGCGGACCTAAGGATCGGACCGAAATTTTTCGACGTTTCATAGTCTCTTGAACAATTTGGGTCCGTTTTTGGAAATGTATAAATAAATGCAGTGTCAAATAGCGGGATATTTGAAATAGTTCAAATCTATTAATTTCCCGGAAAATTTGGAATATTTAAAATAGCTCATAACCAATGAATTTTTCCACAAAAGCGAGATATTTCAAAAATTCTCTTAGCTAAATAAAAACAAATGATACGAACGATTCACGATGTAATGTTCTTTTGGTGATATGCACAATAAAGCTAATTTCCAAGCAGCCGCGATCGGTAACAGAACCGTACACAGTCTTGTCACTGCGCAAGACTGTCTTGCGCAATATCGATTTTTGAGCCAGTGCGCAAGACAGTCTTGCGCAGTGACAAGAATGTGTACGGTTTTGTTACCGTACGCGGCTGCTTGGAACAAACCTATTTATTGTGAAAAATAACTCTAATAATTTATAGTGATGATGATCCTGTTTAAATATTAGAAGATTAAAGGATGAAACCTGGTGGCATAGGATCAATGGATTCTCCGAAGATGGCATAAAGTTTTCCGAAACGTCAGACAATAAAATGCAATAAAAAACCTTCAGTATTTGCTTAGTCCATTGATCCTATGCCACCAGGTTTCATCCTTTAATCTTCTAAACCTATTTATGTTAATTTGACCTAACTCTGCGGGCATTGTGTTGACGTCATAATTTCAGCTGTAGTGAATAATTTCACGCGGTTTTTCTTTTGCAGGTGGTCGACGTTTAGCGATCAAATGGGGTCGTTCTCAAGGTCGCCAAGGTCCAAACATAGTCCAAGGAATCAACGATCATTTAGAACCTGTTCCGGGTCTACCGGGCGCCTTACCAGTACCGCCTGCAGAACTCTCGCATAATTTCTTCAATCTGGAACCGGGGCATATCCCACTGCCGAACGTGCCGCCGCCACCTCCTTTGATGGTACCGCCGTTGTTCGGCCCGCCGCCGCCGATGCCTCCGTTCTTCTTTAATCCGGGTATACAGCCACCCGGAACGTCTTCGACCGCTTACGCGACCGTTACTCCGGCAGCTCCGGGGACAGAACCGTTCTTAACTGAAACGGGAGCTTTAGTAAATGCTACTCTATCAGCACCGAAACCGGTGGTGCATTATCCCAGTCAAGATCCGTCCCGTCTCGGAGCTACACAAACCAATGTCGACAGAGAATAAAATAATTAGACGTGATTCAGTTATATTACTTATTCAATAAGAATTTTACAGTGTATATGCTAGCTAATAAATTTCCATCGGGAATAGGTATAACAAAGTGAATTGGGATCTGTCAATTCGGAAGAGCGACTTTAAGGAGGTTGAGCCGTTTTACGAAGATAATGAAAAATATGTGAAATAAAGTTTTTTTAATAGATTTTTTTATGACAAAATTTTCTGTAAAAAATCCAAAATCATTAGGAGATTTATAAAGTTAAAAATTAAAAAAAACTTTTACATGTAGTCTTATGGAAAATATGTCAACCTAGCATGCAAACTGTTCATTTTAATTTTTTGCAAATAACCAAATAATGTCAGCAGTTCCGAAAACTATCTATGTAAAGCATCGATGTCTTACGCATATTTTAATATTTTTTCCAATTTAATTAGGAGACTTTTAATCAATAAAAAAAATTATTAACCTTAGTACTTTTCGATTATGGACTTTTATTCTTCAGATTTAACAATTTTAACTGAATTATCAAATTTTTAATGATTTAATTTTTATTACTTCTAATTTCTTTTTTCAATTATTTACTGCAAAAAATATGCAAAATACAGATATTTACATAAATTAATTTTTTTTAACCTAACTTTTTACAAAAAATAAAAAAGTTAAGTATAAAGTACTGAAATAATTAATTAATATTAAAAAAAATTATTTATTTATGCCTTTATGACAATAATTTATTGGTATCATCGACTTATAAACTATCAAAGTTCCCATTTAGAATTCGACTTACTTTTGATTGGGACTGTAACGGATCAACCTCCTTAAAAACTTGACGGAGCCAAGGGAAATAATTTGCAGTCAGTGAACTAACCGGTAGTTATAGTCAAAGGGCTATCAAACATTTTCAATAAAAATTTGTGTAACACTTCTTTTGTAATGTCTAAAACAGGCCTGGGCAAATGGCGGCCCGCGGGCCGAATCCGGCCCACAGTAGAATTTCTTCCGGCCCGCGAAGCGTTTCATAAATGATTATTAAAAGCAAAAATATTACTGTTTGCCAATATAAATTGGCGCACAAAAAGAATTTTAGAAAAATAGTAAATTGTGTTTAAAAACTTGAAATTGTTGTTTCAAAAAAACTATACTTAAAATTAGAAAAAGAAATTGTTTGGCCCGCGGTCTTATTTTTATCCGCAATGTGGCCCGACGATCAAAAGATTTGCCCACCCCTGGTCTAAAATATACAAAGTCGAAGATGTTGGTAGTGGCACCTAGCCAAGCTTTGAATTTTTAACTATGCGAAATTTTATTTGCCAAAAATATCCTTGAAAGGGTTTAAAAAATTTAGTAATAAACAATATTACGATAAATTGCACTAGTATGTAATTTTTTTCCTTATTGAAATAAAATTTTCAACCATCATGTGTCATATTCCCATTTGACAGATCCCAGTTGAGTTTTTTTTTCTTTTTATGTGTTTCTATAAATATATTACAACCTTTTGATTTGAGAAAATTATTGTTCACACTCAAAATTCAGAATGACAACCCCCAAAATACAAACGAGGAATGAAAGATTGGTTTTAGACAAATGGCAAAAACACATTTTTCGTTTCTAAATGATTTAATTGTCCAGAAAAAAATTGATTTGAAATTACCATTTGAGAGGGGAGGTGCAAAATTTGAGAAAGGTTGTGAAGCATACAATAAATTGTACAAGGCTCTTAATAAAAACAGTTATTCAATAATAATAATAATAATAATTTATTCCAAAAAATCAATAGACCCTGTACTTACTTACTTAATAATTGGAATTAACCTATCCAGCTTGGCAGAGCCAGTGCTAGGATAGAAGTTTTATTTTGTAAGTAAAAAATGCTTTATATCCCCCAGCCCATTTTCTTTGAAACTAAAGGCCGCTGCACACGAGGCTAGAAACACTGCTTGGAGTTCTGCTGGCCGGTAAGTTGGCTACGAAGCTGGAAATGACGTCATTGCAGGCTCGCCTGCTAGCTCTCAAGATAGGTTTTAAAATTAGAACGGGCTATTTTCCTTGCTAGGTATGAGCAAGAAGCAGTATCTTGTCACATGAGTGACTTGAACCAACATGGCGTCATTCTGCTCAGCGTGTCGTTTTCTATCAGTACACCGAATTTTAAATGTATCCGGTGCGTATTCCAAACTTTCCGGAAAACCACTTCGAACGGGTCTATCTTCGAAACGGTAAGTGATACGAAGCAACGGAGGGGCTCGGTGACTTCAGCGTGTCATTATACATAAGCCTATCGAATTTGAATTGAATCTGAGAGATTGTCAAAAAAAATCACAACAAAACTAAGTAGATTAAACCCCTTAGGGAATGAATTTTCAAAAATCCTTTCTTACCTACGTTAAATAAGGAACTCATGTGTAAAATTTTATGCTTCTAGACCCCCCTGGTTTAAGTTGTGCGTTGTACGTCAGCCTAGTGTTAGCATTTTAACTTTTAACTAAATACATTTAAGCCCTTTAGGGGATGAATTTTCAAAGATCCTTTCTTAATGCTCACTTGACTTTGAGTATAGGGGGACTTTTGTGCAAAAATCGCATGCTTCTAGACCCACCGGTTTAGACTGTGCGTTGTACGGTCAGTCAATGTTAGAATTTTAACCAAGTAGATTAACCCCCGGGGATGAATTTTCAAAAATCATTATAGAGTATACAGTTACGTTAAATAAGAAACCCCTGTGCAAAATTTCATGCATTTAGACCCATCGGTTTAGGCAGTGCGTTGTCTGTCAGCCTTTGAGGGTTTATTAAGAAAAAGTGAAAAAAGTCAATAAAAAGTAAAAATCAGAAATTTGCTATCCAGCTCCCAGAAGCAGTAAGAGGTATTTATAGTGAATAGAGAATAGAAGAAGACAAAACATAGTTGCATAATAGTTTTTTTACTCACACCACAATTTGCCGTCTTTAATAACAATCAGACTGTTATCTAATAAATTAATTTTTAACCCCTTCCACAGTCAGGGCCGGACTAATCAACTTCGGCCTTTTTGAAATCTGAAAAATAGTTGAAATAAAGTAAATTCAAATATTGCTTTTTTATTGAGTGTATAAAAAGAATTCTAAATTATCGGAAAAATTAGTTTTTAATAAAGTGAAACATAAGAACACATTTTCTTTAGATTTTAGAATAACCATATAAAAAGCAACACATTTTTATTTATTTGTTTTTTATACACAGTTGTCCAACAGCAAAGTAAACTATCTTGTTTACAAATCTGTTCAAAATAGACAGTTTGACCAGGTCCTTCTAAAAACCGGGCCCTGGACATTTGTCTAATCCGGCCCTGCACACCGTATTGAAATATTATTACCTATTGCATAATAGTTTTAAAATTCGATTTTGACAAAGTATAAACAAGCAGGTGTATAATAATAATTATGCAATAATTGTCATTAAAGACGGCAAATTGTGGTGTGAGTAAAAAAACTATTATGCAACTATGTTTTGTCTTGTTCTATTCGCTAGAAATACCTCTTACTGCTTCTGGGAGCTGGATAGCAAATTTCTGATATTTACGTTTAATACAGAAATAAAATGCTACTTTTTTCACTTTTTCTTAATAAACCCTCTAAAGGCTGGACAACGCACTGCCTAAACCGATGGGTCTAAATGCATGAAAATTGCACAGGGGATTCTTATTTAACGTAACTGTGTACTCTAAAATGATTTTTAAAAATTCATCCCCGGGGGTTAATCTACTTTGTTAAAATTCTAACATTGACTGACCGTACAACGCACAGTCTAAACCGATGGGTTTAGAAACATGCAATTTTGCACACAAGTCCCCTATATCACGTAAGTGAGCACTCAGAAAAGATTTTTTGGAAATACATCCCCCAAGAGGGTTAATCCTACTTAGTTAAAACTTTAACACTGGACTGACGTACAACGCACAACCTAAACCAGTGGGTCTAGAAGCATGAAATTTTTGCACAAAAGTCTCCCTATACTCAAGTGAGCACTAAGAAAGGATCTTTGAAAATTCATCCCCTAAAGGGCTTAAATGTACTTAGTTAAAAGTTAAAATTCTAACACTAGGCTGACGTACAACGCACAACTTAAACCGGGTGGGGGAGGGGGGTCTAGAAGCATAAAATTTTACACATGAGTTCCTTATTTAACGTAGGTAAGAAAGGATTTTTGAAAATTCATTCCCTAAGGGGTTTAATCTACTTAGAGTTTTATTGTGATTTTTTTTTGACAATCTCTCAGATCTAATTCAAATTCGGTAGGCTCATGTACAATGACACGCTGAAGTCACCGAGCCCCTCCGTTGCTTCGTATCACTTACCGTTTCGAAGATGGACCCGTTCGAAGTGGTTTTCTGGAAAGTCTGGATTACGCATCGGATGCATTTAAAATTCGGTGTACAGATAGAAAATGACACGCTGAATTCAATGAGCGCACCCGGAGGTCTGTATCTATAACCGTTTCGTAGATAGAGGCGTTCGAACGTCGCTTCAGTGTTTAGAATTACTTCAAATGCCCACCAACCCAAAAGTTGAGCTTATTTTTTGATTCGGAGTGTCATTTCCTGTTAGTATAAGCCGTCTGGACCTGAAAAGCGAGTTATTAGAAAATCTTGAAAATCGACTATAAACGCGATTTTTCCCATAGTATAGCCTTAGTTTTTTTGTGATTTTTTTAAGACAATTTTGGACAATGTCTCCGATCCGATTCAAATTCGGTAAGCTTATGTAAAATGACACGCTGAAGTCACCGAGCCCCTCCGTTGCTTCGTATCACTTACCGTTACGAAGATAGACCCGTTCGAAGTGGTTTTCTGGAAAGTCTGGATTACGCATCCGATGCATTTAAAATTCTGTGTACTGATAGAAAACGACACGCTGAATTCAATGAGCGAACCTAACAAGAAACATACCCCCTGTTCTAAATTTAAAACCTATCTTGTGAGCTAGCAATGACGTCATTTCCAGCTTCATACCCAGCCTACCGATCAGCAGAACTTCAAGCAGTGTTTCTAGCCTCGTGTGCAGCGGCCCTCGGTCACCCAAGGAAATAATCGATAAAAATGGTAATAAATACATCTGTATACCACATAAACAAAAATATATTTATAAAACACATTTTGGCGTTATTTTTAATATAATGTTTATGTAACAAAAAATTTACAGGGAAAATTATTACTAAATATTTTTTCATCCATTCAGTCATTATATTTAATATATATATACCCAAGTTTTTATAGACATTTTCTTAAATTACTAAAATAATAAATAATTTTTTTCTCATTTACAGCGATACAAGGCAATCACCTTTTGTCTTGCAATGAGTTTTCAGTTAAAAAAAGACAAGAGTAACCCACAGTCAGAGGAAATATACTCCTACTCGTGAAAACCGCATGAAAATCGGTTGAAAAGTTTAAAAGCACAAAACTTTGCTTTTTAGGCACGAATAGAGTTAACGAAAGCGCCAATATACACAACCGTTTCATATATGTAGCGACACTGCATTTCAAAATCACGTTTTCAATTGTCATTTTTAACCTAAGAAAATACACTTCAAGAACATCTCATTTCATAAAACAATTTGACGTTTTTTTTTTTTTAAATCACAGTCAGTTTTGCTTATTTTCTTACAAACTAGGAGAAAAAATCACGCAAATCCATCATTTCATGACAGCGTCAGTGACCAGGGTCCAGGAGCAAAATGACCCAAATCATAGCTGCAATTTTATTAAGGGGGTACTCGCTCAAATTTTCGGAAAAAATCATACATTTTTGAACAGGTGTCAAAGAAAGAGGAAGGCAGATAGAGAATTGATTTTTCTTTATTTACATATCCTTCTACCATATGTCCGGTTTTTTTTTGACGCGCGCGCTCCAAGCGCATGCGCACAACTGTCTGTATCTCAGGAGACAATAAAAAAAAACGTCAGGTCCGATCAGCGCTTTCCAGAACATCCTAGAACAAAAAAAAAAAATATTCTTAAAGTATAACAGTCAAACTTTGCATTGACAGATGGAAATTTTGATAAAAAATTTTTTCGCGATTCAGTAACCGTTTTTTCTTCAAATTTTCTAGCGTTTCCGAGGTTTTTTTTTCGTAGATTCGCCATTTCTCTAAAATCGATTTTTTTTTAATTTCCATCCGTCAATGCGAAATTTGACTCTTCTACTTTAAGAATAAATTTTTTTTGTTCTAGGATGTTCTGGAAAGCGCTGATCGGACCCGCCGTTTTTTTAATTGTCTCCTGAGATACAGACAGCTGTGCGCATGCGCGTGGAGCGCGCGCGTCAAAAAAAATGGACATATAGTAGAAGGATATGTAAATAAAATTTAAAAAAAAATCATTTCTCTATCTGCCTTCCTCTTTCTTTGACACCCGTTCAAAAATGTATGATTTTTTCTGAAAATTCGAGCAAGTACCCTCTTAAAAGGAAACATTTTTGAAATAAAACTTCTTTAGACGCGTTTTGTGAACTCAGTGAGTTGGCGTTACGAATAAATGTGACGTTTTTACGCAGCCTTCTAAATCCGTTTATGCAGCAGCGCATCAATACATAATAAAACAAAAACTGCTTTTTTATATAGAGCAACTAATAGTAGAGTGCCCGTCGGCAAAAAATTTATTGACACATACTGTCCCCAAACTTTGTATATGGCTTCATTAGACCTAGTCTGACATCTATTTCCTCTATGACTTTTCTTGATTTTGGGGCGTTTTCCCTCTAAATTTTCCGAAAGATGTCGTTTTGTCAACATGTAAAAATTTATAGATACTGTTTGTTTTTTTAATTGGGTAGCTTAAAAACTTCAACAAAAATGCTAAAATAATGTTCTCTGACAAATAACATGTACCTACCATTTAAAATGTCTGACATGTCTGATATGTTGAACATATTCGAGGTGTCAGACATTTTAAATGGTTTATGTTATTTGTCAGAGAAGATTATTTTAGCGTTTTGGTTGAAGTTTTTAAGCTATCCAATTAAAAAAACAAACAGTATCTATAAATTTTTTAAAGTCGTCAAAACGACATCTTTCGGAAAATGTAGAGGGAAAACGCCCCAAAATCAAGAAAAGTCATAGAAGAAATAGATGTCACACAAGGCCTAATGAAGCCATATACAAAGTTTGGGGAGAGTATGTATCAATTAAATTTTTGCCGACGGGCACTCTGACTATATTGTCCACGGTGGATACAGCTGTGTCACCGTGGACACAGTTATGTTCCTGGATAAGAATAGTTGAGCCCATCCGCTCATGGAATGAATACAAATATGAATTTGCATAGGTGAAGTTTCAGAATTGACCAAGGGGGCAAACTTAGCTCTGAGGTCCACGTGAAATTCACCGCTTTGCCCTATTATAGCTATGCCACTGACTGGAACGCAATCATAAAAAAACCGAACATCGCATTCTTGTTATCAATAATAAAAAAAAAACTAATCTAACATGTAGAAAGACTGTAAATTATAGACGCTAAACAGCTGAGGTTATCAGCGTCTATAATCTAACATCTACTTATTCTATTTTTTTATAAAGGATTTGCATCTACAACTACATCCATTTTTTGAGATGTCTTTTTCATACTTATCATATCATAATATAACACTTGCAGTTTTTATGTTCAAATTCTGTCCTAATAGTGAAACAATTGTCGGATTGATCCTACTAGTCTAGTAATTATTCTAGAGACACAATATTTTAGTATCAATACGAAAAACTTGTAGAATTTTCTAGCAAATAAATTTTATGAATTTATATACTAGATAAATAATCCCAATAATTGTCATATTTCATTCCAAATTTATAAAGTTTGTAGCTTATTGTAATTTAAATAAATGTTAACAACTAATTTATTAAAAAGCTTTATATATACCTACATAAACATAAGTTTTGAGGTTATGTATAGGTATTTACTATTTAGTAGCTCGTGAACACTGATTTTCTTTTTAAAAATGAATCCATTGATAGTTAATTCCAAATTTATAAAGTTTGTAGCTTATTGTAAAATAAATAAATGTTAACAATTAACTAATTTATTAAACAGCTTTATATATACATAAACATAATTTTTGAGGTTATGTATAGGTATTTAGTAGCTCTCGAAACACTGGTTTTCTTTTAAAAATGAATCCATTGATAGTTAATTCCAAATTTATAAAGTTTGTAGCTTATTGTAAAATAAATAAATGTTAACAATTAACTAATTTATTAAACAGTTTTATATATACATAAACATAATTTTTGAGGTTATGTATAGGTATTTAGTAGCTCTCGAAACACTGGTTTTCTTTTAAAAATGAATCCATTGATAGTTAATTCCAAATTTATAAAGTTTGTAGCTTATTGTAAAATAAATAAATGTTAACAATTAACTAATTTATTAAACAGCTTTATATATACATAAACATAATTTTTGAGGTTATGTATAGGTATTTAGTAGCTCTTGAAACACTGGTTTTCTTTTATAAATGAATCAATTGATTTTCTTGTCGGCTTGCAGTATGCAGGTGTTATATTTGATCGAATCTAATGAAATTACGAACACTTAACATATTTATATTTAATATTTACAACACCGATTTTAATATTGTGCTCTAAACAGTAGTTAATGTATAAAATATATATTTATCATATAACACAGCCAAAAATATATTACAATAAAAAATATGTCTACAATGAGATTTCAAAAAGGCATTTTAGAAAAGTCCATAATGTACATATATCCGTTCTATATTAACTATTAAATACATGTTTTTATTAACCTTCAAATGTTTTTTTTAGACAATTATGTTTTAAGTGTTGTTTCGCTTGCACTACATTAATATACACCATTTCCAGAAACAATTGGTGTATAATTTTTATATACCGGTGTCATTATCCCGACAAATTAATTAGAGTTGTGTAGTTCGCGAAGGAACTAGTTCAGAAGAGTGCTCTTTTAACTAGTTCGCAGTCAATCAAGAAATTAGTTCGTTAGTTCAATTATCCGCATCCATGCAAATCACTATTTTATTCTAATTTTTCTCTTGTTTATTCGAACCTGAAGCGCCCTAACAGCGAACTAACGAACTATAAGAGAGAACTGTTTCGCGGAAGAATGACGAACTAAATTAAAACCAAAATGCCCAAGTCTAAAATTAACTAACAGTCAATGACACCCGTATAACATATATTAACCTCAATCTTTTATGGACATGCGCATAATAGTTAGGTTTGCAAATACCAGAATCATCAAAGTGCCATCGGTATGTTTTTAAATTATTATTCAGAAGCAACAATATAAAATTTTAATTATAATATATATACAGTCATATAAACAATCGAAAAAAACTGAAAATTCGACTGAAATGTACAACTTTTTTAGTTTTTTTCTTTCGTATAATTATTTAAAAATGCTACTTTCAGGAAACAAAATAGCTATACAATTCAAAAATATGTGACTGGTAAATGGCCACGTCTTTGTAAATTTCTATTGATAAAATCGTATAAAAAAATTTAAATGTATATAGACAAAAAAGTTACACTAACGGAATAGGCTTCAATTGTTTTTGACATGATAACGTCTTATAAATTGATGAAACACCGGCTGCACGCACGAAAAAGTGTCACGTTCCGCCTGAGCCTGAGCGTGCAAGCCAGAGCGCGGTATAAGCGATAGAGAGGCACGATCGGCCCAAGCGTCGGCTTGTACGCATTTCTCTCTCTTCTCGCGTGACGTCAGAGAGTTCATCAATGTTTCTTTATGACGTTATCATGTAAAACTATCGTCCGTAAACCGACTTTACAGACAACCAATTTTTTATTTGCGGGACGTCTTGCAAAATTTTGAAAAGTGAATTTTGATCTAAATTAGTACTATATTCCACTTTTGGTGTTATCGAGCGTCTATAATGTACAATTCAATCTAACTTGTGGTGTTGGAATGGTAAAATATATTCGGTACAAAGTACAATGAACTGAAAACACTATTAGGAATATATTCCTTGGTGCTATACGGAAACTAGAATTAAAATCAGTTTGCCAACTTAACATTGATGAAAACTGGAATTATTTATTTGGAGGTCAATAACTATAAAGAACACAGTTTGATAGCTTTTACAGAATATAAATGGTAAACAAATCTTTGATTAACGTCTGATTAGAATTCTTCAATAAATAATATTATCGACCAATTTTTCAGACAAATATATTAACAAAAAATAATAATTAATACATTAACGTTTAGGTCCGGATTTGGACCTTCTTCAGAACTGATCTAAAAAATATAAAAAATGATTAATAATTAGTTTCTAATTGGTATTTGAAAAAAATTAACTTATCAAATTGTTAATATATTTGTTTGAAAAATTGGTCGGTAATTTTATTTATTGATAAATGGTAAACATCGACAGAGACGGTCGAAAAAATAAAGATCGTATATTTCACTACGAATACATGCCATGTCTCGTATATAACTTTACTACATCGCTTGTGGTTTAATCAGCGTACGGGATATCTTCAATTTTGCATTTTTTTCGCTCACTAATCATCGCCTTTTGTCATAACACAATAATATACACACTGTGTCAATCTTTTAAACAGCGAAAGAAATTTTCAAATCGGTTCAGCAATTCTTAATATTACCCGCCATAAAGAAACATTAAAATTTTTCCTCTTTATAATATACAGTATAATCTCGTTTATCCGGCCTTCAATCAACCGAGTCTCCGCTTTATCCGAGCACTTCGCATTAGTCGAGATGTATGCTTGGATAATACGGAGAAACTCGGAAAAACGGATGAAGCCGCTATGCTTTGTTGCTTATTTGTATAACACATTTATTCATACACTTTTGTGATAAAATTTCATTCTACCATTTAAAATGTACGTAAAAAATGATCAAAATTTTCGATTTTTTTATTTCTTCCGCGTTATCCGAGTTTTCGCTTTCCCGAGGTACCTCCTCTCCATATTACCTCGGATAAACGAGGTTTTACTGTATGTATGCTTACGTCTAGCTGTATTCAAAAGCCATGTCTTAAGTGCAAGAAGCTCCGACATTGAGGAGGAAAACAATCGAAGTGAAATAAACAAATTTATTTAACATTGTAAACAGTTACACAAAAATATTAAATCCATTTTTTTACAGCTTTAC
This sequence comes from Xanthostigma xanthostigma, assembly GCA_963575645.1. Taxonomy (NCBI): domain Eukaryota; kingdom Metazoa; phylum Arthropoda; class Insecta; order Raphidioptera; family Raphidiidae; genus Xanthostigma; species Xanthostigma xanthostigma. The sequence goes on along the minus strand of OY754469.1, from coordinate 5,830,599 downwards.
AATAAAGTTTTTCAGGAAAGTTTTTCAGTTACAACCTAACACTATTCTCTCTGAACATGATCACTTATAGATATACAGAAATTCTTGTTAATGTTAAACGCTTGTCTAGTTTTTATAAAACAAAAACATATCAGCTTACGCTAGCGAAATAACTATGTATAATACGCGCCACGGATCTAAAAGGTTCGGAAGTTAGTCACAAACAGCGTCGCAAAGGCACATTTTAGAGCCGTTGATACTCCCACCACCTCCCAGCTACCTGCACGGAACGTGCGCTCGTCCGTGATTGCTCGTTGCCTTTGTCACTTGTCGCTTTCCTCCTTTAAAGTACAGTCGAGTACGCTATTGTCAAGTTGTTATTGTTATTTTAGTTTTGTTGAGTTGCGAGTTTGTAGTTTTTCAACAGACTGTACAAGCGCAAGTCCGCATTCGCGTCTAACTTCCGAGCCTTTTAGATTCGTGGCGCGTATTATAAATGAAACTTTCTTTAAACTAGTTTTAGTATAATATATTTAATAACATTTCAATTACTTGTAGTGTTTTTTTAGATGTACACATTATAAGTTAAAAAACATGACGAATACTTTTATGTAGCGTTAAGTCGTACTTGAAAAACTGAACCTAAAAGGCGGCCATCTACACCGGAGTCTAGGAAGGCAAAAAATGGTACAGAAATATGATTCGGATTAGGGACGACAGAACCCATTCATTTTTGGAATCGATTCTTCCAAGCTGAACATCCGATTTTGACCAAAAAACGATTACATAAATAGTATTGTAGTTTATTTTTGCATTTTCTGAAAAAACGTCAACTGTTCTATTCTGTGTCTATACTAGTGATATGCCGGATCGTAAAAATTATTGACCTCTTTAAGAGTTAAGTCTCATAACAGATCTCTTTCCAAAGATCGATGTGCAATATCTCATTATAAAGATAGTTTTTTAGTACCTTTGAGTTATGTACTATTGGTACGGTACTCACTACGATAAATGTTTGCAATATAAAGGTGCCAAATACGATTTTAAAAAATAAAAAATAATCTGAATGGAATTTAACAGTTTTTCATTATTACCTAATCACCTATATATATAAAATTTCATCTATGAATTGAAAATTAATAAGGTAAAAGATCCGCCCGAAAACTAACGGATACGAATCTTTCTTCTCCCTCGGATATCCGCGGATACGGATATCCGGCACATCACTAGTCTATACAGTGTACATTGCAGAGCACAGATTGTAAATTATAGACGCTGGACAACTAAGATCATCAACGTCTACGACATAGCAGTAAATAAAGAAACACAGAATTTGGCCAGTAATTTTGGTCATTAAACAGACTACCGATATTAACTAGTACGCAGTTGGATTTTAATAATTACTCGTTGGTGCCTGTCGTTAGCCCTAATCTGAATGCAGGGTTCAAGATATCAATATCAAAAACTCGAAAGAAATATAAAAAAATTGAAAAGCTGTAAACATTTTTGATACCGATAGCTGTGAGAACGATTGGTACTGATTTAATTAAAGGACGTTTTGTACATCGATAAATCACCGATACAATTTTATAATCCTGATTATCTTACCGATATTAATGGAATTATGAATTTATGCCAACATATTCTAAATTCGATACATTTTACGCAGTTCAACATGTACATAGTTTAAATTAAAATAAATAAATCACACGTCTTTCAACTGTTTCGTCCGAAATAGGATAAAAAAAAAGAAGCTAAGAAGTGAAAAATTACTTCCGTGTTCCAAAAGATAACGGTCTCCGAAATAAGAGGTCAAAGCTTGACTTAAAAGTAAAGAAAAGATGTTTACATATGGCGGCCGTCTGTCCCAAATTTCGTTCACAATAATTTTTCCTAAAGTACAACGATCGAATGATTTTTTGTTTGTCTCGGTACGTACTTCAGAGTTACTGATTTCAGTGCCAATCGGATAGATGGTTTTGAAAACATATTTTGTACCTATAGCAATATTGTTGCATCGTATTATTCCGGGAAATTCCACCGAAAAATCTCATGTAAAAAATTATTTTGGAACACGGAAGTCACGTACTGTTGTTAGTTCTAATTTTTTTTTTTTGAAAATGTCCAAGTTTCATATCCAGCAATCGGGTTTGTATTTGACAACTTCAATTCTGTTGAAAGAAATGTATACTAAGCATTAAAGAAACAACACAAAACAGTGTTTTATGACCATTTTTAATGCAAAACAGCTGTTGTACTAGTGTTTGTTAATTTATTTTTTTTGAAGTCATAATAATATAATAAATATAAATTATAAAAACACGATAATGAATATAAATAGTAGGATAAAATAGCGTTTGTTTGGCATTTACAACTTTTTTTTTACAATACTTAGATCGAATTTGAAAATATTTTCGACAAATTAAATCATTTAAAAAATGTTCTTAATTCTTCCTCAAAGCTATTACCAAATATAATTTAAATATATACAATTTGAGGGTTAAAACAAAGGATAGCACTAAATTCCTCGCTAGTGAGGTAAAAATTAATTTAAAAAATCGCAAACACTTCTTGCGCGCGCACAAAACACTCACAAAAATAAAAGTTCGTTATAACTTGGATTGCGTCTGTTTTTTCAAGTTTAATACATAGTCTGCCATCTATGAGTGGCGGCTGAATTAACGATTTTTTTACCGTCTTCGGCGTGAATAGACAAAATATTTTAATTATATTTGCTATTAGTGAGTATATTCAATTTAACGCATCGGATAAAGTTGACATTTTAGAATTCTGTTAACTAATGAAGAGTTTGTAACGAGGGGCAGTAATAAATACATACATACTACAAAAAATAACTGAGATGCTGGCACTAACTGTTCCGATTGGGATGTTTGGCGAGAAATCTTCGGGGCCACGGCAATGGCCAGTCGTACTGTCGCGGCACGACACCGCCGACATTTTTCTCAAAGTACCGAAAAAACGGAAACCACCACTCTCTTCCAATATAATTCAATGGCGTAGGATTCTGAAAAAAAAAAACATGTAGGATGACTAATAACTAAGATATTTTAAATTAGATAGGAAAATTGCGCTGGTACGAACAAAAAAGTCGCAATAGCGGAGCCACTATTGATTTTACGACAAAAATTGTAGAAAATCTAATTTACAAACATTTTCGTTCTATGAAATTTTGTGGCTAGATGATTTTTAGACGAGATATTCAACTAAGATACGTCTATATTTCCAATTAGAAGGAAAAATTGCGCCGGTATGAACAAAAAAGTCGCAATAGCGGAGCCACTATTGATTTTACGACAAAAATGAATACAACAAAAATTGTAGGGAATCTAATTTACGAACATTTTCGTTCTATGAAATTTTCTGGCTAGATGATTTTTAGACGAGGTATTCAACTAAGATACATATATATTTTCAATTAGAAGGGAAAATTGCGCTGGTACGAACAAAAAAGTCGCAATAGCGGAGCAACTATTGATTTTATGACAAAAATGCATATGACAAAAATTGTAGGAAATCTAATTTACGAACATTTTTGTTCCATGCAATTTTCTGGCCAGATGATTTTTAGACGAGATATTCAACTAAGATACGTATATATTTTCAATTAGAAGGGAAAATTGCGCCGGTACGAACAAAAAAGTCGCAATAGTGGCACCACTATTGCTTTTATGATAAAAATGAATACGACAAAAAAAGTAGGAAATCTAATTTACGAACTTTTTTGTTCTATGAAATTTTCTGGCTAGATGATTTTTAGACGAGATATTCAACTAAGATACGTATATATTTTCAATTAGAAGGGAAAATTGCGCCGGTACGAACAAAAAAGTCGCAATAGCGGAGCCACTATTCATTTTATGACAAAAATGAATACGACAAAAATTGTAAGAAATCTAATTTACGAACATTTTTGTTCCATGAAATTTTCTGGCTAGATGATTTTTAGACGAGATATTTAACTAAGATACGTATATATTTTCAATTAGAAGGGAAAATTGCGCTGGTACGAACGAAAAAGTCGCAATAGCGGAGCCACTATTCATTTTATGACAAAAATGAATACGACAAAAATTGTAAGAAATCTAATTTACGAACATTTTTGTTCCATGCAATTTTCTAACTAGATGATTTTTAGACGAGATATTCAACGAAGATACGTATATATTTTCAATTAGAAGGGAAAATTGCACTGGTACGAACAAAAAAGTCGCAATAGCGTAGCCACTATTGATTTTATGACAAAAATGAATACGACAAAAATTGTAGAAAATCTAATTTACGAACATTTTTGTTCTATGAAATTTTCTGGCTAGATGATTTTTAGACGATATATGGGAAGAAATCTACCCGAGAGATACTTACTTTTAAATACGGATTGTTACACAGCGTGTGATAAGTCCAGAAAAGACGTGTTGTTACATAATACGCTATTATCACATCTATTGTATAGTGACCGTGGGCCACCAGCACCATTACAATACCGGTCAAGGCTATAAGCCAAACTAACCAATGTAATAAGAAAAATTTCTTCGGTGAATCTGTAACAAAGCAAAACATTTTGAAAATACCATAAAGCTGTCTCACTACAATAGGTAGACTGGGTCCGGATTTAAAGAGCTGTGCAAAGAGATTCGAAATAATATGCCGAACTGTCAATTTTTTTAGGTTATGTATAGCTGTCATCATATTTATATCTTAAAGTTTACCACATCTCAAATACAAAAGGATTTTTTTATCTTTCCGAGCAAGGGGACTGCCACAAACCCAAATCCGGACCTTGCATAATATAACGTAGATACTTACATTCCGATATAACTAAGTAACTTAAAACTAACATGACTGTATGTCCACTATATATATAATCCCCGCAATAAGTATGTTTGCCGTTTATGCTGAGCCCAAAGCCGGAGACAAGCTGCAGCACCCTCGTGATCACAATATAGGCGGAAGTGCTATTGGCCTTCGGTGAACAGTAATATGTTTTACTTGCTATTGGCAACACTGTCACATATATTGTAACGGAGCGCATAAAGTACAGTAAAGACAATATTAAAAATATACGTCGAAACACTATGAACCTGAAACAAAACAAAGTTTAGCGTAAAAATTATAAAAATACAACAGCAAGAAATCTGGAATGAGCTGTCCCGTTAAATTCATACTCTGAATAACTCATTCTTATTTTGAGGTTAAGAATGACGATGATAACAATTAATGGACATCAAGAAGTTTAAAGGTACAACTATACAGTATGTAAACGCATGAGGTGCACATAGGAAAATTAGCATTGGGAAAAAATACTTGGATCAGAGTTAGCCATGACTCCATTAATTGTTATTTCTATTGAATTATCGTAGTAATCTTGAGGATTTCTATTTTATTTTGATTTATTTTTATTTTACTTGGCTTTTTTAATAATAAAAAGCTCTTATAAATCATTATTTCAATTTTTTTGTACAAAAATAAAACAAATAAAACAACTCCATCCGTTTGGAAACATTTCATTCAAAAATTGTCTTACTGATATGACGTATGCGCGTTGGTAAATCAGTGACCCAAACGTCTTTAGGTTCAACACGAATAGGCGGAGATATTTGATCTCGCACCATATTTAAGTATTTTTGGGAATTTAATGTCCCATTAATAAAAAAAGTCCGATTATGCTGTAATCATTTGAATATTTTCTTCGGTAGTTATACACATTCATTTTGCAAAAGAATATTATCTGTCAAATTGAAAAACAAGATTTCAAGACTCATTCTGATCCAGTCATTTTTCCCAATGTGCACCTTACGTGTTTACATACTGTATATTCAGAATCATAAATATGCATAAAAAACTCAACAATACTGACCTATGTTTATGAAACAGTAAAAAAACAAAAGCTGTATTTAAACAAATCATAATCAGCACTTCCGAAACATTGAGTGCCCAATCCTGCGGAGGTATTAAGTCTAAGACAACGTCCGGTAATGGCGAGTATGTCGTTCTATCTGGCACTCGCTCGTGAACTAGCGCAAGTGAACAGGTGGTGAATAAAAAGTTCACGAAAACTACAATGGACGCTGGAAAAAAAAACACCGTGTTTACTTATTAAACACACTAAAACTTCACAAAGCTTCAATCGTCATCACAATTTCCCATATTGTTAGAATGAGATGGAGTTCTGTTTGTTTTACGGAGCTCCAAGACAATCTTTGTGATTGCGCAAACATCCTGACGGTCTATGAGTGTGATCGGAGGTTTGCGTAGATGCTTGTGGCGTGATATTTCGCCGTCAAGAATGTTTGCGCAAGCTTTCTTGTAAGTTGGAATGCGTTTATTTTATGAAGCTCAAAGACAATCAAGCACGCTTTTAACAATCTTTGCGATTGCGCAAACATTTAGATAGTCTAGATGTGCCGGATCGTTAAAAATGTATATCCGCGAATACGGATCTGAATACGGATTTTTTGTTTCAAGATCCGCGGATACGGATCTTAACTTTCTTACAGTACGTGGCGGTAAATATTGCACATCGACCTTTGGAAAGAGACTATCTGTTATGGGAAAAAGTTATTGACCTCTTTAAGAGTTAACTCTCATAACAGATTGTCTCTTTCCAAAGATCGATGTGCAATATCTCATTAAAAAAAGATAGTTGATTTAGTACCTTTGAGTTATGTACTATTAGTATGGTACTCACTGCGATAAATGTTTGCAATATAAAGGTGCCAAATACGATTTAAAAAAATAAAAAATAATCTGAATGGAATTTAACAGGTTTTCATTATTACCCAATCACCTATACAGGGTGTCCCATTAAGAATGGGACATAGAACAACCGCAGATTCTCCAATTCAAAATAAAACGATTAAGCGAAATATGCTTAGATAAAATGTTACTCGCTCTATCAGTGGCGTACGGCAGGAGTAAGTAATGCTTGTACCCCTTCTAAATGTTAAGCCGCTGTCTAAATTTTAATTTTGACTATAATTTTAATTTTTTTGATATTTTCTAAGTCAATAATGTACACTTGTTAGTTTGTTGTAAAGTCATTGGTTTTCGAGATATTCGCAGTTAAAAATAGATAGACATGTACTTTTTATTTGTATTATTATTAATAATATTCATTTTTACAATTTTGTCTTAAAAAAACTGCGAATATCTCGAAAACCAATGACTTTACAACAAACTAACAAGTGTACATTATTGACTTAGAAAATATCAAAAAAATTAAAATTATAGTCAAAATTAAAATTTAGACAGCGGCGTAACATTTAGAAGGGGTACAAGCATTACTTACTCCTGCCGTACGCCACTGGTAGAGCGTACTGAACTAATTTTTTTATTGTTAGGTGCATTTTATGATATTTAACAAGTGTGCCGATTTGAGTAAAATTATACGGTGTATTAAAAAAATTATTGACATTAATAATTTTTCAGTTTTCAACTTCAACACCCTGTATTTCGGAAACGAGTAACATTTTATCTAAGCATATTTCGCTTAATCGTTTTATTTTGAATTGGAGATTTGCGGTTGTTCTATGTCCCATTCTTAATGGGACACCCTGTATATATAAAATTTCATCTATGAATTGAAAACTAATAAAGTAAAAGATACGTAAAAGATCCACAAAAAAACTAACGGATACGGATCTTTCTTCTCCCTCGGATATCCGGCACATCACTAGTTTTTACGTACCTATGAAAGTTTTCCATTTTTCTTTCGGAAATCTCGGTTCTTCTCTGGTCGGCGCAGGCATATCGATTTTAATGATACCATTCGGCGGCGACGTAATATTTCTCTCGTCGCTATCCGAATCCTCGTCGAAATATCCTTTCGACATAACTAAACTCCCGCCATTTTTGGTCCACATATTGTCTTTCAGGGGCGTCGGCAACAACGGTTGTCGCTGTGTCATGTTGGAAGTGGGATCGTTGCCTACGGCAAGTGAATTCGACGGTTCCTGGGCACGGTTTTTGTCTTCAGCGGTCGAAACGGACAGCGTTTCTTCTTCTACTGCGGAAGCGACATCCGGTAGCGGCAAAGAAGTGTGAGGACTCAATAGACTGTGGGGTAGACTGTCTTGCTGAGAATGGATACTGCCGTAATCATTGTGTGATGTTGTTGATTTTGGATCTAATACCATTCTGCAAAACAGAATGAAAAGAATTTTAGTGACGGTTTCATCAACGAAAACCAAGAATATGATAACTTATCGATAAGCAGCTGAGCTAAACATATGAAAGATAATCCCAGCAACCAAAAGAACGCATTTCTTAGAATCTTCGGTACGCATGATGCCGACAACAAAGCAACAAAATAACAAACAAGTACTGTTTATTGCTTTATGATGACGCAGTGTTGTCGTTATTCAGAGTGTATCATTGTATGAGCAACAAAAACGAAAATAAAAAGTCGTTTCGTCGCCATTGATATACTTCTGGAGTTAGCAAACTCTTTAAGAAAATGACTTTTACGGAATGGTAATCAATGAATAAAATAAAATCTTAGTAGCATTGCTTGTGGCTTTCATAATATTTTAATAAAAAATAAAATCTGCAGGTAAACATAACTCATAAAAATATTTAGTCCGGGTGGTGGTGTCAAAATTTATCAGTGATTTATTTCCGACTCAAATGTAATTGATTGAAGAGTTTAACCATTACTCTGTTTGAAATCGAAAGTCAGTCAGCGCTCCCGCGGTGGGTGTGGGCGTGGGAGGCCGTGAAACTCGTCGGAAAAACTATGAAAAAAAGTGATAAATCTGCTGATGAAAATTTGTTAGATTGTAAATAATTGATGATTAAACGTGAAAATACTCGTCAGTCACTTTCCCGACGGGGGAAACATCGTCAGTCATGAATGATTTCCTTTAAAGTTTAAAAGAATATCAATTGCTCAGTGTTTGAATTTAAAATCGATATTTTCAGAACGAATAGCAGGAACTGAAACATTCTATTCCTACTATTCGTTCTGAAAATATCGATTTTAAATTCAAACACTGAGCAATTGATATTTTTTTAAAGGAAATCATTCATGACTGACGATGTTTCCCCCGTCGGGAAAGTGACTGACGAGTATTTTCACGTTTAATCATCAATTATTTACAATCTAACAAATTTTCATCAGCAGGTTTATCACTTTTTTTCATAGTTTTTCTGACGAGTTTCACAGCCTCCCACGCTCACACCCACCGCGGGAGCGCTGACTGACTTTCGATTTCGAACAGAGTAATGGTTAAACTCTTCAATCAATTACATTTGAGTCGGAGATAACAAATTGATAAATTTTAACACCACCTTCCGGACTAATTGTCTGAAGACGCAAATAATTCAAGAATTACAAGGCGCGAAATTTTACATAATATACCCCGACGTTATGTTTGAAAATTTGTGTATATTTTTAACGACACTTTGAGCTTAATAATATAATTTAATTAACTCAATCTAAGAAAAAAATAACAGTTGAAAATATTGAAACACAGAAAGGAAAAAATCATTTTAATATAAGCCAAAAAACAGTCAAATAACATTGAATTTGTTACTGATCAAGAACAAAACCAGTATTGTTAACTTCATTTGTTACTAACAATACGACCGTGTTCTTTTTTTATTAGTTGCTCTGACATTTCATAAAAAAAAACAATTTACGAATTTACGATACGTACATAAACAGTTGACGTTCTACAAAAACAAATGACATTTTAAAATTATTATCACGTTAATTACTATATATAAAGATATTTTATGAATTTGCAACACTTGTCGGTTGTTTTTTTTATTTTAATGGCTATTCATAAAAATGAACCACGCGCTTATCATTTTTGAATGTGTTAATTATTCTCAATTTCAAATAAATTTGACTAATGAGAAGTTTTTGCATTTACGACACAATTTATAGATTGGAGTGTACACAAAATAGATACATTCACAATATTAGCATCTACATATTAATCGTGTTTAATGAAAGCTCACACTACACTTTAAACACTAGATTGCAATCATATTTGAAGACTAGCTTTTACCCGCGACTTCGTCCGTGGGGAATCAGATGTATATAATTAAATATAACTGATTAAAAAGTTTATAAATTCAAGCAAGACTTTAATTAAAGACGGTCCTATATAAACAATGTTTTTTGCAAAAACAAAGATTTTGTGGATTAGATACACGTGAGCAAGCCACACAACGTTAGCCGTGCGAAAAACATGTTTTTTCTAAATGAATGCCAACTACCCTAAGTGTTTGCCCCTGGGCATTGTTTATAGATCCGTTGGTACAATTGGGCTTTTGAATGAAATTTTTTTTCGTCATAAATGGAAAGATCGTATATAAGTTTTATAACAAAACTATTTTTCTTTTTTTTATTTTCGTTATAATTCAAAAGTTATATCAAATTAAAAATAAATTTTTGTACCCAGTTCCGACAACGCGCCGACATTTCCCGAACATAATGTGACGTCATAATGTTTTAGTCAATACACATGTAGAAGTCATTGATAGTATACTGCGTATATACATTTTACCATTATGACGTCACAACTGTCAAAAACAATTTTAGTGCGTTTGCAGTCACGTGATTTTTTTAAATATTTTATCAATTTTAAATTGCTTATAATTAATTTAAAAAAAGTTTTTTGAAAGTTTTTCGCATCGATTATCAATATTATTTATAATAAAGTTTTAAAATACAATAAAAAAATCTATAATTATTTTTTTTTCAAAAGCCTAATTGGTATTCGTGATTAATTATTCAACAAAAAGTAGTTTATATCGTTAAACTATCTCCATTTAAATTTCATCATAATCGACCTAGCGGTCTGGCTGTAAAAACGTAACTTCAAATAAAAACAAATGAAAATAGACGCATACCTTAATTTTTTAATAACACCAAAAAACACTGACTTTACACTATTTATGAGAATTCAAACGCGTTCCGTTGACTCGCTTGTCGATCGTCTATAACCACTATCTGTCTGTTCCATTGACTGAGTCAATCCAGATTGACTATATTTTATAACCTCGAATCTTGCTTTTTGATAAACTGACCGTACGATGACCAGTGAGTCATACCTTTCTCCTACTTCTTTTAATTATAAATGCTGTAATAATTAGTAATTGCCGTATCTGCTGATTATGACCTCACAACTGTTGAGCTGTGTAACCGGTGTTACGTCACGGAATAAAAACAAGACACCGTGATTCATTTGTTTCACCGAAGACAGAACACCGAGCTATCGATATTTAGCATTTTAGCCTTGACACCAAGGGCGCACGCAGAATTTTTGTTCAAGGAAGTGGGGGGCAAGGTTGATAAGAGTGAAATTTTCGGACATCCGCTTAATGCACTGCAATCATGTCATAAAGGCTTACATTTAAATTTACTTTAATTTTATTTACGACTAATTAAAATTAAATAAATCTGATTAACAGCTCATTTGAAAACTGTTATAACTATAGGTACCTATATAAAAATAATTATCCTACAGTGTTTTCAATTAAATATCATATATATTATTACGCTAAGGTTAAGATGTTTGCCTCCCTTTTTAGAAAAAACCTCACAATTTCTCCACATAAATTATATATCTTTTTACAGATACTTGCTTGCTCTACTGGCATCGACAACTAAAAAATGTATTATTGCTTTTGTTTTTGTAAATTAATTATTAAACTGATATAATATATAGATATGCATTAAGACACAATACAGCAACGCTGAACAACGTCACAGCAATGCTGCATGATGCCATCTGACGGCTTAGCTCAACGCTTTTCCTACTTGCGCCTCTATATGACAATTTTAGTAAAATATTTCTTCGATCTGTCATCTGAGCTTCATATTGTAATACAACAAAAAGAAGAACGTTATAAGCCGTGTGAAAATTAGAAACGAATTGAATATTTAAAAAATAATTTTGTAAAGTGATAATTATTATACTTATTTAGTGCGAATAATTCGCACAGGTCACTCTAGTTTATTATATTTTATTAATTACAGTAATTATTGATTTAAAAGAAATTTATTACTTAAAAAAAGTATAAATACTTACTGCTTTTTATCGACAAAAGCTTTTGAACGGTAACTCCGATCATCATGAAATTTGGACACAACATTAATCTCGGTAAACTAAGATGAATGTGCGTACTCGCGTTCCTCCCTTCCCCATTCGTTCTTTTGCACCCGGGTGAAACCGGACGGGACCGCTATAGTAAAGTAATATTTTTCGTTTCTTGATCTTACGGGGAGGGGAAGGTTTGTAGTTACGCCATTAAAACAAAAAAAAGTTGAAGGTTTTATTCAATTTGGGCTGATTTTCCGTTAGATCACCCCCTACCTAAGTGACTTTAAAAAAGCCTCAAGTCTATTTTAAGACTAAAACTCAACGACCAACAGTGCAGTTAATCTTTTTCATGTTGGCATGCCGCGCTATTCAAATGTTTACCTGCTAATTACGGCCGGTATTTGCGGCATTTCAATAACAACCGCTATTTTGAACTGGTTCATCGATTCCGTCGATGCGTTATTGTTTGTTGCGTTGGCACCACTGCAATTGTCATTCGTATTTTCTTGTACCCATTTAGAACGGTTATCGGTTGCGCTTTCTACACTAGTGCATTCATTATTGCAGTCGTCGTTCGCCATTTTGATTTTTTTAAATTACAAATCTTTGAAACTACACAAAATAAATCGTGTCGTCTTCGAAAGTGTCGATTTTTTTAAAGAAATCATATTGTCACTAAACCAAACAATTTTTTATGCGAAACGATGTTTTTATTTTGATGCGTTATCACTGGCATTTAAATCACTACTATTGTCAATTTAAAAACAAATTCGATAAAATTAATGATCACTTTCTTTAAGTGTTAAAAAATACCACTTTTACAGTGGAATTTGTACTGGCGTCGAATTCACATTAGCATAACGACGTTCAGCTGTTCGCACAGTTCAATGTTACGATTTATAGTAGTCATTTGTTTCCATAAGCAACAGGTATTTGTTTCTGTATATATAGGTTTTGCGCGACATGTATGTTTTCATTTTAATGCACCGTAAAACTGAATGCAAATGTAACAGGTTATATTATAGAATTCAGCCAATCGCGTTTTCTGATAGCAATAGTTTTCGTTTAAAAATACCTGCTGTTTGTTTATGGTCTCCTGATACTCAGAAAACGCAAAACGTTAAATATTGAGGCCAACGACACGTGCAGTACGTGCAGCGACATAAAACGCTCTCCGAAGCGTTGAATTTTGTCGCTTCGCGCAGCTGTTATGAATAGCTGTACTTGAAAACAGGTATTTTTTTGGAAATGAAACGCTATAATTTTTTTCTGATTAAATTAATACACTGCAGGCGTTCCGGGTAAGTAGTATGTATTCAACAATTACCTGGACATTTTCTCAATTATCGGGAGAACAGGATGGTTAAATAACTTTTTTTAGTCATAAAAAAAATTAGCCGTCGTGGGACGGCTGGCAGAGGCGCGCCAATAGATGTTTCACATAAAAACTGTTCTCCTGATACAACTGCCGTTTCTTTACATTCAAAACTTTACGTATAGATGTACTCCTGATTATCAGAAAAACATAAACTTATAGGAGGTATAGTTGTGCTACTTTATATTTATGTATGGAATAGATAAACAGTTTCACAGATTCTGGCACATTTCTGCAGTCGGGAAGCGTTTAAGAATTTACGATAGAGTAGGTGTACCTGTTTATGTGCTTGGTTAAACGAAAATACAGTTACTCGAGTTTTATTTTTAAATATTTTGTCAAAACTTTTACACACGATTCGGCAAAATGGAAACTGCCACAGTTACTAAAATTATACATATTTATCATTCGCAATTCTTGCGAATTTAATATCGAATTAAGAATAGACATCCGTCATCGAAACGGTTGTACTTTTTTGGAGAATTTAAATGTTTCAATGACTTATTTACGTCCAAACAGATGACTGATATTGATAACATTTTATTATACGAGTGTTTTTTTATATTGTTGTAATAAGAAGAAAATAAATACAATTTATTTATTTTTTATTTTCTGATAGCGTATTTTCTTTATCAAGATTTGGGTTAACTTTTAGACTTTGATGTCCAGTTTCAAAAACAAATGTAAATACATAATTGAAAACATTTGCACTGTGCAGGGAATAAAGACTTCAAACTTCGGAAAAATTTGGGGAAACCTAGATTTTGGTATGAACCTTCGTGCTTCTAAACAATATCCCAAAAGACCCGCTAAAAATGTTACGCGGGTCAAAGGTCACAAAAACATTTTTTTCGCGAAAATCTCGTTAACGGTCACTTTTATACAAAAAAAAAGTATCAAATTTATAGTTTAGAACTGTTTCTATTCCCTGTATTATAATCTTAGTTTGCTAAATTGACAAAAGCTGTATTTCGCGAAAAAAGAAATTGTTCTCGGATAATGTACCTACAGCGATAATTTATATACCAGTGATAAGACCACAAAACTATCTCAATTATATAGATTATAGATAATTCAATAGCCTAATTAAACAGAACTTTTTTTTTAATTTCACAAATTCAGATCACGTTATCGTTTCATTTGTTTAAAAAACAAAACGTAACTAACAATCGCAATGCCAGTTGAAAACAAACGAAAATCGAAAAAAAACACGTATAAAAAATCGGCCAATCACTTTCTCACGGCACAAAATGGAACCGGCCACCGCATATCACAAAATAGAATATCGCTTCGCAAAAGTACGACCGATAGGAAATGAAAAAAAAAATCAATTATTCACGTTAGAGCGGAGCGCGGAACTGAAAACAATCGAACACCGGTCGCGTTCACTTGTTCTGCATTTAATTATCTAACTGACTGAGTAGATTCCGCAAACGAACACACACTAAAATACTCTATAGATAGATATTATATACGTACCTATAGAATATATAGATAGTAGCATTCACATTGCGAAATATCGCCTCTTCCAGTCGCGCGTATAAAGCACATTGCACACCGACGTGACGTGCGTCGACGTCACGGTTACACTTGGCTACCGAATGCATTTTCAAGTTCATGGAAAAATTTAACAAAATAAAATAAGACACCTTGGTATTATGGTAAAATAAAATTATACAAGGCTAAAATATTAAAACAATTTTTATTCACTAGAACATTATTTATTGGTCAACGTTTCGGCAATATTTCTTGACTTCTTCAGGACCATAAGAATCTTTAGTGAAAAGTCACAAAATTAAAAACATAAAATAATTTTAAATCATTATTGTCAATCATATAAAACTTTTTTCTAAACTTCATTAATAATAAAAATAATGATATGATATGTGTTTCAGATCTATTAAGTTTATAATATTAATTTTCAGAGGATTATAGATCAATAAAGATAATGCTATTAAGCTATATTTTTAATTGCAACGTTTCGTTTTACTTATTAAAACTTCCTCAGGCTCTACAATAAATACATATATAATAATTAAAAATATAGCTTAATAGCATTATCTTTATTGATCTATAATCCTCTGAAAATTAATAATATAATAAAAATAATAAAAACTTTAAAAGACCTATTTGCAAAAATTATAAAATTATCTTTTCTTTGTAATAAATTTAAAGCGGTTGCACACGAGGCTGGATTTGCCGCTAGATTCCTTGCTAGATTTCACTACTAGTTTTCTAGCGCTGGTTTTCTTAATCGCTATTATGTGCTCGCTTCACACGAGACGTCTTTATAAGCTTGCTTTGTAGGTAGGTTCGGTGCGCAGGCACTGATAGAACGGTAACAAAAGTACACGTTTATTGTCTCTGAACAGAACACACACTATGGCGCAGTGTTTGTGGGCGTTTGTTCAAGTAGCCCACGTGACAAGATACTGCTTCCTGATTGGTTCTTGCTCATATCTAGCAGCGGACCTAGAAACCCCCGTTCTAATTTTAAAACCTATCTTGTGAACTAGCGGGCGAGCCCGCAGTAACGTCATTTCAAGCCTCGCCTGTTGTAGCAGAAATCCCAGCAGTGTTTCTAGCCTCGTGTATAATACGCGCCACGGATCTAAAAGGTTCGGAAGTTAGTCACAAACAGCGTCGCAAAGGCACATTTTAGAGCCGTTGATACTCCCACCACCTCCCAGGTACCTGCACGGAACGTGCGCTCGTCGGTGATTGGCCGTGATCGCTCGTTACCTTTGTCACTTGTCGCTTTCCTGCTTTAAAGTACAGTCGAGTACGCTATTGTCAAGTTGTTATTGCTATTTTAGTTTTGTTGAGTTGCGAGTTTGTAGTTTTTCAACAGACTGTACAAGCGCAAGCCCGCATTCGCATCTAACTTCCGAGCCTTTTAGATTCGTGGAGCGTACTATATATTATTATGTTCTCTGTGTGTCTATCTCTCTCGTATTTCTGTCTCTATGTTCGTTTCAACAAAAAGATCCAAGTATAAATAGGAAACGCAAAAATTGTTGACAATTTACTAAATGAAAAAAATCAATCAATGAATTTAAATTGTCGCAAGTGGCAAACAGGTCAAGAAATATAAATGGTGAGTAAGCGATTGACCTTGGCGCCTCTCGTTGAAGAACCGCGTTGATTAATTTTTATTGAACGGAATTTTTGTCGGGCGTTTCTTGAAAATCAAAACGGCTTTTGGCGCATTTGACTTCGGCTACATCTAGTCGCCTACCAAGCGCGGTGGCGTAGTAATGAGAGAACTAAACTCGCATTCGGGAGGTACCGGGTTCGAATCCCGACGGGGGCAGATGTGGCTAGGACTTTTTTCTGCTGCCTCTCGCCGAGAAACGACAATTCCTGTATCGGCAATCAAGGTTTTCCATGGTGTCCCTCAATAATTCCAGATAAATATCGAGATGGTTCCATATTCAAGGCCATGGCCGAATACCTGTCACACTCCTATGCTCAAAATTTGCCTACCTTATCCTAATGTCCTAAAATTCCTTCATTCGCCCATTGTTATTGATTAAGTGAAAGTTTAAAAATGTAGAAAATAACGGGAAGTGTGCAGATAGATGGAAAATAGTAATGGTGCGAATGGCGTCTGTTATGACATAAAGTCGAGAAACGGACGTTAAATGCATTATTATTATATTCAGTCGCCTAGTGTTTTATTATCGCACATACTTTCCGAAACACCCTGTATAATATTAGATTCGTACAAAAAAAAAACTTGACACCAACAGGTGAATAATTGCATCGAAATCACTATGCGATAACCGTTACGAATTATAACATAAATTAGTGATATGCAAACAAGGTGATAATGGAATATAGGTACTCGATTTTACAAAATGTCTGCTCATTTAACGTTATAATATACTAGCGATCCCGCCCGGTTTCATCCGGGTGCAAAAGAACGAATGGGGAAAGGAAGAATATGAGTACACACATTCATCTTAGTTTACCGAGATGGACGTTGTGTCCAAATTTCATGATGATCGGAGTTACCCTTCAAAAGTTTTTGTCGTTAAAATGCAGTAAGTATTTATAGGTAGGTTATTTTAAGTAATAAATTTCTTATATATAATATTTAATTGAAAACACTGTAGGAAAATTATTTTTATATATACCTAGGTGCCTATAGTTGTAACAGTTTTCAAATGAGCTATTAATTAGATTTATTTAATTTTAATTAGTCGTAATAAAATTTA
The DNA here is from genome assembly GCA_963575645.1 of Xanthostigma xanthostigma. Taxonomy (NCBI): domain Eukaryota; kingdom Metazoa; phylum Arthropoda; class Insecta; order Raphidioptera; family Raphidiidae; genus Xanthostigma; species Xanthostigma xanthostigma. Next base: position 5,812,954 of record OY754469.1, on the reverse strand, counting down.
AAAAAATTGAAATGTAAACCTTAGAGAAAGCAATGTGAAAAATAAAAAAAATTAAATATATTCGCTGACGTGGGACTTGAACCCTAGACCCTGGCATTAAGAGTTTTACACTCTACCGACTGAGCTATCCGGGCTCGTACCTCGACGCGATAATATTGCAGTATTTAGTTAAGGCATTTCACCTGATAATATTTGTCGGACGAACTAATTTTAAGACACACTTGCAACATTTTTTATTTATGTTCCGCTCCAATTAGTCGTAACGTAATATTATACAGCCTATAGCCTTCCTCGATAAATGGGCTATCCAACAAACAATTTTTTTTTCAATTCGAACCAGTAGTTTCTGAGATTAGCGCGTTCAAACAAACAAACAAACAAACTCTTCAGCTTTATATATTAAGTATAGAAGTATAGATATGGCAGAAAGAAGTTTTACTTCAGTCGTGTGGTCTGAAGCACACTCGCTTTTTTTAGCTACCTTATAGATATTATATTACGTTATTTCATGCAATCCTAAAACACATAATTATTATTGATGAAAACAAGTTAACTATTAAATGTTTCCTAAATTGCTTTTTTGCATTTTTTATAAGGGAAAGTTTTCCACGCACGAATATGACATTATTTTCTTATCATCAGTCGCTATCAGCAAAACATTAAAAACAAATCTGTATAATCTCGATTACGGCACTGAACATATTCATTACCTATCAACTTTTATCGGGAATAAACGAGAGATTATTTCAAAAATATTTTCGATCTAAAAACTGTTTTTGGTACGGTAGGGTAAAATTCATTCTTGAGGTCGATGTAACGAACGTGTAACAATGTAACGTATGCCGTACACTATAAAAACCGGCTGTAGAACATCAAGCTAAGGTGGCCGCGACGTAGAACATTTGCCTCGTAACCTAAAGGTCGAAGGTTCGATCGGAAACTCTGTTCTGTAAAACGGAACCATTTTAGATCGATTCGAGTTCATAATCACTACTAAAATTGTAATTGAAAATCTCGAATAGCAGTTGTCGATTGGTCTGTACGCACGTCCGAGCTCTACAGATCGCAATTGTATATTCGGATCGCCTTGGTTTATTTTTGTTGGTTTTTGGTGTACATAAAATAAAAAGCGAATTGTTAAAAAAAAGTGTGCTTTAGACCACACGACTGAAGTAAAACTTCTTCCTGCCATAATTTGTTATTATTCACCCGAAAATTCACAAAATATGAATTTTAAAATGATATACAATTTTATTCACTTTAAACGTAGAATATTTAATGTATTGAACAAAATATTAATTTATAAAATTGTTCAAGAACGAAATGAACAGTCTAATGTAAGAAGAAAGAAATATAAACATAAAGATAATGAAAACAAAAGTAAAACATTGCAATTACTTAGCTCTCGTTGGCTTTTAAGCGTAAATCTTTACGAAATATTATTTGGCTCTGCAAGTTAAATAAGTAGGTTTACAAAACTTTTTTCTGTCACCCGATAGCGCCACTGGCAAGTAAAGTATGAGTCATTCTATTGTTAGTACTGCTTATATTTTCGGCCACTTGATGGCGCCACTAGCCAGTGAAGTATTTGTCATCCTCTTTCTATCTTCACTAACTTATGTCTCCCTCTCAATTTCCGTTCGCCTCGCCCGATCACACTTCCGTAAATCTCTAGTCAGGCATTCACCAGTTTACTTCCCAAGTCAAGCGTGCGCAAAGAAGTTTTACTTCAATAAAAACAAACAGTGCCTTTTACTTTTTTTCATCTTATACATTTCCGTCGGGTAATATCGAAGGTAAAAAAAAAACGATGTTTTACTTCGGCTAAAAAAATCGTTTTCGAAAGGGACATTAATTCCCATCTTCCTGTTTCAAAATAGTGACAATTTGGAGCCTTCGACACCGCAATCGGTTTGTGCGGTCGCCAAGACAGGATAAATTGAATCAATGTTTAACGGACTGATAAGTCACTTATCGCAGCCTAGCCAGAAGGTCAAAACCGCGCATTCGTGTACAACAGGAAACAAACGATTCGTCAAACTTTATCCCAGTTATCTATCACAGATAACACTTTATCATGGTCATAAATTATTTATAAATAAACGTTTTATTTTTGAACGAAAATAAATATCTCTGACTGTGAATTTTTACGATGCGTCATCGCACAATTGGGCTTTTGAATGAAATTTTTTTTTGTCATAAATGGAAAGATCGTATACCTCTATAAGTTTTATAACAAAACTATTTTTCTTTTTTTTATTTTCGTTATAATTCAAAAGTTAGGTATATCAAATTAAAAATAAATTTTTGTACCCAGTTCCGAGAACGCGCCGACATTTCCCGAACATAATGTGACGTCATAATGTTTTAGTCAATACACATGTAGAAGCCATTGATAGTATACTGCGTATATACATTTTACCATTATGACGTCACAACTGTCAAAAACAATTTTAGTGCGTTTGCAGTCACGTGATTTTTTTAAATATTTTATCAATTTTAAATTGCTTATAATTAATTTAAAAAAAGTTTTTTGAAAGTTTTTCGCATCGATTATCAATATTATTTATAATAAAGTTTTAAAATACAATAAAAAAAACGATAATTATTTTTTTTTCAAAAGCCTAATTAAAACTGGCCGACATTTTCTTAGCAGGCACGGCTATTACTTCTGAATTAATTGAGCAGTAAAATAAGGGGCGGCGCTAGTAGCGCGCTCAACACGGCTCTGCTGTGTCTTAGAAATTAGCCATATCTATACTAATATACAGTGTGTCCCCGAATTGAGTTCACAATAGGTGAGATTGACCAAAAATTTTTGAACTGGAATTTCATATTTTGGGATTCCGCCCTGCTTGGTCTGAAACTTATTTTTAGTTTACTTTCGATTTTTTTAAATCAAGTAGGCCTTTACAGTTGAGCAAAACCTCTTTACGTTTCAGGTAAAGTACCTTTTCCGTTCATATAGTACGCAAAAGTGTCACTAAGAAAAGTTGTTCACAATGAAAAATTATGGCGTTATGCAAATTTTCAAAATGATCGGCCTACTTTGATAAAATCCACTTTTGTTTTGTTTGAAAAACAATCGCGTGGAGGAAGCCAAATAGAGTAATTGAAGTTTAATTTATTTTTTTTGATAAACTGTAAAAATTTGAATGTTAATTTGAACACTTCTAATCATCCTGTTTTCTCATCTAAGATTTATCATGTAATCGTTAATAATAAATATTTTTCTACTTCTATTATCAAAGTAGGCTGATCATTCTGAAAATTTGCATAACGCCATAATTTTTCATTGTGAATCACTTTTCTTAGTGACACTTTTGCGTACTGTGAACGGAAAAGGTACTTTACCTGAAACGAAAAGAGGTTTTGCTCAACTGTAAAGGCCTACTTGATTTAAAAAAATCGAAAGTAAACTAAAAATAAGTCTCAGACCAAGCAGGGCGGAATTCCAAAATATGAAATTCCAATTCGAAAATTTTTGGTCAATCTCACCTATTGTGAACTCAATCCGGGGACACACTGTATAAAGCTGAAGAGTTTGTTTGTTTGTTTGAACGCGCTAATCTCAGAAACTACTGGTTCGAATTGAAAAACATTTTTTTTGTTGGATAGCCCATTTATCGAGGAAGGCTATAGGCTATATAATATTACGCTACGACCATTAGGAGCGGAGCTTTAATGAAAAATGTCGCAAAAAGTGTCTCAAAATTAGTCCGTTCGATTGCGATTTTATTCCTATGGTCAGTATAGAATAAAAGTATATGAAATTAGCTGACGAATAACAAAAAAGCAAAGATTTGAGTGAGTCAGGTGGTGTTTCTTGTATGCCGTGGTATACGTACATAGATGACAGATATAATAATAATATAATTGTTTCCAATGCATGACATTTCTCCACCTCCTTGTAAATAAAATAAAAAATGAGTTATACAAATAAGAGAGTATGGATTTCAGCCAAGAAATATTAGCGAAAGACGTTTATTAATATAAGTGCCACTTCAATACGTACTGAATCAGAGAGAGACAAAAAAGGCAAGTGCTTCACACATAAATCAATGCGATAGAGGGAGAGAGAATATGTACGGCAAACTTCTAACGGTTTTATGTCTCGTGCCAAGAAGTTTTCTTTTTTTTCTTTTTGTTACAACGTAGCATTAAAAACTTACATACAGAGTGATTTTTAAGTTGATTATTTTTTTCTAAAAGTGTAGAAATCAAATAGACGAACAAACATTTTAAGTAACTTTTTTATCAAAACTCAAAAATAAGTGAGAAATAGCCGTTCAAGTTTAATTAAATTTATATTTAATTAATTCAAAAGCCCGGTTAACATCCGCGAAGAAATGATAGCACGAATCGGAAATGCATCCCAAATAATTCGCGGAAGGCCCTTATCGCTACTACAAGCATGGCTACGACACACGCATCCATATATCTATTAATTAAATATATGAATCATTGCCTATCTACTCAATGTGCGATGAGTGAACGCAACAAAGCGTATTGAAAATATATCTGCGTCTCTTTCTTCGATGTAATTCCCTGATTTATCCAATGATAGGATTGGTTGATGTACTTGCATTCAATCTGAATAAAGTATCTCTGTGTCAAAAACCTTGTCTTTTTCTATGACGTTAACATGGGCGTTCCCAGCTTTTGGCCCAGGAGGGGGCAAGTTAGAAATTTCATAAGCCGGGTCCCCCGTGCTTGTTTTGCCCTCCTGGATACGCCAGTGCTTACGGCGTAAAAAAAGACAGAAGTATATGTTTGCACCCTAATAGTTCGATTGCGATTTTATTCCTATGCTCAGTATAGAATAAAAGTATATGCACGCATCTTTGTATCAAATAACTTCGAACAATTTCTGTGAATACAGTAAAACCTCGTTAACACGAACTCGTAAAAATCAGGCAAAAAGTTCGTGTTATGTGGGAGTTCGTGTAAACCGAGTATGGCATAAAATACAGTCATTTTTTAAGTGTCAAATCATGATTTATTTTAAGTAAACATTGAATAATTATTTATTATAAATTGTTAGGAAGCCTTTGCCTTTGTTAATTAGTTTACAACATTTTCAATAAATAAGAGGGGAAAAATTTTGAGGTATATATGTTTCTATTTATAGGATTTCGAGTGAATTTTTAATCTCTCAATCCTTTGTCTATTTTTAGAATGTGAGTTAATTACTTTTGTAATCCCTTAAGCGAATCTTTTCTTTTAGTTGTATTGTATATTCATTGACCAAAATGATTAAAATATATGATTTGAGAATTTTTGTAGTTCGTATTATCCGACAATTAACCGTGAAGGGACGAAAAAGTTGTTCGAAGTTCGTATTAACGAGGGTTCGTGTTAACCGAACATAATTACATTAAAGCTTATGTGACCATTGTCAAGAGCAGATTTTTGTTCGCGTTAAACCGAAATTCGTGTTAACCGTGTTCGTGTTAACGAGGGTTTACTGTACTTGATAATGAGTAGTTTCCATAGTGACATAACATAGCGCCAGGACCGACTTCAAAATTTAATAAAACTTTGAAACCTCGTTCCTCTTTCATTTTTGAGTTTTGATAAAAAAGTTACTTGAAATATTTTATTCGCTGTTAAAAAAAAGAATCAACTTAAAAATCACCTGTATAACAAAATCTTTCTAGGGTAAAGGTGCCGATTTCCTACCGCCCACCAGTGATCGATAATTGTTTACTGAATTTAAAGACCAGGGGCGTATTTGTAAAATTTGCGTCGCGGACAAAAAAGTTACGCAGCACCCCTTTCGGTTCCATTGTTCTGATATTTTAAAATCGGCGCGGCGGTTTAATGGCGCCCTGGTCAAGTCTGCCGCAGCGGGAAAATGTCTCGCCATGTGGCAAAAATGGTCCTAACCATCAGTGCCATAACGACCTTTTTATGCGTCCGGTGCGAGCTTCTATAACTGCGCCCTCGAAAAATGTTCTAATCTTACCCGGCTCTGACATTTCTGCGTCCCTCCAGGGTCTGCGCCCTGTGCCTGGGCACCGCTAACCATTATTTAATTTGATAACTCCGGTTTGTATAGATTTAAAATAAAAAAACAGAGTAAAGTGGGATATCTATAGTTTGTTACAATAGGTCATAAGCATGCATTTTTTTTTATATTTTTAATAGATTATTTAGTCAACCATAATACGGAAAAAAAATGATAATCATTTAAAAATGTAATATTATCATAAGAAAAAAAATATTAAATTTCACATTCAAAAATAGACAGTTTAAACAATCGGCCATGTTCGCGGGCTTATATGACGTCATGATATACGATGCATGTCAACCTTGATGTCAAATTGTCAATGTTCTAAATGAAGTTTATTTGTTGTTTTCTCTAAATACTGACATAATCTTACTGTGAGACGACATCGTTGTCATGGAAACTGTTGTTGATATATACTCTGACGTCACGATGCGTTTTGAGAATTCGAAAATAGCGCTTATTTTCCACATTTCTTTTTTATTAGTTGTATTTTTTTCAGTGATTAGATTAATAAAATAACCATTACGTTATGATCAAGAACTAAAATATATTTCGAAATAAAAATTTAAACCAATTTGGAGTCTTATGCATATGACCTATTGTTAGGAAATAGCCCTTTGTTACGACGCTGTGTTGGAAAAAGTGATTTTTCAAAAACTGACGACGACGTTTCATGTGCTGCTTCGGAGTGCAGAACAGCGCCCGAATTCGCAAGAAAGTCTGCCACACAGAACACGCACGAGATTTGTGGTCTGCCAGTGGCTCTTAAACTTGTGTAACTATTACCTACACTATTTCCTTACATCAAATAACAATAATGCGTTTAACGTCCGTTTCTCGACTGTATGTCATAACAAACGCCATTCGCACCATTACTATTTTCCATCTATCACACTTCCCGTTATTTTCTATACATTTTATCAACTTTCACTTAATTAATAGCAATGGGCGAATGGAGGGATTTTAGGACGTTAGGACAGGTAGGCAAATTTTGAGCATAGGAATTTCACAGGTAATTGGCCATGACCTTGAATAAGGAACCATCTCGATATTTATCTGGAATTATCGATGGAAACCATGGCAAACCTCAACAAGATGGCCGGTACAGGAATTACCGGTTCTCGACGAGAGGCAGCAGGAAAACGTTCCAGACACATCGGTCGCAGTCGGGATTCGAATCCGGGACCTCCCGAATGCTCTCACCACTACGCCACCCAGCTCGCGGTTAAGTATATGGAAAATATGATTCATTCTAAAATTATGAAGTGCCTATAAGATTTTGGTTGTTCCGTAGCTCATAGAGGAACCGGGACTGTATCAATATATAAATTGCCTGTCAATGAATAATTTCCGGAGCGGCGTTGCAAAAGTCATTTTACAGACAATCAAAATAATCGCCCCTTTCGTCTAAAATGCAAATGATCAAATAAAAACGTCGCAAACGTGGGTGGAGAAGATGCCTATTGCCTGTGAATTTAAATCTGAAAGGTAATAGACGCAGTTTGTTTGTTTGTTTTTTTTTAATTAGGTCACCCTGACATCTATTAACAGAATGCGTACACTCGTGTTATACAAAGTGTTTCAAAAAAACGTTTCTCTGTTGCCTGGGAAGCACGCTATCGATTAGATTTGGTTTATACGTTTCGAAATTGTTTAAACAATAACAGTTAAATGGCGTTTTCGGTATCGAGAACTGCCCCGGGACAGGGCAGGCTAAATGGGTAACTATTGGTTAAAGAAATTTATAAACCAATAGTTACCCAGTTAGCATAGCCTGCCCTGCCCCGGGGCAGTTCTCGATGCCAAAAACGCCAATAATTAAAGTAAATATTTTATTTTTCTAATATAATTTTATCGGGACTGCTGCCTGTAATTTCGTGTGATTTATGACAGACTAGCGGTTCCGCCCGGTTTCATCCGGGTGCAAAAGAACGAATGGGGGGGAGGAACATGAGTACGCACATTCATCTTAGTTTACCGAGATGAATGTTGTGTCCAAATTTGATGATGATCGGAGTTACCGTTCAAAAGTTTTTGTCGGACGGACAAATGAGTCGTAGCGTGATATTATACAGCCTATAGCCATCCTCGATAAATGGACTATCTAACAATTTTTTTTTCAATTCAAACCAGTAGTTCCTGAGATTACCGCGTTCAACCAAACAAACAAACTCTTCAGCTTTATATATTAGTAGAGATGGGAAAGCATTTTTGTCCGTCTGTTTGCACCAGCATCAGGTGAGAACGGCTGGACTGATTTTGATAAAAGTTGGTACTCGCTTTGACAGTTGGTAAAAGTCTAGGGTATTTTTTAATCGGTTATGCGTGGGTCAAGAATAAATTAAACGGATTTTCACGTTAACGAAGCCGATAAAAGCCATAGTATTAAAGTCGTTTAAAAAAACAACAGCATTCCAACAATCTCGGCTATCGTCGAAACATTCTGTATGTACACTCGGAGTACGCATGCACTGCGGAGGAGTGTGCAGGAGTTCGCGACGCCGGCCGACGTCCGTTGTCTCCGTCCGCGTCTAGCGTGTACCGCGATGACGTCATGGCGCCCACACGACTTGCATGCACACACAACGATGTCCAACAGACTTTTCTCATCCTGGCACAACGTTAATTAGATTGTTGCAACTCGAATCTTTCACATTACATACAGTCGAGATTCGATGTGTAATCTTAGAGCGTTCCGAGTTCAACACAACCATAGCCATTATGATGAAGGAAGGTATTTGGTTGATGATCATAAATAAGCTTTACCAATGTTACGCTAGTGGCCACCAGGGTAAGATTGGTAATGCTTATTTATGATCTTCAACCAAAACCTTCCTTCATCGTAACATCCTATTGGATCAACACTACTTTATGCTGAAGACATAACCATTATAATAATTAAAACATCACCACATATTATAAAACAAAGTCCCCCCGCCGCGTCTGTATGTCTGAACGCGATAAACTCATAAACTACCCAACGGATTTTCATACGGTTTTCACCAATGGACGGAGTGATTAATGAGAAAGGTTTTATGTGTATAATTCATTAATGTTTTCTGTAAATTAGTTGAAATATATGACGATGATTGTTGAGATCAAGCCGACTGGAAGCGTTCATCGGAAACGCTGCCTAATCCCTTTGAGATATAACAAAACAGTGTATGGTGGAATTGTTCCTCTTTTATAGGTCTACAGAAAAGTCCGCGATGGCATATGTCTTATCTTTTAAGGATAGCTTACTATACCTATTTTAATGTTAATCGCTTTATCAATTTTGCAACGTAAGTCGACGAAAAAACGATGGCAATCTACAAATTCGAGCGAAGCCGAACTGGGCCGCTAGTGTATGGGGACCGTGCGTGAAACATAGAGGCAGCACTACTGGCGAAGTTGGCGCTCTCTAGTATCTAATGAATGAAGTAAATGGGATCATTTTATAATAGTAAACAATGAAAATTATTTGAATAAATGGAAAAAATAAGAAGTACGCATTTCAACCCGTAATTAATACTCATGTACATGGACAGAATAACTCAAAAAGCGAAAAATTATATAATTTCGGTCATGTATATGATGTTGTCGAAGGTTATTTAAATGGGCAAGTTGTCATAACCGTAAAGTTGTACCACAAACAACAGTGTCTAAAGGCCCCCATACACCTCGTTCTTTTTTGGCAGTTTTAACCGCCGGGTAAAACTGTACGGTTAAACACGAACAACGGCCATCCCCATACACCTCGTTCTTTTATGGCAGTTTTAACCGCACGGGTAAAACTGTACGGTTAATTTAAACACGAACAACGGCCATATCCACACAGAGGCGTAGTTTCGTTCAGTTTTTCTGAAGTCGTGGCATCATTAATACGATCTGCTTTGATGGAAAATACAATAATATTGATATTATTTTATGTTTAATAAACATTAATAAACAATATAATGCAAAAATAATTAATAAAATTGCTTGATATTTGTCTAAATTAGAGTGTTTTATTTGACACCATTATTTTTTCCTCTAAATTAATCAATATGTTTATAGCAATTTTCATTTATTTTTGTCAAAATTGCTTAGCACTAAAACGGTTAAAATATAAATCAATACTCAAACTAATTACAATCATTTAATTAATATGACTTATTTGCTGTACGTCGCACCACTGAATAAACACGTCGATTCTTATCGGAAAGCGCCACACATTACGATTTAAAACGACAACCAGCAAACACGTCGTGTTTAAAATCAAGACTCGGCAGATAAAAAAACTGCCGTGTTTCATCGACAGTTTTTGCCCATACACTTCGGTTTTGACCGACGTGTTTTATCGTGACGATGAAAACTGCCAAAAAAGAACGAGGTGTATGGGGGCCTTAAAGTGTATAATGTAAAAATTACGCTATGTATAAATACTTTCTTCTTTATAATAAAATATTTTGTATAATATTAGTATTTTACTTATATTTTTGATAACTGAAAAGCAAACTGTCACTAATTGACATATAAATGCAATTTTTTTATCCAAAGCCTCCTCAAAATATATAATTATATTTTGAATAAATTCTCCCATAAAATGAACATTTTTACCACCAGTTGGTGTGATAATCACGAAGCTCGGTCCCCATTATATTATATTAACCTGACGAATTGGTGTTGCCTTTGTCTATTTACAACGTCTTGTGTACAACGTAATGCGGTCCCTAAATTGGTTGGCTTCATCGAATAAACAGTAAGCGATGATAACAGTTTATGGAGAAGACGATCCATTCAACTTGAGCATTCAAGGTTAATTCAATTACTGGCTTCATTATGTCACAACTTAAACAAACAAATAACGAATTTGAATGTCAACAAACCACCACCAACCTGCCAACAACAATAAACTTGCCAACGATTTCTCTTTAAAAAATGTTTTGCACTATCAACATTTGGGTGTCCGTTATTACCCAAGTTACTGTACCTATTACTATCTCACTTTATATACACGACCCCGTAATTATTATTTAAAGAACTCCTCCCAAAATGCCCTCCCCTTTTCACTGTGTAATAAAAACGTCATCGCATCGATACGACCCCGTAATTGTTTTTGAAGAACTCCCCAAAACGCCCTCCCCTTTTCACTGCGTAATAAAAACTTCATCGCATTGACACGATCCCGTAATTGTTTTTGAAGAACTCTCCACAAACGTCTTTCCCTTTTCACTGCGCAAAAAAACGCCATCGCATCGACACGACCCCGTAATTGTTTTTGAAGAACTCTCCACAAACGTCTTTCCCTTTTCACTGCGTAAAAAAAACGTCATCGCATCGACACCACCCCGTAATTATTGTTTTTAAAGTACTTCACCCAAACGCCTTTCCCTTTTCACTGCGCAAAAAAAACGCCATCGCATCAACGTCCCCGTAATTGTTTTTTATGTCGGGGGATATTTTGCCCGTAGGATATTTAGTCAAGATGATATTTTGTCGGGGGATATTTTTTCGGGGATATTTTGTCGGAGGATCAAAACGTGCATTTACCGTACTGCTCTGGTTCGACTATGTTGACATACAAAAGTGTCAACATGTAAAATAGAAACACGCTTCCTGTATTTTCCCGGTTTAATTAGAACCGGCGAAGGCGGCGGCGGCGGGGTGACCTATTAAACTGAACAAAAGACAATCATCGTGGCAACAATGCAATGCAACACTGCAATATAAGTACACGTAATATATCCACGCATATATATATAGTAGAGAAGGTTAAACATTGGCATAATAATAATTTCTCGTAATCTAGGTCACTGGGACAATTCGAAAAAAAGCTACATTCATTCACGTTACGAGATACGCCTGGTACTCCAAAGTATGTATATAAAACTTCTTTGTAAATAAATAATAATTAATTCCCAGAGGATCAGCCATTAGCAGTTGCATCAGAAAAAACTGTTTAGCATTGTGAACGAACGAGGAGGGCTTCCCGTTTTTTATACCGACATACAAAAAAGACATTTGTACGAATGTATGTATGTGTGCCCGATTATCTCAGGATCTACTGGACCGATTTGAAATTTTTTTTCACGGTCTACTTATCGAAGTAAAACTTCTCTACGCACGCTTGACTTGGGGAGCAAGCTGGTGAATTTTGTAAATTGTAACTTTTTGCTCTTCCGTCTCAAAAGTTTGCCGATCTCTGGACTAGGCGCATCAATCGACTTGAGCAGAGTCACCGGGAATAAAATAATATACAAAGACACTAAAAAGTGTGAAATATAAATAATTTCGAAAAACTGAACGGATGTCAAAAAATGATAAAATAAACGCTATATAGAGAAACAATTGCCCCGACTTCTGATGGAATGTTTAGGTAGGCAAGGTGGTTGTAAAACATAGGGAAGCATACTACTAGACAAACATTAAAAAGTGTGTTATAGTGTTATATACACAAGACTAAGTTTGGATTTATTTTCTTTTGATTGTTTGGGTTTTTTTATTTGTATTTTTTCCCATATTAATACTTTGTAATATTTAATGCTTTTGTTTTTTTTTTTGTACAATATGCAGTCGGTTAACGGAACGCTGTCCAAAATTTTTTTGTTAATTTATTGTACATATTTTATAAGTAATAAATTTTATCTTATCTTATCTTATCATAGGGAAGCATTATTTTATCTTGTTCTGAAGTCGGTTCAATTTTTTAACACCACCCAAAGTACTCGACTTTTGAGCGAGATTTTTTTTGTATAAAGGTGATTTTTTTTAAAAAAGAGCGACTTAGATATTCCAAAACGCCATTAAACCGAATTCATATGCAAAACATCACAAAAAAGACTAAACAAGTTACAATATTCTGACAAGGTTTTCCAATAAAACGTTTCATCAACTGGATGTTTATTTTCAATAAATAAAATTATCGACCAATTATTCTGAAGAAGGTCCAAATCCGGATCGAAACGTTAATGTATTAATTATCTATATATTTTTGACGTGATAACGTCTTATAAATTGATGAATCACCAATCTTATAAATTGATGAAACACCGGCTGCATGCACGAAAAAGTGTAACGTTCCTAACGTTCCGCCTGACCCTGTGCGTGCTTTTCTCGAAAACGGCCCTAACGATTTGGATGAAATTTACTGAAAAGGGATTTTGGGGGGCAAAAAATCGTTTTAGCTAGGTCTCATCTCTCGAAAAAATCGTTTTCATACAAATTTTATCATTATAAAAATCAATTTTTTGACGTATGAAAATACTTAAATATTGTAAGTAGGTTTTGGAATTTTATATAAACAGTGAAACAATCGTTTTCAAAATATTATGACAATTAATCTTTGAGACTTAAAATAAATACGAAAGAAAGAAAGTTAAAAAAAAATAATTATTATTATAGGTGGTGAGTATTTTAATACATAAAATTAACCTAAATTTGAAGCGAAAGATGCAATATCATAGATTCGAATTATTATAATTATTATATGTAGAATTTAGGTTATGTATTACGGAATACGTTATCACGTAAAACTATCGTCCGTAAACCGACTTTACAGACAACCAATTTTTTTTTGTTAATATATTGTCTGAAAAATTGGTCGATAATTTTATTTATTGAAGAGTTCTAATCAGACGTTAAACAAAGGTTTGAACGATATTTATTTGTTTCAAATATCACAAAAAAGAAACAATTGAAAAAAAACGTTCTCACCTGAGTAGAGCCCTTCTCCACTTTTCGCCCGTTTCGACAACAATCAATTGCAATTTCATCGTTTCCTTTCGAAATTTCCACGACAATGACCAAAAAACCCTTACGTTTCGAATTATCGATGCACAAAAAACGTCTATTCGCAAATGCTAGGTTATGTTGCACATTTCCTCGCATATAAGATTATGCCGGTGCAATTTATATACAATATGTCAAAATCACAGCTTTAAGTAAACTTTCACAACTTTGATCGAAGCTTTTCAAGCACAATGCCAATTAGAAATTCCTATCTACACTTATTCTAAACTAAACTAAGCATATAGTATCACGATTAGAATATTATATAGAAACGGCAAAACAAAAGAATCAATTGATCAGCGCTCGCGTTTTGTTTCACGATATGGCGTCGCGGCGCCGTCAAATGGTGCTGGCGAGCGTCGGGCGCTGATAGACTACGTCACAGTTGAGTCACCGTAGCGCATGCGCCGTATTTACACACTACAGTAAGTGACAAAAAAAATTATTATTATTATTTACGCGTTACAAGATTTTTTCTGAGGAACGATTGTAAATTATAGACGTTCGATAATGTTATATAAGTAATAGATATTTTCATTGTTATTTTTACTGTACTATTCTATAATTTTTACTGTAATAATTGGATATTTATTATAATAAAAATTACAGAATCTATCTATATTCTATTCACTCATCAATGGCTTACCTACGGCATTTTATTTTGGGGTGCTGATTCCCTTGCCGCTCGGGTTTTTATCCTACAAAAGGCAGCAATACGTGCAATAGTTAATGCTACGTTTCGCGAACATTGTCGACCAATTTTTTGCGAACTCAAAATAATGTCCTTACCTTCAGTCTATTGTTACCATAGTTTAATTTATGCAAAAAATAATATAAACAAATTCAAAAAAAGTAAAGATTACCATAGTTACAACACTAGGAACAGACATAATATAAGCACTCCGCTTCATAAATTAGCTGCCATTCACTCCAATTTCGCCTACATTTCAATAAAACTATTTAATAGCCTTCCGGATTCATATAAGAATCTGTCCGACTTAAAAATTAAAATAAAGAAATTATTAACTCTCAACTGCCTGTACACAGTGGATGATTTTTTTAATGTAAACTTTTAATCTGACGCTATTATATTCCATGGGAATTTTTAAATAAAGAAATTTATTATTATTATTATTATATATAAATCTCGTGTCATGTTGTTCGTCCGCGCTAATCTCCGAAACCACTGAGCCGATTTTAATGAAATTTTTGTAAATGTGTCTTGCATGGTCCAACTTACTATAGAGGATAGTTTTTATTAAATATTTTGTAAAAAGTTACGGTGTTTTCTCAAAAAAAAAAAAACTGTTTTACTAACACGCAGCGACATCTGATAGAATTTGTTTAAAGCTATTAGTTCAGAAGCAAACAAAAAAAAACTGTTTTAGTACCAAGTAGCGACATCTGATAAAATTTGCTCAAAGTTATTAGATCAGAAGCAAATCTGGTAGAGTTTGCTCAAAGCTACCTGCACAAACGAACTACATTTTGGAGAATTATATCTATCGCGCCCGGGTGAAACCGGGCCGGGCCGCTAGTGGAATAATAAAAATTACATGTGATGTTTACACGAAATTTTCTTTTTTGCAGCGCAAAAACCAGGCCCGCGAAAATAAAAAAGTGAACAGACAAAAATTCTCTACACCAATATTTTTGTCGACCGACGTTCTTACCTATATAGCGTCTGGAACAATAACGGAAGCAGGAATTCGCGGGATCTAGTAAAATGTAGGGGAAGTTATTTTTGGAACAGAAAGGAGCGTGTGTGTAATGACCAATCCCGGTATTCCCCACCCGGCTTCAATATACCTACATTCCTGAAATTTATTTAAACAAAATATTGCGTATTACCTTCGGACCATAAGACGCACCCAAAATTTGAGTCCATTTTTCTATGTAAAAAAATTGGTTGTCTGTAAAGTCGGTTTACGGACGATAGTTTTACGTGATAACGTATTCCGTAATACATAACCTAAATTTATATAATAATTATAATAATTCGAATCTATGATATTGCATTTTTCGCTTCAAATTTAGGTTAATTTTTATTTATTAAAATTACTCACCACCTATAAAAATAATTTTTTTTATTAACTTTCTTTCTTTCGTATTTATTTAAGTCTCAAAGATTAACTGTCATACTATTTATAAAACAATTGTTTCACTGTTTATATAAAATTCCAAAACCTACTTACAATATTTAAGTATTTTCATACGTCAAAAAATTGATTTTTATAATGATAAAATTTGTATGAAAACGATTTTTTCGAGAGATGAGACCTAGCTAAAACGATTTTTTGCCCCCCAAAATCCCTTTTCAGTAAATTTCATCCAAATCGTTAGGGCCGTTTTCGAGAAAAGCACGCACAGGGTCAGGCGGAACGTTAGGAACGATACACTTTTTCGTGCATGCAGCCGGTGTTTCATCAATTTATAAGATTGGTGATTCATCAATTTATAAGACGTTATCACGTCAAAAGGTGCGTCTTATAGTCCGAAAAATACGGTAATTAAAACGGCTTAGCTCAAAAAATATCTACTCTAAGGAAAGATCAGCTGAACTACAACTTGTTAATATATCTTCTTCAAAATAATCGTCTTTTAAAGAATTTTCATTCCTCAGTTCTACATATTATGGAAAAGCTACCCCCAAATTATAAATATTTTTTTACGTGATAACGTCTTATAAATTGATGAAACACCAGCTGCACGCACGAAAAAGTGTAACGTTCCGCCTAACCCTGTGCGTGCAAGCGAGAGCGCAGTATGCTTCGGCCCAAGTTTGACAGCTACTAAAATTTAGGTTATGTATTACGGAATACGTTATCACGTAAAACTATCGTCCGTAAACCGACTTTACAGACAACCAATTTTTTTTTACATCATTACACAATTATTGTATAGTGGTTCTCATAAGACACATGTCTGTAAAATTTCATCCGAATCGATACGAAGATGGCGAAGTTATAAGGCTATGACATCCGGACAGACAGACGAACATAACGAAATTAGAAGAAGCGTTTCATTTTTTGCCGTTTGGCTACGGAACCCTAAAAATTGAACTTCTTTTAAAAAAAGCCACTAAAAGGCGTAAAATAATAAAATTTTGAAGTACGCGCCAAATCAATGACATAAAAGATTATGTAGTAATTAAATTGGTGGTGACCTCAGAACACTATAATTTTTCGTCTTTGATCAGTGTCTTTTTTTGAAGGAGATTCAATTTTGAAGTAAAACTTCTTTAGGCACGCTTGACTTGGGGAGTAAGCTGGTGAATGCGTGACGAGAGATTTACGGAAAGTGTGATCGGGCGAGGCGAACGAAAGTTGAGAGGGAGATATAAGATAGTGAAGATAGAAAGAGAATGACACATACCTACTTCACTGGTTAGTGATGCCATCAGGTGGCCGAGACAAACACTTCACTGGCTAGTGGCGCCATCAGGTGGCCGAAACAAATACTTCACTGGCTAGTGACGCCATCAGGTGGCCGAATGTGTAAGTAGTACTAACAATAAAATGACACATACTTTACTTGCCAGTGGCGCTATCGGGTGACAGAAAAAAGTTTTGTAAACCTACTTTAAATAATATTTGATAAAAATGTACGCTTAAAATCCAACGAGAGCTAAGTAATTGCAATGTATTACTTTTGTTTTCATTATCTTTATGTTTATATTTCTTTCTTCTTACATTAGACTGTTCATTTCGTTCTTGAACAATTTTATAAATTAATATTTTGTTCAATACTTACATTAAATATTCTACGTTTAAAGTGAATAAAATTGTAAAATCATTTTAAAGTTCATATTTTGTGAATTTTCGGGTGAATAATAACAAATTATGGCAGGAAAAAGTTTTACTTGAGTCGTGTGGTCTAAAGCACACTCGTTTTTTTTACCTTTTTTTCACAAATAAAGTCCGCAACTGTATTTATTTGTAGTATATAGATTTATAGTAAATTATATGATAGAAATCTGGGACGTTCGTTAGAAAAGAATAGGATGCTGATACGAGGTAACCTATATATTATATCCAGCTCTGTCTTTACGAGCGCTCGGTCTGTATATTGAGTTTTCTCAGAGCTACTCGAAAACCATATACTTTTATTCTATACTGAGCATAGGAATAAAATCGCAATCGAACTATTTAGGGTGCAAACATATACTGCTGTCTTTTTGTACGCCGTAAGCACTGGCGTATCCAGGCGGGCGAAATTTCTAATTTGTCCCCTCCTGGGCCAAAAGCTGTGTACGCCCATGTTAACGTCATAGAAAAAGACAAAGTTTTTGAAACAGAGATACTTTATTCAGATTGAATGCAAGTACATCAACCAATCCTATCATCGGAGAAATCAGGGAATTACATCGAAGAAAGACACACAAATATATTTTCGATACGCTTTGTTGCGTTCACTCACCGCACATTGAGTAGATATAGTTAATTAATAGATATTGATCCTTGACTGTCAGCATGTACATTTTATGTAGGAATGACAATAAATTATTATTATGTCGAAAACAGAATGGTCGCTTGCAAACCGGAACCACGAAAATCGAAGTCTCGTATATCTTAAGCTCAATAGGAATTATTCGGTGCAAGTGTACTTTAGAGTTCAATGATATCATGAAAGAAAAAAAAAGCAGATTGAGCACAATACATTTTCCTCAACAATAAACCGTGCCTACCAACAATGGGGTTAAAAACTGCGGTTTCAATTGTTATTAATATACAAATTAATCTTAATATTATCGCTTTTCTGTGGTTATATAAAATTTTAAACGAATAATTATATGAAGGAAGATATGAATACACTTTTGTTGCGAGAAAAAATAAAAAAAAAACGTTCTATTTTTTAACTGACGCGTGGACCGTTTTCTTTATAAAAAATAAAGAATATTAATCTTTTTTTTTTAACACGAATATTTTTTTTATGAACGGTAGCACGGAGCCTACTAGCGCCGCTAGTGGGTAATAGAAAATTATTGAACTCACTTTTTATGGAAATCGCGACATGTTTCTAAGGTGATAGTCAAAAACTTTAGTTGACCATGATGTGTAAAAAAAAACGTAATATAAGGAAAACTGCTGTTAATTTTATAGTACAATAAAATTCAGATTGTAAACCATTATATAAATAGCATAACATAAAAGGTACGTGATATTTATTTATCAGCTATGACGTACAAATTTATGTTATGACGTATAAATATTTAATTTGTTTTCATTGATAGCGTAATGTCAAATTTTGGCGCCAATTATCTTTATTTTACTTAAATCGCCATCAGCGCAACAGCCCGGAACACAACAAGCATTTCCAGATCGCCTAGTTTTGCCCTTGTTTTCTTTGTAATTAAAAAACTTTATAAAATCATAACTATTTTCACTTTTAATAAACATTGTTCACTGACATACGGAAAATTTGAGCTTGAAGTTTCCCCTAGTGCTCACCACAAACGCTCGCATCGATAAATTTGTAACTCCGCCTCCTTGCACATATAGCCCATACCTATTGGCACGAAAAGCAGCTATTTTACAGGTGACTTCTCCGCAACGTTTACTGCGTGCTTTTATTTGCATTCTGATCTGTTCTCGCCACAAAAATATAAATTACGTTTAGTTTGACGAAACAAAAAATCAAAACGCAATTCTGATTTCAGCTGCGATATTTCTGATCAACCCCCTGTGTATAGTACGCGCCACGGATCTAAAAGGTTCGGAAGTTAGTCACAAACAGCGTCGCAAAGGTACATTTTAGAGCCGTTGAGACTCCCACCACCTCCCAGCTATACCTGCACGGAACGTGCGCTCGTCGGTGATTGGCCGTGATCGCTCGTTGCCTTTGTCGCTTTCCTGCTTTAAAGTACAGTCGAGTACGCTATTGTCAAGTTGTCATTGCTATGTTAGTTTTGTTGAGTTGCGAGTTTGTAGTTTTTCAACAGATTGTATACAAGCGCAAGCCCGCATTCGCATCTCACTTCCGAGCCTTTTAGATTCGTGGCGCGTATATACTATATACTTATAACAACTTTCCCCTTCAAAAGTAGAGAGAGAAAGAGAGAGAGAGAGAGAGAAAGAGAGAGAGAATAGTCTAAAAATAGATACTGTTAGAATTAACTGCGTATGACAATTGCGCACTTAAATATGTCGACAAAATATTAATGCCTTTTCAACCTATTGCAAAAGGAGACATCCACTCAAAAATAATAGTATAAAGTATGATTTGAAGACTAAAATAATTTTAAAGCGCTTGAATATGACGGCGTTTAAAGTAGAGCCTCGCTTATCCACGCGCGGCTCAAGACCGCTTCCACACGAGGCTGGTTTTTCCGCTTGATTTCTGGCTAGATTTCAAGCGTGCTGTGGCGCTGATGGCTTTTATGTTCTCGCTTCATACAATGCGTGTATTGAAGCTCGCTTTGTAGATGCGGGTTTGGTGAGCGCGCAGTGACGGTTCAACTGTTAACAAAAGTGTATAATACGCGCCACGAATCTAAAAGGCTCGGAAGTTAGATGCGAATGCGGGCTTGCCGCGCTTGTACAGTCTGTTGAAAAACTACAAACTCGCAACACAACAAAACTAAAACAACAATAACAACTTGACAATAGCGTACTCGACTGTACTTTGAAGCAGGAAAGCGACAAGTGACAAAGGCAACGAGCGATCACGGCCAATCACCGACGAGCGCACGTTCCGTGCAGGTAGCTGGGAGTATCAACGGTTCTAAAATGTGCCTTTGCGACACTGTTTGTGACTAATTTCCGAACCTTTTAGATCCGTGCGTTGGTCCACGAAGTATCTAGATATAAGAAAGTGTAACGCAATGTTCAAACCAATAACCATTGAGTAAACGGATAATCGAAGTTCTACTGTATTAGAAAACAATATGGGATACGTTCAGCACGACCTAGGCTACACAGCGATGTGTTCTGAACGGCGCGACGGGGCATGTCAAACGCGAGGCCATCGTCCTCGGCTAAACAGACATGACGTCGCAATTATGTTGGCGGCTCGCTAAGCGCTTCGTGTGTTTGGTGCTGGAAATTTTATAACCTCAAACTTAAATCTTTGATTAACGTCTGAATTGGTCGACAATTTTATTCATTTGAAGACCTCAAACTTAAATTGAAAAATATAAAAACGCTTTGAATCTTCTTGATGTCCGCACTTGTAGGCCGTGGTCTATTGGTATTTCTACCTGGCGTTTCCGTCTACAAATGCGGTAAATTATATCAAAGGCAGCGGGCAAAGTGACACATCGCCATTCGTAATTTTTGCCGCAGTTGTAGACGAAACTTCAGGTAGAAATACCAATGGAGCACGGCCTACAAGTCTGCACTGTTTCATTTTTATTATTATGTGGTCGACAACGAATTTACCGACTCTACAGTGCACCGAAAATTAATTCGAAACAAAAACTGAGAACTGGTGAAAGTATCAACTGGATTTTAGAATTATTATTGAGATCCGTTATAAATAAAAAATATGACTTTGCACCAGGCCCCAAATATGCATGACATATTTTGAGAGCCTCAAAAAAATACCAACTATAATTTCCTCTGGTGGAAGCAAAATAGCGAATGTGGTGGAGGTAACGTTATTAGCATTGTAGAGCTTTAAAGCGATCCTGCTCGAAAAATAATCGATCGACAGAAACGATACTTTTCTTAAACTGTATTCAGCGTCGTTTTTTGTACAATTGCGACTTCGAAACAAGGTTTTTCTACGCATTTTGATCAAAATTTAGTTTGAAAAGCGATCTTTTTCTATGTTCTATGTATAGATCAATCATTTGCTTTTTGTGAGTACAATCCATATATCTACTAATTAACTATATAAATCAATGCCTACCTACTCAATGTGCGGTGAGTGAACGCAATAAAGCGTATCGAAAATATATCTGCGTCTCTTTCTTCGATGTAATTCCCCGATTTCTCCGATGATAGGATTGGTTGATGTACTTGCATTCAATCTGAATAAAATTTCTCTGTTTCAAAAACTATGTCTTTTTCTATGACGTTAACATGGGCGTACCCACCTTTTGCTTGTTTTGCCCTCCTGAATACGCCAGTGCTTACGGCGTAAAAAAAGACAGAAGTATATGTTTGCACCCTAATAGTTCGATTGCGATTTTATTCCTATACTCAGTATAAAATAAAAGTATATGGTACAATCTAATGTACTTTCACAACGACATTAGACCGCTCTCTTATAATTATAAGATCATTGTCAAAGCAAATTTTTTGCCAATCCTTGCTGCAACCCACCATAAATCACCAACATCCCCGGGTTAAATGGAGTAGTATAAAAACAATTAATACTTTTAATGTTTTCTCGTTTTCACGTCTCGAAAGTACTGTCTAACCGAACATTTATCGAACACTCTGTACAATATATAAACCACTAACTATTCATAGGATTCAAGATGGCAGCGTTCTAATTTCCATATAAATGAAGCTTTGAAATAGATCGACAGCTACACCCGGAAAAATGTAGTCTAACTCTAAATTAACTATTCCTATATATATTGACAGGTCAAAGTGGCACGTTTTGTTTGTTAACTCAAGCTTTCACTAGACATGTCCACGTTGTTGCGAACCAGTGACTCTCAAAATCTCAATCCCATCTCCAAGTTATTTCTGTATATTATAATTTTCGGAAAAATAATCAATAATGCATACATGAATAATGTATATCATAAATTATGTTTGGTACACTTATCTCTATATCTACATATCTATACTAATATATAAAACTGAAGAGTTTGTTTATAATATATTTTACATATAATACGGTATGCTTGTCCAGTGTCTGTATATATAGTAACGGATTACAAAATCCACATACCGTGAGAGTTGTTTTTTTAATGATTTAAACAGACGTTAGCTCAATTAATTCAAATAAATAAAATCGTAACTTAGTCTGTAATTGAACAGTTTTAAAGATTCCTAGAGCGATTTTTCAGTTTTCATCACTTTTTTCTGTTTATATTTTGACGTGATAACGTCTTATAAATTGATGAATCACCAATCTTATAAATTGATAAAACACCGGCTGCATGTACGAAAAAGTGTAACGTTCCTAACGTTCGTAACGTTCCGCCTGACCCTGTGCGTGCTTTTCTCGAAAACGGCCCTAACGATTTGGATGAAATTTACTGAAAAGGGATTTTGGGAGGCAAAAAATCGTTTTAGCTAGGTCTCATCTCTCGAAAAAATCGTTTTCTTACAAATTTTATCATTATAAAAATCAATTTTTTGACGTATGAAAATACTTAAATATTGTAAGTAGGTTTTGGAATTTTATATAAACAGTGAAACAATTGTTTTCAAAATATTATGACAGCTAATCTTTGAGACTTAAAATAAATACGAAAGAAAGAAAGTTAAAAAAAACAATTATATTATAGGTGGTGAGTAATTTAAATAAATAAAATTAACCTAAATTTGAAGCGAAAGATGCAATATCATAGATTCGAATTATTATAATTATTATATAAATTTAGGTTATGTATTACGGAATACGTTATCACGTAAAACTATCGTCCGTAAACCGACTTTACAGACAACCAATTTTTTTTTTGTACCTATCTCTATATCTATACTAATATAATATAAAGTTGAAGAGTTTTTGTCTGGTTGGTTGAACGCGCTTATCTCAGGAACTACTGGTTCGAATTGAAAAATTTCTTTTTTGTTCGATAGTCCATTTTATATCGAGGAAGGCTACAGGATACATAATATCACGCTACGACCAATATGAGCGGAGCTTCAATGAAAAATGTAACCTATTTGTCCGTCCGACAAAAACTTTTGAACGGTAACTCCGATCATCATTAAATTTGAACACAACATTCATCTCGGCAAACTATGATGAACGTGCGTACTCACGCCCCTCGCCCCATTCGTTCTTTTGCACCCGGGTAAAACCGGGCGGGACCGCTAGTTTGATATATTATAATATAACGCAATTATTATTATTGCGCCATCATACCAAATGCAAATGACTCTTTTATCGGTATTTTTTTGTGTAGGTATATAGTTTATTATCAAAAATGTCATATTTCAGTTTATAAATAGCTTGATAAAGGAACAAAAATACAGTGTATTTCCACTGTAATGATATTAACAAATTTGTATCATAATTATAAACAAAGCTGGGATGAAGATTCCTTATCAGGATCGCATTAAAGAACAAAAGATAACCTCACAAAAATATTGAGGAATGTCCAACGGAGCAGTAAGTGCTAAGCAAAATGGCAGCTAAATCTTGATTTCAAAAAAGCTCAAAACTTAATTTTAAAAATATACAGTTTTCAAGCTCTAAATTTACACGTAACAAATGTTGATTTATATAAAAAAAATCCCGGCTTTTGTATGTCGAGCCGTCAAAGCGAGACTGTGCACTTGCATACATTTAACAAAAGAATGTTATAAAAACATCTGAACGACGACCTCAATGAAACAACACACAGTCACGTATAGTAGAATGACCTACATTTTTATTTTTAAAGCTCAACTCGCTTAAAGTTATACGCGTGAAACGTTTCGTTATCGAAACAATTTTTTTCTAATGCTCCAGTAATCGTTTATCAGCATACTTATTTGTCAATCGAGATTCTACGATAGTGTTGTGCGATGACGAGATGTTTTAGTCGATTGTCTCGATTGTTCAAACATCTCGATGATTCTCGATGATTGTCACTTGGACTCGATTGTTTCATAGTTCATCGAGACCGAGTGAATCGTAGTCGTGCAGTGTCAAGAGCCACATACAATCGTTCGTCACACAACAAATGTCATCGAGTCCCATGGTCGATTGTACAATGTACACTGACTCGACTCACTGCATTGTAGTGACGTAGTCGATTGTGAATTAACCGTGTGGCGCATGCTCTTCAAATGTATTTCTTTACACTTTACAGTACCTACTCTACTTGGAAATGAATAAAATGAATAAAAATAGTTATTCGTCTGTTTGATTTCTACACGTTAAAAAAAATAAATGAACTTAAAAATCAGTCTGTATATTATACGTTTGAATCACGACTATAATATTATCATTATAATATGTTTTCGCATTCGATGCTATTGCTATAACCTATGTGGCAAATAATCGACTTGAACAATCGAACATCTCGATTGTAAAATCAAACTCCGAGTCGATTGTGGACTCGATTGTTATTATGAACGATTGCGATTGTTTCGATTGTAAAAACATCTCGGATTCGCGCATCTCTATTCTACGATATTATTTATCGGCGCGCAACGGTAGTGTGAGGTTATGTCGACACAGTCTTCATAAGATTATTATCTTTTTAAACGCTTTATATTAGTTTGGGTTGTAACTAACTATGTATGTATGCATGTAACGGAATCTTTGAGCATAATTTTCACCAATTTCCCGAAGTCTGATTAATTTGAAACTTTGCATACGTATCAAGGACCGATGACAATGCAATAATTTGATAACAGTTTCCCATTATCCTTATTAGGACCCCCAGGATTAATAAATTCTTTTATAGATCCTCAAACTAAAAAGTGAAAAATAAATATAGTTTAAAAAAAACTAAAAAACACGCTTTATATCGAACTAAAAAGTAAAAAATAATTTTTTTAAAATAAGCTTAAAAAGCGTTGGGCGCTCGATGTATGAAAATGTGGAACAAAGCGCCCCACGCTTTTTAAGCTTATTTTAAAAAAATTATTTTTTACTTTTTAGTTCGATATAAAGCGTGTTTTTTAGTTTTTTTAAACTATATTTATTAGGTATAATAATAGTGCAACAAGTCGATGCCACTGATCTTTAAAATAACATGACGCCTTACTGATATAGAAGAATCGACTGTTGGCCGTTCGACGCCATATTGATGTGGCACTTTAAGCGCGGCCATGCGTTTAAAACGTTGTGATTGGCTGACAACTGGCCAGCGCCATATCGATGCGGTACTTTAAGCGCGGGCTGCGTTCGAAACGTTGCGATCGGCTGACTTTTTTCAAACCGCCAAACGACATTTTTATTTTTAAAGCTCAACTCGCTTAAAGTTATACACATGAAACGTTTCGTCATCGCAACAATTTTCTTCTAATGCTCGAGTAATCTTTTATCAGCTTACTTATTTGTCAATCGAGATTCTACGATATTATTTATCGGCGCGCAACTGTAGTGTGAGGTTATGTCAACAGTTTTCATGAGATTATTATCTTTTTAGGTATGATAATGGTGCAACAAGTCGATGCCACTGATCTTTAAAATAACATGGCGCCTTACTGATATAGAAGAATCGACTCACGACTGTTGGCCGTTCGACGCCATATTGATGCGGCACTTTAAGCGCGGACATGCGTTTAAAACGTTTTGATTGGCTGACAACTGTCCAGCGCCATATCGATGCGGTACTTTAAGCGCGGGCTGCGTTCGAAACGTTGTGATCGGCTGACTTTTTTCAAACCGCCAAACGCATCGTAAACATCGTACTTATAGTTCAAATTTCCCGCTAAAATTCTCACCCAAACTTAACCTCAATCTCAGTATGTTCTTGCCATGCGAGGTTTCAGGCGTAATTAAAATTAGAGATCAGTGGTAGCGATTTGCAACAGTGAGTTTATTGTCCTAAGATTTATCTAAGATAAGATTAATTTATCAAGTTAAACGATGATATAAAAGATAGGTTAAAATACGTACGAACTAAATAAATACTCGAAGTGACGAGAAAATTAAGAGTCCATGCGTATCTTCGAAGTGATTTTTTTCAAGGACAGCAAATTTTGAATACTGAAAGAGAAATTTTTGAATCCCTTAAAATCTGCACTATACATTTCTTATAATAAGCAGCCTGCATATCGTGGTATTGTTCCAAATTTATAAAGTAGAAAATTTATTTTTTAATGCCTGAGTAAAAAAACATCCAAAATCCGTTAATTCTTATGTGAAGTTAACAGGAAATTTGTGAAAATAAGTGTTTTTGCTTCTTATGGTAAAGGACGACCTCAAATTAACTTCAAAATGGTTCACACTTCTTGTCCGACGGGAACGAATTATGTCAGTTACCTACTAACTTTTACATGCGTAATTGGAGTTTGGACACTAGAAAATGCACTGCTCTGGGCAAAAAAGATCAAACAAACGTTTTTCAAAATAAAACCAATCGCTAAAATATTCTCGCTTGCAAAATATTATAAAAACTACAAGTTTATGACATAATTTTTCACTTAACCTTAAAAAAAATTTCAATGTCAATTTCATTGCCAGCCATATAATAAATTTATTTGTCTAAAAACAGTGTCAACAGCCGAATAAAACAACACGTCACCACGTGGCCATTGCCAAGAAAATAAAAATAACATTTTCACTGCGTAAAATCGTCACAAACAGGCCAAATATTTCATTTTTCGAGACGTCAAAAATCTACCTTGCACAATGGTTTCTAGGTAAAAAAATTAGGTTTTCATCGATTTTACAGAAATAAATGCAGGCTTTTTTTGGAAACCGTTGATTTATTGGTCGAATGAAATATATCATTTTAACTTACCGTTTGTATTTGGGCATTGTTGGACACTAAAAATTTTCTCGAACGACAAACACTACAACAAACGAGATACTCGACCACCTTTCAACAAACTATTTGCGTGTTATAACAAACGAATTCACTAGAAAAATCTCCGCGGTAACAAAATGACGTAAATAATTGAATAAATAAAAAACAAATTATCATATTTATAGTTAACTAGACTATATCAATGGAAGATTTAATGAATCAAAAACAAGTATATTAAAAACATTGATATAAATGAATAATCAGAAAAAAAAAAATAGTTTAAGTCTGTGTTGACATATTATTAAAGTACATTGAACAGTGATTTATTTTTATTTCATCACAAGTTGTACCAACTTAAAAACAACAAACGATAACAAAATATCAATGAACTGATTTTAATCGATAAAAAAATTATCTAAAATCGAAAAGTTTACAGACAAAAATTTTATTTCGTTGCTTAGCTTGAAAACGAAATTGCGCAGCATTATTATCGAATTAAGAACTACCAACTTTACAAAATAAAATCCACGTATAAATACAGCTGACGTACGACTAATTGAATGTTTGCAAAAACTAAACCTGAACGTCATGTAAACTTGTTTACTGGCAATTTTGTGTTAAAGAATATTAATAGAATAAGTATTAATAATTTTATTAACTTGAATACTTTCGCTTCAAACAGGTCCGACTTCAGTTGGGCAGTGAATTATTATACTTAATATTGCATCCAACTAAAGGCCGCTGCACACGAAGCTAGATTTGACTACTAGTTTTTTAGCGCTGGTTTTCATGATTGCTTTTATAGATAGATAGATTTTATTTAGCACATAATAGTAGCTTGTACATGTGACGTCTAAACATATAAAAAAATTGGTTGTCTGTAAAGTTGGTTTACGGACGATAGTTTTACGTGATAACGTATTCCGTAATACATAACCTAAATTTATATAATAATTATAATAATTCGAATCTATGATATTGCATCTTTCGCTTCAAATTTAGGTTAATTTTTAAACGCTTTATATTAGTTTGGGTTGTAACTATGTATGTATGTAACTAACTATGTATGTATGTCCGTAACGGAATCTTTGAGCATAATTTTCACCAATTTCCCGAAGTCTGATTAATTTGAAACTTTGCATACGTATCAAGGACCGATGACAATGCAATAATTTGATAACAGTTTCCCATTATCCTTATTAGGACCCCCAGGATTAATAAATTCTTTTATAGATCCTCTGTAGTAAACGCTTTATTTTCACCAATTTCCCGAAGTCTGATTAATTTGAAACTTTGCATACGTATCAAGGACCGATGACAATGCAATAATTTGATAACAGTTTCCCATTATCCTTATTATTAAACGCTTTATATTAGTTTGGGTTGTAACTATGTATGTATGTCCGTAACGGAATCTTTGAGCATAATTTTCACCAATTTCCCGAAGTCTGATTAATTTGAAACTTTGCATACGTATCAAGGACCGATGACAATGCAATAATTTGATAACAGTTTCCCATTATCCTTATTAGGACCCCCAGGATTAATAAATTCTTTTATAGATCCTCAAACTAAAAAGTGAAAAATAAAATATAGTTTAAAAAAAACTAAAAAACACGCTTTATATCGGACTAAAAAGTAAAAAATAATTGTTTTAAAATAAGCTTAAAAAGCGTTGGGCGCTCGATGTACGAAAATGTGGAACAAAGCGCCCCACGCTTTTTAAGCTTATTTTAAAACAATTATTTTTTACTTTTTAGTCCGATATAAAGCGTGTTTTTTAGTTTTTTTTAAACTATATTTTTTATTTATTAAATTACTCACCACCTATAAAAATAATTTTTTTTATTAACTTTCTTTCTTTCGTATTTATTTAAGTCTCAAAGATTAACTGTCATACTATTTATAAAACAATTGTTTCACTGTTTATATAAAATTCCAAAACCTACTTACAATATTTAAGTATTTTCATACGTCAAAAAATTGATTTTTATAATGATAAAATTTGTAAGAAAACGATTTTTTCGAGAGATGAGACCTAGCTAAAACGATTTTTTGCCCCCCAAAATCCCTTTTCAGTAAATTTCATCCAAATCGTTAGGGCCGTTTTCGAGAAAAGCACGCACAGGGTCAGGCGGAACGTTACGACCGTTAGGAACGTTACACTTTTTCGTGCATGCAGCCGGTGTTTTATCAATTTATAAGATTGGTGATTAATCAATTTATAAGACGTTATCACGTCAAAAATATAAACATTCCAAGTAGATTATAACTAGAATTTTTTTTAAATTGATAGTTAAAAAATGCATCAATGTTATAAAAACAGTTTACAGTTAAAAATGATTTCAACTTTTTTTTCAATTTTTCCATATTTAAAATTTTGAAATCAAGAGGTAAGTATTTTATTATAAAGTTTAAGGGAAACATGTAATTTTTTTGTATGGTTGCTAATTATTCATGTAGCCGAATTTTTATTTCTCGTTTCATAGTGATGAAAATCAGAATTTTTTTCCAAATCTTTCATTTCTTTTTTAACATAGGTACACTAAGTCTAAGCAATGATATATATATATTATATACGTACAGCTGAAAGTGTCATTATTTTGTTGTTTACAAAAATAGGCCGACAGTGTTCACTTCTTTCCACTTCTGCCAATACTCGAACCGCATTATTTTTTTTATTTTTTCTTAAAAACTATCTAGGTAGTTACAAACGTTCAGGGGTGGGCTGCCAAATTTTGAACAACCGGCTCGCTATTATTTCAAAGCAAAAGAAAAAAAACGGTATATGCAAGTAACCATTGTCTTCATTTATTTTTGTACAGTATAAAATATATAATATATATATGTTACCGGCCAAACCCGATTTCAGGACAAACTAGTTTGGCCTACTATTCACACCAGGACAAACTAGTTCAGCCTAGGCCAAACTAGTTTGCCTGATATCGGGTTTGGCCGGTAACATATATAACAAAACAAAACATTTGTTGCACAAAATGACTAAACAAAACATTTATTGCACAAACAACTAATAAGTTCCAAATTTAACATACTATACTATGTATATGCATAATTAATTAATCAATCATAAAATGGATTATTTTTTGGTTTTAGGGATAATTTAACAAGCTAATCGCCTAGTTTCAAAAATTTTAACAACCGGCTCCAGCCCACCCCTGCAAACGTTATATGAATATATTTGGAATTCACAAACAATTTCCGATCGATTGAGTACCCGGAAGTCTATGAGACTATGTTACACTCAAATTTTAAAAAAATTGGCTAGTCGGTAAATCTTAGTATTAAAATAACAATTAAATTCCGCATTAATTACTTTGCCACAAACAAAATCAAATGTGTCACAAACTATTGACATAGGTTGAAAAAATTTAAAATACAACTTTTTGAAATTTAAGTTTGTTAATCGGAGGAGGGTAATAAAATAGCAGTTTTGTTTTGCTCGATTCGCCTCTGTTTTAACGACACGTTAGTTACGCGAATGTTGAACAGATGTCAGCACTTTACTATTTGCAGGAGTGATTATAGAAAAGTGCAGTCTCTGTGACTCAGCAAAGGCGAAGCAGTTTATTGCACATTCTAACTGAATTATGTCAATTAGATATCGCCATTTTAAATTCATGATGATTTAATGCTCCGCATTTGTTTTAAATTACTGCATTATTTCGAACTAAAAGTAAATTTACTATAAATATAGAGAAGTGATATTATATTATACTAGCGGCTCAGTCCGGCCTCGCTCGAATTTGAAGATTGCCACCGTTTTTTCAACGACTTACGTCGCAAAATTGATGAAACGATTAACATTAAAATGGGTATAGTAAGCTATCCTTAAAAGAGAGACGTATGCCATCGCGGACTTTTTTGTAGATCTATAAAAGAGGAACAATTCCACCATACATTGTTCTGTTATATCTCAAAGGGATTAGGCAGCGTTTTCGATGAAAGCTGCCAGTTGGCTTGATTTTTTCCTACATCTTCAACAATCATCGTCATATTTCAACCAATTTACACAAAACATTAATGAATTAGACACATAAACCTTTCTCTTCAATCACTCCGTTCATTGGTGAAGATCGTATGAAAATCCGTTCGGTAGTTTTTGAGTTTATCGCGCTCAGACAGACAGATGCGGCGAGGAGACATTGTTTTATAATATGTAGTGATAGTGATAAAGTTGCGCAAAGTAAAACAAACGCAGATGGACGCTGATGATCTCAGCTGTTTAGCGTCTATAATCTCAAACCTAACCGCATGCGAATACAACGCAGCTTGCAAGTGACTGCTCAAAATTGAACAATCAAATTTCTCTGAAAATTAAGTGAAAAACAGCTGTTTTAGGATCGTGCAAAAATACTAGATATACACCTATATCTATACTAATACGAGTATATTATAATGCTGAAGAGTTTGTTTGTTTGGTTGAACGCGCTAATCTAAGGAACTACGGGTTCGAATTGGAAAATTTCTTTTTTGTTGGATAGTCCATTTATCGAGAAAGGCAATAGGCCATATAATATCACGCTACGACCAATAGGAGCGGAGCATCAATGAAAAATGTTGCAAAATATAACTCAAAATTCCGCCCGACAAAAACTTTTGAACGGTAACTCCGATCAATATGAAATTTGGACACAACATTCATCTCGGTAAACTAAAATGAACGTGCGTACTAATGTCCCTCCTCTCCATTCGTTCTTTTGCACCCGGGTGAAACCGGGCTAGTTACCTATACATATAGTTCGTGCGTAATGATATAATGACTCGTGTGACTATTACAACTTCCTGACTCTCGTTTTTAACACTGTTATCATATTCGTACAATATTAGTCATCACATAATTATTAGATACACAATCCACTAAAATGTAACACGATTTTTTATTCCGAGCGAAATCCAACGACCTTTCGAAATAAACAAATGCGACTGTATTGAAACAAGTGAGAGGGAGTCAGATTTTTACAAAAGCTCAGCTGGAACTTAAAAACATTGACATTTTATAATTTATTTACACAGTTATTTATAGAAAGAGCCCTAAAAATAACCACTGATAATATACCTACGCTTTTTCCGACCCGTAAAGGAGCATGCATTTTTTATTAGTCCCTGCGATACGGACTATACCTATGCCTGCCGCGTTCTTTTATGTTGGATAATCAATTAGGCATACGTAATATCCACCCTCGGATATATTTTTATCTATTTTCAACAAAACAAAAACAATAAAATCGTAGTTAAATTATAAACTACATTTTTATTTTTTAAGCAGATAATAATTGAGTAGTCGAATATCAAAACCTGTTGATATTTGTTAGGGCCACCTACGACAAAAGTTATTTGAATTTTGAACTAATTCATATAATTTCAATTTTTTCTTTTCTTTTAAATAATAAATTAATTCGTTTGCCAGTTCTCAGGTAAAAAAAATTGGTTGTCTGTAAAGTCGGTTTACGGACGATAGTTTTACGTGATAACGTATTCCGTTCGAATATCATATTTAACAATACATAACCTAAATTTAAGTAGCTGTCAAACTATATTTTTACCGACTCTCTATCGCTTATACTGCGCTCTCGCTCGGAACGTTACACTTTTTCGTGCATGCAGCCGGTGTTTCATCAATTTATAAGACGTTATCACGTCAAAAAATCAAGGTAACGCCATATAAACAATGCTATCTTGCCTGCAGTGTTGTCTAAAAATAAAACTGAATTTCACAAAAAGTAAAACAAAAAACAGTCTCGGAGCTTGACAACAGCCGAAACTGTCGAGATTCTCAGATTGTAGTAGAACTAAAAAAACTATCAATTTATGATTTTCAGTGTTAAAAATAACAGTAAATTATTGAACACACAAAAATTTGTTAAATTTGACACTATTTTTCGATCGACTCAACATCTATTAGTGCGTTAATAAAATATATTCAATGTTTCCTAAACGTACCGAACATATAAAGCGCTAGATTACTGCGCCAAAAAGTATAACTATGCATAGAAAAGACGATTGAGCGGTTTTAAAAATTATTAATAATTTATAAATTACAAAAATGACCACATTTTTTCGACTATATATGTTCAGTGCATAAGGCAGCAGAATGTCAAAATTTGGAAAAAAAATATAAATCTACTATTGCACTGACAGTATTTTCAAGTATTATGTGGCATCGTTACGATTTTGAACTAAACATGCAATTTTTTATATCTTCAAAATAATAATTTGGGATGCATTTATTTGTCTACGGTCGCCAAAAGCGTTGCAAAGCGACTCTGTGTGTATTTGCATAGTTTTGAAATTCATGAAGTTAATAAAAAAACTTTCAGAATCTGTGCGGTACATACAGTGTATTTAAACAACACATAAAAAAATCCATCAGAAAAAGTACACAAAAAAAAAATTACTCATGTAATTTCACTCCGAAATTATATGTTGACAAATGTCGACCTGTACAAAAGCGTAAGTAATTACAATTAATACTGCATGCTAAGCCCTCGTCTACCTACAGTAAACGGTCAGGTTTGCTGCATTTAATATTAATGAGCACACACATTCAGATTGCCGTGTTCGCACGCAAGCGTCGTCCGACAGATTTGCAATTTCCCACCCTATAGGCTGCGTGCACGAAACCTACTAGCGCCGCTAGTGGGTAATAGGGAATTATTGAACTCACTTTTTATGGAAATCGCGACATGTTTCTGTGTTGATAAGTCAAAAACTTTAGTTGGCCATGACGTGTGAAAAAAAATATAATAAGGAAAACTGATGTTAATTTTATATATACCATAAAATTCAGATTGTACCTAAACCATTATATAAATAGCATAACATAAAAGGTACGTGAGAATTAATTAGTTATCAACTATGACGTACAATATATAAATAATTAACTTGTTTGCACTGACAGCGTAACGTCAAATTATATGGCGCCAATGGTCAGGTAAAATCTCAATAGGCAAGTTTTTATCCGGTTACGATCGCGTTAAGACAAAGCTCCTGTCTAGCCCTAAATTCACGCGAGCGAAGCCGCAAGTAAATGTTAACAAATCATAACGATGTTGCTTATTAAACAATCCGACACAAGACGCTCTAACCGCTTAGAAATGCACGCATATTATTCTAATTAGTTTTTAAATGAGAATGTTTTCAAGTATGCAATTATGTATTTTATAGCGCAATATAAAACATATAGTGATAAAAAAATCGCAGCGCCGTGACGAAGAGAAAAGAGACAGAGAAGCAATCGAGTATCAGCTGACAACCGCCATTGTTAAATGTCTTAAGTACACTTGTACTCGACGTTACAGACAAACCTCACATATTATATTAACGAGGTAACCGTGTGAAAGTTAATGTCTTGTCATCAACATAAACAGCGCGATTTTACCGTCCTACCAGCGCCCCTGGCGGAAAAACGATAAACGACTTTTTTGTAGACAATAGTAGTCTGCGTATTTTTGAATCGTCAAGTTTTGCGATCGGAGTAATCGATAAAAAGGTACGTTCAAAAAACCAATAATTATCAGACGCCATTTTAATCCTATCTACACGTTGCAGCGAAAAGACGTCTGAAAATTTTTCAGCTTGTCGAAAACAGTAGATTATTTTTCTAGTGCGCTATGATACCACTATACTACAAGTCTGACGTCACACTTCAAGCCATCGTGGCAGAGGCAGCGTTTTTTGACGCGTCAAACAATTGCAATTTTAAAAAATTGAAGGAACAACCTCGCGTTCTTATGAATACAAACCGTTAATCACTGATTTCTTATTCGATGAATTAATAGTATTCACGTAATTCAATCGTTTATTTTTATAGTGCGAAATATCCTATTGGCGATTCTGAGAACTAAATGAGTAATGAAGGCAAGGGTTAATTAAAATAACAATTACAGAACGGCGTTCACGTTTCGATTGTAATCAGAGCGTGTTGTTGACGAGATTCCGCTGTATCAAGTGACATTTAAATGTCGGAAATTGCATTCCGACGGACAAGCGGCACCGGTATTTGTTACATTTGCGTATTTGAACCGCGTGGCTTATGCGCATATAATCTACACTAACATATAAAGCTGAAGAGTTTGTTTGTTTGGTTGAACGCGCTAATCTCAGGGACTACTGGTTCGAATTGAAAAACATTTTTTTGTTGCAGCCCATTTCTCGAGGAAGGCTATAGACTATATAATATCACGCTACGACCAATAGGAGCGGAGCATCAATAAAAAATGTTGTCCGTCCGAGAAAAACTTTTGAACGGTAACTCCGATCATCATAAAATTTGGACACAACATTCATCTCGGTAAACCAAGATGAATGTGCGTACTCATATGTACCTCCGCCTCCATTCGTTCTTTTGTACCCGGGTAAAACCGGGCGGGACCGCTAAGTAATTTTATATAGTATATCACTCATAAATAAAATGCCTTAGCCAATCCACTCACTAAAAATGTTCGACTCTTTTTTCGGATCTGTGATACGATAATTGGATTCCACGTTTTTCGGAACGAGTAAAATCGAAATGTAATGCATTGTTAATAAATTAAATGAATCATTAAACTCTTTCGTCGAAATCTACGTCAATTAAATTTGAATTTATATAAAATTATTATACGCGCATGCTTATTTTCAAATAAAGTTACTGATTGTCTCTGGCTACGGCCTTGGTTCACTCACCGCACATTGAGTAAATAGGCAATGATTCATATAGTTAATTTAATAGTTATATGCGTGATCAGTACACAAAAGAGTGCGATGGCGTTTTCGCGACAGACGAGCGAAGTACAGGAGTATTAAATGTGTGCGTGTGGCGTGCCTAGCTCGATGTTCAATTAGCGCAAAGTGGTCGTGATCGAGCGTGCGTTGTATACCATAGCAAGCTCCTGTAAACACATATTCAAAGCAATCGCCCTTATATATTGCCCTGCCATGCCCTCCACTATTTTTTTTTTTTGCATTCTGTTCCATGAAACAACGGACCTACAAAGTTATTTCAAATCTTCTTGGTTCCCGGGCTTGTATGTCGTGGAGAGTCTTCGCACGCCATCACATCGCCTTTGAGAATGTCTACCGCAGTTGTAGACGAAACGTCAGGTACTGTTGGATTTTTAAAAGAAGACCGGTCTATGGAATGTAGTCCTATGACCTTATTGCAGAAGAGCGCACATGTATTTTATATTGGTAAAAGGTAATGATCCTGGAACCGCTTCTATGCAATAAGGGAGTCCAGTCGACCAAACGTGTCGCAATTGTCGTATAGCGATAATTGTACTATTGCCATAGCTGTACGACTACACAGCGACACTTGCTAATAGTACAAAAAAATCATACACCAGACAGTACATAGGTGTGCGTTCACGGACTAAGTTGAGGGGTGTTGTCTGAATATCATCAAAATGGAAAGTAAAAAGGGAAAAACAGTTAGAATGTAATTAAAATGTGCGAGTTAAAGGCTCAAATTAATGCCTTAAAATTTAAAGCTATACATTGTTTGCATGCCTTGCTATGCGCCGCCTATGAATTCCGATAATTTGGGAACACATCAACGACTTCTTGCCCTTTCCCCACCGGTCTTCTTTCGCCGATCGCACAGTAGTAATACCAATGGACCGCGCAATACAAGCCCGGAAACCTGCAAGAAGATTTGGATCAACACCGGCCGTGAAAGCCTACACACTTGGATAAAGTTATTTCAGTCACAAAGGCACGTCTTGATATTAGTGATGTAACGAGTGTCAATTTTATAGATATTCGCGAAATGTTCAGTTTTCAAATCTGGCGCCATTAATTGTCCAAGGTTAAAAGTTGACAGTCGATTGGCTGCGCAAGTCGCACGTACACATTTGTAGTGGTTCCGGGTACTAGG
This sequence comes from Xanthostigma xanthostigma, assembly GCA_963575645.1. Classification (NCBI taxonomy): domain Eukaryota; kingdom Metazoa; phylum Arthropoda; class Insecta; order Raphidioptera; family Raphidiidae; genus Xanthostigma; species Xanthostigma xanthostigma. Next base: position 5,775,778 of record OY754469.1, on the reverse strand, counting down.
TTGATTATTAATACTAAGTCGACAGCTTTATTATCTAATGTTGAAATAAAAGCTAAGAAATTAATATTAATTCAATATTATTTTTTCACATTAAAAAAAAATGATAGTAATACAGTCGAACCTCGATAAGCAAGAGTTCAAGGGACCGTGATCCCTTTTTCGCTTATGGAGGTTTTTCACTAACCCGAGTTTCTAACTTATACAGGCACAGGAGTGGCCTTTCTCACTTATAGGCTGTGGGCACGAAGCCTACTAGCGCCGCTAGTGAGTAATAGAGAATTATTGAACTCACTTTTTATAGAAATCGCGACATGTTTCTATGGTGAAAAGTTAAAAAACTTTAGTTGGCCATGATATGTAAAAAAATGAAATAAAGAAAACTCATGTTAATTTTCTATAGTATAAAATTCAGATTGTAAACCATTATATAAAGAGCATAACATAAAAGGTACGTGAATATTATTTATTTATCAATTATGACGTACAATATATAAATAATTAATTTGCTTACACTAATGGCGGAACGTCAAATTCCAGGACCAATGGTCTTTATTTTATACTTAAATCGCCATCAGCGCAACAGCCCGAAACACAACAAGCATTTGCAGATCGCTTAGTTTTGCCCATGTTTTCTTTGTAATTGAAAAACTTTATAAAATTATAACTATTTTCACTTTTAATGACATTGCTCACTGACATACGGAAAATTTGAGTTTAAAGTTTCCCCTAGTGCTCACCACAAACGCTCGCGTCGAAAAATTTATAACTCCGCCTCCTTGCACATAGCCCATAGAGGTCCATAAAAATGCAGAAAATATGTAGTGATAAACATTTATGTATTATTTGACATAGATGCTAAAAATAGAGGTCCATGAGTGAAAAACGTCTTTCTCTTAGGGCTTTCTATACAATTGTACCTTATATAACTGTTTATATGATAACGCGCGTTATCATATAATCAGTTTACAAACAGGCAAAATCAATGTATAAGAATACTTTAGAGATTCGTCGGCATTTAGCACAGAAAAGAATCTCTGACGAGATTCTTCGATTGTATAGAAATTGTAAACGCGCGTTAGGCTAACGCGCGTTGAACGCTCTTCATGTGCGCTAGCCCTTATAGTAACAGAAGTTTCTGTTTCTCACTTTATAGAGGTTGTTTCTCACTTTATAGAGGTCTTTTGGGTTCGATGTCTCGAAGAACACGGCACGACAATATTTCTTGTCCGAGTGGTCGGAAGAAATGGAGTCGAAAATATTTCACTAATTCCGGACGACGAAGCTCAGTCCACGTTTCGTGCGACACGCCATCCAGACGAATTCCAAGCGTGGCGCACCCATAATCGATGCGTCCCCCATGACGTAGTTACGGTCAAAACTATGTATAAACGATGCGCGAACCCTATCTATACTAATATTATAAAGAGAGAAAGTGCGAATTTTGTGAGTTTGTGTACATGCGGAGGGTAATCTCCGAAACTACTCATCCGATTTCAATTTTTTTTTCACCAATATTTAGAATGGACCTTCAGGATGAACATAGACTATACAGGGTGTCCCATTAAGAATGGGACATAGAACAACCGCAGATTCTCCAATTCAAAATAAAACGATTAAGCGAAATATGCTTAGATAAAATGTTACTCGTTTCCGAAATACAGGGTGTTGAAGTTGAAAACTGAAAAATTATTAATGTCCATAATTTTTTTAATACACCGTATAATTTTACTCAAATCGGCACACTTGTTAAATATCATAAAATGCACCTAACAATAAAAAAATTTGTTCAGTACGCTCTACCAGTGGCGTACGGCAGAAGTAAGTAATGCTTGTACCCCTTCTAAATGTTACGCCGCTGTCTAAATTTTAATTTTGACTATAATTTTATTTTTTTTGATATTTTCTAAGTCAATAATGTACACTTGTTAGTTTGTTGTAAAGTCATTGGTTTTCGAGATATTCGCAGTTTTTTTAAGACAAAATTGTAAAAATGAATATTATTAATAATAATACAAATAAAAAGTACATGTCTATCTATCTTTAACTGCGAATATCTCGAAAACCAATGACTTTACAACTAACTAACAAGTGTACATTATTGACTTAGAAAATATCAAAAAAAATTAAAATTATAGTCAAAATTAAAATTTAGACAGCGGCTTAACATTTAGAAGGAGTACAAGCATTACTTACTCCTGCCGTACGCCACTGGTAGAGCGAGTAACATTTTATCTAAGCATATTTCGCTTAATCGTTTTATTTTGAATTGGAGAATCTGCGGTTGTTCTATGTCCCATTCTTAATGGGACACCCTGTATATTATCGCGTTAAAATAAAAGCGCTTTTCGTGGAGAGGAGACAAATTTTGCAACTTAATCGACAAAAAAAGGCAATCTACAAATATGGGGGAATTCGGAACGGGCCACTAGTAGAATATATAGACGAGATGATAATTAATTAAACGAAAATCGATATCGAGACGATCTTCTCGACACGAGCGACGTCCTAGCAACCAATTTTGCAAACAAACAGTTTAGTTCTGGTTAATTTAGCTAAAATATCTCAAAGCACGTCAACGATTAAAGTCAAATATATTGCTGTATGAATGAAAATATATCTAGGTATATCTAAATAAAAAAAAAATATCTGAATATGATTTTATCAAAACAGCGCGCAACTTTTTTTATAATTTTTAGAAACATTTTATTATTTAGATTCAATTCATATATTCAATACCGTAAAGATAAGATATGAAATTAATTTATCTTTAACTTTTTTCAAAAACAAACGACAAACAGACGTTTAAACACGATGTTTTTTTCTTTATTTTATCTCGTAATCTGTACTAATTTTTATATATTGCTATAGCGGTCTTCAAGTGATTAATAAGTTGTATAAGCATCGAATATATATTTTTTTGAATCAATCTCATTACTTCGTTTCTAAATAGCGAAAAGAAAATTTATTTCCGTACGACCACACATAAAAAAACTGCTTTTCGTGCATGTATACCGAGTGTAAACTAACCCAAATCGCACGAGTGCGTAAAGCAAATCAAAAGTAATGCGATTTTACCAATCCAATAGTTATAAATGTTATAATACCTCTGCCATTTAATTCTATATGAGCAACAGAGAAGCAAAGTAGGCTATGGCTTGTAAACAATTCAAATTTCCAATATGTCCGAACCATAGAGATATAAGTATTAAGTAAAACTAGAATACGCTAGTGCGTATATATGCTTGCCATAAGTGAACGTGTCTCTTCAGCTAAGAGAGAGAACGCTGCAGAAAACCGGAAATTTGTTTACTCAACACCGCGATATGACAAGTTTAATTAAAATATTTAAGGCATTATATTTTATTGCAAATTATTTTTGTTATTTTTAAAAACCATTTTTTTTAGATAATGTTCACCTTTACAATCGGACCTGAAACAAAAATATAATTCATTGTAGAATCCTTTAATTAAAGCATATACTTTTACTCTATACTGAGCATAGGAATAAAATCGCAAACGAACTATTAGGGTACAAACATATACTTCTGTCTTTTTCTACGCTGTAAGCACTGGCGTATCCAGGAGGCAAAACAAGCACGGGGGACCCGGCTTAAGAAATTTGCATCATTGGTTACCATATAGAGATAAGGAACTGTTCTCTCTCTTAATTGCAGACACTTTCCCTGCTCTCTCGCGGACTCTATATCTATTGTCCGAACTATTAGTAATATAAATATACTGACAAGACTGTTAAACGGTGAAGCCAAGGACTCCACTATGTCGCAGTTCCGCGAGGCAAGACTGTAATACGGTGGGGCCGTACATAGGCTTCACTATATATAGTTGTTCCTGCCGCGTTTCATCTCAATCGCGTTCAAGGCCGCGGGTAGCGGCTAGTATTGTTTGTTCATTAAAACGCGCTTCATCACGCCTCTTGTTATCAGCTGCGGGTAAATTATTTTGATTAATTTATCTTTATCGACACATGGAATTTGGAAGCAATAATATCACCACAGAACTATATAATTACTTGTGGTTACAACCTCAGCGACAGCTTATATATAGAGTTGAATCACTCGAATTGTAAATCCCATATTATACTATTTTATTACATACTGAGTATAGGAATAAAATCGCAAACATATACTTTGTCTTTTTACACGCTTTATATTAACTTCACTTGTAAGTTTGTATGTATGTATGTTTGCAACCTTCGTTTGGACTACAGCAAGTGGTTTATTACTGTAGTATAATATGCCAGCACTGTAACTACAGGGGTTAGCCGTGCGGTTTAAGGCACGGGTCTTCGCTGACGTCAACTCTCGGAATCACGGGTCGTGGGTTCTAATCCCGTCCACGCCGAAAAAAAAAATTGTTTTTTTTTTCGGCAAATTTTTGACAATAATTCGAACTAAAAAGTAAAAAATATTTTTTTTAAATAAGCTTAAAACAATAATGAATAAAAAATACTAGTATTATTGTGAAAAAAGCGTGAGGCGCTTTGTTCCACATTTTCGTACATCGAGCGCCCCACGCTTTTTTCACAATAATAGTAGTGTTTTTTATTCATTATTGTTTTAAGCTTATTTTAAAAAAATATTTTTTACTGTTTAGTTCGATATAAAGCGTGTTTTTTAGTTTTTTTTATACTATATTTTTTAAGTCGTAAGAGCTCATTGGTTCTGATTGGCTAACGCCATAGATAAAGACATAAAACGTTTGATGAGAGAGTGAGAGAGAGATTGTAGATTATAGACGCTAAACACGTCTGCAATTATATTCGGTGCAAAAAGTGAACTTGTTTACACAAGTGAACGTAACAAAAAAAAAAAAAAAACGAAAACAAAAGCTATATTAGTTAGGTACCAGAGTTGGCCTCTGGTCTGGCAAATGTCCACCGACAAAACAAATGCTGTCACGCTTAAAAATATGGACTGCCTTCAGAAAACGCGGAAACACGTGTCATTTTTTTTTGTAAACTATTTACATTGCATAGCGAAAATACCTGTAAGCATCAGAACAAATCGGAATAAAAAATTTACACGGCTGTAGTAGATTAAAGGTAGGAAAATCCGCCGATACATTTTTTATGGGCGTCGTAATAAGCAACGTTAAGCGGCCTACACACCTTGATACAAGCTGCGATGCAGGCATCGACTCTATGTTTCATGAAACTTGCATCAGTTGCAAAAACGCCATTCAGTATAGGGACTCTTGTTTAATTTATTATAAAATTATCGTAAATCATGAGTCATGACAACTGACAGTCAAACACGATAACAGCTGATAATATCCACGAACTCCGCTTCGTTTTGTTAAAATAAATCAATAGAAACAAATTTGCAGTTCCGATCACCGATATCTACTGCAGATATTAACTGGATTGGCGGTCTTTAAGGGCTCAATAAAGCGAAAGTATTCAGAATTGAAGGGTCTTGTCCACTGCTTCGAAATCATGCTGAATTGTGGAGGTTAAAGATCGCTGTATAATACGCGGATCTAAAAGGTTCGGAAGTTAGTCACAAACAGCGTCGCAAATGCACATTTTAGAGCCGTTTATACTCCCACCACCTCCCAGCTACCTGCACGGAACGTGCGCTCGTCGGTGATTGTCCGCGTGATCGCTCGTTGCCTTTGTCACTTGTCGCTTTCCTGATTTAAAGTACAGTCGAGTACGCTACTGTCAAGTTGTTATTGTTATTTTAGTTTTGTTGAGTTGCGAGTTTGTAGTTTTTCAACAGACTGTACAAGCGCAAGCCCGCATTCGCATCTAACTTTCGAGCCTTTTAGATTCGTGGCGCGTATTATACACGAGGATAATTTTCCAGCTGAGATCGCTGCTAGAATTTGTGCTGGCCGCCGTGCTGGCTGAGTGAATGGAAATGACGTCACCGCGGACGCCCGTGCGTGGTTACAAGCTGGATTTAAAAATTAGAACCGCGGGGCTATTTTTCGTGCTCGCTTCTCTGCTGGCTCAGATCAAGAACCAATCATAAAACAGTATCTTGTCACGTGGACGAGATGGGATAAACGCCCGCAAACAAACAAGGCGTCATATATAGAGTGTGTTCTGTTCAGAGACAATAAACGTCCACTTTTGTTAACATTCGAACTGTTACTGCGCGCGCACCAAACCCATAAAGCCAGCTGAAAAGCACACATCGTGTGAAGCGAACACATAAAAGGCATCACGACCGCAGCTCGTTCGAAACCTAGCAAACAAATCTAGCGGCAAAACCGGCATTGCGGTAACACAAGTACACTACCATGGTATTTAGTACCTCCTATAGATAATTTTGAGTTTCACAGAGTCGTTAATCCAGTTAGTACTATAGAGATCAGTGGTTCCGGTACAAAATAAATGAGTAAATAAAGGAAAAACTCACCAAGTTATCTTCTTCCTTAGTAGCGAACGAGCGCAGCTGTTTCCATTTTTAAATTCACCCAACAGTTTTTTATCACTATTTGTTAAACTTCACTTGTTAAAATCACTATATTTAAGTAACTATAGTTTAAAAAATATTAGAGGAACATTGATACACTTCATTAAAAATATATAAACATTTGCTATATTCAAAAATAGTAAAGTTTTCTAAACGGTTGATAGTTTTTTTTTGTGCATTAGGAGAGATTAGGTCAGTCTTGAAGTTTGAGGTTAAAAACGATATTTTCAGATTGTAAATATATTAAAAAGTTATTTTATATAAAAACATTTAAAAGCGTTTTCTGTAATCTACTCTCACATGTAACAACAATACATATAATTTAAATACATTTATCCACTTTTTTTTTAAAACAGCAAGATATGTATAGAAATATTTATATAATTTTTTAAAACACTTAAAACACCGATATGACAAGTTTAATTAAATATTTAAGGCATTATATTTTATTGCAAATTATTTTTGTTATTTTTAAAAAACATTTTTTTTTTAGATAATGTTCACCTTTACAATCGAACCTGAAACAAAAATATGACTCATTGTAGAATACTTTAATTAAAGCATATACTTTTACTCTATACTGAGCATAGGAATAAAATCGCAAACGAACTATTAGGGTGCAAACTAGGGATGTGACATTGAATGCAAAAATCGATTACTTAATAATCGATTTTTTTAGTTTGAATATAAATCGATTTTAAAAAAATCGATTTTAAAAGAAAATATCGATTTTTGTAGAATAATCGATTTTTCTATATAATAATAAAACTAAGAGAAAAATATTAACAATTTATAAGAATGAAAATCATTTAAAATGATAAATATAATAATAATAAGCAAAATGACAACCTTATAGTTATTGACACAGATTAGAATTGTTGAAACAATTTCTACTACAACTTGACATTTTATTACAAATTGTAATTTACAATAAAAATAAAACCAAACGATAAGAATCAAAAGTAAAACGACAAGTTTTTGGTATGAAAACTAAAATACAAAACAAATCATGCTTTAAACTTTGAATTTAAAGAATCAAAAAACTAAAAAGTATCGTCTGTCGCACAGATGGCACCATTTACAAAAATCGATTAAAATGTGTAATTTTTATAATCGATTCATTAAAAATCGATTATTGTCATAAATAAAATCGATTACAAGAAATCGATTATAAGAAAAAAATAATCGATTAAAATAAAAATCGATTATTTTTTCACATCCCTAGACTGCAAACATATACTTCTGTCTTTTTTTACGCTGTAAGCACTGGCGTATCCAGGAGGGCAAAACAAGCACGGGGGACCCGGCTTAAGAAAATGCCCCCTCCTAGGCCAGAAGCTGGGTACGCCCATGTTGACGTCATAGAAAAAGACAAAGTTTTTGAAACAGAGATACTTTATTCAGATTGAATGCAAGTACATCAACCAATCCTATCATCGGAGAAATCAGGGAATTACATCGAAGAAAGAGACGCAGATATATTTTCGATACGCTTTGTTGCGTTCACTCATCGCACATTGAGTAGATAGGCAATGATTCATATAGTTAATTAATAGATATATGAATTAAAGAAATAAAAATGCAGAATCTAAAAGAGAAAAAGAAGAACACAAGAGAGAAGATGCCGTTTCGTCCGGCTTACTGAGCTCCTGATTGGTTTCCTTTTCTATCGTGAAGTTGCTTGCGATATCTCGAGCAATTCAATAGATATCGCGCAAGTAGAAAATAATTATGAGTCACAATAGGGGGCTTTAATTAAACAAAAATAAAATCGTGGGGGGTATTTATAGTTACATTATAGTCGAAGCTAAATATGATTTCCAATTTCAAACAAATGAAAGTTTTCTACTAAAAGCGCCCCGCGATTTTATTTTAGTTCAATCAAAGGCCCCTATGATGACTCATAATTATTTTCTAGTTTTCAGTACATCATTGATAGTACAATAAAACCGCTTAACTTAAAGAGCTTTTTTATCTATTTTATTTTTAAGTTTTTAGTGTGATTTATTAAAAGTGCGATTTGCGTCCGGACGGAAGCCGGACCGGTCAGTAAGTTATTATAAGATTGTATTGTCATCGGAACTACATAGTACATACGTATGCAAAATTTCAACTCAATCGGATAACGAGAAGTAGTTGAAAAAGCTGTGTAAATTTTATCCCACTGTTTAAGGGCCGGTTTCACAATGTGGGTTAAACGTCACTTACATTTTGTATCAGTCATACAGTCCAAACGACTCAACCGGGTTTGAAAAACTTTTCGTTCCTTCTGAAATCTAGTAGCGTTATAAATGTACAATACGCGCCACGGATCTAAAAAGTTCGGAAGTTAGTCACAAACAGCGTCGCAAAGGCACATTTTAGAGCCGTTGATACTCTCACCTGCACCTCCCAGCTACCTGCACGGAACGTGCGCTCGTCGGTGATTGGCTGTGATCGCTCGTTGCCTTTGTCACTTGTCGCTTTAATGCTTTCAAGTACAGTCAAGTACGCTATTGTCAAGTTGTTATTGTTATTTTAGTTTTGTTGAGTTGCGAGTTTGTAGTTTTTCAACAGACTGTACAAGCGCAAGCCCGCATTCGCATCTAACTCCCGAGCCTTTTAGATTCGTGGCGCGTATTGTAAACAAATAGAATCGAAAAAATAAATTTATTTGAATGAAATTTCTCGAATAGTACAAAACACAACTGCCCCACGTCCATAAGTACTAAAATGTAACCTGGTATTTCTTACCCCATCACGGTAACATCTGATTAAATTGCGTCATTAACAATTTACAACTTAAAAACTCTACGACACACTCGAAAAGTTATAAAATATTTATATAATCATAAATGCCTTGTAATTGTGTTTTGATGTATTATTTAGAGTACCTGAATATTAGGGTTAATGACTTTAATACTCCGACATTCAAAAGCAATTTTAATTTTTTTTTTCTCTCAAAAGTTTGTTTACTAATTTTCAAGTCCACTTTGATGACATTGAAAATAATACGTATATTTCGATAATAACTATTTATACAAAGTGTTTCGAAAGAAGAGAAATTTTTTTTAAAAAACCTTCGAATGGCCGTAGAGATACAGACGTTTGCTTACGCTCATTGAATTCAGCGTATTTTTTCTGTAAGCATTCTCAATTTGAAAAGTATATTAAAGAATTCGATTTTTGCAATTTTTTCAAGGCATACCCCTTCAAAAAATTGCGATTTTTGACGAAAACCGAAATCTTTCGGAACTTTGGCAAAATCATCATGCTTATAGAAAAAAACACGCTGAATCCAATGAGCACAACAAACGTCTGTATGTCTTTTGGTTTAGAAGTTATTTGCGTTTATAGTTTTCAGAAAATCATATAAAACCTTCGAATGGCCGTATAGTTTCCAAACTAAAAGAGAATTTTGCTTACGCTCATTGAATTCAGCGTGTTTTTTTCTGTAAGCATTCGCAATTTCAAAAGTATATTAAAGAATTCGATTTTTGAAATTTTTCAAGGCATACGTACCCCTTTAAAAATATGCGATTTTTGACGAAAACCGAAATATTACGGAACTTTGGCAAAATCATCATACTTACCTATAGAAAAAATCACGCTGAATCCCGCATGGTCGTAAAACGTCGTGTGTCATCCAAAAAAAGTTTCAAACTAAAAAAAATAGTATTTAACCACTCCCCCTTTCCCTTTACAAGTAACGCCAATGACTTAGTGGCCCACGAGCTTGTACTAAAAAAAATAATTAACAAAATTTGACCCACTTCTCAAAAAAGTTCGCCATCACTGATACGGATAAATATTGAAGATTTTGATAAAAATAATAATATGAGGCCCTGATAGTAGCAGAAAGCCACTGTTCACATCGTTTGTGTTGTTATTGTTGTTCCATCAACGTTTTAACACAACAACACGTTGTTCTGTGGTTAATTTGCGTTTAATTTTACAGAGATAAGGAGCACGCGTAGTTACTGATAACAGAAACAGTGACAAATCAAAATGGCAACACAAATAAGCATCAGATTTCGATTTCGTCTTTAGAAAAGTTCGGATTTCGGTTTCTTTCCAGTTTTAACGATACACTGCAGAAAATTTGTAATGTATTAAAAACTAAAACCAAAAACTTTATGTCTACTTATATAAAAAAAAATTGAACCTCCTTCAAAAAAGGTCGGCATCTATTATCCCGTTTTAGGTACTTAGGTATATTAAATAGGCGCCGACCTCAAAACTTTGTTATTTTACGCTTTTTAGTGACCCTTTTTCAAAGGTGGTTCGATTTTTTAAAACCGTTTTTCACTCTAAAGTTTTTCGTGTCCAATGAAATCGAAGAGCAACTACAGCTTCCGAAATATTTCTTTGATTTTTGTTAATTTATTTCCTAAAAGGTTGCTGAGCCGATTTTGCTAAAATTTATATGTGATCAACTTTGAGACATACCCTATCGAACAAAAAAAGAATCATCGAAATCGCTTCACAGTCGGCGACATATAAAAAAAAATATACAATCGAATATACAGAAACTTCTCCTTTTTTTGAAGTCAAAAAATGACTATCGTTAACTAAAAATAGCAAAAAAAAATGAACGTCCTAGAAACTGGACTTTTAAAAATGCAAATTTTCATAACATTCAAGTTCCCACGATACATTCGGTTTCTTTCTGTTAACTGAAATGAAACGGTTTTCTACCCTTGCCAATAAGTTTAAAAACTAATTTGAGAATGATTTTTGTCTCACCTGCATTAGTGTCGATTCCATGTCCGTAAAACAAGCTCAAGTCTTTAAAATTAATATTTGAAAGAGTTGCCGGTATAGCTAAGCTTGAAGTAACTTTTAGGGTACAATCAGTATGATATATACCTACGAATGAGACGGTTGGAAAACATCCACCTGGCCTTTCGAGGCGCCATTAACTTAATGATATCGCTTCAATTATTTAAGTTTCCCTCGTTTAAAGCCGATAAACTGTACTGACGGCGCGATTAAAATATGTAATATTACATAGTATACCAGTTGTTTACAATGTTCCAATCTTCCAAGTAATATTTGGAAAAGCGTGGCAATTATCTGAACTTCAATTGTATTTAAAATAATCGACTGCTGATATAGTCGACTATCATATTATGTTAAAATATGCCAGTACTTAATCATGTTTGTTTTTGTGACAATTGAAGCCTATCTGATCTATTATTACATCCAGGGTTGGCAAAACAAGCCAGAATAACAACAGGTAAATTGTACATTTTCAGTGTCATAACGGATTATTTTTATGACGAGATTAGTGATATATTGATATGACTCTTTATTGGGAGCTGGCTACGTGCGCTCCGCTCACTAAAAAGAGTCGTTCAGAGCGAGTCGTTCAAAGGAGCAACACTAGACAGTAGTAGTACGCACTACACAAGAGTGCAGACTGCAGAGGTGTGAACTGTCATCATGAATGCTCAGGAGTCACGTAGCATTGCACAGCGCAATACAAACACTCAGCTCTGAGCTAATTTTAATATGATTCTGATCTTAATATATTATTTGGATTTCGGATAAACTATAAAGTATAATAAAAGCTTAACAATAATAATGTTTATTGTTACAATATTATATCTTTGTCAACGACGTCAATGTGAATGGTTTAAGTCACTGTAAGCTTAGTACTATACCAGTTACAGTGTGTCATTCAACATTAAATGACTCAGCAAAGATAACTCCATACGTGCAAAATTCACTAGTGCCTCTGTGGCCTGTGCTGTGTGCGCTCTGTAAATGTGCGAATGCAATAGTACAGAATAGCTCAGCACAGAGCAATGGCGCTTGGAGTGAGTCATTCGCAAAAAAAAAGAGCGACTCGCTCCGCTCCGAGAAGGGAGTCGTTCATTATGAACGACTCGCTCAGGAGTGACACATCACTAGACGAGATATATGTGACATTATGTTTAAAACGAAAGCCGTCGAGTGTTAACAGTCACACGAGCCATTACGCACGAAATATATATGGTATTTTTTGCACGTACCTCTTATAAAATAGTTGGGTTTTCACTTAATTTTCATTGACAGTTTTGAGTTATAAAAAAAATGACAAATAATGAAAATCGCTTTTATTTTAACGCGATAATATATACCCTATCAATGGTTTTAGTAATATAAGCAATGACTTTATAGCAAGAGTTACGGAGCCTGACCATGCAAATCAAATATTAACGCAAAAAGAAAAAAAAATGTATTATTCAAATACGTTTTCGTAGAGTTTTATTATGCGTAAATTTTTAAAAGGGTCTTCGTGACATAATATAATCGTAGTAAAATACTACAGCGTTTATTTTTATGAATTATTTATACACACAAAAGAAACGCTTTTAAGAACGAATATTATTATTCTAGTATAGCCTGTACTTACATCTGACTACGTGATGTGAACCGGGATGCAAAAGAACGAATGGAGGGGAGGAACATGAGTACGCACGTTCATCTTAGTTTACCGAGATGGATGTTGTGTCCAAATTTCATGATGATCGGAGTTACCGTTCAAAAGTTTCTGTCGGACGGACAAATTTTGAGTTATATTTTGCAACATTTTTCATTGATGTTCCGCTCCTATTCGGAACCCAAAGGCATGGTGAGACCTCTGGTGAGAAATGCGCCGAACTGTCCTAAGGGGGGTTTTTGACAGGCAAACATTGATTTATAGTGTCCGACCGAAGTTTCGGCTTCGGCCAAAATGTGCCGAAGCTTTGGCCGAAGCCGAAGGTTTCTAACAAGTGCCGAAATTGAACGAACTATTACGATTAAGCGAGAGCGCGATGGACATGGCGACTTCTAGAGATGATTAAAAATACCTTTTTGTATTGTATAATCAATGTAAACCTTCAATTTAAAAGTTTTAAAATCATTCATATTATTAAGCTAATGATAGCAGTTGCGTAACCATGGCATACCATAAGGAACAATCTTGATATTTATCTGAAATTATTGAGGGAAACCATGGAAGACCACAACAAGATGGCCGGTACAGAAATTACCGTTTCTCGGCTTGAAGCAGCAAGAAAAAGTCCCAGTCACATTTGCCCCCGCCGGGATTCGAACCCGGTACCTCCCGAATGCGAGTCTAGTGCTCTCACCACTACGCTATAGATCGCTCGGTTACCTATTCCGTATTAGGTATATTCATAAAAATATTTTTTCCTAAATGATTACCAGACATTTTTTTTGCGATTCCGCGGTCAATGCACTTACTGGGAAAAAAATAGTTGTACCATGAAATGCGCTCGGACTTATTTGCATGACAAAGTCTGTCTATAATCAACTTAAGTGAATATATACAAAACTTGATTCTCGAATTGCGACATCAAATTGTTTACAATTGCTCGCTCAACGAATTGAAAAAAGAGAAGGTCATCAGATGAAACCGCAAGCGTTTAGCCAGAAAGGGCGCAGGCGCGGTCGCAGCCTGAAATTTTGGGGGGGGTCACTCACTACACTAATAAAAAAAGTCGTCTTTTTGTATTGTAGCTAAAAATTTGGCAAATTTTTGAGATTTTTCAATTTGACTTTAGATTTTGGGGGGGGTCATGTCCCCTGTGACCCCCCCCTTCGGACCGCGCCTGAAAGGGCGTAGTTTCATTTACACAAAAAATGAAACAGGTGACTCACGAAGGAATACAACACTATAGCTTTGCGGCGCCGGCTTCGTCCGGCTATAGATTTTGCTTTGGCAAATGCATACAAAGGTATATTTTAAGCTATCAGATCGCGTACGGGATTCGCAACTCAATTTACATTTTCGCTCACTGCTCATCCCCAGTTTGTCGTAAAGTTATAATGTTTAGTCTATATCACTCGGGAAGAAGACCTCTATTATAAACAAACCATGAACTTTTCCTTTTTATAATATTAGTATATAAAACAGAATGTATAACATGCTGCAAGCATTATAATTTTGTTTTTAAAACATAGTTATTTTAATCACATCCGGAAATTGATATAGAAGCACATTGCACAAACAAAAATATGAACCTACGTTCTAATACATAAAATAGGCGGTCCGAAACTACTTGGGGAAGTTTCCCATAATAATAGGAATTGTAGGCATCTTAAGGGAGTTCCTTCTATATATCAAATATTAAAATCGTTCCACATAAAGTCCAACATAGATCCGGTCTATGTTGTATCTTATGTGGAAAAATATTGTTATTGCACCCATTCTCATATGTAGCCAAAGTAATCGTTGATCTTATAACCAATTTGCACAATGAAGTTTTCCCTATGTTCGGTTTTCTGTAATACTTACATCCTGTATACTTGTAGGTGTGTCTGGGCAAATAAAAAATCGGGTAAGAGTACGATAACTTGCTATGCAAAATATCCACTGGAAATTCACAATTATTGTTTTATATAACATATAACAGCGTTATTGGTCGTTTTAAGTGCGGAAAATTAATTTTTATAAATGAATTTAAAATAATTAAATATGGTATAGTAAGTATATTATTTACTATAGCGATCGCTATCTTGTCTTATATAGTGATAAGAAAAGAGAAAGTTATATATACCTGTACCTATGATAAACAAAGATAGAAATATCAATTGGTTGGAATGAAATACAATTGAACGTTCAGGGCAGAGTCGTATTTGGAAATTTTAATTTATAAAACGAATTTTAAATTTAAAACTCACATTTTCATGAAGATTGAAAACCACCGCTTTTTTTGATAAAGGGGTATGCGAATTGTCTCGCATTGAAACGGGAAGGGGCAAATGTGGAGTTTTTAAAAAAACAATTCCGGGGTGAACGATAAACGGGTATGCGAATTGTAATTCTGGGGTGAACGATAAAGGAGTATGCGAATTGTCTCGCAGTGAAACGGGAAGGGGCAAATGTTGAGTTTTTAAAAAAACAATTCCGGGGTGAACGATAAACGGGTATGCGAATCTAAATACGACCCTGCTTCCATAACACAATCGAAAGCTGCATACAAAGTGAGATAGTTATACAATAATTCTACACCAGTTGCTATGACGTGTATTTGTGATTTTTGATTGGTTAGATTCAAAAAATGACAGTGAAAGACGAAAAGTAGTTCCATTTTTTTCACGTATTTTTGAGGAAATTTGTGAATAATCCGCAAAGTTTTTTTTTTTGAACGTCAAAATTTAGCGTTTTCTATGACTTAAAAAAAAAAATTCATAATTTGGGTGCATAGTGTTATCGAACTGGACCCAAAAATCGTATCTAGCGAATAATAAACACACAACACCTCAAATGAAATAACTCAAAAACACAAATGTATTACTGACTATGTATTAACTTATTAATGCAAATTATTTCAAAATGCAAGCATATAAAACGCATTCATATTCCGATATAGATTATGAAATATTATTTATATACGATAACAAGGTTACCTCATTTACATATCATGCACTTTTTTATATTTATCTATACATATTACCTACGTAGTATATATGTTACGGGCTATACCCGAATTCGGTCAACGACCGAAATAAATGCGCCAAACTAGTTTTTAAGAGTGCCCAATAGTTTTCTGTTTACAAATGTTGAAAACGATTCTGAACAAAAGTATTTTTTACTTTTTAGTTTTAAAAGACAGCCATTGTTTTTAAAAAGTTTATTTTTAATTTATGTTGTTTTTTTTCAGCACTCGTAGAGTAAGAGAAATAGTAGGTACCTATACAGTGATGTTGAAATCATTTATTTTACCCATGAGTCACCTTTAAGGGGATGTACTTCTTAATCATTTCCATAATATTATAGATATCCACAAATAACTTCTGCAATACAATGTATCAAATTTAGATTCTAGACTAATATTATAGAGGTCGAAGTTTGGATGTAGGCGATAATCCCCGAAACAGCTCATCCGATTTAAAAAAAAATTCGCCAATATTTAGAATGGACTAGTGATGTGCCGGATCGTTAAAAATGTAGGTATATCCGCGGATACGGATCTTAACTTTCTTAGAGTACGCGGCGGTAAATATTGCACATCGACCTTTGGAAAGAGACTATCTGTTATGGGAAAAATGTATTGACCTCTTTAAGAGCTAACTCTCATAACAGATTGTCTCTTTCCAAAGATCGATGTGCAATATCTCATTATAAAGATAGTTTTTTAGTACCTTTGAGTTATGTACTATTGGTATGGTACTCACTACGATAAATGTTTGCAATATAAAGATGCCAAATACGATTTTAAAAAATAAAAAATAATCCAAATGGAATTTAACAGTTTTTCATTATTACCTAATCACCTATATATATATATATATATATATATATATATATATATATATATATATATATATATATATATATATATATATATATAAAATTTCATCTATGAATTGAAAATTAATAATGTAAAAGCTCCGTAAAAGATCCGCCAAAAACTAACGGATACGGATCTTTCTTCTCCCTCGGATATCCGCGGATACGGATATCCGGCACATCACTAGAATGGACCTTCAGGATGAACATTTTATGCTTTATATTATCGCGTTAAAATAAAACCACTTTTCATGCAACGGAAGTCGACGAAAAAACGGTGGCAATCTACAAATTCGGGCGGAGCCAGACCGGGCCACTATCAATTTTAAAATTCGATCCAACCGCTTAATTATCTTAATTCTTGTCGAGTGCATACCACGAGGAAATGCTACCAAAAAAAATAATCAACCACATTTCAACAAAATGCGTCTTATCCAAAATAATTGCAATTATCGTAAAGAAAAGAAATTCAGTAACTTAAATTATATTTCGTTATAACCCAAAGAACTATTATGATAGGTACTTAAAAATAATTAATTTAAATGATTTTTACGGTTAATGCCAATTTTTTACTAATGAAATTTTACCTAGTGCTATCTGAATTAAGTGTTTCATTTACACAATTAAAAAATATTCTGATAACAGTCTCCAACCTTGATTTGTGATTTTTTCTGTAAACACAGTATTTAATTATCACGTTCTAATAAATAAACCTAATTCAATATTTAATAACGTAAAGATGGTGCTTAAAAAATGCCTACATAAGATGACAAAGCCAGCAAGCCAACATTTTATGCACAATAACAAATCCTAATCAATCTCACATGACCAAAACAAGTAAAAATATAGCGCAAATAATAGGGTTAAATTAACAGACCAAAACTTAACCTACAATACATTGTCACATCGCACGAATTTCAAATATACATGTTTCTTTTAAATCAAAAATATAAATGAATGCTTACCAAATTGTTTAAAAGATGCCACAAACACACACTTAAACAAATATTTTTAAAGTAGTCCACTGTTATTTATTATAATTTGCCTATACACTTTGTGTTCCATACATCAGATGCAGATTCCAACACATCTTGGAGAATTTTCTAATCATAAGAATAACAGAAGACCTATTATTTTTGTGTTGTTTGACGCAGACAAAGTACACATGTACTCGCGCAATGAGTATGAAAATTCAACTGAAATGTCGTTGTCCGAAGAGCCGCGAGACATCTAGTGCTGTGCACCTGTGTGTTTTAAGTACATATGCACTACGGTTTATTCTAGTTTCAGTACATGTGCACTTTCCGTTCGCGCAATAGAATAGCAAACATGGCGTCGAACGCTTACTTGTCAATTAATGTCAAGTTACGTACCGACCTGACATCTACTTACAGTACTAAAAACTATAAGAAATTCGTCAAAATGTTTGTACCAAATTATTATATAACATTACTTCTTAAAAACATTTACTCGGATGCTAATTATACTAAAGATAGTTTTTCTTATTTATACATCAATACAAAAAACATTAGAATATAATTTATGTGGATACTTATATATATTCAAAATGAGTTTTATAGTAAACTATGGAGGTTATAAAGTGATGTAGAAATAATTCCAGTACGGTCAAAGCCAACACGATACATCTATAGGTATGTATGTTCTCTGCATCTATAGTTTGACATAGCTATAACCTATATAAACTGGTATAAACAGACATAAACTTCATAAATGTGAATAATAATACAAAACAGCATATATAGTTATTTTTAAGGTGTCGTAGTGTGTTACATTTGTTCCTAATAATAATTTAGAGTTACTCATAATTGAATATTGGGTATAATCAGATAAATATAAGTTGGAGTGTTTTAAGTGTTAAATTATAACCTAGAAATAAAAATGCCTGAGTATAATAAAAGAAAAGCCGAAGATATGGCTCTTGTGCATACAGGAAAAAGAGCAAGAAATGAATTAGTTTCGTCTAATTCGTCAAGAGACAAAGCACTAATTTCAACGGGGCTCCCTCGAACCTCAAATTTATTTGCACCTGTCATGTTACTAGAAGGACACGAAGGAGATGTATTCAGCGTCGAATTTCATCCAGACGGCCAATATTTAGCGTCAACTGGATTCGATCGCAAGATATTTCTATGGTCAGTATACGGAGAATGTGAAAACATTTCAGTGATGACTGGACATACCGGTTCTGTAATGGAACTCCACTTTTCACCCGATGGCAGTAATATTTACAGCTGTAGTACAGACCACACCGTGGCTATATGGGATGTGCCGACGTCACAACGTATCAAGAGGTTCAAAGGTCATTCTTCATTTGTCAACAGCGTTCAGGGTGCTCGTAGAGGACCTCAAATGCTCGTGTCGGGAAGTGACGATTCAACGGTACGATTATGGGACTCGCGTAAGCGACACTGCACATCGACGCTGAACACTACATTTCAGGTAACGTCGGTGACTTTCAACGATACTGCCGAACAAGTTATTTCCGGAGGCATCGACAACGATATTAAAGTTTGGGATTTGCGCAGAAATGAGATCTTGTACAGATTAACCGGACATACAGACACGGTTACAGGATTGTCCTTAAGTCCGGACGGATCGTATTTACTTTCGAATTCTATGGATAATACTTTACGGATATGGGACGTGAGACCGTACGCTCCCCCGGAGAGATGTGTGAAAATATTCGCCGGACATCAACACAATTTTGAAAAGAATTTGTTACGATGTGGGTGGTCACCAGACGGTTCGAAAATCAGCGGAGGATCGGCCGATAGATTTATGTATATATGGGATACCACGAGTCGAAGAATTTTGTATAAATTGCCGGGACATAACGGAAGCGTTAACGATATCGATTTTCATAAGAAGGAGCCAATTATTGTATCGGGATCGAGCGACAAACAAATATTTTTAGGAGAAATAGAATTATAAAATGTGAATTGTAAAATTTATAACGGAACAAGATATTTTTGTAATACAATATTAAAGTTGTAACTTATTTCATTTTTGTAACGTATCGATTTATTGAATGGTTTTGTAAAACTGAACTATATTTAATAGAATTAATAATTTTTAATGATCAAATTATAGCAGCGTTTTATTTGTCACGAAAAATGGACCTTTCTAGCTAAATTTATGTTTCGGACATGTTACCAAAGTCATTGTTACTTACCTAAGATAGTTTAAAATTCACGTCAATCTTCAGTAGTCCAGCCAAAAATGATATTATGACGTCATTGTGGTAAAATGAACAAATGAGGGGCGTGCAAACTACTCTTTTGTCAGATTATGTCACGATTAACTTTAAATTACGTTTTCTCAAAAAAGAGTTCTATGAGCATAGAACTATTTTAGGTTGGAAATAAACTCTAACGCTACAAAAAAAGGAATGTGGACAGCCCTATTGTGACAGTCTGTTAAAAAATGATCATTAAAAATTTTTAAAACAAATGTCTGACACTAAAGAAAACTGTTCGAGTGATTCAAGAAAAGCGATTTCCGTTTACATTTGTTAAAATATTTTATTTCGAAATAATCAACACTATTGTAAAATAAAATATAATACATAAAGCACAAAAATGTTGAGATCACAACACGATTTTTTTGAAAAATATTATGTATAATAATAAACCTTAAAAACTATTCATAAAATAAACTAAAATTATTAATAATTTACATGTCATTTTTTGTTCTATAAAACCTTTCACCTAAAACCAAAGTATAATTTACAAATTAAAGCCAAAATTACATTTTCATTTTGTAAATTAAACTGATAAATTAAGAAATATTATTTTTTTAAAAATAACTTGCATATTTACAATATTTTAAATTTCATTTTCGTTTAGATAATTATATAAATATACATTTTACATTTCAATATTGCTAAGTTTTATTTTGTAAATTTTACAAAGTATGAAATATGAGTATTCTTTTATTTCATCTTACTGTTACATTAAAAAAAATGCTTTTTATCACAAAAATATAATACATATCAAAATAAACTTACCTTTTATTTTACTGGATCATTTGTAAATATCGGTTTTCTTCCAACAGAGAAGACAGCGATGACGTCATATCATTAATAACCATATTAGATGACGTATCGTTGCATTTGTTTAAGGGATGCGTACTACTCGACACCATTTCAGCATTGCCAACCCACGACTGACAACTCTGCACGTATTCTAAAGTCCTTTGATATGTGTCTTGCCTCATTCCGACAGCAGCCGGCACCGGATTGCCTACATTCTGCTGCTGATTACTATTTTTCACACCACTGTTCTGATTCGCGCAATTCTGTGAAGGAATATTAGGCGACGACTGCGATTGGCTAATATCTTTACATTGGATTTCATTGTTACACTGATGATAACAATTGTGTTCGTAGTAGTTATTCTGTTTGCAATTGTTACAGCAATTGTTTTGTTGCATTTGCTGTCCATGATTGCACTGTACATTATTAAACATGACACACTGATGATCATTTCGGTAATAGCTATGAGAACAAGGTCTCGACATTTGAGCGGCTTGTTGCGACGCTACCGTTTGTACAGGTGCAGGTGCTGCCATCGCAGGCGAAGTTAACGGCTGCTCACTTGTCTGCTGGTAACCGGAATTCGGTACGACGCAAGCATTTCCGTATCCGTACTGGTTTTGAGGTTTCATTGCCTGGCACATAGTATTCGTCATGTAGCTTTGATTCGTATTACAATGTTGGTAACACTGGTTACCTCCCACTGAACTTACAGAACCCATGTAACTATTATTAACTTGACACATCTGATTATTATATCCCATCGTCGAGTTCTGTCGCGATGGACATCTCATTTCGTTGGATACGCACGTATCGTGCTGTTGATTTTGGCACATTCGATTCTGTGTATTATTATAGCACATGTAGTTATTCATTTGTCTATTGTGACACTGCATCGGATGCATTTGCGGTTGGTTTTGGGAATTTATCATTTGACAGTTGGCATTATGTTCTCCTAACGGTACCATTTGCGCCGCACTCGCAGGACTAGGCATCATTTGAGACATGTTTGAAGCAGGACTCGGTACCATTTGATTAAGGTTTGATGCAGGGCTAGCCATCATTTGTGTATAGTTTGAAGCTGGACTTGACATCATTTGGGTCAGATTTGACGCCGGATTTTGCATTATATTGTTTGATGAATTTTGCATCATTTGATTCATATTTGAAGCAGGACTCGGCATCATTTGATTCATATTTGAAGCAGGACTTGCCATCATTTGATTCATATTTGAAGCAGGACTCGGCATCATTTGATTCATATTTGAAGCAGGACTTGGCATTTGATTCATATTCGGAGCTGGACTTGGCATCATTTGATTCATGTTTGAAGCAGGACTCGACATTGTTTGATTCATATTTGAAGCGGGGCTTTGAATCATTTGATTCATATTCGAAGCAGGACTTGGCATTTGATTCATGTTCGGAGCTGGACTTGGCATCATTTGATTCATGTTCGAAGCAGGACTCGGCATCATTTGATTCATGTTCGAAGCAGGACTTGGCATCGTTTGATTCATATTTGCAGCAGGACTTGGCATCATCTGACTCATATTTGAAGCAGGACTCATCATCATATTTTGATTAATATTTCCCGCTGGACTTGGCATCATTTGACTCATATTTGATGCCGGACTTGACATAATATATGCAGGAATTGAAGATGGGCTAGGCATCATTTTGTTAGATGCTGGACTCGGAATCATTTGTGTTAAATTTGACGACGGACTCGGTATCATTTGAGTCATGTTTGATGCAGGATTCGAGGAAGGACTCGGAATCATTTGTGATAAATTGTTTAATGGGGACGCTAGCATTGTACCGGGACTCAATAAAGGTCTAGGACTTTGAATGGGACAGTTTCTTTGTTGGTTATGCCAAGTCTGCATACTCTGACCACTCGGTTCGGTATTTTGTGTATCGGCAACTTGATTTAAATAATGAACCATCTCGTCCGGAATAACTAATTTGTTTTCAACTAATTCACCTTCACCAACTTCGTCCAAGACAACTTCTTGATTTGGATGGAGCTCTGTCGACTTCAAAGGACCTTTTAACGGCGATAACTGCACCGAACTCGGTCTCGGCGGCGGTGTCTTGCACTCCGTAATTGTCTGATAAGGTTCTGACATGCGTCTCGATTCAGATTTTATATTCATCGTTGAATTATTAACAGACTCTTGATTATTTTGAGATGAACTTTCATTACATAAATTAGTCGATAACCAAGTGGCAGCTTGCTGTTGAACAGCTGTCTGTTGAAGGGACATATTTTGTGTCTGAAACAAAAAAAGAACAATTTAACAACTGAACCATTGATCAAGTAAATCTCTTTAAACAATTTTTTTCTAATTAATACACTTACTTGTAACACTAGATTCCCATTTCCGTTAACCGTATTTGTTTGAATCCTATGCAAGTGTCCCGCTAACAAATGCGAAGGAGGCGCCGGAGGCATGCTCTGTTGTGCTTGTCCATTATTACTCGTCTGATTTTGTTGTAAGGCAGCTGGATTGATAGTTGTTCCTCCGGTCGTACCCGTCGACAACTGACTCGATCTACGAGAACTTCCGGCCGAAATGGGATCATAAAACGAGCCCATCCCCGGACGTATCGACATGGCCGATGCCTGAGACGCTAAACTGCTCTTCCTACTCATGTCAGCCGATCTCATACTTCCGTAATAACTGCTGACAGTTGAATTACTGTCCCTTCTAATCTGTACTTGCGTAAGACCTCCAGTCGTTGGCTGTAATCTCGTTTGTAAATCTGTTTGTGTTTTCATTTGTGACTGTGGACCGCCGCCCTCCATTTTCAGGTCCGTTATTCTCCTGTTCAGGTCGCTGATACCGACGTTTCTACGGCCGGATGGCATATTAGGCAACGGCGGTAGGGTTAAAGCGCCTTTCACTTGAAGTCGTGATTTCATCCGATTACGCAAATTTCTGTCTTGGACTGTCGCAATGTTACCCGAACGATCCGAGCCCAAACCAACCATTGCTCGCAAAACGATCGGTAAATCGTCAATCTGTAATAAAAATTAATCGGTACAGTGTCAGTTTCGAAAAACGTAATTTTTTTAATACGACGAATAGCTTTAATTAAAATCTTCAAATAGAATAACTGTACAGTGGATGATTGATTTACCTCAAGATCTTCAGCGTCATAAGGCCAAGCTGGATCGTCAAGTGCAGCTGTTGCATTAGGAACGCCGCAATCGACGTTTGTTCCAAGGTCATCTTGGCATCCTCCACCACCAGCTGCTCCCAGAGGACTTCCTTGCTGACCGCCAGGAGAATTAGCATCAGACTAGAAAAAACAAAAATGTATTTTTAAACCGGTCAATTTGTGATCATATTTAAGGAGGTTGATCCGTTACAGTCCCAATCAAAAGTAAGTCGAATTCTAAATGGGAACTTTTCAATAATAAATTTTTACAAAAGGTTATAAGTCGATGATACCAATAAATTATTGTCATAAAGGCATAAATAAATGTTTTTTTTAATATTAATTAATTATTTCAGTATTTTACTTAATGGACTAACTTTTGAATTTTTTGTACAAAGTTAGGTTAGAAAAAATAAATTTATATAAATATATGTATTTTACATATTTTTTGCAGTAAATAATTAAAAAAAGAAATTAGAAGTAATAAAAATTAAAATTAAATCATTAAAAAGTTAAAAATTCAGTTAAAATTGTTAAAATTGTCAAGAATAAAAGTCCATAATCGAAAAGTGCTAAGGTTTAATAATTTTTTTTTATTGATTAAAAGTCTCCTAATTAAATTGGAAAAAATATTAAAATATGCGTAAGACATCGATGCTTTACATAGTTAGTTTTCGGAACTGCTAACATTATTTGGTTATTTTCAAAAAATTAAAATGTACCATTTGCATGCTAGGACATATTTTCCATAAGAAAAAACTTTATTTCAGATTTTTTTCATTATTTTCGTAAAACGGCTCAACCTCCTTAAGAATAATTTTTTTGTGCAAATATCTCTATCAAACATTGTATCATGGACCGAGATTAAGATTCGAAAATTTCATGAGTTAAAAGACAGAGACAGAGCGATTTGGAATAATAGGAATGGGGGATAGAAACCAACGTTTTGAAAACAGAGCAATGGAAAACAATCGCTTATGCAGCCATATTTTACCAGGAATTGTAATAAATAAAGAAAGAAGCAAATTTTGGTAAGTTGACTCACTTCTGATTTGATGCTTGGACTGCTAAGGCTGGTCGTTTTGGTGTCACTCCGTGGACTCGCTTCGCCCCGGATACCTGATCCGTCTTCAGTACCGGATCCATTTCCACCTTTGTGTTTTTTATTGGCATAAAATTCAGCGCCGTGTACCGTTTTGACGTGTTTGCGCAAAGAACTCGGATCTGTATACCTTTTTGTACATCCCGGAGCTTTACATACATATGGTTTCTGGAAGAAAACAAATACATTAAGAAATCAATTTCACAGTCCATTATTACAGAACACTTCTACAAAATTACTTACACAATTTTCCGTTAAGTATGCAAATAAACAAAGTTATATTATTGGATATATATAATTTAAAAAGGACTTTGAATTCTTTTAAATTATTACCAACAGATAGCACTAACAGACAGACAGTTATAAAAACACGTGTTTTATCTGTCGATTCAGTAAATGTGTTATACAATAGTTATTGGCGTAACTAGTAGTCTAAGTCATTCATGGCGTCTCCGGTGCGCAGTATGCACTCGCTTCGCTCGTGCCTGCGCACCTACAACTCGTGCTGAAAACATCGCGCTGACAGGTCATGACTTAGCCTACAAGTTGCGCCCATAATTTTATTCAACAATTGCGCGTTATTCATGTTTTAATTATAATGAGATGTTGTAAATATCTATTTATTTCTTTATAAAAAAAACTGTCAATACTAACAGCACCAAACAGCACGATTCAATGTTTTGGTTTGAGGTTAGCCGGTTATGAATAAACTCCATGTCGAAAACATTCGGCCTCTCAAGTTTAGTCTCAATGGGTAACAACAGGGAGTTGTTGTTACCTACTATTTCCTTACGACTCAGAAAATAGTTACGTTTATTTTCATTTCCACAATGGCCGAGCTAGTAGGAATCTTCATTGAGTTATGACAAGTAATTGTCACCAGTCGGTAAATGGCTATTTAGGGTTCGGTTTTTAGGCATGATAAAACATGAATAACGCGCATGAGTTGAATAAAGCATATTTTTAATAGCTTACCTCATTACTGTGAGTTCTATTCTGATGCTTTGCCCTGTCCGACGCATTACTGAATGCTTTTGCGCATCCTGGATATTCGCAAGTGTACGGTTTCTCACCAGTATGCGATCTAAGATGCGTTTTGAGATTTTCTAAGCGCGAATAAGCTTTAAAGCAACCCTCAAACTGTAAAAAAAATAAAAGACATAAATGCGCAAATTCAAAAATGCCATCAATCGGGATGCTTAATTTCAAAAACAATTTATTTATTTAAAAAAAAAGTTGTTTACTCACAGTGCATTTATGTGGTTTCTCTCCCGTGTGTCTTCTCATATGTACAACAAGCATATATTGCGCCTTGAAAGGTTTTTCGGCCCGTGAACAATCATCCCATCGACAAACAAACGATTTTTTATTTGCATGGATATGATCGTTATTAATATGCTGAAAAAATAAATCAACCATCAGTAGATTGCCGAAATAACATCTAATATATCAACGTAATCATCAGTCGAGTCTGAGTGCAGTCTAAATACATATTTTTTTAAAGTGAAACTTTTATTCTATCGCCCCGATTTTTTCTGGCCGTCTGTTGCATGTCGCATTACAGGCGGCCGCGGAGTAGGGGTAAAGTGAAAGGCGTTCGGAGTAGGCGCTCGGTAGAGCAGCCAAGGCCAATATGGCGGCGCCCATGGTTAGCATCAGCTGACCGTGTAGTATGTATAACACATAGTCAGTCTGTCATGCGGGCAAGTGCTGTACAGTGTTTACATGTTTTTATTCGTGTATTCATGTGAATAATCAAAATAGCTTGCCTAAAATGAATATTTATTTTTTAATTCAATAATAATGTTATGATTTCATGTGTTTGATAACTTTTAATAAGAAAATAATTGATTTTAAATATTTTCATAAATTGTGCATATACCCTATTCCTGTACCGGCCAACTTGTTGAGGTTTTCCATGGTTTCCCCTCAATAATTCCAGATAAATATCGAGATGGTTCCTTATTCAAGGCCATGGCCGATTACCTGTCAAACTCCTATGCTCAAAAGTTGCCTACCTTATCGTAATGTCCTAAAATTGTTTCATTCGCTCATTGCTATTAATTAAGTGAAAGTTGAAAAATGTAGAAAATAACGGGAAGTGTGATAGTAATGGTGCGAATGGCGTCCGTTATGACATAAAGTCGAGAAACGGGCGTTAAACACATTATTATTATTAAAGTTCCTAATACTATATAATATATTAGATATCGTGTCCATCGAGATAATTGGGCTTTTGAATGAAATTTTTTTTTGTCATAAATGGAAAGATCGTATATAAGTTTTATAACAAAACTATTTTTCTTTTTTTTATTTTCGTTATAATTCAAAAGTTATATCAAAATAAAAATAAATTTTTGTACCCAGTTCCGAGAACGCGGCGACATTTCCCGAACATAATGTGACGTCATAATGTTTTAGTCAATACACATGTAGAAGCCATTGATAGTATACTGCGTATATACATTTTACCATTATGACGTCACAACTGTCAAAAACAATTTTAGTGCGTTTGCAGTCACGTGATTTTTTTTAATATTTTATCAATTTTAAATTGCTTATAATTAATTTAAAAAAAGTTTTTTGAAAGTTTTTCGCATCGATTATCAATATTATTTATAATAAAGTTTTAAAATACAATAAAAAAATCGATAATTATTTTTTTTTCAAAAGCCTAATTATTAATAAGTCGTACACTAATTAATAAATTACTTTTTGTCCACAATCCTGCGATTTTTATTAATACAGTAAAACCTCGTTAACACGAACTCGTAAAAATCAGGTAAAAAGTTCGTGTTATGTGGGAGTTCGTGTAAACCGAGTATGGCATAAAATACAGTCATTTTTTAAGTGTCAAATCATGTTTCATTTTAAGTAAACATTGAATAATTATTTATTATAAATTATATCTAATAACATTATAATTGTTCTTAAATATTATCTGAGTTTGAAAGTTTGTTTTTATTTGAACTGAAGATTGTACGTCAGACGTCAGTTTATATGTTCACTTCTTAACAAAGCCAAATTGTTAAGAAGCCTTTGCCTTTGTTAATTAGTTTACATCCTTTTCAATAAATAAGAGGGGAAAAATTTTGAGGTATGTTTCTATTTATAGGATTTCGAGTGAATTTTTAATCTCTCAGTCCTTTGTCTATTTTTAGAATGTGAGTTAATTACTTTTGTAATCCCTTAAGCGAATCTTTTCTTTTAGTTGTATTGTATATTCATTGACCAAAATGATTAAAATATATGATTTGAGAATTTTTGTAGTTCGTATTATCCGATAATTAACCGTGAAGGGACGAAAAAGTTGTTCGAAGTTCGTATTAACGAGGGTTCGTGTTAACCGAACATAATTACATTAAAGCTTATGTGACCATTGTCGAGAGCAAACTTTTGTTCGCGTTAAACCGAAATTCGTGTTAACCGTGTTCGTGTTAACGAGGGTTTACTGTAGTTCCTAATACTCACTTTGACTAATTCATCTTGAGTAGGAAATTCCGTCCCGCAATCTTTCCAATGGCAGTTCGTTTCGATGAAATCTCCGGGCTCGTCTTTGAGGTCAGCTTGATCACCAGTTATCGTTTCGGATCCGCTCGTCGGTCCCGACGGATCTCTTTTAATAACGACGCCGCTTCTCTGTTTCCTCGCCGCTGTTGTTGAGTCAACTTCGCTTTGAGATGCCAACATCGGACTCGAAATGTTATCCTTCTTGCTTCTGCATTCGCTCATCAATTGGTCGTTCGATTTCGAGTGCAAGGAATGTCCCGTACTGCCATGTAACGGATGATGATGTAAGGAGTAGGGTGGCGGCGCCGGTGGTAGAGCCAAGCCACGCAGTAAGTGCGCTTGGAGTTGTTGCAAATGTGCGCCGGCTGCGTGTACCCCGAGTGCGGGGCTCAGCGCCCCGGCCGATAAATGACCATACGAACCGCTCGCGCTCGATGATCGCGAACCATTTACTATTGACGCTAAGGAATTCGGTGAAAATCGTATCATCTGATTTATGTCGAACGAATCCGAATAGGGAGATGATGATAATGCGCGTTTGCGCGATTGGCGCAAGCTATTTGGCCTTGGACTGTTCAATCTCGAACCTGGAAATTATCAAAAAGAGTACATGAATATTTTTTCCATTATGGAAGTATGTCGTCGTAAAGTAACCGCGCGGGACAGGCTCAGTCCCGCTTTTCGGGGATAACTCGGGGATAACTTTAAAAGAAGTTAAATCTTCACAGAAATATCATGAATAAGTAATTCTTATAAATAATTATTCTCTCACTCCACAGACTAGGTATTGTTTGAAATGCCATATTTTCAACTATTTAACGATAGGGTAAATCTGATTTAAAATATTATAACTTTTTTGATTTTGATTTCTGTTTTTTTATTTTTTTTTATTCTGAAGACGAATAAGACTCAACTATTTAACGATAGGGTAAATCTGATTTAAAATATTATATGTTTATTAAAATACATTTTCTATGGCTATTTTTGCTATCTTTTGTCACGTAAACGTATAATTTTAATTCAAATAAAAAGATAAATAGGTATTTGAAAGAATCCCGCTGTTTTCACTCAAAGAGTTCCAAAATCCCGACTTGGCAAAGAAAAAACTGGCAACGCTAAAGTAAAGGCCGCTACACACGAGCTTAGAAACGCTGCTAGATTCCTTGCTAGATTTGCCTACTAGTTTTCCAGCGCTGTTTTTTTTTTTGATTGCTGTTAAGTGCTCGCTTCACACGAGACTATTTTTCAAGCTTGATTTGTGGATAGATCTGGTGCGCGCGCAGTGACAGTTCGAATATAAACACAGAGCAAAAAGTGTCTGTTGTCTGACTCTAAACAGAATGCGACACCATGTTGGTTTGTGGGTGTTTGTTCAAGTGCCCACGTGACAAGATACTGCTTCCTGATTGGTTCCTGCTCCTACCTAGCAGCAAATCTCGCAGGGAAAATAGCCCTTGTTCCTATCTTGTGAGCTAGCGGGCCAGCCCGCAGTGACGTAATTTCCAGCTTCGTACCCAGTCTACCGGCTAGCAGAACTACTAGCAGCGTTTCTAGCCTCGTGTGCAGCGGCCTCTACTGTTTTTTTCTATGACGTTAAGCCAATCAGAGCAAACGAGTCTTTCGACTTAAAAAAAAACACAGAAGTATATCTTGGCACCCCGATACTTCGATTGCGATTTTATTCCTATGCTCGGTATAGAAATATGATAATAATAATAATAATAATAAATATACTTTTATTAATGGTACATGTACACATGCATTAATAGCGTCAGGCTTGTCATAATAGATATCATTGTCAAAGATAATTTCTTAAATCGTAATTTGTTTCTGTAAATAAAAATTCTTTTAGATTTTTTTTCAGGTTAACCCCAGCTTTTATATGTGCAGGTACTTTATTATGTATCCGAATCATAGCGTTGCGGACACCTCTCTGAATTACAGTTAGCAAAGATGCTAACGTTTTAAAATTATTTTTATTTCTTGTCGAGTATCTATGCTCAAAATTATTCTCGATAAAAAGAGAAGGATTATTTTTTACAAATAGTGCGCATTCTAGAATAAAAATGTCGTAAACGGTAAGAATTTTAAATTTTTTAAATAGCTCTCTACAGCTATGTCCAGTGGTGTTGTGCTAATTTTTTTTTTACCGGAACGCTCCCAAATTTGACGAGCGGGGGGGGGGTGAAAAGAGGTAAAAAGCTGTAACTGAAATACATTAACATTATTTTTTTCATTGTTTGGAATATTTCTATTTGTTGGCACATTGTTACAAATTTTTTCAATTGTTATGTCGATTTGAGAAAAAAAAAAAAACAAATTACGTTAATAAAATCCTAAAGTAAGATTTACATTATTTTTTTCATTGTTTGGAATTTTTCTATTTGTTGGCACATTGTTACAAATTTTTTCAATTGTTATGTCGATTTGAGAAAAAAAAAAACAAATTACGTTAATAAAATCCTAAAGTAAGATTTACATTATTTTTTTCATTGTTTGGAAAATGGAATTCTCGTTATCAGAAATCATCTTTAGTTCCGGAACGCGTTCCTGTCCAAAAAGGAAGTACCGGAACGACGTTCCGGACCGTTCCGGCTCGACAACACCACTGGCTATGTCTAGGTGCCACAAGATGGCCCATATTTATGCAGCCAAGTTAACCACAACAAAGTTATGTTGCGTCACTGATTTATGCACGCGGCGTGTAAATTATGAAAACTTGACTTTATTCGGAACATTAAATGAAGTATTTTATAGGAGTATTTAATGCATGAAAGTGATATGACCGCAGATGCGTGCGCGACACGTTGCGGTTTCCAGTATATAACCACACGGAAACCGGATCTCATCATGCTGTCTGATCAGTGATCAGACAACTCAATCAGAACATGATTTGCTTATCGACTTGCACGGCATTTTATCGTTTTGTTTTACAGACGAACCCCCAACTGGCAAACTAAACGTGTTCTTTGGAATGTACGTCAATAAACAATGTTCGTAAATGGAACTCTTATAGAACCTGAATATAAAATGGCGGCAGCGTCGGTCTGGAATACCGGGACTTTTCCCGGTGGGCCGCTGATCCTCCGTGGGCCAGTCCCCAGTCTTCTTAATTACGCGGTCTCGTAGAGGCGTTAGACTATTTTACGGGTAATTTTTTAGGTTTCAGATAGGGATGTTGGAAGTGAAAAAAAAATACCGATATTTATAAAAATATCAATATCGACGTCGATATATCGAAGAAAAAATATCGATATATCGGTCAAATTTTCAAAAGATTTTGCGTTTTTAAAATAATAATGTATTCAGCTTAATATTAGCATTATAGTAATTTTTATACAAAATGTACATTATTTTAATGTACAAAAATCTCAATAAAAACGAAGGTATTTTTACCAGTATTTCTTTTGACGTGATAACGTCTTATAAATTGATGAAACAACGACTGCATGCACGAAAAAGTGTAACGTTCCGAAAAGTGTAACGTTCCGCAAAGTTTCTTTATGACGTTATCACGTAAAACTATCGTCCGTAAACCGACTTTACAGACAACCAATTTTTTTTATTAGGCAATATATTAGTGACTAGTTACATAAATAAAAAAAATATATCGTTTTTGATACAATTTTCAATATTAGATATTTTGTATCGATATATCGGATCAAAATATATCGGCTAAAAATATCGATGTTTTGAATTAAAAATATCGTTACATCGATATATCGATACTTTTTCAACATCCCTAGTTCCAGACCGACCCTAAATGCCGACCTTTATCTGCCTCTTAACAACTTTTTCAGTTCTAGATACTAATAGCGCCATGACATAGCGTTCAAAAACTAAAGATAAAAACAAAATATTGAGATACTAACCGTCCAGGCTGAATGGGAACTCAGTGCTAGCCAGGGTGGAGGCGGGGTGTAAATCGGCCAAACCTCTGGCGTTCAGGTACTCTGGTGATAATCCTAGTCCTGAAACAAAAGAACGCAAACATTAACAAAAGATATACGTCACTCAAACACAATTAATAGTACAAATCTTTGATTAACGTCTGATTAGAACTCTTCAATTATAAAATAATAATTATCGACCAATTTTTCAGACAAATATATTAACAAAAAATAATAATTAATACATTAACGTTTCGGCCCGGACTTGGAACTTCTTCAGAACTGGTCTAAAAAATATAAAAATTGATTAATAATTAGTTTCTAATTGGTTATTGAAAAATTCGCCCGAAACGTTAATGTATTAATTATTATTTTTTGTTAATATATTTGTCTGAAAAATTGGTCAATAATTTTATTTATTGAACAATAGTAGTTTGTGTATATACAGAGAGCGAGTTATAACAATCACAATATCATCACAGCCCCGGATCTACGATTTTTTCGAACCGGGGCAGAAACTTGATAATGGCGCCCCCTCTCTCCAGCGTTTGAGAGATAAATTACTTTAAAAAAAACTCACAAATATATAATGGTTGGCATTTTTCGTGAACGGAAAACCGTCAGAAAATAAGCAGATTGAGAAAATCGGAAAAAAGACAGATTTGATGTTATATTATGATTTTGGCGCCCACTGAAACTGCCACGGTTTGCCCCCCTCCCGCCCCTAGGTCCGGGGCTGTATCAACACACCTGAGATATAATACGCGCCACGAATCTAAAAGGCTCGGAAGTTAGATGCGCATGCGGGCTTGCGCTTGTACAGTCTGTTGAAAAACTACAAACTCGCAACTCAACAAAACTAAAATAACAATAACAACTTGGCAATAGCGTATACTCGACTGTACTTTAAAGCAGGAAAACGACAAAGGCAACGAGCGATCACGGCCAATCACCGACGAGCGCACGTTCCGTGCAGGTAGCTGGGAGGTGGTGGGAGTATCAACGGTTCTAAAATGTGCGTTTGCGACGCTGTTTGTGATTAATTTCCGAACCTTTTATTATACATTTCTCTTTTTTGCACGTGTCTCCCTATAAAATAGCTGTTTATCACGTGACGCAACTCTTCACAGTCGACTATATTCTACCCTACTTAGTAGGTAAGGTATTTCGGTTTATATACCTACAGTTGTTTTTTTTTTTGAATTTGAATATTTACATATCTCTTGACGTGAAGTCAGTTTTTTTTATTAATTTTAGCAACCGAATTTAAAATTCAACAGAAATATAAAATTAATTACGATGAAGGAAGGTTTAGGTTGAGGATCATAAATAAATAAGCTTTACCAATGTTTCGCTAGTGGCCAACGTTTTAGGTTATACTATATATTTTCAGACAAATATTTCAATAAATTATTTACTGCGTGACATTTTTATAAAAATTTAATAATTTTTTTAATGGTTTTTTATAATAAGATGTTCATTTAATAATATGTTTTAACTCATAATAATATGATCATGTATGTTGTTTTAACAATTTACCACCTTTCGACCAGCTTGAGGTATGTAATACGTTTTTCACTATTATATAGTAGCTCTAATAAAAAAAAACTTATTGTAACTGTTAGATATAATATTATGATCCAAATTATAAACATATTCATAGGCCCTGAAGATGAAAATAAATTTTTCGAAACGTTGGCCACTAGCGAAACATTGGAAAAGCTTATTTATTTATGATCCTCAACCAAAACCTACCTTCATCGTAACATTCTATTGGATCAACGAACTACTTTATGATACAATAAATTCTCAGGCGCAAAAAAAGGAAAACGAGATGTACTGTGGTGGTGATGCGAAGCAGCCATCTTGTAAAGTGTTTCTGAGTTCCTAATAAACTTGCAACGAATCAATTAAAAACACAAGCGGTGTTCATTTTTAAAACATCAAATAGTTAAAATGTGCTGGATTTTGAATAAATATAAAAAGACGTTTTGTTATTATTAATTCTGCGTATCGAAACGTGAAAAATAAAAAAAATATACAAGATAATATTTACAACTTCATTTAAATTAACACTCATAATCCACTGTAAAAGACAAGGGGATCTTTTTATAATATACTTCTTGAGGCTAACATGTGGACTGTAAGAAGGTATTTCTGTGTATTAACTTAGTGAAAAGAATATTCACTAATAATATCTAAATATAAACACAAACACAGATAATTTAAATATCTCACGCGAATATAAAAGAAACAGGGCTGTGTCTGGCCAGCTTAATAATGTTCCAATTTATTGCAGCCGATCGAACTTCACATTTTTTATCTTAATTTCCCAACCGCTGGTCCGATTTTAAATTTTTGTGAAGCAAAAATATTCGCAGAAATGTTCTCTACAAAAAAGATTGGGTTCATTTTTTTGCTAGAAATAATGGAAGGGTGGCAAAATCAAAATTAACATCGAAGTCTCGCTAGCTGCACCAGCTCACTATCTGTAATTAGATGGATTCAAAAAATCGTTCTCTACAAGATTCGGCAACAAAATGCACACATACGATTTTTGATTGTTTTTAGCTGAATCCATCCTCTGCAAAAAACAGACCCCCTCCCCAAAAAAAAAAACTAGTGAAAAAAAATCGTATGTGTACATTCTTTAACATATTATCAAAGAATCTTTCCATTTTTTCATTAAAAACAATAGAGGTGCAGTAAAACCATTCGCGGCACTTAAATCGCGACAAACGCATCAGCTCACTATCTATGGCATGTATAGGTACTTCTGATAAGTAAGTTGATTGTTCATTTAATATTAATGAGAGACAAATCTGGCCACCCCTAGTTCTTGTATACATGTGTGTATCTCAACTTAAAAGCACACCACATGTGGCCAGCAAGACAAATGAACTAAATGTATGACTAACGAACAGACGCCATGTTGCAATGAACATAACCTCAAACTGTGCGACTGGAACGAGAGGCACGCGCAGTAAAACTGACTGATCGGCCGGGAAATGTCAACAAACTCGTTCCCTCATTAATAAAATTGTAATGATTAAATTATATTATTAAATTTAATATTTTAAGCCGCATAAAAAGATATTAACTTTTTATCCTTATTTATATTGACAAATGCAATGTTTTTCGGTAATTATTTTGAGATTAAAATAAAATCTTGGAATCGTAACTTCAGGTTTAATTCTGAATTGTGTGAATTATTTTAATAAAAGTTTTCGAGATTCTTAGTTAATCAAATAGACTAATTCATTAACACTGAATCATGTTGTCTGCTAATAATTTGTTGGCTGACGCCAGCTATCAATAAAATTTGATTAAATGCGCCTTTTTAATATTGCAATAATGGCGACAAGAGGACTGTATTTAAGCGTCAATCAATTATCACAATTAATTTATACATCGCTGTACTCTTCTGCAATTTACCAATCAAATGTGCAAAGTCAGGTTTACACAGAGGAAATCAAAAGGCGATTGGAAGCCGCTTCATATTAATAAAACCAGACGAATATGAAGCAAGCTGGCAAAGCAACCGAATGACCAAATGACCAAACATCCCCCCAGACGTAAAAAATAGTCATAAAGCTCTCGCGCTCATATACTATTTTTTACGCCTGGGGGAATGTTTGGTCATTACAATTTGTCTGGCTGTTGAAATATAATTTTGTAACAGTTGTCTGAATAACATATATAAAAATCAAGCATTTAAAAATAAGTGAAGTTCATTAATTTTTCTCTGTGCTTTAAAGCGTCTGTCAGAAGTTGTGGTCAGCGGAAAGTGACTGGCCATACTGGATACTAATTTATAGTGATATTTTACAAAACATATATAAATATCAGCCATTTAAATTTTAATTAAGTGACTCTTATTTTTACTAACCTTTCTCACCTGGTACCTGTACATTTGTCACAGACTCAATGATGGAGGTACGCAAAGCGTTGTAAATACATAAAACACTACTCAAAACGTAAGGTTTCATTTATTTAAAAATAGGTTGCGTCTGGCGGCTCTGGGATCTTCCTCTATAATCTTATTAACAAAATTTACATTGACTTTGCATTCTCTATAAGTGCGTGTAAACCAGTCTTCATTAATACGATGCATCAGGCATATGCAAATGCAGCAGATTGGATTCGATGATTTGATGACACCGTGATGGCTTGATAATGATTTCGATGATAGCATTGCTAATAGGTCGAGTCTATATATACGCTAATGAACACACTTCCTGCATAACGTCGCATTATGCATATACAATATAACAGCATAATGCGTTTTATTCTTAAAGTGCGGATAATAAAGTCTCTAAACTGCTTATTTTTAGAGTTCAGTACCCAAAGGGTGTAACTCTATCTCAACTATTCTATCTGCCTGTCCGTCCGTCTGTCATAGTTTCTTTCTTAGTACTGCCAATTGCCATTGTTGAAACGACAATCCAAGCAATAGTTTTGTCTAAGAAATGCAGCGCGTCAGGTTGAGATTCCGTTCAACCACTCGCATACGATTGGCTGAGCGAACGCGTAGGCAGTGCGGATACTCGCATACGATTGGCTGAGCGAACTCAAGGCCAAAAACAAAACTTGGTGACAAAACACCAACGGTATCATAATGTGGCATATCATTGTAACTCTTCAATGGATGAATCGATTTCGATGCGGTTTTCTTTTCACGACAGAACATTTCTGCGAGAAGGTTATACAAATGAAATTCAGAAACGCAGACGTCTCGTAATCTCAAAAAAAAATCGTTCGCTCTTGATGAAAGTGAAGTAATAAAAGAAAATTCCGCGATCTAGGGTAGAAGGGGGACAAAAGAACGTATGCCAAATGATGAGACGAACTCGCGTTTTGTCTCTTCGTGCCGCGGGTAACGGCTAGTGCAGTATATTTATAGATTGTTTGAAAAGTATTTGATTGCCGTCTCTGTTTCACACAGTCTACAGAAGAACAAAAATAATGATACGGTGTTATATTGCAAGTAACAAGGAACGGTCTAATAACTAATTACAATCACCCGTCTGTAATCAACTCGGTAATTTATGTACTGCGGCCGTGTTACACTCCTAGTTCATTATTACACGATGGAATAGGTACGCAGGGTTCACTATTTTATATATCGACGTGGACCAAAGCGTTCAACGAGCAACAGTGGCGGTTCCTCTATTAGCGCTGCAAAAGCTACAGAACAACCAAAATCTCATAGGCACTTCATGAACGAATCATATTTTCCATATTTAAACGCCAATATTTAATGTTAGGAAATAATGAAACAGTTACACAATCAACGCTTAAGTTTAACAGCCACTGACAAACCACAAAACTCGTGTGTGTTCTGGCTTCAGGCGCTGTTCTGCGCTCCGAAGCAGCACATGAAACATAATCATCAGATACCACCGGTGTACACCGTGCAACTCCTGATCCATAAGTTATAGCGTGTTATTTAGATCGCCTTTGAGCTGCATTTATCGTCAGCACAATAGTACAAATAATATATCTGTCATGTGCTAGACGTGTTCACTGAATCTATTTCGACGGATTTGACGTGGAGGTACGTATGTCGTATGATACACGACACACGAGTTTCCCATCTCACTCATTCCTAGTCCGTGTTAGTCAATAATAATAAGTTCCTTCACTCCTAAGTGGAGCATAGAGCCTCTACGAAAATTTTGAATCTAGTCCTATATTTTGCCATATTTTTGACTTGAAGCCAGGTAGTTCCTTGTTCCATAACTTTTTCACGAACATTTCTTTTCCAGAATATTTTTGGTCTTCCTCTTTTTCGGTATCCCTGTGGGTTCCAGTCCAAGACTCTCTTCGCTATATGTCGTCATCTGTCTTTCGTAGCGTGTGTTCTATCCAATTCCATTTCCTACGTTTTATAGTTATACAGATTTGTTTAAAGACGTTTCCAAAGTTCGTTGTTCGAGACGTGTTCGTACCATTTCACCTTTAGGATTTCTCTGAGACATTTGTTTATGAAGATTTGCAGTTTAGTTGTTATGGCTTTCGTCACTTTCCAGGTTTCAGATAGTTAGTCAATAGCCCCAATTATATATAATCTATATATAACCGAGCAGTTTTTACAAAAAAATCAACGTCTTTGAAGCTTTCGAAAGACAGAAAAAAATCAAAGTCAAACGGTGAACCCTGTTCAAGACATCGTAACGTGGAATAACTTAAAAAAAAGTTTCGTACACAATTTGTAAAGGTATTATTAAAGTTGAATTTATTAACCTGTCAAAATGTTTAATATTCAACAAAACTAACTACCAATCAGAAACATGTAAATTTAGATTGACTGATCGATTATGATTCAAATTAGTAATTTGACATTACAAAATTAAAGAATAATCTACTTTGCAAATTTAAATTCTTTTCAAGCCTGCTATAATTTTCTGCTTGCGATAGTTGTATAGTTCTACGTCATGTTAAATCTATACTAATATATAAAGCTGAAGAATTTGTTTGTTTGTTTGGTTGAACGCGCTAATCTCAGGAACTACTGGTTCGAATTGTATTTTTTTTGTTGGATAGTCCATTTATCGAGGAAGGCTATAGGCTATATAATATCACGCTACAACCAATTCGGAACCCAAAGGAATGGTGAGACCTCTGGTGAGAAATGCGCCGAACTATCCTAAGAGGGGTTTTTGACAGGTACTATGGAGGCATAAGCTAAACATTGATTTAGAAAAGCATGATAAAAGCTAGGTTAGCCTCCCATCATGCTTTTCTAAATCAATGTTTACCTGTCAAAAACCCCCCTTAGGACAGTTCGGCGCATTTCTCACCAGAGGTCTCACCATTCCTTTGGGTTCCGAATAGGAGCGGAACATCAATGAAAAATGTTGCAAAATATAACTCAAAATGTGTCCGTCCGACAAAAACTTTTGAACGGTAACTCCGATCCTCATGAAATTTGGACACAGCATTCATCTCGGTAAACTAAGATGACCGTGCGTACTCATGTTCCTCCCCCCATTCGTTTTTTTGCATCCGGGTGAAACCGGGCGAGATCGCTAGTTGACATAAAATTTTAGTAGCGCTATCTACACACAAAATAATATGTTTTACGCAGGGTCGGTCTGGGGCCTAAAAAGTTACCGGGAAAATTGTCAAACAATCGTTCGAAATGAAGTAAATGAACTCATCACGCCGCTACGTGAACCGGCCCGGACCAGTCCACGGAGCTGAGAATCGGCGACCCACCGGGAGAAGTCCCGGTTATTCCCTGAGGTCAGAACGACGCTGGTTTTCAGAATGTTTGTCGGTTTGTATTCCTCGAAAACAAACAAGACCGGTGTAGTATATACTTTTTGAAGTAAAACTTCTTTACGAACGTTTGACTTGGGGAGTAAGCTGGTGAATGCATGACGAGAGCGTGACGAAAAGTGTGATCGGGCGAGGCGAACGGAAGTTGAGAGGGAGATATAAGTTAGTGAAGATAGAAAGAGAGAGAGTTACGTTT
The DNA here is from genome assembly GCA_963575645.1 of Xanthostigma xanthostigma. Classification (NCBI taxonomy): domain Eukaryota; kingdom Metazoa; phylum Arthropoda; class Insecta; order Raphidioptera; family Raphidiidae; genus Xanthostigma; species Xanthostigma xanthostigma. Next base: position 5,735,864 of record OY754469.1, on the reverse strand, counting down.
CGTATCTTACTGTAGGGGCAAGAGACAGAGGTGCGCGTGCACATTTTCTTTCTCTCTTCTTCTCATAACCAGTTACGTTTCGTTTGCAAGCGTTACGCGAACGGTGATTTCTATGATTATTTCGTAATTTCATTTCGTTCTTGAACAACTTTATAAATTAATATTTTGTTCAACACTTTAAATATTCTACGTTTAAAGTGAATAAAATACATACATAATATAGATGGAGCTAAACAAATTTTGCTTCAGTCGTGTGATCTAAAGCACACTAGGTTTTTTTCTAATCTTTAAAATAACAAAACATACAAGTTTCCGTGTCTAAAAGAATAGTTCTTTCGTTAAGCCGTCGTGTTCGGTGACCTCAGGGCAACGCACAGCAACATTAAGAAAACAAGAGTTTTAACATCTAAATTTCAATCAATCATTTTGACGCAAAACCACTTAAATTCTTTTTCCCTTGGGGATGGCAGGTGGGTCAGTTCATCACTTCTTCAAGCCGGTTTAATTCTGTTTACATTTTACACGTGCATGCCTTTGAAGATGGATATTTTTGATTGATTAAAAAAAAAAATGATTGGAAACTCAATTTTATCGATTTTATGATCACTTCCGGTTTATTAATAGCGTCAGCTCTTTCTAAGAACACGAAGAACGCAGTTCCCCTTTATTCCATCTAAAAATAACGAGTAGAGGAAATGCAGTAATAACTACTCACTTCACTTTTTTCTAACTAAGAGACGAAGCCTACTAGCGCCGCTAGTGGGCAATAGAGAATTATTGAACTCACTTTTTATGGAAATCGCGACATTGGTGATAAGTCAAAAATTTTAGTTGGCCATGATGTGTCAAAAAAAAATGTAATAAGGAAAACTTTTTTATATACCATAAAATTCAGATTGTAAACCATTATATAAATAGCATAACATACAAGGTACGTGAGAATTATTTATTTATCAATTATAATTAATTTGTTTACGCTGACAACGTCAAATTATGGCGCCAATGGTCTTTATTTTACTTAAATCGCCATCAGCGCAACAGCCTGGAACACAACAAGCATTTCCAGATCGCTTAGTTTTGCCCATGTTTTCTTTATAATTAAAAAACTTCATAAAATTATAACTATTTTCACTTTTAATAAATATTGCTCACTGACATACGGAAAATTTGAGTTTGAAGTTTCTCCTAGTGCTCACCACAAACGCTCGCATCGAAAAATTTGTAAGTCAGCCTCCTTGCACATAGCCCCTAGATTATATAGACACTCGACAACTGAGAAAATTTAAGGAGACTCCCATTATGAAAGCAATATTGGATTATAGATAAACTAGCGCCCGAATTTGTAAATTATCACCGTTTTTCCGTTGACTTACGTTGCAAAATTAGTCTCCACGAAAAACGATAATAGGTATATAGCGTATGTCCATCCAAAAGATCCATTCTAAATATTGGTGAAAAAAATTTTTGGAATGATCAATGAGTAGTTTTGGAGATTACCTTCTACATTTAAACTTACAAACTTTACATCTTTATAATATTAGTATAGATTTAAAAACTAGTTGAGAATTGTGCGCAATTTTTCGACAATAGTAAGATGGATCGTTGGAAAGTCGTTCTAATCTGAGAACTATATAATTAAACCAAAAATATAAATCGGCACTAGTCCAGACAAACCTAACAATTGGTTTTAACTGAAAATTGCAAAAAAATCACCAATGATTCCCCATTGGCTTATAGATTATTCCTTGGATAATTATCAGGGTTGCTTCCAGAGTATTTTAGCATTACAAGTTTATAATGTGTAAAATACAAGGAAGATGGACGGATGAATCGGTAAGTCGTGTTAAAATATTTACTTTACAGATAAAAATAAACAGCGAACGCCACGACTTGTTAAAACAAACAAATTTTAAATTGCAATATCTTATTTAAATAAATAACCCAGACATAGATAAATAAATCATCTACAATGTTGTTATATTAATGGAAGAACTTTTTATTTTAATTATGTACGCATGTGCTCCATATATTTCGACATTATTACATAATTAGTATTTTGATGCACTAATCGAAATAATTTTCATTGACTTTTTCTGATACTTCATAAATAGTACAGAGGCTTCATAAACGGATCAAGTTAATAGTAAATGCACACAAATAATAAGATGAATAAAAATTTAAAACGAATATATTTTAAACAACACGTTACGTTCATAATTTTAGAATAGCTTTGATACAGATGGTTTATTAAATATATTTCACTAGCGGTCCCGCCCGGTTTCACCCGGGTGCAAAAGAACGAATGGGTGAAGATGGACATGAGTACGCACATTCATCTTAGTTTACCGAGATGAATGTTCTGTCCAAATTTCATGATGATCGGAATAACCGTTCAAAAGTTTATGTCGGACGGACAAATTTTGAGATACATTTTGCAACATTTTTCATTGATGCTCCGCTCCTATTGGTCGTAGCGTGATATTATATAGCCTATAGCCTTCCTCAATAAATGGGCTATCCAATTCGAACCAGTAGTTTCTGAGATTAGCGCGTTCAACCAAACAAACAAACTCTTCAGCTTTACAAATTACTATAGATTAGTTAAACAAATCGATAGATTTAGAGATATTTCGAAAAAAACTATTTGCACTGCTATCGTTTTTGAAGTAACTCAAACACTAGGAGAATTTGAGGTTATGTTCATAACAACTTTTTGCTCGAAATGATTTATTCTTTCAGTTCTTTCAGGCTCGTTCATAAGTGATTATCTTTATTTTTATAGCCCAATAATTTCATACTTACTAAAAAATCTGCTTCACAAATCGTGTAACATATGATTCGATTTCAAGAGCAAAGAAATTAATAACCTTGATGAAATATTTTTAATTTATGTATAGATATATTGCTTCTATATATATAGAAGTCACAATTTCAGGGGTGTAAACCTTATTTTTAATGACTTTTGTACGCCCATGCCTCGGCTGAAATCTGGTGACAGTTTATTAACATTAATAATATTTATATTTTCCCAGTTCTAGCAGCTGTCATATTTAAAATCTAAACTAACATTTTGCACACTCTATTCCTCGCACACAAATACTTCCTTTACTAAAAATTATTGCATTTCAGTTGAAACATAATACTTTTTGAGCTGTCAGCACGGCTTTTCGGTTCAATATTTCAACTATGCGTTAATTAAGATTTTCGACGTGTCCAGTGCCCTATTACAGAACATTTCGACACTGTAAATCCCCCCAAAATAGTTTGGAACAATTCACTTTTCATTTCAATGTTCTGTACGGAAATTAATATGAAAAATCGTGTCCTAGATAAAGATAGACAGATTTTGAGGACAGGACAAGTTGTCATTAAACCATATATTTTATAATTTACTATATGAGTCATTGTCTATCTACTCAATGTGCGGTGAGTGAACGCAACAAAGCGTATCGAAAATATATCTGCGTCTCTTTCTTCGATGTAATTCCCTGATTTATCCGATGATAGGATTGGTTGATGTACTTGCACTCAATCTGAATAAAGTATATCTGTTTCAAAAACTTTGTCTTTTTCTATGACGTTAGCATGGGCGTATCCAGCTTTTGGCCCAGGAGGGGGCAAATTAGAAATTTCTTAAGCAAACAAACTCTTCAGCTTTATATATAAAATAGATTTTTATCGATCTTTCTGGAGTCTTTTCGGGGGCCCCGTTCCGTCTGGGCCCTTTTGCCCCTGCCTAGTTACGACAACGATCATACGTGTAAAATATGTCCCAAATTTTTTTACAGAGATGTATATTCGACCTGTATAACTTATAACATATTGAAAACATATGTGTTATTTAAAATTATGACAAGAATGACACGGCGTTGCTTTGCCGAGAAAATGATTTTGTCCTGTGGTTTAAAACTTTCAGTAAGTTTCAAAACTCATCAATAACTCCCAGGTTTTTGACGCACGATACTCTTTTTTGTTGTCAGCATAAAAATAATACGTCACACAATTAACTCAGCACGAAGATTTCTTATAAAATACTACATTTTTAAATCGAAAACAAATGTTTGCAAACACAAATATCTGTGGTCACAACATGAAGTGCGGTTCATGTTATTTTTTATTACTCATGCGGGAAAAGTGGTATGTTTACGCACGCTGTTACGGTTGAAAAGTAGCTATTTTCATTTGCGTGCGGAAATTTTATTTATCGCACTGAAATTATTGTTTACCGCACGCAAATTCAGAGTTACCATAGTTACCAATACAATAACAATTTTAACTGAATTGTCAGCTTTTTAATTAATATTCAAAGCAATGGCACGTCAATCCGGTGTCGGAGAGGCAACCGGATGGCGAGTGGTAATCTGGGCATATGAGTGGTGCAGAACCCCCTGGTAGCGGCCAAAGTGACCCCAAATGGACGGGGGCGGCGATATGGGGGTGGGTCAAAATCGAAAAATGTTTGAAAAGGCAACCGGATAAAAATGCGGTTGCATTGAAGGAAATACCCTAATTATATAATAAATTTTTTTTGCCATCCGAAACACGCGGGCCGTTTTTGCACTAGCGAATAAAAAAAAAATTTAAAAAAAACTGAAAAGGCAACCGCTTCAAAATTAGTGAGCATACTTATTGACACCACCAAACGTTGGAAAAACATTGCCATCCGATCCTGATGGGCAGTTTCGGAGAAACAACCCCTCAAAGTCGCCGAAAAACCCTTTTTTTCGATTTTTTCAACAATAAGTAAAAAAAACACACTAAAAATTGTTCAAATCAGATGGAATTCGAAATTTATACTGTCCTAAGTACAAATAATAGTGTGTATCAATGCCATCCGATTTCGATTAAATTTACCCCTATTTAGCCACCCCCAAAACTCATGAAAATAACAATTTTATGCAGCGTATGGCATTATTTTTCTTGTTTTTGAGTTTTGGGGGTTGGCTAAATAGGGGTAAATTTAATCGAAATCGGATGGCATTGATACACACTATTATTTGTACTTAGGACAGTATAAATTTCGAATGCCATCCGATTTGAACAATTTTTAGTGTGTTTTCTTTACTTATTGTTGAAAAAATCGAAAAAAAGGGTTTTTCGGCGACTTTGAGGGGTTGTTTCTCCGAAACTGCCCATCAGGATCGGATGGCAATTTTTTTCCAACGTTTGGTGGTATCAATAAGTATGCTCACTAATTTTGAAGCGGTTGCCTTTTCAGTTTTTTTTTAATTTTTTTTTTATTCGCTAGTGCAAAAACGGCCCGCGTGTTTCGGATGGCAAAAAAAATTTATTATATAATTAGGGTATTTCCTTCAATGCAACCGCATTTTTATCCGGTTGCCTTTTCAAACATTTTTCGATTTTGACCCACCCCCATATCGCCGCCCCCGTCCATTTGGGGTCACTTTGGCCGCTACCAGGGGGTTCTGCACCACTCTTAGGCCCAGATTACCACTCGCCATCCGGTTGCCTCTCCGACACCGGATTGACGTGCCATTGCTTTGAATATAATGATTTAATTTTAATTTTTGTTACTTCTAATTTCTTTTTTTAATTCGTAATAACATTTTAATTTTAATTTAATTCGTAATAAAAAATAGTATGTGCAACTCGTGCGGCATTGTCGCACTAGTTGAACAATATACTATTTTTTATTCTGAAAAAAAATAATATTTATATATAACTTCACTATTTATTATACGCTTCAATTAAAAAAAAAAAAAACCAGTACTGGCGTCGAAAACGAAAATCTTTCATGAGACGACGACTATTTTTATAAAAAAACTTACGCGATTCGAGTTCGTTTAAATTTTAAATACAGTAAAACCTCGTTAACACGAACTCGTAAAAATCAGGCAAAAAGTTCGTGTTATGTGGGAGTTCGTGTAAACCGAGTATGGCATAAAATACAGTCATTTTTTAAGTGTCAAATCATGATTTATTTTAAGTAAACATTGAATAATTATTTATTATAAATTATCTAATAACATTAATTGTTCTTAAATATTATCTGAGTTTGAAAGTTTGTTTTTATTTGTTTACAAAATACATTTCAATAAATAAGAGGGGAAACATTTTGAGGTATGTTTCTATTTATAGGATTTCGAATGAATTTTTAATCTCTCAGTCCTTTGTCTATTTTTAGAATGTGAGTTAATTACTTTTGTAATCCCTTAAGCGAATCTTTTCTTTTAGTTGTATTGTATATTCATTGACCAAAATGATCAAAATATATGATTTGAGAATTTTTGTAGTTCGTATTATCCGATAATTAACCGTGAAGGGACGAAAAAGTTGTTCGAAGTTCGTATTAACGAGGGTTCGTGTTAACCGAATATAATTACATTAAAGCTTATGTGACCATTGTCGAGAGCAAATTTTTGTTCGCGTTAAACCGAAATTCGTGTTAACCGTGTTCGTGTTAACGAGGGTTTACTGTATACGCAGGTGAATAAATTTCGCTCGACTCGTCGTGCTTGATTTTCGCAATGCCGTCTTTTTTTACAGCGACGGAAAATCGATTTTTTTCAAAATTTGGGAAACGCAGTAGTTTTTTATTAAGAACGTGTGTTTTTACACGTCACAATGAACTCAGTTGTCGAGTTTCTATAATCTAACATCACTACGTCACAAAAGCTATATCTGAACTATTGATGTGCCGGTCCGTATCCGTATCCGCGGATATCCGAGGGAGAAGAAAGATCCTTATCCGTATCCGTTAGTTTTTGGCGGATCTTTTACCTTATTAATTTTCAATTCATAGATGAAATTTTATATATATAGGTGATTAGGTAATAATGAAAAACTGTTAAATTCCATTCAGATTATTTTTTATTTTTTTAAATCGTATTTGGCACCTTTATATTGAAAACATTTATCGTAGCGAGTACCATACCAATAGTACATAACTCAAAGGTACTAAAAAACTATCTTTATAATGAGATATTGCACATCGATCTTTGGAAAGAGACAATCTGTTATGAGAGTTAACTCTTAAAGAGGTCAATAACTTTTTCCCATAACAGATAGTCTCTTTCCAAAGGTCGATGTGCAATATTTACCGCCGCGTACTCTAAGAAAGTTAAGATCCGTATCCGTATCCGCGGATCTTGAAACCAAAAATCCGTATTCAGATCCGTATCCGCGGATATACATTTTTAACGATCCGGCACATCACTTATCTAAACGCCTAAAAATGTGGTGTAAGCCACCCTAGTTCCTGGGCAATTTTTTTTATTAAATAATTTTTCCGTTCCACATTTTCCGTGTCCTAATTTTGACTATTTCGAAACGAGAAAAGTGTTGCAAGGTGTTTTTATAAGTCGTCGCAAAAACTATAAAAAAAAATAACTTCCTCTAACTTGTCCTATAAATTTTGTTGTATCGAACCAATTAAGTACTTATTAGCGTTATTATAGAATAAGTTAATTAATACGCCATCCGCTGTAAAAACGAATATCTTAAAACTAAAGTCGTTTTTCTTTTTAATTACGTCATTTTATTATTTCCTAAATCTTTAAAAACTATTCTTAAATCATACATAAATGTCACTTTCTAAATTTTATGTGTTATTAATATTTCAAATAAAGTTTTCGAGTTCAATGCTCGCCTTGGAATTATTTTCAATGTCATTTATTTTTTAACCGACTTCAAAAAAAGGATGAGGTTCTATCTTCGACTGTATATATTTTTTTGTTTTTTTTTATTTTTTTTTTAATGTATGTTCACCGATTTCTCCGTCAATTATGGACCGATTTTCAAAATTTTTTTTTATTCGAAAGAGTGCACTTCCGAGGTGGTCCCATCGGAACCAAGTCAGGTTCTGATGATGGAATCCGGAGAAATCGAGGGAAACTCTCAAATTTCAAAGGCACGCATACTTGACCTACCCATTGCAATACTTTATTTAACACTAAAAAGAGAAAAATAAAATATTTTTAACAAAAAAATTGAACCGACTTCATATGCACTAAAAAGTAAAAAATAATAATTATTCTTATTTTTGGAGTCGATGTCAGCCAAAATGAAATCTATTCCGAGAACTAGAGACATGTAAGATTTAAATTGCTACTTTCGAATTCCGATGTGACACCGACTCCAAAAAAAAACAATAATTATTATTTTTTACTTTTTAGCGCATATTTTTTGAAGTCGGTTCAATTTTTTTGTTAAAAATATTTTATATTAATAAATTATGCCATTCATAATTTGAGATTTAGAATTTATCAAAAATCGTATACAAAAAGCAAAATTCGAAATCTATACCTACTAATATTATCAAGAAGTAAAGTTTGGATGTAGGAGGTATTCTCCGAAACTACTTATTCGATTTCAAAAAATATTACCACCAGCATTTAGAATGGAAAACTTGAAAATAAGTGAGTAAAATTTGTAGAAAAGAAAATAGATGGTGTTGAAAATACAGAAGTCCAACTATAGCTTCAAGAGAGTATACAATGTCTGTAAAGTATAATTAATAAATTTCCACCACGTTTGATAAGAAAATGATAAGTCTTTTCACGTAATGCAACACAGCTAGCTGCACCAAACAATGCAACAAATGCATCTATGTTTCTATAATGATATTTTGTGTTGCTACTGGCTTTGTATACAATTGAAAGATGATTTACAGCAGTCAGCGACAAGTAGAGTAGTGGTGTGCAAACTTTTGTCCACAATTTGACGAAGGAACGTGTTATTCCGAAATTAGTGATGCTACAGAAAAAAAACTTTTTTTTTTTCATGTCAGCCTATAGCGTGTCGATATATGTAAAAGTCGCTGCACACGAGGCTGGATTTGCCGCTAGATTTGACTACTAGTTTTCTAGCGCTGGTTTTCAAGCTTGTTCTGTAGGTAGTTCGGTGAGCGCGCCGTGACAGTTAAAACGGGTAACAAAAATGGACGTTTATTGTCTCTGAACAGAACACACACTATGGCACAGTATTTGTTTGTAGTCGTTTGTTCAAGTCACCCACGTGACAAGATACTGTTTCCTCATTGGTTCTTGCTCAGAGCAAGCAGAAGACCTAGCAAGAAAAATATCTCCTGTTCTAATTTTAAAATCTATCTTGTGAGCTAGCAGGCGAGCCCGCAGTGACGTCATTTCCAGCCTCGTCGCCAGCCTGCCGGCCACCAGAGCTCCAAGCAGTGTTTCTAGCCTTAAGGGACATTTAAGCTACCAGAAAATGGCCCGAAAATTTGCGTGTCTGTATTTAATTTACTGAATGCGGATCTGTCGTGACAGGGCTCAAACCCGGCCATAATATATGAATACTAAAAAGATTATTATCAGATATTAGAGTGGAGAATTACATTGTTTAAGCGAATTGATAGTGGATCTTCACTAAACAAAACACTAACGGCTAGTGGATGATATTGATAACGCGGTAAATAATATATGCGGTAATTTTATACCTAACTCAATCTTAGGTAATACAGCAGGTGGGTTTAGTGATCTTTTGTACTTAGCACGCTTAGTTTATTACAAAAGGTTTTTTGTTTTATTGAACGGCCATTGTTGATGACTTCCTTTTACTGAGATTTATGAACGAAAAAAAATGTTCAATAAATTTAACACTGCAATGTTACTTTTTGAAAATACAAAGATTAATTTAACCTCCTATCTCGAAAATATTTCTTTCCATTTAAGGAGGTCGGTCCCTTATAGTCCCAATCAAAAGTAAGTCGAATAAATTTATGTAAATATCTGTATTTTACATATTTTTTGCAGTAAATAATTAAAAAAATAAATTAGAAGTAACGAAAATTAAAATTAAATCATTAAAAAGTTGAAAATTCATTTAAAATTGTTAAAACTGTCAAGAATAAAAGTCCATAATCGAAAAGTGCTAAGGATTAATGATTTTTTTTATTGATTAAAAGTCTCCTAATTAAATTGGAAAAAATATTAAAATATGCGTAAGACATCGATGCTTTACATAGTTAGTTTTCGGAACTGCTGACATTATTTGGTTATTTGCAAAAAATTAAAATGTACCGTTTGCATGCTAGGTTGACATATTTTCCATAAGAGTAGGTACATGTAAAAGTTTTTTTTAATTTTTAACTTTATAAATCTCCTGATTTTGGATTTTTTACAGAAAATTTTGTCATAAAAAAATCTATTAAAAAAACTTTATTTTAGATTTTTTTCATGATCTTCGTAAAACGGCTCAACCTCCTTAATTCAATAATATTAGGTGGGTTTGGTATATTAGTGTAATGTAAAAACATAAATTTTTACAAAAAGAGTATGTTAGGTATAGAATTCATGGTTACGATTTTGTTTATTATATACGCAATAGTATCAACACTTTTTAAACTGGAACACGATACCAAACCACAGAGATAATTAGAGTAGAGTACGCGAGAGAGAGAAAAGTTCCTTATCTTTATGGTAACTAATGATACAAAACAATGCTGATTTGAGTAAATATATATAATGATACGGAACATTTGCAGCGTTCTCTCTCTGAACTGCAGACACTTTCACTTCTGGCAAGCATACCCGCTAGCGTACTCTAGTAACTTATATCTCTATATGTACCAAACACATCTACTATAATTTAATTTGGAAAGAAATTAATCAAAATCCCTAAAATTCAGAAAAATATTTGTTGCCTAAGAAACTTTGCAATTTTTGCAATAAGTCCCTTAAAAATATTTTTCCACACATTGTGAAAAGTATTAACCATAATTAAAAAAGCTTATTGAATAAGCGAGATGTTAGATGAGATATTTCGGAAATTTTCGCTGGCCAAAAAAACGAATAGACGAGAGTTACAAATCGTCTAGACAAGTGTTTCCCAACCTTTTTTGTGCCATGCCCCACCTTAGCTTTTCTAAAACTCTAAAACTCAGACGAATTTATACCTTATATAGAGGTCTATAATAATAAACTCTATCTATTTATCTATCTATGCCTCCCCCTATGTAACATACATAATTTTTAATATTAAAAAATTTGGCACCGAAATCTAGCATTGCATAATGGCCCGGAGCAAAAGGGTGAAACTCGTGTCGAGTCCATTTAACAATCAAATTGCCCGCCTGTGGGGCGTGGGCCCCACGTTGGGAAACACCGGTCTAGACGAAAACGCGATCGCTAACTGCCGATCGTAGGTCGTTTCAATTGAGACATAAGAGAGTTTGGAATAAATTAAAGTGTAAGTACAGAGTTAATACGGATCATTAAATGTATGTTAATTAGACAAGAGAGAAAAATAAACAAAGAATAAGATTTTGTTAATAAATACACAACCCGTACAGACAGACAGACACATACAGACGAGTATTCTATACAGGAAGATCAAATTGCTTCTGATGCAAATGGCGTCAGACAGTGACGCCTTGTATTATAGGGCTGTGCAAATTTTACCGTATAATTTAACATAGTACAGCCTTTATCTCTGTTCCAACCTCTCTGCAAACATTATAACAGAACCGTCAGAGTCACGCGCAGTAGCTAAAACGAAACTGTATCGGTTTTGGGACACGTTCCACCGCAGTTCTAAGGAGGGGGGTAAACCGGGCGGCAATTTCAGGGGGCGCCAAAATCATAATATAATATGGTTGAAAACCACACCCTCTTTTCCGATTTACTCAATCTGCTTGTTTTCTGACGGTTTCCCAACCATTATATATTTGTGACTTTTTTTATGTATAATTTATAAAGTTTCTGCCCCGCTTCGAAAAAATCGTAGATCCGGGGCTGGTACCGTTTACCTACTACGCATGACTGTGAAGGTTTTGTTACCGTTCGCAGAGAGGCTGGAACATGGCTTTTATTTGCGGCTTCAAATTTGAAAGAGGAAAATCAACGGTGTTTATAATCACTTTTCAATTCAACATTTACACTTGATTTACTGACACAATTATGTACAGCACAACACATATCATGCTTCTTCTTCGATATTTCAAATGCTTCTATAATTGTAAACAATATTTATAGAAATCCGTAGCGCACAATGCTTTACTATATGAGACACTTCGCATAGGCTAGTTCATTGAAATGCTGAGTAGACGGCGCAAGTATAATACTCGCCAAGGATCTAAAAAGTTCTGAAGTTAGTCACAAACAGCGTCGCAAAGGCACATTTTAGAGCCGTTGATGCTCCCACCACCTCCCAGCTACCTGCACGGAACGTGCGCTCGTCGGTGATTGGCCGTGATCGCTTAATGCCTTTGTCACTTGTCGCTTTCCTCATGCTTTCACGTACAGTCGAGTACGCTATTGTCAAGTTGTTATTGCTATTTTAGTTTTATTGAGTTGCGAGTTTGTAGTTTTTCAACAGACTGTACAAGCGCAAGCTCGCATTCGCATCTAGCTTCCGAGCCTTTTAGATTCGTGGCGCGTATTCTAAAATCCCTGAGGGATTAAGGGTTCCATTTTTTTTTCATTCTGAGGTGCGGAGCCTTAAAATTTGACAACTGCACAGCCATGACTAGAACAAGCATGTCTTGGTATGGTTGGATTTGACAGAATATGAAAGAGAAGAAGGAACCATGCTGAGAAACAGGAAGCCCGTATACCGGCTTCATATTGCTCGTTATGGCTCATTTATACACATGTAGGCACCATAAGAAGAATAAGATATACAGCGTGTTCATCTATACTAATATATAAAGCTGAAGAGTTTGTTTGTTTGTTTGGTTGAACGCGCTAATCTCACGAACTACTGGTTTGAATTGATTTTTTTTTGTTAGATAGTTCATTTATCAAGGAAGGATATAGGCTATATAATATCACGCTACAACCAATAAGAGCGGAGCATCAATGAAAAATATAACTCAAAATTTGTCCGTCCGACAAAAACTTTTGAACGGTAACTCCGATCAACATGAAACTTGGACACAACATTTATCTCGCTAAACTAAGATGAATGTGCGTATTCATGCCCCCCCCCCCCCCATTCGAACTGGCTCGAATTGATTTTTTTTTTGTTAGATAGTTCATTTATCAAGGAAGGATATAGGCTATATAATATCACGCTACGACCAATAGGAACGGAGCATCAATGAAAAATGTAACTCAAAATTTGTCCGTCCGATAAAAACTTTTGAACGGTAACTCCGATCATCATGAAATTTGGACACAACATTTATCTCTCTAAGATGAACGTGCGTTTTAATTATAATTATATTTAATAATAAATTTAATACTATGACGTCACATATGTACATTGTACTATCTTTGTGCTAAATATATCTATCTATAAAAAAATCCTGTTAAAGTAATTAATATGTATGTAATAAATTATTTTTCTACTGACCGTGTATAGAAGCGGCTGTCGTAGCAGCAGTGGCGTGCTGCAAGGAATATAGATGCTCCATGTAAGGTGGAAGCCTGTATGGAGAATGCAGCAGCTCCCCGCCAAGCCTGAAAACAAAAACAAAATAATTAAATATTGCAATTACTTCTAAACGTACGATTATCATAGATGCTACAACGGTAGTAGAGCCTTCGGCTCCACCACATAAAACGGTAATTTCTGTACCGGCCATCTTGTTGAGGTTTTCCATATCAAGATGGTTTCTTATTCAAGGCCATGGCCGATTATTACCTGACAAACTCCTATGCTCAAAATATGCCTACTTTATCCTTATGTCCTAAAAATTCCTTCATTCGCCCATTGCTATTAATTTGTTGAAGTTGAAAAATGTAGAAAATAACGGGAAGTGTGATACCAGATGGAAAATAGTAATGGTGCGAATGGCGTCTGTTAAGACATAAAGTCGAGAAACGAACGTTAAGCCCATTATCATTTTTATATATTAGTTAGATTAATGTTGATTAATTATTAAAGAATGATTTGTTTAATTGTTTATAAATTCCTAAAAAAATCAGAACACAAGTTAAGTGCAATTAAAGTGTGACCCGTTTCTCCCACCACATTTTTTAAATAAAATATTTCATTATTTTCCCGAGATTATTTATTTTTGTGAATAATTAGAGTTAATGGCTTTCTGTGTATAATTTTGAAAACAGATGTTAAAAAGTAAGAGTGCGGCTCTAATTTTGAATAAACAGTCGGTCGTCTCACTGACTGACACATCATTTTCACTATTCATCAACAAATTAACTCCGTAATACAGTAAACTTCCTAATATCCGGAATAATGAGGTCGTTGCGCTAAATTAAAATTCGCATTTCTGATATCATATATATTAATACGCTAAGGTTAAAGATGTTTGCCTCCCTTTTTAGAAAAAACCTCACAATTTCTCCACATAAATTAGATATCATTTTACAGATAATTGCTTGCTCTACTGACATATCGACAACTAAAAAATTTATTATTGCTTTTGTTTTTGTAAATTACTAAAAATACAGCAACGCTGAACAACGTCTGCCATCTGACGGCTATAATTTTGAAACAACGTCAACACTTCGATCTGTAATCTGACCTTCATATTGTAATACAACAGACACAATACTGCATACTGCTATCTGACGGCTTTAATTTTGAAACAGCGAGCAACGCTGAACAACGCCACAGCAATGCTGCATGATGCCATCTGACGGCTTAGCTCAACACTTTTGCTACTTGCGCCTCTATATGACATTTTTAGTAAAATATTTCTTGGATTTGGCATCTGAGCTTCATATTGTAATACAACAAAAAGAAGAACGTTATAAGCAGTGTGCAAAATTAGAAACGAATTGAATACCTGCAATCATACCTATTTAAAAAATGATTTTGTAAAGTGATAATTATTACCTATACTTATTTAGTGCGAATAATTCGCACAGGACACACTAGTAATCTAATCATTCGTGAGATAGACTGTAAACTATAGATGCAAACTACCCCTTACAACATTCGTATTAACAAATAGAGCTGTGGGTTTTCCGAAAAATTTTGAAACGGAAAATTTTCCGGAAAATTTTTAATCCACAAAATTAATAAGGTATTGTAAAATTAAACTTTCGTTCACTAGAGGCTACAAGTTAATGATGTGTCGCTCCTGAGCGAGTCGTTCATAATGAACGACTCCCTTCTCGGAGCGAAGCGAGTCGCTCTTTTTTTTGTGAATGATTCCACTCCGAGCGCCATTGCTCTGTGATGAGCTATTCTGTACTGTTGCATTCGCACATTTGCAGAGCGCACACAGCACAGGTCACAGAAACACTAGTGAACTTTGCACGTACGGAGTTAATCTTTGCTGAGTCGTTTAATGTTGAATGACACACTGTTTACAGTGACTTAAACCATTCACATTGACGTCGTTGACAAAGATATAATATTGTAACAACAAACATTATTATTGTTAAGCTTTTATTATACTTTATAGTTTATCCGAAATGCGAATATTATAAGATCAGTATCATATTAAAAT
The DNA here is from genome assembly GCA_963575645.1 of Xanthostigma xanthostigma. NCBI lineage: Eukaryota > Metazoa > Arthropoda > Insecta > Raphidioptera > Raphidiidae > Xanthostigma > Xanthostigma xanthostigma. The sequence continues at coordinate 5,720,524 of OY754469.1, read as the reverse complement.
GAGCTCAGAGCTGAGTATCTATGTGTATTGTGCTGTGCAATGCTAAGTGACTCCTGAGCATGCATGATGGCAGTTCACATTTCTGCAGTCTGCACTCTTGCGTAATGCGTACTATCTAGTGTCGCTCCTTTGAACGACTCCCTCTGAGCGACTCTTTTTAGTGAGCGGAGCGCACGGAGCCAGCTCCCAATAATAGTCATGTGGATACATCACTACTACAAGTAAACAAAACGAGTATTTTCATCAGCTCTGGATGTGATTCCCTTTTTCTTAAAAACAAATAAGGATTGACAACAGTATGAAAATCGTAGCGAGAAATTTAAAAATCCAGTTAATTTTGTGGCTGTACAGATTTCGTCTCGGTCGTTGAACGGTTATTGTTTTTGTTTAGCGTCATTGTTGCAACATCGTTCACTTGTTTTTATGAACGCGCGCGCGCGTAAATACATAGTCGGATATTTTATTGCCCCGATTGCATACGATTTGATTTAGTCATGTAAAATGGAATGTTTAACCAATCAAACAAGAAACAAAGGATATTTGTTCGACTGCGTGTTAATTCAATAACGTTGTTAAAGCTTTTAATCAAAATTAGATTCGGATTAGAGACGTGCTACCTACTCACTAATTGAATTTAATCACAAAATTAATTGATTTTGCGATAATAAACAATCTATACTAATATATAAAGCTGAAGAGTTTGTTTGTTTGTTTGGTTGAACGCGCTAATCTCAGGAACTACTGGTTCGAATTGAAACATTTTTTTTGTTGGATAGTCCATTTATCGAGGAAGGCCATAGGCTATATAATATCACGCTACGACCAATAAGAGCGGATCATCAATAAAAAACGTTGCAAATCATAACTCAAAATTTGTCCGCCCGACAAAAACTTTTGAACAGTAACTCCGATCATCATGAAATTTGGACACAACATTCATTTCGGTAAACTAAGATGAACGTGCGTACTTATGTCCCTCCCCCATTCGTTCTTTTGCGCCCGGGTGAAATCGGGCGGGACAGCTAGTCATATTATAACAGAGGATACATGATAGAACGACTTATGACTTTTAAATAATGTTAAAATAAAAACGCAGTGCTTGTTTAATGGTTTCAGAATCAGTTTAACAATATTTTTAACACAAGCGCTTTTGTTTTAACGCGATAATGTATAGCCTATGTCCATCCTGAAGATCCATTCTAAATATTGGTGAACACATTTTTGAAATCGGAGGAGTAGTTTCGGAGATTACCGCACTACATCCAAACTTACAAACTTTGCCTCTTCATAATATTAGTGTATAGATTAAAAATTGTATTAGTAAAAAGAATTCACTAGCTTTTAGATATCGTGTCCATCATGATGATAATAATAAAAAAAATCGCAGAATTGTGGACAGTAATTAATGTTGATTTTCATAATTATTGTTTATAATTTCACTAGCTCAATTCTCCATTACATTATAGTTTGTATTTCCAGTGTTAAAACTTAGCGAATAAAGCGGTTTGTGAACCTTACTAAAAGAATTCACTATAGTTCAATCCTCCATTTCGGGTGTAGTTAATGGCGCGTGGCCGCGTAATGCATTAAGTTCATCATCTGCAGTTAATAATGGAACATTCAGACGTAAAGCGTCGTTCTTTGACGTATTATATGGCGTCCGGCGTCTGTTTTTATACAAATATATGCCGCGACGTCGGCCCTATTTCTGACGTTCATCTATTTTCGTCGTCTGGCTCAAATATATTATACATACAATAAGTGCGTAGTAAGAAACTCACAAAAGAATATAACCAATAATTTAATGATACATAAATAACTGCTTTTCTTGTCAGAAATATGAGTAACCTCAAAATAATATTTGTTATAAATCGTTCTAATAAATCAAAATAAGTGGCGTTATCGTTATCTCTTCAAAAAAAAAAAATTGAATTTCAAAAATAAACATGGCCGCTAGTGAACAGCTGATTTATTTTGAGGTTATCTAAAACTTTGTTAATGTACGTCCCTTTTTTCGTGAATAACCATCGCCACCGAATGGTTGACAAAGATTTAGAATTGACGATAGTAATTTTACCATTCCAACCCACAAGTGGGGAATGGTACTAGTTTAGGTTTTCAAAATTTTACAATATCTTTCCGTTTTGAGGTCCCCCGAATCCAAAAAACTTATTTTACCATTCCAACCCACAAGTGGGGAATAGTACTAGTTAAGGTCAAAAATCACGTTTCAAAAATTTTTGTATTTAGAGACGTCTAATCTAATTTAAAAATAGTTGGGAAAAAATCCTATTTGTTTTGTTTTGTAGAATTCGTGCTTAGCCAAACAAGGATAAGTCAGCGATTAACTGACGACAATAATACATTCAAATAATTGATTTATAGATAAAAAGTATGGAGATTAAGTACCTATACCTAGGTATTGATCTTGGTATGCCATGATTCTCGACTCTCATCCCACATTCATTTAATGCCCATGTTGTTGTTTTATGTATGCCTTCATTACGATGCACTGACTGACTATGCTACAGCCTACAACAGACTGGTTGAATGTTTGCGTTCACACCGATTACCAACCCTCGTGACTATAAATTTTGTCGCTCCTTCAGAGCTTCAATTTAAAAAAAAAATCACAAATGATCAAGCTTGCCGCATTGAAAGAAGTTTTAACTAGAATTTTTTGCCGTCTTTTTTGACGTGATAACGTCTTATAAATTGATGAAACACCGCCAGCACACACGAAAAACACGAAAAACAGTAACGTTCCGCAAGCGAGAGCGCGATATAAGCGATAGAGATGCACGATCGGCCCAAGCGTCGGCTTGTGCGTATTTCTTCCTCTTCTCGCGTGACGTCAGAGAGTAGTGTGCGTTCAACATTTTTTTGCTTGAAAATATGTATTTTGTTTTGGTTGATCAAATTATTAGTCGGTAAAAATATAGTTTGACAGCTACTAAAATTTAGGTTATGTATTATTAAATATGATATTCGAGCGGAATACGTTATCACGTAAAACTATCGTCCGTAAACCGACTTTACAGACAACCAATTTTTTTACATCGCGAAACCACAAAAAATATCTAGAAAATTCAGTGGCCAATGTGTATTTTTGGATATAAAATTGCTGCTTCTAATGTACGTAAAGCGTGCGTAAAATGAGCCATTAAGAACAAGTATATACAGTGTACGCAGCAAAAATAGGCGATCTAAGCAATCCAACCATCAAATACGATCAGTTATCATGAGAAGTACCTATATGAAAAACAACAGTAGGCGCGAATAGTAATTTTCATAAGCAACCTAGTAGAAGTGAAGTTTGTTGCACAAGTGAACTGTCAAAAATGTTAAAAATATATACTGAATAATGATGTGAAAATCAGCTATTTTATATAGAGGGTGCGTGCAAAAAATATTGTGTAGGTATATCTAGAACGCAATGAAGTGAAGTTTGTTACACGATTGAACTGTCAAAAATGTTAAAAATATACTGAATAAGAATGTGAAAATCAGCAAATTTATAGGGGGTGCGTGCAAAAAATATTGTGTAGGTATATCTAGAACGCAATAAAGTAAAGTTTGTTACACAATTGAACTGTCAAAAATGTTAAAAATACACTGAATGATAAAGTGAAAATCAGCTATTTTATAGGGGTGCGTGTAAAAAATATTGTGCAGGTATATCTGGAACGCAATGATATTACAACCCGTGTAACTGTTAAAAGTCGCTGAGGCTCGTTTTTTGCATAATATTACATCTGGTACATAATATAGGTATCTCATTATATCCGAGATATATAACTACTACTTATTTTATGTGCAAGATCAAGTTTACCACGCTGGTACTTTTTTTATTACACAGTATCTACAAAAACCGCAGCTTTGTGTCCTATATCCGGCATTTTATTTTTTTAAAGGGTTCAAACACTGTGTCAATTGTGCTATTAAAGCGAACCTTTCGACACCAAATTTATCAAAATCGGCACAGACATACTGTGCGATCGGCGAAAGAAGACCGGTGGGGAAAGGGCAAGAAGTCGTTGATGTGTTTCCAAATTATCGGAATTCATAGGCGGCGCATAGCAAGGCATGCAAACAATGTATAGCTTTAAATTTTAAGGCATTATTTTGAGCCTCTAACTCGCACATTTTAATTACATTCGCTATAACCTCCCTAGCGCCACTTCTAACTGTTTTTCCCTTTTTACTTTCCATTTTGATGATATTCAGACAACACCTTTCAACTTATTCCGTGGACGCACGCCTTTGTACTGTCTGGTGTATGATTTTTTTGTACTGTTAGCAATTGTCGCTGTATAGTCGTACGGCTATAGCAATAGTACAATTATCGCGATGACACAATTGTTATTCGTTTGATCGACTGGACTCCCTTATTGCATAGAAGCGGTTCGAGGATCAGTACCTTTTACTAATATAAAATACATGTGCGCTCTTCTGCAATAAGGTCATAGGACTACATTCCATAGACCGGTCTTCTTTTAAAAATCCAACAGTAAAAATGAGTCAAATCGTGCTTTTTTCTATACAAATAAGAACTTCGAAGTATCGAGTTTCAGCAGTACCTGAATCTATAACCCATATTTATATAAGCAAAAGTATTCGTCTACAGTCTATGGCTCGTTCAGTCGAACTCGTTTTTTCATTTAATCAGTGTCACATAACAGTTTGAAAAGCGATATAATGGAGAGACGACACGAAACAAGTGGGTACTACGTTATTATCGTCATTTGTTTATTCCATGGGCGTGCCATTATTAAGTGCAGCAGTGCATGCGCAATGACAGATTCATTTCGCAATTATTTATTCCTTCTTTTCCTTAATTGAATCTGTTGTTCGCAACTATTTATGCCGTCTTTTCTTCCATAGCATTTTTTTTTTGTTCGACTACCTCCACGCAACGATTATAATAACTCACTTATCGGTTTTTAGCAGTACGCATGCGTGGATCACACGGTAGTCTATTTTTCTCTCTGATTGGATGGGTGATACTAACTTGTGTCCACGGTGGATACAGTTATGTCCACGGAATAGTTGAGCGCATCCGTCCCTGATATCAACCAATCAAATAAATAAAACGATCACCTCCGCTACTGGTTACTACGTATATATAAATAAACATACGTTATAATAATTCAGTTGTTTCTCGTTCGATTCACTGATTGGCCGTTAAATGCGCGTTGAACGTGAGCTGTTTGAATTAAGTTATCCTTTTATAAAATGTCCCCGTGATGTTAACCGGAGATAATATGCATGACGTTGAGGTTATGTATACAATACGTACAGCGCATGCGCAATTGATGCAAGGTAAGTCGCGATGCATTTGTTTAATGCGCGTATCGATGATCCTCGAGTCACCGTGTGCAAATAATTGAATTATTGACGGACGTCTATAATCTAAACTCTAAAGTATCTAATATTACTGTAATAGAGCCAAAAGTTGCATCTTGACTACATAAAATGTTTTAAAATCACAATATATAAAACAGTAGGTACCAAAAATTTACATCGACACTAATAAGATTTTGTAAAAAATGTTTGTCATCCCTACACATTAAAACTGTCCATATAACATAAAACAAACAAAATTATACGTTACTTCCACTATATTTAAAAGCACTACAAAATCATAGATATTCTGAAATCATTCACATTTATTTCCGTTCTTCTGACGCTATTTATTAAACTATTAACCCGGACATAGGTATAAATGACTGTTTATTTAGTATTTTTGAAAAACATTATCTGCAAAATTGCATACTATCTCACAATATTATGTAAATAAAAAAAATGTTTCCTGAAGGGTTAGTAAGATCGTTTAAGAAATTTGATTTTCTTGAAGTTAGTGTCTTTAAATACGAGTGCAAAATACTTAAAAAATAAAAGATTTCATTTTTATTAACTGGACAAAATTATTACTTAACAGTCAAAATTTATTCATATTTTCTTGAGTTTAAAATAGCGAGCGATGGGCATTTTGGGCAGTGTCGCAATCTTGCGACTAGAATCGAAACTAATCAAATTACATCAGTCGTCAAAAACCACGACACCTTTCAAGGACATTCATTTTAAAAAAATCTGGTCATATTCTGCCAGATGAAAATTTTCTGTTTATACTTCCAATGACGATTGTTATAAAACCTTATAACAATTATTATTATTTAATTCAACATATTTATTAACGTAAGTTTGTAACATGAATATTATTTAATTCAACACATTTATTAATTTAATTTTTTTACCATGAACACTACTTCCTATAGTTCATACGCTCCGCTGCCATCTTGCCTCTCTTTCTCTACATGACCACCAGGGTACACCAGTGGCGGCGTGGCTTTTTAAGACGTGGTGTTACAACCTTGATTATTTCATAAATGTGACAGCTGACCCGACAGTGTTAGTTCTTAAACTACTATGGCTCCCTCAGCTCGCTTAGCAATAAAACTTTATTTCCTCTAAGGTCATTCTCCGTCGATATATATATTTGTATCGTAGTTTCCAACGTGGGCGTCAAAGTACCTATGTCCAAGAGAATGCGTTTTATTGTTATTTTACTGTGTTCAAGTAATTTTATCTTCAAGTAAACTATGCAACGTTTATTCGCCCGCAATCTGTCAGTTTTATGGATTTCGACAGCCGTCTAACAAGAAATAAACAATTTATGTCATATCACATCAAAATCAAATAATAATATTAATTTTAATTCTCTTGAAATATTGTTATTTTTTGCCCCATATTCCGTTTTCCTGAAGTAAATACTAATAATCCGTTTAAAGTCCTTTTTCTCGACTCAATGTATTTTAAATAGCAATATGGGAATTAGAATAATGCGCGGAGCCTTGTGAGGATAATAGATTGGTAGGTATAGTACGCGCCACGGATCAAAAAGGTTCGGAAGTTAGTCACAAACAGCGTCGCAAAGGCACATTTTCTAGCCGTTGATACTCCCACCACCTCCCAGCTACCTGCACGGAACGTGCGCTCATCGGTGACTGACCGTGATCGCTCGTTGCCTTTGTCACTTGTCGCTTTCCTGCTCTAAAATACAGTCGAGTACGCTATTGTCAAGTTGTTATTGCTACGTTAGTTTTGTTGAGTTGCGAGTTTGTAGTTTTTCAACAGACTGTACAAGCGCAAGCCTGCATTCGCGTCTAACTTCCGAACCTCGAGTACTATAAACCACCATGGTTATGGTGGTTTATCTATAGGGAACCAGTTCAATATTTATCTGGAGTTATTCAAGGTAAACCATGGAAAATTTCAACAAGATGACCTGCAGTAAAGGAATTGTGTTTTTTACGAGAGAGGCAGTAGGAAAAATTCTACTGCCTCTCGCCTAGAAATGACTGGGAAATTCTAAGATGTCAGAATGTGTGTAGCTTTGAAAATATAAGCAGTACCTACTAACAATAGAATGACACATACTTTACTTGCCAGTGGCGCTATCGGGTGACAGAAAAAAGTTTTGTAAACCTATAATATTTTAAATAATATTTCATAAAGATTTACGCTTAAAATCCAACGAGAGCTAAGTAATTGCAATGTATTACTTTTCTTTTCATTATCTTTATATGTTTATATTTCTTTCTTCTTACATTAGACTGTTCATTTCGTTCTTGAACAATTTTAGAAATAAATATATTTTGTTCAATACATTAAATATTCGACGTTTAAAGTGAATAAAATTGTAAAATCATTTTAAAGTACATATTTTGTGAATTTTCGGGTGAATCAAATTACGACAGGAAGAAGTTTTACTTCAGCCGTGTGGTCTAAAGCACACTCGTTTTTTTTTTGGTCAGCTCTCGTAGATGTTTGTAGATAGTTCGATGTGTTTTTTTTAATGTAATTTTATTATGTACATTACAACTGATGCGCATACACCGTTTTCTGACATGTTTCTGTTTTTTAAGGATGTTTTAAATATTTATGTAATGCCAAGTTTTCTGTTATATTTACATCTATACCTAAAAACACGCATAAAATTTATACCGCGTGTTCATTGATTATAACATCACCACAGTTTTCCTGACAAAAAAAAAATGTTCATCTTTTTAGACAATACTTTCAATGAAAGAATTAAATTTTCTTCCTCTCAGTCGATATACAGAGTGAATGTGTAGATATGGTAGCTATGGAAATCATTAATGCATTACAGAAAATCGTTCCACATAAAATGCAGCACAGACCGAACGCCTAAGGAGGTTCTTCATGTGCAACAACTTTCTGTAATGCATAGTGACTGTATCAAAATTAAATTGATTGTATTAATATTTATTGATAATACAAAAATGTTTGTTGACACGCTTATCTCAGAAACTACTAAACCGATTTGGAAAAACCTTTCTCTGTTGAAAAGCCCACTTCTTCCCGAGTGACATATAGGCTCTAATAGATATAGTTATCACGTGAACAACACATACTTTCTTACTGTCTAGCTAGGATCTCATTGGTTGTTCTGATGTGTTGTGTTTCAAACGACCAATCAGATGCAGTGAGATACTAATCATGCAGTTTTTTTGCTCTATAAAAAAGAGATGAACAGTAAGAGAAAATGTAAAACAAGACGAGAATCCAAATTAAGTAAAGCGTACTATAGAGAAAAAAATCCAATATTTATGTTGTGATACTTAAATCGAACACTCGATATATGTGAACTATCTATGTATAAAATGTAAATGAATCTCCGTACATATAAACGGCCGTACTGATTTTTATTGTTTCCGTTTTATAAAGGCTAACACAAAAAAAACTGAGATACTATATAGTTTCAAAACTATTTTCTCGATACAGACGTATTGTCTTTTGATCTCTGATTTATATACACGTACTAGCTGTACGCGTTGCTGTGGCTCAGTCTGGTTTGTTGTGTGTTGCTGTTACTTTCAACCCGATTGCGCTTCCGTTGTCGTAAAATATTTAATATAGCGTGTTACTATAACGCACTAGAAACATTACCTATTAAATTGATGTAAGGAACGCCGTGTATAGGGGTATTTGGCAAGAATGGTTTGCATCAGGAGCGTCCGAAGAAAATAGACGCCGGGAGACACTAAAATCTATATTTTTTGCAAAATGAACATTTGAAACAGCGATTAGATATTTTAAAACTGTTTGTTAACGTTATTAATAGACGATCGAACTTGGTACGGGCCGACAACGGACACGGTACGGCGGATCAAGTTCGCTGGTTGCAACAGAAAACCGAATCTGTCAGTCTCCTTGTGTACACAGGTACGTAAACATCATGCCTCCGATTAAGCGCGCGAAAATTTCGATTGTTCTAGCGGCAACGTTAATGCCGCCAGAAACAACAAGGAAGAAAAGAAAGGAGTGGGCTAAATTCTACTTGAAAGATCGCGATGCATTTAGTCATATGAAGTTAATAAAATCGCTTGATAGTGAAGATCATATTTTGAATAACACTCCCGAAGAATTTCTAGAGCGTTGTTACGCGCTTCTCTGTTACAATATAACTTATCTGTCAAAATTTCTGTCATGTTGCACAACGTTTTGAATTACAATGACGTCGTTATACGGTTGTATGTATCAAGTTCAATCGTACTTGTATACACACTCACGGATATAAGTACGAACCGGACCAAGTACGATGTGCATTCCATCGAACCGCGCGGACACGCAGACTACTGTCTAGACGAGCAGATTTGGTACGCAGTGGACCATATCCGCTGGCCGGCCCGTACCATGTTCGATCGTCTATTAATACTATTAAAATTAATATGTTTGTCTTTTTTATAGGTCTAGTCCTAGTTTAACCTTGTGTGAACTTTATAACCTAAAAGGACTCCGGTTCTTCTTTCGTCAGGGACGCAAGAACTCCTATTTGACACGTGATGTATGATGCTAGGTTGCAAAAAGGATTATTACAAATAAACATTGACTGTGTTTTGTTTTTATGAAACAAGCGATTGTAACATCTTGTATGTAGTGTATTTTCAGATGGCCGACAGACATATTTTATGTCTTAAGTCAGAAATCTGTTCTCAAAGCAACACAATCTGCAGTTACAATATACGACTGGATACATAAATCACTGTGCAGAGAAATCTATCGAAAATAACAAATATACCGGCTGTACGTCAAAAACTCCGAAAAAATAGCAGAGGTATTCCCGTTGTTATTCTATTTGAGCGTTTGTAGTATCATCATATATATTAATACGCTAAGGTTAAGATGTTTGCCTCCCTTTTTAGAAAAAACCTCACAATTTCTCCGCATAAATTATATATCATTTTACAGATAATTGCTTGCTCTACTGACATCGACAACTAAAAAATGTATTATTGCTTTTGTTTTTGTAAATTCATTAAAATACAGCAACGCTGAACAACGTCTGCCATCTGACGGCTTTAATTTTGAAACAACGTCAACACTTCGATCTGTCATCTGACCTTCATATTGTAATACAACAGACACAATACTGCATACTGCCATCTGACGGCTATAATTTTGAAACAGCGAGCAACGCTGAACAACGTCACAGCAATGCTGCATGATGCCATCTGACGGCTTAGCTCAACGCTTTTGCTACTTGCGCCTCTATATGACAATTTTAGTAAAATATTTCTTCGATCTGTCATCTGAGCTTCATATTGTAATACAACAAAAAGAAGAACGTTATACCTAAGCAGTGTGCAAAATTAGAAACGAATTGAATACCTGCAATCATATTTAAAAAATAATTTTCTAAAGTGATAATTATTATACTTATTTAGTGCGAATAATTCGCACAGGTCACTCTAGTTTGAATAATTATTGAAGTAAAACTTCTTTACGCACGCTTGACTTGGAGAGTAAGCTGGTGAATGCGTGACGAGAGCGTTACGAAAAGTGTGAGCGGGAGCGTTACGAAAAGTGTGATCGGGAGCGTTACGAAAAGTGTGATCGGGCGATCCAATACTAATTTCCCTGTCAGTTGTCATTTATTTTACTTATTTATAAAAAGGCTGGTAAAATTCATAAAAAAAACTGTAGCGAATGAAGTCCGTTCTAATGTGAAGTAATATTTGATAAAAGTCGCCCCACAAGTTGACCTTTTAACGCTGTAAGATTACACCCATATGACGTCAGCTTTGTGCAGTTCAAAAGAAATGCTCGGACTTCATTTATATGCACCGTAAATAGGCAGTTTTTGCTTTTGTATTTTTATTTTGCGCAATGATTCATTCGATGTCATTCAATAATTGACATTAATATTAAATGACATGTTATCATATTTCGAACGACTTATTTTAAATGTGGACAACTTGTCAAAAGATAAAAACGCTTATTATAATTTATAATCATATACAAATTAAAAACATAATTGCATAGTCACGTAGGGCATGTAAAAAACGATTTACTGAGGAAACAAAAAAAAATCCTTTGATTTTTAAGGGCGCCATTTTGGGAGAATACGAAACTTGCAAAGGAGTAGTTTACAAACGCTCGACTACTGGAGAAAATGTCTGGAATCTGATGTTAATCCAGAAAAGACAACACATCTTTCAAACTTTTTAAGAACTTTTCTACTACGGTCCTAACACAGTAGCTAAATAAAAAATAAGTTCAAAAACTAAAACCCGACTACTGAAAAGTATGAAACAAGAAAATATTCTCATCTGAGGATAGCCGTGGTCGTATGCCATCTCATATATGAGGCCCCTCTAGATGTATAGCGTGATGCACTTACCTTAGAGCTTATGATCGCTTACTACAGTTAAAATGTAATGTTTTGTTAGGGTAGGTGGCATATGACCACGACTATCCTCAGATGAGAATATTTTCTTGTTTCATACTTTTCAGTAGTCGGGTTATTTTTTTTTTTAAATTATTTTTTATTTGTTTCCAATTTGCTCATCCCTGGGACCAAAAATAAATGTAGCCTATGTTACCCGGGTCATAATAACGAATCGATTGACACCTTAATTATCAAAATCGGATGAATAGTTTAGGCGCTACAGTGGAAATACAGATTTTGATAGACTGTTATTACTTATAACCTTTCCTTTTTGGCTGCGCCGCGGTCGGGTAAAAAAAACCAGAAAAATATACGTAAAAAAAACTTACAAACCAATAGAAACATACAATTTTGCTCCCTCCAAAATTTGTTTTTCTAGTTGTACTACTGGTTAAAACTGTTATTTTGGGGAAATCCATAAAATTTAGTCTAGGAGGCCCAATGATGAGGTCTTGCCCAGGGTCCCAAAAAAGTTAGTTACGGTCCCGCCAATAATAAACATATTATCCAAAATCTTGATGAAGAGTAAAATAACATAACAGTTAAGCACAATTTCGGTAACTGATATTTTCTGGCGACAGATACTAATTCCTGTTATTTCGTACAGAGAAAATACATTCCAATTCAAACTTTTCATAAGTGCGCATGTCCGTTATTGTTTTCCGATCGATTGATCTTAGCTAGATAAAATCAATTACAGCAGGTATTAGTTACATACATAAATAAAACGGTCAAGATAAATAACTTACAATACACAACTTTCTTTTAATTAAACACTCTTGTACGCATGTCTGAACTCTACAAGCAAATAAATTGACATTTTTCATGCACAACAATCCGCGATTGATTTATCCATTATAGTTATCGACGTTTATTTAAACTATTTGAACTCGACACAGGCATAAAAAATCCAAATCAAGACTGACGCAAAGCAAATTACTATAATCAATATGCTTTTGACTCCAAAACACTGCTAAATACTGGGTTGTGATGAAGTTTATTTTAGGTGACTAAGTGACATTATGTTACACAAACTTCAAGTCTCACGAACCAAAATATCATAGCAACAGAGATATTATACTGCATATTTTGCAAGCATCTCCTATAAAATTGCTGTTTTTTCTGTTGTGACAGTTGGTGTCATCGCTGTGTGCCGCCATATTGCATTTCATTTGGGTAGTTCACGAAAACTACGACTGCTTTGTGCTGCGTTGTTCTCTTTTCATCTTATGGTATTAAATGGAGAACTGACAGGTCACTTTTGGAAATTACCGTTGGATTGATTAAATGGCATTTCTTTCTTTTACTTTACTACTGCGTTTTGGGACGGTTTACTACGATTATACAGGCATGAAAAACAGCTATTAGGTATAAAAAGGGTGGAGGGTGCAAAAAATGCTTTTTTTAATATAATTTTATCGTGTGCTCGACTTCATCCGGATAGATTCTGGATTCGCAGTCAAATAGTCAAGACCAACACTGAATAAAGACGTGATTATTGATTTTAGTTTATAATCATATTATTATTATATTATTATTATTATATTATTATAATATTATAAATGCGAATGTAAGTTTGTTTGTTACGCTTTCACGCAAAAACTACTTAACCGATCATCATGAAACTTTGCACATACACTCTTGAAGGTATTAGAAGTAACATAGGATACTTTTTATTAAAAAAAAATAAAAATTTTTTACGAAAAATAAGAAAGGGTTGAAAACATTTTTTGGGCCCAAAAATACCGAAAAATTTCTCCGAATCGTTTCAAAATTGAAATTTAACCCTTTAGTAATGATTAAAATGTGCTATTAAAATTTCATTAAAATCGGCCCGACAGGACCGGACTTACAAATTTTATGAAAACGAAATATTATAAATGCGAATGTAAGTTTGTTTGTTACGCTTTCACGCAAAAACTACTTAACCGATCATCATGAAACTTTGCACATACACTCTTGAAGGTATTAGAAGTAACATAGGATACTTTTTATTAAAAAAAAATAAAAATTTTTTACGAAAAATAAGAAAATTGTTTGTCAAAATATGTGCAATACCTCAACCCCTGATATGCATGTCAAAAGTCGATTTCCATCTCAATCGCGGGCGTAGCCGCGGGTAGCGGCTAGTAAATAATAAGAAGAATAATGCGTTTAACGTCCGTTTCTCGACTTTGTCATAATAGACGCCATTCGCACCATTACTATTTTCGATCTATCACATTTCCCGTTATTTTTTACATTTTTTCAACTTCAACTTAATTAATAGCGAATGAAGGATTTTTTTAGGACATTAGGATACGGTAGGCTTCAGAGCATATAGGTAATCGGCCATGGCCTTGAATAAGGAACCATCTCGATATTTATCTGGAATTATTGAGGGAAACCATGGAAAAGCTCAACAAGATGGCCGGTACAGGAATTACCGTTTCTCAGCTAGAGGCAGCAGCAAAAAAGTCGCAGCCACATCTTTCCCTTACCGGGATTCGAGCCCGGTACCTGCCGAATGCGAGTCTAGTGCTCTCACCACTACGCTACACCGCTCGGTTTACTGTTTTCAGTTTAGTCAGCAGCGTATTTTATGTCAATCAATGTATAAGAATCTGTTAGAGATTCGTCCGCATTTAGCACCGAAAAGAATCTCTAACGAGATTCTTCGATTTAGAGGTTGCATCCGATTTGCATTACAAAACCGGCGGCTTATTGTTATTGTTAAAATGTCGCAATTAATGCGCTGTTCTCACCAGGATGAGGTGTGAATGGGTTGGTAAAAGAAGAATAATTTTCCCTTTTGAATGTAAGTTCGTGTCGAAAGACAAATATTGGAGTAAAATCAATGTGTGTGTTTAAATACTAAGTAGGCATGCATAAGAGAAAAGTCAATTATCCGTGGCTGTCAAACTCATCAATTGTTGTTTACTCAATGTGTCGATTGTTGTAATAAGATATTACATGCATGCATACATATTGTAGAGTGTGATTCATTAAATCACTCGCATCAACTCTGATTAAAAAGATAAACTCAATTTAATGCGGTCTATATTAGTGACTAGCGGTCCCGCCCGGTTACACCCGGTTGCAAAAGAACGAATGGGGAAGGAAGGGACATGAGTACCTACGCACATTCATCTTAGTTTACCGAGATGAATGTTGTGTCCAAACTTCATAATGATCGGAGTTACTGGTCAAAAGTTTTTGTCGTTAAAAATCAGTATTTATACTTTTTTTAAGTAATAAATTTCTTTTAATACTTATAATAAATATTTAATTGAAAACACTGTATGAAAATTATTTTTATAAGTATAGGTACCTATAGTTGTAACAGTTTTCAAATGAGCTATTAATTAGATTTATTTAATTTAAAAAAATTGAAATGTAAGCCTTAGAAGAAAGCAATGTAGAAAATAAAAAAATATATATATTCGCCGACGTGGAGCTTGAATCCAAGACCCTGGCATTAAGAGAGTCTTACGCTCTACCAACTGAGCTATCCGGGCTTGTGAACGTGACGCGCTAATATTTCAATATTTAGTTAAGGCATTTCACCTGATAATATTTGTCGGACGTACTAATTTTGAAATTAGCGCGTTCAACCAAACAAACAAACTCTTCAGCTTTATATATTAGTATAGATGTAAGCTTACCTTAGCGAAAAATTCAAAAAACTAAAGTTATTTCTTAAAAAATGACTAAGAAAAATCTTTTCTAATAAATATGTTCAGACATTAAATAAAGGTTCTTTCCGATTGGTCGATGACTGCCACGAAATGAGGATCAAGGTGAAGTTGAAAATAGACGAGTTCTACTGTACCAGAATAATCGTATATATATAAAACAGTGAACTGACATCCCTAGCTTTACGCAGTGAATAAAATAAACAAGCAAAGCAGGTGTTCAAATGGACAACTGTCAATAATTCGTCACCAATATGTAAATTAGATATCTCAAAGTAAATGCCTGTCAACATTACATGTTCGTATTTTCAAGACGCTTCAACTTTTGACGATTTCCTGATGCAGTGAACATGATCAGACAATTGGCGCAGTATCAAATTTTTTGAGCTGTTTCATCCAGACATCTCTATATAGTCCTGTATTCTGAGTAGGAATGTTGCAGACATCCGCATCCGCAGCAGTCGTTGTAGAGCTATTTGTGGATTCAGACATGATTCCGCCGGAAGACGTCAACCCCCACTACTATCCAACCGAATGTGGCAACCTTTGCGATCTCTTGATGAATACCCAACAAACTGTCAAAAGCTTAATCCGCAATCAGCAAACCAATGACTGGAGCTTGAATCCAGGAAATTTACACGGGGAAAATAATGCCTGTGGATCCTTCAAACAGCCTTACAGAGGACTTGATCAAGCTCAGTAGACCTAAACTCAGGAAAGTGGTTGGGCCATGTACCCTTGAGAAAGCATCTACACACGATGGATTACGCAAGGAATCGACGCAGTGTAGATATTGCGAAATGGAGGACGAAACAGCCAACAATTTACTGTTCGAATGCGAGGCCCTAGCCTACAGGAGAACAACCATCTTTGAATACATTGATGAGAGCGGAGTAATTCCTCAGGACAATCTAGTCACCTATCTTCTGGAGTTCATGAGAAGATCGAAACTATTGGAGGACTAGATCAAGGACAAGGGGGAGCACAAAAATTCATGAGAAGATCCAAACTATTGGAGAACTAGATTAAGGACAAAGGGGAGCACAAAAATTCATGAGAAGATCCAAACTGTTGGAGGACTAGATCAAGAACAAGGGGGAGCACAAAAATTCTTCTAGGATGACGTGCATAACGGGCTATTAAGTCATAACCCCTAATTCATTCATTAATTCTAAGTCTTGATGCGAACCCAGCCTTTCCGTGTTCTGGCTCTCATTCGCTCGGTCAGAAGCTATAATTCGTTTCTAATGTCTTTGTTTTTCAATTAAAAATTCCAATCGAAAGTAAAAATAAAAACGTTAGAAATAATGACCGCTGCGCTGTGAATACTTGATTAGTCCATCCCACAGATAAAGTAGGTGACGAAGACGGGTCAATGAAATGGAATGGGTATCATTAGCGACCGCTCTAGTGTGATAAGGGTCCATTAACAGAACATGTTAAGCATCGTGTAAGGACGTTTGTTGCAACCTATGCATTTACACTCGGCCAGTGTCAACTAGCTTATTGTGTTGACGCGCCATCCATTGGCGCACATTCTTTCGACGTCAACTTCACGCGGGTTAAATATTGTAGACATAACCTCATTTGTCTCGATTCAATTCCTTTTTATAGACTCTTAAATGTTTCGAAATTGTGCTGACGCGTCATAATTCTTCTGCTGTCAACTTCACATATAAGTTAAACAGTACATTAAACTATAAAAACGGACTTTTAAAATTGAGGTTATGTACTGTTTAAGCTGTCTGAAGTTGACAGTGAATGAATGATGGTGCGTCAACACAACTCGCCTTTTTTGAGATTATGTGTATTACATTTCGTTATCCGTTTTTTAAGATTCTGTACCGCAAAATGGAACCCTTTTAATCTATGATGGCGGTTTTATGGTTATTGATTAAAAGCAAAACTAAGAGAAAGTGATTCGCCATTGTTGTATAAAAATTAAAAAAAATATAACAGTTATTTAGAGTGGGTGTGTCGTTATTTAGAGTGTATCATTGTATGAGCAACAAGATAAACCAACTAGAGTTATAGGTAATTTCGACGTTTTAAGGAGTTTGTCGTTATATCGAGTGACGTTAAATGTATATGACATACTAGCGGTCCCGCCCGGTTTCACCTGGGTGCAAAAGAACGAATGTAGGAAGGAGGCACATAAGTACGCATATTCAACTTAGTTTACCGAGATAAATGTTGTGTCCAAATTTCATGATGATCGGAATTACCGTTCAAAAGTTTTTGTCGGACGGACAAATTTTGAGTTACATTTTGCAACATTTTTCATTGATGCTCCGTAGCGTGATATTATATAGATTATAGACTATAGCCTTCCTCGATAAATGAGCTATCCAACAAAAAACATTTTTTTCAATTCAAACCAGTAGTTCCTGAGAGTAGCGCGTTCAACCAAACAAACAAACAAACTCTTCAGCTTTATACGTACGCCACTGGCGTCGAGTGTTTGCTAAGGTCCAATGTAATCACATTTTGATCACGGGTATCCAACCACTGACGAGACCAATTAAGGACGAGGGAGTGTCCCACTATATTTAACATGTTCCATACACTACACTATATTATAAGACACTATAGTGTCCCTATACACTAAGCTGCATATCTACGGAGTGATTTTTAAGTTGATTCTATTTTTTAACAGCGTGTTAGAAATCAAATAGACGAATAAATATTTCAAGTAACTTTTTTATCAAAACTCAAAAATGAAAGAGGAACGAGTTTTTAAAGTTTTATCAAATTTTGAGGTCGGTCCTGGCGTTATGTTATGTCACTATGGAAATATGTTATGTCATTATCAAGTATTTACGGAAATTGTTCGAAGTTGTCCCACACTGTCACTAAGACGCATGCGTCGTAGCCATGCTTCTGTACATGTTTGTAGTAGCGGTAAGCCTTCCGCGAATTATTTGAGATGCATTTTCGATTAGTTCTATCATTGCTTCGCGTTGTTCACCGAGCTTTTGAATTAATTAAATGATTTTTTTTTATTATTATAAACAAAGGAAAAAAAAAAGGTGCTTCGACTCGAAGTCATTAGCACAAAGATACATATTATGACATTATAACAGGTAAGATATACAGATAAGTATGTTACATTAATTTCAGATATTCAGGTAAGTGTATTATAATATTAAATGAAATTTAATTAAACTTTGAAAGGCTGTTTCTCTCTTATTTTTGAGTTTTGATAAAAAAATTATTTAAAATATTTGTCCGTCTATTTGATTTTTACACGTTGTTAAAAAAGAAAAATTAACTTAAAAATCATCCTGTAGAGACCGTGTGCACACAATATATTGTATGTTTTTTTTTTGTTTATATACCTAAACGTATATTTTTTAAACATTTCATTTGTTTGTGGTGCTGGCGAAAGAAGAAAATGCGGAATTTGATTTTTCAAACATTTTTGATTATCACAAAGTGTTGGGAGAATTTTACACACGTGTCCACACTCACCTTCGCACAAGATTCCTTTACTTACATGCATACAAACATACATGCATAGATACATACATACAGGTCAAGCTAATTGTAGTATCCTATATTTTCTTACGACCATGGTTGTAATCCAAATATCATTGAAATTGTATATCTTTATCTGAAAGAATATCGTTTCTATGGTCTCATATGTTTTAACTGACAGATAATGTTTTAACTGATAGATAAGAATAAGTAATTTTTTTTTATAAAATAAAAATCATCTTGAAACACGAAACCTTCCCGATTATTTATTTTTATTTTACACATCTTTCAGTGCGAAACGACTGTAGCTTAGACTTCGTTCATCTAGAAATGAATCATCGCATCCTTTATTGAAGTGAAACTAGGCGCGTTCGGGGGGGGGGGGGGATTAGCCTGGATCAAATGCAAAGTGAAACGCTCTGCCTTCTTCGATTTCAACCGGCAGTTGAGATGAAAGAGTGAGAGAATCGTTTCGCTAGGGACAGAGTTCGGCAACCTTTTGAGACGGAAGCTAGAGCCAAAAGTTACAATAACTGTCCACCGAACTTATAATACGCGCCACGAATCTAAAAGGCTCGGAAGTTAGATGCGAATGCGGGCTTGCGCTTGTACAGTCTGTTGAAAAACTACGAACTCGCAACTCAACAAAACTAAAATAACAATAACAACTTGACAATAGCGTACTCGACTGTACTTTAAAGCAGGGAAGCGACAAGTGACAAAGGCAACATAGCGATCACGGCCAATCACCGACGAGCGCACGTTCCGTGCAGGTAGCTGGGAGGTGGTGGAAGTCTCAACGATTCTAAAATGTGCCTTTGCAACGCTGCTTGTGACTAGCTTCCGAACCTTTTAGATACACTACTTTTTTATCCAAAGAATTTACAAAATTTTGAGTATCCCAAGCTTCATTTATCAACGACTAAGCATTGGATAATATTCAAATTTATAAACGCCTATCTGAATACAAAATAAGTTTTATACAATTTATTTTGCATTTTAAATATATAAATATACACATATAATTAGCATTTTAATAATAAAATTAAGTAAATAAGTTTTTGATTGGCCTATCTTCGTTCATTTACATAAAACGAACATTCATTTTATAATTCTAAAACATCATTATTAAAGCAGAACATTTTTTATGTTTTTATTTTACGGTGCACGATATCAATTTTAAGGAGCGTAATTAGTGGGCAATGTGCGCAACCATTTAATTGCGCCATAATTTTATTTTTTTGCACTACCCCCTATAAAATAGCCGCTTTACATGCATGTATTCAGGCATGTAAAGTGACTCATTACGCACTCGTACGATAAAGTAAAATATTTAATTTTTAATAATTTTTGAACAATTGCACTCTCCCCAATCCACTTTCAAAAAAGTGGATTAATGATCATAAATCCACTTTCTTAGTGGATTAATGATCATAAATCCACTTTCTTAGTGGATTAATGATCATAAATCCACTTTCTTAGGATTGGCACAGGGAGGGTGCAATTGATCAAAAATTTCTGCCGCTGGTAAGAGTCCCGGCCATTTGGCTTTAACAGAACCTAAAAATGAGGCGGCAGATATTTTTTTTAAATTCTAACCCTTTTTTACCCCCTTTGAAATTTTTTATCCCCCTTATCTTAAAATGGGTCCAGATTCCGCCTATATATCATAGAAAAAAATGCTTAAAATAACTTAAATAGCTTATGTACCACGCGGCAGAAGGTTGGGACGACATGCTTTTTTTACGCGACAACTCCCTGACAGGGTGTCCCACGACATGACTGCCGTAGCCTGAGACTGTGTTGCTGAGGTGATTTCAAGTCAAAAATGTCTAAGGAACATGTACCCGGAACGCTATCCTAACTGAGCTAGAAGCATTTGAAATTTTAGATAAGTATAGTAGTAGGAATTCCCCACTAATTTAAAAACCATTTAAAAATAAACCGCTTTATTGAATTAGTTGCTCAAAATGTCCACCCAGTTGCTGTATACATAGTCTAGCTCTTCTATTAGAATTGAAGTTGTAGCTCTGCGAAGAGTCTCAGGATCAGCACGAATAAATATACTAATGGTGATTCACAGTCACCTGGTCTTATTAATAATAACAAAACCAACAGCCGAACCTAATACCTGCATTAGTGGGCTTACTTATTTAAAATTTCAAATGCTTCTAGCTCAGTTAGGATAGCGTTCCGGGTATATGTTCATTAGACATTTTTGACTTGAACTCACCCCAGCAACACACTCTCAGGCTATGGCAGTCATGTCGTGGGACAGCCTGTATAATATCAAATTTTCAGAGATTAAATGTTATTTGTAATTAATGGCTTCGCCGTAGTCGGGTAAAAAGTCGACAATAAATAAATGTTATAGTATTTTGCAATATTATGACAGGATTGACTGTACACGTTCATTTTAGAATATTTACTCATCCTTGAGAGCATTAATTTTAATGTATATAAATATTAAACATTTAACAGAGGCGTTAATTAAGTCTGCAACTAAGATCTTAAATATGTTTACATCTGTTAGTGCAAAATTATTAACCAAAAATTAACACATATCACATTTCACTTAAATGCACTGGAAGTATTATAACATGTAATTTGCATATTATTATTTTAATAAAAGAGACACATTAAAATATGTTTATAGAAAAAAATCAGTCAGGTATCAACACTCCATATTTTCTGATGTGGTTATCTCAGAAACCACTGGGCCGATCTTGACAGAAACTTTTTGGTCGTTAGTTAGACCCGTCTACCCGATTTTGTCAAACTTCTAGAAATATCATAATATATTATTTTTGATTACGAAACAATTTCGTTATTTGTGAGCCTAAACATTTTTTTTTCAATTCCTTAACACATTTTAAAATTCAAATCTTTGATTAACGTCTGATTAGAACTCTTCAATAAATAAAATTATTATATTTTTTGTTAATATATTGTCTGAAAAATTGGTCGATAATTTTATTTATTGAACATTTTAAAATTGCTGTGTGCACAATTATATCAAACTAACGGACCGGCCTGGTTTCACCCGGGTGCAAAGCTGTTCTGGAAATATTATATTGACCTTCCCATCTACACAGCAGAACTATCAAAGTATATTGTTTTGATGCATCTCTAAAGATTTGGCCAGCGTTAGCCATGTAAGCGTACGAAAACAGTTTTCCTTTTTCACAAAACACCGTCATAGTTCAGCCATTTTGTACAAAATATTTACGAATTACATACAGTAACCTTCTTCGTTTATTGCTCTTTTTATTAGCGAAAACCGTATGAAAATCCGTTCGGTAGTTTTTGAGTTTATTGCGTTCAAACAGACAGACATGGGACTTTGTTTTATATATTATATAGACTACGTCTAGACTTAGATTTTATGGTCAATGATTAACGCCAATAGTGTGCCTGCCTATATACTATACGAGTATATAGGCAAATGGCAAAGACACTAATATAATAACAGCCAACTTATTTCAGATGTAATACGAGAATAAAGTACATAGATTGGTTCCGTTGAAAACATAAGAAGTGCGGTATTTCCTTTGTTTCATAGTGTGATTAAGTTATTTAAAGAAACTAAGCGAACATAAAAATATCGAACACCGGTTTCTTCTTTCATAAAAATTTTAATTACTTTAGAAAAATATTTTCTCAGTCTTTCAACTAATTCAGAATAATATATTATATACAATTACTCTTTGAACAATGAATCTGAATTTTATTGTTATGCAAGTTAAATTAAACAAAATGTAGGTACGTTTGTGACTACAGAGTACAGGGCAAACTGATTTAACTCGAATTTTTGTTCATTTTTACCATTCCAATCCAAAAATGGGGAATGGTACTAGTTTAGGTCAAAATTCACTTTTCAAAATTTTACAATATTTTTTCGTTTTGAAGTCTCCCGAATCGTAACAACATATTTTTGGAAAAACTTTGTGCGTCTGTTAGCAAGGGCGTAGATATTTTTTTTAAATCAATATTTTTTTAAGTTTTATCAAAATCCCACAAGAATACTCACTAAGGAAGGTGTCAAGAAAAATATTAATTCCCAAATCAATTTTAAAATTTTTTTTTCAAGAAGTACCTATTTCTAAATTTTATTTTTTAGCCAGTTATTATTTTTTTATTATCCCCCCTATCTACGCCCTTGTCTGTTAGTCTGTGAACACAATACAGGTCAAACGGATTGAAACCAAATTTTGGGAGCAAACTATATTCAACAGCGTATATTACATTTTAAATGTGAAGAAATCCGTAAAAACCTTTGATCTTTGTGGATCCATTCCAGATCCAATGACCCCGGACGTAGAACATAAGTTTTATATTTCACAAAAAAAGTTGATGAGTGAAAAAAAAACAACAAAAAACAGTTACTATTTCACGATATTGTTGTACAAATTTGGTTCCAAATCAGCGGATTAAATTCTTTTTTATTGTTGGAACATTTACAGACGACATTTAACATATAATACTTTAATTTATTAACTAAAATCTGCATATAACGATTTTCTTGTCTAGTATTTGATAACATTATGTCTATATAACGCAGCGGTTACCAAACTGTTTAGAACTTTTATTTTTGAAAAATATTTGTCTTTTTCTACCATAAGCAGGTGCGGTCGTGACGTATCCACCCCCTTCATGTTCTAATTTAAGAACTGGTGAAAATATTATTTTGAAATTTTGTGTATATCTATAGTTAAAAAAGCACTAGACTCGCATTCGGGAGGTACCGGGTTCGAATCCCGGCGGGGGCAGATGTGGCTGGAAGTTTTTCCCACTGCCTCTCGCCGAGAAACGTTAATTCCAGTACCGGCCATCTTGGTGAGGTTTTCCATGGTTTCCCTCAACAATTCCAGATAAATATCGAGATGGCTCCTTATTCAAGGTCATGGCCAATTACCTGTCAAACTCCTATGCTCAAAATTTGCCTACCTTTTCCTAATTTCCTAAAAATTCCTTCATTCGCCCATTGCTATTATTTAAGTTGAAGTTTAAAAATTGTAGAAAATAACGGGAAGTGTGCTAGAAAAAAAATAGTAATGGTGCGAATGGCGTCTGTTATGAGTTATGACATAAAGTAGAAAAACGGACGTTAAACGCATTATTATTATTATTATAGTTAAAAAAAATAATAAATTGAATACTTATATCAAAAGGTACACTTGACCCAGAAGCCCTGGTCGCTAGTGGCGTTAAATGAAGAAATAAGAATGTGTTGTATGAAAAAAAGTTTGAGAGCCGATGATATCGTGTTATGTTTATTGATTTATCAAACAATAAGACATAACTACAATGTCTATCTTAATTTAAGTTAGGTTTATAAAAGTTTAGTTTTTTTTATTCAATGATATTATAAATTTACAATTGCGAAACCAAGCTAAAAGTCACCTAAATTAGACGAATTCTAAAAACGACCGGTTTTTTTTATTTTTTACTTAATTTATCTTAATTTTGCCCAGGCCTAGTACCAATCTATATTTTTTATTAATTAATTAAATTATAATGTAGCAAGCTTTGTTACATTAACTCTCTCTCTCTCTCTCTTTTGTAATATTGTCAAAATTAGTTTTCCTTAGCTACGCTGGAAAAATGAATGTTGTTATTAATTTGGAAAAAATCAATTCAATTATTTTCATCTGAGAAAACAGATCATCACGAATTTTTAATAATTCAAGTCTAAGCGTTTTATTTATTTTAAAGTAAGAACTTTTTTAAGTACTTACAATTAGTATACCTATAAGATCACTTGCCTATATGCAGTGTCAGTGGAACCTAGGGATTAAACCGTAAGTCCCTAGGTTTCAAATCAGTTTATGAACTCGGTAGGTACCCTTCTTGAAAAAAATTATGTTCAACTATTTTATATTTCAGCTTAAGGCATTAAAATATTAAAAGCTATTAAATTAAGAGAGAGCTTTTTTTTAACTTTTTCAACATCCGTGAAGACACTGAAGACCTTTATTGTTGTATCAAAGCCAACAACAATTAACAACTCTAGATTGAGGCGAGATTTTTTATCAAGGCTGTCCAAAAAAAAAAAAAAACAAACATATACATCGAACAAAGAACTTAACAATACATTATTACTTAGCGTTATAATATTTTTTTAAACTAGACTTGGGCTCCGAACTTTAACCACAAATTTACCTTTTTTTGCACAAATTTCATTTTCTTTAATTCGTTCCGTTTGGTGTAACTATGACCCAGACGTCTACAAACGTCGTTTAAAGTTGAATGACACACTGTTTACAGTGACTTAAACCATTCACATTGACGTCGTTGACAAAGATATAATATATTGTAGCAATAAACATTATTGTAAGCTTTTATTATACTTTATAGTTTATCCGAAATGCGAATAATATAAGATCAGAATCATATTAAAATGAGCTCAGAGCTGAGTGTGTGTACTGTGCTGTGCAATGCTAAGTGACTTCTGAGCATGCATGATGACAGTTCACACCTCTGCAGTCTGCACTCTTGCGTAATGCGTACTGTCTAGTGTCGCTCCTTTGAACGACTCCCTCTGAGCGACTCTTTTTAGTGAGCGGAGCGCGCGGAGCCAGCTCCCAATAAAGAGTCATGTGGACACATCACTATATTAAACATTATAGTGTATGGGGCATATTGTAAGGAATTGGATTCGATGATTTTAGAGGAGCGATTTAATCTTAGTGGAGAAATTGGACAACCTTAGTTTGGACAACAAAATTTTTATTGTTGTAATAATATGCTGAATTTATTATTTTTATTGCTTTCTATTATGGACACTAAGACTCTAAAACCGTCAAGTTGTATAAAATCCCGACAATTTATTTTGTGTTTAGACGTTTAGTGTGAAATTTTTTTAAAGATAATAATATTAAAAAAACAACATTTTTTATAACTTTACTTAACATTTTAATTTTTTATTTTAAATAAGCAATTTTTACTAGGAATGTTGTTTTAATCAAATACGGAGTTAAGAAGAATGTTTCTTTTGAAATACAACCTGTTCAATACAAATTTGGATAATTATTATCAATCACAAAAATATTTCCTGTTGTAAAATCCATAATATGTATTTAAAAATATTGCTATAGCGAACTAAACACAACTTCTGCGTTTTGAAGCGAAATCTCCGAAGCGCTGAAATGTCGCTCTTGTAAAAATTATTCCATTTGAAAATACCCACATTTTTTTTTGTCGGGTGAGAAAACAGAATTTGGCTTCAATTTTACTACTATTCTGTTCCGATCTCAACTGATAATTTCTAGTCCTTTTAATGTGAATGAAACCACGCCTTGGCCACTTCCAAAATTAATACTACTCTACATCTAAAGTCCTAATTAAACACGATTATTTTAAACATAACTAAGATGTAAGAAACTAATAACGTAGACAATTGTAGTTTTGAAACTATACACTGTCTCAATTAAATAACTTCATTAATTGGATCGTCAAATTTTTATAATCAGTCATAAAATAAAAATTGCATTCGAAAAAAAGGCCATTCTAAACTCAATGCAACTCTAAAAAATGTTTTTATTTACATAGTGTAAATAGAGGAATTAAAGAAAATTTAGATACGGTCGGTAATTATTGAAGAAAACCCAAAAAACTTCTTCTAGACTTATTGACATATTCTCATTTGCAGTAAGCAAAAAAGTAATCACAAAAAATTAAAACAAAATTTGGCCAAAAAATTAAAAAAAAATCTGGAGAGGGCCACCCTTATCACCTAGGGGTATAAAAAATAGCCTATACGAACTATTCTCAGACCTACCAAGTATACACAAAAAATTTCATAAAAATCGGTCAAGCCGTTTCGGAGAAGTTCGATAACAAACACTGTGACACGAGATTTTTATATATGTACCTATTATAGGTACAGTATGTAAACACGTAAGGTGCACATAGGGAAATTAACATTGGGAAAAAATGACTGGATCAGAGTGAGCCTTGAAGTTTGTTTTTCAATTTGACAGATAATATTCTTTTGCAAAATGAATGTGTATACTACCGAAGAAAATATTCAAATGATTACAACATAATCGCACTTTTTTTATTAATGGGACATTAAATTCCCAAAAATACTAAAATATGGTGCGAGATCAAATATCTCCGCCTATTCGTGTTGAACCTAAAGAAATTGGGTCACTGATTTACCAACGCGCCAACGTCATCCAGTCAGACAATTTTTGATGAAATGTTTCCAAACAGATAAAGTTGTTTTTTTGTTTTATTTGTGTACAAAAAAATTAAAATAATGATTTATACGAGCTTTTTATTATTAAAAAAGCCAAGTAAAATAAAAATAAATCAAAATAAAATATAAATCCTCAAGATTACCACCATAATTCAATAGAAATAACAATTAATGCAGTCATGGCTAACTCTGATCCAAGTATCTTTTCCCAATGCTAATTTCCCTATGTGCACCTTACGTGTTTACATACTGTATAGATTTTATACATAGCATTGGAGAATATAGTTCTTTGCTAGATTAAAAACACGCAACTACATTGGGTAGTAATCTATAGGGTTATCTTTAGTTAAAAGAAAGAAATGATCTGCCGATCTGTCGGTACATAAATCTGACGGCAGTCGTGAATAATACGACCGGTCCGACGGCAGAAGAGATTAAGTTACGGCCCGGAGTCGAACCGCGACTTCATAATAAGTTCCATGCGTATATATAAACATACACAACAACCGAATGCCTCGTTCTTTCGCGTCATTCTCTTAACAGTGTGCTGTGGGTTGGGTTAGTTAAGTTGTGTAGTTGTAGAAATAGTGCTCTCTCGAGCCTTG
The DNA here is from genome assembly GCA_963575645.1 of Xanthostigma xanthostigma. Taxonomy (NCBI): domain Eukaryota; kingdom Metazoa; phylum Arthropoda; class Insecta; order Raphidioptera; family Raphidiidae; genus Xanthostigma; species Xanthostigma xanthostigma. The sequence continues at coordinate 5,692,810 of OY754469.1, read as the reverse complement.
GGAGTCTCAGTCTGGACTCAACAAATCACAAGCGGCACGTGCTACAGCCCTCTATACCTCGCACGGTTACTTTGATTAACAAGAACAGAAGAGAAAATTCAATAATAATCGTATTCTTTAAAATTGTCCTTTATAATTCTACCAGCGGTCCCGTCCGGTTTCACCCGGGTGTAAAAGAACGAATGGGGAAGGGAGGAACATGAGTACCTACACACATTCATCTTAGTTTACCGAGATGAATGTTGTGTCCAAATTTCATTATGATCGGAGTTACCGTTCAAAAGTTTTTGTCGATAAAAAGCAGTGTTTATACTTTTTTTAATAAAATTAAAATAATTTTAAATGTAAGTCTTAGAAGAAATCAATGTAGAAAATAAAAAAAAAAATAAAAATGTAATTGCCCAACGTAGGGCTCGAACTCACGACCCTGATATTGACAGTCGTGTGCTCTACCAATTGAGCTAGCCGGCGTTGTATTCTGACAACGCTAATATGAGTATATTTCACCTGAATAGAAGCTTATTTTTGATATACATTTTGCTACAATTTTCATTAATGCTCCGCTCCTAATGGTCGTAGCCTGATTTTATATAGCCTATAGCCTTCCTCGATAAATGGGCTATCCAACAAAATTTTTTTTTTTCAATTTGAACCAGTAGTTCCTGAGATTAGCGCGTTCGCGTTCAAACAAACAAACAAACTCTTCAGCTTTGTATATTAGTATAGATAGCTGACCACCAGGAGTGGTGAAAACGTTGGCAACGAGTAATTCCTCGGTAATTCGTATTCGTTTTTAGGGTTTCGTAGCAAAATAACAAAACACGTTATGTCCGTCTGTTACAGCTTTATAACCCGGCCATCCTTCCATCGATTCGGATGACATTTTACAGACAAGTGTCTTATGGGACCCGCCAAACAATAGGGTATATGCATGTAACTTATATTTAGTTTAAATGTTATTTTTTGTAATCTTTATTGCAATTGATTAAACTCTACATAGTTTTTTCTTTTTAAATTTTTGCTAATTAATAAATATTAATTAAACAAAAATGCAATAAATACGTGCGAAATATAAAATATCGAAACGCAATGCTTATTCATTCTACCGTAGTATGACGTCAAAAAACACGTAAACATATTATGGTTGCCATAGAATTATTGCCTCTTTTTCAATCCAAACAAAATTGTTGACACGTTATATGACGTCACAGATCTCCCGCGCAAAAATGGCGCGTTTAAATAATTAAAATAGCTTGCCCAAAAAGAATATTTATTTTTTAATTCAATAAGAATGTTTTAATGAATGATTTCATGTGTTTGATAACTTTTAATATGAAAATAATTAATTTTAAATATTTTCAAAAATTACTATAATGAAATTTCACAAAAAAAAAAAATCATTTACCCCAAGGAACTGATCGCCTGACATTATTGAATTATTACAAATTGCTTATACACCTATGTCTTGTTTAAGTACATAACATCAATTATTTAATTGTGTTTAAATTTGCTTAATGAATTGTTTTGTGAACGAATAAAAATTTATTGTTAAAATATTTATCTGGAATTAAGTATCTGCCAATTAAATTTTGACACTAGCTTTAAAAAAACATTTCAATAATAATTTACCGATTTCCTCCGTTAGAACTTGAACGAAGTCAGTTTTTTTATGAACGTCAGCAAAATCGGTTAAGTAATTGATATTTTTTGTCTTAAAAAATTAACAAGATCCTCATTTGTAATCTTGACACTATAAATTACGAGTTGACAACTTCCAAGTGTCAAAGACATACTATAATACAAGATACAAGTTACATTCTGGTCAAAAAAAAAATATACATCATTTGCATACGTAAATACATCGTTTCAGTGTACTAATTGACGAGTCGCCAATGTAGAAATCATTTCATATAAATATATCTGTGGCCGCTAGACAAAGTGGATTATGTCGACGTTCTTCAATCTCATAATTCTTAACTCTATTTTGCATAAAACCGTTATCTGGTTAAAAAAAACCGGTCAAGTGCGATTCGGACTTGCGCACCGAGGATTCCGTACAAAACTTGTAGGTATATAAATAGTTCGTCCATCACGGGAATCGAGTCTCGAAGATTTTTCCCGCTTAGCCGTTCTAAAACTGTTGTCTCCATACATCGACAAACGTCGCGGTCAGTTTGCCAACTAAGCTTGTATATAATTGCAATGAGTACAGATGGACTACTGAACTGTATTGAACCTCGTGGCTATATCTGATAGCCTAGTTGTCGTACCGTGTTGTATGCGATAGTTCTCATATTGTACTGTATAAACACACCGGTAGTGGACGCTTGTTTTGTATTGGAACTGTTATTGTGTACGTGCGTAACATGTTGCGGTTTAAAAAAATTTTTTTGTGATGTAACTATATAAATTTACGGTTTTGGGATTTTTCCCTTTACTTTCGCTATAAGATATTGCTTCTTGCCAAATTTCATGATTCTAGATCAACGGGACAGACAGACAGACGGACGGACGGGCAACAAAGTGATCCTATAAAGGTTCCTTCTTTCCTTTTGAGGTACGGAATCCTAAATTAATGTTTGAGAAAGATGTATCAGCGTTATCTAGTGGGCGTAGGTCATCAATTAATCAAGAGATAGCAATCACATATCAAGCTTAAGAATAACAAGTCGAACGAAATTACATTCTAAATAGCTTCGCAAAACAGTAAGAGCGTTAGATTTAAAATGGACGTTAATAATTTAATTTCTTTCTTCCCTTATTTAATAACTGTTTCGGAGCATGTGGCGGATCCAGAGCCGGATTAAACCTGTACGGGCCCCTAGGCAATGCAATCATAGGTCTTTTCAAGTTTATGAAGGGATGTGAGTAACTTCCAGATGATCGGCATCCTGTTACTTCAATGTCTTATGTGATATTGTAACAATATGATTACTTTGACTAGATGCTGCAGCATTGCCTTGCCTAACTCGTTAGCTTCATTGAATTGGTCGTAATGAATAGGTTATAGATTCGGATTTTTTTATGGGTCAGGAAAGAGAAATGAGACTTGACGCAGTTATTTTAAATTTTATCTTGTTAAATACAATAAATTACAATGAACAACGAAAGAAAATAATATTGTTGTTGGGAAATTTCATACAAATTTTCAAATAAAATTTTCGTTCAATGAAAAGCTTTTTTTCTTGGTGCGTGCACAGGCCCCTAGTCGATGCGGGGCTCCTAGGCAGTTGCCTACTCTGCCTAATGATTAATCTGGCACTAGGCGGGTCTTTTTCAATTGAAACGAAACTATTTTCATAACCCAGGCGCTCAATAGAGGATATCTAACCTGAGTTTAAAAGCATCACCCATGAAAAATTTCAAATAAGCCATTCAGCCTTGTGACTAGAGATATACGAGTTCTCAAGTTAACAAACAAAGAACAAAACAGAATGCATGAACAAGAGGAAGTGAGAGAACAGACCGGTGCAAGAAGGCAGCGGGATAAAAGAAATGTTTAGCCATAAAAATAACCCCGTGGCTCTAAATAAATTACACCATCTCGTAGAAGATCGTATCAGCTGGAGAGATATTATGTTGGTCGGGCTTTCAAGAAAAAGACTCGGACAAAAGTCATCCGAATATTGAATGGGATACAAATCCAACTCATATATTAGTTGATGGAACTAACCAAGTGAATATCTTCTTTTGCTATTCTGATTAAGTACTTCGAATTTATTGCAAAACTATTTCAGGTGTCGACCATCTCTACCAGTTGCAGAAGATTTAACAAATCTACGGTGAAACTTGTGTTAGTAAGACCATTTCCGTTAGTTCCAAAAAAAAAAGTAACCAACTGCCAACTGGACTGATGATTAAGAAAAAATACACTATCAATTGATACTCAATCTTGGAATATATGGCACTTTTTTCTTGATACGTTTTGATGAGGACAGAGTAACGATGTGAACCGCGAGCAACAGTTGTACAGTTGGGAGGAAGCATCTAAAAAGGATCATAAATACTGTTGGAATAGCTCTACCAGTTGAAGAAGATTTAAGAACTCTACAGTGAAACTCGCGTTGGTAAGACTATTTCCGTTAGTTCCAAAAAAAAAGTAACCAACTGCCAACTGGACTGATGATTAAGAAAAAATACACTATCAATTGATACCCAACCTTGGAATACATGGCACTGTTTTTTCTTGATACGTTTTGATGAGGACAAAGTTCCGGTCAAAAACGAGGTGAACCCGCGAGCAACCGTTGTACAGTTGGAAGAAACCATCTAAAAAGGATCATAAATACAGTTGGAATGAAAGCTAGATAATGAAGTCATCAAAAGTCAATTGTGAGAGAAGCGTCTTAACCATAACACATATTTACGGATCATGCGCATACTTATTGCGCGGTCTTTTGTCTAATACAGTTGTTTCTTAAGGCTACCATCATATAATATATGGAATTCATACTTCCTTTTTGAACATGTTTTAATATAGATATTGATTCTCATCTACCATATAATGTGGCCGCTACATATCAGCAGGAAAAGAGTAATTTCGTAAAACTTCGACTACTTGATATACCAGATTACCTATACTTATGTTTTAAGCTTTAAAAAACTATAATATAATGATTCTAATTCACAACAAAAAATGTCATGATGTGTATCACGCAAAAAATAAGATAGGTGATCACAAAAACTTTACCTAATAAATAATATACAACGTGAAACTTGCGACAGTCTGGGTGTGGAATAAAGATATAATTACTACTTAGGTGCGGATATCTACAGCTTTCAAGAGTAAAAGTATACTTTTAGCACTGAACAACCATGGAAAACATTGTAAAAGTCAAAGCTTTAACGTCGTCAACTCATTTGATGTGAAAAATATATTTCGGAAACCTGTCAGATCTCCTGAAACTTATAAAGAAACTTCGTTCTGTACTTAATGTACAGTAATTATTTGAATTTGTTATATAGTTTCAAAGTAGTACAAAGTACTTTGAGAAAAAGAGGAAGGAAGTTCTTTACAAAAGTGTTCTATAGTGTTTGATTTGAATGACTAACTAATAATCCATTTACTATATGAATTAGTTGGAATTTATTTTAATATAATCAAATGACATTGTACTATTATGTTTCCAGTAAATAAAAACCGCTATTTCGATTAAAACAAAAGAATGTGGTTATATTATACAGTGGAATTCCGCAAAGGAGCTCATTTTCTATTTTCAGATCACTTAACTTGTAGGTTATCATTTTTATTAAAGATATATAGGTACACAAGTTTTGTTGATAGATAGATAGATAGATAGATATGGTAGCAATGGTTATTATTGATGCATTACGGAAAATCGTTTCACATAAAAAGGATACGATCTTCCATTGGACACCCGATCTATGTTCCATTGTATGTGGAACGATTTTCTGTAATGTATCAATAATTTCCATAGCCACCATATCAGTCAACCTGTTCCAAATGCAAACTTTGCAATCGTATGTAATTTTGATAACCATACAATATTTTATAACAATATTTATAGAAGTTAAAAATAGAAAATAAAAAAACATGCAGTGGAAGTGACGGTGTTTATGATAAGAAAACGTGTCTCGGGTCGTTTAAAATTCAAAATAATATAAATGAAATATATATACAGAGTATGTGCCGCGCTTCTAAACGTTACAAAAGAGAAATAAATGTATTTTCTACTTTTTAGTGCGCTCATATAAGCGTTTTTAGATCTGATTGAAATTATAAATTTTTACAATAGTTTTCTTCTATATCCTGCTATCTTTCTAAATTCTCTAGACTCTTAGTGACGGGTTTCTGTGGCAATATAACCTATATAGGTAATATTAACCAAATTATTAGACTGTTTACTAGTCTGGATGGGACAGATTTTTACGTTTCGTTAATTTAATATTCAGATTCCGTTTCAACAGAAACTTATTATTATAGAAGTAAAAACAATACAAAAACTACAGGAAACTGTCTTGACGAGCGGATAACGGTGCTGTCATTGTTCGAATATACGAGGTTTTACTATGTTCTTCATAAGCACTGACTGACTGATGTCCAATTGAACTTTGCCAAAACAAACAAAGTCCAACCTCATTATGAGATAATAACCTTTATATATAGATCTGTTCGAATTTCCTGACGACCTATTTCAACAGGGTTTAGAATGTAAATAGAACGAATTCGATTCGATTTTAACGCCTTTTTTCAAGGCGCGGTTATACTCAAATATTTATGCCAAAACCACTTTGAAATCGTGCTTAGGTTTTACATAAAACTAGTGTGACCTGTGTGAATTATTCGCACTAAATAAGTATAATAATTATCACTTTACAAAATTATTTTTTAAATATGATTGCAGGTATTCAATTCGTTTCTAATTTTGCACACTGCTTATAACGTTCTTCTTTTTGCTGTATTACAATATGAAGCTCAGATGACAGATCGAAGAAATATTTTACTAAAATTGTCATATAGAGGCGCAAGTAGCAAAAGCGTTGAGCTAAGCCGTCAGATGGCATCATGCAGCATTGCTGTGACGTTGTTCAGCGTTGCTCGCGGTGTCAAAATTAAAGCCGTCAGATGGCAGTATGCAGTATTTACAATATGAAGGTCAGATGACAGATCGACGTGTTGACGTTTCAAAATTAAAGCCGTCAGAGATGACAGACGCTGTTCAGCGTTGCTGTTAATTAATTAATTTACAAAAACAAAAGCAATAATAATTTTTTTAGTTGTCGATGTCAGTAGAGCAAGCAATTATCTGTAAAATGATATATATAATTTATGTGGAGAAATTGTGTGGTTTTTTCTAAAAAGGGAGGCAAACATCTTAACCTTAACGTATTAATATATATGATGATTTGGGTACTCTCTCTCTCTCTCTCTTATTCATCGGTATATTGTCGCGCCCTCTCCCGTTCACATGTACTAGAAACAACGCGAACGGACAATTTATTGGAACGAAGGAAGCGTTTTTCATTTATTTTTTACTGCCATCTGTTAGCGACACAACTAATTGCTCTATACTAGTACCGCGGTTGTATTCTTTCGTTACACTGTTCTATCGGAACCACACCTATCTACCGCGCCTAAAGGAGTTCCATTTCAAAAAGTTCAACAACGAACTCGTCTCGATTGACACGTTTTGACGTTATAAAATGCATTTCTAATTGTCTATAACTGACTTTGACAACCCTGAACGAGCACATAAAATTCCAAACATTAGATCACTTAAAAAGAATCACATAATCTCATAAAAGTGTATTCACCGGCTGTCCAAAGCAGTTTGCTGCAGACGCTAAAAGCTAACTTGATTATTTGACGTGAAAAAAGAACAACTTGAAAATAAATTCAACACTAGTTGAAACCAAATTAATGAACATGTCTCGTATAATAATGATGATACCGACTATGGTCAGGTTTTATACGTGAGCGGTGAGACCGCAACATTGAAATGGTGTAACAAATTATGTCCCAATCTAATAAAAATACCAAAGGATACAATTTCTTATGTATCAGCATATCTTGTCCCCGGGCCTCTAAAATCTACCTATAGAACAGCTTGTGCCATAACTTTTTTAAATTAAGGTAGAGTAGGTTGTGATACTTAATTTATTTTTTTATAATACAACTATAAGATCTTTATTAATGATTTGCTGATTTGATTCAAATTATTCTACCACAAAATCGTTGCCGATGGTCATATAAAATAGTCATCATTATCGAAAATAAAAATCGAAATTTTTGCTTTTCTAATTTAGATAAAAAATGTCAACGTATGAGGTTGTGGTAAAATCCATCTTTTTAGCAATTTCGAGGGTTGTCTGAATCTACTACACATGCCTGTTTTTAATTTTTAGTTTGGTAAAGATAAATCGAAAATATACAAATTAAAAACGTTATTAAATTTCTTGAATGATGACAATTTTTTGTGGAACCGTTTCTTACAAGCATTGTATTTCATTTATTACTTGTCTTAGGACTAAAACTTAATGGCTGAGTGGCTCTTGTCGAATTGCCGGTATTTTTTCAGATTTTTATAACCATACTTTCTTTCTAAATAAGCTAGTAAAGACTAAGTATTCCATTTTTGTGGATATGTGTTATCGATTCGAAACTGATAATAATTTTTAATAGATATCAATCAAGTCCACCGAGCCCCTCGACAAAATGATTAGTTACAGAGCGGGGTGGCGTAGGTACTGGGTTCGAATCCCGACGAGGGCAGATGTGACTGGGACTTTTCCCTGCTGCCTCTCGCCGCGAAACGGTAATTCCTGTGCCGGTCATCTTGTTGAGGTTTCCCATGGTTTTCCTCAATAATTCCAGATAAATATCGAGATGGTTCCTTATTCAAGGCCATGGCCGATTACCTGTCAAACTCCAATGCTCAAAATTTGCCTACCTTATCCTAATGTCCTAAATTCCTTCATTCATTGCTATTAATTAAGTGGAAGTTTAAAAATGTAGAAAATAACGGGGAGTGTGATACCAGATGGAAAATAGTAATGGTCTGAATGGCGTCTGTTATGACAAAGTCGAGAAACGAACGTTAAACGCATTATTATTATTATTATTTAATATAGATGTTCTGAGTTTGGCCGCCGCAAAGAATCAAACAAACTTTTCCTCTTTATAATATTATATTTTGATCTAACATAAACCACTTTACATTGAGACTGCTGTTAATTCGTTAGAAGGGTGGAAGTCTGTTTTTTTTTTTAATCCTGAGATGAAGGCATAGATTAAAGAAGGTAAAGCGAGGGGAGTTTCTACCTGTTAGCCTGGCCGAGAACGTGCTGTCAAATGCTGCCAGGTGATCTTGCCGCTTGCCCCGCTTATTTCTTTGTTTCTTTGAACAAATGACGATCGTGACATTTTTGTTTTAAACTAAACACAATTTCCTATAATTTCCAAACTCTATACACTTTCGTATCACAAACTTAAAATAATAGATTTCGAATTTTAAAATATTTTTCTGTACATTATTTAATTTTAGTTTTGTTACATAAATTTATAAATTGCACAAGCACCATAATTTATCACAGAATATTTGATTTTAAAACTGTAGTATAACAATTGAAGGTATCACTTATCAGCTGTTTTTTTAGTTTTAATCAATGAAGACGTTGAAATTGAAAATAACTGACATTTAAAAACTGAAAACAGTCAGTAACTGTCATGTTTGAACGGCTAAGAAAAATATTCTCACTCAGTGGTATCGTAAATAATTTAAATTGAAAGAAAATTGTTATTTGCACATAAAGAAATGTATATAGTCATAATAATAATAAAACAAAATTGCATAAACACATCAAAACATGCTAATTCCATTTAAATAATATCTACATTACCGGCATGTCAAATGTAGATATCTCAACCCCACTTGGCGTTAATAACCTCAAAGATGATGAAGACATTTCATGCAATGACCCCTACTTTTTCCCCACTATTATTAAATCAATTCACATGAAGCGTGCAAAATTATTTGCCAGCACTCTCCATCGATCTTTCTTGACCAAAATATGCCAAATCATTGCCGTCATTTGAATTTTGATTTATATTTTCATTCTTTTTACACTGATACTTTAATCACGGAGGTCTGCGATTATTTTTGAGTCATTTTTACGCGCGCTTCTTCTCAAACGTCAAACCCCTCCCTCTTTTTTAAATGTATGTTTTGCATCACCCAGTTTGACACTTCACTATTTATGTTCATTTGTTTTGGCGCTGCTGTTTGATAAAAAAACAAATGAATAATAAGTCACACACTTCTCACTTATAAATTAAAACAGTTGACAAAGTTAATTGCTTCATTTGTCGAAGCTTGGAACCACACCAACTGAAGTTTTAACATTCAATTGTTATCACAAACAAAACAATACAATCCCCTTCCGCACAATAATAACTATATTATGATTGTTGGACCGCGATGGACACGAGTTTCGTATTCGATCGAAATCTTCAAAAACAAAACAAAACAATCGAGTAACAATGTGTTTTATTTTTGCACAAAGTAATGTCTATATTATGATGATTTCTGTGTGTGAACAGTTGAAAAGACTTAACGATTCTGTGTTGTCGATGAAGTTTTGAAGAGAACAAACGTGTCGTCGACGAAGAAGAAGAAGTTGAGGGGCAGAGACTTTGTCTGAGTGTATGCGAGAAGCGATGGGCTGGACCACCCAAGAATCTCACAGACCAATCCAACACAGTGAAATGTCTTACTTACTTCGTTGCTTGCTTGCCCGGTGCCACACTGAGCTGCTATACAATGAAGCTACAGTGCAAATGCGATATACCGGACAAGCACGCACCGGCTGGACAGTGGAAACGGACACTACCAGGTCAAATTATTACGACTCGACTTCACCTGTGCTTCCCAGGAGATATCAGTAAGACGTCAACATTTACCTACGAAAGTCTGGTTATAAACTGGTCAATTTAAAATAATCGACACGAGAAAAATAATATCCCAGATAGAGTATTCGTCCCTGCAAATACCCCCTGCACACTTCATCTCAAATCTTTTCCCCTCGCCTAAAAACGCTATTTTTAAAGCTAGAGGGTTCTGGTAAACGCCAAATGAAAGACAAAGAATCAGACTACAGATCCTTCAGGCAAATTTTTTGAAAAAACATTCCTGAAAAAACTTACAACCTTTTGAAAAAATAATAAGTTACGTAATATTTCACACGTAAGCGAAACTGTTTTTCAAAAAATTCGCCTGAAGGATCTGTAGTCTGATTATTTGTCTTTCATTTGGCGTTTACCAGAACCCTCTAGCTTTAAAAATAGCGTCGGGAGAGCGCGAACCGTTTTTAGGCGAGGGGAAAAGATTTGAGATGAAGGGTTCAGGGGGTTGTTTGCAGGGACGAATACTCTTAATTTGGGTGATATCTCTTCCAAATCTGCAGTTAAGAACACACTGTCTACCTTATTCATGTAGTCTAAATTCTAAATGGGGTCGATTAAAACACGTTGTAAGTTTCATCAAAATAGGACCGCTTTTTCTGCGTCGCGCCCGAATAAACAAAAACGAATTAAGGGGATTACTAGACAATAACGGCTGTTTATTTTTTTCAACCATTACTGAAGAGTTCGCTTATTCTTGCATTCGTTTGTCGAAATTTGAAACTAAACAGTATTTTAATCTTATAAGAACTCATCGGCTATCATACAATGATGGACAACTTCATCGGTTATTAGTCTGCTAAAACAGGACTACAAAAAACACACGTGTGATTATACATTGATGACATTGTAACTCTTCAACTGTTTCTAAGATGGTCATAGAGAACACAAGACAACATATCGGCGTTTTGTCTGCTAAAATCGAACTCCGGCCTTACATAAATTGAACGCGTGTTAATATGTATTAAAAGTATTAAACGCTGTATATTTAAAAAAAATGATTATATCATTGACTAATTATTATTTTCCACCAGAATAAAGATATATTGACTTTTGGCCGATTCTTAATTTAATTATTCATCGAATAACAAAATTCAAGAGTCAAAAATTTGACCTCAAACTGTAACACCGTGTGTAAAGCAGTTAACTTTTTCTCTTCGTCTCTCCATGGTTCGACGTCTTATTATAAAACGCAGCCAAGCTGACTGTTCGACTATTAATATAGTACACTCTCGATTTACGCACATCAAGCAACCGTTTAATAACACCATCATTTAGATATATTTAAATTTAATGTTTTCAAATTATTTCTAAAATTTACTCAGGGAGATTCAACATAATTCAACATAATCCTTTACAGCAATATTCACAACTTTTGCTTGTATCGATACACTCGACAGTTAAGGTACTAGCGTGTATTTATCTTCTTTTAGGTTTCACATAATATTTAGAAATAAAAGTTTGAGAATATCTAATACCATAGGGATACCTACTACTGTTTATATGACGTTACTAAGATCTAATTCTGAGAACTAGAGAAAGTATCAATTTTTTGTTCACGCCAATGACTCTTGCTGGGTTGCAGAAAGGATTGTCAAAAAAACTGATTTGACAATGACCTTAGATTGTGAACCTACATATTTCTCCATATGAAAAGCATTGTTTGTTCCCTATTTAGCTGTAAGTTTATATGTATGATGTATATTTTTGTTACTTTATTTTATTTTATTTTTTCGCATGAATGACCAAGTTGTCAAAAATGCACTTTTAATAAAAAAAAAGCATTGTAGAGTTTCAAATCGGTCCTGCTCGAAAAACAATTGATCGATTGAAACGATATTTTTCTTAAACTGTGTATACATGTATTATGCATCGTTTTTTGTACAGTTTCCACTTCGAAACAACTTTTTTTTACGCATTTTGATAAAAATTTAGCTTGGAAAGCGATATTTTTCTATGTAGAACAATCATTTGTTTTTGTGCGAGTACCATCTAATGTCCTGGATGACAAGGTCGTTTGATTACGACATTAGACTGCTCCTGATGTATGGAAACTGTAAATATATGATCACAATCTAAGGTCATTGTCAAATCAAATTTTTTGACAATCCTTTCTGCAACCCAGCATAGGTGATATGAGAGAGCGATACATTCTGGTAACACACAAATATATTGTCAATAATAAAGACTGGATTAACGAGCGTTTACTATAGTCTCGTTCGAGAGACATTACTGATGGAGTTGTAATTTGATATAAGATACGGAGATTAGATTGTTTTGTACACCTGAAACCCGCTTAATTAAAACTGTGGTAGTAGTAACTTCGCTAATTTAACAGCTGCTTTATAATAATTCGGCCACTAAAACACTGTATACAAAAATTCACCTCAAATTTAAACCAATTAAGGAATATCGTCTGACACATAATTTATTGGTGACTTGAGATTTTCACCAAGTTGACGAAGAATTTGCATTTTTTGAAGTAAAACTTCTTTAGGCACGCTTGACTTGGGAAGTAAGCTGGTAAATGCCTGACAAAAGCGTTTACGGAAGTGCATCATCGGACGAGGCGAACGGTGCGTGATCGTTCGAGGCGAACGGTAGTTGAGAGGGAGATATAAGTCAGTGAAGATAGTAAGAGAGAGAAAATATGGTCTCATTTCGGCTGAAATCAAAACAACACACGGTATACCTACATTTTCGTTGAACAAAAAAACAGCTCGATATAATTTCTCGACGCTATTATCTCTTGCGTCTGTATTCTTGTCTTGGCAATGATGATAATGATGATAAATCTATGATCTCGTATTATTGAATTATAAATCATCTTCTCAGAACATTCTAACTCACTCGTACAACGTACAATAATGTTCATCATCGTCTCTAACCTAACCTGTAATCTTAAGGCTCTACCATACCCTGAACCCATTTTCTTTTAATGTTTCATGAGAAAAATATTTTTGCAACATTGCAAAGGATTCATTATTTTTTATTTCGAAGAAAATATAAAGCTCAAATATTTGACCAAAAAAATAGTATATTTTCGATGCTTTACAATTTTACATAATTAGCTCGTTATTGAATATTTCAATTTTTAATGATTCCTAGATCCAAGGAGAAATCAAGTAAAATACCCAATCAAAATCAATTCCTCGAATTTGAAATACTCTTTCGATATCATATGATATTTGAAATATACACGTCATATATAATTTTCTAATGTTTGTGCGTCTTTATACACCCACCAAAAACGGTTCGTTGGCCTATGAAGCTTAAAGAGCACGGAAGAGAACCTGATGGAGCAGAATTTTCAATTTTCTTAATGGGGGAAGAAATCGAATAATTTTCGAAATAGCGATGTTAGCGTCCATAAGGATGATATGTAAAATGTATTCAGAAACAATAAATAATCCCATCAGGTTTTGTATCAAGAAGGGGTAGTGGGGCAAGAGATTTGAAGGAAATCTGTCGATAGTCAAGATACCCAACACATCTTGCTTTCTTGCCTGTCGCACTCACATCTGATATTCGTAGAGTTTCTGCTGTAGTCGAAGGCAATAACTCAATTCGTTTCAATAATCTTTGTATATCCATCTACTATATACAAGCCGCGCTTGTATGAGATAATTTAATGGTTCTTAGTTCAATGCCTTTATCACAAAAGTAAACTCAATACAAGAACGAAGTCCGCCCAGATAAATATAGGTTTACCTCTATATATACAATATTATGCACCCAATCATCTCAAACTGTGCACATCATTAAATAAAGATAGTGCATCTACTTTGCATGCAATATGGCATCTACCTCTTTATCTAAAAAACAGCGACAAAATTATAATGATGATTCTTTCCGAACGTGGCTTTTTTGAAAGAAAAAAAGAGTAAGAATCGATTACTAAAGTTAGTTTAATATAATCGTATTATTTTTCTATAGTAGAGGATTAAGCTTTCGAATGACCTTCACGTACATACAGAGTATACTGCGCATGTATGTTCGTAGTTCATTGCGGGGAACGATTCAGCACATTGATATTCGCGATAGATATTAAGTTTCAATAAAAATCAGGAGCTGGCGAATAAATCAAAATGAAATATTAGACATTCCTAAAATAAAAGAGTAATAAGAAATAAATGACATGACTCCACCGCTCTTATTTTTTGCTTAACCGTATTGACTGCGGGTTTTCGTTCAACAGAAAATTATCTTTTCTGTATTTTTTGACATCGATTTATGAAATATGTACAAAATCCGCAGTAAAAAAAAATTACTTCCTTAAAAACCCTAATTTAAAAATTTAGTTTCGATTCGTTGAACAGTGTGTCCATCAGGTGTCTTCGCATATGAACGGATTAACGGAGAGAGAGAAAGAGAACGTAGAATATAGACGCTCAAAAGAGATGAATAGAAGGATAAACATCTAAATTTGTCCTTCTGGTAAGGACCATTAAATTTGTCCTGCCGGTAGGGACCATAAGACAATTCGAAATCCCGTCTATGGTGATGAAAGTAAAAACTGAAGTTAGGTACACGAAACGGATTTTCTCCTCTGTCTTGATCCAAATTTTAAATCCGGTTATTAGCACATTCAAGTTTCTTTTTTTTGTTCCGAAAAGTCAGCTTGATGATGTTATAAACTCAATCAATTCGATTCGTTACGCAAAATATAAAAGTAATGCCTATACGTGATACTAATAGTTTGTTCTTTTTTTTTGTATCTTGACTTATGCGAACAAACGCTGCCGATGGGTTCCTCATAATCACATCTTAGTAATCTCCAAACAGCTTGCTACTCTATAACCAGTTCATCGAACGAGAAAGTCAGTTCCAATTCTCGGCGCAAGAAAATACAAAGGATGGATGAAAAAACCTCGATGCACTCGAAAGCTTCAACAAGTCTACCTTCAAAAGAGACCTTTTCAAGAGAAGATCCCTTTTAAAAATACTAGCCTGTATGCATCGAGATTTTTTCATCCATTCTGTATTTTCTTCAAAGCATTCTTGATCTAAGAAATTCAAAATCGTTGTACTTAAAAGCAATCGAAACTAATTCAATAATAAGCAAATTTTATATTCCGATCAAATTACCAAGTTCCGGAAAAAGCTATATCAGGTCAAGCACGACGTAATTTGGACGTCTTGTTAGAGGAAGTGTACCCTCCATTTCCACGGGGATTGACTCTTCTAATTTGTCTTGTACCTCAGTAGAGTTTTATTATATTTCATGTCTGGCAACACGTCTTGATCTTTCAACGATTTTAAGGGTTTAATAACGGTATATTTATCTTTAGAATTGTCAGCATAACAAAATGAGCCAGATTGGCGTTATTGATTTAATGATGGCATTAAAATGTAAAGACCATGAAACGATTATATGGCGTTTGTATGGCTCGATTATTGCAAACCTCCAAAACCCAGGTTTCCATCCTGGAAACTAGTGAAAGAGTCGATTGGATTATCAATAAAACATTAAAAATAATAGTAACCCTGGCGGTTCCACTATATTAGAAGGAAACGATGCTCCTAAGAGGGGCGTGTTGAACAAGAAAACTGATAAGTGGTGAAGTGTTTACAATACGAAGAGTCGATGTGCTCTAATGGCTATATTTTCATATCTCTGTGACCGAAGATCAGTGGTTCAGCTGTGGATATCGGCACGAACTTGAGGAGCCAACAACCTTGCAAACAACACAACAGTGAGATTAACTCTCTCATCTCGAGACCGACTCCATCATCGCCAAACTCCGTCGTTTGGAACATCACACACGTCCAACACAATGATGAATATTCAAGAACTCGGTTCGGTTCTTTACGGTTTCCATCGCGAAGAGCACTGACGGGAATCTTCTCTTTACTAGAGAGTAGTCGCAGATAATAAAAGGCATAATCTTTTCTGAGTTAAGGTATCATTTGCCAATTTTCATTAGGCCGCTCACATACAAAATCTGGAAGAACGTTTCTTGAGGAACCAAAAACCCGTTAGAAAATGGAATTCGTTTTGACGATCCTTTGTAGGAAGATGTCCACTTCCGCGGAAATATTACAGATTAGGATTGTTAATTTTGAGCAGAATTCAGATTAAAATATTTTGACTCATCAATTTTTATCAGCTTTTTTACAATTAGAGGATCGTCAATTTTGACCAACTTTTTCCAAGTTAAACTATCCTTAATAATAATTAAATAATAATATAATTAGTACTGGGTCCAGTTAACCCAGGCAGTCGGTAACCTTAAATAAAATAATAAACACGCTGTGTGCAAATTTCGCTAACAATAGAAACGACTCTTCCAGGAAATTGCCGAGAAAAAAGTTTAACAAAGTAATTATTTTTTTAGTTTTAAAAAACGAAGAGCAAGCAATCAACAGCAAACAAACAATACCGCAAAGTAAAGAATGCGTGGTATGGAAGGTACGCTAAATACGTAATCAAAAACAAGTGAAGTCAGAACATTACTACCATCGATCTTATCCGACCTGTTCTAGTCTTAGGTTGTTACGGTAAAAATGCCTTGAGCAACAATATAGTAGACAATCATGTCGCTCAAGAAGGATGGGACACACTCACCGACAACAGAAAGCCATTGTTTGGATAAAGTTCCAAACAAAAAATTCGTTTAATTTCGCATATTTACTTTTCAAAAGCTTTACATCAATAATGTTAAATCCAAGTTTAAAGAAGGCTGGTGCAAAATCCCCCTTTTTCAAAGCTTTATTATTTTAATCAACTTATGCTTCAAACTTATTGAACAACAGTTCGTGAAAATTGCCATCTTAAATATCGATACTACTACCATAAAGAGCTAAAGTTTGTAAGTTTGGATGTAGGAGGTAATCTCCGAAAGTACTCATTTGATTTCAAGAATGTTTTCACCAATGTTTAGAATGGACCTATGGCCATAAGCTATTGTCGCGTTAAAATAAAAGCGCTTTTCGTGTAAACCAATTCTGCATCGTAAGTCGACAGAATAAATGGCGGCAATCTACAAATTCGGGCGAAGCCGGACCGGGCCACTAGTCAATTATAAAATTCGATCCAACCGGGCAATTATCTTAATTCTTGTCAAATACATACAACGAGGAAATACTACCAAAAAAATTAATAAAAGCGCTTTTCGTGTAGGCCAATTTTGCATCGTAAGTCAACAGAATAAATGGCGGCAATCTACAAATTCGGGCGAAGCCGGACCGAGCCACTAGTCAATTATAAAATTCGATCCAACCGGGCAATTATCTTAATTCTTGTCAAATACATACAACGAGGAAATACTACCAAAAAAATTAATAAAAGCGCTTTTCGTGTAGGCCAATTTTGCAAAGTAAGTCGACATAAAGACAAGATTTGTTTGCTGAGTTAAAATATGAGTGCCGATGTGTTGACCCATCCTTCGAACTTATTGAAGTGGTGAGTATAGACGCAGTCGGTGAGTGAGTGAGTGAGTATTGTCTGTGTATACGTAATACGTGATTCTTCGTGATTGAGTCGTCTAAATAATTACTCAATCTCGTCTATATTATATACTCCGTACTCTATAGTCTATACTTACATTATTGATGGAAATTATACTGCATTATCAAAATTTCTATCTGTGTTTGTAGGTATTATATATTACGTATTTATTATTGTATATGCATAAACAATATATATTATAACTTGAGCTGGGATGAAGCGCGTTTTATAAGGACCGTGATTAGAATTTATACTATGCTGCCCTAAAAAGGCAAAGGGCAGTAAGTGACATTTGTTGACAAAATGAGTTCATATACTGAAGCCAACGACAGCAGTAAGTGCTGCAGCAATAATTTTATTGTCTTTAAAAAATGTTTCCCCCATGTTTTGATCTCCATAATATAAAATTCTGGACGGTCAAGACATTTTTAGTAAATCTTGATTTACTCAAATTCATAAGTTGGTCACTTACTGCCTTATGTCTTTTTATGGCAGAATGGAGGATAAAGGGAAAGGTAGGGTTACCATCTCAAAATTTCAAATGTCCGGACAAAAAGACGGACATTTTAGTTACAAAATGAAATAATAAATTCCACGTATAATGCACGTTTTAGATGTTTAGAACAAAAAAAACACGCTGAATCTAATGAGCACAAACAAACGTCTGTATATCTTTTGGTTTAGAAGTTATTTGCGTTTATAGTTTTCAGAAAATCATACAAAACCTTCGAATGGCCGTAGTTTCCAAACTAAAAGAGATACAGACGTTTGCTTACGCTCATTGAATTCAGCGTGATTTTTTCTGTAAGCATTCTCAATTTCAAAAGTATATGAAAGAATTCGATTTTTGCAATTTTTTCAAGGCATACACCTTTAAAAAATGCGATTTTTGACGAAAACCGAAATCTTTCCGAACTTTGGCAAAATGATCATGCTTATAGAAAAAAACACGCTGAATCCAATGTGCACAAACAAACGTCTGTTTGTCTTTTGGTTTAGAAGTTATTTGCGTTTATAGTTTTCAGAAAATCATATAAAACCTTCGAATGGCCGTAGTTTCCAAACTAAAAGAGATACAGACGTTTGCTTACGCTCATTGAATTCAGCGTGATTTTTTCTGTAAGCATTCTCAATTTAAAAAGTAATATTAAAGAATTCGATTTTTGCAATTTTTTCAAGGCATACACCTTTAAAAAATGCGATTTTTGACGAAAACCGAAATCTTTCCGAACTTTGGCAAAATGATCATGCTTATAGAAAAAAACACGCTGAATCCAATGTGCACAAACAAACGTCTGTTTGTCTTTTGGTTTAGAAGTTATTTGCGTTTATAGTTTTCAGAAAATCATATAAAACCTTCGAATGGCCGTAGTTTCCAAACTAAAAGAGATACAGACGTTTGCTTACGCTCATTGAATTCAGCGTGATTTTTTCTGTAAGCATTCTCAATTTCAAAAGTAATATTAAAGAATTCGATTTTTGCAATTTTTTCAAGGCATACCCCTTTAAAAAAATGCGATTTTTGACGAAAACCGAAATCTTTCCGAACTTTGGCAAAATGATCATGCTTATAGAAAAAAACACGCTGAATCCAATGTGCACAAACAAACGTCTGTGTGTCTTTTGGTTTAGAAGTTATTTGCGTTTATAGTTTTCAGATCATATAAAACCTTCGAATGGCCGTAGTTTCCAAACTAAAAGAGATACAGACGTTTGCTTACGCTCATTGAATTCAGCGTGATTTTTTCTGTAAGCATTCTTAATTTCAAAAGTAATATTAAAGAATTCGATTTTTGCAATTTTTTCAAGGCATACACCTTTAAAAAAATGCGATTTTTGACGAAAACCGAAATCTTTCGGAATTTTTGCAAAATCATCATGCTTATAAAAAAAAACACGCTGAATCCAGCATGATCGTAAAACGTCGTGTGTCGTCCAAAAAAAGTTTCGAACTAAAAAAAAATAGTATTTAACCATCCCCCCTCTCCCTTTACAACTTTACAAGCAACGCCACTGATTTAGTGGGCCACGAGCTAATACTAAAAAAAAATTAACAAAATTTGACCCACTTCTCAAAAAGGTTCGCCATCACTAGTCTATGTCCATCCTGAAGGTTCATTCTAAATATTGGGGAAAAATTGTTGAAAACGATGATTAATTTCGAAGATTACCTCCTACATCCAAACTTTACTTTTTTTTACTTCTCAGATTAAAGCTAGAAATTGGATTTTGGAATAGACGAGATATGTAAATTATTTGAAAACGCAGCGTGCATTAGAGATCAACTATTATAATAACAGATTTTGATGCAAAAAAAATTAGTACAAGCCTGTTTTGTCTGCGCTCAAATCCAGCTCGAATTAAAAATATGTATTCATGCACGATTCGAAATCACGGCGAAACTATTTATAACCACAGGCTGAATATGACTACGAATTTATTTATAGACTTTTAAGAGCAAATTGTTGAAATTCGAATTTATAGCAGCCTCGTCTTCAATAGAGGAGGGCCGCCGAATCCCGTTCATTTTTGGAATCGGGCATTTTTTGATCCGTTAATATATAAGGACCTGATAATTTTTCAATTGAACATGCGAGTAAGCAATGGTTATTCCCGACATCTAAACGATCATTAACATCGTAGTATTTCTCATTGGTCTTATGCCCGCAATTTTATTCGTGATTTAATGTCGGTTCTGATGGGATCTTAAGTCTATACCTCAGAGTAGCGTAGTAAAACAAAGCGACACAAAGCAGGGGTATTTTGTTTAAATAACCAAAATAAAATGCAATATGGCCGCACACAGTGTTGACACCAACTGTCAGAATTAATATTATTAAGATGTGAAAATCAGCTCTTTTAAAAGGTTGTATGTATTTCGAACGTAAGACATTTATGGCTCGGGTGACTCGCGGACCCTCGTTTTTCCATGCCACAACTCGCACATAAAATAATGCATTATAGTATACGCGCCACGAATCCAAAAGGCTCGAAAGTTAGATGCGAATACAGGCTTGAGCTTTGTACAGTCTATTGAAAAACTACAAACTCGCAAGTCAACAAAACTAACATAGCAATAACAACTTGACAATAGCGTACTCGACTGTACTTTAAAGCAGGTAAGCGACAAGTGACAAAGGCAACGAGCGATCACGGCCAATCACCGACGAGCGCACGTTCCGTGCAGGTAGCTGGGAGGTGGTGGGAGTATCAACGGCTCTAAAATGTGCCTTTGCGACGCCGTTTGTGACTAGCCTCTGAACCTTTTATATTCGTGGCGTGTACTATATTATAAAATGCCGGATTTCATTAAAAATTCAGCAGCTTTCAAGTTATTTAAACTATATCTTATTAACACTTTGAGGGACACTTAAAAATTCAGTTTTCTTCCAATTTTGACACTATAGTTTTTACATTTTTTCATATGTTTGAATTACTTTTAAAAGTTGTTATGTTGTGACAACATTGCCTTAGTAGATATTTGTACGGTGACACAGAGCACACAGGGTATGTATTCTACACTGGAAAATATAGACTGCTACACCCGTCTGGCTATAAAACGTTCCGTAGTATACGACGGCTTCAGCCGTCGTGTCAAACTTTTGAAGTTTTGTATATGACGGTCTAAGCCGGTTTGTCCGTCAAAGTGTTAAGTATCTTACTGAACAATGTTATTATAGTACTCTGGAGTTTTTCAGTGATTAAATTTTAAATTTTGCTATCTGTATATTGTTTTGACTATATTTCATGCTCAACAGAGCTCTTCTGAAACGAATAAAATTATTATTATTATTATACGGCTGTTATATCCTAGTTTTAATTCTAAACGCGTCATCGCTTAACAGTTTCTCGCTGTTAAAATAATTGACTATGAAATGAAGTAAGACATGAAACCGAGTTAACATATAAAAGAAGTCATCATTAAAATAATCATCATTCAGGAACTGACGTATTAGAGGCGGCATAAATTTGAATAATTTCGCTATAGCTTCATATAGTCGGCATTTGATATCACGTGTGAGTTTTCAAAAAAGAATATATTACGAATACATTATAATTTATTATTTCAGCTCGTAACTAAATTCTCGAGACGCAAAACTAAACTTACCTAAAATCGTTATCCTTTTATAAATACAACTAGCCGTTACCCGCGGCTTTACACGCGATTGAGACGAAACACGGATGCATTCTCATTATTTGGCATAGTTACTCCTTTCTCGATGTAGGCCCCCCCTAATAAATTTCAAAGTTGATGACATTCACGTGATCAACGTCCTGACAAACCTTGAAAATGACATCCAAGTTGATTTTTACCTCTGAAGGGGTTGTTTTTGAAAAAAGCTTGAAACATGTTTTTATCTATTTGTTGACAGGAGTAATCCTGTGCACTTTCGAATATGATTTTTCCATGCAAATTTTGAACCCCCGTTGCACTCTTTTAGAGGTTAGATTTTCAAAAATCCGTTCTTAGCGGATACCTACGTCATTATAACTATCTGTGTGCCAAATTTCAGCCTAGTCCGTCCGCTGGTTTGAGCTGTGCGTTGATAGATCAGTCAGTCAGTCAGTAACGGTTTCCTTTTATATATTTTTTAGATAGCATTCAGAATACAGTATGCCTTTCTCGTAATGTAATCCACAATAATCAATATACTAATATCCACTAAAATAGCAACCATGAGATAAAAGAACTAAACAACGATTCAGCATTGCATGAAATCGAAAAATGCTTGGTAGAAAAGTTATTTTCTTTGATCCAAAGAAAAAAAAATTCGAAATAAAAAATACGGGTGTCTATTCAAAAAGGTGAAGGTGACTTTGGTATCTTGGAGGCACCTCCATCGAACAAAAAATAAACATAAATCAAGGATTTTTGGCGGACATTTGAAACACTTAAGTACCCAATTGTTGACAGGGTCTGGAACCTAAAGGTTGTCGGGAAAATTGTCAAATCTACGTGACCATGTAACTAAGAAGAAAAAGATCCTAACCGGACCAGATCGGCCCATGAAGGACTGGCGGCCTACCGGGAAAAGTGCCGGTATTCCCTGTTGCCAGACCGACACTGATTGTTGATTAACCTCAAAAAAATACTTACATAAATATGGATCACAGATGTCTGATATAAAAAACTTGACTTACCTGAAACAAAAAAATACATAAATTAGTAACAAAACACAAACAATTATAACAAAACAATTTCTGGTGCGAGATCATTGCAATCAAAACCATCTTCGGTTTAAAACACATGAACTGTTATAAAATTTAAATTCTTATTACATATAAGATATATGTCTACATATGGACAATCATGACCGCGAACCAATAAAATATAGAGCCTAAAAACTCCAAGGTTTAAATTATAAACCCGCAACAGAACTAGAGGTACCGATTTCATATAATATGAGACCGTTATTAGCTCTGTTCCAAGCTCCGGGCGAACGGTAATGGAACCGTCAGTCATGCGCAGTAGCTAAAACGTGTTTCAAAACCGACACAAACAGTTTCGCTTCAGCTACTGCGCACGACTGTAACGGTTCTGTTGCCGTTCGCAGAGAGATTGGAACAGAATTATAGTTGCCATATGGCGTGGTCGGATGGCGGGACCAACATTTCTCGACGTTTCATATCCTTCTGAGAATGTTGGCATCATTTTTGAAAATGCTTGCGTGTTAGCACGATAACTTCCGACAGACGCAATTGATTTAAACGAAATTTGGTTCACATTTTGGAATACATCACCGCACAAAGCCTATTTAAAATGGATCCAATTGAGCCATTCTAAGGCTGGTTTTCAGGGGTTTTAAAATTTTTCGCGTTTATTTTCAGATTTTGTCACTAGATTATTTATCAAAATGTAATACTAGCACTATCTGTGCGAACGCTAACAGTCATGCGCAGTGGCTAAAAAGAAACCGTTTGTATATATGTTTTGGAACACGTTTTAGCTACTGCGCATGACTGTGACGGCTCTGTTACCGTTCGTACAGAAGTAACAGGGCTGGTATTTGTGCTTTGTTTCGTATAATACGCGCCCCGGATCTAAAAGGTTCGGAAGTTAGCCACAAACAGCGTCGCAAAAGCAGATTGAGACTCCCACCACCTCCCAGTTACCTGCACGGAACGTGCGCTCGTCGATGATTGGCCGTGATCGCTCACTTGTCGCTTTCCTGCTTTAAAGTACAGTCGAGTACGCTATTGTCAAGTTGTTATTGTTATTTTAGTTTTGTTGAGTTGCGAGTTTGTAGTTTTACAACAGAGCGTTCGCATCTAACTTCCGAGCCTTTTAGATTCGTGGCGCGTATTGTAGTAATCAACATCTCTAGCGCATAACCATACTATGTTTATGTGTAGATATATATGCTTATATAAACTGAATACAAGTTTTTTTTCTATTCGAAGTGAGATAAAATTTATTGCCTTTCCATAAAGTTCATTAACATATCGAATGGTGGATTCAATTATACCTATACATGTTAATTATCTTTTTTTGGTTACGTTGAACTCCAAACTTGAAAACGTGTTTTATATATCCAATTTCTTCTATGTGTGCATTATAATATGATTAAGTAATAAATAACCGATTTTATAATATGTATTAATAAAATAACTGATTATAATATTGTATTTTATTTTAATTAAAACGTCAATAAAATATATAAATAATATTTAGCTTTTTTAATATATTCGCATATTCAAATTTCAGAAACCGAAACAACATTTTTGCAATATAATATCGAAATTAATTTAAATTTTATTAATTGTTATCGATTGTGTATTTTAACTAATAAAATGTCGTAACATAAAAAAAATTAAAATGCAGTTAAAAAAATGTTTTTAACTTAAAATTAGCTGCTACCTACAAATCGTGTGTGTCCTACTAAATACAAAGTATTGCTTTTTTTACAAAATTTTAAATAATTTGAATTTAATCCTTCAAAAATCATACAATTTTTAGGGATGACTATTTAAATTCATATTAATAATATAAACAGGATGACCGGTAATTGCTCGTATTCCCCTCGAGAGAAGAAACTATGACTAATTTGGAATGATTTAACCTCTATGACAAAAATCCGAGTTTTGGGAATTAAAAATTAAAAAAAAAATATGTAATATATATTCCCACTTTTCGACCTGAATTTTTCCATGATCTGATAGCTTAATGATTGGCTAACCTTCCTAAAGCTAAAAACCACGAAATTTTACTTTTAGATTTTATGTCGTGTGTTAAAACTTCCAATAAAAAAAAATAAAATAAAAATTCGGATTTTTGTAAAAAGACAACCGAAGTAGATTTGTTTGAAAATGACGCATTTCCGACCCCCATGTCATAGAGGTTAAATCATTCCAAATTAGTCATAGTTTCTTCTCCCGAGAGGAATACAAGCAATAACCGGTTATCCTGTATATTCAAATACAAATGTTTTAAATACCTACCGACTTACAAAAAAATAGTACCTACAAAGTATTAAATCAATAAATTTTCTTGTCCAAAATGACAAATTGCTACATAAATAACTTAAATAAATACAAGAAATGAACAATTATATTCGATTTGAAAACAATAATCGTAAG
Organism: Xanthostigma xanthostigma; assembly: GCA_963575645.1. Lineage (NCBI taxonomy): Eukaryota > Metazoa > Arthropoda > Insecta > Raphidioptera > Raphidiidae > Xanthostigma > Xanthostigma xanthostigma. The sequence goes on along the minus strand of OY754469.1, from coordinate 5,667,362 downwards.
AGATGATCTTTCCGAATAAGAAATAAAAAAACCGAAAACAAGCCAACGATACACAACTATCTTAGAATAACATCAAGAATCTTGCTTTTGATTATAGAAAAATTTATAAGTTACAGAAATACAATCCGAAATCAATTTTATCTTGAATAAATAGCCACATGTTAAGAGAAAATAAATATCTCATAAATATTTCTTTCGCTTGAAATAATTTCTGTTTATGGAGTTTATGCTAAAGTAAACTGTTTCAATACTGTATTATTTTCAAAGGGTCAATAATAAATGTTGAAGGTGGGGGGCAATCAATTCATCTTAGTTTACCACGATGAATGTTGTGTCCAAATTTCATGATGATCGGAGTTACCGTTCAAAAGTTTTTTTTTTCGGACAAATACATTTTGAGTTACATTTTGCAACATTTTTCATTGATGCTCCGCTCCTATTGGTCGTAGCGTGATATTATATATAGCCTATACCTCGATAAATGGGCTATCCAACAACAAAAAAAAATTCAATTCGAACCAGTAGTTCCTGAGATTAACGCGTTCAACCAAATAAACAAACTCTTCAGCTTTATATATTAGTATAATAGATTGAGACCGCTGAATACGAGGCCGAATTTGCCGCTAGAATCGTTGCTGGTATTTGCGCTGGCTACGAGAATGGAAATGACGTCACTGCGGCTCGCGTGCGTGGTTACAAGCTAGATTTCAAAATTAGAACCGGAGGTTCTTTTCATTCTTAGCTTGAACCAATCAGAATACATTATCTTGTCACGTGGGCGACATGGATAAACGCCCATCGATACCGTCCCCAAAATTTGAACCAATTTTTAATGTAAATCGATCAATTAATAAAATAAAAACGATTAGCTGATTTATTGGACGTACGAAGCATCCATCTTGGTACTTTGTTTGACATTATTCCAAGGCCCTCTCCGTCTGTACAAAGTAACAATATTTATGGTTCCTGTGTCCACTGTTTGTCCCGATGATGCGTTACGTGGTATTCATACCAAATGTCACTATATGTACCTGTCGTAAGGTTGGCACAACTGCTGCACAATACGTTGTGTTGGTATCACAAAGTGCGCGTTTATGTATTATTCTAATAAGACGATCGTTTTGTGAATAATAAGACTAATTGTTGAATAAATACTTCTGAAAACAGATAGGGTATTCAATGAAGACGTCCCACAAAATGAAAATTGACCTAGTCCAGGGGTCAACAATTAGTTTGATTGCGGGTCCGTTTAAAAAAATTATACATCTGTCGCTGTTTGGTAGATGCTGACTAGCAACCAGGATTTATAATATCGAATAACTATGAATATATTGAAGTAAAACTTCTTTAGGCACGCTTGACTTGGGGAGTAAGCTGGTAAATGCCTGACGAAATCGTTTACGGAAGTGCATCATCGCGACGGTGCGCGATCGTTCGCGGCGAACGGAGTTGAGAGGGAGATATAAGTTAGTGAGTGAGACAAAGACGGAGCATTAAGTTGAGAGGGAGATATAAGTTAGTGAGTGCGACAAAGACGGAGCATTCAGTTGAGAGGGAGATATAAGTTAGTGAGTGCGACAAAGACGGAGCATTATTACAACTATTTGACGTTTAAAATGAAAACAACTGTTTTTTTGTATCAAAAATACATTTCATCGAATTTTGCTGCATTTTGTAACGGGAAATAATGTAGGTTCGTTAATATATACTTTTAAATGTATTATAAATTATGCTATTAAATATATACCTATATACCTACATATTTTGCCTAATAATTAATCAAAAATTATATTTTAAACATTTCGTCTTTGTAGATATGTGCTACAGAGTGAGGTTATATTGTGTTCGATAAACTGAGACGAACGGACTGCATATTATTGTTCGTTTATGAATTTAACATGAGCAAATTTGAGGTATTTACGCATTATTCTTAATAAATATATTTAAAATAATTATGGTATGAAGAAGTTTTACTTCAGTCGTGTGGTCTAAAGCAAGCACACTCGCTTTTTTTATTAAGGATACATCTAATTAAAAAATAATAAAGTATACGTACGTAATTACCGCCTCTAGATCTAGATTATCTAGATCATTACACAAATAAGATGAGCGATGCCTATGCTTATTTAAAAAAATTTTAAAAAGTGTTTTGTTCAGAATATTTTTAGTTTTCTGAGTCAGTTATGAGCGATTAATTATTTTACTACGTGGGAAGTAGTATAGGACTGGCTCCCCAATCGAAGTTTTTAGATATTTCTTGTACCAAAAATGAATAACAAGAAGTTTTCGTCAAGGAATATTCAAAAACCCTGTTGACAATCATTACATAAAACATTTGAATCCTCGTTTATGATAATTAGGCAATACGTATTCAAGTCGGATAGGGCTACTGTTAACACTCTACCGAGGCAAGTCTCTTTCAGTTTGTCCCCACGTATTTATATATTATTATGTCAATGTATTCCCATGTTGACTTTTAAAAAGAGATTTCAAAGAGTTTTTAAATTGCTGAGAAACTTCAATCATCAATAGCTTCTTAAACAAAAGAAATACAACAGGGCGCATGCATCCAATCGACCGTACTTTTTCCACAAGCAAAATTAGTGAGTAGCCTTTCCCGACTGTTGTTCCAAATCTTCTTGGTTTTCGGGTTTGTAGGCCGTGGTCTATTACCATTTCTATCTGACGTTTCGTCTGCAATTGCGGTAGACATTATCAAAAGCGATGTGGTAGCGGGCGAAGTGTCCTTCTAGGCTGCTCACAAGGAAGTGTGTCGATTACTGCTGCTCTTACTTCTTTTATATGCTCTATGTTAGAGTTCTCTGCTCGGTCAAACCACGGAGCATAAAAGATGGAAGAGCAGCAGTCGTCGACACACTTATTTGTGAGCAGCCTAGAAGAACACTTCGCCCGCTACCACATCGCCTTTGATAATGTCTACCGCAGTTGTAGACGAAACGTCAGGTAGAAATACCAATGGACCACATAAGCCCGGAAACCAAGAAGATTTAGATTTTTTTTTATTATCGCTTAAGACAAATTACATAATTAGATACCAATCCTGATATAAATGTACTCAATGATTAATAATGTATCCTATCCAACTTGGCAGCGCCAGTGCTAGGGCAGGACCTAACGTAAGGAAAAGTATTAATTTTCATTTCGTCAAAAAACGCATTTTAATCGATGTTCAATTAAATCACAATTATGAAAACTATTCTGATGATAATACAACAGTAAATTGCGGGTGGATAACATTCCCGTTCAAATAAAAGTCGCGAGGTCCCCGCTAAAGGCTCTAAAGCCCTGCACACACACATTGCTCACGCTTGCTTGCAGATGACCTTGATTGTCAAAAGCATCCTTATTAACGCGTCAGTACAGTGCAAACAATATGCATTCTATTCCGGCCAATAAACCCGTGTAAACTTTATACTGAGGAAACTTTATAATTTTAGATAACTCAATCTTAATAATTAAGATATCTGTTTATGAATAACAGAGAGGAAATAATGTTATATTTGGAATTCCTAATTTTGTTATTAATTGTAAAATTAACTCTTCATTTATGAAACTAACACGGAGTGTTCAAATAACAACTTATTTTTCCTTGTTGGTATAATTTCTAAGTACTGTATTTACCAAGCGTAATACACTACAAACGATCACAATTGACGTAAACTTAAAATTTGACCAAAATAAGACGACGGCCTCGAACTGCACACTATAATATACCTGTCTACTAATCTTTATTACACGAACTGCGTACTGTACAAAAGACCATAAACACGAACTGCGCACCAGGCAATTATAATAATAATTATGTATGATCAAAGGAAAGAAAAATAAAACTTAACAGCTCTGCAAGTTTTAAAAGCACACCGTCAAAACGACTCGCCATTTTTTAAAACCTTCGAAAAGGATAACTTTACATCTTCCAAAACCAAAACTTCGTTTCCTCTTTCACTATACTCAAAAAACGGGATTCATAATGAATATCAGACGCTAGAGTAACTTTAGCAAGACTTCACTACAAGCACCTCCACAAAACAAATCTGAAGGACAATTGAAAAATGAACATTTCCATCAAAAGCAAATGCACATCTACCTGACAATGCAAAGATAAATCAATTAAGAAAAGGGGTTAATAATTATTTTTGTAAATAACAGCAATTGGACTAGCTTACTCACCTCAGTCCCAGTTTTTGTTTACTTTAGCTCTGTTCCAACCTCTTTGGAAACGGTAACAGTACCTCCACGGTCATGCGCAGTAGCTAAAACGAAACTGTATCGGTTTTCGAACACGCTTTAGCCAGTGCGCATTGTTGCGACGGTTCTTTTACCGTGCGCGGAGAGGTCGGAACAGAGCTAACGTTTTTAACGCCTTACGTTACGTGCAAGCGTTGCGTTTGTGTGACCGATGCTTTACGGAAAAAACGATAGCCTTGCAGAACGAGTTGGATGTGACGTAGGTATGTTTAACTATATAAACACGAATGCAAATTAAGTCACTCTCAGACACAGAGTTCCAGTTGTTTCGTTTGTATCGTCGAATCGAGTTCATTTGTTTGTTGTTTAAAGTGTTGTTTCTTCTGCAAAAATGATCAAATTATTCGTATTGTTGGTGTTGTTGGCCGTGTGTGGTTTCGTGCTCTGCGACAACTACTATTATTACGACAGTGAACACGAATGTGAAAACGAATGTCCGAGAAGGTGCAAAGGCGTCAATGGATATTCTTCTCGATGGTATTGTTATGATCAAGGATCACTCTTCAAGAAAATTCATGTTTGTCAGTGCTAGGGTGCGACCCCGCGAAGAAGCCGCCGCGAATGCCGAAAAATTCATGAAACAATTTCTAAAGAAGATTTGTATTTTGTCAGGGCCACGTGGATCCCTGAAGATGCCGGCAACAAACTTTTCAAGACACAAAAATGCAATGTAATAATTTGGAGTGATGATGAAAATAAACCGCTTTTTTAATAGTTTGTTGTATTTATTTAGACTAAGGCCATATTCACCGAACGTAAGTATTTATTCTTCACGTAGCTATTCCTCCGAATAAATAGCGATAATTCAATTCACCAAACATAATTATGTTAATATGTTTACTGCAGTTATAAATATATTCTGTCTTACTTCGAGGGTGTAAATATTTTATTATATTAGGTATAATAATGGCCGTCACATAGATCATAATACTACCTAACCTATAAAAGTAGAGTATTATATCTAGTTTGCTCTTGTGAATTTATTTACGTGTTGTTTATTAATCTTTTTTAAAGTGTATACCTAGTTGTAAAACAAAGTTTTGTATGCAGTTGGGTTAGGATAAAACATTATTATTTTGTGAAACTTTTACACTAACGCCATCGGTCGGATTTTTGGGTGAACGTCAAAATATTCAATAAAAAGAGCAAGGAGTATAATACAGTGAATATTTATTCTTAAACTAACATTTCTATCTAATATTTTGCTTGGTGAAGTGAAAGTAAGTTTTTCTCTGACTAATAAATTTGTTCCAAAATTAATAACCTTAATTTTTATCTAATAGTGTTCGGTGAATATGGGCATAACAAATAAATATACCGGCTGGTTTTTTATATAAAGAAATGCTAAATTGTAACGTTTAATAGACAAATATTTGTGCAAAAAACAGCCGATATATTATAGTTCATTCACTTTCATTGATTATGAGAAACATCGATATCTTGTTTATTTTTTAAAGTGGTGTTGTTTGATAAATAAAAACAGCTGATGACAAATAAATCTTCTTTTAGATTTCTTCTGTGAAAAATTAAAGTTATCGAGCTTCTATAATCTACAATATCTATATAAGTATTATTATCTTGAATAAATAAATACTTTTTTATATACGATCTTCATATTTTTATTTCAAAACGCTATTTTCAGAATAATTAAAAAATGAATGAAGTAAATACAGAGATACTAATCAACCTATTTTCAATAAATTTTAAACTGTGACTGTGAGGGAGACCAGGCATTTCTGATCTATTTTGTACACAGGTAAGGGACAAATACATCAAAACTTTTACAGTGCTTCACGGCGGTCATCACGTGATCTGAAATGGTTATTTTGAAAATATCAGTTTTTCCGGAACCACCTACAAAATAAATTCAGCATTGGGGTCAGTCAAGAAACATTTCAAGTCGTTGTCCAACGTCTATAATCTACAAAATCTATCTTTAATTCAAATTTAAAAATTACAGCCAATTGTTCGTTTTAAAGAAAATTACATAACCAGTCGGAGTAAATGGTTTATAATAATGAAGTAAAAATTTTATAATAACATATACAGCTTCGTTTCGTTTTTATCACGTCGTTAATTAAAGAAGAAATTACAGTCAGTGCAGGTAACTTAATTTTTTTTAAAGCTGACAGGCATGAAGTCATTAATGTCTCCGCATCTAGGATTGGCTGCCGCGTGAGAAAAACAAAACACAGCTGTTAACTTCATACGTACAATGGATCTCGAATAGATGGATTGTGAATTTTTCTTCCTAAACCCGCAACCCTGCGGTACGGTTACATAACTCCAAGAGAAATACAATTTTAAGAAAAAATATGTTCCACATTATCTCCTGAAAGTAATTTCTGTTGATTGTAGACCGTGACGCTATAATACATGTGTTTGGATCCTTAATGTTGTTTTATTATCATGTCGGCCATTGTGTCTCTTGCCTGTCTAAGTTCGCGACTAGTAAACTGTTGGACCGATTTTAATACGGTTTTCAAAGTTGTATTGATTTTAAAGCTTTATTCCGGGGTAACTAATTATATCAATACTAGCGTGACCTGTGCGAATTATTCGCACTATAAAGTATAATAATTATCACTTTACAAAATTATTTTTTAAATATGATTGCAGGAATTCAATTCGTTTCTAATTTTGCACACTGCTTATAACGTTCTTCTTTTTGTTGTATTACAATATGAAGCTCAGATGACAGATCGAAGAAATATTTTACTAAAATTGTCATATAGAGGCGCAAGTAGCAAAAGCGTTGTTCAGCGTTGCCCGTCAGATGGCAGTATGCAGTATTTACAATATGAAGGTCAGATGACAGATCGAAGTGTTAACGTTACGCCGTCAGATGGCAGACGTTGTTCAGAGTTTAATTAATTTACAAAAACAATAGCAATAATACATTTTTTAGTTGTCGATGTCAGTACAGCAAGCAATTATCTGTAAAATGATATATAATTTATGTGGAGAAATAGTGTGGTTTTTTCTAAAAAGGGAGGCAAACATTTTTTAACCTTAGCGTATTAATATATATGATGCTAAAAACATGATCAACGTCGAGCTTCATTTTCTAAATACAAATTTAAAAAAAAAAAACAGAAAACTGATCAACTTTTGCACGATATTTGACGAGTGACATTTAAAAAAATATATATTTCATTGGATTGTACAGTTTGGATTACGAACCCGCATGAAAATACTGGAAGGAAATGCTTGTGTTCTTAATTTATTCAAGAATAAGTACTTAGCATTAAAGGTAAGAATATCGCTTTAACGTAGCGAACTGTACAGATAATTCAAATCTAACGTTTCCTTCTCTCTCGTCCGTTCTACATCATTGCGCCTTTTCTGTGAGACCTTCAGGTGTTGCAGTAGGCACTAGCCGTCTATTCACAATCCATTAATTAGAGATCAATGCCTCCAAGCAATCATGTCGGTCTGTGGGCAAAACGCAAAACCACCAGCGTCAAATTTCTGGTAGATATTTATTTTTTTTAAATACACTAATAGTATAATACGCGCCACGGATATAAAAGGTTCGGAAGTTAGTCACAAACAGCGTCTCAAAGGCACATTTTAGAACTGTTGATACTCCCACCACCTCTCAACTACCTGCACGGAACGTGCGCTCGTCGGTGATTGGCCGTGATCGCTCGTTGCCTTTGTCACTTGTCGCTTTCCTGCTTCAAAGTATAGTCGAGTACGCTATTGTCAAGTTGTTATTGTTACTTTAGTTTTGTTGAGTTGCGAGTTTGTAGTTTTTCAACAGACTGTACAAGCTCAAGCCCGCATTCGCATCTAACTTCCGAGCCTTTTAGATTCGTGGCGAGTATTATAAGTGAAAAACAGTAATGTTGCGAGTAGCTTTTGTTAGGAGAGAATGTAGAAAAACAGACGTAAAACGCATAATTATTATTAGTATTGAAGTCATCTATCCATTTATGAAAATTAAACAAAATTATATCCACATTCGAAAGAAGAAGAAAAAACAAATTGACGTATGATTTAGGTAAAAATTAGGCATTTCCTTATCTTATTATTATTTAGAAAATTAAGGTGTCAACAAACTGTAGATTATTATAAACAAATTATGAACATACAGTTAATTGTGTCGGTATATTTAGGTACTACATTATCGGCGCGGCATGGCGTGGCAAACATGACTTCATTATGAAGCGTGAATTTAAGTGGCTATTTTTCTATTTATATATACAAATTCACATAAAACTTTTTTATGTTTAGCCCTAAAATATTTTGCAGTATGAATGTCAAGATTAATGATTTACAAGTAAAAAACTTTGGACATATAAAATTATACTTTTCTCTACTCCAAAACTTGTGAAAAATCAGTGCCCGTATGACTTGACCCTATGTTTGCCTGCCCACCCCTCTAAAAATACACATTTTTTGACGAATACTTAAAAGGAGATGATAAACTGCAAGCTACGTTATTTCTGGCGTGATCTACACTAGAATTTCAACGTGAAAAATTTAGTAAAATGTTGTCGAACTATGTTAATCTTATACTAGACAATTGCATCTTGCAATTTTTCAACCCAAAGAAGTACTTTTACAGAATTAGTGTGTGTTTATCAAATTTTGCGCGCCATTTTAAGTTTGAAAAATGATCGTTTTAATTCGTGAAAAAATTCGGAACCCAAAGGAATGGTGAGACCTCTGGTGAGAAATGCGCCGAACTGTCCTAAGGAGAGGTAAACATTGATTTAGAAAAACATGATGAAGGCTAACCTAGCCTCCATCATGGTTTTCTAATTCAATTTTTACCTTATGCCTCCATAGTTTATCTGTCAAAAACCTCCCTTAGGACAGTTCGGCGCATTTCACACCAGAGGTCTCACCATTCCCTTGTGTTCCGAATACTTGTGCCAATGATTAAAAACAAAAGAAATCTATGAACCATAAATGGCTCAGAATCAGATGTTCAGTTTTAAAAACAAAAAGAACAATTGCTTGTCTGATTGTTTTTGTTTTATTTATTTATTTATTTTGTTTCATGTAGACATGATATTATTTTTTAAACTCAATGTTATTATGTATTATTCATTTGTTTCGTTGACAGACATACAGAGGGCGCATGCGTGTGTATGTTATACAAGATAATAAACACTTCAGATAGTGGATGGATATGCACTACCTTACATATATATAATACAGAAAGTATCACAGTGCATTACTAATAAGTCAAGTGATTAAATAAACATCGCCTTTTCAAGGATAAACAAACAAATAAATCATTATCAAGTATGTACATGGAGCGCAAGTCTAATATGCCACTAGCGTATACGTCTTTGATGATGGCGCTTCATCCACGGTTCTATTTGGACTTGACGATGCGGCACTTATCCCTTTTATCTCGATTAAACCAGGCCAAAACAGTGTCACAGCAACTGACCTGCCAAAAAGGATATTTGCCACACATAATTACTATCAAATCGATTGAGTACTTTGTTTTGTTTTAAGTTGGTCAGAAGTTGACGAAGATTCAAAAGAACTTCCGCACATGATTAATTATTATCCCGTCTTTTAATTTTCGGTTTAATTTCACTTGTCGGTTCTTGAATTAAAAGATTAGGATTAACGTCTTCTAACGAATATTTTCTTCAGTTTTGTTTCATCTCACCACGTCAAAATAAAAGAGATGTTGAAAAGATCATCGTCAGAGAAACCGTTATAACCAAATGTCTTTAATCCTCCATTTACGATGAGCGGTAAATCGAATTCAATGCTTTTGGATACGAGCCGCTGTCGTAATTTCAATCAGCGCACATCTCAAATGATGAGGTTACTAGACCTTACTATCTGAATTTTACTTTATCTGTCTGCTCTCATTTGAAGAAGGTGGGATATCATCATATTTGCAAGGATGAATCTAAAAGTTGACAACTGACTCTTCGGTATTACTCTGATGATACCTAAGGAACCAGTACAATGAAAAAAATCGGGCTACTTCTATCAAATACGCTTTTATTTCAAGTTGAATGCGAAATTAGGAAAAAAGTATATTTGAATTAAGTGCACCTGAATCCCAAAATTATCATTGGTCCGATAAGATATATATTCTTAGATAAATTGACGGATTCTAATCATTCCTTTTCCTCCTGAGTATTTTCATTTCTCGGTACGCCAGTGTATAGAAGCTTATGGTATCGGCCGACACTTTCAAAAAAAGTCCGTCGCTATAATTATTTATCCGTATATAAGCGAGATTTACTCTTCGCCACCATAAATAGTCTGATCGAGTAAATCAGAAAAAAGGTCAGCGGCTTGCTTATAACCAAACCTGAATGGATTTACAAATGATTACAAATTAATCGACAACTTTTTTCTGTCTTAATGCTTAAAAAAAACTCTAATTATATATTTAACTTGTGCGTGCGGCTTTACTTGCGTAAACGTTCACTGTTAACCTATTTTAACCTGATATTGCAGATCAAGATTCATTAAAATTGACTCAGCCATTTCAGAGTGACGCTGGTGCCAATGGACAATTTTGGGAATGTTCATTCGTCTAAGTATTATCAAAAACATTTAAAGAAATCGCAAAAAGACCCGACATATTTTCTATAAATATGTCAAGATTAGTGATGAGCAAAGCAAGACCAAGACCAAGACTGACGCAGTCTTGATCTTGGTTCTTGCTCAAATACTTCCAGTCTTGGTCTTGGACCCACTTGTACTAAAAAAGGCCACATGCCTTATTAAAAGTTTTAAATGTAGATTCACCAAACACTAATTATATTTTTATAGTGCACTTTCTTGTCATATTGAAGGTGATGTATCATTTTATAATTTTTGAATACGCTTATTATGGATCTTATAACTGTTTTCAGTGTATTTTCAACATTACATTAATTATAAATAAACAGTTCATTTGTGGTTGCCTCAATTAGTACACCAAACATTAAAAAAACGAGGAAAGAAATATTGATGTCGTTATTTAGAAAACAAAGAATGAGCAGTCAATTTTAAAATTGGTGCCATTTTGTAATAATCTCGTAAGATTGCATATCTGTAGATATTCCAAGATTTCAACAATAAAATTGATTAGATAAAAAAAGTACCAAGATCACACTAAAAACCGTCAAAATTTTTGTACGAAATTTTGCATAAAGCCAAACAAATAATTTTTAATTGAAGTATGGAATATCTCTTTAAAAAAAATATTTTTTCAAATGCGCAATTTTAATTTTATATCAAAATGCACACAGGATCGGTTTTCCTAAATTTCGCTGATCCTTCCAAGTTGATTATCAAGTGTTTTCAAGCTTCCAACTTAGGCACACTTTAACACCTGTTCTCATTTTATTTTTTACAAGTACTTCTAGACTTTAAATTTGAATTTTTCTTTTCCAATACAATTTTGGTTCACATCATGTTCTACCATCCAGATTTCGTCTACCTTTCTTCAACGACTCTAAGGATTCCAAAAGAGCACTTATTTTACAATTCCTTGACCATCTTTCCTTGAAATCTTCATTCTTTCATAACTTTTAACATCCTTCTGATTAGACAAGACTCAAGCCAGAAATTGATAGTGTTGCAAAGAACATGAGGAATAATACGAGTATTTTAAAAGACTCGATATTTATTTCCATCCCGACGCATCAAAAAGACGGTCGGAGAGGTTCTTTTGATCAACCAAATAATAGATATATGTATAACGAACGTTTCTATACCTGTACAGTCTATCCTTGTTTCTCATAATGTGTATATTATTAATACACGTAAAGAGAGAGACGCAACTAAACTATATATGTTGTTTGTTGAATTGTGGTCAGTGTTGCCAGATCAAAATGAGACCCAGGAATTTTATAGCTAACTAGCAGTCCTGCCCGGTTTCAACCGGGTGCAAAAGAATGAATGGGGGGAGGGACATGAGTACGCACATTCATCTTAGTTTACCGAGATGAATGTTGTGTCCAAATTTTATGATGATCGGAGTTATCGTTCTAAAGTTTTTGTCGGACGGACTTCTGAGCTACATTTTTGCAACATTTTTCATTGATGCTCCGCTCCTATTGGTCGTAGCGTGATGTTATATAGCCTTCCTCGATAAATCGGCTATCCAACAAAAAAATCAATTCAAACCAGTAGTTCCTGAGATTAGCGCGTTCAACCAAACAAACAAACTCTTCAGCTTTATATATTAGTACAGATTCATGACGTTTCGATTTTAATACATCTTGTACTGTTCCAACTAGAGTTGGAGCAGAGTGGCAGATACACGAAAATCTAAATTAAAAAAAAAAAAAAAAATATATGCGTCGACTTGAGAACCTCCTCCGTTTTTGTTTTTCGTCGGTTAATAAAATACAGTTTGTTGAAGGACGAGCACAGACCAAATCGATTTTTACAATTTTGAATTATATTTAATAATTTAAGGAAGACCAGAATCGCTCCAGTGTTTCAAGTATACCTACTATATTTGTTTATAAGCTCTAAAATGATTCTCCTTGCTGATTAATGGTCCAAAAGCCTAAAATTATCCATTCAACAAAAAAAAAGAACTTAATTATATCTAGGATGTTTTTGACTCGACTACGAAAAAGGAAGGGTTATAGAGAAGGTCGACAGGGGATTTTTTCGAAGCATTTGGCAACACTGGCTGAAGAGTTGTTTGACTCTGCAGAAGACACAGCAAGACATTTCTTCATAACTATTTGGAATTATCTTTCTTTCAACTGCTAAGATATAAATGTGTAGCATGGTTTGTATTATTAAGGTTGCGGTTGAATATTATGTAACCATTAATTTATTGGTGGTTAAGTTTTAACACTCGCGGGTGTCTCAGACATTATCGATTCTACGGGCACACTTCTGAAATTTTGAATCATCAAGCCTTTCACTGTTTTTGTCTCCAAAATGTCAGAAGCAAGTTCTTAATCGTTAAACTTTAAAAAAACACGTCCGGATTATTGTAAAGTGTAGTAAACTAATATTTACTCATCTTGAAACAAACTAAGGTTCATCTTCATGACTATTTTTCTAGCCCAATTATGTCACTTTGAACCAAACATATTTAAATTGCCATCTCAATTATATAGACTATAATAATTTTATTCTCTTCAGGAGAAACATTGAAATGCAGTTTGCAATCCAACGTTTTTTTGGGGAAGAACAAAAGGTCGTACCAGTAGGTTTGTGTATACTAGAGCTGTAACAAACCGTATGTATTCGTTACTGAGTAACGGGTACATCGTCTGACTCGAAGTAACAAATCGTTACTTACAAATTCATTTCGTTACTCGCATCTTTCGCATCCATGTCAGTTCGACTCGTTCGATGCGGTTATACGTTATACGAACGAAGTCATACCGTATCACGTATGCGACGCGCCTCTATGCGAAGCTACATGCTTATGTTCTCTGATGCTTATTGCTTAATGCTGTTAAGTACACGATTGTATGTCGTTTGAAAAGTAACGAGTAACGTAACGATACGAAAGTAACGGGTACTGGTTCTTTAAGTAACGAATACATACGGGTACGCAATTTCTCGTTACTTTTACAGCTTTAGTGTATACCGACTGGCAGATTCTCTAATATACACATAGACGCTGATGATCTCAGCTATTGAGGATCTATAACTTACAATCTATCTAACAATTTTATTTGTAGAGCCAATAGTATGGATACAGTCATCAAAATACAAATTAAAGAAAGATGGCCCAGTTTCATTCCAAAAACAAGAATTCCCCCGACGACAGTATAATAATACCAAATTAATAGCTGGTCATCTTTTAAAATAAACTTTGGCTTTGCTGCAATTTATCGGACTAAATCACGACGTCCTGTCTCTACCTACTTGGATGAACAAACTCACTCAAGATTGCATCTGACGAAGTAGAGCAAGCATAAAACGAACGTGCAAAGTCGATTATAGACGCTCGACAACTAAGGTTCCTGTAACGTCGTGTACATAAATATAATAGCGACGGCGGCCTTAAAGTGAGTGAGCCTTAAGTACACGATTGCGTGCTTTAATGTTAACATGGTGAGCATTGGCCATGTGGATGGATTAATTGATATAAACTGCCACAGGTGCTGAAAGATCAAATCAATAATCGACTCCGATAATCGTGAGTTTAAGGACATCTCTCTTCTTTTTTGTCAGTGCTGTACATTCAAGATTGTTTAGTTTTCTACTCGACTGCGAATAAAAAAGGAGTGTATATCTAAGCCAAATCTACTGGACACTAATATTCATAATCAAGATGTCATTCATTTAATACTTTTATTTAAGAACACCCGCCGTTATTTAATTGTAGTGATGTGCCGGATCGTTAAAAATGTATATCCGCGGATACGGATCTGAATACGGATATTTGGTTTCAAGATCCGCGGATACGGATACGGATCTTAACTTTCTTAGAGTACGCAACGGTAAATATTGCACATCGACCTTTGGAAAGAGACTATCTGTTATGGGAAAAAGTTATTGACCTCTTTAAGAGTTAATTCTCATAACAGATTGTCTCTTTCCAAAGATCGATGTGCAATATCTCATTATAAAGATAGTTTGTTAGTACCTTTGAGTTAAGTACTATTGGTATGGTACTCACTACGATAAATGTTTGCAATATAAAGGTGCCAAATACGATTTAAAAAAATAAAAAATAATCTGAATGGAATTTAACAGTTTTTCATTATTATCTAATCACCTATATAGGTATGTAAAATTTCATTTATGAATTGAAAATTAATAAGGTAAAAGATCCGCCAAAAACTATCGGATGCGGATACGGATCTTTCTTCTCCCTCGGATATCCGCGGATACGTATACGGATATCCGGCACATCACTATTTAATTGTCGAGGTAATAAATACTAACTTTTAACAACGGATTCGTTCGTTTTGACAGAACTCGTATCTTAATCCGATAGTAATCGGATAAAGTTCACAATACTTTAATGTTTGGCATCAATAATTGAGAGACTACCAAGTTTCATCAAAATCATTCCAGTCGTTCTCGAGTGATGCTTGAGCAAACGGACTGAAAAAATGTTCCGGTCCGAAGTAATGCACGAGGAAGAAAGCAGGTGTCCCACTCATAATGATGACTAAAAAATTTAGAATATCTTCGGCTCAGTCCGGATTCAGCCGAATTTGTAGTTTGTCGCCGTTTTTTTCGTCGACTTACGTTGCAAAATTGGTTTCCACGAAAAGCACTTTTATTTTAACGCAACAATATATAGCCTATGTTCATCCTGAAGGTCCATTTTAAATATTGGTTAAAAAAAAATTTGAAATCGGATGATTAGTTTCGGAGATTACCTCCTACATCCAAACTTTACCGCTTTATAATATTACCTAGTACAGATAACGATCAAAATAAAATTTAGCGAGCGCCACTGACAACGGTTTGTCAGATCGTGATCTACTATTGTTAATTTGACATAATAACTTAACATGGGCCTTCCTTTCCAAATCGTGAGTTTAACTGCTAAATTATCTATTTCGAAATTTCTTTTTTTTTTAATGTTACGTATACAAACTACGCATTTCTAAATCATTGCTAGATTTGTCATTAATGAAGGAAAACAGTTTTTACTTTCAACTATAGAGGAACTCTTGCGATCACACAAAATTACGATATTTAAATCTTTCAAATAAAAAATAGGCTTTTGAAAATGTTTGTCTACCATTGCACCTAGACCTCAAACCATTCAAGTAACTGGTTCTAGTTGACGAAGAACTCCTCTAAAAACCAGTACAAATTGAGAAATATTTTTTTTCTCGAAAACGACTAAAAATTTGGATTACATTTTACATCTCATGGATACTCCCTTGGCATGGACGAATTCCTTCCAGATAATTCAGGGATGAAGGCCGTATGGATAAAAACTTAGGTAAGTTCTAAATTGGGGGATTTTGGTTTTAATGAGCGATGAAAAAGTCATAAAATCCGGTTGTGTTTTGTTTTATTAAACACAATCAAAAGTAATCAAAGTAACACGCAATGAAAACGTTCTGTCATTTCGGTTAAATTAAATTTTTTTTTCAAAGTGCGTGATCGCATATAATACGAAAATAATTACATAATAAAAACGAGGGCAAAGTTTACTTAGGTTTAAAGTTTCGAAAACTTGATCCTGGTTTGGTCGTTTCTGCGTCTCTCCAGGGTCTACGCCCTGTGCCTGGGCAACGCTGGCATTGGACCACAGTAAAAACCTTTACGTTTTTCGGAATGTTTAAATTTTTTTCTTTTAATTTTAAAAACGCTTGCTCTTGGACGTGTAATTTAAGGATTAGAATAGTTAGTAATTACTTAAAAATAAGAATTATTTATATCACAAAATAATGTAGATGATTTTTTACCATTTGGAAATCTGAAAGAAATACATTTGGAAATCTGGAAGAAATACATTTGGTAATCTGGAAGAAATAAACAAGTTTTTTTAACTGTATAGGCACATCGGTTATAAAACGCCAAATAAGTATCTTTCGAAAATGTGCATTCTCTTATTTTGTAGCAAATCTCACTAGTCGTAAAAAAATCTATTTTCATGCAGACAAGCAGTTTTTACATGCTACACGACAATTAGAGGCAACCGAGATCTTATAGGCAAAATAGCATAACTTCACAAAGGTAAGTCTATTTAAGGAGGTTGATCCGTTACAGTCCCAATCAAAAGTAAGTCGAATTCTAAATGGGAACTTTTCCATAATAAATTTTTACAAAAGGTTATAAGTCGATGATACCAATAAAGTATTGTCATGTCATAAAGGCATAAATAAATATTTTTTTTAATATTAATTAATTATTTCAGTATTTTACTTAATGGATTAACTTTTGAATTTTTTGTACAAAGTTAGGTTAGAAAAAATTAATTTATATTAATATCTGTATTTTACCTATTTTTTGCAGTAAATAATTAAAAAAAGAAATTAGAAGTAATAAAAATTAAAATTAAATCTTTAAAAAATTGAAAATTCAGTTAAAATTGTTAAAATTGTCAAGAATAAAAGTCGATAATCGAAAAGTGCTAGGTTTAATTTTTTTTTATTGATTAAAAGTCTCCTAATTAAATTGGAAAAAACATTAAAATATGCGTAAGACATCGATGCTTTACATAGTTAGTTTTCGGAACTGCTGACATTATTTGGTTATTTGAAAAAAATTAAAATGTACCGTTTGCATGCTAGGTTGACATATTTTCCATAAGACTACATGTAAAAGTTTTTTTAATTTTTTACTTTATAAATCTCCTAATGATTTTGGACTTTTTTCCGAAAATTTTGTCATAAAAAAATCTATTAAAAAAACTTTATTTCAGATTTTTTTCATTATCTTCGTAAAACGGCTCAACCTCCTTAAACTATAATATTCAGGTTTGGATTATTCTCTCATAAGAAAATACAAACTGCATATAATATAGCATCATTTTTACGAAATGACCCTAAAACCAGGTCACTTATGCCAAATAAGTGTATCTTTCGAAAACGAGCATTCTTTTTTGCAAAGAAATTTATTTTGTAGCAAAACTCACTAGTCGTCTCAGCTGTCGATCGTCTATAATCTGTAATCTCGAAAACCATGAAGGTTTCACTGAGATTATTTTTTATTATTTTGATAGCACGCGACCAGAACAATCACTGGTTAAAATCTTAGGAAAGGTTTCCTGGACAATATAAAAAAATGCATTACTTGGTTGACCACTGAAATTGGACTATCGTTTAATAATTGCACCCCTTAAAAGGCAAAGAAGTGCTTCCATATATATGTATACCTTAGCACGCTCCCTTGTTAAGTGCATAATGATACACTATATAGTGCATTTGGAAACAATACATGCACTATATATATTATAATGTAGTGTACTTTTACCTCACACCGCTAAACGCGTGTAAAACAAGACAAACAATTACAACAATTACTTGTAGCACACCAAAATAATCACTGCCCTACACTTTTATACAAGACAATTGTTTTGTGCATTTGTTTTGCATAACTGCAGATTTTGTTTTATTTATTACAACTACAGTTAAACAAAAGTGGACTTTAGGTACGCGAGTTTCGGGTCTAGGGCGGTAAAATTTTGGAGAAGGCTTCATCAGAAGATTTTCCAAAAACGACCAGGTTAATTTATCATAAATTTAAAACTCAATTAGTAACATCAAATTTAAAAAATTATCTTATTTCTTTTTAAACAAACTTGTTTTACCACATACTAAAAAAAGTCATTTGACATTTCTGTTTTATAAGTAGGGGAGGACGGGGTCAATTGTAACACGGGTCAATTTTCACAGTATTTATGTAAATTCAGTCACCAGCGACTGAATGTACATCAATGCAGTAGTACCACTTTCTCATTTTGTTGGTATATGTCACTAAAATAGTCACTGTTATAATTGACCCGTGTTACAATTGACCCAGTCCTCCCCTAGTACAAAAATATTATTTCTGATCGATTTAAATATAATTTTTTAACGAAAATTTTACTTCGAAAGTGACAGGAAAAAAAATAATAAACCCCATATTTTTTATAGGATAATGATGCCTGTATAAATGGATTTGACTTTTATCCGAATTTGTGTCTGTCTGCAGGCTGTTTGTTTCAGATTAACACTAAAACTGATGAGCCGACTTTTTCGATCAGGAACATCCCGCATTTACCAAAGACGGATGCGCAGTAGACAAAAAATAATTGCGAATGAAACCGCGGGTAAAGGCTAGTTTTAAATATTCCCAGTTAACGAAGTTGTTTTATAACATAATTGATCATTTTGTCGGTTTGCTCATTGAGATTAAATTGAACTAAAAAAGTCATAATAAGGGTTTAAAATTTTTACGACCTTAGTTCGTACGATTCCCATAAAAATGATAATACCAACACTTATTATTTGGAGTCGTAAATATTCGCAGACGTAATACTGGAGTCGTTCGAGATACTACCTTCATAATCGACCCATTGGTATCCGTGCTTTGAAATACGACATTCGTAATCTTGAAGATTTTTTTTTTCAAAATGAACATTTTACATAAATAAAATTATCGACCAATTTTTCAGACAATATATTTAAAAAAAATATAATTAATACATTAACGTTTCGATCCGGATTTGGACCTTCTTCAGAACTAATATAAAAAATAATTAATATTTAATTTCTAATTCGCTTTATATAAAATTCTTTCAAAATTATTAAGTAGTATCAAAATATTGAAAAAATATTTTGATACTACTTAATAATTCACTATATTTTATATTGAAATGAAACATCACCTGACATCTGTCATATTTACTATGGTGAGACCACTAGACTCGCATTCGGGAGGTACTGGATTTGAATCCCGGCGGGGGCAGATGTGGCCGGAACTTTTTCCTGCGCTGCCGCACGCCCAGAAACGGTAATTCCTGTACCGGCCATCTTGTTGAGGTTTCCCGTGGTTTCCCTCAACAATTCCAGATAAATATCGAAATGGTTCCTTATTCAAGGCCATATGGCCGATTACCTGTCGAACTCCTATGCTTAAAATTTGCCTACCTTATCTTAATGTTCTAATATTCCTTCATTCGCACATTGCTATTAATTAAGTGGAAGTTTAAAAATGTAGAAAATAACGGGAAGTGTGATAGAGTAAAATGCGAATGGCATCTGTTATGACATAAAGTCGTTAAATTATTATTATTATCGCCCATCAGTCGAATTTTTGGTAAACGTGCTTAAAATCCAAATATTTATCCAAATCTCCATTCAGACATTCTTATCTTCTAAACCGAATACGGTCTATTCAGAAATTTTTAATTTGAAAAAGATTTGGGTGATTTCAAATTTCATCAAAAACAGCATTTTTTTAAAGAGTGTACCTAACAACGTGTTAATAGGTTAAAACTTGCCACGGAGGTGAAGGTATTTAAATTACGAACGCTGCGTTAACACTAACATTATTGTAAACGACTTCTTAAAAACAACATAATCAGACATCTCATAAGTTGCTCTTTTTATATTCGTTTTTGTTTCAACTAGGGTCTGGGAATAGTGGTGATTGTTTGACGATTTTATGACATCAACAACCCAAAATCCTAACGTCAACTGGTTGAAAAACCAGTTGATTTCGTTAACTATAGTTTACATCAGGTCTGGGCAAATAGTGGCCCGCGAAGCATTTCAGAAAATTTTAGAAAAATAGTAGCGGAAATAGAATGCGGGGACTTTTTTTTTTGCTGTCCACATGCGGAAATAGAATGTGAGAACCTTTTTTTGTTTTTTTTTTTTTTGCTCTCCGAATGCGGAAATAGAATGTGAGGATCTTTTTTTCTGCAAATCGAAAACCGCCAGTTCGGTTGATTTATTTTTGGAGAAGCCATATTGTAATGATGATGAAATCTTAAAATTATATAAAAAAACGAGAAAGCCTACCGTAGTACGCATATTCAAATATTTTTGAGAAAATTGGCAACAGTGAAACTGGACGATAATTGAAAATATTAGTTCTGTCACCTTTTTTGTGAATAGGAATAACTTTTGCTTGCTTTAAGACGTTTGGAAACGCTCCTGAAGTAAATAATAAATTAATTAAAAATACTAGAGGCGCAATAATCGAATGACACTTTTTGACGTGATAACGTCTTATAAATTGATGAATCACCAATCTTATAAATTGATAAAACACCGGCTGCATGCACGAAAAAGTGTAACGTTCCTAACGTTCCGCCTGACCCTGTGCGTGCTTTTCTCGAAAACGGCCCTAACGATTTGGATGAAATTTACTGAAAAGGGATTTTGGGGGGCAAAAAATCGTTTTAGCTAGGTCTCATCTCTCGAAAAAATCGTTTTCATACAAATTTTATCATTATAAAAATCAATTTTTTGACGTATGAAAATACTTAAATATTGTAAGTAGGTTTTGGAATTTTATATAAACAGTGAAACAATTGTTTTCAAAATATTATGACAGCTAATCTTTGAGACTTAAAATAAATACGAAAGAAAGAAAGTTAAAAAAAACAATTATATTATAGGTGGTGAGTAATTTAAATAAATAAAATTAACCTAAATTTGAAGCGAAAGATGCAATATCATAGATTCGAATTATTATAATTATTATATAAATTTAGGTTATGTATTACGGAATACGTTATCACGTAAAACTATCGTCCGTAAACCGACTTTACAGACAACCAATTTTTTTAATATAAAATTTTTTACAAGGTCGTTAGGGATTCCATCTACACCACTAGACATTTTATTTCTCCCCAGCAATGCTTTAACTTCTTCATTCGAAACGTTAGCAATGAGCGAAACATCGGTAAAGCTTCTTTTTAAAATGTCCCTATACCAAACTTTCCCTCAGCGTCACTCTGTAATGTAATTTTAAAATAATATTTTGAAATATGTATATTAAAATGTATATTAAAATTAAAATATCGCCCAGCCCTAGTTTCAACTTTTATTTAGTGAAAATCAGTAGCGTAGACACCTTCCGAGTATCCGGCCGTTCCGCTAAGTTTAAATTTTTTTTTCAACGAAATTTTAGTCATTTTCCAAATCGAAATATAGGCTCGTACGATCTTTGGAAACAATATATTTTATTGTATGCCCAGGGTTAATTGGGAAGGATCAAAAAGAATTTGGATTTAGTCAGAAACAATATTTTTATTGGTAACTTTAAAAATAAAGAATGATATAAAAATTTGTATTGTGGTTTGGATCAATTATTTTTTATCGGCCAAACTGTTATTAATGTTTGATTCATATTGTTCCAGGGTCCACCGAATTTAAGATTAATTATTTTAAACAGAGTCGTATTGAGTAAAAACTTAAAATGCACAACCGAAAAAACGTATTCGAAATTTTGAATTGATATCTTTTTTTAACTTAGTTAAATAAAACATTATACATATACCATTTTCAAACCCAATTATTAAGAATTACTCATCAATGTTACAAAGTAATTAAAAACAGATTTGATCTGACATTTCGACTGGCAATTATTATCCAAACAGTAATTATTTAATTAATATTTCTTAACTGGTTCAAAAAGTAAAGTCACGTTGTCAGGTCCGGTTTTCGTATAACGGAAATCAATATTTCGAAAATATCGTTGCCTTATCCATCGATGTTTTACAACCAATGTTTTTGTAAACTCGGTTGGATTAAATTTTGTACAAAAATCTCACGGTAAGCTTTTAAACGAGCTTTAATATATCATTTGCATAATAAATATGTAAGATAGTACCCTGCTGGTGGATCAAATAAATTACGTATTTTATTGAATTGCGTCATTTCACAAACATCGATAACCGATGCTTGGCAAGCAATCACCCGACATTTTTGACATCGATGGTTAGTTGCGATATGTTATTCGATGTTAACATCGATGCTCTCTTTTTTCGATGCTCAGACATAGAGCCACATAAAAAAATGTGTAAATTGAAAGCATCTTTAAGAGGCCACCGATAGCAAACTTGAGCTTTTTTAAACGCTTTATATTAGTTTGGGTTGTAACTAACTATGTATGTATGTATGTATGTATTATGTATGTATGTATGCATGTAACGGAATCTTTGAGCATAATTTTCACCAATTTCCCGAAGTCTGATTAATTTGAAACTTTGCATACGTATCAAGGACCGATGACAATGCAATAATTTGATAACAGTTTCCCATTATCCTTATTAGGACCCCCAGGATTAATAAATTCTTTTATAGATCCTCTGTAGTAAACGCTTTATTTTCACCAATTTCCCGAAGTCTGATTAATTTGAAACTTTGCATACGTATCAAGGACCGATGACAATGCAATAATTTGATAACAGTTTCCCATTATCCTTATTAGGACCCCCAGGATTAATAAATTCTTTTATAGATCCTCAAACTAAAAAGTGAAAAATAAAATATAGTTTAAAAAAAACTAAAAAACACGCTTTATATCGAACTAAAAAGTAAAAAATAATTTTTTTAAAATAAGCTTAAAAAGCGTTGGGCGCTCGATGTACGAAAATGTGGAACAAAGCGCCCAACGCTTTTTAAGCTTATTTTAAAAAAATTATTTTTTACTTTTTAGTTCGATATAAAGCGTGTTTTTTAGTTTTTTTTAAACTATATTTTATTTTTTTATGTATTTAGTATGTCATTTCCAGTTACTATAAGTCGTGTGAACTTGAAAAAATTAGTATTTGACAAATGACAAAAATAGACAATTTTTGCCTTTGTGTTTTTTTGGGACAATTTTGGATAGTCTCTCAGATTCGATTCAGTTACGGTAAGCTTATATAAAAAAACACCCTGAATTTAAAAATATGGATACAATTTAAGTGCCATATTTAGTTTAGAAGTTATTGTATAGTGAATCTTTTGAAAACTCCGTGAAAGGCGGTCTTTAGTTCTACTTGGATATTTTATTAGATATTATTACACCTATCCCCCGATTTACACGGTAGATACGTTCCTGAGAAAAACGTTTAAATCGAAAATTAAAAATTTTCAAGTCAAAACCGTGTAAATCGAAAAGCTTGCAGAAAATGCATAATTTTGCTATTTAACAGTTGTGATTTTTTTCAATATTTTATGCACTCACTTGTAATTTACGAATATGGAAAATTAAATCTTTCTGAAACTGTGAAACTTTCACTCAAATACAATTTTCCGTAGATAAAACTTTAATTTTATGCGAATAAATACAGACACAGTGTGCGTGTGCAGCAAGTCAGCACATAAGCTCGGGATTCCCCGTGAGATGTGTACACAGCGCACGTGTTCAATCACAGTAGCATTTAGTAGAGTGCGATAAAAACAAAAAAAAAAATTGGTTGTCTGTAAAGTCGGTTTACGGACGATAGTTTTACGTGATAACGTATTCCGTAATACATAACCTAAATTTATATAATAATTCGAATCTATGATATTGCATCTTTCTCTTCAAATTTAGGTAAATTTTATTAAGTAGAATAATAAAACACTATAAAAAGTACCGTAAAAGGGGGCTAAATTGATAATTTTTTAAATTAAAATGTAAATATTTTTTTATATTCTTTATATTTTAATTATTTAAAATATGGATACATTGGGAAAATATCTTACCTTTCAAATTATGTAATTGGAAAAAAAAATTATCTTACAAATTCCAAGAAAAAAAATAAAAACTGCGTGATCAATTTTAAACCGCGAATGGGGTTACTTTGATCAGTCATGTTTTTACTATTGGAATCGAAAGTAGCCCCACTGAAACCTACACTGTAAAAAAAAAAAACAACCTCCTATTTAAATTTTCAGAGTTATTTTAGGTTTTATGTTGTGGGGTAACTTTGATTACTGATATAACATTGATCAGTCAGTTGAGAAGACGAAAACATGCAGTTTAATATGATAAATTAACTTTTATTTGTATAATAAACATTTTAATTACAAAAATAAATAACAATCAGTCTTACAATGCAATAATCAGTCTTACAATGCAATAATTAGTCTTAATTTAAAGATTTATTAAAAACTAAATAAAATTCTTCTTATGAAAATAATTTATAAACTTCTTATTTTGATTATAACAATTACAAAACAAAACAAAAATTACAATTCATTCACGTCAATAGAGTCTGGGAAAACATAAATCAGTTTCCCATCTTCATTTTTCACAGACGGAGTAGGTAAAACTTCTAGGACATCATCTTTATCTACAGTAGAAACATCCGATTCAATTATTTTAAATGTTTTCTTGCTACTACCATATGATTTTAAGCCCTTCACTACCAAATCAGGATCAGTTTCTTCCACAATACAGACATATTTATATGTTTTTTTCCCTCTAGCAGAAATAAATTTGATCAACAAGAAGTCTCCTATTTTTGCAGTTTCAGGAGATGATGGTCTATTGTTGCTGTCAGAGCTGCTACAAATCCAAGTTTCCTCGTCTGAAGTCGTATCTTCTTTTTCATTTGTCATGTTTCTGGAACAAGATGGTCCGGGAACTGGCTCAGCTGTTACACTTGCACCAGGCACTACATTCAAACGTGTCCTCTTCCTTCTTATTCCTAGTTCATTAGTTCCATAACGTTGTTGTTTTAAGTAATCTGTCAGAACACCCTCTATTTCATTCAACGAAGCCCCTTCTTCGTCAGGCAATTTTCTTAAAACCTGCTGTTTTTGTAATGGATATATGCCTGTTGTAAAAAAACTGTTTATCAAGTTTCGTTTGACTGCTGATATCTCACGATCACCAGGTAAATTTCCACGATTTTTATTAGTCTGTAGTTTAATTTTGTCCATTGCATCGAACGTGTTTTTCAGAAGCCGAGGAAATTCTTCCTTGGGGACAGCGGCACTTCTCATATTTTTTGTTCTCCAATGCGTGAGAGTTTCTCTCCAAGCGCTTTTCATTGCGCGGAAAAAACCGACGTCTAAAGGTTGACAAATATGTGTAGAGTTTGGCACTAAACAAACAAAACTAATATTGTTTTGTGCGCATAACTCTAATACATCTGTATCTAAATGTGACGACAGGTTGTCGCCGATTAGGACTTTTTTTCCGTCAAGACGGCGAGCGTGTGGTAGGAAAAGCTCTATAAACCAATCTCTAAATGTCGGTGCGTCAATCCAACCGCTTTTTGTTCTATTATAATGAGTGCCTCGACTACAACATGGTTTTTGGCAGCAAGGATATCCTCTTGGGCCATTTTCCTTCCAAGTATCATACAAATGTATACTTTTGTATATTACGTATGGCGGTAGGAGTGTTCCATCGGCAGACCCACATATCATGATAGATGTTGCACTTTTTGAATGGTTAAAAACCTTTTCTGGGTATTTGACCCCTCTGCGGTAAACATGTTTCTTTTTTCCTGGGTCATCCGATAAGTTAGACTCATCATAATTAAATATGTTTTCTGGGGGAACATTTCTTACAGTCTCCTCCAAATTTCTAAAATAATCTTCAATCGTTTCCCTAGAAACACAAGCGCGTGCTCTTTTTATATTTGTCGATAGTCTTTGGCCATACTGATTCTTGTGACGCTTTAAAAGACTTCTAACCCAGTCAGTCCCAGGCATATTTTCTGAAAACCGTGCCACAGTTATCCCCTTTTTATCAAGGTAACTCTTTGCTAACATTCGTATATCCAACATACACAGAGGAAATCCCCAATCCCCACATTTGGCGGCACATTTAAGTATAGCCAACTCCTCAGTGTGGGTAAAAATGGGCTGTCGTCCTGGATTTCGCACATGGAGACCCTTATATTTATTAAATAAAGTGCCGTATGGTATAGCGTACTTCCTGGCAGCTGCTCGTAAAGATATACCTCTATCTAAAACCTCTTCCAGTGCTTTCTCCATTGTCGCCTCAGAGTAATCTTTGTATTTTCTAGTACCAGGTATTCTCTTGTAATTGCGAACCATGTTTGCAATTATATTTTTCTGAAATAAAATAAAAAAATGCGAAAATTTAAAATTAATTTTAATTTCTAGGCTATCTTTGATCACTAAGAAGTTGTTATGCAAAATGGAGTTTTAGCACTGGGGCTACATTGATCATTATCAATGTTACCCCACAGGCCCTATCAAAGTTGTACTAGCTTCAAAATAAATAAATAGCAGCTAGCCATTCGCGACATTAGTTAAAATTTTCACGTGTTTCGATAAACAATTAAATAGTTGTTGCAATGATGCCATACAATAATCTTATAAAATTACACTTACCTTTACAGCACAGAAGTTATTCGATACTCTAAAATCGCTGAATTTCATTAGCTGACTTGTATTTTAATTTTTGTACACTATTAAAGCACGAATCTCACAGCCGTTTTGTCAAATACACTTCTAGGTTATAACTGTTACCAACAGAATAAAAATTACTAACCATACGTTGTGTTTTTGCCTTGTAGTCGGAATTATTCGTTGGTGTGAAGTAGTTATCAAAGTTACCCCTCAAAGTCAATTTAGCCCCCTTTTACGGTACACTATTATTATATAAAAAACAACTATGGCATGTATCTCTTTTGCGCATGCGCTGATTTTCCCCAAAAAATTTACAAAAATTTCTAGTAAAAATAGATAGAATAAAAACCGTTTTAAAAACTATATTATTATTATATAAAACATCATTATAAGAGATATATTCTTTTACGCATGCGCCGATGTTCCCCAAAAACAATAGGCCACTTCATATTTGCATATCAAACATCCTCTCAAAATTTGGTTTCAATCCGCTTATCCTTGGTGTCGGAATGATAAGAAATGTCAAAAGTGACGTTTGATACTGTCAAACTATTATGTTCTAATAATAATTAGTTATTCCAATAGTTAACTTAGAAGGCGTTGCATTTCAGAAAATACTAATGTCAAAAAATTGAATTAAACATTAGAAATGCAGCCGTTTTCATGTTAAGACAAGACATACGTTATTTTCTAATTTCCATGTACGGCAAACAAAGACGACCGACCGCGTCGCGCGCGCGCCATGCATTAGACAACATTGCATTTATACAGCTATTTTTCTATATAAATTTGTATAAAAAAACTGTTTAGGCAAATTCTGTTATACGAAATCTATGTAAAATGTTCTCCTCTTTCGTTTAAGACTGGTTTCAAACCGATCTGATTTAAATTGAGCGAGAAATTAGCAAAAAGCACGCACAGGGTCAGGCGGAACGTTACGCGTTAGGAACTTTTTCGTACATGCAGTCGGTGTTTTATCAATTTATAATATTGGTGATTCATCAATTTATAAGACGTTATCACGTCAAAAAAAACTTATTTGGAAAACCGCGTAAAAGCGAAAACGTGTAAAACAAGTACCGTGTAAATCGGGGGATGGGTGTATTTGGTTTGTTAATAATGTTATTATTATTGGGTTTGTTAAATTAACCAAGGACCAGTAAAATTCATTCACCGTTTTTAAATTTACATCTTTCTATATACACATCGGACTTTTAAGTCCGGTTCATATAATTCTTCAATCGCCATAATGCCACGTGTCCCAACGAACGTTAGGACTCCGTTGACGCGCGTCCCGACTGGACAAAGCAAGTTCCACGGGCCTAAGTTCGGCCCTGTACGTGGTCAATTGCCATGACCTGTCTATAATATTTTATTTTCGCTTAGTTCGACCCTGATCTTAGGTCGGCATTTTTAATCAACTAGACAGAAAATAATGTCATAAAAAACGTCAGAAAGTTACGAATTAATCTTCTGATTATTATTTTTGGTCATTCGGAATAATAATGAAATTTTTTTTATGATCTGCCCACAACGGTAGCATCATCTTGATTAACGATATATGTATAAGAAACCTGGTTAGGTTATGTTTTATTATAACTCTATCGTGTTTTGTTTTCTCGGTTGTGTTTTGTTTCAGCCTTTTGTTTGTTTGTGTTTTTTCTTGCGTGGGCAAGAATGCAGTTTTCATATTGTGATGATGATGATTTCGATTCGTTCTTGTTTTTGTTTAGATGCGGTATTGTTTCGTTGTTTCATAACGTGAAGTTTATATATTAGTAAACTAGATGTTCATGTGTTACGTTCTTTTGTTTTCAAACATTTAACATAACCTATATTATAGCGGTTTTTATGAAGTCATAACTTCGCTGTTGTAGCCTTTTTTGGTTTTATTGATTTTTGTGCTTGGCTTTTAATCTTTTTTTAATCCTCCAGTGACTAAGTGTCTACGTTTTTACAAGAGTATACAAATCTTTATATCTTTATCTTAAAAAAAAATGGTTCGGACAAACTTTCACATTATGAAAAACAACGTCACCCCACAATCTCCCTCTCTGTAATTTTTAGGAGGAATTAGCCATATCTTCTAACGGAATATCTATGTGTAAAATTTACTCAAAATCGTTAATTTTTTTTGAGAAAAAAATATTTTTTACTGCTTTTTAGGGGGAACTCGTTCCTTCCACATTTGATTGAGGATTGAAATGTTACAAATTTGAGTGGTTTTGACCAGAGACATACGATATACATACTTTTTTAACCACTTTTTGGGCTTGGTAGGTTTTCAAAGAGATAAAAAAGTTGGGAGTGTTGTTAACGTATAGATCAGACAGTGAATTATTTTATGAAAAAAATGAATCATTTTTAGAGCTAATCTTGTCCCTGTAAAATTGGATACAAGCATAGTCTTGAGACAGCAAAAACAACACCTTTTCAATATTCTGCTATCGTTTGTTAGTTATTTATTACTTCAATCTGTATCTAATCCAGAGGCGTATCACTATTTTATTTAAAAAGGCTAATAATAAATCAAATATCGCCAAGAAGCATGCAGTTTTTTTTTAATTGTTGTTACTGTTTTTAGTATAAGTATATGAAATTGTAAAGCAACTAAAGCGTTAACGTGATTACTTAATGAACGAAAATTGATTTTCTAAGCTTATTTCCTTAACCGGGGGGAAGGGGGGGGCGTCTCAATTGTCTAGTACAAAAATGTTTAACGCCTTATTCTGTACAAAATATGTTCCGTTATTTTTTTCAGTAGAGGCAATATTATTCGAGAAAATTGCGATTCATGTTAGCGCAATAAACAGTAGCAGCGTAAAACCCGTTTTTCTAACATATTTCCTCGAGGTCGAGTGCCACTGCAAAACTTCCTGATTCAAAAATGTTGATCAGCTTACCGTCTACAAAAAAGGTTCTGTAATTTTTTTCAATATAAGCCATATTACCGCGAGAAAATCACAGTTAACGGTAGCTCGACGAACCACAAATGCGATACTTTCCTTTGCAAGACGAGTCATCTATGTGATCAAGGTTCGAAATACATATATGTCTGTTCTTGTTATACACGTATGTTCGAACACATGTATCATATGTGATGATGTGTCTGCATCGTCAATAGGAGCGTCAGACAAAAACTTGTTCAGAATCTCTTTTGTATTTAGTATTATGAGAGCACTCTATACTGCAGCAAAAACTCTACACGAGTTTCATGATTACCGCGGCTTGATTGTTGTTAACTTTTTTTGATCGTAAAAAAAACATGGCGCAAGTACATGAGCGGCCTTAACTTTCGAATTAACCTTAATTCATCTATGCAGATATACGCATTTTTTTAATATATAAAAAGTACATTTAGTTCTTACAATTAAAAATTTTAATTATTTAACGCAGGATATCACAAATTTAATATCAAACTTTATGAGCTAGTAAGATAAAAAAATTAACGTACTAGATGAACGCTTTCTTAGTTGCGACTTGCGATAGAGGCAATACCCGACTTAATATGTCTTAACTTGTGGGTAAAAAGTACGAACAATCTTAATCTATCTATCTAATAATGCTCATATTCACCGAACACTATTAAAGATAGAAGTTACTAATCTTGGAACAAATGTATTCGTTAGAATAAAATTTACTTTCAATTCACAAAGCAAAATATCAGGTAGAAATATTAGTTAAAGAATAAATATACTCCTTGTTCTTTTTGTTGAATATTGTGACGTTCGACCGATGGCGTTAGTGTTAACGTCAAAAAAAAGTTTCACAATATAATGTTTTATCCTAACCCAATTTCACACAAAACTTCCACTAATTTTAATGTGTTACTACTATACACTTCACAAAAGGTTAATAAACAACACATAAATAAATTTACAAGAGCAAACTGTAGATATAATACTCAACGTTTATAGGTTAGGTATTATGATCTATGTGGCGGTCATTATTATTTTATCAGGCTAATAAATATTTACACTCGGGAATTTGGACAAAATAGATTTATACCTGCAGTAAACACAATCATGCCTGGTGAATTGAATTATCGCTATTTATTCGGAGGAATAGCTACCTGAAGAACAAATGTACCGAATAAATCACTGCTTACTTTCGGTGAATAATTTCAAAGTCTTACCAGAAATTGAGCTAAAACAAGATGGCCAATGTTAGAGTTTAAGATGTCAATTTTGTGTCACTTTCTAACAAATTTAATATCACGTAAGTAACCACAAGAAGGAAGTTTAAGAGTGCTGTTAATTTTAACATTGACCGTAGAGAATAGCGCCATCAATCAAAGCCTTGTTTGAAGCGATCGACACGAGACATCGACAAATCGTCCTTTTTGGTCGACTTGAGCAAAATGTCCCAACGAAGTCAATCTGCAAATCGACTTACACCAAAGATCCAAGTTGCCCACCTCTGGATTGAACAAAGAATCATATTTAAACAAAGAAGTTCAACGCGTTAAAAGGACTGAACGAAAAAATAAAATTGAAAAAAAAAAAACCAAACAGCGAACATTGGAAACAATTATCGCCGATACGGTCTGCAAAACGATCGGAAATTATAAACCAGTAATCTCTGTCCGAACAGATAATAACCGTCGTCGGTAATTAAAGAATAGTTACGACTCTGCAGTAATGTAATTACGATTGATGCAATACGACGTTAGCGAAATAATTAGACAGTAAAATAACTAAAGCAAACAGATCGTAGTAAGTTATAGCACTACTTATATTTATATAACTCTGCGACCACACGGCAAAGAAATAAAAAATAAGTTCAAAAAATAAAACCCGACTACTGAAAAGTATTAAACAAGAAAATATTCTCATCTGAGGTTAGCCGTGGTCATATCCCACCTACCCTAACAAAACATTACATTTTAACAGTAGTAAGCGATCATAAGCTCTAAGGTAAAGTGCATCACGCTATACATCTAGAGGGGCCTCATATATATGAGATGACATACGACCGCGGCTATCTTCGGATGAGAATATTTTCTTGTTTCATACTTTTCAGTAGTCGGGTTTTAGTTTTGGAACTTATTTTTTATTTAAATTATTTTTTTTTGAACTTATTTTTTTTGAACTTATTTTTTATTTAAATTATTTTTTTTGAACTTATTTTTTATTTTTTTTTCAATTTATTCCCCTCTGGGACCAAAATACAAAAATAAATGTAGCCTATGTTACCCAGACCATAATAACGAATCGATTGACACCTTATTTATCAAAATCGGATGAATAGTTTAGGCGTTACGGTGGAACATCCGTAAATACAAACATACATACATAGACTGCTAACCCTTAGAATCTGGGAGCTTGTAAGAGAAGAGTCGTAGAAACTCCATATTATCGAGTTAATCATTGGTCAGATGATCGGATCTAGGGATGAGAACAAAAAATGTCAACATTTCACTTAAATTAAGATTAATTTTAAAATTGTCCCTACATCCACTTGGCTTTGTGACCTTATGTTTTATAATACTTGCTATTTCAGTAGCGCACATTTTTTTTCTAAATAATACACAAACTCCAGTTGCTTGAATATTTGTGTGTAGGTACATTTTTTATGCTTTTCAATCACAGTTTGTAATGACAACAGCTATACTAGAAAGACTACGATTTGAAAAAAAGACACAGAACACCAAAAATTCAAAGTATGCATTACACCCAATTACCAAGATTATCTGGATCTAGTGCCAATCCATACTAATTTGTATTTTTGTTTGCAATGAATAAACTCAAAAAATACTAGAGCAATTTTAAAAATTCTTTCACAAATAGAATGCTACATTACCACTGAGTAACATAGGCTATATTGTTAATCGAGTTAAATTAGAAATCCCTACGAAAACTCCAATAATGTAACCCAAGGTGTAAGAAATATATAAAAGTCCGTCCGACAAAAAGTTTGAACGGTAACTCAGATCATCATGGGACACGACATTCATCTCGGTAAACTAAGATGAACGTGCGTACCCATGCCCCTCCCCCCTATTCGTTCTTCTGCACCCGAGTGAAACCGGGACGGACCGCTAGTTATTAATACTTCCAAATGGTAAATAACAATCACGAAGACACCAATCGAAACGTACGCTCATTTGTTCAAATCAAGCTCACGCATGTAGCCATGTTACCAGCACAAATATGGGTAATTATCTGTCTGCCATTCGAATCATTGCTTTATAAATCATAAATCGATTTATCTATATACGTATATTTGTACGCACGCAACTTTTTAAAGCACCTGTACCTTTAGTGCATCCATTGATTAATTATGAACCATTGCCTCACAAATACAGTGGACTTTCTTTAAGTCAGCGCTTTTACAGGGCCG
Organism: Xanthostigma xanthostigma; assembly: GCA_963575645.1. NCBI lineage: Eukaryota > Metazoa > Arthropoda > Insecta > Raphidioptera > Raphidiidae > Xanthostigma > Xanthostigma xanthostigma. The sequence continues at coordinate 5,634,081 of OY754469.1, read as the reverse complement.
AAGAAGAAAACGTTGATTTAACGGGAGCACCCTCTCTTCATTTCTTCTTAGTTCAAGACACGATCTCCAGAGTGGGGATGAATGTTAGTGAAGCCAATTTTATTACTGCCTTTGTATGATTTCCTTGTCTTACTAACGAACTTTCAAGCCAGATTTCATATCGGATTGAGTGGTGGAAGATGATGGTGTCATCAGTTTCGAAAACACCGCTCGGAGCACACTTTACCTCCGGTAGGTTTGTCGAACCGAAACAAAAAATACTTTATTGGAAACCATCGTCAATTTTTTTGGACTCGCCTTTCGTTGTAGCTGTCCTGTCATAAGAACGATTGGTTTTGATGTCGTGTTTCATTTAAAGAAGCCGTTCCTAAACTATCTTACAATGCCTCAAAATTAATGCAAACTATACTGAAAGTCAACCACGAATTCCTCGGTCCACTATTTCGTAACTGCACTGAGAAAAAGAATGGTTTGAGGCAAACAAATATTTGTTTCTGTCTATTGGATCATATATACTTAATTTGAATCAATCAAAAATTGTTTAGTCCAAATAAACCATACGATTAATCGACACAAACAAACATTTGATTCCTTAAAATCATCTTTTTCTTCCAGTGCGTCGTGATTTACGAGGAAATGTTAATTTCGAAAATGTCGAGCCCCATTTTGACGATCCGTCCCTGAACTGTATAATAAATAAACGGGCATATGAAGTACTTACAATATATCTGCAGGGTGATATAGTTTATTATTCTTCATATAATGGTAATTATAAGAACTTAATCAGTTTGCATTGATTTATTTGTCGTGATCTGTCTAAGAGATTATCTTCCTACGACCTTTAAGGTATGATCGGTAATTGCATTCCTCGTTAATTTTTTCGAACGACAATCTTCGCACGACATGCTTCTCTCAAAGTTTGAAATTGGAATTTAAATAAAGCCCTTCAAGCTTACTTGAAATATATTTTAGAAAAGCAAAAGTTACATTTTTGCATGATGTCCGAACACGCACGCACTGTTCATGCAATATTAAAGCTGGAGGAATCTTTTTTAATTCCATAATTAGGTTCCGAATTAGATAAAGAATATCTTTTGTTGATATTCTCACAAGATCATTATTTTTAATAGCTCGGTTCCAACCTCTCTGAGAACAGAATAGAGTTGTCGAGCGTCTATAATCTATGTAAATCATTAGACGCTAATGATCTCAGCGGTCTCTCTCTCTCTCCTATGCAGTAGACTTTAGATAGTACGGTCTCTTGACTCCTTATTTCTAATACGCGTTAGATATGATCATGTTAGATGGTCGTACCAAAAGACTTGGATTACATCCACCACTTACCATAAATAAGGAGGTTAGAGACACCATTATCTGGATGGTCTCGTAATGACAGTGTTAAATAACATGCAAGAAAACCAAACAGCCGGAGCAAGATCTTGTGTGTGGAGTATGCGTTTATCCTGCAGCCGCTCTGGTCTGGTACCACGCCACCACCAATGCCAAGGAGATAGTAACATCTCCTTGCTTGGATGCGATGTCGTGACCCCGGACCAGCACGAGATGCAAACAATGCACGCCTTACTCACTGTCTCCCTTCCACCGGCCGATGATCACTTCATCATTTCTCGCTCGCTCTTATTAAAAACTGCAATCTTCAATTCAGTTTGCAGAAACTAACATTTCATCAACACGAAATTGGATACCGTTGATGCTCCCAAAACAATTAAAAAAATATTGGTAGTGTTATTTGGGTCAAGTAACATCACCAGTAATTTATTTATTTATTTAAAAACAATAAACACAACGAAACAGAAAGTTCAAAACAGTGTTCAAAATAAACAAAAGCAAAATAATAATCCCAATTAAAAGACGACAATCACAGTAAATGATCCATTATTAGTTTTAATGTAGCACAAAAAATGCCAATATTTAATTCATTGGCAGAACTGCCCATATTAAATAGAGGGTAGTTAGCCATTTGGGACGTTTTTGGGAAAGGAAGATAAAACGTGGGAGTTTTACGGGTTCTAAAGGATGTAATGCCACAGACGTTTGAAAATATCTAATTCTAAGTTCTTATTGTCACAACCCAACAGAATGAGATAGAAACCAAAAATCAACCCGTCACGTCGGTATAAGCCTTGCTTAGATAAAGTTCAATGGGTGAAGTATTACTTTTGGTGATTTGCTTGATGACATGCTAAAGGCATCGTTGCCAGTGAATTTCATAGAAAAAGAGGACAAAAGAGACCTATCTACTATGCTTGCTGTGTTTCGAGACGGATCATTTTCTGGCGCACGCGAGATGGCTGGGAAACCTTCGATTCTTTCCACCTGTTTTTGCCATAGCTACCAAACTTGTTTAACTTCACAGACACAACACACATGCAAGCCACGAACGTGTGTGCGTTATCCAGTAACTGACGCCATATTGGTTCATGAGACAGATATAGGTCCACCGCCACACTCGAGCTGGTTCTCGTGATTACAGACTTCGTTCGTCTACTTCATCTGATGGCGCAGATTCGATTGGATCAAACGATCGAAATTCGGAACTCACAGTAATAATGTCAAGTTGAATCGATCGAACAGTGAACGGAGTGTTGCAGTTGAATGCCATCGGTGCAGTGTGTACACAACAATGCAACCTCTCGGAATACAACAATCTGTGAGACATCTAAATCAATTGTGCCCGGCGTGTTCGCCTGACACGGTAAACGCTGTTTATGTACGGACAAAAATATCGCAGACTGCGGAAAGTTGCAACAGACAAAAAAATGCCACATAAAGGTCTAGGGTCTTAGGTCGATTGGATCAACTTAGCCCAATTGGGTCCAGCGTTCGCAAGAGTCAAGCGTGTCAAGAATATTTTAAATGATTTTAAAGCAAACCTTTACACATATCCCAAGCCATAGATTGTTTGGATTTATTTGGTTCAATTGAAATACACGTACTGCTAGTATATTAATCCTCAGTTTCTACATAACGTACAGGTGTACCAAACGTGACGCAACAAAAAATAATATATTAAAACCAACAATCCTATTGACATAAAATTTCTGTTATACGGATTTAGTCACGGAATCTCACAGCTATTGTTGTCAGTATAATATCGAAAAAAATGGAAACCAAACCAGAATTTTGAAGCAACAGCTGTAAATAATGTTATGCTAAGCAGATTATAATAAGCTATAATTGATAACCCTGATCTGTTCTCAAGCAGGGCTGGAGTCGTTAGATTTAATATTACGATGACGCCCAACGGTGGTGTCTTTTTTCATTGTAGCTTTATGACTCGCACATCTAGTAGAACTATTAGGAACCCAAAGGAATGGTGAGACATCGGGTGACAAATGCGCCGAACTGTCCTAAGGTAGGTTTTTGACAGTTAAACATTGATTTCGAATAGCATGATGGAGGCTAACCTAGCCTTCATCATGCTTTTCTAAATCAATGTTTACCTTATGTCTCCATAGTGTACCTGTCAAAAACCCCCTTAGGATAGTTCAGCGCATTTCTCACCAGAGGTCTCACCATTCCTTTGGGTTCCGAATAGATGAATACAATTTAAATTACACTAAATGAATCCCATAGCTACCATATCAATAAAAATCATGCGTGAGTTTTGTTGATATGGTAGCTATGGCAATCATTAATGCATTTTATTTATTTATCAAAGGTGTGTTCCGAAATATAACCCAGTGCTAATGACGTCATGAATCGACGCCATACTGTTGATTCGTTCCGAAATATACTGACGTATTATTATTTCCCTCGTTCATCAAAAGTAATTGTTTACTTTGTCGAGAAGACATTATTGCAAATAACAAATAATAAAATGAAAAATTCCACAGTCTGATGCACACACGCCCGGTTAAATATTTATGCTACGTCACATCTGTCTCACCAATACAATATGGCGTCGGATTCGTGACGTTGTCAGTATACTGAGTTATATTTCGGAACATACCCCAAGTATATTCTTTTTCGATGTATATTTTAAGTGGGACGATTTTCTGTAATGCATTACTGTTTAATAAATCCAGATAGTCTTGACAACTGAAAAATAAACTATTTCTCTCGGTGAAATTATTTATGAGCGGCCAGAGCGCGGTGTCGATGCGGCTATCAAGTCTACAACCCTGGTTCTACAACTCCATCTATTAACAGATGAACATGTCAGACGTGGTCGTTCGAAGACCATATTATCATTTAATTCCACGGGTCACATCTTCTCTATCACAACGCTATATATTATGTTTAGTAAACATTATAATACTATTCCTGAAAGTGTATACATATTTTAAAGAATTTTCAACAAAACTAAAATACTTGTCAACCTTGCAGCCGAGCATATTCTCGGAATTGTTTCTTCTAAATATTTCGGACCTATTCTATCAATTAGACCGCCACGTCTGGATCGGAAAAATACTTTCAAAGAAACGATTTTCGTTTGTTTCGAAAAAATATATAATATATTTAATAAGAAGAAATCCTTTCCAAATTTTTTTTTATTTTTTATTATTTAATAATAAATTAAACTAGCGTGACCTGTGCGAATTATTCGCACTAAATAAGTATAATAATTATCACTTTACAAAATTATTTTTTAAATATGATTGCAGGTATTCAATTCGTTTCTAATTTTGCACACTGCTTATAACGTTCTTCTTTTTGTTGTATTACAATATGAAGCTCAGATGACAGATCGAAGAAATATTTTACTAAAATGGTCATATAGAGGCGCAAGTAGCAAAAGCGTTGTTCAGCGTTGCCCGTCAGATGGCAGTATGCAGTATTTACAATATGATGGTCAGATGACAGATCGAAGTGTTAACGTTACGCCGTCAGATGGCAGACGTTCAGAGTTTAATTATTTAGAAAAACAATAGCAATAATACATTTTTTAGTTGTAGAGCAAGCAATTATCTGTAAAATGATATATAATTTATGTGGAGAAATTGTGTGGTTTTTTCTAAAAAGGGAGGCAAACATCTTAAACTTTAGCGTATTAATATATATGATAAAAACAAATTTGTAAAATTTTTGGAAAGGATTTCTTCTCATTTTCATCATTATGAAGTAGTTTTAACCTGACGTCACTTTCTCGTACAATACCTTCAGTTACGAACGAGATATATAATCTTTTAGTTTTAAGTTCCTAAACACAAACGCGTTCCACATGACTGCTAATGATGCATAATTTATTTGCACTTCCACGAATTTTTTTAAAAAGCATCTTCAAACCGAAAACAAAGTACGCCTTTGTATTTCAGGTCAAAACGAAAGTAAAAAGAACCTACCGAAGATTAAAAGAAGAGTTTTTGGTGTTTACATTTATTTGGCTAATTACTTTTAAATCCAACAGATAATATATTTCTCCTAAGTACATGTAAACATCATTAAGATGTACTTAGTTGTTTACGCAGAGTTAACAACTTAAATAAATATGTAACTACAAACACAAAAAAAATATGTTCAATCCATACCAACATAACAACTGTAAATATACAGTGCTGTACCCCGTGAAACACTAGAACGACTTACAACAGTAACGTAGCCTATTCAAATAGAGATGTTTTTTTTTCATTTTTACTTTATTACAATTTCTTACTTTCGCATTGGACAAAGTTCTGAAACTCGAATTTGGGTTTACGGTGAATTTCTACTTTACGGGTCTTCTGAACCAGAAATGTCTATCTGTCTCTGGTCGACCCTAGATTCCTAAATCATACAATAAATAAAATTATCGACCAATTTTTCAGCCAATATATTAACAAAAAATATAATTAATGCATTAACGTTTCTTTCTTTTTAGGTATTCACAATTATTTCCATGACTACTTAATAAAAAATTGTATATTTTTTAGATCAGTTCTGAAGAAGGTCCAAATCCGGATTGAAACGTTAATGTATTAATTATATTTTTTGTTAATATCTATTGTCTGAAAAATTGGTCGATAATTTTATTTATTGAAGAGTTCTAATCAGACGTTAATCAAAGATTCCTAAATCATAGTTAGGTTTAGAGTGTGCATAGCTAGACGGTCACAATATGTTAAACTCATTCACTCATGTGCTGCTTGCTTATACCTATGAAATATTAACAATGAATCCCATCAACGACGTCGTAAGTAATTTGATTCTTAATATAATTTCTGCTTATGATCCTTAGTCTTAAATGTTCTCCTGGCACTTCGCTAACCTTGGGATCTCATTAGCCGCCATTGTCGCAAAATCGATCTTAGCGTAAAATGTAAGAGAAATAGACCTGGCGGTATTTAGCAGCCATTTAACGTAACGGGCCACGTTTAGACATTTCATGTATGTGACAAATAGTGATGTGCCGGATCGTTAAAAATGTATATCCGCGGATACGGATCTGAATACGGATTTTTGGTTTCAATATCCGCGGATACAGATACGGATCTTAACTTTCTTAGAGTACGCGGCGGTGAATATTGCACATCGACCTTTGGTAAGAGACTATCTGTTATGGGAAAAAGTTATTGACCTCTTTCAGAGTTAACTCTCGTAACATATTGTCTCTTTCCAAAGATCGATGTGCAATATCTCATTATAAAGATAGTTGATTTAGTACCTTTGAGTTATGTACTATTAGTATGGTACTCACTACGATAAATGTTTGCAATATAAAGGTGCCAAATACGATTTAAAAAAATAAAAAATAATCTGAATGGAAATTAACAGGTTTTCATTATTACCTAATCACCTATATATAGGTATAAAATTTCATCTATGAATTGAAAATTAATAAGGTAAAAATCCGCCAAAAACTAACGGATACGGATCTTTCTTCTCCCTCGGATATTCGCGGATACGGATATCCGGTACATCACTAGTGACAAAGTCTACTGCGGTATCCACTCGTCCCATGGAGGGATAAATAAATTAAACGATCGTTTCGAAATGTAGTATTAGGTTCATAGAATTTGTGTGAAGTGTGAAGTCTATGCGCAACTTTGTACAAAATTAATAGAATGTTATCCGAAGGTGTACCAAAAAAAAAAGCGAATGTTGTCGCCCCCACTGGAAGACCGTAGTACGTGTTTAGTTGTCGAAGTTTCGTTATTTACAACTTCGATTTCTTTTCTTTTTTATTTCGGTCAAACGTGCCTATTGTGTTAGCAGGGACGATATTGCCAAGAGTTTTATTATTTTGTTAAAGTTGAAGGTGTCAACATTTTTATATAAGCAAATAACAGTTTTATAACTCTTACTGAAACCAAGAACATGTTAACCGACCTTACAGCAACTCACGCAGCCAAAATATTAACTCATTATAGAATCAACGGAAACGTTAATAGACTATGAGAGCGCGTAGCGATGCAGCTATTCCAGAGTTCCTCAATTACAAGCCCTCAGTTGCCAGGTTCTAATCCTTAGCAATGATAAAACTAGTCAGTTTATAAAGTACAAACTACGTATTGCAAAAGTTACTTAAAAGTAAAAAATTCAATTTCAAAAAAGTAGGAGGTTCTATGTTCGACTGTACCTATATTTTTTTTATGTATGTTCACTGATTTCTCCGTCAATTATGGACCGATTTTCAAAATTCTTTTTTTATTCGAAAGAGTGCACTTCCGAGGTGGTCCCATCGGAACCGAGTCAGGATCTGATGGTGGAATCCGGAGAAATCGAGGGAAACTATCAAATTTCAAAGGCACGCATACTTGGCCTACCCATTGCAATACTTTATCTAACACTAAAAAGAGAAAAATAAAATATTTTTAACAAAAAAATTGAACCGACTTCAAAATATGCACTAAAAAGTAAAAAATAATAATTATTGTTATTTTTGGAGTCGATGTCAGCAAAAATGAAATCTATTACGAGAACTAGAGACATGTAAGATTTAAATTGCTACTTTCGAATTCCGATGTGACACCGCGACTCCCAAAATAACAATAATTATTATTTTTTACTTTTTAGTGCAAATTTTGAAGTCGGTTCAATTTTTTTGTTAAAAATATTTTATTTATAAAAGAATACTATTTTTATAAAAAAATAGAACGGACTAAAAAATAACTAATTTTTAGGTTGGTGCCAATTTTATTACTAAAACCTTTTACATTATTTTGTTAAATTGGCGCCGATCTCAAAATGTAGTTTTTAGTCGATTTTTTAAGGTGTTCTATTCTTTCTCTAAAAAAATTTTATAAAGAAAACATGAAACTCCTATTCTTCACGTCATTTAAAATCATTAGCTTTTTTATGTACATCTTTCATAATCAATTTTGAGTGTAAATTATAAAGCGTTTATATTACTCATTTCAATAAAATAAAATATTTTGCATTCACTGCTTTTTATATTTATTTATTTTTTTACAAAAGACCAAACACCAATAAAGCGATAAATTTTGCGTGATAATTCTCCATTTTGTTACTGTAGATTGTAGATTTTATAATTTTTCAAATCTTTGATTAACGTCTGAATAGAACTCTTCAAATAAATAAAATTTTATTTATTTATAATTTTTCATTCTAAAAGAAAATTAAATACTTAAGTATTTCATTTTCTTTTAGAATGAAAAATTATAAAATACAAAGAGACAATTGTCTCTTTATTTATCTCCCAAAATAGGACCCATTTTCTTGCCACGTATTTTTAAGGGTAATCAGGTTACATGACACGTGAAACGGAAGTTTTTAAGGCGAAATCACATACTAAGAACATAAACTTAGAAATATGTTAAAACGCAATTCTACTGTTACAGTTCCATTGATTATAATGCAACGCAACGATTCAGGGTTGGAATGCATCTTTGGGATGTGGAGGCTACAGCCGAGACACAGAAGCGATTCTGAGAAAAGTGGCAAATGAAACATACACTGGAGCTATGTTGGTAAACGTGTATGGTCACATTTACCCGGCAGGGGTGTATAAAGTGCGTTCTTTTAAGTTTGGCTTTCGAACTATCGAAAATCTCGCAACCCTTTAAAGCGAACGAAGCCGCGGTTAAAAACTATAATAAAATTACAGACAAAAACATGAATCCGATTCTGTTTTTGGGTCCAGTTCGATAACTCGATATTCCCAAATTTTGACTTTTTTTAAGTCATAGAAAACGCTAAATTTTGTCGTTCCAAAAAAACGGAATATTTACAATTTCCTCAAAAATAGGTAAAAACTCTTCGTTTTTCACTGCCATTTTTACTGTATTACTATCTCACTTTATATACACGACCCCGTAATTGTTTTTTAAAGAACTCCCCCCAAACGCCGTCTCCTATTCACTGCGTAAAAAAAGCGCCATCGCATCGACACGATCTCGTAATTGTTTTTTAAAGATCTCCTTCCAAACGTCGTCCCCTTTTCACTGCGCAAAAAAAATAAATTTATACAAAAAAATTTGCATTAAAAACGGCTAATAATAATTATTTGTGTATTTCCAATGAATATTTTACACATCGAGTTATCGTACTCTAACCGTGTTTCTTTGCCTAAAGTTTTTGAAAATTGCCGCAATAATTATTTTCAAAATATATACCTAGACATTTTTCAAGGATCACTGTATTTTTATTTAAAAGTATTTCAGGGTTACGCCAATGCTTTCTTATATTTTAGGTATAGGTACGAAGTAGGTATTGTCGTGTATTTGTTCAGCCCTGCAGAAATGAATTATTTAATTATTTGATCTATTATACTATTATGTAATGATGCCTATAAATAGAATTGTGAATTATTTTTACAAACACTTTTTTGTATGAAATTGAATAAAAATCTAATTTAATTAAAGTATATTTTGTCAATTATAAAAATCATAAATTTATAACAAGTGGCGACGAGGATAAAAAAATCAAACAGTCATGACTAAAATTGTCGGTCATATAGAACCATTTATTCCGGGTGGAAATTTCAACGCGTATGAAGACAGAATAAAGCAATTTTTTCTGGTCAACAACATTGAAGAAGAGTCAAAGACACCACTATTTATAACAATAATGGGAGCTGATATCTACGAATTGTTAATGTCGCTTACGCTTCCGGATCTTCCAAGTAGTAAGAGTATAGGCGATCTTTTGACCTTATTACGGGAACATTTTGCTCCTAAAAAGAATAAGAGAGCGGAAAGATACAAGTTCAATAAAGCAATACAGGAAGAAGGAGAACCGTTGAATGAGTTTATTGTGCGATTAAAATCTCTGGCGCAAAATTGTCAATTTGGGGAATTTTTAAATTCTAATGTTGATAAAAAAGTCGGCGAGTATAAACTGAAGATTTTGGATGACGCTTTAGCAGATCGATTCATTATTGGAATTAGAGATGAAAAAATTCAACAAGCATTGCTAAATGAAGACGATTTAACGTTTGAAAAATATTCTGAAATGGCATTAAAGATGGAAATGTCGCAGAGAGCATCAAAATACATACAGCCGTTGCAACAGCATGCTATTAATTACAAGGGTCATGGACAAGGTCAAGAGAAAAGTAAAAACAATCAAAGGAATACGCAGTCCAAAAATACAACAAATCAAACAGAAAGTCAGTCGTCAACTAGTCACAAGTGTCGTCATTGTGGAAGAATGGGAAGAAATCATGATGAGAAAAATTGTCCGGCAAAGAACTGGGAATGTTTTTATTGTCACAAACGCGGTCATACATCAACAGTCTGTTTTAAGAAAAATGCAAGCAAGTCAGTCAATAAAGTCGAAGATAACAGTCAGTCAGTAGAATGCGCAGTTTTAATAGAAAATCAAGAAGTCAAATTAGAAGTCGATACAGGAGCCGCTGTGACGATAATGAGCCAAACAGAATTTGTAGAAAAATTTTCAAAGTTGAAATTGCATGAGTCAAAGAATAAATTGTGTACAGTCACGGGTCAAGCAATAAAAGAAGTCGGCAGCGTAATTGTCAATGTGAATTTCAAAAATCAAAATATAAACTTGACTTGATAATTACAGAAGGAAATAAACCGAGTAAAGCAATTATGGGTCGTACATGGCTTGATGTTTTGTATCCGCATTGGAGAGGAACGTTTGAACAATCTGGTCAAGTGAAAGCAGTAGTCCTTAAGTCAAAAATTAGTCAAGAAATAAAAAGAAAATTTCCGTCAATAACAGAGTCAAATTTAAGTCATCCTATTATAGGATACACAGCAGAAATAATATTAAAGGAGAATCAGACGCCTATATTTCATGCTGCGTACGGAGTCCCTTACAAGCTTAGAGAAAAAGTAGAAAAAGAAATAGATCGTCTGTGTCAAGAGAAAATTCTGGAGCCAAGGAAGTATAGTAATTGGGCCAGTCCTATTGTAATTGTTCCGAAAGCAGATGGAGGAATAAGGATATGTATGGATTGTAAAGTAACGATCAATAAATGTATTCAGTCAGAGCATTATCCGCTTCCGCGAATAGAAGACATCTTCGCAGGTCTTGCTAACTGCAACTATTTTTCGGTAATAGACTTAACAGGTGCTTATCAGCAATTAAAAGTATCACAGTCGGCACAGGAACTTCTTACAATCAATACCTTCAAAGGTTTATTTTCATTCACGCGCCTACCTTTTGGAGTATCATCCTCAGCAAGTATTTTTCAGTCAATCATGGACCAGATACTGACGGGGCTGGAAAATGTATATTGTTATCTGGATGATATTTTGATTGGAGGAATGTCGGAAGAACAGTGCAAGAAAAAACTGTATGAAGTCTTAAGTCGTTTGGAGTCGCATAACGTCCGTATCAACATGAATAAGTGCAAGTTTCTCGAAAAGTCGGTACAGTATCTGGGACATACAATTTCAGGACAGGGGCTGCGTCCAAATAAAGAAAAGATAAAAGCAATTGTAGACGCCCCTGCACCTACAAATGAAACACAATTACAGTCGTACCTGGGTTTATTAAATTATTATAGTCAGTTCATTCCAAATTTGTCAAGTGAGCTAAAAGAGTTATACAATCTATTAAAAAAGGATGTCCCGTTCAACTGGTCGCAACAATGTCAAAAAGTCTTTGAAAAAAGTAAAACATTACTGTTGGAAAATAATCTATTGGAATTGTATGACGCAAAAAAACCTATTGTAGTAGCAACAGATGCAAGTTCATATGGAGTAGGAGCAGTATTGTCGCATTTAGTAAATGGAGTCGAAAAACCAGTGATTTTTGCATCGAGCACGCTGTCACCTGCCGAAAAAAACTATTCACAGTTACATCGTGAAGCTCTAGCTATTGTGTTTGCTCTCAAAAAATTTCATAACTATTTGTACGGTCAGAAATTTACGATTTATACAGACCACCAGGCACTGAAGGAAATTTTTAATCCAAAAAAGGGAACTCCTCCAGTAGCCGCAGCAAGATTACAAAGGTGGTCAATCTTATTGTCTATGTATCAATATGAAATTGGGTACAGAAAAAGTTCAGAAATGGGTAACGCAGATGCACTTTCTAGATTACCACTAAAACAAAACACTGAAATAGATACAGTCGGTATATTTTATTTTAATAAAGATAATTCTTTCATCAACTTGAAGTCAATAGAAAAGGCTACACAACAGGATACAATATTGTCAAAAGTCTATAATTATCTGATTACAGGATGGCCAAAAAAGGTACCCGAAGAAGCACAGTCCTATTTTTTGAAGAGAGCGAGTTTAACAACTGATAACAACTGTATTTATTTTTGTCATCGAATTGTGATACCCGAAGGCATGCAAACAGACATTTTAAAAATGTTACATGAAAATCATATCGGAATAGTTCGCATGAAGATGTTAGCTCGTTCGTATTTGTGGTGGCCGTCATGTACTAAAGACATAGAAAACTTCGTCAAGTCATGTCAAGTGTGTCAGCAGACACTAAATGTCAAGAAAGAAGTAGTAACGTCTCAGTGGGCAAAAACAACATACCCATTCGAGAGAATTCATTTAGATTTCTTTTATTTTGCAAGTAAAACATTTTTGATACTGGTGGATTCATATACCAAGTTATGCGAGGTAAAGCTGATGTCGACTACAAACGCGGACAAACTATGTGAAGCACTGGATCAAATATTTGTTGTCTATGGTTTACCGTCACAAATTGTAACGGATAACGGTCCCCCATACAATGCGTTTCAGTTTTTGAAATATTGTAATAATAATGGCATAAAATTAACGAGAACACCGCCTTATCATCCTCAATCAAATGGATTAGCCGAGAGAGGAGTTCAAGAAGTGAAAAAAGTTTTAAAAAAGTTCTGTCTGGAAGATAGAAATAACACGACGCTTAACACAAAAATAAATAAGTTTCTACAAAATCATAGGAACACCCCGTCTACAGTGACATCTAAGACTCCGTCTGAGTTATTATATTCGTACAAACCTAGAACATTATTGGATGGACTAATTGGAAGAAAGGAAACTGAGAAGACGGAGGTCGAAAAGTTAACAGAAGAAAGAAAAGAAGATTTTAACAAGAATGATCAAAAACAAAAAAATATAGAAGTTAATAACGAATTCAAGGAAGAAGAAATAATATATTATAGAAATCATTTAAAACATTTTGTACGCTGGATTCCTGCTAGAATTAAAAAGAAAATAAGTGCAGTTACGTATTTGATAAAGATAAACGACACTATAAGATTAGTACATGTGAATCAGCTGCGAAAGTCAAATTTAAATGATAAGATTTATGCGGCAGATACTAGCTGGCGAACTTTGGAGAAGTTAAGAGAAAATGATAATAATAAAGAAGATGAAGGTGAAAAACTACGTCGGTCTCAGAGAGAGAAAAACAAGCCAAAAAGGTTTACGTTTTCTGAATTTGAGAAAAATAAATAATATTTTTTTTGTAATGTTTCAGGATTAAAAAGGGGAAGAATGTCGTGTATTTGTTCAGCCCTGCAGAAATGAATTATTTAATTATTTGATCTATTATACTATTATGTAATGATGCCTATAAATAGAATTGTGAATTATTTTTACAAACACTTTTTTGTATGAAATTGAATAAAAATCTAATTTAATTAAAGTATATTTTGTCAATTATAAAAATCATAAATTTATAACAGGTATTACATTGCATTGGCCAACTTATACAAAAGACCTCTTTTCTTCGCGCGCTGTTGAGCATACATTTTAAGAATTTTATGTGAGATAGTTAAGGGTTAGGCCGAGTGTGAAAAAGGATTTAAGGATTAAAGAACGTTTTGTCTTCTCCTTGAAAAAAAAAGTTCGCATTAACAACTTACAAATATATTTGATTGTTGATATTCTTTTAACATTTAGTCAAGCTTAAAAACCGGATCAATAATAATCTTCATATTATTATTTATTCTCGAAATTATTTTTTTGTATGAATTTACTAAAGCAGATGGCGTTGGAAGCAAAATCCAAAAAGAATTTTATTATTAAACGTCGTAGCTACCTCTCCCCATCACCTTGTCAGAAATATAACCCCAAATCTTTCTATAAATCATTTTTTTTTCGAGTTTGGAAATAGTTTATCGAGACCGGCAAACAGACGTTGTATCTGTATAGGTAAGACTTGGGTCCGATTGCGCCACTTTTAGTCACATTTTTTATTAACTTTCGGTTCGATATACATATCTGATGCTCTAAAAATGTTTATTATGTATAGCGGTTCCGCCCGGTTACACCCGGGTGCAAAAGACCGAATGAGGGAGAGGGACATGAGTACGCACATTCATCTTCGTTTACCGAGATGAATGTTGTGTCCAAATTTCATGATGATCGGAGTTACCGTACAAAAATTTTTGTCGGACAAATTTTGAGTTACACTTTGCAACATTTTTCATTGATGCTCCGCTCCTATTGGTCGTAGCGTGATATTATATAGCCTATAGCCTTCCTCGGTAAATGGGTTATCAAACAAAAAAAATGTTTTTCAATTCTAACCAGTAGTTCGTGAGATTAGCGCGTTAAACCAAACAAACAAACAATCAAACAAACAAACTCTTCAGCTTTATATATTAGTATATATAGATGTTATTTTTTCCAAATAGGTACATGATTTTCCGATCGGATATGAACAATTACTAGATACTTGTTGATCATGAAAAAATTAAAAAAAAAAAACAGTCTATAGCAATGTGGACTAAAAAGCAACAAGCATAAAGTGTACAGTAACTAAAATACGTCATGCAATGGCGTTACTTTATCGCAACCAAGATTATCTCATTGGCTGACCACACAGCCTATAAATTAGGATGTGGTCCCGTAGCAGAGAATTGCGAACGATTTCAATGATAAATGAGTGTGATTCACGTCTGATATTTTTCGCTGTGAAGAAGAGAAGAAAAAAACAAATTACAAAATAATTTAAAGAAAGATAGGCTCTGCTTTAAGACCACACGGTAGACGTTCCCCCTCACTCGCTCGGCATATTTTCGCGTCCTCCTCGTTCACATACACTAAACTATCTTTTATTAAGAAACAAAAGAGACATCTTTTCATACATTTTTAAGGTGCGTTTTTTGAATTTCGCGAATGGGCAGCTCGGTAATTGAATTTAAATAGGATTTCAATCTGATAGTAAACAAATCGAATAAAACATACACCAAGGCGATCCGTCAAAAATTGTAACCTGTACAGCTCGGACGTACCGTACAGAACAACCGACAATTGCTGTTCACGATTTTCAATTACAATTCTAGAAGTAATTATGAACTTAAATCCGTTTTATAGAACAGAGTCTCCCCTTTTCAAAAATTTGATTCGATTTCGTGCGAAATTAACCCGGATACAACTACTTGTATAAGCGAAATAATAGAGCAGACTACCGCTGGCGGTGTGTGCAATACATTTGATGATGCTATTTTGCTCAATCCGAAGATGGTCGGATCGGACTATAGAAATAAGAGAATATTATGCAGTAACAGGTCAGACATCAGATAAGAAAAATCTGACAGTGCTACAAGAAATATATCTACGACTTTATATACTCGACCAGACTTAACTTTGCTTTCACGTCATACAAATATGTATATTAACTTTTATTCAAATAAAATATTAAGTGCTTCAAGGCAGATAAGATAATTTATGCGTAGTTGCAGCGCACGCCAAAATAATAGTCTCTTTTTTATATATATAAAAACAACCTGAACATTCATTTAATTATTTTTTTATCGTTTCTGACAAATCTGCACAAAAATTAAAACCTATTAAATTTTCTTGAATATGATTAATTTGATAAAAAGAACCGTTTTTATAAAAATAAACCTACATTCAAAATTATTTTAATGCGTACAATTTCTGTCATAAATTTTCGCGAATTTATGATTTTTGTTTTTTTGTATTTTTGAAAGTATGCTGGTCAAAACGGTTCCGTGAATATAATAAACACACACGTAGTCTGTATCTACTTTTTTGTTTTACTATCTTAACCCAAAAAGACAATTTCATATAATATCGCAATTTTTATCAAAGTGCAACCTGTCAAATATTAAATAATTATTCAAATCTTTGATTAACGTCTGAATAGAACTCTTCAAATAAACAAAATTGTCGACCAATTTTTTTCAGACTATATTATATTGACAAAAATAAAATTATAAATCAATATTGCAAAATATGACGTTTCGATCCGGATCGAAACGTCATCTCTTGTAATATTGATTAATAATTTTATTTTTGTCAATATATAGCCTGAAAAAAATTGGTCGACAATTTTATTTACCTATTTTAAATAATTATTAGCTTGAACATTTTTTTGCAATGTAAAACGCGCATGCCTTGATGAATTATTATCATAATGCGATTATTAAAAAGATAAATAGAATAACTGCAACCAACACGGCACAAACTGCATATAAATACTAAAAATACGAAAGAAACTTTAATAGTTCAGTTGAGGTATGTATGATTTACTTCTGGCCATCTAAAGTTAAAGGTATACTACAAGATGATGTATGCACCGGCTGGTATTTTATTACTGTAATACCGGCTTACAGAACACTGGATACAGAGAGATATCCTGCAGGCTGCAGTGAACTAGAGGTGTTGATAATGTCACAGGATTCGCTTTTCAACTCAACAGATTTGTTTTTTCGTAAAGATTTTCTTTACGTCTGCAATTTTTCATGTTCTTATAACGTTGTCAAACGAGCATTTTGTAAATAACTGTAATAAATAATCTTTAATTATCGAAATTTTTACATCCAGTTAAGGAGATACAGGGTGTCTAGCGCTAAGTCAGAAAAAAATCCCGGTTTTCCCCGCCTTAAACAAAAGCAAACACACGCACCGTCTAGTCCCGTTGTTGCAGAACGTCTGATCTGCATTCTGCAGGAGCATGCTACTAAATTGAAAAAAATTAGTAACAATGTGCCAACAAATAAAAATTTTCAAACAATGAAAAAAATAGTGTTATCTATACTAATATATAAAGCTGAAGAGTTTGTTTGTTTGAACGCGCTAATCTCAGGAGCTACTGGTTCAAATTGAAAAATAAAAATTTTTGTTGGATAGCCCATTTATCGAGGAAGGCTATAGGCTATATAAAATCAGGCTACGACCATTAGGAGCGGAGCATTAATGAAAAATGTTGCAAAATGTATCTCAAAAATAAGCTTCTCTTCAGGTGAAATGCACTAACTAAATATACTCATATTAACGTTGCCAGAATACAACGCCGGCTAGCTCAATCGGTAGAGCACACGACTGTCAATATCAGGGTCGTGGGTTCGAGCCCTACGTTGGGCGAATATATATATATTTTTTTTTATTTTCTACAATGCTTTCTCCTAAGGCTTACATTTAAATTTATTTAATTAATTAATAAAAGTATAAATACTGCTTTTTATCGACAAAAACTTTTGAACGGTAACTCCGATCATCGCATGAAATTTGGACACAACATTCATCTCGGTAAACTAAGATGAATGTGTGTACTCATGTTCCTCCCTTCCCCATTCGTTCTTTTACACCCGGGTGAAACCGGGCGGGATCGCTAGTAATATTATATAATACAGAAATAACATACATTGTTATTGTTTTTCGTACCAAGAAAAAATCCCCCTATTTTTTATTCGATTCCGTGCAATTTGAAAAACTTCCCGTATGCTTGACGGATTTCCCGGTTTCTCCCGGTGATTCTTTCCGGTTTTTTTCTGTTTTTCCGGTTGATAAACACTCTGACATATAGTGTTTATGTTGTTACATTGAAAAAAAAACAAACATATTGAGTATAATTATTTGGAAAAATGTAAAAAAATATATATTATTCTTAATAAATAATACGACAGGAAGCGCGTCAAAAACGACCACATGAAATCCTACTCTGCGACCGTTGCATGATTTATTTTGCGCATTTAGTCCACAGCGCACGGTGCGATCGATTCAGTTGTCCCCCCGCTCTATACTCTGCGCGCGGCCAATAGTAAAATGAGTTGATCAACAGCTCTAGGTTTGATTTTATTCTATAATGTTGTAATAGCGCATAATATCGTAAGTTGTATTGAAACAACGCCACATGAGGCACTGTAAACTCTGTGAACGTTTGAACGGACGATATTTTAACGTAGAAGAAAACATCTTTATGTCAATATTATATTATTTAATGTCCAAGCACCGGCATTAATATATCTATATTCACGTTCCGGGCAAGTAATTCAGCGCATAATAATAATTGTACAACCTGAAACACGTTTATTACAGCGAAAAGTGCACACGATTCAGTTCCTTTAATCTTTTGCAAAAATAAAACATACGCAATCTTTAAATTTCATCTCATACTGTGCAACAGACAAAGACAACCGATCCGAGTGCGCGTTGTATTAGGCAAAATTGAATTTATACAGTGTTTATTATCTTTTTATATTATGTATAAAAAATTATAAATGTGTTACGAGAACGCATTACAGAAGTGAAACTTCTAGTTGCAAATCATACGATTGCATTTGGACAAGTGGAAAAAATGTGTCACGTTCAGATTAACTTGTACAGACGAAATGTCTGAACGTGAAACTATCTCGTAACACATTTTTTCCACTTGAGTATCACTGAGTAACATAGGCTATATTGGAAGATTAAAAAGGAAGAATCCTGGTGGCATAGGATCGATGAAACAAAGCAAATACTGAAGGTTTAAATAAATTTAAACAAACTTAACATAGACACATTTATACAATTTTTAGTAAAAATCAAGTCGTTTTTCAAGAAAAATAGTAATTTTAATACCTTTTGATGACATTTTATATTTTAATTTATTTTATACATAACAATAATAATGAGAAAACAGACAGCATTGATTCTCCGAAGATGGCATAAAGATTGTCGAAACGTCAGACAATAAAATGCAATAAAAACCTTCAGTATTTGCTTTGTTTCATCGTTCCTATGCCACCAGGATTCTTCCTTTTTAATCTTCCAACATTGAAACAGGCCATCATCAATCTAAATTATTAGTTATTTTTTCACAATAGGCTATATTGTTAATCGAGTTTCATTAGGGGTCCCTACGAAAACTTCAATACTTAATGTAACCCAAGGTGTAAAAAATATATACAAAATTTGTGACAGTAACTCCGATCATCATGAAAGGACACAACATTCATCTCGATAAACTAAGATGAACGTGCCTTCTCATGTCCCTCCCCCCATGCGTTGTTTCGCAGTCCGGGTGAAACCGGGACGGACCACTAGTCATATCAGAATCTAAACCGAACTGGACCGCGTTAATTCAAGAATTAATCTATACCTCGGATTTGAGAAACCCGATGTTATACAGCAATATGGATGATCTCATTCATCGATGAGTGTTGGAGTGTAAATAAAAAGATTTGCATGAACGAAAACAATAACTGTTCATTGTGTTCAAGCAATTCCTTGTTCGTTAAGTGGCCTGAATAATTTTATATAAATATAACACCTCGAGTCATTTGTTAACTTGTATCATTCTTGCAATCCATCACTGTCGGCTTAAGTTACTCTATCGGCGCATTCGCTAACTATGTCACAATATGGTGCGACCAAGTCAACGCAAAACTTGCGCAAACCCAACATATTGAGTAAAGTTTTCTTCTTGCAACACGAAATATGGTTTGCGCATTCCAAGCTGTGAGCGAGACAAAATAATAGCTTCCAATCTCTTTGACGCTGTCAATAGTTCCAATTTTAACAAGATTTTTTTTTAATTTCATTTTCTTTCGAGTTTCCATAAATCCATCATTCGACAACGGCCGGACTGATTTTAATGAAACTTAATACACAATCAACGAGTACCCAAACTCTTTACTCGGATTCATTGGGGTTAAGATAGGGGTCAGTTCAAAACTGCAAGTCTTGGACAATTTCTCATGAGTGCGCTATAACCGTAGCTTACAAAAAATGTTTGCCAAAAGATTTCAAAACTAGAAACTTCATGTTTCAAAATGGTTTTTTGTTCATCTCGATACGACTATTTTTCACTAAGATACAGCTCTGCAATAAATACCCAAAAAATTATAAAAAAATTCTGTTCCTTTAATTGTTTGGATAAGTGTATCTACACTGAATAAATTTCCTGCCGAGTGTATTTCGTAGAATTGAAACCGCGACAATAATTTTATTATTAAAACTATGTATTTATAATTTTTATTAATCATAATTCTTAAATTATTATCAATGAAATAATAAATTACGTGTATTTCCTGCCTACTTATGATAACTGACGGTTTTGAATTCATTATTTAAACAGATCACTTAAAAATATTAATGAAGAAAATATTTGTTTATTAATTTTTTTTTATATGTATATGGAATAATATTAATTAATTTACTTACGAATTAATTTTAGAAGAAGTTTCGACTTACCTAAAACAAAAAGAAAACAAAATTAGTACGAGAATTCTGCAAAACCATAGAATACCTACGTAATTTCCATGGTCACAGTATACTGCCATGCAGTACACCATTCGTGGTTACTGCAAATCAGCGCACAGTTAAAAAATAAATAGCATTTTCATATTTTTCCCTGCCCACGATTTTTCCATTATTTCCCTGATTTATTAAAAGTTCCTTTTTCAGACATTTCAAGTCTCTAATCACGACGCATGGGTTAAACCAGCTCGGTTAGGTGGGATTTATAATATCTTAAATAAAATTTAAACAATGTCATATTATTTTACATATATACAATCTTTACACAACATATTCTTTAAGCAGTAGAAAATAATTTAGAAATATACGATATGAGCCAGTATACGCACACGTAACTTGAAACTTGAAATAATTATAGCTATGGTCACAAGACAAAACAGTTTATTACGAATGTTTGAAGTGCCACTTCTTTAAACGCGGCAGGTTGGGTAGTAATTTCGATCGGATATTGATAAAAATGGAATGAAGTAGTTCTAGATTAAATATGTGATTGAAAGAGGGCCCGCACATATAACAGTGAGTGATAGAGAGAGTTTCACTTGAGCACACACACATTCTTTTTTTTCTTAGCTGTCAGGATTATCTGTAATTATTAAGACTTGAAAATTTGCGGTTTGTTTTACTTGAGCCGCGAACATATTAAATTATTCAACGACAAATTAAAAAACAGAAGAAAGGCCTTTTCGTTGACCTGTTATTGCCATCTGTTAACGAGTTACTCAATTCCTCTAGCCCTAGTACCGCAGTCGAATTTTTTTTCCCACACCGCCAGAGCTGCTTCCGTCACATCCGATTGGAATCACTCCTATCGTCGCTAAATAAGATTCTTTTGACAAAAAAATTGACCTAACCAGTTTTGTTCCACGATCGCACATACTATAAAGGTTGCAGACACTGTAATGTCGTATTGTTCATGTATATAGTGTAACATTACACCGACGCGAGTAAGTCATAAAAAAAAACCGACCACTCGCTGTTGTTGCTGCTGCTCCGCTGCCATATCCATTTTTATGGCCTTACTGTTTTGAACAACAAAATGACACCTTCCAATCACGTTTCCATATTCACAAAGATTAAAATAATTATTTACACAACGGATCAACTTTTCATATATCTTTATTCTGAACGCGCATATTTTAAGTTGACACCATCGCAATATCGCAAACGGAAATCGCAACGCAGTTAACAAGACTTGCAATCATTCATTTTACCATTCCAACTCATAAATGCGGAATGGCATTAATTTAGGTCAAAATTTTACAATATATTTTCGTTTTGAAGTCTCCCGACTCCAAAAAACACATTTTTGTGCGTCTGTGAGTACGATACAGATCAAACGGATGAACGGATTGAAACCAAATTTTGGGAGGATGTTTGACACACAAATATGAAGAGCTCTATTGTTTATGGGGAAAATCGGCGCATGCACAAAAGAAATATATGCTATAACGTTGTTTTTTATATAATAATGGTATACTTTTCATAACGGTTTATTATTCTATTTATTTTTTCAAGACATTTGTTTTCGAAACTTTAAAATTTCGGAAATATTTTGAAAATAAAAAAAAAATAAGCTGTTCTTTTGTTCTGTAGATCCGTCAGAAAACAATTAGCTAAGCATGCTTTGTTTAACGTGGAACATCTTATGTACAGGCAACCATGCCCACAAATAGCAAATATATTTAAAACTAGCCATTACCCTCTCGCCGAGAAACAGTAACTCCTGTACCGGCCATCTTGTTGAGGTTTTCCATGGTTTCCCTCAACAATTCCAGATAAATATCGAGATGGTTTCTTATTCTAGGCCATGGCCGATTACCTATCAAACTCCTACGCTCAAAATTTGCCTACCTTATCCTAATGTCTGAAAATTCCTTCATTCGCCCATTGCTATTAATTAAGTGGAAGTTTAAAAATGTAGAAAATAACGGGAAGGGTGATAGATGGAAAATAGTAATGATGCGAACGGCGTCTGTTATGAAATAAAGTCGAGAAACGGACGTTAAACGCATTATTATTATTATCAACTAGCCATTACCCGCGTCACACGTGGGCACTGTTTCTTTTTGAAGCGAACACATTCTGGATATAACGCGTCGGTATATATGTAAGGAACAGGTACCTATACCGTACCAGAATATGGTCCACAGTAAGTTAATTAGTTCTTTTGTACCCATCGAAAGAAAACAACACAACAGACCTAGCGCGTACTGTTGGATTTTTAAAAGAAGACCGGTCTATGGAATGTAGTCCTATGACCTTATTGCAGAAGAGCGCACATGTATTTTATATTGGTAAAAGGTAATGATCCTGGAACCGCTTCTATGCAATAAGGGAGTCCAGTCGACCAAACGTGTCGCAATTGTCGTATCGCGATAATTGTACTATTGCCATAGCTGTACGACTATACAGCGACACTTGCTAACAGTACAAAAAAATCATACACCAGACAGTACATAGGTGTGCGTTCACGGACTAAGTTGAGGGGTGTTGTCTGAATATCATCAAAATGGAAAGTAAAAAGGGAAAAACAGTTAGAAGTGGCGCTAGGGAGGTCATAGCGAATGTAATTAAAATGTGCGAGTTAGAGGCTCAAAATAATGCCTTAAAATTTAAAGCTATACATTGTTTGCATGCCTTGCTATGCGCCGCCTATGAATTCCGATAATTTGGGAACACATCAACGACTTCTTGCCCTTTCCCCACCGGTCTTCTTTCGCCGATCGCACAGTATGTGTGTGTATAATAAACTCATTAAAGGCCAGGTGGATGCACCGGGCCTCGATAACGTCACGACTTCATTACACTCAGTGTGATCTGATCGGTGAAAATTACTGTACCTACCGCTCTTTTCCCCTTGTCCCTCGCCTCACTTAACTTCACTCTTGACTCGCTTCTTTTAAATTTAATCTAATTAGTTGCTTTAGGGCCTATTTAAATCTATACACGTTTCATCATTCTATACAGCGTGTCCCGAGATAGATGCTACATACGATTTTCCACGTATAATACGCGCCACGGATCTAAAAGGTTCGGAACAGCGTCGCAAACGCACATTTTAGAGCCGTTGTGACTCCCACCACCTCCCAACTACCAGCACGGAACGTGCGCTCGTCGGTGATTGGCCGTGATCGCTCGTTGCCTTTGTCACTTGTCGCTTTCCTGCTTTAAAGTACAGTCGAGTACGCTATTGTCAAGTTGTTATTGTTATTTTACTTGTGTTGATTTGCGAGTTCATAGTTTTTCAATAGACTGTACAAGCGCAAGCCCGCATTCGTATCTAACTTCCGAGCCTTTTAGATTCGTGGCGCGTATTATAATAGTAGGTATCACACCACAAGGGTCGAAAGTGTGATATTCTTGCCCTGCGCGCCATAATACCTGAGGCGAGGTATGAAGAAAATCTGTTTGTTTGGTTGAACGCGTTAATCTCAGGAACTACTGGTTCGAATTGAAAAACATTTTTTTTGTTTGATAGCCCATTCACCGAGGAAGGCTTTAGGCTATATAATATCACGTTACGACCAATAGGAGCGGAGCATCAATGAAAAATGTTGCAAAATGTAACTCAAAATTTGTCCGTCCGACAATAACTTTTGAACGGTAACTCCGATCATCATGAAATTTGGACACAACATTCATCTTGGTAAACTAAGATGAATGTGCGTACTAATGTCCCTCCACCCATTCGTTCTTTTGCACCCGGGTGAAACCGGGCCCGACCGCTAGTAATATATATTATAATCAACACATTTCTCATACAGTGCGCAGCCTTGTTAGCACCGCTGCACACGAGGATAGTTTGGTCGCTGGAATCACTACTGAAACTTGTGCTAGCTGACGCGCTGGCTGAAAAGATTAAAGTGACGTCACTGCGTGGTCGCATTTTGTATTAAAAAAAACTGCAGTTTTCACATGACTTCAAATCGGTCTTCCGGAATAATAATATTGATTGATTATTTTACACGTGAATTCGTGTTTATTCTGGGACACACTGTACACAGTACGTGTTGTTAACAATGCAGGCTTGTGGAATACCATCATTAAAATATAATACAGAAGCTGTATAAACTACCCAACATAATTACGTAGTTACGAAGTACTTGTGGAAACAGAAAAATTACTCAAATCATATCTGTAATTATTATGTTCGTCTTTTAGAGATTTTTTTGGCCATAAAAAAGTCGAGAAAAAAGACATTTTAAGGATTAAACTGATTTTCTTAAAATTATGTTGTTTTCTATATAAATATACAAAATCTGATTTATCCCAGAAAAAAAGCCTTACAACACATTTTGATGATCTTTTCCTAAAGATTTGTTTCTGTAAGAACCTATATAATATATATCCTGATTATTGAAGTATTGTTGATTTCTGATTCGTTTTTTACTTTTATTATTATTAATGTTATTGATTTCAACATTTGCTAATAAAATTTGCCGCAAAGGATCCTATTGCTATAAATAAATGAAAATCGATAAATATTTCTTTTTTGTTTCTTTTACGTTTTGTTTTCTATATTTGTTGTATAGGTACCTATATAATCTATAAGAAAAAAACAAATGGCCGTGCTTGAAATAAAGTAATAAATATAGTAATTAAATAAAATGGTAATAAAATTGCTGTTAGAGACAAGAATTATGTCTTGGAAAGAAGTCATTAAGTATAATATTGCATTAATTTGCATATTAATAATTATGTACTCAATTTGAATATATAAATCAATATGCAATTAATATCATTTGAATAATTCAACTAACATTCATTGAAATTGATTGAAAGCCTATTTCAGACGTTGCCAACACAAAACAATAATAAAAAAAAAACATTTCGTGCCAAATTTTCGGATCATTCAGAAAAAGTTGAGAAATCAATCATTTTCGAAAAATACCCGGGCAATCGGCATTCATGATGTACATTTTTTAAAGGTACGTGATTTAAAGTCGAGCGTCTCGGTTTCAACCACATATTTAATAATTTACTATACGAATCATTGTCTATCTACTCAATGTGTGGTTAGTGAAAGCAACAAAGCGTATCGAAAATATATCTGCGTCTCTTTCTTCGATGTAATTCCCTGATTTGTCCGATGATATGATTGGTTGATGTACTTGCATTCAATCTGAATAAAGTATCTCTGTTTCAAAAACTTTTCTATGACGTTAACATGGGCGTACCGAGCTTTTGGCCCAGGAGGGAGCAAATTAGAAATTTCTTAAGCCGGGTCCCCCGTGCTTGTTTTGCCCTCATGGATACGCCAGTGCTTACTGCGTAAAAAAGACAGAAGTATATATGTTTGCACCCTAATTGGTTCGATTGCGATTTTATTCCTATGCTCAGTATAGAATAAAAGTATAACTGATAAACAACGCCCGACTGATCGTTTTCCTTCTTCATATTTACGTTTTGACGTGCTGAATTTTAAAGTAAACGTGTTTTTAAAACACAATGAATGATGTTCTCCAAAGCTGCCAACCCGTTGTCAGATTTAAATGAATAATTGTAGAGTGTAGAGGAACGCCGCGCCGCGCCACGTCCAAACTACAATTTCGTGAGACTTCAAAAGCAGCTAGATCCATTCCAGTACAGTGCAACAACCGCAAAATGAAACCTATAGTAGAGTGACCAGATCTGTGCGAATTATTCGCACTAAATAAGTATAATAATTATCACTTTACAAAATTATTTGTTAAATATGATTGCAGGTATTCAATTCGTTTCTAATTTTGCACACTGCTTATAACGTTCTTCTTTTTGTTGTATTACAATATTAAGCTCAGATGACAGATCGAAGAAATATTTTACTAAAATTGTCATATAGAGGCGCAAGTAGCAAAAGCGTTGAGCTAAGCCGTTAGATGGCATCATGCAGCATTGCTGAGACGTTGTTCAGCGTTGCTCACTGTTTCAAAATTAAAGCCGTCAGATGGCAGTATGCAGTATTGTGTCTGTTGTATTACAATATGAAGGTCAGATGACAGATCGAAGTGTTGACGTTGTTTCAAAATTAAAGCCGTCAGATGGCAGACGTTGTTCAGCGTTGCTGTATTTTAATTAATTTACAAAAACAAAAGCAATAATAAATTTTTTAGTTGTCGATGTCAGTAGAGCAAGCAATTATCTGTAATATGATATATAATTTATGTGGAGAAATTGTGAGGTTTTTTCTAAAAAGGGAGGCAAACATCTTTAACCTTAGCGTATTAATATATATGATATATAAGCTCTGTTCCACCGAGCGGGGTGGTGTAGTGGTGAGAAAATTAGACTCGCATTCGGGAGGTGCCGGGTTCGAATCCCGGCGGGGGCAGACGTGGCTGGAACTTTTTCCTCCTATGCCTCTCGCCGAGAAACGGTCATTCCCGTACCGTTCATCTTGTTGAGGTTTTCCATGGTTTCCTCGACAATTCCAGATAAATATCGAGATGATTCCTTATTCAAGGCCATGGCCGATTACCTGTAGAAACTCCAATATGCTCAAATTTGCGAACCTATATCCTAATGTCCTAAAATTCCTTCATTCGCCCATTGCTATTAATTAAGTGGAAGTTTTTAAAATGTAGAAAGTTACGAGAAGTGTGATAGATGGAAAATAGTAATGGTGCGAATGGCGTCTGTTATGACATAAAGTCGAAAATATAGCTCTGTTTCAGTCTCTCTGCGAACGGTAACAGAACCGTCGCAGTAACTAAAACGAAGCTGTTTGTATCGGTTTTAGAACACGTTTTAGCTAGTGCGCATGACTGTGACGATTCTGTTAACCTTCGAAGAGAAAGAAAGAGAGTGCTATTAACTATCACCATTTTTTTTCTCTCATTATTTTTGGATTATGGAATTTGTTATACCGTGGCTATAAAGAAAATGCTACACGTATACACACAGTACGCACTGCGCATGCGTGTAGAGTGCGCATGACGCTTTTCTCTCAACTGCCGGTTGAAGTAGGAGAAGAAGAAGCATTTCACTTTTCGAGTAATTACGGCCAATTTATCCCCCCTAGCGCGCCAAAAAAGTTCCACTTCAAAAAGTGAAAAATAAAAAAATTAATAAACAAAAAATCAAACTTCTACTAATTAAAATATAAACAAAGTTTCGAATATAAGGTGTAATTTTTTAGTAATTCTGCTGATATTTTGGATTATCGTCACCTTAATGTAGTAACCAATTAAATTGTATAATGAACACAAGAGAGACACCTGCATCGAGAAAGATACGGCAAAACAAAGACGGGCATATATTAATATGATGAAGAAAGATGGATGATCACAAAAAAATTTGTAGATTATGTTCGCAAAAACAATTTAATTTCTCAATTATTAAACACCTGAGTAGTGTGTTTCGTTGTACACTGAAGCCGCGAATTTTAATATGTATATAATTTCTGATTACCTGGATTACGAGATTCGCTCAAAAAAAAAAACGAACAAAACACAACACATCTAATAATAATAGGCATGATGACAGTATAAAAGAATCGAAAAAATGGTTTTAGAGAAAAATATTATGTTGAAAGGATTCTAATAAAAAATGTCCCAGTGTTAATAATAAACAGTGAGATTAAGATTTTTAATAAAATAAAAGTTTAAAATACTGCAATCGGCCATGTTGTTGAAACACCGAATGACGTCACTCCTTCTTAAATCAAAGAGAATATAAACACTTGAAATAAATAGTCATCATTTAATTAGTTGTTTTGTTGTTTATTCGTTTTTTTTTGTGATATTTTATAGCACCTATGTAAATGATTATTTTTGAGGTTAGTTAACTTGCAACTAAACTCACGACAGCTTGATTTAAAAGTCAGTAAAAACTAAACGTTACACAAAAGTTGTTCTTAAAATACAAAAAAAAATTGAGCGAACCTCGTACAGCACGTTAAAAAACGGATATTAATACAAGAACGTCAGTTGATAGAGTTGTAATATTCATTGGAATGTATTTATTTATGTAAATTACACAGAAATCCTGCACTCGATGCCTGCTCGGTGTGGTCGGTAAGTCGGTAATACAGCGATCACCGCTGTGCGTTTGTTTAATAACTCATTTAGATCCGCAGATAGTCATTTATTTTTATTTATTTACCTGATCAGTGGATTATTATAAACCGTGAGGAATTGCAGATTCGCCAAGGAGTCAGTTATTATTACGCGCCACGAATCTAAAAGGCTCGGAAGTTAGATGCGAATGCAGGCTTGCGCTTGTATAGTCTGTTGAAAAAACTACACACTCGCAACTCAACAAAAATAACATAGCAATAACAGCTTGACAATAGCGTACTCGACTGTACTTTAAAGCAGGAAAGCGACAAGTGACAAAGGCAACGAGCGATCACGGCCAATCACCGACGAGTGCACTACAGTCTGTTGAAAAACTACAAACTCGCAACTCAACAAAACTAACATAGCAACAACAACTTGACAATAGCGTACTCGACTGTACTTTAAAGCAGGAAAGCAACAAGTGACAAAGGCAACGAGCGATCACGGCCAATCACCGACGAGTGCACGTTCCGTCCAGGTAGCTGGGAGATGGTGGGAGTATCAACGGCTCTATAAAATGTGCCTTTGCGACGCTGTTTGTGACTAACTTCCGAACCTATTGGATCCGTGGCGCGTACTATACTACTGGAAGAGCGATTTTATATCTGTTGTGTGTTTCGTTCTTTAGCGTGGTAAGTACTGTTAAGTTCTTACTAAAAATAAATAAAACACAGACTTGAACTTTAAAGATTCGTAATGAGATGTTTTCTCTAGAGTCGTTAGTAATCAATTAAATTTTTTCCAAATAATAACAGCCTTCAGTTTTCCAGCGTAGCTAAGGAAAACTAATTTTCACAAAATTACAAAAAAGAGAAAGAGAGTTAATGTAGCAAAGCTTTTGACGTGATAACGTCTTATAAATTGATGAATCACCAATCTTATAAATTGATAAAACACCGGCTGCATGCACGAAAAAGTGTAACGGTCGTAACGTTCCTAACGTTCGTAACGCGTAACGTTCCGCCTGACCCTGTGCGTGCTTTTTGCTAATTTCTCGCTCAATTTAAATCAGATCGGTTTGAAACCAGTCTTAAACGAAAGAGGAGAACATTTTACATAGATTTCGTATAACAGAATTTGCCTAAACAGTTTTTTTATACAAATTTATATAGAAAAATAGCTGTATAAAATATAAATGCAATGTTGTCTAATGCATGGCGCGACGCGGTCGGTCGTCTTTGTTTGCCGTACATGGAAATTAGAATATAACGTATGTCTTGTCTTAACATGAAAACGGCTGCATTTCTAATGTTTAATTCAATTTTTTGACATTAGTATTTTGTGAAATGCAACGCCTTCTAAGTTAAGTATTGGAATAACTAATTATTATTAGAACATAATACTTTGACAGTTGCAAACGTCACTTTTGACATTTCTTATCATTCCGACACCAAGGATAAGCGGATTGAAACCAAATTTTGGGAGGTTTAGGTTATGTATTACGGAATACGTTATCACGTAAAACTATCGTCCGTAAACCGACTTTACAGACAAACAATTTTTTTTTTGTCAAAATTAGTTTTCCTTAGCTACGCTGGAAAACTAATTTTGACAAAATTACAAAAAAGAGAAAGAGAGTTAATGTAGCAAAGCTTGCTACAGCGTGAACAGTAAACTAATTCCTCTAATATGTCAATCGGCGCAGAAATCACCTGGCTTTGAGACACGCAAGTAATTATTACAGAAGTAACTTTTGTCGTATACTAATTAAAAGAAGCAGTCGGTGACAACACCGGGCCCTCTTGATCGAATAATCCACGTTTCTTGATGAAACAAGGTCATCCGCGACAATAAATCAGTGGATTCAAGACACGCCAGCTTAAGACGAATCTCTATGCTCGCGGAATTATCAGAATTATTTTTTTTTTACGTGTAGCGCAAATTGTAACTCAAATCGACTGTCAGCTTTATTCTATCTATGGAGGGTAGAGGTAAGGAGGACTGTCTTATATGGGAGATATGTAGTCAAAAACTTGGGTGTTCATTCATTTAAAGTAAAAGTAAAAAAACCTCTATAAATAAAATTATATAATCTAAATTATGTGCTAGAATATATTTTTCAATTATCACAATAAGTTATTGTTATTATTATTATACTATTTTCTCACATACTGTATAATCTCTTAAGAACGAATTTTAAGGGACCGAATTTTTTCGTTATATGGAGGGAAGAAAGAAAAATAACCAATTTTCACAAAATTAATTTATTCCAAACACATATACCTATAGTTTGTTAAATTTGCCTGACGTTTTTCGCTATGCCAATATTTGTTTTGTATTTTAAGTATCTTATGCATGCTTTGGGATGTGGTGGAATAATCTTCATTAAATAATAGGAATTTTTCGATAAGTTTGGCGTCGTCAAGTGCTTGTTGAATATGGTGATGGTTCAGAATGGTCCTCTTTATGTCTGTAAACATTTGCTGACGCCTAAATATGAACATATTATTTCTTCGTAATAGAGAATGGCTGTTGCGTTATAAAGAGGGTTTTAAGGTAAACCAACCAAATCGTAAAAATTTCGACGTTATAGGGAGTTTTTCGTTATAACGAAGGACGTTATAAAGAGTTTACACTGTATTTGTATTTTTTTTGTTATGGTTTGGATTGTAAACCAGCTTTAAGCTGAATTCACGTCTTTTGATAAAACTCTGTTTTTTCATCAATAAAGACATTATTATTATTATTATTATTATTATTATTATAAGTTAAAAAAGTGTCCATCTAAATGCTGTAAATAACAGTTCAAAAATTGTCCGAAATGGCGCTAGCGCTGCATCCGAGTATAACATGAATTTAGCAGTTGTTTACCCTCCACAGCAGTTATAAACGAATTGAAGTGCGCTGAGTCGGAAAATTTAGTATTTTTAATGATTAGAGTCGTTAATAACACTGCAGTATATAAAATCTAAACTGTGCACGTAGTCCAAAATAATTTAATAAATATAACCTAAAAAACCTGCTGTGAGATAGTATCGAGAGTGATTTAATTTTTGTTGGCTTTTACTAATATTTTTTAGTCATTTTATAGTTTATTCATATCAATATAATCGTTTATTTACTACTAAATGCATAATAGCACGTTTAAAAATGACATTTAAATCAAAAATTAATTTTATATATTGTTTTTTTTTTGACGTGATAACGTCTTATAAATTGATGAAACGCCAGCTGCACGCACGAAAAAGTGTAACGTTCCGCCCGCCGTAACGTTCCGCCTGACCCTGTGCGTGCAAGCGAGAGCGCAGTAATGTATTATTAAATATGATATTCGAGCGGAATACGTTATCACGTAAAACTATCGTCCGTAAACCGACTTTACAGACAACCAATTTTTTTTTACTTTTGAAAAGTGCGCCATAAAAAAGCGGAAATTCTTCTTTCCTCGTTTACGTTTCTATCCTATTCTAATAATTTTTGCCCTCTATACACTTGCTATAAAATCTACCCTTTTGCGACAGTGGCAGTCCCCTAATTTAACGCTTTTTGATGGCCACTTTTTCGTACTTAACTTCTAGCCTCCATAATTCTATCGTCTCCTCGATGGTAGCTGTCTTTGAGGTTATGTTCAGCTGTCATCGTAGTCGGTTCTCTTGAAAAGATTCACAGTTCGTTTTCTCTTTACAGCTAATTTCATAGCTCAAGATCAGCCGACATATTTCTGGTATTGTACGACGCGTTCGACAGAAACGCGTGTGGCCAGCGTACCGGCCGAGACACGTCCGATCGGTCGAAATTCCAGTCGCGTGCAGAACAGGACGTGTGGTATGGCGATCTATTCTCGTCGACGACACGCGTAAAATTGAAAAAAAACCGGCGAAATATTGACGCGATCGCGGGCCGGTAAAACGCGAGCTGTAAAAAAGTCCTTTATAAAATAAACCATTTTGTTTTGTGACCAGAGAAATGGTGACAAAGACATGCCAACAGTCAATGGTTGTCACGCACTGTCGTTATAAATCGACCGGTGCAATCTAAAAATTAAATTACAAACCAGAAACATGTTTCTTTTTTCGTTATCCCATCTTATAATTAACGATTATGAAATAACACATTGCGCATTGTAAATATAATTATTTTTTTCCGGTTAAATGGTTGTCCTTCCATAATTAATAATGATGTTTCAATAATCTCATATCTATACTAATACATAAATCTGAAGAGTTTGTTTGTTTGTTTGGTTGAACGCGCTAATCTCAGAAACTACTGGCTCGAATTGAAATTTTTTTGTTGGATAGCCCATTTATCGAGGAAGGCTATAGACTATATAATATCACGCTACGACCAATTATTATAGACAAAAATGCCTTAACTAAATATTGCAATATTAGCGCGTCACGCTCACAAGCCCGGATAGCTCAGTCGGTAGAGCGTAAGACTCTTAATGCCAGGGTCTTGGGGTCGGCGAACATATTTTTATTTATTTTATTTTCTACATTGCTTTCTTCTAAGGCTTATATTTCAATTTTTTAAAATTTGATTACCACTAAATAAAATTAAATATATCTAATTAATAGATCATTTGAAAATTGTTACAAGGTATAGGTACCTATATAAAAATAATTTTCCTACAGTGTTTTCAATTAAATATTTATTATATTATAAATGGCGACATTGATCGAGTGCACAAACGCACATACAAACAAACGAACACACAAACAAACGAACACACAATCTCTCACCCTAAACGCATATACATGCTCCGTTCCTTCGTGGGTAAAAAAAGTATAAATACTGATTTTTAACGACAAAAACTATTGACCAGTAACTCCGATCATTATGAAGTTGGACACAACATTCATCTCGGTAAACTAAGACGAATGTGCGTACTCATGTCCCTTCCTTCCCCATTCGTTCTTTTGCACCCGGGTGAAACCGGGCGGGACCGCTAGTATTTAATATTTATCTTATAGTTAATTGTCCAGAAACCGTACTCGAACGCTGCTTCAGCCGACACAAATAGCGTCAGCGCAAGGATAAATTTTAAAAATCATAATATCTGTAAACATTTTGCTTGAACGTGACTTTAAAATTAATTTTACAGATCGTCATGCGTCCATTGAAAAATAACAATATACATAATATATTGTTTGTATTTCTCCAGTGGCGCGCGTGCCTTTTAATAAAATCAAAGGAACATAGGTATCTGCGGTCACAACGCCAAGTGAAATATGTCAGATTTTGAAAAAAATAAAATTTAAATGACTCTGTGTTTGATTTTGTAAATATTTCGATATTTCACAATTCTGTCGAGATTTACCGAAGTTCGTTTTCTCGTTATAAAACCTCGATAAGTCTAAAACCTCCAAAACTCGAAAACATGTTTCGTCCCCTTCCCTTCAAGCCCCAAAACATCCATTACTCGAAATCTCAACCCTCTATAAATCGAAATAATCAGTGAGTCCCTACAAACCATTTCGGTACATATTTTCCCTCCATAAATCAAAACAAAAATTGGACCTCTGTATCTCGAACATAGAAACTCAAAATTAGTTAAAATGAATCTTAACCTAAAACTCTATAACTTGAATTTTTGGCGTCTCCCTTGAAGTTTGTCTTATAGCGGTTCTACTGTATTTTTATCTCGTACCCGAATTCGCAAGATCGAGAAAAATTACTAAGTAAATGACGAAGACAGATGTATGTATCTCTGCTCCGGTTGTGTCGTCATCCTTTTTACTAGCAATATAGGAGTATCAAAGAATCTCGTTAGAGATTCTTTTCTGTGCTAAATGCCGACAAATCTCGAACAGATTCTTATACATTGATTTTGCCTCTCTTTAAGTATACCCTTCCAGCCTAGATATGACTGCTTATTACACAACATTAAAGAGTAAACCAAACAATTCTGAAAATATAAATAAATTTCCCTTCGGGACACAACATTCAACAAACCCTCCGCGCGACTGTCACTGATAAACAAATTACTCGATATTTATACTTCATATACACACGTGCTTGTTTATGTTTGCTAATAATTATAAATAACTTTGTTTTCAAATTGCATGAAAATTACTAAGAAACAATATGACTCACAAAACTAATCGAGAGAAACTTCGATCACAATTCGTATCAGGTTAACCGACTGGGGACAACCCCAACTATACAGAAAATATTTTCAACCACGATGTGTTAATCGATTTTATAGGAACTTCGAAATATCCCTGCACTGATTTTTAACTCAAGTTCACAATAAAACAATCTCAGACAGGTGCAACCGACATGACAAGAGACAATCCGTCCTTAAAAAAAAACAAGAATTTAAAAACATCGGTCCCTATGGATCTACAAGGTCATTGCATCAAAGAGTTATAGACGGAGAGCTGGCTACGGAGAAAATGGGTGACTCGATGCAAAGCTGAAAATTTGCAGAATAATAGGAGATAGTACAAGTAGGGAAAAAATTGCCAAAAGGCTAGGCGGAAGATAAAGAGCCGCCAGAAGGCACTAATGTTGCGAAAAATCAGTGCAATTCTGGCAATTTCTATACTTATTCTGTAATTCAGAACTAGATTATATATTAAACATTAGGTATATAGTTATAAGGGCATACTGAAAAATCAAACATGATATAATAATTACATTCGACAAATATTCAAAATTATTAATGTCATTTTCATTAATAAAATTACGTTGTTATAACAACGTAATTTATTTAATTTTATTTCTATCAAAATGTCATTAATAATTTTGAATATTTGTCGAATGTAATTATTATATCATGTTTGAATTTTCAGTATGCCCTTATAACTATATAATGCATAATATATAATAATATATAATCTAGTTTTGAATTACAGAATAAGTATAGAAATTGCCAGAAGTGCACTGATTTTTCGCAACATTAACGCCTTCTGGCGGCTCTTTATCTTCCGCCTAGCCTTCTGACAATTTTTTCCCTACTTACTTGTACTATCTCATATTATTCTGCAAATTTTCAGCTTTGCACCGAGTCACCCATTTTCTCCGTAGCCAGCTCTTAGGCCATTACGGTGAAGTTTAACTAATATGCAAAACTAAATAAAAAAATACATTCTTTCGCATAAAGTTGAATATATATTCACGTTTAATTTAATAATGCAGGAATGTATTTCAGTATTTCGGACAGAATAGACAAGCATAGAATGTTTAGTCCGTCTGCAATATATAGCTATATATAAATATATACCTATATACATAAATCACGTTTCAGTTAATAAATTGTATAAGCGAACCAAAACCAATTATTAAGTTGACACGTTATACCTGCCCGGCCTCATCTGCATACATAACTATATTATATTATTATCTACATACAGGCTGGTCGTTTCTTTACTATCAGTTAAAGATATAGATTGTAGATTATAGACGCTTAACAGTTGAGGTCATCAAACAATACATATTAGATATGAGCGCCGCGCCGGCGCGCCGTCGCCGCCGACGATTCTTCCCCACCGCCGCCGCCGTGAAAATGTAACGGCGCGCCGAGCGAAAAGGCATATGTTTAAACTGCAAAAACAGAGACACTTAAGGTGTATTATTACCTATTTATTTTTTATCTAGTCTAGAGTTAGACAACTTGAATTAATACTCATTGATGTGATGTGATTTTGCATGCAGAAAGCTAAAAATGTTGAAAACATATTTTTAAAGGCTACTTTATATTTTTTATGACTTAAAAGAAACATCTTTGTTTTCTCTAAGATTTATTTTCTTGTTAATTGTTATTAGAACTTTATGACAACGTTGATTTTTTTCTGCCAATCGAAGTGCCAAAAATATTTTAGCTCTAGGCTAGAAACCATTTCCTTATAAAAATAATTTGTGTTAAATAAATAATAATTCTGATGGTTAAACTACATGTTTTGTTTTATTGTATCCTGCCCATCATTAAAAAATGCTCCTAAGATCACGCCGCCGACTACGCCGCCGCCGCCGACCTCAAAAAGTCGGCGCGCCGCCGCCGGTCCTTTACCCATCGGCGCTCATATCTAATACATATATATATATAACGGTGACCGGTAATTGCTCGCATTTCTTTCGGGAGAAGAAACTATGAGTATAATTTGGAATGCAAATCTTTGATTAACGTCTGAATTATTACAACTCTTCAAATAAATAAAATTATCGACCAATTTTTTTCAGACTATATATTGACAAAAGAATAATAAAATTATAAATCAATATTTCACTAGATGACGTTTCGATCCGGATTTGGATCTTTTTCAGAAATAATCTAAAAAGTATAAAAATTAATTAGTTTCTAAAAATATAGGTAGATATACTAATTAATTTTTATACTTTTTAGATTATTTCTGAATAAGATCCAAATCCTGATCGAAACGTCATCTAGTGAAATATTGATTTATAATTTTATTGATAGGTATTTGGAAAAAATTCCGTGGCATAAGGATCGAAACTGAAGCAATACTGAAAATTTTTAAAATTGCATTTAATGCAAATTTAAAACATTTCAGTACTTCTCTATGTATACGCAAACATACCTAATCACATAAATTTTCTTCAATTTCAGTTTTAAGTTTTTATTAAAAATACCAGTAAAAATGTTTTGGCTTACAAAACTTTAGTTCTTTTTTATTAAATTTAATCAGAAATTTTCCAGTGATGTGGTTTGTTAACTAAATTAAAGCTGCCAGATGAATAATTAAAAAAAATAACACCCCCGTCGGCAATTAACCAACGTACCGCCCCTGACACAGCTGATATATTCAGTGATAAATGGACACAGAAATAGTCAGTGCGTCGCGGCTAAACTAAGAACTTGATTTCATCTAATAGAGCCACATTCCTTAAGTAATACAGGTGTAAACAAAGTAACTTCTCACAGTGTGATATCGGTTTCAGGGTTGTACAAAATCAATTGGGGAATCAAAAAAATGCCCGTTGTACCAATGAAAGTTCTCTTCTTCTCAAACAATTATTATTCATCCAAATCACTCAATGCCATGTTTTTTTAGTCGATAATTTTCAAGTTTGCATTCTCTCGATGAATTTTTAAGTAGTTTTTCTACCTCTCAATGGAATTTTTATCATTCATTAGATCAAATCAATGAATATGATAAAATATTGTTCGCTGATAAATATATTCATATACAATAAAGTTACAACCGAGTGGGGTGGCGTAGCGGTGAGAGCACTAGACTCGCATTCGGGAGGTACCGGGTTCGAATCCCGACGAGGGCAGATGTGGCTGGGACTTTTTCCTGCTGCCTCTCGCCGAGAAACGGTAATTCCTGTACCGGCCATTTTGTCGAGGTTTCCCGTGGTTTTCTTCAACAATTCCAGATAAAAAATGTGAATTTTCATACGGTATAGTGCGTACTACTATTTTAATACTGGTACCGTATGAAAATTCACATTTGTTATTAAAAAGGCCGTTCAACTATATGAACATGAAAAGTTTTCGCTGTTATCTTTCCTAATGAAATAGAAATTGTCTTGATTTAGGAATCAGATTAATATAAGAAAACAACTTTCATCGTTGATTCACCCACAGCTCTCACTTCTGTGAAGGTTCATATCTGACGTTATCTAAGATAAAAATTAGCTCTCGCATGATGTGAAATATACAGTTACAAATGGCTATATATTAGAATGATGAATTGACCTTACTGTGTCACTGTGGAGTAATGTAACTCAGTCCGCCGCGATAGTGGAAAGATTCGGGGTTCGTATCCCGATGGTGACATTGTTTGAGAAATAAATTTTTCTAATACAGACATGTAACAATGGGTGTTTCAACAATGTAGCAACAGAAGCTATTCTTAAAATTCCAGATAAATATCGAGATGGTTCCTTATTCAAGGCCATGGCCGATTACCTGTCTTAACTCCTATGCTCAAAAATTGCCAACCTTAGCCTGATGTCCTAAAATTCCTTCATTCGCTCATTGCTATTAATTAAGTGGAAGTTTAAAAATGTAGAAAATAACGGGAAATGTGGTAGATGGAAAATAGTAGTGGTGCGAATGGCGTCTGTTATGACAGAAAGTCGAGAAACGGACGTTAAACGCATTATTATTATTATTACAATAAAGTTGCAAAAATGTGCATTGGTTGAATATAATATTGTGTTGAGCAGACAGCAGACAGAGCTTTTGGGTCAACCAAAACTGCTCACATATTTTAGAATCAAAAGAAATTCTTGTTTGCTAAAAATAAATATTTAGTCAATATTAACAAAACGGATAAAAATATTTGATTGACTGCAATAAATATATTAATAGGTATACTGACTAAATATTTATTTGCAGTAAACAAACACTTCCTCCGTTATATCTAAACAAATATTTTTTTGGTTGAACAAAATTTTTTCTATTTGTAATTAAAAAATGTATTAATTCGAAAACTTCAAAAAAGTACAGATCGTACTACGTCAATACCGCAGTAATATAGAAGTTTATTACAGTCAATTATTATCGAACTTCAATAATTTAAAATCAATTAATCAATGCAAGTACAAAAACACATCCGAGATAATACAGAAAAAAAATTGGTTGTCTGTAAAGTCGGTTTACGGACGATAGTTTTACGTGATAACGTATTCCGCTCGTATATCATATTTAATAATCACGCACAGGGTCAGACAGAACGTTAATTTATTTATTAAAATTACTCACTACCTATAATAATAATTGTTTTTTTTTTAACTTTCTTTCTTTCGTATTTATTTTAAGTCTCAAAGATTAACTGTCATAATATTTTGAAAACAATTGTTTCATTGTTTATATAAAATTCCAAAACCTACTTACAATATTTAAGTATTTTCATACGTCAAAAAATTGATTTTTATAATGATAAAATTTGTAAGAAAACGATTTTTTCGAGATGAGACCTAGCTAAAACGATTTTTTGCCCCCCAAAATCCCTTTTCAGTAAATTTCATCCAAATCGTTAGGGCCGTTTTCGAGAAAAGCACGCACAGGGTCAGGCGGAACGTTAGGAACGTTACACTTTTTCGTGCATGCAGCCGGTGTTTCATTAATTTATAAGATTGGTGATTCATCAATTTATAAGACGTTATCACGTCAAAACTGCTACTATTTAAAAACGGAACGCATAAAAGAATATGTCTGTTGCAAGAGTATAAATAGTGGCGCGCCACTGTTTGAGGGTCACTGATAATCAGCGTGTGGGGAATAAGATGTCTCATTAGACTGTTACATCATATGAATGGCCATCGTATTTTTAGCCTTTTTATATCTTGTGTAACATCAGGCAAGGATGTTCCCTGTAACAGAACTTCTCTTAGAAATAAAATTTTTGTTTATAGTTGTTTTTATTACCAATATAATACAGTATCTGTCCGTATTTCTCTCTCTTTCTCTCGAGATCGTTCAGTATACGCTATCCTTGTCGGTCATCTCGATAATCCGTATATGTTTCAAGTTGAAATGTAAAAAAAACTCGTACGGGATTCAAATTCAAATACAATTGATTATAGTTCTGTGCAAGATGACACAATTTTTAGTTTTTGCCCGACTACGAAAAAGGAAGGGTTACTAGCGGCCCGGTTCGGCTTCGCCCGAATTTGTAGATTTCCATAGTTTTTTCGTCGACTTACGTTGCAAGATTGGTCGCCACAAAAAGCGCTTTTATTTTAACGCGGTTAATATATAGTCTAAGTCCATCTTAAAGGTCCGTTCTAAATATTGGTGAAAACATTTTTGAAATCGGATGAGTAGGTTCGGAGATTACCTCCTACTACCCAAACTTAAAAAAAAAAACTTTACCTCTTTATAGATTACTAACGGTCCCGCCCGGTTTCACCCGGGTGCAAAAGAACGAATGGAGAGAGAACATAAGTACGCACGTTCATCTTCGTTTACCAAGATGAATGTTGTGTCCACATTTCATGATGATCGGAGTTACCGTTTAAAAGTTTTTGTCGGACGGTCAAATTTTGAGTTACACTTTGCAACATTTTTAATTGATGCTCCGCTCCTATTGGTCGTAGCGTGATATTATATAGCCTATATTCTTCTATAAATGGGACATCCAACAAAAAAAATATATATATTCAATTCGAACCAGTAGTTCCTGAGATTAGCGCGTTCAACCAAACAAACTAACAAACTCTCAGCTTTATAATAGATACAATCATGTAAATAAAACATTTCACTTTCTGAAAAAATTACAGACATTTCGTTCAAAAGAAAAAAATTGGAAAAAAATGTCTGTATTTAATTCCTATGGCTGCAAAGTTTTCCCAATCTTTCTGTTATTTCCCCTGCTCGTACTTACTTCGCTTAATAACTATAATTAAAAGTGTCAAAAATTAAGGGGAAATACTAATAATGTTTCTTATTACTCATTACTGCTGTGTATTTATGAAGATCAACGATTTATTTTTCTTTGAAATATTCAAAATACACAGCTTTCTTTTTTTTATTTTAGGGACATAAATATTTTGATAATCAGTTTTTAAAAAACAGACGGTAATAAAAAAAGACACGTGTCGTTTAGAATTTTAATTTTATTGACGGAAGTTGAAACCAGTATAACTTTCCTTATTTATGTAAAAAATAAACAACCATTTCCTGACGCGGTTCTCCAAGGGAATAAGTAATTCCCGTTGAAACACTAACTTGTGAAAATAGTTTTTTTTCTAATTCACAAAACGACCATAAACGGTTGTCGAACCGGCGACAGTTTGAATTAAAGCCCAACATGCTAACGATTACACCACGCTCTGCTCGACTCCGATTTAGTAAAAAACTAAAACCCAACTACTGAGAAATATGAAACAAGAAAATGTTCTCAGGAGAGCGGTGGTCGTATGCCACCTACCCTAACAAAACATTATATAACAGTAGTAATCGATCATAATTCTAGGGCAAAGTGCATCACGCTATACATATAAATGAGATGGCATACGACCACGGCTATCATCAGATGAGAATATTTTCTTGTTTCATACTTTTCAGTAGTCGGATTTTAGTTTTTGAACTTATTTTTTTTTTTAACTTATT
Source organism: Xanthostigma xanthostigma (assembly GCA_963575645.1). NCBI lineage: Eukaryota > Metazoa > Arthropoda > Insecta > Raphidioptera > Raphidiidae > Xanthostigma > Xanthostigma xanthostigma. Next base: position 5,592,253 of record OY754469.1, on the reverse strand, counting down.
TTTTATGTTTTCAATTTGCTCCCCTCTGGAACCAAAATTCAAAAATAAATATAGCCTATGCTACCCAGGCTATAATAACGAATCGATTGACACCTTATTTATCAAAATCGGATGAATAGTTTAGGCGCTACGGTGGAATATTCGTAAATACAAACATACATACATCGCACGTTGAAAACAATAGTGACACTATATAAAAAAGTTAACTTTTCACCTTTTAAGATTCATGTTATACTGCAAAAGTGTCACTATACGAAAATTTGCGTTTGCTCATAAACCCACTTGCTTACGCTAGACTGAGCTAGTGTCACTTTATATTTTGAAAGAATTGCCCATGGCCATGACTGATATAACGACACTATTTTGATTGTGTCAAAGCAGTTGTTTGGTACGCACGTCGCTGTAAGTGAAAAAGTGACACATTTTGTTAAACGACAGTTTACTGATTACAGTTGCTACAAAAATTAATGCAAGTAAGTAAATACATAAAATGACACATTTTGTTTAGTGACTTTTTGCAGTTGAAGTCTCCAATTTACTGATTATAGGTTATGACAACAATGACACTAAACAAAAAATTATTGTAAAAAGGTCTTTTTTTAAATAACTTTATTTTTAACATTGTGGTCAAAAAATAAATTAAAACAATAATAAATTGTCTCATTATTAACAAAAGAATCTCTATAAGCAGTATTTTAATAGTAACTTTTTTAGGACAAAACAATAATATTAAAACTAAAAAATGCTCTACTGTAAAATGTCATTTTTTGCATAATGCCACTTTTGTTTTCAACGTGCGTCATAGACTGCTAAACTGATAACCCTTCCTTTTGACTTCGCTGTAGTCGGGTAAAAATGTATAGACGATCTAGTTAGTTGTAATGTCAATGATACAAAAAGACGTAGGTGAAGCAATAAAATTCTCTGCTGGAATGGATATGTTCTCCCAAACACAAGCGCTTATTATTGCCAATATCTTTATGTGAGTCTGACAAATTTATTTTTTATATTTTACAGGATTATTGAAAACGTCACAATAATGTTATAAAATTATACATGTAGAGGTTAAAAACACGAGTTTAAAAAACTATATACGAACGGATATGTAAATTGTTCGTTTTTTTTCGCCTACTTATAACTGGAAATAAAAATTATTATGTATAGTTTTTTCACCTCTATAGTGTTGCATAATTGACAAAATTATTGTATTCTTCGAAAATTTTATATATTGAAAAACTTAACCCTTAAATTCATATTGTCTAGGATGCAGCCTACATAATATTCTAATGGCTGAATATCATGCGCCTTTGCCTTAAAAAAAAAATTCGGGGTAAACGGCGAACCTGAAAAAAATTTGATATTTTTTTCCGATTTAAAAAGCGCTTTGCTCTGAAATATGAATACATTGACTGTAATATTTACAAAAAAAAATTGTACATATGACCTAGGTTTAATTTGAGAAGCTACTTTGTACATATTTACGATAGAATACTACAGTAGCTTAAAGTGTAAGAAAAATCAAACGGCTCATAAGTCTTTAGTAAGCATGTGTAAATATACAAATATTTGTATGGAAATGTGTATAAGTCTTATTGATACAAGCATCCAGGTATACCAACCTCATAAACATGTGTACGTGTGTTTGTTTGAAAAACAAATGTTTACTGAAGAAATACGAAATAAGTAGGAGCAACCAAATATTATATCCAGGCACACAATTATCTACGGGCGATCATAAAATAATCCAAAAACCGATCAAGCGCGTTGTGAGTACACACATGACCTAGGGTTTCGTTGCGTTTGCACGACGTACTTATGAGCTAATTTTTGGTCGTAAAGTTGTTTTTTTTTCAGATGTTTACGATCACACGGTTACAAAGTTTTAAGGGGGGGAGGGAGTAGGGCACATTATTAACGACTTCAAGAGCTTATATCTTGTTAAATATTCACCCAAGAAAAAATGTCACTAAAAATTTTTTTGTCCAAATACTAACATGCAATGCGATGCCCCAAAATATAAAATTTTATCCCTCAGTTTTATGTATGAAAAGCTGTCCCTAAATTATTTTTTTTTGTAATTTCATTACACAGCTGTATGGCGGTTGACATAAGACACATGTCTGTAAAATTTCATTCGAATCGATGGAAAGATGGCGTAGTTATAAGGCTGTGTATTACGGACAGACGAAATTATTACCAAACGCGCCATTTGGCCAAGAGGGGGGGATCAGTTTGAAAACTACGCTGAGCTACGTAAGGGGAGGGAGAGGCTAAGAGTCAAACTACGTCATTTTCTTTATGTATTTTATTTGGCACAATATATATCTATACTAATATGTAAAGCTAAAGAGTTTGCTTGTTTGATTAAGCGCGCTAATCTCAGGAACTACTGGTTCGAATTATTTATTTTTGTTGGAGGAAGGCTATAGGCTATATAATATCACGCTACGACCAATAGGAGCGGAGCATCAATGAAAAATGTTGCAAAATATAACTCAAAATGTGTCCGTCCGACAAAAACTTTTGAACGGTAACTCCGATCATCATGAAATTTGGACACAACATTCAACTCGGTAAACGAAGATGAACGTGCGTACTAATGTAACCCCCCCCCCTCCATTCCTTCTTTTGCACCCGGTTGAAATCGGGCGAGACCGCTAGTTTCACAGCAAAACGGCCACTTTTGTTCGATGGTTCTTTCCGATCGGATGTATACGGTGTGTCCTGAAGTGAAGAGAATGTGGTTCACAACTATGTACATCTAAATGTTAGGTAACCACTATATGCGTACAGTAGTGTAAATTTGTTTATTAAACATTGTAAGTAATGCTATAGCCACCGGTTCTATTTTATAATACACAAACTCGCCTCATCTGCATAAATAAGTGCCTACATCTTTAATATTGGATTGTGTAATTTTCTAATCATAGCTCCGATGAATGTTTGAACGACTTTCGAAGCACGTTTTCAAATAGAATATGTTTAGCTTGCTCGAATTATTCCAAAGGTGTAGCAGCTTTCTAGGTATACTACGCGCGGCGAAAGATGAAGCCACCGCGTCATAGTGACCGCCTTCTAGCTTGCTATTGGCTGTTTCGGAGATCCATGTGCGCCGAGTGTTTATTTTTATTCTACCGCTATATCTACAGCTATAAATGGATATGTCGAATTTATTCCACACGCCACTGTCTGCGGGCAAGTAGGCGTTCACTAGCATACTAGTGACGTGAATGCATTGCGCCCGCCTTCTAGCTTGCTATTGGCTGTTTCGGAGATCCATGTGCGTCGAGGGTTTATTTTCATTCTACCGCTATATCTACATCTATAAATAGATATGTCGAATTTATTCCACACGCCACTGTCTGCGGGCAAGTAGGCGTTCACTAGCATACTAGTGACGTGAATGCATTGCGCCCGCCTTTTAGCTTGCTATTGGTTGTTTCGGAGATCCATGTGCGTCGAATGTTTATTTTTATTCTACCGCTATATCTACAGCTATAAATGGATATGTCGAATTTATTCCACACGCCACTGTCTGCGGGCAAGTAGGCGTTCACTAGCATATTATTGATGACGTGTCTGGCTTCATCTCTCACCGCGGGCACTATACGTAAAACCGCGTTATATTTGATAGTGTATTTATATTTAATCAATCATTTATTAATCCTTTAATTACGATCTTACGAATAGAATTGGCGGAGTACCAGATTTTCCAGGTTTAATGTAGAAATTTTCCCAAAAATTATCACAAATCTTTGATTTAAACCGCGCTAATTATATTTCTGTAACCGATTGATAAAAGTTCAATGGTTTTGATTCTGGCGATTTTATTAAAGAATTGCGTGATTTTTGACGTAAATATTAAAATTTTTTAAAAAATTGCAGGCTTATAGAAAAAGACTAATTGATTCCAATGGGCTCATATAATGCTCCGAAACCACTGAACCGATTTTAATGAAATTTTGTAAATGTGTCTTGCTTGGTCCAACTTACGCTATAGTTTTTATTAAGAGTATTCGTCCCTGCAAATACCCCCTGCACCCTTCATCTCAAATCTTTTCCCCTCGCCTAAAAACGGTTCGCGCTCTCCCGACGCTATTTTTAAAGCTAGAGGGTTCTGGTAAACGCCAAATGAAAGACAAAGAATCAGACTACAGATCCTTCAGGCGAATTTTTTGAAAAACAGTTTCGCCTACGTGTGAAATATTACGTAACTTATTATTTTTTTCAAAAGGTTGTAAGTTTTTTCAGGAATTTTTTTTCAAAAAATTCGCCTGAAGGATCTGTAGTCTAATTCTTTGTCTTTCATTTGGCGTTTACCAGAACCCTCTAGCTTTAAAAATAGCGTCGGGAGAGCGTGAACCGTTTTTAGGCGAGGGGAAAAGATTTGAGATGAAGGGTGCAGGGGGTATTTGCAGGGACGAATAGTCTTAAATATTTTGTACAAAATTACGGTAATTTTTCAAAAAACTTTTAGTAACATGTAACAACATCTGATTTATTTATTTATCTAAATTTATTCAAAGCTATTAGTTCAGAAGCAAACAAGAAAAAACTATTTTAGTACCAAGTAGCGGACATCTGTTAGAATTCAGTCAAAGCTATTAGTTCAGAAGAAAATCTAGTAGAATTTGCCGCAAACGAAATATATTTTGTAGAATTATATCTATCGCACTCGGGTGAAACCGGGCCAGATCGCTAGTATTTAAATAAAAATGTAAACGAAAAAAGTTATAAACAGATAAAAAACACAAAGAAATAAAACTCAGAATATCCTGTTGATATAAAATACGTGTTCCTATTGTAATAAACTCTAGCAAATAAAAATCTACGAAAAACTAATAAAAACTAATCCATCCATCGTTCTGTATATGTATATTTTTATACACACAAAAACGTTTGTGCAACTTTTTCATTCAGATTCATGGACACGAAAATCTGTGTCACAAAAATAAACACAATCACTAATAATAAAAATACACAAAACAACTGAAATGTACCCACCTAAAGAATGCCACCTTTTTTCTGTAAATATACCGATTTACAAGTTATTTATGGTTTGCGTTGAGTCCACTGCACTGAAAACGAACGAATAATCCATTTAATGAATGCAAATACAGCTTGAAATAAATAAAAATTAAGTTAGAAAACTAAAACCCGACTACTGAAAACTATGAAACAAGAAAATATTCCCATTTGATGATACCCGTGGTCAGCGTTGCCGTTTTTTTTTCTTGCCAAGTCGGGATTTTGGAACTCTTTGAGTGAAAACAGCGGGATTCTTTCGTCGAAAGCGGGACATACTAAAAAAACGTATATAATCAGAAGTTTTCAAATACCTACCTATTTACCTTTTTATTTGAATTAAAATTACGTTTACGTGACAATAGATAGCAAAAATAGCCATAGAAAATGTATTTTAATAAAAATATAATATTTTAAACCAGATTTACCCTATCGTTAAATAGTTGAGTCTTATTCGTCTTCAGAATAAAAAAAAAAAACAGAAATCAAAATCAAAAAAGTTTTATTCACTAGAAAAATATCTATGGCTTTTCAAACAATAGTCTGTGGAGTGAGTGTTACAAATTGCAACTTACAATAATAGAATAATTATTTATAAGAATTAGTTATTCATGATATTTCTGTGAAGATTTAACTTCTTTTAAAGTTATCCCCGAGTTATCCCCAAAAAGCGGGACTAAGCCTGTCCCGCGCGGGACATTTAATTTTGATTTAAAAATCGGGACGTCCCGCCAAAATCGGGACGTCTGGCAACGCTGCCCGTGGTCGTATGCCACCTCATATACAGGATGATTCCAAAGTTGACGTTATCCTTTCACCAGCGAATAGGACTTCAACAAATAAGATTTTTTGTCCTTTGGCGCTTTTTCGAAATATCAACATCAACGGAGATACAGGGTGTCAAAGTTTTATTTAACCCTAGAATACTATCATACGTAAAAATTACGTATTTTTTCAAAAACTCCCCTGCAGCATCCCCATCCTTTAAAATTCCCTTTTCACCCTCTAGCAGTGCCCTCCTTAAGATATATTATAGACGTTCTGCACAGTTTAGTATAGTGTTACAAGTGGAAGTGTTCATTTTGTACCATAATTTAAAACTCTGTACGTCAAATTTACGTGTCGATAGTATTAAGAGATAATTTTTAATACGTAAGTCTGACGTTTCGATAGTATTGTGCGAGAATTTTATAGTATGAAAATGAGTAGAAAAGGACTAATAGATGCCGAAATTGAACAACTTTTATATGAAAGTGGTGATAGTGAAGTAGAAGATAATGCTGAGATAGAACAAAACTTTACAGACAGTGAATCTGACGATAGTTTATGCGACCCAGATTATTTGCCCGAAGAAGACGACTCAGACGAAACCTTAGAAATATGTTTGAAAAAAGTTTGGGAACCGAAAAAATTCAGTATACCTCCATTGCTTAAAAAGCGGGCAAGAATGGCACCTACTGTTTCTGAAGATCCAGTTGCATCTACATCACACTCAGAAATCTGGCCTATGTGCATTTTTTGAAATTATTGAGAATATTCTGGGAAAAACAAGTGAGATAGAAGAAGCTCGAGAAGAAGACAACAATAATAATAAAAAAAGGTCCTAGAAAATATTGCCATAAATGCCCTATCGCTAAAAAGAGAATGACTACAACATACTGTTCAAAATGCAAAAAACCAATATGTGGCGAGCACCAAGTTAAAATATGCCTTAAAGTTGTTATTAAAACAACTTTGTAGCTACTATTTTTACTAAGAGTTATTGTTAATTTTAATTATTTTTGGATTTTTTTTAGTTGTTTATAATAAAAATTATTATTAATAAATACTATTATAAATATCATTGCTTATTTTTGATTATACGTAAATTTTACGTGTCGATAGTATTGAGCGATCTTCTAATAACGATAGTATTCTAGGGTTAAAAAAATAAAATTTATTAACTTTTTTATTACGAATTAAATTAAATTAAAATTGTATTACGAATTAAAAAAAGAAATTAGAAGTAATAAAAATTAAAATTAAATCATTAAAAAGTTGACAATTCAGTTAAAATTGTTATTGTATTGGTAACTATGGTAACTCTGAATTTGCGTGCGGCAAACAATAATTTCAGTGCGACAAATAAAGTTTCCGCACGCAAATGAAAATAGCTAGTTTTCAACCGTAACAGCGTGCGGAAACATACCACTTTTCCCGCATGAGTAATAAAAAATATTTTTTTTTTAGTTCAAGACTTTGTCATCTAGAGGACGCCATATTTAATTTAATGTGACGCCACATAACCTATAACCAGCGGTCGATCAAAACTCTTCTAACGATACATCATTTGTCAAATTATGATAAGTAGTTTAGAAGTTATGAGGGAACAGATAAACATATACATACATATACCGGTCAAACTTATAACCCTCCTTTTTGCTTCGCCGTTGTCGGGTAAAAACAAGACATTAACGCAAGCGAAGCCGTAGGTGTAGATAAATTCATAGTGCATGTGGCACCGCATTTTCCGTGTGTGTTAGAGAGAAACAGAAGGATCAAAGAGCGGGGTTCTCTCTCATATTACTATAATAGACTATACAAATATAGAATATAGATGTCACAGATCGCATTATTGGTTTGGCCGGAAATGAGTTAGCTATGGTGAATGCTCAGCAAACAACGACACACTCAACTGTTTATTCTGTCAGCGCATGCTTTGATGACGGCCAATTTATTAATGTTTCTCCACTTCATTTACACCACCAGAAACTGGAACTCATTCATAAAGGCGGCACCACACCCCCCTGTTTCGTAAAGTACATTTTTGAGAATTGTACTTTATGGATCTAGAAGGCATACTCTTTATAGGAGAGGCCCAACTACCCTTCAGCTAGATTTTGCCCCAAATATCTACCTAAAAATGTTTGATAGCTATTGGACTATTATGGGTCGGACCGTAAAATGTTCCACAACAGCTTGGCATCTTTTTTGAAAATATTTATACACTTGAAACAGGCGCTGGGGTTTGAGGCACCCCACAACTAAAATATACAAACAATAATAATGCGAATCTTTGATTGGTTATTATTTTTTCAATATTTGGATACTACTTAATAATTTTGAAATAATTTTATATAAAGCGAATTAGAATTAAATATTAATTATTTTTTATATTTTTTAGATCAGTTCTGAAGAAGGTCCAAATCTGGATCGAAACGTTAATGTATTGATTATATTTTTTGTTAATATATTGTCTGAAAAGTTGAACAATAATAATGCGTTTAACGCCCGTTTCTCGACTTTATGTCATAACAGACGCCATTCGCACCATTACTATTTTTCTTTCTACCACACTTCCCGTTATTTTCTACAATTTTTAAACTTTAACTTAATTAGCAATGGGTGAATGAAGGATTTTTTAGAAAATTAAGGATAAGGTAGGCAAATTTTGAGCATAGGAGCTTGACAGGTCTTGAATAAGGAACCATCTCGATATTTATCTGGAATTGTTGAGGAAAACCATGGAAAACCTCAACAAGATGGCCGGTACAGGAATTACCGTTTCTCGGCGAGAGGCAGTAGGAAAATCGTAGTACTTACTACTTCCCAAAAATGCGAGTCTAGTGCTCTCACCGCTACGCCACCCCGCTCGGTAAAAATATACAAATATGATTGATAAAAATCTCAATAAAATTCTTGAATAAAAAAAGATTATGTATTCGTCGTTAAAAATTAGGTAGAATTTTATCTTTGGTTCTCCAACATTCAAAGAAGTGACAATGATATATTTTTATTACTTTATTTAGGAAATTTATCGCCTGTCTAAAAACACGTATCTTAAAATATGGCTACTATCAATTCAACCCTAAATTAGTATCTTTTATAAAAACTACCCTCATTAATTTTCCAACGATAAAAAAGCCGATCTTTTTATTTCAAATTTATAAAAATGTATCCTTTAAACTTTAAAGCATAATAGGTAACATTTAGGTATAAATAATTCTTTTTTTATTAAAAAACACGTCTCGGTCACAAAATTTATCACCACACCGAATCACAGGTGCACCGTTTTTTCTTTTTATCAATTTGCGTCACACAAAATTTCTGCAATTAATTTACCTAAAATCACCAATAATAAAATACCTATATAATTATAGCGGGATCAGTCTGTAATTTCGTTTTTTGCAGGGCTTTTCTTGTGAATTTTGCACAACATTTAGAACGGAAAAACCGTTTCCAGAATTTATGTTCTTCTCAACCCATTTCTGTGAACGAAGCCGCAGGAAAAAGATCGCTTACATCTAACAGCCACTGACTGAAATAATAATATATTTCTTCGGTCAATGGCTGCCAGATGTCAGGGATAATTTAACGCTATTACTTATACTCCTCTGAAGGCAGTCTCCAAGATGATTGCGCTATCAGGTAAGAAATGTTTTTGTCAAGCAAAACCGCGGGTACTGGCTAGGCTTAAGTATAGCAGAAAACTGAAACTAACAAAAATTTTTATCCTCAAAGTTTTTAAACTTCTTTTGTCATTATGCCACAAATCACCTTAAATATGAAAGAAAACAGTTGCATACCGTTTTTTTAAAATCCTCATGTTTAAAAATTCTTAGAATATGTGTTAATTTATCGTCTAAGATGTATATACTGCCCGTGGAATTTTTATGTTTTTATTTGCATTTTTTTAGAATATATTCGTGGCAACAAACATATCTTTCTTTATTTTAAACTAAAATAAAAATTTAAACATTATTTCATGCAAATATATTTTCTAACTTTTATTTTCCTTTATCTAATGAAGCATGTAATAAAGCTGTACATTTTTACTTAACCTTAAAATTCATTGGTACTTAAAAAACAAATGACTACAACAAAATGAAACAATGGCGTCCGCAATTATCACAATCTTTTGTTTTTAAAATAACTCCCTAAATTTTATTTTGCATGAACTATTAGTGGGGACATTTTAGTTTTGTTCGTAATTCATTTTTAGAAATAACAACCAAATAAAACAATGTCATCTGGTAATTCCGTAAAAAAATGTTAATACATGCATCTTCCACATTTTAAAACCGAATCAAGTGGAAAACGGTCGACAAAAAAATGGTACTTTTAAGATTATGTTATAAACCAGACCCTGAAGTACACCATTTCAATATATCAAATTTCTTGAACTACTGCAGCAGACACCTTTTTTTTTCAATGACAGTGTTTTAACTTCGACGAAAAAACGGTTCCCATTGTCGGTAAACAAAAAAGCGTCGACCGAAACAAAAAGACATCAGTTGTATATACAGCGCCCGCCATTATACTCTATATATACATCAATTAGTGACATAAACATAATCTTTCGACTGTTTTGACTTTTCAATATTTGTGTGACCGAAAAGTCCAGATACGACCGATTGTAAAAATTTTTATGGTTATTGCGGCTCACAATATTTAGGTTGTTATTTGTGAAAACATAAATAACGTATCAGAATTTTATGGTTCTTTCTTCATGAAAGAATGCATATAAAATTGCTGGAAACAGAACAACTTTTCTGAATGGAATCTTTAAGTGACTTTGATGCGGTAAATTTAAATGTAGTTTTCCATGGAAATTTCACTGAAATTTTATACGTAAATTATTACAGACAAGGTGAGAAATTCCTGCAAACCGTACATATTTTTCACTCAGCGTATAGGAACTACGAATAGATCAATCAATTAGTATCTTAATAATTACATTAATAGTGCGAAATCGTGTTAATTTAGATGTAAAACTACACTGTGTTAAGTAACACGTAAAATTACGTGGTGTTAAGTTACATGTAAAATTACATGACGTCAAAATTAAATAGCTACGGTGTCGGCAAGGTTGTCTTTGGAAGCGGTAAAGTTTAGTCTCTTATGTGAAAGATTTTAATTCTTTATTTTACACTCCAACGAAAAAGTTATAAAATATTTACCCTTGCAAAAGTCACTATGTTGATGTTTAGGAGATAAAATTATTCTTCAATCAGTGTAAAAAAATAAATAAACTGTCACTTTTTGAAACTCTTCAATTTAAAGTAAGAAAAGCATATTATAAAATTGTTTTGAAATAAAATGAATTTAAATATTGTGATAATTTCTTTAACCTTTTAATATTTTTCTAGCCGCCACTTTAACAGTTCCAACGTCACGAAATAAAAGCGTTCGTAGTTAGTTTAAATCTTGTCATCACTTAAATCAACACACAACGGGCATGGCTACAAAAATAACACTTCTGACCATTTTAAAAATACCACCGTTTATAACAGGGCTTTCCAATAATGTAAGTACAGTCGACTCAACAGTGTGCGATAATTATTATTGTCCTTTGTGTGTGAATCTATACAATAAATGGCGATCCATCCCGGTTTCATCAGGGTGCGATAGTATAATTCTGCAAAATGTATTTCGTTTGCGGCCCGACGTCTCAACTAATAACTTTGAGCAAATTCTACCAGATTTGCTTCTGAACTAATAGCTTTGAGCGAAGTCTATCAGATGTCGCTACTTGGTACTAAAACAGTTTGTTTTTTGTTTGCTAATGAACTAATAGTTTTGAGTAAATTCTATGAGATGTCGCACCGTGTTACTAAAATAGTTTTTTTTTTGAGTACCTATAGTATCATATTGCGAAGTGTTTTTTTTTTTTTAAACGAACACAGATAAAATTATAATTTTATTTATATTATAGATTCTGGTTTCCTAATCTTTGATTAACGTCTGATTCGAACTCTTCAATAAATAAAATTATCGACCAATTTTTCAGACAAGTATATTAACAAAAAATATAAAAATATATTAACGTTTCGGTCCGGATTTGGAGCTTCTTCAGAACTGATCTAAAAAATATATTTGTCTGAAAAATTGGTCGATAATTTTATTTACTCTGGTTTCCTGTTTGAAAAAAAATAGCTAATTCAGATAAAAAAATAAATGATTATGTGAATATAATTTTTCTACTTCTAATTTTATCAATATTATTGTTTTATTTAGTTGGCAATGAAATAAAAAGATATAGACATGCCTGATAAGAGTGTAAAGGTCAACATTTCGTATATTAAAATTAAATTGATAATAATTATTGAAGTTGTAACTTTGGATCGGAGTTATCAGCCTAAATTTGCAACCCCTTGTTTAAGTAGTGCAGTCTTTCGACCCGAACTACATAATACAGCTGTGACATCCCGCTGATTTCCTGCTCTCTGTTAAAAATTTTAAAGTACCAAACATCGGTAGAAATCGCTAAATGCGATGGCACTCATCTAATATATGAAACACTATTCACCAATTTCCAATAAGCAGGTATACTTCCATGGGACGATGCCAAAATGACATTAAACTGTCAAAAATATTCTCGTCAATGTGTTAAATTTGTCTGAAATGCTTTCGACTAACACCTCCTGTAAGGTATTCTCTCCTGATACCCAAACGTTCAAATCAAACGACATTAGTTGCTTTAATGGGTTCTCCTTGAATGTTTTAATCGTTAAAACTTGCCTTGAACGACATGATCATTTTCTACGAAGGCACAATACTGTTCAAGGATCTATGATAATCACTGGAGTATAAGCATTTTGTTCAACTCATGTTCTCCTGATACTAGAATCAACACTTGGACATAAAATAGTAAACGAAAGGTACGTTTTTAATTCAGAACATGAAGAATGATGTATGTTATGGGGTGTCAATGTGTAAAATTTGTCTGAAATGCTCTCGACTAACACCTCCTGTAATGTATTCTCTCCTGATACCCAAACGTTCAAATCAAACGGCATTAGTTGCTTTAATGGCTTCGCCTTGAATGTTTTAATCGTTAATGCTTGCCTTGAACGACATGATCATTTTCTACGAAGGCACAATAAATACTGTTCAAGGATGTATGAACACTACTGGAGTATAAGCATTCTGTTCAATTCATGTTCTCCTGATACTAATCAACACTTGTACATAAAATAATTCAGGATACAAAGAATATTATGAAGAATGATGTATGTTATGGAGTCAAAACACACCGTATTTTAAAACAACCCAAAAACAAAATGACAAAAACCAATTTGATTATGCGGAACTGTTTTTGTATCAACTGAGGAAATATTCTACACGTGTACCAAGAAATATGCATTTTCCATTAGAAGTACTTCCTGTCGGTATAATTATAATTATTATTTAATAATCATACGCCGCATGGTGCTTACCGGAACGGCATGCGTAATGCTCATTCCGCAAAGCATTCCAGTCAAACAGTGGGTATAGGAAATTCAGAAAAGAAAAAAATAATCAACTTGACAAAGATAATTAAAAAATGTAGTCGTAATCATCAGAATGCGTTGCTGACGTCATCATAATGGCGGCCATTTTAAGTGAAGACGCGTGTTATAAATACTTCAAGACATCGATTCCACCAACATCTGCCATTTTTGTAGTTTATAAGTTTTATAGTTTGCAGTTTTAGATTTGGACAGGTCATAAGTAATATAGAATAGGTGAAGCAAATGTATTTAAAAAAAAAAACAGATAAAAGTACCTTAAAATGGGATAAAAATTCCTAAGCATCTTTTATAAAAAATCTTTTATTTTATTTTTACAGAAACGTCCAATGATATGATATTGCTACACAGTTGGCGTTAAATTTTTAACGCAAATGTTAAAAGACTGAAGCTCGCATAAGAAGTACGCTTCAAAAATGATCAGATATTCGACATAAGCGATTTTATCTTTCGGTCATAGATATTCAAGAGACAGACATCATATGCCGTCAAACAGGTACACATTGTTAAGGTGTATCTTGGACACTGACTGTGTAAGGTACGAACGTTGACAACACAATCACGGCTTGATTGATGGAACGCGTCTCCGAGTCAACAGCAGAGAAAACGAAATACGAGGCCCTTATCGTAAACATGCTGTACCTGACTGTACAGCGTCGTTCATAACGACGTACCTAACACGGCATGCTTGGCTGTCACATCCGAAATCCATTTTCTCTTGAAGAACTCGACATAATAAGGGAACGGATCAAAAATCAGCACAAGACATACTGAAATCAAATTTCCGGCAGTAACATGGCAAGACTGTTATTAAACGGCCATCCCGAAAGATGAATGAAGAACTACTATAACTCAGTAGGAACAATCTTCGTCTCGTGGTAGGCCTCCTGACAGGTTCATTGTGCCCTGAAAGGACACCTGGAATTGGACTGTTTAACGGGGACTTAAAGTGCAGACAGTGTAATAAGGAGACGGAAACAGCGCATCATATTCTGTGTGAATGCGAGACTGGATCGTAGAAGACAGAATCTATGGACAATGTAGAATGAGTCCAGATGATTATATCAATCGCCCAGTTCACGGACTGCACAAGTTAGTGCAAGGAACGATGATATTGGATCGAGTGATATAAGAGAGTGGGAGATATTCTTTAAATAGGTTTCTGATAAACGACTTTAAGCTTTTAAGAATGTCATAATATGTTTCCAAATAAACGGAGATCTCCAGTTAGTTGATGACAAAACCTTAAATCTAGATTAACAACTCTGAAAGTCGTATTAGAAAACAAGCATTAGTCCCAGTCAACTTTTTTGAGGTTATGTGTAGCTGTCAATATATTCCAATCTGGGCGTTTATTTTGAAAATGGTTGAACTTCGCTAGAACCGAAAACGTCAGAAAATTATAATAAAATGGAAGACCAAAACAAAATATATCCTCTATAAGTAAGGTGTTTGCATTTTTGAAGGAACTTTACGGGTGGATTATTTGAGTATTGATTTCAAACGTAACGTAATTGTGAACACGGCAGAAAACAACGATGAATCACGGATAAAGATGAACATCTACGGTTTTCGATCTGCGACCGATGGCAACCAGTCAAGCACATTCATGACATCTCCGGCTTTATGCACAATCATGTCCGTGTCTAGTTATTATTATTATTTATATTATTATGTGCTCGAAGCCCCCAGAGCTCAGTTACATACCGTGTAGAGAATAAAATGCGACAATAATCTTTTGTGTGATGTCTACACCATATTAAACGTATCTATGACCAGAAGGCAAAGTATCATATGTTCTGTGAATACTGAATTTTTTATCGCACCACGAAGTCTGTAACCAGGAGACCTGGCTTCCTATTCTTGTTGCGTTTCGAGGTGGACCGTTTTTTGGCGCACGCGAGATGGCGTTGTTATCACTACCTGGGAAAACTTCGATTCATTCCACCTGTTTTTGCCATAGTTACGTAAGTTGTGTAAGTCATGGACGTGTGTGCGTTACCCAGTAGCTGACGCCACATTGGTTCATGCGACAGATATCGGTCCATCGCTACACTCGAGCTGGGTGGCCTGGTTACAGAGCTCGTGGACGCAACATATACATGCGTTTTGTTGATACGGTAGCTATGGAAATAACGAATGCATTACAGAAAATCGTTCCACATAAAATGCAACATAGATCGGGCGCCCAGTAGAGGTTCGTATGAATTTTACGTGGAATGATTTTCTGTAATAATTCATTAATGATGATTTCCATAGCTACCATATCAATGAAATTCACTGTATCAATTTTTCTAGAGTAAGGTACCAACATTTAAGGAGTTAGTCATCATTGCAGTGCGATCCGCTTAATGGAGCGAGCAGAATCGCTGGGCGGCACTAGTTTCGCCTACTTTAAATGTTATTTTATTCATTGGAGAATCAAAATCACTTTCAGTCTTATTTTAACAATTGACTTAAATCATTTTGTCTTGTAACCGCACATAAATAACCAAGAATAGGTAATACAACATTTACAATCTAGTAATATACATAATACAAATACGGTTTTATGGAATCGAAAATCGAAATACATATTTCATATCCGATTCAGAGAAAGTGAAAATTGCACTTATTTTTTATGTTTATTCCACGTCATTTATAATGCTCATATATTACTGATTTGCATTTCAACGAAAAGAATTAAGTGATGTTGAAATAGTATTGCACGAGATACTCAAAATAAGACTTATAAAAAAAGTAACAAAAATCCGACCTTGAGCTTGTTTTTAATAAAACACTAACTGCTACTCCCTCGCACCCAATTGAGACAACAATAGTGGAGCCTTCGGCTCCACCGTATTGCAATACCACTTTAGAATACTTAGGATTTTTTAAGGCCAAAAACACCCCTTTGGGGATGAATTTTTAACCGACTTCAACAAAAAGGAGGAGGTTCTATGTTCGTCTGTATATTTTTTTTAATTTTTTTTTTATGTACCTATATGTTCACCGATTTCTTCGTCAATTATGGACCGATTTAAAAAAAAAATTTTAAAGAGTGCACCTCAGAGGTGGTCCCATCGGAACCAAGTCAGGATCTGATGGTGGAATCCGGAGAAATCGAGGGAAACTCTCAAATTTCAAAGGCATGTAGGTATGTGTTAGATTAACACTAAAAAGAGAAAAATAAAATATTTTTAACAAAAAAAATTGAACCGACTTCACACTAAAAAGTAAAAAATAATTGCGTATTAAAATGTTTTGGAGTCGGTGTAGTTCTCGGAATAGATTTCATTTTGGCTGAGACCGACTCCAAAACATTTCAATACGCAATTATTTTTTACTTTTTAGTGTGAAGTCGGTTCAATTTTTTTGTTAAAAATATTTTATCAAACAATAATTTTTTAGTACCTACTCTACTACGTATAAGGAAAAATTTCATGCTTCTAGAATCAACGGCTTAGGCTGTGCGTCAGCCAATGTGTTTTATTAAGTAGATGCGTGGGTCCTCCGGCAGCCTTGTGAGCCCTAGGCCCCGTATATTGTCGCCTAATTTATTTATTAATACATCTGGCATAGTCCAAGTAATTTATTTGTATTATCAAAATGAATAAATTACAATAATACAGATAATAGAAAATTTATTTTCAATAAAATGACAGATTAACTAAAAAGGTCAGCCAGATCTAGTCACCTGATTATAAAATTGAAACAAACACGCAATCGGAAATAATTTATTGTCAAATCTTGGAAACAAATTATAGCTTTGATAACTTTTTAACTATAACACGTTTCGACTGTTGTCCTTGTCCGCCATTTAATACAATCACTTCAACTAAAATGGCGGTTCATTGATTCCCACACATAATTAAAAAAAACCCTTTGCACTCCGTGAGTGCCGGCGGAAGTGAAAACTTGAATATTAACGTCTTACGGATTTTCGATCAAAATGGTTTGTATCATAGATTGCATTTTATGTACGATATTTCAACGCTAGATGTCTAACGTTGTATAAAAATTTTCGATCTGACGATCTGACGCGAGTTTAACATTTTTTACCCATTACAAAAAAAGTGTACAACGCCGCTAAAGAAGTTTTCACTTCAAAAATAGTTCAGATCATAAGGATGGCGTTTATTATAATATAGCGTTTTCGTCTGCCACAAACCATAAGCATAGGCGTAGCAATGATTTTATCCTGGGGGGGGGGGGATTTTCAACTCTACCTACCATTACCAGCTGCAACTTATATACATAATTTGAAAAGTGTTCATAGAAGCGAAATCGATCAACACGAGTTTCTGGAGAAATTCCACGAGAAAGAAAATATGTAGATTATTGTAGATTTTTATCTTGTTATTTGTACGTAAACAATTAAAATTCTAGTAAAAAATCGAGCTACAAAATACGAATTTTGAAATTATTTATTTTAATTAATTTTTTTACCATCGCGCTAATACAATGGACCTTTTATTGTGTCTGCCGGGATGTAACAACCGGAGAGAATGTCTGCCATCATAAATATAGGCTTTTAATATAACTATTAAATAACATATAAAAATTTCAGGTTTGTTATAATATATATTGTCTGCCGGTCACTGGCTCTTAGCTATTTAGCGTTACAGAAAGCTAAAGAAGTTTCACTTAAAAAAAAAGTGTGGAACGACCTCCATTGTAGGCCGCGGACAGCCTGTATAAATATCTAACGAACACACATAACACAAGTGATTGACAGACAAACCTTTGCCGCGGTACGATTTAAGTCGCCTCCTTTGTACTGTCATCGAAAATAACACAACATACTTCATTATTATTGGCGCATATGTTTTACGTCGCCGCGGACACAAAGTGCGTCCAACGGCTTGTCGATCCTCTCGCCTTCATTTTAACGAATTCATATCCAACGAGACTTCTTCGTTTCGTTTGACCATAACGGGGTTTGAATTACTGTCGCTAAAGACGTCGCCGCAATGTATTTCTCTGACTCACTTTTTCAAAAAATAAAAGAAATAAAAAAAATGTATATGCCACGTTTTAAAAACGAATAAATTAGTATAAAATAATTTCTTTACAGACAGATTGAAACGAAAAACGTGGAGCGCATGCAACAGTTTTTTTTTTACCAACACTAAAATCACTTTTTCAAAAAATAAAATAAATAAAAAAAATTATATGCCATGTTTTTAAAACAAACTAAAAAGTATAAAATAACTTCTTTACAGACAGATTTTTAACTTGTAGTTTTTGAAACGAAAAACGTGGGGCGCATGCGACAGTTATATAAGAAGTTTTTTTTTTTACCAACACCAAGCTCACTTTTTCGAAAAATAAAATGAATAAAAAAAATGTATACCTATGCCATGTTTTTAAAACGAACTAAAAAGTATAAAATAATTTCTTTACAGGCAGATTTTTAACTTGTAGGATTTGAAACGAAAAACGTGGGGCGCATGCGACAGTTACCTATATAAGAAGTGTTTTTTTTTTATCATCACCAATGGCTTCGGAGGCATAGCCTCATGTACCAGCACTAACTCCTATTCTTATTGAAAGCCCACACGCTTGCATAGGCAAATTATTGATAGCACAGAATTAATTTAACAAACCATAAATTTCAAAGCACCCCGATTGTAAAACCGCAAATGCTAAAAAGAGACACTAAACCTTATATAAGAAGTGTAGAGAGGAGGTATCAATGAAAAAATGTATTTATGAGATAAAACGAATAACGCACCCCACGTTTTTCGGTTCAAATCCTACAAGTTAAAAATCTGAGTGTAAAGAAATTATTTTATACTTTTTAGGTCGTTTTAAAAACGTGGTATATTAAAAAAATATTTCTTTGATCATTTTCTTCTTTTTAGTATTTCCTTGTACTGTCATCTAACGCCTGTCAGCCAGCACAAGTCCAACAGCAAAACCAGCCTCGCGTGCAGCGGCCTTTAGTTTTAAGTATACGAATGGCGGGATTACATCAGAAAAGTTAATTATAATTTAGCAGGACGGCCTCGTTTATCCTCACAAGATGCAAATCGGGATTCGAACGGGTTAATTCATTTTGAATAGAGTAATTTAACATCATTGACCTGAGCCTTTGTTGATGACTGCTTTTATAAGCTATCAAAATATCATAATAATGCAATCATGTTTTATTAATAGTGGATCCATTATTATCCGTGCCTACATATTAAGTGAATATCACGATATGCATATTGTCATTGCCCGCGCGGCTACGGTCGCTTTAACGTTCTTCAGCTACTGTTCAGTCAATGTATAGCCCGTTTATAACAAAACATTTTAATGAAAGTCCGGTCAAAATCGGTCCAGTAGTTTTTGTACGATTAGAGCTTGAATAAACTGAGGGCTTGTAATATAGACAGGGGCACGTGTCCAGGCCCCAGACGGAAGGGGCCTCCAGAAAAATCGAAAAGTTCCTGCCCGAAAACAGTGGTGTCCACTTCCCAACCTCTCTACTACTGTCCTAACATTGTAGCTAAAAAAGAACAGGAAAAATACACGCAAAGGACCCCGCACAAACCTTACGGGATTTGGTTCTCGGTTAAATTGATCGAAAATGGTTTTATTTTATAGTTTAAAGGTCACTATGAAAAAGTGTCCATGGGGGCGCATTGCCTAAAAAACAATAGATTTTTAGCTACAGATATGTTTGGCGCTATTTTAGATATAGGGATATCCAATGATTTCACAATGTTCGTGTTCAACTGTTGTGCTATTTCTAAGAAATAAAAAAAATAGTAGAAAATAAGGTAATGTCATATTCGGATTCAGCGCATTCGAAAACATATTTCTAGAGCTTAGGATTTTTTACGATTGTGGATTCAGTAGATGTCCCTATATATGTAGCTAAAAATCTATTGGTTTTTAGGCTATGCACCCAAGGACCTTTAAACTATAAAATAAAACCATTTTCGATCACTTTAACCCAGAACAAAGTCCCATAAGGTTTGTGAGTTATCTTTTAAAAATTGTTCGTCGAAATTTTAAGACTATTATTTTGAGGAAATAAGTATAACATTTTGTGTGTGGGGGGGGGGCTATTCCGACGATATCGACCTACAATACAATTCTGTGTCCTTTAAATAAATCTACGGCACTGATATAGCAACAAGTGCATGTATAAAGTACACAAATATTGCATACTTTTGTTTAGTTCAATAAATTCAATTTCCTTGAGGCTATGTGAACCAACCATTACAAACTCTATTGTGTGTATTTTAGGTTAAAGAAGAAAAAGTATGAAGGAAACAGGAGATAACATTGCTTTCAAAAGAATGCTCTATTTTACCAGAGCCCCTCAAACAATTGAAGGTTCATTCTAAATAGTGATGAAACATTTTTGAAATCGAATGAGTAGTTTCGGAAGTTACCTCCTACATCCAAAATTACAAGCTTCTCTTCTTTATAAATCAGTATAGATTAATTACCAGGATTCTTTAAAAGACAACGTCTATCTCTCTTAAACTCGAAAACTATTTTCCAATTATTTTATGCTACAGTATATAAGGCTATTATATCAGTAACATTTACAACAGAAATCATGTATTTTCAACTACTCCTTGATTTTCACTTCGTGGCAGTTACAAACCAATCAGAAAACGCCTTTCTTAATTTGAGGTTAAGCATTGTCAAACGTATTGTTCCATTGGCTGGGCAGTTACAGGAGGATTTAGATTGCGTGAGAAGTGGGGATTAAAAACTTGAAAATATGTAAGTAAAATCAGTTGAAAATACACGAGTTCAACTGTATTTGGTCGGAGTCGTCTATCGCTGGTTCAGATTGTCGATTGTTAATCGCGTTAATGGTTTGGAAGTTCTGCTTTTGAATACAGAAGAGTCGAGTAAGCAAACAATATATGACCAGTCATCATTCCCTTTAAAAATCCTTAAAATATTTATAAACGTGCGTCCTTTTAACATATATCCAATAGAAGAATATATCCCTTAACACGAAGAAAGAGGCCTAGGTAAAAAAAAAGTATAATAGCCTATTGCAGACAATAGTATATGAAACAGCAGAAAATCTATAAATAGATAAATTGGATATTTTTTTATATCTTAATTTTCATGGTGATTTCAACAACAATTTGAAAAATACATGCTTCATTTAATTGTATACACAAATAAAAATCCAAACAACTATATTGCATTTTGTATTTTTCACCAAACATGCTCAGAATAACAGATTATGTATCTAGATTCTGGAGCATAATGGCGAGATAAACATAATATTATTGCGCCTAGATCCCAGCCCCTATTTTTTGTCGTACATTTTATAGGGGGTAGTAAAAAATTAGAATATTATTATACAATACGATTCAATATAATATTTGTTTGAGTTTTCCTACCCAACTTGGTCATGCCAGTTCTAAGGTAGGGATTCTTATGAGCTAATTTATTATTGATCTGGTAAAAAATGAAATAATAATAATAGTAAATTAAACATTTTATGGATATTATAATGTGTAGAATGTTATTAGCCAGTCAATTAGTCCAGTCGGATTAGTTGAGGATGTCGTATATAATTTTTGATTCCTCGTCATGGAACAGCCAGTTGAATATTTTTTTGTTGAATATTTTTATATTTTTAATTGTCTTGAGCTTTACAGGTATGTTGTTATATAATTTGGGACCAAGGAATACCGCGTGGTTTTGCGGTGTTGCCCGTTCAAGGAGGTTGGGCAGTGAGCGAAAATGACACGCAAATTCTGAGATGCCAAACCATAATGCTAATAATAACAATAAATTCGGTGTATTTTGGCTTTCGAAAATATTTTTTTTCATAAATATCAGCTCATATTTATTTAAGAAACAACAAATTTATTTTATCACGAGTCATTTTTCAAATCTTTAATACAAATTAAGCATTGAATAGAATCAACAAGTGTCTGTGAAGATTCGTTATTAATTATATTTAATACATGCACATACGCTAGTCTATCAAATAATAGTGACGCATTCAACAGTAAAAAGAAAAAAATGAGCTCCATTATTACAGTAAATAACAAATGATTTTATTCAATGTTACTTTGAACCCGTTGAATTAATAAAAAACATCCTTCTTATTGAACATAGTTGGCTCTGGCAAAGAATAATTCTCCTAGCCAATTAAAATATGCTTATTATGTGAAAGCATACAATTTATCTTAATTGGTCGATTTATAATCACTCAACAATATATGGTGCAAAACCGAAAAAAAAGAAAGAATGACGCTATGCAAACATTCATTTGTCACTGTGTGATGATCGTCGATTGGCTTATTGAACAAAATCGAATCACCGGCCGTTGTTTCGAAACAAGTGAATAGCGAAACAAATATGGTGGCCATTTATCAACTGATTAAAATTCTTCGAATTAAAAACGCATTTATTCTCATTTGAAAAGATTTATTGAAATTGATTAAATTCGTGTACAAAAAAACTTTTGCATTTGATTTCTTTAATTTCAATAAGTCTACGGTTTTTGACTAGCTTTCCACAGGGTCGTTTTTAACCTATTAGAGGTCCTTGTTAAGGGCCCTTATGACCTTGACAGAGCACTATTTTGTTGGAATAGACAAAGAAAGTAGATAAGCAAGGTTCTAGATTTATTGTTATTTCTTAGATAATAATATATTATCCACATAAGTAACTCTTTAAGTATTCACAGGTTAATATGCTTAAAAATCATGTAGATTAAAGAGGTATCCTTCTTATAGATTTGAGATGGGCAAAATCGTTAATCGCTTCTCCAAAATCTATGTTTTCCACATTCTATATCTCTCTTGAAGCATTGTAGTTAAATTGCATTTTTATTATAGGTATATTTAAATTTACCTAAACATGCTGAAATCGAAAAGCCTGATTTTCGGGCGAGAGTATTGTAGTCAGTCATTATCGTTTGATTTTTCGAAATAAATTTTATTTTTTTTTAAATTTTTTTGGTAATAAATATTGGTTATCGTTTGGTGATCTGGCATGGAACTATGGAGTCCCTATCGATCGCGGGGTTCTGGGCACGTGCCCAGAGGGAAAGAGAGGCCTGACTGCTTTCCGGCTCGGCAGCGTCCGAGTAGATTTTGGTTTTGAAACTTGGACGCAACAAATAATTTTATTTATTCAACACGCGTGAGTAATATATAATTTCGGGGCCCCGCTATATTCGGAGGAAATAATAAATTACTTCATGTTGACGCGTAGAGTGCTAATAATGAGCCGAAACTGTACGATAATGTATTACTGCATAGTTTCTGGACCAATAGGAACGCGGTAGCGATTTGTATATATGAAAACAGCGTCGCAATTCAGCGAAAGTCAGGGCCATCTTGTGTGCATCGAGGGCGGTGGGTACGTCAATCAATGAAGTGATTTATTATTTTTCCCTCTTTTATCAGGGCCCCGATTACATATTACTCGTGCTAGTTGAATAAAGTATTATGTGCGACCGTTGATCGAAGGAGAATATTCCACTCGCGTGTTACCGCTCATGGAATCTTCTCCTTCTCTCACTAGTCGCACAATATACTATTATAGGTGGTAGGACAAAAAAACAATTGTTGCGAGATAGTGTATTACGTTTGAATGGTAAAATGCTAAAAGCTGTCAATATTCGATAAATAATTAACTTCGCGTTCAAATTGATTTATTAACCTTCTCGAAGTTTCGACTTATCCAAAAACATTGATATATTGTCCTAATACAGAATACACCAAAGTTCGCGTCCAAACATTATAAGTGGCGATTATTCGAAGATATAAAAATGTAAGTTCTAAGATTCAGTGATAATGTTTCAATTTAAATAGCGCTTGAAATTGACATCGCATGTTTCAACACCCACGCAAAACGGATATTAGAAAAAAAATTACGTCATTTTTATTTTATTATATACGTGTAATAACTTTACATATATAATGTACCCAGAGCTACAAATATCTATATATTGATTATTATTGATTTTAAAAAACTATAAAACCGCCCACGAGAACATTGCTTTCAAATTTGTTATGTTTGCATAACTGTATAGAAAATAAAAGGTAGGTACTTAATAGACCACATGTAGCTGTTTATTTTAAAATCATGTCGAATATAAATATTATGGGCAAAATATTCTCTAAGACATTTTTTCTCGTTTGGATTGGCGAGACAAACTCGAAATAATTATAAAAAGTTTAGATTACTTTTTAAAATAAGCGTGTCAACGAATAGATTTTCCATTTATTATAAATAAGTTCAAAAACTAAAACCCGACTACTGAAAACTATGAAACAAGAAAATATTCTCATCTGAGGATAGCCGTGGTCATATGCCACCTACTCTAACAAAACATTACATTTTAACTGCAGTAAGCGGTCATAAGCTCTAGAGCAAAGTGTTTCACGCTATACATCTATAGAGGGGCCTCATATATTATATGGCATACGACCGCGGCTATCCTCAGATGAGAATATTTTCTTGTTTCATACTTTTCAGTAGTCGGGTTTTAGTTTCTGAACTTATTTTTTATTTGTTTTCAATTTGTTCCCCTCTGGGACCAAAATACAAAAATAAATGTAGCCTATGTTACCCGGGCCATAATAACAAATCGATTGAGACCTTATATATTAAAATCGGATGAGTAGTTTAGGCGCTACGGTGGAACATCCGTAAATACAAACATACATAGACTGCTAAACTCATAACCCTTCCTTTTGGCTTCGCCGTAGTCGGGTAAAAAGGTACAACAAATCGAAAATATTACATTAATACCAAACCTGGGCAGTTGGTGAAATGTAAAAAATTAATGAATCAGCTGTAGGTATGTAAGAAAAAATCCTTGTTTAGAGGAAATCCTTGCGACCACAACGTTCAACCACAGCAGAAAAATAATTTCCGTTACTCTTCTATTGTTCAGAGGAGATTTTTCGAATATTCTCGTTATATAGAAAGGTATTCTCGAGAATGAAACGATACGAGAGTTTAAACTTGTCTCGTCTCGAAGAAACTAGAATGTATTAAAATAAATCCACTCTAATCTTTTCCCATAGACTTATTTGTGCTGTAATGTTATGAATTACATATTTGAATTATCATTAATTAGGTAACAATATACCTAAACATATTATATCTAATTAATTAGGTATTTAATTTAATTTGTTCCGCGTCAAATGTGTACGCGATAGGTGTAAAAATGATGTTAAAGTGAAAACATAAAAAAATATTATTATAATTACGAAACATACTTTATGAATTCATTATCCATGCAAACCTTTTAAATTTAAAAATTTCGACCGAGAGTATAGTTATTTAATAGGTTATATTTTTGGAATGAATCGAGTGCATAATAACTCTTAAAATTGTAACTGAAAATTAAGAACAGCAGTGACGGTTAGTTTGTAAGTAGGTCCGAACTGTACAGGTCGGAAATATAAATGGATCGCTTGATTTTTTTGTACCTACCTATATATACTTAATAATAAAGCTGAAGAGTTTGTTTGTTTGTTTGAACGTGCTAATATCAGGAACTACTGGTTCGAATTGAATTTTTTTTGTTGGATGGCCCATTTATCGAGGAAGGCTATAGGCTATATAATATCATGCTACGACCAATAGGAGCGGAGTATCGATGAAAAATATAACCCAAAATTTGTCCGTCCGACAAAAACTTTTGAACGGTAACTCCGATCACCATTAAACTTGGACACAACATTCATCTCGGTAAACAAAGATGAACGTGCGTACTTATGTCCCGCCCCTCATTCGTTCTTTTGCACCCGGGTGAAACCGGGCGGGACCGCTATTAATGATATACGCCACATTCTACTTGCAACTTAAAGAATAAAGACTATGATTAATCATGAAAGGACTTTCTGAAAAATTACACGATAATTTTTTTAAATCTTCATGTCGATAGTTTAAATTTGGTGCTTTGGTATAGGTATTTTGGGTTAAAGTCCAGCAACAGCTCTCATAGTCCTGTATCAATTTTGAAATCTCTTGCGTCAGAAATCAGAATATATCGTGATTCGCGGTTAAAAAAAAAATGATTTGTAGCAGGCGTTCGTCGACTGTTTTAAATATTATAAGAGGATTTAACAGCTTATCAAATGACAGATAATCGAATTGAAAAAAA
Source organism: Xanthostigma xanthostigma (assembly GCA_963575645.1). Lineage (NCBI taxonomy): Eukaryota > Metazoa > Arthropoda > Insecta > Raphidioptera > Raphidiidae > Xanthostigma > Xanthostigma xanthostigma. The sequence continues at coordinate 5,565,871 of OY754469.1, read as the reverse complement.
AAACTGATTGACAAAGTTTGTAATTTATGTCTGTTAAATTGTCACGATTGGTTCGAATGCCATTAAATAAAAAAATATTATAATCTTCAGATTAGAGCCATTAAAAGTGCGCAAGTTTTCATGTAATAGCACTTCCTAAACTTATACTAATAAGTATAAGGCGTACCTTTTTATACAGAAAAATGGACTCAAATTTTGGGGTATAGGACGTACCTTTTTACATAGAAAAATGGACTCAAATTTTGGGTGCGTTTTATGATCCGAAGGTAGCATTAAAATGTAAAGATGAACTGAATATTGCTAGTACGAGTTATGTTAACAATAAATAAAAAAATATGATCTGAAAGTTACTTTCAGATCATATTTTTTTATTTATTTGAAATATATTTATTCAACAAGCGTGAGTAATAAATAATTTCGGGGCCCTGCTAAATTCGGGAGAAATAATAAATTACTTCATGTTGACGCGTAGAGTGCTAATAATGAGCCGAAACTGTACGATAATGTATTACTGCATATAGTTTCTGGACCAATAGGAACGTGGTAGCGAGCCGAAACTGTACAGTAATGAATTATTACTGCATAGTTTCTGGACCAATAGGAACGCGGTAGCGATTTGTATATATGAAAACAGCATCGCAATTCAGCGAAAGTCAGGGACATCTTGTGTGCATCGCGAGGCGGTGGGTACGTCAATCAATGAAGTGATCTATGATTTCTCCCTCTTTTGTCAAGGCCTCGATTACATATTACTCGTGCTAGTTGAATAAAGTATTATGTGCGACTATTGATCGAAGGAGAATATTCCACTTACGTGTTACCGCACTCGCCACGCTCGTGCGGCAAAATTCACGCTCACGGATCTTCTCCTTCTCTCACTAGTCGCACAATATACTATTTTTCTAAAAATCATCTATAAATTTGAGGTGCGTCGTATCGTCCGTATAGCCCGAAAAATATGATAAATAGTTGTTAAAAAAATAAATTATATTTTGTAAAGTATTATCGAATGTTATACACAAAATGGACGCTATCAAGTGTTAGCTGAAATCAATTACAGTATTAATGCACGAACACGCAGAACTATGTTGCCAAGTCGCATTAGCAATTTAACTGTATCATGTAATACTATTAATTAATAATTAATAAGATACAAACTCGATAATAATTTTTACTCCTTTAAAAGCTGAACTTATTTATTTTTTACTGAAGTTAATATCGATAAAAAAAACTATTAATTTCCACAGGAAAAAATCAAATCACAATAATTAATAATTTATATATCGTCTCCGTTTGTTATTTCCAATATTAAGTCGGTCAATTTACGATTTTATAGGTTTAAAATAAAAAACCTTGGAACTTCTTTGCTATGAAGATATGTTTATAATAGTACTAGCGGTCCGTCCCGGTTTCACCCGGGTGCGATAGATATAATTCTGCAAAATGTATTTCGTTTGCGGCCCGGCTTTAAGTAAATTCTGCCAGATTTGCTTCTGAACTAATAGCTTTGAGCGAATTCTAACAAATGTCACTACTTAAGAATAAGAATAATTTTATTATTAATAATTCATATATAATACATAAATGTTTTCGCTACAAAAGGCAATCCTGTGGCAGTAGCGAGATCAAAAATATTGGTACTAAATCAGTTTTTTTTAGTTTGCTTCTGAACTAATAGCTTTGATTAAATTCTATCAGATGTTGTTACATGTTACTAAAACAGTTTTTTTGAGAAAACACCCTAATTTTGTACAAAATATTTAATAAAAACTATCCTATAGCGTAAGTTGCACCAAGCAAGACACATTTGTAAAATTTCATTAAAATCGGTTTCAGTGGTTTCGGAGATTAGCGCGGCCAAAATTGTGACACGAGAATTTTATATATAGCTATAGATAAACTCATTTTCTGGAAACGACATTGTGTGAGAAAATTCGTTTACGCTGAACTTAAATAAAATCCCGAAGGTACTTAAAAAATGCTTCAAAATCCGTTTATGAAGACGTAACAATTTTTTTAACTGGAACTCACCCATGTCCCGTAGCAGCGGCGTGGTGAAAAGCTGCCGCGGCGGCTGCAGCCGACGGCTGAACTCGCGGATCCCAAACATATCTTCCTTCGTGAGTTCTCTGGTCGACGGGTAGCGGCGGATGATGGGCATGGTGCGCGTGAAACGCCGCGAAAGCCGACGGCGCACCGCTACCCGGAGGCGGTGCGCCCGGAAACTGAAGCGGCGGCAAAGCTCCCGGACCGCCGGAATACGGATGCAATCCGGCGTGTCGTGTGTCGCCGAATAACACTTCTTTTTCCGGCATTGTCAAAAAAGTCGAATATAGCGAGGGTAACGTATTGACACTAAAAACTTACAAATATTAGAAACGTCATGTTTTGACACACTGCGCGCACTAAATTCGAACACCGGAATGAAAAATCAACATTTTTGTCATCACAGTAATTTCAAAACTAATTATTTTCACTTGTAAACTTTACTTTTTCATTCACATTTATCTGTTAATTTTTATATCCTATATATATAATATTTACGCCGCGTTGTTTTTCGATCTAGTTTCTGATTTATAAACGTTTTGCGTCACTTCTGCCACGCATATTTACTTAACTAATTTTCACTGTTCTATTTTATTTCAAGAACGGTTTTGTTTTTAAAACAACAAACTATCGCAAAAACAGTTGCATTACGAACATTTACCTAAGTAATTGTCACTATGTTCTATTTTATTTCAAGACCTTCTCAAATTGTCACATGCTATGCAGTTTTGTGTTCTTATTTCAATATGAAACTCACTTATAAACACAATGTTTATAACTTACATAAATAAACAAGCCTTTATGTGTTTATTTTTAACTATCACAGTAATTTGATTTCAATTAAAAATTTGAACATTCTCTGCAACTATCCAGTTGCATATAAAAGAAGAATTATAAACTAACACAGTGCCATCTATATACAACGATGCAAACCGGCAGACTGTTGATAATGTCTTAATTACTTCTCAACATTAAGATACTAATCGCTTTAAACAAAACATTTAACACCATTTTAATAACTCACTATAAGTTATGGAACTTTGCGTTTCAAATAATTAATCAATTCTGATTTATGATATTTGTGGCCTATTTTTATCTAACTATACAATGAAAACTTTTAGAATTGACTACATTTTCTTACGTCAATTAATTTTTCATTTGTATTCATAGCCACTCATTTCACTGCAAGAATACTTATAAATTCAGTTCACAATCGAGCAACAGTCTGCACTTAACTAATTGATAAAAGCAATTTCGTAATTAATGTATTAAAACTTTGTCGGTTATGTAATAAGTCAAACAGAGGTACCAAATAAATAAGAATGAATATAGACTTGGCAACGTATTCATCAATCATTATTTTACTGAAAAAGTTTCATTAATTGCGTAATCTAAATTACATGAACAAATTCTACACATTTTTAAAAAATGAATAGTATCACTTCAGTTCGAGATGTTCCACAATTCCAAAAATCAATTCTTGTTGCACGCAATTCTGATTCACAGATGATGAACAATCAGGACCATGAATTCCACACCTCTAGAATTTGATTCATATAGACACCCAACAATCAATTCTGGAACAGTTCATTGTAGTCGTAGTTCCACAGTTCACTCAATTGCAACAACCCAGGTACGAATATAATCCATTCAATTGTTGAAATTATTCAAGATAACAAATGAAGCACACTATTTTCTGGATATTTAGCACACAACTTTAAAATCAGTTCATTAACTTAGCAACAATCCTCAAGTCCACTAAAACACCTAATTTCAGAGTACAGCACAACAATGATTTTCCAATTATTATCCAACTTTTCGGAGACTTATTGTCGACCAACACACCAATAAAACAATCGCGTAACTATAGGCAACGATTGTTTTGCCAGCGACGTTCAATTGTCAGAACGAACTGTCAATATTTTGATTCGTCGTCGTCCACATGTTTGTCGAGGGAATAAGAAAAAGCAATGCGGTGTAGTACGACGCACGCATCGTACCTACACACAAACTAAACTAAACAACAACGCACGAGTCAGTACTGCAAGAAGACATACACACAGACCGTAGCATATTCTGGGGCTCGGCTATGAATGTTGTATGGCGAGAAGTTGACAGGCCACGGTTTACAACTCAACTAGCGAACATAGGCGTTGAGTCTGGGGGGACGCGAGCGGGGCTATTAAGTCTGCTTTAGATGCAAACAATTTTGACACTGCATCACAAACGCGTAGGTATGTAAATACAGTGTTAAACTTCATTATTTTAACGTCACTCGATATAGCGACAAACTACTTAAAACGTCCAAATTACTCAAGTCTAGTTGGTTTACCTTGTTGCTCATACAACGATACACTCTAAATAAAGACAACAATACGTCATCATTAAGCAATAAACAGTACTTGTTTGTCATTTTGTTACTTTGTTGTCGGCGTCATGCGTACCGAAGATTCTAAGAAATTCGTTCTTGGTAACGCAAAATGGATACCGCATCGATAAAACGAGTTCATAATAAAGAAGTTTCACTTTCTTCAGTGAGTTTATGTGGGTGAGGCTTTCACGTTTTTTTTTTAAGGAGGTTGATGCATTACAGTCCCAATCAAAAGTAAATCGAATTCTAAATGGGAACTTTTCCATAATAAATTTTTACAAAAGGTTATAAGTCAATGATACCAATAAATTATTGTCATAAAGGCATAAATAAATAATTTTTTTTAATATTAATTAATTATTTCAGTATTTTACTTAACGGACTAACTTTTGAATTTTTTGTACAAAGTTAGGTTAGAAAAAATAAATTTATGTAAATATCTGTATTTTACATATTTTTTGCAGTAAATAATTAAAAAAAGAAATTAGAAGTAATAGACATTAAAATTAAATCATTAAAAAAATAAAAATTCAGTTAAAATTGTTAAAATTGTCAAGAATAAAAGTCCATAATCGAAAAGTGCTAAGGTTTAATGATTTTTTTTATTGATTAAAAGTCTCCTAAATAATTTGGAAAAAATATTAAAATATGCGTAAGACATCGATGCTTTACATAGTTAGTTTTCGGAGCTGCTGACATTATTTGGTTATTTGCAAAAAATTAAAATGTACCGTTTGCATGCTAGGTTGACATATTTTCCATAAGACTACATGCAAAAGTTTTTTTAAAATTTTAACTTTATAAATCTCCTTATAATTTTTGATTTTTTACAGAAAATTTTGTCATAAAAAAAAATTGGTTATCTGTAAAGTCGGTTTACGGACGATAGTTTTACGTGATAACGTCATAAAGAAACATTGATGAACTCTCTGACGTCACGCGAGAAGAGAGAGAAATGCGTACAAGCCGACGCTTGGGCCGATCGTGCCTCTCTATCGCTTATACCGCGCTCTCGGCTCTCGCTTGCACGCTCAGGCTCAGGCGGAACGTGACACTTTTTCGTGCGTGCAGCCGGTGTTTCATCAATTTATAAGACGTTATCACGTCAAAATCTATTGAAAAAACTTTATTTCAGATTTTTTCCATTATCTTCGTAAAACGGCTCAACCTCCTTAACACGTTGACTGCCACGGCAATTTTCAGAATTCCGGTCTAAAAAGCCAATTTCATTTAATCATATTATATTATTAAAGACTCTAATTATAGTACCTACATAGTTATCATCAAAAAGCAAAAAAAATGTATTTTCTTTAAAAAAGGGTCTTACGAATTATCTCGTAGTTGGCTTATGTAACAGAAATCTCTTCGAGGAAGCCAACTACGAGTTAATTCGTACACAGGCACGCTTTAGACCTGTCGCTTCGCTAAAGCTGAATCAGAGATATGCGTCCATATTCGTCTGTAGTATCTGAGAACTGAGATATTGTCGAGTGCATCACATTTACGTCTTTGTTGAGTGTGTTGTTATATAATTATTGTTATAATTATTAAATTATCCAGAACCCAATATGGGCGAGAAAAATTTTCTGTTCATTTAAGCCAGCGTCGATTTTTTTTCTCTTCCCAGAAGCCAACTATCCATATTAGCACTGATATATTACGAGTTAAATCGTAGCTGCACAAATATGGCAAGTAAACACAGTACGAGATAACTCGTAGTCGGATTGTCAAAATCGAAGACACCCAGTTGTAAAGTTTCTCGTTGATGTAACACGAGCTTTAGTGTATGTATGTTCCTGTAGTGTGTGCTTCTCATCGAATGGAGACGGTTTTTAAGTGTATGCGTGCCTTGGCCCAGCCCCGATATACATGTGTACACTGTGCTTGCTAAATGTTGGAACCATTCTAAACTTCAACCCTAACAAACTGCGGTTCTCTTAGATTTTAATCTGGCGAGTTTCAAACCCGAGAGCTGGAATTTTTGGAGTTGAAGAACAATCGTTGTGCAGCAAACCTTTATCAATTAATTTTTTTGATTATTACATAAATTAGAATTTAAAATTATTTTGCTAAGGCCATCCTCAAGTCATCTGGACCCAGCGTTGCCAGTTTTTTTTTGCCAAGTCGGGTATTTGGAACTCTTTAAGTGAAAACAGCGGGATTCTTTCGTCGAAAGCGGAACATAGTAAAAAAAAACGTATATAATCAGAAGTTTTCAAATATTTATCTTTTTATTTGAATTAAAATTACGTTTACGTGACAATAGATATAAAAAATTGCCATAGAAAATGTATTTTAATAAAAATATAATATTTTAAATCAGATTTACCCTATCGTTAAATAGTTGAGTCTTATTCGTCTTCAGAATAAAAAAAAAACAGAAATCAAAATCAAAAAAGTTTCCTCAGCACGCTGCGCGCACGGTCGAGTTATCCCCGAAAAGCGAGACTGAGCCTGTCCCGCGCGAGACATTTAATTTTGATTTAAAAATCGGGACATCCCGCCAAAATCGGGACGTCTGGCAACGCTGGACCTGATAGGCGATAAATTTAAAAGATAAGTTCACTTGGGTATTCACTATAATCAGAATAAAATTGTAGATTGTAGATGTTCAACAGCTGAGATGATCAGCGTCTATATGAATATAACCAGAATTGGAAACAAAAAAGGGAGGGATTTATTAGAATCATGCCGCTCTTTTTTTACAAGTATCATTAAAAATTCACTTCAAAAATACAGTGTAAACTCCATTTAACGTCACTCGATATAACAACAAACTCCTTAAAACGTCGAAATTACTTAACTCTAGTTGATTTACCTCGCTGCTCATACAATGATACACACTAATTAATAACGACACACCCACTCTAAATAACGACAAAAATACGTCATCATTAAGCAATAAACAGTGCTTGTTTGTTATTTTGTTGCTTTGTTGTCGACATCATGCCTATCGAAAATTCTAAGAAATACGTCTTTTTTGTTGGGATTATCTTTCATATGTTTAGCTCAGCTGTTTATTGATAAGTTGCCCACAAACTTGCAAACTGTGAACATGGCGAGTAAAAGAAAATCTTTGTGTATTGAAAATATTAATGGATGATTTCTTCCCTACGACAATAACGCCACAGTCCCTTGAGTGTCGCTATATAGAGTTAACACTAACTAAATAAGCAAACTTGTTTGATTTATATAGATATAGAAAAAAGTAACAAAATCAGACTCATATGTTTTCAACATCGCCTATTTTCAACTGACTATTTTCAAGTTTTTAGTATCTTCTCCTACGGTGCTCGGCCAACTGACTTAACATTTAATCTCAAATTAATAAAGGTTTTTTTCCGATTGATCTATAGGACAGCCACGAAGTATGGTTGAAAATACACGACGCAATTAGTCCTGACAGGTTGAAAACACACAAGTTCAACCGTATACAACAATAAGGCAATTTATTTTTTATTACTCATGCGGGAAAAGTGGTATCTTTACGCATGCTGTTACGGTTGAAAAGTAGCTATTTTCATTTGCGTGCGGAAACTTTATTTGTCGCACTGAAATTATTGTTTGCCGCACGCAAATTCAGAGAAAAAAACAAAATAATAACGGTGTTATAATGTCAACGAAACAAACTGTCATTTGAAGCAGATTTGAGGTTAAAATTTTCGATTATGGACTTTTATTCTTGACAATTTTAACTGAGTTTTCAACTTTTTAATGATTTAATTTTTAATTTTTATTACTTCTAATTTTTTTTTTAATTCGTAATAAAGTTTTAATTTCAATTTAATTCGTAATAAAAAATAGTATGTGCAACTCGTGCGGCATTGTCGCACTAGTTGCACAATTAACTATTATTCAATTCATGCGCGTTATTCATGTTTTATCATGCCTAAAAACCGAACCCTAAATAGCCATTTACCGACTGGTGACAATTACTTGTCATAACTCAATGAAGATTCCTACTAGCTCGGCCATTGTGGAGTAATGAAAATAAACGTAACTATTTTCTGAGTCGTAACGAAATAGTAGGTAACAACAACTCCGTTGTTACCCATTGAGGCTAAAATTGAGAGGCCGAATGTTTTCGACATGGAGTTTATTCATAACCGGCTAACCTCAAACCAAAACATTGAATCGTGCTGTTTGGTGCTGTTAGTATTGACAGTTTTTTTTATAAAGAAATAAATAGATATTTACAACATCTCATTATAATTAAAACATGAATAACGCGCAATTGTTGAATAAAATTATGGGCGCAACTTGTAGGCTAAGTCATGACCTGTCAGCGCGATGAATGACTTAGACTACTAGTTACGCCAATAACTATTACATCTTCCACACATTGTGGTGCAGTCCGCCAAGTTTTCCGTTCTAGGCCACTGTCTTCTAAACCACCTGTTGACCGTAACTTCTGAAGTGTTGCCATTTTTTCGTCCCACAGTGTAAATTCACGTACTCTCGATCTGTATGAGTGTACTGTCAGTGGCGTACCAGTCGAAGAGTGAGAGAGGGGGCGCATCGGTATACACAAGTTGCGATCATTATAATATCATGTTCTATCTTTGTCTATACCAAGAAGAGAGAATCGGCTATAATTGAGTTGTCAAGATTTATATGGTAGTTGGATACGTTCCACCTTAAAAACGCCACACCGCCTCCGCCGTCGTGTTCGCTCTTCTTCTTGTTCTTCTTCTCGCTGTCTTCGTATGATTTCGAACAGTCGCCAAGTTCACGGTTCATATAATAAGATATCAACGGCGTAAATGCTTTTAATTTACTTATAACTGAGTTGTCGACTGCTAAACGATATATAAACTCTATTAAAATCATCGACTGCCGGGAGTCTCAACGTTTCTGGTCGACGCTGTTGACCGTCTAGAATCTAGACTCTAATGGACCTTTGAAGTAGCGAGTGAACCTGAAAATAATCTAAAAGATTTTCCGATTTGATTATCCCAGCAATAACGTAATGAATTGAAAATGGCCAGAGAGATTTTCTACATTTTTGAAAAATCCCAATTTTTTAAAATGAATAAATTGAAAATTATCTGAGAGATTTTTTATTGTTTTTTTAACGACGTAGTCCTATGTTCAGGCTCGTTTTCAACCATTATTTCAGAATTTTTTTTTAATAACAAAATAATGTAGGTACAATGTTTTCAATTTTGTTACATGTTTTTATTGACATCGTAAACTAAGAAAAAAAATTTTTGTTTGCTTAATTTTACGCCATTTTATAATTGTTTTTTTAACCTAAAGTAGACAACTTTAAATGGAGGTAGGTGGGTAGCGCGGGTGATAACGTCACTTGGAGTCAATTGAATTATAAAAATTAAATTGGTTATTGTTTCGTAGGCTTGTGGCTCTAGCCCGTACTAGAAATAAACATTTTTATTGATAATAACAAAATGGCGGGTTTTAGAAAAAAAACAACGAGAAAATCGTTATTTTTTCGTTGAAAATCGGTTTAAAAAAATAGAAATGATTTTTATAATTAAGTAATTCTAGTACCGGACGGAGCTATTGTTGTGTAGAATACCCTGTGCAAAATTGAAAGCAATCGGTTGTATACAATTGTTTCAATTACCCGCGCCGCTTAGAAAAACGTAGTTTTGAGAAAAACGCGTTTAAAGTTTTAATTTCAGATTTCTTACAAAAAAATAAAAATGAATATTTACACTAATCAGCTATGCCTGGTGTATAGTAAACCTTCCGTTTCTTCAAAGGCATCGTTTTCTGTTAATTTTTTTGCTCTAATCTGCGAGAGTATAAGGGTAACGTGATAACAATTGAGAAGTAAGAGCAGGTAAGAGTCTTACCGTAAGACCGTTGCTGCTCTCGACTATATGCTATAGCTTCGTAAATATTTAATATTTTGGTCTGAAATTTTTACAGTATTTTCTCAATATATTATACTTACTAAAAATGTAAAAAAAATAAATTCGTTTTTTCAAAACCCGAACATCAGACTACGTCCTTAAGTAAGTAGAAGAAACTAGAACCGATTTAGAGATTTTTCAAGTTTGTAGAAATACAGATTTTTAAAGTAAAACAAACTGGAAAAGATTAATGATTTTCAAAATTCGTGAAACAGTCCTCGTAATTTTTGAAAGTACATAACACATTTATCGATAAATTCCTGATGCCGATCTAAAATTTTTCAAGTCATCCAAAATAAATATATGGATATTTCTGATTAGCTTTAATTTACATACGACATTTACAGAAACTCTTACAAAAAAAGAATGAATACAAAAAAAAAGTAGAAAGGTTTCTAGGAAATATATTTATCTTGTTAGCACTTCAAATTCTATACTCTAATATAATTTCCATAAACCATTTTAAAACACATAAATAAACAAAAACGCGAAAGATGTTAAATAATTTGTTCCAAAAAAACAAATATAAAATAAAGTCATCCAAATATAATAAGAAAACGTTAGGGCTTGTGAGAACTGGCAATATAACTTCATTAAAGATCGGAGTGAGACAAAACGATCATTTGCAAGCTGCAAGTATGAGAAAGACAGGTAGAGGAGCTTATTAAGTTAAGTCCAGTTTCGTATATGAAGAAGAATATCTTGATAAACACATTAAAACTATAAACAACCTTCGATACAAAGAGAATACGAAACCAGTAATTTTTATCCATAGACAGATAGTTATTTTTTGACGGAAATCGACAACGAATTATTTCTCACTCTCATGATGATTGTGAAGAAGGTTCGAGTTGTCCAAGAGACCAAGAGGAGGCTCTATTCTTGCGTGTTTCGGTTTCTAGGTGTAAAGTTCCGTTCACATACGTTGATCAAAAACAGAATCATTAGAATCGTGTTGATTGTAAAAAAAACTGGATACATTTTATTATACCAAAGTTATGTAAAAATTTCTCCTCTTTCGTTTAAGACAGATCTCGAACCGATCTGAATTTAACAGAGTGAATAATTTTCCTCTTTAAAAACTGTTTGAATACATTTTGGCCTAGCACACATGAAGAGCGTTCAACGCGCGTTAGCCTAACGCGCGTTTACAATTTCTATACAATTGTATAGAACTGTTTATATTATGATAACGCGCGTTATCATATAAACAGTTCTATACAATTGTATAGAAATGTTTACATGATAACGCGCGTTGGTGGCGCGTTGAACGCGCGGTATCATGTAAACAGTTATATACAATTGTATAGAAATTGTAAACGCGCGTTGGGTCAACGCGCGTTGAACGCTCTTCATGTGTGCTAGGCTTTATTATACCAAAGTTATGTAAAAATTTCTCCTCTTTCGTTTAAGACAGATCTCGAACCAATCTGAATTTAACAGAGTGAATAATTTTCCCCTTTAAGGTTACAGATTTCCCCTTCAGCGGCACAGATACGTCGCTAAAAATGTATTACTTCAAAAAAGTGGAGGTTTTTCTTGAGTGTTTAGGTTTTTAACTAAGTCAGTTGCTCAAAAATAGCTAGAAAAATTGAAGATCATTGATGATTGTGAAAAAAATTCGAGTTTGTGATTCCAGTAAATCTAGCGATCAAAAATATATAGAATGGAAAGCTTGAGAAACGAAAAGCTGACATGATTGAAATCTTGACGCTTTTGAAGGTTTGCATTTTTGGGATCGTTGTTGATGAGATTTCTATGACACTAGATAAACCTTAACGAGTCCCTTTAAAATTTTGTTATTTCAGATATCTTTTTATACGGATGACCCTAAACACATGATTTAAGACAATTTAAATCATTTATTGAAAAACCGAAACAAGGCGATTTATAAAATAGCGAATGAACTGGGTACCATACCAAAAAATATCCTCCCCCCCAGGATCATAATAAAAAAAATTAAATTGAAAATAATACGAATATCTGGCTAAAAAATAAAATTTATAAATACTTCTTGAATTTTTTTTTGTAAAATTGGTATTCTTGTGTGATATTAATAAAACTTAAAAAAATATTGATTTTCTTTTGCTTTATCTCCCCCCTCCCCCAGAAAAAATATCTACGCTCCTGTCCGTACAATTGCAGCAATTTGAATATTGGAAAAAATCTGTGAACCAGTCTTTAGATTAACAAAATTGAGAGAGGACAAAGCCCAAAACTTCACTACACGACAAGGACGAAATAACATTAAGATGTCTGGAAGTAAAACAGAGACAGACATATTACATCTCTCCTCAGCAGGAGTGGAGAAGTTAAAGAACCTGTACGTTTCTTTTGAACACGAATTCCATCAACTTTATTTTTTTACTTCATTCTAAACATCTTTGTAGCTGTTTGTCCATTCTTTGTGAATGGAAAAATATATTCATCGCCGGAATTTCTCAAACGGTTTATTTTATTCAAAGTAGTTTTTCGATCCGGATTCGCGCGGGTATAAATTTTGGTCTGGCAGTATAATCCCGAGCAGCCATTATGTCATTTACGTTCTCTTATAGTTTAGTAAGCTCCGAAAATACCTGCGGGATGTCTAATTTAAATCTTCGCTCACTGCCAAACCCCGTTTTTTATTGTCCGGTAATAAAATATCCCTCGGAAAGAACTAGACTTTTAAACAGTGAAATAATTTTTTCAAATCGGTCCAGTAGTGTTTGAGAATAGTATGAAGAAATTACCTCTTCATATATATTAGGTAATGGCGTTTCAACGATCTTGGCTACCATTTAAAAATAATGCTCGAAAGCATAATTCCAAGAAAATAATATGAACTAAATTATTTCCTATTTCCGTTTGCGAAGCTCGTTTCGCAGCATCCTTCGCTACGAACTATGGCTGTTAGCTCTCCAAAAGGTTGTAATACCTGATCAGCTCATTTCTAGAATCTAACGAAGAATCACAAGAAAATAATATAAACTAAATTATTTCCTATTTCCGTTTGCGAAGCCATCGAAATCTACTTCTCGTTTCACAGCATCCTTGATCGCTACAAACTATTCAAAAGGTCACAATACCTGATCAGCTCATTTCTGGAGTCTGACGAAATGTGGAGGACAAGTAGTAAACCTTCGAATGGAATACTTCAGGAACGCAGTGAATGCGAGGCACTCGATGCCTTAACGTCTCATGTAAATCTAATCTAATGGCTGTTAGATATTAGCTCAAAAAATAGGTGTTTCACTGGAAAGTTCTATTTTTATGTTGCAGGGTAAATGTATCATGAATGGAACTAAATAAAAGCATAGAAATTGCCTCGAAGAAGATGTACTGTGTAGTGCCGTCGTCGACTGCTGTGGCAAAGAGAGACGGAATATCTTGTGGCGTGCCGAAGTGTTCTTTCTCTCTAAGTCACAGCGTGTTCGTGCAGTGGGTCTTCAACGTATGGATGGACAGGAAACGATCCACTAACCGGCCAAGGGAGAATAATGATAATTGATAACATTTCAGATGCTCTCCCTTAGCCTAGAATAAATGAAACTATCTTAGCGTCTAGTATTCACAGAATTGCATTGCAGCCACCGCTCACCATAAATGGAGGTTTTACTAGTAATTATGTTATTTCATCTGCAGAAAAATTTCTCAGTACAACAGATATACCCAAGAACTGAATGATTTCAAGGTGCTATATGAAAACCTTCATTTTTTCAAACACGCTTTTAACCTCGGTTGCCGACTTTTTTCACTTTCGGAACTAGGAAATTCGAAGATTCTTTTTTAGGGCCTTTTAGAATCATTTAGCCGAACAGAATAGTAATAATAATGCGTTTAACGTCAGTTTCTCGACTTTATGTCATAACAGACGCCATTCGCACCATTACTTATTTTTTCTACCACACTTCCCATTTTTTTCTACAATTTTTAAACTTCAACTTAATTAATAGCAATGGGCGAATGAAGGAATTTTTAGGAAATTAAGGATAAGGTAGGTAAATTTTGAGCATAGGAGTTTGACAGGTAGTCGGCCATGGCCTTGAATAAGGAACCATCTCGATATTTATCTGGAATTATTGAGGGAAACCATGGAAAACCTCAACAAGATGGCCGGTACAGGAATTACCGTTTCTCGGTGAGAGGCAGTAGGAAAAAGTCCTAGTCACATTTGCTCCCGCCGGGGGGAATAAAGTTAATCGTTGTTCTAATAAAGATTGCGATTGTTAAAGATATAAATAATACCTCAACCCTGAATCAGAAGATTGGACTGGCCTTGAATGCATAAATGAAGTTATTAAGACATTAGTGGAGAGTCTGGTGTTCTCATCGAGCAAGAAGGACGGAGAGAATTCTCCTCATGCGCTGGAACTTCTCTATCGCCCTCATTACAATAATTCTATATAAGTATAGCATGAGTTTACAATAGTGTGGGCCCAAAGCGTGGTCGTATAAATAGTGCAGCAGGCCTGTTCATCCTGCTCGATTTGATCACTTGGTCAATAGTCCACTTATTACTGACCATCGACCAACGTATGTGCTTAACATATTATCCCAAAATGCACATCCATAATTATTCCATTACAGCATCAGAAACTGAAAAAAGATACATTTTTAGAGAGAAGATCAAAAAAATTACGTGCATTTGCCGGCGAAAATACTAAACTGAAATTGGAGTGTTTAACTTAAGAAAAATTAGCATGTAAGTACAGAAGAGGCTAATTCGGAAATAAAAAAAAGTAATTTCGAAAAATACATATTTTTACCGTCCCAACTTCACAAGTAGGGAATGGTATACAGTAGGGCCTCGGTAATCCGGACTCCCGCTTGTTCGGTGATCGCTGTAATCCGGCCGGGCAATGGGGTTCGTTTTCTCCGTCGACTTAGAGACCGGGCTTTTGAAATGAAGTGCGAAAATTAAATTAAAAATTAATTTAAAAATTGATTAAAGAAACTAAGGTTAAACATATGTTTTATTACCATCAAATATGCAGGCATACTATAATCCGGACGCCTCGATAAGGGTCTTGCTTTTGCCTCTCCGGAATAATTCACTTTTCAAAATTTTACTAAAATAAAATTTAAGATTCGATGCTCGATTGTCATTATTTTTCATGTTACATCAGATATAAAAATAGGCAAACAAAGATAGGGCGTCAAAAAGGTGTCAATTTTGGTTATTGATTAAGAAATTCCTTCAATGCTACTTTGGTCTCTCAAAAGCTTATAGGTAGATTGTAGATTAAAGGCGCTCGACAACTTAAGTTCTCTAGCGTCGACCATCTTGTTGATGGTTATGGGCTAGTGTCAAAATATTATGAGAGAGAGGGAGTTTCATTATTATCTCGCTAATAAACCAAGCTAGTAAAAAGAAGCAAACGACTTTGTCCTTTGAAAGAACAAAATAATAATTTAAACTGAGGGGTGGTTTCTTTCACGACGAATCGGTCATGATCGAGCACGACTTTGTGACGGCTCTGTATGTCGGACCGCCGGCATAAAGCGTGCGTGATGATTTGGCGGAGTCTCGGAGACCGCGGCGGCGAAGGAACCAAGGTAAGAAAGCATCGCCTTCGGTGTGGAGTTGATACCACACTTACAACTTAAAAGGTATACAATATAACACTATACACAAAATACGCCGGGGTATAGGACTCGAGTCAAGTACGCAGGTACAAAAACACGATCAGTGGCGCATGTTGCTTTAAAATCACTTCGGAAGAAGCTTCTGTATTAAAACGACCTTGCAAGACAATTTTCAACAATTAAGGCTTAAGAATAGCTGAGATGTTATTGGCTCGGCTATTACGAGAACTGGTTAAGGTATCAATAGAATATTCACTGTGTTATCACACTTATATGTACTATCGATTTTTTTACTAACTAGTGTGACCTGTGCGAATTATTCGCACTAAATAAGTATAATAATTATCACTTTACAAAATTATTTTTTAAATATGATTGCAGGTATTCAATTCGTTTCTAATTTTGCACACTGCTTATAACGTTCTTCTTTTTGTTGTATTACAATATGAAGCTCAGATGACAGATCGAAGAAATATTTTACTAAAATTGTCATATAGAGGCGCAAGTAGCAAAAGCGTTGAGCTAAGCCGTCAGATTGCATCATGCAGCATTGCTGTGACGTTGTTCAGCGTTGCTCGCTGTTTCAAAATTAAAGCCGCCAGATGGCAGTATGCAGTATTGTGTCTGTTGTATTACAATATGAAGGTCAGATGACAGATCGAAATGTTGACGTTGTTTCAAAATTAAAGCCGTCAGATGGCAGACGTTGTTCAGCGTTGCTGTATTTTAATTAATTTACAAAAATAAAAAGCAACAATAAATTTTTTAGTTGTCGATGTCAGTAGAGCAAGCAATTATCTGTAAAATGATATATAATTTATGTGGAGAAATTGTGAAGTTTTTTTCTAAAAAGGGAGGCAAACATCATTAACCATCTGACGGCTTTAATTTTGAAACAACGTCAACACTTCGATCTGTCATCTGACCTTCATATTGTAATACAACAGACACAATACTGCATACTGCCATCTGGCGGCTTTAATTTTGAAACAGCGAGCAACGCTGAACAACGTCACAGCAATGCTGCATGATGCCATCTGACGGCTTAGCTCAACGCTTTTGCTACTTGCGCCTCTATATGACAATTTTAGTAAAATATTTCTTCGATCTGTCATCTGAGCTTCATATTGTAATACAACAAAAAGAAGAACGTTATAAGCAGTGTGCAAAATTAGAAACGAATTGAATACCTGCAATCATATTTAAACAGTAAAGTGATAATTATTATACTTATTTAGTGCGAATAATTTGCACAGGTCACACTATTTTTTTTTTATTTCCCATTGACAAATCATCGCGAGCGCTACTGCATAGCTGCCTGTGCAAACGAGATGAGATACCTGCCTATCTAATTTAGACAAGATGTATTAATTATATCTAAATAGCAGACCTGTCAATTTTTCCAGTAGGTAGGTAGACGACTTGCAGAAGACATAAAATAGAGAAATAGATCAGCCTTAATACCTTCATCTCACCTAACACCGTATTATTACATGGATTACATTATTATGTATGCATTACGCCACGAAATACACCCATTTGGTAAGCCGCGGTGACTCAAAACTAGACTCTGGCCAAATCTAAACACAAAAAAATGTGAGCCGTTGTGTCCACAGTGGATACAGTTATGCCCACTGTGGACACAGTTGTGTGTTATTAAAATGCTTTAAAATGTAATTTTCACGAGTATTTATTTTTGACTTCAAACACGTTTACATATACGTTTTGAACATTTTTACTCTCATATACTTTTGTACAGCTCAAAAATTAGAGGGAAAATTAAGCACGAGAATGACGTTCTTGATAAATGTGAGTGGAGATTTGTGGCTGACTTATCGAGCACGAACTTACGGACAGTTTTTGTAAACACTTGCTAACCATAGAGGTATGAAAAATGTCACGCTTATAAAACTGGACAAATTTCTTCACAAGCGATAATCTAGTAACTAGACCTTTTAATTGGAGCCCTGTATAGTTTGTAACCGTACTAACGGGAACCAAAGTTATTTTTTATTAAGAATTATGTAATTATATTTAGATATATTTCGACATTTTAGTTTCTTCTCACTAAATTATACTATAAAATGTAACAAATCATTAATAAAGCAGTCATTTTGGTTAATTGATCTTCGACTAGTAAAATATCTACCTGCTTTATCATCACTGTAAATATTTGTCTACGATTTTTTCCCGATAAAAACACGTATCACATATTATGGTAAATAAATTTCCATCTATATAGTTTTTCTGTTCGATTAGACGATCCTCAAGCGCAAATACATAAAATATATGCTTATACACCCATCCCCCGATTTACACGGTACTTGTTTTACACGTTTTCGCTTTTACACGGTTTTCCAAATAAGTTTTTTTTTTGTTTTTATCGCACTATACTAAATGCTACTGTGATTGAACACGTGCGCTGTGTACACATCTCACGGGGAATCCCGAGCTTATGTGCTGACTTGCTGCACACGCACACTGTGTCTGTATTTCTTCGCATAAAATTAAAGTTTTATCTACGGAAAATTGTATTTGAGTGAAAGTTTCACAGTTTCAGAACCTGTCAATGCATTTTATTTTTATTTCTGTGTACACCTAAAAATATTAAAAAAGTCACAACTGTTAAATAGCAAAATTATGCATTTTCTGCAAGCTTTTCGATTTACACGGTTTTGACTTGAAAATTTTTAATTTTCGATTTACACGTTTTTTTCAGGAACGTATCTACCGTGTAAATCGGGGGATAGGTGTATTTATAAAAAAAAAAAAAAAACATATACCTCTAGTTCATTACACTAACGGTGGTTGCACGAACGACAGTTACCTAAAATGGCATATTTAATAACTTCTATATTGCTAGTGGCCGTAAGTGGAAGTGTGGCTCATGAAGTGAGACGACAAATTTTTCTATCTCTTTCTTTTTACTTGACCCGTTGTGCGCAAGTGTCGCGTCTGTAGTGGGGCAATTAGTAAATGGAATAGAGCAAGCCACAGCTTAGTTCCATGTGCAAACTGACGCGCATCCATTCACGGACATGCGCATGAGACTCAGAGTATCTAAGTGAGACAGACGTATATATGTATGCACCGTAGTGTTTAAGTCTTTCTCCCGATCTTTGGTAGCAATATAGAGGGTATTAAATATATGGATACAACCGCTATTGCAGGTTATGTTGTCTCAATAACCGGACGTATGGTCAGGTTGATTCACTTTATTTCTGGACACGGTGTAGTACCTTTGATGTAAGCATGGTTTGTAACATATGGATATGTATGATGTATCATAACCATAAACATTTAAAGGTGGTTTATTGTCGACCAGATGTTTTACATTATTATGATATAAGTAGTTCTAGTGTAAAATGCATGTTTTGCCTTAATCTTAATACCTATCTCAACGCAATAATACCAAAAAAGGTCGCTTTGCTGTCGTTCGTCGGTCACTTATCAAAAAGATCGGCGCTGTAAAAATAACTTGGATCGTTTATTCAAAGCATTTAACACCGGAAGTGGGACAAATCTAGATTATAACTTTTTCGCCAAATTGACGCAAGCCGTCCGAAAGAAATATTCAGCCGAGAATAAAGAACATTCAAGTTTAAAAAATTCATTGATGAAGTTACTGTATAAAAACCCAATTTCATTTAAGTAGAGAGAAAATAATGAATGACTAAAAGAGTATGAACCAATGAACCATCGATACAAATTACCATTTTGGGTCGGAAAAAGGTTATTAATTCGTCATAGGTATATATTTTTTGGCTTGTTCAGTCATAGCTTTACGAGGGGTTTAGACACAATTTTGTTCAGAATAAGGTGGCATACCATTAATGTAGTCTCGTATAAATTGTACTTAATCGATAGTTGAGTTTTTACTATAATGTAAAATTAGATAAAATAAAGAGTATTATTATTATTATAAGATTTCTTCGTTTAGAAGTTATAGTACGCGCCACGAATCTAAAAGGCTCGGAAGTTAGATGCGATTGCGGGCTTGCGCTTGTACAGTCTATTGAAAAACTACAAACTCGCAACTCAACAAAACTAAAATAATATTATTTGTCAGAGGATTATAATCAATGAAGATATATGCTATTAAGCTATATTTTTAATCGCAACGTTTCGTTTTATTTATTAAAACTTCCTCAGGCTCTTAAAGAATAACTTAGCACTGGCAATATTATGTATTTCATTTATAATATGTTATTTTTTATAATTTATTATGGAGACATTCAAATAGTTTAAATTTAAAATAAAATGACAAATGGTAGTTATTTATTGGCAATAACAACTTGACAATAGCATACTCGACTGTACTTTAAAGCGCGGGAAAGCGACAAGTGACAAAGGCAACGAGCGATCACGGCCAATCACCGACGAGCGCACGTTCCGTGCAGGTAGCTGGGAGCTGGTGGGAGTATCAACGGCTCTAAAATGTGCCTTTGCGACGCTGTTTGTGACTAACTTCCAAACCTTTTATATCTGTGGCGCGTATTATACCTATATGACGTTTTCAAGTTTATCTCTGAAACTAAAAGAGATACAGGGTTGCGGATGGTTGGAATCGTTTTAGTGTAACTTTTCCTATAAGTATAACGAAACGCTTGTTTTAACATAATGTCACACTGATAAATAAGATAATGCATTACAAACTGGATACATAAACTACTATTGAATCTCTTAAAACTGCAACATTATTAAAACGAAACAAACAAAAGAACAGTCTTAAGTCAAAAACGTGGGACGTCCAAGTTTCAGTTGACAAGTTTACGATCGCAAGCTGTTTTTGGACAACCGTAACGGCCCGACAATCGTCGAACGTGACCGATGACATAAGCTTACTGCGATGTCTTGAAAAAATAATGAACGCTTTGTTTTATTTTATTTTTCTTTTGTCGTGCGGTTAAAATTCATGCGCACAAAGATTTTAATCTACCGAATTTAAGAAATACCGAAAGTTTCTAATAATTTCCGTTGCAGCGCTGCCGACAAACAATAGTTTTGGACGTGATATCCATTTATAAAAAACTCCCACTTGTTTTTCTTTTATCTTGTCCTGCACAAACAGCTAATATTTCATATTTATTTTATCCAGTTGAATGGAGAAGTTACGCGAGATTAACAAGGTACCGGCCCTAAAACCGTTTTCTTTCAAAATTTCGTCGCTCGGTTCACAAGGGCCGGCTTATACAGAATGATTCCAAAGTTGACGTTATGCTTTCACCAGCGAATAAGGCTTCAACAAATAAGATTTTTTTACCTTTGGCGCTTTTTCGAAATATCAACATCAACGGAGATACAGAGTGTCTAAGTTTTTATTTTTTTACTCGAAAACGGTGCGCCGTACCAAAAAATAATAAAAAGGCTTTTCTTTTTAGAATTGAACAAGGAATTCAATAACAACTAACATACAAATAACAACTTGACAATAGCGTACTTGACTGTACTTTAAAGCAAGTGACAAAGGCAACGAGCGATCACGGCCAATCACCGACGAGCGCACGTTCCGTG
The DNA here is from genome assembly GCA_963575645.1 of Xanthostigma xanthostigma. NCBI lineage: Eukaryota > Metazoa > Arthropoda > Insecta > Raphidioptera > Raphidiidae > Xanthostigma > Xanthostigma xanthostigma. The sequence goes on along the minus strand of OY754469.1, from coordinate 5,544,493 downwards.
CAGGTAGCTGGGAGGTGGCTCTAAAATGTGCCTTTGCGACGCTGTTTGTGACTAACTTCCGAACCTTTTAGATCCGTGGCGCGTACTATACTACTCCACCACTATAGGTACCTTTCAATCCAATTTAATTAACCATTACTAATTTCTCAAGTATAAAATAATTCCCATGTACCTACATAATACAAAAAGTATTAAAATTAAAATGTCAAAAAAGGAAAGGGTTTTTGCATAAAGGTTTTTGAATTAAAAATCGGCAGGCGACCTCCTTGAGAACAAAATACAATTGAACATGTATTATTATGTCAATTGACTTACTGGGGTTTCTTTCACGATAGCATGGGGTTATATTTTCTGTGTTCTCACCCTTTTTGAAACAATAAACCTACCCTCCGTGACTCTGTGAAGCACACCGTTTCAATGTCAGTTTTAATGCGCGATTAAACCGACCGTGAAATATGTTTGTTATTAAATACAATATCTGCGGCTTTCTTACACGGTTTAACATTTCATCAGCTTTAAAGATAGTAAGGTCTCTTAACATCTAATTTTTAACCGCTTTTAAAATTCGACGCGTTTTTTTTGTGAATGATGGTGGCCCCACACATATTTACTTAAATCGGTTCAATATTTGAAGTAAAACTTAACTTTACGCACGCTTGACTTGAGGAGTAAGCTGTTGAATGCGTGACGAGAGATTTACGGAAAGTGTGATCGGGCGAGGCGAACGGAAGTTGAGAGGGAAGATGACAAATACTTCAATGACTAGTAGCGTCATCAGGTGATCGAAACAAATACTTCACTGGCTAGTAGCGCCATCAGGTGGCAGAAAATATAAGCAGTACTAACAATAGAATGACACATACTTTACTTGCCAGTGGTGCTATCGGATGACAGAAAAAGTCTTGTAAACCTACTTTAAATAATATTTCATAAAGATTTACGCTTAAAATCCAATGAGAGCTATGTAATTGCAATTACTTTTGTTTTCATTATTTTTATTTCTTTCTTCTTACAGACTGTTCATTTTGTTCTTGAACAATTTTATAAATTAATATTTTATTCAATACATTAAATATTCTACGTTTAAAGTGAATAAAATTGTAAAATCATTTTAAAGCACATATTTTGTGAATTTTCGGGTGAATATAATAACAAATTATGGTAGGAAGAAGTTTTACTTCATCGTGTGATCTAAAGCACACTCGTTTTTTTTTCTGTTCGAGTTACGCGTTGCCTATTGAAAACATTAACAGATGATCGTCCGAAGTCCTTTGAAAAAAATATAGACCGGTCATTTATGGTTTTAATTTATGTGACTTTGGTTCGCACAAAACGGGTCTCCTAATGCGGCCGACCCATTTAACAAACATGCAATGATGCACACCACTCCTCCAGTGAAATCACTTCTCGGTATTCAAACAGGCAGTGATTGTTAACTGTAAATAGACAATAATAGGTGGTGGACTATATTTTTTAGTGTCTTAAATAATGTGTAACACAAGTTCCATGATGTAAGGAACAATGATGAAAAAAAAACTCATTTAAACTTTAAAGAATCCTCGACTGCAAAAAACAGAAACTTTAAAAAATTAAATTAATTTTAGTATATCTGACCCGACGCAACGACTATTTCTAAAAATTAGTTTTTATATACACGCCAAAGAAGTATAGCTTTTAATGCGCCTAAATATGTAGACACGCTCACTTTTTTACTGTCTCCGTCTAAAATAACAATTCGCAGTGTCATACGAGAATTTGAATCAAATGGTTGCCTATCTCCGAAAAAAAATTTTTTTATGGGGATTTGTAAAATCCAAAATTTATGGCTTTCAAGAAAATAAAGCTAATAACTTGAACGAATTGAAAATACAGATTTCCAATGCATGTCAGTCCGTTGACCATGAGATGTCAGCCAATGTGAGGGAAAATATTTATAATCGATTAGGATATTGTTTGGCAGAACGTGGAGGTCTTTTTGAACATTTAATAAATTAATTATTAAAAGTATTGTTAAAACTTTTGTACCAGATATAAATAATAATACGAATTAATATTACAGTTTAATTGTTTTAATTGATAAATTGGTAAAAAGATTTACAGTGTACGTATTTATTTATTTACGTAACCACAGTAACTATTAGCGATCATTTATCTCATTCTTACTTACTGCTTTATATAATATCGTCTCTGTCTTACACACAGAATGTTCTATGGACCGTTTTGATTTGATACAATCTGTATACTTTGATTCTATACCGAGCTAGCAATAAAATCGCAATCGAACCATTGGGGTACAAAGATATATTTCTGTCTTTTTTTTAAGTCGTAAGAATTCGCTGGTTCTGATTGGCTTAACGTCATAGAAAAAGACAACGTTTTTGAAACAGAGATAGTGTTGACTCATATACTTTTATTCTATACTGAGCTAATCGAACTTTTATAGGGTGGAAACATATATTTCTGTCTTTTTTTACGTCGTAAGCACTGGCGTATCCAGGAGGGCAAAACAAGCACGGGAGATCCGGCTTAAGAAATTTCTAATTTGCCCCCTCCTGTGCCAAAAGTTCGGTACGCCCATGTTAACGTCATAGAAAAAGACAAATACCTACTTTGAAACAGAGATACTTTATTCAGATTGAATATCATCGAATAAATCAGGGAATTACATCGAAGAAAAAGACGCAGATATATTTTTTGATACGCTTTGTTGCCTTCACTCACCGCGCATTGAGTAGACAGACAATGGTTCATATACAAATCTTTGATTAACGTCTGATTAGAACTCTTCAATAAATAAAATTATCGACCAATTTTTCAGACAAATATATTAACAAAAAAAAAATATTTGACTGAAAAATTGGTCGATAATTTTATTTATTGAATGGTTCATATAGTTAATTATTAGATATATGGATATTTTAGACATGTCTTGTTTCGTGAAAAATAATTATAATATGCTGTTTATAAACAATGTGTATAATCATACCTATATGACGCGCTATAAAAACAATATGAAGACTACACAAGCTCATCTAAACATTTGTCGAGATGGGATTCGCAATGCAGCTTTGCGTATTTACAATAAAATCCCTATTAAAATTAGAACTGAAAAAATGTCCACTTTTAAACAATCTTTGAAAGAAAAACTTTTAATGTGTAACCTGTATAATGTAAATGATTTTATATTTTAATTTTTTAAACTCTTGACACTATTATGTTCCTCTGGAATTTTCAAATAAAGATCATTATTATTATTATTATTATTATTACTTATAAATTGAACTAACCCGATAGTCGATATAGTGTTACCTTTTTTTTATTTGTATCATGGTGGTGAACCTGTCAAATAAAATAGGAACGATGCTTCAACATACAAATTAGTAAATATACCTACCTACATAAAAATTTCAAATGCGTATCCCCCAGTGTTATTTTTTTTCATCACAGCCTTCGAGTGAAAATAACAACTCAACTTGTGAAAAATGTATCCTTTTTTTGGTAAGTTTACCTGTTTGCCCGAAGGGTATCTATAATATCGTCAGGACATGTGTCGGAACTGGTCGGTACACCTCGATCCTTAAACGAGAGAGCAGGGTCTGACAGATATCCACTTTGTAACGCAGAAAAATAAGGAGAACGACTGATCGCTATTACAAATTGTAAATTGCAGACGCTCGACAACTGCGACATCATAAACACGGTTCTCATAAAAAAAGCCGAGGCTGGAAACACTGCTTGGACTTCTGCTGGCCGGCAGGCTGGGTACGAGACTGGAAATGACATCACTCCGGGCTCGCCTGCTAAGCTCACAAGATGGATTTTAAAATTAGAACAGGGGCTATTTTTCTCTGCTTGTTCTGAGCAAGAACCAATCAGAAAACAGTATCTTGTCACGTGGGCCCACAAACCAACACGGCGTCAATTTGCTCAGAGTCAGACAGCGGACACGTTTTGCTCTGTGTTAATATTAGAACTGTCGCTGCGCGCGCACCAGATCTATCCACAAACCAAGCTTGAAAAGACGTCTCGTGTGAAGCGAGCACAAAAAAGTAATCAAGAAAACCAGCGCTAATGTCGCTGCACACGCGGCTAGAAACGCTGCTAGAAGTTCTGCTAGTCGGTAGGCTGGGTACGAAGCTATAAATGACTTCACTACGGGCTGGCCTGCTAGCTCACAAGATAGGTTTTAAAATTAGAACAAGGGCTATTTTCCCTGCGAGATTTGCTGCTAGGTATGAGCAAGAACCAATCAGGAAGCAGTATATCTTGTCACATGGACGACTTGAACAAACGCCCACAAACCAACATGGTGTCGCATTCTGTTCAGAGTCAGACAACAGACACGTTTTGCTCTGTGTTTATATTCGAACTGTCACTGCGCGCGCACTAGATCTATCCACAAATCAAGCTTGAAAAATAGTCTCGTGTGAAGCGAGCACTTAACGGCAATCAAGAAAACCAGCGCTAGAAAACTAGTATAGGCAAATCTAGCAAAGAATCTAGCAGCGTTTCTATAGCCTCGTGTGCAGCGGCCTTTAGAGTTAGAGAAAAATCTCTAACATGGCATCACTGAGTCACGTTATATTTAATCAGTTATTATTCTCGATAAAAAGTAGTCGGGAAAATTTCCACGTCACACATCCTGTGGTACCGTCCGATTAAAATGAAATTAATGATGTAAAAAGCAATAATAAGACTAAAAGAAACAGATATATCATCGAAAAAAGACACAACACTTACGTGAAAAAAATAACAAGCAGGTCAACATCAATAATTACAAATAACAAACCAATCATCAGGTCGCAAAGAAAAGACGATCGTCTATACCTTCTTTTGTCAACAAAACGGCGGTGCGCGTGTAAAAAACATACAATTTAACACATACACAAAAATTTATATGATGCAGTCAAAGTCAAATGTCTAAATAACAAAAATGACACATTTGGGTTTATTTATTATTATATTACATATATGCTGTAAGCATAATACCATACAATTTGGACCAAGATTTCATGATTATATTCCGTCGAACTATATGATTGAGATTATCAAACTTTTGGGCTATGTGCAAGGAGGCGGAGTTACAATTTTTTGATGCGAGCGTTTGGGGTGAGCACTAGGGGAAACTTCAAACTCTAATTTTCCATATGTCAGTGAGCAATGTTTATTAAAAGTGAAAATAGTTATAATTTTATTAAGTTTTTTAATTACAAAGAAAACATAGGAAAACTAATCGATCTGGAAATGCTTGTTGTGTTCCGGGCTGTTGCGCTGATGGCGATTTAAGTAAAATAAAGACCATTGGCGTCCTAATTTGACGTAGGTACCGCTGTCAGTGTAAACAAATTAACATCAGTTTTTCTTATTAAATTTTTTTTGACACATCATGGCCAACTAAAGTTTTTGACTTATCACCATAGAAACATGTCGCGATTTCTACAAAAAGCGAGTTCAATAATTCTCTATTACCCACTAGCGGCGCTAATAGGCTTCGTGCATACAGTCTATAGAGCCTACCTGAATAAACGGGTTATCAAATTCAAAAAGAAGAATGAGATTAGCGCGTTAACGAACTCTCCAGCTTTATTATAGTGGTACTAGTGTGACCTGTGCGAACTATTCGCACTAAATAAGTATAATAATTATCACTTTACAAAATATGATTGCAGGTATTCAATTCGTTTCTAATTTTGCACACTACTTATAACGTTCTTCTTTTTGTTGTATTACAATATGAAGCTCAGATGACAGATCGAAGAAATATTTTACTAAAATTGTCATATAGAGGCGCAAGTAGCAAATGCGTTGAGCTAAGCCGTCAGATGGCATCATGCAGCATTGCTGTGACGTTGTTCAGCGTTGCTCGCTGTTTCAAAATTAAAGCCGTCAGATGGCCGTACGCAGTTCTGTGTCTGTTGTATTACAATATGAAGGTCAGATGACAGATCGAAGTGTTGACGTTGTTTCAAAATTAAAGCCGTCAGATAGCAGACGTTGTTCAGCGTTGCTGTATTTTAATTAATTTACAAAAACAAAAGCAATAATAAATTTTTTAGTTGTCGATGTCAGTAGAGCGAGCAATTATCTGTAAAATGATATATAATTTATGTGGAGAAATTGTGAGGTTTTTTCTAAAAAGGGAGGCAAACATCTTAAACCTTAGCGTATTAATATATATGATAATGGCAACCTATGAGATGTTCTTAATGGTCGTCTGTAGGATTATTCTCTCTGGTTGAAATGAGAGATCTCAGTCAAAACCGCTGTGACTGCTGCCCTGTGATTATGTTATACACCACTAAATGTCCGTCAGTCCAGTCGACCTGAGGTCTACTCGACACTTTCATAAAAGCCGTCACCTGAACAATTGTTCGGACGACTCGAAATACTGTGGGCGTCCAGCATAAGTCAGACAGGCACACAAATCTCACTCGGTGAAACAAACCACACGAGACCACGAACAAGTACGTCGCGTAATTGTTCTTTGGGAAATCGAATCGAAGCTGTCACATTACACACTATACGATCTTCAGTGTGAACACGTGCACCGTTTGAATGCTATGATACCAGTGTTGTATAGGTGACATGCAAAGTTTAAAAAAAAACTTCTAGAGATTTTTTTACCTGAGCGAACTTTAAAAAAGGAGGTTAAACAATTCGACGCGTTTTTTTTTGTGAATTATGGTAGCCCCACATAAATTTTACTTAAATCGGTTCGATATTTGAAGTAAAACTTCTTTACGCACGCTTAACTTGGGGAGTAAGCTGGTGAATGCGTGACGAGAGATTTACGGAAAGTGTGATCGGGCGAGGCGAACGGAAGTTGAGAGGGAGATATAAGCTAGTGAAGATAGAAAGAGGATGACAAATACTTCACTGGCTAGTGACGCCATCAGGTGGCCGAAACAACTACTTCACTGGCTAGTAACGCCATCAGGTGGCCGAAAATATAAGCAGTACTAACAATAGAATGACACATACTTTACTTGCAGGTGGCGCTATCGGGTGACAGAAAAAAGTTTTGTAAACCTATACTTTCATAAAGATTTACGCTTAAAATCCAACGAGAGCTATAAGTAATTGCAATGTATTACTTTTGTTATCATTATCTTTATGTTTATATTTTTTTCTTCTTACATTAGACTGTTCATTTCGTTCTTGAGCAATTTTAGAAATTAATATTTTGTTCAATACATTAAATATTCTACGTTTAAAGTGAATAAAATTGTAAAATCATTTTAAAGCACATATTTTGTGAAATTTCGCGTGAATAATAAAAAATTATGGCAGGAATAAGTTTTACTTTAGTCGTGTGGTCTAAAGCACACTCGTTTTGCTTTTGTTCCAGTTTTACATAAAAATTAAGACCGACAAGCAGGTGGTTTATTAGACAATATTAAAAAATATTGGTCTATGTTAAAATTAACAGCCCTGTTAAGTATATGTCTCGCTTTAACTTAGGTAATCTGTGTGATGTTAAATTTGTTAGGGAGTGGAAAAAAACCGTACATTCTTATATTGACTATACAAAAACTTTTTAACAAAAAAATTAAACCGCCGAAAAACTGAAAAGCAAAAAATAATAAATCTTTTTATTTAACTAAGTTCTATGATTCTATCTAAGTAGTTGAACGTATGTGAAAGTCTAGTATATCTAAGTAATTTTGAGTCGGCGTCAACAATCCTTCGCCGGAAATCTCTGAGCGTTCACGAAGTTAATATCAGCGACAGAGCAACCCTAACGGACACATGTCTTTGCGAGTGGTCGTGTGGAGAGCGCATGTTTAATGTTAATGTTTATCGCTGGAGATTTCACGTATCATTGTTTGATTTGGTTATTTCTTTTAGTGATCTTTGTTCATTGATGGTTTGACGCCGACTCAAAATTACTTAGATATACATACGTTCAACTACTTAGATAGAACTTAGTTAAATAAAAAGATTTATTATTTTTTGCTTTTCAGTTTTTCGGCGGTTTAATTTTTTTGTTAAAAAGTTTTTATTTAATAATTTTTTGTGGCTATATAATTTATAATTGTAATATACACAACTCAGCATGAAAATCTGTGAGTGAACAATAAATCACCCCTATTTTCCCACCCTTAGGGTAGGAATTTTTTTTCCAAATTTATATGAGACGAACCTCGAGGTATACCCTATCCAATAAAAAAATAATTATCAAAATTGGACCACTCTGTAAAAAGTTATGTGTGGTCATACATTACAATCAGTGAGTGAACAATCAATCATCCCCTGGTTTCCTACCCTTAGGGTTGGAATTTTTCTACGAAATTTATATGGGACCAACTTCGGGGTATACCCTTTCAAACAAAAAAATAATTATCAAAATCGGACTACTCTGTAAAAAGTTATGCGTGGTCATACATAAATAAAAAAAAAAAATAAAAAAAAAAAAAAAATATACGCGTCGAATTGAGAACCTCCTCCGTTTTTGTTTTTCGTCGGTTAAAAATAGCACCATAGATTATATAAAGATATCTCCACACTCCACGAATATTATTACAGTAGAATCTGTGGAAACTAATCGACTTCTGTATTTTCAATTTCTCCTTTGCCACCACCAATCTGAAAGAACTATTATTAATTTAGAAATCAAAAATAATCGATGTTCATGTGTTCTTTGTTTATGAAAATCATAGTTGTAATAAAATTCACAAAATTATCCTTGGAATAAAACTAACAAAGTAGTTTTCAAGCTAAGTTGCTTGTTTACCGAAGCATTGAAGTCTCGACGCATAACCACACCGGAAATTAGTTAAAAATTTAGATAACAGAGAACTGAGGATTAGGCTACTTGCTGATTATGAAATTTGTTGTTTGAAGAAAAGTCACAAATAATTTGCCCATTATTATAACAGTCAGTTGTTTATCGAAGCATTCGAAGTTTCCATCGACAGCCAAACCGGAAATCGGCTTAAAATTTAGGCAAACAAAGATAATCAAAGACTGGACTACTTGCTATTTATAAAATTCACTCTAGGACTTTTTCCCGCTGCCGCTCGGCTCTCGCCGAGAAACAGTAATTCCTGTATCGGCCATCTTGTTGAGGTTTTCCATGGTCTCCCTCAATAATTCCATAGATAAATATCGGGATGGTTCCTTATTCAAGGCCATGGCCGAAAACCTGTCAAACTCTTTTGCTCAAATTTTCGTACCTTATCCTAATGTCCTAAAATTCCTTCATTCGCTTATAGCTATTAATTAAGCATGGAAGTTTATAAAAATTGGTTGTCTGTAAAGTCGGTTTACGGACGATAGTTTTACTTGATAACGTCCTAAAGAAACATTGATGAACTCTCTGACGTCACGCGAGAAGAGAGAGAAATGCGTACAAGCCGACGCTTGGGCCGATCGTGCCTCTCTATCGCTTATACCGCGCTTTCGCTTGCACGCTCAGGCGGAACGTGACACTTTTTCGTGCGTGCAGCCGGTGTTTCATCAATTTATAAGACGTTATCACGTCAAAAATGTAATAAGTAATAACGGAAAGTGTGGTAAATGGAAAATTAATGGTGCGATGACAAAGTAGAGAAACGGACGTTAAACGCATTATTATTACCTAGTACCTACTTATTAATTCATCCCTAGAATAAAATCCGCAAATAATTCGCACTTTACCTATTAACAGAGTTCCTTGTTTATCGAAGCATTGGAGTCTCCACACAAAACAGTACCGGAAATCGGTTTGAAACTTATTTTGATGTAAATCGGAGTTCCGTGGGCCACTTATCTAACACCGCTGCAGACTTTTTTTTTATATTGTGTGAATGCGTGTACAATTCTCATTCTTCTCCGGCCCACGTTAACTCGCTTGTTGTGATGGTACCTGACCAAAAAAAAAGGTTTCTCTAACGAACATCCAGTTTCTCTGTTTCCTTCAACTTCACTATCTATCTTCCTCTACATATGTGGATTAAACGTGTGTATATTTACCGAACTGTAAACATTTAGAGTTCGACAAATAAATCTGAAAGTGTAAAGTCAAGAGAACTCATTGAGAGTGGAACGAAATTTAAATGGTCCTACAGCTGACTGTCGCATTTTCGATACATTGCTAGCGCATTGAGACATAAATAATTATTTACAATTATTATTGAAGCTATGCTTAACACAGGCTTTAGGGCTTGCAGTGAATTGCGAAAAAAAAACCACACCTTACCAAATTTCACCAGGGTGGAGGGAGGGATCGTAATTTAGAAAAACACCTCCCATAAATAATGAACGTAGGTACCTACTATTAGGATTAACTCACACGTAGGGGAGGGAGGGGGAATGGCGCTCACTGGGTAATGGCGCTCACCTCTGTAACTCTGTCAAAAAGGAACGTAGCAACACGTCACGTCGCGTGAAGCGCGAGGGGAGAGGGCCTCTAATAGACAGCGATGCAAACGGACAGTCAGCTCGCGTCATGCGACCGTGAAGAGCGTTTCTTTGTTTGCGGCCGCGCTGATCTAATTTTTAATTAGGTGCTGAACAAGTTAAGTTGCTGGGCTCGCTATACTATGGACTCAGTGTTGCAGATTTGCGTAAACTTGTTTATAAATTTGCTGAGCGCAACAATATCAAAAACAATTATGATCAAAGCAGTAAAACAGCCGGATTGGATTGGGGACACTACTTTATGAGACCCTGAGCGGCATTACCCAAAGTCAGGGGCAATGCCGCTCAAACATGTTTTTTTAATAATGTTTTCCTACTACTAGTAGGTGAAAGATATATGCTTTTGTTGTTAAATTGTTGATTACTCGATAATTAAAGACTTTGTTACTCTTCTTAATTTTTTTTTATATTAAATAATATAAAAAATACACCATGTTTTCCTTAAGTGAACGCCATTCCCCCGTCCTACCCTACCACTTTCCGCCCACATTAGAACCACAAAAAAGTGGTCGATGGTTGAGAGTACGGCACTAGTATGTAATGTCGTGATAGCGCTCACACGGACAACAAATTGTGGTCGGTGTCAACAACATTAATAAATCCATCGCCTTACTGTCTGTTCTGTGTGGTTCATTTGTGGTTGTACCAACGTCTGCGTGCCCACAAAACTGTTGATGAAAAGTGGTCGAGTTCAACCACATTAGGACAACTTTTTTGTGGTCAGAAAGTGGTACACACGCACCACTTTCTGACCATAAAAAAGTTAAGTTAAGCCTTAATCTACACATCATTATTATACTAACTGAATTTTAAAGTGAATTGTTTTTCTGAAAAATTATTTTGTCTATCTTTAAAAGATTACAGTTATTTTTTTTTTGAAAATATGTACAAGTAGATATTAATATCATAATATTATTGTATAAATACGAAGCGTACTTAAAATGACATTATTACTTAGATATACCTATCTGTTTACTCTTTTTAAAAAAATACAATACAATATTATTAGGTATACCTATATTGCGGTATACCTACCCACTGACTTTGCTGCTTTATATAATATGAAAAATTATATTTGAGAAAAATTAATAGACTCGAAATTTATCTTCTATTCAACTAAACGATGTACACTCCATGGAAATTTTGATTAGCTCGACTACAAACAGCATAAAAATAATCAACATATTGTCCTTAATGAGATAAATATTTTTGAAAAAATATTAAGAAAAAATAATAAAAGTCATTGTCAAACCAGATTTTCTGACAAAGGTTTCTGCAACCCAGCTTCATGTTTCATGTCAATCAAAAAAGTCTATTGTAAAATTAAAAATTGTAATTAAATAATAATAGTTTGTTACAAACTGGCGCCCAACGTGGGGCGCCAGTTTGTAAAAATTATTATTATTTTATTCAACATATTTATTAACGTAAATTTGTACCATGAATATTATTTAATTCAACACATTTATTAATTTAAGTTTTTTAACATGAACACTACTTTCTAGTTCATACGCTCCGCTGCCATCTTGCCTCTGTTTCTCTATATTGGTGTTACAAGATATGTTTTCCCTTTTATAAATTCCTTACGTTAAATTTCTGTTTAAAAAAAAACATTTTTTTTAGTTACGTGAATTTGTTCACTACCCAACGATAATGTAACAATGGGGGGTGGGGGGCAGAGAGGACCTTAGCAAACGTATCATTATATTGTATGCTTTTCCCAACTGGCCATTGTGTTCCTAAACGTGATATATTTATTACTGTGGTTCCTTTGACACTTTCTGGCATCGCGTACCTGCCTTTTATTATGATGATTTAAAATGAGATAGCAGACACCTAAACAGATCTTTGTCTTACTTTATAGGGATGAAAGTGTAATAATTTTATGACGAATGTTTTATTATTCTCAAGTGAGTTCGTGCAGTGTTCTATTCATCTTTTTAACTTCTTGAGTTTTCTAAGAATGCAGGCCTCTGGTCGCCAAAAATCGCTTTCGACTCCGACGAGCTCCTTTCCTACTACGAAATTTATTTTTAGTACTAGCTTCAACCCGCTCGCGTTTTATTCTTACTCTTTCAGGGATTGCAGAGTCGGTTGCAAAAATGTTAGTTTTGACTTAGTCTCGCTTTTAGTAGGTATTCGAGTTTCCTACTAATGATTAAAAAAAAACGAGTGAGCTTTAGACCACACGACTGAAGTAAAACTTCTTCCTGCTATAATAGGCTATTACACCGTTTTTTGAAAAGTGTTTTAAATGAATCCTAAGGTGATTAAAGAAGCAGTACAATTTTTATAATAACATTTGTTTAACCGAATAATGCCATAAAAACGACATTTTATTTAGCATTATGAAGTCTCACGCGAAAACGGTAGCCGCCATGCTGTTTCGACTCGTGACGTCACTCTGTTAGTAAATAATAACGTTAGTGCAAAATAATACACACTTTTGGAACTTAAAAATGAGTTATAATCCTTATCATTGATGCATTGTGCCTGAATGCAAGAATACGACCGTAAAAACGCTGAGAAAATTGTGGATTCAAGTATCAACTGATTTAAAAATGAGAAATACCTGGTTAAAAATGGCAAGAAGAGATCCAAAGTCATTGTCCACAAATGCTAGACCAGGCATGGGCAAATGGCGGCACGCGGGCCGGATCCGGCCCGCAGCACAATTTTATCCGGCCAGCGAAGCATTTTAGAAAAATAGTAGCAGAAATAGAATGCGGGGACTTGTTTTTTTTTGCTCTCCAAATGCGGAAATAGAATGTGAGGATCTTTTTTTCTGAAAATTTTTGGCCCGCGGTGAAATTTTCGTCAGCCATCCGGCCCGCGGTCAAATTTTCATCAGCTATGTGGCCCGCCGATCAAAAGATTTGCCCGCCCCTGTGCTAGACTGTATTTATGCGACGATCAGTTTGATGTAAGTATGCATTACTATTACTTGAACAATTTTATAAATTAATATTTTGTTCACGTTTAAAGTGATTGAAATTGTAAAATCATTTTAAAGTTCATATTTTGTGAATTTATGGCAGGAAGAAGTTTTACTTCAGTCGTGTGGTCTAAAGCACACTCGTTTTATTTTAACTTTTAATTTTTGGAGTTCAAATCGTTCTGTCGCTCATTTGAATAGATTTTTTTTAACAGTGCGTATAAAATACAGCTATTACCTGATTTGTGTGTGTGTGTATGTTTAACAGAATCAGATTGACATGTCGATAATGATGGTCGCTTCGCGATGGACAGGTGGACAGGTTGCACCGGCTGACGTACTGCTGACGGATGCAGTCACGGGATGAACCACTCTACTTAAGGCCGCTGCACACGAGACCGAATTTGCAGCCAGATTCCTTACTAGATTCGTCTACTAGTTGTCTAGCGCTGCTTTTCTTGATTGCTTTTATGTGCTCGCTTCACACGAGACGTCTTTTCAAGCTCGTTTTGTGGATAGAACTTGGCGCGCGCGCAGCGACAGTTCAAATCTAAATACAGAGCGAAACGTGTCCGTTGTCCGACTCTGAGCAGATCGACGCCATGTTGGTTTGCGGGTGGTTGTTCGTGTCGCTCGCGTGACACGATACTGTTTCCTGATTGGTTTTTGTTCAGAGCAATAAGAGCACCTAGCAAGGAAAATGGTACCCAGCCTGCCGGTCAGCAGAAGTCCTAGCAGTGTTTCCAGCCTTGTGTGTATCGTTAAATATGTAGATCTTAGCCAACATTTTTATTTGTTGATTAAAGAGCTGATTTAGGTAAGGTTTTCTCATTTTTTATTTGTAACCCTCAATACCGGAATAGTCCCGGGATTGAGTAAGTATAATCCCGAAATCCCTGGATTAGAAATAAAGTCGGGATCGAATTGACTGATCCCAATATAAGTATTATGTTTCTAGTGAAAACTCTATAGATGTAGCGACATTCAAAGGACTGTGCACTTTGTGGCGTTATTGAGAGTTGTCGTTAAACGGAGAGAAGAAATAATCCATTAATATTTTTTTTACTATAATAATATGTGTTTACTCAGAATATTTTACAACTGACTAACAAATATGATAACTTATCGATAAGCAGCTGAGCTAAGCATATGAAAGATAGTCCCAACAAACAAAAGAACGAATTTCTTAGATTCTTCGGTACGTATGATGCCGACAACAAAGCAACAAAATAACAAACAAGTACTGTTTATTGCTTAATGATGACGTATTGTTGTCGTTATTGAGAGTGGGTGTGTCGTTATTTAGAGTGTATTAGTGATGTGCCGGATATCCGTATCCGTATCCGCGGATATCCGAGGGAGAAGAAAGATCCGTATCCGCGTATCTGTTAGTTTTTGGCGGATCTTTTACCTTATTAATTTTCAATTCATAGATGAAATTTTATATATATATAGGTGATTAGGTAATAATGAAAATCTGTTAAATTCCATTCAGATTATTTTTTATTTTTTTAAATCGTATTTGGCACCTTTATATTGCAAATATTTATCGTAGTGAGTACCTACCATACTAATAGTACATAATTCAAAGGTACTAAATCAACTATTTTTATAATGAGATATTGCACATCGATCTTTGGAAAGAGACAATCTGTTATGAGAGTTAATTCTTAAAGACGTCAATAAATTTTTCCCACAACAGATAGTCTCTTTCCAAAGGTCGATGTGCAATATTTACCGCCGCGTACTCTAAGAAAGTTAAGATTCGTATCCGTATCCGCGGATATACATTTTTAACGATCCGGCACATCACTAGAGTGTATCATTGTATGAGCAACAAGGTAAATCAACCAGAGTTAAGTAATTTCGACATTTTAAGGAGTTTGGCAGGGTTTGGCACTGCGACCAGTTATTCTTCTGTCTCATTAAAATATAATTAGCTTGGAATTATCGCGATATTGAAGTCGTCGCGCCGTCACGAAGAATATTAAGTATTAAGCCAATACAATTGGCAACATTAAATGCGGATGATTAATAATGTCCAGTAAAATGGACAACTCGATGCGATTCATTAATCATTCACCATTATCAGAGAGCAAAAACGACAATCAAGAATGCCTTCGTTGTCGGCGTTTCTTGATAGCGCAATTTCGACAGCAAAAGTGACCTATAGCCAGATGCGAGACGAAAATCGTGTACCTACCTATATGCGTGATATTTTCCATCACAGCGAGGAGCAATGCGTGACTTACCGCCGTTTTAAAAATCGTGACTTAAATAAAATATTTTCGTGAGTGATATTTTCCATGTATCGTATAAAAATCTGTTGGACGTTAAAGCAACACACGCTATACTAAATACTTTACGGCAGGCCTGGGCAAATGGCGAATTTTGCCCGACCCGCGAAGTATTTTATAAATGATTATTAAGAGCGAAAATAGTTTGGTAATATAATTTGGCGGTAAAAAAAAATTAAGAAAAAATATTTTTTTTTTCTCTCCAAATGTGCCGCGACTAAGTTTTTTTTCTGCTCTCCAAATTTTTGGCCCACGGTCAAATTTTAATCAGCAATGTGGCCCGACGATCAAAAGATTTGCCCACCCCAGCTTTACGACAATGTTGAACGTACCAGCAACACACGCTAATCAGACTGAGCCACAACAACGCTAATATCAGTAGAATAAAATAAACAGTGTTATAAAAAGATCTAGAATTATCCAACGGATTCACTCGCGTGAATGTCGATCCATTCACAATAATGTCGGAGCCTCGACTTATTCGAATAAAAAGTGTATGCAGTCAAACCTGAGTGAGTGAGAACTGGGTAAGCGAGAAAACTCTCTAAGTGAGAGTATAATTGCCAGGTACCGTCTTTGTAACCTTCTAAAATCTCCATAAAAGAAAGACGTTTTTCACTCTTGGATCTCTATAACTGAGACTACTACTTGCCTGTACCTCTATAAGCGATAGTCGAACGTATTAATAGGTCCACCGAATTTAAGAATGAGTCATAAATAGCTAAACTAACTAACATTATTTTTGTATAGTTTTTATAGACCTTTATAAGTGAGAAAGGCCACTCCTGTACCTCTATAACCTAGAAACTCGGGTTAGTGAAAAACCTCCATAAGCGAATATAGACATAATTTCGTAACGCTCTCGTCACGCGTTCACCAGCTTACTCCCCAAGTCAAGCGTGCGTAACCCGATCACACTTTTCGTAACGCTCCCGTCACGAATTCACCAGCTTACTCCCCAAATCAAGCGTGCGTAACCCGATCACATTTTTCGTAACGCTCTCGTTTAGCATTCATCAGCTTACTCCCCAAGTAAAGCATGCGTAACCCGATCACATTTTTCGTAACGCTCTCGTTTAGCATTCATCAGCTTACTCCCCAAGTAAAGCGTGCGTAACCCGATCACACTTTTCGTAACGCTCTCGTCACGAATTCACCAGCTTACTCCCCAAGTCAAGCGAGCGTAGCCCGATCACACTTTTCGTAACGCTCTCGTCACGCATTCACCAGCTTACTCCCCAAGTAAAGCGTGCGTAACCCGATCACACTTTTCGTAACGTTCTCGTCACGCATTCACCAGCTTACTCCCAAAGTCAAGCGTGCGTAAAGAAGTTTTACTTCAAAAATCCCTAAAAGCCCGTAGGAAAAGTAAACCACGATGAGATTTCTTGTTACAAATGTTTTTATTGATTAACAAACGTGGTTATTGCAAAACTAAATTAACAAACACAACGTTTGTTAATCTATTTGATATTAATCATAAAATTCAACAACGCATTGACTAGAAAAATGTCAATCATTAAAATAGTGAACCGTACAAATCAATCAAATATTGATTTAATCCGTTCTAAAATAACAGATCAATGAACTTATTAAATAGGTATTTGAAATCAATCATATTATTGATTCTGTTCACAACTATGTTACAACAATACAAACAACAAGAGATCTAATTTATTTTTGTACAGGCTGTTTAATAATTTTAATCAATGCAGAGATAGAGTAATTTATCTGTACAAATAAATGTCTGTAACGTCAAAATAACAGCTTTTTTACTAAATGCATACTAGTGATGTGCCGGATATCCGTATCCGTATCCGTTAGTTTTTGGCGGATCTTGTACGGATCTTTTATACCTTATTAATTTTCAATTCATAGATGAAATTTTATATATATAAGTGATTACGTAATAATGAAAAACTGTTAAATTCCATTCAGATTATTTTTATTTTTTAAAATCGTATTTGGCACCTTTATATTGCAAACATTTGCACAGGACAATACACACACTCAGCTCTGAGCTCATTTTCATATGATTCTAATCTTATATTATTCACATTTCGGATAAGCTATAAAGTATAATAAAAGCTTAACAATAATAATGTTTATTGTTACAATATTATATCTTTGTCAACGACGTCAATGTGAATGGTTTAAGACTTTAAGTCACTGTAAGCTTAGTACTATTGCACTTACAGTGTGTCATTCAACATTAAATGAATCAGCAAAGATAACTCCGTACGTGCAAAGTTCACTAGTGCCTCTGTGGCATGTGCTGTGTGCGCTCTGTAAATGTGCGAATGCAACAATACAGAATAGCTCATCACAGAGCAATGGCGCTCGGAGTGAATCATTCACAAAAAAGAGCGACTCGCTCCGCTCCGTGAAAGGAGTCATTCATTATGAACGACTCGCTCAGGAGTGATACGTCACTACTGCCTGTCGCGCGGGCTATTGCGGTTGGTTGTGTCTCAACGCGCACTTTAAAAATATTTTCATCAATATTTAGAGCGGGCCTTCAGGATGGACATAGATTACATATTAATCGCGTTAAAATAAAAGCGCTTTTCGTGGAGGCCAATTTTGTGACGCAAGTCGACGAAAAAAACGGTGACAATCTACAAACTCGGACGAAGCCAGACCGGACCGCTAGTGATTTTAATTTCTGTTACCAAATGTATTGTTTTCTATGTCAAAATCTCAATAATCTACAGACTTGTTAGCCCGTTGGTTCAGCGATGATTTTGGAACAACTGTAACCCTTCCGTATCGCGCTCAATTGTTTGGACGCGAACTAGTTCCAAAGAACGCCATCGTCTACACGTACAAGGTTTCTGCAGTGTTGTAACGTTATATTATGATCAATGAACAACACCAACGCCAATTTATTCAAGTCAGCAAACATGTCATTCGCAACGGTGTAAACATTACTTTCTTTATTACATATTGTACAAAGCCCATGCAAGGAACGTCATGATTCTAATTGCTTTGCAAATGGGGTTGACCTTCGACAACAAAACTTAGATTAGTTAATGTCTTACCACAATAACTGATTTATGGTGTGGTGGTTTTATAAAGCTCAAAAACTCCAAAAATTTCCTATTTAAGATTAGTTTTTGATATTCCTTACAGAGATTATATTCTTACGTAGGTAACATCTAAATATATTATTAGGCCAGCAGTTTTATAGTACGGCTATCTCCTTCTAAACCGCTGGACCTAATCAGAGATATTTAATATAAGGAGATACAACTGTTTACATTTTAACCCGATCATACACCGTTTCTATCAGAATTCAACGTTGGCAAACTTCTGCGGAAATTGAAGACAAAGGGTATATAACTTAGGTACATTAAACGCACTTCTTTAAAAAATATCTTAGTGGAGGATAAAAAAAATGATTGTTAAATTCCAAGCTAGAATTCCCATCTTTAAGCTGAATGGGTAATTTTGTTGGACTTATTTACTAAACCTAGATTTTTCGAAGGTAAACATTTCATTTACCTTTTACAGCACATTTTAGTATATACTCTGTTTATTTATATTGTTATAGCTTTCCTGTAAATCATGAGCGCAGATAAAGATGGATTGATCTTTTGGATTTACTAAACCAGCATGTCAGAAAGTTTGCTCAAATTTGTTCAGATCATTTTGATCGGAGCGATATTATGATTACTCAACTAACTGGACGAAGGCAAATTAAGACCAGATGCTGAGCCCCAATTTTACTGATCGTTTATCTTACAGGTAAAACAAATATAATAATAAATATATGCGGATTGTCGGAATCGGTTCAGCTCGATATTTTCTATAAGACCGGTTAGTATAAAACGGTCCAGAAGTCGCTTAGTGCCTTAAAAAGTTGCAGATTTGCAAAACGCATATGAAAACATGAAAAGATTTGCGATATTTGGCAAAATATATAAATTTTTTAGATATGCTTAATAGTAACGTGTCTTATAGAAAAAAGTACGCTGAATCGAATGGGACCAAGCGCACATTCGTATCTCTGTTAGTTTAGACGCTATGACGGTTTAAAGTGTAAAAAAAATTAAACACTTTAAAAAGGCTATATCTCCGAAACCAAAAGAGATACAAAGTTGCGGGTGGTCGGAATCGATTCAGAATGACTTTTTCTATAAGTATGCATGATATCAAACGAATCTATTTTTCAAAAATTTTCCAATTTTGTAAGAAGGGTCCCCCCTTCTTACTTTTCCGATTTTAAAAAATCCCGAAAATCACTGTCATATTGTTCGCATACGACTTACAACTGAGGTTATTCTTATGTAAAAAATCGCGCTGAATCGATTCCGACTACCCCCACATCTGTATCATTATTAGTTTAAGAGTTACGGCGCTTTTAAGTTTTTCTCAAAAAAATATAAATAAAGGCCCATATCTCCGAAACCAAAAGAGATAGAAGGTTGCGGATGGTCGGAATCGATTCAGCTCGATATTTTCTATAAGACCGGTTAGTATAAAACGGTCCAGAAGTCGCTTAGTGCCTTAAAAAGTTGCAGATTTGCAAAACGCATATGAAAACATGAAAAGATTTGCGATATTTGGCAAAATATATAATTTTTTTAGATATGCTTAATAGTAACGGGTCTTATAGAAAAAAGTACGCTGAATCGAATGGGACCAAGCGCACATTCGTATCTCTGTTAGTTTAGACGCTATGACGGTTTAAAGTGTAAAAAAAATTAAACACTTTAAAAAGGCTATATCTCCGAAACCAAAAGAGATACAAAGTTGCGGGTGGTCGGAATCGATTCAGAATGACTTTTTCTATAAGTATGCATGATATCAAACGAATCTATTTTTCAAAAATTTTCCAATTTTGTAAGAAGGGTCCCCCCTTCTTACTTTTTCCGATTTTATTAAAATCCCGAAAATTACTGTCATATTGTTCGCATACGACTTACAACTGAGGTTATTCTTATGTAAAAAATCGCGCTGAATCGATTCCGACTACCCCCACATCTGTATCATTATTAGTTTAAGAGTTACGGCGCTTTTAAGTTTTTCTCAAAAAAATATAAATAAAGGCCCATATCTCCGAAACCAAAAGAGATAGAAGGTTGCGGATGGTCGGAATCGATTCAGCTCGATATTTTCTATAAGACCGGTTAGTATAAAACGGTCCAGAATCGCTTAGTGCCTTAAAAAGTTGCAGATTTGCAAAACGCATATGAAAACATGAAAAGATTTGCGATATTTGGCAAAATATATAATTTTTTTAGATATACTTAATAGTAACGTGTCTTATAGAAAAAAGTACGCTGAATCGAATGGGACCAAGCGCACATTCGTATCTCTGTTAGTTTAGACGCTATGACGGTTTAAAGTGTAAAAAAAATTAAACACTTTAAAAAGGCTATATCTCCGAAACCAAAAGAGATACAAAGTTGCGGGTGGTCGGAATCGATTCAGAATGACTTTTTCTATAAGTATGCATGATATCAAACGAATCTATTTTTCAAAAATTTTCCAATTTTGTAAGAAGGGTCCCCCCTTCTTACTTTTTCCGATTTTATTAAAATCCCGAAAATCACTGTCATATTGTTCGCATACGACTTACAACTGAGGTTATTCTTATGTAAAAAATCGCGCTGAATCGATTCCGACTACCCCCACATCTGTATCATTATTAGTTTAAGAGTAACGGCGCTTTTAAGTTTTTCTCAAAAAAATATAAATAAAGGCCCATATCTCCGAAACCAAAAGAGATAGAAGGTTGCGGATGGTCGGAATCGATTCAGCTCGATATTTTCTATAAGACCGGTTAGTATAAAACGGTCCAGAAGTCGCTTAGTGCCTTAAAAAGTTGCAGATTTGCAAAACGCATATGAAAACATGAAAAGATTTGCGATATTTGGCAAAATATATAATTTTTTTAGATATGCTTAATAGTAACGGGTCTTATAGAAAAAAGTACGCTGAATCGAATGGGACCAAGCGCACATTCGTATCTCTGTTAGTTTAGACGCTATGACGGTTTAAAGTGTAAAAAAAATTAAACACTTTAAAAAGGCTATATCTCCGAAACCAAAAGAGATACAAAGTTGCGGGTGGTCGGAATCGATTCAGAATGACTTTTTCTATAAGTATGCATGATATCAAACGAATCTATTTTTCAAAAATTTTCCAATTTTGTAAGAAGGGTCCCCCCTTCTTACTTTTTCCGATTTTAAAAAATCCCGAAAATCACTGTCATATTTTTCGCATACGACTTACAACTGAGGTTATTCTTATGTAAAAAATCGCGCTGAATCGATTCCGACTACCCCCACATCTGTATCATTATTAGTTTAAGAGTTACGGCGCTTTTAAGTTTTTCTCAAAAAAATATAAATAAAGGCCCATATCTCCGAAACCAAAAGAGATAGAAGGTTGCGGATGGTCGGAATCGATTCAGCTCGATATTTTCTATAAGACCGGTTAGTATAAAACGGTCCAGAAGTCGCTTAGTGCCTTAAAAAGTTGCAGATTTGCAAAACGCATATGAAAACATGAAAAGATTTGCGATATTTGGCAAAATATATAATTTTTTTAGATATGCTTAATAGTAACGGGTCTTATAGAAAAAAGTACGCTGAATCGAATGGGACCAAGCGCACATTCGTATCTCTGTTAGTTTAGACGCTATGACGGTTTAAAGTGTAAAAAAAATTAAACACTTTAAAAAGGCTATATCTCCGAAACCAAAAGAGATACAAAGTTGCGGGTGGTCGGAATCGATTCAGAATGACTTTTTCTATAAGTATGCATGATATCAAACGAATCTATTTTTCAAAAATTTTCCAATTTTGTAAGAAGGGTCCCCCCTTCTTACTTTTTCCGATTTTAAAAAATCCCGAAAATCACTGTCATATTTTTCGCATACGACTTACAACTGAGGTTATTCTTATGTAAAAAATCGCGCTGAATCGATTCCGACTACCCCCACATCTGTATCATTATTAGTTTAAGAGTTACGGCGCTTTTAAGTTTTTCTCAAAAAAATATAAATAAAGGCCCATATCTCCGAAACCAAAAGAGATAGAAGGTTGCGGATGGTCGGAATCGATTCAGCTCGATATTTTCTATAAGACCGGTTAGTATAAAACGGTCCAGAAGTCGCTTAGTGCCTTAAAAAGTTGCAGATTTGCAAAACGCATATGAAAACATGAAAAGATTTGCGATATTTGGCAAAATATATAATTTTTTTAGATATGCTTAATAGTAACGGGTCTTATAGAAAAAAGTACGCTGAATCGAATGGGACCAAGCGCACATTCGTATCTCTGTTAGTTTAGACGCTATGACGGTTTAAAGTGTAAAAAAAATTAAACACTTTAAAAAGGCTATATCTCCGAAACCAAAAGAGATACAAAGTTGCGGGTGGTCGGAATCGATTCAGAATGATTTTTTCTATAAGTATGCATGATATCAAACGAATCTATTTTTCAAAAATTTTCCAATTTTGTAAGAAGGGTCCCCCCTTCTTACTTTTTCCCATTTTAAAAAATCCCGAAAATCACTGTCATATTGTTCGCATACGACTTACAACTGAGGTTATTCTTATGTAAAAAATCGCGCTGAATCGATTCCGACTACCCCCACATCTGTATCATTATTAGTTTAAGAGTTACGGCGCTTTTAAGTATTTCTCAAAAAAATATAAATAAAGGCCCATATCTCCGAAACCAAAAGAGATAGAAGGTTGCGGATGGTCGGAATTGATTCAGTTCGATATTTTCTATAAGACCGGTTAGTATAAAACGGTCCAGAAGTCGCTTAGTGCCTTAAAAAATTGCAGATTTGCAAAACGCATATGAAAACATGAAAAGATTTGCGATATTTGGCAAAATATATAATTTTTTTAGATATACTTAATAGTAACGTGTCTTATAGAAAAAAGTACGCTGAATCGAATGGGACCAAGCGCACATTCGTATCTCTGTTAGTTTAGACGCTATGACGGTTTAAAGTGTAAAAAAAATTAAACACTTTAAAAAGGCTATATCTCCGAAACCAAAAGAGATACAAAGTTGCGGGTGGTCGGAATCGATTCAGAATGACTTTTTCTATAAGTATGCATGATATCAAACGAATCTATTTTTCAAAAATTTTCCAATTTTGTAAGAAGGGTCCCCCCTTCTTACTTTTTCCGATTTTAAAAAATCCGAAAATCACTGTCATATTGTTTGCATACGACTTACAACTGAGGTTATTCTTATGTAAAAAATCGCGCTGAATCGATTCCGACTACCCTCACATCTGTATCATTATTAGTTTAAGAGTTACGGCGCTTTTAAGTTTTTCTCAAAAAAATATAAATAAAGGCCCTTATCTCCGAAACCAAAAGAGATAGAAGGTTGCGGATGGTCGGAATCGATTCAGCTCGATATTTTCTATAAGACCGGTTAGTATAAAACGGTCCAGAAGTCGCTTAGTGCCTTAAAAAGTTGCAGATTTGCAAAACGCATATGAAAACATGAAAAGATTTGCGATATTTGGCAAAATATATAATTTTTTTAGATATGCTTAATAGTAACGTGTCTTATAGAAAAAAGTACGCTGAATCGAATGGGACCAAGCGCACATTCGTATCTCTGTTAGTTTAGACGCTATGACGGTTTAAAGTGTAAAAAAAAAAAAACACTTTAAAAAGGCTATATCTCCGAAACCAAAAGAGATACAAGGTTGCGGGTGGTCGGAATCGATTCAGAATGACTTTTTCTATAAGTATGCATGATATCAAACGAATCTATTTTTCAAAAATTTTCCAATTTTGTAAGAAGGGTCCCCCCTTCTTACTTTTTCCGATTTTAAAAAATCCCGAAAATCACTGTCATATTGTTCGCATACGACTTACAACTGAGGTTATTCTTATGTAAAAAATCGCGCTGAATCGATTCCGACTACCCCCACATCTGTATCATTATTAGTTTAAGAGTTACGGCGCTTTTAAGTTTTTCTCAAAAAAATATAAATAAAGGCCCATATCTCCGAAACCAAAAGAGATAGAAGGTTGCGGATGGTCGGAATCGATTCAGCTCGATATTTTCTATAAGACCGGTTAGTATAAAACGGTCCAGAAGTCGCTAAGTGCCTTAAAAAGTTGCAGATTTGCAAAACGCATATGAAAACATGAAAAGATTTGCGATATTTGGCAAAATATATAATTTTTTTAGATATGCCTAATAGTAACGTGTCTTATAGAAAAAAGTACGCTGAATTGAATAGGACCAAGCGCACATTCGTATCTCTGTTAGTTTAGACGCTATGACGGTTTAAAGTGTAAAATAAATTAAACACTTTAAAAAGGCTATATCTCCGAAACCAAAAGAGATACAAAGTTGCGGGTGGTCGGAATCGATTCAGAATGACTTTTTCTATAAGTATGCATGATATCAAACGAATCTATTTTTCAAAAATTTTCCAATTTTGTAAGAAGGGTCCCCCCTTCTTACTTTTTCCGATTTTATTAAAATCCCGAAAATCACTGTCATATTGTTCGCATACGACTTACAACTGAGGTTATTCTTATGTAAAAAATCGCGCTGAATCGATTCCGACTACCCCCACATCTGTATCATTATTAGTTTAAGAGTTACGGCGCTTTTAAGTTTTTCTCAAAAAAATATAAATAAAGGCCCATATCTCCGAAACCAAAAGAGATAGAAGGTTGCGGATGGTCGGAATCGATTCAGCTCGATATTTTCTATAAGACCGGTTAGTATAAAACGGTCCAGAAGTCGCTTAGTGCCTTTAAAAGTTGCAGATTTGCAAACGCATATGAAAACATGAAAAGATTTGCGATATTTGGCAAAATATATAATTTTTTTAGATATGCTTAATAGTAACGGGTCTTATAGAAAACAGTACGCTGAATCGAATGGGACCAAGCGCACATTCGTATCTCTGTTAGTTTAGACGCTATGACGGTTTAAAGTGTAAAAAAAATTAAACACTTTAAAAAGGCTATATCTCCGAAACCAAAAGAGATACAAGGTTGCGGGTGGTCGGAATCGATTCAGAATGACTTTTTCTATAAGTATGCATGATATCAAACGAATCTATTTTTCAAAAATTTTCCAATTTTGTAAGAAGGGTCCCCCCTTCTTACTTTTTCCGATTTTAAAAAATCCGAAAATCACTGTCATATTGTTTGCATACGACTTACAACTGAGGTTATTCTTATGTAAAAAATCGCGCTGAATCGATTCCGACTACCCTCACATCTGTATCATTATTAGTTTAAGAGTTACGGCGCTTTTAAGTTTTTCTCAAAAAAATATAAATAAAGGCCCATATCTCCGAAACCAAAAGAGATAGAAGGTTGCGGATGGTCGGAATCGATTCAGTTCGATATTTTCTATAAGACCGGTAGGTATAAAACGGTCCAGAAGTCGCTTAGTGCCTTAAAAAGTTGCAGATTTGCAAAACGCATATGAAAACATGAAAAGATTTGCGATATTTGGCAAAATATATAATTTTTTTAGATATGCTTAATAGTAACGGGTCTTATAGAAAAAAGTACGCTGAATCGAATGGGACCAAGCGCACATTCGTATCTCTGTTAGTTTAGACGCTATGACGGTTTAAAGTGTAAAAAAAATTAAACACTTTAAAAAGGCTATATCTCCGAAACCAAAAGAGATACAAAGTTGCGGGTGGTCGGAATCGATTCAGAATGACTTTTTCTATAAGTATGCATGATATCAAACGAATCTATTTTTCAAAAATTTTCCAATTTTGTAAGAAGGGTCCCCCCTTCTTACTTTTTCCGATTTTATTAAAATCCCGAAAATCACTGTCATATTGTTCGCATACGACTTACAACTGAGGTTATTCTTATGTAAAAAATCGCGCTGAATCGATTCCGACTACCCCCACATCTGTATCATTATTAGTTTAAGAGTTACGGCGCTTTTAAGTTTTTCTCAAAAAAATATAAATAAAGGCCCATATCTCCGAAACCAAAAGAGATAGAAGGTTGCGGATGGTCGGAATCGATTCAGCTCGATATTTTCTATAAGACCGGTTAGTATAAAACGGTCCAGAAGTCCCTTAGTGCCTTAAAAAGTTGCAGATTTGCAAAACGCATATGAAAACATGAAAAGATTTGCGATATTTGGCAAAATATATAATTTTTTTAGATATGCTTAATAGTAACGGGTCTTATAGAAAAAAGTACGCTGAATCGAATGGGACCAAGCGCACATTCGTATTTCTGTTAGTTTAGACGCTATGACGGTTTAAAGTGTAAAAAAAATTAAACACTTTAAAAAGGCTATATCTCCGAAACCAAAAGAGATACAAAGTTGCGGGTGGTCGGAATCGATTCAGAATGACTTTTTCTATAAGTATGCATGATATCAAACGAATCTATTTTTCAAAAATTTTCCAATTTTGTAAGAAGGGTCCCCCCTTCTTACTTTTTCCGATTTTAAAAAATCCCGAAAATCACTGTCATATTTTTCGCATACGACTTACAACTGAGGTTATTCTTATGTAAAAAATCGCGCTGAATCGATTCCGACTACCCCCACATCTGTATCATTATTAGTTTAAGAGTTACGGCGCTTTTAAGTTTTTCTCAAAAAAATATAAATAAAGGCCCATATCTCCGAAACCAAAAGAGATAGAAGGTTGCGGATGGTCGGAATCGATTCAGCTCGATATTTTCTATAAGACCGGTTAGTATAAAACGGTCCAGAAGTCGCTTAGTGCCTTAAAAAGTTGCAGATTTGCAAAACGCATATGAAAACATGAAAAGATTTGCGATATTTGGCAAAATATATAATTTTTTTAGATATGCTTAATAGTAACGGGTCTTATAGATAAAAGTACGCTGAATCGAATGGGACCAAGCGCACATTCGTATCTCTGTTAGTTTAGACGCTATGACGGTTTAAAGTGTAAAAACAATTAAACACTTTAAAAAGGCTATATCTCCGAAACCAAAAGAGATACAAAGTTGCGGGTGGTCGGAATCGATTCAGAATGACTTTTTCTATAAGTATGCATGATATCAAACGAATCTATTTTTCAAAAATTTTCCAATTTTGTAAGAAGGGTCCCCCCTTCTTACTTTTTCCGATTTTAAAAAATCCCGAAAATCACTGTCATATTTTTCGCATACGACTTACAACTGAGGTTATTCTTATGTAAAAAATCGCGCTGAATCGATTCCGACTACCCCCACATCTGTATCATTATTAGTTTAAGAGTTACGGCGCTTTTAAGTTTTTCTCAAAAAAATATAAATAAAGGCCCATATCTCCGAAACCAAAAGAGATAGAAGGTTGCGGATGGTCGGAATCGATTCAGCTCGATATTTTCTATAAGACCGGTTAGTATAAAACGGTCCAGAAGTCGCTTAGTGCCTTAAAAAGTTGCAGATTTGCAACACGCATATGAAAACATAAAAAGATTTGCGATATTTGGCAAAATATATAATTTTTTTAGATATGCTTAATAGTAACGGGTCTTATAGAAAAAAGTACGCTAAATCGAATGGGACCAAGCGCACATTCGTATCTCTGTTAGTTTAGACGCTATGACGGTTTAAAGTGTAAAAACAATTAAACACTTTAAAAAGGCTATATCTCCGAAACCAAAAGAGATACAAAGTTGCGGGTGGTCGGAATCGATTCAGAATGACTTTTTCTATAAGTATGCATGATATCAAACGAATCTATTTTTCAAAAATTTTCCAATTTTGTAAGAAGGGTCCCCCCTTCTTACTTTTTCCCATTTTAAAAAATCCCGAAAATCACTGTCATATTGTTCGCATACGACTTACAACTGAGGTTATTCTTATGTAAAAAATCGCGCTGAATCGATTCCGACTACCCCCACATCTGTATCATTATTAGTTTAAGAGTTACGGCGCTTTTAAGTTTTTCTCAAAAAAATATAAATAAAGGCCCATATCTCCAAAACCAAAAGAGATAGAAGGTTGCGGATGGTCGGAATCGATTCAGCTCGATATTTTCTATAAGACCGGTTAGTATAAAACGGTCCAGAAGTCGCTTAGTGCCTTAAAAAGTTGCAGATTTGCAAAACGCATATGAAAACATGAAAAGATTTGCGATATTTGGCAAAATATATAATTTTTTTAGATATGCCTAATAGTAACGTGTCTTATAGAAAAAAGTACGCTGAATCGAATAGGACCAAGCGCACATTCGTATCTCTGTTAGTTTAGACGCTATGACGGTTTAAAGTGTAAAAAAAATTAAACACTTTAAAAAGGCTATATCTCCGAAACCAAAAGAGATACAAAGTTGCGGGTGGTCGGAATCGATTCAGAATGACTTTTTCTATAAGTATGCATGATATCAAACGAATCTATTTTTCAAAAATTTTCCAATTTTGTAAGAAGGGTCCCCCCTTCTTACTTTTTCCGATTTTAAAAAATCCGAAAATCACTGTCATATTGTTTGCATACGACTTACAACTGAGGTTATTCTTATGTAAAAAATCGCGCTGAATCGATTCCGACTACCCTCACATCTGTATCATTATTAGTTTAAGAGTTACGGCGCTTTTAAGTTTTTCTCAAAAAAATATAAATAAAGGCCCTTATCTCCGAAACCAAAAGAGATAGAAGGTTGCGGATGGTCGGAATCGATTCAGCTCGATATTTTCTATAAGACCGGTTAGTATAAAACGGTCCAGAAGTCGCTAAGTGCCTTAAAAAGTTGCAGATTTGCAAAACGCATATGAAAACATGAAAAGATTTGCGATATTTGGCAAAATATATAATTTTTTTAGATATGCCTAATAGTAACGTGTCTTATAGAAAAAAGTACGCTGAATCGAATAGGACCAAGCGCACATTCGTATCTCTGTTAGTTTAGACGCTATGACGGTTTAAAGTGTAAAAAAAATTAAACACTTTAAAAAGGCTATATCTCCGAAACCAAAAGAGATACAAAGTTGCGGGTGGTCGGAATCGATTCAGAATGACTTTTTCTATAAGTATGCATGATATCAAACGAATCTATTTTTCAAAAATTTTCCAATTTTGTAAGAAGGGTCCCCCCTTCTTACTTTTTCCGATTTTATTAAAATCCCGAAAATCACTGTCATATTGTTCGCATACGACTTACAACTGAGGTTATTCTTATGTAAAAAATCGCGCTGAATCGATTCCGACTACCCCCACATCTGTATCATTATTAGTTTAAGAGTTACGGCGCTTTTAAGTTTTTCTCAAAAAAATATAAATAAAGGCCCATATGTCCGAAACCAAAAGAGATAGAAGGTTGCGGATGGTCGGAATCGATTCAGCTCGATATTTTCTATAAGACCGGTTAGTATAAAACGGTCCAGAAGTCGCTTAGTGCCTTAAAAAGTTGCAGATTTGCAAAACGCATATGAAAACATGAAAAGATTTGCGATATTTGGCAAAATATATAATTTTTTTAGATATGCTTAATAGTAACGGGTCTTATAGATAAAAGTACGCTGAATCGAATGGGACCAAGCGCACATTCGTATCTCTGTTAGTTTAGACGCTATGACGGTTTAAAGTGTAAAAACAATTAAACACTTTAAAAAGGCTATATCTCCGAAACCAAAAGAGATACAAAGTTGCGGGTGGTCGGAATCGATTCAGAATGACTTTTTCTATAAGTATGCATGATATCAAACGAATCTATTTTTCAAAAATTTTCCAATTTTGTAAGAAGGGTCCCCCCTTCTTACTTTTTCCGATTTTAAAAAATCCCGAAAATCACTGTCATATTTTTCGCATACGACTTACAACTGAGGTTATTCTTATGTAAAAAATCGCGCTGAATCGATTCCGACTACCCCCACATCTGTATCATTATTAGTTTAAGAGTTACGGCGCTTTTAAGTTTTTCTCAAAAAAATATAAATAAAGGCCCATATCTCCGAAACCAAAAGAGATAGAAGGTTGAGGATAGTCGGAATCGATTCAGCTCGATATTTTCTATAAGACCGGTTAGTATAAAACGGTCCAGAAGTCGCTAAGTGCCTTAAAAAGTTGCAGATTTGCAAAACGCATATGAAAACATGAAAAGATTTGCGATATTTGGCAAAATATATAATTTTTTTAGATATGCCTAATAGTAACGTGTCTTATAGAAAAAAGTACGCTGAATCGAATAGGACCAAGCGCACATTCGTATCTCTGTTAGTTTAGACGCTATGACGGTTTAAAGTGTAAAAAAAATTAAACACTTTAAAAAGGCTATATCTCCGAAACCAAAAGAGATACAAGGTTGCGGGTGGTCGGAATCGATTCAGAATGACTTTTTCTATAAGTATGCATGATATCAAACGAATCTATTTTTCAAAAATTTTCCAATTTTGTAAGAAGGGTCCCCCCTTCTTACTTTTTCCGATTTTAAAAAATCCCGAAAATCACTGTCATATTTTTCGCATACGACTTACAACTGAGGTTATTCTTATGTAAAAAAACGCGCTGAATCGATTCCGACTACCCCCACATCTGTATCATTATTAGTTTAAGAGTTACGGCGCTTTTAAGTTTTTCTCAAAAAAATATAAATAAAGGCCCATATCTCCGAAACCAAAAGAGATAGAAGGTTGCGGATGGTCGGAATCGATTCAGCTCGATATTTTCTATAAGACCGGTTAGTATAAAACGGTCCAGAAGTCGCTTAGTGCCTTAAAAAGTTGCAGATTTGCAACACGCATATGAAAACATGAAAAGATTTGCGATATTTGGCAAAATATATAATTTTTTTAGATATGCTTAATAGTAACGGGTCTTATAGAAAAAAGTACGCTAAATCGAATGGGACCAAGCGCACATTCGTATCTCTGTTAGTTTAGACGCTATGACGGTTTAAAGTGTAAAAACAATTAAACACTTTAAAAAGGCTATATCTCCGAAACCAAAAGAGATACAAAGTTGCGGGTGGTCGGAATCGATTCAGAATGACTTTTTCTATAAGTATGCATGATATCAAACGAATCTATTTTTCAAAAATTTTCCAATTTTGTAAGAAGGGTCCCCCCTTCTTACTTTTTCCGATTTTAAAAAATCCCGAAAATCACTGTCATATTGTTCGCATACGACTTACAACTGAGGTTATTCTTATGTAAAAAATCGCGCTGAATCGATTCCGACTACCCCCACATCTGTATCATTATTAGTTTAAGAGTTACGGCGCTTTTAAGTTTTTCTCAAAAAAATATAAATAAAGGCCCATATCTCCGAAACCAAAAGAGATAGAAGGTTGCGGATGGTCGGAATCGATTCAGCTCGATATTTTCTATAAGACCGGTTAGTATAAAACGGTCCAGAAGTCGCTTAGTGCCTTAAAAAGTTGCAGATTTGCAAAACGCATATGAAAACATGAAAAGATTTGCGATATTTGGCAAAATATATAATTTTTTTAGATATACTTAATAGTAACGTGTCTTATAGAAAAAAGTACGCTGAATCGAATGGGACCAAGCGCACATTCGTATCTCTGTTAGTTTAGACGCTATGACGGTTTAAAGTGTAAAAAAAATTAAACACTTTAAAAAGGCTATATCTCCGAAACCAAAAGAGATACAAAGTTGCGGGTGGTCGGAATCGATTCAGAATGACTTTTTCTATAAGTATGCATGATATCAAACGAAACTATTTTTCAAAAATTTTCCAATTTTGTAAGAAGGGGTCCCCCCTTCTTACTTTTTCCCATTTTAAAAAATCCCGAAAATCACTGTCATATTGTTCGCATACGACTTACAACTGAGGTTATTCTTATGTAAAAAATCGCGCTGAATCGATTCCGACTACCCCCACATCTGTATCATTATTAGTTTAAGAGTTACGGCGCTTTTAAGTTTTTCTCAAAAAAATATAAATAAAGGCCCATATCTCCGAAACCAAAAGAGATAGAAGGTTGCGGATGGTCGGAATCGATTCAGCTCGATATTTTCTATAAGACCGGTAGGTATAAAACGGTCCAGAAGTCGCTTAGTGCCTTAAAAAGTTGCAGATTTGCAAAACGCATATGAAAACATGAAAAGATATGCGATATTTGGCAAAATATATAATTTTTTTAGATATGCCTAATAGTAACGTGTCTTATAGAAAAAAGTACGCTGAATCGAATAGGACCAAGCGCACATTCGTATCTCTGTTAGTTTAGACGCTATGACGGTTTAAAGTGTAAAAAAAATTAAACACTTTAAAAAGGCTATATCTCCGAAACCAAAAGAGATACAAAGTTGCGGGTGGTCGGAATCGATTCAGAATGACTTTTTCTATAAGTATGCATGATATCAAACGAATCTATTTTTCAAAAATTTTCCAATTTTGTAAGAAGGGTCCCCCCTTCTTTCTTTTTCCGATTTTAAAAAATCCCGAAAATTACTGTCATATTGTTCGCATACGACTTACAACTGAGGTTATTCTTATGTAAAAAATCGCGCTGAATCGATTCCGACTACCCCCACATCTGTATCATTATTAGTTTAAGAGTTACGGCGCTTTTAAGTTTTTCTCAAAAAAATATAAATAAAGGCCCATATCTCCGAAACCAAAAGAGATAGAAGGTTGCGGATGGTCGGAATCGATTCAGCTCGATATTTTCTATAAGACCGGTTAGTATAAAACGGTCCAGAAGTCGCTTAGTGCCTTTAAAAGTTGCAGATTTGCAAAACGCATATGAAAACATGAAAAGATATGCGATATTTGGCAAAATATATAATTTTTTTAGATATACTTAATAGTAACGTGTCTTATAGAAAAAAGTACGCTGAATCGAATGGGACCAAGCGCACATTCGTATCTCTGTTAGTTTAGACGCTATGACGGTTTAAAGTGTAAAAAAAATTAAACATTTTAAAAAGGCTATATCTCCGAAACCAAAAGAGATACAAAGTTGCGGGTGGTCGGAATCGATTCAGAATGACTTTTTCTATAAGTATGCATGATATCAAACGAATCTATTTTTTAAAAATTTTCCAATTTTGTAAGAAGGGTCCCCCCTTCTTACTTTTTCCCATTTTAAAAAATCCCGAAAATCACTGTCATATTGTTCGCATACGACTTACAACTGAGGTTATTCTTATGTAAAAAATCGCGCTGAATCGATTCCGACTACCCCCACATCTGTATCATTATTAGTTTAAGAGTTACGGCGCTTTTAAGTTTTTCTCAAAAAAATATAAATAAAGGCCCATATCTCCGAAACCAAAAGAGATAGAAGGTTGCGGATGGTCGGAATCGATTCAGTTCGATATTTTCTATAAGACCGGTAGGTATAAAACGGTCCAGAAGTCGCTTAGTGCCTTAAAAAGTTGCAGATTTGCAAAACGCATATGAAAACATGAAAAGATTTGCGATATTTGGCAAAATATATAATTTTTTTAGATATGCTTAATAGTAACGGGTCTTATAGAAAAAAGTACGCTGAATCGAATGGGACCAAGCGCACATTCGTATCTCTGTTAGTTTAGACGCTATGACGGTTTAAAGTGTAAAAAAAATTAAACACTTTAAAAAGGCTATATCTCCGAAACCAAAAGAGATACAAAGTTGCGGGTGGTCGGAATCGATTCAGAATGACTTTTTCTATAAGTATGCATGATATCAAACGAATCTATTTTTCAAAAATTTTCCAATTTTGTAAGAAGGGTCCCCCCTTCTTACTTTTTCCGATTTTATTAAAATCCCGAAAATCACTGTCATATTGTTCGCATACGACTTACAACTGAGGTTATTCTTATGTAAAAAATCGCGCTGAATCGATTCCGACTACCCCCACATCTGTATCATTATTAGTTTAAGAGTTACGGCGCTTTTAAGTTTTTCTCAAAAAAATATAAATAAAGGCCCATATCTCCGAAACCAAAAGAGATAGAAGGTTGCGGATGGTCGGAATCGATTCAGCTCGATATTTTCTATAAGACCGGTTAGTATAAAACGGTCCAGAAGTCGCTTAGTGCCTTTAAAAGTTGCAGATTTGCAAAACGCATATGAAAACATGAAAAGATATGCGATATTTGGCAAAATATATAATTTTTTTAGATATACTTAATAGTAACGTGTCTTATAGAAAAAAGTACGCTGAATCGAATGGGACCAAGCGCACATTCGTATCTCTGTTAGTTTAGACGCTATGACGGTTTAAAGTGTAAAAAAAATTAAACATTTTAAAAAGGCTATATCTCCGAAACCAAAAGAGATACAAAGTTGCGGGTGGTCGGAATCGATTCAGAATGACTTTTTCTATAAGTATGCATGATATCAAACGAATCTATTTTTTAAAAATTTTCCAATTTTGTAAGAAGGGTCCCCCCTTCTTACTTTTTCCCATTTTAAAAAATCCCGAAAATCACTGTCATATTGTTCGCATACGACTTACAACTGAGGTTATTCTTATGTAAAAAATCGCGCTGAATCGATTCCGACTACCCCCACATCTGTATCATTATTAGTTTAAGAGTTACGGCGCTTTTAAGTTTTTCTCAAAAAAATATAAATAAAGGCCCATATCTCCGAAACCAAAAGAGATAGAAGGTTGCGGATGGTCGGAATCGATTCAGTTCGATATTTTCTATAAGACCGGTAGGTATAAAACGGTCCAGAAGTCGCTTAGTGCCTTAAAAAGTTGCAGATTTGCAAAACGCATATGAAAACATGAAAAGATTTGCGATATTTGGCAAAATATATAATTTTTTTAGATATGCTTAATAGTAACGGGTCTTATAGAAAAAAGTACGCTGAATCGAATGGGACCAAGCGCACATTCGTATCTCTGTTAGTTTAGACGCTATGACGGTTTAAAGTGTAAAAAAAATTAAACACTTTAAAAAGGCTATATCTCCGAAACCAAAAGAGATACAAAGTTGCGGGTGGTCGGAATCGATTCAGAATGACTTTTTCTATAAGTATGCATGATATCAAACGAATCTATTTTTCAAAAATTTTCCAATTTTGTAAGAAGGGTCCCCCCTTCTTACTTTTTCCGATTTTATTAAAATCCCGAAAATCACTGTCATATTGTTCGCATACGACTTACAACTGAGGTTATTCTTATGTAAAAAATCGCGCTGAATCGATTCCGACTACCCCCACATCTGTATCATTATTAGTTTAAGAGTTACGGCGCTTTTAAGTTTTTCTCAAAAAAATATAAATAAAGGCCCATATCTCCGAAACCAAAAGAGATAGAAGGTTGCGGATGGTCGGAATCGATTCAGCTCGATATTTTCTATAAGACCGGTTAGTATAAAACGGTCCAGAAGTCGCTTAGTGCCTTTAAAAGTTGCAGATTTGCAAAACGCATATGAAAACATGAAAAGATATGCGATATTTGGCAAAATATATAATTTTTTTAGATATACTTAATAGTAACGTGTCTTATAGAAAAAAGTACGCTGAATCGAATGGGACCAAGCGCACATTCGTATCTCTGTTAGTTTAGACGCTATGACGGTTTAAAGTGTAAAAAAAATTAAACATTTTAAAAAGGCTATATCTCCGAAACCAAAAGAGATACAAAGTTGCGGGTGGTCGGAATCGATTCAGAATGACTTTTTCTATAAGTATGCATGATATCAAACGAATCTATTTTTTAAAAATTTTCCAATTTTGTAAGAAGGGTCCCCCCTTCTTACTTTTTCCCATTTTAAAAAATCCCGAAAATCACTGTCATATTGTTCGCATACGACTTACAACTGAGGTTATTCTTATGTAAAAAATCGCGCTGAATCGATTCCGACTACCCCCACATCTGTATCATTATTAGTTTAAGAGTTACGGCGCTTTTAAGTTTTTCTCAAAAAAATATAAATAAAGGCCCATATCTCCGAAACCAAAAGAGATAGAAGGTTGCGGATGGTCGGAATCGATTCAGTTCGATATTTTCTATAAGACCGGTAGGTATAAAACGGTCCAGAAGTCGCTTAGTGCCTTAAAAAGTTGCAGATTTGCAAAACGCATATGAAAACATGAAAAGATTTGCGATATTTGGCAAAATATATAATTTTTTTAGATATGCTTAATAGTAACGGGTCTTATAGAAAAAAGTACGCTGAATCGAATGGGACCAAGCGCACATTCGTATCTCTGTTAGTTTAGACGCTATGACGGTTTAAAGTGTAAAAAAAATTAAACATTTTAAAAAGGCTATATCTCCGAAACCAAAAGAGATACAAAGTTGCGGGTGGTCGGAATCGATTCAGAATGACTTTTTCTATAAGTATGCATGATATCAAACGAATCTAT
Source organism: Xanthostigma xanthostigma (assembly GCA_963575645.1). NCBI lineage: Eukaryota > Metazoa > Arthropoda > Insecta > Raphidioptera > Raphidiidae > Xanthostigma > Xanthostigma xanthostigma. Next base: position 5,507,634 of record OY754469.1, on the reverse strand, counting down.
TTTTTAAAAATTTTCCAATTTTGTAAGAAGGGTCCCCCCTTCTTACTTTTTCCGATTTTATTAAAATCCCGAAAATCACTGTCATATTGTTCGCATACGACTTACAACTGAGGTTATTCTTATGTAAAAAATCGCGCTGAATCGATTCCGACTACCCCCACATCTGTATCATTATTAGTTTAAGAGTTACGGCGCTTTTAAGTTTTTCTCAAAAAAATATAAATAAAGGCCCATATCTCCGAAACCAAAAGAGATAGAAGGTTGCGGATGGTCGGAATCGATTCAGTTCGATATTTTCTATAAGACCGGTAGGTATAAAACGGTCCAGAAGTCGCTTAGTGCCTTAAAAAGTTGCAGATTTGCAAAAAGCATATGAAAACATGAAAAGATTTGCGATATTTGGCAAAATATATAATTTTTTTAGATATGCTTAATAGTAACGGGTCTTATAGAAAAAAGTACGCTGAATCGAATGGGACCAAGCGCACATTCGTATCTCTGTTAGTTTAGACGCTATGACGGTTTAAAGTGTAAAAAAAATTAAACACTTTAAAAAGGCTATATCTCCGAAACCAAAAGAGATACAAAGTTGCGGGTGGTCGGAATCGATTCAGAATGACTTTTTCTATAAGTATGCATGATATCAAACGAATCTATTTTTCAAAAATTTTCCAATTTTGTAAGAAGGGTCCCCCCTTCTTACTTTTTCCGATTTTATTAAAATCCCGAAAATCACTGTCATATTGTTCGCATACGACTTACAACTGAGGTTATTCTTATGTAAAAAATCGCGCTGAATCGATTCCGACTACCCCCACATCTGTATCATTATTAGTTTAAGAGTTACGGCGCTTTTAAGTTTTTCTCAAAAAAATATAAATAAAGGCCCATATCTCCGAAACCAAAAGAGATAGAAGGTTGCGGATGGTCGGAATCGATTCAGCTCGATATTTTCTATAAGACCGGTTAGTATAAAACGATCCAGAAGTCGCTTAGTGCCTTAAAAAGTTGCAGATTTGCAAAAAGCATATGAAAACATGAAAAGATTTGCGATATTTGGCAAAATATATAATTTTTTTAGATATGCTTAATAGTAACGGGTCTTATAGAAAAAAGTACGCTGAATCGAATGGGACCAAGCGCACATTCGTATCTCTGTTAGTTTAGACGCTATGACGGTTTAAAGTGTAAAAAAAATTAAACACTTTAAAAAGGCTATATCTCCGAAACCAAAAGAGATACAAAGTTGCGGGTGGTCGGAATCGATTCAGAATGACTTTTTCTATAAGTATGCATGATATCAAACGAATCTATTTTTCAAAAATTTTCCAATTTTGTAAGAAGGGTCCCCCCTTCTTACTTTTTCCGATTTTATTAAAATCCCGAAAATCACTGTCATATTGTTCGCATACGACTTACAACTGAGGTTATTCTTATGTAAAAAATCGCGCTGAATCGATTCCGACTACCCCCACATCTGTATCATTATTAGTTTAAGAGTTACGGCGCTTTTAAGTTTTTCTCAAAAAAATATAAATAAAGGCCCATATCTCCGAAACCAAAAGAGATAGAAGGTTGCGGATGGTCGGAATCGATTCAGCTCGATATTTTCTATAAGACCGGTTAGTATAAAACGGTCCAGAAGTCGCTTAGTGCCTTTAAAAGTTGCAGATTTGCAAACGCATATGAAAACATGAAAAGATTTGCGATATTTGGCAAAATATATAATTTTTTTAGATATGCTTAATAGTAACGGGTCTTATAGAAAAAAGTACGCTGAATCGAATGGGACCAAGCGCACATTCGTATCTCTGTTAGTTTAGACGCTATGACGGTTTAAAGTGTAAAAAAAATTAAACACTTTAAAAAGGCTATATCTCCGAAACCAAAAGAGATACAAGGTTGCGGGTGGTCGGAATCGATTCAGAATGACTTTTTCTATAAGTATGCATGATATCAAACGAATCTATTTTTCAAAAATTTTCCAATTTTGTAAGAAGGGTCCCCCCTTCTTACTTTTTCCGATTTTAAAAAATCCGAAAATCACTGTCATATTGTTTGCATACGACTTACAACTGAGGTTATTCTTATGTAAAAAATCGCGCTGAATCGATTCCGACTACCCCCACATCTGTATCATTATTAGTTTAAGAGTTACGGCGCTTTTAAGTTTTTCTCAAAAAAATATAAATAAAGGCCCATATCTCCGAAACCAAAAGAGATAGAAGGTTGCGGATGGTCGGAATCGATTCAGCTCGATATTTTCTATAAGACCGGTTAGTATAAAACGGTCCAGAAGTCTTTTAGTGCCTTAAAAAGTGGCAGATTTGCAAAACGCATATGAAAACATGAAAAGATTTGCGATATTTGGCAAAATATATAATTTTTTTAGATATGCTTAATAGTAACGTACTTTTTTCTATAAGGCACGTCAATATTACGCTAAAATAACTGGAGAACGTTTCTTAATGAATTACATTTTGCAGAATTTTCCGACAACACAAAATTTATCTATCGCACCCGGGTAAAACCTGGCGTGGCCGCTAGTTAAATATAATAAAGTCATTAACATAATATTAAACATTGTGTATTTAACGATTTCTTAAATCCTTTTGTTTCTACAATTCAAAAAAACTGTACCCAATTCAGGTCCCGATTGACAGCATGTTTACGATATTTGCCATATTGGGGATTAATTTAATCCTGCAGACGTAAATAACACTTAAAAAATGTCCTCCAAAAACATTTAATATTGGCACACCTTATTTTAAGACAGACCGATCGTCTGATGTTTTTTCTTTGTTTTAATACTAAAACCATAACACAAATGACAAAAAAGAAACAAAACACAGCCGATCAATTTTGCAAATGAATGCACAAACAATTGATCCGAAAAATTATTTTATATATGCATCAAATGCAGCCTTGTCAATTGCGGCTACCAAAAATAACAAAAATAAATATAAATTTTGAGTATAGGTGCATAAAATTAGACCAGTTTTTGACACACGCACGTTTTATGATAAAAGTTTTAACAATGATTGTGATTTTGAAATTGCATCACATAGTTCGCTCAGAGAATCTAGATCCGATAGATTTCGGATCATTTTGCGAAAGGAACAAATTAAATACTAGAGCTGTAACAAACCGTATGTATTCGTTACCCAGTAACGGGTACATCGTTTGACTCGAAGTAACGGAATCGTTACTTACAAATTCATTTCGTTACTCGCATTTGTCGTACCCATGTCATTTCGACTCGTTTGATGCGGTTATACGTTATACGAACGAAGTCATATCGTATCACGTGTGCGACGCGCCTCGATGCGATGGTACATGCTTGATGCTGTTAGTACACGATTGTATGTCGTATGAAAAGTAACGAGTAACGTAACGATACGAAAGTAACGTGTACTGGTTCTTTAAGTAACGAATACATACGGGTACACAATTTCTCGTTACTTTTACAGCTCTACTAAATACGAAGTCATCTCGGCACCTATTAAGAATTACTGATACCTTTTGGTCTTTAACCAATAAATATTATTATTATATTATTATTATTATTATTATTAGTCTCGATACAATGATACCATAGCCTACCACCACAGCTCAGCATCGAAAAAAGTTACATTATGGTTTACTGTAGCTCTGTTCCAACCTCTCTTCAAACGGTAACAGAACCGGCACAGCCATGTGCAGTATAGCTAAAACGAAACTGTTTTGTCGGTTTTGGAAAACGTTTTAGCCACGGCGCATGACTGTGACGGTTCTCTAATACCGTTCAGAGAGAGGTTGGAACAGAGCTTAATCGACAAACGTTACATAATAGGTCATATGCATAAGACTCCAAATTGGTTTAAATTTTTATTTCGAAAATACTTTAGTTCCTGATCATATCGTAATGGTTATTTTATTAATCTAATCACTTAAAAAAATACAAATAATAAAAAAGAAATGTAGAAAATATATGCGCTATTTTCGAATTTTCAAAACGCAGCGTGACGTCAGAGTATATATCAACAACAGTTTTCATGACGACTGTGTCGTCTCACAGTAAGATTATGTCAGTATTTAGAGAGAACAGCAAATAAACTTCATTTAGAACATTGACAATTTGACATCAAGGTTTACATGCATCATATATCATGACGTCACATAAGCCCGCCAACATGGTCGTTTGTTTAAACTGTCTATTTTTGAATTTGAAATTTAATATTTTTTTTCTTATAATAATATTACATTTTTAAATGATTATCAATTTTTTTTCGTATTATGGTTGACTAAATAATCTATTAAAAATATAAAAAAATACATACATATGACCTATCATGACAATAAAAAAACAGTTGTGTGGTCTTAAGAAACCACGACGCAAGTGAAACTTTATTGTAGGCGTTGGATTGTAGACACTTATCCATCACGATTAATTATAAACAACAATATTCACATGAATACACGAATAAAAACATGTAAACACTGTACAGCACTTGCCCGCATGACAGACTGACTATGTGTTATACATACTACACGGTCAGCTGATGCTAACCATGGGCGCCGCCATATTGGCCTTGGCTGCTCTACCGAGCGCCTACTCCGAACGCCTTTCACTTTACCCCTACTCCGCGGCCGCCTGTAATGCGACATGCAACAGACGGCCAGAAAAATTCGGGGCGATAGAATAAAAGTTTCACTTTAAAAACACTAAAAGCGTGCGTATACGACGTGTGGAATTACAAAATTTATGACGTATAAATTAGTGGAGAATAACGACGAACTTTTTGCTGGAAACGATCTCCGATGTCGACACTGAAGTTAATGGAACATGCAAAACGATTAAAATGGGTAGTAATGGGATGACTACTGTCAGTTAATTTAAGACTGGATCTCGCGGTATACAAAATGACCACAACTATACCACCAAACTGCATTATTTACTACATTCTGCACTTCATTAGCTTTTGTTGCAACATGAACTGCGTTTTTTTTCAGTTCGACTTTGAAATTTCCGAAACCACCGAACTGATTTTAATGAAATTTTGTGAATGTGTCTTGCTTGGTGCAACTTACGCTAAAGGATAGTTTTTAATAAATATTTTGTACAAAATTGTGGTGTTTTGTGAAAAAATTGTCTAGTAACGTGTAGCGACATCTAATAGAATTTACTCAAAGCTATTAGTTCAGAAGCAAATCTGGTATAATTTGATCAAAGCTATTAGTTCAGAAGTAAACCTGGTTGAATTGGCTCAAAGCTATTAGTTCAGAAGCAAATCTGGTAGAATTTGATCAAAGATATTAGTTCAGAAGTAAACCTGGTCGAATTTGCTCAAAGCTATTAGCTCAGACGCCGGGCCGCAAACGAAATACATTTTTGCAGAATTATATATATCGCACCCGGGTGAAACCGGGACGGACCGCTAGTACTATTATAAACATATCTTTAGCTAAAAAGTTCCAAGGTTGTTGATTTTAAACCTATAAAATCGTAAATTGACCGACTTAACAGGTCAAGAAATGGTACTCTTTTACTTAACCTTGATAACCGCCCTAAAGATTAGTTCGTCGTTTTTAAAGTGGAATTTTTAAAATGAACAAATTTTATTTGAGGAGGTGATGATAACTCGGAAAATTTTACCCCACGTACTAGGTGATCTGTAGCTTGAACAAAAAAAAGTTTATGACAAAAGATTTCTTTTTTTGCACGAAGAACTCGACCCAATAAAAAAAAATGGTTGTCTGTAAAGTCGGTTTACGGACGATAGTTTTACGTGATAACGTATTCCGTAATACATAACCTAAATTTATATAATAATTATAATAATTCGAATCTATGATATTGCATCTTTCGCTTCAAATTTAGGTTAATTTTATTTATTTAAATTACTCACCATATAATATAATTGTTTTTTTTAACTTTCTTTCTTTCGTATTTATTTTAAGTCTCAAATATTAGCTGTCATAATATTTATAAAACAATTGTTTCACTGTTTATATAAAATTCCAAAACCTACTTACAATATTTAAGTATTTTCATACGTCAAAAAATTGATTTTTATAATGATAAAGTAAGAAAACGATTTTTTCGAGAGATGAGACCTAGCTAAAACGATTTTTTGCCCTCCAAAATCTCTTTTCAGTAAATTTCATCCAAATCGTTAGGGCCGTTTTGGAGAAAAGCACGCACAGGGTCAGGCGGAACGTTACGAACGTTACACTTTTTCGTGCATGCAGCCGGTGTTTTATCAATTTATAAGATTGGTGATTCATCAATTTATAAGACGTTATCACGTCAAAAAATTGCGGTTGCCGTTTAAAATTTCGGAGTTACCCCCTGCCCCCCCACGTGAGCACCCCCTTGGAAGGAATTTTTGTGACCGAAAAATACATTACAACGAGTTGAGCAACTTTCATTCGCAACATTTTTTAAAAAAACGAGATATTCAGCAGTTCCGGGACTTTTGAAACATCCGGTATAAATAAATGCACTAGGTATACATAAATGTTGATTTTTTAATTTTAAAATAAAAAGATGCAAATAACGTTTGAAATAAAAAGACAAGCGGCTAAAAATAAGCGGGCGGACTGACAGAAAGACAGGCAAGGAATTAAGGTAACGCGGCGTGTATAAACGATTGGATTGGTTTTGCATACGTAACAATCGACAGGTTGTAATATGATATTATTTAATGATGCACACAAAAACTGCAGCAGATAACGGCAGCCGTGTCGACCATCGTCAAAAACCAAATATTATGCCTACCTTAAATTCTATGCGCTGCAGACAAACCGTCTTTGATGACTGCATTTATGAAGGGCATTTTTTATACTTCCCGCACCCATATATTTAATAATTTACTATATGAATCATTATCTATCTACTCAATGTGCGGTGAGCGAAGGCAACAAAGTGTATTGAAAATATATATGCGTCGCTTTCTTCGATGTAATTCCCTGATTTCTCCGATGATAGGATTGGTTAATGTAGGTACTTGCATTCAATCTGAATAAAGTATCTGTTTCAGAAACTTTGTCTTTTTCTATGACGTTAACATGGGCGTACCGAGCTTTTGGCCCAGGAGGGAGCAAATTAGAATTTTCTTAAGCTGGGTCCCAAAGTGCTTGTTTTGCCCTCCTGGATACGCCAGTGCTTACGGCGTAAAAAAGACAGAAGTATATGTTTGCATCCTAATGGTTCGATTGCGATTTTATTCCTATGCTCAGTATAGAATAAAAGTGTATGTTCCCGCCTCTACTATATATGGCAGAGAAGTATTGGACACAATCCGAATTTTTTCCCCGGAATATTAATGGATCTTCACGTTTCGATATGCTTGATGCCCTAAGCATTTTTTGTCTGTGGGCCCTCCGGTCTCATCTCTAACAGCAGTCTAAAAAAACTCTAATATTATCTATCTCCGTCATGTTAAATTTATAAAAAAAATATTCAAATTGTGAATGTCATTAGCTCAAAGTTGATAGAAAAAAGTTGAAAAGCATAGAATTTTAGGAAAAAATCGTATTTTACAAATCAATGCTCTTATTGAATCTATATATATCTATATTATCTATAAAATCGGTTCTTAGGCATTTTTATACAGGTACCTAATTGAAAAAAAGGTACAAAACTTTAAAGTAAAAAAATTTCATTTTTCTTTTCAAAAATAAATTATTATTTATTTTTAACTTCTATACTTCTAAAGACAGTTTTATATCAGTAAATCAAAATTTTAAGAACATGACAAAAATAAAATGTTGACACGATCTGGAGAGGTACTTACATGTCTGAGTCGTGATTTTTGCTGCCCCCTGAAACGTCATGCCCTAAGCAGTTGCTTACTATGCTTATAGGTTAATCCGGCACAGATCCTAAGAATCGTTTGAAACTTTTATGATGTAAAATTTTTGTAGTTTACTCCTTAAGAAACGATTTTGACCCGGTACGGAAATTTTATGAGTAGTCAAAATCAATTCGCGTGCAAATCATCTCACGTTTTTTAAATCATTCGAGAATGTATTTTTATCATTTCGAAAAAAAAACACAATTGAAAAGTAACTCGTTTTTTGTGGTAGCCAGACGCTACACTTAATAATTGCAAATCGTACTTAACATTAATTTTCTTTGCATGACACGAAAAAATTTTGCCTGAAGCGGTTGTCAAAAGTTTTTGTTTATTAGGTATACCTATATACACATTTTACATCATCATTGAATGCGCCAGTAGCAACCATAATATACATGCTCAAATTTGAGTTATTAACTTAATGTCTTTCCAAATTTACTGTGTTTTGAGAATAAATTATTGTTAGATAGCAGAGCCGGATTAGCCGTTTAGCAAAATAAGCAATTGCTTAGTACATCCCGTTTCAGGATGGCTCAAAATCACAGTGGCAACACTGCTAGAAACATGTTGGGACTTCTGCTAGTCGGTAGGTTGGCTACTAGGCTGGAAATGACGTCACTACGAGCTCGCCTGCTAGGGCTCACAAGATAGATTTTAAAATTAGAACAGGGGCTATTTTTTTGCCAGGTCCTTTGCTAGCAACTATCAGGAAACAGTATCTTGTCACGTGGCCGACATGAACAAACGCCCACAAACTAACATGGCGTCATTCTGCTCAGAGTCAAACAAAGGACACGTTTTGCTCTGTGTTTATATTTGAACTGTCACTGCGCGCGCATTAGATCTATCCACAAAACAAGCTTGAAAAGACGTCTCGTGTGAAGCGAGCACATAAAAGCAATTAAGAAAACCGGCGCTAGAAAACTAGTAGTCAAATCTAGCAAGGAATCTAGCGGCAAATCCAGCCTCGTGTGCAGCGGCCTTTACGTTAAGGCCGCTGCACACGAGGCTAGAAACGCTGCTAGATTCCTTGCTAGATTTGACTACTAGTTTTCTAGAGCTGGTTTTCTTGATTGCTGTTAAAGTACTCGCTTCACACGAGACGTCTTTTCAAGTTTGTTTTGTGGATAGATCTGATGCGCGCGCAGTGACAGTTCGAATATAAACACAGAGCAAAACGTGTCTGTTATCCGATTCTGAGCAGAATGACGCTATGTTGGTTTGTGGGCGTTTGTTCAAACGCCCACGTGACAAGATGCTGCTTCCTGATTGGTTCTTGCTCATACCAAGCGACAAATCTAACAGGGAAAATAGCCCCTGTTCTGATTTTAAAACCTATCTTGTGAGCTAGCAGGCCAGCCCGCAGTGATGTCATTTCTAGCTTCGTACCCAGCCTACCGGCTAGCAGAACTACTAGCAACGTTTCTAGCCTCATGTGCAGCGGTCTTAAGATTAGAAAGCTGCCGAGGGACAAGCACCTCTTAAGAAGTCAATCAGTGAAATATGTTAAACGCGATCGACTGGGCATATTAACAGAATATAATACCATATGACCATGAGGTGCCCATCCATTGTTCAAGAAATACTATTTTCAAGAACGTTTCTACAATAGCTAATGATGACATCTTCTAAAAGTGTCAGTGCGTCAAAAAGGGCATAATTTACTCTCTTTGCTTCACAATAGCCTAGCACGTCAGGTGATATACGTTACGTCTTTTTGGTCACTTCGTGTCAGTGGCGTACGTGCGAATTTCAAAAATCAGACAGACTTGTTTTATTCTTTGAACTCGCTGCGCTATTTGACACCTAGTTTTTAACACCTTCGGATCTGAATTTTATGTTTATTATTTTTTACGGTGTTGGACTTATTTAGGGCGTAATTAAGATATATTCAGTGAAAAACTAAATTTAACATTTACAGAATTTTAAAAAACCCTATGTCTATTGGAATGGACAACAGATCAAAACAAATATTTTTTACGGTAATCACTAGCATATTTAATGACAGGCGACTTTTGCGCACTCTCGTGTTTTTTTTTTTGATCTGGTTCAGTCAAAACCTGTAGTGTCATAATATATTGTCGAATAAAATGGGGAAAAAGCTATCAAATCGGAAGTGCTGTGTTGTTGATTGTAAAGATACACCAACTAAACATCCAGAATTACAATTCCACCGTTTTCCTGGATTTTCTTATGAATTAGAGAGGAAAAAAATGGACTGCAGCAGTACGTCGTCAAGGGTAATTAAATTTTATTTTACGCCTGTAATCATTATTAAATACATGAAAAATATCATAATTCCAGTTATTTTGTTAACAAAAATAAGATTTAAAAAATTTAGAAATTAAAAATGTGTATCATTAATGTAGTTTTTTTACTGACATTTTGCGTTAATATTTTTTATAATTAAGAATAACGCTGGTTTCTATGTATTTGTTAGTTTTGGGTGAACCACTTTTGAAAAAATCAAACACGAGATGGTGCGAAGGTCGCGTGTCAAAGATACTTTCCTAGCGTATTCTGACAGTGAATTTTACTTTAAATATCTCACTCACCAATTTTCTGCAGTAGAGTTCTCTGGTAGAGTATCATCATCATCTGTAGCAACAAGAAACTAATTATTATCAGCATTTTGAGATATGAAATTCCGCAAGTTTCACTTAAAAAATAATTGTGTTTCAAAACAGCATCCATAATAAAACTGTCGTGGTGACGCCATTGCAACCGAAAAGAACCAAAAGAATTATTGCAAACTGTTTATTAACAAAAGATTTTTCACTATAATAGCGTAGCTGCAACCATTTCCTATGGGCATTCATATCGATGTTCACAGTTGCCTGCTTTACCGACAAAACAAAATATATCGTCTTCGCATGGTATCCATGAAATGGGATTTTTTCACAGAAATTTTCACCTTAAAATATATTGACGCATAATGTCATCAATCTTCACTAAAAAGTCAATGATTGACTATTGCCTATCTATATGTTTATTGCTCAGAAGAAGATAAATTCCTTACGTGTAGTAAAATAGACATATATTGTGTCCTGCATTTTGTCATTGCATCATCAGAGAGCTTATACCTAACCTCAAATATAAAGTTATTTGTGAGGATACATGCATAATACGCGCCACGAATCTAAAAGGCTCGGAAGTTAGATGCGAATGCGGGCTTGCGCTTGTACTGTATGTTGAAACACTACAAACTCACAACTCAACAAAACTAAAATAACAATAACAACTTGACAATAGGGTACTCGACTGTATTTTAAAGCAGGAAAGCGACAAGTGACAAAGGCAACGAGCGATCACGGCCAATCACCGACGAGCTCACGTTCCGTGCAGGTAGCTGGGAGGTGGTGGGGGTCTCAACGGCTCTAAGATGTGCCTCTGTGACTAACTTCCGAACCTTTTAGATCCGTGGCGCGTATTATAATAATAATAACAAACGCGCGCTAAACTTGATAGCCAATAGCATATAGTTTTACGACTTCAAGGTTTGAAAGTGACGAAATCACGTTTCTTTTAATTCTTGTTTTCAGTTAAGAGGAAGGATTATACTGTTCAAAATGATCAAATTTTGATACGTGGGACGACCACATTATTGGATATCTTGACGGATTTCTTCACTAGTGAATAATCGACGTTTGAAGCATAAATATTAAATAAGAAATAGTTGTTTTAAAGTGCAAACCCCAAGACGCGTGGCGCAATGTACACATTAAACTTAGTTTGACCAGGTTCGTATCCAGTACCTAAGAATCTTCCCAATTATTTTATGGAACTTTTGAGATCACTCTGATGACAATCGGACTAGCGGCTCGAACGATTTTTAAGAAAATTTAAAGATGGGTTAAGTAGTGCTAAATATGTAAGAAATCACGAAATAATTACCCCAACCAATCATTTCACGGCTAATAAATTCGACTCGTTGTCCTAAAGATATGCTGGTAAATGTTTACTATGCTATAGTTCATTCCCGAATAAACTATGGTTTAGAATGTTGCGGTGGTGCATACTTTAATACATTCAAATCTATTAGTACTATGCAAAAAAAAAATTATACGCACTATTCTTTTTAAAAAATCATACGAGCATAGCTTCCCACTCTTTCAAAAGCTAAATATTATGCCTATAAGAAATTTATATGTTAATAAAATCTTAAAAATTTATTATGATAATATCAAAAATGTTAATCCACGAATCAATTATTGTTTTAGAAATTTAAATGTATTCATACCTAGGCCTTATAAAACTATATTCAAGAGATACTTTTTGTATACAGCCCCAAATATATTTAATAAATTACCTATTAGTATTAAATCTGCTGAAAACAAAAATCAATTTATTAAAAGACTAAAATTATGGTTACTATCACACAATGATTCTGAAATATTGTTTTCCACAGTTCAGTAACAAATAAATATGAAAAGCCTGAAAATATTCAAAACATTAAATGTAAATATTATTGTATAATTATTATTATTATTATTATAATCCAATGTATCATTTATGTACTTATTTATGTAAGCTATATATATTTTTTTATTTTATTTTTTGCGTAATGATAACCGTTCTATTCTATTCTATTCTTTGTAGCGAAAACATTTATGTATTATATATGAATTATTAATAATAAAATTATTCTTATTCTTAAGTATGGAGTATGATGTGGACAAAGTTTTGATCGGTTAAATTTGATGAAACAAATCTAAAATCTATTTTTATCAACAATATAAGATTTACAAACTTCATTAATTGTCAGATCCTTCAAAAGTGCAAACCTATATGCTATCGTTATTTAGAGAAAGACGAGCGCTTCTCTCTCATATTGGATTTGGATGTAGTGATCACTACATTACATTAACAAATATTATAGGGATTGCTAGGTTCATTTATATATTTAACGTCTTTGGTATAACCGCAGTACTGACGTTTCAATGCATCAACACCTCACTTGTCCAGTGGCGCTATCGGAAAAAAGTCTACTATTTAATATAACTTGATTCCATATTATATCTAACACCTTTATATTGCTAGCAAAGATCGGGAAAAAGACTTAAACACTACGGTGCAGACATATATACGTCTGTCTCACTTATTATACTCTGAGTCTCATGCGCATGTCCGTGAATGGATGCGCGTCAGTTTGCACATGGAACTTAGCTGTGAAAGGGAGGTGGCTTGCTCTGTTCCACTTACTAGCTGCCCCACTACAGACGCGACACTTGCGGACAACGTGTCAAGTAAAAAGATAGAGATAGAAAACAGTAATTTGCTGTCTCACTCATGGGCCACACTTCCACTTACGGCCACTAGCCACATAGAAGTTATTAAATATATGCTTGATTCTATAATGTAAATCAAATGGAGAAATGTGTTCTTTTGACTTTTTTGCTACATAATCGGGTAAAAAAAGGGCTAATACGGGCCTGCTTTGGTATACACGTGTGTTTACACAAACAGCAATCAACACAAGCGTTTTGTTTTAAGAGCCTCTCATAACTTGAAATCGTATTCAAATACACATACTTCATATAGTATTTAGTTGTTAGTACCTACCTACAACGCTTTATGCATGTAGTGTATAACTAGATACTACACACTGTACAAATATCACGTACCTACGATACTATACTACGCGCGGCGAAAGATGAAGCCACCGCGTCATAGTGAATGCATTGCGCCCGCCTTCTAGCTTGCTATTGGCTGTCTCGGAGATCCATGTGCGTCGAGTGTTTATTTTTATTCTACCGCCATAAATGGATATGTTGAATTTATTCCACACGCCACTGTCTGCGGGCAAGTAGGCGTTCACTAGCAGATTATTGATGACGTGCCTGGCTTCATCTCTCAACGCGGGCACTATACCAAGAGTAATTTTACCGATGCAGATATAAATAGAGTAATTACTAGAGATGCCACGAATATTCGGCTACTATTCGGTATTCGGCTACTTTTTTTAATATTCGGTATTCGGCCGAATGTTGCGTACTATTCGGCCGAATACCGAATATCAAATCATGGGGAAAAACGCACATATTACTCAAAAATATGCGATTTTTTTCTTAAATAGTATTATTTTGTAAAGCTTTTGGTGAACAAATAGTGATATTTTTGACGTGATAACGTCTTATAAATTGATGAATCACCAATCTTATAAATTGATAAAACACCGGCTGCATGCACGAAAAAGTGTAACGTTCCTAACGCGTAACGTTCCGCCTGACTCTGTGCGTGCTTTTTGCTAATTTCTCGCTCAATTTAAATCAGATCGGTTTGAAACCAGTCTTAAACGAAAGAGGAGAACATTTTACATAGATTTCGTATAACAGAATTTGCCTAAACAGTTTTTTTATACAAATTTATATAGAAAAATAGCTGTATAAAATATAAATGCAATGTTGTCTAATGCATGACGCGACGCGGTCGGTCGTCTTTGTTTGCCGTACATGGAAATTAGAATATAACGTATGTCTTGTCTTAACATGTATTTAATGTTTAATTCAATTTTTTGACATTAGTATTTTGTCAAATGCAACGCCTTCTAAGTTAAGTATTGGAATAACTAATTATTATTAGAACATAATACTTTGACAGTTTCAAACGTCACTTTTGACATTTCTTATCATTCCGACACCAAGGATAAGCGGATTGAAACCAAATTTTGGGAGGTTTAGGTTATGTATTACGGAATACGTTATCACGTAAAACTATCGTCCGTAAACCGACTTTACAGACAACCAATTTTTTTTTTAATAATTAGGACTATTAAATATTAATAACACAATTTGATGTAACAATGAACAAATAATGCTTGTCGGGACACGGTCTAGTTGCGCAAATGAAACAAATAGGCCCGCGGCGTTGCTACCGCACGCTCCGTAATGGGACAAGTCGTAACCTGTCAGCCGCAAAATGTACACATAATTTGCCGAACATTCGGCCGCCGAATATTCGGCGCTTCGGCCGAGAACATGGCCGAATATTCGGTATTCGGCAAAATCACTATTCGTGGCATCACTAGTAATTACTCTAGTGACGTGAATATATTTCACGAAACAGCTAATAAGTGCAAAATTTACGTTCAAACGGATATCTTCTGGATCTTTCAGCCAATCAACGAAAACTCCTCAATTCTTTTCAAGATCGACTTGTCAGTTTCACAGCTTAGAAAGTGTTTATGTATTAGTTGTTATCGAGGCTTCACTGTAAATAAATACAGTCAACCAATCATTTATATATGTATGGTGTAAGAGTTTCACAATCACATATGCGGTGCCGACGCTGTCGGAGAGGTTTTTCCCAGAACTGGCCGCTTCCAGCTGTGAGCACCTCGGTCCTTCTCATGTAACAGCTTTAAATATCCGTCTCTCGAACCGACCAATTCCTTACAAACTTCTCTACCCACAAGTCACATACGTTCTTATGTACAGTGCAAGTTCAAATTCAGACCAATACCAATGTTGATTACTATTGTAGCAAGCTTTGTTACATTAACTCTCTTTCTCTGGAAGTGGACGTATTCCATCAATTGTAACAAGATGGCCTAAAAAAGTAAGTTCTTTCACGGCAAAAATACATTTATTTGAATTAATTGTCAAGCCAAATTCGCTTAACCTTTTAAAAAGTAAATTTATATGTTTAAGATGTTGTTCTTCATCATCACTAAAAACTAAAATGTCATCTAAATAAACAAATACAAAATTAAGACCAGAAAGGACTGTAGACATAAATCTTGAAAAGGTTTGACCAGTATTTCTAAAACCAAAATTCATCTGTAAATATTCAAAGGAACCAAATGGGGTAATAATGGCAGTTTTAGGGACATCATCTGGATGAATTGGAATTTGGAAATAGGCGTGTTTTAAAACTAATTTTGACAATATTACAAAAAAGAGAAAGAGAGTTAATGTAGCAAGCTTTGTTACACTATACTTTTATATGTTCGTGAAGATGATACAAATGGTTCGTGGTTCTAATATACCATATTATAATAAATAAACTCTTTACTTCAAGTTTAGGTGGCGATTAATTTTTGAAGTAAAACTTCTTCACGCACGCTTGACTTGGGGAGTAAACTGGCGTATACCTGACGAGAGATTTACGGAAGTGTGATCGGGCGAGACGAACGGAAGTTGAGAGGGAGATATAAGTTAGTGAAGATGGAAAGAGGATGACAAATACTTCACTGGCTAGTAGCGCCATCGGGTGGCCGAAACAAATACTTCACTGGCTAGTGGCGCCATCGGCAGTACTAACAATAGAATGACACATACTTTACTTGCCAGTGGCGCTATCGGGTTATAGAAAAAAGTTTTGCAAACCTACTTTCAATAATATTTCATAAAGATTTACGCTTAAAATTCAACGAGAGCTAAGTAATTGCAATGTATTACTTTTGTTTTCATTATCTTTATGTTTATATTTCTTTCTTCTAACCTTAGACTGTTCATTTCGTTCTTGAACAAATTTATAAATTAATATTTTGTTCAATACATTAAATATTCTACGTTTAAAGTGAATAAAATTGTAAAATCATTTTAAAGATCATATTTTGTGAATTTTCGGGTGAATAATAACAAATTATGACAGGAAGAAGTTTTACTTCAGTCGTGTGGTCTAAAGCACACTCGTGTTTTTTTGGGGGATCGAAGCCACCCAAAAATAATAAAACAGTACTTCGGTCTGTGGCTGCTATATGTCAGGGATAATTTAACGGTATAAACTACTACACTTTAAATGCGATTATAAGTAAATAGGTTTATGTCAAAACCGAGAGCGCGTATATAGGCTAGTAACGTTAGTAAAATAGGTTAACGGACTTCTAGTGTATAGAGACTATTCCTTCACGATAAAAAAGATATTTTTGTTTTAAGTGTTTCCGTCCATCTTAACGTAATAAGTAACCTTTGATTTATTTAACTGCAACTACTGATGTTGTTTTACACTGTTGATGTAATATTTATGTTCACGGCTTACTTAAGAAATAAATTCGAAAAGTCGCCTTAAATAAGTCAATTGACTGTTAAAAATCGGTCAAGTGCCATTTACGGAACCTGATGTTCAGAAATGCATTGAAACAGTTTTCTAACGGTCATTAAACAAAGGAAAACAATATTATGTTTCTCTTAAAAAATTCCCAGTCAATACGAGATCTCTATCTGCAAGTTTTTTTTTTGGTAGGAATTAGACGGAAAAATGTGTTAGCAATTTTTGATTTTATGTTGTATTAGCATTAGATGTAGGGTTGCCAGATTGGGAAACCAAAATTTCTGGACAATATTCTAAAATATCTGGACCAAAGGATTTTAGGTTGGACAAAATAAAAATCTGCATTAATCAACCGAAACACGACATAATATAATTAAGTAATATGTACTTACTTAGGTATTATTGTTATTATAAGAAAAATGAAAATGTGAACTATTGAGCTGAACAGCTGAAATTGGTACCTTTCAAGTCACTTTTTTGCCACATATATTTAGTATTTCCCTTAGCCGCCTTTATCATTTTAGAACCTTTCTCTGTATTTAAAAAAATTTAAAATTAGTACAGTTTTCTTCAAAGTTTAATCGAATTATTAGCTCTGACGATGCATGTTTTTTATTTTTAGCTGGACACTTTGCCTAAAACCGGGACACTGGACAACGTGTAAAATTTCTGGACAATCCAGCCAAGTCCCGCCAATCTGGTAACCCCAATTAGATGAACGTTAGAAGAACGTTTGGACCGATTTTGGTGAAAAATAATTGTAGAACTTTTATACGGTTTTTATGGGCTATTGCAGGGAGGCGAAGTTACAAATTTATAGATGCGAGCGTTTGTGGTGAGCACTAGGGGAAACTTTAAACTCAAATTTTCCGTATGTCAGTGAGCAATGTTATTATTAAAAGTGAAAATAGTTATGATTTTATGAATTTCGTGGGCAAAACTAGGCGATCTGAAAATGCTTGTTGTGTTCCGGGCTGTTGCGCTGATGGCGATTTAAGTAAAATAAAGATCATTGGCGCCATAATTTGACGCTACGCTGTCAGAAATTAATTTTATTAAGTGTATTTGGAACAAGGCACTTGCACTATTGACGTCGGTCAGAAGGTGGGACCTATAAAAATTGCGAACATCCAATAGTCAAAAAAAAAAATTGTAATACGGTGGAGCCGAAGGTTCCACTACTGTTGTATAAAACGTTATTTCATCTCAATCGCGTGCGGAGCCGCGGGTAGCGGCTAGTCCCGCACTATATATATTTTATTTTCATGGACGATATCAAGTTTAATTAATTAGAAAAAAAAATTGGTTGTCTGTAAAGTCGGTTTACGAACGATAGTTTTACGTGATAACGTATTCCGTAATACATAACCTAAATTTATATAATAATTATAATAATTCGAATCTATGATATTGCATCTTTCGCTTCAAATTTAGGTTAATTTTATTTATTAAAATTACTCACCATATAATATAATTGTTTTTTTTAACTTTTTTCTTTCGTATTTATTTTAAGTCTCAAAGATTAGCTGTCATAATATTTTGAAAACAATTGTTTCACTGTTTATATAAAATTCCAAAACCTACTTACAATATTTAAGTATTTTCATACGTCAAAAAATTGATTTTTATAATGATAAAATTTGTATGAAAACGATTTTTTCGAGAGATGAGACCTAGCTAAAACGATTTTTTGCCCCCCAAAATCCCTTTTCAGTAAATTTCATCCAAATCGTTAGGGCCGTTTTCGAGAAAAGCACGCACAGGGTCAGGCGGAACGTTACGAACATTAGGAACGTTACACTTTTTCGTGCATGCAATTGCAGCCGGTGTTTTATCAATTTAAAAGATTGGTGATTCATCAATTTATAAGACGTTATCACGTCAAAAAACTTTAAAACGCACATATTTTCTAAACTTTTTTCCTGGTAATAAATATAGTAGATATCCACTTTTATGAAACAAAAATACGAAGTGAAATCAATCATCGCTTACAGAAAGATGGCTGTGTACACGTCAAAACAAAAAGCGCGCTACGAAACAAATGAAACTGAAAAACAGCGTCGCATCGCCGCCGTCACTTGATGACGCGTTATAATCAATCTTGTCTTTACTTACTGTCTGCGCCCGACGTCCTAAATGTAGGACCGGGCATTCTTGGTGATTTTTTATAGGCGTTAAGACGTTGCGAGTGTATAAATTGGCGTGTTTGTGGCGGCGTCTCCGGCAAACGTGCCGGAACGTGACTAATTCCGGTGAATAGACTTGTTTAGGTGAGTGTACGTGCGTGAGATGCCACAGAAATACAAAAGCTCTCACTTACTTTTTATTTTTACTGTACATAAAACCTCTTAAGTAAACTACGATGAAATGGAATTGGTCCGGAATCGAGGCGCTACAATATCTGTGGTAACAAGACAAAATCGCTTAAGTCAAATAAATTAAAAAGTGGGTGCGTGTACGTACGTATAGTACGCGCCACGAATCTAAAAGGCTCGGAAGCTAGATGCGAATGCAGGCTTGCGCTTGTACAGTCTGTTGAAAAACTACAAACTCGCAACTCAACAAAACTAACAGAGCAATAACAACTTGACAATAGCGTATTCGACTGTACTTTAAAGCAGGAAAGCGACAAGTGACAAAGGCAACGAGCGATCACGGCCAATCACCGACGAGCGCACGTTCCGTACAGGTAGCTGGGAGGTGGTGGGAGTATCAACGGCTCTAAAGTGTGCCTTTGCGACGCTGGTTGTGACTAACTTCAGAACCTTTTAGATCCGTGGCGCATACTATATAAGCGCGATAGAAGTTATAATTCTTTGGCGTGACTTTGATTATATTGGAGCACATAAAACAGTTTTAATGTAATTTCTTTTCATGATTAGAAAAGCCTGACGTCAGAAACTATTATAGTTACGTAATATTGTATCGTACCTATTTTTTAAGCCAGGTTTACATAGACAACATGCTTTAAGTAGGTATACCACTAAGTACAAACCAAAAAAAATTGAACCTCTTTCAAAAAAGGGTTACTAAAAATAACAAACTTTTGAGGTCGGCATCAATTTGATATACCTAAGTAGGGACATAAAACGTGATAGTATAATAGGCGCCGACCTTTTTTAGTGACCCTTTTTTGAAAGAGGTTCAAAGTTTTTTAAAAAAAGTTTCTATTTTTAATTTTTAGTTTAACTATTTATATAAGTAAAGGCAAAGTATTGAAGTCAGTTTTTGTTTTTTTGTGAAAAATATTTTTTTTCTAAAAACTTGCTGAACCGATTTTGCAACTAACTTTGAGACATTTTTTAGTGTCCAATAAAACCGAAAGCAACGTTCACGCCGACAACTACAATATTTCTTTTTGAGTTTTGTAAATTTTCTAAAAAGATGCTGAACCGATTGTGCTAAAATTTATATGGGACTAACTTTAAGACATATTCTATCACATAAAAAAATAAATTTGAGCCGGCGCAGATATTGACGGATACACACAAAAAAAAAAAACAATCGAACATAATATATCCTATTTTTGAGGTTGGTTAAAAATACAACGTAAGCAATTTTGCTTCATGGGCCCTGATATTATTGTGACAAGGTCGACGATCTCTTTTTGTTTCAAGTTTTACCTTCGGAATCAATACGTAAATCACACTAATCGATAATCATTGACCATAAAGTCTACACTCTACACCATCTTGTCTATTTACCACTTTGAAGTAATTAATTTTTTTTTGCTCTATATTTTTTAAGACAGCCATTTTTATATTTCTTGCGACGCCATAACACTAAACAGTCGACTATCGCCTAATTAGCACTGAGCAAACTTATCGACAAAAGTAGATAAAACAAACAAGGAACTTATATATCTTGAAAACAACGATCTAGTACGATTAATCGACTGATAAAAAAAAAATTTTTGACGTGATAACGTCTTATAAATTGATGAAACACCGGCTGCATGCACGAAAAAGTGTAACGTTCCGAAATGTGTTACGTTCCGCCTGACCCTGTGCGTGCAAGCGAGAGCGCAGTATAAGCCCAAGTTTGACAGCTACTAAAATTTAGGTTATGTATTATTAAATATGATATTATAATTATACGTTATCACGTAAAACTATCGTCCGTAAACCGACTTTACAGACAACCAATTTTTTTTTCGACATAAGAAGTGACAATAATATGTCGATTTTGCACTACTTACAACACAGACAACTGTAAGTTAATACAAAACGCACTGTCTAAAAATTTCGATTGCCAATAATATCTAAATTATGAACATTTTGATGATATAGATTTTTCCGCAAAGCATTACAATCTCGAACGAGTGTTACGATTTTCCCGCGATCCACTGATTGAAAACCACTGCTATGGAGGAGCACGGGGGACACATAAACACGCTGTATAAGGTAAAGTGGATACTGAAGATAAGTTCATTTTGTGTCATATCCAATTTGTACGTATCAGCTATCGAAAGATAATAACGTTTGATATAGCTCTGTGCATCTTTATCTTGATGCCGTGTTTGTCCATAACATCGCTCTCTGTCACACGTTACGTTCCGTATAATATTTTTGTATGTTGCATTCATCTTTAATCGGTTTTGTGTCAGCCGATTAAATGGGATTTGTCGTAATTAATAAATTATTTGGTATGGGAAGAGTCAATTACAAAAAAATATATATACCTACATTAATTTTTAGTGCAGGTATAAACCAAGTTCTCTAGAGAGAGAGGATTGTAATTTGTATATTATAGACGTCCGACAATTTATTTTACAAATAATTTAAGAAAGTGTAATCTTATGTTCATTTAATGCCAAAATAGAGTATTTAAATAATATATAGACTGTACCAAGTCTAAAATTTGGTCTCAGATCAGAAAAAAATAGTGAACATCGTAAATGTATCGAATGAGGTATGATTTTTTTTAAAATTACTTCTAACAGCTCTTGCGGGGTAACCCTACCAACGATAAAAAGATCTCACGTACATTTTCTATGAATTTATAACCAATTAAGGTAGTTTGGGAGCCGCCATCCCAAGTCAAATAAATGACTTTTTTTTTCTCAAATAGTTACCCAAATCATGCTATAATAATTAATAGAAATCGACATAAAAATTTATTTGATTTAATTTAATGCGAATTATAATTAAATAATTATAGCAATGTAATTAATAAAATATTAATTGATTAGTACTCAGCTGTCACTAGTCACTGTCACTACGGTCGCGCACATTTGTAAACATAACCTCAAGCTGTCAACTTGATGTTATATCTCAAATCTTTGAGCTTATTTAAAAAAAAATGATGTTTATGAATTAAAATGAAGCGGGCAAGATTATCTGGAAGATTAGTAAAAAAATATAAATTACAAAAGGTACAGAGGCCATTTTTCCCCTAGCAAATATGGAGGAGAGAGTGTCTCCGATAAACAACAGAGATAGAGGCTACATGTCAGTATTAAAAAATTAATAAAATCAAAAGTACGTGGTAAATTATTATGAAATTTTTGCAGACATCGAAAGTTTTTTTTGTGGGGTCAAGTTTGTCATTTTTGACGTGATAACGTCTTATAAATTGATGAATCACCAATATTATAAATTGATAAAACACCGTAACGTTCCTAACGTTCCTAACGCGTAACGTTCCGCCTGACCCTGTGCGTGCTTTTTGCTAATTTCTCGCTCAATTTAAATCAGATCGGTTTGAAACCAGTCTTAAACGAAAGAGGAGAACATTTTACATAGATTTCGTATAACAGAATTTGCCTAAACAGTTTTTTTATACAAATTTATATAGAAAAATATTTTATACAAATTTATATAGAAAAATAGCTGTATAAATGCAATGTTGTGTAATGCATGACGCGACGCGGTCGGTTGTCTTTGTTTGCCGTACATGGAAATTAGAAGCAAACGTATGTCTTGTCGTAACATGAAAACAGCTGCATTTCTAATGTTTAATTCAATTTTTTGACATTAGTATATTGTGAAATGCAAAGCCTGCTAAGTTAAGTATTGGAATAACTAATTATTATTAGAACATAATACTTTGTAAGTTGCAAACGTCACTTTTGACATTTCTTATCATTCCGACACCAAGGATAAGCGGATTGAAACCAAATTTTGGGAGGTTTAGGTTATGTATTACGGAATACGTTATCACGTAAAACTATCGTCCGTAAACCGACTTTACAGACAACCATTTTTTACAAACCCTCAATTTCCGGAGTTATTGAACAACGGCTCGTGTATTTTTGCATAACTTTAATTAATTATATCTCTTAAATGGCGTGGTAATAAAATCTGATTCTTTTTCTGTAGGTTTCTTTAATTATAATCTTTTGAATAAATATAAAAAAATGTAGGGTCAACTTTAAGTCATATGGAAACTGATGCAAGAGGAATAAAATTATTGTCGTAGGTCTGTGTCAAAATATCGATTTTTTAAAACAGTATGAAGATACACGCAAAAAGTTTTGCACGGGTACACTAGTTTTTATTAAAATTTAAAATAACGCCTTTTTTATAATCTACCGGAGGGCCATGAATAATTCGTTCATAACTAGGTGAATATTTAGTGTGCATTAATTTATGATTCTGAAACAACGGCAACCCTCAAAAAGAAAATTTGAATACGATTACTGAACAAACATAATATTATTATTTACGTAGGTACAGGGAGTTGTCAGACAGATGAAGAACGCTATATTATAATCCCCGCCCAACCTCTCAGCGAGTCAAAAGAATTAAGAACGCAAGGATTTAACTCTATTGAAATGCTAAGGCGACGGCGTCTGTCTTGTTGATTTTTGTGTAGGTATAGGTATTTATATTACCGGCCGTATTTACCCGACGTTGTCCGAGAATAACAACCTCCTGTCATGATAGTTGATCATAATATAATATACAGTATGTAAACGCGTAAGGTGCACATGGGGAAATTAGCATTGGGAAAAAATACTTGGATCAGAGTTAGCCATGACTGCATTAATTGTTATTTCTATTGAATTATCGTGCTAATCTTTAGGATCTCTATTATATTTTGATTTATTTTTATTTTACTTGGCTTTTTTAATAATAAAAAGCTCGTATAAATAATTATTTTAATTTTTTAATCTATTGAATTATGGTGGTAATCTTGAGGATTTCTATTTTATTTTGATTTATTTTTATTTTACTTGGCTTTTTTAATAATAAAAAGCTCGTATAAATCATTATTTTAATTTTTTTGTACACAAATAAAACAAAAAAACAACTTCATCTGTTTGGAAACATTTCATTCAAAAATTGTCTGGCTGGATGACGTATGCGCGTTGGTAAATCAGTGACCCAATGTCTTTAGGTTCAACACGAATAGGCGGAGATATTTGATCTCGCACCATATTTAAGTATTTTTGGGAATTTAATGTCCTATATTAATAAAAAAGTCCGATTATGTTGTAATCATTTGAATATTTTCTTCGGTAGTATACACATTCATTTTGCAAAAGAATATTATCTGTCAAATTGAAAAACAAGATTTCAAGGTTCACTCTGATCCAGTCATTTTTTCCCTATGTGCACCTTACGTGTTTACATACTGTATAGTAGCTTCTCCTAAGTTGTTTCTCATTAAACCTGCGCTTCTAGCCTTTCCCTCCTTGCACCTTGCTATTTTAGTTCCCTGGCTCTCCAGGTTTTCCCGATTTTCCAAGTCTTTACCAACCTTGATTTCGAGAGATCTGCAATAATTGAAGTCCGCTGCACACGAGGCTGGATTTGCCGCTAGGTTTCTAGCTAGATTTCAGTACTAGATTTCTAGCGCTGGTTTTCTTGATTGCTATTGTGTGCTCGCTTCACACGAGACGTCTTTACAAGCTTGCTCGGTAGATTCGGTGCGCGCGCAGTGATAGTAAAGAGCGGTAACAAAGGTGCATGTTTATTGTCTCTGAACAGAACACACACTATATGGCATAGTGTTTGTTTGTGGGCGTTTGTTCAAGTAGCTCACGTAACATGATACTGCTTTCTGATTGGTTCCTGCTCATACCTAGCAAGAAGAATAGCCCCTATTCTAATTTTAATACTTATCTTGTGAGCAAGCAGGCGATCCCGCAGTGACGTCATTTCCAGCTTCGTACCAGCCTACCAGCCGCGGCCAGCAGAAGTCCAAGCAGTGTTTCTATAGCAGACTCGTGTGCAGCGAAATTCAACAACAAAATTGTTATAAATGAGGTAATCATTGTTTGCTATAATTTCCAGAGCTCTTATTATTTTTTATACGGAATTAAAACTTCGAAAGTCCACGATCACTCACACCTTCGTTGTGTGGGCAGCTTTAGGGTACAGTGTGAATAAAGACCAGCATATTTGCCAGTCATCTGGATTAATAGAGCTGGCTTATTTATTTAAACATTGTGTTTACACTTATTGAATAGAATATGAGAAGTGTTAACAGTTCTCATAGATCCTAGCCCAACCAAAAAGAGTTCACTCCTTATTCTTAAAGGGAAGTCCAACTCTTCATATTCAATTTTCAATAAACTAGTAAAAACTTCCGTAATATTTTGATGCGGTTTTCTGCTACAACTGACTAGACCATACGCTGATTTGTATAGTACGCGCCACAGATCTAAAAGGTGCGGAAGTTAATCACAAACAGCGTCGCAAAGGCACATTTTAGAGCCGTTGAGACTTCCACCACCTCCCAGCTACTTGCACGGAAAGTGCGCTCGTCGGTGATTGGCCGTGATCGCTCGTTGCCTTTGTCACTTTCCTGCTTTAAAGTACAGTATCTTTGCTGAGTCATTTAATGTTGAAAGACACACTGTATGTGCAATAGTACTAAGCTTACAGTGACTTAAACCATTCACATTGACGTCGTTGACAAAAATATAATATTGTAACAATAAACATTATTTTTGTTAAGCTTTTATTATACTTTATAGTTTATCCGAAATGAGAATAATATAAAATCAGTATCATATTAAAATGAGTTCAGAGCTGAATGTGTGTATTGTGCTGTGCATTGCTACGTGACTCCTGAGCATGTATAATGACAGTTCACACCTCTGCAGTCTGCACTCTTGTGTAGTGCGTACTGTCTAGTGTCGCTCCTTTGGACGACTCGCTCTGAACGACTCTTTTTAGTGAGCGGAGCGCACGGAGCCAGCTCCCAATAAAGAGTCATGTGGACACATCACAGTGTTTCCAGTCTCGTGTGTAGCGGCCTTTAAATCTTTTGTTAAGTTTATAAAATGGGTCAACCGATCGTGATGGTGAGTGCAGTAAGTAGTCACAAGGCGATTCGGTGAACATTACCGGTATGGTAATGCCATAACACTGGGGTAATGCTAATCTTCTTTTGGTAACTAACGTACGTACTCCATTGTATTGTCCGACGGATTACAAATGGCCGTGTTTTCAATTTGTACAGATTAAACTCATTGTGTTTGTGCAACGTAGATCTGCGGCCACAATACAAAAGCGCGTATTACCTCGAGCTTTACAGATTTAAAGAAAAGAGGCTATCAACTCGACTTGTATTTTTTTTAAGTAAAACTTCTTTACGCACGCTTGACTTGGGGAGTAAGCTGCAGCTGGTGAATGCCTGACGAGAGATTTACGGAAGTGTGATCGGGCGAGGCGAACGGAAGTTGAGAGGGAGATATAAGTTAGTGAAGATAGAAAGACGATGACAAATACTTCACTTGCTAGTGGCGCCATCGGGTGGCCGAAAATATAAGCAGTACTAACAATAGAATGACACATACTTTACTTGCCAGTGGCGTTATCGGGTGACAGAAAAAAGTTTTGTAAACCTACTTTAAATAATATTTCATAAAGATTTACGCTTAAAATCCAACGAGAGCTAAGTAATTGCAATGTATTACATTTGTTTTCTTTATATTTATGTTTATATTTCTTTTTTCTTACATTAGATTGTTCATTTCGTTCTTGAACAATTTTATAAATTAATATTTTGTTCAATACATTAAATATTCTACGTTTAAAGTGAATAAAATGGAAAAAAATCATTTTAAATTTCATATTTTGTGAATTTTCGGGTGAATAATAACAAATTATGGCAGGAAGAAGTTTTACTTCAGTCGTGTGGTCTAAATCACACTCGTTTTTTTTTTAAATAGAAATCTAGCTAAAGTTTGCTATTAACATTGTATAAGATACCACATTGTTACAACGCTATATTAGAAAAAAAATATTTTTCTTTTACCGGACAGATTATATACTTGTCATCAGAATGATATAATAGCTATAAAGACACATGAAACATATACACTGTGTCCAGGAATAGTATTGAGATTTTTAAAAAATTATTATATATATTATTATTATTATTATTTATTTATAGTATACTATAGTAATAAAATAGTATAGTAATAAATAATAGTATAAGTTAGAAGTTAGATACCAGAAATTTTAAGAGCCCGTTTGCCGATCACAGAGGGGAAGCTGTATTTTGCGGCGTGTGGTGAGGAAACATTTTGAAACATTCCATTCATAATAGTACACCTAATTATTGTGGTCTATGAGAATTGAATGCTCTCTCTCTATCTTTCACACATGTGAGAAGGATTGACAAAGAGAACCGAATTATTATATGCCTCGTTATAGTGATATACATACTATTACATGTGTTAGTATACTAACACAGACACGTATAGACTGCAGATATCAAATAGGGATGTGCTATATTCATTTTATATCCAGAATTACAAAACTTTACAACATATAATTTATCTGCAAAGAAATAGTTTACAAAAAATAGAATTATGTTAAATGTCACAAAAATATGGAAAAAAATGTATTGTATATTCATAATAATAACTATAATACAGTAGGTACTGTTTGTTACAATTAGGGTTGCCACCTTTTTTTCGAAAAAAAAGTATTTTTTTAAAGTTGCAAAAATATAGGACTTTCATTATTTGTTTTATATATTATTTATTTAATTATTTAATTTATGACTGAGTTTCTTTACTCCACAGACCACAGTGACACAACTATTAGCCAACTTATGAGCTATGGAATCTAATACAGTTGCATAAATAAAAATTTGAAAATAAGTTTGACCCTGCAGGCCATCCCTGTAACTTCCCGCTATTTTCGAGTTCAAAACGCTCAAAAATATATAAAATATAGCAAGAAGTTTATTTTTTAGCTCTTCGAGCCCAAAAAAAAAACACTTTGTTACGAAATTTTCGTTCACGATATCTCATGAACAAATGAACCGATTTTGATGCGATTTGCGGTAGTCGACGCAATTTTTTAACCTAAAAAAATAATTTATTACAGAAAAATCGATCTCATAGGAATTTTACGAGCAATTTAAAAAAAAACACTTTTTTACGATTTTTTCGTTCACGGTATCTCGTGAACAAATGAACCGATTTTGATGCGGTTTGCGGAAATCGACGCAGTTTATTAAGGAGAAGAGCTGATTAGATTTTGGAATTAATCGGTTTAGTAGTTTAGAAAATATTTTACAAAAGCAAATTTTAAAAAATTTTTGAAACTTGTTTTTTTAAGATTTCTCAAAATTTTTTAAGCCGAATCGTTTCAAATTTTCAGGAAGTCTAAGTTCACCAAGTTCACGTGGGATGCCGCAAACCGCGTTTCAGTCGGACACTCCATTCAAAAGATATAAAAGGTTTACATACATACATACACACACACACACACATACATACAGCCCTACGGACATCATCGCCAAAATAGTTTCAATAGCTTCCTAGGACCTCAAAACGTCAATATCTGGCGAAAACTCGATTTTCGAAAATCGGGGTGAAACCAATAACTTCCCGATTTTTGAAAAAAAATTTTTTTTTTTTTTTAAGCGGGAAGTTAATAATAAATCAGTTAATTTACTAGAAATCAATTAAAAAAATGAATGCACACTTTTTATTTTTTTGGTTTTTTAATTCTGAATTTTTATTATGTACATAATTTTATTACAATTCATTCTTATTTTATTATGTCCACTCATGCGCCTAGGCACAGGTTTTTTGACATTAGCGCGTTATAACTTTAAAAATATTAATTTTAGAAAAAAAAGTTTGAATTAAAAGCTGTAGAAAATTTGTAGATTTAAAACTTAAGTCATTAGCATTTTATTGTTTAAACAATTATTAGAAGAGATATGGATCCAAAAGTCAATAAACAAATCGTAATAGTTGAATAAGTCGTAAACGGTAAGTGATACAAAAAAAAAGTATCGAACAAAAAAGATAGTAAATTTATTTATCTACAATAAAGGTTATTACCTTTTTTCGCCTCAAGTGCACGGTTAGGGAGATATAGGCTGAAACGGTTTTTGACAAAATGGCGGCACTTCCGCCCTCCTAATTTGTAAGGATTTTGTGCATTTAGGGTCAGTACGTGATACTGAACCTATTTAAGAAAACAAAAAAAAGTTGTAGGATAATGCAGAAAAAAATTCTCTATTACCTGTACTAGTGCCATAGTAATTAAAACAGTTTTATTATTTACATCATTTTAATTCAAAATTCTTATTTTGTCATTAATTCTGAATTTTTATTATGTAGGTACATAATTTTATTTGAATTCATATTTATTTTATTATCTCTTCATAATTAAAATTCCCAATATATTCTATGTGTATAGATGTAAAATTAATCTCTTCCATTTTAATTATGCTGTGACAAAATTTTTTTTCTGTTTTGACTTTTCAGATAATTTTTCTTTTACTATTAAATACAATAACTTCCTATTGGAAGTTAAATATCAATATAAATCAATAAAATAAGTATTGTAAATAAAATATTTACCTATTATATTTGGCAATGTTACATTTTTTCTTACGTACTGCTGATAAAGGTAATCTTGTTTATTTTCCAAGGCGATAATCCATGTTGAAACGCTGGAGTTCTGTTGGTACAAAGCTGGAAATGAAGTCACTGTGGGCTCGCCTGCTAGCTCACAAAATTACAATAAGAACAGGGGCTATTGTTCTTTCAAGGTCATCTGCTGGCTCTGAGCAAGAACCAATCTGGAAACGGTATCTTGTAACGTGGGTGACATGAACAAAGGCCCACAAACAAACATTATGACATAGTGTGTGTTTGTAAAGAT
Organism: Xanthostigma xanthostigma; assembly: GCA_963575645.1. Lineage (NCBI taxonomy): Eukaryota > Metazoa > Arthropoda > Insecta > Raphidioptera > Raphidiidae > Xanthostigma > Xanthostigma xanthostigma. Next base: position 5,477,708 of record OY754469.1, on the reverse strand, counting down.
GTCTCGTGTGATGGCAAGGTGACCTCTTAAATGACAAGGAATGATTTTAATACCAACTGTGTAAAATGGTGTGTGTGTCGTAGCTGCCCTGGGAATGGTGTTGTCACAACAAGCACGTTTCGAACAAAATGGTTGATGTTTAAAATACGTTTCCTCTTATAATTGTAATTTTGTAAGAATTGAACAGTTTTTTATCCTTTTTTATTAAATAATATTGTTCATAACATAAGTAGACAATTTTGAAACTCCCGCTTTGATGCGCTTTGGTGAGCTGGCGCCATTTCAGCGATGCCAATGACTGAAAAAAGTTCGTCAAAAGTACATTTTCATTAATTTTCATGCTATCATGTTGGCATTAAAATTATTCCTTCAGACAAATAAGAGAAGCTCGAATAGCATTGAGTTTCATACCCCTGGTCAGTCCTGCATTAAAGTTCCGTGTCCCGTATTATAGGAAATGTCCCGCATTATTACGTGAATTTTACGAGACCCGTGTGGCTATATGAAAAAGACTTTTTTTTGGCTCTTCAAATTCTACCCAAAACAAAGTTTTTTAGTTTAGTCGTTTGGTTTTGGTGTTCCTATTAATAAAACTTAAAAATATTGATTTATTTAGCTTTATACCCCGTCCCCCAGAAAAAAAAATATCTACGCCCTTGTGTGAAGCGAGCACATAATAGCAATTAAGAAAACTAGTACTGAAATCTAGCGGAAAATCCAGCCTCGTATGCAGCGAACTTTAAATTAAAATCGTTGCAACGAATATATCAAACCACTATATAGTATACAACCCAGCCCTAAATTTTAACGGCACATGCCAGCACAGATGATAATTTCAAAAACACCCGTTCTTTCCGTAGTTACAGCACCAGTCAATTCAACATATTACGATATTTTTTCATTGCAGAGCTACGGCTTCCCGTATAAACTGGGTCGTAATTTTGGAAAACAGGCTACGGCATATTTTTTTCTAGTTATATTAAGGATCAATCTATGTCCGTATTGTAACAAATTTTTCATTTTTTACTTTGTTAATTAATGGTGAATGCTTTTAAAAGACACTTTTTACGGTTTTTAAAATTTTTATAAAAATTTTTCTGCTAAAAAAATTAAAAAAATGGTACAATAGGGACATAGATTGATCCTTAATCTCCATAAAAATAATTTTTCATAATTTTATCTCTCGTTTTACGATCAGATTTATACGGGACCGCAGACCACTGTATTGCATTGAGAAAACCAGGGGAAACGGGCTCTTAAATTAAAAAAACATTTCCAAAAATTATGTCACAAATTATTATACGAAACGTCATAATTTTAGGTTCCGCCAACCGATCAACGCCAATATTGTACGTGTGTCATATAAACCAGGGGTGTCGAATTGATTTTTCTAAAGGGCCACTTATAACATTTAGGGTATGTTAGCAGGCCAGACATCTATAAATTAAAAACTAAAACACATGTACTAAATAAAAACACTTTTCATATAAAGGTAATAAAAAAGCTTAAGGATCCAGACACCTGAGGTCTCTTGTTTTTGATAAGCTCATTGATGTCAGATGTATAAAATCCGGGTATAGACCGTAACATATACTTTAAGGACAAGGCGAGTCAAATTAAAGTGCTATGTTTCGAGTGCAATTTCCTCGTCTGCACGTAAAAAATATTAATAACGTCCAGAATTCCTGGACACAGTGTATCGATCCGATGAAGGTAAATAATAAAGTATTGACGATCCGGTGATCGAAGCATGACGCCCTGTTTATACAGAGATACCAACAGAGTGAACAGAGAGTACTACAGACATTGCATATACATATTCATCAGGTGTACCAATACAACAACGGCATTTATAAATAGTTTGATTAAATCCGAATCTCGTTACGCTTAATTGGTTCTGTCGGACTACCATACGCTCTCTTAGATCGAAAACATTGGTTGGCTCTCTATATAAGCGATGCCGACATATTTTTATAGGGCTGCCCAAAACGCGGCCATTTAGACACTGCTTCTAATCCAGAGCATATTTCAAGCAGAGAAATGAAATGAAATTTATTTCTTTCAAAAATTACAATAGCTGTACATTTTTTAACAAAAAAGAAAATATATTTGAAAGATATAGGCTCCTTCTAAGGTGAAGAAGCCATTATCAATTTGTGGATAGTATTATTCATAAAAAATAAAATGTACAAGATACCTCATAAAAAGTAGATATCTGAAATACAAGTTACAAGATACTTCTAAGTAAAGTATTTGAGATATCAGATACAAGATACTTTTGGAAATGGTATTTGAAATACTATAGATACAAAATACGTATCTTCTAATGAGACGTCTTTTCAAGCTTGTTTTGTGGATAGATCTGGTGCGCGCGCAGTGACAGTTCAAATAAACGTGTCTGTTATCTGACTCTAAGTAGAATGACGCCATGTTGGTTTATGGGCGTTTGTTCAAGTCGCTCACGTGACAAGATACTGTTTCCTGATTGGTTCTTGCTCAGAGCAAGCAAAGGACCTAGCAAGAAAAATAGCCGCTGTTCAAATTTTAAAATCTATCTCGCTAGCTAGCAGGCGAGCCCGCAGTGACGTCATTTCCAGCCTCGTACTCAGCCTGCCGGCCAACAGAAGTCCGAGCAGTATTTCCAGCCTCCAGTGCAGCGGCCTTTAGAGATTAAATAATTTTGCCATCCTTGTTTATTGACAGAAAGAGAGAGAAAATTTCATTGCCGACAAAGTAGCGCGATGATACAATAGAAATTATTACATTTACATCACATTGTGTACAAAAAAAAAAAAAACACTGTTTCGCGCGTTACACAAAAAACACCAAGCATAATCCACTATTTAAAAGTAAATTATTCGATCAGAAATTTAAAAAAATCACTCTTTATTGCTGCACTCCGATTTTCAACGAGTACAGTCAAAGCTGCAGTTTTTTTTTCATTTTGAACTCAAATTATTGTTGATATGAAACGTCTACCGGCGTGTTTGGATGGGAGTAAAAACGTACAAATGCCGTGACGCTCGACCTGTTCATCACGACACGTGTTACATTTAATTCGGTTACTATAGAATTTGCGTCGGTTTATAACATGGCAGTTGTTGATGGCTACATCTAGCCTACATTTATTAGTTACTAGAATAATCATTTAAGTGACGCGGCTTGTAACTTAAAGTTGGCGAACATGGCATCTGTTGATGGCAACACCTATAACTTGGATTTATCAGTTACTAGAATAATCATTTATCTGACGCTGCTTGTAACTTAAAGTTGCTTTTATGTTTCACAGTAGACAGGCGTCCCAAGACGGCTCTTCATTTTTCATATGTCTAATCAACATCTTTGTATTAAAGTTATCTAAATCAGGGGTCGGCAAACTTTTGAGACGGAAGAGTCAAAAGTTATACAATTTACAAAATTTCCCAGTTTTTAAAGAGCCCGTAAACATTTTCGTTTCAGTATTAGAGTATTTGCTTATATATGTATAATATATATATCCGGGGACGACACGTCGCGGCGTCGGGGGGCGGTGCGGGTGAGACGCGAGTGGAAATGACTGAGAGATAGACATGGTACTCAATTATGGATCGATTGGACGATTTTTAAGGGTTTATATAATAAAATAATTATCTTTTGCGTATATGGAGCTGGAGAGCCGCAACTTTACTTCAAAAGAGCCGCATGCGGCTCGCGAGCCGCAGGTTGCCGACCCCTGATATAAATGATCACGAATTCACAATCCAAGAATTCTTAAATATGATGAATTGCCTTCTTTCGATTAAGTATTTTGTCATTTTAAAATGGGTTACGTGAAAAAGATATTTAACAACTTATTGACTATTAACCATTATCGTGGTTACAAATACTATACAATAAATATTATGGTGTGAGAGTATAAAAGGGGGCTCGTTTCGTGACCCCCGGTTAATGCGGTCACACTACCACCGGGGTGCCACCAAATGTATCCTCCATTAGCGCTATAAGTAACAGAGTCATAAATACTAGTGAATATATGGAAAAAGTTTTTACAAAACACGGGCATTTTTTCTCATGTAATACCTAGTCCAAGAGCTACTGAAATTTTTAGAAGCCAATTTAGCCATGGAAGTGACATACTTTATAGTTTATAATGTAGTTTAATCAGTGAAAACAACGAAAATGTCCAATTTCTTGCAAAGTACTGTACACGAACCATTTCGGGCCGTTTTTGACCACCCTCTGTCTCGGAGGCTATAGTTTACGTTACGCAAATGAAATTTTTCAGGGGAGGGGGGTTAAAGTTACCAAAAAGAAGCAGAATTTCAAATCTCTAACTAGATGGAATAGTTTCCATAACCGTCTAGTCGGTGCGGGAGCATCAACCGGTTATCCGAAGACTATTCGTGTCTAGTTCGTGCTGGGATATACATGGCGTGTGATTTAATGAAGTACGATATATAACTAACGATTTTGGGCATTCGCTGACTGACTGATAGACCATCATAATTCATAACCGTCTAGTCGGTGCGGGAGCATCAACCGGTTACCCGAAGACTATTCGTGTCTAGTTCGTGCTGGGATATACACGACGTGTGATATAATGAAGTATGGTAATAACTATAATATTATGTATCTATAGATAGCATTTAAGTAGAGTAAGTATCCAAAACCACAAATATTTAATGTGAAATACAAAGACTTTGCGATTTTGCCAAAAAAAAAAATAAGGGATATCTATAAGATCTTGGCAAGTTTCTATATTTTATAGGTATTATAAATTATAAACGTGCCAAATGAAAACTTGACACCTTCTTAGATCTCACTTCTTTTTTTCCGGTAAATCCGAAAAACCCACATGTTCGTTTTGACGTGATAACGTCTTATAAATTGATGAATCACCAATCTTATAAATTGATGAAACACCGGCTGCATGCACGAAAAAGTGTAACGTTCCGCCTGACCCTGTGCGTGCTTTTCTCGAAAACGGCCCTAACGATTTGGATGAAATTTACTGAAAAGGGATTTTGGGGGGCAAAAAATCGTTTTAGCTAGGTCTCATCTCTCGAAAAAATCGTTTTCTTACAAATTTTATCATTATAAAAATCAATTTTTTGACGTATGAAAATACTTAAATATTGTAAGTAGGTTTTGGAATTTTATATAAACAATGAAACAATTGTTTTCAAAATATTATGACAGTTAATCTTTGAGACTTAAAATAAATACGAAAGAAAGAAAGTTAAAAAAAACAATTATTATTATAGGTGGTGAGTAATTTTAATAAATAAAATTAACCTAAATTTGAAGCGAAAGATGCAATATCATAGATTCGAATTATTATAATATTATTATATAAATTTAGGTTATGTATTACGGAATACGTTATCACGTAAAACTATCGTCCGTAAACCGACTTTACAGACAACCAATTTTTTTTTTTTGGTGGGATTTTATACTTCTGGCAATATACCGCAGTATTGTCGAACGGCGAACTGAAGACGACTTAATTTAAGATTATATAAACTGTCCCCCTCTTGTATAATTTTAAGCCGGGGTACAATAAATGCAAAGCATTGAACGTGCCAGGCGAAGCGCAATATTTTACGACAGAGGACGATATAAGGCCATAAGGGCGAGCGCCGACATTCATGTTGAGGATTAAACTGCCTCATTTGTACCAGCAAAGCGGATTATAAACTTAATTTTACTATATATACAGACATGCGTACAGTGAAATAAAACCAAGGGAACTTAAACAACTGATCCTTTCATCTACCGATCTCAGCTATATGGATTGTGAATGGCGGCCATTGTGTCAAAACGCCATATTGATGCGGAACTTTAAACGCTGGTTTTATCGAGTATAGAAGGAATATTGAGGATACATTTTGATCGATTCACAAAATCGAATACAATTTTTGAAGAATGACACAGATTTAACATATAAAAACGGGGAGATGGAAGGGGGCCCCGCGAGTAAAAAATAAATAGAAATTCCTTTAAATTAAGCACTTAAAAAATATTTTAAAGATTAGACAAAGTCCATGCAAATAATTCAAATTTATACTAGTTTGTTTTAATAGGATGGATACTTCATTTAAGACGGAATATGTACATGAGTTTTGTTGATATGGTAGTTATGAAAATCATTTTACATAAAATACAACGTAGGCCGGGCGTTCAAGGGAGGATCGTATACATTTTATGTGGAACGATTTTCTGTCATGCATTAATAATTTCCATAGCTACAATACCAACAAAGTTCATAGGAGATTGATGCGTTACAGTCCCAATCAAAAGTAAGTCGAATTCTAAATGGGAACTTTTCCACAATAAACTTTTACAAAAGTTTATAAGTCGATGATACCAATAAATTATTGTCATAAAGCATAAATAAATATTTTTTATTAATATTAATTAATTATATGTCAGTATTTTACTTAAAGAACTAACTTTTGAATTTTTTGTACAAAGTTAGGTTAGAAAAAATAAATTTATGTAAATATCAGCTGTATTTTACATATTTTATTTTTTTTATTTTTTATTTTAAAAAAGAAATTCGAAGTAATAAAAATTAAATCATTAAAAAGTTGAAAATTCAGATAAAATTCTTGAAATTGTCAAGAATAAAAGTCCATATCAAAAAATGCTAAGGTTTAATAATTTTTTTTATTGATTAAAAGTCTTCTAATTAAATTGGAAAAAATATTAAATTATGCGTAAGATATCGATGCTTTACATAATTAGTTTTCGGAACTGCTGGCATTATTTGGTTATTTGCAAAAAATTAAAAAATGTACCGTTTGCATGCTAGGTTGACATATTTTCCATAAGACTACATGTTAAAGTTTTTTTTTAATTTTTAACTTTATAAATCTTCTAATGATTTAGGATTTTTTACAGAAAATTTTGTCATAAAAAATCTATTAAAAAAACTTTATTTCAGATTTTTTTCATTATCTTCATAAAACGGCTCAACCTCCTTAACTGAGATTCACTGTACGAATTTTCATTTATCCGACCATTTTTTTTATGTCGTATAATCGGTACTATACTATAAATATATATAAACTGTAATATATTATAGTACACACATGTTTTCAATTATTTCGAATGATAGTAGAACAATAAGATATATATACAAAAAAAACCTTCGGGAATAATTTCTCTATTGAATTAATTCACAGCTTGGAACTTCGTAAGAGACATGTTATTTTTTTATTTATGATTGTTAATTGTTTTATGCGCTGTACCTTTGAATTTATTTAATATCAACGTATTATTATTAGCTATAAATATTGTTTTGTTATCAACATTGTTTTGAATGTAGGCCGGCCTCTTAATACACTGATAATAAAGGAACGTCGAAAACAATAGAACACATCTAATAAATACCGCGTTCTTCTTTTTCGAAAATTACCAACTGTATACTCTATCCCATGAGCCATAGACCTACACCGCTGGACTGAGCCGCGCGTATCTTTACAATGCAATGTGCTGAAAGTGGGCACACATACTGAGAGAGACAGAACATGAGAGCGACCATTTTCGGGCAAGTTGGCCGAGAGAGATAGATAGAGGTCGCACATTCGCGCTAACTCTTTTTTTAAGTGGACCTATTGTCTGACCAACGGTCCAGTCTACGAGTATAGGTTTAATTCGTAATTAAAATCTCGTAATCAGAATCTGATTGGTCGCTTGAAACTCACATAAGTATTATTTTAGACTAGAGTGACCTGTGCGAATTATTCGCACTAAATAAGTATAATAATTATCACTTCACAAAATTATTTTTTAAATATGATTGCAGGTATTCAAATTATTCGTTTCTAATTTTGGACACTGCTTATAACGTTCTTCTTTTTGTTGTATTACAATATGAAGCTCAGACGACAGATCGAAGAAATATTTTACTAAAATTGTCATATAGAGGCGCAAGTAGCAAAAGCGTTGAGTTAAGCCGTCAGATGGCGTCATGCAGCATTGCTGTGACGTTGTTCAGCGTTGCTCGCTGTTTCAAAATTAAAGCCGTTAGATGGCAGTATGCAGTATGGTGTCTGTTGTATTACAATATGAAGGTCAGATGACAGATCGAAGTGTTGACGTCGTTTCAAAATTAAAGCCGTCAGATGGCAGACGTTGTTCAGCGTTGCTGTATTTTAATTAATTTACAAAAACAAAAGCAATAATAAATTTTTTAGTTGTCGATGTCAGTAGAGCAAGCAATTATATGTAAAATGATATATAATTTATGTGGAGAAATTGTGAGGTTTTTTCTAAAAAGGGAAGCAAACATCTTTAACCTTAGTGTATTAATATATTTAATATTTTAATATTTTTTTCAAAAGTGATATTTAGGTTTCACTGTAAATGGCTTGCAAAATGTATCCACATTAGAAAATTGGAAAAACAATTAACTTCGCTATTAAACTGTTCGATCGCTCGCCATCTGTGCGACAAGTGATTGAACCACGGTTATGATTAGGTAAGAAATTGGTTGAAAATAACCAATAGGTAGAGAAATTACGCCATTTTAATAATTACAGGGTTAGAATAGCATATGCTCTATAATCATTTATAACCAGAATAGTATTAAAATCGGAAGAGGTCAGGATATAAGTTTTTCTGTAGTATTATGACGTCATCATGGTAAAACATGAACAAATGAACAACGTGTGAACTAGACGTTAATTTGATCGTCAAATTACGTCACGTTTCAAGCGCGTCTTATTTCAGACGATATGTTTTCGCCCAAAATTCGGGGAGCATATAAATTTTAATAATATTAGTAGTCGCCCAGTAGTCGAAACTCTACAGTATTCCATCACAATGTAAACGAATTAACACACTCAAATCGGTACCACAATTTTCTTCCTTCCCGTATTTATACAGTATGTAAACACGTAAGGTGAAAATTAACATTGGGAAAAAATGACTGGATCAGAGTGAGCCTTGAAATCTTGTTTTTCAATTTGACAGATAATATTATAATTTTTGAATGAAATGTTTCCAAACAGATGGAGTTGTTTTTTGTTTTATTTTTGTACAAAAAAATTAAAATAATGATTTATAAGAGCTTTTTATTATTAAAAAAGCCAAGTAAAATAAAAATAAATCAAAATAAAATAGAAATCCTCAAGATTACCACGATAATTCAATAGATATAACAATTAATTCAGTCATGGCTAACTCTGATCCAAGTATTTTTTCCCTATGTGCACCTTACGTGTTTACATACTGTATAGTGTATATATAGATTCTATAGGTTGGGTATGAGGTCTCTGACGATGCTATAACATGTTCGAAAGATTCTAATAAGAAACTGTGGTTTACTGATTCTAAAATACATTTTCAAAGTAAAAAAAAAACTATCTCGTCACCAGCGTAGTCGAAGCTCCACCCTATGGCCTCTCCTAATTATTATAGAAGCGACCAAATTGAAACATGCGGTAGCATTTAGTTGACAAGACTATCGGCCGGAAATTGATATTTTGCAGTTAAAATAACCGATCGAAAACTATGCCTAATACCTAATTATTATTAAGAAATGATCATTTAAACATTACATTCATAATAACACTGATTTAAAAATGTACCGTTTAGCAGGAGAGAAGTTATTCTGTTCTGTCGCTACTGGGGCCAGTGTGTCGAGCACTCGCGATTTTTTTCCTTCAATATAATTAGGTTTTGAAGGATTACTGTCACCTCAACCACAGAAATACACTTTAAATTAAACATCGAAACCTCGTATACTATCAATGCAAAGGAGGCAAAAGAGGTAATTCTTGTGTGATAAAATTAAAAAACGGGAGTGCTGGCAGAAGTGAAACCTTGAATATTACCTCTACTCTCCATCCGTCTTACGAATTTTCGATCAGTTTACCCATACCTCTACTCTCCATCCGTCTTACGAATTTTCGATCAGGTCACGTGTCCTGACGCGAGTTTAACATTTTTTACCCATTACAAAAAAAGTGTACAACGCCGCTAAAGAAGTTTTCACTTCAAAAATATTGATTTTTTTGCTTTAACCACCTCCCCCAGAAATAAAAAATATCTACGCCCTTGGCTCTGTGAATGCTATCAGTCGCAAATAAACCGACTTACGTCTAGCTCACATAAACATGCGTTTGGCCAACGCGCGTTGAACGCTCTTCATGTGAGCTAGGCCTATTCGTTCAGTTATATATGTTGTTTTGAAAAGACATAATTGGGTTATTGTATATTAATTCAAACCCCCACACGATACAAAAAACGATCATTAGTCAGGTAAATTTGAAAAAAGCTTCTGAATAAATGTCTATATTTTTCAGAACTTCAAATTGCACGATACAAATGGTTTAGTTCAGAACTATTCTAAACCGAAACTGCATCAAATATTTGCAACTGTATAATAACATAACCTGTTTGAAATAGTGGATTCTTTTTTGGCTTTTGGCAACACCATAAAAATAGACAAAAAATATTTTTTTGATCCTGACTCTTGGACTTGGTGCATGGTAGCTATGACGAATATCTATTCGATAAGCAATCTATGAGTAGTCACTTATGTTTGTTTCTTATTTTGCTAAGCAAAGTAACTAATGGTTAGCATGTTAAGGTAGTTTGGGAGCCGCAATCCCAAGTCAAATAAATGACTTTTTTTCTTTTTTTTTCCTCAAATAATTACCCAAATAATGCGAATGCAACAAAGCGTATCGAAAATATATCTGCGTCTCTTTCTTCGATGTAATTCCCTGATTTCTCCGATGATAGGATTGGTTGATGTACTTGCATTCAATCTGAATAAAGTATATCTGTTTCAAAAACTTTGTCTTTTTCTATATGACGTTAACATGGGCGTATCTAGCTTTTGGCCCAGGAGGGGGCAAATTAGAAATTTCTTAAGCCGGGTCACCCGTGCTTGTTTTGACCTCCTGGATACGCCAGTGCTTACGGCATAAAAAAGACAGGAGTATATGTTTGCACCCTAATGGTTCGACTGCGATTTTATTCCTATGCTCAGTATAGAATAAAAGTATATATGAATTACTAGTTGAAAATTATTTCAATTTGTACGAAGTAGACTACAGTTCTAAGCTATTCCGCTAGTCGAATGATTATATACAAGACAAGAGATTGTCGAATGATACACCTATGTATAATATCTTACACATATTATTTTCTACGAAACATATAGTAAAGATGATAGACCTAGTGCCGACATTTTTTGCACACGTCGTTTAATGTTGAGCAAGAAAAAGAAAGAAAATAATGACAGAAAGCGTACATCATTTGTTATAATAATGTTCTTCTCTTCGACAAAAAAAAATCGAAGGTTCAAGTTATCCAGTGATCCTTAAAATGTATATAGCCATCGTATTATGCGTTGCAGAGTTTCTCACACTTGAACGAATGGTTTTTATTAAGGAGGAATTCTTACAGTCCTACGAGCTCGGTTCATGCGCCACATTTTACAAAACACTGCGATTTTCTAAATTTTATTCTCTATAAATATAGTTTAAAAAAAACTAAGAAACACGCTTTATATCGAACTAAAAAGTAATTTTTTTTTTTTAATAAGCTTTAAACAATAATGAATAAAAAATACTAGTATTATTGTAAAAAAAGCGTGGGGAGCTCGATGTACGAAAATGTGGAACAGAGCGCCCCACGCTTTTTTCACAATAATACTAGTAGGTATTTTTTATTCATTATTGTTTTAAGCTTATTTAAAAAACATATTTTTTACTTTTTAGTTCGATATAAAGCGTGTTTTTTAGTTTTTTTAAACTATATTTATTTTTCACTTTTTAGTTTGATATAAAGCGTGTTTTTTAGTTTTTTTTAAACTATATTTATTTTCTACTTTTAAGTTTGATTTATTGTCAAAAATTTGGCGAAAAATAACAAATTTTTTATTTCGGTTTGGACGGGATTAGAACCCACGACCGGTGAATCCGAGAGTTGACGTTAGCGAAGACTAGCGCCTTAGACCGCTCGGCCAACGATTGCTCTTATAGTAGTGGCATAACATACTAACAGTAATAAACCACTTGCTGTAGTCCAAACGAGATTACAAACAAACATACATACTTACATACATACAAACTTACAAGTGAAACTAATATAAAGCGTGTAAAAATGTACATCCTCTGTCGGTATTATAATACAAAAACATATCAATTGCAGAAAACATTTTTTTTAAATTTTTAACCCTAAGTCTATAACTAAGTAAAATTAATTCTTAGTAAACTCTTGTCTCTGAGGTAACAAAGATTGGAGAATTCGGATTCGAATCCCGACAGTATAATAATTGATCGGATTCATCCCCCCTCCCAAAATAAAAAAACATGTTTGTGATTCTGATGCTGGGTTACTAAAAGCACTATCAAAAAATCTGACTATGATGTTTTGTGAAGGGTTTGGTGCGCGCGCAGTGACTGTCCGAATGTCAGCAAAAGTGAACGTTCATTGTCTCTGAACAGAACACACACTATGACGCCATGTTTATTTGTGGACCCACGTGACAAGTGATACTGTTTCCTGATAGGTTCAAGCAGACAAACAAACACGAAAAATTAGCCGCGGTTTTAATTTTGTAATCGATCTTGTGACCACGCACGCGATCTCGCAGTGACGTCATTTCCATCCTCGCAGCCCGCGCCAAACAGAACAAGTCCCAGCAGTGATTCCAGCGGCAAAATCAGCAAGGGTTTCCGTTTTTTTACGATTCTGGTACGAAACCCTAAAAATACTGTTGTATAGTGCGCTTGGTGAGAGATGAAGCCAGGCACGTCATCAATAATATGCTAGTGAACGCCTACTTGCCCGCAGACAGTGTCGTCTGGAATAAATTCGACATATCCATTTATAGCGGTAGAATAAAAATAAACACTCGACGCACATGGATCTCCGAAACAGCCAATAATATGCTAGTGAACGCCTACTTGCCCGCAGACAGTGGCGTGTGAAAGAAATTCGACATATCCATTTATAGCGGTAGAATAAAAATAAACACTCGACGCACGTGGATCTCCGAAACAGCCAATAGGCGAGCGCAATGCATTCTCGTCACTATATAACGCGGTGGCTTCATCTTTCGCCGCGCGTAGTATAAAATAATTTTTGTGCGAAGTGTATGTTCAGTTTGTTTTCTGGCGATATTTGTTAAACAGTCAGCAGATAAAAAGCGATCGCGTTCAGTTGTTTTTTGTCCATTCTCTATCTCTGAGCATGCGCTATAATAATAATCTGAAGAGAGCTGAGCATACTAGATGCCCACAAGCCATTTTAAATTTGATAGAGTTATTATAACCATAAAAATTCCTGAATGCGGTTTCAAATAAAGCCATTCGTTTTTCTATATATTATATACAGGTATATATCATATAGATATAACAAAATAAGCCAGCGTTCTATCTGACTCCGCTATCTCGCTCTAACTGCTTAAATTCTGTATACACGCACGCAACGAGAGATTCTTAAACTTTTTTTAATAGACTCGTTCTACAATTTTCTTTTTGCTACTCGAAACAGAACAGAAAAATATTTAACCTTCGTCTCAATTTATTTTCGATCAAATTTCAAACATCTAATTATTAATAATAATAATGCGTTTAACTTCCGTTTCTCGACTTTATGTCATAACAGACACCATTCGCACCATTACTACTTTCCATCCATCACACTTCCCAATATTTTCTACGATTTTTAAACTTCAACTTAATTAATAGCAATGGGCGAATGAAGGAATTTTTAGGAAAATAGGGTAAGGTAGGCAAATTTTAAGCATAGACATGGCCTTGATAAGGAACCATCTCAATATTTATCTGGAATTATTGAGGGAAACCATGGAAAACCTCAACAAGACGGGCCGGTACAGGAATTACCGTTTCTCGGCGAGAGGCAGTAGGAAAAAGTTCCCAGCCACATCTGACCCCGTTTTCCTCGATAAATGGGCTATCTAACAAAAAAAAAATCAATTCGAACCAATAGTTCCTGAGATTAGCGCGTTCAACCAAACAAACAAACAAATAAACAAACTCTTCAGCTTTATATGATTGTCGTAATTTCTTCAAAATTTTACATAAAACACAAAAAGGTCTAATTCTGAATTAGAAAAATTTGAAATAATTAAAAACAATATTTCTTTAAATACAGAAAATAATTTAAATTTAATTTTTAGTAACATTGAAAATAACAACTTATATAGGTAAATAAATTATACAGTTCTACAATTTATGTCACTAATCTATACTTGACTTTCCCTTACCCTTCAAAAATAGCTAGTATTTGTCATTTTTCATAACTTTTTAAAAAAATGTCTAACAATTACATTAAGATGTATCAAATTATACATTCATTGTGTGAGAAATAATTTTATCTGATGATGACTTAGGTCGAAAGCGCTTATAATATAATAAAAATTTTTACAATTTTGGAATGGTTTTTCTTTACAATTAAAAGTTTACCTTTTACAATTTATATATTAGTATAGATTATAAAGGTCGTCTGCTAGATGTCACCGTTACGATCAGGTAAGAAGGGTTTCTTTTTAAAACCGACATTAACGCAGCGATAAGTCGCGGACAAAGCGTAACAATAGATAAGTACAATAGTTGTATAATAAATCAAAGCTGATTTGGAACCTCGGCCTATAACTGAGAGCGTTTCCTATAAACGATTTGTTAATCGTGTTGAACAAGTTCGTGATATATATATATTTAAAACTTCCATCACGCTGATGATTTTTGGACGCTCAGTCATGGTTTTTGTTGTGCGGTCATCAGTTGGTTTGGGCCGACGCTGACAGACTAGCTCTCGCGACCAGTGACTCGCAAAATGTTCAACCGCACACACATGTTTAAAACTCAAAGAAAACAACTCTTAGTACGATGTTTTTTTTTCACCATATGGCCTCTTGTTAACGACAACGGATAACGGCCCGATTTTTGTGACGGGCGACGGGCCGACGCGCATTGTTCAATAGGTTAGTATATAGGTGTTTGTTAACGCAACGGGCATGTAACGTTGCAACAAAACTCAACGGATACACGCACGTCGCCCCCGCGGCGCGACGGCGATCGGTCCGATGCAGTGGACCACGTTATTTCATCGAAGTCTGTTGACGACGACGGATGTGCGGGCACGTTTTTATACTTTATACCTACCTACCTTGTGCTGCTCAATTATGGAGAAAAGGGATATTGATATGGATTTATTAATTAAAATAAGGTTTCCTTATTTTAAGGCAGGGCTTTGGCCCTTCTATACCTTCCCACTAGCTACAGTCTTTCTATAGACAGATAGTCTCCCCGACTACTTGAACTGAAGGGCAACCGAAAAATAGATTATACGGGGCCAAGGAGCAAAGAATAACAAAAAATTATTAGGTATAAGACTAAGCGTTGTTCCAAATCTTCTTAAATATAAACTTGAAGGCTGTTGTTCAATGATATTTCTACCCGACGGCCTACAAGTATGGATTCCAAGGAAATATTAGTTATATAGTACTGACAGATAACAAATATGGATACCTACTATAATAGCCCCATACGTTAGGAAAGTATCTTTTGACAGGCGATTTTTGCGCTCTCTCGTGGTTTTTTTCTAAAATCTGGTTCAGTCAAAACCTTAGTGTCATATGTTATACGTGCATTTTAATAAGGATTAATTGTCGAATAAAATGGGGAAAAAGCTATCAAATCGAAAGTGCAGCGTTGTTGATTGTAAAGATACACCAACTAAACATCCAGAATTACAATTACACCGTTTTCCTGAATTTTCTTATGAATTAGAGAGGGAAAAAATTGACTGCAGAAGTACGTCGTCAACGGTAATTAAATTTTATTTTACGTCTGTAATCATTATTAAATACATGAAAAATATCATACTTGTTATTTTGTTAACAAAAATAAGATTTAAAAAATTTTGAAATAAAAAATGTATATCATTTATGTACTTTTTTAACTGACATTGCGCGTAAATATTTTTTTATAATTAAGAATAACGCTGGTGTCCATGTGTTTGTAAGTTTTGGGTGAACCACTTTTGAAAAAAATCAAACACGAGATGGTGCGAAGGTCGCGTGTCAAAGATACTTTCCTAGCGTATAGTCCTAACAGTTGGGGAACTTTGCGTTTAAAAAAAATATACTATTTGGAGTAAGGACGTTTATCGTCAATATAATTTTAGATTAATATAGAAAAAGAGGACACCCAAAGGTTACCCGCTGATTGAGTACCACTGGCATATTTTAAACAAAATACAGCGTGCTTGTCTCTTTATAAATATAAATATTAGTTACAGTGGTTTCTACCATAAATATGTTTTTTTTTCTTTTACATTGTTGATCAACGCTGTAATAGGTTTCAGCTACTTAATTTTTCTGTTAAATACAATGTTAAGGAACTTAATTATGTTTTCTTTATCTGCTAAAAAAATAAGTGTTGTATTATAATAATAAAAAGTTTATATAAAACACTTTTCCACAATACAATACACTTTTATCTGCGAATTACAGCTTTCAGATTGTATGACACTGACATTATTAATTATGAGGCTGCGTTAGAAAAAAATGCCAGCCAATTGGGCGCCTGGGCCATTCCAACTAAAAAAAATACTGACATTCGACGTAATAAATAAAATAAAATTTATGTTAACGCGTGTGGTGACGCGGTTCACCGCTAGTAGTAAATATTATGATATTTGCATGGTTACATAATATGGTTTCACACTTTTATTCTATACTGTGCATGGGAATAAAATCGCAATCGAACTATTAGGGTGCAAACATATACTGCTGTCTTTTTTACGCCGTAAGCACTATCGTATCCATCAGGAGGGCAAAACAAGCACGGGTGACCCGGCTCAAGAAATTTCTAATTTGCCCTCTCCTGCGGGCCAAAAGCTGGGTACGCCCATGTTAACGTCATAGAAAATGATAAAGTTTTTGAAACAGAGATACTTTATTCAGATACATCAACCAATCCTATCATCAGAGAAATCAGGGAATTACATCGAAGAAAGAGACGCAGATATATTTTTGATACGCTTTCACTCAACGCACATTGAGTAGATAGGCAATGATTCATATATAGTTAACTAGCGGTCCCGTCCGATTTCACCCGGTTGTAAAAGAACGAATGGGAAAGGGAGGAACATGAGTACACACATTCATATTAGTTTACCGAGATGAATGTTGTGTCCAAATTTCATGCTGATCGGAGTTACCGTTTAAAATTTTTTGTCGATAAAAAGCAGTATTTATACTTTTTTTAACTAATATTTTTTTTTTAATTAATTAAATAAAATTAAAATAAATTTTAATGTAAGCCTTAGAAGAAAGCAATGTATAAAATAAAAAAAAAAATAAAAATGCATTTGCCCAACGTAGGGCTCGAACCCACGACCCTGGTATTGACAGTCTTGTGCTCTACTGATTGCGCTAGCCGGCGTTGTATTCCTACATCGCTAATATGAGTCTATACTTAGTTAGTGCATTTCACCTGAATAGAAGCTTATTTTTTAGATACATTTGGAACATTTTTCATTAATGCTCCGCTCCTAATGGTCGTAGCCTGATTTTATATAGCCTATAGCCTTCCTCGATAAATGGGCTATCCAACAAAAAATTTTTTTTTCAATTTGAACCAGTAGTTCCTGAGATTAGCGCGTTCAAACAAACAAACAAACAAACTCTTCAGCTTTATATATTAGTACTAGCGGTCCCGCCCGGTTTCACCCGGGTGCAAAAGAACGAATGGGGAAGGAAGAAAAAAAATTTAGGGGTGGAGTACCCCTAACATTTAGGGGGATGAAAAATAGATGTTGGCGAAGTGACACCTGTAGACATCTGGCGGGGATAACTAATTAAATGACGATTGATCAGTTTTCGACCGGAGAGGAAAAATGATTAAATTACTAAAATGGCTATTAAAAAATAAGGGTTGATCGTAGAAGGGTGAAAATTGAGGATTGTATGTATTTTTGTATGTTGTATCATAAAAAAATAGAAATTAAAAATTTTGTATAAAAAATAAAAAAAAAATTTAGGGGTGGACTACCCCTAACATTTAGGGGGATGAAAAATAGATGTTGGCCGATTCTCATAGATACCGGATAAGCACAAAAAATTTCATCAAAATCGGTCAAGCCGTTTCGGAGGAGTATGGCAACAAAAACTGTGACACGAGAATTTTATATATTAGATAGATTAATAAATATATGTGTTTCACGTGAAAAATTAACAATTTTGTCGGCGGGACTCGACACTCCGACCGGAATCGAAATTGAGCGGTCCCGTGATGAAAATCAGTCAGTTTCCGTATTATTAACGTCTCTATATAGATATTAAATCGATATTAGGTATTGATAATGGTATAAGAGGCAGTGATTTAAAACATTTTATAGTCACCAGTCAGGCATCAATTGTATAACATTACCGCAAACCGAACCCGTCATTACTCCTTGTGGTGTGCTCACAACAATACTTAATATACAAGTATACATGCTGTTCATAATATACCGACTGTACTTCTAGTGATGTGTCGTTCATAATGAACGGCTCCTTTCTCGGAGCGGAGCGAGTCGCTCTTTTTTGTGAATGACTCACTCCGAGCGCCATTGCTCTGTGCTGAGCTATTCTGTACTGTTGCATTCGCACATTTACAGAGCGCACACAGCACAGGCCACAGAGGCACTAGTGCATTTTGCACGTACGGAGTTATCTTTGCTGAGTCATTTAATGTTGAATGACACACTGTAAGTGTAATAGTACTAAGCTTAACAGTGACTTAAACAATTCACATTGACTTCGTTGACAAAGATATAATATTGTAACAATAAACATTATTATTGTTAAGCTTTTATTATACTTTATAGTTTATCCGAAATGCGAATAATATGAGATCAAAATCACGGGCGTATATAAGGGGGGGTTTAGGGGGTCCGAACGCGCGCTTTTTTAACATTCACATACAAAATTATCAAAATACCTTTAGTTTTAATACAGTTTCAAATGAAATTTAACTTTATGTCAGTTTCATGTCAATTATTACTTTTATGTATTAATCTGATACTTCAAAATTAATTTTTTTCGTTACGTCTTCTAGTTTACAAAATTCAAATTCAAAACTCTCCCGCGCGGTTATCTGGGTAATGGGCCAATGGCCATCTAGTACGTTGGCCTCCTGCTGCCGATCTTAGCGACAATTGACAGATGTTACCGTAACATCTGTCAATTGTCGCTAACATTGTTACGAAATTTGTGATCCAGTGATGTGTTGATTCAATCTAAGTGAAACGTCTCGAAATTAAAAATAAATAATGAAGCGAAAATGTCAGCAATCTCTTTTAGATTTTTTTCCTAAAAAAGACAGACCTAATGAACACACCTCAAAAGACAATGACATATATCCGACTGATGCAGAATCTTCTGATAAAAAGTCAGCAGAAGTGGGTCCGTCCCCTAAAATTGACGATGAAGCGACAATGTCATTTCAGCTCCAATAACTGCTGTAAAGTAGTAACATTTTTCCTGAATAAAGTGCAGTGTCGGACCCCCCCCCCCCCTCTTACGGAAGCTATAGCTACGACCGTGGTGTCGGACCCCCCCCCCCCCTTACGGAAGCTATAGCTACGCCCGTGATCAAAATTATATTAAAATGAGCTCAGAGCTGAGTGTGAGTATTGTGCAATGTTACGTGAATCCTGAGCATGTATATGATGACAGTTCACACCTCTGCAGTCTGCACTTTTGTGTAGTGCGTACTGTCTAGTGTCGCTCCTTTGAACGACTCCCTCTGAGCGACTCTTTTTAGTGAGCGGAGCGCACGGAGCCAGCTCCCAATAAAGAGTCATGTGGACACATCACAGGGTTGCCAGACGTACGAGAAATCTCGTACCATTACGAGATTTAGTTTTTGTACGAGATACAAGAATAACAAAATTCTCATACAATTTTGTACGAGATTTTAACAATGATGACTGCCTTCGCTAGGTATCAGCCAAAAAGTGTAAGAATTTGCATATTTACCTACTTCACACAAAACGATCGACTGGGCGCATCACTAAATGCACTACCTCATCACTATATGAAATTAGACAACTTGAGTGGGGAATTATAAGTTGTCCTATTACACTAATGTTAATCACTATCAGTTCTAATTGTTTCATTTGAATTGACAGCTAAAAGCGCAAAGAATATGACTACTCAAAGTTAAATAGCATAAATTATAAAATATTTTTAACAAAAAAATTGAACCGACTTCAAAAAAGGCACTAAAAAGTAAAAAATAATTGCGTATTGAAATGTTTTGGAGTCGGTGTAGTTCTCGGAATAGATTTCATTTTGGCTGACACCGACTCCAAAACATTTCAATACGCAATTATTTTTTACATTTTAGTGCCTTTTTTGAAGTCGGTTCAATTTTTTTGTTAAAAATATTTTATTTTTCTCTTTTTAGTGTTAATCTAACACTAAAAATCGGTGAACATACATAAAAAAACATTATGCATGCCTTTGAAATTTGAGAGTTTCCCTCGATTTCTCCGGGATCCACCATCAGATCCTGACTTGGTTCCGATGGGACAACCTCGGAAGTGCACTCTTTCGAATAAAAAAAAATATTTGAAAATCGGTTCATAATTGACGGAGAAATCGGTGAACATACATAAAAAAAAAATATATACAGACGAACACAGAACCTCCTCCTTTTTGTTGAAGTCGGTTAATAAATTTTATTCGATATACCTACTTTAAATTTATACGGACGCTCTTGATTCGAATCTCTTTTTTTGGCAAACAGTCTGTAGAAAGCAATGCGCGTGTGTGGGCCGAATCAAGACAGCTCAATCAGCTCCAAGATCGGCGATCATCTCTACGTGTGTTGGTAATTCGCGGTTTTAATTCGCGATTAATATTATATATTTTGAGTTATAGACTATAAGAATATACTGATTCGATAATATATAAGTAGGTATAACAGAGCCGGATCTATACAGGCGCTAAAACAACCCCTAAAAGTCCTTGAGAAATCAATAACTTATACTAATACATGAAAAGTAAAGTCGTTCCGCATTTTTTTTACAGCATGATCAGAGGAGCTCAACATACAATATTGTAAAAATTATAGATAGATAGATATTTGTAACTTACAGATATTTATATATTTTTCCAAATATCGTAAATCTTTTCATGTTTTCATGCGTTTTGCAAATCTGCAAGTTTTTAAGACAGTGATTTTTGGCCCGCTTTATATTCCTCGAACTTATAGAAAAATTCAAGCTGAATCGATTCCGACCATCCCCAACACTGTTTCACTTTTAGTTTCAGAGATATGAGCATTTATTTGTGCGGGTGGATTTTCCGTAAAAGAATTTAATTGGGTACAGTATATCATCTATACCACGCGGCCGAAGTCGCGGGAAAACGCTAGTATAATACATAGTAATAGAAAAAAAAAATTATTGAAAGTCGATATTTAAATAAATCACCATTTAAAATATTTAAATTATGAACGAATTGACACGCATATAATAATAAATATGTATTATTTATGTAATAATCAAAAAGCTAATATTTTCTAACCTTATAGGCAGCAAATGACAATCTCGTAAGACACATCACCAAACAGCATGGCCCTGCGGGCCCCACAATGCTGTTGCAGGTCACTAGAGAGGGATCTCTGGCCGGTCAGCTTCCATAATCATGTCTGAAATTTAAGAAAATATAGAAAAATACTGTAGTAATAAATCAGTACAAAACATGTATAAAATAGTAAAGGGCCTCTTGTCTATTCGCATATTTTTTGACATTCAGAAACTATTTTGCGTATATTAATATAAAAAAAAATATTTTTTAATGGGAAAGTAATACTAAATAAGACAAAAAATAGTAATTTAAAGCATTTTTAAGAGAAAAGTTTTCTTTTGTAACTACTTCTTTTTTTTGGACCCCGCACGGAACATATGGGAATTGGCCCTCGGTTAAAATCTTCCATACTCGGGGATATTATCCAAAAATCGACGCTGATCAAAAGTCTCCATGGGCACGAAGTCCGGAAATGCGATCCCGGGGAGTTACTTTTATTGCAATCAAAATAGGGAAACATACTTACCTGTATATCTTACCTGTTATAATGTCATAATATGTATCTTTGTGCTAATGACTTCGAGTCGAAGCACCTTTTTTTTCTTTTTGTTTATAATAAAAAAAAAAAAAATAGGGAAAATGAGCAAATGCACCCGTCTCCTTGTGATATTCTATTATAGACATATCTACATCACATAGATATATCATATACATATACAGATTGCAATAAAAGTAACTCCTTGGGATCGCATTTCCGGACTTCGTGCCCATGGAAACTTTTGATCAGCGTCGATTTTTGGATAATATCCCCGAGTATGGAAGATTTTAACCGAGGGCCAATTCCCATATGTTCCGTGCGGGGTCCTTTACCAACCGAGTTTTTTGGACCACCGTATAAAAGATTAAAGACGCTCTTCAGTAATAATTAAACACTACATATATAACATCTAAATACGTCCACTTTAGCAGGTATATAGTATTTACATATTACATTAATTACTTAATTAGAATAAATTATTATTATGTAAGTACGCTTGCGTATTACAATATATGTTCTAATTAAGAGAATATCGCGAATTAACGTTTCGTGTTAAAACCAATTAATGTTCTTGTCACAGTCAAATAGCAGACTGCAAATTCTTTAAACAGCGCTCGTGGATCAGAGCAGCGGTATTTTAGTGCATACTATTGCACACGAGGCTGGATTTGCCGCTAGATTCCTTGCTACATTTGACTACTAGTTTCTAGCGCTGGTTTTCTTGATTGCTGTTATGTGCTCGCTTCACACGAGACGTCTTTTCAAGCTAGTTTTGTGGATAGATCTGGTGCGCGCGCAGTGACAACTCAAATATAAACACAGAGCAAAACGTGTCTGTTGTCTGACTCTGAGCAGAATGACACCATGTTGCAGTTTGTATGAGCGTTTGTTCAAGTCGCCCACGTGACAAGATACTGTTTCCTGATTGGTTTTTGCTCAGAGCAAGCACAGGATCTAGCAAGAAAAATAGCCCCTGTTCTAATTTTAAAATCTATCTTGTAAGCTAGCAGGCGAGCCCGCATTGACGTCATTTCCAGCAGGAGTCTAAGCAGTGTTTCCAGCCTCGTGTGCAGCGGTCTTATAAGTGATTAAAAATTGTGACATTTGAGAATATTCCCCGGAATACCCTTAAATTTAAATCACCTTTAGTTTGCGCAAATCAAATCACAGAAAGGCTGTATTTTAAATAATGATAAATAAAAACAAAAGAAAAAACGCCGCGGTCAGGTACCACGCATGATTGAACATTTTATTCACAGGCGGTAGTTCATTTGTTTAATGCGCGCGATTGTGTTTTGTTTAACGGACCGATTAATATGCGCGAATCAATGCAGATATTATTGAAATATTCATTAACCGTGAAAGGGTTGAGCCCGTTTTCTTTGGTTAACGGTAGCACACGCCCAATGCCAACAAAAATTATATCGAACAAAACAACAAATCGCATATTTTCAATAAATAACCAGCGTGAAATTTCTTTTTTTTTTAGGTTAGCTTTTGTTGTTGACTATCTTTTGTCATAACAAAAGACGTCAACTAGCGCGTAAATATTATGCATACAAAATTAACAAATCAAGTAAAGAAAAACAAGATGAAAGAATAATAGAGTTATGACCGCAGGGGTGCACAATTATTGATCGATCGAGATCGACCGTTCGTTTTTCGTAACATCATAGTGTGATCTTCACATTATGTATTCGAAAAAGATTTTTCTACTGCACATCAGAAAAAAGTGTAAAACCAACAATCTCATTTTTAACCGACTTAAAAACGGAGGTTTCTTATCAATTAGACGCTTACATTTATTATTAACGTATTTACATATACTTTTATTCTATAGAATAAAATAGAATATTGGAATAGCATATTTATTCTGTGAGCTGCAGTAACAACATAGAACATGTCAAATTTAAAATACTGAGCATAGGAATAAAATCGCAATCGAACCATTAGGATGCAAACATATACTTCTGTCTTTTTTTACGCCGTAAGAACTGGCGTATCCAGGAGGGCAAAACAAGCACGTGGGACCCGGCTTAAGAAATTTCTGATTTGTCTCCCTCCTGCGGGCCAAAAGCTGGGTAAGCCCATGTTAACGTCATAGAAAAAGACAAAGACTAGAGACAACAACTTTATTTAAAAATAAGCATGCATATTATATATTTTTACATAAATATAAATTTAATTAAAAGGCAGCTGACGTAGATTTTGACGAAAGAGTTTAATGATTCATTTAATTTATTAACAATGCATTGCATTTCGATTTTACTCGTTCCGAAAAACGTGGAATCCAATTATTGTATCATAGATCCGAAAAAAGAGTCGAATTTATTTTAGTATTAGTATAAAATAGTAAGTTGGCTAAGGTATTTCGGGAGGGGTTTGAACCCCCGAAACACCCCCCCTACCTACGGCCTTGCAAGACTGTCTCAGCCTTGGACTTGGTCTTGCTTTGCTCATCACTACATAAAGATTATGCACCTACATTTAAAAACATGTCAGTTTTCAATTTTGAGAGAGACGTGACGCTATTTTGGGGGCCCCGCCGCCAATGGTGTCGGTGTTTAGGGCAAAAACACTGTTTCCTTTTTGAATATTTCGAACAGCGTTTTAAAAATAATCTGTTTTTTTTTCCAGGGAACCGGTGAATTATGACTTCAATTCTTCTACCAAAGATAATGATTAAGATTTCAGATTAGAAAGAGGAGAGGTCTGTCTACCTGTATATATACAAATATAATAATTACTTGACTGAGATGTTACCTGGAGACTATCTCACACGACCGTATATATGATGTAGAGGGCGTGTCGTCGCGGCCTACGTGCAACCAATCGTGGCTTGAGCACCTGGTCAATGTTGACTTCCTCCAGCGTTTTAAATTGTTCACTCTACTCGACTCGCGCAACAGGGCGGAGGGGAGGGACGTTACGCATTGATCAACTGCTCAGTGAACGATCTTCACCGAGAAAATAGTATAAATTGCCGACATATCCCACATTTCGATTTAGATCATATACTTTTATTCTATACTGAGCATAGGAATAAAATCGCAATCGAACTATTAGGGTGCAAACATATACGTCTGTCTTTTTTTACGCCGTAAGCACTGGCGTATCCAGGAGGGCAAAAGAAGCACGGGGGACCCGGCTTAAGAAATTTCTAATTTGCCCCCTCCTGGGCCAAAAGCTGGGTACGCCCATGTTAACGTCATAGAAAAAGACAAAGTTTTTGAAACAGAGATACTTACTTTATTCAGATTGAATGCAAGTACATCAACCAATCCTAACATCGGAGAAATCAGGGAATTACAACGAAGAAAGAGACGCAGATTTATTTTCGATACGCTTTGTTGCGTTCACTCACCGCACATTGAGTAAGTAGACAATGATTCATTATAGTTAATTATTAGATATATGATTTAGATCAACTTGGGGCTACGTTGTGATTTTGATTTTTATAACTTATTTCAATTATGCAGGCCATCAAAATGTACGTTATTTTTTGACGTCAATTGATAGTGTACCAAGTTTAATCTAAATCGGTTCAGTCGTTCTTGCTGATACAAGCGGACTATATAGATATCCAGAGCCGTAAGTGTCACGGCCGCGTTCTCAGATAGAAGGGGAACCCCAGAATATTAACATTAGTATAAACTGCAATACGTCTTTCAACAATTTTTTGAGAACTTGTACGAAAATAGTATAGCCCATCTCCCCCAAAGGCGTAGATATTTTTTATGGGAGGCGGGGGGTAAACCAAAAAAAAATCAATATTTTTTAAGTTTTATTTATATTACACTAGAATATTCAGGAAGGAATGTGTCAAGCAAAATATTAATTCCCAAACCGATTTTACAATTTTCTTTTCAAGAAGTCCCTATTTTTAAATTTTATTTTATGTATCCTATATATAATTATTACATCATAAATAATTAATTATGCGTAAAAATTGATCGACTCATTTTCAAGAGATGCTGGGACAAACGGCCAGACAAACAGAAATTCTCCCGTTTTAAGGTATACATAACGTACCAAAAAACAGGAAAATAAAAACGAAATTGCGGACAGATATCTCGTTTCTATACTTATAACTTAAGGGACTGAGGAAGATAAAAATGGAACAGTTATAAATTATAATCAACAAAATGGAAGGCTTGTTTCATATGCCATGTCATCATAATTACGAAACAAGAATGATGTCCCAAAATCCGTACAAGTGCCAAAAATGTCGAAGACTTTTAGCCAAAACCATGCGGTATTCCTTGCTCCTAAGCTATACAATAGCATACCTGTTAAATTCAAAAAAATAAAGCACCTACAAACGTTTAATAACATGAAAACAACTCAAAAATCAATCACTCTGAATTTACTAAAACTTCGTACATCATTATTAATTCATTTCATTTATTTGTTTTCTTTCCATTTTTTTGACGTGATAATGTCTTATAAATTGATGAAACACCAGCTGTACGCACGAAAAAGTGTAACGTTCCGCCTGACCCTGTGCGTGCAAGCGAGAGCGCAGTAATGTATTATTAAATATGATATTCGAGCGGAATACGTTATCACGTAAAACTAGAGTCCGTAAACCGACTTTACAGACAACCAATTTTTTTCTCATTCGTAGGTATTTAGCAAATATTATACGCTACAAATATTCAAATTATTGTAAAATGTTTCGTTTCCTACCCTGGAACTGACTCTGCCAAGTTGGGTAGGAACTTACATATATAAATATTTTGTAAAAATAATAATATGTAATATTATGTGAAAGTAAGTAAAATAAATTCAAATTCTAATTAACTTGTGCAACTCAGTAAAATGAAAATACTCAAATTAACTATACCTAATTATTTTAAAGGATATTTTCTTTGGTTGATTTAACGAACTCTGTTCCACTTGCACAAAAATCAATTGGTAATGTTAAATTTTTCGAAGAAAAAATTGTTAGGATTTATTACATTGAATTTCAATTAAAATTAGAATATAGAACGCTTAAGGATGAGGAGTTTATATAAAGGAAGATTACAGACGCTCGACAGACGACAGCTTATGCAAATATACTAAATTCAGCTGATAAAGACTGAACAGATATTTCATAGTAATTGTAGATAAGATTAGATTAGATTAAATGAGGGTGTGAGGCGCGCCTCGTCGACACCGCGACCTTATTAGATCTATTGTGTAGCCCTGACTTGTTTATTCCTGAGTGAGGTTAAGGCTTTTGATGAAGCCTAGGATGGCTCTGGAGTCTGCGTCCCAAACCTGATCAGGTGTTGGGAATGGGTTGTTGAGGTGACGGAATCTTTGAATCATGACTGCTTCACATTTGCAAAGCAAATGCTCCGATGAAACATCGAAACATAGTAATTGTAAAAAATACCTTTTATTTTTCAATAAGTTGAATAACCTTTCTTTTGAAGTATAAATAAATTATGTACTTTGATTTTATACTTATTATAAATAGAATAAATTATATTAAAGTAATAATTTCCCTGTCTTTTAAGACAAATTATAAAAAAGCGCCTGGGCAACCTACTACCGTAGCGCTTAAAAGTATTTTAGGTTGCTTGCATAACAGGCGTGTTTACAGCATGAGCCCTGTACACATTAAACCAACATAAGCGTAGCAACGATTTTATCCTAGGAGAGCCCTTTCCAACTACCTACCATTACCAGCTGCAACTTATACATAATTTGAAAACTGTTCATAGAAGCGAAATCGATCACACGACTTTCTGAAAAAATTTCACGACAAAGAAAATATGTAGATTATTGTAGATTTATCTTGTTATTTGTACGTGAGTCGTGAACAATTAATATTTTTGCCCCCCCCCCCCTCTTGCTACGGCAATGGAAGCCAGCGGTTCCTAAAGTGGGTTCCAGGAAAAAGTCACCAGGGTTCAGCGAAATTATATTTGTCATTGAATAGTTGGATTATTTTTGATTATGTTACGTCTCTTGTTTTTATTTATTTTAATTGCAGCGTCTTTCATTTGATATCCATAAAATAAAAGAAATTTGTTGAGTTCCGTTACCTTGGCCGGCCACACATCAAGGAAACATGAAACATGAAATGTGAAACAAGAAACATGAAACAAGTTTCATGAAATAAGTACACATTGCCGTAAATGAGAATACGCACACCAATGAAATGTGTTTCATGTGACGTCATAGCGAAGCAAATAGTCCGGGAGCCGGCAATAGTGAAAGTGCACTTACACGGATTTTCAAGATTTTATATAAATAAATAGTACATAACAATACGAACAGAATAAGCCCGGTATGACAGGGTTTATCCTGGCACCTGTATTTTTTATGCATTTTAGTATATTCAAAATTCTATTATGTTTTGCACCTATCGCGAAAATAAATTTTAATTACACTATTTTCTTGCAAATTTTATGAACTTTTCAAAAATCTTGGTATGACAGCAATTATCCTGGCAGAAAAGCCTGTCATACCGCCTTAAAGAATTTAGAAGTTATCAAATTTTACCCCCATCGCGGATAACATTTTTTTTTTTTTAACTTCTTCATTTTAATGTATTCTTTCAATATATTTCAGTATGACAGCTTAAAACATGCCGATAATCCCTGTCATACCAGTTTCAAAAAACGTAATTTTTTTAAGAAGCGGACTTATATACCGTATACAAAATTAAATATTATAAAATTACTTAATTGATAAAAAAAATATTGTTATCAATGAATAAGGGAAATTAATAAGGGAATATATGTAGATTATATGGTTTAACTTATTTATTTAACAAAAAATTACTTAAAAATAAAATACAATGTTAATATTACTTATTCATAATTATCGATATCGTCACAATATCGTATATTTGTTTGTTCATCGTCTTCATCTTCATTTTCATCATTTTTGGTAATTTCTTCAACAGTTAGCGGAGCTGGCTGGCCAATATACCATAATGGTTCAAGTCTATTTTTTTCATTAAGTTGCCAACCACACGTTGTTGGGTCATATAAAATGCAGGTTTGTTGAGTAGCATTTTGCCACATTGTATTTATAAATATTGTTCTTAAAATTTTTTGTGATAAACTTTTCCAACAAGGAGGAATATTGCTGGAATTGAAGTTTATCATGCCTTTATAAAATGCAAATTTTAAGAACAATATTTATAAATACAATGTGGCAAAATGCTACTCAACAAACCTGCATTTTATATGACCCAACAACGTGTGGTTGGCAACTTAATGAAAAAAATAGACTTGAACCATTATGGTATATTGGCCAGCCAGCTCCGCTAACTGTTGAAGAAATTACCAAAAATGATGAAAATGAAGATGAAGACGATGAACAAACAAATATACGATATTGTGACGATATCGATAATTATGAATAAGTAATATTAACATTGTATTTTATTTTTAAGTAATTTTTTGTTAAATAAATAAGTTAAACCATATAATCTACATATATTCCCTTATTAATTTCCCTTATTCATTGATAACAATATTTTTTTTATCAATTAAGTAATTTTATAATATTTAATTTTGTATACGGTATATAAGTCCGCTTCTTAAAAAAATTACGTTTTTTGAAACTGGTATGACAGGGATTATCGGCATGTTTTAAGCTGTCATACTGAAATATATTGAAAGAATACATTAAAATGAAGAAGTTAAAAAAAAAAAATGTTATCCGCGATGGGGGTAAAATTTGATAACTTCTAAATTCTTTAAGGCGGTATGACAGGCTTTTCTGCCAGGATAATTGCTGTCATACCAAGATTTTTGAAAAGTTCATAAAATTTGCAAGAAAATAGTGTAATTAAAATTTATTTCCGCGATAGGTGCAAAACATAATAGAATTTTGAATATACTAAAATGCATAAAAAATACAGGTGCCAGGATAAACCCTGTCATACCGGGCTTATTCTGTTCGTATTGTTATGTACTATTTATTTATATAAAATCTTGAAAATCCGTGTAAGTGCACTTTCACTATTGCCGGCTCCCGCCTAAAATCCTATAGAAACGTGTTTACATGAAATAGGTTCTGTTCTATATTTTTGTTTCTTGTTTCTCATTATTTCGCGTTGCAGGCAATATTTGATCAATTTCAAAAATGAAAGACGACGAAGAATTTAATGTATTGTTTGTGTCAGTTATTGACACTATAAAAAGACTGAAATTTGTCCGGATGCTCACTTTATTCTTTTGACACCATATAAGAACCATGTTTAAGATTTATGTGGTTATACGAATGTACCCAGTAACGTCGTTTCCTTCGTTTTGATTTATTTTGGGTTTTAATAATAATAATGTGCTTACAACCCCAACTACTGCGTCGTCCAAACTATCATCGGTGTCCATGGCTAACTGAAACAAAATAATTTAATTTTCTCTGGTTTGTGCATCGATGAAGCACAAACTATCTGTTTCGTATTTCATATTTCATGTTTCAGATTTCATATTTCACGTTTCTAGTTTCCTTGATGTGTGGCCTGGCTAAAAGTTTAGGAAACGCTGGTCTAAGCCTGTACATAATGTGATCACAATTCACAGTATGTCACCCCGATAAATTGTGTAATGAAGGCAAAAAACAAAATCGTTTTCATTCTTTTTATATAGATTTTACAAAAATAACATGCGGCAATTGTTTTCGGAAAAAAAATTTAGAAACAAAAGTTTTTATATGTATTTTAAAAACGAAGTCAAATCATAATTTTAAAGATTTTTAAAATTATGCAATAGACTATTATAATTGATTACAGTATTCTATTGAAAATTTTATTGTTTGAAGTATTCTATAGAATACTTTAATCAGTGCTATTTTTGCAGGTTGAATATACATTTTCAGACTTACCTACTTATAATATAATATTATGCTAAGCCTAAATACTAATTATAATGTCATTTGTAGATGATTACCATTATGTAAACTGTATTAATTAGTTTTATTAATAGCATTGAAAAATGTCACATTTTTCATGTCTGAAATCCCTTATGATAAAAATATGAAATTATTGAAAAATTGAAATATTTTCAAAAATAGAAAGACACGTACCTTATCTGCGTCGAAATCGGAACTTGTGTAATTCACTGTCTTTAAAATAATACACCACAATCAATAATTAATATCCACACAAAGTACAAACACAACTCTAATTATTAATCAAACAGACATTTTGTTTTAACAACTTTTGCAAGTTATCACTTGAACCGTACGACGCGCCAACATTTTTTAAAGTTTCACGTTGGTACATCTGATTGCTAGCCGCGAATATTTATCTATGATATTTGCGCAAGGAGGGTGAAATAAAAAGTTCTCAACAATAAAATTATTGTTGACAGGTGTCAAATTTACTTGGAGAAATTGAATTTAAAGGCAAGTTATTCAAATTTTATAAATATTCGTTATAAATAATTCATGTCAACGAATTTTAATGTTCGTTTATTGTCTTTTTTTTAAATGATGTAATTTGACAACGTTTATTAGTCAGTCCACATGTGAACGAATGATTATCTTGATTTATTATACTTGATAAATAGTGTAGAACAGGGGCGGGCAAATCTTTTGATCGGCGGGCCACATAGCTGATGAAAATTTGACCGCGGGCCGGATGGCTGACGAAAATTTCACCGCGGGCCAAAAATTTGCAGAAAAAAGATCCTCCCATCCTATTTCCGCATTTGGAGAGCAAAAAAAAAGAAAAGGTCCTCACATTCTATTTCATTTTTCTAAAATGCTTCGCGGGCCGGTTAAAATTGCGCTGCGGGCCGGATTAGGCCCGCGGGCCGCTATTTGCCCAGACCTGGTGTAGAAAGATTGAAATTATAATTTATTGATTGTACACTTATATATGAATACCTGTCAGCAGTGTGTAAAAAACAGTTATTATCTTTCACAACAATAATATATTTTCATCAAAATATATAATAAACAATTTTAGTACTGAATAAAAATGTCTTAATTGCACTTTTTCCATAAAAAAATATTTCATCGAAGTATTTCAATATAAAAGACAAAAACTTCGATCGAAGTTAAATTTTATTACCTTTGAAAAAAGCTTGAATAATTCTAGCTTCAGAATTACTATAGATAACAATGAAATGTTCGGAGTTACCCAAATTGAATGGTACCATTTTGACACCTCTAGGTATAATTGAAGCTGTCACTCGTCTGGTAAACCCAGCGATACCTTCGTATTTATACACGATCAGTGGTTCCGTTGGACTATCCGTTAATACGTAAAGAACCAGTTCTTTCGATGGCAGTGTCGAAAATTGCACACCGGTCGGGGCACTAGGCGTCAAATGATGCCAAACCACGAACAGACTTTGCATCTTATCGAATCTAAAAATAAACACATTTTTCATTCATAATTTTGAAAGAACCATGATTTTTTCAATGTCATTTTGTTCTTGATGTGACCTGGCCAATATCTGAGTTCACTTATTTCTCGCCGGGCGCTGCGAAAACAAAATACGCGCAAGTCTGACATTGCATTTTAAACCGAACAATTTAAACAGAAAAATCACTTCTATAAGAGCTGCTTGATTACATAGAGTCAAAATTAGAAATTAAATCTCATAGCATTCTCGTTGAATATTTTAGAAGCACCTGCCCACAATTTCAAATAGAAAAACTAAATTTTTTTACTCCATGATACATTGTATACTTATGATTAGTAATGTGCCGGATCGTTAAAAATATATATCCGCAGATACGGATCTGAATACGGATTTTTGGTTTCAAGATCGCGGACGCGGATCTTAACTTTCTTACAGTATGTGGCGGTAAATATTGCACATCGACCTTTGGAAAGAGACTATCTGTTATGGGAAAAAGTTATTGACTTCTTTAAAAGTTAACTCTCATAACCGATTGTCTCTTTCCAAAGATCGATGTGCAATATCTCATTAAAAAGATAGTTGATTTAGTACCTTTGAGTTATGTACTATTAGTATGATACTCACTACAATAAATGCTTGCAATATAAAGGTGCCAAATACGATTTAAAAAAATAAAAAATAATCTGAATGGAATTTAACAGATTTTCATTATTACCTAATCACCTATATATATAAAATTTCATCTATGAATTGAAAATTAATAAAGTAAAAGATCCGCAAAAAAACTAACGGATGCGAATCTTTCTTCTCCCTCGGATATCCGCGGATACGGATATCCAGCACATCACTACTTATGATACTGACTTATGATAACTCCCTAAATCCCTGGGGGCCCATCCACCCCGGATACTGACTCACAAACTCCAAACACTCGCAGCTTAGATAT
Source organism: Xanthostigma xanthostigma (assembly GCA_963575645.1). NCBI lineage: Eukaryota > Metazoa > Arthropoda > Insecta > Raphidioptera > Raphidiidae > Xanthostigma > Xanthostigma xanthostigma. The sequence continues at coordinate 5,444,346 of OY754469.1, read as the reverse complement.
TGGCACGATAGGTAGAAGTGTTTCAATAAATTGAAAAACTGACAGCATACATTAATGCTTCATTGATCAATTTCTCGAAATGGGACAGGCCACAGTAGCTACATGTAAACTGTTTCAAGGAAATCATTATTGACAATTTTCACGCACATCAAAATCTTAATAAGCCCGGGATGTAGAGCGTTCTGTAATAATCCAGATGCGATAGCCAGATAATAATTATTATTGTATTCGATCACATCGGCACTTATAGGACTCGCCACGTGTATAATCTGATATACTTCGAACAGTTTTGTTTCATCGTTGAACCGCCAAACGTCTACTGTAGGTTCTTGACTTGTCAACGGATTGTTGACCATTATTATGAACGGCACGTTTCCGATTGTTACTGTTGTCGCCTGAAATTAGCAACGGTACAGTCATCAATTGTTTTCACAAACAAATGAAGATGTGATAATAGTTAGTTTATATAGTTTAATAGGCTATGTTCCGATATGCACTGCGACCACTGTACAGTGTGACGTCAATTTAGTATACTGTGAACACGTTCCTTTATAGACAGTTATACTGGTTACTATTTAAAACGGAACGCAATCCCGTATACTGTCAGCCGCAATTTTTGAAATTTTGACGCAGCGTTCAAATAAGTGTAATAAAGTTTTCTAGTTCATTAAAAAAAACTGTTGTTGGAGTACTGTCAAATTAAAAATATCTTAATTAATATTAATTGTAAATTGAATTTATAATATAATAAAAGTAAATAGTTTTTCATTAAAAAGAATATGTTTTAATGTCTAATAAGGTTATTTTTTGCAATTCTTCCATTGTTTTAGTTATTAATTCAAACTAATTACAGAACTTTATAATTTTTGTGATTAAACTGTAGATTGTTTATAAGACGTTAGTCACTCGAGTGGTTTTGACAGATCACGTGATCAAAGTACTGCGAGTACCTTACCTCGAAAACGTCAGTGCTCACAGTAGAATATGCCGGCGATTTATGACGTCATATATTTTCCTAGGGTACTGCGGCAGTATACTGGCAGTCCATAACGGAACGAATTTTTCTACAGTGATAGCACTGTGCAGTGCTCGCAGTGCATATCGGAACATACCCATAGTTTAATAGTTAGTTAGTTTCAAGGTTCTAAAATACGTCCATCACTTGTTTTCACAAACAAATGAAGAACTCAAATTTAAACCATCAGTTGTGAAATTGTAAAGTACGATCATCAAATTGTTTTCACAAACAAATGAACGACTTGACAATAACAGTCAGTTCCTAAGTTCTGACGTAATGTACAATAGTTATTTAAAAATTACAAAATTCTGACGGATTATTTTTTTACCTGCTGTCCATTTCTTTGAAAAGTTTGATAAACATAAAGATTCAGTTTATTATCATTTTCACAATATAGCGTAGAAACACTGGATGCATTAGATATGATCAATAAACAGGACCGATTGTTTTCTGGTAATGTTAAACTTAGAATATTTTGTGTTCCGTTGGTTGGTATTTGTTGTTCGACAGTGATAGAACCATTTTTAGTAATCCCGTATATGTTGGCAATGTGACTGAAAACTAAATATCAAATCAGTAAACTTAAGTACTAAAAACCAACCTAACAAAAATAAATAATAAAAATCGTGTATAGAACATACGAAAAATCGGTGACATGAAAGTCACGTGGTCACAGAACTATAAAACTTGGAAACTGGCCTCATATACACGGCGTTATATGGGAGGCAGGCAAAATCAATGTATAAGAATACGTTAGAGATATATAGTCGACATTTAGCACAGAAAAGAATCTCTAACGAGATTCTTCGATATTCAAAGGTATAGAACAACTGTATGTCGCAAGCTTCGACTATTAACAGTAATATTTTTAATCAATCTTTTATCAAATAAATAAAATTGTCGACCAATTTTTCTCAGACAAATATATTGACAAAAAATAATAAAATTACAAATCAATATAACACAAGATGACGTTCGATCCGGATTTGGATCTTCTTCAGAAATATCTAAAAATATAAAAATTAATTAGTATTAATAATAAATAACTTAATACTGATTAATTTTTATATTTTTAGATATGTCTGAAGAAGATCCAAATCCGGATCGAAACGTCATCTTGTGTTATATTGATTTGTAATTGATTTGTATATTGATTGTTCTATTCAGACGTTAACGATAATACAATCATTTAACCATATTATTGTCTATAAATATACCGAATTTTGTATCAACGAAATATAAATTGAAATACTTACAATTATCATTCGGTCCCATATTTTTGTATTGATTTGCGCTAAATATATCTTCCCGTAAAGATTCGGCATATAACATTTCTCTTTTTCCAAATCGCACTACCGATGTATACGTAAATGATGTACGTGTCGTAATCTGTTTAACGTCTACAAAAATAAATAATTTAGTCTACTAACATATTTTTGACGTGATAACGTCTTATAAATTGATGAAACACCAGCTGCACGCACGAAAAAGTGTAACGCCGTAACGTTCCGCCTGACCCTGTGCGTGCAAGCGAGAGCGCAGTATAAGCGATAGAGAAGCACGATCGGCCCACGTTTGACAGCTACTAAAATTTAGGTTATGTATTATTAAATATGATATTCGAGCGGAATACGTTATCACGTAAAACTATCGTCCGTAAACCGACTTTACAGACAACCAATTTTTTTTTTGATACAAAAAGTATCGCCGAGCAAAACACATTACCCATATTGTCAAAACAAAAGTAGGAACGAAAGACATATAAGTTAAGGCACTATGAGACTAATCATACTAAATTAAAAAGTGACAGAGCTAGTATGCAGTAAGGTATATGTTTCCTTTTCCATTATAACTAGTGATGTGCCGGATCGTTAAAAATGTATATCCGCGGATACGGATCTGAATACGGATATTTGGTTTCAAGATCCGCGAATACGGATCTTAACTTTCTTAGAGTACGCGGCATATCAACCTTTGGAAAGAGACTATCTGTTATGGGAAAAAGTTATTGACCTCTTTAAGAGTTAACTCTCATAACAGATTGTCTCTTTCCAAAGATCGATGTGCAATATCTCATTATAAAGATAGTTTTTTAGTACCTTTGAGCTATGTACTATTGGTATGGTACTCACTATGATAAATGTTTGCAATATAAAGGTGCCAAATACGATTTTAAAAAATAATATGAATGGAATTTAACAGTTTTTCATTATAACCTAATCACCTATATATATAAAATTTCATCTATGAATTGAAAATTAATAAGGTAAAAGATCCGCCAAAAACTAACGGATACGGATCTTTCTTCTCCCTCGGATATCCGCTGATACGGATACGGATATCCAGCACATCACTAATTACAACGGAACTATATGCCAATGGCAAATGTTACAAAGAAACAAATTGATCAAGACTCCTCCCTCTTTCTACCCCCACTCCGTTGCGGGTAATTTGTTTCTCAGCCGGCTGGAAAACGTACTTCTATCAACGTTAAACTTTCTGGTTTTCTTGTTCCATTTATAAAAATTGATGTTCGATAAATTATCTCTGCAGTGCGAAATAGCTAGATGCAAACCGACAGTGGGGCATAATTCAAGAGTGATAATATTCTCGAAAGAACTTCTGAATGTTTGGATCACTTTGTAATGACTGAGAAAATACGCTTGCTCTGAAATAAAAAAAAAATTGTTTCAAACAATTGCTACACAGTAACTTATGTCATAGCACACTATAATATTCGTTTTCCTTGGCTTGTCATGATACCTGCCTTGTTATATTAAAAATGGCTTTCTGAAATTATATTAGCTCTCTGCGAACGGTAATATTATCACGCAGTAGCTTACAGCCTTGAGCAGTAATTCAAAAACCGATACAAACAGTTTCGTTTTCGCTACTGCGCAAGACTGTAACGATAATATTGCCGTTAACAGAGAGGTTAGAACAGAGCTGTTTTATGACGTCAGAATATTACAAAACATATCGCTTCAAAATATAACGCGGCATTAAGTACAAGGAAGGTACAAGGTACCTAGCCTGCATCAGAAAACGGTCAGGATAATCTTACCTTTCAGACTGGTGACAATTTTATTCGAATACGAAAACAAATTATTGTACTCATCGTGGAGATCTTTAAACGGTTCGATATCTGTATCGGTTAACGATGAAATGCTTACTCCAAATATTGAGCCGTCGACCGTAATATTATCGACAGTAACGGGGCTTGTAAATGTCTTAGGACTATTGACGACTATGTCATTGTCAACATAAACCTTGAAAAATCATTATCGAAATTAAACATTTCTAACGGTAGTACAGCAAAACATGTGTTTGTTGACCATCTAGGGTTCCACGAAAATGTAGCTAAGATAGGTGGCCAACTTATTGAGAATCGTGTAAACACTTTCCGTCAGTTTTATATAAAGATTAGTGATGTGCCGGATCGTTAAAAATGTATATCCGCGGATACATATCTGAATACGGATATTTGGTTTCAAGATCCGCGGATACTGATACGGATCTTAACTTTCTTAGAGTACGCGGCGGTAAATATTGCATATCAACCTTTGGAAAGAGACTATCTATTATGGGAAAAAGTTATTGACCTCTTTAAGAGTTAACTCTCATAACAGATTGTCTCTTTCCAAAGATCGATATGATCTCATTATAAAGATAGTTTTTTAGTACCTTTGAGTTATGTACTATTGGTATGGTACTCACTATGATAAATGTTTGCAATATAAAGGTGCCAAATACGTTTTTAAAAAGTAAAAAATAATCTGAATGGAATTTAACAGTTTTTCATTATAACTTAATCACCTATATATATAAAATTTCATCTATGAATTGAAAATTAATAAGGTAAAAGATCCGCCAAAAACTAACGGATACGGATCTATTTTCTCCCTCGGATATCCGCGGATAGGGATACGGATATCCGGCACATCACTAATAAAGATGATCAAACTAACAGGTGGCCAACTCAACAAATTTAATTAGGGATTGACGTTTGCAGAGTCAGAGCTCAATTCGAATAATTTCGGGGAGATCTCCAAATCGGTCCAGAGCACCTAAAGTGACTTTTCAGCATTCAGTTCTTTCAAAAATTGACTCTCATAATAATGCTAGTAATATTTACCTGGTTTTTAAGCAGTTTCGATATGTCGACATTATTTATGAGATTTTTAGTTCTCAACGATTCAAAGAATACAGAAACGTTTTCCGTACCATTTTTTTCAGACGATTTGAACGTTTTTTTTCCTGTAATCTTTTGTTTTGGGGTAGATGATGTAAGAATATGAAGTTCATCAAATATGTTTCCATTCAAAAAACCTTCCAATCTGAGATTAAAATTTATGTCAATTTAAAAAAGGATTTTTTTATATTACACAGAAAAAAATAATGTCACTTATTTAAAATTGATATTTATCAACTAAAGAAGAGAAAGTTTGGAAAGGTCCTATATTGTTGCCTTTAACAATGCTGAATAACTTATTCACGCGTGCACTGAATGGTTAAAAAAAGTACTTACCCGATATTTTTTAAAAATGTGACATTGTTAAAAATTTTCAAATTTTGAACGTTACTGGTGTCGTATTTTGAAAAAGAATTATTCATCCAATTAACAATATCGACATTTTTTATTTTAACACCAGATTGAACTCGTAAATTGTAAGTCTTGACATTTTTGATATTTTTTGTACCGAACACTGTATTTTGAGGTACATCGTAGCGCATTACTTCTTCTTTCAAATTTTTATATCCATTAATGCTTCCATAGACACTAATTTTATCTAAATAGAGGAAGGAATCGATCAAAATAATTCATGTAATTGGAAAACAACGTTCAATATAAAAAAAATTGCTAGCAACTCGGCAGATTTTTATAAATTTTGTGTCGATTTTATAATTATATAAAAAGATATCTCTTCTGTTTTTGATCGCGCATGACCTCCAAATATTGCATAAAACAAATGAAGTCTACAAACCTGCTGTCAGAACGTCTTCAAACACCATCCGATTCGTAATATTTTGATCGACATTTTGAAGTAACACATTTTTAGAAAATTCCTGTAAATTGATATTTGAAACTAAACCTGCTACATTTGCTTCTTCAGCCAAAATATTCCCAAGAGATGTAATATTCGAAAAAGTATATTGTCCAGTTACGGTTTGATTTTTTGTTATACTGAAATAATTATTTTCCAGTTCGCTTAATTCATATCCGTTTAAATTTCCTTTTAAATCTATTTCGTCTTCGAAGAAAGCATTTTCAAATCCGAAGAAACTGTGCAGTTCCGTATCACGGTCAGAAAACCAAGCATCTCGATACAATTCATTTAAGTCAATCTCATCGATGAAATCAATTTCTGGTTGTTCTTCAAATAAAGCTGATCCTACACGTGAAAAAATAAACCTAACATTTTACTGGCGTGAAAAACAGCTATCATAAATGCTGCAGTAGTGACTTCTGGTGTTCAGTAGCTGGTATTAACGTCTCAGTTAGTTTTAATTCAAATGTATGAAACGACTCAACTTTTTAAATTGCAATCATATTCCGAAAGAGTAACTGGGCACATTAAGTTTCATGCAGAGAAAATTGTATCTATTTCTGTCTGCAGACAAATGTACAGTGCGCTTGCGCTAGTAATGATATCGCGATGCGCATTTGTCCGCAGATAAAAACAGCAGATATCGCCGTCTCAAGTCGTTGGTTAAGAGTATTCGTCCCTGCAAACACCCCCTGCACCCTTCATCTCAAATCTTTTCCCCTCGCCTAAAAACGGTTCGCGCTCTCCCGACGCTATTTTTAAAGCTAGAGGGTTCTGGTAAACGCCAAATGAAAGACAAAGAATCAGACTACAGATCCTTCAGGCGAATTTTTTGAAAAAAAGTTTCGTCTACGTGTGAAATATTACGTAACTTATTATTTTTTTCAAAAGGCTGTAAGTTTTTTCAGGAATTTTTTTTCAAAAAATTCGCCTGAAGGATCTGTAGTCTGATTCTTTGTCTTTCATTTGGCGTTTACCAGAACCCTCTAGCTTTAAAAATAGCGTCGGGAGAGCGCGAACCGTTTTTAGGCGAGGGGAAAAGATTTGAGATGAAGGGTGCAGGGGGTATTTGCAGGGACGAATACTCTTAACAGCAAGTAGGATAGATAGGAACTTTGACTATTTAATAGAAATGGACTGCTAGTTGCCCCTCCTTAGTAGCAATAGTAAAACGATCGTCGACAACATCTTTCAACTTTTTTGGTACATTGGGAGTCACCCGACGCTCCAAAGAAGCCGGAGTTATAGTACTAATGTTGACACTATGATGTTAATCTGTATGGCATACCTTCTATTTTTAAATTCACCGGAGCATCATCCTCTCTCGGAAAAACAAAATCGTAAATTTTCTTAAAGTCAACTCCGGAAACCAAGCCATCGACTACTAAATTTCCATCGATTATTACATCGTTATCGATTTTTTTATGACCTAAGTGTTGTCTGGAATCACTATTAACTAAAACAACTTCTTCGGACCATTCTAAGCCATTTACTAAGCCATCTGTAGATACTTCTTCTGTTGATAAACCTTTAACTGAAAATTGAAATCGAAATCTATCAGTAACTCAAAACCTGAATAGAACAGACTATAAACAATCGCACCTCTACTAAAAAGTGACTGAGCACAAAACGAAACGACATTAACACGAGCAAAAGCCGCGGATAAAAACTAGCCCCTAGGAAGTTAACAGAAATCAGCTGATGTGAAACTTGCCCAGACAAAGCCCCTTCGATATAAAAAAAAATTAGACTCACCGAAATAAACGTTATCAATGTTTTCTTCTTGGTCAATTCTTAACGCCGTTTCAGCGATTTCATTAAAAAAATTATCATTAATAAGCCCGGATAAAACATGTAAATCATCGACATCGACAGAATCAAAATATTGATCGTTCTCAATAATTTGTTCTTCATCGTAAGTTAACAAATTAGAACCGAAATCGTCACTAGAAATTCCATCTAAATATCCAACAAAATGCAAATTTTCCACGATTATCGGTTCAGAAAAATCAATCGAATGATCGATTAACACGTTGTTTTTCAGCTGGTTCATTGCAGTTGTTAATCGATTTATGTCGTATTCCGCAACGCTATCTCGAATGTTTAATTCGGAAACCGTTACATCCTTCGTGAAAGTTTTCGTTCCCGTTACATAATCATCACTACCGTGAGTTAAAGCATCTCCAAGGTCAAAACCGACAATTTCTTTTTGGACGTGTAGATTTTTAACGCGTAAACTTTTTGTGGCTTCAACATAGGGAGTGTTTAAAATTACAGTGCCATCTATGTGTTCATCATTTTTATTTTTAATTATATTTTCCGTTAATGTTTGTCCGACATATATTTTATTCGAATTTATTCTGAAAAAAATTACACCATAAAAATTTGAGTCGTACTGCGTTTCCATGACTCTTAGCCCCCGGGTTCTGATTTTATTTACTTGTTAAAAATAATATTTAACTTCAAATAGGAATTGAAACTAGACCCACGAAACCCGGACAGTCGATGACAATAAATTAATAAAAAAAAAAATGAAAACCCACCCGGATGCTGTTATATTCTTAAACGATTTAATTCCTGAAATAACTTGATTGCCTTTTGTTTTTAAAATGCTTCCATCTAGTTCCGCCAAATTTACACCGTTTATATTCTTGACGACAGCTCCATCAGTAATTGTTAAATCGTTCGGAAATATTTTAGTACCCGTAATGTTCTGCAATTTACCTGTGCCCATTACGACCAAATCGGACGGAATAATGCCATTTATGGAGTCAGTGTATAAATGATTAACCTAAAAAATATTACAGTTTCGTTTTAGCTACTGCGCATGACTGCGACGACTCCGTTACCGTTCTCAGAAAGGTTGGAACAGAGCTATTATTTTAACGTCTTTGAATTGTTAGAAGAAAAATCAAATATAATACGCGCCACGAATCTAAAAGGCTCGGAAGTTAGATGCGAATGCGGGCTTGCGCTTGTACAGTCTGTTGAAAAACTACAAACTCGCAACTCAACAAAACTAAAATAACAATAACAACTTGACAATAGCGTACTCGACTGTACTTTAAAGCAGGAAAGCGACAAGTGACAAAGGCAACGAGCGATCACGGCCAATCACCGACGAGCGCACGTTCTGTGCAGGTAGTTGGGAGGTGGTGGGAGTCTCAACGGCTCTAAAATGTGCCTTTGCGACGCTGTTTGTGACTAACTTCCGAACCTTTTAGATTCGTGGCGCGTATTATACTTACATATGTTGGATGTAAAAACGCCAAGTTAACTGGTATATTGGATGTATCTAGACGCAAACCGTCATCAAATAATCTTTTGAAACTGTATTTTCCATTTGACTGTCCGATATCCTCACAATTTAATTTCTGCTCAATTGAAACATCACCGTTTATGATAATATCTTCTTCAATGTTTAACGCGCTATCAATCACCGATACAGGATTCAATTTTTCAAAAAGAGTGCTTCCAATTTTACCCTGTAGATTTAACGGCCCCAACAAATCAACAGATTCGAAAATTTTACTACCGGTAATATGTTGTTTTTTGGTAGTATTTTTTAGTAAAACATCGAGTTTTAATTTCTTATTGACGTTTATGTTATTTAGTTTCTTCATAACTATTAAATTTTTAATTTCTACATCATCATTAAATATAACCGTACTTTTATCTTCGGAACGATTAATTTGTTCTGGAATTTGTTTCCCCGATATAAAATTTGTAGAATCGAAAGTATCGACAATTAACTCTTCGATTCGATATTCAGCGATAATATTTTGATCGCCTGTATTTCTCAAAGCAAAGTTATACAATTCCTCTACATTCATTTCATTTAAATGACCTCGAATAATTAAATTATCTGCAGTTATTTCCTCGATATTCTCCGTTAACTGTATTTCAACATTTTTATCTTTTGTTTCGATATCAAATTCCAAAGTATTTAGTGTATCGGAGTTAAGATTTTTTATCGAAACCGATTCCGCATGTAGAGAACCAGTTAATAATTGGTCTCCTTCTTTTAAAATAATTGAATCGTCTTGAAACTTAATATCGTCTATTAAACCATCGACAAACAATCCTTTTTGAAAATAAACATCTCCGTCCACTACAATAGGTTCATCGATTTTAGTATCATCTGTCGCTTTAATTATATTTTCGACGGGATGTCCGTTGATATAATCTAAGGAAAGCGGTCCGTCTAGCATTACACCATCGAAAACCACAGTCCCGTCTGTTGAAAAACCAGTATTTATATCGATAACATTTTCCATAAAATCTTCTATCTCTACATCATTCAAAATATTGACATCGATGTTATCAAAACTGCACGATTTTTCACCACATTCCAAGGTTAACTCTTCGAAATAAGCCGAGCCATCGATACTGTACGAACCGAAATCTATTATTAAATTTTCCATCAGTTCTAAATATTCATCTAATTCATTGTCGTAATTGTGTACTTGATTTTTTAATTCATTGAAAATCGAATCTTTGAAGTCCTGAAATACGCATTATTTTACATCAATTACTGAAATACAGTGTAAACTCTTTATAACGAAACTCAAGGGACCGAGCATTTTTTATCGTTATAGAGAGTTACCGTTATATGGAGTGAAGAAAGAAAAACAACCAAATTAACAATAATCTTCAATGTACTGTATAATCTCTTTATAACGAATTTTAAGGGACCGAACATTTTTTTCGTTATAAAGAATTTTCGTTATATGGAGGGAAGAAAGAAAAATAACCAATTTTTCAATGTGGTGGAATAATCTTCATTAAATAATAGGAATTTTTCGATAAGTTTGGCGTCATCAAGTGCTTGTTGAATAGATGGTGATGGTTCAGAATGGTCCTCTTTATGTCTGTAAACATTTGCTGACGCCTAAATATGAACATATTTCTTCGTAATAGAGAATGGCTGTTGCGTTATAAAGAGGGTATTAATGTATAGGTTTTAAGGTAAACCAACCAAATCGTAAAAATTTCGACGTTATAGGGCGTTTTTCGTTATAACGTAGGACGTTATAAAGAGTTTACACTGTACTTACGAAATTTGACAGAAATCAGATAAAAATTATACAAGTCATTAATATCATTGCTACCAACGGACAAACAATTTAAGTAATTCCAAACCTCGTTTGATGCTGTTCTTTTGAATGCAGCTTTAGCATCTTGTATATCGTGTCCACCCAATGTATCTTGTATTGTGTCAGACAGATCTTGTAATTTTTCAAGATCGATAGCTTGTGTAGTTTTAGCGCACCATTTTTCAATATCATCGTAAAAATTATTTATACTGTTTTCGTATTCAAAATGTGGCAAAAATAAATTTAACATGTGTCCATCATCGCGTTTGTTTGTTACAGCTGTAATAGTCGATTTATTTAATATCACCAAAATATGCAGCATCGTTCGTAACGTTTCTAGTCATTTTTAAACTATCAGACATAATATAGAGTGCGACCGATATTTGAAAAACTAAGTACTTATTTCTTTTGCCCTAAAAAGTAGTTGATTTTCATCCAATATACAGATTGTATCAAATCAAAACGATCGATAGAACATTCTGTGTGTAAGACAGAGACGATATTATATAAAGCACTAAAGCAGTAAGTAAGAATAAGATAAATGATCGCTAATAGTTACTGTGGTTACGTAAATAAATAATTATGTAAACAACTAAACTGTAATATTAATTCGTATTATTATTTATATCTGGTACAGAAGTTTTAACAATACTTTTAGTAATTAATTTATTAAATGTTCAAAAAGACCTCCACGTTCTGGCAAACAATATCCTAATCGATTATAAATACTTTCCCTCACATTGGCTGACATCTCATGGTCAACGGACTGACATGCATTGGAAATCTGTATTTTCAATTCGTTCAAATTATTAGCTTCTTGAAATCCATAAATTTTGGATTTTACAAATCCCCATAAAAAAAATTTTTTTCGGAGATAGGCAACCATTTGATTCAAATTCTCGTATGACACTGCGAATTGTTATTTTAGACGGAGACAGTCTGTTTTCAAAGGCAGCTACAAATAAATTTATTATATCGGCGGTTGAATTATCACCATAAAACCATTTAATTATTTGGATTTTTTCCCGAACAGTATAAATAGCCATTTTATCAAAATTGTGATTTTTATTGTAGAAAACAAAGACGATACTACCAGATTATATAACCACAGTAACTAGCTATTAGCGATCATTTATCTTATTCTTACTTACTGCTTTAGTGCTTTATATAATATCGTCTCTGTCTTACACACAGAATGTTCTATGGACCGTTTTGATTTGATACAATCTGTATTTGGGTTGTAAAATGACCCAATCACAAATCGGTGACAAGAGCCGGACAGTAAAGTAACTTTACCGCCCGTCGAGCGCTAAAGAAAAGCTCATATTTAATTGCTATTTTTCAATTTATTATTTTTGATAATAGCTAAAGAAAAATTAAGATATTTTAATATTTCACGCTACTCCAAACTTGGCGCTGACTTGTAATCTCGTACACAATACAATCAGACCTGTTTAAACCCACGCGGCCACGGCCGGTTGATGGGGGTTCTAGCTTAGACTCTACTTATATGTAAAGTGTACAGTGCACCTACTATTAAGAGTTAAGTTTGCTACACAAGTGAAATGTTGAAAATAGTGAAAACGAAGACAAAAGCCGCTATATTTTATAGGATGGAGGACAAAAAAATAGTGTATGATATTTTGAGTTGTACGAGTATGTCTGTTAAAACGAGTGATAGAGAGTTATAACATAAATTCACTACTCATTCCATTACTAGAAATACAATCTACTATTACTTACATACGATAAGATCACTTCCGCTGTAATACATGTGCATTGAAGAAATTTCAGGACCACAAGACTCAGACGTTATTTGAATATCGGACTCGACAAAATTCCATCCATTGTATTGGAAAATTTTCAAACCGTCGAATTTACAGGATGCCAACAATAAAAACTCACCGTTATGGCCCTAGAAAATTTATAAAAAAAAAGAATGCGTTTGCAATCAAATATTTGGCAAGGCCTACTCAATGTCTAGTTACAAATGGGTCCCATCGCGCCGTCAATCAGATAAAAGCGATATTAATAAGAAGCTCAGGTGCCCGTTCGCAAAAACAAAATAGTATTAGTACAAACAAATTATTGTCACAACAGTAGTGACGTCATTGAGTCCTTGGTACGATAAGAAATCTCAAGAGGGCCGTGAAACTTTACCTGTACTGGTAACCATTCTGAAACAGCATTCAGTGTAAATGTTTGAAACGGCATAAAATAACCGTCTACAAATTTATAAACAAATGAGTTTGTTTCATATTGTTTTGTTCCACCGTGTGCTAAAAATGAAAATCTATTTTAGTTGATTTTTCAAAATTGGAAACTAGTCGTTTTTTCTTACCCAATTCGTATAAATTTGCTATTACTAGAAAATATTCATATTGCTTGTTTTGTTCGAATCCAAAAAATTTGATATCAACGGCTGCGTGCGTGGCAATTTTTTGGTATGACACAAACTGGTCGTCGTTTATATCGTATTTGAAAATTTCAGAGAATATTTCAATTTCCTCTAAGAAATAAATGCTGGCATTATTCGTTTATTAATTAACTTTAAATCAATAAGAAAACTTAAACAAAAATTGAACCTACGTCAAAACGGGTGACTAAAAGACGTAAAATAACAAAGTTTTGAGGTCGAATATATAACCTCCTCTTTTTTGAACTCAGTTAAAAATAAAACCCGAAATTTTTAAAATTTATATAAAAAAAATTTAACTACCGTAATCATTTTTGTGATTAGCAACCGCTAAAAATTGATCATTTCCTATTTTAAAAGCTACTAATTTTTTAGGATTTAATGCTCGTACGGAATCCGTTTTATCGAAATGTTTGTTCATCCACCGATATATCGATACATCGGTTTCATATGTTATTCCATTAAAAGAATTTTTTATTCCGTGTGCAACAGCTAAGAAAACTTCATTCATGTAATTCCTAAAAAAACATTCATTTCAATAATAGATAGTCAACTGTTTAAAACAAAAGATAATATAAAAACAAAACGTCACCGTTAAAAAATAATTTATTTACCATATAATCAAATCCGTAGGAAAAACAGTATTTAAAGTTTGAACTTTTGAAATTTGTCCATCGAAATCTAATTCATACACCGATGTTCCTCGGAATATCGAATCGCTTTCGGAATAATGTTGACCGATCACTAAGTAAGTACGGCCATGTTTTTGGAAATATTGAACTCTTACGGCGCTTGTAAAGTTCAGTTTTGAAATTTGCGTAAAACCGGACTTCTAAAAATTTTTTATTCAACGATTTTAAATTAACATTATTTGATAATTGACATATCGATCGTCATTTATATAATCAACGTAAAGTTAACTCCTCGATTTTTCTTTAATTAAAATCTGTAATTTGATAGATATGTATTTTACGTACTTCTTCCTTAAATATAATTAATGAGGAGGCAGTTGTTTCTGATGGATTGTTAGCTTCTAAAACAGCTGCGTAACAAATATCTTTGTGGCCGTTTGAATGTGTAAACAAAATAAGATCAATCGGAAAATGAGTTTCTATGTGACCTTCTTCCGAAAACCCTTTGAAAATATACACTCCTAGAAAAAAGTAATTGTTATATCTATTCGAAACCTTTTAAATGTGAAATAGAAAATTTCTGTATCACTTTTGTTTCAAGAACAACGGATAAAAAATGCGTTTTTGATAGACTTCAGAAAATGCCATTTTTGACGTGATAACGTCTTATAAATTGATGAAACACCGGCTGCATGCACGAAAAAGTGTCACGTTCCAAAATGTGTCACGTTCCGAAATGTGTCACGTTCCGCGCACGATCGGCCCAAGTTTGACAGCTACTAAAAATTAGGTTATGTATTAAATATGATATTCGAGCGGAATACGTTATCACATAAAACTATCGTCCGTAAACCGACTTTACAGACAACCATTTTTTATGACGCAAGAAATTACCGATTTTATGTCAAAAATTTATCGAGTACGTTTTCAAATTAATTTGTTAAGTTGATGGTTAATTATTTTTCATTTGTGTTATAGTGTATCAAAATGTCTAAACCTTGGGTTCAAGACGAAAGCATGTATTTGAATTTCAAAGAACTGGAAGACGAAATCAACGAAATCTGTGACAAAAGTGAATTAAAAGAAATGCTGGGACAGCAGCTAAACGAAGTTGAAATGCTTCAATCGATGTTTCCAAAACCGGGTGAATTTTGCATCGACGATTATAGCGTATTAGTCGATATAACAGATTTTGTTCAAGATAAGACTTCTGTCGTTCCGCCACAATTAGATTTCGTTATAAATTTAATCGTAGATAAATTTAAGTTTCGGGTTCATGTTAATTTACCGCCTGAGTATCCGGCCTGTGAACCGGACATTTTCGTTCGAAGTGAAAACTTGAATCGAATTCAACAAAACATTCTTAATACAAATTTAGCCGAACATATTAATAAAGTGGATCGCGGAGAAATTTGCATTGGAATAGCTATTTCTTGGTTGCAAGAAAACGCTACGAGCTATATAAGTCAACCTATCGACCAGCCTAAAAATGTCAATATTTGCAATGAAGATGTTAAAAATGAATTTACTCGATATTGGATTTATTCACATCATATTTATAGCAAAGAGAAAAGACGAGAAATGTTAACGTTGGCCGATAGTTATACACTGACAGGCTTTTGTTTGCCCGGCAGACCCGGAATTATATGTATAGAAGGTCTTTCGAAAGATTGTAACGAGTGGTGGCAAAAAGTCAAATCGATGACTTGGAAAAAAATCGTTTGCAAAAAAATCGAAACATTCGTCGGCGTTGAAAATATAGATTCGTTGAGAAAGTTTGACGGTTTTAATGAAGTTTCTTTTCAGTCGCATAATTTGACTTCAAAACATATGGATATGGGGGAATTGTATAAATATTTAGAGAAACACGACTGTTCTTATGCGTTTAAAGAATATTTTGGTGTCGATGGTAGAAGTGCATGACGCATATTTAAATTTATATCATTCATAATTTTCTATTTGGGATTTTAATTTTAAGTAAATGGGGTTTTTATTTTTGTATTTACGTAATATAATATATTATAAATGTTGTATAGACTGTTCAGCGAAACTGGCGCTGTTCGTATTTTTTTTTTTGTATATATTGTTTCCATATAAATAACTACAGAATGCAGTGTAGATAAAAACTTTGTAGGTTATGTACCTAATCTTCGAATTTAAGAGTTGAAATATTATATACTATAAAGTAAAATGTACATTTTTAAAAGTAGCAGACCGAATTGATTGTTTTTTCTGTACACTGTCTTTATTTTCAGTGTGATTACCGCACAATAAAAAAAATTCTATCTTTTTAAACCAAACTCAACATTCGACTAGAAATCAACGTCTATTGCCATTTTTTAAGTATTCTTAAAATTGACCGTAGCTCAATTGTTTTTTATGCAGAAAATTAAAGAATGTAACGGTAATCTGCAATCCCACCGAACCCTTATAAAATTATTTTGTATCGTGCATCTATAATCTACAATTTCACTTAAAATATGCTGTTTAATAAAAATTTACCTTGTGAATCTTTATGCAAGTAGTCTTCAACATTTGTACCGAGATTTCTTTTAGACATCACATGTTTTTCAGATATACCATGGACTTGCTTTACAAGATCGATATAATTATGTATTTTACTGTCAATTATTTCTTTAAGCGAATCGGTTAAAATCTCATCTGCAGAAGGTTAAAACATTTAAATACTTTTTCACGGTTCGCCTAATAAAAACTTCCAGTTCCTGGGTATAAAGAACTGGAGGAAGTATCAATTGCAATTACATTTTATTATTAAAATCATTTGAGGCTAGCTGAACTCGTGGCAATGCTATTGCGTATGAAACGTTTATATAACTCATCTCTTACAAACATTCAGTTCTCAAGTTCTGATGTTAGAGCTGGAGAAAGTACTAATTAGATTTTAAATTTATTAAGAAAAATAATAGATTGAAAAAATGACTAAATTCGGGTAGCGTTGTCAGTTGACTTTAATAATACAAAAATGTAAAAAAAAATGTGCCATACAATTAGAGTAGTCACTGATTTTGTAGACAAATCAGCACCCCAAACGCTCCCGCCTCTCCTGGAAGAGCCATCTCACGAAAAACAGAAATAGCGTGGGCACAACTGATGGAATATTACCAAAATTAGAATAGAAACTTACGTTCAGTCTGTAAAGATTCATTTAGATTTGTAAAAAAGTTTGCGGTGAGAGCTAGAACTCCACTCAACTGTTTAGGCACCGAATTTGCTTTGACTTTGTTTATAAAAAAAATCACTGCCACAAAAAAACAGCATTTATTAAATAGTAACATTATTAATAAGTGCCTGAGATTGTGTAAAAAAAATACTGTAAATAGATTTTAATATGAAATAAAATTTCTAGAAACCAAAATAAGCTGTTTTATTTTACAAGTCCAGAACTGAAACAAAACAAGTCGCGTTTTGTGCAATGCTTGCATTATGCAATGTAAATATTTTACTGTTTTTTATACAATATTTTTATTTCAAATTATAAACAGTAAGTACATCGTTTTGTTATTAATTATACATATTACTAAATTGATAATTTATTGTTCTTAAAATTACAACTTGATTTATCAAAAAAAAAAATTGTTCGAGGCAAAAATTATACTATATTAATGTTCCAAAATAACAGAGTGATTCATCATTATAGTACGGGTTGGTGAATAGAGCGGCAAATCAATGAAACAACGATGCATGAGTACAAAAGCGATGCCGCTTATATTACATTTGAAGGGTACACGAGAAGAAGGCGATTTGTCAAAAAATGTAAATTGTGCAGGAGAGCATTTTGAAGTGTTTAAGATCGTACCATTTACTTGCTGATGCATTTCTTTCAACGCTTATAACTTTTGATCTAGCGTATTCTTGTCTCAAATGAATACACCAACAGAAAGGTACGACTTTTGGCTACAAAATGGCATAAAAAAATTAATTTCGAATTTTTACTGACAAATCGCCTTCTACCCGTGTACCCTTCATTTGGAAGTATAATAGTATATGAATCACTATCTATTAATTTGATTGCTAATTTTATTTATAATATGTAATGGCGTTTTCGGCATCGAGAACTGCTCCTGGGCAGGGCAGGCCGATTGAGAAACTATTGGTTAAAGAACTTTGTTTTTGTTTTTTTAACCAATAGCTACCCATTCGGCTGGCCCTGTCCCAGGGCAGTTCTCGATGCCGAAAACGCCATAAGTCAATGTAAAGCAAAAGTTTGTACTTAAAAAATAAAATTTAGATTTTCAAAATATAAGTTTTTTGCGGTTTTACACGCTTCAGAATTTAATGACAAGCTATTAGAACCATTTCGAGATATCTTTTTATTTTGGCATTGATTATATTATTAAGAAACAAAAGAATCAAAAAACAATTTTATCGTATAGCCGAGTGCTGAAGGAATTCTACAGTAGAAAATTTCCCGAACGCGTCCAGTGCTACGCCTCTTCCTTCGGTCGGACTGTATATTTTTATTTGTCGCATATGAGTGTCTCGACCATTCTGATGATTACTGATAACGGCTATTTGAATCATGAACGTTCTAATTGACTTATCACGGATATCCTTCACGGAAAAATGAACCCATCCTTAAATATAGAAAACATTCATTGTACAAACAAAACATAAGTGTCGATGCGCTTTTTTTCTCAATCAAAAAAACAAAAGAATCAATTAACAATACCTGACGGTTCGTTTAAAACGACAACATCTACTTCTTGTAAATCGTTAAAATGTGTCCCCGCTCTTATTGAAATTTTACTTGGTGTATAACTTTCATCTAGTTTATAATCAGTGTAGATATGAATTTCACTTATTTGCGTTTTTCTTTGAAATTGGATATTCACCAGATGGGGTAACTGCCCATCCGACTGCCAATAAGTGTCTGTACAATCATCGCGAAGCTGATCGACTCCAAAACCTGAGATATCCATATCGTACCGATACATTAATAAAGTCTAACCTAAATATATTAAAAACTTATACAAAGTGTATGCTTAGTTCTCACCTGGTTTGCACGAAGAAAGACTCCAAATGGCTTGGTTCCCTACTTCTCGAACTAAACCTTGCAATTCTTGCAATGTAGCATATTTAGACATTTTCGTTAATACAGAAATAAAGTAAATTCTTAGAAAAAAGCGTTCTCAAATAACACACTCAAAGTACACTTTAGCTTTGTGACATAGTAAAATTATACACAAAATAAAATTTGCATGTCAAAGCTTTTCAAATTTTTTGACATCTGTCACTTTCTCAAAACTGCCAACAAAAATCGCGAAAAAACTATAGATCTTTAATCATTTGTGGTGGCCTCAATATAAACATCTATGGTGGTGGCGAATCTTTCATCTCGTTTATTTGTTAATGTTGAAAAAAGATAAAACATACTCAATGAACGTAAACGTATGTCGTCACCTGCCTCTTAATTTATAAAAGCAAATAAAAGGCGCCAGCTTATTCAAATGCAATATTTTAACTTCTTTAAAAATAGAAATTAAAAGAGAAGTTGTGTGAATTAAAGCGATTTTTCTTTCTATAAGCTTGTATATTATAAAAGCTGTTTTTGAAATTAAAACATAACCTTACTTCCATACAATGAGTATCGGCAATTATGCTTTTGGACCTGGAAATACGACAGCTGCTAAGCCACATTATACAGTCGATGTTTCAGATCAAATTTTTACTCTACAGTGGTCCCCTTACGATTGGTCTCAGGATATTTTATGCCTAGCTTTATCGAACAAAGTTTGCATTGCAACATGCAGATTTCATGTAAGTACCGATTTTATTCCATAAAAGAAAACTCATTTTAATTTAAGAATTTCAAATTATAGAGCGACAGTGAAGAAGTAGATTTTGAAATATTAAGAGAGTTTCATCACGACACAAGAATCCATGCCGTTGCAATATCTCCAACAACGTCCTTAGCGGTGGTTCCAAAAGTTGTCTCATTTTGTTGCGGCGGAAGTGATTTTCAGTTACGAGTATTTTCGAGCAATCTTTCTAATACACACGATTGCAAGGTAAACATTTCTTTATAGACTTAATATTAAACCGCGCTGTCTATAGAACGAAGCTGTGCGGCGTTGCCGTCAGTGGAGTCTGCAAATTATGAATTTGTTACGAACCTATTCATTAATGAAGACAGATAGACGGAGAGCTGGCTACGGAGAAAATGGGTGATTCGGTGCAGAGCTGAAAATTTGCAGAATAATAGGAGATAGTACAAGTAAGTAGGGAAAAAATTGCCAGAAGGCTAGGCGGAAGATAAAGAGCCGCCAGAAGGCGCTAATGTTGCGAAAAATCAGTGCACTTCTGGTAATTTTTATACTTATTCTGTAATTCAAAACTAGATTATATATATTATACATTATATAGTTATAAGGGCATACTGAAAATTCAAACATGATATAATAATTACATTCGACAAATATTCAAAATTAATTATTAATGACATTTTGATAGAAATAAAATTAATCGTCATATATTTTCATTAATATAACAACGTAATTTTATTAATTTATTTAATTTTATTTCTATCAAAATGTCATTAATAATTTTGAATATTTGTCGAATGTAATTATTATATCATGTTTGAATTTTCAGTATGCCCTTATAACTATATAATGTATAATATAATATATAATCTACTTTTGAATTACAGAATAAGTATAGAAATTGCCAGAAGTGCACTGATTTTTCGCAACATTAGCGACTTCTGGAGGCTCTTTATCTTCCGCCTAGCCTTCTGGCAATTTTTTCCCTACTTACTTGTACTATCTCCTATTATTCTGCAAATTTTCAGCTCTGCACCGAGTCACCCATTTTCTCCGTAGCCAGCTCTTAGTCCAAGAGCACAGCTTTCTCTTCGTGGAACGTTACATTAAAGGAACTAAATCAATATAAAAAATTTAGGTTTTATCGGGCCATCAAGATTACATAAACGACATAAGCTACGAGTCCGAAGGTCATTGGTTCGCGTCAGTCAGTGATGATAACACGTGCCGTTTGTGGTCAGTCGGAAATAACAACTGCGATGCGACTTTCTATCTCACGTCGGCAGGTATGAGCGTATGCTGGCATTCCGAAGACAGCGGGAAGCTGCTCGTCGCTGAAAAAATTGGCATTGTACGTCTGTACAACGTTATTACTCAATCGGCAATACTTTCACTCGAGTGCAGCGACGGTTTGAGCGCAGCGCATTGGAGTCCGGTCGATTCTCAACGTGTCACTGCCTTCACGGGTGAAAAGTTATTGGTTTGGGACTTGACGACTCCCAGCAGGTTAGTGGAGAATACGCAGCTTCATTCAGAGAAAGGCGGTCTCGTTAAATTTAATAGCAACGGAGAGCTCATAGCAACTTTAAATTTCCTGGAGGCTACGTTGAAAATTACACATTCCCATACCAAAGTCTTGATTTTGATGGCGCCGTTAAAATTACCATCTGGTTTGTCGTGGCATCAACGGTTACCGATCGTTACGGTCGGAGATGATAGAAAATTGTATTTTTGGAAATTACCATCCAAATAATTTGTATTATCTTAAAACGAATACTTTCTTCATTTTTGTGTATGTCAAAACGGTGTACTAAAAATGTCACTTGTTTTTTTTATTTTTCTATATAAAAAGTTTGTTGCTTATAATAAAAACCTATTTCATATCTCAAGTTTATTTTTTATCGATTTACTTTCCAATATTACACGTGCTTGTTAAATAGGGTTGTATTTATGCTTTTAAAATCCAATTGCAACTATATTTATTTTTTTACCTACGACGGAACGGAGCATGTATATGCGTTTAGGGTGAGAGATTGTTTGTTCGTTTGTATGTGTGTTTGTGCACTCGATCAATGTCGCCATTTATCTGGAAAACGGTTTGATCAATTCAGATGCGGTTTTCTGTAAAGGGTTTATAATTCATCTTAGATGGTTCTTAGATAGATATTACGATGGTTACGCTCCAGGGGGCGCTGCACTGCACAAAAAATTAATTGCAAAAATAATTTGTACAGCAACGTATGCTGGGTTGCCTATACAACGGGCATTTAATCGGCTTTCTCTGTAACAGTGTCAATTTCTGTACATAATACATACTAATAGCTACACAACCAAAGAAACTCCGTCGAGGGCTGCCATTCGCTGTCCTGAATTAAGAATATAAATTGCAATATTTTAGTTCATTTCAGGGCAGCCAAACGGCAGCCCCCGACGGAGTTTTTTTGGTTACTTACCTGCGTTAAGTCGAGGGATTTTAGAATTTTATTTAATTCTTTTTCTATTGTAACATTTACATTCGTCATGGGTTTTTCAAAATTTTTAATTTTGTTTTATTTCTCGTACTACATTTGACGTCAGCGCGGCTAGGTAATTTCATGTATTATTTAAATAGCACATAAACTTTAATAAATTATTGTGCTTCAAACCGTTCAATATTTTAGAGTTATGTTCATTTGGCGTATAGAATTCGTCTTGCGTAATAGAAATACTTTTAAAATTATCATTATTATCTGTTTTTTGCATGTATATAATGCTAAGAATATTAATGTTAGGATGCTAAATTTAAAATCTATAAATCTTAAATCACTTGTTGCTAATAAAACCGGAGATTCGCAGTGACCCTGAAACGTTGGTAAACATTTATTTTACGATTTTACAGTGGAATATACCAAAACTGTAAAACTAAATATTTACATTAAATGAGGCTACTTTTTAAGGGCTGTCTATTTTATTTTACTTTTATATTCATTTTTATGCTAACTGAAATGATTTATGCGGGGTACCCCCCCCCCAACGCGCGATTGAAGTAAAACATGTAAACAATATATATGTTACGGTTAATACAAGAAAGTAGTTAATTCGCGAATTAATCGGCTAATACCCGAATTAACCAATCCTTGACGTTGGTTAATTCGGGTATTAGCCGGTTAATTCGCGAATAAACTACTTTCTTGTATTAACCGTAACATATATATTATTAAGTTTACAGTTTTTTGTATGTAAGTTACGATTTTATTTATTTGTATTCATTCAACTAACTTCTCTATAATACATTAAAAAAAAAAAAAAAAATAACTCTCGCAGTATGTAGACTTTTCCATCGCTGTACATAAATAAATAATAAAATAAATAAATGTTTATTTGTATCAGTTACACCAAAATGGTCAAAATACAGGTTTTATATAAAGGCTTTATATTATATAAAGATTGTTTCGTTATATTATGTATAGATGAGCTATACTGCACAAACTGACTTAGTAGACCGGGCAAAAACGTCACATCTATTCGTAACACCAAATCACTGAGTTGCCCCTTCACGAAAATTACAAAATGCGCCTACAGAAGTGTTAAAAAAAACGAATCAAACCCATTTGAAAACGTAATTAGAATTTTGTAGATTTCAAGGCATTCTGTATCAAAGATGTGAAAACTTTAATTTGTCAGTTTGCATCATAGAGATATTAGACTAGAGTACGCGAATGAGCCGTGAAAGTGTCTGCAATTCAGAGAGAGAAAAGTTCCTTACCTCTATGGTAACTAATGATACGAAACAATGCTGATTTGAGTAAACAAATATCTGGTTTTCTGCAGCGTTCTCTCTCTCAACTGAGGACACTTTCGTTTATGGCAAGCGTACGAACTAGCGGACTCTAGTTACTTATATCTCTATGGTTTGCATCAACGCGATTCAAAAACGGTTGGACCGATTTTGTTGAACCAAGCACGATGGTTGAACCTAGGCATACTGGTTTAATTTGTAAAATTACCGCGCGATAAGCCTGGTGTAAGAGTTTTAAATAAAAAAAAGGTTTGCACTCCGGGAGTGCCGGGAGAAGTGAAAACTTGAATATTAACCCTCCATATTGAATATTAACGTCTGACGAATTTTCGATCAAAATGGTTTGTATCATAGATTGCATTTTTATGTAGGTACGATATTTCAACGCTAGATGTCTAACGTTGTATAAATTAGAGTTTTCTCGCTCACCCAGTTCTTACTTTACCTGACGCCTGACGCGAGTTTAACATTTTTTACCCATTACAAAAAAAGTGTACAACGCCGCTAAAGAAATTTTCACTTCAAAAAATATTGTGACTACAAAACATTGTTTTTTTGAGTTATTTTTCATTAGCTAATTTATATTCGAAAGGTAAGTATTCTAATCTAATCATGCTTTTATGATAAAAAATATTAGATAAAACGTTGATAAAAGTAAATCTACTGTAACGCGGTCCTAAAATCAATAAACACTGTGTGCCGTGTAGTCCAGAACAAGGTAAAACTGCAAATATTACGGGAAATTCATATAACCACAGTCATTGGTATTTTAGTACGTAAACAATTATCAATCTCTGTCTGGGTAATATCCCGTACTATTTTTATTAGTTTGTGTTCGTCTGTGCTTGAAGTGTTAAAGTGACATTAATTTTATATTAGGTACTAATTGAATAATATTATATACGCACTTCGATTTAAAGATTCATTAATAAGAAAAATCACAGGATTGTGGACAGAAAGTTAGATTTATTAATGTACGACGTTTCGTCTGTAGATTGTACTTGAAAAAGTCTAAATCTATAGACGAAACGTCGTACATTATTAAATCTAACTTTTTGTTCACAATCCTGCGATTTTTCTTATTAATTATTATCTTGATGGACACGATATCTAATATTTAAAGAATTCAAATTAACGCGTTTTTATTGTTTGAAGGGCCCTTGCTTGCGTAATACAATTTTAAACATGGCTGAAGAGGTAAGCAGATGTTTACGTTTATATTTGAAAAGAAATTAATATAAATTCGGTGCCTTATTTTTTTTAGGAAGTCAAGATAGGTACGATACCGTTTGATCCGCGCTTTCCAAGCCCCAATCAAACGAGGCATTGCTATTTTAGTTACATAGATTTTTACAGATGTACAAATCTTCACAAGAATATTGATGAGTAAGTAAAATAATCAAAATCATTTATGTTCAAAATTAATGTTGTAAGATTAAAGGATGAATCCTGGTGGCATAGGATCGATGAACTAAGCAAATACTGAAGGTTTTTTTATTGCAATTTATTGTCTGACGTTTTAAAATGCAATAAAAAAACCTTCAGTATTTGCTTAGTTCAATGCCACCAGGATTCATCCTTTAATCTTACAACATTTAAACAGGATCATCATCACTCTAAATTAATTATTAGAGTTATTTTTCACAATTCAAAATTAATGTTAAATACTATTTTTTTATTCAATGGTTATACTAACAATCTGTAGAATGTGCTACACAAGAATCGACGACTGAAATGTTTAAATTCTGGAATTCAATAAGCATATTATAGAAAAGGGCACGCTGAAGTAAAAACATGCAATTCTTCCATATTTTTTCCTTTTTAAAATACTTCTTTAATATGTTATGTATTATTGAAAATAGCAGTATTACCATTTTTTAATAAATACTTACAAACCTCTTAAATTTAAATATGCTTGTAAAAATGAGCACTCTGAATTCAGTGGGTAAAATAACATTTTTTTCTGGCCACCAATTTTAAACTTAAACTGACAAACCGTCAAATTTTTCACAGGCCCATTTGCAGTTACTATAAAAAAGCCTATACTACACTGTGTCCAAATGCATGGATTGAAAAATGGGATGAACAAAGAGAAAACGGCACTTTCCCAAGGTCGCTCGAAGTGGGAAAAAAATGAAGAACGATTCAAAACATTTTTTAAATCATATTTTTGTAGTATATCAAACTAAATAGCAGTAATGTATTTTTTTAAATTGTATTTCATTAACTATTATTAATAAACAAGTCTATTAATATAAATTTCGACTTTTTTACTTTTTATCTAAACCGGTAAAACTGGTGTAATAACAATAATGTATTTAAGTAGGCGGTTTCCTGTTGATAAATCATTTGTTTTTTTTCCAAAGTACTTCAAAATAAAGATTTAATGCAAAGAAAATGAGTGATCAGGACGAGGTAATTAAATGGATGTTAATTTTCATTTTTAACCGACTTCAACAAAAAGGAGGAGGTTCTGTGTTCGTCTATATATATTTTTTTTATGTATGTTCACCGATTTCTCCGTCAATTATGGACCGATTTTCAAATTTTTTTTTTTATTCGAAAGAGTGCACCTCAGAGGTGGTCCCATCGGAACCAAGTCAGGATCTGATGGTGGAATCCAGAGAAATCGAGGGAAACTCTCAAATTTCAAAGAAACGCATAATGTTTTTTATGTATGTTCACCGATTTTTAGTGTTAGATTAACACTAAAAAGAGAAAAATAAAATATTTTTAACAAAAAAATTGAACCGACTTCACACTAAAAAGTAAAAAATAATTGCGTATTGAAATGTTTTGGAGTCGGTGTAGTTCTCGGAATAGATTTCATTTTGGCTGACACCGACTCCAAACCATTTCAATACGCAATTATTTTTTACTTTTTAGTGTGAATTCGGTTCAATTTTTTTGTTAAAAATATTTTTCTAATCAATTTTACAACATGGATTTAATTATTTTTAGGGAAAATTGAGTACAGTACCATTCGATCCACGCTTTCCAAACCAAAACCAAACTAAAAACTGTTATTTTAGTTACGTTGATTATCACAAATGTGCAAATCTCTATAACAATCCCGATGAGTAAGTGTTGTTACATTAACGTAAACATAAATTAAGATGTGACGTTACGAAGTTCGTGATTTCTCGATTTTTGACGTGATAACGTCTTATAAATTGATGAAACACCAGCTGCACGCACGAAAAAGTGTAACGTTCCGCCTAACCCTGTGCGTGCAAGCGAGAGCGCAGTATAAGCGATAGAGTCGGTAAAAATATAGTTTGACAGCTACTAAAATTTAGGTTATGTATTATTAAATATGATATTCGAGCGGAATACGTTATCACGTAAAACTATCGTCCGTAAACCGACTTTACAGACAACCAATCTTTTTTGCTAATTACATTTGAGAATTAAAAAAGTTCCCTTCATATACGCTAGGACAGTATCTTTTGACAGGCGACATTGCGCCCTCTCGTGTTTTTTTTTTTTTAAATTCTGGTTCAGCCAAAACCTTAGTGTCATATGTTATACGTGCACTTTAATAAGGATTAATTGTTGAATAAAATGGGTAAAAATCTATCAAATCGGAAGTGCTGTGTTGTTGATTGTAAAGATACACCAACTAAACATCTAGAATTACAATTCCACCGTTTTTTCTGGATTTTCTTATGAATTAGAGAGGGAAAAAAATGGACTGCAGCAGTATGTCGTCAAGGGTAATTATATTTTATTTTACGTCTGTAATCATATATCATAAATGTTATTTTGCTAACAAAAATAAGATTTAAAAAATTTTGAAATAAAAAATGTATTCATTTATGTAGTTTTTTTACTGACATTGTGCGTAAATATGTTTTTTATAATTAAGAATAACGCTGGTTTCCATGGGTTTGTAAGTTTTGAGTGAACCAGATTTTAAAAAATCAAACACGAGATGGCGCAAAGATCGCATGTCAAAAATACTTTAGCGTATAAATATTATAATATAAATATAACTCATACTACGAATGAAATGTTTCTATCGAATTGATGACGACGACCTAAATTCTTAACAATTTCTTATAGAAAGGTATGCAGTTACTTTAAAAGAGCATTCACTGTACTCTGCCCTAACGCATGGGTAGAAAAATGGGATGAACAGAGGGAAAACGGCACCTTCCCAAGATCACTCGAAGTCGGGAAGAAGTAAAAAAAAAATAGACTAAATACACAAATACACCGAACGTGAAGATTCAAGAAACAAATTTTCAAAGCATTCAGTTTTTTAATGGTTTGTATTAAATGGTACTCTTCAGACAATCAATATTTATTGTCAATACGTCATTTTCGAAGATCACGAAGATAAATTTCGATTGGTTAGAATAATGTGGATTGACAATAATTATAAACCGCCCTGAATTTTAAAATAAAAGTTCGATTAAAAAATAATAAAATTTATTGGCACTTATTTATACAAATTTATATATATTATATTATATTTTTTTATAACTATCAGAAAAGCAACTTTTAATATAATAATAAATACAACTATTTACTAAAGAAAAAACAAAATAATGAAATAAATGTGAAGTGAATAAATTACGTAATTTAGAACTATTTAAAAATGGAATAGTGAATAAATATATATGAAACAACAACACATCTCTTCGAACACATGCTTACGAGAGTGACGATCCCAGCTTGAAAGACAAATATCTACGGCAATTCCACTGACCAAACAATGGTTCGCAACCGACTGTGATTTTATACGCAATAATAAAAATTACCCTGGTTGTTGCACAAATTCCTTTTTTTATTTACAAATTATACATTCGGATGATGGAAAAAAACAGAGCAAAAAAAAAATTAGAAATAATAATAGCTAAAGGGTGATCACTTACCGATTTATTCACAGCCCACAATTGGTAACTTAATTCACTAACGATTTGTATAGCGGCTGATAAATTAAAAAGTAACTTTACGTACATAGTAATGAGGTATCACATGGGATCAGTGTTGTACTATATCGGCTGTCACGAAATCAGTATCGTTTATTGTAAATAATCAGGTAGAGGTGGTTGGTGTAGTAATTATGGGATGTCTATACTCACATTCTGGATCGCGACACTCGCCTTGCAACGAGAAAGGACACAGCACCGCGAACACATTGTCGTCGTTCAAATGTCTGCAAACAGATAAGATTTAAACAGTACCATGGGTGGAAAAATCGGCTGAATCGACAGTTGGCGCAATTTTCTCCCCATTTATATTTAAGGAAGTACCGTCGATAAATGAATTAACAAACAGAAAATTACGAAAATTTGCAAATATGTCAAAACCTTTTCAAAAATGACTCAGTTACATTTTTGTGATCTTTGGTTGACTTTGAAAAAAGATATTGATAATTTTATTTCGCTGTACTTAACATGGAGCCTTATGGGAATATGTTATTTTGACGCACTCCATCATTTATTACGTTGGAATTGACAAACAGATTTTGATAAAATTTTCAGGAAATATAAACGAATATTCTATGAACATTTTTCTTTTTCCAAAACGTATAAAGCTTGCTTATGTTAATAGAAATAACTAAAACAAAGCCGAGCTTTTTAGCAATTCATAAACATGGCAACACCGCAATATTATAGTTTGTGGCGCGTCATTCAAAGGTAAGTTACGAAACTGCAGCAGTTTTGATATCGTAAAAACATACGTAAATTGAGTAAATGCTAAAAGCATAGTATTCCAAAAAAATGATAGTATATTATTATTTCCGAAATGACAGGAATAAAGAAAAGCATTTTCATAAATTAATGCGAATTTGACACCGCATGCTGACTTATGCTGCGTACATAAGCACTTGTAACTATGGCAAGGCATGCGGTGTTGCCAAATTATATACTACGTTACTCAAGTAGAAGACTGAAATTCTTTGACTTACTGCGTACCGAGGGTACTTCCTTAAGTTGCAGCCGTTGACTATCTAGAAATGGACCAACAACACTAACTTCATACTTGTTGTCAAGACCACTAGCGACACAACGTTCCAGTTGCGGCCAAGCTAAGAACTAAAGTTTTAACACATAATTGCGTCGCTATGGGAACGCTAAGGTTTGTTCCAAGCAGCCGTGAACGGTAATAAAACCGTAAACAGTCTTCTCACTGCGCAAGACTAATTTGCGCACTAGCTCAAAAATCGATACTGCGCAAGACAGTCTTGCGCAGTAACAACACTGTGTACGGTTTTATTACCGTTCATGGCTGCTTGGAACGAACTTTATGTAAACAGCGGTTGGTAAAACAGTCTGTTTAGATTTGAGAAATGATGGACTAGACAACTTTGTAACTCCCGCTTCTTTGGAACGTTGGGTGACCGCCTAATGTATCAAAAAAGTTGAAAGATGTTGACGATGATCGTTTTACATTGCTATGGAAAAAGAGGCGCAACTAGCTGTCCAGTTTTATTAAATAGTCAAAGGTTACAGGGAAATAATGACAAACTGTGCAAGTAAATTTTATAAATCTCATTCATTGTCGCAGAAAACGAATTAAAAAAATAAGGGCAAGTTTATGTTATGATCTTGAGTACTTTTTTGGAAACTGTATGTCATGGTTGATAGTTAAAGATATCAGGCATAACTGTTCATATATTCATGCATGTGATATTATGAAGTGAAAAAACAATCAAGAACTAAAAAAATATGTCGACTCAATAATATGTACAAATCTTTGATTAACGTCTGATTAGAACTCTTCAATAAATAAAATTATCGACCAATTTTTCAGACAATATATTAACAAAAAATATCAATAATACATTAACGTTTCGATCCGGATTTGGATCTTCTTCAGAACGGATCTAAAAATATAAAAAAATAATTAATAATTAGTTTCTATTTATTTTTAATGTAATACGTGAATAATTTTTTTAATATACATTAAAAATAAATAGAAACTAATTATTAATTATTTTTTTATATTTTTAGATCCGTTCTGAAGAAGATCCAAATCCGAATCGAAACGTTAATGTATTATTGATATTTTTTGTTAATATATTGTCTGAAAAATTGGTCGATAATTTTATTTATTCAATAATATGTAATTTAGAGTTTAAAACGTGTTTTTTTTTTTACCTTTTATTTACAAAAATTCCTTTTGGTGTAGATTCTGCAATAGGTAGACAAATTTCCTTGTTCTTTGCTTGGGATGTCAGCGATCTCGTGTCAATAATTTCTGTTTTAATTTCCTGAATGGCCAAAAAAAAAGAGAAACAAATGTTTTGTAAAAGATGTGCTTCAACAAATAAATTTCGCTATCAAAAAGAAGAGACCTTGTTTGTTACGACTGAGCCAATATCCTGCGCTGTGTTTACTTTAGTTTCCTTGGGTTTTCCGCTATTTGCCGGTAACTTTGCCGATGGAAGTTCCAAAGCTGGATTCGACTTTCTAATTTCAATATAAAAGTACTGTTTGTATTAATGGACAAAAAATACAAGTGCGCCAAACGCAATCGACTGATTATAAAAACAAGTAAAAACAAAAACATTATCAAAAGACGTGTAAACATTCTGATTTGAATACAATGACTTCTACATAATATAAAAATAGTTATTGGCGTAACTAGTAGTCTAAGTCATTCATCGCGCTGACAGGTCATGACTTAGCCTACAAGTTACGCCCATAATTTTATTCAACAATTGCGCGTTATTCATGTTTTATTTATTGTTATTAATGAGATGTTGTAAATATCTATTTATTTCTTTATAAAAAAAACTGTCAATACTAACAGCACCAAACAGCACGATTCAATGTTTTGGTTTGAGGTTAGTCGGTTATGAATAAACTCCATGTCGAAAACATTCGGCCTCTCAATTTTAGCCTCAATGGGTAACAACAGGGAGTTGTTGTTACCTACTATTTCGTTACGACTCAGAAAATAGTTACGTTTATTTTCATTATTCCACAATGGCCGAGCTAGTAGGAATCTTCATTGAGTTATGACAAGTAATTGTCACCAGTCAGTAAATGGCTATTTAGGGTTCGGTTTTTAGGCATGATAAAACATGAATAACGCGCATGAGTTGAATAAAAACATTGATTTAGTCATTTTTTATAATCAGAACAACTAGTGCGAACCAACTACTAAACAAATATTTACACGTCAAAAATATTTTGAAATCACTATTTAAAGATGAGTTCGAGACAAAACAAAATCAGGCGATTTAATATGACAGTTCCTGTACTAAAAATTAAGAGATATTAAAAGAAATATCTAGTTCTAAAATAGTACCATTGATTTTAACGATTCTCAACACATTTACTCACTGACTTTCAATTGCTGCTTTCATAGTCAAGTATCGATTGACACAATTTTTGAATTTTTGATGACACTCGGCGTATTTCTTTCTGGCGACGTGCAATTCCTCGATCAAACGCTTCACTTCGATTTCAGCTTTGTCGCGTGCTATTCGTGCCGCCTTCGTCTCCTTTACAATAGGCGCCAGGTCTCTAAACTTACCTTCCAAAAACCTACGATTCAACATACGTCGATATACGTTATTTAAGACAGATAATTTTATTTCACTGTTATTTGTATCGTATTTCTTCGAAAAAATTAAATCATGCTTGTATCAGGCAAATCTTATATAAAATATCTACCCTTCGGAAATATAACCTCACTTTAAAAAACGTTTAAGCTAAAACTGCACCTATATGGGATCTGTATTTCTTCTGATCTGATGTCAGACGACATCGGAAAAAAAGCAAACATCGATTATAATGTAGGTGCCTACATTGGACAGGGAAGCTTGATTTCTTTTCTATAATAACATCGGTGTTTGCTGTTCTTTCAATCGAAAGAAATATGGTTTCGATGCAGATTTTCTTATTTCTTACCGATTAACTGAAGGGGAGTTATTTTTCTATCAAAAATAGAACACGTGTTGATTATCAACACACACTAGCAAAATCTGTTCTTTGACGCAGGAATAATTTTTTGAATGAACAATTCTGCGTGATGGTATAAATTACGCTAGTACTTGCTGTCTCATCTTTTTACTACTTTGATAAACTTGACTCAAGAAAATTTATAAATTCCTTTCTTTTTAATATAATAAAAATAGTTTATTTTTGATAGATGCCATTTTTAAAATCACTGAGCTTAACTAACAACTAGTTGTCCAGTCCTATTAAGGAGGTTGATGCGTTACAGTCCCAATCAAAAGTAAGTCGAATTCTAAATGGGAACTTTTCCATAATAAATTTTTACAAAAGGTTATAAGTCGATGATACCAATAAATTATTGTCATAAAGGCATAAATAAATAATTTTTTTAATATTAATTCATTATTTCAGTATTTTACTTAATGGACTAACTTTTGAATTTTTTGTACAAAATTAGATTAGAAAAAATAAATGTACGTAAATATCTGTATTTTACATATTTTTTGCAGTAAATAATTAAAAAAAGAAATTAGAAGTAATAAAAATTAAATCATTAACGTTGAAAATTCAGTTAAAATTGTCAAGAATAAAAGTCCATAATCGAAAAGTGGTAAGGTTTAATAATTTTTTTTTATTGATTAAAAGTCTCCTAATTAAATTGGAAAAAATATTAAAATATGCGTAAGACATCGATGCTTTACATAGTTAGTTTTCGGAACTGCTGACATTATTTGGTTATTTGCAAAAAATTAAAATGTACCGTTTGCATGCTAAGTTGACATATTTTTCATAAGACTACATGTAAAAGTTTTTTTTAATTTTTAACTTTATAAATCTCCTAATGGTTTTGGATTTTTTACAGAAAATGTTGTCATAAAAAAATCTATTAAAAAAACTTTATTTCAGATTTTTTTCTTTATCTTCGTAAAACGGCTCAACCTCCTTAAATAGTCAAAGGTCAGCACCAAAAAGAAAAGAAATGTTGCTGTTTTTAACAAAATAAATCTATGTTCTATTAAATTAAAGAAATAAGTAAACTAATGTTTTAAAATACCTTTTCTGACTTGTTTGTCGATCTAATAATGTCTGTTCCAGTATTTTTTTAGCAGCATTTTTCGAAAAAACTAATTGATTTTTATTAATGAAATTTTCTTTCAAAATCTTCTGTTTAATATTATTGGTGACTTTATAATTCTTGAAATTATTGTTCTTTTTCAAAACACTTTTGTTTATGTCTTTAGAAAACGATTTTTTTCTCGTGATTTTTTTACTTAATTCATTTAAAGTGTCCGTCGAATCAGAAGTCTGAAACTTGAGTTTATTTAAAATATCTAAGCGTTCCTTTAGTCGTAAATATTCAGCTTGACTCGATTCCGGTAGCCTTTTCATAGCATCCGGTATTATATTCTCCACTTTTGCCCGCTGCTGTTCCCATTCCACTTTCGCTCTTTGTTCGTTTAAGAAATCCGATACTTTTTTAGCAAATTCCGGACTGATCTTTGATTTTACGGGTGACTTAACTTCATCGCACAGATCGGAATCCGAATCGTTCCCTATATTAATAACTAAAGGTTTAACTGGAATCGATAATCTATTTTTTTTCATCGATGTCTTTTCTTTATTTATCACAGATTGTTGTATTTTGTCCAAATCAATTTTCTTCTCGTTCGAAGACGCAGTAGCGATTTGGTTTCCGAGCACATACTTTTTGGATATTGCCGATAAACATATAGCCCGCAAGATGTCCTCGTCTTCCTCCGCGTTCGTCTTATCAATCTTCGCATCCAATAAGCCGTTCTTATTATCCTGAACACTTTCTATCGGCAATATTTTCTTTTCATACAGATTGTCATCGTTCGTAGCATTATCGTCGTTTTCGCATAAGTTTTCTTTTTGCTGTGCCACAGAACTCTTATCCGGAGAGCTTTCGTGCGAAACTGATTTTAACGATAACATATTTTCACACAAAACGTGCTCGGATATATTTTTAGTAATTTCCGTATTTGTTTCTTTCGAACGTTCATCTTTTTCCGTACTGTGCGTTCTTTCATCTTTTTCATTATTGGTATCGAAAGATTCCGAATGCAAATACAAAACTTCTTCGATAAAACTATCAATGTCATAATCTAACACTTCGGTTTTTCTTTTCTTGATATTTTCACCGCTGTTTTTTTCTATCCTCGCCTTGTGTTTTTTAATAACCGCCGATCTCAAAGCTTGCAATCTCAACAAATTAGGATCTTCTTCTTCGTCTTCAGACAAGTTCGGAACCGCAGTTCCCGCCGCATCTGTTTCCGAAGGAGTCAATGTAGAGTTCATAGGTTCGGCTGATTTTTCTTGAACGGCGTCCGATGATGAAATATCTGGCGGTTCAACTTTACTACTAACATTGGATTTCTCTTCTTTCTGTTTCGACATCAACGCTAATTGTCTCAACTCGTTTAAATCATATTCAGAATCACTGGAATTATCTCTCGACTTATTGACCGTTTCTCCGATCATATTTTGAAGCCTTGTTTTAAGACTGGTTTGGTGACGATTCAAATTAACACTTGTATTGACTCTGACCGCCTTATTGAGTTTTCTCGTCAGTGATAAATCGGGCAAATCATCGTCCGTTTCCGAGCTCGATGTATCGATGACTATAGTTTTTTGTTTGTGAACATGCTTGAGCGAATTGTCTTTCCGACTGCAAATGTCATTTCGTATTACGACTCTCCTATCTATCACGATTCTTTCTCTTTTCGATCTTTTTCGCTTACTTCTTCGTATACATTTAACGCCATCACAGATATCTCTTCTACAGTGCGTGCAGCGCATAGGTAAAGCATCCTCATTTTCGCTAATGCTACTGAATGTTAGGTCAAGTGCTTTACAATTACTAGGTGACTTACCGACACTTATGCTACAATCTGACACATCTTCTAAATCCAAATCACTTATTTCACCCTCTTCGCGTTCATCAGACACGATGTCTTCGGTATTAGATAATAAATCTCCCATGGCACAAAATATATAACAAAAAAATAATAAAATATTAAATTTCACAATAAATCATTCACTGCGACAATTAATCATCGACATTAAATTCACCGTGTACGAATATTCAAACAAACTGTGCGAATGTATGGAATCATAATATAAAACCGATACTTGCATGTCGAATCTTTTCTATTTCAGAAGTCGATGAATAATAAAATGACACAAGTAAAAGAAAAAATGGTTGCCACTGAAAATTACTGTAGCCAACTATAAATAAGAAAAAAGCGTATTTAATTCTTTGACTATACATCTTCACTATAGATACCTATTTGCATCTATAGTCAAAGGTTCATTACTGTACCCGTTCTCGCCAATTTGCATTTTTAGGCACGATTCACAACTGCTTCTGTTCTTCAATCTCCATTTTACGAACACAAATATTTGTATCAAAATGGTAAAAAAAATTCCAGCCAATTGGGCGACGGGATCATTCCAACTTCAAAAATGTTAACATTTGATTATAATATAGAAAATAAAATTTCTGGAATCGCGTGAGGTGACGCGGGTAATGGCTAGTATTAAGTATGATACGGTTACCTACATAATATGTTTCACGTCATGTAAAAATTTATCAAAGCATGCCTAACTAGTTTATTTCTGACAGATCCATAAAACAAAAGAGCGGATGATTTTTTTTTTTTTCAAAATATTTCCAAAACTATAAAGTTTAGAAAAAAATTTTTTTAACAAAACTTTCTTGAAAAAATAAATAGAATAATAAGCCGTTATGAAAAGTACACCATTATTATATAAAAAATACTGTTTTAGCATGTATCTTCTGCGCATGCGCCGATTTTCCCCAAAAACAATAGGGCTCTTCATATTTGCATATCAAACATCCTCCCAAAATTTGATTTCAATCCGCTCATCCGTTTGACCTGTATCGTGTTCACAGACAAACAGACGCACAGAGTTTTTCCAAAAAATTGTTTTTTGGATTTGGGGGACCTCAAAACGGAAAGATATTGTAAAATTTTTGACCTAAACTGGTACCATTCCCCACTTGTGGGTTGGAATGGTAAAAAAGAACCCTTATGGCGAGACTTCCTTGCCTTCGTTATTTTCTCAAGACATTGTTATCGACTTGAAATTTGGCAGTTTTATATCAACAGGAATCACTCAACATAAATTATTTCTTAAACTGCCTATGGAAAAACAGTTCACAATAAATAAAAAACATACCGTTATTTCATTTATTATATAACTTTCAACATTAAATATAAAATTAATAAATAGTTGATAAATATAAATTATGAACACTTCTACAAAAAAATCAAGTATTAATAATCAATTATTGATTCTTAAAGTTCTGTCCGTTTACCATATTGCTACGCATTGGGTTCTTTTGATAAGGTCCATTACCGCCACGACGAAACACCAAACTACCTATAAAGCGAACAAAATGTAATAACAAAGTTTCAAGAAACATAAAACACTCAACTGTTAATTATTTACGAAATTTAATTAATACCAGTAAATTTGTTTGCATTATTATTGAAATTCCCTGCACCAGTCGGAGGGAAATTATTTATAGGTTTGTCGGTAATCGGAATACAATCTGCCTTTAAAACCTCTTCGAAATTACCGTAATCTTTAAAACAAACAACGCAAGTCCGGTCCGTGACTCCTGTAACACTGGCATCGTAATACTGCAAAAAAATAATAATCATGATACTGCAATGCCTTAATAGTTATTGGCGTAACTAGTAGTCTAAGTCATTCATCGCGCTGACAGGTCATGACTTAGCCTACAAGTTACGCCCATAATTTTATTCAACAATTGCGCGTTATTCATGTTTTATTTATTGTTATTAATGAGATGTTGTAAATATCTATTTATTTCTTTATAAAAAAAACTGTCAATACTAACAGCACCAAACAGCACGATTCAATGTTTTGGTTTGAGGTTAGCCGGTTATGAATAAACTCCATGTCGAAAACATTCGGCCTCTCAATTTTAGTCTCAATGGGTAACAACAGGGAGTTGTTGTTACCTACTATTTCGTTACGACTCAGAAAATAGTTACGTTTATTTTCATTACTCCACAATGGCCGAGCTAGTAGGAATCTTCATTGAGTTATGACAAGTAATTGTCACCAGTCGGTAAATGGCTATTTAGGGTTCGGTTTTTAGGCATGATAAAACATGAATAGCGCGCATGAGTTGAATAAAAGTAATTCTAATTTGAAAAAAACAAAAATTACCCGATTATCTTCCCAATATTTGGCCATGCATCGATCTCCAACATTCCATTTCCATTCTGTGCACGCTGAATTTTGAAATTTATCAGCTGTAAAGTTGTCCCCAGACGAATACGAATTATTCAAATTGAAAGGAACCTTCGGTAAAAATGTATTATTTTGAGTAACAGGTTCCATCGGTAAGTATGTACCGCTCATACCGATTTGTTCCCTCGGTTTGTACGAATCATTTTTGTTATTGAACTTATCTTTCATTTGGTTATTTCTCGTATACTGCAGATCTTTTGGCACATTTGTATTGCCATATCTATTTTGTTCTCTAGGCACAAATGTCGTCTTGTTTTGATTGTAAAATCTATTTTGATCGTATCTATTACTCGCCGCGTAGTTCGATTGCATGGACATAATATCCGTTTTTTCAATTAAAGAGTCGATCTGATTTTTATTATCGTAGGACGATACATAATTAGTTAATTCAAAACTTCGATTGTCGTTATTATAATTCTGAAAAGTATTTTGCATTTTATCATTGCTATTTTCTCGCGGCATGCTGTTTTGTAATTTCTGGAACCTGGGCGCTTTTTCCGGAACGTTGTTGTATCTTGCATTTCGATCGTTCTGATTCTGATAATTTCTACCGTTTGGATTATTGCTATTACTAAGGTGATTATACTGTTTATCTCTCATTTTTTGGGGATCAAAAGGCCTCTTATCTTTATTGTTATACGACGAATCCTTTTTATTTTTATTTTCATTACCTTTATAGCGCAACGACGCATCATATTTTTGAGCATATGTAGGTTTCACGTTGCTATAATTTCTAGATTTATTTATCTGTTCTTCTATTTTTTCCACTTCGCTAGTTGGCAATTTGTTTTCAAAGAAATCGAATAGTGATATGCGACTCGTAGGTTTTAGCATTTCACTATCTTCCTTTTCGCGGCCCTTACGTCTATCGGAAGACCTGGTTGATTTCGACGAGCCATTTCGAGATTCTTCATTTATATTTTTATTATTTCCAACCGACGGCTGCTTTCTATTATCGTTTTCTTGACGAGTATTTTTCGAGTATTGACTATCTCGGCTCGGTAACGGTTTGACGCCGCCTCCAAATACTTTACGAACTGCACCTTGCGACGCTTCGGCTATGGCGTCCTGTCGTTGAGCATTGAATTCGCTGTTGGTCACATCTTTATCCTTAGCTGCCGATAAGGACTTGAAATTCCGATCTGTTTCCGCCTGTGTGATTATTCTTTGACCGAAAGGTACCCATGGTGGAGGCCCACCCTCGACCGTTTCTCTAGAATGTTTCTGTAGTGACTTAGCCAACTGCCACCTTTCTACTAAAGCGGGAACATTTCCACCGAGTACCGTGACGGTTGCGTTTGTAAGCAAAAGGTACGAACCGGCCGATTGGACGTTCTGGAGGCGAATTTTTGTTCCCGGACAGGTTTTCGCCAAACTCAACGCTTGTATCGAATCGTATTCGATCGCCTGGCATGTTGTATGTCCGTCAGTCAAAATCAGTTTTAATAATCTGGGAGCAGCACCAGAAGACTCATTACTTTTTGGAGCAGAAACATTGCGCAGTTTTTGTATCTGTACGACAATCTGAAACAAAATCACCCATGCTTGATTATCACATAGTTACAATTAAATACGAAATTTAAAGAAAAATACTCACAGGTCCTGGGATTCCATTTTCTAGATCTTTTAACAGAACTGGACTTCCTATATCCTTTAAATCGATCTGAAAAACAAAGAAAATAGGTATTACACAGTGTCAAAAGTTTAATGTCCTCTACTGCAATTTTCCATGCAGCTATTTTTAATGATGAAATAATTTTGTACTCCTACACAAATAAGTAAAATTAATGCAACTGTATCAATCAAGAAATATAATTTAAAAAATTTAAACGTAAAAACGTAATAACAACTTACATCTAGAGCATTTTTTATAATACTGGAGGTATCTTTCAGTTTGTTTTCCTTTGAAATTAAAGCTAAACCTTCATCTGACAAGTACCTAAAAATAAAAAAAATATTAGTTGTATTAAAATATGTTACAAATACAATTATCGAAATTTATCAAATCTTAT
The DNA here is from genome assembly GCA_963575645.1 of Xanthostigma xanthostigma. Lineage (NCBI taxonomy): Eukaryota > Metazoa > Arthropoda > Insecta > Raphidioptera > Raphidiidae > Xanthostigma > Xanthostigma xanthostigma. Next base: position 5,404,311 of record OY754469.1, on the reverse strand, counting down.
GTATCATTTTTTATAAAAATAACTAAATTAAATATAATTTTTAAGATAATATTTAAAATCAATTACCATCCTGTCTTCTTTAAATTTTCTAGGGAAGCCATATTCGAGCTATTCGAGTTGAGCACCACCGTCGTTAAGTTTGTCCAAGTTCAGTTTGGTTTTTGTAATTTTTTAGTGTTGTTATTTTAATTGTCGTGAGAAGTGGAGTGCAAAATTATTTTTATAAACTAGTCGTTAGTTCGAAGCTGCGTTATTGAGATTTTAGTAAATAAATCTTTAGACAATTTTCTTTAAAACAATGTGGTTAGAAGTTGCTCGAAAACTTCATGTAACTGGTAGGTGGTATTATTTGAAAAACATTTAGGAGTGTTATTAAAATTATAATAATTATTCAACTTATGTTTTAGATTTAAAGATTGTTGGAGAAACCTTAGCAATACATACGCCATGAAGGAGAAACTACACAGATGAATTTCTTTTAGCTGGAACCGCGCGATGTCGCGAGTAAGATTTTATTTTTTTTGTAATTTATAATTTTATAACGTATCAAAATTAATGATTTTGTATGTGACTATTTCCAATAACAACACAATTCATAAAGTTGATTGTCGTTGATTGGTAGTTATTTTTGACAACAGAAAAGTTTTGAGTTATAAAAATAATATCGTACTGATTTATTATGAAGATAATAACTCAGGGCAATCATTTTACAATTAACTTCTTTATTTCGACCACATCTACTTCGAATCGCCAGTTAAAGCTATTGACTTGTAAATGAAGTTTTATTTTGTTTCTAAAACTTAGATATAATATTGTTTGGTGTGTAAAAATAACTATATTGTACGTATTTTTTATTAAATTAATTTGCATTAATTCACAGACGATTCAAGTAATACTTCATCTCCCAGTTTATTATCCCGTTTCCTGTATCTTAGTTCACGTATGTCTGTTCAACAATCAATCTCTGAGTATTTCGTTAAATAAACAATTTACAAACAAAGAAAATTACAACTACTTGATAAATAATGGGTTACTATTACTTAACCCTAGCCTCACCAGTTATTATTGAAGTGAAAACTTCTTTAGCGGCGTTGTACACTTTTTTTGTAATGGGTAAAAACTGTTAAACTCGCGTCAGGTAAAGTAAGAACTGGGTGAGACTCTCTAAGTGATATACAACGTTAGACATCTAGCGTTGAAATATCGTACATAAAAATGCAATCTATGATACAAACCATTTTATTTACAAGTGTTGCCATTAAATAAACAATGCTTCTAAATGCAAAAAATTAAGACGTTAATATTCAAGTTTTCACTTCTGCTAGCACTCCCGGAGTGCAGCCCGTCTGTTTTTTTTTTAATAACTTCAACTGTTAACATATTAATTATAAAGTATAGAGATGAAGAAACGAAAAATAAATTATCTGATAACATTCAGTCTTCTTTGAGCGAGATATAGACCTGCCTCGACAATTAATGCATAAGCAGAACAATTTTTCCAAATTATAGATGACAATCCTGTGAGCTATGCATTTTAAAAACTTTTGTGTAATGTAAGTTGCCTATCTATTCACTCTGTAGCTATTCCATTCATTTATTATACCAAGATATAAGTATATTTTTATACATCAATGATTCATTAATTAGTATACAGCTAATTAAAACTTATTTCACTTAAATTAACATATTCTAATTTTCATGTACATTGTGAACCAGATTCTTTGTATCTAATTCTAAATTTTATACATTAGGTTCCTCATATTTTAGCTTTAAGATTTTTTGAGTTCTTAGAATTAATAAAAATGATTCAGCCTGTACGTAATTGCTGTTTTTTTGTGTTGGCATTGACTGTTATGGCGACAATAATACAAAAATATTGTACGTTAAATGTTTGGCCATGTGTTATTGTGTCATACTATTCATGGAATATGTTAGCACCTAAATACGTGCTAAGGTGACACACCTGTTGTTACGGCGTTACCTGAGGGCTGCTGGGGCATATGACGTCGCGTTTAATGTACATCGCGAAGAAATTATTGCAGGGGTTTCAATCAGTACCAAAAATATTTTTTATTAAATCTTACTAATCCACACAATATAGCAAGACAGCACTCCGATGTTTGTCCACCAATTTCTAAGACCTTGAACTCAGCTGTGGTATAATACGCGCCACGGATCTAAAAGGTTCGGAATTTAGTCACAAACAGCGTCGCAAAGGCACATTTTAGAGCCGTTGATACTCCCATCATCTCCCAGCTACCTGCGCTCGTCGGTGATTGGACGTGATCGCTTGTTGCCTCTGTCACTTGTCGCTTTCCTGCTTTAAAGTAGTCAAGTACGCTATTGTCAAGCTGTTATTGCTATTTTAGTTTTGTTGAGTTGCGAGTTTGTATTTTTTCAACAGACTGTACAAGCGCAAGCTCGCATTCGCATCTAACTTCCGAGCCTTTTAGATTCGTGGCGGTATTATAACTAGCGTCTCAGTCCGATCGGGTCCGACCGAATTTGTAGATTCGTCGACTTACGTTGCAAAATTGATCTCCACGAAAAGCCCTTTTATTTTAACGCGATAATATATAGCCTATGTCCATCCTGAAGGTCCATTCTAAATATTGGTGAATAATTTCTGAAATCGGATGAGTAGTTTCGGATATTACCTTCTACATACAAAATTTACTTCTTTATAATATTAGTATAAAAGTATAAACGAATAAAAAAAAAGTGTATGTGTGTCCGCTCCGACGCACGACTGGAGTTTACTCCTTAGATACGTTGTGTAATGTATTCTATCTCATTCTTTTGCACGTTAAATCCTACAGATATATATGTTTGTCTCTTTTGAAGCGGACGAGCGTAATGCCACACTTGGAGCGTAAATAATAATAAAACTTCCGTATCAGGCCTTATAACTCAAAATCGTTTCTTAATTAAGGAGTAAACTCCAATAAACTCCAAAAATGCAATTATTTTATGTAAAATATAGAGTCGCACTGCAGACTTGTGCAAGCCGCGGAATGACCAGCCCTGGTTATATCGATGTGGTCATCTCCCCCACTTGTTTGTTATGGTATTGTTGTGTCGAGTGGGCTTAACCAGTTTCACTTTCTCGTAGTTGCACGGTCTTGGCGGCTCCAAACAGATAATTATCAAAACGACGCGCGCGTGTGTTGAACCACAGAACTTGGTTCTTGTTATTTGTGTGTTAAATTTGTGTTTGGTGTGCACAATTACTGAGTGGATTATTATTAAAATCTTGTTTGAAAACAGGTAAACATTTACGATTAATTAAAACACATTTATACTTTTTTTACGTATTATACCTAATTATTAATCTGTGATGCATCTTTGGGTAGACAGCTTATTTGCACAATGTATTAAATTAGTTATCCTATGTTTATTCTTCGTTGCAATGAAAAGAGACTGCACTGCCTTGAAACATTTTGTTTTTTTACTGTAAACAAAAACAAAGGGGGTCTAAAGCATCTTTGGATAGATACGGTAGATTATTAAAATTATTAAAACGCCTAAGTATAAATAATATTTAGACAATTACTACAAATTGAAGAATTAATTCAAATCTTTGATTAACGTCTGAATAGAACTCTTCAAATAAATAAAATTATCGACCAATTTTTTTTCAGACTATATATTGATAAAAATAAAATTATAAATCAATATTACAAAAGATGATGTTTGTAATATTGATTTATAATTTTATTTTTGTCAATATATAGTCTGAAAATTATTTATTTGAAGAATTAATTATTTAAAAATAACAAGAAACCCGAATGCACAAAATAACTAAAAAGAAGACAAGTCGGAAACTTCAACACGTAGCAGGTAGGGGGACCCATTTGTTTCTGTCTGTTGTTTTTTAATGGATCCCCATCTGCTGCATGTTGGGGTTTTCCGACTTGAGCAATCGGGTAGATTATTTTTTTTAAATGTTCTTTTTTTACAATATTATACCAGTGTTACTTTTGTAGTGTGTAGATTAAAAATTAAAATACACAGCTTCCTTTGTTTAATTAATGTTTAGAGTTATTAGTTTGCATTTACTATTTTGAATACAAGTTTAGTTGTTTTATGCGGTGATTTAGTATAAGTAATCGCGGGATTTTATCAATTAGCAAATTTGCATAACACTGGTGTAATATCGTATTTAAAACAAAAGTACTTTGGTACAAGGTTTCTGTAGATATTTATCAAATGTAAGGTATTTAAATATTCTGTTAAATGAATGAGTAAATATTATGCAACGTGCGATATTTATTTTTGTTTTAATTGTCTATATTTCACTCTCACGAATTTCTTAAACAATTCGAATTAAAAGTGAAAAAACCTTTTTAAATAGACATAACAATATAAAATTGTAGTGATTATGTACAAAAAAATCTTAGTTCCGTTCCAAGTTTTCTGTAACAAAAAAGGAGTGCTATTGTTTAAAATAAAACACGGTCGCTGCGATTGTCCTTGTTTTCTTATCAACTGTTTCCTGTATTTGTTCTATTTCAAACTTAATTGATATGTTATGTTGATATGTTCAATTGGTTTTCACCTACGGCTTCGCGCTTACGTTAAATTTCGAGGTTCAGCCTCCTGGGGTAAGATTCGGAACCCAAAGGAATGGTGAGACCTCTGGTGAGAAATGCGCCGAACTGTCCTAAGGGGGGTTTTTGACAGGTAAACTATAGAGGCATAAGGTAAACATTGATTTAGAAAAGCTTTTTTAAATCAATGTTTACCTGTCAAAAACCCCCCTTAGGACAGTTCGGCGCATTTCTCACCAGACGTCTCACCATTCCTTTGGGTCCCGAATTGTAATACGGTGGAGTCGAAGGTTCAACTATAGGTACTGTTGTCGTTGTCGTGTTTTATTACAATCGCGACTGAAGCCGCGGACAGAGGCTAGTATAAATAATAAATTATAAAATATATTATGAAACCCTAAACTTTGAGTCATGACCTCATTTTTTGTAAATACGGCATAGCTTGATCGATTTTATTCCATTGTGATATGCAGTAACGCAGTGCACCCTTTTCTAGTCTTTTAATTAACCCCGTTTTATGAAAAAAGAAACTTGTAATCTGTTTGTATTATTAAAATGGAAATGAAATAAATTTCAAAGCTGTTTGCCTTCACACAAATAATAGAAATAATTGAGATGACCGTGAAATAAGTATAACTAGTATAGCACTTACTTATACGAAATTGAGTTATGTGATACCATTTTCATAATCACAGGTACCTACATAATAATATAACGGTCGTTTGTTTTTGTAGCTGATATTATTTAAAGGTGGCACTTCACATGGCTATTTGTGTTCGCTATTGGGTGTTTGTTGTATTTGGCAAAATATATGACGTTCAAGACAAACATGCAAATAAAGGCAAATACGACCATCTACACATGCGGGTCAAATAGCAAACACACAAACATTTGGCAGTAGAACGCAAGGCTCAAAATTCCAGGAATTTTAGCACTGTTTCATTGTCCCAATTCATTTTCAATAGTAATTGTTCCAGTTCTCGCTCACAGCACAGACACAAAAATATGGCCATTGTGTGGACGGTTTATTTGCGTATTTGCCTATTTGACTCCTTTGATGTGCCTCGAAAAACCGACAAGCGCACGGTAACGCGTATTTGGTATTGGCCTTATTTGTTAAATAGGCAAATAAGGCCAACACTTTGTCAAATAGACTGTCCACACTTAGTTATTGTTTGCCAAATACACAAATACAAATAGCCATGTGAAGTGCCGGCATATAAAAAAAAGGTTAATATTTGCGTTTTTATTATAGTTTTTAATTCGTTAGGGAAGGCCTCATTTTCGTATTACAAACTGATTTTCTGTAAAGTCACCGCTCCCCCCTATTTTTTAATAAACCGATCAGAACGTTCTACAAAAATGGCACTTTTAGTAAATCGAAAAGTAGGAAGGTATATATCCACAGGAAATCAAACATTTTTCAATAGTAGTTAACAGCAGTCGATAAGATTGTCGAGCTAATTTGTTAAGTAAAGATTAATTTGTTCTTAATATATTAAACAAAAGTTACTTATTAACATTTATCATTTGTTTACTGACGGAAATTACATCACAGTACGGTTTTTAAACAGGAAATTATAATTCCATAAAACCATTCTTATCTGGTTTCGGAAACAATTACGTCCATAGGCTTTGTAACTTAAAGTTGCATTTGGCAAGCTTAAAATGTTTTGCATCTGCCAAGGGTTCCACGATGTTTATCAATCTGTATCGACATTACCCTAAAAACGACTGGATTAATTCTGATAAAAAGAGAACAAAATGTAAATGCTTCTTTTTTGGGTTAGATGATGTTAGATCAAATTCAAGTCAAAATCGACATCATGCCCGAGTCTTTAACCAAATTCAGAAGTGTCTTGTTGTAAGGCCACTAACACCCAGACTTACATAGGCCTAGTGCCTATTCATATCTCCAATTTATTATTTTTTATTAATAAATTGAAAATGCATTTGGATTAAAACCGGGAAACTAGCGGTTTGTAATCAAGGAGGCATGCATGAAACACTATATAAACAATGACACCGCTATACGCTCGGCTATTATGAAACCCTGGAGTGCCAATTCGTCAAATCGGAAATCTCAAAATGCTCCTGATATTTATTGATGAATGAAATTGAACTAGATAATGATGATCTAGATTCCAGTTTACTTGAACTCGCCAGGCGGTTGATAATATATGGCATTGGTGGCAGGTGACCACATTAAATTAATGACGACGTTATAGATCTTGCATCATTTAAATAATATTGCCACAGGCAAAATAATGCCAATATTTACCTACGTTACGACATGAATGATAATTGTGATAACTAATAACTTTCTCCTCCGATTAGCTGAAAATATTTTCTTCGACTAGAACTACTATAATTACAACTATATTTTGTTTTTGGTTACTATTTTTTTATTGAAGCCGGTAACATTTTACAAGATTGTTGTGGACTAGACCTGGCTTTGCCCAATAAATTTGGTTTGGCAGCGAATACTATAACACTTTACTGCATCTCTTATCAATTTAATTGATAAATGGCGTGCGGAATTCGGTAGATTAAAATTTTTTGATTGTGAAAGATAACTCTAATAATTTAGAGAGATGATGATCCTGTTCAAATGTTGGAAGATTAAGAAGGAAGAATCCTGGTGGCATAGGATCGATGAACAAAGCAAATACTGAAGGTTTTTATTGCATTTTATTGTCTGACGTTTCGGCAATCTTTATGCCATCTTCGGAGAATCAATGCTTAAATTTTTTGATTATTGCTCGTATAATAATGAGTAGCCCGTCAGTCATATACCATATATTTAATAATTTACTATATGAATCATTGCCTATCTACTTAAAGTACGGTGAGTGAACACAACAAAGCTTATCGAAAATATATCTGCGTCTCTTTCTTCGATGTAATTCCCTGATTTCTCCGATGTGAGGATTGGTTGATGTACTTGCCTTCAATCTGAATAAAGTATCTCTGTTTCAAAAACTTTGTCTTTTTCTATGACGTTAACAAGAACGTACCCAGCTTTTGGTCCAGGAGGGGGCAAATTAGAAATTTCTTAAGCCGGGTCCCCCGTGCTTGTTTTGCCCTCCTGGATACGCCAGTGCTTACGGCGTAAAAAAAGACAGAAGTATAATACGTTTGCACCCTAATAGTTCGATTGCGATTTATATTCCTATGCTCAGTATAGAATAAAAGTATATGGTCAGGACGAAGCAAGCTTTTGAACATTGATGACCTTAGCTGTTGAGCATCTACAATTTACAATCTAATGTAAATTGTTTCACATTAGATATAGGCACCTGAATACGAATTATTATTATCGTCATTGAGAAGGGTATTTTTGGTGACGCAAACTAATGAAACAAGTGAATCATATTGTTACACCTTTAATGGTAGTTGTAAATATGAATAATGGCTCTTTACTATACGAATGATGAATACATAAAAACAATGTTTTTAACTATTATGTAAATACAAGGTCACTAAGAAAACACAAGTGAACCATAAAAAACCGGATGGCTTAAAATGAATTGCTGCAATCCGAAGATATAAATATGACAGTCGTTTTTTTTTAAACAAAACAAAGTTTAAATTATGTTTCCAACTAATTTCAGTTCTTTTCATATCCTTGAACTTTTCTCTGACTTTTTTTATCTTGTTCGCATTGGCAGTGCACAACATACCTACTTTTAGATTAAAATGTACACTGAAAAGTGTACGTTGGGTATATAATTCATGGTTACACTTTTGTGTAACAAACGCAATGGTGTCAAAAGTATCAATACTTTTTAAACTGGAGCACCTTTATAAACAAAAGTGTCAAACATCACTTAAAAACGATTGGATCCATCGAAGTATAACAGGATCTATTTACACAAAACTATCATATACATACAAAAGCGATTTGCGATAGAATGACTATATCTAAGAACTAAGAAGTACATTAGACTCTATATTTCAGCTTGGAAATTATCTGCAGTGACTAATACTAAGCGGCACATTTTTATGCATGGGAAAATCTACATTGTTTATTAGTCTTGCCGCTCCATTACTCACTTTTTTACCCGACTACGGCGAAGCCAAAAGGAAGGGTTATGCGTTTAGCAGTCTATGTATATTTGTATTTACGGGTGTTACATCGTAGCGCCTAAACTATTTATCCGATTTTGATAAATAAGGTGTCAATCGATTCGTTATTATGGCCCGGATAACATAGGCTACATTTATTTTTGAATTTTGGTCCCAGAGGGGAGCAAACTGAAAACAAATCAAAAAGAATTTAAATAAAAAATAAGCTCAAAAACCAAAACCCGACTACTGAAAAGTATAAAACAAAAAAATATTCTCATCTGAGGATAGCCGTGGTCGTATATCATTTCATATACAGATTGTATCAAATCAAAACGGTCCATAGGACATTCTGTGTGTAAGACAGAGACGATATTATATAAAGCACTAAAGCAGTAAGTAAGAATGAGATAAATGATCGCTAATATAGTTACTGTGGTTACGTAAATAAATAATTACGTACACTGTAAACCTTTTTACCAATTTATCAATTAAAACAACTACAAATAAATTTATTATGTTGGCGGTTGAATTACCACCATAAAACCATTTAATTATTTGGATTTTTTCCCGAACAGTATAAATAGCCATTTTATCAATAATTTCACTAGTGAATACTGACATTTGATAAAATTGTGATTTTTACTGTAGAAAACAAAGACGATACTATCAGATTGTATAACCACAGTAACTATTAGCGATCATTTATCTCATTCTTACTTACTGCTTTAGTGCTTTATATAATATCGTCTCTGTCTTACACACAGAATGTTCTATGGACTGTTTTGATTTGATACAATCTGTATATAGATGTATAGCGTGATGCACTTTACCCTAGAGCTTATGATCGCTTACTAGTGTTAAAATGTAATGTTTTGTTAGGATAGGCGGCATATGACCATGGCTATCCTCAGATGAAAACATTTTCTTGTTTCATACTTTTCAGTAGTCGGGTTTTAGTTTTTGAACTTATTAGTAGGATGATTTTGAGATGAAATATCTAGGAAAATTCACCCGAATGACTATTAATTATTAATAATCTCTTTTTATTGGTTAGATTTGATCAAAAACAAGAATGGGGTACGGTGGCGAAATGGATGGTTGCGGCCAGTTTATGAAGTACAGCATGTTCCTGATAAATTTCATTATATTCATTGGCGGCATCGTTGTAATGTCGCTCGGCATTTGGACCCTCGTAGACAAATCGTTTGTTAACGAATTGCTCGGTACTAATCTATTCATGGGAGCTGTCTACATCCTCATCTTTACCGGAGCTTGTGTAGCTCTCATCTCGCTATTCGGCTGCGTTGGATCGTCACGCGAAGTCAGATGTATGCTTTTAACGGTATGTTATCAATAATCACAAACATGCACAATTCTGGATTATTTTATTACTAAAACACTCAGATTTTTTTTTTAATTTCACCGTATTTATAGAAAAACACACATTGATTATAATAAGCGCAAGCAAATTTGTGTACCTCTTTTAGCTTAGAAGTTATGAAAGTTCAAATATTGTTTAATTTTCAAGGAACTTTAAACATCCATAATAAATTCTTAAATCTATACTAATATATAAAGCTGAAGAGTTTGTTTGTTTGTTTGAACGCGCTAATCTCAGGAACTACTGGTTCAAATTGAAAGAATTTTTTTTGTTGGATAGCCCATTTCTCGAGGAAGGCTATAGGCTATATAAAATCAGGCTACGACCAATAGGAGCGGAGCATTAATGAAAAATGTTGCAAAATGTATCTCAAAAATAAGCTTCTATTCAGGTGAAATGCACTACTAACTAAATATACCTACTCATATTAGCGTTGTCAGAATACAACGTCGGCTAGCTCAATCGGTAGAGCACACGACTGTCAATAGCAGAGTCGTGGGTTCGAGCCCTACGTTGGGCGAATACATTTTTATTTTTTTTTTCTACATTGCTTTCTTCTAAAGCTTACATTTAAATTTATTTTAATTTTATTTAATTAATTAAAAAAAGTATAAATACTGCTTTTTATCGACAAAAACTTTTGAACGGTAACTCCGATCATCATGCAATTTGGACACAACATTCATCTCGGTAAACTAAGATGAATGTGTGTACTCGTGTTCCTCCCTTCCCCATTCGTTTTTTTACACCCGGATGAAGCCGGGCGGGACCGCTAGTGTAAAGATATACAGCTGATATCTACGTGTACGTAGTAACTGAAATGATTGATTGTTTCAGTATTTCTTCATCGTTTTTATAATTTTCGTAACAATGTTGGTTGGTGGAATACTCGGCTACGTGTTCAGGGAAAAGGCAGCAACAACAATGGAACAAGAGATGCAGAGTTCGTTGAGATGGTACGGCAACAAACGACCGATAACAGAAGCCTGGAATAATGTGCAAGAACGACTCCATTGTTGCGGCGTTAACAGTTATAACGATTGGCAAGGTCATATTCCCGAATCCTGTTGCAGAGAGCCCATTCCTGGCAAGGTAAGACCAAAATGGACTCATCCTCCTAAATTTAAAATTCGCGTTTCTCTTATAATCAAGCCAAATGCAGTATAATTGCACGATAAGGATTATACAGAAGAAAATAACAATTTTATGTGAGGTTGAAATTGCGTGTTTATTTCACATGGTAAGTTTTGGCGCCTAACGAGACATATTCTGACTCTGACTAATATCTGTAATGCAACGTCATCATGATAAGCCAATCAACGACGCGGACGTTTTAAGCATTCGTTTGTTCAGTTTTGTTTGTTGTTTATGTTTACTAGATTGCAATAAAAAGATGTGGAATGGCCCCATTCAGTGTTTCTAGAATAAACATGTATCTATCTAACGTTTTCTTTTTTTTTTCTTTTGTGTAGAAATTGCCATGCCAAAGCGCTCCTAACCTAGCGACACTTTATCCGAATGGCTGTCTCAAAGTTGCAACTGCTTTTGTTCGAGATCATGCGACAATAATTGGAGGGGCGGGTATAGGAGTAGCATGTCTAATGGTAAGCAAAAATCAAAAGTTTCCTATTAACAATTCTCCAATCTGAATCTCTATTCTTTATTTAAGGATCAATAGATCAATCCTTTTGGTAAAAAACATCTACAAAACGTTTAAAATGACAAAAAAAATAATGTTTGATTTCAGATCTTTGGAATGATTTTCTCGTGTGCCTTATTCAAGATGATAGATTGAAGACACTCCCAGTCCCGACCAAGCAAGTTAATTGATTCAGTATTTATTTTTTAATTTAGACTTTAGATTATTATTGTTTGTTGTTTAAAATGATCCCAAATGTTAAGGAGTTACTAAAAGATCTTCGATCCTCCCGCTTCTTGTAAAATTTAAACTTAAACAATTTATTAATTTTGAAAGAACAATGTTTTTATAGCAAAAATGTCACAATGGTACTTATTTCAAATTAGTGTAATAAAGTTGAAAAATAGCATGCCCAGAAATATTTAATAATTAATTAAGGTAATTAAAACATTATCAGATAATTGCTGCCCCATACATTTGACTTATCAATCTAAATAATTAATTCAATTATTCACATTTCTGTCAGCACAACAATTTTAATGTTTTCATTTTGAAAGTGAAGAACATTCTGGAAACGCTACGGTTTTATAAATTATTATAAAATCATTTTTGAAGTGAAAACTTCTTTAGCGGCGTTGTACACTTTTTTTGTAATGGGTAAAAAATGTTAAACTCGCGTCAGGAAAAGTAAGAACTGGGTGAAACTCTCTAAGTGATGGTAATTGCCAGATACTTTTTATACAACGTTAGACATCTAGCGTTGAAATATCGTACATAAAAATGCAATCTATGATACAAACCATTTTATTTACAAGTGTTGCCAATAAATCAACAATGCTTCTAAATGCAAAAAATTAAGACGATAATATTCGTTTTCACTTCTGCCGGCACTCCCGGAGTGCAACCCGTCTTTTTTTTATCTACTCTTTCCTTCCAGGACTGGATTTAGGGTATTTTTACGTTGTCAGGGAGGTTGTCGCGGTTTATGAAAGTAATGAATTGGTACTAGACCCAGATATAGCCCTGCCATGGCTAACAAAAATAAATGCTCTCAAATTTTATAAGTGAGAAGTGTAGAGGAAGAAGATTTTTGTAACTACATACAGTGGAACCTGCGTTTTATGAACATGTCGGGATAAAAACAAATAAATCTTTAGAATGCCAGTTCATTTGGAATATAAATTATTACTACCAGCCCTGTACTTATTAAAAATTTTGTATGTTCGAGTGTCTTTTCAAAAGAAGCAAACTTACAGGTGTCACATTCCTTTCAACGAGTTTTCACTGTACCAGGTGCGCTCCCACGAACTGTTTATTCGGAATTAATATTGTTTTCATGTAAATATTTTAAATGCGAAAATATCTGTGATCATGTATACAAAAAGTATTTTTTAAAAACACGGTTTTGTATTATTATATTTCAGTACCTACTTATATCTATATATTATTATGTATCTTATACGCACATGCGACTAGAAGCATTTCAGACATTCCAAAATGTCAATAAGTATTTATTATATTGTAAATGTAAAAGTGCAAACAAAACAAAAAAATTTCATATAACTGTAAATGTTGTTGGTTTATCGAACATATTTTTTTTAATAACAATTACATAAAATAAAATGTGTTTTATTTTTTCGCAGTCCCTCAAACTCCAGTTCCCCCTGAAATTCTAAACCTAAGTTGGATTAACCTTCGCCCAAGTTATGCACATTCTCTGAATTAAAAAGTTGGCGTGAGATTTTAGACGGAGAGCTGGCTACGGAGAAAATGGGTGACTCGGTGCAGAGCTGAAAATTTGCAGAATAATAGGAGATAGTACAAGTAAGCAGGTAAAAAATTGCCAGAAGGCTAGGCGGAAGATAAAGAGCCGCCAGAAGGCGCTAATGTTGCGAAAAATCAGTGCACTTCTGGCAATTTCTATACTTATTCTGTAATTCAAAACTAGATTATATATTAATTATTTATATTATACATTATATAGAGTTATAAGGGCATACTGAAAATTCAAACATGATATAATAATTACATTCGACAAATATTTAAAATTATTAATGACATTTTGATAGAAATAAAATTAATCGTCATATATTTTCATTAATAAAATTACGTTGCTATAACAACGTAGTTTTATTAATTTATTTAATTTTATTTCTATCAAAATGTCATTAATAATTTTGAATATTTGTCGAATGTAATTATTATATCATGTTTGAATTTTCAGTATGCCCTTATAACTCTATATAATGTATAATATAAATAATTAATATATAATCTAGTTTTGAATTACAGAATAAGTATAGAAATTGCCAGAAGTGCACTGATTTTTCGCAACATTAGCGCCTTCTGGCGGCTCTTTATCTTCCGCCCAGCCTTCTGGCAATTTTTTCCCTACTTACTTGTACTATCTCCTATTATTCTGCAAATTTTCAGCTCTGCACCGAGTCACCCATTTTCTCCGTAGCCAGCTCTTAGTCCAAGAGCACGGCTTTCTATTCGTGGAACGTTACATTAAAGGAAATAAATCAATATAAAAAATTTAGGTTTTATCGGGCCATCAAGATTGACCCCCCTATGAGATTTGGTGAGATTTTACCGGATCCCTAAAATTTCATGGCCGTCTAAATAAGCAATAGCATCGCGTAGTAGGCGGTGTAAAATTTAAAAAAAATTATTTAGTCAAAATGTCAAATAACGTTTTTTTCATAAAACGGTGATTGATTCATCGCGCAATACAATGGCCGGCAGAACGAGAGTAGTATGTCTATTTATATTGCAATATATTTTAAATTCATAATTAAATGATGTAGCGAGAAATCACTTACATAGGCCTCCCAAGCCTTGTAGTCCATAGAAAAATTTCGAGCGTCTATAATCCATGATGTTTATATCTAACTGTGACATTAATAAATACTGCAGTAGTTCCGCTTATAAGCGCTGCTTAACTAAAATAACAATTAATAAGAAAAAATTTGAATTTAAAAAATTAAATAATTTTCAATTTGTACTTGAAAAAGTCTAAATTTATAGACGAAACGTCGTACAATTATAAATATAACTATTGTCCACAAACCTGCGAATTTTTTCTTATTAACTATTATCGATGGACACGATATCTAATATATAAAATAACAATTTTAAAAATATAGGTTAGGATTGACGAAACAGGCAGTCAGAGAACCTTACGTGCAAACATGGATGCCGATTCCATTGCATCGGTAATATGGCCGACACAAGCTTTACGATTAACGAGACAACCGTACGTGCCCGAGTATGAAGTATATCATCCAGTTTCAGCGCCCAGTTTCTTTCTTTGTCTCAGTTGTGTCACGCTTTTGGTATAAATTAATGTATTATGAGTTTTGTTCGCGTTATCAGTGTTGTCGATGAACCGGAAACGTTCAAATAGAACGGTCTTAAGTAACTATGAGTATCGAAAGAAATATATCGATGCTAACATCGATATATGACGCTACTATCGATGCCGAAAACATCAAATAATCGGTTGCAAAACATCGATTATAGATGTTTTGATTGATTCCAAAACATCTGTTATCGATATTTGAAAAAGTATTGATGATTCGATAAAATATGTAATTCTATGATCCATCAGCAAGTTAACGTCTTACATTTTCATTATACTAATACAAAACTTAATCTTATTGACGTTACAAAAACATCGGTCTTAAAATATCGAACTAACAAAAACAATGATGTTTTCGAAACATCGATTAACGATGCTCATGCTGCACGTAATAACGCACTAAAAACTTTGAACAATTTATATGTTGCGATATCTGAGGTTCTCAGATGTAAGCCATTCTAAATAGTCTTTCATGTATATTAATATTTCATTAAGGTAGTACGAGCACCAAGGCAACTTTAAACAAAAGACTTGATTTTTTTTTTATATTTCGGTAGATGGATGATATGTTTTTTTGATTTCTCCAAAACTAGTCGGTGGAAATTAAAAAAAAACTATTTAAATTAAAGTTAAAACTTTAAAAAATTATTGAAAACAAAAAAAAACCCGTTTTGCCCGACTAATTAAAATCTTTTTAATTAAATATCTTTTTAATTAGTCGGGCACAACGTTTTTTTTTTGTTTTCAATAATTTATTAAGGTTTTAACTTTAATTTAAATAGTTTTTTTTTTAATTTCCACCGACTAGTTTTGGAGAAATCAATGAAAACATATCATCCATCTACCGTTTTAGCATAAAGCCAATGTTAAATATGCCTACTTGTGAAGTAATTTATTTATTTAAATAATCGGGCAACCCCCCCTAAAATTTTCTGAATTGGTTTAGACTTAGTCCAACTTCATATAAAAAAAATCAAGCCTTTTATTTAAAATTGCCTTGGTGCTCGTACTACCTTAATGTATTATTTTCGTAATTTTTTAGTCGTGTGGTATTGGGTCAATAATAATAAGTCTATACATATTCTTTAACCATCTACCATATTTATTCATAAAAGATGTCGGAATGTTTCTAAGTATTACAGGTTTCATTTTGGCCTCAGGAATTTTATGTTTTCCCACAAGTTGGCTGTCATGGGCTACACATAATAGAGCCACTAACTTATTAATGATGGTAAGTAACTGTTATATTCAAAACTACAATTCAACTTGGAAATTTTAGGCAGTGATAAATATAAGCGGCACAGTTTTTATACATGGAAAAACCTAAGAACGGGTATGCTTTCCATTGTTTTATTGCTTTTAAACAGTATCATGTCACGTGGTCGACATGGACAAACGCCCACAAACCATCATAGTGTGTGTTCTGTTCAGAGACAATAAACGTTCACTTTTGTTAACCGCGCGCACCAAACCCATCTACAAAACAAGTGTCAATACACATAAAAGCCATCGCCAAAACCAACGCCACAGCACGCTTAAAACCTAGCATCGAAATCTAGCGGCAAAACCAGCTTTGTGTTAATTTACGTTTTTTTTTTTAGCTTGTGGTAATTTTGAGCATTTCTTTATTTTTACTCAGTGCAGGAGCTTGGCTAGCTCTTGACCGCCGATCCTATATTGATTTGAAATGGGATATAAATAGACCGATGATCCCAGCTAGAAAGGGTGTTCAATCCTATAGTCCACGAATACGCCATTTAGGTGTTTTTATACCACTTGCTAATGCCAAATATCCCAAACTACAATCAGGTAATTTTTTTGTTTAAAGAAAAACACATTAGAACTGAACACCCGATGCTCAGCTATTGGATTTGCGAATCGTATGAAAGTTTACAAATATTGCATTTTTACACGCTTTATATTAACTTCACTTGTAAGTTTGTATGTATGTATGTCTGTTTGTAACTTTCGTTTGGACTACAGCAAGTGGTTTATTACTGTAGTATAATATGCCAGCACTGTAACTACAGTGGTTAGCCGTGCGGTCTAAGACACTGGTCTTAGCTGACGTCAACTCTCGGAATCACGGGTCGTGGGTTCTAATCCCGTCCAAGCCGAAAAAAAAATTGTTTTTTTTTCGGCAAATTTTTGACAATAAATCGAACTAAAAAGTGGAAAATAAATATAGTTTAAAAAAACTAAAAAACGCGCTTTATATCGAACTAAAAAGTAAAAAATATTTTTTTAAAAATAAGCTTAAAACAATAATGAATACAATAATACAAGTATTATTGTGAAAAAAGCGTGAGGCGCTCGATGTACGAAAATGTGGAACAAAGCGCCCCACGCTTTTTTCACAATAATACTTGTATTTTTTATTCATTATTGTTTTAAGCTTATTTTAAAAAAATATTTTTTACTTTTTAGTTCGACATAAAGCGCGTTTTTTAGTTTTTTTTTAAACTATATTTATTTTCTCAGCGGTCTAGTATAAATGCACATTTTTTTAAAACATATTTCAACAAATCCGATAATTGTTATTTAGGTAAACTACGATCATCGCTAAACGATACAATGATGGAATTGATGTTAGAATACGATAAAAAGGAAACTCACCGATCGATATTAAACTCTTTGCAAGCAAAATTGTATTGTTGTGGCAGCGACCATCCCACCGATTGGTACAATTTCCGTGCAAACATACCAGAATCCTGTTGCGAAGAGGAATCGCTTATACATCAAGAAACTGGTGCCAGGATGTGCCCGAGCAATGCTATTTTCACTTATGGATGTCTCGATGCAATCGCGTACGACTTGTATATGCAGATGTCGCTCGTAGCCGGATTTAGTTTCATTCTTATTTTTCTTCAACTGTTTTCTTTAATACTGTCTTTTATAATATACATGAAGAATCGTGGAACGAGAGCTGAAATTGTTCAAACTCTGTTGAGTTATAACTTCAGTGAAAATAATTCTATCGAGTAAGTTTATTCCGGATAGACCCACATACGACGTGATTAAATAAAAATTGTAAAAATATTCACACCTGGAACAGTTCCACTCACTCAGCGATAGTTGAAAGTTGATAGCCATGGACGATCATTGAGTGAATTAAATAAAATTTCTGTGGAACTTTTCATTTTCAACAATTCGGAACCCAGAGAAATGGTGAGACCTCTGGTGAGAAATGCGCTGAACTGCCCTAAGGGGGGTTTTTGACAGGTAAACTTTAATAGAGACATAAGGCAAACATTGGGCGTGTTTGGCCGAAGTAAGTACTTACTAAACTTAGTAAGCCAGTTAGCATAAAAAAATTAAAATCTTACAAGCTGACTATAGCGCTTTTCGGCCAGGACAGACTTACTGGCTTGACATAACTCAAAACACCGGTTTACGTTATATCCATGGACAATGTCCATGGTTATATCCCGTACATAACCTCATAGATTGAATATAATTGACAGTACTAAATTTATCATTGTAATTTAATTCATGTAAATAAATTACAAATGGATAAATGAGAGGTCTCTTCCTGTTTGTTTTGTTTACATCAACAATAAGCAAAATGGCGTCTTATATTAAGCCATGCTTACTGCGTTAGCACTTATTTTGTGTTCCGGCCGAAAATTTTAAAACAAAACAAACAGGAACAGACCTCTCATTTATCCATTTGTAATTCATTTACATGAATTAAATTATAATGATAAATTTAGTACTGTCAATTATATTCAATCTATGAGGTTATGTACGGGATATAACGTAAACAGGTGTTTTGAGTTATGTCAAGCCAGTAAGTCTGTCCTGGCCGAAAAGCGCTATAGTCAGCTTGTAAGATTTTAATTTTTTTATGCTAACTGGCTTACTAAGTTTAGTAAGTACTTACTTCGGCCAAACACGCCCAATGTTTGCCTTATGTCTCTATAGTTTACCTGTCAAAAACCCCCCTTAGGGCAGTTCGGCGCATTTCTCACCAGAGGTCTCACCATTCCTTTGGGTTCCGAATGGTTTTATATTTATACTGCATGGCTAATATGACAGTTTCAGTCAAAATTGACAGCCGTCTCAGCCAAGAAAATGGCGGCCGTTTGCGCAGCATGTATGCGCGACTACGGTTTTACACTTCGAGTAATTCAGTTGATATCTGTGGCGAGATTTCAAAAGTTCCATTATTCCAAATAAAAATACATACTGAATCATCAGTAACTTATATCTTTTGTTTTGTTTAATACAGATTTGATGTTTCATTAAGAAATTCGCCATACAATCAAAGACAAAACACGACTAGCATCACTAATTAAACGGTTATATTGTCTTCGATGATACTACCACCGATCGACAATTACAAGTCCACTTTTCCTGAACACAAAAACTGTGAATTGTTTATTTCGTAACTCAAAATTAAAAAATCTGGTTTGAAATAATGTTTTTTTAATGTAATACAATAGGATACTTGAATGGAATTTTTTTATAAAATTTTTATTATGGAAAACAAAAATAAACACATATAAAAACGATTCTTTGAAGCACAGTACTTTTTAATTGGCATGTATCGTCAAAAGTGCTTTGTTAACGTTTGGACTTCTCGTACAGTAATAACTATAGTTTTGAGGAGTTTACTCAGTAAAAGTGCTTGTCAACAGTAAAATGTCTGCATGTAATCTATCGAACTTGCCACTTGACGACAAGCGATTAGTAATGTTAAAGTGTTGACTCCACTTCACGAAGTACTTTTAACATCGGTGGAGCCCAGTGTCGATTAAATAACTCAGGAAATTTTTTTTTCAGTTTACTCATATTTTTGTTCTACACAATAAAAAATTTATATAAATAAAATCGATATTCATAACCAAAAATTTAATTATAACAAATACAATCTTTAAATAGACAGGTACATTTTTTTTTTTTGGTATAAAATCAAAACCAGCTAACATTAATTACGTTTATAATGCAACGTCAATTTTTATATATTATGTACATAAATTATCACAAATATTAAGAATAGATACATCGTCTTGTCCTCTCTAGAATTTCGTAAAATTATTGTGCGATCTTAAAATCTGATAATTATAATTATACAGAAAATATATCAATACAACGCAGTTATTCTTCTTTTGTTTCAATTATGAAGCATTTTGTTTATACTTGTATTAGCACATCACAACATAACTATTAAAAGTGGAACATTATAATTTTCGTTTAGAAATCATTATTAAAAATACCTGAAAACTCACAATTTACAATATTTTACCAGTTAGTCAGTTTTAGTTCTAAAATTAAGTAATAAAGTTTAAACCAACAACCTGGATTGATAGATTGCTAGCCTGGCCTGCGCGAACCAAGTTCCGGTAGCAAGAGACCGCGACAAACGGTTAATTAGTTTGGTCTTTGTCACGCTCATTAAGTTCTACCATGCATTTAATAACTTCTATATTGCTAGTGGCCGTAAATGGAAGCGTGGCCTATGAAGTGAGACAGCAAATGACTGTTTCTATCTCTTTTTTTTACTTGACCCGTTGTGCGCAAGTGTCGCGTCTGTAGTGGGGCAATTAGTAAGTGGAATAGAGCAAGCCACCTCCCTTTCACAGCTTAGTTCCATGTGCAAACTGACGCGCATCCAATCACGGACATGCGCATGAGACTCAGAGTATAATAAGTGAGACAGACGTATAAATGTCTGCACCGTAGTAAGATAATATATAAGAAGGTATTCCAATCCTGCAATGCATCATGGGAAATGTGTCAAGCGGTCGCGCCACCACGAGTGTGTCAGATACACTAGCCATCCAATCCTGCAATGCATCATGGGAAATGTGTCAAGCGGTCGCGCCACCACGAGTGTTAAAGGCTTTTAATTAATTATTATTCTATATTATTGTTGTTGAAGGGTGAAAAAAATTTTTTTAGGCGCTAATTAATTAATAAACAATATTTATTATTATTTCAAGAGTTAGGATGAAAATACTTTAGTTACTGGCTAGTGTATCTGACACACTCGTGGTGGCGCGACCGCTTGACACATTTTCCATGATGCATTGCAGGATTGGATGGCTAGTGTATCTGACACACTCGTGGTGGCGCGACCGCTTGACACATTTCTCATGATGCATTGCAAGATTGGAATACCTTCTTATATATTATCTTACACCGTAGTATTTAAGTCTTTCTCCCGATCTTTGTTCGCAATAAAGAGGGTATTAAATATATGGGTTCTACAAAATAATTAGGTTATGTAAGTTTTTTCACGTTTCAGTTATCAGTCAGAGAGAGAGAGGTCCGCCAAAACATTCTTTCTCTTACAAGCAAATTTGGATGCGCAGTGGTACGCTACATCTCATTGGTTTAAACAGTTACAGCTTTTTATAGTACACTACAAAACATCTTTATTACAAAAGTAACGTCTAGTTAACATGGGCATAGAATCTGAAGGGAATTAAGAAATGATTTAGAATATAAAAGCGTAAAAATAATAGGAAAAGTAAAAAGGCAAATAACTTCTTGTAAAGAACAACTGTAAAATCGAGTTGGGAAACAAAACATTCTAACAAGTGATACTCAAAAATTCTATTCGGACTCGGTTCAAATAAATATCCGTGCATTCACTGATTATTTTCTTAAAAAATTATTTGAGATAAAGTAATGAAACGAAAAACAAAATGTCTTCGACAATTTTAGATCTAATATTGGACGCAGCAATATAGATACCTACACTGCTATAAATAGATAGCTAATACAACATATTTAATTAAAAACAGATCCATAATATAAAAACCAATAAAAAAAAGTTCTAAAATGTAAGAAAAATTGAGCGAATACCATTATTAAAATCAATTTGTAGCAATACAATTTTGGCTTGTAGTACATAGACTAATTATTATTAATAACACGTTGACAAGATATTCTTTCTTTCTAATTTAAATATAGAACGAATATCCTTTAAACTTCTTATTTAATAATTATTACCTACAATTTATATAAAAATTAAATAAGCAAATGCGAAATTGGTAAGGTGTCTTAACGTCTTAATTTTTACTGCCTCTTCAAATTTGGACACCCTAGGGGCCTAGACTCTAATACCGGTATTTTATTTCAACACGATACCATTCATATTCTCAGACATTGTTTGATTCGCCCTGACTCAAATTTTAAGCTACACAGTCTTAACTGGAAATAAATTCGAAGTTTAAGTAAAGTTTAAATTTAAGTAAATGCGATGCCAACAGTCATATACAATAATACAGTAGAGCTTCGATTTTCCATCCTAGGCGGAACTTATCAAAACAAATAATTGAAGAACACAGATAATGAGAATTGTCTAGAAACTCTGAAAATACAGCTTTAAAGTACAAATATAGTTGCATAATAATTTATTATATGCAAATATTAAGTACATACCGATTTTGTTACGACGTCTCGTTTAGACTATCGGGAGCACTCGCGCATTTCATAGACAAGAAACAACACTTAATAGCGCACTGTCCGAGCTTTACACGAATAATCGATCGTAAGGATACAGAACTTATGAACACGCGTGGATAATCGGCTGATTGGTTAGCCGATGTTCTACTGAACAGAATTTTTTGTTCTGATTCCTAAACTAATTTCCTTCTGTAGGCTGTGTGCACGAAGCCTATTAGCGCCGCTAGTGGGTAATAGAGAATTATTTAACTAACTTTTTATGGAAATCGCGACATGTTTTTATGGTGACAAGTCAAAAACTTTAGTTGGTCATGATGTGTCAAAAAAATGTAATAAGGAAAACTGATGTTAATTTGTTTACACTGACAGCGGAACGTCAAATTAGGGCGCCAATGGTCTTTATTTTACTTAAATCGGCATCAGCGTAACAGCCTGGAATACAACAAGCATTTCCAGATCCCTTAGTTTTCCTATGTTTTCTTTGTAATTAAAAAACTTCATAAAATTATAATTGTTTTCACTTTTAATAAGCATTGCTCACTGACATACGGAAAATTGGAGTTCGAAGTTTCTCCTAGTGCTCACCACAAACGCTCGCATCGAAAAATTTGTAACTCCGCCTCCGTGCACATAGCCCGTACGCATCCCTGCTTTTAAATTATTAAACAAACAAAATACATTACATTAAAAAAGATCTTTCATGAAAAACAAAACAGTCAACATACTGTTATTAAAGATCCAGGAATACCAATCACCTTTCATGTTTCTCTCTGAAATACAAGGTTGGCAATACATATGGAGAACATACACATGCTAACTAAACCAAGCATAATGTACACCGATGTGTTTAACCAAAATGCAAATAAGTAAAGCGTTCGATTGCAATATTTTGGTAATTTAGAATCGTAATTTGGTTCGTATTCTTTGTACACCAACACTGATCCTAAAAAAGCGATTTACAAATATCTTCCTGATCGATTTTAGTAATAATTATATATATATAACATTTACTTACCTATAATAAACCAACCCAACATAAAACAATTGATTAACGTCTGGGTCGGTGACTGTCGCAGCCTTTCCTCCTCTCGTTCATCCTCGCTTTGTCTAACTCGTGTTGATAAATGAAGCAACTGTTTTACTATACCAAATCCACCTATAAATAAATATACGTAATATTTACAATAGCGTTATTGACAAAATTTCAAAAAGTATTTAAAATTAAAGAATAAAGGTATATGTACCCATAAAAAATATTTTTCTCATAAATATAACAGATTTGACTCATTATTAGTTGTTTTTTATTTTGACTTTAAATTCTGCGCCAAAACGTCAATTGACCTTGACAGCCATGTTTACCGATTGCCTACGTCACAGTAGGCAATCAGTAAACACTAAGCAAGCGGGTACAACGTGACATATAGCATTATAACCAACAAAGTGTTGCATTTAATATGATTGACAGAGTACAATGAATACACCAGAGAACATACACTGAACAGAGATAACGAATACACATGGCAGTCAGTGGCACACAGCTACCGGCCATGTTGACTGATTAATGATGTCATGCGCTGTGATTGGTGTTTGAAATCACGTGACACATAGGTTAAAAATCGTGATTTTATTTATTTATTTTAATATATTTAACGCACTTATTCAATAAAAATAATAATTCTAAACGATATTTTAGACCATAAACTTTCATTATAACTCAGTTTTATATTTAATTTTAATCACTGTCAATAACCCTATTGTGGAAATATTTACAAAATTTGATGACTGATTAACTCTGTTTTTGAGCGTCTATTCATGAATGGTGTATTTCTTTTTGTTAGACCAATCAGATTTTCGTGACAAAGAATGAACGTTACTAGCTTTTGTTTAAAACGTATTCCGCTTTTGTTTAAAACGTAATCCGCTTTTGTTTAAAACGTATTCCGTTTTTGTTTTGTTTAAACAATTGCTGCATACTATTTCACACGTACACCAGAGTAAACATAAAAATTTATTTTACCTCCCACAACTAGATACACAGGAATGTATTCTCCTTGAGGGCAATCGTTAAGATAAATAGATCCGATTACAATCATTGAAATAGGAACGACTATAGTGATACCTAGAACTATTGAACAACCCACTGAAACAAAACAAAACAGCATCCTTAGACAAAAATCGCTTTGAAACAACAGAGCATCTCTATACCTTCTAGTGAGAAAAGATCAAACAAACGCTTCCTTTTGTAACTGGCACATGAACATGAACTTACTCTTAACCATAGCTATATATATTTAATAGATTGCGGATACACTAGCACCTCCTGTACCTTTTAGAAGTCATTTTGTACGTGGAAAACGCCGTAAAAAAAGCGCGAGATTCAAAAATATTAATTATTTTATAATATGATTTTATTGAGAAAAACGACAAAACTCACAGTAAACAGTGATATTTCGCTCCAAAACCTATTTTTATACTGAAACGTTTCAAAAATTACAAAATTGAGCAAAAATATTATGTAAAAGCTTAGAACATTTTACATTGTCAATTTGGCATCAAGGTTGACAAGCATTGATGCCAATCTGACAATGTAAAATGTTCTAAGCATTTATATTATATTTATGCTGTTTTGTAATTTTTGAAACGTTTCAATATAAAAATAGGTTTTGGAGCGAAATATCACTGTTTATTGCGAGTTTTATTGTTTTTCCATCAACATCATATTATAGAATATTTAATCTTTTTGAATCCCGCGCGCTTTTTACGGCGTTTTCCACGTACAAAATGGCTTCCATATGGCTTCTAATTGGAACCATTCCGCACAATGCTCAAGGATAGGCATCCGCTATCTATTAATATATATATATATATATATATCTATGCTCTTAACACTATGTTCACGGGGTAAGCATTTTAAAATGCATAGATCTTTTCTCGCTGCGAAAAACATATAATCGCAATAAAAATTTGCAATTGAAAACATTGTTTATAGAATCTTTTAGAATAAGAAAAACACTTATTAAACTGAAGTTATACTATTTAAAAATAAGGTTTTTACTTACATGTCCCTAATAATATAATGAGAATATTTTTTAAGAAGTCTATAATGCCTTTGCTAGATCTGTGAGCGTCACGTACTCTACCAAACAGTGAATCATAGGATGGTGGAGGTGCTAAAAATAACAGAAATACTATAAATGTTGAGATAGATGTTGTTAATACACGTCGATTTAGTGTTTTACTCATCGATTAACTGGTTAATCGGATAATGCTTCAATCGGTTACGGGATAAAATAAAACAAAGTTCATACCGTTTGGATCGATAACGTCTTCATAGGTCGGTGGCGCCCCTAAATCCGATATTGAACTGTTATTGGTCATTATTTCTGAACTACGGTGGTACGATGGGGGTGGTGAAATACCACGGTTAATCGGCCGAGAACATACGGCACACTGTACGCAGTCTTCTACAGACCTTGCCTAAAAAAATACAAAATTACTTTTAAAAACTCAAGTTCGTTTTTCTTATTCAATTTTTAAAAACATTTTTTATAACCTAAAATATAAATACCTCTGGTCTACAAATTTCGGTACATATTTCAGTTTGTTGCCCTTGATTCGACATAACTTTTAAATACAGTTCGCTTGTATTCATTAAATATTTTCTAATATGAATTGACACATACCTTTTTTATAATTTTAATTAAACTGCGTTTTGACAGGTTGAACATTTAAATTACCAAGTATATTATATGATTAGAATTCGGAACTATTCGTCAAAACGTCAAAAGCCTCCATGGAATCTTCTGGTGTTCTCGTTATGTATCCTCCATAGTTCTCGTAAACTTTTTGAAATAACTGAAACTACACAGTTTAATGTGGTTTAATGTTCGTGTTGCAAATAAATAATCGGTTTCTCATTCACCTAATATAACTGTGATATAAATTGTGTAAGATAATCTGTATTTGGTAATTATATAATAATTCACTTTAAAAACGATTTGTTTGGACCCAATACAGCTCCCCAGGATGTTTAATAATAAATAATAAGTCATTTTTAAACAGGGAATGCATTTATTATTTTTTATTTTGTTTACATCGTAAAGCCAAAAAAATAAATGCATTAAAATAAGATTCTATTTACAAATACATCGCACTTTGATTTTTGTTCACAATAAATTTTTATCGTTTAATGGAATGAAAGCAATTTTATGAGTGCTTAAAATAAAAACTAAAAAAAATAAAAATAAAATAACGTTACTCCTACAATGAAAAATACAAGAATTTGATTTGCTGCATAAATAACTGTATTCGTAAGTGTAAAAAACATATACAACAAAAGTGAAATTGTACATTACTTTCATAATAAATTATTAGGCTATCAAATTATTAACTATCTAGGATTTTATTAGATAAATTTAAAAAGTATTAATTTCTCAAATTGCTTTAATTTAAAAATTTTTAGTAGTAGCAATATATATCATTGAGGTTTATAAAAAAATTAGTAACACCTTCCCCGCTTTCTCGAATTTGACGTAAAATTTTGTTTATTTGTTCATACACGCTATTAATTTATAATTCTCTGGCAGAGTTCCCATCGCAATTTAAGAATTTAAGGTATAAGTGCTCGATTTCAAGCATGTAAAAATAAATCATTAAAACAAGAAAAATTGAAAGCTGCAAATTCATGTTTTCATTTGCGTATTTTGTGTTATGATTTTTGATTATAATCGAAATTTTCCACAAAGAAGGGAGGGGTGATTTTTTTCCAAACACAAAAATTTGTGTTCTTATTTTCGATGGCATTGCAGGGTTAACTTTGACTATACAGTAGAGACGCGATAATCCAGACTAATTAAAACAGCTGATCCGGATTATCAAAATGTCCGGATTACTGGATGTAATTTTAATTATCAAGAAAACAAACTAAAATGCTCATATTTTGCGGCTAACTGTATATTTGAGGCTCCCTTTTTTAATTTGTCAAGAATTTCGTTTTTTACTTGCAGTGATAAAGTAACGTGTGATCGTTTACGCGGCGCCATAGTGCGTTCTCTATGTATTTCTATCTGAGTTTGACAACGACCACATACATACTAAAACCACCTAAATTCTCTCACTTCTCCGGCAACAAATATGTATGTAACTGTTTGTAACACACCGCCGGCCAATAGTGTTGACGCAAATAGTGCCGGTACAGCTACTCAATAACTAAGTATCATGATCCGGATTACTGAAACTGGAAATATTCGGACTACAATGTACATAATACTATCAAACGACTGTCCGAATTACCAAAGAATCCGGATTATGAAGGTTCAGATTAACGCGTCTCTACTGTATTTCGAAAATAAAAAGTAAGAGAAAATCTTTAGTATACATAAATTGTATTAAAAAGATACTCAAGTTCGGATCCGATCAATGAATTACTAATAAGTTACCCATAATACGTTTCAATTTTTTCCTGTATCTGTAACAGAGTTACCCTAGAATTCCGTCCAAAATAAGCGTTGAAGCGAATCTATTCTTAGTTTATCGATAAATCTTATTATTATAAAAATAAAGAAAATTATTTTAGAAACCATTATTCAAATTACAGCAATATCGATTAAAGTTGAATCATTATTATAAACGATCAAACACAAAAACAATTTTATCGATATTATTTTTATAACTTCGATATTTAGCGTTGTGTCAGATAATGACAAAGTATTGACAATAAGTATTTTAAAAAGACAGTGCAAAAAACGTTTTCATTTACGTAATTTTTCTAAATTATAGAAAAAAAATTGTAGTAAGTACTAAGAAAATATCGCGTAATATAATTTATTAAATTACATTCAAAAATTTATATAATTCGGAACAAAATTCCTACAAAAATTTATCTACTTTTTTTGTTGTTTTGTTCAGTTGGTATTAAGACAAAGATCTATAAATATATAAAGTTTAGAAGTGTGTAAACGAAACAAAAGCTTCATTATATTTATATAAAAAAAGAGGACCTAAATTTATTTATTCTACATCCATTTTTTCATCTGTACTATTCTGTTGTTGATTCTGTTGATTGTTATCGCCGCCATCTTTATCGTTTTGTTGTGTTTCTTTGGGCGGCGACTGTTTTGGTGGCGGTTTGTTTAAAATAGGATAAATCGAATTCTCAAGGTTTTGTTTTTCTTCGCGTATTTCATTTACATAAATCGGCGGAGGCAGATGTTTCGGTGCGCTGCCCAGTTTGGCTCGCGCGTCTTCTAACCAACGATGAGCTTTTTCGATCGATTCGACAACTTTTGCAACATCGTTATCGGTCAGATGCGCATATTTCGGATCCTTGGATTTGATTTGATTTAAGGCTTTACTCGCTATTTGAATCGTGCCTCCTAATAAATCTAAAGCGCTCGGTCTCATGTCGAATTCGTTTCTACGAACCTGTATCGGCCCGCCTTGGTTCTTCAGACTCAGCAGCTTATCGTGATACACTTGTCGGTTGCATTCTTCGCCTTCCTCGTCGTACAACCAATTTTCCATCGAGTCGAGTTGATCGACGAGTTGAACTCGGTCGTTTTCTACGACGAACGGCGCGAGTTCTCCGTCCGACGATAATTTTCCACGCAGTTCGTACACGTATTCTTCCAGAGCGTTGCGAGCGTCGGCGCGTTCTTTTTCCTGCCTGTCCTGCGCTATCATCTTGCCTTCCTGCTCGACGAGACAGTTCAAATCCTGCTGGGACAATCCGTGCACGCGACCTTCGATCGGCAATTCAATATACTTGACGGTTTGTTTCTTTTTCTTGTCCTTTTTGTCGGCGGCATGGTCGACGTTATTCTGTAAATAAAAGCAGATCGAGTGAGGAAGAGTAGACGTGTTAAACAAAGATGGCGCTCGTAACCACCTACCGGGTTGTGAAACCAGGTGGTTATCCGATGCGCCCAACCGCCACTCACCTCAGCAGTCGGGGTCTCAGGCTGCTGCGGTTGTTGACTGTCTGGTTCTTGTTGTTGCTGCTGCTGCTGCTGATCGTTCTGGTTATCTTGTTGTTGATCCACTTCTTGATCGTCTGCCGAATCCTTGCGTTCCACTAGAGTAGCACTGGAAATCGTCAAAATTCCGTGGATGTTCACTCTGACTTTGACTTTAATCTTTTGCGATTCGCCTTCCGGAGTCGGTTTTATATCCTTAATTATCCATTCGCCTGGAATCAAAAATATAATCGCGTCAATTATCGAGCGTCCATAAATTTTAAAACGTAGATCTAATAAATCATAATTTCAAAGCTTCATTATCTCAAATAGAATTTATTTTACACGGAGCATAAAATGCTCATAGCTTTATTATTTGAGAGTTGCTTGCGTTAATCTTCTTTACTTATAAAATTTTTGAAGTGAAAACTTCTTTAGCGGCGTTGTACACTTTTTTTGTAATGGGTAAAAAATGTTAAACTCGCGTCAGGGTCACGTGTCCTGATCGAAAATGCGTAAGACGAAAACTTTTATTTATACAACGTTAGACATCTAGCGTTGAAATATCGTACATAAAAATGCAATCTATGATACAAACCATTTTGATCGAAAATTCGTAAGACGTTAATATTCAAGTTTTCACTTCTGCCGGCACTCCCGGAGTGCAACCCGTCTTTTTTTTGTTTCTTTCGATACAGCATAAAAATATATACGATATTCCAATTGAAATAATGTAGTCTATATCTTTATTTCGGAAGCAACGTTAGTTTTAATCAGCATGAAAATACACAAAACTTTATCCGTTTTAACGAATTTGCAGCTTCAATAGTACCGAAATAGCCGCAATTCTGGATGTCCAAAGTTCGGTAATTTTCTATAAACAATTTAGACTCACCGATTTCGTTTGAAGAATACGGAACGGGTTGATTATACAGTGCCCTGATAGTGAACGGTTCTTTGCGATAAAACGTCAACAGCTTCGAAAACGGAGCGGCGTGATTAGCCTCGAACACTTCCATCTCGTTGAGTCCTTCTTCGCCCATACTCGCGTCCCAGTTCAGCTTGATGGCATAGTTGTGAACATCGGTCACGCTGAAATCGCGCACCCGCACGGCGGGCGATAAAATTGCGCACTGCAGGGCGCATCCCCGCGCTACGGCCTCGTCTTGATTCAGCGTCGTGCTAGCCACCCGATGAAATACTTTCTCTATCAATTGTTTGATGGCAGGTATACGAGTTGAACCACCCACTACCTCCACTGAATGAATATCATCCAAGTGAAGTTCTATAAAAAAAAAAAATATTTTATTAGCTCGGCTCAAGCGACATAATATCACAAAATTATATCATAACAGGCGCCAATCATTGATTTCATCGAATTTTGATTAATTTATGATGTCACTAGACGTCAAAAAATTATTTTGATTAATTTCGTATCTTTGCTTCTGTTTAGAAATGACAATCGTCGTTGGTTCTGTAATAGCTCCTATGTGCATAGTTGGCAGATTTTACGTTTTTTAGATAAAAAGATTCAGGAAACGGAGCTCTATACACTAGTAATACCTCCAAATTAATTTTACAGTAACCAACAAGGGGAAGTAACTCTTATGTGAAAAGTTGTATCAAATAATTCCTCCCATGTGGCAATAAATCCGAAATAATTTTTTAAGAAAATACTTCGTCTTAATTAAACATATATAGTGAAGATAAGTATGAATTTGGCTTTTGAATGAATTTTTGTTTGTCATAAATGGAAAGGTCGTATATAAGTTTTATAACAAAACTATTTTTCTTTTTTTTATTTTCGTTATAATTCAAAAGTTATATCAAATTAAAAATAAATTTTTGTACCTAGTTCCGAGAACGCGCCGACATTTCCCGAACATAATGTGACGTCATAATGTTATTTTCTATTATCATCACATACAATTTTTAGAAAATCTGTGATCATAAATAATATCTACAGTAAGTATATTAGCAGAATTGGCTCTTATAAAAGCTTTGTCACACATTATTAAATAGAATTACTTGTCAAGAATATTTTTTTATACTAAATTTAGGATAGTTTTAGTTAATATGTTACGGTTAATACAAGAAAGTAGTTAATTCGCGAATTAACCGGCTAATACCGGAATTAACCAAACGTCAAGGATTGGTTAATTCGGGTATTAGCCGGTTAATTCGCGAATTAACTACTTTCTTGTATTAACCGTAACAAATACACAAGTAGAAGCCATTGATAGTATACTGCGTATATGTCGCCGGGATATTGTCAAATCCGTGATATTGTAATTTCACTAGTGAAACTACAATATCACGATTGACAGAGTCGTGATATTATAATTTCACTAAGTGAAATTATAATATCACGGGCTTGACAATATCCCGGCGACATATATACATTTTAACAATATGACGTCACAATTGTCAAAAACAATTTTAGTGCGTTTGCAGTCACGTGATTTTTTAAAATATTTTATCAATTTTAAATTGCTTATAATTAATTAAAAAAAATTTTTTTGAAAGTTTTTCGCATCGATTATCAATATTATTTATAATAAAGTTTTAAAATACAATAAAAAAAAAAAGATAATTATTTTTTTTTCAAAAGCCTAATTAGTAATATACCTCTGAAATTGCTAGTTCTTACCATCCATTGCTGAAATAACCACTTTTTGGCCTTTCCTGCAAATTTTACTTTTTGCACATAGGAGGTATTACAGAACCAATGACGATATAATACATTAATTTACCATAATTTAGTACAATATGGCGTCTGTACGAAAAATCATAAAAAATAGGAAAGTGACAAAAAAAAAAAGAAAAAAAACTTACTGGACTGCTCCAAGCATTTATTCAAAGTATTTTCAACTCTTTCGAATAAATTAGCGCACAAGGTTTCCATATCGGTCCGCTTCATATCGCCGTGAACGTCTTTGTCCTCCATAAAGCATTCAATGTTCAATGGAAGTGACGTCGAATTGGCCGACATTTGTTTCTTGAGTTTCTCTACTTCGGCTAACAATCTGACGTACGCTCTGGCGTTTGTCCTCGCATCGATTTTATATTTAGTTAAGAATTCTTTAGCGAACCAATCCGCTAAGATATAATCTATGTCGCGACCGCCGAAGTTGGGATCTGAAGCGCAGGCCAGCATCCGGAGCTTGCCGCGATGGAAAGCGCACGCCGAAACTTGGAGCGACGCGTGTCCACAATCGACAAAGATCACATTTCTCGGCTTTTCTTCGGGCGCCGGTAAATCTTGTTTGTAAATGCCGTAAGCGAGGGCTGTCGCAGTCGTTTCATTCATCAAACGCAACACATTTAATCCTGAAGCAAACGGTATATAAACAACGGACACTCTACTATCTCGACCGTCCTTAATAGGCCCC
This sequence comes from Xanthostigma xanthostigma, assembly GCA_963575645.1. NCBI lineage: Eukaryota > Metazoa > Arthropoda > Insecta > Raphidioptera > Raphidiidae > Xanthostigma > Xanthostigma xanthostigma. Next base: position 5,371,545 of record OY754469.1, on the reverse strand, counting down.
ACGCACGATCAAACTTTATGCCACAGTTCAGTGTTCAAACTTATAGTTCAGTGACGCATGATAATGTATGGGACAAATAAACACTGAAGTCAGGCATGAACTCATCAAATGCATCTTGATTTTTGAACGACTTTTAGTTCAGTGTTCAAGTAAACTGCTGTGTGTGTGGGTTTTTTTCAGTTGTTTTTGGAGTTCTGTGTTTTGTACAACCAGAAGCCAAAAATCTCAATGTTGTTGCAAGTCTTTCTTGTACAGAAATAGATTTTCGCATATTTGTGTCCTGGTTCTTAATACATAGGGTATCTAATTTCAGTAAATAATTGTAAGTTAATTCATCCATTCGTAAATAATTATTCCAATCAAGCGGTTCAAGATGTAATTCATTAATCAAATAAACATGACTTCTTGAATCACGCATTTCTAACAAATTTTTCACCCATATTCTTCTTTTTTTCTTATTTTCCTGATTTAAATACAATCCCATAGCTATGAACAGCCAATCCTCACCATTTAAATAACTCATTTAGTTCTTATTAATTATCTATAGTATAATATTATAGTATGTATATAATATATATTTTATATATGACGAGTGTATGCCAACAACTGAACCAAACTGAACACAAAAAATTTAAAAAAATGAGCAGTTTGCATGAACTGTGTGTGGTACCAGTCAGTCTTTCGATTAATCAGTCCAACTTCACTGAACACCGAACCGTGGCATGAAGTTTGATCGTGAGTGGGGCCTAAAAGTTTTACGTAAGATTAGAATTTATCGACAAATAAAAATACTGACCTGCAATTGAAGCCGCGTCAAGTAAAGCTTTTCGTTCTGCATTGGTGTAATATGACGGTACGGATATTACGCAATCGTTGACTTGAGTTTGCAAGGCATTTGCCGAAGTGTCTTTGAGTTTGGTTAGAAGCATAGCTGTGCACTGTTCCGGTGTGAATACTTGCTCCTCGTTTAAATAATTTACCTAAAAAAACAATTTCGCAAATCGGTAAAATACAAATGAACTGGCTGCGCCGGCTAAGAGGAAATAATTTTTTCGATTTTGTTAGCTTTAGAAATTTGAAACAATGAAATATTAATGTAAAAGAAATAGAATTTAAATTTAATGTAACCGTTATCGGATTAATTTAAAGTATCAACTTACCTGGATACCGATCTTGCCATTATCGGTGGACACCGTTTTGTAAGGCATCATTTTCAGTTCTCTTTGAATGTGCGGATCGTTATAGTTTCGTCCTAATAAGCGTTTGAAGTTGAAAACGGTATTTTTCATGTTGGTCACTTGTTGGTTTTTGGCGGCGACACCAAGAATACGGTTTTTTGACGAGAACGCTACGTACGATCTAGAAAAAGGCAATATAATTATGAATTATCCGTAAAAAAGCGTGTACTTTACACTGCACACCATCAGCGTCGGTCTGGCCTCACGGAATACCGGGATTTCTTCTTAGTTACACGGTCTCGTAGAAACAGAAGATAATTTTCCCGGTAATTTTTTAGGTCCCAGACCGACCCTGCACACTACAGAAGTAAAACCAGACGTAAAAAAAAGACGGGTTGCACTCCGGGAGTGCCGGCAGAAGTGAAAACTTCAATATTAACGTCTTACGAATTTTCGATCAGGTCACGTGTCCTGACGCGAGTTTAACATTTCTTACCCATTACAAAAAAGTGTACAAAAGTTTTCGTCTTACGAATTTTCGATCAGGTGACGTGTCCTGACGCGAGTTTAACATTTTTTACCCATTACAAAAAAAGTGTACAACGCCGCTAAAGAAGTTTTCACTTCAAGAATAATAATAAGAATGACACAGACCGCCGGGGCTGAACCTACGTCTTAGGTTTTACTTTAATTTCTGTTATCTTATAAGGAATTAGTTTTGGGGGCACGGAACCCTAGCATTTTACACGTCGTACATTATTGCTGAGCATTTATTTATTACGTGGAAAATTTTAAATGGGCAATCGCAAACAAAACACAATCAGAACAATAGTAGTTGCAATCTTTTGTATGCTATGACTTTTTGGGGGTAAAAATTGAAAAAAATATCATTTGGTGTAAACATTCTAACTAATATAATTTTAGAAGCCACAGATTTATTTAACCTATAAATATAATGGAAAACAAAACAAAAAAAGGTTATTTATTTATTTTTGGGGATTTGTAAACTGCTTCTGTTAAAAAATTAATTAAATGTAAATAATCTGAAATACAATAATGTTATCTATCGATAATAAGTAAATTAGGTGATAAATTATATAAACTGGACTGTTTGAGATAGAGGAAAAATAGATCTGGTAATTTTATATAGGTCCACATGGTAGTCCAGAATCCAGACTACTGTTTATTCGTATAAAAATTAAATTACTGAAAAGATTACAGGTATTTTATTCTCGTAACATTCAACAAGACTTTAATTAACGACAATAAACTATTCAAACAAAATTGTACTGAAATATAATTGAATACAACGAATCTTATTCATGCCATTGACTGTACTTTAATCAAGGTTATCGCATTATGATAGGTTTTTAAATGTCTATTATTGATTTTTGGGTACAATTTCTGTATAATTTCAAACTACAAATAAGCACTTAATAAAATAAATGTTTTTTTCCTTAAACCGACATAAAATATAGACGTTTACATTTCAAAAATGTTTAGTGCATGACTAGTATGTTTTGTTTTTTTATTTAAAAACGCCCAAGGCGTGACCTATTTTTTCAAAATAAATCATGAAACTCAATTCCAGTTGATATTTTTATAATTCTGTCACCTACACGCAAAAATATAATTGCATCATAATTTGCACACCAAAAAAGGACATAGTTATACTGACATCAAACGAATCTATAATTCAAATAAGTATTGGTAAAAAAATGCGAAGAAACCAACGAATTGAATTTGTATTAGATTTGTGGAGAGGAAAACATGATCAGTTAAATAAAATTGCTTACGGTGTGGCCCTCAAACTGTAATCATTTGCAATCGTCTCGATGCCACCAGCCTTTGCAACCGCGACATAGCAAGACTCATTGCCAAAATCAATTCCAATTACCGACATTGCAGCCATATGATTTATAAATTGTCAATATTTCTAAAACACACACACATACACTTTTTCAAACAAATCACTATATTATTTTTTTAATTGATATTATGGTTGAAATAATCCGTAAATTGCAAAACGCAATGTTTAGTCGTTCGCACGCGATTTTCGTCTGCAGTGATGACCAATCAGAATTGTACCGGCAAGTGACGAAGAATGTTCTAGTAGGTAATACGAGGGTTAAACTATTTTTTAGGGAATTCTCTAGAAACGGGCATTGCAGAGCTTAAGAACGAGTTTTCCAATGTAGTAAATTATGATTTTTAAATGTTGGGAGTTGTCATTTTGTTGCGGAAAATTTGAATAGAAGAAATTGCTTTATTTATATTATAAATAATTTATGAACATTATTTTTAAGAAAACATACGTATTTTATTAGTGGAACAATAGAAAAAATCTTTTACAATAACGCAGTATTTTACATAGAAAAAAATTAATATTTATTTTGAAAAAAAAAGATGAATTATGACATTTTTATTAAACACTAGAATTTTTTACAAAATTATTGAACTCAATTTTCCGGTGATGGGGTATTTTGACCAGATATGTTGGGACCTTGATTTTTCTGATTAGTTGTCGACCATTTGGGTATTAATTTGCCCAATCTTGATCGGCTACTTGTCTCAGGGCATTTTTCAGCACGTTCTAATGAAGCCCTCTTATTATCAGAATGCTTTCTAAAATCTATTGTCGCTTTACGAAACATTTTCCCCAACGAATGAGTTTTGCGATTGGGATCATTGGCATCTTTGTCAAGTATCTCATCTTCGGTTGGTTTTTGATTTTTTGATTTAAACATCCGTGACAAAGTATTACGCCACGATCGATTTTCTTTACTTTTATCACCTGCTGGATCCGCATCGTGTTTAGCAGCATTTTTTTCCAATTGTTCACTTTCCAGCTTGCATTTTGATTCCAATTCAGGATCTTTTATTTCACCAAAAGATATATTACCCTCTTCATCCGTTTGCTTGTACTCACATAATTTCTTATCGCCAATTGCAGGATTATCAATCGTATCAGCCATCGTTAAAATTATATTTTTTAAAGTTCTATTTTGTGTAAAAAATAATGACAAAGAAATATTAATATACTTTTGATTTTTTGTTTACTACTGACATTCATTTGTCAATTGTTTGAAAATAGCGTTTCCACTGCAACCAACGGCAATTGATATAAGTCTAAGAACAAATACATCAACACTTATCTCACTTATGATTTATCACGACAAACAACAAAAATGCATTATTTTGCTATTTTATTTTATTAGTTTCAACCTACACAATAAATATAATTTTGAAATTTTATTTAGCAATTGCACAAAGTATTTTTTCAACAAACATTAATGAACATATAATACATTTTTTAACGTTTTTATCTAATTAAATTTTTTTTGTATTCATTTCCAACGATTATATCTATTCATCGGTTGTCTGCCATTAGAAGAATTTTGGTTATTTTCCTGCATTAAAATTTCTTCATCTAAAAGCAATTCAAAATTCCCAAGAGCCTCTGGATTTGGAATTTTATTCCACCGAACACTGGAAAGCAAAAAAAAAATTTCGTTCAGTAAAAATACACGAGTTTTTTTTTTAATTGTATATAATAACACATACTCCGGTAGACCTTTAGGCGGAACAACGAGAGCTAAAATGTTATCGATTAATTTGTGTTTCAAAATTCTATCGTTGACTGTGGTCGATGTCAACGAAGGCGATGCGTTCACTTCGACAAGCCATGGCTTCAGCTGATTATCTATAATTATATCATAGCCGTAACATTCAAAACAGTGTCTATCAGTTGCCATAACAGATGCTACCGCTTTTAGTGAATGTACAATGAGCCAACTGATTTGTCCGAACAATCGTTCCGTAACTTGTTTACCGCGAGTGCTTTCTAAGTATAGACGAAGATTTTGAACACTTAATTTTCCACCATGCAAAGAGTTATATTCAGCCTAAAAATATTATTCATCATTAAAATAAAGAAGTAAAAAAGAAATATCTGTGATATCACCAAATTTTTTTTTTAAAGTGAAACTTTTATTCTATCGCCCCGAATTTTTCTGGCCGTCTGTTGCATGTCGCATTACAGGCGGCCACGGAGTAGGGGTAAAGTGAAAGGCGTTCGGAGTAGGCGCTCGTTAGAGCAGCCAAGGCCAATATGGCGGCGCCCATGGTTAGCATCGGCTGACCGTGTAGTATGTATAACACATAGTCAGTCTGTCATGCGGGCAAGTGCTGTACAGTGTTTACATGTTTTTATTCGTGTATTCATGTGAATATTGTTGTTTATAATTAATCGTGATGGATGAGTGTCTACAATCCAAAGCCTACAATCCAATAAAAGTTTCACTTGCGTCGTGGTTTCTTATTTTGGATTGCGATATTTTTAGAATTTGTATCGCATTACAGGCGGCCGCGGAGTAGGGGTAAAGTGAAAGGCGTTCAGAGTAGGCGCTCGGTAGAGCAGCCAAGGCCAATATGGCGGCGCCCATGGTTAGCATCAGCTGACCGTGTAGTATGTATAACACATAGTCAGTCTGTCATGCGGGCAAGTGCTGTACAGTGTTTAAATGTTTTTATTCGTGTATTCATGTGAATATTGTTGTTTATAATTAATCGTGATGGATAAGTGCCCGCAATCCAACGCCTACAATCCAATAAAAGTTTCACTTGCGTCGTGGTTTCTTATTTTGGATTGCGATATTTTTAGAATTTGTATCGCAGTAGGGTCAGGTATAATTTTTAATTATTATTAAAAACATCTTACCCCGTGTTTCTGAACAGATACATTTGTTAAATGAACATACATGTTATCCAACTCTGCCACACTAGAATCATATTTAACAGTGCAAAAACGACAAAATCCAAGTTTGAATTGATAAGCCTTTAAAGGCCGAAACGATGTTACAAGAACATACAGTCGCAGATCAAATTTTTTACCACCAATAAGTAAAGGATTATCAATATACCTTGAAAAAATAAAATAAAATTACATTTCATATCACGGAAAAAAAATTGGTTGTCTGTAAAGTCGGTTTACGGACGATAGTTTTACGTGATAACGTATTCCGCTCGAATATCATATTTAATAATACATAACCTAAATTTTAGTAGCTGTCAAACTATATTTTTATCGACTCTCTATCGCTTATACTGCGCTCTCGCTTGCACGCACAGGGTCAGGCGGAACGTGACACTTTTCGGAACGTTACACTTTTTCGTGCATGCAGCCGGTGTTTCATCAATTTATAAGACGTTATCGCGTCAAAAATGTTTATTATTAAACAATTACCGTGATATGACGTAACTTTCTTTGCCCAACTGTGGTTGAAATAGACTTTTTGATTCACGCGACCATTTTTTCAATTTTGACAATTTATTAATTAAAAATATTCCAGAACCTTGTGATCTTCCGCACGGTTTCATTATCCACGTTGTCTGTGGAGCTTTTCGGTATTCTTCGACAAACATATTGTAATCGGCTGGCAGTACAAATGTTACTGGAATAAAATCCAAATGAAGATATTTGGCTTCATTTCCTTTTTCAGCCAAAAGGCTTCCGTCTCTTTCCAATTCTCTTCGATAACGTTTAATATTTTTTACGAGCAAGTCCTTGCGCGACAGTTCATAATGATTGGGAAAGTGGTTTATTATTCTAAAAAACATTAAGACAATTAGCAGATCGGACTATAATCCGAATTCGAAAATATTGTTAAGTAAAATAAAAAGAGTTCGACAACTGAGTAAGAAAATAATGGTTTAACCGGAGTTCCTTTTCTTTGTTTCTTCTTAATCTAAAATAAACATTTCATCACGGCACGCAGGAGTGGGAGCTCAACGGTTGAAAACAGTAAGGCGTAGGAGAAGTTGGACTAGAAGTAACATTTTAAATAAACTTACTGGTTGTCGTTCATTCGATATCCGCTATCCACACTAAACAAACTTCGACATGATTGAGTTCCCGACCAGTAAAAATGCCAGTCGTCGTCTGGACTTACTTGCACCCATCCACGCTTTTCACAATTACTGACTAGCACCGACTTATCAAGATCTGTACAGAACCTCATCCTTTCATTGTTTTGTGCTGTTACGACCCTATAAGTAAAATTTTGTAAAATAAATTTTGATTAAAATAAGTATGACATTTCAAAAAAATATTCTAAAAATCATTTGTTTTAAATTTACCGTCCATACATGGTTACAAATTATTATAAATAACAGGGTCAATTTCTTATAAAACGTGAAATGTCCATTTGTTTATTATCTTTGTCAGTTGTTTACAGTTGCTATTGGATACTCAATCAGCTATTTTTTTACAAGAATATTTAGTAAATTTATTTTTCGTGTTTTTCTTTTGATGTGTCCTTATAATTTTGAAAATGTTTTTATTTTCAATTTTCAGCTTTATTCTTGATTCGGTTACCATTTCCGGTTCGCTAATGCAATTCTTTTTTTGATTTTTTTCTTTTTGAAAATTCGAGATAAATCTAATCGATTATATTCCTTTACTTCAATTTAGTTTGAAAGTAAAGTCGTAAACAATTACTTCAATGATTGTTAAAAAAATATAGATTACATATTTTATTGTTAAATTATTATTAAAAATTACTTATAAATAATTAAGAAGCCAATTAGTTTCGTAATCTAAAAATATAACATATCTGGTTACGTTGCAACGAAAATCATACCATTTTTGACGTTTAATTATTAGCTTTCTAAAAGTGAAGTATTTTTTATAATTTAGTTTCGTGAAGATTGAAGAACGAATTTAAGATATTTTTCGTGATTCCGCGCTTCCATAACTGTGAAAAATGGCGACAGCACAGAAGTTAAGAAAGAGGGTAAAAATAAAAAGTGTAATTGGTTGTATTTTTTAATTAACCAGTCAAAAAATGAAACTTTTCTTTTTTTAGACATCCACAGAGACTAAAAGTTTAGTAACTTTAATACCAGGGGCTGTAGAATCTAAACAAAAGTCAGCATTATTAATTAAGCAGTTAGTCGGCGCTACAATTTCAGAAATATTATTTCATAGAAAAATATTCGACGATTCTTATTTTCGTACTAGTCAGGTAGATGGAATGGAAATAAAAATCTTAAAAAACATACAAGAAGATGCCGCTGCAAAAAGAATTATGGACATAACTTTTGCAGCTAACGATGCAATTGACAAAGGATATGTAAGTTTCTAAAATACATATTAAGGCTTTAGCAAACTCAGAATCTAGATTTACATATAATTAATTTGATACAAATTGGTTTTTATATAGTTCTTCGACGCGCTATATGCTGTCGATTGTCAATACATTTTGAAATAAACTTTTTAGTATAGGTTTTATAAAATAGAAGCTTAACATTTTTTTCCATCGCTTTAAAATTGCTTCCTCTCTATAGTATCCTCTAGCGATCAGCAATTAAGTGGGCCGCAAGCCAGAGTTGGTCGCATCCAAGCTCGCGTGCCAGTTGCCCTTTGCCAGATTTGTTTATTTACTGCGCGGATGCAAGTACTTAATTTTTACCTATCTGTGCCAAAAAAATGAGAAAAATAAACTTGATTTATTTATTTACTTAAGAAAAATTACATATACACCTATCCCCCGATTTACACGGTAGATACGTTCCTGAGAAAAACGTGTAAATCGAAAATTAAAAATTTTCAAGTCAAAACCGTGTAAATCGAAAAGCTTGCAGAAAATGCATAATTTTGCTATTTAACAGTTGTGATTTTTTTCAATATTTTTAGGTGTACACAGAAATAAAAATAAAATGCATTGACAGGTTCTGAAACTGTGAAACTTTCACTCAAATACAATTTTCCGTAGATAAAACTTTAATTTTATGCGAAGAAATACAGACATAGTGTGCGTGTGCAGCAAGTCAGCACATAAGCTCGGGATTCCCCGTGAGATGTGTACACAGCGCACGTGTTCAATCACAGTAGCATTTAGTAGAGTGCGATAAAAACAAAAAAAAAACTTATTTGGAAAACCGTGTAAAAGCGAAAACGTGTAAAACAAGTACCGTGTAAATCGGGGGATGGGTGTATTCTCAAAAACATCATTCGAGTAAAAAAGTAGAAATAAGACCTCTAACAAACTGTTTGTGGCTCGTGATTTTTTTAATATATTCATGCGATTCACCAGTAAAATTAAATACCGATTCACTTGTTATTTAAAAAAAATTGGTTGTCTGTAAAGTCGGTTTACGGACGATAGTTTTACGTGATAACGTCATAAAGAAACATTGATGAACTCTCTGACGTCACGCGAGAAGAGAGAGAAATGCGTACAAGCCGACGCTTGGGCCGATCGTGCCTCTCTATCGCTTATACCGCGCTCTCGCTTGCACGCTCAGGCTCAGGCGGAACGTGACACTTTTTCGTGCGTGCAGCCGGTGTTTCATCAATTTATAAGACGTTATCACGTCAAAAAAGAATGCCGATCGTTTTTCTATGCTATACTAGCAATATTACGCGCTACTCTCAAAAACTACTGAAGCGATTTTAAAATTTATTTAACTGTTTAAAAACCTACTTCTTTCTGTTTAGCATCCCGATTCGGCTTCGCCCGGATTTGTGGATTGTCTATTAAAGATAGACACATTATGTAGTCGCTACTTTTTTGTCAGTGTAACCTCTTTATAACGAATCTCAAGGGACCGAACATTTTTTTCGTTATAAAGAGTTTTCGTTATATGTAGGGAAGAAAGAAAAAAAAACAAACACCTAATTAATTTATTCCAATCACATATAGTCTGTTAATTTTGCCTGACGTTTTTTGCTATGCCAATATTTGCTTTGTATTTTATTAAGATATCTTATACCTACATGTCTGGGGATGTGGTGGAATCACCTTCATTAAACAATATGAATTTTTCGATAAGAATCGTCCTCTTTACGTCTGTAAATATTTGCTGACGCCTAAATATGAACATATTTCTTTGTAATAGAGAATGGCTATTGCGCTATAAAGAGGGTATTAATTAGTGATGTGCCGGATCGTTAAAAATGTATATCCGCGGATACGGATCTGAATACGGATATTTGGTTTCAAGATCCGCGGATACGGATACGGATCTTAACTTTCTTAGAGTACGCGGCGGTAAATATTGCACACCGACCTTTGGAAAGAGACTATCTGTTATGGGAAAAAGTTATTGAACTCTTTAAGAGTTAACTCTCATAACAGATTGTCTCTTTCCAAAGATCGATGTGCAATATCTCATTATAAAGATAGTTGATTTAGTACCTTTGAGTTATGTACTATTAGCATGTTACTCACTACGATAAATGTTTGCAATATAAAGGTGCCAAATACGATTTAAAAAAATAAAAAATAATCTGAATGGAATTTAACAGGTTTTCATTATTACCTAATCATCTATATATATAAAATTTCATCTATGAATTGAAAATTAATAAGGTAAAAGATCCATAAAAGATCCGCCAAAAACGAACGGATACGAATACGGATCTTTCTTCTCTCTCGGATATCCGCGGATACGGATACGGATATCCGGCACATCACTAGTATTAATGCATGGGTTTTAAGGTTAACCAACCTAATTGATAAAATTTCTACGTTATAGGGAGTTTTTCGTTATAACGAATGACGTTATAAAGAGGTTACCTGGTTACACTTTATTTCTTTTTTTATCATTTGAAAATTATTTTAGTTACATCAGATGATTTTTATTATAAAAGACGAACAGATAGTACGTGAAAAACATACACTAACTTTTGTTTATTCCAATGAAACGTTTAACGCTTGTATGGTACAATATAATACTTCTAATAAAAGGTAAGTTTATATACCTAATTACTATAAAATATCTTTTATGTTGACAGTTTATTTAACCTTCAAAATACAGTAGAAATTGCATAACACGAAATCCTCTCTAAAGGCCGCTGCACACGAGGCTACAAACGCTGCTAGATTCATTGCTAGATTTGCCTACTAGTTTTCTAGCGCTGGTTTTCTTGATTGCTGTTAAGTGCTCACTTCACGCGAGACTATTTTTCAAGCTTGATTTGTGGATAGATCTGGTGCGCGCGCAGTGACAGTTCGAATATAAACACAGAGCAAAACGTGTCTGTTGTCTGACTCTGAACAGAATGCGACACCATGTTGGTTTGTGGGTGTTTGTTCAAGTGCCCACGTGACAATCATACTGCTTCCTGATTGGTTCTTGCTCATACCTAGCAGGAAATCTCGCAGGGAAAATAGCTCTTGTTCTAATTTTAAAACCTATCTTGCGAGCTAGCAGGCCAGCCCGCAGTGACGTCATTTCTAGCTTCATACCCAGCCTACCGGCTAGCAGAACTCCTAGCAGCGTTTCTAGCCTCGTGTGCAGCGGCCTTAAGTCAAAGAAATCAGTCATTCGCTTCCGTTGAAACCAGAAAGACTCAATAAAGTATTACACCGAACGTGGGTTTTGTCGAATGTCGACTTTGGCCGAATGTTCGGTTCGAAAACCTGCCAAAGCTGACATTCGATCGAAATTGGGGCGCACTACCTTATAATTTATTTGGCTACGCAAATGAAACTGTTCTGTTATATTTTATAGACTCGATAAGAAATTGGCAACCAATATGATAAAGGATCAATGCAAACAATTAATAAAGAGCTTACATTATTTATTGAGTCAGTCGATTAGTAAGCTGAAGGCGCCTTCCATAACAATGAAACTGACATATTATGATGATGGTAAAAACAAAATTTATAATTTATATGCACAAGTAATCTAAACTTACCTTTATACTGATATACAATACTAGTGATGTGCCGGATATCCGTATCCGCGGATATCCATGGGAGAAAATAGATCCGTATCCGTTAGTTTTTGGCGGATCTTTTACCTTATTAATTTTCAATTCATAGATGAAATTTTATATATATAGGTGATTAAGTTATAATGAAAAACTGTTAAATTCCATTCAGATTATTTTTTATTTTTTAAAATCGTATTTGGCACCTTTATATTGCAAACATTTATCGTAGTGAGTACCATACCAATAGTACATAACTCAAAGGTACTAAAAAACTATGTTTATAATGAGATATTGCACATCGATCTTTGGAAAGAGACAATCTGTTATGAGAGTTAACTCTTAAAGAGGTCAATAACTTTTTCCCATAACAGAAAGTCTCTTTCCAAAGGTCGATGTGCAATATTTACCGCCGCGTACTCTAGGAAAGTTAAGAACCGTATCCGCGGATCTTGGAACCAAATATCCGTATTCAGATCCGTATCCACGGATATACATTTTTAACGAAACGGCATATCACTACAATACCCATAATAAATACTTACCATACTTACCTATCTAATAAGTAAAATTACCAATATTATTAATAAATTTGTAATTTTTGCAGTATTGTGATGATAACCACAGCAAACAACTGTAATCATTTTGTAGTGATAATGGCCACAGCAGCCGATTCACTTGTTTTTTTTTTTTTTTGTTAAAATAAAAAAAAATTATAATACGCGCCACGAATCTAAAAGGTTAAGAAGTTACATGCGAATGCGGACTTGCGCTTGTACAGTCTGTTGAAATACTACAAACTCGCAACTCAGCAAAACTAAAATAGCAATAACAACTTGACAATAGCGTACTCGACTGTACTTTAAAGCAGGAAAGCGACAAGTGACAAAGGCAACGAGCGATCACGGCCAATCACCGACGAGCGCACGTTCCGTGCAGGTAGCTGGGAGGTGGTGGGAGTATCAACAGTTCTAAAATGTGCCTTTGCGACGCTGTTTGTGACTAACTTCCGAACCTTTTAGATCCGTGGCGCGTATTATACGAAATTTTTTAACATGCGATTTTTAATTGGTTTCTTATACAAAATTCTAGTAACACCTCCCGATTATCATCCGGAATTCTTTTCACCCGATTTGACAAACGAACCGATAGAAGGCATTAAGAAAAAAATGGGAGATATAAGCACTCCGTTTCATAGTTTTAAACTCGTCTGTCAAATTGCCAAACAGGTAACCCTTTTTTTTTGTTATATGAATCTAAGTAAAAAATTTCAGTCATAATAATTGCAGTGTAAACTTTATTTGTATAGCGAAATTGAATGGATCGGGTATTTTATTATTATTATAATTATATTAATTATATTATTATAATTATTATTAATATTTTCAAGTAAATAAAATTGTCGACCAATTTTTCTCAGACCGAACGATATATTGACAAAAAATGATAAAATTATCATTTTTTGTCAATATATCGTTCGGTCTGAGAAAAATTGGTCGACAATTTTATTTACTTGAAGAGTTCTATTCAGACGTTAATCAAAGATTTGTATTATTAATATTAATATTATATTAATTTTACGAATTAATTTTGTCGTTTTTTACATTTTTTTACTATAAACAAATGAACACATTTCTAAAAATTCCATTTGTTGGGATCTAAATAATGACGTATTGTTTCGCTATATAGAGTGTTTCAATATATGGGTAAACAATGTCCACTAAACAAACATTAGCAATTTCTACGTTTTAAGGTAGTACGAGCACCAAGGCAATTTTAAATAAAAGGCTTGATTTTTTTTATATGAAATTGGACTAAGTCTAAACCAATTCAGAAAATTTTAGGGGGGGTTGCCCGATTATTTAAATAAATGACTTCACAAGTAGGCACATTTAACATTGGCTTTATGGTAAAACGGTAGATGGATGATATGTTTTCATTGATTTCTCCAAAACTAGTCGGTGGAAATTAAAAAAAAACTATTTAAATTAAAGTTAAATTGAAAACAAAAAAAAACCGTTGTGCTCGACTAATTAAAAAGATTAAAATTTTTTTTAATTAGTCGGGCACAACGGTTTTTTTTTGTTTTCAATAATTTATTAAGGTTTTAACTTTAATTTAAATAGTTTTTTTTTTTATTTCCATCGACTAGTTTTAGAGAAATCAATGAAAACATATCATCCATCTACCGAAATATAAAAAAAAATCAAGCCTTTTATTTAAAGTTGCCTTGGTGCTCGTACTACCTTAAGGAGTTTGTCGTTAAATAGAAGTTCGCTATATGGAGTTTACCCTTTTTATGTAGGAACCGGATACAAATGTTTCACAGTGGTTCCAAATGGAAACTGAAATTAAAAAAAGTGGACACACCGTTGCTGAAGATACGCAGGAAATGTTCGAAACAGATTTTTCATCATCATTGGCTATGAAAGCTTCGTGTTCACGCGACGCTAATGGTTTATTTCGGTCAGATGTCGAAGTTCCACTTAATTCCAGTAGCGTACCTGAACAGAGAAGTCCCGAACGGCCAGGTACTAATACATTGAATAATCGAAAATATTAGATTCATCGGCACTCGTGGCAAGATCTTTTGCAAAATGAATGTGTATACTACCGAAGAAAATATTCAAATGATTACAACATAATCGGACTTTTTTTATTAATGGGACATTAAATTCCCAAAAGTACTTAAATATGGTGCGTGATCAAATATCTCCGCCTATTCGTGTTGAACCTAAAGACATTGGGTCACTGATTTACCAACGCGCATACGTCATACCAGTCAGACAATTTTTGAATGAAATGTTTCCAAACAGATAGAGTTGTTTTTTTGTTTTATTTTTGTACAAAAAAATTAAAATAATGGTTTATAAGAGCTTTTTATTATTAACCCGGGGTGAGCACAGTGAAAAAGTGTTACACCGAGTGTATGGTTGGGTCAACATGACCCGTTTAAAAACATTAATGTTTTTCCAATATACGAGATATTTTATGAAAGTGTTGCTGTAATTCCATTAAATGACTATCATTTAAAGGGTTTTAAATAAAAATAAACGAATTCATTATAAAATATGTGTTTAATGTAAATTAAAAGAAAGTAGTACGAAAAATCAACAAAAATGACATCTTCTGTTCCATGGCAACAAAAAGTTAACAAAACATAAACCTTCTAAAACCTAGGATGACACTTCTATCATAAAACTTTGTAATCAAATATAATAACAACAATTTTTATATTTTATATTTATAAATCATCATTTTCAGGTTCTCCATTTGCACAATCGCCACGCAGTATAACATTGCGTGTTCAGTAATATATATTTATTACAGCTCGAACATATATTATTAGTTTTTCTGTCTTTTTTGGCAGGACAGTCTTGACATCGTTTCATTTTGAAAATAAACCCAAAAAGAAAAAAATAAACAATAAAAAAAGTTTTGAAAAAATGCCGCGAAATTACGACATCGAGTGTATGGCTGGGTCATATTTACCCTTTTAGTCGTTTGGCCACGTCTATCTCCCGGAGCAGTTGCAACCCGACTGAATAGTGATAAGAAACGAAGAGGGGGGACTGATAGCTCCAGCTACTGAGAAGTACGGCAACGTCGCACTATAATTCTGAAAATAACACGCGATTCAAATTGGCGCGGGTCAAATTGACCCAATTGTGCGCTCCCCGGGTTAAAAAAGCCAAGTAAAATAAAAATAAATCAAAATAAAATAGATATCCTCAAGATTACCACGATAATTCAATAGAAATAACAATTAATGCAGTCATGGCTAACTCTGATCCAAGTATTTTTTTCCAATGCTAATTTCCCTATGTGCACCTTACGTGTTTACATACTGTATAATCTGTGTCATCATCAAATAACAGATGAGAGTATACAGGGTGTCCCAATAAGAATGGGACATAGAACAACCGCAGATTCTCCAATTCAAAATAAAACGATTAAGCGAAATATGCTTAGATAAAATGTTACTCGCTCTACCAGTGGCGTACGGCAGGAGTAAGTAATGCTTGTACCCCTTCTAAATGTTACGCCGCTGTCTAAATTTCAATTTTGACTATAATTTTAATTTTTTTGATATTTCTAAGTCAATAATGTACACTTGTTAGTTTGTTGTAAAGTCATTGGTTTTCGAGATATTCGCAGTTAAAGATGGATAGACATGTACTTTTTATTTGTATTATTATTAATAATATTCATTTTTACAATTTTGTCTTAAAAAAACTGCGAATATCTCGAAAACCAATGACTTTACAACAAACTAACAAGTGTACATTATTGACTTAGAAAATATCAAAAAAATTAAAATTATAGTCAAAATTAAAATTTAGACAGCGGCGTAACATTTAGAAGGGGTACAAGCATTACTTACTTCTGCCGTACACCACTGGTAGAGCGTACTGAACTATTTTTTTTATTGTTAGGTGCATTTTATGATATTTAACAAGTGTGCCGATTTGAGTAAAATTATACGGTGTATTAAAAAAATTATGGACATTAATAATCTTTCAGTTTTCAACTTCAACACCCCGTATTTCGGAAACGAGTAACATTTTATCTAAGCATATTTCGCTTAATCGTTTTATTTTGAATTGGAGAATCTGCGGTTGTTCTATGTCCCATTCTTAATGGGACACCCTGTATATTTCTAATACCGGATCTCCCACTATAAGACAAACCAAAGTCTATTGTTTCGATAGTTTTATCCAACCCCGTATCTCAACGTTTACGAGAGATAAGCATACAATTTTCAGTTGAAGAATCCACATTTTTGTAAAAGTTTCAGCGATACTGCCCCGAGACAACGACAGTACAACCAGTGATAACATTCCGGTGCGTTGTCCATGTAAAGGGTTGTACATGCTTCCCGAGATGATACAATGTCACAGCTGCCACACATACCAGCACATGGCGTGCTTCAGTGTAATTCATCGTATTCATCTTCCGGACGTGCACACGTGCGTAATTTGTGCTGAAGAAGATCCGAACTTAATGTGCACGAGACCCCAATTGCTCGAAGTGGAACCCGAATTACGCTCGGTAAGAAAAAGTTAATGATTTAATCCACCGCGTCATAGCGACGTGAACGCATTGCGCCCGCCTTCTAGCTTGCTATAGGCTGTGTGTACGAAGCCTACTAGCGCCGCTAGTGGGTAATAGAGAATTATTGAACTCCCTTTTTATAAATCGCGACATGTTTCTATGGTGATAAGTCAAAAACTTTAGTTGGCCATGGTGTGTCAAAAAAAAATGTAATAAGAAAAACTTATGTTAATTTGTTTACACTGACAGCGGAACGTCAAATTAGGGCGCCAATGGTCTTTATTTTACTTAAATCGCCATCTTATCAACAGCCCGGAACACAACAAGCATTTCCAGATCGCTTAAGTTTTCCTATGTTTTCTTTGTAATTAAAAAACTTTATAAAATTATAACTATTTTCACTTTGTTCACTCCAAACGCTCGCATAGAAAAATTTGTAACTCCGCCTCCTTGCACATAGCCCATTGGCTGTTTCGGAGATCCATGTGCGTCGAGTGTTTATTTTTGTTCTACCGCTATAAATGGATGTGTCAAATTTATTCCACACGCCACTGTCTGCGGGCAAGTAGGCGTTCACTAGCATATTATTGATGACGTGCCTGGCTTCAACTCTCACCGCGGGCACTATATTGTTTCAGCAAGATGGCCGATCTGTACGGTAGCAGCCGAGCTATCCGTGCTACAATATGAGAAAACGCGTTTCCCGAATTTTTGCCAGTCTATTTTCCTTCAAAACGACTCGACCGATTTTGATGAAACTCGGTGCAATATCAATTAGTTATATGGCAATTTTTATCAATAAGTCAAAACCGTGATAAATGCACGTGAACCCGCTGGTACAGACTAGTTTATCAATATAATTGCAAATCTGTTAGGGCCACGCGCAAAAACAACTGGACCCGATTGTAATGGAACTTGAGATTGAACTATGTTAAATTTCATTAAGGAGGTTGAGCCGTTTTACGAAGATAATGAAAAAAATCTTTAATAAAGTTTTTTTAATAGATTTTTTTATAACAAAATTTTCTGTAAAAAATCCAAAATCATTAGGAGATTTATAAAGTCAAAAACTCAAAATTAAAAAAAAAACTTTTACATGTAGTCTTAAATATGTCAATCTAGCATGCAAACGGAATTTAATTTTTTGCAAATAACCAAATAATGTCATCAGTTCCGAAAACTAACTATGTAAAGCATTGATGTCTTACGGATATTTTAATATTTTTTCCAATTCAATTAGGAGACTTTTAATCAATAAAAAAAATTATTAAACCTTAGCAATTTTCGATTATGGACTTTTATTCTTGACAGATTTAACAATTTTAACTGTATTTTCAACTTTTTAATGATTTAATTTTTAATTTTTATTACTTCTAATTTCTTTTTTTAATTATTTACTGCAAAAAACATGTAAAATACAGATATTACATAAATTTATTTTTTTAACCTAACTTTGTACAAAAAATTCAAAAGTTACTCCATTAAGTAAAATACTGAAATAATTAATTATTATTAAAAAAAAAATATTCATTTATGCCTTTATAACAATAATTTATTGGTATCATCGACTTATAAACTATATAAGTTCCCATTTAGAATTCGACTTACTTTTGATTGGGACTGTAACGGATCAACCTCCTTAATTGCATACATTTTATTTTTTTCAGGAACAATGCCAGTTTCTAAGAGCCCTAGCTACCTGTAAAGACGTTTCGATAATTACAAGTGCTTTGCTCTCGGAAGAATGTGAAATATCGATCGAAGAAGCGGATATTATAATAAATAAATTTATTTTTCTTGGATTTGTTGTGCAGAAACCGAAAGGGTACTTAATTTTTTACGTATTTCTTCCTGTAGTGTAAAACGTTTTTTTGATTTTTTGACGTGATAACGTCTTATAAATTGATGAAACACCGGCTGCACGCACGAAAAAGTGTCACGTTCCGCCTGAGCCTGAGCGTGCAAGCGAGAGCGCGGTATAAGCGATAGAGAGGAACGATCGGCCCAAGCGTCGGCTTGTGCGCATTTCTCTCTCTTCTCGCGTGACGTCAGAGAGTTCATCAATGTTTCTTTATGACGTTATCACGTAAAACTATCGTCCGTAAACCGACTTTACAGACAACCAATTTTTTTTTTCACTTACAGATTTCAAATTAACCGCACTAAATACAAACACATTGTGTCTGAGTACTTCTATAATTTTACAAAAAAAACAAAAGCTACACTACCGACTCATGCCGAAATAATGGAATATAATAAGCAAGCAGTTGATGTTTAATTTTTCTATGTTGTTTTTGTTTAATGTTTTGTTGTCTGTCTGGAGTCATCCAGCTAATATTGATTAGTATTACAATACTCGCCACGAATCTAGAAGGCTCGGAAGTTAGATGCGAATGCGGGCTTGCGCTTGTACAGTCTGTTGAAGAACTACAAACTCGCAACTCAACAAAACTAAAGTAACAACTTGACAATAACGTACTCGACTGTACTTTAAAGCAGGAAAGCGACAAGTGACAAAGGCAACGAGCGATCACGGCCAATCACCGACGAGCGCACGTTCCGTGCAGGTAGCTGGTGGGAGTCTTAACGGCCTAAACTGTGCCTTTGCGACGCGGTTTATGACTAACTTCCGAACCTTTTAGATCCGTGGCGCGTATTAGACATATTTGTTATGTGATTTTTAGTTGTTATTAAGGTTATACACCCGACAGATAGATAATAAGCTAAAATTTTAATATGTTGTTTATGGGCATACACTCAACTAAATTTTTTGAAAAATTTTGGACATCTACTTTTCAACATAAAAATAAAATTAAGCCGAATTGGCTGTAGACAAAAATTAAAAAAAAAAAACGATTATTCGAAAGTTACTCTTATAGCGTTTTCGGCATCGAGAACTGCCCCAGGACGGGGCAAGCCGAATGGGTGACTATTGGTTAAAGAAATTTGTTTATTCAACCAATAGTTACCCAGTCGGCCTGCCCTGCCCCAGGGCAGTTCTCGATGCTGAAAACGCCATTAGATAATGTAAAAATTAAAACTTCACGTGCAATTTTGGGGAAAACTTAAAAAATTTTGAAATAACTGTCAAAATAGCTGTCAGCCATGTTTGAATCGTATCATCTCTGTCCGGTCCACGAAAACCAGTCCACACGAAAGGTTTATTGTATGAAACGATGAAATAATCGCTACAAGTTTAACTTGATTTCTGTTTTTTATTGAATCTAGACTTAAAAATGGGGAAAAAGACGCGTCGTTGGTTCTGTAATAGCTCTTATGTGCATAGTTGGCAGATTTTATGTTTTTTAGATGAAAAGATTCAGGAAACGGAGCTCTATACCTCCAAATTAATTTTACAGTAACCAACAAGGGGAAGTAACTCTTATGTGAAAAGTTGTATCAAATAATTCCTCCCATGTGCCAATAAATCCGAAATTAACGTTAAATATTTTTTAAGAAAATACTTCGTCTTAATTAAACACGTATAGTGAAGATAAGTATGAATTAGTAATATACCTCTGAAATTGCTAGTTCTTACCATCCATTGCTGAAATAACCACTTTTTGGCCTTTCCTGCAAATTTTACTTTTTGCACATAAGAGATATTACAGAACCAACGACGATGTGTTGATACAGGTTTCAATAATCAAAATAATTAATCTCTTAAATATTAAATTAAATTAAGATCTACACGATATAATATTTCGATAAGAAATGATAATTTATAAAATCTTATAGCGACAAAATACAGACGTAATTATTATTAATGCGGTGTATAGCCTTGATTGTTAGTTTCTACCAATAAAAATGTGTTTCATTATTTTTTTTACGAATACTGTATTATTTTAAATGTTGTACTATCATCAGTTGACAACAATATCTATAAAATAAAATGTTTCTATGTTTATATCGCTGATTCGTATCTGTAATATTTATCAGTCGACGAATAAGAATCAAAGCAAGCGCGAGGGTTGTTTAAACATACAGTATGTAAACACGTAAGGTGCACATAGGGAAATTAACATTGGGAAAAAATGACTGGATCAGAGTGAACCTTGAAATTTGTTTTTCAATTTGACAGATAATATTCTTTTGCAAAATGAAGAAAATATTCAAATGATTACAACATAATCGGACTTTTTTTATTAATGGGACATTAAATTCCCAAAAATGCTTAAATATGGTGCGAGATCAAATATCTCCGCCTATTCGTGTTGAACCTAAAAACATTGGGTCACTGATTTACCAACGCGCATACGTCATACCAGTCAGACAATTTTTGAATGAAATGTTTCCAAACAGATGGAGTTGTTTTTTTGTTTTATTTTTGTACAAAAAAATTAAAATAATGATTTATAAGAGCTTTTTATTATTAAAAAAGCCAAGTAAAATAAAAATAAATCAAAATAAAATAGAAATCCTCAAGATTACCACGATAATTCTATAGAAATAATAATTCATGCAGTCATGGCTAACTCTGATCCAAGTATTTTTTCCCAATGCTAATTTCCCTATGTGCACCTTACGCGTTTATATACTGTATAAAAAAAGAATGTAAGAAATCGCTTTTTAAAAAGAATTTATTTCCGCAAAAAAACTACAATGAAATAATAATATTAAATATGTACTGTGATTAAAAAGAAAACCAGCCTGGCAATCCTTCTCGATTTTTAGCTCTAGAAAGATATTTTTTGAATCCTTCTTTTGTCGCATCCAAAGTTTTAGTGTATTCATCCAATAATTCTTTATCGCTTTTAGGGAACAAGTCAGGGAATTCGAACACTTCGCCTTTGGGCTAAAACAAATTATATTATTTTTTTATGGAAGTGACTTCCAATTTCATATCGGTGATCTTTCAACGCTTTTACTAGTATTTGCTATGTCAGAGAAGAGAGACTGTATAGAAGTTCAATCTTGTGTTATATTTGGCGATAACCCCAAAGCGCAATTCACGCCCCAATTGTCCAGATGGCGATGCGGCGCACTCAAGCTTCAGAACCGCAACGCCAGGCGGCGATCATTAATAATTTCAGCTTCACACCTCAATCATTGTATTTTTAATAATTTTTTAATTGATTAAAAAAAAAGTTCAACAGAAATTGATGAATTTCTTATATTTAAATTTTTATGGTGTTTAACAAACAAGACAAACTAAAATTTCCGGCCACACTATTCTATTAGAAATAAACTTCCATAGGGATAACTGTAGTGGCCAAATGTCGAACATTATAGAATATATCTATACTAATATATAAAGCTGAAGAGTTTGTTTGTTTGTTTGAACGCGCTAATCTCAGGAGCTACTGGTTCAAATTGAAAAAAATTTTTTTTGTTGGATAGCCCATTTATCGAGGAAGGCTATAGGCTATATAAAATCAGGCTACGAGCATTAGGAGCGGAGCATTAATGAAAAATGTTGCAAAATGTATCTCAAAAATAAGCTTCTATTCAGGTGAAATGCACTAACTAAATATACTCATATTAGCGTTGCCAGAATACAACGCCGGCTAGCTCAATCGGTAGAGCACACGACTGTCAATATCAGGGTCGTGGGTTCGAGCCCTACGTTGGGCGAATACATTTTTTTATTTTTTATTTTCTACATTGCTTTCTTCTAAGGCTTACATTTAAATTTATTTTAATTCTATTTAATTCATTAAAAAAATATATTAGTTAAAAAAAGTATAAATACTGCTTTTTATCGACAAAAACTTTTGAACGGTAACTCCGATCATCATGAAATTTGGACACAACATTCATCTCGGTAAACTAAGATGAATGTGCGTACTCATGATTCCCTCTCTTCCCCATTCGTTCTTTTACACCCGGGTGAAACCGGGCGGGACCGCTAGTATATTATATAAAACGTGACGTGGAAAAATCCGACAAGGAAAGTTGAATAATGTGCAAAGATACAAAATTAGAATAAACCTCTACAAAAAATTGACAGATATTTATAGTTTCCAGGTTTGTAAATATTTTAAAAGGGCATACTTCAAGAAACAAATTACACGTTGGAATTAGAATACCGAATCCTCTAGTTTCGCGTCTGGATGCTCTGTCCACTATGGTAAGAATTACAAAAAAAAAAAACGCAATAATTTACCGCGCCGCGATAGTACCTGCATGTAGTTAATAGATAATACGGTACAAATTAAATATATACGATTTCTGTCTTTCACAGAAAAAGACCTTCTCGCGAGGAAGCGTTGGTGCGATGTTTTACGCGGGTTGGTAGAATACGAGAAGGAAGTGGTTCTCGGGGGCGTGGCGCCAGTTAATATGAGAGATAGACTAGGGCCTAGGCTCTTTAGAATAGTCGAGATACGTCGATAATATAAATATGTATTGAGTCTACATACCAAAGTAACATAAGCGTATTTTACGTCGTCGTCTTTAATTACGTATCCTCTGTTTGGCTGTCTTCTTGTGTCCCCTAACGAGATTCTCATATTTACATGAACGACTGGGATTTTATAAATTTTTTCTAAATAATTTTTAACATCGTATCTTGTCATTTCCATTGAACACGCAAATTGGACAACATTGGGAGCTACGTCGTGTGTTGGTTTCACTAGTTTTAGCCAAAAATTCGGCAAAAACACCCTGAGTTGCGGATTCCCTTTTTGATAAATCGGGTACCTAAAATGATTTCTAAATGTCAGTAAAAATGTTTCAGAGAAGAAGTTAAATTACTAATACTCACCATCTTGTTGACATTTTAATAGTAAATTGCTATTTTTTTAACAACTATATTAAATTCGATATATGATGAAATTATTCAAAATTTGACATTTGAGGTTATGTCAAAATGCAACTTTGTTTTCTATCCTCTATTGATGTTTGCTCTATGGGCAAAAATAAAATCCTTGCATTTTTGATAGTTTATTGACAGTTGGTATTCATTCATTAATTTTATGACATATATCGGAGAATCGCCTTGAGTGACACAGTCACTCATTAGTATTATCTAATTTTAAAGAAAAGAGTTTTGTAAAACATTTGTAAAGCTTGTAAACTAATTTGTGTGTTTTTCTACGATGGCTGATTTCATAGACTCTGAAGCAGAGGAGAGTGATGTAAGTTTTGTATTGAGTCTGATGAGAACAACAAACATGCATACTAATCGCGTTATACAAACTAAGTTTGTTTCCTGGTTTCGATATTAGTTTCTACTCATTTTCGAGATTTAAATCGATTCTCTTATTTACGTTTTATAATTTCCCTTTTTTTAACTGTAGCGCAAAAAAAATGCCAAAGACATAACCCTAAAAGCGTCATATTAATTTTTTTATTGTTTTTTTCTCTCCAAAGTATGTTGCAGTATTCATTACATAATTGTTTTCAATAACGTTGTCTTAATTTTGGTAATATATTTTCGAAAAATATTTTTAACCAAAAATTGGCATTACATCATAACCATTATGTAGGTTCGGAGACGGCATAGAACTAATTTTAACGCTTATAATTATAAGAGATAGATCGTTTTGTTATAGGCCCCACTCACGATCAAACTTTATGTCACAGTTCAGTGAAGCATGATAGTGTGTGGGACAAATAAACACTGAAACCAACACTGAAGTCAGGCATGAACTCATCAAATGCATCTTGATTTTTGAACGACTTTTAGTTCAGTGTTCAAGTAAACTGCTGTGTGTGTGGGTTTTTTTCAGTTCAGTTTTTGGAGTTCTGTGTTTTGTACAACCAGAAGTCAAAAATCTCAATGTTGTTGCAAGTCTTTCTTGTGCAGAAATAGATTTTCGCATATTTGTGTCCTGGTTCTTAATAAATAGGGTAACTAATTCCAGTAAATAATTGTAAGTTAATTCATCCATTCGTAAATAATTATTCCAATCAAGCGGTTCGAGATGTAATTCATTAATCAAATAAACATGACTTCTTGAATCACGCATTTCTAACAAATTTTTCACCCATATTCTTCTTTTTTTCTTATTTCTCTGTTTTAAATACAATCCCATAGCTATGAACAGCCAATCCTCACCATTTAAATAACTCATTTAGTTCTTATTAATTATCTATAGTATAATATTATAGTATGTATATAATATATATTTTATATATCTATACTCGACGAGTGTATGCCAACAACTAAACCAAACTGAACACAAAAAATTTAAAAAAATGAGCAGTTTGCATGAACTGTGCGTGGTACCAGTCAGTCTTTCGATTAATCGGTCCAGCTTCACTGAACACTGAACTGTGGCAAGAAGTTTGATCGTGAGTGGGGCCTATTAAATGACTATTGGCAGACAATTGACTATTAAATAACGTTTGTCAAATTCATTTGAGATTGAAAAATTTTGAAGATAGCCGCCATACAAATTTGAGCGGTCATGTTATGAGTTCATGTACGTTTATCGTATTTAGGTACCCGAACATCGACTTGCGACTAATAATGCTTTTTTTTATAGGATGAGGAAGAATTAGAACCCCATGAACGTAAGAAGCTAAAGCGAGCTAAAGAATTGGACAGTTCTGAAGAGGAAGAAGGCAAGATATTGTTTATAGTTATTATTATACAGTAGAACCTCTTTAAGGTTATACGCCCGATAGAGCAATGTATAGATAATACGCTGAAATTTTAATATGTTAATTATGGATATCTCATACATTCAACTGCATTTTTTAAAAAACATTGACCGTCTAGTTTTCAAGTTGTTAATTATTAAAAATGCGATTTTTAACACAATGATATATGAGAAGACTGACCGGAAGTGTATATAAAAATAAGATTAAACCAAATTGGCTATAGACAAATTTTTAAAAAACTGATTATTCGAAAGTTTGACTCATTTAGATCAGTGCTCCGCAACCGGTGTGCCGTGGCACACCGGTGTGCCGTGAGCCAGATACAGGTGTGCCGCGGTCAAATTCAATGTATTTGACATTTTACAATTTACAATTACATTTTGCAAAATTTGGAGAATTAATTTTTAATTTCTTAGTTAACGCTCAAAAAATTCTGGTATCATTAAAATGTAACTGAAATAAATTAGCACTATTTTTTTCATTATTTGAAAATTTTTATTTGTTGGTACATTGTTACTAATTTTTTCAATTGTTATTTTAATATGAACAAAAAACGCAGTGTGTAGAACGCATGTTTGCCGTCGTGTCGCCTCGGTCGATCTGAGTCGGTCGTCGCCTCAGTCGTGTATTTGTGTATCAATTATATTTTAGCTTTTGGTGTGCCGCGGAAATCTAGCAAGAATTTTGGTGTGTCGTAGGTGAGAAAAGGTTGCGGAGCACTGATTTAGATAACGTAAAAATTAAAAAAACTATACTTTCCCGTGCAGTTTTGGAGAAATATTAATTAAAAATTTTTGAAACAACTCTCAAAATCTCTATTTTCTAGATTTGAATTATGTCACCATGAAAACCAGATTACACGAAAAGTTTTTCATAAATTTTGTTTTTATTAAATAATTTTTTTGACGTAGCTAATAACTAAAACTTGAAAATTGGATATTATCTCATTTACCGTGTATTAAAAACTGCATTTAGTATCCAATAACTCAAAAACTATACGTCTAACGGTTCAAAGGTTTTTAAAACCAAAACGTAAGATAAAATCATTCGTGTACATTGGACTTAATTAAATATACTGCTTAAGTCACAACTTTATGATATTATGTCAAATGTTTAAATATTATTTCTTAAATATTAAAAAATAAAGCTATGATCAACAGGATATAATATTTCCATAAAAAATAATAAATTTACCAAGTCATATAACATTTTTTTGTAATAACAAAATACGGACGCAGTTTTTACTAATACGGTCGAGAGCGTATAACCTTAAGTCGAAAACCTCCAAAACTCGAAAAAATGTTTTGTTCTCTTCCCTTCAAGCCCCGAAACCTCCATTACTTGAAATCTCAACCCTCTATAGGTCGAAATAAATAGCGAGTCTTTATAAGCCATTTCGGTACATATTTTCCCTCCACATTCGAAAAAATAAATTGGATTTCTGTATCTCGAACATAGCAACTCAAAGTTAGTTAGAATCTCAAGTCGAATATTGAATTAATTCTTGTATTTGCCGTTTAGACGACGAAGAACGGCTACGAGAAGAACTCAAAGATCTGATAGACGACAATCCTATCGAAGAAAGTGAAGGTGAAGATTCGGATGCTTCCGGAGGGTCCAAGAAGAGAAAGAAAAGTGATGACGAATTTGACGATGACAGGCTGGAGGACGATGACTATGATCTCATCGAAGAAAATTTGGGTGTCAAAGTTGAACGCAGGGTGAGTATTTCTAAACCCGATTCTTTTGAATTCAAATATTGTTTTATCGACTTGTATCTGCGGTTTTGTTCGCGTTGATGTCGGTTTTTAATCTAGTACTCAGCCCCCTTTAGTAGAAACGCAGTGACGGATGGATCCATAGAGATTTTGGGAGTTTTCAAGTATTCATGACGGGATCGGAATCTTACTTTCTTGTGTCCACTGTGGGCACAATTAGGCTTTTGAAAAAAAAATTATCGATTTTTTTATTGTATTTTAAATCTTTATTATAAATAATATTAATAATCTATGGGAAAAACTTTCAGAAAACTTTTTTTAAATTAATTATAAGCAATTTAAAATTGATAAAATTAAAAAAAAAATCATGTGACTGCAAACGCACTAAAATTGTTTTTGACAATTGTGACGTCATAATATTAAAATGTATATACGCAGTATACTATCAATGGCTTCTACATGTGTATTGACTAAAACTAAAAATTTAGTATAGAAAAATATTGTTGACAAGTATTTCTATTTAATAATGTGTGACAAAGCTTTTATAAAAGCCAATTCTGCTAATATACTTACTGTAGATATTATTTATGATCACAGATTTTCTAAAAAATGATACATTTCTGTAATATTCGTACACCTTTGTACAAAGCAAGCACGATAACATTTAAGATTCCACATTTTTGATAAATTTCTTAATATATTGACTGTATTCAATCAATGAGAGGTTAAAACACTGTCAATTGCATGTTATGATAATAGAAATTAACATTATGACGTCACATTATGTTCGGGAAATGGCGGCGCGTTCTCGGAACTGGATTCAATAATTATTTATTTTTAATTTGATATAACTTTTGAATTATAACGAAAATAAAAAAAAGAAAAATAGTTTTGTTATAAAACTTATATACGATCTTTCCATTTATGACAATAAAAGAATTCATTCAAAAGCCCAATTGTGTTCAAGGTCACGGATACAGTTATGTCCACAGTTATGTTTCCCGAGCTGGAATAGTTGAGCCCATCCGCCCCTGTATGCCAATGTTTCCCCTGAGGTGCGGAAAGAACAAACTGACAGACAAACAGAAATTCTGAGAAAGACTGATTCAGATCACGTGTTCTATAAACTGCACGAAAGTCGAGATTTCGATGAAATATTACGATTACAGGCAAATTTGTTATTTTATTGAAGCGGGTGTGTCTTTTTTTTGTTAGAAATTTAAACGCTTGCGTAAAATTCAAGATGAAGAAAGCGATGGTGAAGCTGATCCGGAGCAAGACAGGGAAGCCATTGCCAACGATCTGTTTGAAGGTGGATCGGACGAAGTAAGTTCAAGTTTATTTTATATACAGTCGTTTCTCTTATTGGGATTTGACACGGAGACGTGGCGACCACAATTTGCTATACACCCATTCCCCGATTTACACGGTACTTGTTTTACACGTTTTCGCTTTTACACGGTTTTCCAAATAAGTTTTTTTTTTGTTTTTATCGCACTCTACTAAATGCTACTGTGATTGAACACGTGCGCTGTGTACACATCTCACAGGGAATCTCGAGCTTATGTGCTGACTTGCTGCACACGCACACTGTGTCTGTATTTCTTCGCATAAAATTAAAGTTTTATCTACGGAAAATTGTATTTGAGTGAAAGTTTCACAGTTTCAGAAAGATTTAATTTTCCATATTCGTAAATTACAAGTGAGTGCATAATTTAGATTATTATAAATTAACGGCTGTGATTAAAGTAAAATTCAGAGGGAAAAAATGCGGGAAATTTTGGAGGGAAATTATGGCAATTTACCAAATAGGTTTAATTAAAATAAAAAAATTAAAACATTTTAATTTGAATGAAAATTAATTATTAAACTTTTGTTAAAAATATTGAAAAAAATCACAACTGTTAAATAGCAAAACTATGCATTTTCTGCAAGCTTTTCGATTTACACGGTTTTGACTTGAAAATTTTTAATTTTCGATTTACACGTTTTTCTCAGGAACGTATCTACCGTGTAAATCGGGGGATAGGTGTACTTTCTTTTTCTATCATCATAGCGTCAAATGTCTAATCCCAATAACGCGATATGTGTTTATAAAATTCGTGCAATAAATAATGAAGAAAATAAAGCCCGGGGCAGAACACTCGAAGTATTGTGTTCTCTCCATAAATATATATATTTAATAGATTGCGGATACACTAGCGCCTCCTGTACCTTTTAGAAGCCATTTTGTACGTAGAAAACGCCGTAAAAAGCGCGCGAGATTCAAAAATATTAATTATTTTATGTGATTTTATTGATAAAAACAACAAAACTCACAATAAACAGTGATATTTCGCTCCAAAACCTATTTTTATACTGAAACGTTTCAAAAATTACAAAATTGAGCATAAATATAATGTAAAAGCTTAGAACATTTTACATTGTCAATTTGGCATCAAGGTTGACAAGCATTGATGCCAATCTGACAGTATAAAATGTCCTAAGCTTTTATATTATATTAATTATGCTCAGTTTTGTAATTTTTGAAACGTTTCAATAATAAAATAGGTTTTGGAGCGAAATATCACTGTTTACTGCGAGTTTTATTGTTTTTCCATTAACATCATATTATAGAATACTTTTTTAATCCCGCGCGCTTTTTACGGCGTATACCACATACAAAATGGCTTCTAATTGGAACCATTCCGCACAATGCTCAAGGATAGGCATCCGCTATCTATTAATATATATATCTATGGTTAACTCCAGGAAATTTTGCCAATAGTGTTGCATTAGTAGCCGGGCGGAGAAAGTGTATTAGTACTCGGATTACACCGTTTGATCTGCTTAAATTTTAGCCAGGCAGTTAGTAAGAAGTCTATTTGCTAGATCTTGCAATAAACCTGGTAAAAACGTTATCACGGTTTTATAAATTTTTAAACGCTTTGTTGCAAGCTGCATGAAAACGGTAACAGAACTTTAATCGTCTTGCGCAGTAGCTAAAACGAAACAGTTTGTCTCGGTTTTTGATCTATTGCGCAAGACTGTGAGTTACTGCACAAGACTTGACGGTTCTGTTACCGTTCTCAAACAGCTTCGAACAGAGCTACTTTAAGCTTCTCCTCTAAATCTAAGTAAACAATATTTGAACGTAGAGCTTAAAACCGCCAGTACAGAAAGCGAAATGAGACACGGTGTGATAATTTTTGACATTCACAGTAAGTTCACATCGTAAGGTATATTGATTGATTATTTCTTATGCTAAATAAAATGTTCTTTTGTTTTGCATTTTGTCAACAAGGAACCAAAACAAGATGAACAGGTAAGGTAGATAACAAAGAAACAATAGGGCCGTCTCGCGTTTTTTCAGAATATATGGCATATATGATCGCCGAATTCTTATTTTGTGCGAAAACGTAATTTTAAATCGTCAATAAATAATAGCCACTTAACACTCGCGCCAAATTTGATCTTATCTGATTTTCCAAAACACCGATTTTCGATGTTCATTCCTATTTACTAGCGCAGACAAAGAAAATGGCAAAATAATTCTAACCTAAGATATTTAAAATTTTCTGTTTCATCTTCGTCCACATAAGCATTGTCTCACAAATAATTTCAAGACTCTTTATTTACTATTCATCAATATGAGTACAAATACATTCATTTATTTTACTTTTGAGGTTATAAAAACAGATTTTGAGGTTATGAAAATAGCTTTTGAGGAGTTGTCATTATTTAAGTTTCAAGTACAAATGGCTCGGTTGTGTCAGAAACTCGAATTTTAATTTAGCGGGACGACCTTATTGAAGTAGTTGTTAGATACTTACGCGCAAAAAGGTAGCCAAAACTTACAAACTGTTTTTTCTCGTCTAGGATGAAGAGAAATCGGAGCGCAGTCATCGTATTGCCCAGGAAACGGAGTTTGGTGAAGAGGCGTCGGATGTCGAATCGGATACTGATGATTTTATTGTCGATGACGAGGGCAGGCCGATTACCGAGCGAAGAAAGAAACGGAAACCGATATTCGGTGATGCGTAAGTATTATCAATAAATCGAACGCTTTTGTTTAAGGAGGTTGATCCGTTACAGTCCCAATCAAAAATAAGTCGAATTCTAAATGGGAACTTTTCCATAATAAATTTTTACAAAAGGTTATAAGTCGATGATACCAATAAATTATTGTCATAAAGGCAGAAATAAATATTTTTTTTAATTATAATTAATTATTTCAGTATTTTACTTAATGAACTAACTTTTGAATTTTATGTACAAAGTTAGGTTAAAAAAGATAAATTTATGTAAATATCTGTATTTTACATATTTTTGCAGTAAATAATTAAAAAAATAAATTAGAAGTAATAAAAATTAAAATTAAATCTATAAAAAGTTGAAAATTCAGTTAAAATTGTTAAAACTGTCAAGAATAAAAGTCCATAATCGAAAAGTGCTAAGGTTTAATAATTTTTTTTATTGATTAAAAGTCTCCTAATTAAATTGGAAAAAATATTAAAATATGCAGACATCGATGCTTTACATAGTTAGTTTTCGAAACTGCTGACATTATTTGGTTATTTGCAAAAAAATAAAATGAACAGTTTGCATACTAGGTTGACATATTTTCCATAAGACTACATGTAAAAGTTTTTTTTAATTTTTAACTTTATAAATCTCCTAATGATTTTGAATTTTTTACAGAAAATTTTGTCGTAAAAAAATCTATTAAAAAAACTTTACTTCAGATTTTTTTCATTATCTTCGTAAAACGGCTCAACCTCCTTAAGCACACAAACTGTGTGATCTAAAGAAAATAGTTTTTAATGCTTTTTGATTTTGTAGAGCACTTCAAGAAGCGCAGGACATTTTCGGTGTCGATTTCGATTTTGACGAGTTTGAAAAATACGGCGACGAATACGAAAGCGAAGAAGAGTCGGACAACGAATATGTCGAGGACACCGATGTTGTGGACGAACAGCAAAGGCGCCGAGCCAAGAAAGCCGCAAGAAAGAAGCCGACGCGCAAATCGATTTTCGAAATCTACGAGCCTAGTGAGTTGAAGCGTGGTCATTTTACCGATCTCGATAATGAAATCAGAAATACCGATATTCCGGAACGTATGCAGCTCAGAGAAATTCCCGTCACGGCCGTACCGGAAGGCTCTGCTGAATTGGACGAAGAGGCCGAGTGGATTTATAAACAGGCGTTTTGCAAACCGACCGTTTCTACTCAGAACGTAGGTTCGACACCCGAGACGCACGAAAGACCTAGAAAAGGTCCGCAAACTGTCGGAAAAATTAGACAGGCTTTAGATTTTATGAGAAACCAACAGCTTGAGGTGCCTTTTATAGCTTTTTATAGAAAGGAATATGTACAGCCTGAACTCACTATAAATGATTTATGGACTGTGTACAAATTTGATGGAAAGGTAAGTTGCTCCGTCCGAATTTGTAGATTGCCACCATTTTTTCGTCGACTTACTTTGCAAAATTAGTCTCCACGAACAGCGATTTTATTTTTTTGACGCGATAATATATAGCCTATGTTCCACCTGAAGGCCCATTCTAAATATTGGTGAAAAAAATTTTGAAATCAGATGAGTAGTTTCGAAGATTACCTCTTACATACAAACTTACAAACTTTACCTCTTTATAATATTAGTATACATAACCTAAAACACTCGCTGGATAATACTCTATACAGTATATAAACACGTAAGGTGCACATAGGGAAATTAACATTGGGAAAAAATGGCTGGATCAGAGTGAACCTTGAAATCTTGTTTTTCAGTTTGACATAATATTCTTTTGCAAATACTACCGAAGAAAATATTCAAATGATTACAACATAATCGGACTTTTTTTATTAATGGGATATTAAATTCACAAACATACTTAAATATGGTGCGAGATCAAATATCTCCGTCTATCCGTGTTGAACTTCAAGACATTGTTCACTGATTTACCAACGCGCATACGTCATACCAGTCAGATAATTTTTGAATGAAATGTTTCCAAACAGATGGAGTTGTTTTTTTGTTTTATTTTTGTACAAAAAAATTAAAATAATGATTTATAAGAGCTTTTTATTATTAAAAAAGCCAAGTAAAGTAAAAATAAATCATAATAAAA
Source organism: Xanthostigma xanthostigma (assembly GCA_963575645.1). NCBI lineage: Eukaryota > Metazoa > Arthropoda > Insecta > Raphidioptera > Raphidiidae > Xanthostigma > Xanthostigma xanthostigma. Next base: position 5,338,214 of record OY754469.1, on the reverse strand, counting down.
TAGAAATCCTCAAGATTACCACGATAATTCAATAAAAATAACAATTAATGCAGTCATGGCTAACTCTGATCCAAGTATTTTTTCCTAATGCTAATTTCCCTATGTGCACCGTACGTGTTTACATACTGTATAATTTTTATGATGAGACTTAATAGTGTAGGCAGTTTTTGGGATTCCCAGGATTAGAAGTTCTTTTTTGAAGTAACAAATGTGAACGTTTATTGTTATAATAAATGCTTAAACAATAAATTTCTTGCTTTACGAATACTTTTAACACAGTCAGGAACTGCTGAGAAATTTCCTAGATCGTACCGTTGGTATATTTGTTGATATGAGATCTAAATTGTTTTTCAGTGGTGCCAACTCCGATCACGCAAACAAAGTCTTCTTGTATTATTCGACAAGATGCGTTCGTACCAGCTCGATAAAATAATGGAGAATCCCGACGCTCCTTTGCCCGATAACATTCGATTAATCAAAGACGACGACATCGAGAGGTTGAAAAATGTTCAGACGACCGAAGAGCTGAGGGACGTGCATGTACACTTCTTACTTTACTATTCGGGTGAAATAGCGCCGATGCAGGCGGCATGGAGAGCTAAGGAGAAAGAAAAGCGAAAGGCGGCTAAACGAGCCGAGAGAATGCGGAAGATCGCCGACGAAGGGGAAGAGAGAGATGAAACGATAGAGGAACCTCCCGAAGAGGAGGAACAGGACAAAGACGAACACGAATCGGACGGTCTTAAACAAGCTGCACGAACGGGACCGTATGCTATGTGCAAAAAAGCCGGAATCGGTAATTATATTGTTTCTCGTATTGTGTTTTGCTTGTCGAATATTGCCAGCTGGTCAAATTTTGTAGATCACTTTGTCTGTTAGTTAACCCAGACGAAAAGTAATTTTGAAAAACTTTATTTTGTTCAGTTCTTTCCGAGGTTTAATTGTACATCACGAAGGTTGATTTTTACCTAAATCAATTTGTATTTACGAATCTACTATTGCGCATTGTAATTCTAGAATTGGTTGCCAAATTTTTAAGCTATTGCATAGCTTCTATCGCGGGCTTTGAGCGCGGCGACCGAATCAAGAAATTCCGTAACGAAAAAACCTAACGGATCGTCTAACGTCGTTTCAGTTCGGCAGACTTCGTAAAACTACACATTTATAAAATTACATGCAGCCAGTCACTGGATGTAATTTTTTTAATTTGTAGTTTTACGAAACCTGAGTACATGGCGACATCTCTTAAGGAATTTTTTGCACTGCATGTAACTTATATTGCTACTGACATCTAGCGAATTTTAGTATATGTACTGCCGAAGCAAGTACGGTAGACCGTCTCAACAACTCATCAGGGTCACGTGACCCTGACGCGTCAGATCTGACGCGAGTTTAACAGTTTTTACCCATTGGCCATTTTAGGTTATGTGCAGAGAAAGTATATATGATATTATATCTATGTAAATGTACGTCGCGCGAAATTCTATGATCAAACTCTTAATATCGTTCTTTTTGTTCAAATTTTTTGAATGAATAATTGTTTTGGTGTGTAATTACACTATTTGTACCTTATTATTTATACCTAGCTATTTTCGTTTTATAGAGAAGAAAAACTTAAAGACCTAAAAAGAATATGCGATAGCTTTACCGCGGCAGTCCCCGAGTGCCACACGTGTTTTTTTTTAGCTCTGTTCTAATCTCTCTTCGAGCAGTAATATTATCGTCACAGTCTTGCGCGGTGGCTCTAAGTCTTGCGCAGTAGCTCAAAAACCGATACAAACAGTTTCGTTTTAGCTAATGCGCAAGACTGACGATAATATCGTTCACAGATAGGTTGGAACAAAGCTTTTGCTGTCTATGCCGTGCCAATGTTTAAGTATAAATTTCATTTTTGCTCCATTGCTGCTACAACAGAAAGAAACCTTAACTTTTTTCTTACCTTATCCAAACAATCTCTGTATTATCTTATCTTCAAAGAAACATGATCAGCGTTTCCATTAGGTTGTCCAATAAAACCGATCGCAACTCTAATTTTTCAATAATGTTTTTTTATAATATTGTTTTCAGACGGTTTTGCGAAACGATTTGGTTTAACTCCGGAACAGTTTGCTGAAAATTTGCGTGACAATTATCAACGTCACGAAGTGGAACAAGATCCAACTGAAGCCACCGAACTCGCCAAGACCTTCATATCCAAGTAAGTTTTGGTTTTATGATAAAATTGAACTCATTATTTCAAATGAACGTAGTCATGACATCTGTTGGTATTTTTTTGTATTGAGCATTACCCAATAATTGATATACAGTATGTAAACGCGTAAGGTGCACATAGGGATATTAGCATTGGGAAAAAATACTTGGATCAGAGTTAGCCATGACTGCATTAATTGTTATTTCTATTGAATTATCGTGGTAATCTTGAGGATTTCTATTTTATTTTTATTTTACTAGGCTTTTTTAATAATAAAAAGCTCTTATAAATCATTATTTTATTTTTTTTGTACAAAAATAAAACAAAAAAAAACAACTCCATCTGTTGGGAAACATTTCATTCAAAAATTGTCTGACTGGTATGATGTATGCGCGTCGGTAAATCAGTGACCCAATGTCTTTAGGTTCAACACGAATAGGCGGAGATACCTATTTGATCTCGCACTATATTTAAGTATTTTTGGGAATTTAATGTCCCATTAATAAAAAAAGTCCGATTATGTTGTAATCATTTGAATATTTTCTTCGGTAGTATACACATTCATTTTGCAAAAGAATATTATGTGTCAAATTGAAAAACAAGATTTCAAGGCTCATTCTGATCCAGTCATTTTTTCCCAATGTTAATTTCCCTATGTGCACCTTACGTGTTTACCATACTGTAGATTTTATATTCATTCTTTTTTTTTAACAGTTTTATTGAAATCGTTGATGCATTGTGTCTTTTTTTTCCTTTTTGCAGTCAATTTAAAACGGTAGATGACGTCTTGCAAGCCGGCAAATACATGGTCGCAATGCAGTTGGCAAAAGAACCGCTCGTTCGCAAATGTGTCCGAGAAACGTTTTTCGAACGTGCGAAAATAACAGCCCGGCCGACAAAGAAAGGATTAAAGGAAATCGACGAAAACCACAACTGCTACCGAATAAAATACATCAAAGACAAACCCGTGAGGGATTTGACGACCGATCAGTTTTTGAAGCTTTGCATCGCAGAGGACGATAAATTGCTTACAATATCGATAAGCGAACGCATCGAAGGCAACACTACGAGTTCGTATATCGATGAGGTGAAACAACTGTATATAAAAGACGAGTTCAGCAAGAACGTTCAGGATTGGAACGCGATACGTGTGGAATGCGTAGAACGGGCTCTGACTCGTTTCGTTATTCCCGATCTGATCAAAGAATTGCGTCGGACGTTATTGGCCGAAGCAAAAGATTCTGTACTGAAAGCTTGCTGTCTTAAATTGTACGATTGGCTAAAAGTGGCGCCTTATTCAGTCGAATTCCCCGACGAAGACGACGACGAGTGGGATACTAGCAAGGGACTCAGGGTTATGGCCGTCGCTTACGTCCCGGACTATTCCCAAGCGGCATTCACGTGCATTGTCGGTCCGGACGGAGACGTCACGGATTATTTGCGTCTTCCTCATCTGTTAAAACGTAAGAATTCGTTCCGCGAAGACGAGAAAATAATGAAAGAGGCCGATTTAATGGCTTTGAAGAATTTCATCGGACAGAAGAAACCGCACGTTGTTTGTGTAGGCGGTGAGTCGAGAGAAGCGCTCATGGTCGCTGCCGATCTTAAAGAAATCATCTCGGGACTGATGGAAGACGAACAGTTTCCGGCGTTGAACGTTGAAATTATCAACAACGATTTAGCTAAGGTCTTTGCGAATTCGGCTAAAGGGATGACTGACTTTCGTGAATATCCGGAATTACTGCGTCAAGCCGTTTCGTTAGCCCGTAAAATGCAAGATCCGCTAGTTGAATATTCTCAGTTGTGTACGGCCGATAACGAGATTCTTTGTTTGCGATACCATTCGCTTCAAGAACACATTTCGGAAGAAGAGTTGCTCGAGGGATTGTTTCTTGAATTTGTGAATAGAACGAATGAAGTTGGAGTCGATATAAACTTAACTGTACAACAGTCTCATACGTCGAATTTAGTTCAATTCATTTGCGGTTTGGGACCCAGGAAAGGCCAAGCATTGCTCAAAGTTTTGAAACAAACGAATCAAAGGCTCGAAAATCGTACTCAGCTGGTTACGGCGTGCCACATGGGTCCAAAGGTGTTTATAAATTGTTCGGGTTTTGTAAAAATCGATACGAATTCATTGGGCGACAGTACCGAAGCGTACGTGGAAGTGTTGGATGGCTCGCGAGTCCATCCGGAAACTTACGAATGGGCTCGTAAAATGGCCGTCGATGCTCTCGAGTACGACGACGAAGATGCGAATCCGGCCGGTGCGTTAGAGGAAATTCTGGAAGCGCCGGAACGTTTGAAAGATTTGGATTTAGATGCTTTCGCCGAAGAACTCGAAAGGCAAGGATTCGGAAATAAGAGCATAACATTGTACGATATCAGAGCCGAATTGAATTGTAGGTATAAAGATTTACGGTCTCAGTATCAATCGGCTAATCCGGAAGAAATGTTCGATATGTTGACGAAAGAAAGTCCGGCGACGTTTTATGTAGGTAAATTAGTTCAAGCTACGGTCAGAGGTATCGCGAGAAGAAAACCGCAAGGCGAACAGCTCGATCAAGCAAATCCCGTACGAAATGACGAAACTGGCCTTTGGCAATGTCCGTTCTGTTTGAAAAATGATTTTCCCGAATTGTCCGAAGTATGGAATCATTTCGATGCCGGATCGTGTCCCGGTCAGGCTGTCGGCGTAAAATTAAGATTGGACAATGGAATATCGGGATACATACATATTAAAAATTTGTCGGACAAACACGTTACGAATCCAGAGGAGAGAGTTCAGTTTGGACAACTGATAAATTGTCGAGTGATAAAAATAGACGTCGAAAGATTCTCAGTAGATTGTACATCGAAGTCGTCGGATCTTGCCGATAAAAACCACGGATGGAGACCGATGAAGGATCCGTATTACGATCAAGAAGCCGAAGATAACGATATGAAGATAGAAGTAGAATCTAAAAAACAGAAACAGAGGCAGATGTACATCAAACGTGTTATTGTACATCCGGCTTTCCATAATATATCGTTTGCTGAAGCCGAGAAAGTCATGGCTCAAATGGACCAAGGCGATGTTATAGTGAGGCCTTCGAGCAAAGGTGCCGACCATTTAACGATTACCTGGAAGGTGGCCGATAAAATATATCAACACATCGACGTCAAAGAAGAAGGTAAAGCGAACGCGTTTTCGCTCGGTCAATCATTGTGGATCGGTAACGATGAGTTTGAAGATCTCGATGAAATCATAGCGCGTCACGTTAATCCGATGGCGGCTCATGCCAGAGATATTTTATATTTCAAATACTATCGAGACTTCGAAGGCGGTCTCAAGGACAAAGCCGAAGAAGCGTTGAAAGAAGAAAAGAAAAAGAACGCTGGGAAAATACATTACTTCATATCGGCGTCTAAAAATTATCCGGGCAAATTTTTGCTTTCCTATCTTCCTCGCGTTAAATGCAGGCACGAATTCGTTACGGTGACGCCGGACGGGTTCAGATTTAGACAACAAATGTTCGATTCGGTCGGTCATCTGTTCAAATGGTTCAAAGAGCATTTCAGAGATCCGATACCGGGCGGAACGCCCAGTACGCCGCGCGGAGCTGCGACAAGCAGAACACCGTACCACACGATGGGCACACCTAATGTTAGTTTAGCCGGTATTAATCCGGAAGCCATTCACAGGGTAGCTCAGAATATTCCGAGTCATATGCTTCAGTCTCTTTCTGCCGTCGCCAACCAGACTCCGCATTATCCGCACACTCCGGGCGGAGGATATGCGGCCAACACTTATATAAATACGGTAAGTTAAGCTTTTCATTTGCATAAAAAGTGAGGTTATAATCGACATTGCCAAAACGCCCTGCCTTATTTGTGTGGAGGGTAGAGGTAGGGAGAACTTTCTTATATGGGAGATAAATTTAAAAAGTGTTTATAATGCTGTAAATAACAGTTAAAAAATCGTCCGGAATGGCGCTAGCGCTGCAACCTAGTATAAAATTAATTTAGCAGTTGTTTACCCTGCATAGCAGTTATATAAACGAATTGAAGTGCGCTGAGTTGGAAAATTTAGTATTTTTAATGATTAGAGTTGTTAATAACACTGCAGTATATAAAATCTAAACTGTTTAAAATAATTTAATAAATATAACCTAAAAACCTGCTGTGAGATAGTGTCGCTCTCAACACTACCTCACAGCAAAGTTAACAAAAATTAAATCACTCTTGATTTAATTTTTGTTAGCTTTTACTAATATTTTTTAGTCATTTTATAGTTTTTATTATTATAAAACTTTTTAAAATAATAGAACAATAATGGTAAAAATTTGTGCTGTGAAAAAAGCGGAAATTCTTTCTAATAATTTTTGGCACTTGCTTTAAAATTTACCCTTTTGCGATAGTAGCGCTCCCCTAATTTAACGGACACTTTTTCGCACACAGAGACGGTTCTCCTTAACCTCTGCCCTCCATGCTTATTTGCGCGTTTATTCAAAAATGTATTTAATAAATCTGACAGCCGTTTGCAGGCAAAGGTTTGAACAAAGATGCTGTTTTGGCAAACTTGACGTTTTTGTTCCGTAACGAATATTAAGTAATTATTGGTTTTGTTTTGCAGCCGTACACTCCGTCTGGTCAAACTCCATTCATAACGCCGTACACGACGCCTCGTTACGGCCAGCAGACGCCCAGTAGCCACATGCCACCTCCGATGTCCGGACCGTTCTTGCATCCGGGAGCCATAACGCCGTCGCACAGATCGCACCACATGGCGGATAGTTCGCCGCACTCGAGAATTCCGTATAACACGTCCAACGATCCGACCGACTGGCAGAAAGCGGCCGAAGCGTGGGCCAGAAGCAAACGCGGCGGCGGAGGAGGTGGATTCGACGACTTGGGTCGCAACACGCCGAGGGGCAGCACCGGTCAGAGAACGCCGCGGTACGACGATCTGTCCAGAAGTCGAAAGATGGGCGGACATCCGTTGAAAAGTCCGAGGTCCGGAAGATCGACGCCGAGAACTAACACTTCGCCGAGATCGATGTCCATCGGCGATGCGACTCCGCTTTATGACGAGAATTAGTAATATTTTTATATCTTTCTTTTTTCCATTTATTCAGCTTGATCGGTTTCGTGAAAAATATAACAAAAATGATATAATCGAATGTCAGTTTAATTATTTGAAACCAAACATCGTTTCTCATATTTTGAGCCCTAACTATTCGCGATGTGCATGACTTTGACGTCCAGACCCATCACACACTTATAAATTCGCATTTTGGCATTCTCAAAAAAAGTTTGTAATTTTTGACTGTCTATCGGAGAGTCGAAAAAGGGCATGCCAATTCCCAAATGTCGCGTCAGGAACTAGTCTGTCGATAATTTTATCTTAACAATAATTTAAAATGACTTCCGTTGCTAATTGTCAACGTATTTACACACACTTATAAATTCGCATTTTGGCATTCTCAAAAAAAAAGTTTGTAATTTTTGACTGTCTATCCGGAGAGTCGAAAGAGGTCATGCCAATTCCCAAATGTCGCGTCAGGAATTAGTCTGTCGAAAATTTTACCTTAACGATAATTTAAAATGACTTCCGTTGCTAATTGTCAACGTATTTACACACACTTATAAATTCGCATTTTGGCATTCTCAAAAAAAAAGTTTGTAATTTTTGACTGTCTATCCGGAGAGTCGAAAGAGGTCATGCCAATTCCCAAATGTCTCGTCAGGAATTAGTCTGTCGAAAATTTTACCTTAACGATAATTTAAAATGACTTCCGTTGCTAATTGTCAACGTATTTACACGCACTTATAAATTCGCATTTTGGCATTCTCAAAAAAAAAGTTTGTAATTTTTGACTGTCTATCCGGAGAGTCGAAAAAGGGCATGCCAATTCCCAAATGTCGCGTCAGGAATTAGTCTGTCGAAAATTTTACCTTAACGATAATTTAAAATGACTTCCGTTGCTAATTGTCAACGTATTTACACACACTTATAAATTCGCATTTTGGCATTCTCAAAAAAAAGTTTGTAATTTTTGACTGTCTATCCGGAGAGTCGAAAGAGGTCATGCCAATTCCCAAATGTCGCGTCAGGAATTAGTCTGTCGAAAATTTTACCTTAACGATAATTTAAAATGACTTCCGTTGCTAATTGTCAACGTATTTAATTGAAAAACCAGACAAGATCGATATGTGTTATTAAATATTTAATTATTAAGTTGGTATTAGATATTAAAAAAACAAACAAGTGAAGGTAATATTTTGTCGATATTTCGATTAAAATCCACATCTCCAAATATGTAAATATCCAGATGCAGAGTCGAGCGAAGTATCGAGATTATTTACATTAACAATAAGCAATTAACAATCAAACATTATACTTGCTGTGCAACGATGGAAGGAAAATACTCGAGAGGTCGTAGAACGTGTCACAAACTAAAAAAAATTAGTTGTCTGTAAAGTCGGTTTACGGACGATAGTTTTACGTGGTAACGTATTCCGCTCGAATATCATATTTAATAATACATAACCTAAATTTTAGTAGCTGTCAAACTATATTTTTACCGACTCTCTATCGCTTATACTGCGCTCTCGCTTGCACGCACAGGGTCAGGCGGAACGTTACACTTTTTCGTGCATGCAGCCGGTGTTTCATCAATTTATAAGACGTTATCACGTCAAAAGAAAGCTTGAGAATAGCCGAGAATATAATGTTTTATTCTCGTGTATTACAGGCCGCAGTTCCCGGGTTCTATTCTGGCAACTGGTGAAAGTATCGATTGGATTTTCAATTTATTTTTATAGAATAATAAATTAACCTTAACTGTACTTGTTCATATGAACTTCTTTTGTTTAAAATGACGCAGCACCACCTCTCGCTATATTTTCCGTTCATCGTGAAGCATCTTGTATAATCGAAGAATATGTCTGGTAAAAAAAATGGTCTTCATGTATTTTTTGGGACTGATTGTATTTAATATAATATTTATATTACTTACTTTTAATTTTTATTTCATTTCATACAAAAAAAAAAAAACTGAAAAAAAATATTTTGCTTAAATTTTTCTTTGTCTCAAAAAAATATACTTTTTTCTAAACTATGGATAGGTAGTTAATGTTTAACACATTTTTTTAATTATTTTTTTATATTTATTATACTTGGTTAGCTAGAGCGTCAGTATACTTTCTATTTAGTATAATTTGTTGTTAGGTAGGCAATTTAAATATTGACCATAAGTGAGAACTGGAATAAATGATAATAAGACATTTTGTTTTTGTTTTGTTTTTATAGAAAGTAAACCACAAATCATCCATACAAAATGACAGAAAGAGATAGCGACAATTGCGGTAGCCATTTCGTCTTTCTTCAACCGCAAGACGGACCAGAAAGAGACATACATGTACCGTGTTTATCGCTTTCTCTTTTCGATGTGTAGTAGTACATTATCACGCCATATCTAGATCGCTTTGCCGTAATGACTGCAAGCCTCATTCGGTGGACTTCCCTTTTCTATTGTGACTTTGCTTACGATATCTCGAGCAATTTGAGTCGCAGATTCTGGCAAAATATCTGACAAGGATATCCCGAGCAATTCGATCTACAGCATATCTAAGTCTTGAGTGTACTCACCATACAATAACGGTTATGTCCAAATTTTTGACGCGCGCGCCCAAGTTATACTAGAATAATACGCGCCACGAATCTAAAAGGCTTGGAAGTTAGATGCGAATGCGGGCTTGCGCTTGTACAGTCTGTCGAAAAACTACAAGCTCACAACTCAACGAAACTAAAATAACAATAACTTGACAATAGCGTACTCGGCTGTACTTTAAAGCAGGAAAGCGACAAGTAACAAAGGCAACGAGCGATCACGGCCAATTACCGACGAGCGCACGTTCCGTGCAGATAGCTGGTGGGAGTATCAACGGCTCTAAAATGTGCCTTTGCGACGCTGTTTGTGACTAACTTCCGAACCTTTTAGATCCGTGGCGCGTGTTATATGGTTATTATTAATTATCCCTCATTTTTTAATTGGTTGGGCCAAGATTATCATTATTTGATAGTATTAATTCAGGCAGCACTCAGAAAAAACAAAAACAATCTAATAATAAATAAAATACATACTTTATTTTTAATGGTTGCTCTCAAATGCACAAAATAGGAAATTTTTAATAATTAAAAAAAGTAAATCTATAATCATAAAGTAAGACTATAAACTTAAATTAACCTTCTTCTGACGACGCCACCCAGATCTAATTCTTGACATTCGGGTCGATCGGAATTCTCCTTCCAGTCGCAAACATGACTTACTGTATGGAATACGGTGCCTTCTCGACAAGTGAACATCAGTGGTTTGCCGTATACGCAGCGGTAATACTATATAAAGAAAGACAAGGTCAGTACGAAAATTAAAAAAATTGGTTGTCTGTAAAGTCGTTTTACGGACGATAGTTTTACGTGATAACGTATTCCGCTCGAATATCATATTTAATAATACATAACCTAAATTTTAGTAGCTGTCAAACTTGGGGCCGATCGTGCTTCTCTATCGCTTATACTGCGCTCTCGCTTGCACGCACAGGGTCAGGCGGAACGTTACGGCGTTACACTTTTTCGTGGGTGCAGCTGGTGTTTCATCAATTTATAAGACGTTATCACGTCAAAAATAAGATTGATTTCTTAACAAAGTCACCCGTTTTTCACCAAAGTAGAATTTTTATTCACGAATCTCAAGAGGACGAGGCCAATTCTCACCTAAGCAACATCGAACAGCTCGTCGCGGAAAAATGCTGCTTGTAATTGTTTACATGTTTTTAAATGATACGATTCTCACGTAGGCGTAGCTTTTTAATAACGCGCTGCTCTGCTCTTTGAAGAGCAAGTGCAAATCACGAAACGCCCAGCGTACGGAGCGACTTGCAAGAATTTTTATGCTGTTCTATAAGTAAATTGGCTTCAACAAATGTAAAAATCTAATCTGACGTGCACATACCACATCTACTTGGATTTCTGGTGTTTCGCTTGCCGCTATTGCAACTTTTAGTTGTTAATTGTTGCTTAAATGGGAAGTGGCCTTAATATATAAGCTCAATTTTATTCTTTTTAAGACGACACAGGCAAAATTTACCGTCTACAAAAAACAATTGCAGCCCACTAAAAGTTGAAAATGTTACAATGACTTGACAGATGTTGCATTGTGTGATCTTATTTATATCGAAGTTTTTATGCGATTTAGTTTATTTGATAAGTGCAAACACAAACAATTTTCTTTAATTTCAACCCGAAAAGAATAACAACTGGATTAGTCACTGTTTAAAACGAACACAGGTGTTCCGCAAAATGTTGTTTGGGAAACGCTGGTTTTAAACTTAGCTTACTTGGGACACTAGCGACATCGTACGCAATTCCTTTAAAGCTGATAGTTCAAGCTTTTGTGCGCTGTGATCGTTTAGCATAGACATGTCCTGAACAAAATACTTTGTAAATTTAACAATGTTAAAATTACAAAACCAAAGTATTTTGTTTAGAATCAGTGTTGTACAAAATAATGTAAAAATCTGTATGCATATTTGTTAATCAGACGGTGCAAAGATCTAAATGGAATTTTGCACGCATGTAATTTGTGATCGAAATTAATGCATAGGCTACATTTTATTCCGGTTAATTCAATAGTTCCCGAGGGATGAAACGAAACTTTATTGTTACGCTTAAAGAGGGCAACCGATTTGAATTAAATGTTATAGAGTTTATGGCTACACTTACCTTATCGCAGTCTTTATGAGGCATGAAATCATTGTCTCCGCAATCCACTTCTTCATCAATATCGTTTGAACCTCCGTCTGGACTAACAGGTTTTGTTGTTGTTGTTGTTGAGATTACTGCAGTTGTTGGGCGTTTCGTAACCGACGGGGTTGTAGGTTTTTTCGTACCTTTTGTTGGTTTTCGACTGGTCGTTGTTATCGGTTTCTTGGTGGTTGTTGGGCGCTTGGTAGGCGTTGAAGTCGATGTCGAAACCGGTGAATTGGGTTCTTCTTCTGATGGAGTACTTGGAGGTTTTGCCCATTCAGGCTACAAAATAAGGAAATGTCTAAAATTTGGATAAAAAATCTTATCTTAACTAGGAAATTTCCACTTGATGAAAATACTGACAGTGATACTGTCGCATCATGTTAAAAAGGACAACTTTAGAAATGCTTAAAACGCTATTTCGATATCTATAAATTAAATTTTTGACGTGATAACGTCTTATAAGTTGACGAAACACCGGCTGCACGCACGACAAAGAGTAACGTTCCGCAAGCGAGAGCGCGATATAAGCGATAGTCTCTCTCTTCTCGCGTGACGTCAGAGAGTAGTGTGCTTTCAACATTTTTTTCGGCTGTTTCAGCGAAAGCTACATCTGACAGATGGCCAGATAAATTATACGGTTTGTTAACAAATATATAATATATATAATACATTTTTTAGTTGTCGATGTCAGTAGAGCAAGCAATTATCTGTAAAATGATATATAATTTATGTGGAGAAATTATGTGGTTTTTTCTAAAAAGGGAGGCAAACATCTTTAACCTTAACGTATTAATATATATGATGATTTATTATATGAATCATTGTCTATCTACTCAATGTGCGGTGAGTGAAGGCAACAAAGCGTATCGAAAATATATCTGCGTCTCTTTCTTCGATGTAATTCCCTGATTTCTCCGATGATAGGATTGGTTGATGTACTTGCATTAAATCTGAATAAAGTAGCTCTGTTTCAAAAACATTGTCTTTTTCTATAACGTTAACATGGGCGTACCCAGCTTTTGGCCCAGGAGGGGGCAAATTTCTTAAGCCGAGTCCCCTGTGCTTGTTTTGCCCTCCTGGATACGCCAGTGCTTACGGCGTAAAAAAAGACAGAAGTATATGTTTGCACCCTAATGGTTCGATTGCGATTTTATTCCTATATGCTCAGTATAGAATAAAAGTAATACGCTAAAACTAAACAAAAACTGGCAATTCTTCATCAGATACGTACCGTTGGAGTCGTCGTAACAGTTGGTACTGGTACACTGTAATCGTTCATGTTTTTGTGTAAGATTTTGATAAGTGGATTTTTGTCTCCGCAAAGTCCATTGAAATCGTCCATGTCGATGGCCCACGTCATTGCTCCTGCATATCCTTTTTGTTTGATAAAGTCCATTTTGATTTGGACACTCTTCTCATCTTCATAGCCGACCCATTGGTTGCCTTTGTAAGCGTATGGTACCATGCCAGCATCGTCCCATTTTACCGTCCACCCGGCACTTTTATTTTGAGTTTCAGAACAAATCTAAAATTAAAGTGGATACCTGCTATTAGAAAAAAAATTTAATGTTGCCAGAGTAATTTCACAGCTCCGCGTGTCGACAGTCGGTATTTCTAATAGATCAAGATCCCAGACCCGCCAGACCATGATTTCAGTACTGCTAAGATTTTATCAGTAAATTTATACTAATACTAGCGGTCCCGCCCGATTTCACCCGGATGCAAAAGAACGAAGAGGGGAGAGGGACATGAGTACGCACATTCATCTTAGTTTACCGAGATGAATGTTGTGTCTAAATTTCATGATGATCGGAGTTACCATTCAAAAGTTTTTGTCGGACGGACAAATTTTGAATTACATTTTGCAACATTTTTCATTGATGCTCCGCTCCTATTGGTCGTAGCGTGATATTATATAGCCTACAGTCTTCCTCGATAAATGGGCTATCCAACAAAAAAAATTTCAATTTGAACCAGTAGTTCCTGAGATTAGCGCGTTCAATCAAACAAACAACTAACTAACTCTTCAGCTTTATATATTAGTATAAATATAAAGCTAAGGAGTTTGTTTATTTGGTTAAACGCGCAAATCTCAGGAACTACTGGTTCGAATTGAAACATTTTTTTGTTGTTGGATAGCCCATTTATCGAGGAAGGCTATAGGCTATATAATATCACGCTACGACCAATAGGAGCGGAGCATCAATGAAAAATGTAACTCAAAATTTGTCCGTCCGGCAAAAACTTTTGAACGGTAACTCCGATCATCATGAAATTTGGACACAACATTCATCTCGGTAAACTAAGATGAATGTTCGTACTTATGTCCCTCTCCCCTCTTCGTTCTTTTGAACTCGGGTGAAACCGGGCGGGACCGCTAGTGTACAATATTTAGTTAAAAACGTATACCAAATTGCTAGCTTGAAAGCGGGACTTTTTAGAAATAATCGATTCTTAAGGTATACATTAAACACGTGCTTACCTACGTACCTACGCAATATTATTATGCATGCATATGAGTGCGAGTGAGAACATTAGATGATTTCTTTTTTGACAGCTTCATGAAATTTAGGTTTTTAGTTTGTTAAAACCGCCAATTTGTTTACTCAAATCAGTATTGTTTTGCATCATTTGTTGCCATAGAGATAAAGAAACTGTTCTCTCTCTTAATTGCAGACACTTTTACTGTTCTCTCGCGTACTCTATTGTAATATCTCTATGTAATAAACATGAAAAAAATCCGTCTGTACTTACTTCGTAGTAAGCCCAAAAACCAGTAGCGTTGGTGTAAGGTGCTGGATTTCCACCCCCAGCCTCCTTGTTAATATAAGTACCGAGATTGTAATTATTATTGCTGTTGCTCAGTGTGTAGGACCTGCCGTAAAATGGTACTCCGACAACCAATTTGTCGGGTGGACAGCCCATGTCGACCCAAAGTTGAAGACCGTCGTTCTAGAATAGAAATTGAATACCTATTGAAAATCTGGTATAATACGCGTCACGGATCTGAAAGGATCAGAAGTTAGTCACAAACAGCGTCGCAAAGGCACATTTTAGAGCCGTCGATAATCCTACCATCTCCCAGCTACCTGCACGGAACGTGTGCTCGTCGGTGATTGGCCGTGATCGCTCGTTGCCTTTGTCACTTGTCGCTTTCCTGCTTTAAAGTACAGTCGAGTACGCTATTGTCAAGTTGTTATTGTTATTTTAGTTTTGTAGAGTTGCGAGTTTGTTGTTTTTCAACAGACTGAACAAGCGCAAGCCCGAATTCGCATCTAACTTCCGAGCCTTATTTAGATTCGTGGCACGTATTATACTATTAGGCGATTTGAAGTTTCCAAATATGTGAAATTACTTACCACGTTCAGTTTTTCGTAAGCCCATTGGTCGTGAGGTCTTTTATAAAGCGGGCTGTGCACGTCAGCAAAACCTGCCCAGTTTCCACGCAAGTCATATGACATGACGTGTATGGCGTCCAAAATTCTGAAATATGATAAATAAAAGGATTGTCATGAAGCTTCAAGACTTTGTTTATAGTTTAATTACATAATTCTAGAACCAGGGAGAAGGGACAGCTGTTCGTTTTTATCCCACTTGCGTACGCCCCGGTGTCCCCGACGGAAAAGGGGCCCCGAAGGGCTTGAAAGTGTCCACACTCGTTTTTTACTTATTGGAGCCCTCCCACAAATTACCTCTAGAATTGTATGTAAAAAATCCATTGAAAAAAATGTAAAGTAATGGCTTTTTGAATTCTACGTAGGGGCCCACAATTTTATTTTTTGTTCCGGGGCCTCCGAGGTTCTAGTGACATAAAACTGATTATGAAAATACTTTAAAGGGAAAGTTTACTTGCCTGCATAAATCAGGAACGTGATAGCCTTCTTGCAAACGGAATTTCGCCAGGGGCACTGCCATGGTAATTTCCCAGTTTTTACCTTGCTTATCAAAGGCACGACGAAGTTCTTCGACAAAGTACAAGAATTTGTCTTTGTCGGAAAAACTTCCACCTCGGTCGGCCGCACCTGGATACTCCCAGTCCAAATCAAATCCGTCGAATTCGTATTGATTCATAAACTCTGAAAATAAATATTAAAAATCTATACTAATATATAAAGCTGAAGAGTTTGTTTGTTTATTTAGTTGGTTGAACGCGCTAATCTCAGGAACTACTGGTTATAATTGATTTTTTTTTCTGTTGGGTAGCCCATTTATCGAGGAAGGCTATAGGCTATATAATATCACGCTACGACCAATAGGAGCGGAGCATCAATGAAAAATGTTGCAAAATGTAATTCAAAATTTGTCTGTCCGACAAAAACTTTTGAACGATAACTCCGATAATCATGAAATTTGGACACGACATTCATCTCGGTAAACTAAGATGAATGTGCGTACTCATGTCATTCTTTTGCACCCGGGTGAAACCGGGCGGGACCGCTAGTAATTCATGTTTGCTTTCGTCTTGTCTTGGCGAAAAAAATCCAATTCTAGATTTAGATATAAATACATAAAACGAGCTTTAGGCCTGTCGTTCACGGTTAAAGCAATCCATGTACCTACTGTTTGTCTAGATGTCCGTTGTCGCATGTGTAGAGAGTAGAGACATGACATTATGACATACCGCTCAACGCATAGAATCTAAATTTTAAACTTAGCATTTTTAGGGGATTCTCTTAAATATGAAGAGTTTACCAACGCATATCGGAAGAATCAGGGAATTATATTGAAGAAAGAGACGCAGATATATTTTCGATACGCTTTGTTGCCTCCACTCACCGCACATTGAGTAGATAGACAATGATTAATATAGTAAATTAGCCAGTGCAATTCGGCGAGAAAGGTTTTGCGGTGAACACGTACCATTTTTTATTTTGATGTAAGGTTTTTTATTGTATAATCGAGATTATAAAATTAACAATTAATTGATGACCACCAGTGTCGGTTCAAGTACGAAAACTCGAGCGATTGCCCTCTATTTACCAGGAATATTTTAACACTTTCACTGCAAAGGTTTCTGAAAGGGTTAAATGCGGAGCTTGTACACGTTAAGTAGTAGATCTACTTATATGCTAGCCACAAGCTTCGGGAAACACATAGTCGCGGAGCTCTGCGCCAGCCACATACGGTAATACATTGCATAAAATATACGCCGCAGTGAAAGGGTTAAATACAAAGAACGGTCCGACACAACTCGGAATTGATTTCCGTTTTTTTCCTGTATATTTAAAAAAAAAACATTTGAAAGATGTTATTTTTTAATGCGTTGAATTCTTTGAGTGGAAATTTATTGATTATTAAGTCTCGTGTTTTATTTAATGCATATTTTATGTAAAAATATAATCATAAACATTTGAAATTTATTGTTAATACAAAATATAAACAAGATAAGGACCTTGGCATTCAGTTTTATAAACAAAAATGGTGACCTTAAGGTATATTGCAAGTTTCGCGTATATTGATCCAGCCATTTTTGCGCGACGCTTGAACAAACAATTACAATTTTAGATTTATAACTTACCAACTACACTACTGATAAAAGTCGTCCTTTTAGACTTGACTGCCACCATCTGTGAATATTTTTTGCCGCCTTCAGCCCATCCTCCGACGGCTATTTGCAGTTTTATACCAGGATATTTATTACGAAGAGCTGTGAAGTTTTTGAAACCATCTTGATCAACATCCAACTGAAATGCGTTTTAA
The DNA here is from genome assembly GCA_963575645.1 of Xanthostigma xanthostigma. Taxonomy (NCBI): domain Eukaryota; kingdom Metazoa; phylum Arthropoda; class Insecta; order Raphidioptera; family Raphidiidae; genus Xanthostigma; species Xanthostigma xanthostigma. Next base: position 5,320,530 of record OY754469.1, on the reverse strand, counting down.
GTAATTAAATGCACTAATATAATTATTGTCAGTGGCAACGGGATCTTTCCAAATGTCAAGTACTCTTTTTTAGAGAAACGAAATAGTATATTACGCTAGAAGAGCCGAAAGTTTGATATTCTTGCACTGCTTTTTATAATCTATACAAATGATTTTCCTACAAAAATACCACACAAAACCATTATGTATGCGGATGACACGACACTATTAATTGAAACGAGCGACGACTTAAACCTAACAACCGAAGTAGATAATACAATTGATATTGCTAAGAAATGGTATGAAGATAACGGACTATCGCTAAACGTTAATAAAACCAAACTGCTAAGACTGGGAACATATGGAACAACAACGAATACATTAAAAATAAACAATAATACTTTTCAAGTCGAAAAATCTATCAAGTTTTTAGGAGTTACAATAGACAACAAACTCTCCTGGAAACCACATATTGAAGATTTAAACAAAAATTTAAACAAAACTACGTATCTTTTACGACAATTAAGAAAAATTGCATCAGAGGATATAGTTATAAATGCGTATTATGCTTTTGCACATTCTCGTTTAAAATACGGAATAATCTTCTGGGGAGTGTCATCACACATCGATCTTATACTACGAAAACAAAAACTTATTATTAGAACAATAAAAAACATAAAGCAAAAAGACAGCTGCAAACCACATTTCCGAAATCTAAAAATTTTAACTGTAACAGGTATCTTCATTCTAGAATGTGTCATGTTTTACAGAAAAAATACAGATCTGTTTACTAACCGAAGTAATATACATAATTACCCTACACGGAACAAAAATAACATTGAAAAAATTCAGACCAATTTGGAGGCAGTAAATAGCGGTTTAAATAATACTATAGCAAACATTTACAACAAACTGCCTAATACTTTAGTAAAATTAAATAACAGTAGACTGAAAAATAAATTAAAACAGGAATTGATAAAACTAGCACCATACACTTTGGATGATTTTTATACATTTAACTTCAACATTTAATTTCAGTTTTCTGACATGTTTTATACTCACAAGTTGAGTAAATTTTACTATATAATGTAAAATTAGATAAAATAAAGAGTATTATTATTATTATTATTATTATTATTATTAATACCCGAGGCGAAGCCGAGTGCATCATGATGCGTAGTGCAAGATATCAAACTGTCGGCCAGTATGGTGTATACTTTTTCTTCAAATCTCAGTCGTAAGTACGTTTATTAAATACATTAATTAATTCATTGCTTATTAATTACATAAAAACACAGATAAATCCCAAGCAAGCAGCTTCGAGGTTATACGTAAAAACACGAATGACAGCTGTTCGCGACTCATAGCTAAAATGTAATAAGGTTGCTAATGGAAACGACATCTAAACAACAGTTGATAGGCTATTTTTTCTTTACTGCCGTCCGAACGTACCTACTTCCCGCATCAGTGCGTGTAATCCCATAAATGCGTAAATGTTAGACTTATACAATTGATGCCGAAAGTATGTACTTTCTATCGAGGTATTAAGAAAAAGATATTGGTTTAATGGATCGGATAAAATAAAACAAATTATGTGTACCTCTGGATCAATGACCAGGATTTTCCCTGAGTCTGGATCGACACCAATGAATGAGTAGATGACGTGTGTACATAGGTCAGCCGGTATGTCGTCAATTCCGTAACTTCCTAGTCCAGGCCTGTATATCGCCCAGTTGCTGAAGTAACACACTATCCGTGCTTGGCCTGCAGCATCAACTGCTAAAAATAACAATAACAACTTGACAATAGCGTACTCGACTGTACTTTAAAGCGGGAAAGCGACAAGTGACAAAGGCAACGAGCGATCACGGCCAATCACCGACGAGCGCACGTTCCGTGTAGGTAGCTGGGAGGTGGTGGGAGTCACAACGGCTCTAAAATGTGACTTTGCGACGTTAATTGTGACTAACTTCCGTGGCGCGTATTTTAACTTGGGGTCTGATTTACTTTAGCGCCTCTACCGCCGGAACAAGAACTTTTATTATTCCCACTTTTTAGACATAATCATGGACAACTATATTATTAAGTGAGCTTACCATTAAATAGTCCTAGATATGGGATTAGCAGAAGAGCTAATCCGCAGCGTAGGCTCATTGTTAATTTTTATCTGAAATCAATAAAAATTAAAAATTAAGCATCTCGGTAATTTTTGTTTTTTACGTCGCGCGTAGAGAATTCAATTTGGAAATTGTTAGAAAATGCAAGGTTAATAATTTTTATTATACAGAAAACTGGCGGCACTTCGTGTGTTATCGGTTTTGACGGTAACCTTTTCTTAACTCGAACGCACTATCTGAACAAAAATTATTTACCATAAAATTTAATTTCAGGTACCCATTGCCAGTACACAAAGTTTCGACAAAATTGGTTTAGCCGTTCTCGAATAGCGCTGATACAAACAGACTGACAAACCGTTTAACTGTTCAATAAAATCCTTATAAAATAATTAAATTTCACACATTTATACAATTTTCAGTAAAAATCAGTCGTTTTTTCAAGAAAAATAGTAATTTTAATACCCGTCAATGACATTTTTGACGTGATAACGTCTTATAAATTGATGAATCACCAATCTTATAAATTGATAAAACACCGGCTGCATGCACGAAAAAGTGTAACGGTCGTAACGTTCCTAACGTTCCTAACGTTCGTAACGCGTAACGCGTAACGTTCCGCCTGACCCTGTGCGTGCTTTTTGCTAATTTCTCGCTCAATTTAAATCAGATCGGTTTGAAACCAGTCTTAAACGAAAGAGGAGAACATTTTACATAGATTTCGTATAACAGAATTTGCCTAAACAGTTTTTTTATACAAATTTATACAGAAAAATAGCTGTATAAAAAATAAATGCAATGTTGTCTAATGCATGGCGCGACGCGGTCGGTCGTCTTTGTTTGCCGTACATGGAAATTAGAATATAACGTATGTCTTGTCTTAACATGAAAACGGCTGCATTTCTAATGTTTAATTCAATTTTTTGACATTAGTATTTTGTGAAATGCAACGCCTTCTAAGTTAAGTATTGGAATAACTAATTATTATTAGAACATAATACTTTGACAGTTGCAAACGTCACTTTTGACATTTCTTATCATTCCGACACCAAGGATAAGCGGATTGAAACCAAATTTTGGGAGGTTTAGGTTATGTATTACGGAATACGTTATCACGTAAAACTATCGTCCGTAAACCGACTTTACAGACAACCAATTTTTTTATTTTAATTTATTTTATACATAACAACACTGAGAAAACAGACAGCATTGATTCTCCGAAGATGACATAAAGTTTGCCGAAACGTCAGACAATAAAATGCAATAAAAAAAACCTTCAGTATTTGCTTAGTTCATCGATCCTATGCAACCAGGATTCATCCTTTAATCTTCCAACATCTAAACAGGATCATCATCACTCTAAATTATTAGAGTTATTTTTCACTAAAATAAATAAAATTGCACAGGCTATATTTTTTGATATTAATATTTCTTCACAATAATATTGTAATAAGTTTTATAATGAAAAATAATAACAATTAAAAAATATAGGTAAGCTGATATTTGACTCAGACAAAAACAGTTGATGATTTTTAAAAAAACCCAAGAAAACCAAAACAAGTTTTGTGATAAAAGTAATACAATAATCTTAATGATTTCTATTAATAATGGTAATTAGAAATTTCTACATGCCCTAATGGGACAGTAATTAGTTCAGACCTATTATCATCGTAGCATTTATCTAGTAAGCTATGCAATCGACTGTATATATATATTATGATTTTATTGACACATTATAAAATTTTATTGTTTTGTATCAATTATTATAATTTTGTAATGTAATTTGTTATAAGAGTGACACAAATAATATAATCTTCCTAGTGACTTTATATGTTAATTGTTTATATTTCAGTTAACATACATTATGTAAAATATAATTAATAACAAATTAATTAATTTTTGAAATTGCATATTACAACACTGTTTAAAGGTTCTGTTTTGGTCTTTATGGTTCCGTTAAACAATTGTTCCTATAATACAACCGGCTTACTAATGTTTACCTAAAAGCAACAAAATAATTTAAAATTCAGTCATTTTTGACTAATGTTCTCGCCCTCCCATTTACGAATATAGCGCTTTTTATGAAACGGGTAGAATCGTTAAAGCTTTGCACAATATGAAACGAAACATATTTTTGACGAGGTGCGACATTGTGTTGAAACGAACACAGTCAGTTTTAACAGTCCATTTCACAATAGTCAAAATATCATTGCGTTCGAGATATGTATACGTTCTTTCTTTAAATAGTTGATTTTCGCTCCATTTTCAGTATATATGGAATTGGTATAGCGTGACTATTTTTGTTTTACTTTATGCACTAGTGTTAAATATACACGCATGAAAAGTACTTAGTCATTTTCTAGGGGGCTGTGCATAAAAAATGTTTAGGGTGACGTTTGAAAGCCCCGTTCAATTACTATTTAAAATGTTTAATATGCATTTGTTAGTTTATTTAGTATACAATTAAAAAATACGTAGGTTGATTTTTTTTTCAAAATACGCTGTCCTTTATAGAAAACAGTGAGGTACCTACAACCAGAATTCAAGTCACTCGATCTTTTGTTTATTGTAATAATAATATGTAATAAGTACACATAGAAATTAAATTTAAGTCACAAACTGCCTGAAAGCACTACTACGCTAAACTTTACTTTTTTTTTGTATAAAACAGAAAGAAAGTACTTTAACTTGTAGCTTCGCTTAAGTTGTCGTTTTTGACAGGAAATTGATTTTAATCGAAACTAGCGGAATAAAAAATATCGTAGACACTCAGTAGTGTATAAAGTTGCATAAAAAATGGGACTTGTTTTCAAATGACGTTGCTCTAACAAGACAGACAAAAATTCTGGTAACACGTTTTTCCGTGTATATATCATCAAAATAAATCCAATATAAACAGACATATAGACAATAATTCGGGAAACACGTTTTCGTGTATAGGTTCAAAATCTCGCGCAAGAAAACGAAATTACCGTTATTAACTTGATGTATAGGTATTGGTATTTATAAATATTTGCTACTACAGCTGCCGAAAACAGTACAGTAGAGTTCTGATTATCTAACATACGGGATTATCCGATATATTATTGTTCATATTCGTGTCATATAAAATCTGTATTAACGAGAAATTTTGCATTTAAAAAGTGGTAATTGAAAAAAAAGGAAATTCTTCTTTCAAAAGAGCATAAGAAAAGTACTTTAAAATTAAAAAGATTGAACCATAATGTGCATGCAAATATAATATGGAAGCTTTACTATGAAAAACGTTTTTTATATATACAGGTTTCACGCCTAGTGTACCGTCGAAGTCTCCTAACTAAAGAATATATTTTTACGGCTTATATTATAATATTTTTATCTTAAATCGCTATAGTGAGAGTTTTCAGTTTATTATTATAAAATAATAAATTTAAATTTTTGTTTCTTTTTAATGTGTGTTACAATTGTTTCGTTTACAATCAACAGTTTCCCTGTTTTAAGCCAACAGAAAATATAGTTAATTCATTTCAACTGTATTTTCTGTAGGCTTTAAAATTTTTACTAGCATTTATAAAGAGAAAAAAATTGTCAATCTGTTTGTTTCGAGTAATTTCAGAAACTACTGATTCGATTTGAACAATTCTTTAATCGCTTAAAAACCTACTTCTTCCTAAATAATGAAGAGCTGGGGAAAAATTATTGCATTTTTATTTTCTTATTAACTTTCGAATTTGATGATTTTAATATTTGTATTTTATTTAATTATTGTATAATGTATATATTGACATAAATAAAAAATATAGAATAGTTACTTTTTACCACAACAGTTTTATTAGCGGATGTACATTTCGGGAGCTATGCTCTCATCTTCAGCAAACACTTAGTGTTCATAGCGAAGCATAGCTCCCGAAATGTACATCCGCTGATAAAACCGTTGTGGTAAGAAGTGACTATTCTAAATTTTTTATTTTTGTTTCAACCACAGTGCTCTTAATATTTATATATTGACATATTTCACAGCTTTTAAGCTATTCTTGAAATAAATCTATCTATCTATCTATGCTATAACAATGCTTAAACTACAAATCTTTGATTAACGTCTGAATGGAAATCTTCAAATAAATAAAATTGTCGACCAATTTTATTTATTTGAAGAATAAATAAAATTGGTCAACAATTTTATTTATTTGAATGCTTTAACTATTTATGCATCGTAATAAACCATCAATTCTTAAAATGTTTGATAAAAAAATCAATCTCATTTTTAGTTTACTTTTAAAAACAATAAACTAAAAATGTTCATAAAATCTTGACAGTTGGTATTTTTTTAAAGTAAATAAATAACATACCTGTCTAGTGTTCGTCTTAACAATCACTCGCGGAATATTTTTTTTATGCGGACGCGCGCGTTGAACGATACAAGAATATATATTGGACAATGGTGTTATCAGTATGGATGGTTTTATACGAGGTGCCGTTGTGGTAGGCAGGGTAGGGCCTAAGCTGGAGGGAACGAACGTTGAATGACATTTCGTACTTCTTGCAGACTTGTATTTTGTGACCGCAACGACTCATCGCACAGCGGCGTACCTTATTTTATGCCGGCACTTCACATGGCTATTTGTATTTGTGTATTTGGCAAACAATTACCAAGTGTGGAGGGTCTATTTGACAAAGTGTTGGGCCTTATTTGCCTATTTGACAAACAAGGCCAATACCAAATACGCGTTACCGTGCGCTTGTCGGTTTTTCGAGGCACTTCAAAGGAGTCAAATAGGCAAATAAACCGTCCACATAATGGCTATATGCAGAAGCGCACGTGCCGTGAACCTGTACGGACGTGCAATATTTTTGTGTCTGTACTGTGAGCGAGAACTGGAACAATTACTATTGAAAATGAATTGGGACAATGAAACAGTGCTAAAATTCCTGGAATTTTGAACCTTGCGTTCTGCTGCCAAATGTTTGTGTGTTTGCTATTTGACTGCCATGTGTGGATGGTCGTATTTGCCTCTATTTGCATGTTTGTCTTGAACGTCATATATTTTGCCAAATACAACAAACACCCAATAGCGAACACAAATAGCCATGTGAAGTGCCACCTTTATGGGCAGAGCTGCAGAAGTTACTCCGTTACTGTGTTTGGTACCATGCTCCGGAGTAAAAATTAACACTTTTGTACGTTGTATTATACAAAAGTGTAATATGCACTGACCTCTTTCGGTATTTCGGTGTCGAACATTAAAAATTATTACGAATTTAACTGTATTTTTCAAAACAGTTGAAACATAATGTGCTTTTCTAAAGCCTTTCTTGGACGATCGGCTCTTGGACTAAAACACAACATATAATACGCGCCACGAATCTAAAAGGCTCGGAAGTTAGATGTGAATGCGGGCTTGCGCTTGTACAATCTGTTGAAAAACTACAAACTCGCAACTCAACAAAACTAAAATAGAAATAACATCTTGACAATAGCGTACTCGACTGTACTTTAAAGCAGGAAAGCGACAAGTGACGTCACTGCGGGCTGCCTTGCTAGCTCAGAAGAAAGGTTTTAAAATTAGAACAGGGGCTATTTTCCCTGCTAGATTTGTTGCTAGGTGTGAGCAAGAACCAATTAGGAGGTAGTATCTTCACGTGGGCACTTGAACACCCACATGGCGTCATTCTGCCAGACAACAGACACGTCTTGCTCTGTGTTTATATTCGAACTGTCACTGCGCGCGCACCAGATCTATCCACAAAACACGCTTGAAAAATAATCTCGTGTGAAGTGAGCATTTAACAGCAATCAAGAAAACCAGCGCTAGAAAACTAGTAGGCAAATCTAGCAAGGAATCTAGCAGCGTTTCTAGCCTCGTGTGCAGTGGCTTTAAATTAAAGGTATAAGAGAGTTTGCAAGAATGAACGCAGAATTTTGTTTGGGGGGGGGGGTAGCACGAACATTCGGTGTTCTAAGTGCATTTCGGGGAGCTTTCTGATTCCAACGTTCAATCGATTTTGCTCACTTAAAATCGAGCAGCTCACTAAAAATAAATATTTCTATATTTATTCAAGTTAATACGGTATATACAAAAATTAACAAATAATTCCAAAGGATAAATCTATTTCTCAAAAATTGTCAGACCTGTTTATTACTAATTTTTAATTCGACAATTCTGTTAATTTTGATAATTTTTTTCCGTCTATACAGAAAAATTTCCTCACAAGACACTGTTGAATCATAAACCGATAAAATATTCGCTGTCACTCATTTGTTATTCTACAAACAGTTGAAAGAAGACAAGTGAACGCGATATGTATAGGTAATTAGTTTAGTGATGCTCAACTTCAAAACAAAAGAATTGTGGACAGACAATGGAAATTCATTATAAGTTGGTGGATGCACGCGCCATTGGGCATTGCCATCCAAGTCATAAGGTCATTAAATTTACAAATATGCGTTTCCAAAATTACATCTTGTAAAACTATGAATTCATACATTACATTACTTACTTATATCTTATAGTTGATTCACGGACCACGGTTAAAATTTATTGGCTTATGATGCTCGTTTTTTGAAGTGAAAATTTCTTTAGCGGCGTTGTACACTTTTTTTGTAATGGGTAAAAAATGTTAAACTCGCGTCAGGACACGTGACCTGATCGAAAATTCGTAAGACGGATGGAGAGTAGAGTTAATATTCAAGTTTTCACTTCTGCCGGCACTCCCGGAGTGCTTGCTTTTTTTTTAAACTTAACAATTCAATTTTATAAGTTTTAAGCAAACGAAAAAACTATTTCGATTTCATCGCTGAAGAACTTTCGGACAGACGAACATTACATTTTTATTTATATAGGTAGACTAGCCGTTACCCGCGGCTTCTCACGCGATTGAGTCGAAACACGGATGCATTCCCATTGTTTGTAATAGCTACTCATTTCTCGACGTAGACCCCCCTAACAAAATTTCAAAATTGATGACATTCACGTGATCAACGTCTTGACAAACCTCGAAAATGACACCCATGTTGATTTTTAAACTATTTACCTCTTTCACCCTCTGAAGGGGTTGTTTGTGAAAAAGCATGAAACACTTGTTTATTTATTTGTTGACAGGAGTAATCCTGCGCATTTTCGAATTGATACATCTATCTTATATGAGTTCACCATGCAAATTTTTGACGCCCGTCATACCCTTTTAGGGGTTGAATTTTCAAAAATCCGTTCTTAGCGGATGTAAAAATATGTAATGTAATTCCCTCAGAAATAATAAAACTAGACGTATTGAAAATAAAACAAAAAATGAAAAAGATTTTAATGAGTAATGCAGTTTATAACTTAGATGAATTTTATAATATAGATTTTAAGAATTTTAGTATATAGATTTTAAAATTTATTTAATATTTTAATATTTGATGTTTTATTGATATTTTAAATCCTATTGACGCTATCTACGCTGTAACTAGCAATATGGAATAAAGGAAATTATTATTATACGTCATAATAACTATCTGTGTGCCAAATTTCAGCCCAATCCGTCCACTGGTTTGAGCTGAGCGTTGATAGATCAGTCAGTCAGTCAGTCACGGTTTCCTTTTTACCCACGACGGAACGGAGGCATGTATATGCGTTTAGGGTGAGAGATTGTGTGTTCGTTTGTTTGTGCACTCGATCAATGTCGCCATTTATCTGGAAAACGGTTTGATCAATTCAGATGCGGTTTTCTGTAAAGGGTTTGTAATTCATCTGAGATGGTTCTTAGATAGATATTATTACGATGATTACGCCCCAGGGGGCGCTGCACTGCACAAAAAACCGTAACAAACGTGCTACGCACGAACAGATCTAACAAGCGTTCGGAACTACTGCTTTTTACAGCATTACACGTACATTTAAAATACCATAACAAAAGTGCTACGCACAAACAGATCTAACAAGCGTTCGTTAGTAGTGGTTTTTACAGCAATACACATAGATATTTATTAAAAACACAATTATGAGCACTCTCGCACATAACGCGATTCGACAATTAGGGTATCAGATATGGTTACACTGTGTACGCTAGTTCGGAAAGACGATCAAAACACACTTTTACAAAATCTCTAAAAAGTTTAAAATAAAATAAAATTAAAAATTTTAAAAACCCACGACGAAAGTAAAAAAAGTAAATGTTATAATAGAAAAAGAATTAAATAAAATTCAAAAATCCCCCGACTAAGAAAATCCGTCGCGGGGCTGCCATTCGCTGCCCTGAATTAAGAATAGAAGAATATAAATTGCAATATTTTAGTTCATTTCAATGCAGCCAAATGGCAGCCCCCGACGGATTTTCTTAGTCGGGGGATTTTTGAATTTTATTTAATTCTTTTTCTATTATAACATTTACTTTTTTTACTTTCGTCGTGGGTTTTTAAAATTTTTAATTTTATTTTATATATTTTTAGATCAATTGACAGTTTACCGAGATAGCATGTCTGCATGTTGAATTGAGTATAGTTACAAGTTGAACATAGCTAAACGTGTTGGTGTCATAAATTGCAATACAATACACGCAAATGAATTGAACTTGAAAATAAATACAATTTATACAGACGAGATTATCAAAGCAACAGACGTTTTTCATTAACAATGATTCACTGAATTGTTACCAATACGCAATATTATTATTACGGAAGTCATTCCTATTCTTCTTGAGTATAAAAAAATAAAAGTAACATATAAAACACAAGATAATTTAATATTTGTAGTTCTAAAGTTGTATCTCTCAATAATACCTAACTGAACATATCGTCGTTGATTCTGTAATAGCTCTTATGTGCATACTGCATAATTGGCAGATTTTACGTTTTTTAAGAGTATTCGTCCCTGCAAATACCCCTTGCACCCTTCATCTCAAATCTTTCCCCTTCGCCTAAAAACGGCTCGCGCTCTCCCGACGCTATTTTTAAAGCTAGAGGGTTCTGGTAAACGCCAAATGAAAGACAAAGAATCAGACTACAGATCCTTCAGGCGAATTTTTTGAAAAAAAAATTCTGAAAAAATTTACAACCTTTTGAAAAAAATAGTAAGTTACGTAATATTTCACACGTAGACGAAACATTTTTTCAAAAAATTCGCCTGAAGGATCTGTAGTCTTTGTCTTTCATTTGGCGTTTACCAGAACCCTCTAGCTTTAAAAATAGCGTCGGGAGAGCGCAAACCGTTTTTAGGCGAGGGGAAAAGATGAAGGGTGCAGGCGGTGTTTGCTGGGACGAATACTCTTAAATGAAAAGATTCAGGAAACGAAGCTCTATAATAGTAATACCTCCAAATTAATTTTAGAGTAACCAACAAGGGGAAGTAACTTTTATGTGAAAAGTTGTATCAAATAATTCTTCCCATGTGTCAATAAATCCGAAATTAACGTTAAATATTTTTTAAGAAAATTCTTCGTCTTAATTAAACACGTATAGTGAAGATAAGTATGAATTAGTAATATACCTCTGAAATTGCTAGTTCTTACCATCCATTGCTGAAATAACCACTTTTTGGCCTTTCCTGCAAATTTTACTTTTTGCACATAAGAGGTATTACAGAACCAACGACGATATATTTCCGGTACACCTATATAGGATTTTGTATTGTTTTATTTGGAAACGGCCATTTTAAAACTGGAACTAATTAGATAATTCCAATGGCAGCGACAAGAAATTTCCACTAAGGGCAAGATAATCGAGAAAGACAAATGTTTCGTTTTTTGTATAAACTTGTGTTTCATCCTAAAGAACAAGAATTATTGTAATTTAAAACAAAAGACATCAGACACATGTCATTAAAATGTTATTACGGTTATTTTAAATTATGGTTTTATCTTAGTACATTATTTACACCTTTTCTTCTTACTGATCACAAACCAAACTATTTAAAATGGCTGATTTGTCACTTTGGTGGTCGTCCGTTTGTTACAGGCGATTTTTCCTCTCAAACTATTTGACGAAAAAAAATTGGTTGTCTGTAAAGTCGGTTTACGGACGATAGTTTTACGTGATAACGTATTCCGTAATACATAACCTAAACCTCCCAAAATTTGGTTTCAATCCGCTTATCCTTGGTGTCGGAATGATAAGAAATGTCAAAAGTGACGTTTGCAACTTACAAAGTATTATGTTCTAATAATAATTAGTTATTCCAATACTTAACTTAGAAGGCTTTGCATTTCACAATATACTAATGTCAAAAAATTGAATTAAACATTAGAAATGCAGCTGTTTTCATGTTAAGACAAGACATACGTTATTTTCTAGTTTCCATGTACGGCAAACAAAGACAACCGACCGTGTCGCGCCATGCATTACACAACATTGCATTTATACAGCTATTTTTCTATATAAATTTGTATAAAATATTTTTCTATATAAATTTGTATAAAATATTTTTCTATATAAATTTGTATAAAATATTTTTCTATATAAATTTGTATAAAAAAACTGTTTAGGCAAATTCTGTTATACGAAATCTATGTAAAATGTTCTCCTCTTTCGTTTAAGACTGGTTTCAAACCGATCTGATTTAAATTGAGCGAGAAATTAGCAAAAAGCACGCACAGGGTCAGGCGGAACGTTACGCGTTAGGAACGTTAGGAACGTTACGTTACACTTTTTCGAACATGCAGCCGGTGTTTTATCAATTTATAAGATTGGTGATTCATCAATTTATAAGACGTTATCACGTCAAAAAAAAAATGAATTTGACACAGAGATAGGGCATGTTGGCCCAAATACAGATGTGAAGTGTAAAAAGTTGGATCTTTATTCAGGGGGTTAATTTCATGAGCTAAATTGATATACCTAACAAAAAAAATGTTTTCAAGGGCAACGTTCCATAAAAACTTATTGAAACACGAATTCATCAATATACAGTAGAATCCGGATAAAGCGACTGTTAAGGGACCGGCTATATTACGCCGTACTAACCGGACGACGCACAAAACGGCATGAAATTTTATATAATAATATCTCATTTTGACGTGCGTTGACACGAAGTTAACGCAGTGATTCATCAAAAGGGGAAAAAATACTATGGAATTTACTCGGGAATAAAACAGCGTGCATCTGGGAAGGAAGGGAGTGGGTGCATCGAGATAATGCAAGTATTTGCCCTTGAAATTATGAATCATTTTGAGATGTGCGTCGTTCTAACCGAACAACTTTAATAAATTAAGTCGCCGAAAGCGGTTGATCGCTTTAACCGGAGTCGTACTAAACGGATATACTTTCGCAGTATGTTTTATGAAAATCAAACTTGAGGTTGCATTTACGTCGTTAAAAGCGGTTGGCCGTTATAAACGGAGTCGTACTATTCGGATTCTACTGTATATGATCATTTTTGAAGGCAAACTTCTTTAGGCGCGGTAGGGCCTGAATCAAACGGAAAGTGAATCGCTTCCCCTTCTCCGATTTCAACCAGCAGTTGAAAGGAAAGAGTGGAAGAATCGATTCTACTCTCGCTGTCAAAATGTCATACGCACACTACACGCACTCGCAATGCGTACTACTGTGTGCTTCTCTAGTCCATGCAACCCTTTCATAGTTCTGAAATATAAAAAGCGTCAACAAATGCTACAACCCAAGAAGTTCCACTTCTAGCTAATCGCATTAAAGAAATTTACAAGTGCCGAGTTTAATTATCACGACATTCCTGGCATCCCCGTGCCTACGCCTATAAATAGTTTTATAAAGGCTTGTGTAATAATTTTGTCATTAAAGACGGCAATATTTGGTGTGAGTATAAAAACTATTATGCAACTATGTTTGTCTAGTTCTATTCGCAAATAAATACCTCTTTAATACTTCTGGGAGCTGGATAGCAAATTTCTGATTTTTATGCTTTTCAGATTTTATTTCATTAAAATTCACTTTTTTCACTTTATTTTCGTAATAAAAAAAAGGCTAACGCACAGCGTAACCCGGAAAGTCTTGAAGCATGAAATTTTGCATAGGAGTGTGTACTAAGAAAGTATTTTTGAAAATTCATCCCTTAAGGGGGTTAATCTATACTTAGTTAAAACTCTTACATTGACTGAACGCACAGTCTAAAGTCTAAACGGTCTAGAAACATGCAGTTTTGCACAGAAGTCCTTTATATCAGGGGTGTCAGACTGATTTTTCTAAAGGACCATTTATAAGATTTAGGGTGTGTTAGCGGGCCAGACTCTAAATTGAAAACTAAACACATACTAAATTGATATCTTTATTTATTTAGTTTAAATCAATTTTCATATAAATATATGGTAAATTTTCTTGAGCTTGAGGATCCAGACACCTGAGGTCTCTTGTTTTTGATAAGCTCATTGATGCCAGGTGTCATATTAGAGGTAGTTATTTTCAGAATAGATTCTCGCCGCGGGCCGTATCGACAGGGCCGTCTTTACGAACTGCAAATAGTATACTTTCAAATATTCTAACAAACATAAAGTCCACGCAGATGAAGTCGCGGGTAATAGCTAGTTTATGTATAAAATTATGGCTGGGCGCCTGATACTTTTGTGTTTATATTATTGACTGACGATTTTTTTAAGATTGCGTAATGTCGAATGCTACGTATACTGCAGTTCAAAACAAGAGGTCATGTCTGTAATGTTACAGTTTTGAAATATTAGAGTTGACAAGCTGAAACATTAATTCCTCTTTTGTTTCCTTATCATGCTTTATTATGCATAATATCTATTTAAATTAAATAGATGGCTGTTGGCTGTTGGGCTGTTTCAACTTTAAATTTTAAATATCTACAAAAATACAAAAAAAAACTGTTTTGGTACCAAATTAACCATTATTATATCTACTTGTTTATACTTTGTCAAAGTCGAATAATAAAACGATTATGCAATAGGTAATAATATTACAATACGGTGTGCAGGGCCGGATAATTGTATAGACAAATGAGACAAAAGTCCAGGGCCCGGTTTTTAGAAGGACCCGGTCAAACTGTCTATTTTGAACAGATTTGTAAACAAGTTGCTGTTGGACAATTGTGTATAAAAAACAAATAAATAAAAATGTGTAGCTTTTTATATGGTTATTCTAAAATCTAAAGAAAATGTGTTCTTGTTTCACTTTACTAAAAACTAGTTTTTCCGATAATTTAGAATTCTTTTTATACACTCAATAAAAAAGCAATATTTTTCAAATATTTTTCAGATTTCAAAAAGGCTGAAGTTGATAAGTCCGGCCCTCACTGTGGAAGGGGTTAAAATTTTAAAAATATAATTTATTAGATAACAGTCTGATTGTCATTAAAGACGGCAAATTGTGGTGTGAGTAAAAAAACTATTATGCAACTATGTTTTGTCTTGTTCTATTCGCTAGAAATACCTCCAACTGCTTCTGGGAGCTGGATAGGAAATTTCTGATATTTTTACGTTTAATACAGAAATTTGCAATAAAATGCTACTTTTTTCACTTTTTCTTAATAAATCCTCTAAAGGCTGACAGACAACGCACTTCCTAAACCGATGGGTCTAAATGCATGAAATTTTGCACAGAGGTTCCTTATTTAACGTAGCTGTGTACTCGAAAATGATTTTTGAAAATTCATCCCTGGGAGTTAATCTACTTGGTTAAAACTGTAACATTGACTGACCGTACAACGCACAGTCTAAACCGATGGGTTTAGAAGCATGCAATTTTGCACAGAAGCTCCCTATATGGCGTAAGTGAGCACTCAGAAAAGATTTTTGAAAATACATCCCCTAAGAGGGTTAATCTACTTAGTTAAAACTTTAACACTGGACTGACGTACAACGCACAACCTAAACCGGTGGATCTAGAAGCATGAAAGTTTGTACAGGAGTTCCTTAGTAGGTTGTACTAAGATAACATTTTTTTAATTCATCCTCTAGGGGTGTTAATCTACTTAGTTAAAACTCTAACATTGACTAACCGTACAACGCACAGTCTAAACCGGTGGGTCTAGAAGCATGCAATTTTTGCACAAAAGTCCCCCTATACTCAAGTGAGCACTAAGAAACGATCTTTGAAAATTCATCCCCTAAAGGGCTTAAATGTACTTAGTTAAAAGTTAAAATTTTAACACTAGGCTGACGTACAACGCACAGCTTGAACCAGGGGGTCTAGAAGCATAAAATTTTACACATGAGTTCCTTATTTAACGTAGGTAAGAAAGGATTTTTGAAAATTCATTCCCTAAGGGGTTTAATCTACTTATTTTTGTTGTGATTTTTTTTGACAATCTCTCAGATCCAATTCAAATTCGGTAGGCTTATGTAAAATGACACGTTGAAGTCACCGAGCCTCTCCGTTGCTTTGTACCTATCACTTACCGTTTCGAAGTGGTTTTCTGGAAAGTCTGGAATACGCATCAGATGCATTTAAAATTCGGTGCACAGATAGAAAACGACACGCTGAATTCAATGAGCGCACCCAGAGGTCTGTATCTATAACCGTTTCGGAGATAGAGGCGTTCTAATGTTGCTTCGGTGTTAACAAAAACACTCTAAATGCCCACCGAACCAAAAGTTGAGCTTACTTTTTGATTCGGAGTGTCATTTCGTGTTAGTATGAGCCGTCTGGACCAGAAAAACGAGTTATCTGAAAATGTCGAAAATCGACTAAAAACGCGATTTTTCCCATAGTATAGCCTTAGTTTTTTTGTGATTTTTTTAAGACAATTTTGGACAATGTCTCCGATCCGATTCAAATTCGGTAGGCTTATGTAAAATGACACGCTGAAGTCACCGAGCCCCTCCGTTGCTTCGTATCACTTACCGTTTCGAAGATAGACCCGTTCGAAGTGGTTTTCTGGAAAACTTATCGGTTGCGTTTAAAATTCGGTGTAGGTACTGATAGAAAACGACACAAAAGTATTTAAAGATTAAATTAGGGATTTTTTAAGGGATAAAATTGGATTGAAAAATATATACGTTTATGCGATTGACAAATTCTTAAAATTTGACATTTTAGTAGTCGGGTACTATAGAGTCGAAGATTTCGAAGTGCTATTAGTGCAGTTAGTCGTCTTAAAGAAATATGGTCAAAATATGAATAATTTCTATATATATACAGACAGATACAAATTTATTAACATATAGCATACATTGTAAGTAAAAAATAAATAAACATACACTTATATTGAAGGAGGTTTAATTTGGTTGAAGAACAATTGAAGAATAAGCCTTACCAGAAAATCGTTTGTGAGCAACGCTTCGAAAATTATATTTTCATCGTCAGGGCCTTAATGCAAGCTGCAGAAAATATAATTTTCGAAACGTTGGTCACAAGCGACACTCTGGTAACGTTTTTATTCAATTGTTCCTCAACTAAATTACGAGTAATTAAAAATACATATTTTTGAAACAAAACTACTTTCAACAATAAACTTATATTTTATGTCATTTATAATAATAATGCATTTTAAGTACAAAATAAAACAAATCGTTAAACATCGTTCTTATCTACCTGTTGCTAAAAAGTAAGAGAAAATAATTACAAAATTATGTTCTAGGAAAAATGAAAAAAACTAAAACTACGGGTATAAATAAAGTATATTACACCACAAGGGCCGAAAGTGTGATATTATTGCCCTGCGCAAGGTTACCACACCTTCGACCAGTGTGGTGTATACTATTTTTCTTCATACCTCGATCATAAGAACGCTTATTAAATACATTAATTAATTAATTACATAAAAACACAGATAAATCCCAAGCAAGCTTTGACTTCATATGTAAAAACACAAATGACAGCTGTTTTCGATTGTTAACTAAAATTTAATAGAGTTCAAATCTTCTTGGTTTCCGGGCTTATATGCCGTGGTCCATTGGTATTTCTCCCTGACGTTTCGTCTACAACTGCGGTAGACATTATCAAAGGCGATGTGGTAGCGGGCGAGGTGTCCTTCTAGGCTGCTCACAGGTAAGTGTGGTACGTCCGTCTTTTATGGTCAGCGTGTTCGTGTTCTCTACTCGGTCGTAGTATGCTCTTCTGTGATTGGTCGTTCCATTCAGTGGGTTGGTATTGCACAGTGCTGGTGTCCGACATACAAGCCCGGAAACCAAGAAGATTTGGATCAACACCGGCCGTGAAAGCCTATACACACTTGTGATAGGGTTACTATAGAAACGACATCTAGACAACAGTTGATTGGTTGTTTTTGCTTTACGACCGCCCGAACGTACGAACTTCCCGTATTGTAGCCTGTAATCGCACCAATGCGTAAATGTTAGACTTTCTTACAATTGGTGCCGGAAGTATGCACTTTCGATCGAGGTATGAAGAAAAACTGTTTGCACATCTGTGACTGTACGAATATTTAAGACTGCTGAGATCGTTGTTGAACTTGCAAGAGAAGTTATTTTGATATTGAAAAAGTTGCAGCTGCTTCAGCAAATTGAAATAAGCGTGACAATGCATAAACAAGACAGGAGACAATAAATCAGGAATTAAGCGCCTCGATTGGGGACCAACCCAACACGGCAGTCCCGGAGCCCACTGTCAGATTTCCTACGTATCGAATATACGGACAAAGGGCCCCACACAAACCTTATGGGATATGGTTCTCGGTTAAATTGATCGCAAATGGTTTTAATTTATAGTTTAAAGGTCACTAAGAAAAATTGTATATGGGCGCATAGCCTAAAAGCTAATAGATTTTTAGCTACAGATATGTTTAGAGAGTTATTAATTTTTAAGTTGATTCTTATTTTTTAACAGCTTGTAGAAATCAAATAGACGAACAAATATTCTAAGTACATTTTTTTATCAAAATTCAAAAATAAGAGAGAAAAAGTGTCTATGGGCGCATAGCATAAAAACCAATAGAATTAGAATTAGAATTTATTTCCCACTATTAAAAGTTTTCGGTACAAACATATTATAATTATAAAATAAATAAAAATGAAAAGAAACACATATTTAACTCAGGAAATTAGATATCTCAGAAGGAAGACCTGTGGTGGAGATACCATTACAAAGCTACTAGTGTGCAATTCTGCTGACTGATACAAAAGTTCTATTATATACTAATATATAAAGCTGAAGAGTTTGTTTGTTTGTTTGGTTGAACGCGCTAATCTCAGGAACTACTGGTTCGAATTGAAAAAAATTTGTTTGTTGGATAGCCCTTTTATCGAGGAAGGCTATAGGCTCTATAATATCACGCTACGACCAATCGGAGCGGAGCATCAATGAAAAATGTTGCAAAATGTAACTCAAAATTTGTCCGTCCGACAAAAACTTTTGAACGGTAACTCCGATCGTCATGAAATTTGGACACAACATTCATCTCGATAAACTAAGATGAATGCGCGTACTCATGTACCTCCCCCCATTCGTTCTTTTGCACCCGGGTGAAACCGGGCCGGACCGCTAGTAATAATATAAATAAATTATCTCACTATACTAAAGAACAAAGATGTGTTTATTGTGTTAGTGAAGAAGTACGAAGAAGGAAGGTTTTGGTCTAAGGATCATAAATAAGCTTTACCAATGTTACGCTAGTACGCTATTGGTAAAGCTTATTTATGATCCTCAACCAAAACCTTCCTTCTTCGTAATATTCTATTGGATCAACACTATTTTATGTTAGTGAAGAATATCAGAAAAGAAATCAACACCGTTTAAATAAAATTACCAGGTTTTTAAATTTTTTAGATTTTTTTTATGTGAAGCAGTTTTAATAATAATAATAATAATAATAATAATAATAATAATAATAATAATAATAATAATAATAATAATAATAATAATAATAATAATAATAATAATAATAATAATAATTTATTATTCCCAATTTGTCTATCCGACATAGGGTAAAAGTCCGGAGAATACAGTAATTTTGTGTTACATATAATTAAAAATTCAATATTATATAGTTGTAAGAAATACAACTAATAATAATAATATAAAATAATAGAATAAAATACTAAAACATAAATAAAAGAGCTATAAAATAAATAAACTTTAAAACTGGTTTGGTGTTGTATAGTACCTACTATTATGCAAAATTTGCGTCATTTAAAAAATCATTATAAGTGTAGTAGCACTTTCTAATTAAAATTTCCTTAATGGCCTTTCTAAAACATTTAGTGTCTATTTTTTTAAATGATACACTAATTTTATTAAAACAAGTTATCGCGTTGTATTTAAAACTTTTTTTAAAAAACGATGTCTTATGTTTGGGTACTAATAAAATTGTGTCGTTTCTTGTAATATGGTCATGATTACTTTGTACCAAATCAAACATTTCTATATTTTCTTTTACAAATAGTAAAATATGAAAAATATATAAACAGGGTACCGTCATAATATTTAAACTTCTAAAATATGACTTACAGCTGTCTCTTTTCCTTATCCCTGTTATGGCTCTAATGGCCCTTTTTTGTAATTTTAAAAGTCTATGTATATCATTGGAGCTTCCCCAGGCAGTTATGGCATATGATAGAATGGACTGAAAGTGTGCAAAATAATACATTTTAAGATTGTCTTTATGTATTGTTTGCGCAAGCTGTTTTAATACTTAGCAAACGGGGGCTAGTTTTTTGCACATTTTGTCAATATGCAAACAAAGTACGCGTGTTCGATACACAGAAAATTTGACGGTGGGTTCTCCGTCTACGAGATGCTGTAATGAGATTACAAGTTGTCTCTGAGATCGCTATAAATATTCGATTATAGTTTTGGTGGTCGTTCAACTCGCCCCCATGCTGTTAAACGTACTGTCAGGTACCGTATTTACAAGAAAATTATAACGCGCCGTTATATTTTCGTCTCAAGATTTTATCTATGACCAAAATGCAAAACCGTTGAATTTTAACCACAAACCTTATGGGATTTGGTTCTCGGTTAAATTGATCGAAAATGGTTTTATTTTATAGTTGAAATCACAAACAAATTCTATGTTCAAAAATAAAAAATAGAGAATAGTTACTTCTTACCACAACAAGTTTATTAGTGGATGTACATTTCGAGAGCTATGCTCTCATCTTCTATTTTCTCTTCTCTATTTTTTATTAGGTTCAAACCACAGTGCTCCTAATATTTTTGTTATCTATGTTCAAATTTTGTGCTTTTTTTAGAAGATAGAAAAATAGTCTTAAACTAGTTGGAAGGTGTCACCCTGTATAATTCGGATTCAGCGCACTCCAAAACATATTTCTAGAGCTTAGGATTTTTTTAGATTGTGAATTCAATGGATATCCCAGATCCCTATATCTAAAATCTCGCTAAACATATCTGTAGCTAAAAATCTATTATTTTTAGGCTATGCGGCCATGGACACTTTTTCTTAGTGACCTTTAAATTATAAAATAAAATTATTTTCGATCAATTTAACCGAGAACCAAATCCCACAACGTTTGCGGGTTTTGATTATTATGAACAAAAATCTATCTTTATGAAGACGGGACAAAAAGCTTGTAATTTGGAAATGCGTCGAACTGTCCTAAGGAGGGTTTTTGACAGGTAAACTATGGAGGCATAAGGTTAACATTGATTTAGAAAAGCATGATGGAAGCTAACCTAGCCTCCATCATGCTTTTCTAAATCAATGTTTACCTGTCAAAAACCCCCCCTTAGGAGGTCTCACCATTCCTTTGGGTTACGAATACTTTATTATTTGTTTTCTAAACACACTGTATACAGATCATTTGCAGTCAATTGATGTATGATTGGTGATCGCGGATCGTGATCACTGACCTTTTTACCGTGTTTGTGTTCTGTTTACAAAAACACCGCTCTGTCAAAGGTGTATTAAATATATTCAAAAAACCGGTCTCCGTCTTTTGCATGGTCCCGTAAAACTGGACACGTACTCAGTAGAGCGGACAATATGAAAAAAATAAACACTAATTCTGTGTCAATCTGAATTCCCGTTGTGAGAATTATTTCCTCTGTTCAAAAATATGAAATAATAGATTTATATCGAAACACATAGCCTAGTAGGATTTTTTAACTGTCAATTCTAAATAAATAAGTAGAAAAATTCTATCAAGTCTTTTTTATGCAATGGATCCAATTGCCTTCCCCCTCCTGACTCACGACCGAAGTACTTTATTTTGATCAATTTTATCAAATTTGATTAGAACGAATTTTCTGGAACATAGGTAAAATCACATGCACAGACGAAATTCTGCATCCGCGCCTGGCTCGCCGATTCAGTAGATTTACCGATCTGGCAGCTGGCATCGGAAAATATAAACGGCGTTGATGACGTGTTGTCTCCAAGTTGACCCTTGACAACCTCTCTTCTTTATGCCCTTGACATCCTACTAGTACAGGTGCCTGAAAATATAAAAAAGGAAACTATATTTTTATAAATGTTTCGTAAATTAAAAAAAAAAACAATATTTCTTAAATTATTAGACACGGGACTCAATTTTAGATTGGTAGGGGGCTCCAAGTCGCCATTGATTGCAAGAAAAAATTAATGAATTGATGAAACACCATTTCTCATTAAATTCGGTAAAATTTATAGCTATCAATGTTTTAAAAATCAGACAATTTTAATAGTGTATGTACTAGATTACTGTAAGCTGCAATTATATTTTTACTCGTATGACACCTCGTCGAAAATGTACTTCATTACGCCCTAGATATATAAGCTTGTCGCAAATAGAAGTTCTTATAGAAGTTAATAATTACTTAAGCATAAAGTAGTGTTGATCCAATAGAATGTTACGATGAAGGAAGGTTTTGGTTGAGGATCATAAATAAGCTTTACCAATGTTACGCTAGTGGCCAACGTTTCGAAAAAAATATTTTCATCTTCAGGGTCTCAAGCTGGTCTAGATAAAAATTGTTGGTTAATTAATACAAAAAGAAAAAAATATATGTAACAAAAAACTGCATAAATATACATTTCGGGTCAACGAAATTATGTACCATTAGTCGATAAGAAAATAAATATTTTATGAAAATATGTTTGTTTATAAGACAATGTATGGGTTGTATTAAAAATAAACGGTGCGAGTGTGCGACACAACTGATACTAATTTATTTCCAATCATCTTCATTCCGATAGCCTTCCTCCTTGCCTTTTCCATGAGGAACAAGTGGAACAAGGCATGTATAAAACTTAATGAAAATCGCTAGATCCATTTTGGAGAAATTATTTTTTTATCAGTTTACAGGAGGTTACTTCTCCCACATCTGAGTTACCTCAGAATCGATTTTACGATCTCTCCTCGAGCATGTAAAATTTGAGTAAAATCGATTCAGTTGTTTGAGCTCTAGGTGCGATCACAAACAGACTAACAGACAGATATACAATAGACGGACAGACGGTTTTCTTTTTAAAGACCACTTTTTTGGGTTTTGAATAGATAGCTACGTGTAAATTCTCCAAAAACTTAAAATTGAATTTTAGCATGATCACATGACTTTCCCTGTATTCTTTGGTAGCTTTGGAAATCTGTAACGCATTACGAAAACTCATTCCACTTAAAATGCAACACACGCCAAAAAAGAATATAGATGATAAATAAATAAAATTCATTAATAATTTCCATAGCCCGCGTGTCAACAAAACATAACTACGAAAATATGTAATACGGCCCTGACTTATACAAGACAAATACAGATAGTATTTGCATCTTATCACTGAAAGAACCAAAACAAAAATAAGTTATTTAAACGGTACATATCTATGGCCACAAGGCAAATTGGCTTATGCCACAAGTCTGATAACTTTTTAAAACAAAGAAATATTTTTGTAGTTCCATCTGGCAGCTTTTTTAAACAGAATTATTGTGGTTTATATGTCTTGAAAATTTTTTTTTACTATACGAATGTTGTGAGCGACAAGTCGAATTAAATTCAGTTTTCAACGTACATTTTGAATCTATAAACAAATTCGAAACGATTCCGTATTCTTGAAGAGTTCTTGTTGCTTTTTTCGATAGTATTTAGTAAGAAAAAAACGCAGAGCAAATATTCACGTGGTAGTACTGTAGAGTCTAAGGTTATAGGTTGTTATTAATTATTTTACTAAAATCTGACATAAGCCATTGCGTTTTGTGACTACAGATATAAATTAGAATAATAATGTTCATAACAATATTAACAGTTAAACGAAAAGTGAGTATTTTTGTAATTACTATTAAATAGAATGTCTAGTATTTTACGTAAATCGTCTTTCAAAATATTTAAAAATTGTATCGCGTACAGAAATATGAGTGGAATGAATTATTTGATAAACGATTCGAAATATTCGTTTTTAAAAGAGCTTGGATTGACAATAACAAATCTTGGAGTTTACAATGGGAGTTGGAGAGCATCCGGAGAAGTAAGTATCAAAGCTAGAAAAGAAAACACAACTTGAGTTATCAGTTCTCAAACCTAGAATGTCTTTTAAAAATATCCTATTGCTTCATAAGCTTCTTTTATCTTTGCTTCTTTGAGCGTAATCTATTTTTGGCATATTATGCTGATATATAATGTGAACTTTGGTACAGACCTCATCTTAAGATGAGCCAAAAATAAATTAACTCAATGCTATTGTCAGTTGAGTTCACAGTTTGGATTAAACATTATTGTAGAGAGTAAAAAAAGAATAGACCAAATCCAAAAAATTATTAATTTAATTAATTTATAACGATCGTTTCGACCTAGATCAGGTCATATTCAGATTCTAGAATGAAGAATTGTCTTAATACATAGGTATTATGACAATTTTTTGGATTTGGTCTATTCTTTTTTTGACGTGATAACGTCTTATAAATTGATGAAACACCGGCTGCACGCACGAAAAAGTGTCACGTTCCGCCTGAGCCTGAGCGTGCAAGCGAGAGCGCGGTATAAGCGATAGAGAGGCACGATCGGCCCAAGCGTCGGTTTGTACGCATTTCTCTCTCTTCTCGCGTGACGTCAGAGAGTTTATCAATGTTTCTTTATGACGTTATCACGTAAAACTATCGTCCGTAAACCGACTTTACAGACAACCAATTTTTTTATTCCCTACACCAATGCTATTACTTCGTCCTAGTTTTCCGCAGAATTGGAAACCCTAACAAACTTGTTTATTATTTTTTTTTATACAGATAGTTCAGTCAATATGTCCCAGTACTGGTAAAGTGATAGCCGAAGTCCAGCAAGGCAACCAAGTAGATTATGAAGTTTGCATAAAAGCTGCAAAAGATGCCTGGGCTCCGTGGGCTGAGCTTCCCGTACCACGACGAGGCGAAATCGTGCGACAAATCGGGGAAGCATTACGAGAAAAATTGATTCCGTTAGGAAAACTGGTTTCTTTGGAAATGGGTATGACGTATTTTGATCAAAATTTAATAGCTTTTACTATGCCATTGCTTACTTTGCTTATAGGTTAATCCGGCACTGGAACCCATCATAGTTGGTGACGTCTTCCCTTCGTTACTTTAAAATACATTCATTGTTCACAGGTAAAATTCTCGCCGAAGGAATCGGCGAAGTACAGGAATACGTGGATATCTGTGACTACGCCGTCGGATTATCGAGAACTTTGTCGGGAGCTCTACTTCCGTCAGAAAGACCCGGACATGCGTTGCTCGAAAGATGGAATCCGCTTGGGGTTGTCGGTGTTATCTCGGCGTTCAATTTTCCAATCGCCGTTTATGGCTGGAACAGCGCAATTGCCATGGTGAGCGAGTGCAAAATGGGGTCGTCACATATTTGTTTTTTGAGGGTTGGAATCACGAAGTCTTTAAACAGGAACCTAGCTTCCTATCCTTGCTGTGTTGCTGGTTCTCCTGCTTATCACTTCGTGGTTGGAATCTACAAATAGATTGTTTTGTGAATTGAAATTTTGAATTGACAGGTTTGTGGAGACACACTTCTTTGGAAAGGAGCTCCTAGTACACCGCTTGTTTCAATTGCGACAACGCGTATTGTTGCTGACGTTTTAGAGCGCAATGGAATATCTGGTGCCGTTGCAACTCTGTGTGGTGGTAACAGTGAAATCGGAAAATTAATGGCTTCGGATCCACGCATTAAGTTATTATCGTTTACCGGTAGCACCAAAGTTGGGCAGCAGGTCAGATTTTATAATTTGTTTTTGACTGTTATCTTTCTGGCATTAATTATATTAAAGCAAAAAAGCCCGTTATTTATTATAATATTTTTGATGTGAAACATCTATTTACGCGTTCATATGGGAGTAAAAACGTGCAATTGGCGCGACAATGTTATTGGGTGACGTTACGTTTTTTAGTTACTAGTATTTCGTTAGATGGCAGCGCGTAACGCTTGCTGTATGTATGCGTTTCGTCTACAACTGCGGTAGACATTATCAAAGGCGATGTGGTAGCGGGCGAAGTGTTCTTCTAGGCTGCTCACAGGTAAGTATGTCGACAAGTGTGGTACTTCCGTCTTTTATAGTGCTCGTGTTCTCTACTCGGTCGTAGACGGAAGTACCACACTTGTCGACACACTTTCCTGTGAGCAGCCTAGAAAGACACTTCGTCCGCTACCACATCGCCTTTGATAATGTCTACCGCAGTTGTCGACGAAACGTCAGGTAGTAATACCAATAGACCACGGCATACAAGCCCGGAAACCACGAAGATTTGGATCAATATCGGCCGTGAAAGCCTACACACTTGGATAATGGCATCATTTGTTCAGACTTGTGGTTATTAGTTGTAAACTCATTGACAAGGTTTGTTTTTTGTCGTAGGTCGGTGTTGAAGTGCAGAAACGATTCGGTAAACATTTGTTGGAGTTGGGTGGTAATAATGCTCTTCTTGTTGCTGAAGATGCTGATGTCGATATGGTGGTCAGAGCTGCAGTTTTCGCTTGTGTTGGTACGGCTGGTCAAAGATGCACCACTACTCGACGTCTGATTTTACACGAAAAGGTACAAAAAAGAATAATGGCACTTCATGTCTTTCTGTCATCAGAGTTAATTATGATTCTAATGGCAAGAACTGTTTCGAATCTTTTGTAGTTTTAGATCGTCATTTTGTGTTAGAATTTTGATATTCTGCTGGAAACAGGAACAAAAGAATCTTTTTAAGCTTCAAAATAGCCGATATATCTTTATATAATCACCGTGTTGTTTAATTGTTTTCAGTTTCATTTGTTCCCTGATGTACCTTTTGTTTTTCTAGATTACCTTTTGTTTTGACGATTTCAGTCTATTGGTCATCTTTTCACACTATTTTTAACTTCCCGCTATAAAAAAAATGTTTTTTCAAAAATCGGGAAGTTATTGGTTTCACCCCGATTTTCGAAAATCGAGTTTTCGCCAGATCTCGACGTTTTGAGGTCCTAGGAAGCTATTGAAACTATTTTGGCGATGATGTCCGTAGGGCTGTATGTGTGTGTGTGTATGTATGTATGTAAACCTTTTATATCTTTTGAACGGAGTGTCCGACTGAAACGCGGTTTGCGGCATCTGACGTGATCTTGGTGAACTTAGACTTCCTGAAAATTTGAAATGATTCGGCCCAAAAAATTTTGAGAAATCTTAGAAAAACAAGTTTCAAAAATTTTTTAAAATTTGTTTTTGTAAAATATTTTCTAAACTACTCAACCGAATAACCCCAAAATCAAATCAGCTCTTCTCCGTAACAAACTGCGTCGATTTCCGCAAACCGCATCAAAATCGGTTCATTTGTTCACGAGATACCGTGAACGAAAAAATCGTAAAAAAGTGTTTTTTTAAAATGTCTTAAAATTGTTATCAGATCAATTTTTTTGTAATAAATTACTTTCTTAGGCTAAAAAAACAGCGTCGATCGCCGCAAACCAAATAAAAATGATTTATTTGTTCATGAGATAACGTGAACGAAAAATTAGGAAAAAAGTAATTTTTTAAAACTACTCGTAAAATTCTTATCAAATCGATTTTTTTAATAAAAAATAGAGAATAGTTACTTCTTACCACAACAAGTTTATTAGTGGATGTACATTTCGAGAGCTATGCTCTCATCTTCTCTCATCTTCAGCAATACACTAAATTTTTTTGTAATAATTTACTTTCTTGGGCTAAAAAAACTGCGTCCATCGCCGCAAACCGCATCAAAATCGGCTCATTTGTTCATGAGAAACCGTGAACGAAAATTTCGTAACAAAGTGTTTTTTTTGAGCTCGAAGAGCTAAAAAATAAACTTCTTCATTCTTGCTATATTTTCTATATTTTTCAGCGTTTTGAACTCGAAAATAGCGGGAAGTTACAGGGATGGCCTGCAGGGTCAGACTTCTTTTCAAATTTTTTTCTTTTGTCATCCAACCTCGATTTTTTGTTCTTCACAGTCAAACAGAGTTATTTTTAATCGAACTTAAATACTGGTTCAAAATAGGTTTATGATCAAGTGTTATCTCGACTAAAGAGTGCATATTCACAAGTATTAAAAAGAATAGGAGATCCACTGGATGAAAATACACTACTTGGTCCTCTACATTCACCTGTGGCCGTTAACAATTACGAACAAACAATTGCCGAAGCTGTACGACAAGGTGGAACCGTCGAGTTCGGTGGAAAGGTTAGTCAAAAAAGAAAAAACTGAAGCACTCTTTGAATCTCCGTTCGTTATTATTTAGTTTGCGCGTCTCGGATAAAATATATTTAAAAAAAAAGTTTCTCGGTCGTAAGTTTTTTTTAAAATGTATTATGATTCCGAAAACGGGAAAAATGTGTGCGTGAGTTTAATATAAACGATCATTATTTTTCTAGGACATACGAGTCTTACACCGCAAGCAAGCAAGTCTGTGTATAATTAAGTATAACGGGTTGCCTGCATTATAGAAAATTAAAATACTCCGAGTTTTGGGGGCTTCTTCATCTTTACGCGCTCATCTGACGATATTAACGCACTATTTAAATTGTTTTTTCGAAAAAATGACTTGGCACAATATTTGCTTACTTAGAATAATATAAATTTCGTAACAATTCGTTACAACAGTTGGGCGTAATTCTGATTTTTCAATTAATCCAGCGGTTAATCTCGGTATTAACTGTAGTTATTTCGTATTCGGCAGAGATTATTTAATATAATATATAGATTGAAACACTCCCGGGATAATCTTGAAACACTTCCAGGATAATCCTTTATACCAGCGTTCGGAAACCCGCGGCCCGTGACTGTTTTATAAATAAGTCTAGTATATACCTACCTACCTACATAAATAAATAATTAAATTAATTTTCACAAATCCTTTTCCTTGTGATATTAAGGATGTACCTAGTCATTTACAAATGAACGTGATTGATCTCCAATCTAATGATACTCTCAAAAACTCTTTCTTTGAAATCAAAGATCTTGTTAAATTTTATGTCAGTTTGCCATCTTGACGAATTGAAAAGGTTTGCTCTGCAATTAATTACAATTTTTTGTAGTACTTACTTATGCAAACAAACCTTTTCGATTCTCAATTATAGAAAAAATAAATATCCTTCTCGTCTCACAGATGAGCATTTGAGAGCTATTCTACGAATTGCAATTACAAACCTGGAAGCTAACATACAACAAATAGCCACTCAAATACAGCCTCGTCACACTAATTTTTGTAAAAGAACAGTTCTATTTTGAAGTTCTCAGTTAAATTTTTAATAAAATTCAAACAAAATGTTGTCGAATTTTTAATATCACAAATACCTATTATTAAAATTATGAACAAGTGCGGCCCGCCTTTATTTCAATTTGCCACTATGTGGCCCTTGCTTGCCAAAAGGTTGCCGATCGCTACTTTATACAACCGTGAAAACCGAATTAAAATTGGTAGAGCGGTTATAACATACTGACAAACATACAGATGCGAAAATATTGCTTTATATAATTGGGCTTTTGAATGAAATTTTTTTTGTCATAAATGGAAAGATCGTATATAAGTTTTATAACAAAACTATTTTTCTTTTTTTTATTTTTGTTATAATTCAAAAGTTATGTCAAATTAAAAATAAATTTTTGTACCCAGTTCCGAGAACGCGCCGACATTTCCCGAACATAATGTGACGTCATAATGTTTTAGTCAATACACATGTAGAAGCCATTGATAGTATACTGCGTATATTTACATTTTACCATTATGACGTCATAACTGTCAAAAACAATTATTTTAGTGCGTTTGCAGTCACGTGATTTTTTTAAATATTTTATCAATTTTAAATTGCTTATAATTAATTTAAAAAAAGTTTTTTGAAAGTTTTTCGCATCGATTATCAATATTATTTATAATAAAGTTTTGAAATACAATAAAAAAATCGATAATTATTTTTTTTTTCAAAAGCCTAATTGTATGATTATCTTTGTAGACACTCAACCGGCCAGGATTTTTTGTGGAACCAACAATAATATCTGGTCTTAAACACGACAGCACAGTCGTGCATACGGAATGTTTTGCGCCAATAGTTTACGTTTTGAAAACGTCAAATTTGCAAGAAGCCATTGAATGGAACAACGAAGTCTCTCAAGGACTGTCGTCTAGCCTGTTTACTCAAAGTCTAACGAATATATTTGAGGTTGGTGTCATTTAAATACAGTGTAAACTCCACTTAACGTCACTCGATATAACGACAAACTCTTTAAAACGTCGAAATTACTTAACTCCAGTTGGTTTACCTTGTTGCTCATACGAATGATACACTCTAAATAACGACAACAATACGTCATCACTAAGCAATGAACAGTACTTGTTTGTTGTTTTGTTGCTTTGTTGTCGGCATCATGCGTACCGAAGATTCTAAAAACTTCGATTTTTTGTTTGTTGGGATTATCTTTATGTTTATCTCAGCTGCTTAAAGATAAGTTTTATCATTTTCTTAGTTGTAATAGAAATGGACAGCTAGTTGCACTTTCTATTCCCATAGTATAATACGCGCCACGGATCTAAAAGGTTCGGAAGCTAGTCACAAACAGCGTCGCAATTAGAGCCGTTGAGGCTCCCACCACCTCCCAGCTATCTGCATGGAACGTGCGCTCGTCGGTGATTGGCTGTGATCGCTCGTTGCCTTTGTCACTTGTCGCTTTCCTGCTTTAAAGTACAATCGAGTACTCTATTGTCAAGTTGTTATTGTTATATTAGTTTTGTTGAGTTGCGAGTTTGTAGTTTTTCAACAGACTGTACAAGCCGGCATTCGCATCTAACTTCCGAGCCTTTTAGATTCGTGGCGCGTATTATAGCTATGTAAAGAGATCGTCGGCAACATCTTTCAACTTTTGTTGTTGTGAAACATCTATTGGCGCGTTTAGATGGGAGTAAAAATGTGCACATGACGTGACACTCGACGCTGTTACGTTTGATTTAGTTATTAGGATTTTGTAAAATTTTTTCGACGAAATAAAATTAATTTATATACTTGTTTAGTGGATCGGTCCGCACGGTTCTGATTGTGGAATTGTCAATGTGAATATTCCAACATCGGGGGCGGAAATCGGCGGTGCGTTTGGCGGCGAAAAACATACGGGTGGCGGTCGTGAATCCGGAAGTGACGCATGGAAACAATACATGAGAAGAGCTACCATAACCATAAACCATTCACGTGAGCTTCCGCTGGCACAAGGAATCAAATTCGAATAGTTGAATCTTCATTTCACTTGTTTTACAAAACGATCTGAATAAACAAAATAAAAAAAAATAATAATAAAAATAAGCGTTATGTTTCCAACAGTTTTTTTTATTAATCTTAATTGTTTTGTATATAAATTAATGCACCATACATACTTTTTACAGTCAGCCAATTTATTAAATTAATTATTAATCTTTAAAAACTAGATTTTTTATTAGATACAGTATAGCTATATGATCGATACCCGAAAAAGTGATAAATTGTTAATTTAATGTCTTAATTTTTCAACACTTTACAAAATTATATTTTTATTTATATTAAAACATTTTCTAAGAAACATATATCATTAACTTTCTTAAATATCTGGATTATTTTTTATTACAAATATTTCAAAAAAACAAAGACGGACTTAGTTAAGTTTCTAATCGTTCAATATCTGCGTAAATCACAATCCAGTCGCTACAATCGAAAGAGACGGCACTGATTGTCTTCTCGTACTTTCCAGTACACAACGAACGGTACCCGCCATATATTTAATAACTTCTATATAGCTAGTGGCCGTAAGTGAAAGCGTGGCCCATGAAGTGAGACAGCAAATGACTGTTTTCTATCTCTTTCTTTTTACTTGACCCGTTGTGCGCAAGAGTCGCGTCAGTAGTGGGGCAATTAGTAAGTGGAATAGGGCAAGCCACCTCCCTTTCACAGCCTAGTTCCGTGTGCAAACTGACGCGCATCCATTCACGGACATGCGCATGAGACTCAGAGTATAATAAGTGAGACAGACGTATATATATGTCTGCACCGTAGTGTTTAAGTCTTTCTCCTGATCTTTGCTAGCAATATAGAGGGTATATATGATACCCACTTATGTGTCTTAAGTTCAAAAGGTGTATTGGGGAAATATTTTTGCTTGACAAGTAAACAAATACGTGGGTAGCAGTGCCGTCTTTTTTATATCGAGGATGAATCACGCAAACGTTGAACATTGACAAGTAGAATTTTAGTTTTAAAAACTAGTAATCAAGCAGTTATACAAAAATAGTATTTTGTAAAACAGACGAACGTTTCAAAACAATTGAAACACAGGCATTGGTTGTGAAAATTTTAGGAGTTACGTGTATAAATACTAATTAAAAATTTAATTTAGTAAAGGTAAGTGAAATAGTTAAGTTATTATAATATTTTACGTCTATATTAAGGTACTTCTAAGATATTAAATTGAAAAATGCAAGACTATACAATGAGAAGCTGTGACTAAGAGTAAGAGATCATGTAAGGTATATTTAAAGATTAGATTCTTAAGAGTATTCTAAAAAATTAGTTCTTACGTAAATCTAAAAATTATGCCAAACTCATTTTGCAAATCATAAATGCTACAAAAGAAACTAACAAATCTCTGTCACTGAAATTAGTAAGTATATATTTTGTTGGTTTTATTTTACACTCTTCTTCTGTTATGTTAGCTCAGTTCCAATCCCTCTGCGAACAGTAATGTTATCGTCAGTCTCGCGCAGTAGCTAAGACGAAACTGTTCGTATCGATTCTTGAGCTACTGCGCAAGACTGTGACTATAAAATTACTGTTCCTAGAGAGGCTGGAACAGAGCTAATCCAGGGGTCGTCAACCTTTTGAGACGGAAGAGCCAAAAGTTATACAATTTACAAAATTTACCAGTTTTGAAAGGGCCACTAAACATTTTCGTTTCAGTATTATAGTATTTGCTTATATAGGTATAATATAGATATATGTCCGAGGATGACATGTCGCGACGGGGGCGGTGCGGGTGAGACGCGAGTGGAAATGGCTAAGAGATAGACATGGTGCTCAATCATGGCATGCGGCTCTTTTGATGTAAAGTTGCGGCTCTCCAGCTCCATACGCAAAAAATAATTATTTAATTATATAAACTCTTAAAAATCGTCCAATTGATTCATGATTGAGCACCATGTCTATCTCTCAGTCATTTCCACTCGCGTCTCACCCGCATCGCCCCCGTCGAGACGTGTCGTCCTCAGATATATACAGGATGTCCCATTAAGAATGGGACATAGAACAACCGCAGATTCTCCAATTCAAAATAAAACGATTAAACGAAATATGCTTAGATAAAATGTTACTTGCTCTACCAGTGGCGTACGGCAGGAGTAAGTAATGCTTGTACCCCTTCTAAATGTTACGCCGCTGTCTAAATTTTAATTTTGACTATAATTTTAATTTTTTTGATATTTTCTAAGTCAATAATGCACACTTGTTAGTTTGTTGTAAAGTCATTGGTTTTCGAGATATTCGCAGTTTTGTTAAGACAAAATTGTAAAAATGAATATTATTAATAATAATACAAATAAAAAGTACATGTCTATCTATCTTTAACTGCGAATATCTCGAAAACCAATGACTTTACAACAAACTAACAAGTGTACATTATTGACTTAGAAAATATCAAAAAAATTAAAATTATAGTCAAAATTAAAATTTAGACAGTGGCGTAACATTTAGAAGGGGTACACGCATTACTTACTCCTGCCGTACGCCACTGGTAGAGCGAGTAACATTTTATCTAAGCATATTTCGCTTAATCGTTTTAATTTGAATTGGAGAATCTGCGGTTGTTCTATGTCCCATTCTTAATGGGACACCCTGTATATTATATCTATAAACTGGGAAATTTTGTAAATTGTAACTTTTGGCTCTTCCGTTTTAAAAGGTTGCGAGCCCCTGGTATAGACAGAAATTTAATAGTTTACTTTGAACGTTGTGATTTTGCACAAAATCAGAATGACTTCAATAATACATATTTATAAGAGATATGGAGGAGTGGTTTTGAGAGAGGAGTAATAAAATATTATATTAATAATTATTAATCACACCGATATTAAACACATAAAAGCACGTAAGTGAAATACATACATCATAGATCACTTTTGTATCAACAGGCTTTTGTTTTGAAACAAAAGCGTTAAGAGATATCTGATAAAGTGTGACACAATGCACATATTTAATTTTTGTTTTATTTTATACGCTGCAGTAATTCTTCAGTCCTCGATTTTTAATTTAAAAACGAATTACGTAATATGATTTGCAATTATGACGAAATTAATTAATTATATAAGGTTCGTTCTAAGCAGCCGCGAACGGTAATAGAACCATACACAGTCTTGTCACTGCGCAAGACTAATTTGCGCACTAGCTCAAAAATAGATACTGTGCAAGACAGTCTTGTGCAGTAACAAGACTGTGTACGGTTTTATTACCGTTCGCGGCTGCTTGGAACGAACTTATAGTAATGCAGGATTTTAGAATGTGGATTTAGTGGATAGCCGGGCAAACAAATCAGTATCAGGGTTAAAGAAGTTGCTTGGTAGTAAAGTGAATGTTGGCTATCTGTTTAGAAAACCAAGCCGCTATCCACTCGGTTTAGTTCTAAATCCAGCACTGCATGAAAATGCATTTTTTTCAACAATTAACAGAGACGTTTTTAGTTATTGATTTGAATTGTTGAAAAAAAGTTAGCTTCCCTTGAAGTTTGCGACGATGCCACATGGTGCATAGTGATAAAAACATAAGTGATATAAGTAACTGGAGTACGCTAGTTCGTATGCTTGCCATAAGTGAAATTGTCCACAGTTAAGACAGAGAACGCTGCAGAAAATGAGATATTTGTTTACTCGAACCAGCATTGTTTTGTTTCATTAGTTACCATAGAGATAAGGAACCGATCTCTCTCTGAATTGCAGACACTTTCACGGCTCACTCGCGTACTCTAGTCTAATATCTCTATGGATGAAAATTGGTAACAAAAAATTGTTAATTTGTGGATTGGAAAAGAAGTTCTGTATCAAAAAGATTGATACAATAAAAGAATGTTCGAAAAAATAGTTGCCAATCTGTTTTACTATTTTTCATTCGTGTACTAAAAAATATATATATATATATATATTTATGTCCGATAAATATATTTTAAAATTCAATCTTCTTTTACCATTCATAGTGTCACTTAAATATCTATGCTAAAACAAAAATTACGTACTTCCAGCAGAAACAAAATAATTTTAAAAAACCCGCTGTTTTCGATTTTAAAGTCTTCCGCCCATTATGAGCATAACTGTGTTGATGTCAACATTTTAAGCAATTATATACAGTGGCGTAGCAATAGGGTGGCAAAACGGGCAAAATGCCACCCCCCCCCGTCTGAGAGAGCCACCGGCCCGAGGGGCCGTTAGGACATGAGGTACCTAACATTTATTACAACATTTGATAAAAAATATTAATTTTGTATTTAATCCATTTAAGTTAGGTATTAAGGAGGTTGAGCCGTTTTACGAAGATAATGAAAAAAATCTGAAATAAAGTTTTTTTAATAGATTTTTTTATGACAAAATTTTCTTAAAAAAATCCAAAATCATTAGGAGATTTATAAAGTTAAAAATTAAAAAAAACTTTTACATGTAGTCTTATGGAAAATATGTCAACCTAACATGCAAACAGTACATTTTAATTTTTTGCAAATAACCAAATAATGTTAGCAGTTCCGAAAACTAACTATGTAAAGCATCGATGTCTTAAGCATATTTTAATATTTTTTTCAATTTAATTAGGAGACTTTTAATCAATAAAAAAATATTAAACCTTAGCACTTTTCGATTATGAACCTTTATTTTTGACAATTTTAACAATTTTAACTGAATTTTCCACTTTTTAATGATTTAATTTTAATTTTTATTACTTCTAATTTCTTTTTTTAATTATTTACTGCAAAAAATATGTAAAATATAGATATTTACATAAGTAAATCTATTTTTTTTAATCTAACTTTGTACAAAAAATTCAAAAGTTAGTCCATTAAGTAAAATACTGAAATAATTAATATTAAAAAAAATATTTATTTATGCCTTTATGACAATAATTTATTAGTATCATCGACATAACTTTTTGTAAAAATTTATTATGAAAAAGTTCCCATTTAGAATTCGACTTACTTTTGATTGGGACTGTAACGCATCAACCTCCTTAACTCAAGAACGTACACGAATTCGTGAAGCTTTTTTATATATCCGATGAATTTGCCACTGGCCTCGGGTGGTATAGTTACGCCAATGATCAATCTGTATTTTTTGCTCATAATTTGCAGAAATAGCACAATAATCAAATTAATTATCATAACAATGATATTTCATTTTGCAGTCATATCACACTACCCTATATCTATCGATTATGTATCAAATCACTACAAACAATGATTATCCTATATCTCTTTACTATAAGGAAAAATCACTAATTTCCTGGACAGATGTTTATTACAGGATTATTTTCACTAAATTAATGTAAAAATAAAATACATATTTTAACATTTAAGACCCCAGTTTTCAAATATTGTGCAGTCAGTTAAAATGTGGTTTTTGCTTGGCATTGACTCTACAGATGTTTTCATCACACAAATGTTCCAATTATTTCGTAGTATTTATATACAGAATGATTTTTAAGTTGAGTTTTCTTTTTTTTAGCGTGTAGAAATCAAATAGACGAACAAATGTTTTAAGTAACTTTTTCATTAAAACTCAAAAATAAGAGAGAACCAGACATTCAAAGTTTAATGAATTTCATTTTAAAAAGCCCGGTTAACACTCGCGAAGAAATAAGAGCACAAATCGGAAATCCTAAATAATTCGCGGAAGGCTCTTATCGCTACTACAAGCATGGCTACGACACAAGCATCTTTGTGTTCAACAAAACGGGAACAACTACGAACAATTTCTGTGAATACTTCATAATGACATAACATAACGCCAGGACTGACCTCAAATCTTGATAAAATGTAATAAAACTTTACAAGCCCATTCCTCTTTCATTTTAGAGTTTGGATAAAAAAAGTTACTCGAAATATTTATTCGTCTGGTTTCTACGCGCTGTTAAAAAAAAGAATCGACCTAAAAATCATTGTTGGTGTCATTTACTTAGAGTTTTTTGCTTGGCATCTTCGTCAGCGTTAAAAAATGAACCAATGGCTCTCCAATTTTGATAATGACATCAAGTTATCGGTCCTTTTTCAAGGTGACAATTTTAAGATTTTTGCCTGATATAACAAGATCTTCCAAGTTAAAATGCACATTTTCAAGTTGACGTCATTAAAATACCCGGCTATAGACTTGTATTTTATTCCAGAACAACCGATGAAGATATTAGTTATTGATTTTATTAACTTAAAACTGGAGTGAAAAACTTTGAATCCGTTTTTAACTGACCGCAAA
Source organism: Xanthostigma xanthostigma (assembly GCA_963575645.1). NCBI lineage: Eukaryota > Metazoa > Arthropoda > Insecta > Raphidioptera > Raphidiidae > Xanthostigma > Xanthostigma xanthostigma. The sequence goes on along the minus strand of OY754469.1, from coordinate 5,282,757 downwards.
CCATCTTTCCCTTTTCTAGTTTGATTTCTTATAGTAATAACGCTGCTTGCTATCGCGCGTATTTTAATAGTAAACTATTATTACTACCACATTCTCAATCTGTAAATCCTTTTTAACTATTAAAAAATAAATTTGCAACTTGTTATTTACATATTTAAGTTAAAAAGCAGCACAGGTTATTGTAATAAATCTAAGAGCTGTTGCATAGAAATTAAAGTAACAAAAAACTGTTTTAAAATACTTGGTTAGTTGTCTTTTCAAAATTATTAAAGTTAACACCTATTCCAAACAGGGCCGTAACTAGGGCCCGGCGATCGAGGCCCGCCAGGGACGCAAGCCCGGGATGACGCAATCAACAATGCGAAATTTTGATTGTCTTATTTGCTACGGCACTGAATCCAAACGCTCTAATTTAATTGCGATTTTCTTGCAACTTGATGTTAAATTGTAATCGGAAAAAAGGATGACATTTTTATACTTGAAGAGCGGGATTCCCCTTTACGCTAGTGATTTCCTTGATTCTTTAATCAATACTGATCAAGTTCTTTCAAAACATCTCTAGTTGGATAAGCGCAAGACTTTAAGAACTTTTACGTATATTTGAAACAATCGATTTACGGTTTAACTTGGAAAATGAGTTACTTACAAAAATGACTTTCAGCCATTTTATGCAGAAATAAGTTGTAAGATAGGGCAAGTGTTTATAAGGTAAATTTTAGAGTAATGTATAATGTACAGCCCTTAAAATCCGGATAGCTCAATATGGTTACGGAGATAATGTCCATTTTGCCCAGTAGACGATATAGTACTTATCAAACAAGACTCTGGAGGTTTTTGCAACACTGAACTTGCCCCAGAGATGCACTTGCCCCACCTTACCCGATTGTTTTCTATAATATTATTTTGGGTTGTGAAGCAAAGCAGTTCATATTAGAATTTCATAGTAATCCAATTATTTCTATTAGAGATTAAGTTTTGTGCGATTTATAAAATAATTAAATATGTAAGTAAATGCACATTTATCAATTAGACATTTACAATATTAACTAGAGAAAGTATTTTGTTTAAACAATGTAAAAAAAAACTGAGTGCCATTTGTGGCATTTTTGTAAGTAATTATTAAACAAATGTATCTCTTGAAACACTTTTAAAATAAAAAATGATATGGTATATATTTTTTCAGTGATGGTTTCTAAAAAAATATTTTTATGATGTGGGATCCTTTCTTTACGCTCGCAGTTTTATAAAAATATAAAAAGATGTTCATTATAATAGTTAAGTTGCTATAAAATGAAAGAATCTCTCTATCGTTAATTAATTACTCTTTACTAAATATAAGGTAATTAGTTAAATAATGATAATAAATGCCAAATATTTCACTATTGCATTAGAACATCCATTTGACGGCAGTGCAATATTTTTCTATTAAATTAACTTTTCTCAAAATGCAAAAATTTCTATGTAGCAACCATCACTATTATTATTATTTACATTGTTTTAACACTAAATTATTTGTTCCGTAAATTTGCTCTATCTGTAAGTTTACATTTAAAAACCGACTAAAATGAAAATAAACAAAGGATACATTAAATTTTCTCTACGATGTTTTGTGTATTGTTCTCATAGATATATATGTTACGGTTAATACAAGAAAGTAGTTAATTCGCGAATTAATCGGCTAATTACCCGAATTAACCAATCCTTGACGTAGGTTAATACGGGTATTAGCCGGTTAATTTGCGAATAAACTACTTTCTTGTATTAACCGTAACATATATATTTAATAGATTGCGGATACACTAGCGCTTCCTGTAACTTTTAGAAGCCATTTTGTACGTGGAAACGCCGTAAAAAGCGCGCGAGATTCAAAAATATTAATTATTTTATAATTATGATTTTTGAGAAAAACAACGAAACTCGCAGTAAACAGTGATATTTCGCTCCAAAACCTATTTTTATATTGAAACGTTTCAAAAATTACAAAACTGAGCATGAATATAATATAAAAGCTTAGAACATTTTACATTGTCAGATTGGCATCAATGCGTGTCAACCTTGATGCCAAATTCACAATGTAAAATGTTCTAAGCTTTTACATTGTATTTATGCTCAATTTTGTAATTTTTGAAACGTTTCAGTATAAAAATAGGTTTTGGAGCGAAATATCGCTGTTTACTGTGAGTTTTGTTGTTTTTCTCAAAAAAATCATATTATAAAAAATAATTAAAATTTTTTAATCTCGCGCGCTTTTTACGGCGTTTTCCACGTACAAAATGGCTTCTAAAAGGTACAGGAGGCGCTAGTGTATCCGGAATCTATTAAATATATATATCTATGCTTGAACACAGCTGTGTTGAGACCTAAGATGTCGTTTTTGTGCCTCCTTTATTACAACCTCCTTGTTCACAGGCTCCACGAAGTCTGTAGCCAGGAGACCTAGCTTGGTGTGTTTCGAGACGGACCGTTTTGTGGCGTACGCGAGATGGCGCTGTCATCACTATCTGGGAAAACTTCGGTTCTTTACGCCTGTTTTCAACATAGTTACCAAAGCTGTTTAACTTCACACATGTAAGCCATGAACGTGTGTGCGGTACCCAGTAGCTGACGCCATATTCGTTCATGCGGCAGATATCGGTCCACCGCTACGCTCGAACTGGGTCTCCTGGTTACAGACTTCGTGAATTGGTTATTGATGGAATTTTAAATTTATTATTAAAAAATAATAAATATAAAATATTAAATTGGTGCTAAGCCTGACTTGGCTATGGTGGCTTTAAAAAATAAGGTAGTTTGAAATATAAAAAACTATTGGCTTTGCCCGGCTTCGTCCGGATTTGTGGATTGCCTATTAAAATTAGAAAACGCCGATCTACGTGGATTAATATATATATTTTTTCGTTTGGCAAGTTCGTTTGGATTATACGTATTTTTGTGTGTGCTATTTTGATTTAAGAGCAAATTTACAGGACAGCATTTTGTAAATTTATTCTTGAAAGAAACTTTGGTAAAATGCAGCAAGATACATTATTCACAGTAATAATTATGTCAATCATACAAATAGAGATAATTAAAATTAATATAGAAACATACTCACACATTTTGATCTACATTTATAAGTTTAAATAAATAAATCTGTTTTTGAGGCAGATCAGTGATATTGCAACGTTGTCCAAACGACGGCCCGAGGACGCGTGAGACCTCCAATTTCACAATTTACAGTTCGTGTACGACCGTTCAATACGAACAGAGCCGAATTTGAAGGCGTTACCATGAACTGGCCAAACTGACCTGAAACAAAAAGAAAACAATGAGAGTCAAAAACACCTAAAATTCGCAACAACTTTCAGACGTGGATCTAGGATTGTTTGTTGGGTATAGTTTCTTTTGGGACTCTTGCCCGTTAGATATTTAACGCAAACGGCCTAGCCACAGCAACTAAAAACAAATTATGTAATTTCACTGTAAGACTTAATTCGTATCATTATCCAGATTTTAATATACCTACTTTTAACGTCACTCAATATAACGACAAACTCCTTAAAACGTCGAAATCACTTAACTCTAGTTGGTTTACATTGTTGCTCATACAATGATACACTCTAAATAACGACACATCCACTCTAAATAACGACAACAATACGTCATCATTAAGCAATAAACAGTACTTGTTTGTTATTTTGTTGCTTTGTTGTCGGCATCATGCGTACCGAAGATTCTAAGAAATTCGTTCTTTTGCTTGTTGGGATTATCTTTCATATGTTTGCTTGTCGATAAGTTATCATATTCTTAGTTGCCAACAAACTTGCAAACTGTGAATATGGCGAGGAAAAGATAAAGTTTGTGTATTGAGGAAAAAGTTTTTTAATACGCGCAATAGAGGCGGGAAAAAAGATAAGTGATGTTGGAAGACGTTCTTGATTCAGTCGCTCGATCGTATCGACAATATTGTCAGTTGTAAATTTGATTATTATGAGTAAGTACCTACATATTTTAGTAAAAAAATATTCATAGATTATTTCTTTTATGCGTTTAACGACAACTCTCAATAACGCCACAAAGTGCACAGTCCTTTGAGTGTCGCTATACAGATTGTATCAAATCAAAACGGTCCATAGAACATTCTGTGTGTAAGACAGAGACGATATATAAAGCAGTAAGTAAGAATGAGATAAATGATCGCTAATAGTTACTGTGGTTACGTAAATAAATAATTACGTACACTGTAAATCTTTTTACCAATTTATCAATTAAACAACTAAACTGTAATATTAATTCGTATTATTATTTATATCTGGTACAAAAGTTTTAACAATACTTTTAATAAATAATTTATTAAATGTTCAAAAAGACCTCCATGTTCTGCCAACAATATCCTAATCGATTATAAATATTTTCCTTCACTTTGGCTGACATCTCCTGGTCAACGGACTGACATGCATTAGAAATCTGTCTTTTCAATTCGTTCAAATTATTAGCTCTATTTTCTTGAAAGCCATAAATTTTGGATTTTACAAATCCCCATAAAACATTTTTTTTTCGGAGATAGGCAACCATTTGATTCAAATTCTCGTATGACACTGCGAATTGTTATTTTAGACGGAGACAGTCTGTTTTCAAAGGCAGCTACAAATAAATTTATTATGTCGGCGGTTGAATTATCACCATAAAACCATTTAATTATTTGGATTTTTTTCCGAGCAGTATAAATAGCCATTTTATCAATAATTTCACTAGTGAATACTGACATTTGATAAAATTGTGATTTTTACTGTAGAAAACAAAGACGATACTATCAGATTGTATAACCACAGTAACTAGCTATTATTTATCTCATTCTTACTTACTGCTTTATATATAATATCGTCTGTCTTACACACAGAATGTTCTATGGACCGTTTTGATTTGATCAATCTGTATAGAGTTTACACTTTAAAAATAATTACAAATATTCTTACCTGATGAAGTGATAGGTCTATTGGGATTACCCCATTGCGCTAGATTTGGTGGCATGGCTTTGCCAACACCAGTAATCATTTCGACTTTTCCTGAAAGGAGATTCAGGAATAAGATGTCTTCTTTCTCACTTGCGCTCGCATACAAATCGTAGCTGTGTGTAGTTTGGGATGGATAAAATGTTATATCGCTAATATTAAGCGATGTCTTCACGTCAAATGAAAATTTGAGACCAGTCGCTGCAAAAACGAACAAAACATTAACATTTATTTTGTTGCATCAAACAATAAATATTAATCAATTGTTTTCTTGAGGGAAACGTAAAAAATAAATATAATTATTGCGAATACAATATACATCGAGGGCTTCGATGTATAAAAAAGTAGGTACCTGTAACTTCTTGTACAACAAGCGTAGCTCCGTTTTCGGTATGGTCAAGTGTTACGAGCCGTCTGGCATCAGGAGACACGTACGGGACACCCGGCAGGGTTAATTTCATTCCAACAACTGCGTCAGTTAGATAATCTAGCAAGAGCTGTCCTGTGGCTCGATTAGTTACGGGTTCAATGCATTGCAATATTACTAAACCGTCTGAAAAAATCAACTTACGTAATATTGATTCATTTATGTTCATTGGTAATGCTAATAGTCCAAGCGGCAGACGTAAAAAATGTTCGGATTTTACAGAGGACTAGCTGCTCCCCGCGGCTCCGCACGCGATTGTGATGAAACACGGTAGCGACAAAAGTAGTGAAGCTTTCGGCTATATGTATACCTATATCGAAGAATCTCGTTAGAGATTCTTTTCTGTGCTAAATGCCGACGTATCTCTAACGTATTCTTATACATTGATTTTGCCTAGCTTCCATATAACGCCGTGTATATGAGACCATTTTCCAAGTTTGATAGTTCTGTGACCACGTGACTTTCATAGGACCGATTTTTCGTATCACCCATATATACTTCTGTACCACAATAACAGCTTATACTGTGAGTGTGTCCGTGGACGAGCGGTTACGACGTTAGACTAGTAATAACTAATAACAGGGTCTCGGGCTCGATTCCCGCCAGCATCATTGGAAAATGTTTTTTTTTTTATATATACCTAAGCCAACAAAAAAGTATGATCTAACTGCTAGAAAACAATTTTTTAAAGCGCACGTTGAGACTCAACCACCCGCAGGCCGCAATAGCCCGCTCGCTCGTTCTGAGCCCGCGCGACAGGCAGCTTTTGTGATATTAAGTCGTTGGAGGGGGAAGCGGTGAGTAGAAGTTTCGGGCTAAAATCCCGATAGTGACATTGTTGGAATGTACATTTTTTCTTATATAATATTGTAACTGTAACAATGTGAAATCTAATTATTGATATCAATTTTTTTCAATGCGAATGTATTTAACGAACTATAGTTTTTAATTGCCTAAGTTACTCCTTATAACATTAGCTATCTGCAGTGAAAGTCCCGTCAAAATCGGTTCAGTCGTTTAGGAGATTAGCCGGAACAAACAGACAGACACAAACTTTTTTGCTATAAGTGTCGTATTTTCATATGCTGTTATTTTGACATTACAAACAGACACTTCAACTTTATTTATCTGTATTGAAGAAACTTTCAGAAAACTATTAAACTAATATTATAAAGATGTAAAGTTTGTACGTTTGGATTGTAGGAGGTAATCTCCGAAACTACTCATTCGATTTAAAACATTTTTTCGTCAATATTTAGAATGGACCTTCATGATGGACAGAGGCGGTATATTATCGCGTTAAAATAAAAGCGCTTTCCATGAAAACCAATTTTGCAACGTGAGTCGAATCTACAAATTCGGGTGAAACCAAACCAAGCCGCTAGTCTTCTATAAAACCGAACTATTTTTTACGTCCGCCCTTCCGACTACAATCGAATACCAAATTAGGACAAACTTCGATGTAGGTACATCCCTGTTCTACATTTATTAAGTATTATGTTCGAAAAAAGTACTTACAAAGGGCAGAGAATTGAACACTGACTGGCACGCAGTTGTAGGGTGTTAAGTCCACTGACCGAGTATAACGCAAATTTGGTAAATCTAATTTGTAAAGACCTCGTTGATTACTATGCGTCACGTAACCATATTTGTAGTTGTAATGTGACAGTTCCTGAAAACATTACAAATCTTGACTGGAGCACAACAAAACAATACATCATATTGTTGCCTTTAAAAAAAAAAACTGAATGAAAGAATATAATTGCAAAAGAAATGCTCATGAAAAGTGTTCATCAACGGATCAAATGGATTGGACATTCTTCGATTATCAGTAGTTAAAAAACTGTAGAGCAAATGGCTTCTTGGAATTCTCAAAGAGTGTGCGTGAGAGAGAAAGAGATTGTAGATTAAAGACGCTCGACAAGTGATCTGTTTAGCGTCAATTCAAAAAATAGAAGACAGTATTTTGGAATCTTCACAGTGATAGATGAGATAGACCACACAATAACAAGGAAAGTCTTGTAAGTAATAAAGCAAAGAGTGAAAGAAATTTATGCTGTACTCCGAATTTCGAAGGGCAGTAATAATATAGACCTAGTCCATTTATGTGGGGTAAAAGAAGCATAAAAAGGGCACACGTGCAGATTAGAGAAAGCTTTGAAACGCAGAAAAAATAGTATCTAAAGAGAGTTGGCAAATCATCTTTGTAAAGGGTACCAATTTTAGAAATACATTCTTGGATGGTGAGCTGAAGGAACTAATGAACGTTCTTGAGGAATCAATCATTATAATTTCATAATCGGTTGTATTTACCTGATCAGCGGCTGGTATGAAAAGACCTTTGACCAAATCAAACTGTCCATCGATGGGTTCCGGATGGACGGTATGATGCTTCCTCTTTTGTCCTGCATCGCGTATTACTTGAATAGTTTTTACTCCAGTATCGTGTTCAGATCGCCAATTCAAAACCCAGACTTGATCCAAATGTGGCACGTAGAATAGTTCTACCGGATATTTGTCAGTAACAACCACATCGACCACAACCATCTGAACTTTGGAGATGATGAGGACACGATCGCGTTCTGGTTGGCTCACATAAACGTATCGATCTGCTACGTTAATTGCTCTGCCCCAACTACAAGGAACGCCCTTGTCTCCACAGACGTATTCCTGAAAATCAATAACAACCCAATTAAAAATCCATCTGATTAAGCCATTGCCTCCGTTCTAACTATCCTGGTTCATCTATTTTTTCGTACTATTTTTGACGTGATAACGTCTTATAAATTGATGAATCACCAATCTTATAAATTGATAAAACACCGGCTGCATGCACGAAAAAGTGTAACGTTCCTAAAATCCTAACGTTCCTAACGCGTAACGTTCCGCTTGACCCTGTGCGTGCTTTTTGCTAATTTCTCGCTCAATTTAAATCAGATCGGTTTGAAACCAGTCTTAAACGAAAGAGGAGAACATTTTACATAGATTTCGTATAACAGAATTTGCCTAAACAGTTTTTTTATACAAATTTATATAGAAAAATAGCTGTATAAATGCAATGTTGTCTAATGCATGGCGCGACGCGGTCGGTCGTCTTTGTTTGCCGTACATGGAAATTAGAAAATAACGTATGTCTTGTCTTAACATGAAAACGGCTGCATTTCTAATGTTTAATTCAATTTTTTGACATTAGTATTTTGTGAAATGCAACGCCTTCTAAGTTAAGTATTGGAATAACTAATTATTATTAGAACATAATACTTTGACAGTTGCAAACGTCACTTTTGACATTTCTTATCATTCCGACACCAAGGATAAGCGGATTGAAACCAAATTTTGGGAGGTTTAGGTTATGTATTACGGAATACGTTATCACGTAAAACTATCGTCCGTAAACCGACTTTACAGACAACCAATTTTTTTGGCTACTCTATTACTCCAGATCTAGTTTCTGGTCCAAGTAATTATCCTTTTTGACTTTTAACTATCTGTCTGGACAGACTCAGCCTTATTCTGGCCATGCGTCTACTCCAGCACTTTTCCTGGTCAAGCTATACTTTCTTCTGGCAATTTCGAATCATTCCGTGTGTTCAATTTGATTTATAAAAGGCGAAATTAAAAATCCTTTATACACTGAAAATAGTGGATATGAAAGCTGTTCGAAAGTAAAGTTTCACACCTGTGTTCCAGGAATAATATCGGTGGCTTGAACTTGATGAAAAAGTCGGCAAGTCGAGGGCTCATAAACTGACATACCCCACTCGTGGAAAGCGAAAAATCTTCTTTCTTCAGTCGACGCTGCTGTTAAAAAAAAAAACATTTTGTGAATCATTTGATTTTCTTCGCTTCAAATTAATGGGCGCTGTATCAAAATCGACAAAAATTAATCAAGATGCTCTTCAAAGAGGAGATTCATCAAGTTTTTGTCCACTTTATACATGTTTCAAAAAAGAGTTTGTTTTCTTTTATAGCTACGTACCTACCGCACAAAAAATATATTTTATTAACAAGAGACAATTATATTAATAATTCCATTAGACGTCTTTATCTGACACCTAGGGCATAGATATGAGGGGGGGGGGTGTAAAGGAGGTAATTACCTATCAGGATGATAATAATAAAAAAATAAAACTGAAAATAATACGAATACCTGGCTAAAAATAAAATTTAGAAATACTTTTTATTGGTTTAGGAATTAATATTTTGCTTGACACCTTCCTTCGTGAGTATTCTTATTTTATTTTATTAATAAAACTTAAAAAATATATTGTTTTTTTGCTTTACCTCCCTCATAAAAAAGTATCTACGCCCTTGTCTACCACCGTCAGAAAGTGTCGTGTATATAGCCCACTATTTACTCAAATGTTTTCCCTGCCTATTTGTGAAAACCGTATAAAAATAGGTTGAATGTTTTTCCAATTTTATCCCGGTCAGACATTCAGCAATTGCCTTTAATATTATGTGGAGATCGCAGGTACTTACTTGGAGTAGGTTGTTCTTGTACTACAAGAGAGCTAATATCTCGTGTTAAGCCACCAGTATTCGTGGCTTGGCACATGTAAGCTCCAGTATCTGCATAAGCGATATTTCTTACGCGGAGCGCAGTTCCATTACCGACCAAATAATATTTGTGTGGAAGTTCCAGTCTCAAAGATTCGTCATTTTTTAACCATTCGACCTGAAAAAATTAACATTAATTCAGCATCGAAAATTGAAAAAAATAATTACAGAAATTCTTGTCTGTCATCTAGTAGATGCGTTTAGTTAACTTAAATCTTCAAATATACTGTTGGCTTTAGAATTATACACTCTTTTATCTGTTGGTCTACTAGACCCTAAGGTGTCTTTTTGTTTTGATCTGCATTAGTGTGTTTTGTTTTTCTATATTTTTTTAAACGATTCTCAAAGAGTTGTCTAAAATGTGCTCGCTGATGGCTTTGAGTAGTTTGAGCGACTTATAATCTCAAAAATAACCCAGCTTAAAAAAAATCGACAGGGTCTGACAGACCCTGGCGTGTTATTTTGGTGCGAAATTTTCAACGAAAAAATTAATATTGTTTATTTTGTTATGATTTTCTAGCTCGCAAGCTGCTTATAGTCTCTCAAACCTAACTAAAGGCTTCTATTATAATCTAGGTGACAATTACCTTAGGAAACGGTTCTCCTACAACGTGGCAGTACATAACCGCGTCTTCACCGGGCCTTTTTGATTGAATTCGTGGTGTGACTTTTACCTCAGGGATTGCTATAAATGTTATAAAAAATTGTACAGTTGATAAATATTTTTCAGTAACAAAATAACAATTAGGTTTTTGAAAAAAAAATTATCGATTTTTTTATTGTATGTTAAAACGTTACTATAAATAATATTGATAATCGATGCGAAAAACTTTCAAAAAACTTTTTTTAAATTAATTATAAGCAATTTAAAATTGATAAAATATTAAAAAAAACCACGTGACTGCAAACGCACTAAAATTGTTTTTGACAGTTGTGACGTCATAATGGTAAAATGTATATACGCAGTATACTATCAATGGCTTCTACATGTGTATTGACTAAAACATTATGACGTCACATTATGTTCGGGAAATGTCGGCGCGTTCTCGGAACTGGGTACAAAAATTTATTTTTAATTTGATATAACTTTTGAATTATAACGAAAATAAAAAAAAGAAAAATAGTTTTGTTATAAAACTTATATACGATCTTTCCATTCATGACAAAAAAAAATTTCATTCAAAAGCCCAATTGTTCTTTCAAAATAATTGAAATAGACTTACTATGAACCGTCAGTACGTGGGTTTGTATAATATCTTTATTTCGTTGGGCGTGGCAAGTATAATTTCCGGCATGATGTAATTGAATTCTTGTAAGATACAAACTTCCATCACTAAAAACTCTTATCTGTAACATTAAAATTAAAAAAAAAAATACTAGACATGCAGAATATGTGATCACAGTGACTGTTATTCCGGTTACACAAAAATCACAGTGAAAAATCACCGTGACTTTGTCACGTCGATCCCGACCGAGCAAACACTCGCTCGGACGTTACGTCGGCTACTCGGTTGGAGCGACCGTCGTGATTATGACATACGTTACTTTGGAACGTAGTTACCTCTTGTCAGATCACAGTGATCATTTTAGACGGCCGATCACAGTGATTTTTTGATCGTGAAGTTATTTATTCCCCAAATTTAAAAGATACAGGTGCACAATTTTTAACACTGACCATAAATACAGTTGTTTGCTTTTGTAATTTTGTTGACGTTTCGATAGAGTCGAAACGTCTACGAAAAATCAAACTTAGTAATTTTTAGAAGTGAAACTTATTTACGCACTGTAGAGTGAATATGATTCATGCGGCTGAACGCGTAACGACACGACGCTAACGACACGTGATTAGAAGTTTCACCTCTGCAGTGTGTAGTGTAAACTTCACGCCTTAATTTTTATCGACAATTCGTTTTTTTTTTTAAGTTATATTAAGGGGCTACTCGCTCGAATTTTCGGAAAAAATCATACATTTTTAAACGGGTGTCAAAGGATTTTTTTTGTTCTAGGATGTTCTGGAAAGCGCTGATCGGACCCACCGTTTTTTTCATTGTCTCCTGAGATACAGACAGCTGTGCGCATGCGCATGGAGCGCGCGCGTCAAAAAAAAAACCCTTTGCACTCCGGGAGTGCCGGCAGAAGTGAAAACTTGAATATTAACGTCTTACGAATTTTCGATCGAAATGGTTTGTATCATAGATTGCATTTTTATGTACGATATTTCAACGCTAGATGTCTAACGTTGTATAAAAAGTTTCGATCAAAATGGTTTGTATCATAGATTGCATTTTTATGTACGATATTTCAACGCTAGATGTCTAACGTTGTATATAAAAAAAAGTGAGTACCTACTCTCATAGTATCTCGCTCACCCAGTTCTTACTTTACCTGACGCGAGTTTAACATTTTTTACTCATTACAAAAAAAGTGTACAACGCCGCTAAAGAAGTTTTCACTTCAAAAAATGGACATACGGTAGAAGGATATGTAAATAAAATTTAAAAAATAAAATCAATTTTCTATCTGCCTTGCTCTTTCTTTGACACCCGTTCAAAAATGTATGATTTTTTCTGAAAATTCGAGCGTGTAGCCCCTTAATACAACTTAAAAAAAAATTGGAATGTCGATAAAAAATACATTTTACAATCCAAAAAATTACGCTCGAAAAAACGTTACCTCTTCTTCGTTCAATGTGGAAAGATCGACGCCATTTCTTCTCCAAACAATTGGTGGCAAGGGAGACCCAGTAACATCGCATTTAATCTCCACGTTGTCACCAACTCGGGCTGATAGGTGGTTTGTCTCCAGAGCTTTATCCAAAGAAACAACCGAAACACCTGAGAAAATAAATTATTTATTTAAGATTTAAATTCGTTTTTAACTGTACACGTTTCAATTTTTTACAAAAATCATTCCAGTTTAGTAACAGTGCCATTCGTTTCAAAATTACTGTCCCTTCGATTTTTTTATTTTGCTGAGGGACATAAATAAAGTCTTTTATGGTAAGATTTGTCGGTGAAATATTTTTGTTTCGAAAATAATAGTCGTTTATTTCAAATTTCCAGTTCCAAAAATATCGATATTTATATTCAAAATTAATTATCAACGATTCAGGTGCCATTTTCTAGAATAATTTTACCCACATAAAAGATTTTGATGTCTCTTGTATCTATACTAATATATAAAGCTGAGGAGTTTGTTTGTTTGTTTGGTTGAACGCGCTAATATCAGGAACTACTGGTTCGAATTGAAAAATTTCTATTTATCGAGGAAGGCTATAGGCTATATAATATCACGCTACGACTAATAGGAGCGGAGCATCAATGAAAAATGTTGCAGAATATAAAATTTGTTCGTCCGACAAAAACTTTTGAACGGTAACTCCGATCATCATGAAATTTGGATACAACATTCATCTCGGTAAACTAAGATGAACGTGCGTACTCATGTCCCCCCCATTCATTCTTTTGCACCCGGGTGAAACCGGGCGGGACCGCTAGTTAAATAATACGAAGAATAAGAATACAAATTGTTACAAGGTAATATTGGAAAAATGTTCAATGTATAAGACAACTGTATTTAAATTACTGAATAAAACCATCAAATATTTAATAAAAACTTCAAAAATGTTGAAACACGACATGCACATGCTTATAAAATATTAAAAAAATAACATTTTTATTCACTATGATCGAATATTACATAAATATTTAAAATACTGTAAGTTGAGAATTTTTTTTATGCAAAACTTTTACATGCTAAATTATTATAACATTAATCACTTGTTTTTCTGATCAAAACGTAAATTTATATTTGCAAAAATCACGCAGCCATACAGCGTTCTAAGCTACGCACTGCTTTAAACTTTGACGCAGTAATACAGCGCTTTCCGAGCTTCTTAAGTTTACAAAACCAACGGGCGCATGCTTTTTAATGTATTTTAAGTATGAAAATGGCTGTCATTAGCTTATTACTTTACAAATTAAAGAGAGTAGATACCTGTTATTTAATGTTATGAAACTAACCATGATTTTATCAAATTGTTATGTCAAAAAAACCAAAAAGAAAACGACAATATTATAGTGTGCTTCAAATAAATAAAATTATCAACCAATTTTTTCAGACTGTATATTGACAAAAAATTATAAAATTATAATTCAATATCTCAATAAATGACGTTTCGGTCCGGATTAATTTTCAAAAATTATATAAAAAATTCAGTCTTAATTCTATTGTAAAATAAGTAGATTTTTGTATTTTTTAGATTACATATTTCTGAAGAAGTTTTAATCCGGACCGAAACGTCATTTATTGAGATATCGAATTATAATTTTATAATTTTTTGTCAATATACAGTTTGAAAAAGTTGGTTGATAATTTTATTTAATCAACACGCGTGAGTAATATATAATTCCGGGGCCCTGCTGAATTCGGGAGAAATAATAACTTACTTCATGTTGACGCATAGAGTGCTAATAATGAGCCGAAACTGTACGATAATGTATTACTGCATAGTTTCTGGACCAATAGGAACGCGGTAGCGATTTGTATATATGAAAACAGCATCGCAATTCAGCGAAAGTCAGGGCCATCTTGCGTGCATCGAGGGCGGTGGGTACGTCAATCAATGAAGTGATTTATTATTTTTCCCTCTTTTATCAGGGCCCCGATTACATATTATTCGTGCTAATTGAATAAAGTATTATGTGCGACCATTGATCGAAGTAGAATATTCCACTCGCGTGTTACCGCACGAGCGTAGCGAGTGCGGCAAATTTCACGCTCATGGAATCTTCTCCTTCTCTCACTAGTCGCACAATATACTATTATTTGAAGATTTCTATTCAGACGTTAATCTAAGATTTGATTATAGTGTACTGTTATACAACGTAATGTACTATAATAAAATGATTTAATTTTTATATTGTAGCGTAGTTTTCAGGTAAAATATTATCTTGTCACGTGATATCATAATCTGTAAGTGTTAAATAGTTTTATTTTCAAAATGTACAGTTTAGTTTGAAACTTGGTATACACTAAGAAAAAAAATATTGCAGAAACAAAGAGTAGAGACTAAGAACTATATAACAGAAGCGGGTAGCCAGGCTCCAACTTACTGTATAACTTACTGAAGGCGAGATAAAATTCGTTGATACTAAGTCGGCCATCTTTGTCAGTATCGTCGAAACGTACCATATGCCCCAGTGTACACGCGCCGCTCAGCGCTTCCAAATGCTCAATGTTTGCAATCTAGAAACACGTACAAAATATTAAACTCACATTTAAGTGTTTCTCAACTATGGTCTATTCTATGCATATAGATATATATTTAATAGATTGCGGATACACTAGCGCCTCCTGTACCTTTTAGAAGCCATTTTGTACGTGGAAAACGCCGTAGAAAGCGCCCGGGATTCAAAAATATTAATTATTTTATATGATTTTATTGAGAAAAACGACAAAACTCACAGTAAACAGTGATATTTCGCTACAAAACCTATTTTTATACTGAAACGTTTCAAAAATTACAAAATTGAGCATAAATATAATCTAAAAGCTTAGAACATTTTACATTGTCAATTTGTCATCAAGGTTGACAAGCATTGATGCCAATCTGACAATGTAAAATGTTCTATGCTTTTATATTATATTTATGCTCAGTTTTGTACCTAATTTTTGAAACGTTTCAATATAAAAATAGGTTTTGGAGCGAAATATCACTGTTTACTGCGATTTTTATTGTTTTTCCATTAACATCATATTATTATAGAATATTCAATCTTTTTGAATCCCGCGCGCTTTTTACGGCGTTTTCCACGTACAAAATGGCTTCCATATGGCTTCTAATTGGAACTATTCCGCACAATGCTCAAGGATAGGCATCCGCTATCTATTAATATATATCTATGATTCTATGACACCTAGAGAGACATGGGTCCCAAATTGTCATTCATGCATAGCTTGAGAGCTGCTGAACCGATTTTGATGAAAGTGTATTGTTATCACTATTAAGAAAATTAAAAACAAAACATTTTACCTGATTCAATTCATCCGCTTCCAAATTTCCGTTATTATTTGTGTCGTAGTGTGAAAACATGATTGACACCAAATAATCCTTGCTGTGATTGTCCTGCGACATGAGTCTCGCATGGTTGTAAAGTAATAAATTATCCTGAAACGCGAAAATCCATCGGTAAAAACACTTTTTTAATTATAGTTTTACTTCTGTAGTGTGTAGCGTGAAATACAGTCTCTTTTTATGTTCGTTTGTACTGTAGTCACTTGAAAACTTGAAAACGTCTTAAAAAGCCACGTCGTCACTGGTGTACCCTGGTGGTCATGTAGAGAAACAGAGGCAAGATGGCAGCGGAGCGTATGAACTAGGAAGTAGTGTTCATGTTAAAAAAACGTAATAAAAAAAATTGGTTGTCTGTAAAGTTGGTTTACGGACGATAGTTTTACGTGATAACGTCATAAAGAAACATTGTTGAACTCTCTGACGTCACGCGAGAAGAGAGAGAAATGCGTACAAGCCGACGCTTGGGCCGATCGTGCCTCTCTATCGCTTATACCGCGCTCTCGCTTGCACGCTCAGGCTCAGGCGGAACGTGGCACTTTTTCGTGCGTGCAGCCGGTGTTTCATCAATTTATAAGACGTTATCACGTCAAAAACTTAAATTAATAAATGTGTTGAATTAAATAATATTGGTGTTACAAAATTACGTTAATAAACATGTTGAATTAAATAATATTCATGTTACAAACTTACGGTAATAAATATGATGAATAAAATAATAATAATTGTTACAAAATAAATTTTGACGAATATTTTGTACACGGCCAGTTAATATTTGAACTCAAAGTGTTACCCGGACGCACTCGAGTTAAAATAAAATTTCTATATAAATGTGGGATGTAGAATTGTGGCTTACGCGAGCGAAGCTACGAGTGAATGTTAGTGCTTTAAAATGTGTTTACCTTCATTATATCGTATTCTTGTACAGTGCATTCTTCTTTATCGTAGTAAAGATCGTCATCCACATCATCTTCGATTTCATTATCTTCATCGAATTCACTGTTGAATTCATCATCCTCGTCAACAGGAGGTGTTGTTGACGTTATCTGTAAGGTTAAAATCATCGGAATAAATTTCTATTATTTTATGGTGGACGTACGGGTTTATATGGTGGGAGTACGGGTATACATGGTTGGCAGGTCGATTTCATATTGTACACACAATAATTATTACATAAAAAACATATTTCGCATTTATCCCAGTTTAGTTGGCAAGCCTGTGCTAGGGTAGGAGGCGTTGTTAATATAATTTTAAGCTTACTGTTTTGATTGTGGTGAATGATTCAATGGTGGTAATAGCTGCCTGATCTTTGACTAGCGGAGCGTACGTGATGTTGAGCTGTTGGGCTGTCGCCAAGATGCCGGGCTCCTTGCTTGTTGCCGCTTCTGTGAATGGGTACACGTGTTCGAAACCAGGCGCCCAACCTTTACCTGTAAAAAAAATATCGAAATACGAACTCTAAGAAATTGCGAATTAACAGAAAACTTTTAATTTACTGTAAATCAATATCAGTCTGTGATGAAAGGGCTAGACTTTTGAATTAAAAAAAATTGGTTGTCTGTAATGTCGGTTTACGGACGATAGTTTTACGTGATAACGTCATAAAGAAACATTGATGAACTCTCTGACGTCACGCGAAAAGAGAGAGAAATGCGTACAAGCCGACGCTTGGGCCGCTTGCACGCTCAGACTCAGGCGGAACGTGACACTTTTTCGTGCGTGCAGCCGGTGTTTCATCAATTTATAAGACGTTATCATAACGCAAAACTCCTGAATCGATATTAGAACACGTTTTAAGGTCGATTGCGTTATTTCAATTAGTAGTGGACATTTTGGGGAGGGGGCTATTCAAGTATTACGTAAGCAGAATTTTAGTAATTTTTAGCCATCCCCCTTGTTAGCAAAAGTAAGCAAAGCTCGTAACCCTCCCCCCTATGCTTACGTAAACATTGGTATATATTTTTTTAAACTGGTGGTAAAAATGTTCATTTTATGGGAGCATTTATTCAAAATATAATTATATGTTATGAGCAGGCTTTGGATAAAAAAATTGCATTTATATGTCAATTAGTGACAGTTTGCTTTTCAGTTATCAAAAATATAAGTAAAATACTAATATTATACAAAATATTATATTTTAAAGAAGAAATGATTTATACATAGCGTAATTTTTACATTGTACACTTTAAACACTGTTGTTTGTGGTACAACTTTGCGGTTATGACAACTTTCCCATTTAAATAACCTTCGACATCATATACATGACCAGAATTATATAATTTTTCGCCTTTTGAGCTATTCTGTCCATGTACACGAGTATTAATTACAGGTTGAAATGCGTACTTCTTATTTTTCCCATTTTTTCAAATAATTTTCATTGTTTACTATAATAAAATCATCTCATTTACTTCATTAATTAGATACTAGAGAGCGCCAACTTTGCCAGTAGTGCTGCCTGTATGTTTCACGCACGGTCCCCGTATCGCTGTTCATTAGTGTAATAAGCGAAATGTAATGTGGTTATTGATAGGTTTTGCGGGCGTCAGCGAGTACACACGAGATCGTTATAATGGAATCGATTGCGGGTCGAAGCAACGGTATTAGCAATAATTCATAAATGCACATACGCTCGGGGAATTACAGGACCTTGTAAACAGTTCACAGGCCAATCACATTACAGAATGCACAGTATGTCTGCGCTTATATCAGATAATACGGGTAGAAGGTTAAACATACAGTGTGTAAGTTCATTGTAATTTCGAATCGCGCGGTGGTCTATTAACTTTAGCACAAAACAAAACCTCTAAAAACAGAACATATTATTATTGTTATGTAATCCGATGTTTATTTTGTGTAAGCCATAGTATAACGAATACATCTAGTAAATTCTCAGTACCTAAATCGTGCAAACGAGCTGCGCAGATCGTGTTAGCTTGCAGAGTGATCAGGCCTGCCGCCTGCCCATACTAGAGATGGGCTATTAGTAATCTGGCAATGTATATTTTGCAGCGTAAGCTGGAAAAGTGCAATCTATACTAATATATAAAACTGAAGAGTTTGTTTGTTTGGTTGAACGCGCTAATCTCAGGAACTACTGGTTCAAATTGAAATTTTTTTTTGTTGGATAGACCATTTATTGAGGAATCAATGAAAATGTTGTAAAATGTATCTCAAAAATAAGCTTCTATTCAGGTGAAATGCTCTAGCTGAATATACTAACATTAGTGTTGTACATTTACAAGCCCGGCTGGCTCAGTCGATAGAGCATGCGTCTGTTAATATCAGGGTCGTGGGTTCGAGCCTCACGTTGGGCGAATATATTTTTATTTTTTTTTTATTTGCTACATTAGGTACTTTCTTCTAAGGCTTACATTTAAATTTATTTTAATTTTATTTACGACTAATTAAAATTAAATAAATCTAATTAATAACTCATTTGAAAACTGTTAAACTATAGGTACCTATATAAAAATAATTATCCTACAGTGTTTTCAATTAAATATTTATTATATTTTATTAATTACCTACAATTAATATTGATTTAAAAGAAATTTATTACGTAAAAAAAGTGTAAATACTGCTTTTTATCGACAAAAACTTTTGAACGGTAGCTCCAAACATCATGAAATTTGGACACAACATTCATCTCGGTAAACTAAGATGAATGTCCGTACTCATGTCCCTCCCTTCCTCATTCGATTTTTTGCACTCGGATGAAACCGGGCGGGATCGCTAGTCTGACAATAAACGTTCCAATAAAGTGTAATCTCACAGTGTATATCTATAACGTTGTCGCACATCGAATCTGATAGTTTTGACGCAGTTTTGACTGTATTTTGTGTTTAAATAAATCTATACTAATATATAAAGCTGAAGAGTTTGTTTGTTTGTTTGAACGCGCTAATCTCAGGAACTACTGGTTCAAATTGAAAAAAAAAATTTTTGTTGGATAGCCCATTTATCGAGGAAGGCTATAGGCTATATAAAATCAGGCTACGACTATTAGGAGCGGAGCAGTAATGAAAAATGTTCCAAATGTATCTAAAAAATAAGCTTCTAATCAGGTGAAATGCACTAAGTATACTCATATTAGCGTTGTAAGAATACAACGCCGGCTAGCGCAATCTGTAGAGCACAAGGCTGTCAATACCAGGGTCGTGGGTTCGAGCCCTACGTTGGGCGAATGCATTTTTTTTTATTTTCTACATTGCTTTCTTCTAAGGCTTACATTAAAATTTATTTTAATTTTATTTAATTAATTAAAAAAAAATTATTAGTTAAAAAAAGTATAAATACTGCTAATTATCGACAAAAAAATTTGAACGGTAACTCCGATCATCATGAAATTTGGAAACAACATTCATCTCGGTAAACTAATATGAATGTGTGTACTCATGTTCCTCCATTCCCCATTTGTTCTTTTACACCCGGGTGAAACCGGACGGGACCGCTAGTCTAAATATATGAACGGGAACTGACCGTGGCTGACGCAATGTGCACCGCGTTCTATGGCGATGTGTTTCTGTTGGAGGCAGGCGGCCCGATGCAGTTCGCAGTGGTTGGGATAAACGTGGCCATCGGAACCGCAAACCAAACGGCGGCGTCGACCGCCGCATGAACGTTGGCAGACGCACTCGGCCCACGTCGCGCTGCCGCTCTCCGACGACGAGACCACACATTCGTGACCCTTCGGACAGTAGTGTACTAGACATGGATCTGCAATTAGAAAAGATACAGATAATATAGAATAGAATAGTTTAGAAATGGAATTTATTGTTCGATCTAATTAGGATATATAACAAATTAGTTACAAATATTTAAAAAAAAATTGGTTGTCTGTAAAGTCGGTTTACGGACGATAGTTTTACGTGATAACGTATTCCGTAATACATAACCTAAATTTATATAATAATTATAATAATTCGAATCTATGATATTGCATCTTTCGCTTCAAATTTAGGTTAATTTTATTTATTTAAATTACTCACCATATAATATAATTGTTTTTTTTAACTTTCTTTCTTTCGTATTTATTTTAAGTCTCAAAGATTAGCTGTCATAATATTTATAAAACAATTGTTTCACTGTTTATATAAAATTCCAAAACCTACTTACAATATTTAAGTATTTTCATACGTCAAAAAATTGATTTTTATAATGATAAAATTTGTAAGAAAACGATTTTTTCGAGAGATGAGACCTAGCTAAAACGATTTTTTGCCCCCCAAAATCCCTTTTCAGTATATTTCATCCAAATCGTTAGGGCCGTTTTCGAGAAAAGCACGCACAGGGTCAGGCGGAACGTTACGAACGTTACACTTTTTCGTGCATGCAGCCGGTGTTTTATCAATTTATAAGATTGGTGATTCATCAATTTATAAGACGTTATCATGTCAAAAAACATGTTTAAAGCTAAAAATAATAGTTATTAAAATTTTCGGACAAGAGCCTATTTATATAATAATAATAATAGTTTTATTTATTGCCAAGGCAATAGAACACAGATTCAATCCTAGGATTGGTCTTCCATCTGTCCTACGAATGCAAAATTTTTAATTACAAATTTCGATATAAATATAAAGACAAATAAAATTATTATAAAATGTAGGCATTAAAATACTATAAAATTATGGATCGGATAACTTGTTCATTCAGATTTCAGCTTTAATTTGCTTTTTTGAAAAGTTCGATACGACTACTTCAAAAAAGCAAATTAAAGCTGAATGAACAAGTTATCCGATCCATATAGTGGTTAAGTTCGTAGACCAAAAAAAAGAACCGAAAAAATTTCGAAAAAAATTTTTCTTCGGTATTGATTAGGATTGAGCGGAACACGCTGCTTGAAAAAATTTTTCATCATAAGATCTCAAAACTAGAAACTGCGAGCTTTAAAATCCTTTTTTTAAAATTCCAGTACGACAATTTTTAAGGGAAATACAGCCACTTGAAAAACCTCAAAAAATTTGGAAATTTTTTTTGATCCTTTAATTTTTTCCGCTAGTATATATTTGTCTAAAAAATGGGTCGATAATTTTATTTATCAAAAAATTCTATTTTCAAAATATACCTAGAAAAAGACACTTCGATTTTAAGCGCAGCTAGACAATATTGGACACTCAGGAATTAAGTAAAAGTACTTGTCAGAAAATACATTTATTTAAGGAAGTACCCTCGGTACGCAGTAAGTCAAAGAATTTCAGTCTTTTACTTGAGTAACGTAGTATATAATTTGGCAACACCGCATGCCTTGCCATAGTTACAAGTGCTTATGTACGCAGCATAAGTCAGCACGCGGTGTCAAATTCGCATTAATTTATGAAAATGCTTTTCTTTATTCCTGTCATTTCGGAAATAATAATATATTATCATTTGAATGACGCACCACAAACTATAATATTGCGGTGTTGCCATGTTTATGAATTGCTAAAAAGCTCGGCTTTGTTTTAGTTATTTCTATTAATATAAGCAAGCTTTTATACGTTTTGGAAAAAGAAAAATGTTCATAGAATATTCGTTTATATTTCCTGAAAATTTTATCAAAATCTGTTTGTCAATTCCAACGTAATAAATGATGGAGTGCGTCAAAATCACAGATTTCCATAAGACTCCATGTTAAGTGCAACGAAATAAAATTATCAATATCTTTTTTTAAAGTCAACCAAATATCACAAAAATTTAACTGAGTCATTTTTGAAAAGGTTTTGACATATTTGCAAATTTTCGTAATTTTCTGTTTGTTAATAAAGAAGTACGGAGGAATCGGCAACACAAAAAGCTCAGAAAAAAAAGTGAACAAAACTTCCGTTGTAAGTATATTTTGGGCTGACGACCACAGATATGTTTACTTTATAAATTAAACGACTGATTATAATTAAACCGACTCGTGTTTCTAATTAATTCCCGTTTTAACGGCATGTCAACCGTCGGACTGTAGCTACGGATGAGCGGTTTTGTATATTCGAGGAAAAATTGACGGGATGAAATTTTATTAATCATTGAGTTTCCCTTGAATTAATAATGCCATGCTTCTGATAATTAAAAAGTAATTAAGCATAAGCAATTAAGCAGCAAGCTTACGAGCTCGTTAACGGTTTATTTTCGGGGTTGTATTAAGTTTCATTTCGTTTTTTTAGAGTTCCGTAATCTCAGAATGACCGAGCGAGGTGGCATAGCAGTGAGAGCACTAGACTCGCATTCGGGAGGTAGCGGGCTCGAATCACGGCGGGAGCAGATGTGGCCGGGAGTTTTTTCTACTGCCTCTCGCCGAGAAACGGTAATTCCTGTACCATGGTTTTCCTCAACAATTCCAGATAAATATCGAGATGGTTCCTTAGTCAAGGCCATGGCCGATTACCTATCAAGCTTCTATGCTCAAAATTTGCCTACCTTATCGTAATTTCCTAAAAATTCCTTCATTCGCCCATTGCTATTAAAAAAATTGAAGTAGAAAAAAATGTAGAAATTAACGGGAAGTGTGATAGATGGAAAATAGTAGTGGTGCGAATGGCGTCTGTTATGACATAAAGTCGAGAAACGGACGTTAAACGCATTATTATTATTAATTATTATTAGAATGAAAAAAATGCGAGCATTCCTGAGACATCTGGCAGATATGAAACATCAAAAATTAATATTTTTTTTCTAAAACATTTTGTTTAGATAAAATTAAATTTATTTATATTTATTCATATAATGATGTGATTCTTGAAGGACCCCGCACAAACCTTGTGGTATTTGGTTCTCGGTTAAATTGATCAAAAATTGTTTTATTTTATAGTTTAAAGGTCCCTAAAAAAATGTGTTCATGGGCGCACAACCTAAAAACCAATATAGGTATTTTTAGCTACAGATATGTTTACCGAGATTTTAGATATAGGGATATCCATTGAATTCACAAACATGTTCCATGTTCAACTTTTGTGCTTTTTTTTAGAAATAGAAAAATAGTCGAAAACTAGGTAATGTTGAAAAGTGTCACCCTGTATAATTCGGATTCAGCGCACTCCAAAACATATTTCTAGAGCTTAGGATTTTTTAAGATTGTGAATTCAATTGATATAAATCTCGCTAAACATAGCTGTACCTAAAAATATATTGGGTTTTATAGGATAAAGAAATATGGCCTTTCCAAAAAATCGTATATTTTGATACTGACTCACTGATTCACTCATCAAAACTTACATACTTCCCGGTGACCTTGAATCTTGAAATTTGCCATGAGGGAAGATGTCGTGAAATTATTACGCGACAAACTTATTTTTTTTTTGCAACGATGCAGAAATCATAAGGAACAAGTTTTACTCGCACTTGACCATCTTTTCAATGACTTTTTATCTAGTGGTGTTGCGTTCGTCGAATACAGAAAGCGAGGGTGGAAGCGTGTGACCATAAAATTATTTTGGACAACTTTGTGTTTACAGTGACTTAAACCATTCACATTGACGTCGTTGACAAAGATATAATATTGTAACAATAAACATTATTATTGTTAAGCTTTTATAGTTTATCCGAAATGCGAATAATATAAGATCAGAATCATATGAAAATGAGTGTGTGTATTGTGCTGTGCAATGCTAAGTGACTCCTAAGCATGCATGATGACAGTTCACACCTCTGCAGTCTGCACTCTTGTGTAGTGGGTACTGTCTAGTGTCGCTCCTTTGAACGACTCGCTCTGAGCGACTCTTTTAAGTGAGCGGAGCGCACGGAGCCAGCTCCCAATAAAGAATCATGTGGACACATTACTAATCCACTTATTTTCTAATAGAATTAAGTTTGAATTTTTTATTATCGAAATATTAATGAAAAATTAATAACAAATTAATACAAAGATTATATTTAAATAATAGTCTAAGAGCCGAACCTAAATCGACCTTCACCGAGCTGATAATAGAATGAAACATATTTTATCATGAATTTAGTATATTAGAAAATATATTAAAAATGGGTTTGCTATCCTGGGACAAAATTTTCTTATTATCTTGATGTTGCAACATGTACCTAATAAAATCATTTTTTTAAAAATAATTAAAAATAGTCTGGCCAGGATTTTTTTAGTAATCCCATTTTTAATATATTTTCTAATATACTAAATTCATGATTAAATATGTTTCATTCTATTATCAGCTCGGTGAAGGTCGATTTTGGTTCGGCTCTTCTACTATAACAACTCTTATAGCGAGACTCAGTTGTCCATCTGTCTGTTTGGCATAAAAATTGGTCTCGATTAGTTTGCTGCCAACTGAAAACCTGTCCGGACGAAGCCGGACCAGACATTCGATACTCTAATAAAAATGTAATTGGATTTAATTTTTTTCGACACCGTGACTTATTGACTATCGAAAGTGATTAATGGTTGTTTGCTCGAGCTTCAAATGACAGCATTTTATTTTATTTTTTAAATTTTCATTAACACCGTAATCCAACTCTGACAGCTCGCTAACAAATTAATGATAAAACAGGACACAGGATACAGTTAATTTGTCAAAGTAGTAATAGAGATTCGTTAAATAATTTATTTTCTGTTGTGACGATCATTATTATACAGGGTATACCATTTTTGAAGTAATCCAACATTTTGGTTTTATTTAGAATAGAATAGAACAAGGCCGTAGCCAGGAATTCATTTCGGGGGGGGGGGGGGTCGAGCTCTGGACCAGAGACAATAAGTAACAACTTTATTTATGTAAAATTATAATATATGCATATTATGGGATAATTTAACATACATATTGTGTGATTTTATGGGGACATGCATCAGAATCCATTCGAGTATTTAGAGCCCAAAAAAGGATTATAAGATTAATATTCGGAGCAAAATACAACGAGTCCTGTAAAAAATATTTCATAGACAACAGCATAATGACTTTTTATAGCATTTATATATTTGAACTACTGTTGTACGTTAAAGACAATATAAATAATTTTAAATTTGGATCAGATATCCATAACTATAGCACCAGAACAAGTGATATGATTTATATAGAAAAATATAATACAACACGCTACAGTAAAGCGCCAATATGTAAAAGATGCATTCTATATAACAATTTGCCAAATGAAATAAAAAATATAAAAAATAATAAAAAATTTAAATCAGTCTTGAGGATCTACCTTGTTAATAAATGTTTGTACGAACCAGAATTGTAGTTTTAGTACTACTTTATGTATTTGACTTGTGCATACTTATTCAAGTCTTAGCATTAATAAACTTATTATTATTATTAAATAAAAAATATTAATTAACAGGCAACCGACTCAAAATAATGCGCGTGACAACGATCTCTGGACTGATCTCGACATCACGATGAACGCTCATCAAAGCTAATCCAATCCGTCGTGACTGACCCATGCTGTTTCTCAAAAATGTTTTTAGCCTCCTCAATGAGGAACAAGTACCTGGTGTCGCCGTCGACACAGGTAGCGTCACGAGTATTGACAGTAGCTTGTGAATCATGGGAAACATTACTGCGTTACAGCTGTCCAGCGCTTCTAGTGGTGTAGTGGGCCATTCCGCAGCAACTATTAACTATCGTTATCTGAAATACGTAATTCAGTTCGAAACGAACTTCCGACAGCACTCCAATTATTAATATCAAAATTCCTTTACTTATAATTTCGAAACCCAGCATATTATGTTGAGTTTGAAAATTATAGGTAATGGAGTTTTGATTTTGATTGAGGGCTGTCAGAAGTTTATTTCAAACTTAATGATGCGTTTCACATAACATGACGTGAACATTTTTGACTTTGGGAATTGACAAGATTGTCAGAATATCTTTCCTGTGAAAGTTATAGAGACTCGGAAAATCTCAGTCGCTGTTCAATAAAATATTACAAGCATCAAACGTCAGGATTTTGAAGATTTTCTTGCCGTCAAGGAAAATTTCGTATAGCGTCACTGAATTTACAAACGATTTTCCAAAGATTCATGAGCTTTAATAGAGTAAGATCCCAGAGCCGCCAGACACAACCTATTTTTAATAAATGAAACCTTACGTTTTGAGTAGTGTTTAATGTACTTAGAACGCTTGGCGTACCTCCATCATTGAGTCTGTGACAAATGTACAGGTACTAGGTGAGAAAGGTGAGTAAATATAAGAGTCACTTAATTTAAATTTAAATGGTTGATATTTACATATGTTTTGTAAAATATCACTATAAATTAGTATCCAGTATATCGCCAGTCACTTTCCGCTGACCAAACTTCTGACAGACGCTTTAAAGTTCAGGGAAAAATTAATGAACTTCACTTATTTTTAAATGCTTTATTTTTATATATGTTATTCAGACAACTATTACAAAATTATATTTCAACAGCCAGACAAATTGTAATGACCAAACATCCCCCAGACGTAAATAAAAAATGTGAGCCGTTGCGGGATGCCTGGCAGATGTGAAACATAATTTAATCTACCAAGAGAGTAGATTTTACATTTACTGGCGCTTCAAACACACCAAATATACGCGTGCTTAATGCACAGATGAATGCACACTTTAATTATAATAGTAAACAACACTGTATACCCTGTGGAGTATACACTATAGGTATCGCACAGTCGATTGCGTGGCGACGTGTCGCCACGTCGCCACGCCAGAAATCTGTTTTACGCGCGGCTATAGATGTTTCACATCAAAAATAGTCAGCTGTTAGTATAAGCGCGAGAGCTTTATGTATACGTTTTAGAACGAAATACTAACCGTCTTCGATTTTACGTCTGGGGGGACGTTTGGTCATTACAATTTGTCTTATATAACATATATAAAAATAAAGCATTTAAAAATAAGTGAAGTTCATTAATTTTTCTCTGAGCTTTAAAGCGTCTGTCAGAAGTTGTGGTCAGCGGAAAGGTACTGGCGATACTGGATACTAATTTATAGTGATATTTTTCAAAACATATATAAATATCAGTCATTTAAATTTAAATTAAGTGACTCTTATTTTTACTCACTTTTCTCACCTGGTACCTGTACATTTGTCACAGACTCAATGATGGAGGTACGCCAAGCGTTCTAAGTACATAAAACACTACTCAAAACGCAAGGTTTCATTTATTAAAAATAGGTTGTGTCTGGCGGCTCTGGGATCTTGGGCTATAAGTAGATGAACAAAAGAGCGCGTCTTGAGCTCAAAACTGCAGGGGTCTCAATAAAATTAAAAATGTATGGGAATATACTATTTTTAGAAGGGTCTCAAACTAAAATTAAATGAGGGTATTATTTCTAATACCGGATCTCGTATACATACAATACATATATTACATAAATAAGTCGACTCACTTGTGTCTAGTAGCGGAATGTGCGTCGTTGTTGTGGACGGTTGAGTAACTGGAAGGTCCCGGTGATGCCTCGATCCCTGCAACAAAATAACAAACACGAATTTAATATTAAATTATATCTGCGCCCAGAAGGCGAAGTGGTTTATGACGAAACACGGAACGTTTTTTGTTGGCTTGAAACTTTTGGAAATAGGTCACATTCATGTATTTTTTTATATTTTTAATAGATTATTTAGTCAACAATAATACGGGAAAACATTAATAATCATTTAAAAATGTAATATTATCATAAGAAAAAAAATATTAAATTTCACATTCAAAAATAGACAGTTTAAACAATCGACCATGTTGGCGGGCTTATGTGACGTCATGATATACGATGCATGTCAACCTTGATGTCGAATTGTCAATGTTCTAAATGAAGTTTGTTTTGTGAGACGACACAGTCGTCATGGAAACTGTTGTTGATATATACTCTGACGTCACGCTGCGTTTTGAAAATTTGAGAATAGTGCGTATTTTCTACATTTCTTTTTTATTATTTGTATTTTTTTCAGTGATTAGATTAGTAAAATAACCATTACAATATGATCAGGAACTAAAATATATTTCGAAATAAAAATTTAAACCAATTTGGAGTCTCATGCATATGACCTATTGGATAATGAATATTGGATAGGGAACATATCCTGAAATAATTGGAGAATCGTTACGGCGCCCCCGTCCTCCTCCGGCACAAGGGCGAAGATATTTTTTTCCTGGGGGGGGGGGGGGGTTAGAGCAAAAAAAGTCTTTACCGCCCTCTTATCTACACCCTTGACCCGGCACACATAGATTTGAGAGATATCTTCGTCCGAATTTGTAGATTGCCACCGTTTTTTCGTTGCAGAATTGGTCTCCACGAGAAACGCTTTTCTTTTAATGCGATAATGTATGACCTATGTCCATCCTGAAGGTCCATTATAAATATTTGTGAAACATTTTTTGAAATAGAATGAGAATTTTCGGACATTACCTCTTACAACCAAACTTACAAACTTTACCTCTTTATAATATTAGTATAGATATATTATCGAGTGGTGGAATAAACGGGTATAATATGGTGTAAGTAACGGGTAGGTAGGTAGCTTACATAAGGAGAGATCATTTTCGAGCGTCATATGCCACTTCGTCTTGTAACTCCAGCTATTTAATGTCGTAAAATGACAACAGAACAAAACAAAAAAAACTGTTTTCTATATTGAGTCCCGTAAATATAGTATAGAAGAAAACCTAAAGAAGCAGAACATTTCATTAAGCCGTCGGAAAATTTAAATATTATTTTCTTGTCGAAGAAAAGAACGTTAATTTTATTTTCAATTGCTCTTAAAACGTTTTTCGTCCTCAGAACAAAATAATAAATTAATTATTTATGTATGTTTATCGAATGGAAATTTTATATTCAATTACGTGACTAAGAAGTTAATAATTATTTTCGATAAACGATTCCAATATGCAATAAAATAGTAACAGTATCTTTGCCTGTAATTTTATTTTCATCCGG
The DNA here is from genome assembly GCA_963575645.1 of Xanthostigma xanthostigma. Lineage (NCBI taxonomy): Eukaryota > Metazoa > Arthropoda > Insecta > Raphidioptera > Raphidiidae > Xanthostigma > Xanthostigma xanthostigma. Next base: position 5,252,885 of record OY754469.1, on the reverse strand, counting down.
GATTTTCCGATTTTTACAAATTTCTAGAATTTTTATTTGAATGTGCTAGCATCACTGAAAAACGGCTGAATAGATTTTGACGAAAGTTGGTATTCGAAGTCAAGTTCCCGTCAAAACCGATATTAACGCGAGTGACTTTATCTGCAAAACTAGCTAAAGATAAGAACCTGTTAATTATTAAAAGTTGTAACACCACGTCTTAAAAAGCCACGCCGCCACTGGTGTACTTTGGTGGTCATGTAGAGAAACAGAGGCAAAATGGCAGCGGAGCGTATGAACTAGGAAGTAGTGTTCATGTTAAAAAAACTTAAATTAATAAATGTGTTGAATTAAAAATTATTCATGTTACAAACTTACGTTAATAAATATGTTGAATTAAATAATATTCATGTTACAAATTTACGTTAATAAATATATGTTTAATAAAATAATAATAATAGTTACAAAGTTCAATATTTCTCTGAAATCGAATTACAATAGAATCTTGCTAGTCCGGCATCTGGGAACAGCCGAATTACCGGAAAAGTAGGATTACCGGAAAGATACCAGAAATAAGGTAAATATGTCGGAATATCGACGTGCTGGCTTAAAAACACTGGATTACTGGCTGAACCGGACAATTGGCGACCGGATCATTGAAGCTGTACTGTGAAAGCTTTGTAGCTAAATTATAAAATCAAAGTTTAAGGAGCTATAGTCAATACACTCATCCTTTAGCAATGTAACATAATAATAATAATAATAATAATAATAATAATTATTAATAAGAATCGCAGGATTGTGGACAAAAAATTCTTTATTCAGTGTACGACGTTTCGTCTATAAATTTAGACTTTTTCAAGTACAATTAATGTGAAAATTTAAAACAATAATTATGAAAATAAACATTAATTATAACCATAGCAATTAACAAAAGTTAAGGTACATAAGACAAAAACATGGCAACAAGTTTATGTATACATTTTAAACAAAATTCATATTTTTATTTATTTTATTTTTATTGTTTAAAATGTATACATAAACTTGTTGCCATGTTTTTGTCTTATGTACCTTAACTTTTGTTAATTGCTATGGTTAGTAATTAATGTTCATTTTCATAATTATTGTTTTAAATTTTCACATTAATTGTACTTGAAAAAGTCTAAATTTATAGACGAAACGTCGTACACTGAATAAAGAACTTTTTGTCCACAATCCTGCGATTCTTATTAATAATTGTCTCGATGGACACGATTTCTAATAAATAATAATAATAATAATAATAATAATAAAAATAATGTGCTGAACGTCCGTTTCTCGACTTTATGTCATAACAGACGCCATTCGCACCATTACTCTTTTCCATCTATCACACTTCCCGTTATTTTCTACAAATTTTAAACTTCAACTTAATTAATAGCAATGGTCGAATGAAGGAATTTTTAGGAAATTAAAGATAAGGTAGGCAAATTTTGAGCATATGAGTTTGATAGGTAAATCGGCCATGGCCTTGAATAAAGAACCATCTCGATATTTATCTGGAATTATTCAGGGAAACCATGGAAAACCTCAACAAGATGCCCGGTACAGGAATTACCGTTTCTCGGCGAGAGGCAGTAGGAAAAAGTCCTAGTTACATCTGCCCCCGCCGGGATTCGAACCCGGTATCTCCCGATTGCGAGTCTAGTGCTCTCAGCGCTACGCCACCCCGTTCGGTTAGCAATGCAATATAAATGGCGTTGTTTTTATACATGGGGCGGATATACTTTACATTGTTGCATTGTTTTATCACTAAATTGTGGTGCCTATTTTTCAAAAGTTTCTTTGAAATTAATAATTTTTGGTATGTTTTAATACTTTTACAACTTCTTCGTGCTGAATAAAAATGCAAATATAACAGTGTGTGTTATATAATATGGCACGTGATATCTTTTCGACGACAAAATAATTAATTACGCTGGTAGACTTGTTCACGGTTTCGCTGTTTTGCATATAACTATGTGTAACACTGTTTCAGGGCTAGGATAGGGCGGTTTTTGGCCTTCACCTAATATACAAGCTGTTCATTGTGCCTGGAGCTTATCTGAGATGCAGACATGCCAACAAAACAAAGAAATACTATGTGCGTAAGCCGAAATATCGAGTCAAGAGTTTACCTGCATGGATTTACGCAAAGATGGTAAAAGTGTATATTCTAGTTGTGTATTACTTAGTATAAACTTACGTGTTTTTTTGATGCAATTTATTTTTCTTGTGCGGATTTATTTTAATTTTATGATTTTAAGTTTACTAATTATACTTAAAAAGTAATTAAAAATCCTATGCTAAGGTTACCGTAAAAAAATACATTTTTTTGACCTGTAATCCATTTCAATAAACATAGGATTATCCAAAATTCGGTAAATGTTAAATTTAGTTTTTCACTCAAAATAATTTAATTACTTCAATAAATAAAATTATCGACCAATTTTTCAGACAAATATATTAACAAAAAATATATAAAAATATAGTAAGTTGTTGTTTTTAGAGGAAGAAGGATCATAGAAAACTATCAAGACGAAATTTTTATTTTTCGCAACGTTTCGTGTTGTAATTAACACTTCATCAGTACGATCGCCTGATGAAGTGTTAATTACAACACGAAACGTTGCGAAAAATAAAAATTTCGTCTTGATAGTTTTCTATGATCCTTCTTCCTCTAAAAACAACAACTTACTATATCATCATCCAGGATCTCACACACTAAAAATATATAAATTCAATACATTAACGTTCCGGTCCGGATTTGGATTTTCTTCAGAACTGATCTAAAAAATATAAAAATTAATTAATAATTAGTTTCTAACTAGTTTTAAATAAAATTCGCTAAAGTTTTTTTATTATCGAAATATTTAGAAAATAATAACAATTGTTTGTTAATATATTTGTCTGAAAAATTGGTCGATAATTTTAATTATTGAAGAGTTTTAATCAGACGTTAATCAAAGATTTGAATACCTTAATTACACCATAAATAAGTCCAACAGACTAAAAAATATGTTGTGTTTTAAAAATATAAAATTCAGGCCCGAAAGTGTTAAAAACAAACATTTTCGTTGCATCTTCAGTCCTGAACAAACCTGTGTCTTTATATAGAAACTATTCAGTTCAATAAGATTAATTTGAAAGGAGTGATTGTTTTTACTGCCGCAGGAGACAAGTACGACGCTTGCCTCCTCTTTTTGGAACAGGCTGTACTTAAGGCGTTTGGAGGACGAGAACGATATCGTCTCTTGGTTGGTATAAAGCCATGTGTAAGTACGCTGGGATGTTGGGATCTAGGTAGGATACAAACATCTAGATACATATGTGACGCCGAACAACTTGCTTCATGTTGGCCCAACTGCAGCTTACATGTGATATGTAAATGCGAACACGGCCCTTTCAAAATCAAGAACGGGTCGCGTCCTGTTGCTGTTGTCAAAGCTGTCAGATTACACATACTGTGCAATATCAGAGCGTCAATGCAGACGTAATATTTATAATTAGCAAATCGAAATATGAATCGATAATGGGAAAATTTTACTAAGAAAAAAGAATATTTGTTTCAATAAAAATAGTGTTTGCGTGACTTGCTAAAATAATTGGATACAAAGGTCAACGTTCTTGAACAGTTTTTTTACTTTAAAAAATGTAAAAAAATAATTATAGTTTGATGTTAAGTTTAGTTAAAAATATATCAGATCTGAAAGCTTTCATTATTTTTTTAAAGCCAAAAGCACAAAATCTGATATGTCATTGATATGTCATTCAAAAGTTGCACTTGTAAAAATGTATCTTTGTAAACTTCATAGTGCTTGGAATATTATTATACCGGGTGTTTTTTTTAAAAACTTTAGACGTTTTTTTAACATCGAATTTTTTTATGTGAAAATGAAAATATTTTGTCTGGAATTTTTTAAATTTAGCTTATAGTATATTTTTGCTAATCGCTAATAATGATTTTTTAATGAGCGTTTTAGTAAGGGGTGAGGTGGTAGGGGTGGGTATTGTGTCCAAGCGATTTCCTCCTAGAAACCCAACAACTTACGTTCGAACTTTTTTTTTATACAACCCATTGACCGAATTCGGGTATAAACCGTAACATAATGTAGCAAGCTTTGTTACATTAACTCTCTCTCTCTCTTAATTTTGACAATATTACAAAAGAGAGAGAGAGAGAGAGTTAATGTAACAAAATTAGTTTTCCTTAGCTACGCTGGAAAAATAATTTTGACAATATTACAAAAAAGAGAGAGAGAGTTAATGTAACAAAGCTTGCTACAATATATACACAACAAGACGACAGCAGTTGTACGTAGCAGAGCATGTGCTGTTTATGTGACGTAAAGACTAAAAAGCTACGTTGTTTAAAAATTCATCGGCAACGTTCCGATAGACACTGTATGTATTTACGTCCGGAGAGAGAATGTAAATCTAGGTCGTGGTTCTATACATGGCGACGAATATATTGTTTTTTATTTTCTATTTTGTACACTGAAGAGCTGTTTAATATTATGCATGACGTAATTTAATATATGCGGCGTTATGTGCGCCTCTCGCGCGCGCGCCACAGCGGGCGTCGCGTCTCCGTCGCTTGACGTGCCCGTGTAGGGGGGGGGGATGTTTCATACGCGATGTCATTTGTATATGGTAGTGATGTGTCCACATGACTCTTTATTGGGAGCTGGCTCCGTGCGCTCCGCTCACTAAAAAGAGTCGCTCGGAGGGAGTCGTTTAAAGGAGCGACACTAGCCAGTACGCACTACACAAGAGTGCAGACTGCAGAGGTGTGAACTGTCATCATACATGCTCAGGAGCCACTTAGCATTGCACAGCACAATACACACTCAGCTCTGAGCTCATTTTAATATGATACTGAAGCTTATATTATTTGCATTTCGGATAAACTATAAAGTATAATAAAAGCTTAACAATAATAATGTTTATTGTTACCATATTATATCTTTGTCAACGACGTCAATGTGAATGGTTTAAGTCACTGTTAAGCTTAACTTACGGTGTGTCATTCAACATTAAATGACTCAGCAAAGATAACTCTGTACGTGCAAAATTCACTAGTGTCTCTGTGGCCTGTGATGTGTGCGCTCTGTAAATGTGCGAATGCAACAGTACTGAACAGCACAGAGCAATGGCGCTCGGAGTGCGAGTCATTCACAAAAAAAAGAGCGACTCGCTCCGCTCCGAGAAAGGAGTCGTTCATTAAGAACGACTCGCTGAGGAGCGACACATCACTAGTATACGGCGGGTGTTCACTAGGTGTGCGGACAAGTAGTGGCGCTGCAATTATTTTACACCACACGAAAACACCTGCCGTAATTACTATCGACATAATCATATTAATGCATGAGTCGACTCAACGAACTAATAAGAAAATGTTTTTAATTTTGCGATGCAACACTCTATATATACAGTGTGTCATCCTGTATGCAGTCAATGTCTCTGATATTTCGACATAACCTACAAAGTTTTATTGCGAATAATATAGTTCAGTTTTGTTTTAAAATAGAACATAAATTCAATATTTGTCAACAAATGCTTAGAACCTAAGAATTTTCTCTCCTAGAGTGTCACGCGCATGTTTTTGAAGTAAAACTTCTTTACGCACGCTTGACTTGGGGAGTAAGCTGGTGAATGCGTGACGAGAGCGTTACGAAAATTGTGTGATCGGGCGAGGCGAACGAAATAGCGTTACGCGAACGGTGGTTTCTTGATTATTTCGTCATTTCATTTCGTTCTCGAAATAAATTATTATTTTGCATACATTTAAATATTCTATGTTTAAAGTGAATAAAATTGTAAATTCATTTTAATAATAACAAACTAGTGTGACCTGTGCGAATTATTCGCACTAAATAAGTATAATAATCATCACTTTACAAAATTATTTTTTAAATATGATTGCAGGTATTCAATTCGTTTCTAATTTTGCACACTGCTTATAGAAAGTTCTTCTTTTTGTTGTATTACAATATAAAGCTCAGATGACAGATCGAAGAAATATTTTACTAAAATTGTCATATAGAGGCGCAAGTAGCAAAAGCGTTGAGCTTAGCCGTCAGATGGCATCATGCAGCATTGCTGCGACGTTGTTCAGCGTTGCTCGCTGTTTCAAAATTAAAGCCGTCAGATGGCAGTATGCAGTATTGTGTCTGTTGTATTACAATATGAAGGTCAGATGACAGATCGAAGGGTTGACGCTGTTTCAAAATTAAAGCCGTCAGATGGTAGACGTTGCTCAGCGTTGCTGAATTTTAATTAATTTACAAAAACAAAAGCAATAATACATTTTTTAGTTGTCAATGTCAGTAGAGCAAACAATTATCTGTAAAATGATATATAATTTATGTGGAGAAATGGTGAGGTTTTTTCTAAAAAGGGAGGCAAACATCTTTAACCTTAGCGTATTAATATATATATGATTATGGCAGGAAGAAGTTTTACTTCAGTCGTGTTGTCTAAAGCACACTCGTTTTTTTTGTTTTCAAGTTATGTTCCATCTATTATCAATAGTAGTTACTTTTCGGTTAATATCTTTGTTGACGGTAAGCCAGGCTTTATCTTGAAACATAAAAAATATTAAAATTCATATTTTAAACACGACATTTTGTAGTTATATATAATAAACAACCGCAGCTTAAATAAGGATTTTATTTTTCCAAACATTTCGGTATAAATACAGCCATGTGTATACTACAAAGGGATTTAAAACAAGAAAAAAACTTTTTGTCGGAGAGCGTTTTATCCTGACAGGTGAACGTAATATCAATGAAGTAACGGTACCTTTCCCCTTTTGTTGATTCAGTCACTGACAGATGGAATCCGAGAGTCGGACTTCGCCCTATATAACTATGTATCACACTTTACCAACAGCAGCTCCCAACTTTTTCAATACCCTAAGAACAGCGATTTTTAGTTTGATCAAAAATCGATTTTTCAAACTATACAGACGGCGGCGCGAGAACATTTTAAATGGGTGTTCCTTCTAACACCGGCAAGGAATGGGGGAGGGGTAATTAAATTATGGAACAGATCATTGTTTATGATGTTTTAAGGAGGTTGATACACACACTCAGCTCTGAGCTCATTTTAATATGATTCTGATCTTATATTAATCGCATTTCGGATAAACTATTAAGTATAATAAAAGCATAAGGAGGTTGAGCCGTTTTACGAAGATAATGAAAAAAATCTGAAATAAAGTTTTTATAATAGATTTTTTTATGACAAAATTTTCTGTAAAAAATCCAAAATCATTAGGAGATTTATAAAGTCAAAATTTAAAAAAAACTTTTACATGTAGTCTTATGGAAAATATGTCAAGCTAGCATGCAAACTGTTCATTTTAATTTTTTGCAAATAACCAAATAATGTCAGCAGTTCCGAAAACTATGTATGTAAAGCATCGATGTCTTATGCATATTTTAATATTTTTTCCAATTTAATTAGGAGACTTTTAATCAATAAAAAAAAATTATTAAACCTTAGCACTTTTCGATTATGGACTTTTATTCTTGACAGATTTAACAATTTTAACCGAATTTTCAACTTTTTAATGATATAATTTTAATTTTTATTACTTCTAATTTCTTTTTTTAATTATTTACTGCAAAAAATATGTAAAATACAGATATTTACATAAATTTATTTTTTTTAACCTAACTTTGTACAAAAAATACAAAAGTTAGTCTATTAAGTATAAAGTACTGAAATAATTAAGTAATTAATATTAAAAAAAATTATTTATTTATGCCTTTATGACAATAATTTATTGGTATCATCGACTTATAAACTATAAAAGTTTCCATTTAGAATTCGACTTACTTTTGATTGGGACTGTAACGGATCAACCTCCTTAATTATTAACACTGTTGACAACAAACTACTAGAGTTGGGGAATAAATAATTTCACGATGAAAAAATCACTGTGTCTAAAATGATCACTGTGATCTGAAAAGGGGTAACTACGTTCCAAAGTAACGTATGTTGTTCCGTGTCACTGCAATCACGACGGTCGCTCCAACCGAGTAGGCGACGTAACGTCAGACCGAGTGTTTGCTCGGTCGGGATCGACATGACAAAGTCACGATGATTTTTTACTGTGATTTTTGTGTAACTGAAATAACAGTCACTGTGATCAAATAGTAACGACTTTTCCCATGTCTACAAGCTACATTATACACTGTAACACTAGTCACTACTGCCATAAACCGTGTGTCATGTATGTTTATGTACCGACATAAGTATCGCCGAGTCAAAGACCGAATTAACAGTTCTAGCATATGGACAGATGGCTATTTGTATTAATGTGCTGACGGTAAATGCAGCTCAAAGTCGATATAAAAATTCGAGGGTTTGGTGAACACGGTGAAGACGTTTCATGTGCTGCTTCGGAGCGCAGAACAGCGGTTGAAAATCACAATTGTGCTTGCAAAAAAGGTGGCTGCGATTTCAACGAATATCTATTTTTATTTAGAAGCTGAGAAAAATTACCAAAAAAAAAACTTTTCGAAAATTAGGAGTTTATAACTCATATGAGACACAGACGTTATCTTTTGAGAATCAACATTTTTAATGCAAATGAAATAATAAAATTGATTTTATTACCCATGCGGGAAAAGTGGTATCTTTACGCATGCTGTTACGGTTGAAAAGTAGCTATTTTCATTTGCGTGCGGAAACTTTATTTGTCGCACTGAAATTATTGTTTTCCGCACGCAAATTTAGAGAAAAAACAAAATAATAACGGTGTTAATGTCAATGAAACAAACTGTCATTTGAAGCAGATTTGAGGTTAAAATTTTCGATTATGGACTTTTATTCTTGACAACTTTAACAATTTTGACTGAATTTTCAACTTTTTAATGATTTAATTTTAATTTTTATTACTTCTAATTTCTTTTTTTAATTCGTAATAAAATTTTAATTTTAATTTAATTTAATTCGTAATAAAAAAGGTATGTGCAACTCGTGCGGCATTGTCGCACTAGTTGCACAATATATACTATTTCAACATCTGCGAAAATTGGTTACAAAATACGGAAGTAAGTTACGATGCTGAAATACCAAAGAACATTTTGGTATTTGCGAGTAGCAAATTGACAACGTCTGGTTTCCACTCCACAGTTTGTTTTCAACACGTCCGTTGTTTTTATAACAACGTGCTAGTATACGTGTATTATAATACGAGGCCGTATGTTTTTTGCAAACTTTAATATAGACGAGTCACAATGGTGGGGCTAGGGCCGCTTCACGCGAGGTTCAGATACACTTTTAGCTTTGAATAGAGCATATATTTAATAACTTGTATATTGCTAGTGGCCGTAAGTGGAAGCCCATGAAAAGAGACGGCAAATGACTGTTTTCTATCTCTTTCTTGTTACTTGACCCGTTGTGCGCAAGTGTAGCGTCTGTAGTGGGGCAATTAGTAAGTGGAACAAAGCAAGCCACCTCCTTTTCACAGCTTAGTTCCATGTGTAAACTGACGCGCATCCATTCACGGACATGCGCATGAGACTCAGAGTATAATAAGTGAGACAGACGTATAAATGTCTGCACCGTAGTGTTTAAGTCTTTCTCCCGATCTTTGCTAGCAATATAGCATATAATATATGGAATAGAGCAATCACATTGTAAGATAAAAGATTAAACATATAGGTACCAAATGGCCGTGTTCTTGTGTCTGCAAAAAGAAAAATTACTACGGAATGTTCGGAGGTAAAACATAAAAATACAAAGGATATGAAATATCCTAAATTTATGTACCTACCTATGTCTTTAGAAAATATACAGAATGTTTTTGTTATAAAAGGCATACTCGAAACAAACGACTGTCTCGACGTTATTGTTGCGTATATAGTCTTGCAGAAAGGAAACAAAAGAAAAGAGCTGATTATTGCCGGACAATAAAACACGGATTACTATTTTTTTCATTGGGTGTTTTGTTTGCGATTGTGACAGAATACTATATTTTGTTTCGTTTTTAATTGTTTTTATTGTTTTATGAATTAGATTTGGTAACCCGTAAACGTTTCTGTGATATCAATGCTAGATTATTTGACTTTTATGTTAAACAAATAAAAACAAAAAAACGTGAAATAAACAGTGTGATAAGAAAAGTTCCTGTGTTGATTACTTTTTAAACGGTTTTATTTAGCTTGACTCCGTATATTTGTTTATTTATTTGTTTGCTTATAACTTTGTATCAAAATCTTGCGACAGCTTTTTCAATCACTTCCCGTTATCCGATTGAGTTGAAATTTGGCACAAGTATGTAGTTCCGGTGACAATACAATATTCTAGTAACTAACTGACCGATCCGGATTTCGTCCGGATGCAAATCGCACTTTTAATAAAGCACACTAAAAACTCAAAAATAGGTAAAAAAACTTTTAAGTTGAACGGTTTTATTGTACAATCGATAATGCACTAAAAATAAAACAGGGGGAGGGGGAATTTAGTATAGAAAACTTTTGTTTGACAGTGGAAATAATATTTAGCTTTCGACTGTCTTCTTCGACCATATAATGTAACTAAATAACGATTTTATTTTCGGTTAATAAAAGCCCCCTATGGTGACTCATAATATTTTCTAGTGTTTAGTACATTATCGATTGTACCTACAATAAAATCGTTTATTCAACTCATGCGGGTTATTCATGTTTTATCATGACTAAAAACCGAACCCTAAATAGCCATTTACCGACTGGTGACAATTACTTGTCATAACTCAATGAAGATTCCTACTAGCTCGGCCATTGTGGAGTAATGAAAATAAACGTAACTATTTTCTGAGTCGTAACGAAATAGTAGGTAACAACAACTCCGTTGTTACCCATTGAGACTAAAATTGAGAGGCCGAATGTTTTCGACATGGAGTTTATTCATAACCGGCTAACCTCAAACCAAAACATTGAATCGTGCTGTTTGGTGCTGTTAGTATTGACAGTTTTTTTTATAAAGAAATAAATAGATATTTACAACATCTCATTATAATTAAAACATGAACGCGCAATTGTTGAATAAAATTATGGGCGCAACTTGTAGGCTAAGTCATGACACGCCATGAATGACTTAGACTACTAGTTACGCCAATAACTATTAACTTAATTTAATTTATTTTTATTCAATATTAATTCCCGTCTACTCATTCTACAGCAAGCTGAAGTCAAATATATAAAATAAGCTATGAAATAAGACAGGATGCTTCAATATTTAAAAATAACTCCATCTTAAAAAAAATATGAAGACTCTTGATGTTCAATTTTAAATTCTGCTTTCTTTTTCTCGAAATGCAATCATTTTTTTAAAGCGAAAGTATAATATATATTTATATATATGACCATAAACTTCTAATATAATATTTAGGTCGTAAGTATAAAAATTCGGTTTATTCGCGAATAAAAAATATATCGCGGTCATTGCGGACAGGTTATAATCATTACATTCCACAAACGTATGTATCTATGGTCAAAAAGCAAAATTGCATATGTCAGACTTTTGTTAAAAATGTCAATTTCGTCTGTAAGTACGCGCTTGATCAGCAGTTTACAAAATTTGAATCTTACTTCCAATAAAAATTGACTAAAAAAAAATTATACATCTGTATAATTCATTAAAAAAACAACTCTCGCAGTATGTGAATTTTGTAATTCGTTACTATATATACAGACATAGGAGAATTCTACTACAGTGTTAACTCTATATAGCGACACTCAATGGACTGTGCACTTTGTGGCGTTATTGAGAGTTGTCGTTAAACGGAGAGAAGAAATAATCCATTTTTTTCGTCAATACCTACACAAAGTTTTTCTTTTACTCGCTATGTTCACAGTTTGCAAGTTTGTGGGCAACTAAGAATATGATAACTTATCGATAAGCAGCTGAGCTAAACATATGAAAGATAATCCCAGCAAACAAAAGAACGAATTTCTTAGAATCTTTGGTACGCATGGTGCTGACAACAAAGCAACAAAATAACAAACAAGTAATGTTTATTGCTTAATGATGACGCATTTTTGTCGTTATTTATAGTGGGTGTGTCGTTATTTAGAGTGTATCATCGTATGAACAACAAGGTAAACCAACTAGAGTTAAGTAATTTTAGACGTTTTAAGGAGTTTGTCGTTATATCGAGTGACGTTAAATGGAGTTTATACTGTATATATATATTATATGTAATAACAGATTTATTTTAGATTCGATATTTGCCATTTTGGCTCGTGGTCAAGGATACATATTATTTGGTTTGAAAAGGAACTGAGATTTCTCTTTCATAACACGCGGAGGAGTCTCATCACTAAACTGCGAAAAGCGAGGAGGAGGAGGAGGTCAAGAGGATCACAAATCCAAGCAATAAATTTAACTGCACCACCACCATCCATCAGTTTACATTAGCAGCAATATTTATAGACAGACTGTTTCACAAAAAGTGCCCATCGGATGATTACGATCGGTTCTCTCTGAGATTACTTTGTTGCCGTTAAAAGTAATAATGTTTTTTCTATCGAATTCTAAAACGATATCGAGATACAATTAGGCTTTTGAAGAAAAAATAATTATCGATTTTTTTATTGTATTTTAAAACTTTATTATAAATAATATTGATAATCGATGCGAAAAACTTTCAAAAAACTTTTTTTAAATTAATTATAAGCAATTTAAAATTGATAAAATATTAAAAAAAATCACGTGACTGCAAACGCACTAAAATTGTTTTTGACAGTTGTGACGTCATAATGGTAAAATGTATATACGCAGTATACTATCAATGGCTTCTACATGTGTATTGACTAAAACATTATGACGTCACATTATGTTCGGGAAATGTCGGCGCGTTCTCGGAACTGGGTACAAAAATTTATTTTTAATTTGATATAACTTTTAAATTATAACGAAAATAAAAAAAAGAAAAATAGTTTTGTTATAAAACTTATATACGATCTTTCCATTTATGACAAAAAAAAATTTCATTCAAAAGCCCAATTGTTATGGTGGAACCTACTAATTTAGGTCAAAATTTACATTTCAAAAATTTTACAATATTTTTTCGTTTTGAGGTTCCCTGAGTTCAAAAAACATATTTTTGAAAAAAATATTCGCTTGTCTGTTAGTTATCAACGCGATTCAGATCAAACGGATGAACGGATTGAAATCAAATTTTGAGAGAATGTTTGATATGCAAATATGAAGAACGAATGGGGTAAATCGGCGCATGCGCAGAAGAAACATATATAGGTACTAGAACGTTTTTCTTGCATTCTAGGGAATGATATTAATTTAGGTCAAAATTCACTTTTCAAAATTTTACAAAAACTGTTCGTTTTGAAGTCCCCTGAGTCCAAAAAATATGTTTTAAAAAAGTCTGTTTGTCTGCTTGTCTGTTAGTCTGTGAACACGATACATAGGTCAAACAGATGAGTGGATTGAAACAAAAAAAGGTGACGCGTGTTTTTTTATGTATGTTCACGTTCAGCCATAACTTTTTAAAGGGTTAATTGATTAAAAAAATTTCTAGGTCATTTTGTTCAGAATATTTTATACCATAAAAAACTGGTCCAGTCGTTTTTAACTGACTTCAAAAAAGGAGGAGGTTCTATGTTCGACTGTATATTTTTATTTTCAAAATTCTTTTTTGATTCGAAAGAGTGCACTTCCGAGGTAGTCCCATCGGAACCAAGTCAGGATCTGATGGTGGAATCCGGAGAAATCGAGGGAAACTCTCAAATTTCAAAGGCACGCATACTTGGCCTACCCATTGTTATCTGACACTAAAAAGAGAAAAATAAAATATTTTTAACAAAAAAATTGAACTGACTTCAAAATATGCACTAAAAAGTAAAAAATAATATTATTGTTATTTTTGGAGTCGGTGTCACATCGGAATTCGAAAGTAGCAATTTAAATCTTTACATGTCTCTAGTTCTCGGAACAGATTTCATTTTGGCTGACACCGACTCCAAAAATAACAATAATTATTATTTTTTACTTTTTAGTGCATATTTTGAAGTCGGTTCAATTTTTTTGTTAAAAATATTTTTATATATTAGTATTGATATTATCGACAAAATATTTCACATCATTACGAAAATTACGTTGTCGTGTAAATAGGTACATATAAAATCAAAGAGCGTGTGGTATAGTATCGAAATAGTATGTAATACTAGACGCGTCATTCACTATTGGCAGTTGAATGAAGGTTTCTGTTTGCTATTTGATTTTTCAAAGGAAATATGAAAGGTTATCACTATAGTTTACTTTTCGATATCCGCGAATCGGTTTTCCTTTGATGGCGCCTATAAAATCAGATCGGGGCGTTTGGATTTGATGTGAAATATATCATAACACACATATATTTGAACAAATACGGACTGATTCGTAAAACCGTGTTTCATTAAAATACCAACAAAAAGTTGAAATGGAACCTTTGTCTGTGATTTCTTTTTCTAGCAGATTTTTGGTTAATATATCTATTAGAAATTCTAAAGAATTAATTAAAATGTTGATATCTTATTTCTAGGAAGCCCAGTCCGGCTTCTTAAAAGATAGACATATGCCATCGCGGACTTTTCTGTAGACCAGCGGTTTCCAAACTTTGAGCACTAACGCCCCCCTTATAAAAAATCTTACCTCTGCCGCTCCCCTTCTTTAAAAAAAAAAATTGGTTGTCTGTAAAGTCGGTTTACGGACGATAGTTTTATGTGATAACGTCATAAAGAAACATTGATGAACTCTCTGACGTCACGCGAGAAGAGAGAGAAATGCGTACAAGCCGACGTGCCGACGTGCCTCTCTAGCGCTTATACCGCGCTCTCGCTTGCACGCTCGGGCTCAGGCGGAACGTGACACTTTTTAGTTTGATCAAAAATCGATTTTTTAAACTATACAGACGGCGGCGCGAGAACATTTTAAAAGAGGGTGTTCCTCCTAACACCGGCAAGGAATGGGGGAGGGGTAATTAAATTATGGAACACATCACTGTTTATGATGTTTTAATTATATTGACACTGTTAACAACAAACTATTAGAGTTGGAGAATAAATAATTTCACGATGAAAAAATCACTGTGTCTAAAATGATCACTGTGATCTGACAAGGGGTAACTACGTTCCAAAGTAACGTATGTTGTTCCGTGTCACCGCAATCACGACGGTCGCTCCAACCGAGTAGGCGACGTAACGTCCGACCGAGTGTTTGCTCGGTCGGGATCGACGTGACAAAGTCACGATGTTTTTTCACTGTGATTTTTGTGTAACTGGAATAACAGTCACTGTGTTCAGATAGTAACGACTTTTCCCATGTCTACAAGCTACATTATACACTGTAACACTGGTCACTACTGCCATAAACCGTGTGTCATGTATGTTTATGTACCGACATAAGTATCGCCGAGTCAAAGACTGAATTAACAGTTCTAGCATATGGACAGATGGCTATTTGTATTAATGTGCCACTTTTTCGTGCGGGCAGCCGGTGTTTCATCAATTTATAAGACGTTATCACGTCAAAATTTATAAACAATTCGAAAATATTTTTTTACTGAAAAAATAATTAAAAAGGTGATAAATATATATAACGTAAACCACGAAAATTGTACAAGAGTACTTATTAATATTTTAAAGCTGGTATTAGACAATAATTTATGTGTGTTAAAATAGAAATAATAATCAATTGACAATATTTTATTATTAAAACCATGATTTTATCAGAACAACGGCGCTATTTCCATTTAATCTGCCCCCCCCAAGAGCGGCGCGCCCCCGACTAAAGCGCTGCTGATGACTATAAAAGTTCAATTCCACAATACATTGCTTTGTTATACCTATATCAAAGGGATTATGCAGCGTTTTATAATATTAATTAACTAATAATTTATATTAGTACAAATTCAAACAGCTTGGGCAGCTTGTGATATAAAAAAGTACTAAACAAAGACTGCGTCTTTTAGAAGAGGTTTCACTATCCTAGTGTAACACGGTCTTTGACATGAAATACCATAACAAAAATTGTTACAAAAAATGTTTGATTAACATTAAACAAATTACTTTTTCGGTATATCTAAAAAAAACTCACAAAACAAATACTGTTAGCGACAAACAGTGGCGTGCATGAAAAAGTCATAATGTACTACATACTGTACTACTTTTGTTCTATATATACGTTGAATGTTAAGTCCTCTGCACACGAGGCTAGATTTGCCGCTAGGTTCCTTGCTAGATTTCACTACTAGTTTTCTAGCGCTGCTTTTATGCGCTCGCTTCACACGAGACGTCTTTACAATCTTGCTCTGCATTTAGCTTCGATGCACGCGCAGTGATAGAACGGTAACATAAAGTGCATGTTTATTGTCTCTGAACAGAACACACACTATGGCATAGTGTTTGTTTGTGGGCGTTTTGTTCAAGACGTCCACGTGACAAGATACTGCTTCCTGATTGGTTCTTGATCATATCTAGCAGTGGACATATTGCAAGAAAAATAGTCCCTGTTCTGATTTTAATCTTGTGAGCTAGCAGGCGAGCCCGCAGTGACGTCATTTCCAGCTTCGTACTCAGCCTACCGGTTGACAGAAGTCCAAGCAGTGTTTCTAGCCTCGTGTGCAGCGGCCTTTAGTGCAGGTTGGGTCTCAACCGGCAACTATTAGTTTTGTAAATGTTTCCTTTTGTTTTTGGTCTGGCACAGAGCACTTCGACCAGCGTTACCGTTTCCTGCAGCATGCAGATGTATCCAACCATTCCCCCCGATCCCTTCCAAGTCTTACACAATGTTGAAACTAGTGATGTGTCCACATGACTCTTTATTGGGAGCTGGCTCCGCTCACTAAAAAGAGTCGCTTAGAGCAAGTCGTTCAAAGGAGCGACACTATACAGTACGCACTACACAAGAGTGCAGACTACAGAGGTGTGAACTGTCATCATACATGCGCAGGAGTCATGTAGCATTGCACAATGCACAGCACAATACACACACTCAGCTCTGAGCTCATTTTAATATGATTCTGATGTTATATTATTCGCATTTCGGATAAACTATAAGAACAGCTTAACAATAATGATGTTTATTGTTACAATATTATATCTTTGTCAACGACGTCAATGTGAATGGTTTAAGTCACTGTTAAGCTTAGTACTATTACACTTACAGTGTGTCATTCAACATTAAATGACTCAGCAAAGATAATTCCGTGCGTGCAAAATTCACTAGTGCCTCTGTGGTCTGTGCTGTGTGCGCTCTAAATGTGCGAATGCAACAGTAGGTACAGAATAGCTCAGCACAGAGAAATGACGCTCGAAGTGAGTCATTCACAAAAAAAGAGCGATTCGTTCCGCTCCGAGAAGGGAGTCGTTCATTATGAACGACTCGCTCAGGAGCGACACATCGCTAATTGAAACATATACGATGCACTGTGTATTAATTAATGTAGAGTAATAATAAATCATTTTGTTTTGAAGTTGTTGACAAAATGCAGTGATACCATAGACTATAGAGCAAGAATGTAAACAATTTTCCAAGCTTTTGTTTAGTTTCACCTGTCTCGGTGTCTGTCTGTAATCAAATCTTACAAGTTAAATTTGACCCACTTCCCGGTTTCCAATTAAGCTGAAATTTTGCATACGTATGTAGTTCTCATGACAATACAATATTATAATAACGAACTGACCGGTCCGACTTTTGCCCGGTTGAAAATCGCATTTTTATCTACTTCCCGTTATCCGATTGAGCTGAAATTTTGCATACGTATGTAGTTCCCATGACAATACAATATTATAATAACTAACTGACCAGTCCGGCTTGCGTCCGGATGCAAATCGCATTTCAACTACTTCCCGTCATCCGATTGAGTTTACCAAGTCACACCAAGGAGGAGGGATCCAAAATTGAAAAAAAAAACACGTCAGCCAATTAAAGGATGTTCTCTTATGTTCCCACGAGATAAAACTAGTTTGGCCTTGAAGCTATCAGGAAGTCATAACCAGGAAAACCAGTTCGAGCGTAGCGGTGGACCAACATCTGTCGCATGAACCAATATGGAGTCGCATACAAGTTCATGGCTGTGAAGTTAAACAACTTTGGTAACTACGGCGAAAACAGGCGGAAAGAACCGAAGTTTTCACAGCGCCATCTCGCGTGCGTCCGTCTCGAAACACAGCAAGCCTAGGAAGCTAAGTATCCTGGTTAAAGACTTCGTGGAAGGTATTCAAATATATTTCGATTAAAAATGAAGTTTCTCAATGGTCACACCGTTATAGTTACTTCTTGCAGGCAGAAGCCTGTTAACAGTTAAGAGTTATGTTGCGATCCCTACATATTTATATCTGCTCTATGTTACACGGCTACCACGTTCTCACTTCCTTCCCGTCTTCTCGCGTATTTTATGTCCCTGGCTTATCCATACACACGCTCCAGAAGCACACTGTAGACCAACCAGTAAATCCTGTATTTTATAAACATTTTTTTCACTTTCCTCAATAGCCGAATAAAAAATATATTATATTCCATAGATTACGATGTATTTTTCTCATAAAGTACCGAATTTTCTTTAGCTACTTTCAGAGATCAAGCCTTTATTTCTGGACAATATAAAAAAAAAATAGAATTTACGATATTCAACGAGCGGAATTTTATTTGGTTTTTGCTATGTTGTGACTAAGCGGCGTTTAGAGCTGCTCTAAAATTCAGCACCAAAATATACACAGTCAGGCTGAACCTGCGCCACAATAGAAAAAAGTTTGCGCGAGTCTCTCGCGCGTTAGAGGTGAAACTTCTTATATTCTAGCATTTGTAGACGTTTTTACACGCTTTATATTAGTTTCACTTGTAAGTTTGTATGTATGTATGTATGTATGTATGTATGTATGTATGTATGTATGTATGTATGTATGTATGTATGTATGTATGTATGTATGTATGTATGTATGTATGTATGTATGTAAGTAAGTATGTATGTTTGTAAGCTCGTTTGGACTACAGCAAGTGGTTTACATAGTGGTATAATATGCCAGCACTGTAAGTACACTGGCTAGCCGTGCGGTCTAAGGCACGGGTCTTCACTGACGTTAACTCTCGGAATCACGGGTCGTGGGTTCTAATCCCGTCCACGCTGAAAAAAAAATTGTTTCTTTTCGGCAAATTTTTGACAATAAATCGAACTAAAAAGTGGAAAATAAATATAGTTTAAAAAAAACTAAAAAACACGCTTTATATCGAACTAAAAGTAAAAAATAATTTTTTTTTAAAATAAGATTAAAACAATAATGAATAAAAAATACAAGTATTATTGTGAAAAAAGCATGGGGCGCTCGATGTACGAAAATGTGGAACAAAGCGCTGCACGCTTTTTTCACAATAATACTTGTATTTTTTATTCATTATTATATTTTTAAGCTTATTTAAAAAAAAATATTTTTTACTTTTTAGTTCGATATAAAGTGTGTTTTTTAGTTTTTTTTAAACTATATTTATTATTATTATCGTGGCTAAAGAAAAAGCTACGTATACACATAGTGCGCACTGCGCATGCGTGTGGAGTGCGAATGACGCAATGACAGAGATGGTTTGAAGAAATTCTCCCACTTTTTCTTCTGCACTGCCGGTTGAAGTCGGAAAAGGGGGAGCGTTTCATTTTTCGTCTGATTCAGGCCTAAAAAAAGTTTCAGAACTACTGAAAATGGAAAGTAGGTACTTATTTGAATTGTTAAAAAAACAAATAGCAAGTTCACGATACTCCCTTAAAGATAGTGTAAAGATAGAGATTCGAAGCTACATACCTATAAAAAAATTACGACCAAGGAGGGTAGAATACAGTGTGTTCATCAAAAATGGTAACAGTGGATAATTCGTGTATCCTACTAGATACAAAAAAAGTTTAACTAGTTTTTTGTTCAACTCGAGATTTACTATCGGAAAATGATGCAGTATATTTTTTTGTATTTTGAAAAAAAATATCCTGGTAATCTATCAGTTTTTTTTTTTAATATACATATAAGTGCTCAGCATCAAAGGCTATATGCACTATAAAAAAAAAATATTCAATATGGGGTAATATTATGTAGTATAGGTAAGTATGTATCTATCTGTTATTTCTACAAAATATTTTGTAGAATTTTCACGTGTTTTTTGTTTTTACTATTTATTATTAAACATGTTCTACCAAATACTGAGTGAAAAATCAGTGCAAATTATATCAGTTATTTTTACCATTCCAACCCACAAGTGGGGAATGGTACTAGTTCAGGTCAAAAATGACTTTTCAAAAATTTTACAATATTTTTCCGTTTTGAGGTTCCTCGAATCCAAAAAAACATATTTTTGAAAAAACTCTGTGCGTCTGTTAGTCTGTGAACACGATACAGGTCAAACGGACGAGCGAATTGAAACCAAATTTTAGGAGGATGTTTAGTATGCAAATATGAAGAGCTCTATTGTTTTTGGAAAAAATCGGCGCATGCGCAGAAGAGATATATGCCATAACGGTGTTTTTTTTTATAATAATGGTATACTTTTCATAACGGATTATTATTCTATTACATTTGTCAAGAAAGTTTCGTTAAAACATTTTTTTTCTAAACTTTATAGTTTCGGAAATATTTTGAAAATAAAAAAAAATCAGCCGCTCTTTTGCTTTATGGATCTTTTAGAAATAAACTAGTTAGGCATGCTTTGATTAATTTTTACATGATGTGGGGCATATTATATAACCATGGCAACGAATAGTTAATACCATATTGCATACTAGCCATTACCCGCGTCACCTCTCGCGATATCAGAAATTTTCTTTTCTTTATTATATAATCAAATGTCAACATTTTTGAAGTTGGAATGGTCCCGTCGCCCAATTGGCTGGAATTTTTTTATTAGGATCTTATGAAGAAATATGTATGGTCACAACCTCCTTAAGGTAATTGTCAAATCTAATTATTTAATAATGTATTCTGCAAGCTTACATTAGTCTGACCATTTCCAATGTAACCAAAATGTTATTCAGCGGTTTCGTAGACATATGGCGACGACTTGATGGTGACGTAATATTTTACATATATGTATGAAAGCCTGAGAGGCTCGTAGAGGCATAGCGTAAATCTTCTACATTTCATAAATTACCGAAATCCTTTGGTGACGAGCGCGACATAAACCCGGAGAGAATGCCTGAATGTCACAGAGTATACATAATATTTGAGTGGATACAGGTTGTTTTACATTATATAGTTTGCTATATATACAGAATGTCCGTCGATTAAAATCGTACCTAGAGAAGAGCACGTATCTCTAAGAATTATGCTGTATCCGCAACCCTGTATCACTTTTAATTTCAGAGATATGAGCTTTTATTTATGTTATTTGAGGAAAACTTAAAAACGTTATAACTTTGAAACGACTAATGATACACAGGTGGAAGTCGTCGGAATCGATTCAGCGCGTTTTTTTCTATAAGAAAAACCTTAATTGTATGTAAAGAATATCTGACAGAGTTCTGGGTTTTTTTAAAAATAAAAAAAAGTAATAAGGGGGGACCCTTCTTACAAAATCGAGACATTTTTGAAAAATAAATTCGCTTGATATTACACATACTTATAGACAAAGTCATTCTGAATCGATTCCGACCATCCGCAACCTTGTATCTCTTTTAGTTTCAGATATGTAGCCAATTTAAACTGTTTCAATTTTTATACCTTTTAAACCGTCGTAGCGTCTAAACTAAGAGAGATACGAATTTGCGCTTAGGTCTATTCGATTTAGCGTGCTTTTTTCTATAAGGCACGTTAATATTAAGCATATCTGAGATATTTTTATATTTTTCCAAAAATTGCAGTTTTTTATGTGTTCATATGCGTTTTGCAAATCTGCAAGTTTTTAAGACACAAAGTGATTTTTAGTCCGCTTTATATTGCTCGAACTTATAGAAAAATTCAAATTTCAGAGATAATATGAGCGTTTGTTTATATTATTTAAGAAAAACTTAAAAACGCTGTAACTTCTAAACGACGAATGATATAGAGGTGAAAGTGGTCGAAATCGATTCACTGCGACTTTTTCTATAAGAATAACCTTAGCTGCTGTAAGTCGTATATAAACAATATCTTAAGGATTTATCGATTTTTATAAAAACAGAAAAAGTAAATTTTGTCAATTTGTGGAGAACAGTGATCAGATCACAAATAGTTCAATATAGCTAATTATCAGAACTCTCTAACTTAATCCGTTCAAAATCTAAAAAGGTGAGGAAGGGGCACTGATTCTTAATTAAATAAAAAACTATTCTGTCAACTATAGCCAACCTAGATCCCTAAATAAATTAAACAGTGTTTGCGGTATGTCCACCTGAAATAATAGTTTTTTTTTGAACACACTGTATATTGTTGGCATGTAAACTAGTATGCTCGTATTTCAAACGAAACGATTTAGCTCGTCAAAATGGTATTCATATTTTATAAAGCAATTTATGTCCAGTAAATCCCCGCAAGAACTGCACATTGAATGAGACGAACTGCATGTATATTATGTGGTACGTAGTTCTGACGCTAGGCGTAAAATAATATATTCATTAACATATTCATGGTTTCTAGATGGCCTCCATGTCTCTATAATAATGTACACTTATGTCTATATACAATGTGTACATATTATACACTAGCCGCTTTCGATCGGCTTCTCGGTTTATTTTATTCTTAGACTATAGGCTGTGTGCACGAAGCCTACTAGCGCCGCTAGCGGGTAATAGAGAATTATTGAACTCACTTTTTATGGAAATCGCGACATAAGTAAAAAATTTTAGTTGGCCATGATGTGTCAAAAAAAATGTAATAAGGAAATTTTTTTTTATATACCATAAAATTCAGATTGTAAACCAGTATATAAATAGCATAACATAAAAGGTTCCGTGAGAATTATTCATTTATCAATTATGACGTACAATATATTTATTTATGCTGACAGCGGAACGTCAAATTATGGCGTCAATGGTCTTTATTTTACTTAAATCGCCATCACTGCAACAGCCCGGAACACAACAAGCATTTCCAGATCACTTAGTTTTGCCCATGTTTTCTTTGTAATTAAAAAAACTTTATAAAATTATAACTATTTTCACTTTTAATAAACATTGCTCACTGATATTTGAGTTTGAAGTTTCCCCTAGTGCTCACCATAAGCGCTTGCATCGAAAAATTTTAACTCCGCCTCCTTGCACATAGCCCATAGAGAGCATAGACTCGAATTCTTGCCAACCGGGATTTTACCTGAACGCGGAACCCGTTTCGAAATCTATAGTGTTTGTCTATCTGTCTGTTTGTTCCGGCTTATCTTCGAAACGACAGGACCGATTTTGACGAGACTTTCACTGGAAGATAGCTGCTGTTATAAGGAGTAACTTAGGCTACTTTTATTTTATACTAGCCGCTTCCCGCGGCTCTGCACGTGATTGTGATGAAACACGAAAGCGACAACAGTAGTCGAGTAGTTTCAAAAGAACGCA
Source organism: Xanthostigma xanthostigma (assembly GCA_963575645.1). Classification (NCBI taxonomy): domain Eukaryota; kingdom Metazoa; phylum Arthropoda; class Insecta; order Raphidioptera; family Raphidiidae; genus Xanthostigma; species Xanthostigma xanthostigma. The sequence continues at coordinate 5,229,397 of OY754469.1, read as the reverse complement.
TTATAAATGATAACTGGGATTTGTAGATATTAAGTTTGATATATTATTAAAACGCAAATAGTGCATAGCAGCACAATGTCTATTGTAATATATATTTATCATTGTAAAACTACACTCTACATTCTATAGAACTTTTAGTGCTATTATTATACTATTATGTATAAAAAATTCTTCATATGCATGAACGTAATAATGTAAAGGTATATGTTTGAACGAATTTAACTTAAAAACTATTAAACGAATTTTGATGAAACCGATTTCATAGTAAATTACTGGTTGTCAGCTGTTGTCTTTTTTATAATCTATTATTATTTGTGACGCTTGTTCAAAAGAGAACTGTCAAAAATTTTGAAAGTTAAGTAAAAACTTATAGAAGGTATGTTCCAAAAGTAGGTACCATATATACCACGTGCGTAATGTAGCTCTCGTTTTAAACAAAATGTCATAGATCGTCGTAATATCACTCATTACGACATTAGGTATACAAAATACTAGCATGACATATAATATGTAGATGCAGCGCTGGATTTATACTAAGGGCAGTAGGGGTTCGTGCCCAGGGCGGCAAAATTTGGAACGTGGGAAAACACTTTTTTGTGTTACAGAAAGTGTGATCGTGTTGAAATTATAAATAATTTTATTTCAGTCAGACGCGTTTACCTCTGAAAATATCTCGCAATTGATGAGCAATTCTTTTTCGTATTAAAAATAATAAATTATTTTTAATACGAATAAGAATGTTTTTTGTCTAATTATCTAAAATAAATAAAAAGATTCATTTATGTCAAAAGTCTTTCTTTTTTACTAGACTTTTGACATAAATGAGTCTTTTTATTTATTTGAAAATTGTATACCGAACCTTTACTCCATTTTATGTAGGATTTAGGTAATGGGCCGACATTTTTCACGCTACCCCAGGGCGTCACTTAAAGTAAATCCGGCCCTTTGTAGATGGGTACTTAATTTTATAGTACAAGATCCCTATTTGTCTCGATCATCATCCATCGATTTTTCTAATTAAATTTGAATTTTGATAATATAATGTATTAATAAATAAAAATTGATTTGGTTTCACATCCAATTTCTTGGCACAGCTATTTTATAATAAAAAATTAAAGTTGTTAATTTTATTTCTGAAATGTAGTTATCAAGTTTTCAGATAAATTGATAACCAATCGAAAGTAAAATATGGCAAAGTTTGGTCGACATTTTTTTACTGGCATAAAACCAGGTAGACAGTTACCTATATTGCAAACACGTGGAACATATTATATGTAGGTCAACGAATTACAAATATCATACGATAAAATTATACGGGATACAAGGCTAAATATAAAAACAATTTTAATTCACTAGAACATCATTTAATCGTCAACGTTTCGGCAGAACTTCATGTCTTCTTCAGGACCTTAACAGATGTTCTAGTGAATTATTTAGCCTTGTATCCCGTATAATACTATCATACCATAATATCAAGGTGTCTTATTTTATTTTGTTAACAAAAATATCATAATATTAAAAATAAAATTAACAACTTTAATTTTTTATTGAAAATAGCTGTGCCACGGAATTGAATATCAACCAAATCAATTTTTCTTTATTAAAACAATATATTATCAAAATTCAAATTTCATTAGAAAACTCGATGGATGAAGATCGAGCCAAATCGGGATCTTAGACTATTAATATGTACCTATCTATTAATCTAAACTATCAATTATAAATGTAAACCAGGCAAGTGAGCGGAAATTGACGCCTTTACCCTATTATATTGCTATACTCTGTATTGAAGTATGCACTGGAGATATTATGCACTGCAAGATTAACACGCGGAAAATTGCCCTAACTACCTTACACTTGAGTAACTGTTATCAACTCGCGAGTGTTGCTTATACGCTTATTTGACCCGACGTCCTCTATATTCTATACCAGGAATTCTCAACTATTTCAGAAGGTAAACAAGTCTATATTTGAACGGGAAACTTGTAAACAAACATTAAATTTTCATTGAAACTTATAATCGTTTTTTTTTATTCGAGTACAATGTTTTAATGTGAACAAAACTTATCAGACAGGGCACAAAAAGTTACAATAGAACGTTATTCCTTTAAAAGTCTGTCAGCTTATAAAAAAATTCTTTTTTAGTCAAACTACACATTTCCAAGTATATTTGAAGTTCAATTTCTGTGGGCGTGGTAGGTAGAAGTGATTTCGAATATGAGGGAAAATCGTAACGGAAGCAAGAGGAGAAAATAATATAACAACGGAGTGCAAAATTAGAATGCGAAAAACAAAACGGCTGAAAAACAAAAAATTACGTTTTTTACACAATGTCCTCGCAACTCTGATCGGACATTAATTTTTTCGTGTACTATTTGAATGTATAAATGTATAATTTTTTTTACAATTTCTGATTATCACAAAAGAAATAATTTCTGATAAAAGTCCTTTTTCCTTTTTTTTGTCCGCGCATTAGAATTACCCCATAAATCCCCTCTTTTTTTTTAAATATAAGTACTATTGCTTATATTGAATTGGTTGTCAATATGGTCGGACCACCCCGCAGAGCAAAAACCTAATTACGCCTCTGAGGTCAGATATGATTTTTAATTAAAAAAAAGACGAATAAAAATTATTTTTCAAATAAATAAAATTGTCGACCAATTTTTTTCAGACCATAAAAAAATGGTCGACAATTTTATTTATTTGAAGAGTTATATAATATTCAGACGTTAATCAAAGATTTAAAAAATATTTTTATTGGTCCGATATGCATTTTATTCTGTCTACATTTTCAATGTAGATACCAATACTGTATGAGTATGACACATTTTTTACGAAGTATTCATGTACTAATTAATGATTACCTATAATTCTACAGCACTAAATATCAAATTACGAAGAAAAATGTAGCTTTAGTCGCTGAATATATTATTTAAAGAAAAATATATAAATACTGTTATAATTAGTACGCCTCGAGAAATGGAAATCTAATTACAAAAGATTTTCTTCGACGTATTTTTCTCATTAAATTCCTTTGACTTGTTAATATCTTATTATTCATTCTTACCTTTTCTTAGACATGGTCTTAAAATAACTAGCACGTATAGCGAGGACTTACCTACAACAAAAGAAAAATATTCATTATTAACGATAACGCGGGTACCTTATTAAAATAATTCGATAAGAAATGACATTTTAATTTTTTATAAAACCGATATTTTTGACGCTTTTAAGCTATCAATTGATGGAAAAAATGCCAAAAAGCAAATCTGCTAACAGTCGAATAATCCGTCTGTCAATTTGGGTTGGAGTGATTCGGTGAAATTTCACAGACGCGACGATGTGTCGCGGAAGTGACGTAAAACACCACTGTCAGCTACACTTTACCCTCCTTAGTCATCTGTCAACATTTTTAAGCTGTCGTTATATTCAAATGCACGTCACTTGAAAGCATATATTTAATATCCTCTATATTGCTAGCAAAGATCGGGAGAAAGACTTAAACACTACGGTGCAGACATTTATATACGTCTGTCTCACTTATTATACTCTGAGTCTCATGCGCATGTCCGTAAATGGATGCCTGTTAGTTGCAGCCATATATTTAATACCCTCTATATTGCTAGCAAAGATCGGGAGAAAGACTTAAACACTACGGTGCAGACATTTATATACGTCTGTCTCACTTATTATACTCTGAGTCTCATGCGCATGTCCGTGAATGGATGCGCGTCAGTTTGCACATAAAACTAAGCTGTGAAAGGGATGTGGCTTGCTCTATTCCACTTACTAATTGCCCCACTACAGACGCTACACTTGCGCACAACGAGTCAAGTAACAAGAAAGAGATAGAAAACAGTTATTTGCTGTCTCAATTCATGAGCCACGCTTCCACTTACGGCCACTAGCAATATAGAAGTTATTAAATATATGCTTGAAAGTGTCGAACTCTCTGTTTTTACTCGACCCTCCTTAGTCATCTGTCAATATTGAAGTGAAAACTTCTTTAGCGGCGTTGTACACTTTTTTTGTAATGGGTAAAAAATGTTAAACTCGCGTCAGGACACGTGACCTGATCGAAAATTCGTAAGATGTTAATATTCAAGTTTTCACTTCTGCCGGCACTCCCGGAGTGCAGTCCGTCTTTTTTTAAGCCGTATTCGAATTTACGTTACATGAGCGTTTCGGAACTTAACGTTTTTATCTTTCTGCGCCAATAGCACGTTCACTAATTACAACCAATCAGAAAACAGTTTGAAGAGAAAGCCGTATATAATGATCAGGAAAATTTAATGAGCAATTTAATACGACAGGATTAAATGGAAAATATAAAATGTCAATTAGGTGTATTAAATATGAAATCGAGAAGCAAATGTGCAATTAACATGCTCATTAATAACTTCTTACTGTTGATGTAGAAGCAGAGAGAACTGAATTTATAGAAACGACATAATCTATACAGCAGAGCTGAAGTGCTTGAAATACCGAGCACTTTCATAAATGTTCGATTTATTCAAGCTACAAAAATTCTTAAAAAATCGGCACTTACAAAGTGTTTAAATAAAAAAAATAAGCATCAAGCATTAAGGTAGTACGAGCACCAAGGCAATTTTAAATAAAAGGCTTGATTTCTTTTTTATATGAAGTTGGACTAAGTCTAAACCAATTTTAAAAAATTTTAGGGGGGGTTGCCCGATTATTTGAATAAATAAATTACTTCAAAAGTAGGCATATTTAACATTGGCTTTATGGTAAAACGGTAGATGGATGATATGTTTTCATTGATTTCTCCAAAACTAGTCGGTGGAAATAAAAAAAAAAACTATTTAATTAAAGTTAAAACCTTAATAAATTATTGAAAACAAAAAAAAAACCGTTGTGCCTGACTAATTAAAAAGATATTTAATCTTCTTAATTGAATATCTTTTTAATTAGTCGGGCACAACGGTTTTTTTTTTTTGTTTTCAATAATTTATTAAGGTTTTAACATTAATTTAATTTTTTTTTTTTATTTCCACCGACTAGTTTTGGAGAAATCAATGAAAACATATCGTCCATCTACCGAAATATAAAAAAAAAATTCAAGTCTTTTATTTAAAGTTGCCTTGGTGCTCGTACTACTTTAAGTATTTTAAAGTAGCTTAAAATGAAAAGTCGAAACCACTTAGTAAACGAAAATGTAAAAGCAATTTTACGAGTGGCGACAAGTAATTTTGATCTATCTATCAAAACAATTGTCCAAGCCCTAGGTCTCGCCATCCGACAGTCATTAATAATTTTTAATAATTAACTTAAATAATTTAATATATGTAATAATAATAATTTATAATTTAATAATATTTTTCAATAAATAAAATTATCGACCAATTTTTCAGACAATATATTAACAAAAAATATCAATAATACATTAACGTTTCGATCCGGATTTGGATCTTCTTCAGAACGGATCTAAAAATATAAAAAAATAATTAATAATTAGTTTCTATTTATTTTTAATGTAATTCGTGGATAAAAAAAAATGATTCACGAATTACATTAAAAAAAGATCCAAATCCGGATCGAAACGTTAATGTATTATTGATATTTTTTGTTAATATATTGTCCGAAAAATTGGTCGATAATTTTATTTATTGAAGAGTTCTAATCAGACGTTAATCAAAGATTTTAATAATATTTTTCTTAGTTGCAGCATTATTGTCAATTCAATATCTGCACCACATTAAAAACACCTTTCAGTAAATAAATCCAAATCCGCAAGCTAGCGCTTTCATAAAATTTTAAGTCCGGTTCTGTCAAGCTTAGGTTCCGCTACTAACCGACGCCAGTAGTGTATGAGCGTCATGGCAAATACACTAATAGCATGTGGTGGAAGTACCGGGGTTAGTGGTGGGAGAGCGTGTCTTCAGTCGTTTTTGTCACAGAGTCTACGTCGTTTTTATAATTATTATGAACCTAAATATTATAATATTTTTGTTTTATTTCTAGCACACTTTAATAAAGGCTCGTTTAAAAAAAATACCCGTTGATAAAAGTCTAGCGTATAGGAATGTAGGAATAGTTATTATATAATCACCGCGAGCTTGTGGCTGATTGGAATTTAGTAGAGGAAAGAGATGACTATTTATAGCACCCGTAAAAAGCAATAAAAAAGATAACATGTAATTAATACGAATTTATTTTAAGTAAAAATGCAAATTTATTAGCTATAAAGCGCTCTTGAAAAATAAATGAATATTTAGTGATCACGAACAGTAATTAAAGTCTTCGACGTATAAACAGGAATGACGTATACCCAAAAACAAACGATAGTATGTCGTTATTGAACATAACCTCAACTTAAAACACTCTGAAACATATTTTCAGAGATGATAGTAGTTGAAACACTTCGAACGATTCGACAAAAAATTAGATTTTTAATGAAATACGACCCAACACGTGATTGATTTTCGAATAAGCTAAAACATTCAGGAACTGAAACTTTTGACTATGACTTTGCAGTGTAAACAATAGGGATGATGACAAATTTTGAAATCCAGTTCTACAATGTAGGTACATGTCTACGATTTCCCAAAAAATTGGTCGTCTGTAAAATCGGTTTACGGACGATAGTTTTACGTGATAACGTATAATATTTAATAATACATAACCTAAATTTTAGTAGCTGTCAAACTTGGGCCGAAGCATACTGCGCTCTCGCTTGAACGCACAGGGTCAGGCGGAACGTTACACTTTTTCGTGCGTGCAGCTGGTGTTTCATCAATTTATAAGACGTTAATATTTCAGAAATAAATTAAATTTTAACGCAAATTATTGCATTTTTATCTTCCTATTTTAAAGAAATCGCGAAAACGCTGTCTTAGTGACAGCTGACATTAGATGGTGTATTTATGGGTGTAGAACTGTGGTTCAGAGATATTTCTTAGAAAGGTAAGTATATTTACTTAATAATAAATAAATAAAATCGTCGTCCAATTTTTCTCAGACCAATATATTATTTATTTGAAGAGTTCTATTCAGACGTTAATCAAAGATTTGTATATTTACTTAATGATAATATGAAATATATACTGTATATTTTATTTAAGAAGGCCTGACGTCATTCGGTGTTTCAAGCCGATTGCAGTATTTTAGATTTTTATTTTATTAAAAATATTATTAATCTCACTGTTTATATTAACACTAGGCCATTTTTTAGAATCATTTCAACATATATTTCTCTCTAAAACCATTTATTCTTTGATTCTTTTATACTGTCATCATACCTATTCCGCTTCTCTCCGCCCGCCAAAGTAGCAAAAGAAAGACGACGTGTGCGAGGCTTTAGGACGTTATTAACGATTAATTACATTTGATACGCATGTTTATTGTCGGGCCTCATTGATCTCCGACACGTGCACCAGCGAGTGTTTTGTTTATAGTACAGATAACAATCGCGAAACGCCCGATTATTTCTATTCTCGTATGTTTTTGTTTGGCTTTACTGTTTAGTTTTTGTTTACGAAATGAAATGGCGGTCGCTTTTTGTTTTTGTACCGCCCAGATTGGGGAAATATATGAATACATTATTATTATAACTCGGAACTCATAAAAATGTACCTGTTTTCAGAATATGTTTGATGAACTTAGATCGTAATATTAGATAGTATAATAATAATAATATTAATAATAATAATAATAAATAATCATAGATATAGATATAGATAGATATAGATACTTTATTCCTCAAGAGACCTATTACAGGTGTAGAATCGTCAATACAAAATTAAATACAAAGAATACCCAACAATATAGTTGTACATCATCAATTTTTAAAATTTAAATATTCTGATATGTCATAGAAACTAGTATTTGCCAAAAATGTTTTTAATTTTCTTATAATAATAATAATTAATAATAAGAATAATAACAACTGTCTCCCATTTAAAAAAAAAATCGTCTTTATTTTTGTGTTCTACTTGGTATGAAAATTCATTTGCCTCTTTTTGATCAAGTCAAGTTTGTAATTGTTGAAAAAAAAAACGAATTGAGTTTTTCTTTTTCCACCGAGCACTATAATATTCTGATCAGTTGAAAATGTCTCTGATTTGAATCTTACAAACATAGCCCTCCGCGATCGAAAGTTATAATTAATAGAATTAAGCTTTTTAATTATTGTTCTTATAATTACAGTCTAGCGACTGTGACGCAATGTCGCAATATATACACTCTATTGTTACTATTGTGTTTTGTTTCTGTGTGGACGATTTTGTTTTACTCGGCAGGTATGTAGTTTTAACGAGAGAAACATTTCCACACATACCTTTCTACATATTCCACATTTTACAAGTATTTCTATTTAAAGAATGTACAATATTTTAAACGTATTTCGCGGAAAAAAACATTTCTTTTTGTTTTTTAAAATGTTGATTTTGTTTTTTACAAAAAGTAGAAAAGAGTTCAAATTAAATTAATATTACTTTAAACAGGTTTCCGGTCGCCCTTCTTTGCTCGACCACTTTAATCTATATACAGAGTGTTTCAAAAGTCCCGGAACGGGTTAGGTAATAGTTCTTATCGGGTAAGCCAGACTAAAAATATCAAAATGGTTTTTTATAACTATTTCCTGTCTATCGGATGGCAAAATTAGATTTTGGTTCCGAGAACCCTAAAAGGGTCCCGTAGGACACAACTTTAAAATTTTAAATAGGAACCAAACTTTTTTATTTCATATTCGAATTCTGCGAAAACTTTTTACGTCTTAGTATTTTTTTAATCTTCGGGTTCTATGTAGAGCCCCTAAGAAAGACCTAAAAATAGGCCCTGTAAAATAAATATCAAAATTTGAAATGATTGACTTACTTTCGCCTAAAATATTCGTTTTGAGGAGAAATTTCACTAATCGATACTTCATAGGTCTCTAAAGCTCGATTTTGAACCTTAAGGCTCCTTTGTAGAGCTCCTATAAAGGTCTAAAACAGTTCAGAGTTGAATAAGGGCTAGCGCACATGAAGAGCGTTCAACGCGCGTTAGCCTAACGCGCGTTTACAATTTCTATACAATTGTATATAACTGTTTATATGATAACGCGCGTTTTGGGCCGACCAACGCGCGTTGTCATAAGTATAAACAGTTATATACAATTGTATAGAAATTGTAAACGCGCGTTAGACTAACGCGCGTTGAACGCTCTTTATGTGCGCTAGCCCTAAACCTTAATTTGAATTCGAATACGTCATAGGGCCCTAGGCCCCAATTTAGAACTTTGTAAAATTTCATCCCAAAAAAAACCATCGACAAATTGCTGAAATTTTAATTAATTATTTAAATTTTTTTGTAAACTGTCATAAATCTTATTTAACAAGCGATTACAGGAAATAATTAAATAATTTATTTATTAAAAAACCAAAAATAAACTCTAAAGAAACAAAACTTTCTGTTTTACTCAAGCGTTAGTTTAACGTTTTAAAGACTTTATACGTTTTTTTGCGTCCGACATTAAAAACTGTTTCCGTTTTTTTCCGCGACTTGCAGTTAACTTCATTCATTATTAATAACGCTGGAAATTAGATGCAGCAAATAAAAATGCAAATACATTTAAAAGTCGTCGAGAACAGATAACATTTGTGCATAACGTGTCACATTTAGATGACAACGAAGATAAAAATACAAATTCTAGTTTCATCATCTCATTTCAAATTATACAGAAGTAGCAAAGGGTAGGATGTTTTGCAACAGCGATAGTGAACCTTTTTGAAAAGCGGGTCTTCGTTCAAAATTTTTTTTAGTACTAGTTTTGCGCATTTTCAGTTGGACAAAACTAGTTCTGTCTATTTCTGAATGGACAATACTAGTTCTGCTTGTTTCATTCAATCAACGTCCGAGCCCGAATAAAAGTAGGGTTATGTTCTGTTTACCTATTGGATTGTTCTCCTGAATGTTATAATTAATATAATGGTGGGATATTCAGTGTAATAATTAAGTAAAAATGCAAGGTGAATTCGAGTTTCAACTAGTTCGGCTACTGGAGGCTTCTGAAACATAATTTTATGACGAAACATAAATACCTTACTAATATCAAGTGAGGTTAAGAACGCAAATTTGTTGAAAGCTGAATTAAAACCTCTGTCTGCTAAACAATACAGAAGAATAAATCACTTTGATATAATAAGTATCGTTGATGTGGAAAAGTTAATTAAAAAGCGCAAAGAAGATTCCGATGCCATACTAGTATTGTCCGTTCTGAAATGGACAGAACTAGTTTTGTCCAATTGAAAATGCGCAAAACTAGTTTTGCTCATTTTATAACACTCATACCCGTTTGAATGTAAGATTTCGGGTTTGGGCAATATTCGTTGGTCAAAACTAGTTTTGCGCATTTATTTCGGTCATTGACCGAATTCGAGTATAGACCGTAACATAATATATAAAAAGAACAGTTTTGCACCCGGGTGAAACCGGGCCTGGTCGCTACTTAATGTAAAATTAGAAAATAATGCGGTTTGAATGCAGATTTAGAATGAATAGAAACATTTTATGAACTCTATAAAGAGAAATTATAAAAAAACGCACTGTCTGCAAAAGTGCAACGTGACTTAAAAAACTTTTAGAAAAATTAATCTCTTTTTTGTGTTCGCGATTGCAAGAAGTTCTTTCGAACGCAAAGCACGTTCGTATCCATTATCTCTTGCCCGGAGTTTAATTTATTACAATTTTCTTAACAGAAAATGTCATGTCATGGTTACTATAGATTAAGTTGAACGAAAAAACATTTTATTTATAATCGATCTATCCAAGTTTTAAAGACAATGGAACCCCGACCAGCTAATTTAAGGAGGTTGATGCGTTACAGTCCCAATCAAAAGTAAGTCGAATTCTAAATGGGAACTTTATCATAATAAATTTTTACAAAAGAGTATAAGTCGATGATACCAATAAATTATTGTCATAAAGGCATAAATAAATAATTTTTTTTAATATTATTAATTATTTCAGTATTTTACATAATTGACTAACTTTTGAATTTTTTGTACAAAGTTACGTTAGAAAAAATAAATTTATGTAAATATCTGTATTTTTTGCAGTAAATAATTAAAAAAAGAAATTAGAAGTAATAAAAATTAAAATTAAATCATTAAAAAGTTGAAAATTCAGTTACAATTGTTGAAATTGTCAAGAATAAAAGTTCATAATCGAAAAGTGCTAAGGTTTAATAATTTTTTTTATTGATTAAAAGTCTATTAATTAAATTGGAAAAAATATTAAAAAATGCGTACGACATCGATGCTTTACATAGTTAGTTTTCGGAATTGCTGACATTATTTGGTTATTTGCAAAAAATTAAAATGTACCGTTTGCATGCTAGGTTGACATATTTTCCATAACTACATGTAAAAGTTTTTTTTAATTTTTGACTTTATAAATCTCCTAATGATTTTGGATTTTTTACAGAAAATTTTGTCACAAAAAAATCTATTAAAAAACTTTATTTCAGATTTTTTTCATTATCTTCGTAAAACGGCTCAACCCCCTTAAAATTGATGGTTCTGTTATAATCTCCGATAAATATTAGACAAGGTACCTCTGCGAACATTTTTTGCAGCCCGTGTTCTATTACCGCTTTTTTTTTATTGCAGTGCTTCATGTCGATCCAAAAAAATCCATTGTTTAACCTCAAATAATCGATCTCTAGATTTACACAAAATCGTAAAAGAGTGCTTTGAGGGAATAATATAGTATATGATACATAATCTGTCAAAATTGCACATTCGTGCGATGTTGGAACTTGTTAAAAAACGTAAAACAAGTCGTCGTTGGTTTTGTGTGCATAGTTGGCAGATTTTACGTTTTTTAGATGAAAAGATTCAGGAAACGGAGCTCTATACACTAGTTATACCTCCAAATTAATTTTACAGTAACCAACAAGGGGAAGTGACTCTTATGTGAAAAGTTGTATCAAATAATTCCTATGTGCCAATAAATCCGAAATTAACGTTAAATATTTTTTAAGAAAATACTTCGTCTTAATTAAACATGTATAGTGAAGATAAGTATGAATTAGAAATATACCTCTGAAATTGCTAGTTTCTTACCACCCAATATTGAAATAACCACATTTTGACCTTTCCTGCAAATACATATGTACTTTTTGCACATAGAAGGTATTACAGAACCAACGACGAAGTGTTAAAAAACAGTGTTTCATCATAGTAAAAGATCCCAGTGATCCGTTTTACGCATATTCTCCATTTAGTCTGGTCTAAGGTAGCTCCAATGCCAACTTGCGATGTACCAGCATTTACCTCCAATCGCTTCGTTTTTCCCTGGCGTATCGGTTTCTTATCATACCTACCCTATAACGCCGTTTCAATTGAACATTTAAGATTTATATCATCCGCACATTCAACACGTCAGGGATGAAAGAAACTTTTGTCGAAGTTTATTAAAGAGATATGAAAGCACTAGTTCAACGATGACGGAATGACTATAAAGAGTCTATCGTCTTTAGGTTTTTAAAAGGTTTATACAAAGTGTTGAATAGTTTCAGAAGAGTATTGTAGGTGTGCTTGTTGGAAAGTTCTAAACTCGTTCTGAACTATCGTAGTGCTTGTCGGGAATACAGAACTATTCGGATACAACTGTATCTTTTCCGGCCTTAAGACAGCTTCGTCGTGTGTGCCCTCGTTCAAACAACGGGGTCTCCGCACCTCGCCCGAAGTGTTCTTCTCGCACTCCGTCTTCTGGAGGATTCTTTGCACCAGCTTCTCCAGTCGGTTCTTCTGTTAACACTCGAATGCGCCCACTTCCTCGCGATGCGATCTTGGCGGTTTCAAATTCCAAGGCGACGCATCATCAATGGTTTCAGGTCGCGCCAACCTCAAGCCTTGCTGAGTTTGATAGTGTTTGAACCCAATTCTGCCAGTTCTAGGTGCTCGAAACTGCTAGATCAACACACTCAAATCGGTACATCTTTCGCGTATTTATAAAGGATCTTCAATTAGGGATTTCCGAACTTTGACAGTTGATAGCAGCCATCTTGTTGAAACTACATCTGTCAAATTGGCTGTCATTTATTCAGTTTGTTTTTCCAAATTACCGTGGACGGTCGACGGATATCTTCAGCGATGAGGCCCATTTATGGATGAATGGGTACGTGAACAAACAAAATTGTCGAATTTGGGACGATACCAATCCACATGATATCCAAGAGCGTCCGATGCATCCCGAAAAACTTACTGTTTGGTGTGGATTTTGGGGTGGCGGTGTCATCGGTCCATATTTCTTTGAGAACGACGTTGGCCAACGGCGAGCGCTATAGGTCGATGATTATCGACTTCTCTTGGCCTGAATTGGATGTGATTTCAACATCATATCATTTTAGTGTTAAGGCCACTGCACACGAGGCTAGAAACGCTGTTAGATTCCTTGCTAGATTTGCCTACTAGTTTTCTAGCGCTTGTTTTCTTGATTGCTGTTAAGTGCTCGCTTCACACGAGACTATTTTTCAAGCGTGTTTTGTGGATAGATCTGGTGCGCGCGCAGCGACAGTTTGAATATAAACACAGAGCAAAACGTGTCTGTTGTCTGGAAGAATGACGCCATGTGGGTGTATTAAGTGCCCACGTGAAGATACGCTTCCTGATTGGTTCTTGCTCACACCTAGCAACAAATCTAGCAGGGAAAATAGCCCCTGTTCTAATTTTAAAACTTATCTTCTGAGCTAGCAAGGCAGCCCGCAGTGACGCCATTTCCAGCTTCGTACCCAGCCTACCGGCTAGCAGAATTCTTAGAGGCGTTTCTAGCATCGTGTGCAGCGGCCTTTATGCTGGTAGCTGAATGATAGTTCGGTACAAATTAACAGTGACATCTTTCGGTACCAATATCAAACAGTCACCGGTTCAAAAAGTCTTGCGTTCGAAGAATTCAGTATTGTTGTTTTGTATCGTTTTGTATTTTTTTAAAATTTCTTTCAATTTAGCTAATCCCTATTTTATTCATTTCTTTTCTTATATAATGTCAGCCCTCTTTTTATAAGAGCTCGATGTCTTCTTCAGAATTCTTTCAACAAATATGAAAACGAAGAATTGTGTTTAATTGTCTGAAAAATATGTATCTTTTGTGTATTAAAATGTATATCCGTGACTGCACTTCATTTGCAAAAGAAAACTTTATGTGCATTTGAATTTCGTTCTGGATCGTTAGCGTTCGGATTCCTTTCATTACGAAGTTTCTCAAAGCGTATTGAACACGTTTGCACAATAATGACGTACTCCTTGAATCGAAGGTTATGTTATTCAACTGTCATTATGTATAAAATGATCGCATATCTAAATATTTTGCGCGTATATATAAAACCAGATTCATACGCAAATCAGTAATTATCATAAACTTGATATGAGGTAAAGGCATCGGTTCTCGACCAGTCATCTGTGACCGACCACTTTTTAATCGATTTCAAAAAGAACGAGGTTTTAAATTCGTCGCGTATGTTTTCTTATGTATGTCCAGTCATAACTTTTCGACGGGTTAACCAATTATAAAAATTCCGGCGCCATTTTGTTCAGAATGTTTCCGGATTGGTACCATAACATTTTTATAAAAATCGGTTTAGTCGTTTTGATGTGTATTAAAAAAACATATTTTTTTTCTGTAAGTTCAGCCATAGCTTTTTGACGGATAAACCGATTATAAAAATTTCAATGCCATTTTGTTTAGAATGTTTCCGGATTAGTACCATAAAATTTTTATAAAAATCGGTTAAGTCGTTTTGATACGATTTCAAAAAAAATATTTTTTTCTGTAAGTTCAGCCATAGCTTTTTGACAGGTAAACCGATTATAAACATTTCAGCGCCATTTTGTTTAGAATGTTTCCGGATTAGTACCATAAAATTTTTGTAAAAATCGGTTAAGTCGTTTTGATACGATTTCAAAAAAATTATTTGTTTTCTGTAAGTTCAGCCATAGCTTTTTGACGGGTAAACCGATTATAAAAATTCCAACGCCATTTTGTTTAGAATGTTTCCGGATTAGTACCATAAAATTTTTGTAAAAAACGGTTAAGTCGTTTTGATACGATTTCAAAAAAATTATTTTTTTTCTGTAAGTTCAGTCATAGCTTTTTGACGGGTAAACCGATTATAAAAATTTCAACGCCATTTTGTTCAGAATGTTTCCCGATTGATACCATTATATTTTTATAAAAATCGGTTCAGTCGTTTTAAGTAATAATTTTAAATATTCGGTTCCTTGAATAAAAAAAAATATGTAAAGTAACTTTAGAAAAATAAAATAAATCTAGATATAATTCACGTGACAAAAAATTTCATTCTCATTGGTGTAACTTTTTAACTATAGGTACTAGATTATTGCTGTGCGCCTTTGAAACTTTAGAATAATAAAAAAATTGTTGCACGTTCGAGAAAAAATGCGAACATAAAATTTCCTAACGTGTAGCAAAAACATAATGAACTTTAAATGCAAAAAACGAAAGCGAAAATGTCGACCAAAGAGTAAGACAAACAACGGGGCACCTCTAAACAAATGTTTATTTTATTAATTCTGGGAAAAGATGTATGGTGCCTCTATTTAACTCTCTAGTGTACGCGCCGAGAATAACTTCTTTTTGGCACGATAGAGTAAAATTGCTTCATGAGATTGAAAATGTCGCAATTCGCGTATACCATACTAGTGGCTCGGTCCGGCTTCACTCGAGTTTGTAGATTGCCACCGTTTTTTTTGTCGACATTGCGTTGTAAAATTTTAAAGTACAAAGTAAGGATATATTTTTGAAAAATTTTTAAAATAGATCTTTTAAAGTTTTTATTATTTGTATGAAGTTTAGTTTTTAAATGATGGACAATAATGTTTTTAAATTAATTTATGTTTTTAATTTGTGACTTTTAAAAGACATTTTTAAGGTAAGCCAGAATAATTAATTATTTGATATACAAAATTTTATAAAAAAAAAATTAATTAAGTTTATGTTTAGAAGTGTAGAGTTTTGTTTGTTTGTTATAGGTCCTGAAGAAAACAATAATTGCTTGCCGAAACGTTGACTATTAAATGAAGTGCTATTAAATAAAAATTGTTTTAAAATTTAGCCTTGTATCCCGTTAACTTCATCATACCATAATACCAAGGTGTCTTATTTTATTTTATAACAAATTTTGTTAGAAAATGCCTTTTATACTCCTCTATACTTAGGAATTTTTTCGAAGTGGTGGAACAATATGAAAAAAAAAATAAAAATCAATTTTCTTTCTATAGCTTTTATTTTTAAACAAATGCAAAGCTATAGAAAGAAAATTAGTTTTTATTTTTTTCATATTGTTTCATTTTGTGTTCATGGACATTACAAAAGAAATGTTACACAGATTTTTACGATGCCTCGGATATCTACCCAAAAATGTTTGATATCTCTTGCTAACGATGTGAGTTTTCCATTCACTAAAGGGTTAAAAACAAAATTAATACCATTAAATATATAGTTGCGTCAGTTAATTTGTGTTGTGTGTACGAAATTGACTAAACAAAGATGGAATATAGATGTTCAAAACAAAAAAAAATTGGTTGTCTGTAAAGTCGGTTTACGGACGATAGTTTTACGTGATAACGTATTCCGTAATACATAACCTAAACCTCCCAAAATTTGGTTTCAATCCGCTTATCCTTGGTGTCGGAATGATAAGAAATGTCAAAAGTGACGTTTGCAACTTACAAAGTATTATGTTCTAATAATAATTAGTTATTCCAATACTTAACTTAGAAGGCGTTGCATTTCACAATATACTAATGTCAAAAAATTGAATTAAACATTAGAAATGCAGCTGTTTTCATGTTAAGACAAGACATACGTTTGCTTCTAATTTCCATGTACGGCAAACAAAGACAACCGACCGCGTCGCGCCATGCATTACACAACATTGCATTTATACAGCTATTTTTCTATATAAATTTGTATAAAATATTTTTCTATATAAATTTGTATAAAAAAACTGTTTAGGCAAATTCTGTTATACGAAATCTATGTAAAATGTTCTCCTCTTTCGTTTAAGACTGGTTTCAAACCGATCTGATTTAAATTGAGCGAGAAATTAGCAAAAAGCACGCACAGGGTCAGGCGGAACGTTACGCGTTAGGAACGTTAGGAACGTTACGTTACACTTTTTCGAACATGCAGCCGGTGTTTTATCAATTTATAAGATTGGTGATTCATCAATTTATAAGACGTTATCACGTCAAAAACAGGAGGAGAGTGAGTGAGAGACAATAATGATTAAATTGTCATTCAACTTTGCTTGGCAATATTATAAAAGTTTGGTGCTTACATAATAATAAGGAGTTTTAAAATTGTTATGTTGAGCTAACGTGTAATAAATTTATGTTAAAAATTAATTTGGAAGGTTAGTATGTAAATTATGTAATTAGTAAATTTATCATAACGACCTTTGAAATTATATGTAAATATGTATAATAAATTTATATCTAAAGGCTAATTTACACTTTGTTAAGTAGCAAGTGCAGGTGACAAGTGATTAGTTAACATGATTTTATGGTGTTAAGTGTTAAGTGTGAAGAAAACGTTCACACAATGTTTAGTGCTTTTGCAGGTCCCAAGTGTCTGCCGTGCAGAAATCGAACATGACTTGTTATTGAAATCCAAAAATCTAAGAGATTATGGCAAAAAAAAATGGATAAGCAGAAGACTTCAGTATGGAGCTAATGATAAACTTTTCCAAGAACTGATTAATGAAGATCTAACTGAATTTTGTAACTCAATGCGAATGACAGAAGAAATATTTAATAAGTTATATTGACTATTGTTGGGCCAACTATAACAAAATGTCAAATAATTCACAGTGATTCGGGTGACGCTGCAAGTGCGCGGGTGTACGGGGAGAGCTACTTAACAGCTACTTAACAGAAAAAATAGACCGACCTTCTATTCACTTTACTTCGCACTCGCACTTATCACTTAACAGCGGGGCCGTTTACACTTTGATTTTACTAATCACTTAACACTTGCACTTGTCACTTGCACTTGCTACTTAACAAAGTGCAAATTAGCCTTAAGAGTCTTTATGAAAACGTAAAAAATTTATATTTCTGTAATCTTAAATAAAGATATGTTTTTAAAAATATCAACGCTTATGCGCCACGCTCTTGGTAAAAAAATTCAAGAATTCGTTATATAAAAAAAATCAGTTTATATTATATTAGACTAAAATTATGGTTATTATCACACAATGATTCTGAAATATTGTTTTCCACAGTTCAGTAACAAATAAATATTAAAAGCCTGAAAATATTCAAAACACCAAATGCAAATATTATTGTATAATTATTATTATTATAATCCAATGTATCATTTATGTACTTATTTATGTAAGCTATATATATTTTTTTATTTTATTTCTTGCATAATGATAACCGTTCTATTCTATTTTTGATCTCGCTACTGCCACAGGATTACCTTTTGTAGCGAAAACATTTATGTATTATATATGAATTATTAATAATAAAATTATTCTTATTCTTATATGCAGCGTAAACTTCATTTAACGTAACTCGATATAACGACAAACTCCTTAAAACGTCGAGTTGGTTTTCCTTGTCGCTCATACAATGATACACTCTAAATAACGACACACCCACTCTAAATAACGACAACAATACGTTATTTAAGCAATAAACAGTACTTATTTGTTATTTTGTTGCTTTGTTGTCGGCATCACGCGTATCGAAGATTCTAGGAAAATAGTTCATTTGTTTGTTGGGATTATCTTTCAGCTGATTTGTTGGTCAGTTGTAAATTTGATATATTTTGAGTGAATACATATTATAGTAAAAAACAGTTGTGTGGTTTTAAGAAACCACGACGCAAGTGAAACTTTTATTGGATTGTAGGCGTTGGATTGTAGACACTTATCCATCACGATTAATTATAAACAACAATATTCGTATGAATACACGAATAAAAACATGTAAACACTGTACAGCATTTGCCCGCATGACAGACTGACTATGTGTTATACATACTACACGGTCAGCTGATGCTTAACCATGGACGCCGCCATATTAGCCTTGGCTGCTCTACCGAGCGCCTACTCCGAACGCCTTTCACTTTACCCCTACTCCGCGGCCGCCTGTAATGCGACATGCAACAGACGGCCAGAAAAATTCGGAGCGATAGAATAAAAGTTTCATTTAAAAAAAATATTATTGGATTATTTTTTCTCTCCGTTTAACGACAACTCTCAATAACGCCACAAAGTGCACAGTCCCTTGAGTGTCGCCATATAGAGTTTACACTGTATATAGAAAACGAGCGAAATTAAAATGTAGTACTGGATATATTAATATTCCTTTGTTAATTAAAAAGTCCTTTTTGCTAGATATAGAAAAAGACATACTGTAAATTATAAGCGTCCGAGAATATTGAGGTCCTTAGGGTCTATGTTCCTTTTGCGAGAACAATGTTAAATCAATGTTCCTAGTTCCAACAGTCAGTCGTACCACAAGCCTTTTAGTATAGTGCTATTACCAACTATAGAATCAACAATCCCCAGATCCAACCAGTTTAACCGCAAGGTACAAACATATACACAGAACATATCATATCTGTGTGGAGTTAATATATGATGTATTCTGTTGTGATTATTGTTGAGTGTGAACTATTTGAAAATTTAAACAACTCGAGGTTTACGAAAGTTTGACATTAGTGATGCAACAAATATTCGAATTCGAATTCGTGCGAATATTTTACGAATATAAATATCAGATCTTTTTTAAATAAGACAAAAATTAACAACAAGCAGGTTCATGCTTAACGAAATATCAGATCTTTTTTAAATAAGACAAAAATTAACAACAAGCAGGTTCATGCTTAACGAATGCGAGTCGGACTCGTGCACCGAGGGTTCCGTACAAACTTATAGGTATGTAAATAGTTCGTCCATCACGTGAATTGGAAAAGCTCGCGGCCATTTGCCAACTAAGCGCGTAATTGCAATGAGTTCAGATAGGCTACTGAACTAGTAATGTACATCGTGGCTATATCCGATTGCCTAAATGTCGTACCGTGTTGTATTCGAGAGTTCTCATGTTGTCCTGTATAAACGCACCGGTAGCGGACGCTTGTTATGTATTAAAACTGTTACTGTGTACATGCGTAGCATGTTGTTGCCGTTTAAAAACTTTTTTTTTGTGATGTAACTACAAATTTACGGTTTTCGGATCTTTCCTTTTACTTATGCTATGAGATATTGCTGCTTGCCAAAATGTTTCTAGATCATCGGGAAGTACCCTATAGATTTTGATTCCCAAGAGTCTTGACCGACAGACAGACAACAAAGTGATCCTATAAGGGTTCCTTATTTCCTTTTGAGGAACGGAACCCTAAAATTTTCCTTTTTTTATTTTATGTATGGGTTTTATTTAATTCAAATCTTTGATTAACGTCTGAATAGAACTCTTCAATAAATAAATAAATTGGTGGATAATTTTTTAATTCATCCATTACTTAACAAATGTTCTGTTTTATTAAAATGACACACATTTTTTTAAAAAAACATTTCATCGATTTAATCTAATTTCATTTAATTGAAAAATATAAAATATACATACGATTCATTATATAATTTAAACTGATCGAGGCAAATGTAATGAAACTTTCATTGAATTAAAATGTGATTTCTAGTTTAAAGAGATATTTTGAACGCTAATTAAACAATAATGTAACCAATGAAACACAATGCAAAGTTAATATTAGTTTCAAACTCGAAAAACAAATTATCTTCCAATTTATAAATAATTTAATATTCGATCCATTTGCATTCAATGCTAAAATTCGCGATACTTACGAGAAGTTGTAAAAGCATAAATTATTTCAAACTTCGAGTTTTGAATATTTCAGTTGGGTTTCTTTCAGCTAAAGTAGAGACAGATTTGTTCCGTCGCTTGTGTACACAGCTAGGGATGTGTTTTCAATTAAAGTTAAATAAATTTGGGCCTTTGATGCAGTCAGTATATTTTTTGCACGACCCCCAATAAAATAGCTGTCGCCATGGGAACTGATTCTAGTGCTCCCTGGTGGCAGAAAATAAAAGCTATACATGCTTTAATCAATTTTAAACCTAAATTTCACATAATTTATTTATAATCGATAATAAATTCGAAATAAATATTACTGATATTATTAAGTATTTGGGTTATTCTAAAAGACATCTAGTAGAAGAAGAACATATGTTTAAAGCGAGTCACATTAGAGTCAGGGAGCAAGTACATCTTTGCAATTTTGATTTTTCTTCATCGGTTAGTTATTTCCTTTTCTGTTTATATACCTACATCATTTTTTTTTCATTTTTTCCATTATATAAATAAAACAGTTTTTTCCATATTCCACAATGATGAATATTTGTTAACTGTCATTATGAAATCATTTTTAACCTAACTAAATCCTAAATTTCTATCCTTTTTTTAAATTTATTTGTAGCAATGATATAAATGCATTAGAAACCATAACATGCACAGATCTCAGACAAGAATAAATTCTTTTTCTTTAGTTCACTCATTATAATAAACTAACTGTTAGATGAAATATATAAATGTGATTAAAGCATATACAGCTTTTATTTTCTGCCGCTAGAGAGCACTAGAATCAGTTCCCATAGCGAATAGCGGTATGAAATGAGCCTTTTACGCATCAGTGAGTAAATTAAAACAACAATAATGCAGTCTCACCAATCAAATATTTATCTCTCTGTTAATTTCAGACTGACAAACTGACGGACAACTAAGTGATCCTATACGGGTTCCTTTTTTCCTTTTGAGGTACGCAATTCTAAAAAAAACTTTTTCTTCATACCTCGATCGAAAAGTACATACTTTCGGCATCAATTGTAAGGCAGAAAGTTTAACATTTACGCATTGGTGAGATTGAACGCACTGATGCGGGAATTACGTACGTTCGGGCGGCAGTCAAGTAAAAATAACCTATCAACTGTTGTTTAGATGTCGTTTCCATAGCAACCCTATTACATTTTAGCTAATAGTCTCGAACAGCTGTCATTTGTGTTCTTACGTATAAACTCAAAGCTGCTTGCTTGAAATTTATCTGTTTTTATGAAATTAAAAAATGTATTTAGTAAGTCTACTTACGACCGAGGTATGAAAGAAAATAACCACACTGGCCGAAGTTTGATATCGTTGCACGAGCGCCATGATGCCCGAGGTGAACCGAGGGCATCATGGCGCGCAGTGCAAGAGAATATCATACTTTCGGCCTTTGTGGTGTAATATCATGTTTCTAAAAGAATTCGTAAATATGTTGAAATATCGGCAAAAAAAATGTAACAGAAGGACAATATTTATTTTCATATTGGACAGAACAATTTTATTTAAAAAATGTTTTATGATATTTTTAAATTTAAAAAACTGTTGAAATTCATAATAAATGATCATGTATGTTACAATAATTTGCACAATTTACCATCTCAACTTGCATTGAGGCCCTAATGATGAAAATATATTTTTCGTAATGTTGGCCACAAGCGATACTCTGGTAAAGCTTATTTTTCAATTGTTCCTCAACCAAATAAATCTCCTTCAAGAGAGAAGGATCTTTGTTAGAAGTTTTGTTCAATAATGAATGCAGTGCACATCCCTGAAACAATCCTATATACAAACAGACCATGTACATGTAGAATGTAGATACATATTATGTGTTATATGTCTGTTTGTAGGGACTTATGCACATAAAGCAATACACATTTGCATATGTACGCCGCTGCAAAGCGTCTGTGATTCAGTGAGCCTCTCCCCGAACTTCTGCATCCCCATCATCGTCCCAGTAGGACCCAACCGCGCAACATCTAATTAAACAAACAACCTTAGGTCTTCCCAACGCACCACTGATATCCAGTCTGAGCATATTTGAATATGCAGAATATGACGTGATTCGTACAATATGTGATCTCGCAGGAAGACGCACTAACAATCCCAAAATCTGTCTTGATCTTTTGTTTAGATCGGTAAATCATAAATCAATTCAACTTGAACGACTCACTGCCGTGAACGGTGAACGAACGACTCTTTTTATTTAAACTCACTGAAATTGAACGAGCAACCCAACATTAAATCCAACTCCAAAAATAGTGCAATTTCAGATTATATTAATACAATGCCCTTATTTCCTTATATGTGAAACTATAGCGGCCCTGTACGTGCTTCGCTACGTATAAAGTGAAATAATAAAAAAATTTAATTGGAACATCAAATTCATTTATTCAAACAAAAAATTATTTTATTAATTGCTAGCTATTTTAAAATATACATGTGTGTATGGAAATATATATGACTGCATACGTCAATATATATAAAAATGTCATTAAATAATTCATTTTTAAATCGACGTGCTTCCATCTGTTA
Source organism: Xanthostigma xanthostigma (assembly GCA_963575645.1). Classification (NCBI taxonomy): domain Eukaryota; kingdom Metazoa; phylum Arthropoda; class Insecta; order Raphidioptera; family Raphidiidae; genus Xanthostigma; species Xanthostigma xanthostigma. The sequence goes on along the minus strand of OY754469.1, from coordinate 5,205,989 downwards.
CAAAAGAATAAAACACCCGTATGAACACAATATGTTTTTTTCAAATAAAGAAACACACATACATACATGTAATTCACTTCAACAGTTCAAAACTTACCGTTTGTGTAAATGCGTTTGACAATTTAATTCAAAAAAAGCCTGTAGACGATATGAAACACCGACGGCTCGCTAAAAAAACTGAGAAAAGTACACGCACACATATACATAGTACATTTGAACAATTCAAGACTCACCGTTTGTATGAATGCACTCAACAATATGTTTAAAAATATAAACACAAAGCAATAATTATCGCTGATAATTTGCTTTAATCGAAGCACGTCCAAAATGAAATGACCGCATGAATGAAATAACAACATGCTTGTACTGTCAAAAAAGTTTCAATTTGACAGCACAGTCCCAATCCGAAAAAAGTTTCAATTTGACAGCAAAATCCCCATTAACACAATGATCCGCCATTTATTGAATTCATTTGTTACAAAAAATGTGATAAATGAAGAACCGCTCGACCGATTTTGTGCAAACTTCACACAAACCATCTACTAAATAGTCCGAACAAAGCCTAAACATTTGGTTTGGATAGGTGAGCCCGTTCTTGAGTTATAAAATTACAACGAAAAGTGGCATTGATTTTTATAGATATAGATATGGTTAGATTTCGTTTTTTGACGTTTTTTCTTTCGTAAACTCAATTCAAGAACATACGGTATGACACGAAACCAATCTTGAAATGCTGTAGTGAAAACAGGGTAAAACTTTAATTTTCACTATACTGTTCTTTCCGGCCTGAAGCTGTTTAAAGCTTCACCATTTTAGTAAATGACTGTTTTATGGGTGAAAGCGAAGTACTTTATTGATAATTATATAACACCACTGTAATTACAAATTCAATTAGGTGAGACATAATATGTAGGTTGACGCCTAGTATAGTATATAGAAAGGGGTAACCGAATTATAGAACATAGCTTCCTTAGAGCACTCAGGTGTAGATAGGTATAGACAAGGCTAATTTACTAAATGTCGCTGCACACGAAATAAAATTGGTACAATTGTAAAAAAAAACGGTATCAACCGCCGGGATCGAACCTACGACCTTTAAATTACGATGTATTCTTCGAGCTAAAAAAAAAAAAACACTTTCTTACGATTTTTTCGTTCACGATATTATCTGGTGAACAAATGAACCGATTTTGATGCGGTTTGTGACGATTGACGCAGTTTTTTCAGCCTAAGAAAGTAATTTTATAACAAAAAAATCGATCTGATAAGATTTTTACGGAAATATTAAAATAACACTTTTCTACGAACAAATGAACCGATTTTGATGCGGTTTGCGGCAATTGACGCAGTTTTAAGATGAAAAGAGCTGATTATATTTTGGAACTAATAGGTTTAGTAGTTTAGAAAAAATAAAAAAAAAACAAATTTCTAAAAAATTTTGTAACTTGTATTTTTGAGATTTCTCAGTCTTTTGGGCCGAATTATTCCAAATTTTCAGGAAATTTAAGTTCACCAAAATCGCGTCAGATGTCGCAAACCGTGTTTCAATTGGACACTCCGTTCAAAAGTAATAAGAGGTTTACAAACATACATATATACATACATACATACACACACATACAGCCCTAAGGACATCATCGCCAAAATACTCAGAATAGCTTTCTAGGACCTCAAAACGTCGAGATCTGACGAAACTCGATTTTCAAAAATCGGGGTGAAAACAATAACTTCCCGATTTTTTGAAAAAATTTATTGTTTTTTTTATAGCGGGAAGTTAAAAATCGGGCAGGTCCAGCTTTGGTTCTACAACACCACGTGTTTTTTAAATGTTCTTCGAACTGGAATCGAAAATGAATAACCTGGAAGATTAAATCGTCATTATTAAATTCGACATAAGCTGCTTTGGCCTGTGACAGCAGATGTAAATGTTGGTACACAAGCAAGATGTTGTATTGTTCTGGCGTCATAGAAGACAGGCAGCTTAATCAGTGCGACTGAGTGTATTACGTCAGCTACTGTACCTAACTTCAGTGTCTATAGACCTAGATGTACAATAATTGTAAATGACTTCACTTGATGTAAAGCGTAATTTGTGATGTACCTGAATGGTTGGTTTTGGGTTGTTTGTTCTGTCAATATTATGCCTGAATCTACATACTTAATTACTGCGTTTTCATTGGTTGCAATCAATTTTAAATGATGTACGACTGAGGAGAAACCGTGCAAAACCCGATATATCCAGTTTTACTAGTTTCGAGTAAATCGCGAAAATCTGTCGCACAGAATCATTTAGATAATTAACACATTTTATTTTACAAAATAAAATAAGACACCTTGGTATTATGGTATGATAAAATTATACGGGATACAATATTAAAACAATTTTTATTCACTAGAACATTACTTATTGGTCAAAGTTTCGGCAATATTTCTTGCCTTCTTCAGGACACACAAAAATTAAAAACATAAAATCATTGTTGTAAAACATACAGGGTGTCCCATTAAGAATGGGACATAGAACAACCGCAGATTCTCCAATTCAAAATAAAACGATTAAGCGAAATATGCTTAGATAAAATGTTACTCGTTTCCGAAATACAGGGTGTTGAAGTTGAAAACTGAAAAATTATTAATGTCCATAATTTTTTTAACACATCGTATAATTTTACTCAAATCGGCACACTTATTAAATATCATCAAATGCACCTAACAATGAAAAAATAAGTTCAGTACGCTCTACTAGTGGCGTACGGCAGGAGTAAGTAATGCTTGTACCCCTTCTAAATGTTACGCCGCTGTTTAAATTTTAATTTTGACTATAATTTTAATTTTTTGATATTTTCTAAGTCAATAATGTACACTTGTTAGTTTGTTGTAAAGTCATTGGTTTTCGAGATATTCGCAGTTTTTTTAAGACAAAATTGTAAAAATGAATATTATTAATAATTAATAATACAAATAAAAAGTACATGTCTATCTATCTTTAACTGCGAATATCTCGAAAACCAATGACTTTACAACAAACTAACAAGTGTACATTATTGACTTAGAAAATATCAAAAAAATTAAAATTATAGTCAAAATTAAAATTTAGACAGCGGCGTAACATTTAGAAGGGGTACAAGCATTACTTACTCCTGCCGTACGCCACTGGTAGAGCGAGTAACATTTTATCTAAGCATATTTCGCTTAATCGTTTTATTTTGAATTGGAGAATCTGCGGTTGTTCTATGTCTCATTCTTAATGGGACACCCTGTATAGGCAAAACTTTTTAAAAAACTAAACTTCGTAAATAATAAAAATAATTAAAACTTTAAAAGACCTATTGTCAAAAATTATAAAATTATCCTTTCTTTATAACTCTTAAATCATTTTATAAAGAAAGGATAATTTTTATAATTTTTGAAAGCATGTTGTTGCGGTTTAAATACATTATTTTTTGTGAGGTAACTACAAATTTACGGTTTTTGAATTTTTCCCTTTACTTGTGCAATAAGACATTGCTTCTTGCCAAATTTCACGATTTCACCATTTAAAAGTATAGCTGTTATTCATAAAGTCGTTGAGGCCTGCTGTAAAATGTTCCTAACTCTTTGGAGACTTTTCCGGTACAGTCTGTATTTAGAATAAACCTATGCGTGCTGATATTTTTAAAAACGTAAAATGAAAGTACCGTTAAATATTCAGTCATCAAAGGATTTATTTTAAAAACGAAAAGAAAAAATATTTAATTAAAAATATATCATTGCATACGATACAATCTAATTAATGCACAAAATACACAAGCCGCAATTATGAAATATGTGTACCTACATGCGTTAATTATGTACATAAATAATACAGGATGTTTTTTCTATAGATGTTTATGAAAAATTAAAGGCCGTTGCTGGTTGATTCCTTGCCAGATTTGGTTGCTAGGTTTCAAGCGAGCTGTGACGTAGGGTTGTGCCATAGCTTTTTTGAGCTCGCTTCACACGATGCGTATATTATTGAAACTGGTTTTGTAGATGGGTTAGATGCACACTGTATTCTCGCTAGGGTTTGACCATAAATTTAATACCCTCTATATTGCTAGCAAAGATCGGGAGAAAGACTTAAACATTACGCTGCAGACATTTATATACGTCTGTCTCACTTATTATACTCTGAGTCTCATGCGCATGTCTGTAAATGGATGCGCGTCAGTTGCAACCATATATTTAATACCCTCTATATTGCTAGCAAAGATCGGGAGAAAGACTTAAACACTACGGTGCAGACACATATATACGTCTGTCTCACTTATTATACTCTGAGACTCATGCGCATGTCCGTGAATGGATGCGCGTCAGTTGCAACCATATATTTAATACCCTTTATATTGCTAGCAAAGATCGGGAGAAAGACTTAAACACTACGGTGCAGACATTTATATACGTCTGTCTCACTTATTATACTCTGAGTCTCATGCGCATGGCCGTGAATTGATGCGCGTCAGTTTGCACGTGGAACTAAGCTGTGAAAGGGAGGTGGCTTGCTCTATTCCACTTACTAATTGCCCCACTACAGACGCGACACTTGCTCACAACGGGTCAAGTAAAAAGAAAGAGATAGAAAACAGTCATTTGTTGTCTCACTTCTTGGACCGCGCTTCCACTTACGGCCACTAACAATATAGAAGTTATTAAATATATGGATTTGACACTGCGATCTGCGTTTTTATAGTGTTATAATTTATAATAATAAATTATGACTTAATTCATTTACGAATTATAGTTCATATAGACAACTATGATGCCATCAATGTAATAATTGGTTTTAATGAAAAAATCTGAATTCGCATTTGCTTGGCAATATTGTCGTTCTTTTGCCTTCAATTTCGGCTCCCTAAAGTACATGATCTGGGATCATAATGTTTCTATTTTTTTTCAATATATCTATTATCTGCAGTATATATGTTACGGTAAATGTAAACTCTTGGGAAATGTACACTTTTACTGTAAAATGTGCCGGGAAATGTGTACATTTGCCGCAATATCTACATTTAATGTACACATTCTCCGGCACATTTTACGGTAAAAGTGTACATTTTCCAAGAGTTTACATTTACCGTAACATAATAAAACAAAATCCCTCCGCCGCGTCTGTCTGAACGCGATAAACTCAAAAACTACCGAACGGATTTTCATACGGTTTTCACTAATAGAAAGAGCGATTAACGAGGAAGTTTTCTATATATAATTTGTTAATATTTTGTACAAGCATGACGGTGTCTTGTCAAAAAAAAAAAAAAAAAAAAAACTGTTTTCGTATCATCTAGCGACATCAGGTAGAATTTTCTCAAAGCTATTAGTTCAGACATTTCTGCGCTGTATAGTCGTTTTCATAGACTCGTCTTTAATGAAATACATTTTGCAATATTTTTTGATATAAAAAAAAAAAAAACAGTTTTGCACCTGGATGAAGCCGGGTCGGGCCGCTAGTGCTGTATAAAATAAACAGCCTGTACCTACATACGTCAAATAATAAACAACATGCGCACCTGTGAGTCTGTGTGTCATTTACTCAAAAACGGGGAGTAGATACTCATTTGCAGTGGCGTAACTATAGAAATTCAAATTGAGGCGTGTATTTTTTACCATTCCAACCCACAAGTGGGGACTGGTACTTACTAGTTTAGGTCAAAAATCACTTTTCAAAAATTTTACAATATCTTTCCGTTTTGAGGTCCTCCGAATCCAAAACATATTTTTGAAAAAACTCTGTGCGTCTGTTAGTCTGCTTGCTAACAGACTAACGGACGCACAGAGTTTTTTCAAACGGGCCTGAACATAGGATTACGTCCTTAACCGGGTTTTCCTCCCACAAGAATCCTAGTTTCCGTCGATATTCCCCAGCGTTGCCAGACGTCCCGATTTTGGCGGGACGTCCCGATTTTTAAATCAAAATTAAATGTCCCGCGCGGGACAGGCTCAGTCCCGCTTTTCGGGGATAACTTTAAAAGAAGTTAAATTTTCACAGAAATATCATGAATATTAATTCTTATAAATAATTATTCTCTTATTGTAAGTTGCAATTTGTAACACTCACTCCACAGACTATTGTTTGAAACGCCATATTTTTCTAATGAATAAAACTTTTTTGATTTTGATTTCTGTTTTTTTTTTTTTTATTCTGAAGACGAATAAGACAACTATTTAACGATAGGGTAAATATTATATTTTTATTAAAATACATTTTCTATGGCTATTTTTGCAATCTATTGTCACGTAAACGTAATTTTAATTCAAATAAAAATATAAATAGGTATTTGAAAACTTTTCATTATATACGTTTTTTTACTATGTCCCGATTTCGACGAAAGAATCCCGCTGTTTTCACTCAAAGAGTTCCAAAATCCCGACTTGGCAAAAAAAAAACTGGCAACGCTGATATTCCCAGTCTTTTCCATTGGTCCTCCAGAAAGTGGCCATCCTTTGTTGACGTCGACGACACCCTCTGGTCACGCTACTGCCCCCGTGTACACACACACACACACACACACACATCCATGGTTCTGACTGGTGTGTTACCTTTTCACTGGCATGGCATCTGATATAATATTTACAAAGCTCCCTATACCATCGCACAAAGTGTTTTCATTATACCTTAAAACACACATTATTCGGTCATTTACACAAACACGCAAAGTTTTGTCTGCACTGTACTCAATCGCCATTCATTTGTTATTCTGTATAGTTGTCTGTTGGCATGCGTATAATATAAACTAGACTTGGGAATAATTGAGTGATTTTAATAATCGAAATGTTATCATTCGAATGATTTTTATAATCGAATGATTCATTCGAAATGATTTTTTCGCATGGATAAATCATATTTTCAAATCCGAGAACTGGAGGCTTGTAATAGAGGAGCCATAGCTCTGTTCTGACCTCTCTGCGAACGGTAATATTATCGTTAGAGTCTTGCGCAGTAGCTAAAACGAAACTGTATCGGTTTTTGAGCTACTGCGCAAGCCTGTGACGACAATAATAACGCTCGCATCAGAGACGTTGGAACAGAGCTCATATAAACAGCAGCATGATAGAACAGTAGAATGATGAACTCGGTTTCCACTAATTCGAAAATTAGAAGAATTTTTCCATGGTTACAATATTGAAATTTGACAAGATACAAGCTGATGGAACACAGTTTTTTAATTCTTTTTTAACAAGTTCCAGTCATCGCACGAAGGTGCAATTTTGACAGCTTGTGTATCACACTATATATAAATATTCCCTCAAATTTGCACCCTTTTGCGATTATGTGGAAATGTTAGGGTCAAATCATCTCTATTTTACTGGTTTAATTAATTGGCCCGTTAAACCAGATGGCTCCGATATATTTTCGGTGTTACACTTGAAGATACAGAGCTAACTAGTTCCACAAAACTTCACGTATTGTAGTTCTGTTTCTCATGTAGTTCAACACGTTACCTTAAAGTGCTTGTAGCTACTAACATAATATGTGTGTGTTGTTATAAGACGAAGTTTGTTAGTACTTATTATAAGTTAGTGGTTTTGTAATTCGAACTTGTATTAACATATTGATATAGTCAACTTGACCTTATATAAGATTATAGCTTATTAATAAACTCAATAAATTAAATACATATTATACCTATATTGGGTCGCCCACTTTAATACTCTTATTGACAAGTCATCGTTTTTGTTTCTATAGGAACTACGTTCTGAATATAGACAACTGAAAGTCAATACAGTCAAGTTTGTCTAAGATCCGGTATTAGAAATAAATACCCTCAAAATATTGAAAAAATACTAACAAATTTTTTAGGTTTGTTATTATTTTTTCAATATTTCGATATTATAAAACTTTAAGCGAATTTTATTAAAAACTAATTATTAATTAATTTTTATATTTTATAGATCAGTTCTGAAGAAGGTCCAAATCCGGACCGAAACGCTAATGTATTGAATTTATATACTTTTTGTTAAGGTAGGTAGTACGAGCACTATGGCAGTTTTAAATAAAAGACTTGATTTTTTTAATATTTCGGTAGATGGATGATATGTTTTCATTGATTTCTCCAAAACTAGTCGGTGGAAATTAAAAAAAAAAACTATTTAAATTTAAGTTAAAACCTTAATAAATTATTGAAAACAAAAAAAAAAACGTTGTGCCCGACTAATTAAAAAGATATTTAATCTTTTTAATTAAATATCTTTTAAATTAGTCGGGCACAACGGGGTTTTTTTGTTTTTTAATTTATTAAGGTTTTAACTTTAATTTAAATAGTTTTTTTTTTTAATTTCCGCCGACTAGTTTTGGAGAAATCAATGAAAACATATCATCCATCTACCGTTTTACCTTAAAGTCAATGTTAAATATGCCTACTTTTGAAGTCATTTATTTATTTAAATAATCGGGCAACCCCCCTAAAATTTTCAAAATTGGTTTAGACTTAGTTCAACTTCATATAAAAAAAATTGCCTTGGTGCTCGTATACTACCTTAATATATTTGTCTGAAAAATTAGTCGATAATTTTATTTATTGAAGAGTTCTAATCAGACGTTAATCTAAGACTTAGACATTAATTATATCTCAACGAAAATTTTGTGCTAAGTTTTAGTGCAGTGTTTCTCGCTGGATAAATTGTAAGATAAATTAAACATTAGACTGTCGGTTGTGTTTTGAAATGACGTGAAACGTTTACTTATTTATTTATTGGAGCTGTTCTTTCAGCGACGTCTTAAAACAGGAATACATATTGACTTTTGAAACACATTTAATTAAACTAAAAGTAAACTGAGGTAGACAGCTGAAAGTCGCTGCAGACGTGTTTTGTTTATTTTTCAAAAGATAAACTGTTCAATTTCTAAACAGAAATTCCCCTGTACCAGCTCTTTTATAAATTGCATTTCTGTGAAACAGATGTGTTACAAATTTTCATACAGAATTTTTTTTACCAAAATATAGTTCACTACACTTTTTTAGTCTCGGTAACTTATTAACCAGTGACTATTAAACTTTTACTTCTAAATTCCGCAAGAAAATTGAAGTACAGTAAAACTTCACAAAAAAAGCTATTTACCTGATGATATACGCATTTGGTAAAATAGTCTTGCAGAGAAAGATTGGCAAAAGTCTTCAAGTACCTAAAACAAAAGAAAAAATAAATGAATAAGAAAAACATTAAAAAATACACTTTTTGTTATTAAATCAACAATATGGAATCAAAATTTTAGCGCAGTTTTGATTTTAAAGAAATTTGTTGGCTGCCTAGTCCAAATTAGTAATTTTTAAGATTTGTTTCGGTTTTGAGTTTGGGGATGGTATTTGCTTAGCTTATTTGTGATGACGAGGGAATCAATATGGTGATTACGTCAACAAAATTTGTTTATTCACTTTTTCTGTTATTTTTCAAAATTTAAGAGATTATGATGTGGCAACCCTACTTGTCTATGCTCGAAAGCGAAAAGTATATTCAGAGATTCCCTAAAATAATTATTAATGCTTACTCGCTCTCACGCGGTATTTTAGGTTATGTTAAGTAATGTTTGCTGACATGGGGGAGGGGAGGGTAAAAAATTACGAAAATGTTTCTTGCGTAATACTTGAACGGCCCCTTAGCTCTAAAACTACTGAACCAATTTTGATCTAACTTTCATTAGCATGGAATGACAGCATTCAACGAGCTTTTACTGAAGGGAGCTAAGCAAAGCCAAAAATGTGATATTAACGAAAGCATTGTCGCGGGTAAAGGTAAGTAAAAATATAAAACACTTTAATATTGCGGTGTGACATAATACAACAAAGAAAATGTATCTATTAATAGAATCGAGTCAATGGTCTTCCATCTAAGAGCAGCTATACCTACGCCCGTATCAATTACATTTCATATAACAATACTGTTAATAATATATAGCTCTGTAGGTAACGGTTGTCTCAAAAAAAAATTCCATACAGTCATCTTTACATTTTTCTAGAACATGTTTCATTATTAGGCGACCAAATACGGCCTGCGGAGAGAGAGAGAAAGAGAGATTGTAGATTAAAAACGCTCGATTAGCGTCTAAACAAAAAACAAATTAAACAATATCAGTTTGCAGAGCTATCTGTGTTGATCTATCATTAAAACATTCATTGTAGAAAAATATACTTAATATACTAATAATTATACCCAATCTATATAAATAAAAATGTAAATGTTCGTTTGTTCAAAATCTTCGAAAATTGTTCGTCGATTGCTGTGAAATTTTGACACAACGTTGCAGTCGAATATGCGCGTGTTTTCATATAATGTAACGGTTCACCATTAGTGGCCCCGAGAAAAAATTATATCGAGCCTATGAGATTAAATATCAAACTCTAATTTTGAACACTGTATCATTGACAAGTACCATACATGGCTAAATCAAGTTCAAAACGGAATACGCGCCAGTTAATGGGTGCAAGTGAGAGGCCGCGAACGACTGTGTGCGCGGAAGAGAGTACTGTGCTGTCAGATACGGTCGCTATCTTGTCTAGAGGGCAGACAGCGATCGGCTGAGAATGCGACAGGAGAAACAATTTGACTGCGAGACGAATAAGACACGCTCTGGATATTGTGGATGATTCTTTGGAATAACGTAGCAGTTTGGGAATTAATAGAGAAATGGATTGTTTCTGATTTGAAATTGGAGAAAATAGCCTTTCTGAAAATAATATTTGTTGATAGGATTTTTGTTGTTTATTAGACGAATTTGGATTATCTGATTTTCTGTCCAATTCGAGACATTTTTTAAACGGATATTTGGTTTTTATGCCCCCCGTGAATTCATCAAGGACCTTTTGGATTTTTTTCTATTATTATCATTCCATTGTTAGATTCTGCGAGCCGATTGAATTAGTATTGTATGGTTGTCACAGTCCGTCTATCCACGTTGGTGCAATCTTTTGTACTTTATTACCTTGCTGAAATGGTGTCCACTATCTTGCAACTCGCTAATGGTTAAAAAGATTTAAGAAGAGATTGATACGTATAACCCAATAATCTTAGAAGATGATTTTAGAAATGCCATCGGCATTTTAGATAATATGAAAAATCAGCGGCCAGTGGCGTACTGATTTTGACTGTGACATTTTTTTCTTGAAATCAGATTGGCGATTATATCACAATTTGGGAATCGTTTTGGGCAGAGTTTCTGCGTGATTTAGTTGATGTTTTGGTTGGTCAACCTTTTGTGGTTGAATTTGTTTTAGTGTTTACTGGTAGTGGCGCGGCTTGTGGTCGCGTGTGTTGGGGGTCTGTGTTCTTATTTTATTAATTTATTGCTTGAGTTTTACGTGTTTGTTGTTGAGTTGTCATTTTTATTTCGATTATTTTATTTTGGTTTGGTGGAGGAGAGTAGGTGGCCGATTTTTTTTTCTGCACTCAAACGTGGACGATTTGAGGTAGCCTCGCCCAGTTCTGGCGCCCATTTAAACCGGTCGGTTATAAACTGGTGCGATTATTTAACATAAAAAAAAACCGCCTAATTTCCTGATTTTGTCAGTTTTTGGTCATTTGTTTGTTTTAGTGGTTGGAGGTCGGATTTTTACTTTAGGCTTCGGCCGTTTCTGTTTGTGCCGTCGCTAGAGAGTGGAAAGATTTTTTCACTTGTTTGGAACATTAAATATCTGGTTGCCAAAATTTTTCTCTTCCCTCGGGTACCCACGCCTAGCGCCGCTGAGTAAGCTAGCCGGTGGTCGCTTGTTGACGAGATCAATTTTTGACTGTTTCTACAATTTTAATTTTCGGTTGGTTAACCGTCATAATACCTACTAGCGGTCCCTCTCGGTTTCACCCGGGTGCGATAGATATAATTCCGCAAAATGTATTTCGTTTGCGGCCAGCTGTCGTCTGAACCATTAGTTTTGAGCAAATTCTACCTGACTTGTTTCTGGACTAATAACTTTGAGCGAATTCTATCAGATGTCGCTACTTGGTACTAAAACCGTTTTTTTTTGTTTGCTTCTGAACTAAATAGATTCTATAATTTTTTTGAGAAAAGGCCGTAATTTTGTACAAAATATTTAATAAAAACTATCCTATAGCGTAAATTGGACTAAGCAAGACACATTTACAAAATTTTATTAAAATCGGTTCAGTGGTTTCGGAGATTAGCGCGGACGATAATTGTGACAAGAGGTTTTTATATATACTAGGTATGTTCCTAGAAGCCAGCAAACGGTAACGAAACCCTCACCCGCATGAGTAGTAGCTAAAACGTTCCAAAACCGACACAAACAACTTCGTTTTAGCTACTGCGCATGCGAGTGACGATAAAGATTAAAAACAGATGCCGATAAACGCTCTAGCTGCAACAAACATAGCTGCTATTTATAATACTAGAGTGACCTGTGCGAATTATTCGCACTAAATAAGTATAATAATTATCACTTCACAAAATTATTTTTTAAACATGATTGCAGGTATTCAATTCGTTTCTAATTTTGCACACTGCTCATAACGTTCTTCTTTTTGTTGTATTACAATATGAAGCTCAGATGACAGATCCAAGAAATATTTTATTAAAATTGTCATATAGAGGCGCAAGTAGCAAAAGCGTTGAGCTAAGCCGTCAAATGGCATCATGCAGCATTGCTGTGACGTTGTTCACCGTTGCTCGCTGTTTCAACAGATGGCAGTAAGCAGTATTTACAATATGAAGGTCAGATGACAGATCTAAGTGTTGACGTTGTTTCAAAATTAAAGCCGTCAGATGGCAGACGTTGTTCAGCGTTGCTGTTAATTAATTAATTTACAAAAACAAAAGCAATAATACATTTTTTGTCGATGTCAGTAGAGCAAACAATTATCCTGTAAAATGATATATAATTTATGTGGAGAAATTGTGTGGTTTTTTCTAAAAAGTGAGGCAAACATCTTAACCTTAACGTATATATGATTTTGAGTGATTCAGTAATGTTGTGTTGTACACATCGAGAACTCGGTTTACGGGTTGTCGCGGAAAAAGGGAGACAGTCGTAGTGTGAAAGAGATAGCGAAACAGAGGTACTCATGAGTGACAGATGTTTTGTTACCGACGGATCACATGCATTTCATTTTTGACATGATATAGATTATAGAGAAAATGGAGTTTCCACGTGAAATGCGTTATTGAATGAACGCAGTCCATGCGTACTGATTATTGATAAAAATAGAATTTATTTCGTGAATATGATGAATGCCAGACGAAACGAATAATAATATATTATTATTAGGAAAAGTTTGCGAGAGAAATTACCGACATCTGTCGGTGACATTTTATAAACGACATCTATGAACCAGGCGACGAAGTATTCGCGTAGTTTTATTTTGACGTGATAACGTCTTATAAATTGATGAAACACCGGCTGCACGCACGAAAAAGAGTAACGTTCCGCAAGCGAGAGCGCGATATAAGCTACATCTGACAGATGGCCAGATAAATTATACGGTTTGTTAACAAACATATAATATAATATATACATTCAATTAAATGTCTTTTATAATTGCTTAAAAATATGTATTTTGCTTTGGTTGATCAAATTATTAGTCGGTAAAAATATAGTTTGACAGCTACTAAAATTTAGGTTATGTATTATTAAATATGATATTCGAGCGGAATACGTTATCACGTAAAACTATCGTCCGTAAACCGACTTTACAGATAACCCATTTTTTGAAGTGAAACTTCTTCAGCGAAGTATCTGTTCGAAATTTTTTGTGACGTTAAAGGGGAAATTATTCAACGGAGGGGAAATATAAATGAAAATGGATAACGCATCATAACTATATAAAGAAGTTTCATTTCCCTCGTGCGTTTATCTGGGTGAAGCTCACACTTTTTAGACCAAAATCCCAGACCCTCCAGACCAACGTCATTTCAGTACTGCTAAGATTTTATCATAAATCACGGTGCTTTGTCAAAAAAAAATGTTTTAGTAACATGTCGCGACATCTGATGCAATTTGCTCAAAGCTATTAGTTCAGAAGCAAACCTGATAGAATTTACACAAAGCTATTAGTTCAGACGCTGGGCCGCAAACGAAATACATTTTGCACAATTATATCCATCGCACCCGGGTGAAACCGGGCCGTTTCATAAAATTTTGATTTTGAAAATGTGTATTATTAAGGTACACGCTAGAAAAGTATCTTTTGACACGCGATCTTTGCGCCCTTTTTTAATTTTGGTTCAGTCACAACCTTAGTGTCATGACGTGCATTTTAATAAGGATTAATTGTTGAATAAAATGGGTAAAAAGCTATTAAATCGGAAGTGCTGTGTTGTTGATTGTAAAGATACACCAACTAAACATCCAGAATTACAATTCCACCGTTTTCCTGGATTTTCTTATGAATTAGAGAGGAAAAAAATGGACTGCAGTAGTACGTCATCAAGGGTAATTAAATTTTATTTTACGTCTGTAATTCTTATTAAATACATTAAAAATATCATAATTGGTATTTTGATATAACAAAAATAAGATTTAAAAAATTTTGAAATAACATTTATGAAGTTTTTTTACTGACATTGTGCGTAAATATTTTTTTATGCTTAAGAATAAAGCTGGTTTCCATGTGTTCGTAAGTTTTGAGTGAACCAGATTTTAAAAAATCAAACACGAGATGGCGCAAAGATCAAAGATACTTTCCTAGCGTATAGATACTTAAAAGTGTGATTAGCATAATTTGGACAATTCAAATATACTTACAACTTCGACAGTAAGACTTGAAGTTGTCATTTTATGCGAACGGCGTGTAGATAAAGTGTCAGAACTCGAAGGGTGAAGGCTGAGCCTTCTTGAAAATAAATGAAACGTTCAAATTAATAAATTATACAATGGTACCAGAACACGTGTTGTATGACTAGAGAGGCGTTAATTTTGTAGCGAAACTTTTCTTATTGCTGTCGGCAGAATTATACCTACAAGAAATTTTTAACACCGAATGAATGTAAAAGTTTTATTGAGAGAACGAAATTCCGCATAAGGTAATAATGTGAATAACTTTGTAAGTGTATTACGAACTTAAATTTTTTAAAAGTTTGCTTTTTTCAAACATTTTTACGTCATATTTTATTGGATTTCGTCAGTACAAAAATTTTTAATACAAGGTGTATCGGCTTTACGTTAAATAAATTACAATTATAAATATAAATACCTCGTAGGACTTCTCCCGAATATAAATTAGTATTTTCGCTTTGCCAAATATAATAATAAAAACTCGTATTCAGGACAAGCTTAAGTGCCGCTTTAAATTTTCAAGTGTTGACTATTAAAATGGACTAAGTAGCCGTTTTGAAAGGATAACTTTTAACCTGTACCTACTATTATATCAAGGTCCCAATTGGGGTTTAGGACAGTTTGTATTGTGTAACAGCCATAAACGCACAACAAACTTTAGTTTTTGTCAACGACTGTAACATAGTTTATGATTTAATCTTACTGCATTCTACAATATAGAGTAAAGAAATCGGTTTCCGTCCTCTCACCTATCGTCTACCACGTTTAAAATAAGATAAAATAGTGCGTAATAACTAACATTTCGACAAATGTTAAAAACGAACACCATTAATAGCGTGACTATTTGGCCATATTCCACAAAAAAACCCCTTTGCACTCCGGGAGTGCCGGCAGAAGTGAAAATTTGAATATTAACGTCTTACGAATTATCGATCAAAATGGTTTGTATCATAGATTGCATTTTTATGTACGATATTTCAACGCTAGATGTCTAGCGTTGTATAAATAAAAGTTTTCGTCTTACGCATTTTCGATCAGGGCACGTGACCCTGACGCGAGTTTAACATTTTTTACCTATTACAAAAAAAGTGTACAACGTCGCTAAAGAAGTTTTCACTTCAAAAATTAAGGAAACATCTGAATTATTACATCATTTTATAGATAAAATAGAATAGTTTCCTTGCTAGTCGCGACTATCCCATGCTGTTTCTCAAAAATGTTTTTAGCCTTTTCAACGAGGAAAAAGTACGCTCTGGTGTCGCCGTCGACACAGGTAGCGTCATGAGTATTGACAGTAGTTTGTGAATCATGGGAAACATTACTGCGTTACAGCTGTCCAGCGCTTCTAGTGGTGTAGTGGGTCATTCCGCAGCAACTATGTTTGACCACTTCGCTCGCCATCAAACTTTCTTTGATTTGGCAAGTTTACCAAACACTTTCATGAATCCGTATTATTTGTAAATGTAATTGTTAGTTACGAAAAAACTTATTTAACCTTGTACTGACTTGCGATCAACGCCAAAGCGGTGTATGATAACAATGAAAGATGCGTGAGAGAGATGGAGCATTTCTGTCACTCATCCTTCATTGTAAAGGTGGATCCAGACCAAACGCGCTGCGCCGCGCCGCGCCGCTCAGAACAGCGCAGCGCAGCGCGGCGCGTTGCATGTGGACGGTAACACGCGCTACATCGCGCCGTTCTGCGCAGTTCTGCAACAACAGCGAGCACGATCCGACAACTGTCGGTACATCTAGATACATCAAAGGAAAACGCTTGTTTGTGCGCGTTTGGTTTGGACGGGGTATAAATACGTTTACGCGTGTTATTGTTTGCAGACGATATTTTGCGTGTAAAATATATAGAGCATATAGAAAATGGAATGGACACATCATCTTATTGAAAAATTAGTTAACTTATATAGGGAAAAACCTGAATTGTGGGACCCAAAAGATAATAATTACCATATTAAAAATAAAAAACATGATGCCTGGACCGAAATTTTCTTTAAATATTTTGCACTAATCCGCGCCACTCTGGGTCGAGTTGCGCAGTTCCGCGCGGTATTTGTCAGCGCGGGACAGCGCGGCGCGGCGCAGCTCAGCACAGCGCGGCGCAACATGGCGCGGCGCAGCGCGTTTGGTCTGGATCCACCTTTACATTTCAGATGGATGCCGAAAAACGTGAAATCCACAGATCCGAAAAAAGAGTCCTATTGATAATTGAAGAATGAAAAAATATTTTTGAAATTTCTGAAATCTAAAAAAATTTGTTGTAAAATTTTTTTTTTATTCCTATCTATCAGTTCCCAATTTTTACACTTCTATCTCAGTACCGAGCAACTGTCAGGAACGAAAAATCCTCCGACCCTAATAACAACTTTGAAAAACCCTTCTTCAGACAAAAATTGATGAAACATCTGAAGTGTGCTGTGTGTATCAATCCACAATCGATATCTATCGAAATCGTGTAATTTAATATGAGACGAACACGATTTTGAATAATTTGAGGATAGAAATATAGTGAAAAAAGAGACTTAATTATAGTGGTCAGTATGTTTATTTGTTCATAACACATCAATCATGAATATATCCATGTGTAAAATATACTTCGAGACACAAATTTCAGTCGGGTCGATTAACAATATTTTTTCGAGTCACTGATTTTTTGCAAAACCGGGACATTTGCATAGGTTTTGAAAAAATTCCGGAACACCGGGACAGGAGGACGAAAACGGGACATGTCCCGGAAAACCGGGACGTCTGGTAACCCTACTAGTAGTACTTATGTATAAAACGGTGGATTGGCTAAAGCTTGGCCTTGCTTGGACAAACGACGCCAGATTTGGAAAATGAATATTCGCATTTGCGAATCTCGACGACAGATGTTCGCGAATCACGAATGCCTAAAACTTGACATTCGTTACATCACTCGTGTACAATGTACAGAGAGGACAATAGGGACGAGCGAGGAGGCTAACACGCATATCTTGTCCATTATCTGTGCTCCGGGGGTTAATTGAACCATCCCGTCACTCCCGTCCGACAACCTTATTACGGTCGATAAACCAGCGTCGCATTGATACATCACATCAACAATACTTACTCTTCATCTCGCTTCAATTCATTTAACTTCTCACTCAATCTTTAGCTGCATTTCTGTCTCCTAGTTTCGTTTCAATATATATTATAACTCTCGCAGTTAGGGTTGCCAGGTTGCCAAACCAAATAGCCGGACAGATGAGGATTTTGTCTCAGTATTAATAGGTACGACAAAAAAAATTGTAGGTAAAATCAAGCTTTTTTGATTATTAACATGAATCTTGTTAAATTCTAATGAAATCATATATATTAATACGCTAAGGTTAAAGATGTTTGCCTCCCTTTTTAGAAAAAACCTCACAATTTCTCCACATAAATTATATATCATTTTACAGAAAATTGCTTGCTCTACTGACATCGACAACTAAAAAATTTATTATTGCTTTTGTTTTTGTAAATTAATTAATTAACAGCAACGCTGAACAACGTCTGCCATCTGACGGCTTTAATTTTGAAACAACGTCAACACTTCGATCTGTCATCTGATCTTCATATTATGTAATACAACAGACACAATACTGCATACTGCCATCTGACGGCTTTAATTTTGAAACAGCGAGCAACGCTGAATAACGTCACAGCAATGCTGCATGAAGCCATCTTGCTTAGCTTAACGCTTTTGCTACTTGCGCCTCTATATGACAATTTTAGTAAAATATTTCTTCGATCTGTCATCTAAGCTTCATATTGTAATACAACAAAAAGAAGAACGTTTTAAGCAGTGTGCTAAATTAGAGACGAATTGAATTTAAAAAATAATTTTGTAAAGTGATAATTATTATACTTATTTAGTGCGAATAATTCGCACAGGTCACACTAGTTTCATTTAAAATTCAATAGAGATATCGAGTTTTGTTGATGTGGTAGCTATGGAAATCTTTAATGCATTACAGAAAATTGTTCGTATGCATTTTATATGGAGAGATTTTCTGTATTGCATTAATGATTCTAATGAAGAGCAAATCTAAGAAACTACTCATCAGAGTACGACTTTTCTAAAGGAAACCATGGAAAAATTAAATAAAAATTTTTATTCAACTCATGCGCGTCATTCATGTTTTATCATGCCTAAAAACCGAACCCTAAATAGCCATTTACCGACTGGTGACAATTACTTGTCATAACTCAATGAAGATTCCTACTAGCTCGGCCATTGTGGAGTAATGAAAATAAACGTAACTATTTTCTGAGTCGTAACGAAATAGTAGGTAACAACAACTCCGTTGTTACCCATTGAGACTAAAATTGAGAGGCCGAATATTTTCGACATGGAGTTTATTCATAACCGGCTAACCTCAAACCAAAACATTGAATCGTGCTGTTTGGTGCTGTTAGTATTGACAGTTTTTTTATAAAGAAATAAATAGATATTTACAACATCTCATTATAATTAAAACATGAATAACGCGCAATTGTTGAATAAAATTATGGGCGCAACTTGTAGCACGAGCGAAGCGAGTGCATACTGCGCACCTACGACTCGTGCTGAAAACATCGCGCTGACACGCCATGAATGACTTAGACTACTAGTTACGCCAATAACTATTGGAAATCTGAAATTCGAAAGCCGGTTTTTGTATAACACGACTCTATAAAGAAACTATGTTCCAAATTTCATATGGCTACGTGGCCATTTTTCAAAAGACACGTGACAAAAAATCACGATTTTCCCCATTCGCTGACTGGTGAAAGGGGAGCCACGAAAACGCCATATTAACAAAACCATCTCTACACGCTCGCCAACAAAGTTTTATCTCTAGAGATTTGAGATCATCATGTGTTACACTACAACGGTGCAGTGTTTTTTTTGCGCTGTAAAAAAGCCAAATTGCTTTATATAATATTCCAAACACGCTCGAGAGCTTTAGTTTAAAGAAAGAAAAAAATACTGAACCCGCGTTGATTAAAATAAACAAAAAATAGGAAACACAGTTTCATGTATAATGAAGGAATGTATGTATACAAAGCGCTGAAAAATTTAAATCTCAAATAACGCTTTCGGTGGTTTCTATGAATAATATCATTGCTATGTGAAAATATATTAAACTCTTTGAAGGTTATAAAAAGGTCACGGTTAAAACTGTTTTTAACCCTTTAATTTGTAATTTTATTCTGTTTTTGATGTGTTCTATCGGGTGATCACATACATTTCCGGTCAGAATATATAATGAGAAATTAAGTTTGTCTTTGTTTAGTTTACAGTTTTTTAAAAACGTTTAAATCTTTGATTAACGTCTGATTAGAACTCTTCAATAAATAAAATTATCGACCAATTTTTCAGACAATATATTAACAAAATATAATTAATACAATAACGTTTCGATCCCGACTTGGATCTTCTTCAGAATGGATCTAAAAATATAAAAAATAATTAATACTTATTTAGTTTCTATTTATTTTTAATGAAACGTTATTGTATTAATTATATTTTGTTAATATATTGTCTGAAAAATTGGTCGATAATTTTATTTATTAAAAACGTTTAGTTTTTGGTTTGTCTGTTTTACCATTCCAACCCACAAGTGGGGTACTTACTAGTTTAGGTCAAAAAAACTTTACAATATCTTTCCGTTTGGAGGTACCCCGAATCCAAAAAATATTTTTGGAAAAACGGTGTTTTTTATATAATAATGGTATACTTTTCATAACGGCTTATTAATCTACTTATTTTTTCAAGAAAGTTTAGTTAAAAAAATTTTTTCTAAGCTTTATAGTTTCGGAAATATTTTGAAAATAAAAAAAAATCAGCCGCTCTTTTGTTTTATGGATCTGTCAGAAATAAATTAGTTAGGCATGCTTTGATTAATTTTTACATGACGTGGAACATATTATGTAGGCAACCATGACAACGAATAGTTAATATCATATTAAATACTAGCCATTACCCGCGTCACCTCACGCGATATCAGAAATTTTATGTTCTTTATTATAATCAAATGCGTCAACATTTTTGAAGTTGGAATGGTCCCGTCGCTCAATTGGCTGGAATTTTTTTTTTCTGCTAGCTTGGTATAAATACAGTAAATTTTTTTTCAATTCAATTCAATTCCAACTTTATTAGTCAAAAACACAATTAAAATTGTACAGACATTGTCAATAAAAAAGTGATACAGAAATAGAAAAGATACAGAATTACAGTAAATTTGGATATATTTTTTTAAAACTTTGTGTCATATTGCACATATAATATTCGTCAAAACTGTAAAATGGTTCTAAGATCAAAAATTGCTTTGTGAATTTTTTAAAATATTTAAAAGAAAGTCCTTTTATTTTCTCCAGTAAAAGGGTAAAAAGTTTATGTCCCAGAAAGTCTGGGCTTTGCTGACAAATTTTTAAGCGGTGATACATCACAAGAACTTCATTTTTGCTTCTGGTATCATAGTTATGATGATCGGCACCGGTTGGTAAATTATCAATATTTGTTTTAAAGTAACACAACACGTTGAAGATATACAAGTTAAAAACAGTCATAATACGTAATTCAGTAAACAGTGGTTTACAATGAGCATCATAAGTAGCATCCGAAATACACCTTATGGCCTTTTTTTGTAGTAATAGAATTTTATCTACATCTGAGGCGCAGCCCCAAAGCAATATTCCATAAGAGATGTTAGAATGGAAAAAAGCAAAATAGACTTACCTTAGTGTTTCGATTATCAGATGATGAGTGAGGAAAATACATTGAAATTAAGAAAAAGTTTGATTTTTTTTGCA
This sequence comes from Xanthostigma xanthostigma, assembly GCA_963575645.1. Classification (NCBI taxonomy): domain Eukaryota; kingdom Metazoa; phylum Arthropoda; class Insecta; order Raphidioptera; family Raphidiidae; genus Xanthostigma; species Xanthostigma xanthostigma. The sequence goes on along the minus strand of OY754469.1, from coordinate 5,184,444 downwards.
TGGATTTTCCTTTTTTGTCTTTTTAACTATTTAAGTTTAATAAAATAAATCTCTAACCATATTATTGAAGCAGGTTTATTCTGTATCAAACTGTACTTAAAATAAACCAACTAATTAATTTTAAAATGCTAATTGTTTATTGACCTTTTTTCATTAAAGTTAGGGTATTATAAAAGGGTGTTTGTAAATTAAGTCCCATCAGGTAGCAGATTAAATAAAACTTTCTATTAAAGAATTATACGTATTAAATAATTTTGGATTCATATTATTAGAAAAAACTATTCCAAATTAATTTATTAAAATATTAAGTAATATTAGCGCTTTAGACATTATAAAATTCTTAAGATGACTGAATGTCGAAAGCGTTAATACTAATAAAAATCTTAATACATTTATTTGGAATAGTTTTTCTTTTAGATTTTTCAAATTTAAAATAAAACTTTCTATATCCTTTTATCGGTAGGTAAATTCCATCCCCTCCCTGCGATAAAGGGGCGTCATAAAGGGATTGAAATGATTCGACTAATGAAGAGCCCATAAACCGAAAACCATTTCGTAGGTAATCATAAAATATTCAGGCAGGTTAATTAGTCCTAATTACTATTCACAAATTCTTAATTACATTCTGTTTGAACCTACGATTTTGAAAAAATTACCTGATAAGTAGCCATATAAGAGACGATCACGGCTTCCGAAATCATTCAGTTTGTGAAAAGTTCTCGTGAAGTAAGTACAAGTGATTTATCTCAGTGATTTTGCTTGTGTTAATTTCGTTGGTTTTCATATTTATTAAACTACATATTATCTAAGAGACGATCCCAGGTTCTGAAATCTTTCAGTTTGTCAGAAGATCTCGTGAAGCAAGTAAGTAATTTATTTCAGCAATTTTGCTTGTATTAATTCTGTTGCTTTCCTTTATTTTATAAAATAAAATTTTATTATGGCGAGTTCAAATTTGAATACCGTAGTTTTTTCGTGGAACATTGTCTGCGATGTTTGTTCGTCTAAATTTGACTCGGCTGCCGAATATTTTATTCACGAGGCTAGCCATAATATAATCACACCAGATCCGCTGTTGGCTGAGTTAGAAGAGTTCATTGTAATTAAAAACCACAGAACGCCGGCATCAACTATTTCTGAAACTGTCTTAGACGAATTGGAGGAATTCGTACAAATTAAAACACCACGCAGAAATCGAGTCGTTCTAGATAATATCGTCAATTGTTCAAAGCCGGTTGAAATGACGAATACAGAAATTATAAAAGTCAGTAAAGTTCTAAAAAGTAGAACACGGAATATCAATAGACAAGGGACTGTTTCTAAAAAACCCGCAGCGGAATATAAAAATTGCAAAGATTGTGAACTCCCGTTTAGGACTAAACGGAGTATGGAGGCTCACAAGAAGGTATTATTACGGGACGTTCCGTGCAGACAATGCCCCTTGAAATTTTCTAAATCGTGTGACCTATTTCTCCATCAAAAAGTACACGTAAAGGACTAAAATCTGTTTGTTTGTCCGTCGATTTTTTAGTGCGTTAGTTCAGAGATGTACTTCTCAGCGATATAAGTAAAATCTACAGATATATATCTCAAATTTTGAACATTATTTTGGGTCAAAATTCGGAATCAATTTTCCATTCAAGTAAATTTTTTCCACGTAGTCCCTATAAACCCGAGTTCTACTACGCGTCGAGTAGCTAATCATTTTTTTATTGTAGGTACTGATAGCTGTCCAGACGACTTCGCCCGTACATATTTAATTTTGCAATCTCAAAAGTCTCTTTAAATAAGTTCATTAATTACACGATTTCATTTACATCGTTTGTCTATTCAAATTATTGCTCGCTGTAATAAATCACATTCATATTATTCTTTGACAGTAAATGCTTTTCATTATTGGAAATATATACTTTACGACTTACTGAGTAGGCGTTGGAAAGACCGGTCATAAAATAAAGTTTTTCGTTTCCATTAAGCATTTGTTACATACGCGTAATGTAGAGAAAAATCATCGCTATATCTTGATGATTTTGTCCGGTGTTATTTTTCATGCACAGCCGCCTGCTATGTCGAAGCGTTGAACCAATCGCGAATCAGGATTTTGTCACGTCATTCAAAGCGCCCCGCTACGGTGCTATAATTCGGGCTAGCTCGCTTGCTAGATTTGTTGGCGGGCTCCTGTGCATGGTATGTTGCTTAGAGATCGGCTGCTGGTTTCGCCCCGCGCGAATTTTGTTCGTTTGCTTGAGTATTCGATCAAGCTTTGTGTGAGGCCAAGCCAGCAGCTATCGACCTTCAAGCAAGATACCCCTCCCTATGGACTGTTTGACCTTGACGCGGTGGGAGGGCTTGTGTGTCTCCGTGATCCGATGAGCTATGCCGGCGGGGGACGGGAAACCGAACTCCAAAAAGATCGCCTATGCCGGAAAGGTCGGAGGATAGAGACCAGACCAAGAAACAGTCCCCTCAGAGGGAATATTGTAATTTAGCTGCATTTGCTGTTGGATTGCAATGTTCTGTGGGAAGTAGCGCTCCCAAGGGCTCGAGCTTGCACTGGCCGTCTGTCAGGAAGAGAGAAGGACTCTTGCAGTTGAGATTTGTCTTTCAATACATTGCTTTGGCTGTAACGATATTAATTTAATAATATTAATATCACGGTAAAATCTAGTTTGCTTTATATTCGTGTACAGTAATAGGTACACGAAATTGTGTTCAAACGCGTTTATGGTTAAGCAGAGACCGGTATTAAGTACGTATTAGCGCCGCGTCTAATTGAACTTATATTTTTGTAATTAATATTATGTTGTCCGCCAATAGATGGCTACTCATTAATTTCCTTTTTAATTAATATTTTTATTTAAAAATGATTAGCGGTCGTACCTACTGCGGTTCGACCTTTATTGGTGTCAAGCAACAGTGCGCATAAAAATTTGTCTTTCAGTGACCACCCTGTTGGCTCAGTGGCTTGCTAGTTTACGATCGTGTTCCGTCTATTCTAGTATGGCCTATCTAGTCTAACGGGGAAAGCTTTGAATAGCCCTTTAAGTGCTGGTTTACGATCGTGTTCCGTCTATTCCAGCATTTTGTGGATTCATTCTCAGCTCGCTTGCCGAAGATCTGGAAACTATTGAAGTACGATCGTGTTGTCGTCTGCTCCGATAAGTTTCCCGGTGTCTTCTAATAGCGCACTGATTGACCATCGCGAGGGTTCTGGTTCATGATCGGGATTTCGTCTGTTCCAGACCTTAGCGTGAATCGACCCACGACCGTATTAAATTCAATGACCGTGCCGAGGATATAAATAATGACCTAATAAAAAAACACAACGTAGGAATGACCTAGAGATTCGAGTTAAATATAATTAGAGTCCCGCCCGAGTTTAGGATTCTTCAGACCGCTAGACTCATTAACTTTATTATTATGTAAAATTGAATGTGACCGTACAAATAATATCGTTATTTGCACTGATGGGAGTATTTAATTAAAAGTACTCTGTTGACCGATGAAAGTAAATTAGCCATTTGAACCTATTGTTTATTTCCATTATATATTTTGTGTATTGTTATAATTTGTCATTTGAGTTTTATATATTAAATTATACGTGTTAAAACTTTAACGCTCGAACCTGTTTATTTAAAAACCCAACCAACCCCCACAAGAAAAATAATAACGTAACAACTGGTGCCGTGACCAGGATTCTTATAAAACAAAGATCCGATTGACCTATTGTTGTAACAATACCGACCGTACACGGGTTCAAAATGGAAGAAGAGCAGATTGATGAATCCACACAGGCAACGTCAACACCGCCTGAGCCAATCCGACCCGACCCAAATGTTGAACAAAATATTGACATTGCTGACCGACCTAATGATTTTTCAGCATGCTTGCGTGCATTGAACTTAGACCTAACGCCCGCTGTCCGTTCCTATAAAGCTATTCCTGTGTACAAATGGGGAATAAAGTTTACCGGGGACGATCGAAATAGTTTAGAAACGTTTTTGGAGGATGTAGAAGACCGACGCCGTGACAACAGTATAACAACAACCGACTTGTTGCACTCAGCTTCCGGACTGTTTGGAGGCTCAGCCTTGCAAGTCTACCGCTATGCTCGAGATAAATTACGTACATGGGATGAGCTAGTGCAAACGTTACGCAAATCTTTTAGAGATCCAGACTATGACCATTTATTAAAAATAGAAATTAATAAACGAAAACAGGGACCTACTGAACCATTTTCTGTTTATGTCGCAAAAATGTTTAGTCTGTACAAACGTATGGAGCGTCCGCCTGCATATAGTGAACAAATGCAGACAATTGAACTTAATTGTCTCCCCGATTATCAGGAACAAATAAGCTTGAACGAACCCCGAACCATTGACGAACTTGAAAACTTAGTTTCTCGACTTGAACGAGGACGACTGAGAGCACGCCGTCAATCGTGCCCCCCGAACCAACTGTTGGAGCCCGATTTATCAAAAGTATCCAACATGACCGGAACACAAAATGATAATATACGGGTGATCCAAAAGTCACGAACTAGTCCTGTTTATGAAGTAAACACTGCGAACAATAAACCGGCATTCCGCTACAAGTGTTGGAATTGTCGCAAACAAGGACATGCATACAGAAACTGCCCTAACCCGCCGAATCACCAATTCTGCAATACGTGTGGAATGAACGGAACTATGACGACAAATTGTCCTCGCTGTCGACAGACACAGGGAAACGACCGACAGGCACGTTAACAGGTCGTAAACGTCGCCTGAATTCCTCTAGACCGACCTTAAAACAATCTGCACCGACCGCTGAACAGAACGTGATTTCAAAAATGCGAGGAGATGCCCGACCGTATTTATTTGTGACCATTGGAGGAAGAGAGTTACCCGGATTATTAGATTCAGGAGCTAGCCGAACGATGACCGGACCGAGAGGAAGATTGCTACTCGCTGAACGGGGATACCGCCCTCGACCTTCAGTAAACAAAAAAATTCAGACCGCTGATGGAACCACGTACTCTGTTGAAGAAGAAATGAGTGTGTTAATGACCGTATCTGACCGAACACGCCGTATTACTGTCCTATTAGTGCCCGAATTACCGCAAGATTTAATTCTCGGCATTGATTTTTGGATCGCTATGCAGATAGTGCCCGATATGAGTAGAGGAACTTGGACATTTTCTCCGAACACTGACCATGTAACGACCATAACGACCATCACGCCCAAAGAAAAGTTGAGGAACAAAAGGTACAGAAAAAGAAAAGACAACGCTAGAAATGATGCATTGTGTGAACCTTTGAATGATACTGTACCGATTGATGTTATCACTTTTCCGGAACAATTACATGACCGCTGGTATAATAAAATGACCGAAAATATTGAAGCCAACCCTGATGATTATCCACGATGGAAAATTCAAGATAACAAGACTTATAAAAAAATCACCGACCGACACCACTTTCCAAATCCTGCGTATGAATGGAAATTAGTGGTGCCCAATAAATTACGAGCCGAAATACTCAAACAGTTTCACGATGAACCGACCGCCGGACACTTAGGTGTCGCCAAAACATACGACCAAATAAAACGAAGTTATTATTGGCCGAAAATGATCGTTGACGTAGCACGATACGTGCATGACTGCAGTGTATGTCAACAAACAAAACCTGATAATAAGGCGCCCCAAGGATTAATGGGACAAGACCGGACCGCAGATGTGCCCTGGAGAACGATCAGTGCTGACCTGATGGGCCCTTTTCCTCGATCGAAAAGGGGTCGTAGATACCTACTGGTTGTTCAGGACACGCATACAAAATTTGTCTTGTTATTCCCGCTTCGGGCCGCTACGTCAAAATTAGTCGCTCAACACTTGAACGACTCAGTTTTTATGATATATGGTGTTCCCGAGTTTCTAATCTCTGATAATGGAGCCGAATTTACCGGGAAAAATGTACGCGAATTATTAGCAAAATTTGGGGTAAAGGCGTTATTAAATGCCCGTCGACATTCGCAAGCGAATCCTACCGAGCGCACGAACTTGACTATAAACAATATGCTACGCGCATGTGTGACCGACAAACACAACGAGTGGGACGCTAACATAGCCGAGCTTGGCTTTGCGTTGCGAACTGCGCGAAGCGATGTCACCAACTACACCCCTGCTTATCTGAATTATGGGCGCGAACTAAAAATTCACGCCAGTGAATATCAAAATGTCGCTCCCGATACAACAAACGACCACGTCTCGGAACTGATACATCTTTTCACTGAAGTAAAAGATCGCTTGCAAAAGGCTCATCAAGACAGCGCCGTCCGATATAATTTGCGCCGCCGGACAAATGAGTACAATATAGGAGACCGAGTTCTGAAAAGGAAATACGCACTATCCAATGCTACGCAGGGATATGCCGCCAAATTAGCTCCCCGGTACGAGGGCCCGTTTTCCATCAAGAGGAAAATTTCGCCGATAATTTATGAGCTAGCAAAAATGGACGGTAAAAGCATTGGAATATGGCATATTAGTGATTTAAAAACGTTTAACTAATCAAACGAATAACTAAAATGAATTACGCAATTGCGTAATCTAAGATCAAAACTATTTATGTAACATCGACTATAAAAAGACCGGCGATAACAGCAGTCTCATTCAGTTGAAAATGGACTTCCTAGATATTGACGACGTGCCAACCTTCGAAGATGAACAACATACACCCGAGCGCCAACCGGAATTTTCACCACTACCGGCTATGATCTCTCCGATACCTGATACGCCGCCGATGTTATCACCGTGCCCTTCTATCACGACTCAACCACCGCAGGAACGCTTCCCCGAAACGCCGCCAACGCGAGGAATAGAGGATCGTTCACCCCTGGAGCTGCTACCGTGGAGGTTGATCCAATTGACCCTCTCACCCCCTAAGAGGCGTCGACGTGTGATCCCGCCGCCGGTTCCAGAGGCTTTACTGAGGCCACCGGCGACTATAACGCCAGCCGCCAAATCGACACCACCACCAATAAAACCTCCAGCACCTTTAAAACCAGCTATAACGCCAGTGTCAACGCCACCGACGTCGCGACCGTATGTGCCGCCGCTGCCCACCTGGACTCCAGCCTTGAGAAGACGATGTAGGAGGAAGACCGTACTGCCCGATGGACGCGTGATTCGTTTCACGAAGGCCGCCAACGGACAAATCCATATGGGACGCGTTGTCCCCAGTGTGTGTAAAGTAGTGGACTAAGGTTTTGTGCTGAGTAAGCTAAAGTGTTTGGTATGTGAACTTTTTTTTTGATAAATAGTGATTATTTCCTAATGCAATATTAACATTTAGAACATTGACCGCATTTTGAAATATCACGATACCTTTTTTTTTGTTGTAGATTATTGAAATGTTGAATTTCAACTATGTTTGATATATTTTAATACAATATTCATGTTAATGATTTTTGACCGTATTAAATAAATCACGACATAGTATTAATTTTTTTTTAACTTTGCCCGTGTTGGATATATTCTAATACAATATTCATATTAATGATTTTTGACCGTATTAAATATATCATAACACAATATTCATGTTAATAATTTTTGACCGTATTAAATATATCATTACACAATAATCAGTTTAATGTTTTTTTTTGACCGTGTTAATGATATTATAATACAATATTGACCTTTTTGAAATTTGACTGTATTGATGAATACAGAAGTTTTGAACTTTCATTATTTTGCCCGTATTTGAAAATTATTAATGCAGACCTTTCGTAACAATTAATAATTTGGACCATATTTAGAGATAAGATAAATGTTTGAACGTTGATAGTAGTATTAAGGACATTGAACTGTGATTATTTACGTTTATTTAAAACGTTGAAGTGAAATATTTTGTTTTGTATTTTTGATATTTAGTCATATGAACGATAGTGAATAATATTGAAAATTGATCAAATGATTGCCCTAAGTACAATTTTTGTTTTACATTTAAGTTTATGACCATTGGTGCACATAACTATGACCTTATAATCGCGTATTTTTACACGGGCCGGAGGAGTGTAACGATATTAATTTAATAATATTAATATCACGGTAAAATCTAGTTTGCTTTATATTCGTGTACAGTAATAGGTACACGAAATTGTGTTCAAACGCGTTTATGGTTAAGCAGAGACCGGTATTAAGTACGTATTAGCGCCGCGTCTAATTGAACTTATATTTTTGTAATTAATATTATGTTGTCCGCCAATAGATGGCTACTCATTAATTTCCTTTTTAATTAATATTTTTATTTAAAAATGATTAGCGGTCGTACCTACTGCGGTTCGACCTTTATTGGTGTCAAGCAACAGTGCGCATAAAAATTTGTCTTTCAGTGACCACCCTGTTGGCTCAGTGGCTTGCTAGTTTACGATCGTGTTCCGTCTATTCTAGTATGGCCTATCTAGTCTAACGGGGAAAGCTTTGAATAGCCCTTTAAGTGCTGGTTTACGATCGTGTTCCGTCTATTCCAGCATTTTGTGGATTCATTCTCAGCTCGCTTGCCGAAGATCTGGAAACTATTGAAGTACGATCGTGTTGTCGTCTGCTCCGATAAGTTTCCCGGTGTCTTCTAATAGCGCACTGATTGACCATCGCGAGGGTTCTGGTTCATGATCGGGATTTCGTCTGTTCCAGACCTTAGCGTGAATCGACCCACGACCGTATTAAATTCAATGACCGTGCCGAGGATATAAATAATGACCTAATAAAAAAACACAACGTAGGAATGACCTAGAGATTCGAGTTAAATATAATTAGAGTCCCGCCCGAGTTTAGGATTCTTCAGACCGCTAGACTCATTAACTTTATTATTATGTAAAATTGAATGTGACCGTACAAATAATATCGTTATTTGCACTGATGGGAGTATTTAATTAAAAGTACTCTGTTGACCGATGAAAGTAAATTAGCCATTTGAACCTATTGTTTATTTCCATTATATATTTTGTGTATTGTTATAATTTGTCATTTGAGTTTTATATATTAAATTATACGTGTTAAAACTTTAACGCTCGAACCTGTTTATTTAAAAACCCAACCAACCCCCACAAGAAAAATAATAACGTAACATGGCCTTGGTTGCGCCGTAAACCAATTATGTTTTTGTTGTTGTTATTATTATATGAATATCTAATAAGACTAAATGTCAAACGTTTTTTTCGCTTCCTTATCGAATGGAGTTGGGTGTTGTTTTAAGTTCGAATCGAAATTTTATAAGAAATTCATTATAAAGAAGTTCCACTGTACATATTTATGAAAATCACGCAACGAACGATTTATCAATGTTTGAGGAAATTGACGTTTCCTATTTTCCATAACATGATATATTTTAAATTAACAGGAATTTTATATTTTATCCTGTCAAAATTTAATTGGATTTCGATTGGTTAAGAAGTCGTTTATAACTTTATAACACCAGAATTCTGGTCTTATTTTAAATAATAATCAATCAAACATTAGGCCCGTATTTTTTGTATACTCTAAATATTAAAGAAAGCTAATTTCCACAAAACACGGACTTTTTTTTAGTGCTTTGCCCTTGCAAGTATTTGACATATCAAAATAATAAAATCGCGACAGTTAATTTCTGAAAGAAAAGCATTTCTCGTATCTAAATGTAAAATTGCTTTAAAAGAAGTCGTAAAGAACATAAAATAATTTTATTTGTGAAAAATAAAGTAAAATATATGTACAGCAGTAAAATGATTCCGTTTGATTATTCATTTAACAAAAATTTTTACAACCAAGTTTCGTATACAAAATTACAAAAGGCGACAGAGGACTCGACAAGGTTAGGATATTAGGGGTTGGGGACTTGGAGGAAGAAGCTATATCTGGTCGTTGACTGTTGGGTAAGGGTTCGTTCACACTAAAAGAGCAGAGACGTCCTTAGTAAAAGCGTGCCTGATTGCAGATAAGAACATTAGAAAACTATTAAGATGTCTACGATCCCGATTTGGCATGATCTTCATCCATCGAGTTTTCTAATGAAATTTGAATTTTGATAAATATTAATAAAGAAAAATTGATTTGGTTGACATCCAATTTCTTGGCGCAGCTATTTTTAATAAAAAAATAAAGTTGATAATTTTATTTAAATCTTTGATTAACGTCTGAATAGAACTCTTCAAATAAATAAAATCATCAACCATTTTTTTCAGACTATATATTAACAAAAATTATAAAATTATAATTCAAGTTAGAACCTTCTTCAGAAATAATAAAAAATATAAAAAATAATTAGTATCTACTTATTTTCTAATAGAATAAAGTTTGAATTTATTTTATTAACGAAATATTAATGAAAAATTAATAACATATAACAATAATTTTTTAATAAGTAGTCATGGATATCTACCTAAAAAAGAAAGAAAAAATTCATTAAAAACAAAATATTTCTAAATAATATCATAAATATTATTTAAATTTTCGGTCTCTAAATGAGCATTAAAAGAATTTTTATTAGATTATACATGTAACATTTCCGAAATACCTCTTTTAAAGAAATTTGTTTCATTATAATTTTTGTTAATATATTATAGTCTGAAAAAATTGGTCGATAATTTTATTCGTTGCCATGGTTACATACATACAATTTCGCAATAAAATTATCATTTTCATATATGACAATATAATATAAAATGCCCTAAAACTGCAAAATACTAATTCGAACGTGCCTGCCTACCTGTTTTTATGCCAGGAATCAAATGTCGACCAACCTTTGGCATTTTATACACATATTTTACTTTCGATTGGTAATAAATTTATCTGAAAACTCGATAACCACATTTCAGAAACTTTAATTTTGCATTAAAAGAAAGAAATTGAATGTCAACTAATTCAATTTTTCTTTATAAGTAAATATGTTATATTATCACAATTCATATTTCATTAGAAAACTCGATGGATGAAGCTCGAACCAAATCGGGATCTTAGACTATATTATATAGATTGTTGTGGAATACAGACGCACGATAACAAAGGTTATTATGTAATATAATCAGACGTCGAGTAATGTAATGAGGGCCATACAGTTGTTGTGAGACCGATCCCCCATTGTTGACGGCGATCGTGGTTTGAGATTATTGTGGATTTCTTTTTCAGCATTATATCCTTTTTCCACACTGGCGCTTTCAGTTATTCAGATTGTGGATAACAGTTTATCAGAATTTCTATACTCTCGTGTTTTTTTTTATGTGAAAAAAATGTGTTCAATACACAATAAAGTATTCATTCAAGGAAGCGACTGGACGAAAAAAATGTTTTAAAAAAGTGACATCTATAACGTATTTTATTTTCAGAAATAAAACGGTAATATGCGTCTTGAACCCCCGACAAAATATCATCTTGATTAAATATCCTACAGGCAAAATGTCCCCCGTCACAAAAACAATTACGGGGTCGAGTCGATGCGATGGCGTTTTTAATTGCGCAGTGAAAAGAGGAAGGCGTTTGGGGGGAGTCCTTTAAAAAACAATTACTGGGTCGTGTCGATGCGAAGGCGTTTTTTAATTGCGCAGTGAAAAGGGGAGGGCAGTAAAGGGAAGTTTTTTAAAAATTAAATACGGGGTCGTGTATACAAAGTGAGATAGTAATACAGTAATTCTACACCAGTTTTGCTGATATGGTATTTTGTCGGGGGATATTTTTTCCGTAGGATATTTTGTCGGGGCATGAAAACGCGCGGAATCAATAAATTTGGTGTTATATTTTCTTGCGAATAATCTCGCGTGTAGCGATGTTGTTTTTACAAGCCCCCAGTTCCCACGCACTAATCCGAGAAAACTGGTAAAAATATGATTCAATGTATTTTTTTGAAAAATAAAAATTATTAAATTATTTTTATAATCTGAAGAGACCATTTTTTAGAATAACAAAATGGAATGGCCATGTTGGAAATGTAAGCATTAAATTCCTTTCAGTGGTAGTATACAGAGCGACTTTGGTTAAATAATACATGTGCGGAGATTATTGCGTGTGTCCTTTATAAAATATGTTATAATATAATCCGGCAGAACAGTGTACGGTTCGTAAATAGTGTTTAATGTGCAATTTAGAAGCGCGTTTATCTTATACATACATTTCGTATATACAATGCACAGAGGCTACACGTTGTCTGTGACATTGGCGAGGCGTCAGAATATTGTAGCGGTTTCATTTTTAGGAGTTCCGTACCCGAAGCGGGTTCAACGGGACCCTATTACTAAGCCTCCGCTGTCCGTCCGTCTGTCTGGTGTCTCATGAACCATATGTAGAGTTGAAATGTTCACAGAGTGTGTACATAATTCTATTGCCGCTATAACAAAAACTCGGGTCGCAGTGCCAAACCCTGCCGACAATATACATAGTGTTATTATTATCTGAACTTAACTTTGTTTTTGGGCAAAATAAATAAATTACCTCTTAATACACCCCTTAAAACAACATTTTTTACTTAATTTCAATATTAATATCAATTCAATATCTGTACCAAATTATATACGCCCTTCAGTATGTAAATCCATTTTAGTAAACTAGTGTTTTCAAAAAATGGTAAGTCCGGTCCTGTTTTTTGGGAGTAGTGTGTCGTGGAAGTGGCACTGTCAATATTATATTCTACCCTATTCGGTTAACTTTCAAAATATTTTTAGGTTATGTGTGACTGTCGCTGTATTCGAATAAAACATTGTGAGGTTATGTGTGACTGTCCCTGTATTCGAATAAATCATATTGAGGTTATGTGTGACTATCCCTGTATTCGAATAAATCATATTGAGGTTATGTGTGACTGTTCCTATATTCGAATAAAACATTTTAAGGTTATGTGTGTGAGTGTGACTGCCCCTGTATTCGAATAAAACAGTGTGAGGTTATGTGTGGCTGTCCCTGTATTCGAATAAAACATTGTGAGGTTATGTGTGACTGTCTCTGTATTCGAATAAAACATTGTGATGTTATGTGTGACTGTCCCTGTATTCAAATAAAACATTGTGAGGTTATGTGTGACTGTCCCTGCATTCGAATAAAACATTGTTGAGGTTATGTGTGACTGTCCCTGTATTCGAATAAAACATTTTGAGGTTATGTGTGACTGTCCCTGTATTCGAATATGAATCACTCGTTTGGACGCCCCCAACTGTAGTTAGACCCAATTTGAGATCATTTGTTTACTGCAACGCTTTGCCACTGGGTCCTTGAACTAAGGTTGACGGTACTTGCGTTGTTATGTGCTGCTATTGCACGGTGAACCGCACTTTAAAAGTGTATGAATAATGGTAATTAGATATATGATATGAGAGTCAGCCCGTGGCCTGTTCCATATTACGTCGTTTGCTGTGTTTATATACAGACTGTTCTAATAAAGGTTAAGGCACGTTAATTTTTATGTGCTTTAACACATTAACATTTTCTCTACGAGACCACTCCATACAGATTGTAGAGTAGTATTGTTTAGAGAAAACACCGAAGCCATTTTGAATTGGTGTGGCGTTACGCTCCACCGCTTCAACTGTGGCGTTACGCTCCTCCGCTTCGAAAGAGACAAACATATATATATATGTAGGATTTAACGTGCGAAAAAATGAGATGGAACACAAAAGAGGCAAACATATATCTGTAGGCAAATCTTTGATTAACGTCTGATTAGAACTCTTCAACAAATAAAATTATCGACCAATTTTTCAGACAATATATTAACAAAAAAATATATAACTAATACATTAACGTTTCGATCTGGATTTGGACTTTCTTCAGAACTTATCTAAAAAATATAAAAATTATTAATATTTAATTTCTAATTAGCTTTTTATAAAATTCCTTCTAAATTATTAATTGATATCAAAATATTGAAAAAAATATCGAAACGTTAATGTATTAATTATATATTTTTTTGTTAATATATTGTCTGAAAAATTGGTTGATAATTTTATTTATTGAATATATTTGTAGGATTTAACGTGCGAAAGAATGAGATAGAATACATTACACAGCGTATCTAAGGAGTAAACTCCAGTCGTGCGTCGGAGCTGACACACACACACTTTTTTTCGAATCGGTATAGTCGTTCTCGAAGTTTGCAGTAACACAGATACAAATTTAAATATTACAAATGAAATTTCAAAATTTAATTGCGTTTTTTACTGTACAGCCTCGCAGTAGCACATTTATTGGATGTCTACTCTACAGTGTGTTCAACAATAGTGGTACAGTGAAACATTCTTGTATACTACTAGATACCAAAACAAGTTGAACTCTAAATTTACTATACTACTGAGGTATATTTTTTATACTCCAAACTTGATGGAAGTGTATATAATTTTTTTTTTCTTTACATTTTCGAAATCTCTATTTTTTTTCTCTATAAATTCATATAAAATTGTTATAAGGTTACATAGGAAAATATTCGAGAAAAACGTTATCGATTTATTATGTAAATACACAGTAATAAATATTATTATTATTTACACATGTGTGGAGTGCTATATGAAAAATCATTATTACTGTTTGTTTAATTAAAAAATCTATAACGTTTTTTCGAATATTTTCTTATGTAACCTTATAACAAGAATTATTCACTGTTACCACTATCTGTTTACAAAACTAATATGTAATCAAGACGAAGGGAGTCCGTTGTAACCAGATGGGAGAGTTTCGTTCCATTAACAAACTTTGCCAGTACAGTCTGTATGAATGTACCATAACAGAGACTGTTGTTTTATATTCTTGTTTGCATATTTTTGATTTAAGTTGGATTTTAGAGAATTTCATGATGCAGATTATGAGATTGTTGTTATAATATGTTTGCGGCGCAAGACTAAATCGCTTATGACAAATATTTCTTTGAAGTCATAGCCAAGAGCCCTAACTCGAGCGTAGCGGTGGACCGATATCTGTCGCATGAAGCAATATGGCGTCAGCTACTGGGTAACACACACGTTCATGGCTTACATATGTGTAGTGTCTGTGAAGTTAAACAACCTTGGTAACTATGGAAGAAACAGGCGGAAAGGACCAGGTAGTGATAACAGCGCCATCTTGCGTGCGCCAGAAAACGGTTCGTCTCGAAACACGGCTAGATCTCCTGATTACAGATTTCGTGGATAGAACATTGAAACTGGAGGAGGGCGTCTGGGGGGAGTTCTTTAAAAAACAATTACGGGGTCGTGTATAAAAAACAATTACAGGGTCGTGTCGATGCGATGGTTTTTTTGTGCAGTGAAAAGGGGAGGGCGCTTGGGAGAAGTTCTTTAAAAACAATTACGGGGTCCTGTGTACAAAGTGAGATAGTAATACAGTAATTCTACACCAGTTGCTATGGCGTGTATATGTGATTTCTGATTGGTTAGATTAAAAAAAGGACAGTGAAGGACAAAATGTTTTTATGTATTTTTGAGGAAATTTGTAAATAATCCGTAGTTTTTTTTTTTGGAACGTCAAAATTTTGCGTTTTCTATGACTTAAAAAAATTAAAAATTTGGGCACATCAAGTTATCGTACAGGACCCTTAACGCGGTTTCCTTTCAAAGAAATTAACTCTAGTGGTTATGTTGTCTTCGTAAAAATCTGACATGAGTGTTTTTGTCATTTGGTCACTTATTATATACGTCGCTTTTTTACCACACATTGAAGTCTGCCAACCTCTATCAAGCCTATTTACAGACTACATGCATACTCTCTGCGTTCGTTCATATATTTTATGAGCATATTAAGCAAGAATTTTCATGTTTAAATTTTGATATTTTATTTTTTTCATTCGCATGTAGCGTTGGGTAAATATTTAAAAAAAAAGAGAAACGTTACACAATGCGTATTGGATTATTTGATGGATTACAAAGAAAAAAATACAGCCAATTGAGCGACGGGACCATTTCAACTTAAAAAATATAGTCATTTCATATAGGTATAGTATAATAAAGAGAATAAAATTTTTGATATCAGGACGCGGGTAATGACTAGTATTCAATATGATATTTTCTATTCGTTGCCACGATTACCTACATAAAAATGTAAAAATTGATCAAAGCATGCTTAACTAGTTTATTTCTGACAGATCTACAAAATAAAAGAACAGCTGATTTTTTTGTATTTTGAAAATATTTCTGAAACTATAAAGTTTAAAAAAAATTTTTAACGAAACTTTCCTGAAAAAATAAATAGAATAAGCCATTATGAAAAGTATACCATTATTATCTAAAAACACCGTTATAGCATATTATATCTCTTCTACGCATGCGCCGATTTTCCCCAAAAACAATAGGGCTCTTCTCATTTGCATACCAAACATTATTGTTATTGGTGTTATTTTTGAGGCACCGTGTATACAAACAAGAGTACCTATCATTTAAACATAATATAATAGCCAGTACAAATCAAATGTTTTATATTTTTCGCCGTATATAAATATATCGCAATAAAACAGCTTGAAGAAAACAAGCTTTAAAAGCATCATAAAGACACATATTAAGAGCGTTTCTGAAGAAGAATAAGCGCATTTTTCTAAAGCTTTGTGTTTTCAAATAAGCAGGATTTTAAATATTCAGGACTGATTGATCGAATTTATAATTTGTTTGTACTTTAGCGTATTCTTAAAGCATAAGAAATAAGCGGATAGCAATTATATTTTTTCTTATAGAACAAAACGTTAAGCGCAAATAAATAAAATAAAAGTAAAAAAAAACCTTTTAAAAAGAAGCTTTTATTATGATGTACTGACATGAAGATAATAACAAAACAAACAAATAAAATTATTTTAACACTGCTGACCTGACTACGGTTGCCAGATCCAAAAATAGAAAAGTCGACATCATATTTAGCCGGACATTTAGCCCTAATAGCCGGACTACTTTTTTTATTAAAAAAACGCTAGTCAATTAAATGAAAAATTATGTTAAAACTAACAATTGAAAAATTCGGATTGAAACAACGAAAATCAAATCCTCCTTTGTCGGTTACTAGGTAACGTATAGAAACAAAAGACTGGCAAATTGAAACGAATGAACGTTGTGAAAAAAAGGACTGTTCTATTTCATGGAGTTACAAAGAATTTTACCTTCGATCAATTACTGACCAACATGCGTGAGACGGTGATTTTTCTTTTTATTTTCGTAGTTTATTTTTAACTCAAAGCCCCAGATTTTTTTTACTGACAAGACCATTTCCTAAAGTAAGAATAAAGTCGTCAATTTCAATTTATTAAAAAAAAAATGATAACTTTAAAATGGTGGCCCTTACAAAAATACGAAGTTAAAAATATTATATTTTACCCGTCACCTACACCACATTATACCCGTTGATTCCACCACATTTATGTATTAGGTAAGCATTTTTTTTTTGTACGGCTATCTACTACTGGACCGATTTCGACGATCGAGGTGTCGTTTGAAAGGGCTCGACGTACAGATGTGCAAAGGGGTGTCAAAATTGCTATAAATGGGTTTCAAGGGTTGAAAATCGATTTTGACGTTACAAAATACATGATAAATTTTGAACAGGTTTCAGAAAAACAATTTGCATATATTATATGTCAAAAAGGAAAAACAAACAAGAAATTTTAGTTGAAAAAATAAATTTGCTCGATTTCAGAGCAGTAAGACGGCTATCAGTGTTTAATTTGGCGCTTATGTTCCAGTTAAGATAAAATAAAAAATTCAATCTTTGATTAACGTCTGATTAGAACTCTTCAATAAATAAAATTATCGACCAATTTTTCAGACAAATATATTTACAAAAAAATATAATTAATACAATAACGTTTCGATCCGGATTTGGATTTTCTTCAGACTGATCTAAAAATATAAAAAGTAATTAATGTTTAGTTTCTATTTATTTTTAATGAAATTCGTGAAAGATTTTTTTTGTTAATATATTTGTCTGAAAAATTGGTCGATAATTTTATTTATTGAATAAAATAAAAGAGTTTAAAACGTATGGAAATTTTGTTATTAATTTTTCGTTGCTTGATCGACTGCTTATTAAAATTTATAGGTGCAATGAGCAGAACTCAGGATACTTGGAAAATTATAATTATTCGTTTAATATAAGCTTGTTTTCAGTTTACATTAATTATAAAATGTGTTTCTATCGATAAACACTGTGTTACGAAATTTGTTACGAAAATAAAAAGCAGATGTTGGAGAAATTTTGTAATAAAAAACACAAAAAAACGGTTACGGCCAACACAAAAGTCCGATATGAAATACATGCAGATAAAGAGGTATAAATATAATAATTACAATCAGGGGTATGAAACTCAATGCTATTCGAGCTTCTCTGATTTGTCTGAAGGTCTAATTTTAATGCCAACATGAGATCATCAAAATTGATGAAAATTTAATTTTGACGAACTTTTTTCGTCATTGGCATCACTGAAATGGCGCCAGCTCAGCAAAGCGGGAGTTTCAAAATTGTCTACTTTATGTTATTAACAATATTTATTAAAACAGAACGAAAAACTTTTTGTTCAATTCTTAAAAAACTTCAGTTATAAGAAGAGGTGTATTTTTCAAAACATGAGAAAAATTTTAAGTTAGTGATCATGAACTGGTACATTTGCCCTACTCTCGACGTTATGCAGTTGTAGGAGAACTGTTAACATGATTGCTACTGCTGTTAGGAAAAATGAATTATGCGAAATATTTCACACCGACGTAAGAACCTTTATAGTTTGTACTTTTGTTCTTTTATCGCACAAAATTTATATTTTATAATATAAAATATTACCTTTCTTGTTGCTTGCATAGTGCAGTTTTATTTTTAAGAAACGTGCCGGATAAAATATGGTTGGCAGCTACTTTTAAAGTTGAACGATACTAAATTAATAATAGTCTGTCGAATTTTATACCACAATAATTAATATATTTGAAAAATACAGTGAGAAGTTTTGGAATAACTTATACCTACATATTGAATGTGTGGAGAAGACTACTTCCAAAAATATCAAAAATATGTTAAAACACTTTCATTTAAAAACTTTCGTAAAATATATCATCAGATTAAATCTGTCTACAATCAAATTACAAAAAAGTATGAACAATTTTTATACATTGAAAATATATTTTAAAATTACTAATACTGCACATTAAGAAAGTCATTTTAAAATATATTTTCAATGTATAAAAATTGTTCATATTTTTTTGTAATTTGCGCGACAGTCCGCACAAGTCCCAGCAGTGATACCAATGGCAAAACCAGCTTCGTGTGCAGCGGCTTTAAGACAGGGTTTCCATCAAAAGTGACATTAGCGCGAGCTAAGCCGAGCAGAAAACGTATATTAAAAAAATATAATACACAAAAAAGCTATATATTTCGAAAACACGTTAAAATGTTAAATTTATATAATAATAAGGTGATGTAATCCCAGAAGCAGTGCCGTAAATAGGGCGGTGCCACCGGTGCCCAGGCACAGGGCGTAGACTCTGGGGGGCGCAAGAATGGCCAGACCAGGCAGGACTATTATTTTTTCGGTTGGCTCCTGATAAGTTCCCGCTGCGCCCCTAGTGCTCGATTTCAACACAAACGTACCTACATGCCAGTATCATCAAAAACGTCTATTAAATTAGACAAAACACCAAGTTCCTTGTGCTTTATTTCATCACCCTGAATGAAATAAAGTAGGCCTATTCATAGCATTGCTCTAGGGTACCTATAATATCTAAAAAAAAACAAGGGCGCAGTTATAGAAGCTCGCACAGGGCGCAAAAAAGGCTATTTACGGCACTGCCCAGAAGTGCTTTTTTTAAATAAAGTTTACACATTTCTAAAACATTTTGTGCACGGACAATGTTTTTTATATAATTCTCCCACTTGATGTTTTTTTGTTTCGAACAAACTTCTACCTTTTCATTTTAAAGTTGGTACACTTCACTTTTTTTGTTATTTACGGTTGCAAACTCTCTTAATAATTAGTGTTTTAAAAGCAATATCTAATTTTAAATTTTCATGTGGATTACTCGTAATGAATATTAATGACCGCGTTTTTTTGATGTTATGAAACACTGGTCGTAGTGTTAAAATTTGTCGAAAAAAATGACTGCTTGTTTAATATTTAACTCGTTCAGGTTTCGTTGTCAGTTTTCAAACCACCTATTCTAGATTTTTTTAAATATATTTTCACACCATTATTCACAATTTGTGATTAGTTTACTAGCCACCTTATTCCATAAAAGCCTTAGGTTAGAAACGGACGTTAAACGAATAATTATTATTATTATACTAGCGTGACCTGTGCGAATTATTCGTACTAAATAAGTATAATAATTATCACTTTACAAAATTATTTTTTAAATATGATTGCAGGTATTCAATTCGTTTCTAATTTTGCACACTGCTTATAACGTTCTTCTTTTATGAAGCTAAGATGACAGATCGAAGAAATATTTTACTAAAATTGTCATATAGAGGCGCAAGTAGCAAAAGCGTTGTTCAGCGTTGCCCGTCAGATGGCAGTATGCAGTATTTACAATATGAAGGTCAGATGACAGATCTACGTGTTAACCTTACGCCGTCAGATGGCAGACGTTGTTCAGAGTTTAATTAATTTAATTAATTTACAAAAATAATAGCAATAATAAATTTTTTAGTTCTTCTTTTTGTTGTAAAAGAAATATTTTACTAAAATTGTCATATAGAGGCGCAAGTAGCAAAAGCGTTGTTCTGCGTTGCCAGGCAGATGGCAGTATGCAGTATTTACAATATGAAGGTCAGATGACAGATCGACGTGTTAACCTTACGCCGTCAGATGGCAGACGTTGTTCAGAGTTTAATTAATTTAATTAATTTACAAAAACAATAGCAATAATAAATTTTTTAGTTGTCGATGTCAGTAGAGCAAGCAATGATCTGTAAAATGATATATAATTTATGTGGAGAAATTGTGTGGTTTTTTCTAAAAAGGTAGGCAAACGTCTTAAACCTTAGCGTATTAATATATATGATTGACTTGTATAAGATCTAGATAATTGTGATGACATTGAATAAGCACCTACACAAAAAAGAAAAAAATAATATCTAATTGATGTCGAACCTCCATGACGACTAAACAAAAGAAAAACAAATACGATATAACGCGTTATTTTTGAAGTTAGTTTTCTTTTGTTTTTCTTTCGTTGACTTCAGCTTGATAACGACACAAGAAAGGTTTTCCTTTGCAGCGTATATTCTGATTCGAATTACAACAAAAGTTGGGATAAGATTCTTTTGGAAGGTGCACGGAGAAGACAGAGAGAGAGTTGAGAGATAAAGAGAGGAATGTCCGGTAGCTGGTCGTCGGGACGCTGGCAATACGAAACCTTAAATCCCTCGAGGCCGGTCATCTATATTAGTCTTGCGTATTATTTGTTTTCTACAAACCAGGAACGGAGAAATATTTTGAAATTAACTTGGAACAAAATCGCAGTTTATTTATCTAACTTGTGAAATCGAACCAGATGGCGTTGTGGTGAGAGCACTAGACTCGCAATCGGGAGGTACCGGGTTCGAATCCCGGCGGGGGCAGATGTGGCTTGGGACTTTTTCCTGCTGCCTCTCGCCGAGAAACGATAATTCCTGTGTCTTGGGCTTTTTCATGGTTTCCCTCAATAATTCCAGAACCAGTCATTGGTTTTCGAGATATTCGCAGTTTTTTTAAGACAAAATTGTAATTTAAAATGAATATGAATAATAATAATACAAATAAAAAACATGTCTATCTATCTTTAACTGCGAATATCTCGAAAACCAATGACTTTACAACAAACTAACAAGTGTACATTATTGACTCAGAAAATATCAAAAAAATTAAAATTATAGTCAAAATTAAAATTTAGACAGCGGCGTAACATTTAGAAGGGGTACAAGCATTACTTACTCCTGCCGTACGCCACTGGTAGAGCGAGTAACATTTATCTAAGCATATTTCGCTTAATCGTTTTATTTTGAATTGGAGAATCTGCGGTTGTTCTATGTCCCATTCTTAATGGGACACCCTGTATTATATGAGCAACTGTATATTTACTAGAAGTTAATTTATCTCTTAACGAAGTAAAAGTTGATAAAAAAACTCACCGTTAAATGAAGAAATATCAGATTTTTTCAAAACGTACCTGCAACAAAAGAACATATTTTTTATGAAGTTGTTTTTATTTCCAAAAATTCTATTTGTAAACCGCTCGTACAGTTTGCTTAATGGAGCGGCAAAGCAATGACACAATGTAACACAAAAATGATGATAAATAAGTAATACCAACCGTAATTGATGAGTGTCTATTTTTTTAATTACCAAATGTATATTTCTATAATAGTATATTTTAATAAATAAAATTATCGACCATTTTCTCAGACAAATATATATTTTATTAAAAACTAATTAAGAACTAAATATTAATTAATTTTTATATTTTTTAGATAAGTTCTAAAGAAGGTACAAATTCGGACCGGAACGTTAATGTTTTGAATTTATATATTTTTTGTTTATATTATTTGTCTGAAAAATTGGTCGATAATTTTATTTATTCAACACGCGTGAGTAATATATAATTTCGGGGGCCTGCTAAATTCGGGAGAAATAATAAATTATCTCATGTTGACGCGTAGAGTTCTAATAATGTGCCGAAACTGTACGAAAATGTATTACTGTATAGTTTCTGGACCAATAGGAACGCGGTAGCGAGCCGAAACTGTACGGTAATGAATTATTACTGCATAGTTTCTGGACTATAAGGAACGCGGTAGCGATTTGTATATATGAAAACAGCATCGCAATTCAGCGAAAGTCAGGGCCATCTTGTGTGCATCGAGGGCGGTGGGTAGTAAATCAATGAAGTGATTTATTATCTTTCCCTCTTTTATCAGGGCCCCGAATATTACTCGTGCTAGTTGAATAAAGTATTATGTGCGATCATTGATCGAAGGAGAATATTTCACCCACGTGTTACCGCACTCGCTACGCTCGTGCGACAAATTTCACGCTCATGAAATCTTCTCCTTCTCTCACTAGTCGCACAATATACTATTATTGAAGAGTTCTAATCAGACTTTAATCAAAGATTTGAATATAGTAGGTAGGTATATTTTAATTACATTTTTGCATTTAATTATAGTTCAAGATAATTTTATGATAAGAATAATCGATTAAAATCTACCACCTTGTATTTTACATTCAAAATGGCCACTTCCGGTTAATTGACCACACACTGTGTATGTATACTATAAGTATAGAATAGAAAAAATTTATTAATCGAAACAGCTGTACGCAGGATTCGTCAATTGATTACATAAAAAAATGTATCTGGTACTTAGAAGAATATAAACAAGCTTCAATTGACATTGACTTAACCTCTCTTTTAAATTTGGAAAAAGGTAATGTCTTCTCACTCTACTTAAATGCTAGTCAATCGTTAGAACGGAGTAGGTGTTTGACAAATCTTTTTTATATTAATACTCGTGACGCCGGAAACTTCTAAAGAACATAAATGTGACCATAGTGATGTTTCGGTAGGATGTAAGCATCAGGTGTGCTATTCCCAACAGATCTATTTTCAACTACAGCCATCGCACTCTAACGGGAATTCCCCAAACAACAGGTACAGTTCCCGCAACTTGACAGTGGCTATTTGAGAGACAACTGTACTGAAATGTGTTTTAAACTTTTTTAAATATAAACTCGATACTGTTCAGCTTAACTTTTATCAGTTACTCTACAATTTCTACAGCATCTTTATAGAAAAGGAAAATTAGTTTGGTATGTTTATTTCTTAAATTTGAATATACAGTAGACATCCACTAATCCAAACCTTGCTAATTTGAACTGTTCAATAATAATAATCATCATATATATTAATACGCTAAGGTTAAAGATGTTTGCCTCCTTTTTTAGAAAAAACCTCACAATTTCTCCACATAAATTATATATCATTTTACAGATAATTGCTTGCTCTACTGACATCGACAACTAAAAAATTTATTATTGCTTTTGTTTTTGTAAATTTATTAAAATACAGCAACGCTGAACAACGTCTGCCATCTGACGGCTTTAATTTTGAAACAACGTCAACGCTACGATCTGTCATCTGACCTTCATATTGTAATACAACAGACACAATACTGCATACTGTCATCTGACGGCTTTAATTTTGAAACAGCGAGCAACGCTGAACAACGTCACAGCAATGCTGCATGATGCCATCTGACGGCTTAGCTCAACGCTTTTGCTACTTGCGCCTCTATATGACAATTTTAGTAAAATATTTCTTCGATCTGTCATCCGAGCTTCATATTGTAATACAACAAAAAGAAGAACGTTATAAGCAATGTGCAAAATTAGAAACGAATTGAATACCTGCAATCATATTTAAAAAATAATTTTGTAAAGTGATAATTATTATACTTATTTAGTGCGAATAATTCGCACAGGTCACTCTAGTAATAATAATAATAATAATAATAATTCGGCAATGACAGAGGAAGTACTGTGTAGCCGCAGTCATACAGTAGCGAATAAAATAATAACAATATGCGCAAGCCCGCATTTGCATCTAACTTCCGAGCCTTTTAGATTCGTGGCGCGTATTATGGCATACCAACAGAATAACGGACATTACGTGAGTTAATTGACAACCGAGCGAAACAATTTAGTATGTAAAAATAAGTCGATACTAGATTCAAAAGGCCTTGAGAATTGGAGACATTTGCTGAAAAAATACGCCGTGTGATAGATGGCACAAAATGTGAATCAACGTCCTCTTTCTATATCAAAGGGAAGCCATTAAAAATTCCCTGAGGAAAAACCCTTTGTGCCAAATTTACAAAATATATAGAATTGTTGATATACAGTCTGTATCGAAAAACGTTTCATGTGATTTTTGATATTAAACGGTTTTATTTAGCTTGATCCAGGGGTGGGGTTTTTATAAAGGGCCATTTATAAGATTTAGGGTGTGTTAGCGGGCCAGACTCTAATATTAAAACTAAAACACATACAAAATAGTTGGCAAGACCAAAAGTGCACATCCCGCTAGTTTTCCATTGTATGATAAAAAAATAACAATTAAAAAATATTTTTTATAAATTTAAAAAGATTTAAAAATTTAAAGAAATAAATAATTAAAAATTGAAAAAATATTTTTTTTAAGTTTGCAAAAATAAAAAAAAATAAGAACTATACATAATATAATATATAATTAATATCAAGTGGAATAAAATAAAACAAAATAAAAAGAAAAAAAAAGAAAAAAAATCAATGATTTCGTAAGGAATCGGACCCAGGACCTTGCCCTTGGGGATCCAACGGCATAACCATTACGCCACGGCGGCCTAATACGTGTAGTGGTGTTATCACGGTATAGAAGTGTAGCACTTGTTTTATGGATTACACTATATTTACACAGCAATTATTATATTGTTTTTTTAAACTATTAGCTGTCAAAAATAATAAAATAAAACTGTTTATAAAAATTAAACTACTGAACACATTTTAGTGAATTTAAATAGGGTTCTGGTCCGATAGTAAACAAAGTGAATAAAATATAACCCAAGGCAATCCGACCAAAATTGCGATCTGTAGAGTCGTGACGTACGTACGTACATACGTACAGACCAACCGACAACTGCTGTTTGAGATTTTCAATTACAATTTTAATAGTATTTATGAACTCGAATTGATTTAAAAATGGTTCTGTTTTATAGATTAGAATCTCCTCTTTTCAAAAAGCTTCAATTTGAATGGATTTCGTGTGAAATTAACTTAGATATAACTTCTTATATGAACGAAAGTCAGCTCTGACGCACAAAGCGATAATAAAGCACATACCGCTAGTTTAGCGGTATGTGCAATTAAAATCTTTATTTATTTAGTTTAAATCAATTTTTATATAAAGGAAATAAAAAGGGTAAATTATCTTAAGATTGAGGATTCAGACACCTAAGGTCTCTTGTTTTTGATAAGCTCAATGATGTCTGGTGTTCTAGTCGCGGGCCGTATTTAGATGGCTTAAGGGGCGGATGCAAGTTTTGTTTAAATGGTACAGAAATTGACTAATAAAAGGAAATACAGTGTAACCTCTTTATAACGAAAAACTCTCTATAACGTAGAAATGTTTACATTTTGGTTGGTTTACCTTAAAACCCATACATTAATACTCTTTTTATAGCGCAACAGCCATTCTCTATTACGAAGAAATATGGTTCATATTTAGACGTCAGCAAATATTTACAGACGTAAAAAGGACGATTCTGAACCATCACTAACTATTTAACAAACACTTGATGCCGCCAAACTTATCGAAAAATTCCTATTGTTTAAGGAAGATGATTCCACCACATCCCAAGACATGCATAAGATACTTAATAAAATATAAAACAAATATTGGCATAGCAAAACACGTCAGCCACAGTTAACAGACTATATGTGTTTGGAATAAATTATATAGGTGAAATTTGGTTATTTTTCTTTCTTCCCTCCATATAACGAAAACTCTTTATAACCAAAAAAATGCTCGGTCCCTTGAGATTCGTTATAAAGAGGTTACACTGTATATGGAAAATTCAAATATATGTCCTACAAAAAATTTATTAAAAATTGCCTTTTTGACATTTAAAATTTTACGGACAAACATAGCGGAAATTTTACGGAAATATTTCCTCTTCGCATCTCTAGTTCCAAAACACCCAAGCTTTTGAACTCTTAAAAAGCCACGCCACCACTGGTGTACCCTGGTGGTCATGTGGAGAAACAGAGGCAAGATGGCAGCGGAGCGTATGAACTAGGAAGTAGTGTTTATGTTAAAAAACTTGAATTAATAAATGTGTTGAATTAAATAATATTCATGCTACAAACTTACGTCAATAAATATGTTGAATTAAATAATATTCATGTTACAAACTTACGTTAATAAATATGTTGAATTAAATAATATTCATGTTACAAAGTTACGTTAATAAATATGTTGAATTAAATAATATTCATGTTACAAACTTACGTTTATAAATATGTAGAATTAAATAATATTCATGTTACAAACTTACGTTTATAAATATGTAGAATTAAATAATATTCATGTTACAAACTTACGTTAATAAATATGTTGAATTAAATAATATTCATGTTACAAACTTACGTTAATAAATATGTTGAATTAAATAATATTCATGTTACAAAGTTACGTTAATAAATATGTTGAATTAAATAATATTCATGTTACAAACTTACGTTTATAAATATGTAGAATTAAATAATATTCATGTTACAAACTTACGTTTATAAATATGTAGAATTAAATAATATTCATGTTACAAACTTACGTTAATAAATATGTTGAATTAAATAATATTCATGTTACAAACTTACGTTAATAAATATGTTGAATTAAATAATATTCATGTTACAAAGTTACGTTAATAAATATGTTGAATTAAATAATATTCATGTTACAAACTTACGTTTATAAATATGTAGAATTAAATAATATTCATGTTACAAACTTACGTTTATAAATATGTAGAATTAAATAATATTCATGTTACAAACTTACGTTAATAAATATGTTGAATTAAATAATATTCATGTTACAAACTTACGTTAATAAATATGTTGAATTAAATAATATTCATGTTACAAACTTACGTTAATAAATATGTTGAATTAAATAATATTCATGTTACAAAGTTACGTTAATAAATATGTTGAATTAAATAATATTCATGTTACAAACTTACGTTTATAAATATGAAAAATTAAATAATATTCATGTTACAAACTTACGTTAATAAATATGTTGAATTAAATAATATTCATGTTACAAACTTACGTTTATAAATATGTAGAATTAAATAATATTCATGTTACAAACTTACGTTAATAAATATGTTGATTTAAATAATATTCATGTTACAAACTTACTTTAATAAATATGTTGAATAAAATAATAATAATTGTTACAAGAATAAATTTATAGGGGACCATCTCACTCGATAGTTAAATAACAAAGTTAAAGAGAACCCGTTTTCTTACCTTTCGGATACCCTGTACCTGTACGGGTACGGTTTGGAGTATTCTAAGTTTGCATGAAGGTACTTCAAGATGTTACGATTCCCAACTGACTGACAAAAACTAAATACCAACTCCGTTGCAAATAACGATAGCGGTACTAGACTCGCTGTAAACTATTACAGCGTCGTTCACGTAAATAAATCATAAAGAGTCGAATCGTTGTCACGAATCGAACGTCTGACGGAGTCGATTACACCACCTTTGAAAAGACGTCTTTTAGTACAGTTTTCCGAGATGGGATTTATTACGATTTTTTAACCGACTGCGACACGCAAAGGGTATTTTGTTTATCAGTCCACGGTGGGCACAGTTGTGAGGTTATGTTAACGGGGTACACATAGTTATGTCGACGGTAGACACTAATGTCCACGGTAGATGCAGTTATGTTCACGGTGGACACAGCTGTTGTTGTGTGTTATTAAAATGCTTTAAAATGTAATTTTTAAGACTATCTAAATATATAAAAAGAAACCGTGACTGACTGATCGATCTATCAACGCACAGCTCAAACCAGTGGACGGATTGGGCTGAAATTTGGCACACAGACAGTTATTATGACGTAGGCATCCGCTAAGAACGGATTTTTGAAAATTCAACCCCTAAGAGGGTCGAACGGGGGTTCAAAAATTGCACGGAGAAAATAAGATGTATCAATTCGAAAATGCGCAGGATTACCCCTGTCAACAAATGAATAAACACGTGTTTCATGCTTTTTCAAAAACAAACCCTTCAAAGGGTGAAAAGAGGTATCTATGTAGTTTAAAAATCAACATAGGTGTCATTTTCAAGGTTTGTCAGGACGTCGAGAAAGGAGTAACTATGCCAAATGATGGGAGTGCATTCGTACTTCGTCTCAATCGCGTGCGAAGCCGCTGGTAACGGCTAGTTTATTAATAAAATTTTTGAATTCAAACACAGGCACAGGTTTACATACGTTATGAACATTTTTACTCCCATAAGCTTTTGTACCGCGCAGTCAGCGAAAAAATTAGACATTGATCGCTCGTCGTTGGAAAACGGCTTTAGGTAGGTTTAGACGAATCTTTTATTACCGAGCTTTACAAGTTTGCGTGACCGACTACGATGAACAGACATATTGTTTTCTGTTTACAAAGTTTAAACAGATACAAACAACTCCGTGCAGCAGCTTTTATACTTTGCCAACTACTGAACGCTACACAGTATAATACTTTGTCCGTTAAGAGCTTTTAATATGTATGTAACTACTGTATATATAAGATAGCTCACTGCATCTACCTTCATTCAGCTAGAATTTAGTGTTACAATGTTGGTACTAACTCACTACCTAATAAAACAGATAACTATTGTTTTGTTGATAATAATTTTACGCGTATATGTAGGTATTTAAAGTAGGTAGAATGGGGTTGTCCCACATTTTTTAGGATTGGAACATACTTTACAAATGGAACAAAATTTTTTTTTTTGAGAGTTTGTTCGGAAGTTTTTCTACCAGAAAAAAAATTATTACAAATTATTACAATATAGTGTATTTGCTATTATAGGCAGTGTGGCTTCCTTATACAGGGTGAGTCAGACCACCCGCAGCGGTCGTTTTTGCGAAAACGGTTAGTCGTAGAGAGTTGTGTCAAAAATTTGTATCATAAAAGCCCTAATGAAGAATCGAATGATGATATTTTTTTCCCCCGGAAATATCGGCTTCCGTATTAGTTTGCTCCAGAATGTTCAGAACTCCGGAATATTCAATGGAACGATAGGTCAAAAGTGGTATTGTTGAAAAGATCTTTGAAAAATAAGTAAGTTTTGTAGGACATTTTTTTTGTTACTGCCACTCCTGTTAAGTAATATTCGTTTGAAATTATTAAATTAGCATGTTATAATAACGAACTTAATTTTAAAAGTTGGCATTTAAAATCTAGTTCCCTAATTAAACAATAATAAATGTCACAATATTTTTTTAATAATTGCAATTGTTTTTTTTTGTCGGAAAATACTTAGAAGTACCCATAGCATATCTAGAAGAGCTCATCAGTGTTTAGAATTAAATGGAAAACAGTTTAATTGTTTAATTAGGTAACTAGATTTTAAAATTAAGTTCGTCATTATGACATGTTAATTTAATAATTTCAAACAAATATTACTTAACAGGGGTGGCAGTAACAAAAAAAAATGTCCTACAAAACTTGCTTATTTTTTAAAGATCTTCTCAACAATACTACTTTCGACCTATAGTGCCATTTAATATTCCGGAGTTCTGAACATTCTGGAGCAAACTAATAGGGAAGCCGACCTTTCCGAGGAAAAAATATTACGATTCGATTCTTCATTAGGGCTTTTATGATACAGATTTTTGACACAACTCTCTACGATTAACCATTTTCGAAAAAAACGACCGATACGGGTGGTCTGATTCTCCCTGTATAAACTTAACTTTATTTTTGAACAAAATAAAAAATTTTACCCCTTAATATAATATTTTTTTCTAAATTTTAATATTACTCTCAATACAACAAATTAAATTCACCCTTCACTAAATAAATCCATACCTACCTATACAAACTAACGTTTTCATAAAATTTTTAAGTTCGGTCTTGTCGGGACGATTTTAATAAAATTTTGGTAGCACATTTTAATCATTACTAAAGGGTCAAATATCAATTTTGAAACGATTCGGATAGATTATAGATTATACACAGCTGAGTTCTTTGGCGTTTATTTTACAATCTAAGAATAGTTGAATTTAAAAGTGCAATTCTCGTTCTTATCGTAGTTTCTAAAAATCACCGTCGACAGATTCCGATTTAGTCTATATAAATATCGTTTCAATTCCATGAACACTTTTCTTAAGAAATATTTGATTTGAACTGCACTACGATCATAAATTATCTCGGGAAAAACTCTAAAAATGTCTCAAAACACATTTCGAATCATAAATTCAGTTAAAATATACTCTTTTCGCGTATACTGTGAGTATGATGGTACAATGCATTCGGCTGGGCAGGTACATATTTCACGTCCGTTGTTGTGAACTTAATCCAGGCGTGTGCAACAATACGCTCAAGCAGAAAATTATTTGCCTAAGGCCTAGCACACATGAAAAGCGTTTCTATACAATTGTATAGAAATTGTAAACGCGCGTTGGGCCACCGCGCGTTGAACGCCTCTCATATAAACTAGGCCTTATTTTTAATCGACTACAAAAAAGGAAATAGTTCTACATGGTGAGTCAGACCACCCGTATCAGTCGTTTTTTTCGAAAACGGTTAGTCGTAGAGAGTTGTGTCAAAAATCTGTATGATAAAAGCCCTAATGAAGAATCGAATGGTGATATTTTTTCCCCCCGGAAAGGTCGGCTTCCCTGTTAGTTTGCTCCGGAATGTTCAGAACTCCGGAATGTCAAATGGCACGATAGGTCGAAAGTGGTATTGTTGAAAAGATCTTTAAAAAATAAGCAAGTTTTGTAGGACATTTTTTTTGTTACTGCCACCCCTGTTAAGTAATATTCGCCTAGAAGGACACTTCGCCCGCTACCACATCGCCTATGATAATGTCTAGCCAGTGAAGTATTTGTTTCGGCTACCTGATGGCGCCACTAGCCAGTGAAGTATTTGTCATCCTCTTTCTATCTTCACTAACTTATATCTCCCTCTCAACTTCCGTTCGCCTCGCCCGATCACACTTCCGTAAATCTCTCGTCAGGCATTCACCAGCTTACTCCCCAAGTTAAGCGTGCCTAAAGAAGTTTTACATCAAAAATACAATCGAGTGGAGAAAACCTTTTCTTTTTTTGAAGTCGGTAAAAAATTGGTAGTCTGTAAAGTCGGTTTACGGACGATAGTTTTACGTGATAACGTATTCCGTAATACATAACCTAAACCTCCCAAAATTTGGTTTCAATCCGCTTATCCTTGGTGTCGGAATGATAAGAAATGTCAAAAGTGACGTTTGCAACTGTCAAAGTATTATGTTCAAATAATAATTAGTTATTTCAATAGTTAACTTAGAAGGCCTTGCATTTCACAAAATACTAATGTCAAAAAATTGAATTAAACATTAGAAATGCAGCCGTTTTCATGTTAAGACAAGACATACGTTATTTTCTAATTTCCATGTACGGCAAACAAAGACGACCGACCGCGTCGCGTCATGCATTAGACAACATTGCATTTATACAGCTATTTTTCTATATAAATTTGTATAAAAAAACTGTTTAGGCAAATTCTGTTATACGAAATCTATGTAAAATGTTCTCCTCTTTCGTTTAAGACTGGTTTCAAACCGATCTAATTTAAATTGAGCGAGAAATTATCAAAAAGCACGCACAGGGTCAGGCGGAACGTTACGCGTTACGAACGTTAGGAACGTTACACTTTTTCGTGCATGCAGCCGGTGTTTTATCAATTTATAAGATTGGTGATTCATCAATTTATAAGACGTTATCACGTCAAAAATATCAATGGAGAAAGCGGCTCCCTTCGAGAAACGTTTACAAAACCTGTAAAGTTGAGAGGGTAAACTTACCGCACACGATAACATTTTAAATGTAAAAGTGTACGTCTGTTCCGTTGTAAATACCCGAGTCGTGTGTAATATCTACATGAAATAGAAATCGCGACAAGAGAAAATTCACTGAATGTAACGTAAATTTGGTGAGCTGGTTACAACATCGTCTATATATCACCCGACATTTATATTCAAGGTGACAGGTCACAGATACGAGGTGTCTTCAACATTTTTTTTTAAAGTAAGACAACTTTTCTTCGACACGGTAAGGTAAAATTGATTCACGAGATTAAAAGTGTAACAAGGGTGTGGTTAATTTTTCATAAAGATAGGGGGGGGGGTGTGAAGCAAAAATAATCGATATTTTGTAACACAACGTCTTAAAAAGCCACGCCGTCACTGGTGTACCCGGGTGGTCATGTAGAGAAACAGAGGCAAGATGGCAGCGGAGCGTATGAACTAGGAAGTGGTGTTCATGTTAAAAAACTTAAATTTTTTTTATTATAAACAAAGAAAAAAAAAGGTGCTTCGACTCGAAGTCATTAGCACAAAGATAATATTATGATATTATAACAGGTAAGATATACAGGTAAGTATGTTATATTAATTTCAGATATTCAGGTAAGTGTGTTATATTATTTTTAATTTAATTTAAAAAAAAACTTAAATTAATAAGTACTATGTTGAATTAAATAACATGGTCAATTAGCGAGAAGATTGTGAGACAGTGTTAAGTCTTTTTTAAATGTTCTTCTAACCTATCTTTGAACGCGGAACAGACATTGGGCGTTCTTTTGTCTTGTGTTTTGTTTCGTATTTATAGGTTATATTTTGTGGTTCTAAAAAAATCGTTTATAAAAACTGACTTCTTAGTGGCGGTAAATAAGTTTAAAATTATGGGTAACTAAATAAAACAAATGTACATAAAATAAAAAAGAATAATTTTTAAACTGGATAGTGTATTTATGACAGCTTCTCAAAACTCTGACGTCACGTCACATATTGCTGATACACTTCAAAGTCAGCACAGTAAAGCACGTCTGTATAATGCAGCGCACGGTTGTTCTGAGATGAAAAGCTCTTCAACTTTTGTGTGATGTGAGTGGCAAAGTGTCCGGGTTTAATATCTTCAATCACTTAGTCGTCTTTGTCTATTTAAGCACCTGTGCACTCTCTTTCGGTCTTGGCAAAAGATCGATACACCGATTCGAATCGATTCGCATAGAATTTATATTTTTGTTATCGCATAGAATTGATATCAAGAAATATAAACTTTCTAAAAAAATACATAAGTGCGTGTAACCTTTAGGCGCGATTGAAGTAAAACCTTTTTTAATTTGTTTTTACCTCTCTCACTTTTCCATTGTTAGATAAGTTCGTCTCACAATGACATTAGACTAAATTCTTGCCTCCCTGGAACGTGTCGTCTAGTGATGTGCCGGATATCCGTATCCGTATCCGCGGATATCCGAGGGAGAAGAAAAATCCGTATCCGTATTCGTTAGTTTTAGACGGATCTTTTACCTTATTAATTTTCAATTCATAGATGATATTTATATAATATATAGGTGATTAGATAATAAT
Source organism: Xanthostigma xanthostigma (assembly GCA_963575645.1). NCBI lineage: Eukaryota > Metazoa > Arthropoda > Insecta > Raphidioptera > Raphidiidae > Xanthostigma > Xanthostigma xanthostigma. The sequence goes on along the minus strand of OY754469.1, from coordinate 5,150,347 downwards.
GAAAAACTGTTAAATTCCATTCAGATTATTTTCTATTTTTTAAAATCGAATTTGGCACCTTTATATTGCAAACATTTATCGTAGTGAGTAACATACCAATAGTACATAACTCAAAGGTACTAAAAAACTATCTTTATAATGAGATATTGCACATCGATATTTGGAAAGAGACAATCTGTTATGAGAGTTAACTCTTAAAGAGGTCAATAACTTTTTCCCATAACAGATAATCTCTTTCCAAAGGTCGATGTGCAATATTTACCGTTGCGTACTCTAAAAAAGTTACGATCCGTATCCGTATCCGCGGATCATGAAACCAAATATCCGTATTCAGATCCGTATCCGCGGATATACATTTTTAACGTACCGGCACATCACTAGTGTCGTCTTAGGCGTTAGTCCAGGAGACGGAAGAGCCAAAAGTTACAATTTACAAAATTTCCCAGTTTTTAAAGAGCCACTAAACATTTTCATTTCAGTATTATAGTATTTGCTTATATAGGTTTAGGTACAATATATATATCCGAGGACGACACGTCGCGACGGGGGCGGTGCGGGTGAGACGCGAGTGGAAATGGCTGAGAGATGGACATGGTGCTCAATCATGGATCGATTGGACGATTTTTAAGGGTTTATATAATAAAATAATTATTTTTTCGTATGGAACAGGAGAGCCGCAACTTTACATCAAAAGAGCCGCAGGTTGCCGACCCCTGCTCCAATCTATTCAATCTATTGGTAAATTGACCATGCATAATAATCTGTCACGTTTATATAGGTACATCATTGACGGAGTTGAAATTTTGTCTCAGGACGTCGCCATGTTAGATCTCAACACTGCAATATTTAAGAGACGAATTTAATTACCGAACACTCTGTATAATAAAAAATCAGCGTTGGTATAAAATGATTCGATATATCTACTCATTAAAGTGTAGATATTCTGCTATGTAGCCAAAAATAGGATTTTCGAGAGTACATAAAGATAAAAAAGCTTTCAAGTTTTATTATCCATCAATTGAAGCTGGTATCAATAAAGTTTGAGCGCAAACAAAACGTTTTCAGCGTTCTAGTTTGCACTGTATCGACGATAGTGCATCTGTCAGACATCAGATGTCAGAGCAATGCAATTTGTTTTATTGGAAATATCGAACTCGAAAGTGCCATGTCGATGTTTGATGTAGTTTTTGTACAGTCATAATTTAAATTTTAAAATTTAATGTTCATTTCGCATCGTCCCACTTTAGAGTAGATAATTGAAAAACTTCCGAGCACTTTTTTTAGCAGCTAGACCGATTTTAATTATCTCTTATAGCTGCTGGTCCAAACCATAGATATATATTAATAGATAGCGGATGCCTATCCTTGAGCATTGTGCGGAATGGTTCCAATTAGAAGCCATATGGAAGCCAGTTTGTACGTGGAAAACGCCGTAAAAAGCGCGCGGGATTCAAAAAGAGTAAACATTCTATACTATGATGTTAATGGAAAAACAATAAAACTCGCAGTAAACAGTGATATTTCGCTCCAAAACCTATTTTTATATTGAAACTTTTCAAAAATTACAAAACTGAGCATAAATATAATATAAACGCTTAGAACATTTTACATTGTCAGATTGGCATCAATGCTTGTCAACCTTGATTTGATGCCAAATTGACAATGTAAAATGTTCTAAGCTTTACATTATATTTATGCTCAATTTTGTAATTTTTGAAACGTTTCAGTATAAAAATAGGTTTTGGAGCGAAATATCAGTTTACTGTGAGTTTTGTCGTTTTTCTCAATAAAATCATATTATAAAATAATTAATATTTTTGAATCTCGCGCGCTTTTTACGGCGTTTTCCACGTACAACATGGCTTCTAAAAGGTACAGGAGGCGCTAGTGTATCCGCAATCTATTAAATATATATCTATGGTCCAAACGTATGTATTTTTGACCCATTTTTACTTGTACAAATGTCTTGAAACTTTGCAATCGCATGTAATTCCGACGACAAGGCAATATTCTGATATTTTGACCATAAAATTTGAATGATAAGCAAAAAAATTGAAAAAAGTTATAAGTGGTGGAAGTCCCGGTGCTGATGGTGGGAGAGTGTGTTTTAGTCGCTTTTACATTAATATCTATAATCGATGTAGCTATACCATCCACCGACTCACTGACTGACTCATCACGAGATCTCCAAAACTATATGTCCGATTTATTTGCTTGGCATAGTTACTCCTTTTTTGAAAACTATAAACGCAAATAACTTCTAAACCAAAAGAAATACAGACGTTTGTTTGTGCTCATTGGATTCAGCGTGTTTTTTTCTACAAGCCTGATGATTTTGCCAAAGTTGAAAAAGATTTCGGTTTTCGTCAAAAATCGCATTTTTTTAAAGGGGTCTGTCTTGAAAAGATAGCAAAAATCGATTTTTTTAATATTCCTTTGAAATTTATAATGCTTACAAAAAAAATACGCTGAATTCAATGAGCGTAAGTAAATGTCTGTATCTCTTTTAGTTCGGAAACTACGGCCATTCGAAAGTTTTATATGATTTTCTGAAAATTATAAACGCAAATAACTTCTAAACCAAAAGACATACAGACGTTTGTTTGTGCTCATTGGATTCAGCGTGTTTTTTTTCTATAAGCCTGATTTTTATGCCAAAGTTCCGAAAAATTTCGGTTTTAGTCAAAAATCGTATTTTTTTAAAGGGGTACCTATGTCTTGAAAAAATTGCAAAAATCGATTTTTTTAATATGCTTTTGAAATTGCACTATATGTAGGTATATATTTTATTTATCATTATGGCTTCATAATCTTTTCGAAGAGAGGAAAGATCACGGATTTCACTGGAACTAAATAGCTATAGATTATCTATGTCACGTAGATGTGTGGTATTATTTATTTTTCTTTAGATAACGCAAGATTTTGCCGTGTTTTCTTAACAGATTAATAATATACTATTGCGACGAGAAAAGATCAAATCAAATGTGTGATCAACAACTACTTATATAATCATGCGTCTATGAAATTTGTTATCGAGCGTCTACAATATATTTAGACGTTAAAATAAAAGAATTAGGCTTTTGAAAAAAAAATAATTATCGATTTTTTTATTGTATTTTAAAACTTTATTATAAATAATATTGATAATCGATGCAAAAAACTTTCAAAAAACTTTTTTAAATTAATTATAAGCAATTTAAAATTGATAAAATATTAAAAAAATCATGTGATTGCAAACGCACTAAAATTGTTTTTGACAGTTGTGACGTCATAATGGTAAAATGTATATACGCAGTATACTATCAATGGCTTCTACATGTGTATTGACTAACACATTATGACGTCACATTATGTTCGGGAAATGTCGGCGCGTTCTCGGAACTGGGTACAAAAATTGATTTTTAATTTGATATAACTTTTGAATTATAACGAAAATAAAAAGAAGAAAAATAGTTTTGTTATAAAACTTATATACGATCTTTCCATTTATGACAAAAAAAAATTTCATTCAAAAGCCCAATTCCTGAAGTAGTGGAAAAGCGACCAGGCACTCAACTAAATTCAATGTTCTAGGCACTTTAGATAGACGCTGATGATCTCAGCTGTTGAGCGTCTATAATTCACAATCTCTCTCTTTATAGACAACTAGATTTATTAGTTAACCGTCACGACGACAATTTAGTACCGTCGCATCGTCTAGCACTTGAGACGACGAGATCGCGACCGTACGAAGCCAACTCTGCACGTCATCCTATGCAAGCGATACCGTAAACTACCACGACGACAATCTAGTATCGTCGCATCATCTCTGGAAATTCCACTTGAGACGACGAGATCGCGATCGTACAAAGCCAACTCTGCACGTCATCCAATGCAAGAGATACAGTGAACTTGTGCGGCGACAGCTTTGTAACTCGGGTTGACGTGACGACTATCATTATATCTGTCATAGGATAACGTATTCGGTTGACGGCAGAAAACGTTCCGTCTTAAAGCACCTTAATGCTGTTTGCTTGTAAACTGACAGTATTATGTAATATCAACTTCTATGCTTGTTTGCATGTTGGCAGAATGCAAAATACGACGACACGACGCTTCGAGTCAGTTTGACTGTCTGATGCTCATACAACTAGTATATAATGTGCAAGCAATTTCTATCGAATGTCGACGACTTCTTTGACGTTGTTCTTATCTCAAGAATGCATCTTATAGCAAGTATACGTATATCTAGTTTATTTAACGCGAATAAACCCTGTATTAGAGTCACGTGATATAAAGAATGAGTCAAAATCACTGGCCTGGAAATTATATTGGTCGGAGTCACGAAGTATGTAACCAGGAGAACCAGGTCCAGCGTAGCGGAGGCCCGATATCGTTTAATATACTGTTAGATATGAGACAAACGACAAAAATTATTGATAGATTATCATTCATTTTGTAATATATTTTATTCAATTCTTTCACACTTCTTCACATCTTTTATTACAAGTGTCATCCCCTTTGTCTATTCATCGTCTGATGGTTACCAACAACCGCGTGTGTCCATGTTCTTTCCGTGTTGGCTGGCTCCACGCGTCCCCTCGTGTCATTGGTCAGCCGCATGTCACGTGGGAAGGCACAGCTACACTCGTGGACAACAGCTTGTGTACACTGTACAGTATGTGCACTACGCCTTTCTTACAATACTTATTATTTCTAATATCGTATATTATAATGTCTACAATGCATATTTCATAATATACTAGCAAACAATATCTATCTATTTGTAGTAATATTAATATTTTCTTAAATAATTTATAACCTTTATTTTCTTTCAGTAACTTTACACAACTACATGAACGCATAAAATGAACAATGACTGTTTTCATCCGTACTGCGTACATCTCGAATAAAAATAAATAAGTCGATTAGTTCAAAGAGTGGTCGCGTGGTGTCACCACATCTGTATTCAACAGTTCGACCCTTCTTACTAAAAAGCTTTTTTATTTCACCTTCTGCAACTCCAACGCGGTTTTTCACAATAAAATGTAGCATGCAGTCCATTGCAGCGTGTGCATTTTGCACGTATGTCCTGTTTGTAACGCGGTCTACCATTCGCTACTGAAAAATGCTGAATCTACTTGAATATCATATTATACACAACAGATGTTCCGAGAAGAAGATTATTTATTTGCCAAAATCCGTCATAAATGTCAAAATTTACTTTCGTGTTAATAGAAGTTTTGTTACAAAATGAAAAGAAAAAAACTGTTTTAGGTTTATACAGTACTGATTTTTTTTACCTTTCGAAGGGCTTAACGCCACACCCGCTATACTACACATTTTACGGCAATGGTAGCGCCATCTATCGAACATTAAAGCAACACATACAAACCAGACTGAGCAACAGCAGCTTAAATTGACGTCAACCTCAAAACTTTAATTATTTTATAATTTACTAGCGGTCACGCCCGGTTTCACCCGGGTGCAAAACAACGAATGGGGAAGGGAGGGACATGAGTACACACGTTCATCTTAATTTACCGAGATGAATGTTGTGTCCAAATTTCATGATGATCGGAGTTACCGTTCAAAAGTTTTTATCGATAAAAAGCAGTATTTACACTTTTTTTAAGTAATAAATTTCTTTTAAATCAATAATTACTGTAATTAATAAAATATAATAAATATTTAATTGAAAACACTGTAGGAAAATTATTTTTATATAAGTACCTATAGTTATAGGTAACAGTTTTCAAATGAGCTTTTAATTAGATTTATTTAATTTTAATTAGTCGTAAATAAAATTAAAATTTAAATGTAAGCCTTAGAAGAACGCAATGTAGAAAAGAAAAAAACGATTAAAAATTTATTCGCCCAACGTGGGGCTCGAACACACGACCCTGATATTAACAGACGCATTCTCTACCGACTGAGCCAGCCGGGCTTGTAAATGTGCAGCGCTAATATTCAGTTGAGGAATCTCACCTTAAACATTTTGCAACATTTTTCATTGATGCTCCGCTCCTATTGGTCGTAGCGTGATATTATATAGCCTATAGCCTTCCTCAATAAATGGACTATCCAACAAAAAAAATTTTTCAATTTGAACCAGTAGTTCCTAAGATTAGCGCGTTCAACTAAACAAACAAATAAACAAACTCTTCAGCTTTATATATTAGTATTGATTTTGAACGATGCTCAATTTTTTTAGTATATAAGATCTAGGTACCTTTTTAGCAAAAATCCACTGCGATGTAGTTTTTTCAGACAAAGAGAATTTTAATAACAGACAGACGGATAACTAGAATTCTGTTATAGCATAGAAAAAATTAGATTAAAAATGTATCGTGAACGCAGAGAGTTTTAATGAATTAAAAAGGAAGCGGCAGCTAAATAATTAATCGACTGTCGGTAGCGTTCAGTGAACGAGCTATTTGTTGTGTAAGCGTACCATCAGATGCCAGCAGATACTTATAATTCAAACTAACGGTTAGGTATTAAGAGATTCATTTGCTAAATTGGCTACATTTTTTACAGAATTAATCTCATTTCAGATCCCGTTATATTTTGTACGAGCTATCAATTTCTGTACAAAAAAAGAACTGCTATATTTACTTCTTTTTCTTAAGGGCTGTATGTATGTTTTGCCGTAGGGATGTCGGTAGTGAAAAAAATATCGATGTATCGATATTTATAAAAATATCAATATCGACGTCGATATATCATAGAAAAAATATCGATATATCGATGTATCGATATTTATAAAAATATCAAAATCGACGTCGATATAGATATCATAGAAAAAATATCGATATATCGATGTATCGATATTTATAAAAATATCAAAATCGACGTCGATATAGATATCATAGAAAAAATATCGATATATCGATGTATCGATATTTATGAAAATATCAATATCGACGTCAATATAGATGCCCGGGTGCAAAACTGTTCTGGAAATATTATATTGACCTCCCCATCTGCACAGCCGAACTATTAAAGTTTGATGTATCTCTAAAGATTTGGCCAGCGTTAGCCATGTAAGCGTACGAAAACAATTTTTTTTTTGACAAAACATCGCCACAGTTCAGCCATTTTGTACAAAATATTTACAAATTATATATATAGCAACCTTCCTCGTTTATCGCTTTTTCTATTAGTGAAAACCGTATGAAAATCCGTTCGGTAGTTTTTGAGTTTATCGCGTTCAGACAGATAGACAGACGCGACGGGGACTTTTTTTACACATATTAAAGATGATATTATATAGCCTATAGCCTTCCTCGATAAAGGGACTAACCAAAACAAAAATAATTTTCTAATTCGAACTAGTAGTTCCTGAGATTAGTGCGTTCAACCAAACAAATAAACTCTTCAGCTTTATATATTAGTATATACGATTTAAGAATCAGATGTTTAACATGCCATTATATAACAAATTTTAAAATTATTCTATCTAATTAAATCTAAAAAAATAACACAAAGGTATTGCCAACATAAATGTTAAGTACATTGACTGCGAATTTTCGATTATTTTAAAAATAAATTACTAAAAAAATGCGATCGTAAAAAAAATTGGGAAATTGAATTTTATAACCACTTTCATTGAATTTAATATCGCGTTCCAATTTAACATCCCTTGCATAATTTTTCACACAACATAATATAAGCATCCTTTTATGATTTTTCAATATTTTTCTCCTATAATAGGCTCAGTGTTCTATATATATAGAGGAATAAATTGAGCTACCCTAACAAAAACCGTTAGGCAAGCATTTTACTAGAATGAAAAAGCTCTTCAGTTTCTTTTGAAAACTTTCTGTGTATTCACTCACTTTTCAGGGACGTATTAAGTTTTATTAAAAGCACAACGCTATAAAAATCGAGTAGCTTCTCAATAAGTTTACAATTATAAATTTTTATTTAAATCTTTGGTTGTCTGATTACTCTGTTTTGGACCCGGGTGAAACCGCTAGTTTATTAATAAATGTTAATAATAAAGGAACTTGATGTTTAAAAACTGTTATCTAAAGGCCGCTGCACACGATGCTAGATTCTTTGCTAGATATGCCTTCTAATTTTCTAGCGCTGGTTTTCTTGATTGCTGTTAAGTGCTCGCTTCACACGAGACTATTTTTCAAGCTTGATTTGTGGATAGATATGGTGCGCGCGCAGTGACAGTTCGAATATAACGTCCGAGAAAAACGTGTCTGTTGTCTGACTCTGAGCAGAATGAAGCCATGTTGGTTTGTGGGCGTTTGTTCAAGTGCCCACGTGACAAGATACTGCTTCCTAATTGGTTCTTGCTCACACCTAGCAGCAAATCTCGTAGGGAAAATAGATCTTGTTCTTATTTTAAAACCTATCTTGTGAACTAGCAGGCCAGCTCGCAGTGACGTCATTTCTAGCTTCGTATCCAGCCTACCGGCTATCAGAACTCCTAACAGCGTTTCTAGCAGCATTTATAGCCTCGTGTGCAGCGGCCTTTATTCTAAGCGATTACATACATGCATAGTTACATACATACGTGTTTGGTTTAATAACGTTCTGCATCAAGAATGACAAAAATCTTCAAAAAATACCTGAAACAAAAGAAAAAATAAATTAATTTAAAATACAGTTTCTACACCTTCCTGTAAAATAGCTGGTTAAGGTAAAGGCTAGCGTGAAATAAGCTTCCAGATACAGAAAATGTCTATTATTATTATCAGTCGTCTAGAGTCTAGACGAGACCCTTGGAGTCTAGCCTTAATAACATTGCGTCTGACGAATAAATACGTCTCTGAGAGACGATTTAAAAACTTCGAAACACGGATACGTTACATTCAATAAATTGATAACTCGAATACTTACGCTGCATTTGTTTACAAATTTACGTAAAAGTAAAATATAAAGATTTGCGAACTTAATGTAGTTGAAAATTGAAAAAGTAACAATATCACTTGCATATATTCATAGCCGCAAGGCAAAATGGTTTAAGTGTTATCTTTAGAGTGTTGCGAAAACAAGTACTGCTCAGTTTCATAATAATTGTAGGCAGTGATTGTTTCACAGTGCAAAATAATCGGTCCATTTTTTCTGCAAACATTTAAGAACGGATATGCTTAACAGTGTTTTATTGCTTTGCCGCTCCACTAAGCTTGTTATAAGCAACTAAGTCACTGACTGCAATCTGCGAACTGAAATATTGTCAAATGAAATTAAATAAATTTTGTTATCGAGTGACAATTATTTACAATATTCATTCAATTACAAACGATATGATTTCGAGAGAGGTACAATCGATTTTTGGGTTAATTCAATATCAACATGTTGGGTTAAAAATAAAAAAAATGTAAATCACTGGTGAAGTAAGTCTTCTTTAGAGTAATTCATATCATATCATCATATCATATATATTAATACGCTAAGGTTTAATTAAGATGTTTGCCTCCCTTTTTAGAAAAAACCTCACAATTACTCCGCATAAATTATATATCATTTTACAGATAATTGCTTGCTCTACTGACATCGACAACTAAAAAAATTATTATTGCTTTTGTTTTTGTAAATTAATTAAAATACAGCAACGCTGAACAACGTCTGCCATCTGACGGCTTTAATTTCGGACAAAAAAAATGCTAAAATAATTCTACGAAAATAAAAAATTGACAGAAAATTCGACATTACTTATTTTGTATTGAGACCAAAGATATTATTCTGTGTTTTTTTCGTACTGTCTACTGGTTGGTAGTTTTAAGGACAAAGTAAGTGAAAGAATGAATTGTTGTAGTTTCTTGAGATGAGAGTTTTGTAAGTATGTAGGGGAAAGCGGATTGATGCAACAATCCAATTGGTTTTTACGACTATAGGCTAAATAGATCAGAACCCCTCTCTACAACGCTTCTTTTATATCCTTATTGGTTGTCCAAGTTAAATTAACTAGAAACGACATACACGTGTAGGAATATATACATTTGTGGCCGAAAAGCAAAGGTGCTTATGTCGATGGACCCCGCAAAAACCTTATGGGATTTGGTTCTCGGTTAAATTGATCGAAAATGGTTTTATTTTATAGTTTAAAGGTCATTAAGAAAAAGTGTCCATGGGCGCATAGCCTAAAAACCAATAGATTTCTAGCCACAGATATGTTCAGCGAGATTTTTGATATAGTGATAGATAGATAGATAGATAGATAGATAGATAGATAGATAGATAGATAGATAGATAGATAGATAGATAGATTGAATTCACAATCTTTCTAGAAATATGTTTTCGAGTGCGCCGAATCCGAATTTGACATTATTATTTTATACAGAGTGACACCTTCTAACATTACTTAGTTTTCGATTATTTTTCTATTTATAATAAACAAGAATATGGAACATGTTTGTGAATTCAATGGATATATCCCTATATCTAAAATCTCGCCAAACATAATATATGTAGCTAAAAATCTATTGGTTTTTAGGCTTTGCGCCCCATGGACACTATTTCTTAGTGACCTTTAAACTATAAAATAAAACCATTTTCGATCAATTTAATCGAGAACCAAATCCCGTAAGGTTTGTGCTGGGTCGTTTGTGTTAAAAAAAGAGATCAATGATGATCCAGTTCTTCTACCATTCCAACACCATAATGGTACAAATTTAGGTCAAAATTCACTTTTCAAAATATCACAATATTTTTTCCCCGACTAAAAAAAAAACACCACTTTTTTACCATAAATTCGACATATTTTGTTTTGTCCTGAGGTCATTGATATACTACGTAGCGTCTAAGAATTTAGATGTTCAGAATATACTTAATACGGGATATTAGAAAGCTAGACCGACCGAGCAACGGGACAATTTCTAAAAAGCGACAAAATACAGTCGTAAGTAGTTTTTTTTAGAGTTGTCTTGCATCTATTCAAATTAAGGGACAGTCTGTATATATTATTCTTTGGTATTTTATTTTTTTAAGTTTTCGGTTGCCTCATTTGCAAACATTTCTATGCTAGGTTGGTACACGTTGCTCGAAAAACTCTTTTCAATTTACTATTCAAATATGTTAAATAATACAGCGTTATTCTGAAAAAAATATTGAAATCCTTTTCAAATATAGCTATACAATTTGCGCGCCATAGTTAATGGTTATGTAAAAAAATTATTAAATCACAAAAATAAGTAGAACTCTCTCTCTCTCTCTTTCTCACACTACCACCCATTGTTACTTCATTATTAATAACTAGCGACCGAACTTGTAGATAGCCTATCATATATATTAATACGCTAAGGTTAAGATGTTTGCCTCTCTTTTTAGAAAAAAAACTCACAATTTCTCCACATAAATTATATATCATTTTACAGATAATTGCTTGCTCTACTGACATCGACAACTAAAAAATGTATTATTGCTTTTGTTTTTGTAAATTAATTAAAATACAGCAACGCTGAACAACGTCTGCCATCTGACGGCTTTAATTTTGAAAAAACATCAACACTTCGATCTGTCATCTGACCTTCATATTGTAATACAACAGACACAATACTGTATACTGCCATCTGACGGCTTTAATTTTGAAACATCGAGCAACGCTGAACAACGTCACAGCAATGCTGCATCATGCCATCTGACGGCTTAGCTCAACGCTTTTGCTACTTGTGCCTCTATATGACAATTTTAGTAAAATATTTCTTCGATCTGTCATCTGAGCTTCATATTGTAATACAACAAAAAGAAGAACGTTATAAGCAGTGTGTGCAAAATTAGAAACGAATTGAATTACCTGCAATCATATTTAAAAAATAATTTTGTAAAGTGATAATTATTATACTTATTTAGTGCGAATAATTCGCACAGGTCACTCTAGTTTTATATATATAGCACTTATAGCATTTTTATGCTCCACAAATAAAATAACTATCTATCTATCTATAGGTATAGACTAGCGGCTAAGAGCGTAGATATTCTTTTTTATGGGGGGGGGTAAATATTGGTGAAAACATTTTTGAAATCGGATGAGTAGTTTTGGAGATTACCTCCTACAGCCTTTACAAACTTTACCTCTTTGTAATATTAGTATAGATTGTCGTGTGGTGGAAGAAACGGGTATAATATGGTGTAAGTAACGGGCAGGTAGGGTAACTTACAAACTTTATAGTATAGATCAGCTTTATTTATTATTTATTTTAATCAAAATAGGTCGCGGGCTCCCGGACAGCTAGCGCGCCAATCATGATGCAAGGAACTACAAAAGGATTTGCAACTTAACTCAGTTTCTGTTAGTGTTCCGGAATGACTACCGGTGGTTTCAAAAGCAAAAAAGGTACACCCTTACAGTTGGATTAACGCAAAAAATTAATTAAACATAAAATTCGCGCGATATAAAAAAGAATAAATTAAAATAGATATAAAAACAACAAAACAAAATGCAGTTGGAGGAGTGAAAAGTGAATTAAAACGTTTCGCTCTAGATTTTGAATTTTTCATTGTACGAAGTGGAGAGATCTTTAATCACCGCCATCGCGGCTATATGCGGTGAACAGATAAAGCCATTTAGGGGGACGACAAACATAAAAACACAATAGCAAGCAGGTAATCTCCCAGCCCGCATCGGTAATGCGATTTTTTCAGCTGTATAGCTAACGCCATATGAGCTATCATTAATCTGCTCTCGGCCGAATTTGAAAATGTCAGCGTGTTCTACAAAAAAAAGAAGAGTTGTCGAAACGAATAAATATTTATGTGCACCTATCTCTTACTCTCTAAAACATGCCGTTAAATAGATGTAAAACAAAATTAAAAGCCTATTCGTTGGGTGCGTGACGACAGCACCGCCGCCCGTTCGCCATTTTTATAAGATATAAAGTCACTATTTATTTTTTTCATTTCAGTTTCTATTATCTCAGTAGGTACAGGATATTAAAATTAGCACTGGATTACTGCTTATTAAATTCAGATAAAAATACTAAGTTATGCAAAAGGAACTGTTTACCATTCCCACTCCGCAAATTAGGAACCGTACTCATCTAGGTCAAAGTTCATTTTTTAGCTCATTCCATGTCAAATCGACTGATGGTTGGAATCTACCCCTTCTTATTAGAATGAAATTTGGTCAGAAGTTTTCTTTCATTCTATAACGAAAATTTATCTTTTTTAAAATCTTCTAAGTTTATTTTTTAAATATTTCGAAAAGTATTATAGTTAAAAAAATCGACCTTGGTTCATTTTAAAGAGGATATTTGGGGCTACAAAAATACATATCTGAGAAAAAAAAATTGAAAAATAAAAATTTTCAAAATTGAATAAATCGAAATTATATTTTTTTTGGCTCAATTTTTTTTGTAGACAACCTCTATTTGCTTTTAAAAGACCCTGAAATTTTCAGAGGGGTGTTTTTCTTTTTTTTTGAATTATTGAATTTAGAAAAAAAAAGTTTATACAAATATTTAATTTTGAGCAATAAGTATCTAATCTAATTTTTTTCCAAAATTCCAAAATTCATATCTTCGAATAAATGAAAAACACCTTTCTGAAAATTTCAGGCTCTTTTAAAAACAGATAGAGATATAAAAAAATTTTTTTGATTTATTCAATTTTGAAAATTTTTGATTTTTTAAATTTTTTTCCTCAGACATAATATTTTTTGTAGCTCTAAATAATATCCTCTTTAAAACGAACCAAGGTCGATTTTTTAACTATAATAGATTTCGAGATATTCAAAAAGTTAACTTAAAAGATTCCAAAAAATGATAATTTATTAATTTTGCAAAACGTAAAAATATTTTTTTAATTCTTTTCCGTTGGTAAAACTTCGTTATACGATGAAAGAAAACATCTAACCAAATTCTATCAAAATCGGAAGGGGCAATTCCAACTATCGGTCGATTTGATTTGGAATGACCCTTTTACAATTCTTATTTTGTTAAAAAACATTTTCCAATCACAATATATAGTAATTTACAAGTAAGTATAAAGCGGTTAGCGTTTGCTTGTGTTTACAAATTCGACTATATTAAGGCATTGTATGGAATATTTCAATACAGCTTACATTGTGCGCTTATAAAAACACGGCGATTTCACGGGAATTTGATTTTTCCAATTAAAAAAAAATTATAAGTGACATTTGTTGAATTTACATTGTGTACGAAAAATCCACTTTGATTACAAAAAAAAAAAAACGTGCTTCTAATCAAAACAAAAACAAACAAAAGGTTAACATTAGCGACGTGAAACAAAAATATTTTTAATTGGAATCGGAATTTGCGACGACTTTTCTGTAGGTATTGTGTTTTCCGAATCAAAAGGTATTTTATTTGTTGATTAATTAGTTTCTTTAACAGACTTTCAAAAAATAAAAATAAAATTTAATTACATTTAAAGTGACAACTGATTTCGTGATATTATTATTTTATATTACAACTAGCGACCCGACCCGGTTTCACCCGGGTGCGATAGATATAATTCTGAAAAACGTATTTCGTTTGAGACCCGGCGTCTGAACTAATAGCTTTGAGCAAATTCTACCAGATTCGCTTCTGAACTAACAGCTTTGAGCGAATTCTGTCAGATGTCGGTACTTTGTACTAAAGCAGTTTTTTTTTTGTTTGTTTCTGAACTTTCTATCGCTGTTGAACAAAATCTTTATATCTGAAAATTATTTTTTACTTATTAGTTCACATTGCTATAAAAGAGTGTTTTCTTTTTGAGTATTTTTAAACTCTAATTTTTTAAACGCACTGAATGTTGAAATCGGTTTGTGATTTGTTTGTAAGTTAAGATAAGTTAAAATTTATTAAAAAAAAAATATACAAATTATGTGCTGAAAATTAAACAATATCCTAGACAGCGTTCCCAATTCCTGCTGCTTGTCTAAAACAAAATCAAAAAAATATTAACACAGAGCCAAAAATTTGAATTGGGAAAAATTAAATAAAAAACCCTAACTAATGTTTGTAAGTTTCATTAAAATTCAAAAATAGAGATTCTCCTGTAGTTTAACCCTTTAGTGTTTCACTCGTTTATAAAACTAATGTAGATTACGCTCAGCAGTTCATTTAAATATACTTAATACGCTTCTTCAAAGGGCGGACGTTAGTATTATAGCCAGTCACAAATTCGGAGATTCCGCACGGTTTCGACTGTTATGATCATTGCTACCGCAGAGATAACGCGCCGGCGACTGATTCAAAAACTAATTATCTTCTAAAATATACCGCGATAATAATATTCAATAAGATAAAACTGTTTATCAAAATTAAACTACTGAACACATTTTAGTGAATAAATAAAATTATCGACCAATTTTTTAGACAATTGGTTTGTTATTATTTTTTCAATTTTTGATAATAATTTAAAAACTTCAATCGAGTTTTTTCAAATACAAATTAGAAATTAATTATTTTTATATTGTTTAGATCAGTTCTGAAGAAACTCCAAATCCGGACCGAAACGTCAATGTATTAATTATTATTTTTTGTTTATATATTTGTCTGAAAAATTGATCGATAATTTAATTTATTGAAGAATTCTAATCAGACGTTAATCAAAGATTTGAACATTTTAATGAATTTAAATAGGGTTCTGGTCTGATAGTAAACAAAGTGAATTAAATATAAGAGTCTTTTTTTATACATATGGAAAGTTTGTTTCTTGATATCACATGGATTTTGATATAACAATTTATGATGTGTGAAATGACCTAATTTCGTTTTAATTTTCAATTTGACTGAAGATTGCATACCTTTATTTGATGACTACCTATATACGTAACCGAACAGATTCATTGAGGAGTTTTATCTTCGACAAAAATGTTATAGAGCTGTATAAAAAGTGATAAAAGACGTTCAGCTGACAAAGCTTTTTTTCTAATCAGGTCATCTGAATTCTTATTTGATGTTTCAAGTAATAAAAGAACGAGTGATCACATTCTTTTATTTGTAGAGAATTAAAAGGAAACTGGATTCCCGCTTCGATTTCGCCCGTAGTATGTAAACGCGTAAGGTGCACATAGGGAAATTAGCATTGGGAAAAAATACTTGGATCAGAGTTAGCCATGACTGCATGAATTGTTATTTCTATTGAATTATCGTGGTAATCTTGAGGATTTCTATTTTATTTTGATTTATTTTTATTTTATTTGGCTTTTTTAATAATAAAAAGCTCTTATAAATCATTATTTTAATTTATTTGTATAAAAATAAAACAAAAACATAACTCCATCTGTTTGGAAACATTTCATTCAAGATATACATCATCCACATAAACATACCTTGTAAATAGTTGTGTTCTGTAGTTTGTTTGTTTTGTTAACATTTTATTTGTCTCATGTTCTCTCATCTTAGGCTCGATTTTTATGACTAATAAATTGGGAAAGTTGATCCAAAACGTTAATTAGAATTTATTTTATTTAACAGCAACGTTACGCAGGTGCGATTTATCAATGTATATGTTACCGGCCAAACCCGATTTCAGGACAAACTAGTTTGGCCTACTATTCATACTAGGACAAACTAGTTTGGCCTAGGCCAAACTGGTTTGTAGAACTAGTTTGGCCTAGGCCAAACTAGTTTGTCCTGAAATCGGGTTTGTCCGGTAACATATATAATAATTATCTAGCATATAATCTTTGTCATCTACTCGCACTTGTCCGCCTTTTGTTTAAAAAATAAGATTATTATTCATTTGTTTCAATATCACAATAAATTTAATATATTCACATTTTCAAATTATTACTCTTCCCTTTAAAAATGTCGCGCTGTAAAAAGCGATTTTAAGAAAGTGAACATAATAATACAATCTAGATTTAAACGGAATATTTAAGTACCTAAGGTTTGGTGTGTTTTAACCCCTTTTTCTATTTTACGTGCAACGTGTAAAATTATTATACGGACAAAGTTTACCAACCAGAAAATATTTTTCATGACCACAAATGCGTTTTTGATAACAAACATATTATACAGTCCATTCGACCCGTAGTGGCAGAGACAGTTTAAAAGCACACAAGAAAAAAGTTTATTTAATGGGAGGTGGGTTTTTAAATTTTGGTGGTACAAAATAGAATCAATTCAGAAACACGTCTTTTTAAAAATTATCATAAGCAAAAAAATTAAATTTCACATTCAAAAATAGACAGTTTAAACAATCGGCCATGTTGGCGAGCTTATGTGACGTCATGATATACGATGCATGTCAAATTGTCAATGTTCTAAATGAAGTTTATTTGCTGTTTTCTCTAAATACTGACGTAATCTTATTGTGAGACGACACAGTCGCCATGAAAACTGTTGTTGATATATACTCTGACGTCACGCTGCGTTTTGAAAATTCGAAAATAGCGCGTATTTTCTACATTTCTTTTTTATTATTTGTATTTTTTCCAGTGATTAGATTAAAAAAAATAACCATTACGATATGATCAGGAACTAAAATATATTTCGAAATAAAAATTTAAACCAATTTGGAGTCTCATTGATGTTTAAACATTTTGTCCGAAGTCCAACTTTCTATCATTGTACTCTTCAACGTGTTCCACGATGCGTCCGATGTACTGTTTTATCCAGTTCGTATGTACATTGTGTAAAAACAGAGATCGCCCAACACTTTCCTTATGGGTTTGTTGAGTTCTAAAACACTTCACGGTTTCTATGGATATATACTTGTAATAATTCTGAACGAGGCGTCCCGCTCACAAACGACATTTGGTGGTTTGGTGGGGGCAAGGTTGTATGCCGTCTAGCGTGGACTGTTTTATTGCATACGCAAGAAGAAAACCACAAGATTTATGCGTGACAAAGTCCCGCATCGAGTTGGTGGAAGGGAGCAGGGCTCAAAGCACTCTATGCCTACATTGTGCATGCACGCACTCTCTCTCTCTCTCTATCTCTCTCTCTTATAGGTATAAATACTTGTAGGGCTGCTCAAAATCCATATGAGTAACTTATGACCGATTTCTTCTTCACTTTTATTTATCCGCTAGATCAGTGATTCCCAAAGTGATCTATATCGAACCCCAGGGGTCGACGACAACTTGCAAGGGGTCCATGTCAGCGGGAAAAAAATTGGGGGTCCATGAAATGAAAATGGGGGTCAACGATAGCGAACCTCCTAACAAAAAAAGAAACAAACTGGACATCGTTAACCGAAGAGATTTAAGATTAAATCTAACTAAATTGATACCAAATGTTGAAAATTTATTATTAAAGCATCAGGTTCATCCCTCACACTAAAAACATTTATTTTTTGCTTAGTTATTTTATGTAACAGAAAGTAAATTTTAATTTGATTCGTTTAATTTGAATCTAATTAATAAATGTATAAAACTAAACATTTCACACTACATTTCACTACCGTTATAAATTTAAATCGTTCAAAGTAAGTAGCACTATACCGGTTGTCAAAAATACATTTGAAATTAATGAATTTGTAAAAAATCAATATCAGATAAGCAGGGGGTCTACCCAAAACCGAAAAACATGACAGTTGGTCTACGAGACAAAAAAGTTTGGAAACCTCTGCGCTAGATAAAGTTATCTGGAAGATCAACCTAAGGAAACAACAAATTCGGTTTTTTTCACAACTAAAACGTCTCTAGTTTAGATGACGGCGCGTGAAGCTTGCTTTGTGTATGCGTTGGATTATAACTTGGCTTTTGTTAAAGGCGACAACTAGATGACGGGGCAAAATTTAGTTACTTACTAGAATTTCGTTAGTTGACAGGGCGAAATTTTAGGTATTCTCAGGATGTTATTAACACTTTGACGGACACTTAAAAATTCAGTTTTGTTCCAATTTTGACACTATAGTTTTTAAATTTTTTCATATGTTTGAGTTACTTTTAAAAGTTGTTATGTTGTGACGATATTGCCTTAGTAGATATTTGTACGGTGACACAGAGCACACAGGGTATGTATTCTACACTGGAAAATAGACTGCTACACCCGTCTGGCTATAAAACGTTCCGTAGTATACGACGGCTTCAGTCGTCGTGTCAAACTTTTGAAGTTTTGTTTATGACGGTCTAAGCCGGTTTGTCCGTCAAAGTGTTAAAATGAAAACTATGATTAAAAGATGATATTTTTAGTCGTCCCTCGTATATATTGTACGCACAAATAGGACGTACCAAAGTCGGACGGGTCGTGTCCGTGTTTCTGTCAGTAGCGTCGACAGTTTAAGGATTTAATCGACTTTTTGCACACATAAAACAATGCTGCCAAAGCATTTTCGCAATTGTCACAGATTTGAATAACTTTTTACTAGGCAATGGAAATTGTAGTTTTTAGTGAAACCAAGTCTAGAAATTTTTTTGTTTCATAATTATTATTTATTTAATAAAAATATACCTATACTAGTGTGACCTGTGCGAATTATTCGCACTAAATAAGTATTATAATTATCACTTTACAAAATTATTTTTTTAAATATGATTGCAGGTATTCAATTCATTTCTAATTTTGCACACTGCTTATAACGTTCTTCTTTTTGTTGTATTACAATATGAAGCTCAGATGACAGATCGAAGAAATACTTTACTAAAATTGTCATATAGAGGCGCAAGTAGCAAAAGCGTTGAGCTAAGTCGTCAGATGGCATCATGCAGCATTGCTGTGACGTTGTTCAGCGTTGCTCGCTGTTTCAAAATTAAAACCGTCAGATGGCAGTATGTAGTATTGTGTCTGTTGTATTACAATATGAAGGTCAGATGACAGATCGAAGTGTTGACGTTGTTTCAAAATTAAAGCCGTTAGATGGCAGACGGTGTTCAGCGTTGCTGTATTTTAATTAATTTACAAAAACAAAAGCAATAATAAATTTTTTAGTTGTCGATGTCAGTAGAGCAAGCAATTATCTGTAAAATGATATATAATTTATGTGGAGAAATTGTGAGGTTTTTTCTAAAAAGGGAGGCAAACATCTTTAACCTTAGCGTATTAATATATATATTATTATTAATTATTATCGAATTTAGTTTATTAATCTTGAAAAAAAACCGTGAACGCCACTGAAAGGTGAATATGATTACAATGTAACGTTGTTCCGTTGGAACAAGAAGTATTGCGGTATCTACACAGATTGCTTCCTACACATCTGCACGCATTTTACATATTAAATACTCGTTTTTATGCAAAAACATTCATTAATCATCAACATAGTGTCAGTTACGACTAATTGTCAACTCCTGGGCTTTATTATCACCCAGACCAATACCGTTCTACGCGTTTAAAACATTAATAATTATTATCAATTATAGTAGACTAGCCGCTACCCGCGGCTACGCCCGCGATTGAGATGGAAATCGACTTTTGACATGCATATCAGGGGTTGAGGTATTGCACATATTTTGACAAACAATTTTCTTATTTTTCGTAAAAATTTTTTATTTTTTTTTAATAAAAAGTATCCTATGTTACTTCTAATACCTTCAAGAGTGTATGTGCAAAGTTTCATGATGATCGGTTAAGTAGTTTTTGCGTGAAAGCGTAACAAACAAACTTACATTCGCATTTATAATATTTCGTTTTCATAAAATTTGTAAGTCCGGTCCTGTCGGGCCGATTTTAATGAAATTTTAATAGCACATTTTAATCATTACTAAAGGGTTAAATTTCAATTTTGAAACGATTCGGAGAAATTTTTCGGTATTTTTGGGCCCAAAAAATGTTTTCAACCCTTTCTTATTTTTCGTAAAAAATTTTTATTTTTTTTTAATAAAAAGTATCCTATGTTACTTCTAATACCTTCAAGAGTGTATGTGCAAAGTTTCATGATGATCGGTTAAGTAGTTTTTGCGTGAAAGCGTAACAAACAAACTTACATTCGCATTTATAATATTAATATGATATGATTTCGTAGCACTATTGTTAGTATATTTGTCTGCTGTACTGTATATACACAGTATTTAGGTTACGTTACGTATATCAGTTGCAATGTAAACAGCAAACGTAGTATTTCACTATAACACTTACTTAAGCGGTCTAGTTAAATGCGCATGGGTTTGCATTTCAACTGATATATTGATATATACAGAGGGCTATGTGCAAGGAGGCGGAGTTACAAATTCATCGATGCGAGCGTTTGTGGTGAGCACTAGGGGAAACTTCAAACTCAAATTTTCTGTATGTTTATTAAAAATGAAAGTAGTTGTAATTTTATAAAAAAAATTGAATTACAAAGAAAACATAGGCAAAACTAGGCGATCTGGAAATGCTTGTTGTGTTCCGAGCTGTTGCGCTGATGGCGATTTAAGGAAAATTGACGCCATAATTTGACGTTCCGCTGTCAGTGTAAACAAACTAATTATTTATATATTGTACGTCATAATTGATAAATAAATAATTCTCGCATACCTTTTATGTTATGCTATTTATATAATGGTTTACAATCTGAATTTTATTGTATATAAAAATTACAGAAGTTTTCCTTATTACATTTTTTTTTGAACACATCATGGCCAACTAAAATTTTTGACTTATCACCATAGAAACATGTCGCCATTTCCAGAAAAATTAGTTCAATGATTCTCTATTAGGTACCCACTAGCGACAAAATTTGTGCAGATTGCCAATTAAGGAAACGCATAGAATTATTCAACTAAATTAATCAACATCCACAAAAAAAAATAATTTGCTGAAGCACAATTGTTGCATAACGAGCCGATCCTACGACTGCAGAGCTGTTCGGCTCTTCTCGATAATGTTCGGTCCCCGACTCAACGCACCGCCTCCGCTCCTTAGGGTGATAGTTATATCTGAATAAATGGGCTATCTAATGCAAAAAGAATTTTTCAAATCGGATTAATATTTCTCTGAGAATAACGCGTTCAAATAAGCAAATCCCCCAGCTTTATTATAGTAGTATAGATTAATAGATACACTGTTGGCGTTAATATGAGGCGGGAAGGTACCTCACACGATTATAATAAATCTGTTGATGACATAAAAACAGACTGCTTGCTGCATTGGGTTGAAAAATTGGATTACTATGATTCAACATTATTTTTGATATACAGAAATGCATGTGCGATCATCATGTATTATATAAGAGTTCTAGTTTCAGGACCGTTGAGGAAAGATCACTCAATAATGCTCTTCTACCTCTAAATGTGGGGTACTAAAACTTTGGCTTCAATATTTTTGCGAGTTGATTCGAATTTAAAACCAATAGCCATTCGGTGCGTGATTATTATATGTCAAGATACATTAGACATCTCACCAATTAATAAAAACTTTGGTTCTTTCCGCCTGTTTTCGCCATAGTTACGAAAGTTTCGTAACTTCACAGACACTACACACATGTAAGCCATGAACGTGTGAGCGTTACCCAGTAGCTAGCGCCATATTGGTTCATGCTACAGATATCGGTCCACCGCTATAGTGATGTGTCGCTCCTGAGCGAGTCGTTCATAATGAACGACTCCTTTCTCGTAGCGGAGCGAGTCGCTCTTGTTTTTGTGAATGACTCACTCCGAGTGCCATTGCTCTGTGCTGAGCTGTTCTGTACTGTTGCATTCGCACATTTACAGAGCGCACACAGCACAGGGCACAGAGACACTAGTGATCTTTGCACCTACGAAGTTATCTTTGCTGAGTCATTTTTAATGTTGAATGACGCACTTTAAGTGTAATAGTACTAAGCTTAACAGTAACTTAAACCATTCACATTGACGTCGTTGACAAAGATATAATATTGTAACAATAAACATTATTATTGTTAAGCTTTTATTATACTTGATACTTTATACGAAATGCGATTAATATAAGATCAGTATCACATTAAAATGAGCTCAGAGCTGAGTGTGTGTATTGTGCTGTGCAATGCTAAGTGACTCCTGAGCATATATAATGACAGTTCACACCTCTGCAGTCTGCACTCTTGTGTAGTGCGTTCTGTCTAGTGTCGCTTCCTTGAACGACTTCCTCTGAGCGATTCTTTTTAGTGAGCGGAGCGCACGGAGCCAGCTCCCAATAAAGAGTCATGTGGACACATCACTACGCCGCTATACGCTCGAGCTGGGTCTCCTGGTTACAGACTTCGAGATCTTGCCACAAACAGTGAATTATGATAATGTTGTAGTTTTTCAATAATTTTTCTTGATTTAGTCACCACGGTAATCACCTTAACGTTTGTTATTTGTCAATTATTGGTTTAAAAAAATACTTAAATATCAAAACCCGAATTTTTATGAGTTGGCACACCTGAGTATTATTTTACAGCAATGTACAAAACAGAAACGGATTTCAGAGAGAGAGATAACTGCCGGAATATCGTCAAAGGATTGTACAGAAAAAAATACTCAAAAATCAACGTAAGAAACATTGTTTTAATGCCGCTGATATAAAAACGTTTTCATCAATTGTCAAATAATTTATTGCAATGCCTTTGTCCTTTTCTAGTACCAATAAAATAAAAAAAGAATGGCAGTAAATCTTCCAACATTTCTATATATACCTATATATAGATTCTAACATATTGTTGGTCACTGATCGGCAATGCATTCCTCCATTTCTTACAGAACGCAAGGGACAAACGCGCCGGTTTCAACAAATTGCCTTTTTATACGGTCTGCAAGATCGAACGTCTTAAGTAGAAAGAGAGAAATAGGTGCTGACCTCACACGCATTTGAATTTTAGCTGGCGGAGAAAATGGAAAACGAAGATATTACTTCTTATTTATGTGATATTTATCCTTTGAGAATATTTCTGAAAGAACGCCTTTTGCAAGTCGGTCTGCTAAAAAGAATTTGTTGTGAATGAATTAATTATGTCGTAAAAATATTTCCGCCGACAGATTTTAGATTGCATTTTTTTATGTCTTTACTAGCGGTCCGGCCCGGTTTTACCTGGGTGCGATAGATATAATTCTGCAAAATGTTTCGTTTGCGGCCCGGCGTCTGAACTAATAGCTTTGCGCGAATTCTACCAGATTTGATTCTGAACTAATAGCTTGGAGCGAATTCTACCAGATTTGCTTCTGAACTAACTAATAGCTTTTAGCGAATTCTACCAGATTTGATTCTGAACTAATAGCTTTGCGCGAATTCTACCAGATTTGCTCTGAACTAATAGCTTGGAGCAAATTCTACCAGATTTAATTCTGAATTAATAGCTTTGAGCGAATTCTACCAGATTTGATTCTGAACTAATAGCTTTGCGCAAATTCTACCGGATTTGCTTCTGAACTAATAGCTTTGAGCGAATTCGTTCAGATGTCGCTACTTGGTACTAAAACAGTTCTTTTTTTGTTTGCTTCCGATCTGAATTATTAATATTTATCAAGTGTATAAACTATTATATTCTTATTGAAAAGATTCTTCAATAATTAATGTGCGAGTGGAAAACCAATAATAATTATTTCTCTATCGAACTGGAATAGTTCGAATTAAACTATAACTTTATAAATTATTGACGTCTTTTTAGTCGTAATAGCGTAAAGACGTGAAGAAACGACAAAAACTTAAGCTCTAAAGTAGGTCAGGATGTAGGTACAATTAATACAATTAGAGAGTATTTTTAGAGATAATTGAAGTTCTGTAATGGGGGACCCACACGTGGAAATTTGTCTTTGAACATGTCTTGCGCGTCATGATGCCCTCGGCTCGCCTCGGGCATAATGGCGCGCAGTGCAAGATATCAAACTTTCGGCCAGTGTAGTGGGAAATACTATTCTTTATAGAACAGCAAGTTTACTTGACCGGAACGAACGAGTTTACTCGTAAGTAGTGATGTGCCAGATCGTTAATTGTATATCCGCGGATACGGATCTGAATACGGATTTTTGGTTTCAAGATACGGATCTTAACTTTCTTAGAGTACGCGGCGGTAAATATTGCACATCGAGCTTTGGAAAGAGACTATCTGTTATTGACCTCTTTAAGAGTTAACTCTCATAACAGATTGTCTCTTTCCAAAGATCGATGTGCAATATCTCATTATAAAGATAGTTTTTTAGTACCTTTAAGTTATGTACTATTGATATGGTACTCACTACGATAAATGTTTTGAATATAAAGGTGCCAAATACGATTTAAAAAAATAAACAATAATCTGATTGGAATAGGTATTCATTATTACCTAATCATCTATATATATAAAATTTCATCTATGAATTGAAAATTAATAAGGTAAAAGATCCGCCAAAAACTAACGGATACGGATACGGATCTTTCTTCTCCCTCGGATATCCGCGGATACGGATACGAATATCCGGCACATCTCTATTCGTAAAATATTTTGTGCTATAATGTTTGAAATCGAACGTCTGTAGCCCGTTTAAAATACTTGGCAACCATGTGATGAAAATTGTTGACTGTTAAGCAATAAATTGTTACGAAACATCACTCATCACGGCTCGATGCACAGAAGAAGGAAACTTAACACGACTTAAAGATTATACGAGAATGGGTTAATTACAACAACTTAATGTGTTTTCTTATCCCTGTGCACCAATAATTTAACTTTAAATGGACTTGTTAGTTGTACAATATCGCTTTGTTAATCCGAGGAAAAGATTCGAATGTTTCGGTAGCCGAAATATAAAGAAATTAAATATGGATTTTCAACATTATTGAAGTAAAACTTCTTTAGGTACGCTTGACTTGGGAAGTAAGCTGGTGAATGCGTGACGAGAGATTTACGGAAAGTGTGATCGGGCGAGGCGAACGGAAGTTGAGAGGGAGATATAAGTCAGTGATGATAGAAAGAGGATGATAAATACTTAACTGGCTAGTGGCGCCATCAGGTGCCCGAAAATATAAGCAGTACTAAGAATAGAATGACACATACTTTACTTGCCAGTAGCGCTATCGGGTGACAGAAAAAAGTTTTGTAAACCTACTTTAAATAATATTTCATAAATATTTACGCTTAAAATCCAACGAGAGCTAAGTAATTGCAATGTATTACTTTTGTTTTCATTATCTTTATGTTTATATTTCTTTCTTCTTACATTAGACTGTTTATTTCGTTCTTGAACAATTTTATAAATTAATATTTTGTTCAATACATTAAATATTCTACGTTTAAAGTGAATAAAATTGTAAATTCATTTTAAAGTTCATATTTTGTGAATTCTCGGGTGAATAATAACCAATTATGGCAGGAAGAAGTTTTACTTCAGTCGTGTGGTCTAAAGCACACTGTTTTTTTTTTTTTAATTTTCGTTTATTTATTTTTATTGTGAGTATATTTAGAGCGGGCTCTCGAAAATGTAAGAAATAATAGATGTTTGAGGATAGCCCGTTGGAAAAGCAAAATCCGCTACTAGTTATACATATATAAATTTATAATTAAACCTTTAACAGACAGTTGTGAAAACGTTGATGAAATAAAATATTCAGTAGTGGAATCAATATCACGTTAAAAAGAACGTATCTTTTGAATTTATTATGAGAATAGAATACATCGATGACCTCTGCTAAGGTTCGTGACCTCTCATTTCAAACAGAGATTTGCTATGCAAATACAATAAATGTGTCCGGAGCTCTGTTCTTCCTCAAAAAATATGTATACCTCAAATCTGTAGTCACAAGACAAATGGCTCGCGTTAGATTTTTGAACGATCTTCGTTTTTAGATAGTTCCTGAAATACCAACTAAGCGAAATAGTTTAGGTAAATCCCAAATTTCAAGTCTCTAAGCTTAATCGTTTGGATGGATCGAAAGCAGATATTTACTATAACCCTTTTCAACCGGTGAATTTTTTTTGTTAATAATTATTTAGGGACCAAAGAACCTAGAAAATTAATTTAAAAAATTTTGTATCCCTTTTTAACTGTAAAAATAACCGTACAAAGCCGGTTGCGTTCATAAAAATTAATGTTTCGCGACAAAAAAAAATTGTCTACAGTCGCGCCTATATAGAATCAGTTGTAAAGAAATACGGTTTCGGAACCCTAAAAATATAAAAAAACGAGTATGCTTTAGACCACACGACTGAAGTAAAACTTCTTCCTGCCATATTTGTTATTATTCACCCGAAAATTCACAAAATATAAACTTTAAAATGAATTTACAATTTTATTCACTTTAAACGCAGAAGTGTCATTCTATTGTTAGTACTGCTTATATTTTCGGCCACCTGATGGCGCCAAGTATGTGTCATTCTATTGTTAGTACTGATGGCGCCACTAGCCAGTGAAGTGTTTGTTGAGGAAGAGAGAAAGAAAATGTGCGCGCGCACCTCTCTCTCTTGCCCCTACAGTAATATACGAAACGTAACTCTCTCTTTCTATCTACACTAACTTATATCTCCCTCTCAACTTCCGTTCGCATCGCCCGATCACGCACGTTCCGTAAACGCTCTCGTCAGGCATTCACCAGCTTACTCTCCAAGTCAAGCGTGCCTAAAGACGTTTTAATCGACATAAGTGGTTTTGTTTCAAGACCTTTGCTTGGCGTAAAAATTTCCACATATCCAAAGTTGACACAACATAAACGTGCTGGATATTTAATGCTAGGCGACTTGTGGATTGAAATGACATTTCAACTGATCGAATAACTATTTTTATACGGTTTTAAAAAAAATGTTACGCTTCGATGTCATATCCTTTTGAAATGCTTTTATTCATTTTATTTTTTAATT
Source organism: Xanthostigma xanthostigma (assembly GCA_963575645.1). NCBI lineage: Eukaryota > Metazoa > Arthropoda > Insecta > Raphidioptera > Raphidiidae > Xanthostigma > Xanthostigma xanthostigma. The sequence goes on along the minus strand of OY754469.1, from coordinate 5,122,822 downwards.
TTTATCCCGGGAAATGCAGAAACACTCGCGTAACTTATGTAATAAATACCTATGCCTGACTTTGCATCTGACAAATTGGCGACATCAATTTATTTTAACAAATAGTAAAAAAAAACACGTGAAAAATGTTTTCTCTTCTCAACGATCATCAGGAGTACAGACTGTGTACTCCTGATGATGGACTTAATGTCCGAAACTATCCTCAGATGAGAACATTTTCTTGTTTCATACTTTTCAGTAGTCAGGTTTTAGTTTTTGGACTTTTTTTTTAATTAAATTATTATTTTCTTGAACTTATTTCTTATTTGTTTTCAATTTGCTCCCCTCTGGGACCAAAATTCAAAAATAGCCTATGTTACCCGGGCCATAATAACGAATCGATTGACACCTTATTTATAAAAATCGGATGAATAGTTTAGGCGCTACGGTGGAACATCCGTAAATACAAACATACATACATACATACATAGACTGCTAAAAACATAGGTAACCCTTCCTTTTGGCTTCGCCGTAGTCGGGTAAAAAGATGATAAACAGCCTAACTTCATTTTAATAGCACCGAACCAGTTTACAGTCGGTCGAAGTTAACTTCTATAGCGACTGCTTACTAGGTTAGTTTTATAAAAATGTTAATTTCAAAAATCTTGCAAATTATGACCACGAGCTTTCTAACTATTACGCGTATAAAAAACATTCGCTACGCGTCGGTTATGTCGCTTCTATAAAGTGGACTACATTCCTGAAGTCGGAACTGAAAAACGTATAACTTTTTGTAGCGTGTGCTTAATTGTACAACCTGCCAGTATTTGTCATTCTTCATGCGTAAAAGTGGCCACTTATGACCTCATAAAATTATGACGGCTGTACAAATAAAGTGCTTTTGAAGTCTTTTAAATATGAATAATGATGTTTTTATAAAAGCCAACAATTAGACAATAATAAAAAAATAAAGAAGTTACTTCTTACCATAACAGTTTTATTAGCGAATGTACATTACAATTTAGTGTTTGCTGAAGTTGAGTTTTTTAACCCCTAAATACCACCTTCAAAATGGTCCGATTATTATAGGTCCATTTTAAATAGATTTCCTAAAATACACAGTAGGGTAAGTATATTTGTCGGGTTTAATTTTTCAAGTTTATATTTGTGTCCCAAATATTAAACGACACACTGTATAAGTTGCATTAATTAACATGAAGCGTAGTTTTAATAAAGAAAACAAAAAATTATGTACTGCAATTTTTAAATCTATGTACACATAAATATAGATCGATTGATTTACATTTTCATTAAAAAATAATTAAAATTTAGATGAAGGAAAGAAATGCATCGCATAAACTTGATTGAAATATGCATTACATATTTTTATTTTCGCCTCTTTTGATTAAAAATATTTCTCACGAATGTAAATATTAGGTATATAGATAACTGTGTTTTTTAAAAACTTGCAAAAATATTGATAAAGAATTATTTTTTTTATTCATGTCTCAATATCTTGAGCGGCCTACACACCTTGATACAAGCTGCGATGCAGGCATCGACTCTTATGTTTCATGATGCAAGTAGCAGTGTGCGTAGTACTGAATCACGTATTTGGCATCAGTTGCGGCTTGCAGCGATGCAGAGTCTGGAATCCCATTTTGGTCGGCGAGCCACGACGCCGAGTCGGCGATGCTGATGCAAGTTTCAGTGTGTATAGAATTTCGTCGATGCTAAGACGATATTAATTTATTTTCCCGCGTCATTTTAAAGGTTACTTTGTTGCTTGTGTGTGTAAATTCCATGATGGAAAGTGATCGTGTATTTTGGGAAGAGTTCATAAACATTTATCGTCTGCATACCTGTCTTTGGAATACAAATGTACTTTTAGCTCTTCCAATAAAGCATTTGAATAACGTTTTCTTTCTGTAAACCATCTTTTTGACCATTTCCTTTTTGATTTCCTTTTTCTTTTATGGAGTATAAACAGTGCCCCAACAACTGCTAATAAAACTGGTGTTGGCAAAACGTACCTCAATTTATTCGTTAAGCATTAGGTACCAAGAAAATAACTTAACCTACTGTTCTTGTGTTGCATGAACATGGAGTCGATTCAGGCATCGCAATAGGTTTCGATTTAAGTAGGCGTTTATGCAACTGATGCAAGTTTCATGAAACATAGAGTCGATGCCTGCATCGCAGCTTGTATCAAGGTGTGTAAATAGGTAGTGTAGTTTGTAATTATCTATATATAAGACTAGCGGTCCCAGGTGTTCAGACATTAAAGAAATCAATTTTTCAAGAAAATTTAATGAATATACCATAAAAATATCACAAATACACAAATCTCTTTTTATATGAACACTGGATATAAAATTCCTGTCGAAAACTGTGCGTTTAATGACGTTACGTCAGATAATACACGTCATGACATAACAGCCAATCAAACAAGATAAACAATCGAAATAATAAAACTGTCATAAAAAATGTAATAAAGCAAAATACCATAAAAAGAAAGCGGGTGAAAATAAAAGATAGCCGTTGAGAATTGAAATATGATTCACCATTGAATAAATGAATAAATAATAGAATGACAGCGCCTTACATAACGAGAAAGTTATTACTCAATTACGGTTTATTATCGCTCACAATCATATATATATTAATACGCTAAGGTTAAAGACGTTTGCCTCCCTTTTTAGAAAAAACCTCACAATTTTTCCACATAAATTATATATCATTTTACAGATAATTGCTTGCTCTACTGACATCGACAACTAAAAAATTTATTATTGCTTTTGTTTTGTAAATTAATTAAAATACAGCAACGCTGAACAACGTCTGCAATCTGACGGCTTTAATTTTGAAACAAAGTCAACACTTCGATCTGTCATCTGACCTTCATATTGTAATACAACAGACACAATACTGCATACTGCCATCTGACGGTTTTAATTTTGAAACAGCGAGCAACGCTGAACAACGTCACAGCAATGCTGCATGATGCCATCTGACGGCTTAGCTCAACGCTTTTGCTACTTGCGCCTCTATATGACAATTTTAGTAAAATATTTCTTCGACCTGTCATCTGAGCTTCATATTGTAATACAACAAAAAGAAGAACGTTATAAGCAGTGCGCAAAATTAGAAACGAATTGAATACCTGCAATCATATTTAAAAAATAATTTTGTAAAGTGATAATTATTATACTTATTTAGTGCGAATAATTCGCACAGGTCACACTAGTAAATATTATTACATTGGCCAACATTAAATTATTGGGCGTCATTGACCCTACAAATAAAGATATTTTATTTCCATTACTGTTTTCCTTTTGGCAAGGGAAACCATTTTGGAGTTCATAGTATAAATGCAACACTTTTATATTCTCCAACGTATAACTTCTATATTTTCTATCCATTCAGTGGTCGAAAAAAGAAGACCATTAAACATAGAAAGATGGGCTGGCAGTAGATGAAAATCAAAACAACTACGTATCAACTCCTGTCTGTGGGTCTTTTATCTTGGCAGTTTATGTGCATAAAGCACCTTTGATTAACCCATTAAGAATGTTTCCGAGTAATTCAACAAAAAAATACACAAGCATAAAATCTTCACTGACAAGGATGGGTCAACAGAGATAAGTAGACAGTTTATGACCAAAGTGGATGTTGAGTGTATTACATAAATATCTATATTTCGGAAATGTTACATATAAAATCAAGTAAAAATTCTCTGAATGCTCATTTAGATACGGAAAATTTAAGTAATATAATATATAATGATATTTTGAAATAATTTTTGTTTTCAAGGAAATTGATGCGTTACAGTCCCAATCAAAAGTAAGTCGAATTTTAAATGGGAACTTTTCCATAATAAATTTTTACAAAAGGTTATAAGTCGATGATACTAATAAATTATTGTCATAAAGGCATAAATAAATATTTTTTTTTAATATTAATTAATTATTTCAGTGTTTTACTTAATGGACTAACTTTTTAATTTTTTGTACAAAGTTAGGTTAGAAAAAATAAATTTATGTAAATATCTGTATTTTACATATTTTTTGCAGTAAATAATTAAAAAAAGAAATTGGAAGTAATAAAAATTAAAATTAAATCATTAAAAAGTTGAAAATTCAGTTAAAATTGTTAAGAATAAAAGTCCATAATCGAAAAGTGCTAAGGTTTAATAATTTTTTATTGATTAAAAGTCTCCTAATTAAATTGGAAAAAATATTAAAATATGTGTAAAACATCGATGCTTTACATAGTTAGTTTTCGGAACTGCTGACATTATTTGGTTATTTGCAAAAAATTAAAATGAACAGTTTGCATGCTAGGTTGACATATTTTCAATAAGACTACATGTAAAAGTTTTTTTTAATTTTTAACTTTATAAATCTTCTAATAATTTTGAATTTTTTACAGAAAATTTTGTCATAAAAAAATCTATTAAAAAAACTTTATTTCAGATTTTTTTCATTATCTTCGTAAAACGGCTCAACCTCCTTAATGAATCTTTCTTTCTTTTTAGGTACTTAGATATCCATGACTACTATTATTAAAAAATTGTTTATTATTAATTTTCAATAGATATTAATTCTTATTTATATTTTTTAGATTACATATTTCTGAAGAAGAGCCAAATCCGGACCGAAACGTCAATGTATTAATTATTATTTTTTGTTAATATAGTTGTCTGAAAAATTAGTCGATAATTTTATTTATTGAAGTTTAGTGTTTGCTGAAGATGAGAGCCTATAGCTCCCGAAATGTACATCCGCTACTAAAACTGTTGTGGTAAGAAGTAACTATTCTTTATTTTTTATTCTGTATAAAGTTCAAGTGAAAAAGTAACGGAGTATTGCTGCACGGGGTAACGTTAAACGAGTTACACCTGTATTCGTTGTAATCGCAACCGCACCAGGAAAATCAGTGTTGCCTACAAACTAAATATTCCTATTTAACTAATTGGGTTGCTGCACTAATTAGCCAGTCTTCAAGACAGCAATTAATATTATGAACTTATGCTTATGGGAAAACACATACCCCGTGCGGTTTCATATTTGGGACATGATAATTAGCTACATAAAATTTGAGTGGGGTCATGAAAATCGGACATCGCCGAGCGCTGGCGCTGGTATCGATCTGCCACGTGACGAAGAAAGAGATTTTGAAGTGAAAACTTCTTTAGCGGCGTTGTACACTTTTTTTTGTAATGGGTAAAAAATGTTAAACTCGCGTCAGGCATCAGGTAAACTCGCGTCAGGCGTCAGGACACGTGACCGTAAGACGACAACTTTTATTTATACAACGTTAGACATCTAGCGTTGAAATATCGTACATAAAAATGCAATCTATGATACAAACCATTTTATTTACAAGTGTTGCCAATAAATAAACAATGCTTCTAAATGCAAAAAATTAAGACGTTAATATTCAAGTTTTCACTTCTGCCGGCACTCCCGGAGTGCAACCCGTCTTTTTTTTTTTTTAAAGGTAGTCAACAGATGTTAAAACTAACAAATGTTTATGATTCATCCAAGTGTGTAAGCTTCCACGGCCGGTGTTGATCCAAATCTTCTTGGTTTCCGGGCTTGTATGCCGTGGTCCATTGGTATTTCTACCTGACGTTTCGTCTACAACTGCGGTAGACATTAACAAAGGCGATGTGGTAGCGGGCGAAGTGTCCTTCTAGTAAATGTGTCGACAAGTGTGGTACTTCCGTCTTTTATGGTCAGCGTGATCGTGTTCTCTACTCGGTCGTAGTATGCTCTTCTGTGATTGGTCGTTCCATTCAGTGGGTCGGTATTGTACACTGTACAGTGCTAGTGTCCAGGTTTTACTTAGATTCAAACCTTCATCTTTGCGGTTGAAATTATTTAGCTCTAAAATAGGAGAGCAAATAATTGCTATTGTGTTGTTTTACTTGTAAATTCCCCATGTCCCAAATATTGCGCAACATCCTGTATGTATATTTAGTATACGTTTGTTTCTGTATATCCCTAAATTAAGTTGCATTGTTTTGTTAATCACATGTCTAGAGAGAATACCACTTAAATATTCAATAGAATACGGTGTTAATGATGTTTTGTTTCAACCTTTCAACTCCAGTAGTCTTGTTTTGTTTGTGTTTTTATTCGTTAATAAAGTGTCTCAATTTAACTGCAATCGACCCCTACTTCCAGTAATTTGTGGGAATCTGTAAGTGTTTTGTATTGTTTTTGCCTACGTAATTCGTATTGCTAACTGAGTTAGTCGCGTAGAAAAGATCTGTATTTATTTTCTTTTTTGACTTTTTTTGACGTGATAACGTCTTATAAATTGATGAAACACCGGCTGCACGCACGAAAAAGAGTAACGTTCCGCAAGCGAGAGCGCGATATAAGCGATAGTCTCTCTCTTCTCGCGTGACGTCAGAGAGTAGTGTGCGTTCAACATTTTTTTCGGCTGTTCCAGCGAAAGCTACATCTGACAGATGGCCAGATAAATTATACGGTTTGTTAACAAATATATAATATATCTACCTACATTCTTTTAAATGTCTTTTATAATTGCTTAAAAATATGTATTTTGCTTTGGTTGATCAAATTATTAGTCGGTAAAAATTTAGGTTATGTATTATTAAATATGATATTTGAGCGGAATACGTTATCACGTAAAACTATCGTCCGTAAACCGACTTTACAGACAACCAATTTTTTTTTATATATTAAGTCGTACCGTGAATATAAATCGGGTTTTTTTTGCTTGCATAGATCATAAGTTATTTAGTTATCAACAGTCAGTATTGAAAATACATTCATTTTATTGTTAGTAGAAGTTTTGTTCCAAAAATATGTATTGAAGGAGATTTATTTGGTTGAGGAACAATTAAAAAATTTAAAAACTGTTGAAATTAATAATAAATGATCATGTATATTACAATAATTTGCACAATTTACCATCTCAACTTGCATTGAGGCCCTGAAAATGAAAATATATTGTTGCATGCCCCTGTTGGTACGACTATGGACTCCATAGAATGTTCCAGACTACGACAACAACAGCAATGGTAAACAGGTAAAAACCCGAATTGCCTGAAGAATGCAATGCATGTAAAAATTGAGATGCTTTTAGAACATTCGATAGGCGGGGGACGAAGCTATAAAATGCGAGCGGAGTGGTTGGCAAGTCAGTCAGTTGGTTAGTTGACAGTTGTTCGTGAGTTGTTCATGTTTTTGTTAAACATTTATTATTGTAAATAAATCATTTCCACCACGGACCAGAACAGTTTTGTTACAATATTTTTCGAAACGTTGGCCACAAGCGATACTCTGGTAAAGCTGATTTTCAACTGTTCCTCAACCAAATAAATTATTGTTGAGTAATCAACAACAAATAAGAAGTGTGTACTGTTACCTCCCATTAAACTTTTGGCGGAATTTCAATTTATGAATCGTATCGCGAATAATTAATATTTATTATAAATCATATTTTTTTCATCCGTTCGGACTTTCACCCGTCAAAAAAAAACTATACTCATTACTAAATTAAAAAAAAATTGGTTGTCTGTAAAGTCGGTTTACGGACGATAGTTTTACGTGATAACGTATTCCGTAATACATAACCTAAATTTATATAATAATTAGAATCTATGATATTGCATCTTTCGCTTCAAATTTAGGTAAATTTTATTAAGTAGAATAATAAAACACTATAAAAAGTATACTATTATTATATAAAAAACAACTATGGCATGTATCTCTTTTGCGCATGCGCCGATTTTCCCCAAAAAATTTACAAAAATTTCTAGTAAAAATAGATAGAGTAAAAACCGTTTTAAAAACTATATTATTATTATATAAAACATCATTATAAGAGATATATTCTTTTACGCATGCGCCGATGTTCCCCAAAAACAATAGGCCACTTCATATTTGCATATCAAACATCCTCCCAAAATTTGGTTTCAATCCGCTTATCCTTGGTGTCGGAATGATAAGAAATGTCAAAAGTGACGTTTGCAACTGTCAAAGTATTATGTTCTAATAATAATTAGTTATTCCAATACTTAACTTAGAAGGCGTTGCATTTCACAAAATACTAATGTCAAAAAATTGAATTAAACATTAGAAATGCAGCCGTTTTCATGTTAAGACAAGACATACGTTCTCTTCTAATTTCCATGTACGGCAAACAAAGACGACCGACCGCGTCGCGCCATGCATTAGACAACATTGCATTTATATTTTATACAGCTATTTTTCTATATAAATTTGTATAAAAAAACTGTTTAGGCAAATTCTGTTATACGAAATCTATGTAAAATGTTCTCCTCTTTCGTTTAAGACTGGTTTCAAACCGATCTGATTTAAATTGAGCGAGAAATTAGCAAAAAGCACGCACAGGGTCAGGCGGAACGTTACGCGTTACGAACGTTAGGATTTAGGAACGTTACACTTTTTCGTGCATGCAGCCGGTGTTTTATCAATTTATAAGATTGGTGATTCATCAATTTATAAGACGTTATCACGTCAAAATGTTTCTTCAAACTTCGAACACTTCTTTTTGCGTCGCAGGTTAATTATAATTTACAAATGTGACAATGCAAAAATTACAAAATATTATAAAAACTTGCGTCAATAACACTGCGGTTACAAGCATCTAAAATAAAACAAAAGAGAGATATAAAAAACAAAGGTTAAAAACCTTCAGTTGTTATTGTTCACGCATACATGCATTCTGCATGTATATTTAAAATTCTGGAAGGTCTCCAAAAGGCGAGACAATGAATCCTCCAGACAGAAAATTACACACAGATATTTACAGAGAAAGTGTAAACGAACAAGACAATTTCTTCGTATCATGGACGTACGTTGAACTTCATGTCAAAAATTGATACAATATTATAGCATGATTTCAGTTGATAAAATTCGTAGGTATAATCAAATGGAAAAAATATATTAGCTGCGAAATAAACATTGGTATTTCAGTAGAAAGTATAATTAGTTAAGAGTATTCGTCCCTGCAAATACCCCATGCACCCTTCATCTCAAATCTTTTCCCGTCGCCTAAAAACGGTTCGCGCTCTCCCGACGCTATTTTTAAAGCTAGAGGGTTCTGGTAAACGCCAAATGAAAGACAAATAATCAGACTACAGATCCTTCAGGCGAATTTTTTGAAAAATAATTCCTGAAAAAACTTACAACTTTTTGAAAAAAATAATAAGTTACGTAATATTTCACACGTAGGCGAAACTGTTTTTCAAAAAACTCGCCTGAAGGATCTGTAGTCTGATTCTTTGTCTTTCATTTGGCGTTTACCAGAAACCTCTAGCTTTAAAAATAGCGTCGGGAGAGCGCGAACCGTTTTAAGGCGAGGGGAAAAGATTTGAGATGAAGGGTGCAGGGGGTATTTGCAGGGACGAATACTCTTAATTTGGGTCCAGTATGATAACTCGCACTCGATGTGCCCCATGCTCAGCTGACTCACGAAGCATTGCACAGCACAATACACACTTAGCTTTGAGCTCATTTTAATATGATTCTGATCTTATATTATTCGCATTTCGAATAAACTATAAAGTATAATAAAAACTTAACAATAATAATGTTTATTGTTACAATATTAAATCTTTGTCAATGACGTCAATGTGAATGGTTTAAGTCACTGTTAAGCTTAGTACTATTACAGTTACAGTGTGTCATTCAACATTAAATGACTCAACAAAGATAACTCCGTACGTGCAAAATTCACTAGTGCCTCTGTGGCCTGTGCTGTGTGCGCTCTGTAAATGTGCGAATGCACCAATACAGAACAGCTCAGCACAGAGTAATGTAATGGCGCTCGGAGTGAGTCATTCACAAAAAAAGAGCGACTCGCTCCGCTCCGAAAAATGTGTCGTTCATTATGAACGACTCGCTCAGGAGCGACACATCACTAGTCTGCAGTGATTTCGTTATAAATTTTATTTCATGTTATTTTCTCACTACAATAAAAGTGAAAACTGCAAAAATATCGTTGGCAACGATATAAAAAAAAACACGGAACGGATACTGAAGCAACAGCTGTAACACTGAAGACAAAAAAAAAACGTCACTGTGCCGAACGTTATTTATACACTGAGCGGACACGGAACTGACGTATGTAAATTGGTCTTAAACCGAATTTGTGTGCACAAAAGGACTAAATAAGGCACGGTGATTATGTAATATTACATAATATTATATAAACACACCAGGTTGGCTAATGGTGATATAACAACTGATACATCATTTAAAAGATATTAGTCTGACGGGCCGTCGGTAGGTGCGCGGCTGTCGTTTCACAACACCTCTAATCTAATGCATCATGTTAGATTGGCGGCCGTTGCCATTAATGCTGCCCAAGGGGGATACCCTATACGCGCTTAACGACAGAAAGAGATAGATGGCGACAGCAGTAGCCGCCGACAGAGAACGAGGTGCGTTTCGATAACAATAGATGGCACTAATCTGCATCTATGATCAAACACATTAGATTTAAAGGTCCCGTGTTTGTTTAGGTCATATATTTATTAATTTACTATATGAATCATTGTCTATCTACTCAATGTGCGGTGAGTGAAAGCAACAAAACGTATCGAAAATATATAAATATATAAATAGTTAGAAAGGTTAATAAGACTCTCACTTTTTCCACACAAAAATATCTTCCTTTATGTTATTTTATCTATCTATATATGAACAACTGTGTTTACTAGAAGTTAGTTTATCTCTTAACGAAGTAAAGTAGATAAAAAACTCACCGATAAATGAAGAAATATCAGATTTTTTCAAAACGTACCTGAAACAAAAGAACATAATTTTTATGAAGTTGATTTTATTTCGAAAAATTCTATTTGTAAACCGCTCGTACGGTTTGCTTAATGGAGCGGCAAAGCAATGTAACACAAAAACGATGATAAATAAGCATATATCTAATAATTTATTATATGAATCATTGCCTATCTACTCAATGTGCGGTGAGCGAAGGCAACAAAACATATCGAAAATATATCTGCGTCTCTTTCTTCGATGTAATTCCCTGATTTCTCCGATGATAGGATTGGTTGATATACTTGCATTCAATCTGAATAAAGTATATGTTTCAAAAACTTTGTCTTTTTCTATGACGTTAACATGGGTGTACCCAGCTTTTAGCCCAGGAGGGGGAAAATTAGAAATTTCTTAAGCCGGGTCCCCCGTGCTTGTTTTGCCTTCCTGGATACGCCAGTGCTTCTGGCGTAAAAAAAGAAAGAAGTATATGTTTGCACCCTAATGGTTCGATTACGATTTGATTCCTATGCTCGGTATAGAATAAAAGTATATGGATTTAACACTGCACATTGTTGCCAATTCACTTTGCATAAATACACTAACCGTTTTAACTTTTAACCGATATAAAAAACGCAAAGTATCGAACAAGTGCCACTGTCAAGTTTGTGAATTTAATGAAAGAGTAAATTTATACATCGAATATTTTATTCATTCAGGATACAAATCTATTTCTTTTTTGTGGAACGGATTTTGTTAAAAGCGAAGTGTTTTCTAAAGAATTCTTTCACAATTTATATTATATAGCCGGTCGTATTTAGGAGAAATTGTCTGGAAAATACCTCACACATTGTTGTGACATTTAAAAAACTCGATCATCTATCAAAGATTGTCTATAAAAAAGACCTTCCTCAAGCAACCGAGGGATTCGGCTGCTGTGAATCAAGGAGTTGGCATTATTGCAGATACCTAAATATACAGTGTGTCCACAAAAGAAATACTCAAAGAATCCCTTGATGTGGAGACACTGAATATTAAAAATATTTTTAGCAAGTTCCTCTATAAAATAGATGCATTTTCATTCTTGCATGACCCATTTCGCTCTAGTGCGTAAAAAGAAAAGACGTGATTTTATCAATTCAACAATTTCTAAAAGCGACCTGGTATCGTTGAATTCTATTAACAGAGATAGCAAAGCGACACAAAGCAGGCGTAGTTTTCTTAAACCACCCAAATGAAATAAAATGGCCGCACACAGCGTTGACACCAGCTGTCAGAAATATTATTATGAATTGAAAATCAGCCGATTTGCGAAAACATCGAAAAACTTCAATTTTTTCAATTTTTTGGAAAATATAAAAGTGTCACGGATATGCCTGAATTTACTTGACCTTATAGAAAAAAGTGCGCTGAATCGAATGAGCACAAGCGCAGAACTGTATCTCTTCTGGTTTTAAAGTCAAATCACCTTACTATTATTTTCTCGTCACGCGCAGTCAGTCGCTCACTTAGTAATACAGTAACCCAAATTGATTATTTTTGTAACCCAAAATTGTAATTTACAGTCACTCGTTTAAATACTACCCTATAAGAAATTAGTTTATAGAAATAAACACGCGGGCCGTTTAAAAAGCCCGCGTGGAGATATAAAAATTTAAAATGCAAGTCAACCAAATTCTTCATTCATTTTCAAGAAAGAACTCGATTGCGTATTTTCGAAAATCTATCTTGAAAAACAATTTACGAATGCTAAATAAATTTATAATGTGAAGTTTTATTTAGTAAGTGAGAGCTTTATGCAAATTTTTATGCAAATTTAAACGAACACTTGAAAACATTAAATACTTAGCTAAAACATTGAAGTAGAATGCTTAACAATACTAAGTTGAAACAGAGCTGGAAGTTATTAAGGCCGCTGTAGTCGATAATCCGGCCCTAGACAAAGATGCCTATAGACGAGTTTCTGTGGCATATACAGCGGTGGACTAACGATATCCACAGAACAATTTTACTGTTCTGTGAACGATATCGAAGCTGATATTTCAACATCATAATATATTAATACGCTAAGGTTAAAGGATTGCCTCCCTTTTTAGAAAAAACCACAATTTCTCCACATAAATTATATATCATTTTACAGATAATTGCTTGCTCTACTGACATCGACAACTAAAAAAATTATAATTGCTTTTGTTTTTGTAAATTAATTAAAATACAGCAACGCTGAACAACGTCTGCCATCTGACGGCTTTAATTTTGAAACAACGTCGACACTTCGATCTGTCATCTGACCTTCATATTGTAATACAACAGACACAATACTGCATACTGCCATCTGACGGCTTTAATTTTGAAACAGCGAGCAACGCTGAACAACGTCACAGCAATGCTGCATGATGCCATCTGACGGCTTAGCTCAACGCTTTTGCTACTTGCGCCTCTATATGACAATTTTAGTAAAATATTTCTTCGATCTGTCATCTGAGCTTCATATTGTAATACAACAAAAAGAAGAACGTTATAAGCAGTGTGCAAAATTAGAAACAAAAAATGCCTTTTATATTTATAAACTATTATGTTTTTTGGTTACCTAGCGCACGAAATTGATTTCTTGAGTTCTCGAGGCGTTGAGTTTTTTCCCGTCTCGGCTAAACACTTACTCGAGAACTCTCGAGCGAAGACCCTGATTACAATAGATTAAGTTGCGAATTTGTAGATTGCCAGTTTTTTCATCGACTTACGTTGTAAAATTGGTCTCCACGAAAATCGCTTTTACTATAATGTTAATAAATATACAGCCTATGTCCATCCTGATGGTTCATTCTAAATATTGGTGAAAAAATTTTTGAAATCGGATGAGTAGTTTCGAAGATTACCTCCTATATATTATGGTTGCCAGGCTCAAAAATAAAAAAATATATTATAAAAGCCGGGCTGCCTTTTTTAATACAAGACACAAATACAAATAGCTACATATCTTTTCATTCTTCTATTTTTGGTGGGATATTCTATTACCAGGGATATCTACAATAATTAGGCTTTTGAAAAAAAATAATTATCGATTTTTTTATTGTATTTTAAAACTTTATTATAAATAATATTGATAATCGATGCGAAAAACTTTCAAAAAACTTTTTTTAAATTAATTATAAGCAATTTAAAATTGATAAAATATTAAAAAAAATTACGTGACTGCAAACGCACTAAAATTGTTTTTGACAGTTGTGACGTCATAATGGTAAAATGTATATACGCAGTATACTATCAATGGCTTCTACATGTGTATTGACTAAAACATTATGACGTCACATTATGTTCGGGAAATGTCGGCGCGTTCTCGGAACTGGGTACAAAAATTTATTTTTAATTTGATATAACTTTTGAATTATAACGAAAATAAAAAAAAGAAAAATAGTTTCGTTATAAAACTTATATACGATCTTTCCATTTATGACAAAAAAAAATTCATTCAAAAGCCCAATTTTATTGAGTATCAAAACTTTCTTAATTAATGCATGTTTTTTTTAGTCTAATTTGTCTGGACAACCCATGCTTTTTCAGATAATATCTATCTTCATCTTAATTGGAGTTACGTCAATTATTTTTTTGTCCAATTTTACGGTTACTATCTCTCCTAATACCGGGCAGAGTAGGTATAGCACCAGACTAATACATGAACACTGTGGGTATGTCTATATAGTGAATTACCGCGATAACAGTTCAGAAGAAAACATCCTGTGGAATGAGCTTCCGCGAATACAAAGCGATTTTAGAGCCGGCCGGGTCTTATATAAGGCTTATACAATACATACGAAGATAAGTAGTGCCATTTATATTTCTTGTGTCAACCAGGAGTGAGTGAGAACCGCATAGACTGACAGAGTACGACGTATATACATGCCTGGTGTTGTGCGTTGTAGCCTTCCTAAACGCAATAGGATTTCCTTTACTGCCGACTCAACTCCGTATCTGTCTGTCTGTCTGTATGTGTGTGCGAAGCTGTTGGAGATCTAACGATTACGATCTCACTGTACTATTTATGTTCAGGGACGTGCGCTCGTTTTACGGGCGGGGGTCTTTTTTCGGCCCGCCAAGCGGGTTCACTTAATTCGGAGAAAGGACAGTCAACAGGGCAGAAGACTAATAACTGACTTTTACATAGATTCAGACTCTGGCCAATAGAATTCACAGAGATTCACACTCGGGCCAATAGCGTTAGCGGAAATTCTGGTTCGAACCAATAGCATATTTTGCAGATTCGAACTCTAGCCAATAGCGTTTGCAGAGATTCAGACTCGGGCCAATAGCTTCACAGAGATTCAGACTCGGGTCAATAGCGTTAAGTGAGATTCTGATTCGAACCAATAGCAAAATTTGTAGATTAAGGATCTAGCCAATAGCGTGTACCTACAGAGATTCAGATTCCTAACAATCGCATTCAGAGATTCAGACTTGGGCCAATAGCGTTCACAGAGATTCAAACTCAGGCCAATAGCGTTCACAGAGATTCAGACTCGGGCCAATAGCTTCACAGAGATTCAGATTCGGGCCAATAGCTTCACAGAGATTCAGACTCGGGCCAATAGCTTCACAGAGATTCAGACTCGGGTCAATAGCATTAAGTGAGATTCTGATTCGAACCAATAGCAAAATTTGTAGATTAAGGATCTAGCCAATAGCGTGTACCTACAGAGCTTCAGATTCCTAACAATAGCATTCAGAGATTCAGACTTGGGCCAATAGCGTTCACAGAGATTCAGACTCAGGCCAATAGCGTTCACAGAGATTCAGACTCGGGCCAATAGCTTCACAGAGATTCAGATTCGGGCCAATAGCTTCACAGAGATTCAGAATCGGGCCAATAGCTTCACAGAGGTTCAGACTCGGGTCAATAACGTAAAAGTAAACTCGAACAAATAGTATTAAGAGAGATTCAGATTCGGATTAATTGCGTTCGAAGAGATTAGCTATAATTTTCTTTTATCTCGTTCAAAATAGTGGACTGAAATTGCAAATAGATACGAAAGTTTATTCTTGCACGTTGACGAATACATCGCGGTACGCTACTGACTTACGCAATCCGAATTCGTGCAGCGTGGAATGTTTATGATGTGTTTTCTATATTTTGTTTTCGATACACATATACGAAAACTCAACAGTTCCTTAACATTTTTCCCATTTTCAGTAACGTATGTTTATAGTAACAGTGTAGCCACACATGTTTATACTATATAAATATGTTCCTGTGTATGCCTATTTGTATATATATGTTACGCGAAACAGTGGTGCCAACTATTGTACACATTCTCTAGATATTTGTATGAATTTATCATATACTTTTATTATATACCGAGCATAGGAATAAAATCGCAATCGAACCATTAAGAGTATTCGTCCCTGCAAATACCCCCTGCACCCTTCATCTCAAATTTTTTCCCCTCGCCTAAAAACGGTTCGCGCTCTCCCGACGCTATTTATAAAGCTAAAGGGTTCTGGTAAACGCCAAATGAAAGACAAAGAATCAGACTACAGATCCTTCAGGCGAATTTTTTGAAAAACAGTTTCGCCTACGTCTGAAATATTACGTAACTTATTATTTTTCTCAAAAGGTTGTAAGTTTTTTCAGGAATTTTTTTTCAAAAAATTCGCCTGAAGGATCTGTAGTCTGATTCTTTGTCTTTCATTTGGCGTTTACCAGAACTCTCTAGCTTTAAAAATAGCGTCGGGAGAGCACGAACCGTTTTAAGGCGAGGGGAAAAGATTTGAGATGAAGGGTGTAGGGGGTATTTGCAGGGACGAATACTCTTAAGCAAAATTTGTCCTCCAAGTATTGTTAGTTGTGAGCCTACCTATGCATAAAGTATAGAGAGACCAAAGACGATATTATCTATTCCGTATATTGTTTTGAATTCACACTCGAACTGTAACATATATATACGTACACGTAGATGCGTATCAAAAGCGAAGTGATAAAACGCCAAATATGTTTCGTACGAAATTGTTCGTCACAATACACTTTGTCTTAGTCTCTTTCTAAAAGCCAACGAAATGTATTGAGTATATTTTTCGTGTCGAAATATTTTATAGTGCCCGCGGTGAGAGTTGAAGCCAGGCACGTCATCAATAATAAGGTAGTGAACGCCTACTTTTCCGCAGACAGTGGCGTGTGGAATAAATTCTACATATCCATTTATAGTGGAAGATATAGCGGTAGAATAAAAATAAACACTCGACGCACATGGATCTCCGAAACGGCCAATAGCAAGCTAGAAGGCGGGCGCAATGCGTTCACGTCACTATGACGCGGTGGCTTCATCTTTCGCCGCAGCTATTCTATCAATAAATATTTCTATTTTAATTCAACATTTAGACCACCGTTTCAAAAAGTGTGGGTCGCTACCCGGTACCGGGTCGTAGAAAAATTTTGCCGCGTCACGAAAAAAATTTGTAAAAACAAAAACAAATTTTTACTAAAGTTTTAAATGAATATAATTGTTAATTTTTGAATTACATATATTTTCTTATAGGTATTATTATTTTGCAATTTTTGTGTTTGAAATAAGCAAACAATAACTTGATTTCTACTAAAAAATTTAAGTTTTGTAAATAAATGCGTTTTTGACGTGAAAACGTCTTATAAATTGATGAAACACCGGCTGCATGCACGAAAAAGTGTAACGTTCCGAAAAGTGTCACGTTCCGCCTGAGCGTGCACTTGCAATTTTTCATCAATGTTTCTTTATGACATTATCACGTAAAACTATCGTCCGTAAACCGACTTTACAGACAACCAATTTTTTTCATATTTTATAACCTCGTACCGAATCACGGTCAAACAAGTTTGGGAAACGCTGATTATGCTGACGTTTTGAGAATTAATTTTTTTTCTTCGGATGACAAAAATAATTGTCGAAACGTTAGCATATAATAAATGCAATTGCTACCACAGTATTGCCTTTTTTCTGATTCTAAGCTGCAAAGAATTTCTTCATCCAAACATCATTATTATCATAACGCGTAATTCGCAAAAAATTGAAATATATAATTTGTGTGATTAATTAATCGAAGTCAGTCATGAATGAACAAATATTCTTTATTGTTCACCAAATTGTAACTGTCGGTCCTTATACAAGCTTCCGCACAACTGAATTAATTAATTGCTGTGTGCAGACAATTAAGCACGATTAGAAATATTTTAAAGAGAATACATTCATATTCTGTCTTATAAACTTCAGAAGTTTGAACACCGCTGTCTTCCCTTTTGCAATATTAATGATTCAATAAAAGTTTTTCAATTTAAATAATTTCAGTGCAAATCACTGGAAATGTTTTTGGAAGTAGACTATATTCAATTATAAAAAAGAAAGCACTTTAAAGACAATTATGTAAATGAAAGTGGAGTTTATTTTGATATGTTAGCATGCTAGTCTCTGCGCTAGACAGTTGTGTTCGCATTTTGAAAAACTCACGTAGGATTAAGGGAGTGGGGAGGGGGTCGAGCAAAATCTCACGGCATCTCACTAATGGAAGAGGGGTAGTCGAAAAATAGCCTTTGCCTCACGTAATTTGTAAACGCCCTTTAATTCGGGCCAAACCGGACCGGACCGCTATAGATAACTTTGCTTGTACAGGCCACTTAAAAAAAAATCATTTTGAAACAATAAGGTCGTTCCGCCCATCAAAACTTGATAATTTTTAGTGATGCACATTAATAAAGAAACAAATTAATAAACCAAGTGTCTAACTAAAAAACAGTGAAAATTTTGAGGTTAGAAAACGATAGAGCGATGACAGTGAAACTTTTGAGGTTAGAAAACGATATAGCGATGATTTAAAGTATAAAATAATATAACAGTGAAAATTTTGAGGTTAGAAAACGATAAAGCGATGATTTGAAGTATAAATATAACAGTGAAACTTTTGAGGTTAGAAAACGATAGAGCGATGATTTAAAAATAAATTATAAATATAACAGTGAAAATTTTGAGGTTAGAAAACGATAGAGCGATGAGTTGAAGTATAAATACAACAATGGAACTTTTGAGGTTAGAAAACGATAGCGCGATGATGATTTGAAATTGCAGCTTAAAGTGGACGTTAATCAAGTGTCATATCGCGCCCCTCGCGCTCATTGTATATCACAACCAGTTTTACCAGCATCAGATGTGCGACTGTTTATTTCATAAATAAATGAAACATCAAATACAACTGCGCCCCCAAGCCGGCTATAAAAGTATCGTGGTAATTTGAGAGAACAACATCTTGCAACTTGTACACACTTGCTATTTGCGCTGGGGGAACGAATTGTTATTTGGAGAAATGGGGGTTTCTATGTATCCGCATTTATTATACTATACAGCACTGAATAACTAGAATGCAACGCTGCACCATTGTTTTGTATGTGTATTGTTTTGTTTTATGGACCAAAGATAAGATACATTGCAGCCAAAGGTAGACAAGTCTTCAAAGAGGCGACATTTGAACAAGGAAGTATTTGTTCTTATTTACCGTGTCCAGTAAAATTTCTGAGAAAACTCACCTATTTTTTTGACACAGCAAACTGCATAGAAATTATATAGTTGCATTAAAAATAATTTAGTTAAATAGTGCAATTTGTTTTTAACAAGTTGTTTCTCAGAAAGAAAAATAATTATCTGTAACAAATTCAATTAGTAAATTGTTTTCTTATGAAATAACAGCTCCTTTTTGTTTTATAAATTAATTAATTTGATGGACATAATACATTTACTAATTAAATAATAAACAATTTTATACATTTAGACATTACATAATAAAGGCAGGCGTCCAATCACTGGAATCCAATGAAAATTACTTCGTTTAAAGACAAGCGGAATATTAAAACCACCTTTTTTTAAAACCAATAAATAACACGGTTGTCTTGGCTTAGTGTCAAGTTTTTAACTAGTCTGTATCCGTTCCCAGGAAGTTATTTAAACTATACTTTACTTGAAAATAAATTTTTATTTCCCTAAACAAATACCTGCATTACGAGTATTTGGAACATATCTAGAAGAGATGTATATAGCCCGGTCAAAGTAGCCTAAAAAATAGGGGTACCCTTGCATAAGTTCACAATTAAATTTACAGGCACGTAAGGGATACCACTCTAATGAAATCCTGAAAAGTCCCCATTGATCCCGTGTGTGCAAAAATTTTTATTCAAAGTCAAAGGTTGCAAAAATTGGGTTTTAAGATTTTTTGGTCAAACGGTTAGTTTTACGATAAAAATAGCTCAGACTAAAATTGTAGAACGGGTAATTATCTACTAAAATTGTCCTTATACTTTTTTCTCTAAGATTTACCATTTCTGAGAAATAAATAGTAAATATAGTAATTAGAAAAAATCACACAAACATATTATATCGATGAAATACAGTACTTACAATTACATAGCATCTAATGTAGGTAGGTATAGTTTATGTATCTCGTTTAATGCTATAGATATTATTACGAGAGAAATGACATATTGCCAATACGAGCGATTTATATATATTCATGACTTCTTTAATAAAAAAATTTTGTTATTATTTTTTTATTAAGAAATATAAAAATATGAAACTTGATTAATAATTATTTTGTAAAAGAATTTAAGTAATTTTTTTCAAAAACGATATTAATAAAAAAATAATAACAAAATTTTTTTATTAATATCGTTTTTGAAAAAAATTACTTAAATTCTTTTACAAAATAATTATTAATCAAGTTTCATATTTTTATATTTCTTAGCTCAATTCTGAAGAAGTTCCAAATCCGGATCGAAACGTCAATCAATTAAATTATAATTGTATAATTTTTGTTAATATAATATTGTCTGAAAAATTGGTCGATAATTTTATTTATTGAAAAATAATCAGACGTTAATCAAATATTTGGAATTATTCTATTTTTAAAAGTACACATTTTTGAAAAATATACATTTTTGGGAATCTCTTTATGTAGAAAAAGGTCCAAGAAATTTTCAAAATATAATATACATAATCAAGTCTGCTGACTGCTCGGAAGTTTAGAAAAATGTGTACTGACCTTTATGTGTTGAAATAATCATTGCACTACCCTCGCAAGCAAGTACGTCCAGAGCGCCGTTATTGGTCGACAGAAATAACAATGCACATACTACCGGATATGGCCACGAGAAGGTACAATTTCCGGCACAATTTACTCAATTACCTTTGCACTTCACAAACAAGATTAGGTTATGTTGTGCAAATGCCAGTTGGGAACATTAAGTAACCCGAAAGAACACTATTTTTATAGTTCGTCGGTTTGATTTTGTTATACCGATTTCAAAACCGACAACTAGAACTTGGTGTTATGAGCCCGATTGTAGCCAGATAAAAAGTCGCTTATACTACAAGGACGTAGATATTTTAAGTTTTTTTAATATCACACAAGAATACTCACGAAGGAAGGTGTCAAGCAAAATATTAATTCCCAAACCAATTTTGCAAATTTTTTTCAAGAAGTATTTCTAAATTTTATTTTTTAGCTAGGTATTCGTATTATTTTCAGTTTTATTTTTGTATTATTATGAACCTGGGGTGGTGGTAATTACCCCCTTTATCCCCACCATCTACGCCCTTGTTATATTATATGCTGTTAGAAAAAATAAACACAAGTAATCGAAACGAAATATATTTAACAATATTTTAGTTTAATAAATTTTAGTAATGTTGAAACACTAAAATCTTGCAAGCAACTGGCTACAATAGTTGCAAATTAATTATATAAGTGTAGGTCATAGCTATTGCATAACATCTTTATTCTTAAAGCGGGCCATACACGGTCATTTATTAAAGACAGTCAGTTTAGTACATATTGTGTTTGCTTTTGTAAGCGAACATTCAGTACCTAATAAAAAACTTTTTTTTTAATTGAACCTCCTTCAAAAAAGGGTCACTAAAAACCGTAAAATAACAAAGTTTTGAGGTCATTACCCATTTAATTACTATCACGTTTTATGTACTTTAGGTATACTAAATTAATGCCGATCTGAAAACTTTGTTATTTTACGCTTTTGGTGACCCTTTTTTGAAGGAGATTCAATTTATAAAAAAAGTTTTTTGTTTTAAATTTCTTAGTGGTATTTTTTAGTGTCTAATGAAACCGAAGAGCAACGTTCAACTTTTGATTTTTGTTAATTTTCTAAAAAGTTGCTGAACTGATTGTGCTAAAATTTATACGGGACCAACTTTGAAACATACTCTATCGAATAAAAAAAGAATCATCGAAATCGGTTCACAGCCAGTGAAGATATCGACGGACGAACATACAAAATACAATCGAGTAGTGATCTTTTTTGAAGTTGGTTAAAAGAAACAGTGTAACACCACGTCTTAAAAAACCACGCCGTCACTGGTGTACTCTGGTGGTCATGTAGAGAAACAGAGGCAAGATGGCAGCGGAGCGTATGAACTAAGAAGTAGTGTTCATGTTAAAAAACTTAATTAATAAATATGTTGAATTAAATAATATTCATGTTACAAACTTACGTTAATAAATGTGTTGAATAAAATAATATTCATGTTACAAACTTACGTTAATAAATGTGTTGAATAAAATAATAATAATTGTTACAACAGTAAACAAAAAGTAACAAATGAAGAATAATAGATTCAAGTAAAGGTAAATACTTTTTTAAAATAAACACACTGTGGATGCTTTATGCAAAACTAAAAATGATATCAAAAGTGAGAAATGCATCAAATAAAGAAGGAGCCAGCTCGCAACTATAAAATAGCTATTTCTGAGACAGAAGATAATAATGAAGGACATTTGTAGAAGTCTCACGTAATTCTACGAACAAATGATGTGTGCTATGTACGCCATTTAGAAAAGAACTATTAGTAAATAAATAATTTCCTTTGTTCTATTTTATTTAGCTGTGTTCAGATACTTTGTCATACAATCTTTATTATTTTATTTTGGAGAAATAATATATACAATTGTTGGATTTGAAATACATTCGCTATCTTTCTTATTAATCAGAAGGATGAATAACAGAATTAATAATTTAAAAGAATAGATTATTTTTGTAAACTCGAGTGCTTGAGGATCGTCAATTTCGTGACGATATTTAACGTCTATTTTTGAAGTGAAACTTCTAGGTAGAAATACCAATGGACCACGGCACACAAGCCCGGAAACCAAGAAGATTTGGATCAACACCGGCCGTGAAAGCCTACACACTTGAATATCAGTTAAATTGACTAATCTAAATTATATTTTTTATTAACAATATAAGAGTGATAGATTATTTCTTTTAAGTTATGATAATTTTAATTATTTTTATAAAAAACCAATTCTGAAGATGGACTAACTGTCCGAAAGCGCTCAAAAATTAAATAATTAAAAATAAAAAAATATTTTGGAAAAGATTTCTTTTCAATTTCACCTGAAAATTTCCAAATTTATTGAATAATTTAAAATAATATAATATTTATAAATCTCATTAATCGTCGTTTTTATATTATATCTATATTGTATTTAGGTCCATTTATATATTTTACGTCTTTGAGCTAGATAAATAGGTTATAAAATACAACATAACCTCAAACCATTACCATATCGTTTGTCACCCTCGAAGGCAATTATTTCTTGTAATCGCATGACAAATCGTTTATATTTTAAGTAAACAGAGAATCATCTCATACAAGACAAACACAATATTATAGTGTTTGTATTTTAGAGGATGTAGCGGGAAAGGTGGAAGATGTAACATAATACAGTAAATGCGGTATATCAAAACAAACATTTCGTGTTAAGACAAACATTTTCTTCTTTTAAACACGAGTATTTCTCCTCCCAGAACACATGCACGTATGCATAGAGATACCTCCTTATACGCGGAGGACTAATTCAGCGGTCCTCCAATCAACCGACTAACACTCTGAAGAGTGCTACTGATCTTTGCTGATAGTCGACCGGTCGCCATGCGCTATGTGAAAGTAAAAAAAAAGTCTCCAGCTAGTAGCATTTATACACTATGTACGCTGCGCGTCGTGTGAAGTCAGAAGTCGAATGACTTCCCACTGGTGGTTACACGGGTTATATGTACTAGTGATGTGCCGGATATCCGTATCCGTATCCGCGGATATCCGAGGGAGAAGAAAGATCTGTATCCGTATCCGTTAGTTTTTAGCGGATCTTTTACCTTATTAATTTTCAATTCATAGATGAAATTTTATATATACATATATATATATATATATATAGGTGATTAGGTAATAATGAAAACCTGTTAAATTCCATTCAGATTATTTTTTATTTTTTTAAATCGTATTTGGCACCTTTATATTGCAAACATTTATCGTAGTGAGTATCATACTAATAGTACGTAACTCAAAGGTACTAAACCAACTATCTTTATAATGAGATATTGCACATCGATCTTTGGAAAGAGACAATCTGTTATGAGAGTTAACTCTTAAAAAGGTCAATAACTTTTTCCCATAACAGATAGTCTCTTTCCAAAGGTCGATGTGCAATATTTACCGCCGCGTACTCTAAGAAAGTTAACATTCGTATCCGTATCCGCGGATCTTGAAGCCAAAAATCCGTATTCAGATCCGTATCCGCGGATATTCATTTTTAACGATCCGGCACATCACTAATATGTACCTGTACCAGTCGCGGGAGAAGAAGGAATACCGGTCTGTCTAGAAAGCACGCTACGATTCTGTGCAGATATTTGTACATATGCGACAAATATCAATTAAATAACTTTGCGATAAAATAGTGAAATAAAACATAGCCTAACGTATTTCTGGAATCTTAAGAAAAATTCGAAATTTGTCAAATAGAACTAGTTTTGACCAATTCAAAATGCGCAAAACTAGTTTTGCTCATTTTATAACACTATACCCGTTTAAATGTAAGATTTCGGGTTTGGGCAATATTCGTTGGTCAAAACTGGTTTTGCGCATTTATTTCGGTCATTGACCGAATTCGGGTATAGACCGTAACATATATATAGAATCTAGGTAAAGCAGAAGATTTACAGAAGTGTCATTTGAACCGGGCACGTACTTTTTAAATATGATGACTCAAAATGTCAGAGAGCTATATTTGTGACCGTTTTTGACGTGATAACGTCTTATAAATTGATGAATCACCAATCTTATAAATTGATAAAACACCGGCTGCATGCACGAAAAAGTGTAACGTTCCTAACGTTCCTAGCGTTCCTAACGTTCCTAATGTTCCGCCTGACCCTGTGCGTGCTTTTCTCGAAAACGGCCCTAACGATTTGGATGAAATTTACTGAAAAGGGATTTTGGAGCGCAAAAAATCGTTTTAGCTAGGTCTCATCTCTCGAAAAAATCGTTTTCATACAAATTGTATCATTATAAAAATTAATTTTTTGACGTATGAAAATATTAAATATTGTAAGTAGGTTTTGGAATTTTATATAAACAATGAAACAATTGTTTTCAAAATATTATGACAGTTAATCTTTGAGACTTAAAATAAATACGAAAGAAAGAAAGTTAAAAAAAACAATTATATTATAGGTGGTGAGTAATTTTAATAAATAAAATTAACCTAAATTTGAAGCAAAAGATGCAATATCATAGATTCGAATTATTATAATTATTATATAAATTTAGGTTATATATTACGGAATACGTTATCACGTAAAACTATCGTCCGTAAACGGACTTTACAGACAACCAATTTTTTATAAAAGATATATTTTAAATCAATATTTGTGGAAAAGCTCGGCCACTTTCGCACTACTTGTGACATATTTTTAGTTGTCATGAGTGGTGATAGACGACGCGAAAGAATTGTTTTGAACTGCTGAGATTTGAAGACGATACTCCAGACTAGACACGCGGCCGTGGCAACGTCGCGATATAATGAATCACATGATGAATGGCAAGATCTCTTATCCAGAAATTGCCAAGGAGACGAAAATTAATGATATTACGGCAGTTTATACCGCCGCCCCTTCCGTGTCTTTCTGATGCTCACCCCCGGCGTGCCTCTGTGCAAGACGTGGACAAACTGTACGACTGGAGGGCCTCACGTCTCACACACACGCTGCGGTTTTTTTTTTTTTTTTTTTTTTTTTTTTTTTATTGACGAACACAAAAAAACAAAAGGTGCATCGACCATATGATCATTAGCACTACAAAATTACATCCTGTATATAGTATGAAGGTACATATAATATATAGATATGTTTAATAAAATATAATATAAAATAAAATATAATAGTTGTTTTTAATAGTAGTAATGGTTAGTTGGTACTGTTTCATTAATATGTGCTGCGGTTTTTTGTTTCTTTTGATTCCAACGTCAGATTATATAACTAATGTCTCTATGATGGGACACAATATTATGTTATTTGTATTGTTTAACAATAATATACCGAACTAGAGTGACCTATGCGAATTATTCGCACTAAATAAGTATAATAATTATCACTTTACAAAATTATTTTTTAAATATGATTGCAGGTATTCAATTCGTTTCTAATTTTGCACACTGCTTATAACGTTCTTCTTTTTGTTGTATTACAATATGAAGCTCAGATGACAGATCGAAGAAATATTTTACTAAAATTGTCATATAGAGGCGCAAGTAGCAAAAGCGTTGAGCTAAGCCGTCAGATGGCATCATGCAGCATTGCTGTGGCGTTGTTCAGCGTTGCTCGCTGTTTCAAAATTAAAGCCATTAGATAGCAGTATGCAGTATTGTGTCTGTTGTATTACAATATGAAGGTCAGATGACAGATCGAAGTGTTGACGTTGTTTCAAAATTAAAGCCGTCAGATGGCAGACGTTGTTCAGCGTTGCTGTATTGTGTCTTAAGAGTATTCGTCCCTGCAAACACCCCCTGCACCCTTCATCTCAAATCTTTTCCCCTCGCCTAAAAACGGTTCGCGCTCTCCCGACGCTATTTTTAAAGCTAGAGGGTTCTGGTAAACGCCAAATGAAAGACAAAGAATCAGACTACAGATCCTTCAGGCGAATTTTTTGAAAAACAGTTTCGCCTACGTGTGAAATATTACGTAACTTATTATTTTTTTCAAAAGGTTGTAAGTGCTTTCAGGAATTTTTTTTCAAAAAATTAGCTTGAAGGATCTGTACACTGATTCTTTGTCTTTCATTTGGCGTTTACTAGAACCCTCTAGCTTTAAAAATAGCGTCGGGAGAGTGCGAACCGTTTTTAGGCGAGGGGAAAAGATTTGAGATAAGGGTGCAGAGGGTGTTTGCAGGGACGAATACTCTTAATATATATCTATATATATAAGTTTAATAATTAATTAATTTACAAAAACAAAAGCAATAATAAATTTTTTAGTTGTCGATGTCAGTAGAGCAAGCAATTATCTGTAAATTGATATATAATTTATGTGGAGTAATTGTGAGGTTTTTTCTAAAAAGGGAGGCAAACATCTTAACCTTAGCGTATTAATATATATGATGTACTTATATGATTAAATACAGCAGGTGCAAAAAAAACGATTTGTCTCTTTTGAAGCGGACGAGCGTAACACCACACTTGAAGCGGTGGAGCGTAACGCCTCACCAATTGACTTTACTACTCATAAAATTTCCGTACCGGACCTTATAACTCAAAATCGTTTCTTAAGGAGTAAACTAACTGACACTGGTGTCGTGAACAATGGCGGCAAAACAGTCGTACAGGGACCAGTCATACGTGGTGTTTCGTCGAGTGAACAATCGACATAAATTGACAGTTAGTACCGTGAACAGTACTGAGGTAACTGCTGAGATAAATAAATAAATGAGCTTTGTAAATAAACATTTTTCACCACGAACTAGAACAGTTTTGTTATACTGGTAATTTGTAATAAAGAAGATTTATAAAATAAATAAACTCCAAAAAATCTTGGGACCCTCGCCATCGTGTTCAGTGACCTCGGAGAGTTTCTAGATTGACGCACTGGCGAAAAAAACCAAAAACCCCAAAAAATCCCGACTCGTGGCCTCGACTATTGTGAAGTTTGATAGTTTGTTCAGGCCTGGTGAAGTAGTGACGGTCTAAGACTTTCAGTAAAGTCACAAGGCACACACATTCACGCTTCGTCTGACATATATCGCGTTACAACAGGCATGTACAGACATACAGCACTTGTAGGCGAGTCAACTCCCCCCCCTAAAAGAGTCACCTAGTCAACTCGCTTGCTTTTCTGTGTTTTAACATACTTCAGTATAATACAGTGCGTAAAGGACGCTGAACGAGGCTGGTTTTGCCGCTGGGACTTGTGCTGGTTGGCGCGCTGTCTGCGCAGATGGAAATTACGTCACTGCGGGATCGAGTGCGTGGTCGCAAAACGGATTTCAAAATTACAACCGAAGCTATTTTTCGTGCTTGTTTCGAGCACGAAACAATCAGAAAACGGTATCTCGTCACGTGGTCGATATGCGCAAACGCCCAGAAACAAACATGACGTCATAGTGTTTGTTCTGTTCAGAGACAATAAGCGTTCACTTTTGTTAAAATTCGAACTGTCACTGCGCGCGCATCAAAGCCAGGTTCAAAGCACGCATCGTGTGAAGCGAACACATAAAAGCCACCACGAAATCCAGCGTCACTGCACTTTTCGTTCAAGATGGTTTCTACAGATGTGTTTTGATGGCGCCATCTCTCATCCGATGCTGCTAAACACGTTGTTTTCGTTCGAACAAAGATCTGTGTTACTCTCAAGTAGTGATGTGCCGGATCGTTCATAATGTATATCCGCGGATACGGATCTGAATACGGATATTTGGTCTCAAGTTCTGTGAATACGGATACGAATCTTTACTGTCTTAGAGTACGCGGCGGTAAATATGGCACATCGCCCTTTGGAAAGAGACTATCTGTTATGGGAAAAAGTTATTGACCTCTTTAAGAGTTAACTCTCATAACAGATTGTCTCTTTCCAAAGATCGATGTGCAATATCTCATTATAAAGATAGTTTTTTAGTACCTTTGAGTTATGTACTATTGGTATGGTACTCACAACGATAAATGTTTGCAATATAAAGGTGCCAAATACGATTTTAAAAAATATAAAAATAATCTGAATGGAATTTAACAGTTTTTCATTATTACCTAATCACCTATATATATAAAATTTCATCTATGAATTGAAAATTAATAAGGTAAAAGATCCGCCAAAAACTAACAGATACGGATACGGATCTTTCTTCTTCCTCGGATATCCGCGGATACGGATACGGATATCCGGCACATCACTACTCTCAAGTTGTACTTAAAGGAGTTTATACTTCAAAATAAAATTCTACATAAACGATTTAGTCTTTTGACCGTCGATATTCAAAGAAGCGGAATGAAGAGAGAGAAAAAGATATTTATTGAAGTATTGATGGGTCAGTTTGTACGGTCAAACGACATTATACGCACGACTTCACCAACGATATATGGTAACACAAATCATTAAATAACGAACCTCTCAAAAATGAAAAATTATAGGCATTATACAAATATAAAGGAAATATAAAATGTCTTACGATAGGCTGTTCCCTTGTTCATATATTTTATTACTTACAAATAATACAGTGTTTTCTTTGGTAAAAGGTCATGAAATTATTTTATTATTTACTAGCGGTCCCGCCCGGTTTCACCTGGGTGCAAAAGAACGAATGGGGAAGGAAGGGACATGAGTACGCACATTCATCTTAGTTTACCGAGATGAATGTTGTGTCCAAACTTCATAATGATCGGTGTTACCGTTCAAAAGTTTTTGTCGTTAAAAAGCAGTTTTATACTTTTTTTAAGTTATAAATTTCTTTTAATATAATAAATATTTAATTAAAAACATTGTAGGAAAATTATTTTTATATAGGTACCTACCTATAGTTGTAACAGTTTTCAAATAAGGTATTAATTAGATTTATTTAATTTTAATTAGTCGTAATAAAATTTAAAAAAAATTGAAATGAAAGCCTTAGAAGAAAGCAATGTAGAAAATAAAACATATTCGCCGACGTAGGGCTTGAACCCAAGACCCTGGTATTAAGAGTCTTACGCTCTATCGAGTGAGCTATCCGGGCTTGTAATCGTCACGCGCTAATATTGCAATATGGTATTTCACCTGATAATATTTGTCGGACGGACTAATTTTGAGATACATCTTGCAACATTTTTCATTGATGTTCCGTTCCAATTGGTCGTAGCGTGATATTATAAAGCCTATAGCCTTCCTCGATAAATGGCCTATTCAACAAAAAAATTTTTTTTCAATTTGAACCAGTAGTTTCTGAGATAAGCGCGTTCAACCAAACAAACAAACAAACTCTTCAGCTTTATATATTAGTATAGCTTTATATAATATACAGTCATGCATTCACCAGCTTGCTCCCCAAGTCAAGTGTGCGTAAAGATGTTTTACTTCAAATACCTGCACTAAAACGATGTTTTATTCATTCTAAAATATTAATTTGATGACAAACAAAAACACAGAACTGAAATTCTGTAACTTCAAAGTTTATTGAACGCAGTGTACAATGATATTTTATTTTTAAAAAGACAACACCTTCAAGACACCTCTCTTTAAATAGTTGAATAAGTTTTAAAATGGAATTGCTATGCCATTTTATTTTTAAAAACGACAATGTCAAGTGACCGCTCTGTAAATACTTCAATAAGTTTTTAAAATGGAATTTAACAGATGAAGAAAGCTTTAACAAAAGAAGCATAGTAAAGTTTGCTGTTTTATTAAAGACTATATTATATTTTTTTTGTGGAAAAGCTTATTCATTCAACATAATCGATTAAAATTGTAGTTTAAAATAAAAAAAAATAATTCGAACAATAGCTGAATCATTCAGCGCAGTGTCGATAAAGTGTAATGTGCAATAGTCGTGAAAAAGTATGAAGGTATGTTTACACCTTAAATTGTATTACCTTATAAATACTGTTTTTAACACTCTTTATTAACTTCACTATGTATTTCTTTCTATTGGAATCTTTTAAATTTATTTTCATCCACTTTCAGGCGTCTGAAAAATTTGAAATTTTGCATACCTAATAATTTATATAAATGTTTATAAATAATCGATATAAACATTGTCATTTGAGTGTTGGTTTTTAATTATAATAATTAAAAATAATTTTTATATAAAGTGATTTTATTCAACAGCGATAGGAAGTTCTTAATGGGACACCCACTAAAAACGTAATTTTTGCAAATCCTAACCCAAACGGATTTTTACGATAAAAAAAAAGACAAATATATTCTGCACTTTAATGTTTCGATTGCGATTTTATTCCTATACTGGGTACCTATATATACAGAATGATTCCAAAGTTGACGTTATCCTTTCACCAGCGAAAAGAGCTTGAACAAATAATTTCTTTTGGCGCTTTTTCGAAATATCAACATCAACGTATCAAAGTTTTATTTAAAAAATTAAAATTTATTAAAACTGCCAATACCACTCGAGATATTTAAGAAAAATTTTGTAGGTGTCAATAGCTACGTAGGAGGGAAATTCTCCAATAAATAAAATATTTTTGGGTTGACCAGTGGCGCGCATAGAAAAAAGTTGTTTAATATTTTTGAGAAAAAAAATGGTACGCCACTGATTTTTCTAAAAATAAAAATTGTTATTGAATTTCTTGTTCAATTCTAAAAAGAAAAGCTCTTTCATTATTTTTTGGTATGGGCGCCGTTTTCGAGTAAAAAAATAAAAACTTTGACACCCTGTATCGAAAAAGTGCCGAATGAAAAAAAAAATATTTGTTAAAGCTTTATTCGCTGGTGAGAGGATAACGTCAACTTTGGAATGACTCTGTATATAAAAGTATATGAGTAAAAGTATATTCACTGACTGACTTATCCATTTTCTAGGGATTATGAATAATAAAATACTATGCATAGGTACATACTTTAAATTCGCCTACCTAGTTTCATGTTTAAGTGTGTCCAGCGAGGCGGGCGGGTATCAGCTAGTAATTTATAAAGCTGTATCACATTGCTTTATGACAACAAAATACAGACGCAATTATTACTATAGTAGAGAGACGATACTAAATTTGGTACCGCATCCGGGTACTGAATTAAAATCGTCGATGCGTAAACAGATCTTGAAACTACACGGGAATAAAAATCGGAAATAGGTTTCTGATTTCCGATCTATTTATTCAATGGATGAACGAACAATTTTTATATCTTCGGGGCAGGTCATCCATTTAAGAACTGTCATTTCCGCGGGATGTGGGTCAGACGGCTGACTGATTCACACTTTTGCAACGCTATTTTATATACATTGCAGTGTAAGGCAACATCATCATATATATTAATACGCTAAGGTTAAAGATGTTTGCCTCCCTTTTTAGAAAAAACCTCACAATTTCTCCACATAAATTATATACCATTTTACAGATAATTGCTTGCTCTACTGACATCGACAACTAAAAAATTTATTATTGCTTTTGTTTTTGTAAATTTATTAAAATACAGCAACGCTGAACAACGTCTGCCATCTGACGGCTTTAATTTTGAAACAACGTCAACATTTCGATATGTCATTTGACCTTCATATTGTAATACAACAGACACAATACTGCATACTGCCATCTGACGGCTTTAAATTTGAAACAGCGATCAACGCTGAACAACGTCACAGTAATGCTGCATGATGCCATCTGACGGCTTAGCTCAACGCTTTTGCTACTTGCGCCTCTATATGACAATTTTAGTAAAATATTTCTTCGATCTGTCATCTGACCTTCATATTGTAATACAACAGACACAATACTGCATACTGCCATCTGACGGATTTAAATTTGAAACAGCGAGCAACGCTGAACAACGTCACAGCAATGCTGCATGATGCCATCTGACGGCTTAGCTCAACGCTTTTGCTACTTGCGCCTCTATATGACAATTTTAGTAAAATATTTCTTCGATCTGTCATCTGAGCTTCATATTGTAATACAACAAAAAGAAGAACGTTATAAGCAGTGTGTAAAATTAGAAACGAATTGAATACCTGCAATCATTTTAAAAAATAATTTTGTAAAGTGATAATTATTATACTTATTTAGTGCGAATAATTCGCACAGGTCACTCTAGTCTGAAATAATAACTATAGTAAGGAATCCTACTAGTAGGATTTAGTTCGCTTAATAGAGCAGCAAAATAATGAAACAACCGTCATATGCATAAAAACTAGTCACTAGACACCACGTTCGGGCAGTATTGGATTTGATGTATTACTAAAGCCAAAATTTGTCTTGATTTTTTGTTTAATTCAACATTGTTGATGCGATGGTGTTTTTGTTCAGTCAAGTAAAAAATTTATACAATTTCCTCGAAAAAAAAAACCTAGGCACCTACTTGTTAATATTATTTAACAATATAAAATTAATAATATAAAAATTTCTTAATGAACCTATACAAATAAAAATTTTGAAGTTTTAATCATTTTTTCTAAGTTGTCTCGCTGTTTGTGTTTAAATCTCTAGTTGTGTTCTTCCACATTTCAAAATTCTTGATTTGGTAAGTTATTTGGCAACACTCGTTCGAACACTTTCTGGGGCAGCTGTCGGGACCCTAGCCACAAAAAAAAGTAATTTCTGTACCGATCATCTTGTTGAGGTTTTCTACTCTTTCTTTAGTAATTCCAGATAGAGGCAAATTAAAAAACTAAATAAAATATAGTTGAAGAAAATAAAGTAATATAAAATCCAGTCAATTTTTTTACTAATTTGTTTTTTTGCCTCTATCTGTATGGCGTTAATCTATCTTTTTGAACGATCGTTTAAAAAAGCTCAATTCTATTTTTAGCCACGTAATAAAATATGGAACGTCCACGACCTGCCCCGATTCCGGTAGTTGGTCTACCTTTACAATGTCTAGACACCGGAGCGGAACTGACGAGCAAAATACCGCAGGCTGATACCGGACCACCGCGTTTCCTAATTTATATAGAGTGTCCGTCAAAACTTCCCTCATAAAAAATCAATGCTGATTCAATGTTGTTCGTACTTATTTTTTGTCCAATCTACTTAATAAAACTCTAAGAATGACTGACAGACAGACACACAATGCACTAAATCACCAAAAAATTTAGGTTTCGAATTATTGTAGTGAAATGTGGTTACTCATTGACAAAATTATTTATAAATGAAAGCAAATACATAATTTACAATTAATTATATTTGATCCGTTATCTACACCATAATATACCCGCCTCTTCCACCATAAAATACGTAAATACGTATCATATTATATATTAATACGTTAAGGTTAAGATGTTTGCCTCCCTTTTTAGAAAAAACCTCACAATTTCTCCACATAAATTATATATCATTTTACAGATAATTGCTTGTTCTACTGACATCGGCAACTAAAAAATTTATTATTGCTTTTGTTTTTGTAAATTAATTCATTAACAGCAACGCTGAACAACGTCTGCCATCTGACGGGCAACGCTGAACAACGTCACAGCAATGCTGCATAATGCCATCTGACGGCTTAGCTCAACGCTTTTGCTACTTGCGCCTCTATATGACAATTTTAGTAAAATATTTCTTCGATCTGTCATCTGAGCTTCATATTGTAATACAACAAAAAGAAGAACGTTATAAGCAGTGTGCAAAATTAGAAACGAATTGAATACCTGCAATCATATTTAAAAAATAATTTTGTAAAGTGATAATTATTATACTTATTTAGTGCGAATAATTCGCACAGGTCACACTAGTTTTGAAATAAATGCAAGACGCAAAATAGTTTAATTGGTGAATATGGTCGTAAGGCGAAGGCAAAGACTAGTTTTGAGTGTGTATGAGTGCAATGTTTGAAAGACCTGTTTGATAGAACAGTCTGTATATTGACTGTACATGGTTGTGACATGGGCGAGAGAAGCATGATGAAATTTACAATAATGGCTGATGACGCGTTGATATTACAAGTGCAGGGGTGGACTTATTATATGGACGTCAAATATAATAGCGCTCGATTAAACTTTAAAACAAACAAAGAAAACGTGTTTACGACAAATTACACTTGATGACAACGTTAGCGCGATTAATTTAAAATGCACTAATTCCCCGTTCGCGCCGACAGCGCTGCCTTTGACGGTGTTCAAGCTACAAAATAGATTTAATATTAGATTTAGACCGCCCGTGGCTTCTTAACTATTATTATCTATTTATATTATATGTAACCCTTAGAATAAAATAATGTAGAAAAAGAAAACAAAATATAAATATTTTCGCCCAACGTGGGGCTCGAACCCACGACCCTGATATTAACAGACGCATGCGCTACCGACTGAGTCAGTCGGGCTTGTAAACGTACAACGCTAATATTGGTACCTATATTTAGGCATTTCACCTGAATAGAAGCTTATTTTTGAGATACATTTTGCAACATTTTTCATTGATACTCCGCTCCTATTGGTTGTAGCGTGACATTATATAACCTATAGCCTTCCTCAATAAATGGGCTATCCAACAAAAAAATGTTTTTTTCAATTTGAACCAGTAGTTCCTGAGATTAGCGCGTTCAACCAACCAACAAACAAACTGTTCAGCTTTATATATTAGTCATTGCCCGCGGCTTCTCACGCGATCGAGAAGGAATTTGAATCAGGAAGCAGTATCTTGTCACGTGGGCACTTGAACAAACACCCACAAACCAACATGGTGTCGCATTCTGTTTAGATTCAGACAACAGAGACGTTTTGCTCTGTGTTTATATTCGAACTGCCACTGCGCGCGCACCAGATCTATCCGCAAATCAAGCTTGAAAAATAGTCTGGTGTGAAGCGAGCACTTAACAGCAATCAAGAAAACTAGCGCTAGAAAACTACTAGGCAAATCTAGCAAAGAATCTAGCAGCGTTTCTAGCCTCGTGTGCAGCGCCTTTAACAGACGCACAGACTTCTTTTCAAAAATATGTTTTTTTGAATTCGGGGAATCCCAAAACGAAAAGAATTTTTGTGTAATTTTGAATAGTGAATTTTGACATAAATTAGTAGGGGAGGGCGGGGGAATGGCGCTCACCTCTGTAACTCTGTCAAAAAGAAACGTAGCGACACGTAACGTCGCGTGAAGCGCGAGGGGAGGGGGCCTCTAATAGACAGCGTTGCAAACGGACAGTCAGCTCGCGTCATGTGACCGTGAAGAGCGTTTCTTCGTTTGCGGCCGTACTGATCTAATTTTTAATTAGGTGTTTTTTGTCGGTAAGTCCAAAACTTTAATGCTTATTTAATTACTAATTTTACTTTTCTGCCAATAAACTATTCTATTTTGTGATATTGCAGTCAATTTTCAACAATCGTGTATGATTTTTTTAAAATTTCAAATTAATTACAAAACGACCGGTTGGGGTTATACCGCTCATCTGAGCGCCATTATCCCTTAGTGACTTATTTTTTTATTGTTTTAGATACATATGCCAAGAAATCGTCAAAGGACCACCGCTAAAGCGGCTTGGACCGAAGAAGTCCGTTTTCCATCCAACAGCAAGAAACTGAAATTGCTGAACAAGT
Source organism: Xanthostigma xanthostigma (assembly GCA_963575645.1). NCBI lineage: Eukaryota > Metazoa > Arthropoda > Insecta > Raphidioptera > Raphidiidae > Xanthostigma > Xanthostigma xanthostigma. Next base: position 5,086,560 of record OY754469.1, on the reverse strand, counting down.
TAAGTTGCTGGGCTCGCTATATTATGGACTCAATGTTGCAGATTTGCGTAAACTTGTTTATAAATTTGCTGAGCGCAACAATATCAAAAACAATTTTGATCAAAGCAGCAAAACAGCCAGATTGGATTGGGTACACTTCTTTATGAGACCCTGAGCGGCATTACCCAAAGTCAGGGGCAATGCCGCTCAAACATGTTTTTTTAATAATGTTTTCCTACTACTAGTAGGTGAAAGATATATGCATTTGTTGTTAAATTGTTGATTACTCGATAATTAAAGACTTTGTTACTCTTGTTAATTTTGATTCATAATAAATAATTTAAAAAATACACCATGTTTTCCTTAAGTGAACGCCATTCCCCCGTCCTACCCTACCATTCCCCCCATTTGTGTTGAAATAGTTAAAAACGTTTGCTGTCCACTCCTGGGACTGCATATTCTCTTTGGAAGGACAAGTTTATAATGGAGTAGAATCCGATATACCTATAGGGATAGGATCCCTCACAGATATAAATAGAACTGTCTAAGAACTTGTTCTATCTTCCTGGCTTCTCATCGATATATGCACTATAAAATTTGTAGGTCAAAGTATAGGGAAAATTGGATTAAAACTGTGAAAGAACCGAAAAAATTAAATCAATACATGCACTTGCGAAGTCACTCTAATAAATTGAAACACTTCTTTTTGCACACTGAATTCTGACCCTATAAAATAGCTGCTTTTCATGCGTGTATAACGGTCGTAAATTGACACATTTAACACTAGCGCTGTAAAGTAGCTAATCAATTAAACATAGAGCTACTACTATTTCTATTGTAAACCATAATCCAACGGCATAAGAATTGAACGCAGCCTGCAATCAGAAGTTTTTTTTTGAAGTGAAAACTTTTTTAGCGGCGTTGTACACTTTTTTTGTAATGGGTAAAAAACGTTAAACTCGCGTCAGTTTTGTAATGGGTAAAAAATGTTAAACTCGCGTCAGGGTCACGTGTCCTGATCGAAAATGCGTAAGACGAAAACTTTTATTTATACAACGTTAGACATCTAGCGTTGAAATATCGTACATAAAAATGCAATCTATGATACAAACCATTTTGATCGAAAATTCGTAAGACGTTAATATTCAAGTTTTAACTTCCGCCGGCACTCCCGGAGTGCCTTAATTTTTTTTTTAATTAAAAAAAACAAAATAAGCGAATCAGCAACTAAGGCCATTATCGCAAAAACATATACATACTAGAGTAAGTATAAATATTAAGGATAAATAAAATATGGTGCGTATTATTCTCTTGCGTAGAATTTTCTGATTTATAACTTACTAGCTTTTATCCGCGACTTCGTCCGCGTGGAATCAGTGTGTACAATTGATCTACCAATTATATCTCATGTTTCGCTCTCAAGATCACATTGTAGTACATGTCTTTGTACACAGAGGGAACCACAATTCAGAAAAAGTAAGAAAGAAATATCTTGTATTATTCTCTTGCGTAGATTTTTACGATTTATAACTTACTAGCTTTTACTCGCGACTTCGTCCGCGTGGAATCAGTGTGTACAATTGATCTACCAATTATATCTCATGTTTCGCTCTCAAGATCACATTGTAGTACATGTCTTTGTACACAGAGGGAACCACAATTCAGAAAAAATAAGAAAGAAAGAGACACTATACAGTATAAGTGATTTCAGGTAAGTACAAATTACATGTAGGTATGTATTAATTTATTATTATTTATTTTCTATTATATTTCTTCATATTTGTTTATTGCCAATCAGAAGTGATCTTGTTCAAAAATAAACTGTCAAAAAATTAAGTGAAAATCAGCTATTTTATAGTAATAACGCGCAAAAAATGTAGTATGTGTCTTTATTCGTCTATAAGACGAATATTTATTTACAAAATCCGCCTAAGTCGAAATCCTTCATAAGTCGAAAACACTATAACTCGAATTTTTTTGCGTCTCCTTTAAAGTTCTACTGTATATGTAGATAGATCTAGATAAATTTGACAAAAATACCCGCGCGTGAAAAATGGACGTTCATAAGAATGAAGCCGCCGTTACAAGCTTCTTATTTAAATAAAATGATAAACATATTATATTCTTAATGAATTGTTTGTTACGTATACCCATTGTTAATTAAATCAATAACAAGTAAACAACAAACCAACTTTGTAAAGCTTATTGTTATGTATATTCTCTCAGTGAAAGCTAATGGTTCTGAATGTAATTTTACTGTTTTGTAACAACAATAACAAGTAGAAGAATAACTCAGTATTGTTCATCCAATTAAACATGGCGTGACAGTTCAAATTGCGACTAAATTTGCAACCCAGTAATAAATAAAATTGTTATTTAATTTTCACGCAATTTTTTTTGAGTTTTTTTTAATGAAAAATGGCGTTAATGTGTCTCTTCAGCATCGTTCTAAAAGGACTGAACCAATTTTTGATGAAACTCAAAATATTCTGTACTTTTTTTCACTTAGAGCTGTGTCCGGGTTAAGATACAGTTTCCCGATAAAATCTCTTTTATTTGTAGTGATCGACCAAAGATCAATTTCTCGTCGAAGCCGAAGCCAATAAATCGGCTATCGACACAGCCTTCGGCCGAAGCCGAAGACTTCAAAACCTTAAGAAATTCAGTTTAAATTGGGTACAACTGCTACAAGCTACAATTAAGAATATTGTACAATTATAAATAATTAATGATTTTAAAGAAGTCGTCACGTTCGTCGCGCTATCGCTCATTCGTAACAGTTCGTTCAATTCCGACGCTTGTTAGAAACCTTCGGCTTCGGCCAAAACTTCGGCCCAATTGGGCCGGAGTCGAAGGTCTCGCCGAAGGTGAGCTTTTTGGCCGAAGGTAGCCGAAGCCGAAGCTTCGGTCGAAATTTATTTATTTCATTTTGCTATTTACATCATGTAGATGTCAGACTGTCATATATTGTCAGGATTTCCTGCCTAACTGTGCTAGACCAGTCCTAGAGCAGGATAAATAAAATATGGTGCGTATAGAATTTTCCGATTTATATATTACTAGCTTTTACCCGCGACTTTGTCCGCGTGGAATCAGTGTGCAACAGATTGATTAAAAAATTCATAAATTCAAGCAAGACTCTGAAATCTAAATTAAGACGGCCCTAATAACAATGTTTTTTGTATTGCCATCTATTCGCAAAAACATAAAGTTTTTATGGCGCTTATACACGATCAGCTATTCTAAAGCCATCAAACGGTTTATTTTGGCGCAAAATTGGCGCTTACAATATGCGCCTATCTGAAATGAACGAATTATGTGAATCTATCTTTTAAAGCAGATAGGTTTATACTTGAATGCCTGTATAGAATAGAACAATAAATCCCAGGTTCTTGTGCAAACAAAGAAAACCAATTTTAAACAGAATCTGTAAGCATACTATACGTTACCTATATTCATAGATCTGCCGTTTTGTTCCAATAATTTCGTCCGTTATGTAACAACGAGTCAAACTACAATAATGCCTCTATTGGGATTTTACGTTGATCATGCGCCATCTACTCGACATTTCAGTGAACTATCCTATGCGGAGCGTGTCATTTAGTAAAGCATTGCGCGCTGGGTATTTTTGTAAATATTCATTGTTTACAATTATCGAAATTACACCATTGCAAAATCAAAGAAGAATCGTGATATGTGTTGTGCAGTATCTAATCGTGTTAGTAGATCAAGTGTAAATGTTGATATCAAACACTGAATTCAAGTTATATCAAATAGTGAGCTATACATTCAACACCATGGCCACGGTTTTTAAGCTGAAAAAAATTCTTATTTACTGTAAAAAAATAATGTTCTCACGCTTTTTACGGACTGAGCCTACTATTTGACAAAACATGCGGTCCCGGATCTAGGGGGGGGGGGCAAACCGAGACACCCGTGGCAGTTTCAGGGGGCGCTAAAATCATAATATAATATGAATTTGAATAATATAATATGGTTGAAATCTGTCCTTTTTCCGATTTATTCAATCTGCTTGTTTTCTGACCATGAGATGGCAACCTTACAAAATTTAGTTTTTGACGTGATAACGTCTTATAAATTGATGAAACACCGGCTGCATGCACGAAAAAGTGTAACGTTCCGAAATGTGTCACGTTCCGCCTGACTTTCGAGCGGAATACGTTATCACGTAAAACTATCGTCCGTAAACCGACTTTACAGACAACCAATTTTTTTTAAGTAATTTATTTCAAACGCTGGAGAGAGGGGGCGCCAATATCAAGTTTCTTCCGCGGTTCGAAAAAATCGTAGATCCGATGCTGATAACATGCATTCAATATGTCAAATGGAGTCAATATATTGATGTAAATCAAATATCCTGTACCTATAATGACTTAACGCGCGTTTATAAACGTAAACCCATGAATATTTCACCTTCGTTGTATTGATAAATTAACCATGGAAACGAGAAACAAATATTAATTAAAAGTAAACAATCAATTATTTATGGAATATTATAGAATCACAAAGTTGTTTAGATTGAACTGCTTCAAAATACAGAAAAACGAAAGTAATATCTAATTATACTTTCTACATAAAATAATGCAAACATAAGATCGACAATTTCAAACCTTTTGTTATATTCTGAGTTTCCTGTTCATTACCAACATGACGCTACCAAAACAACTCTAATGAACTGAAAAACCTTTCGCAAACATTAAACTTTTCACATTATGATGTTGGGACTTTTTATTAACGTGTTTATTATACGTATACGTATTTCGTTTCATGATATAAATAATACTCTATACTCCTTGTAGGTATCCTCCTATTATATACATAATATCTATGGGCACATCACAAAATCATTTAAGTCAAATTTCTGGCTACTTTTTATTGTTTTCAGGAAGATTTTGATTCTAAGGGCTGAATTTGTTTCAAATTAAAAAAAATGTATTTCATGTATTCTTATTGTTTTATTTGATAAGACATACCTTAAGGGTAGTCCCACATAAATTTGACCTAAATCGGTTCACTAGCCAGTCATGAACAAAATTTAATGATAATAATAGAGCATACCTTCAGGATGACCTTACATAAATATTACTTAAATCGATTCAGAAGTTTTTCTAAGTTTTAAATTTTAGTGCAAATCCACTAAAATTAAAAAAAATGGTTGTCTGTAAAGTCGGTTTACGGACGATAGTTTTACGTGATAACGTATTCCGTAATACATAACCTAAACCTCCCAAAATTTGGTTTCAATCCGCTTATCCTTGGTGTCGGAATGATAAGAAATGTCAAAAGTGACGTTTGCAACTTACAAAGTATTATGTTCTAATAATAATTAGTTATTCCAATACTTAACTTAGAAGGCGTTGCATTTCACAATATACTAATGTCAAAAAATTGAATTAAACATTAGAAATGCAGCCATTTTCATGTTAAGACAAGACATAGGTACGTTTGCTTCTAATTTCCATGTACGGCAAACAAAGACAACCGACCGCGTCGCGCCATGCATTAGACAACATTGCATTTATACAGCTATTTTTCTATATAAATTTGTATAAAATATTTTTCTATATAAATTTGTATAAAAAAACTGTTTAGGCAAATTCTGTTATACGAAATCTATGTAAAATGTTCTCCTCTTTCGTTTAAGACTGGTTTCAAACCGATATGATTTAAATTGAGCGAGAAATTAGCAAAAAGCACGCACAGGGTCAGGCGGAACGTTACGCGTTATGCGTTATGCGTTACGCGTTATGCGTTACGCGTTACGAACGTTACGTTACACTTTTTCGTACATGCAGCCGGTGTTTTATCAATTTATAATATTGGTGATTCATCAATTTATAAGACGTTATCACGTCAAAAAAAAATAAACTTCAAAAAAGCCACGGAAAGGAGGAAAATAATGAAATTTTGCGGTCGGCACCATTTTAATGACAGTAGAAAATTTGTAGTAATTAAATTGACGCCATCTTAAAATTTTACGATTTCCTTTCTTTCAGTGTCATTTTTTTAAAGTTTTTGAAAAATATTGAAAACCTTTTTTAAGTGGAGAAGTTGTAAAATAGTTATTAATAAAAATCGCAGGATTGTGGACAAAAAGTTATTTATTAATTAGTGTACGATGTTTCGTCTATAAATTTAGACTTTTTCAAGTACAAATGTCAAATTTTTTTGTCCACAATCCTGCGATTTTTATTAGGTAATAATTATCTCGATGGACACGATATCTAATATATGTTGTAAAATAGTTTTATATCCAGAACGGCGATGTATGGCGTGCTTAAATTTTTTTTTTTTAAAGTTGGCAACGAGCTTCTCAAGAGAAGACTTTTAGCTTTAATGTTACACCCAAATAAAAAATAGGATTGGGAGCGTGCAATAAAGTTTTAGGCAAGAGCGGAATGCGTGAACTCTCAATATTATTGTATAAAAATATATGCCATAAGCCAATTTGGCTTTATGGAAACAGGTATTCAACTTTACATGTTCATATAATAAAGCCTCGGGCACATTCACGTTATTGGTAGAATCACGTACGGACCATTTATCTGCACTGGAAGGTCTGTATTTTACTTTTATGTTTTATACATAATACTAACTTAAAATCCTTTAGGCGAATATTATACTTATCGAAATATACCGGCAATGTTCACGTTACCAACTTACATAAATTCTAAATTTCAGACATTACGCGAATTTTAATTTGATAATATGAATTTAATTACACCACGTAAAATATTAGTTTCAAAATTAATAATAAGAGTCACAGGTATTTGAACAAAAATATATTAGATTTACTTATTGTACAACGTTTCGTCTATTAAGGTATTTAGAAACACAAGCATAAAAGATTAAAATACATAATAGTTAATGACAACTAAACAGCAAATATTATTATCAAGTACTGTTTTTTTTTCTCCGCTTTTTTTTACAGCATTATAATTAAAATCAAAATAATCATTTTGTAATTAATAATTAAACACAACACAAAATCAGTTGGAAAATTTTGTAAATATACACTGAGCAAATATAAATACTTGTAAATATAAAATTGTAAATAATAAATTTAAACAATTTAAGGTATTTAGACTTTTTGAAACGTCGCACTACGTCATAAAATAATGAGTCAATCACTGGATGATACATTACCTAACATTTTTTTTTAAATTTTAATAAAGCCTGATATGTTACACTATCTCGTGTCACTATGTTCGTCCGCGCTGAACTCCGAAACCACTGGACCGATTTTAATGAGATTTTGTAAATGTGTCTTGCTTGGTCCAACTTACGCTGTAGGATAGTTTTTATTAAATATTTTGTACAAAATTATGGTGTTTTGTGAAAATGAACTGTTTTAGGAACATGTAGCGACATCTCATAGTTCAGAAGCAAACAAAAAAAAACTGTTTTGGTATCAAGTAGCGACATCTAATAGAATTCGCTCAAAGCTATTAGTTCAGAAGCAAATCTGGTAGAATTTGTTCAAAGCTATTAGTTCAGAAGCAAACGAAAAAAAACTGTTTTGGTATCAAGTAGCGACATCTGACAGGATTCGCTCAAAACTATTAGTTCAGAAGCAAATCTGGTAGAATTTGCCCAAAGCTATTAGTTCAGAAGCAAATCTGGCAGAATTTGCTCGAAGCTATTAGTTCAGACGCCGAGCCGCAAACGAAATACATTTTGCAGAATTATATCTATCGCACCCGGGTGAAACCGGGACGGAGCGCTAGTTTTGTTATATAATAGCTACGTTTTGTCATTTATGTAATAATATCAACTTTATATAGAAAACCATTTGTTTTAACTAGAGTATAAATTGTGTATTTAGAAAACAGTTTCACTGTGATAATATAAACAAGCTGTTATTCAAAACCAAAACATTATTAAAGAGAAAATAACAGAAGGTGCAATTATAATTGCAACGTGCTTTTAAGAACTTCAAAAAGCATCGCATGTATTTGAAGCTTTAGTCTGCATATGAAATTAGCTTCAGGGTATAAACAGAAAAGAGTAAGGTTAATTAAGGGTATACTACTGTAGGGTCAACGAACTTCATAAAAAAGCAAAGGCGAAAATTAAGCAATACATTTTAAGAAAAATATATAAGAGGAAAAAGACTAGATTTACAGTCGCAGAGCTGACTGTAGCATTTTCTATGTATCGAATGCAAATACCGTTAAATCCGGATTACAAGACGCACGTCAAATTTGTAAGATGATTTTTTAGAAAAAAATATTTTATTCAAGACGCGTGAATTTATATTTTTTATTTTTTTAATTTATATTTTTATATAATTTCGGGGCCCAGCTAAATTCGGGAAAAATAATAAATTACTTCATGTTGATGCGTAGAGTGCTAATAATGAGCCGAAACTGTACGATAATGTATAACTGCATAGTTTCTGGACCAATAAGGAACGCGGTAGCGATTTGTATATATGAAGTCAGGGCTATCTTGTGTACGTCAATCAATGAAGTGATTTATTATTTTGCCTCTTTTATCAGGGCCCCGATTACATATTACTCGTGCTAGTTGAATAAAATATTATGTGCGATCATTGATCGAAGGAGAATATTCCACTCGCGTGTTACCGCACTCGCTACGCTCGTGCGGCAAATTTCACGCTCATAGAATCTTCTCCTTCTCTCACTAGTCGCACAATATACTATTATTGTTACATTTGAACCATAAGACGCACCCAAAATTTGAGTCCATTTTTCTATGTAAAAAGGTGCGTCTGATAGTCCGAAAAATACGGTACACACATTTTCTATGTTACTTTTATATTTTACTATCCCAACACCACGAGTGGGAATTGGTACTAATTTAGATCAAATTTGACATTTTTTCGTTTTTAAGGATGCCTGAATTCAAAAAACACGGTGGACACATGTCTACAGTTGACAGTTTTATGTCCACGGTTGGCACTTGTGTCTACGGTAGACAATTTTTGAAAAAAGTCTGTGCGTCTGTTAGTCTGTGGACAGAGTAGGTACAGGTCAAACGGATGAGCAGATTGAAACCAAATTTTAGGAGGATGTTTGATATACAAATATGAAGAGCCCTGTTATTTTTGGGGAAAATCAGTGCTTGCGCAGAAGAAATATATCATCGTTGGTTCTGTAATACCTCTTATGTGCAAAAAGTAAAATTTGCAGGAAAGGCCAAAAAGTGGTTATTTCAGCAATGGATGGTAAGAACTAGCGATTTCAGAGGTATATTACAAATTCATACTTATCTTCACTATACCTACGTGTTTAATTAAGAGGAAATATTTTTTTAAAAAATATTTAACGTTAATTTCGGATTTATTGGAACATGGGAGGAATTATTTGATACAACTTTTCACATAAGAGTTATTTCCTCTTGTTTGGTACTGTAAAATTAATTTGAAGGTATTGCTAGTGTATAGAGCTCCATTTCCTGAATCTTTTCATCTAAAAAACGTAAAATCTGCCAACTATGCACATAAGAGCTATTACAGAACCAACGACGATATGCTAAATTTAAAGATATATGAGAAGTTTAAACGTCACACGATTAGAATACCGATGAACTGATTTTACGTATAAAAGATTCGTTTTTTCTGAGATGTTAAAAGCTCGACAAAAATTACTACGAAACGAGCATTTGTCAAATTAATATGAAAATCGAGACGCAAAAAACCTACACCATTGGTTTGAAAGTATGATTGTATTTTTCAAAAAAAAATTCACCTTCTTAGAACTGCCATCTCAGATTCTCAGAATACTTCTTTCTTATGGATTTTGTGTTTTTGTGTGCACTACATTATGCAAACGGCTTGTTAAAAAAAAAGTTAAATTTAGTTTTATTCTAGAAGAAATAAACACACAAAGTCTGAAGAGAGTGTACGGCGTGTCCTAGAATGATTGATGCAATAATTTACAGTAGTAAACTCTTGATTTCTCAAAACAATAGGACAAACAAGCACAAAAAATAGCTCTTGGTCTAATTTTTAAACCCATCTTATAACCCGCAGTGACGTCATTTTCATCTTCGCAGCTAGCGCGACATCCAGCGCAACTTCCAGCCACGATTTCAGCGGCAAAACCAGCCTCGGTGCAGCGGCCTCAATCCATTAATTTCAAAATATTTAATTTTATATAAAAGATGTGTACCTACAAATTTCTGTATTTCTAATTTTTTTTTTAATACACTTTATGGCTAACGTTTCTGAACTCAATTGATTTATTTAAATATATTATACACGCTCAACAGTTAAAGTCGCCATTTTACCATACAAACGGACAGACAGGTTCCGTTAGAATTTTGTTTAAAAATATTCTCCATCTCAGAGTAAAAACAGAAGCTGAAAATTTGCTCAAACCATCTGAAAAATTAATAACATCCAATGTTTGCAAAGTCCGCCATATTGGAAAGATGGCGCCCAAGATACTGATCACGATTTATCTAATCGATTTAATGTATTTATTGAAATAAGAACATTGTGGTGTTTAAATTGTCAATTGAATAGGCTCCAATTGCAGTCCCTAAGGATTACAGGGCACAATCAGGTAAATTATTCAAACGAAAATTCGTGTTTTGCGTCTATCTTGGAACACACTGTATTAGAGGGAGTGATCTCGCAGAAAGAGAGAGAAAGGTACACTATATTATATTATAGCGTCACTGCACAAATGGCAAGTCCAGCTTGCGGTGTGGTTTGTATCCAATGTCCCGCTGGGGATTTTGTGTGCACGCGGTATCCATTTATCTGAAACAAGTATACTGACGGCTTGTACTTTGTGTATAAAGTAAAAGTACGCGTTCAAAATAAACGCATCCAAATACTCGTCTGCACTACCTTTTATTTACACTGGACACTCCAGAAAAATTGAGGTTTCTTCATACTCCAGCTTATGGAGGATAATCTCCAGATTTTTCGATTATTATGAAAAAAAAAAGATTCTTTTTGATTATTAATTTAGTTTATTGTCGTCTCTAATTATTTTGTTATATTTTGTAATATCCACCGTACACCGAGTGGGGTGGCGTAGTGGTGAGAGCATTAGATTCGCATTTGGGGAAGTACCGGGTAGATGTGGCTGGGACTTTTTCCTACTGCCACTCACCGAGGAACGGTAATTCGTGTACAGGTCATCTTGTTGAGGTTTTCCATGGTTTCCCTCAATAATTCCAGATAAATATCGAGATGGTTCCTTATTCAAGACCATGTCAAACTCCTTTGCTCAAAATTTGCCTAACGTTTTCTAATGTCTTAAAATTCCTTTGTCGCCCATTGCTATTAAGTTAGTTGAAGTTTAAAAATGTATAGAAAATAACGGGAAGTGTGATATATGGAAAATAGTAACGGTGCGAATGGCGTCTGTTATGACAAAGTCGAGAAACGGACGTTAAACGCATTACAGTGGACCCCCGGTAATCCGACAAACATTTTGCAGGGCAGTGTCGGACTATCGAATTTGTCGGATTATAGAGTACTGCCTAAGACCCCCTATAATCCGGAATTTTTTACAATAGAGTACCTTGTAATCCGACAAATAGCGTACAAGTTATAACTTGTTCAATCATGCATTAGCGAAGATTGTCAAAAAAAAATATTCAATAATAAATAATAGACCATGTCGGATTACAGCGGGTGCCGGATTAGACAGGGGCCGGACTACCGGGGGTCCACTGTATTATTATTAGTAATATCCACCTAACGAGCTTTTTATAAGTAATTACATATTGAATATATACATCTCTAGACTTATTGGAACTATATTTAGACTAATCAAATCTTTGATTAACGTCTGATTAGAACTCTTCAATAAATAAAATTATCGACCAATTTTTCAGACAATATATTAACAAAAAATATCAATAATACATTAACGTTTCGATCCGGATTTGGATCTTCTTCAGAACGGATCTAAAAATATAAAAAAAATAATTAATAATTAGTTTCTATTTATTTTTAATGCAAAACGTGATAGATTTTTTTAAAATATAAATATTGAAAAAATACATAATAACAAATAATAATAAAAATAAATAGAAACTAATTATTAATTATTTTTTATATCCGTTCTGAAGAAGATCCAAATCCGGATCGAAACGTTAATGTATTATTAATATTTTTTGTTAATATATTGTCTGAAAAATTGGTCGATAATTTTATTTATTATATTTAGACTATCTCAAATTTTGATTATACATTTCTCTGTACATACAATCCAATATTGACTCGGATATTTCTAAAGAAATTTGAGATAGGATATCTTATTTCCATACCGTTGTAAGTTAGACGTTCTCTCTCGAGATTCTTAGAAAAATTTTCATGTCAAAATTGGGTTGTACAGAGATATAGTATCGATTTTAACGCAGTCTTGTATAATTTCAAACTGAAAGGCACTAATGAAGGTCCTGTTGACAAGCGAACCATTAATGATGTTAGCCGAAATAAGCTACCAACATGGCAGCGATAGACGAGTTGACAGTTATTTACGACACGAAAGAAAAAATACATTTGCAACGTTAAGGGTCATTTTCTGCTAGCTTAGTTGCTTGTACGTTGCATTATCGTGCTAAAAACCCTATTAAATTTTCATTAGCGACGAAAGATAAACTAAAGGACGCTGCACACGAAGCTAGAAACGCTGCTAGATTTGCCTACTAGTTTTCTAGCGCTGCTTATGTGCTCGCTTCACACGTGACGTCTTTTCAACCTAGTTTTGAGAATAAATCTGATGCGCGTTCAGTGACAGTTCAAATATAAACATAGAGCGAAACGTGTCCGTTGTCTGACTCTGAGCAGAATGACGCCGTCTTGGTTTGTGGGCGTTTGTTCATGACGCCCACGTGACAAGATACTGATTCCTGATTGGTTCTTGCTCATATCTAGCAGCGGATCTAGCAAGGAAAATAGCCCCTGTTCTAATTTTAAAACCTATCTTGTGAGTTGGCGGGCGATACCGCAGTGCCGTCATTTATAGCTTCGTACCCAGCCTACCGGCTGGCAGAAGTCCAAGCAGTGTTTCTAGCCTTGTGTGCAGTAGTGCTCAGAAACCTGTGCGGCCTACTTATTTTTAACAAACTACCTGAACAAAAATAAAAGTAATTTGTTTGTTGGTGTTTTAAAAAAACTTTTCGTGATTATGCTGTCACGAAATGAATTCGTTTAATGAAATTTTGACAGGACATTTTGTGTTTTAAAAAATTTAATTAAAACCGGAGAATTTATTCTGAAATTTCACCGACCATAAAATGTGTTCATTTTATTTTAATATCTTCCTCTCACAACTTTTAAAATCAATTTTTCCTAATTTGCATAAAATGGTATTATTTATAAATAATATCAAAATAGAAATTTTAAAAAAAACTTGATTTTATTTTGGAAATTATAACTTTTACAGGTCCTTCAATATTTGATTTTTAATTCTACACTTATACCTATACCTATAATTTACAAAAAAAGTTAAAAATGAATCACGACTTGTCGAAGCTGTGAGAATACACATTAAACTTTTGCACTTTCGCATCAATTTATAAAAAAAAGTGAAACAATAAAAATGTATAACAGCTGCGCGATAACACATTGTCAGATTACATAAAAATATATCTGATATATTATAGATTTAAGCTAATACATTTTTCTAGGATAGTCTTTATTTCCTGTGAAGTAGAACTACTGATTTTATGATAAAATTATGCGGGATACAAGGCTAAATATAAAAACAATTTTTATTCACTAGAACGTCATTTAATCGTCAACGTTTCGGCAGATATTCATGGCTTCTTCAGGTGTCTTATTTTATTTTGTTAATTACTGATTTTATGACATGAATATTGAATAATATTAGGTATGTATTTCCGAATTCTTGCTCTCGGCTTTAAACAAACAAATAAGATGAGTTTTTTAGAGGAAATTACAAAACTATCAAAAAACGAAATATCTACATATGTAATATTATAAGATATACTTTATTTCAGTTTTTTTTTTTGTTTTGGTTGGTAATAACATTTGCCCGTGGCAATTTTGCGGTGTAGTCACATACAGGTTGTTCCAAAAAAAAAACTTACTTTAGTTAATTATAAAATTAGAGTGTTGAAAGTATGAGAAACTGTGTTAAAGTAGGCAATTTCCTGAGCGGAGGAGGAGTCTTCTGGAAAATTCATCTTGACAATCTACAAATTCGTGCGAAGCCGGGCTGGGCTGCTAGTCTTTATATTATATAAAACAAAGTTCCTCCACCGCGTCTGTCTGTATGTATGTCTGTAGCGACATCTGACAGGATTCGCTCAAAGCTATTAGTTCAGAAGGAAATCTGGTAGAATTTGCTCAAAGCTATTAGTTCAGATGCCGGGCCGCAAACGAAATACATTTTGCAGAATTATATCTATCGCACCCGGTTGAAATATAAATATACAGTATGTAAACACGTAAGGTGCACATAGGGAAATTAACATTGGGAAAAAATGACTGGATCAGAGTGAGCCTTGAAATCTTGTTTTTCAATTTAACAGATAATATTCTTTTGCAAAATGAATGTGTATACTACCGAAGAAAATATTCAAATGATTACAGCATAATCGGACTTTTTTTATTAATAGGACATTAAATTCCCAAAAATACTTAAATATGGTGCGAGATCAAATATCTCCGTTTATTCGTGTTGAACCTAAAGACATTGGGTCACTGATTTACCAACGCGCATACGTCATACCAGTCAGACAATTTTTGAATGAAATGTTTCCAAACAGATGGAGCTGTTTTTTGTTTTATTTTTGTACAAAAAAAATAAAATAATGATTTATAAGAGCTTTTTATTATTAAAAAAGCCAAGTAAAATAAAAATAAATCAAAATAAAATAGAAATCCTAAAGATTACAACGATAATTCAATAGAAATAACAATTAATGCAATCATGGCTAACTGTGATCCAAGTATTTTTTCCCAATGCTAATTTTCCTATGTGCACCTTACGCGTTTACATACTGTATATAAAAATAACAGTTTGGCATCCGGGTGAAACCGGGCCGGGCCGCTAGTATATTTATAAACATAGGTGTACCCTATCGGTAAATAGCAATGACGCGAAACTGAAACTGAAACGGGTTCGAATGTTGAGAGAGATTGATGCCGTCGGACAAAAAACCGCTCAACCAATATCCTCGCTCTCTGGAATATACGGACGCAGGCGTGAAAAAAAAACTAATTAATTGCAAACTGACGGTCAACTCTGTTGAGATGACACGCTGCACGTCTACTACGTTGTCACGTGTTTTATATTTGCCCCCGTACTTACTGTACCCACATCATTCCGAATCCGCTTTGAATTATTCGATTAGAGCAAACAAGAAAATGATGGAGTGATCAGGCAAAGGGGAATGTATCTCGGGGCGTATTAAAAAAAGTTATGTTTTGTTTTAAAAAATATGTCTGTGTGTTTTATTGAAAATGATAGATTTCAAAGTCAGACTCATAACGAGGGTGCAGGATATGACTGTTGATTGCAGTAGGTATAGCGGTCCCTCCCGGTTTCACCCGGGTGTAAAAGAACGAATGGAGAAGGGAGGAACATGAGTACACACATTCATCTTAGTTTACCGAGATGAGTGTTGTGTCCAAATTTCATGATGATCAGAGTTATCGTTCAAAAGTTTTTGTCGATAAAAGGCTGTATGTATACTTTTTTTAACTAATATTTTTTTTAATTAATTAAATAAAATTAAAATAAATTTAAATGTATAAGCCTTAGAAGAAAGCAATGTAGAAAATAAAAAAAAAATAAAAATATATTCGCCCAACGTGGGGCTCGAACCCACGACCCTGATATTGACAGTCGTGTGCTCTACCGATTGAGCTAGCCGGCGTTGTATTCTGGCAACGCTGATATGAGTATATTTAGTTAGTGCATTTCACCTGAATAGAAGCTTATTTTTGAGATACATTTTGCAACATTTTTCATTAATGCTCCGTTCCTAATGGTCATAGTCTGATTTTATATAGCCTATAGCCTTCCTCGATAAATGGGCTATCCAACAAAAAAAATTTTTTTTAATTTGAACCAGTAGTGCCTGAGATTAGCGCGTTCAAACAAACAAACAAACTCTTCAGTTTTATATATTAGTATAGATAAGAAAAAAAGCTTTAAATTACTTAAATAGCTTATGTTCTAAACGGCAGAATGTTGGGACTACATGTTTTTTTTTCGCGTCAGCTCCCTAAGAGCTAAGATGTTACACATAAAAATTTTTGTGTAAGAGATATCCATAGAAAACATATTACAATTTCAGGTTTTCGTCTGGGAACTGCTTTGTTCAATAGCCTTAAATGAGTGATTCTGTCCCATGACTAGAATGTTTGAATAAGTTGTTATGAAATAAAAGGCTCTATGAAATTAACCAGAGCCGCCCAAGATGAAGAACAGAGAACACGGGTATACCTTTTAACAGTATTATATAGGCAGTATAGCGTTGTGTGCTGTATTTTTCATCTCATAACTCTAATTGAATTATACGAAAGTCCTGTTGCAGGAATACACACGCACTCAACGTAAAAGCATTTTTGAGTAATGCGGGATAAAACAGAACCGGAAATCCGGCAATAGCTAATATATCTACCCGGAATACGACTGTTAGAGAACACATTTTAAATTCACTTAAGACTGTACACCTCGCGTTTTAACAGTCTTCCGGTGCTTTAAAACAATAATAAATTAGTTAAACTTGTCTATGCCTACGCTTAAAATATGTTTCGTCGACCGTGCCGATCATAAAACTGGTTTGCGTCCATCTTTAGTTCAAGATGGTTTCTACACACGCGTTTTGGTGCAGCCATCTGTCAGTCGATGGCTTAATTAAATAGCGGAAACCAATCACAAAAAAGGTTTGTGTTCATTATACATATGCCACCTAGAACATATATTTAATACCCTCTATATTGCTAGCAAAGATCGGGAGAAAGACTTAAACACTACGGTGCAGACATTTATACGTCTGTCTTACTTATTGTACTCTGAGTCTCATGCGCATTGCCGTGTGAATGGATGCGCGCCAGTTGAGGCGTCAGTTTGCACATTGAACTAAGAGAGGTGGCTTGCTCTATTCCACTTACTAATTGCCCCACTAGAGATGCGACACTTGCGCACAACGGGTCAAGTAAAAAGAAAGATATAGAAAACAGTCATTTGCTGTCTCACTTCATGGATCACGATTCCATTTACGGCCACTAGCAATATAGAAGTTATTAAATATATGATCTAGAACAATTTTATTTTTACTGCCATCTTAAAAATTAAAAACAGTAGTCACTCCTTAAACGTGCTTTCGTCATTCTTTAATACGTTTTTTTTTGTTGTAGGTAACTATATTAAAAGATTTTCGTGACAAGAAACGATATTATTTAAATGTTGTTAAAGTAATTTTACGTTCTATTAAACCTTTAATCAATGCTTATTATCTTTAAACTACTGTATTTCAATTTTTATTACCAGAAATACCAACATAACAATATGTATAAAATACAGTGTAATTTCAATTTTCTGAACGCCATATACTATTCCAAACTCGCACTCATGTTTTTTTTATCATCAAATTGATATTTACAATATATTGAAAATATGAATGTATATTAATTACTTTACAAATTACTAATAAGTTGGTGGCATCTAGTAATTCAGTAACTTTGTAACTTCAAAATTGCCGAGGTACGTTTGGTTTATCGAAACTACACTGTAATTAATTTTTTATTATCCAAAGCATACCTATTATTATCAGCTTACATAAATATAAAAAAAAAAGTAAAGCAATTCCGGCTTTTTGTAAAAAATGATTAGCGATTACATCTTGCATGTATTTTGACACGTATAAAAATTAATTATATACTGTAATAAAAATTCAATTTTGCAGCAATTTTACTATAATTAATTAGTAAAAAAAAGGTCGTAGCGTGGATATTTGAAGAGAGTCGACTCAGTGGGGCTACTAAGACACGAGAGTGTTATAAATAATTAATATTAATTTTTCGTGATAATAAATTAAATAATTATTCATAAAGAATCAATATTTTACCATTCCAACCCACAAGTAGGGAATGGTACTAGTTTACGTCAAAAATAACTTTTTAAAAATTTTACAATATCTTTCCGTTTTGAGGTCCCCCGAATCCAAAAAACATATTTTTGGAAAAACTCTGTATGTCTGTTAGTCTATGAACACGATACAGGTCAAACGGATGAGCGGATTGAAACCAAACTTTGGGAGGTTGTTTGGCATGCAAATATGAAGATCCCTATTGGTTTTGGGGAAAATCGGCGCATGCGCAGAAGAGATATGTGCTATAACGCTGTTTTTTATATAATAATGGTATACTTTTCATAACGGATTATTATTCTATTTATTTTTTTAAGAAAGTTACGTTAATAATTTTTTTTTCTAAATTTTATAGTTTCGGAAATATTTTAAAAATAAAAAAAAATCAGCCGCTCTTCTGTTTTATGGATCTGTCAGAAATAAACTAGTTCGGCATGCTTTGATTAATTTTTACATAACGTGGAACATATTATAGGTAACCGCAGCAACGAATAGTAAATATCATATTGAATACTAGCCATTATCCGCGTCACCTCACACGATATCAGAAATTTTATTTTCTTTATTATAATGTCAACATTTTTGAAGCTGGAATGGTCCCGTCGCCCAATTGGCTGAAATTTTTTTTCATAATAATCGAAACATCTGGAGACTATCCTCCATAAATTGGAGAAACTTCAATTTTTCTGGAATGTGCAGGCTAAAATTAGAGGTTTGGCAACCCTACTGATAACAAAGCAGCCGCGGTTTGTTCCTCTTTTTTGGCGCGTGTTCAGTGCGTCTCCTTTACCTTTATCCTCCGTGGATTTAACGCACGCATTTGTTGGAAATCTGAACGAAAAAAAAAATAGAAGACGACACTCGTTAAAGATAGGGACTGTATTAGCATTTGTGTATAATCCTGACACCGCAAAGGTCACATTTGGCTTTAATACACTAATGTTGTTCTTTTCACTAATTACCACGCTTGCAATAAGTATACATACGTAACGTACGTACGTACGGACGTACGAGGGGCGTTAGAAAGTTTTTAAAAAGAGTCTGATTTATCATTTAGGGAAAGGTTGTGATCATTGGACCGTCTGTTTCATTGGACCAACTTAATATATAAAAAACTTCGCACACTGGCAACATTCTAAGTCACAAAGTAGCGTCACTGTCCCCACCGGAACATAGGGCAACCTCAAATCCGCCGCGACACGCGGCACGAATTGACTCAAACAAATGAATGTTTTCTACTAAACGCGCCGCACGATGTTATTTTAGTTAAGTCACAGTCCACTGTGGTGACCAGATAATAAATTCCATTTTGGCACTTCTCGAATTTTATTTTAAAGTGACAAAATGGCATTTATTAGATTTTTTTATTATTTTAACAAAAAAGTTTTTGTTTTTAACAATTGAATTTTATTAGTAAGTTGCTGATGAAGTCATAATTAAATGACGAAACGTCCAATTTAATAACATCAAATTCAAGTTTTTCAACCTTCCCAACTTCCTACGATTTGTCTAACTAATATTATACTATGGAAACGAATAATGAAACATTATTTTTTATTACTCATGCAGGAAAAGTGGTATCTTTACGCATGCTGTTACGGTTCCTTTGCGTGCGGAAACTTTATTTGTCGCACTGAAATTATTGTTTGCCGCACGCAAATTCAGAGAAAAAAACAAAATAATAACGGTGTTTAATGTTAACGAAACAAACTGTCATTTGAAGCAGATTTGAGGTTAAAATTTTCGATTATGGACTTTTATCTTGACAATTTTAACAATTTTAACTAAATTTTCAACTTTTTAATGATTTAATTTTTATTTTTATTACTTCTAATTTCTTTTTTTTAATTCGTAAGAAAATTTTAATTCAATTCGTAATAAAAAATAGTATGTGCAACTCGTGCGGCATTGTCGCACTAGTTGCACAATATACTATTCTAGTTTTTAATAAAACCTCTTAATTTTTTTACCTATTTTTTTATATTGATAGGTTATGGTGCCGACCTTCGTATAAGATATCGTATAGTAGGACCCTTAATACTCGGTGCAAACATATTGGGGCAGAGCGTTGGTATTCTATTAATTACGAAGTTAATTAAACGAGTTCGTAGTATTATATTACGCGGAGGAGCACGTAACGTTACGCTATACTATGCAATGCCGGCTCTATGAATTAATTTGCCACCATTATTACAGTTACGCTGTTATCTATATAATGCATATTTACTGTACAAAATACATATCATTATCTCTAAGAATTGCATACCATATTTGCACAATCATGTTGCTGCTGTGCTTCCAAAAAGCTTTAATAGGTCATATGCATAAAACTCCAAATTGGTTAAAATTTTTATTTCGAAATATATTTTAGTTCTTGATCATAACGTAATGGTTATTTTATTAATCTAATCACTGAAAAAAATACAAATAATAAAAAAGAAATGTAGAAAATAAGCGCTATTTTTGAATTTTCAAAACGCATCGTGACGTCAGAGTATATATCAACAACAGTTTTCATGACGACTGTGTCGTCTCATAGTAAGATTATGTCAGTATTTAGAGAAAACAACAAATAAACTTCATTTAGAATATTGACAATTTGACATCAAGGTTGGCATGCATCGTATATCATGACGTCACATAAGCCCGCGAACATGGCCGATTGTTTAAACTGTCTATTTTTGAATGTGGAATTTAATATTTTTTTTCTTATGATAATATTACATTTTTAAATGATTATCAATTTTTTTCCGTATTATGGTTGACTAAATAATCTATTAAAAATATTAAAAAAAAATCATGCATATGACTTATTGAATTGAATCGGGTGGCTTCTTTTCTGGTTTTTCGGCTACATTTTTTCACACGGTTCATATTTTAATATTTTCTAGTCTATTCGATTGAGATTATTTAAGGATGTATCACCGACAAATGACTGAAATTGTGTCAACTTCTTTCTTACTATTCAAATAAATAAAATTGTCGACCAATTTTTTTCAGACCATATATTGACAAAAATTATATAAAAATACAAATCAAAATAACAAAGGATGACGTTTCGATCCGGATTTGGATCTTCTTCAGAAAAATCTAAAAAATATTAGTATTAGTTATTTAATATTATCTAATAGAATTCACGATAATTTAATGTTTGAAGGAATCAAAAGAATTAATGAAAATACTACTACGTATTAAAAATGTGTTTGTTATTAATTTTTCGTTAATTCTTTTGATTCTTTCAAACATTCAATTATCGTGAATTCTATTAGATAATATCAAATAACTAATACTAATAATTTTTATATTTTGTAGATTTTTCTGAAGAAAATCCAAATCCGAATCGAAACGTCATCCTTTGTTATTTTGATTTATATTTTTATATAACTTTTGTCAATATATGGCCTGAAAAAAATTGGTCGACAATTTTATTTATTTGAAGAGTTCTATTCAGACGTTAATCAAAGATTTGTCTTTCTTACTATATCTTGCAGTTAAAGTATCCAAAATTTCCGAACGGCTTACTAACTCGTTAAAAATGTATAATTATGGAATTGACATGAACTCTTATGGAAAAATCGCGCATTCATGGTTTAATACTCGTAAAACACATAGCGATATCAACGAGAAAAATTGCCATCGATAAAAATGATGATGATATTTTATAATGTTCACACGTGATAAAAGCGCATTTATGGAGTTATAGAGTTTATAGCTACCGCTTACTTTCGACAACTAACCAATGGCATTGAAAGATTAAACTGTCACGATATCTTCCATGCTCTCATAGTCTAAGATCCGGTTTTAGAAATATATACCCTCATCTCTTATTCGATGATGACAAAGATTATATGTTAGATAATAATATATACATTGATAAATCGCACGTGGGTGGCCTAGCTAAATCGCGTACCGATTTGTTAATCATAAAAATCGAGTCTAAAATAAGATAATAGGACACAAAGAATTGGAATATACCATTAATTCTATACATAAATATTAATCATCCACATAAACATACTTTGTAAATAGTTGTCTTCTGTGTAGTTTGAGTATATTTGTTATGTTAACATTTTATTTGTGTCATATTCTTTCATCTTAGGCTCTTTTTTTATGATTAACAAATCGGGGAAGTTGATCCGAAAAAGTCAATTAGAATCTATTTAATTTAACAGAATCGGTACGCGATTTAGCTAGGCAACCCATGTGCGATTTATCAATGTATATATTATCTAACATATAATCTTTGTCATCATCAAATCACAGATGAGGATATATTTCTAATATCGGATCTCGCACTATCAGGAAAAAGACTCATTCAATTGTGTCTAGAAAAAGTTTTAGTCCTGGCAAATGCAATTACGTAAAAGCAAATTCTCACTCCAAATCAAATTTTATTTTTTTAGTTGTGTATAAAATGGAAACTTTATCGACTTATTTACCGTATGTCAAACTTGTTCCGTCAACAGGAAACAAAAAAAAAAAAGTTCTTAGGCAGGGAACGAGTGCGCATGAGCGGCATGAGAATAAGTCAGGCCAATCGTGTCGCGCCATGTGTCATGTATAATGTATGAGGAGGTACAGGGTACCACCGGATTTAACTATAACTTAATACACGCTAGAGTCAGCTGCTGCAAGTTAAGGGGTCGCTGCACACGAGGCTGGAAATACTGCTAGAAACACTGCTTGGACTTCTGTTGGCCGACAGGCTGAGTACAAGACTGGAAATGACGTCACTGCGAGCTCGCCTGCTAGCTCACAAGATATATTTTAAAATTAGAACAAGGGCTATTTTTCTTACCGTGTCCCCTGCTTGCTCTGAGCAATAACCAATCAGGAAACAGTATCTTATCACGTGGGCGACATGAATAAACGCTCACGAACAAACCCATCTACAAAGCCAGCTTCAAAAGACGCATCGTGTGTAATGAAAACAGAAAAGTCATAGCGAAACCCAGCACCACAGCACGCTTGAAACCTAGCATCCAAATCTGGCTGTCTCGTGTACATCGGCATTAACAAGTAGATTTTAAGTGTATTGAAATTCGGACCTATTAAAACGATTCTGTATCTAGCGTTCATATGTTTTGTTGTAACGAACGATCGGTACGTTGGCAATCTACAATACAACGAGATAGTGAAATATTCGGTTGCACGGTCGATAATATCGGTCACGGAAATGCCCAAGATACTATCTAGGCTCATTTGAACCGGAAAATACAATGACATTATCAGCTGTGTGCTGTTTGGGATACAGAACAACGACCCTTGAGACTGAAGAGACAAAAAATAACTAGATAATTCCGTCGAAAAATATATAATCATAATATACAAGTGTATAGGGTAAATGGTACAATTATTGACAACATTTTTAGATAAAACGCGGGATTTTTATTACAATCGAAAACCAACTCATTTTTTTCAATCTACTAATATTATAAAGAGGTAAAGTTTGTAAGTTTGGACGTAGGAGGTAATCTCCGAAACGACTGATCCGATTTCAATATTTTTTTCACCAATATTTAGAATGGACCTTCAGGGTGGACATAGGCTATAAATTATTGCGTTAAAATAAAAGCGCTTTTCGTGGAGACTAACAATTTATTTTGCAACGCAAGTCGACGAAAAAATGGTGGTAATCTACAAATTGGAGCGAAGTCGAACCGGGCCGCTTGTTTATTATATTTTTAGATTTCGGATTAGAAATTACAAAATGCAAGTTTTTAATAGTTGTCCTGAAAATGCTCGTACTCTTTGAGCTGCTTGCACCGACAGCCATAACAACTAAGACTAAATGCGTGGTTTAATAGTGGGCTATGTTTCTAGCGCGATATTATGTTAAAACAGCGATTCAAATCTTTGATTAACGTCTGATTAGAACTCTTCAATAAATACAATTTTCGACCAATTTTTCAGACAAATATATTAACAAAAATATGTAAATTCGATACATTAGCGTTTCGGACCGGATTTGGAGCTTCTTCAGAACTGATCTAAGAAAATATAAAAATTAATTAATATTTAGTTTCTAGCTAGTTTTGAATAAAATTCGTTTAAAGTTTTATAATATCGAAACGTTAATGTATTGAATTTATATATTTTTTGTTAATATATTTGTCTGAAAAATTGGTCGAAAATTTTATTTATTTTAAAACAGCGAGTTTTAACGGCCATAATATCATCACGCACGAGATTCATATATGTAGTATTTTTTGCACGTACCTTTTATAAAATAATTGATTTTTACATAATTTTTGACAGTTCAAAGATAACTTCTAATTCGGAGGCTGATAGAATTTTGATTTTTTTTTACTATATACGAGAACGTTTATTTCACTTTAGGCACTAGTGCGAAATGAGCCATTTTACTTCCATTATACAGGCAGATATTTTATAATGTACTATTCTAGAACATCTAACAGTTCACATTTTTTAAATTAGGAGATATAGAAGTTGTATCCGGTGTATATTAAAACGCAAAAATTTCGACGCAAAAATTTATGTGTCTATAGAAATCTACGCTTTACGACGAAAAAAATCGGGAAAATAGCCAAATATAGAGCTCGACATTCTCTATTGCATAGGGGGGTCGGCTTTTCTTGCATTTTAGGGGCGTGGTCGGGCCGATTTTTCAAACGGGCCCTCGGCCCCATTTAAAATGCATTGAGCCAAACGCGGATCGTCGTCTAAAATAGTAAAAAAAATCGCACGAGGACGAGGTTTTGGGTCGATTTTCGCTCATTTTTCTATTTTTATAGGCCGTTCCGATCACAAAAGTCGACCGTACGGTTCGGCCGCCGAAGCCAAAAGTCGAGACCCGCGCAAAGTCCTTATGGGATTTAACCCGGGGACGTGTTTTTGCTTATATCTCGCTCGATTTTGGTCGCACGACCTCGGGAGGCATTTTAAACGAAGCGGAGTAAAAAACTCTACCCGGGAAGTGCAAAAGTTGCACTCGAAACGACTTTTTTGTAGCGATTTATTCGTAAATAAAAATCGGTGTTTCGGCGTTTAGGCGGTGAAGCGGTCGGTTTACTGAACGCATGATAAAGTAAAAGAAAACTCACAGTCTAGCTTCAATACGAATTTAACATGCGACGACGAATCCTGTGTTTTAATAAACTTACGTCGCCAACAGTTAATGTGTGTGACAGAGATGAAAAATTTATAGTTTGATTTATTATTAGTCGGAAAATATTTTGACGTTTTAAATTAATAAACAAAAACAAACGACAATCTAAAAATGTAGCTGTCACTTTGAAGTTTAATTGTATAATTTGGCACTTTTTTCGATTTTGAATTGAATTTTTTTGTCAGTATTATGTAAATTGATAATTATAGAATCTTTTGACGTACGTCCGACGGCGAATTAACCAATTTAAATCGAGAAATATTCAAAACTGAATGTTGACAGGGGGTCGTCGCTTGCGTTGTGAGTATGACAGAGATGAAACATTAATCGGACTTCTATTTTTTTTGGTCGACTATTTGACGTTTAAAATTAAAACAATTGTTTTTTGTATCAAAAATACATTTCATAAAATTTGCTGCATTTTGTAACGGGAAATAATACAGGTTAGTTATTAAATCATTCTAAATGTATTATAAATACGTGCTATATATACATATTATGCCTATTAATAAATAAAAAATTATATTTTAAACATTTTTTCTTTGTATAGATATGACAGCTAAAAATTAGGTTATAATATTATTAAGTGTCGTACTGCACACTCAGTCGGGTTTCTGTATTTTAAATCGGGATATCTAATAAAAATATTGTATTTTAGGTAAGTTCGATTTTTACTTTTTAGGTGCCTTTTATAGTACGTGTTATCTCGAAAAGGCCCCCGCGCTTTCAAGCTGGCAATTTGACATACGAATTTAACTAAATATTGTACCTATATTTACTGATAAATTATTAGCAGTTCTGAATCAGCGGTTTGTAAATATAGTCTGTCTTTTTTCAATGTAAGATATAATACTATTGTGTCAAATTTTTTAACGTCAAGTTTTTGTCATTTTTTGTAGATGCAATTTCTAAAATCACTTATCCGGTTTAACTTACATATACAACCCACATAAAATAATTTCAAAGTACATATTATGCTTTTCAAAAAATACTCAATTACAAGAAAACAGTAACCAAAATAACCAGATCTGGTACCTCACACTTAGAAATAAAAAAAAAATACGCTGGAAACTCTCACGCGTTAGAAGTGAAACTTCTTAGTTTCAAATATTTGTTGACGATTTTATTATATAGTTAATGTTTATGTGGAATTTGTTACCGTGGCTAGAAAAAATTTAGATTTCGTGGAAGTGGGCATGACGCTTTGACACTGAGAGTAGAAACGTTTCTCTCACTCTTTCCTTTCAACTGTCGGTTGAAGTCGGAAAAGGGGAAACGTTTAAATTTTTGTCAGATTCAAGCCAATTTACCCCCCTAACGCTTATAAAAATAGTTTCACTTCAAAAACGTACATAATACCCAGTGGCGGCGTAAGTAAAATAAAACAACAAAATACTAAAGGTGTTTTGGAACTTAAACCCGAACTTCCACTATCGCGGTGGATGACTACAATAACATAATGAACTAATTCAACATTAATTATAATAAAGCATATACCTATATATACAGTTGCAAATAAGATTTGTTATGAGAATGACGAATTGTTCTCATATAACTTGATTCTACTGGACGAATTTAGATGCGATTTTCACGATTATTATACATAATGGTGAAAATTGCGTCTAAATTCGTCGGTTGGTGTGCATTTCTTTCCTCGCAATTTGCCAGTTTTTTTAAACGAATCATTAAATGAGCATCATCACCCACGGGGTTTTCTAAAAGTCGGCGCCTCTGCACCGACACACTAATAGTTATCTTTTTGCGCTCGACCAGTATCGAAACACATCAATTTTGGAAAACTATTCTAAAAACACATTCAAAAATGTTTCGCGTAAATCTGTTATAGTATTTGAGCAGGCGTGTATCAAAACACACCAACCATTGAAAATAATTACGCCAAAAACACATACAAAAATGTTTTGTTTAAGAAATAC
This sequence comes from Xanthostigma xanthostigma, assembly GCA_963575645.1. NCBI lineage: Eukaryota > Metazoa > Arthropoda > Insecta > Raphidioptera > Raphidiidae > Xanthostigma > Xanthostigma xanthostigma. Next base: position 5,059,440 of record OY754469.1, on the reverse strand, counting down.
GAAAATTGTGAGGGCGAAGGCCTGAATTTTGTACTTGAATTAGTTATTACGAGGCTCGAAGAGCCGAGAAATGCTGGTGGAACCGATGCACTATCAAAGCACATCGATTTTGGAAAATTATTCTAAAAACACATTCAAAAATGTTTCGCGTACACCTGTTATGGTAATTTGGCTAAGCGTGCATCAAAACATACCAAGCTTTGAAAACTATGCCAAATCAAATGCAAAAATGTTTTGTGTAAATAAATAATGGTTAGTTTCGCGCGAGCCTGTACCAAAACACATGAATATTTGAAAACTAACCCAAAAGCACGTGTTAAAAAGTTTTGTGTTGGCAAAAAAATTTTTGGCGACAGCCTGTGGCAAAAAAAATTTTGGCGACAGCCTGTGCCAAAAATTGATCTTAGAAGACTGTGTTAAGTCACCTTCAAAAAAGTTTTGAACAGGTACACTAGTCGTATATATTAATACGCTAAGGTTAAAGATGTTTGCCTCCCTTTTTAGAAAAAACCTCACAATTTCTCCACATAAATTATATATCATTTTACAGATAATTGCTTGCTCTACTGACATCGACAACTAAAAAATTTATTATTGCTTTTGATTTTGTAAATCAATTAAAATACAGCAATGCTGAACAACGTCTGCCATCTGAAGGTTTTAATTTTGAAACAACGTCAACACTTCGATCTGTCATCTGACCTTCATATTGTAATACAACAGACACAATACTGCATACTGCTATCTAACGGCTTTAATTTTGAAACAGCGAGCAACGCTGAACAACGTTACAGCAATGCTGCATGATGCCATCTGACGGCTTAGCTCAACGCTTTTGCTACTTGCGCCTCTATATATGACAATTTTAGTAAAATATTTCTTCGATCTGTCATCTGAGCTTCATATTGTAATACAGCAAAAAGAAGAACGTTATAAGCAGTGTGCAAAATTAGAAACGAATTGAATACCTGCAATCATATTTAAAAAAATAATTTTGTAAAGTGATAATTATTATACTTATTTAGTGCGAATAATTCGCACAGGTCACATTAGTTTTGCTTATTATCGCAGCGAGAAATTAACAGTGAAGATGTTTACATACCAAAAAAATAGTATTTTTTCGTCATTTAATGATCTTGTATAATAAATACTACGGATATTTTTGGATTTCTGGGTACTGCTATGCATCACGAGAGCCGAGTTCTTTCTATAGTTACAGATAAACGAACAAAATACAAAATATCCAAATCTGAAATCAAATCACGGCGGCAGAAGACGAGCGCGACGTGACGTCAGTGTATTGTGTGGGATGAGGGCGGAGCGTACACCACTTTCATATCTTTTATTTCACGGCCCTTGCGTCGGCCCTTGCGCCCTTGTCTTTGCAATTCCATATTCATGGCAGGTGTACTGTCTGTCTGTGTGCGAACCATAGAGATATTAGACTAGAGTACGCGAGTGAGCCGTGAAAGTGTCTGCAATTCAGAGAGAGAACAGTTCCTTATCTCTATTGCTGATTTGAGTAAACAAATATCTGGTTTTCTGCAGCGTTCTCTCTCTTAACACTTTGACGGACAGACCGGCTTAGACCGTCATAAACAAAACTTCAAAAGTTTGACACGACGGCTGAAGCCGTCGTATACTACGGAACGTTTTATAGCCAGACGGGTGTAGCAGTCTATTTTTCAGTGTAGAATACATACCCTGTGTGCTTTGTGTCACCGTACAAATATCTACTAAGGCAATATTTGTCATAACATAACAACTTATAAAAGTAATTCAATTTCAAACATATGAAGAAAACAATAGTGTCAAAATTGGAACAAAACTGAATTTTTAAGTGTCCGTCAAAGTATTAACTGAGGACACTTTCATTTATGGCAAGCATACCAACTAGCGAACTCTAGTTACTTATATCTCTATGGTGCCAACAGTCGACGGTTCTGTACTTAAAATTGTCCACGTGAATATTATTATGATGCGTGCGACTGTGCTGCCGCCAATTTCATTCACTTCGCACTTACTTACTTCGGTGTATGTAAAGGGGCCATTCAAGTATTACGTTAGCTTATTTTTTATGACATGAGGGACGGGGGGGGGGTCTAGACGGTAATTACGTCAGCAATTTTTTTAATTAATTTTTTTTTATTTATTTAATTCCAAAATAGTAGTGATACAATTTTACCATTCCAATCCACAAGTGGGGAATGGTACTAGTTTAGGTCAAAAATCACTTTTCAAAAATTTTACAATATCTTTCCGTTTTGGGGTCCCCCGAATCCAAAAACATATTTTTGGAAAAAATCTGTGCGTCTGTTAGTCTGTGAACACGATACAGGTCAAACGGATAAGCGGATTGAAACCAAATTTTGGGAGGATCTTTGGTGCAAATATGAAGAGCCCTATTGTTTTTGGGAAAAATCGGCGTATGCGCAGAAGAGACATAATATGCTATAAAGAGGTTTTTTATATAATAATGGTATACTTTTCATAACGGATTATTATTCTAATTATTTTTTCGTTACAATTTTTTTTTTCTAAAATTTATAGTTTCGGCTACATAATATCACGCTACGACCAATAGGAGCGGAGCATCAATGAAAAATGTTGAAAAATGTAACTCAAAATTTGTCCGTCCGACAAAAACTTTTGAACGGTAAATCCGATCATCATCAAATTTGGACACAACATTCATCTCTGTAAACTAAGATGTATCTGCGTACTCATGTCCCTCCCCCCATTCGTTCTTTTGCACCCGGGTGAAACCGGGCGGGACCGCTATAAAATATAAGTGTGTGTGTCTTTGCTGCACCCTCGGAGTTCGATTTTGGCGGACGTGACGGGCTAGTAAACAATTGAAGACTAAACACGAGATGTTATAAATGCGAAAACCTACAGCTTCGATTGCATTTGTTTGAAGTTGCAAAAGTTGACGTACACCTGGTGTTAACGACGCGTCAGTTTGACTTGAGCTTTTATAAAGCTACTGTAGTAATCATACTGTAACGGCGAGGGAAGATAAAACGCACAGGGGTGGAATTGGATTAGTTCTGACTTTGATAAATACCACAAAACCTGTCAGTGCTCTATGAAGATGTATATAAAACGTTTTAAAAGATAACCTTTGATACAATATGTCAAGAATATGTGCTAAAATAACAATGTGTTGCGCAATTCCTTTGTGAATCCCAGCACGTGACTAAACCCTATAGACACATAGATATATATTTAGAATTGCGTTTAAAAAATTAGTATTTTCTTCACATCTCGATCGAAAGTACATACTCTCGGCGTATGCATTGCTAGCGGTCCCGCCCGATTTCACCCGGGTGCAAAAGAACGAATAGGGAAGGAAGGGACATGAGCACGCACATTCATCTTAGTTTACCGAGATGAATGTTGTGTCCAAACTTCATAATGATCGGCGTTACCGTTCAAAAGTTTTTGCCGTTAAAAAGCAGTATTTATACTTTTTTAAGTAATAAATTTCTTCTAATATAATGAATATTTAATTGAAAACACTGTAGGAAAATTATTTTTATATAGGTGCTTATAGTTGTAACAGTTTTCAAATGAGCTATTAATTAGATTTATTTAATTTTAATTAGTCGTAATAAAATTTAAAAAAATTGAAATGTAAGCCTTAGAAGAAAGCAATGTGGGAAATAAAAATAATAAAACATATTCGCCGACGTAGGGCTTGAACCCAAGACCCTGGTATTAAGAGTCTTACGCTCTACCGAGTGAGCTATCCGGGCTTGTAATCGTCACGCGTTAATATTGCAATATTTAGTTAAGGCATTTCAGCTGATATTATTTGTCGTACGGACTAATTTTGAGATAGGTGCATCATGCAACATTTTTCATTTATGTTCCACTACAATTGGTCGTAGCGTAATATTATATAGCCTATAGCCTTCCTCGATAAATGGGCTATCTAACAAAAAAATTTTTTTTCAATTCGAACCAGTAGTTTCTAAGATTAGCGCGTTCAAACAAACAAATAAACAAACTCTTAAGCTTTATATATTAGTATAGATTTACGTTCACGCTTAACCGATCCTAGTACAGCCCGGCGTCTCCGGTGTAATAATGATTCTGTGCAAGTTAAGTTATTATTAGCTACTGTCGCTTCTTCGTAAGATATTCAGATTGTTTCGCTTTCATTTTGGTTATCAGTCATCAGCACTGCTTCAGCATGCTCCCATCTCATTTAACGCCCTACTGATTTCGAATTCCAGCCATAGACCTTTCATAAATGGAACGATAAACAAATTTCTTAAGATAATAGAGCGAAAATTAGATCCACAAATTTTATTCAATTAAGGGAATGTCCACTTTATAAGGCTGTACAGCTTTTGCACATACCGCTAAACTAGCGGTATGTGCTTTATTGTCGCTTTGTGCGTCAGAGCTGACTTTCGTTCATATAAGAAGTTATATCGAAGTTAATTTCACACGAAATCCATTCAAATTGAAGCTTTTTGAAAAGAGGAGATTCTGATCTATAAAACAGAACCATTTTTAAATTATTTCGAGTTCATAAATACTATTAAAATTGTAATTGAAAATTACAAACAGCAGTTGTTGGTTGGTCTGTACGTATGTACATATGAACGTATGTACGTATGTACGTCACGACTCTACAGATCGAAATTTTGGTTTGGGTTATATTTTATTCACTTTGTTTAGTATCAGACCAGAACCCTATTTCAATTCACATAAATGTGTTCAGTAGTTTAATTTTTATAAACAGTTTTATTTTATTATTTTTGACAGCTAATAGTTAAATTAAAAAACCTTAAAAAAACAAAAAAAATACCTATTACTGTTATTGTAAAATATGTAGTGTATTACTTAGTATACCTGCTACACTGCTATACCACAATAACAACGCAAGCTACGATATCAGAATGGCCAAGCGATTAAAAGCGTTGGTCCATAGCAAGATGCCGGGTTCGATTCTCGTTGACACAAGTAATGTTTTTTTCTATTCCATTGTTTTTTCTATTCCATTTTGTTTTTAATTTTTTTCTATTTTTTTAATTGGTTTTTTTAAATCTATTTTCTCAATTTTTTTTTCATTATCTATAATATGTACAGTGGAAAACTTGCGGGATGTGCACTTTTGGTTTTGCCAACTATCTTTGTATCTATATTATAAAAAAGCGAGTGTGCTTTAGACCACACGACTGAAGTAAAACTTCTTTCTGCCGTAATTATTTTAAATTTATTTATTAATAAATATCTTGAAATAAAATAATAATAATTGTTACGCAATGTATTTGTTATCAAACATATTATAATCTTTGTCATCATCAAATAACAGCTGATGGTATAAATTCATAATACCGGATCTTAGACTAATTAAAATGAATTTTATGTGATGCATTATTATTGAGTCAATAGGTTGCCAAACAAATTAGGTAAGTATGATTTTACACTCAATAAATTTTTTTCATCATACTTTGAAATGTGAAAACGAAAGAAAACCTCCTTTCTCTCGTTGTTATGTGAGATATTACTTTCTGTCGCAATAAATGGAAAGTCACGTGTCTGAATTTCCTACGGAAGTTGTAGACTTTTCTTTAATAAGGCGTGACATTTAATATTTTGTTTTCGTTGAATTTCACTGTTCATTTAAAAAAACTGTCACCGCTCGTTTTTCCATGGCGTTGAAAATGTTACTTTATTTAAAAATCGCATTACCTTAACAAATCTTCATATCTCTTTTTATTTGTTTTACGCATTCCGTGACTGCCTTTATCTGCAGCTCATGTTGATGGGAAACATATAAGGGAACGTCCATTAATCACGTGAGCTCGAAACGGGGGGAGGGGTCCGGTAAAATCTCACCAAATCTCATTTAAAATGAAAATCTCACACCAACTTTTGAAGTTGGGGAATAAATAACTTCACGATGAAGAAATCACAGTGACCGGCCGTCTAAAATGATCACTGTGATCTGACAAGACGGAACTACTTTCCAAAATAGCGTATGTTGTTCAATCTATACTAATATATAAAGCTGAAGAGTTTGTTTGTTTGTTTGTACGCGCTAATCTCAGGAACTACTGGTTCAAATTGAAAAAAATTTTTTTTGTTGGATAGCCCATTTATCGAGGAAGGCTATAGGCTATATAAAATCAGGCTACGACCATTAGGATCGGAGCATTAATGAAAAATGTTGCAAAATGTATCTCAAAAATAAGCTTCTATTCAGGTGAAATGCACTAACTAAATATACTCATATTAGCATTGTCAGAATACAGCGTCGGCTAGCTCAATCGGTAGAGCACACGACTGTCAATATCAGGGTCGTGGGTTCGAGCCCCACGTTGGGCGAATACGTTTTTATTTTTTTTTTATTTACTACATTGCTTTCTTCTAAGGGTTACATTTATATTTATTTTAATTTTATTTAATTAATTTAAAAAAAAATATCAGTTAAAAAAAGTATAAATACTACTTTTTATCGACAAAAACTTTGGAACGGTAACTCCGATCATAATGAAATTTGGACACAACATTCATCTCGGTAAACTAAGATGAATGTGTGTACTCATGTTCCTCCCTTCCCCATTCGTTCTTTTACACCCGGGTGAAACCGGACGGGACCGCTATAGTGTCATATAAAGTATAAAAAGTGAGAGAGACGTCTGCACCGTCGTGTTTAAGTCTTTCTCCCGATCTTTGCTAGCAATATAGAGGGTATTAAATATATGAGTTTGCATTCCAACGTTTTTGGGGAATTCCCCGAGCTCGTACCAGTCGGTTTGTGTACGCCGGGTGACAGATTCTTCCAATACACGCATACACGTCGATTACCTTAGCTGTTGAGCGTCTATAATTTACAATCTATCTTATCTAATGACTCGATTTACGAACGAGATGCGTAAACCACTATTTCGCACATGCAAATTATCGGAACACAATAAAGCAAATCTTAACAAATGAATGCAGGAAACATACGACAGTCGCAGCGTGCGGAAGAAAAGTTTTCTCTATTCGACGACGGCGGTGCGTTTTCAAGCTTCTAGCCTGCTCTGTTTACAGGATCAGGGAAGACTATCAGGAGATGACTTAGTTGTGTTTCAGCTCACGTCTGCAACTATCTTCCAAGCGATGGGCGTCGACCGTAGACTACTGTAAGGAACCGACGCCTGGCGTCGTCGTCGTATAGGTAGTTATGCGTCGGTATTGTACAACACGGTGAGGGCAGGCGGCTATACACACGAGTTAAGAGTCAGGAACGCACGTGCGTGTGTGTCAGAAGAGAATACTCGTTCCTTGGGTAGTCGATTGTGTTGATTCGACGCTTTACTCGTAGCTCAACGATTTACAAACATATACTAGACTGGCCGCACGTTATTTTCACTCGTCTACATTTTGTCGTGGCGTTCTAATTAGGGTCTCTGGTTTCTCGACCTTTTTTATTTTTAGAGGCACGAGAATTCTCGACCAGGATTTCTCGAGTATTTAGAGAAATTTTTAATAAAAACTTTGTTATTTTCAAATTTTTGCTTTATTACAGATTAGACTGATAGATGAGATTAATTAAATCAAATAAGTTTTTAGTTACCATTACACTTAATAATTCACAAATCAACAACAAACAATAAATTAAACAAACTATACTCGACTGGTCTATATATGTTACGGTCTATACCCGAATTCGGTCAATGACCGAAATAAATGCGCAAAATTAGTTTTGACCAACGAATATTTACTAAACCCGAAAAGTTACGTTTAAACGGGTACCTATTGACTGTTATAAAATGAACAAAACTAGTTTTTGCGCATTTTCAATTGAACAAAACTAGTTCTGTCTATTTTTGAACGGACAGTATTAGTATGGCATCGGAATCTTCTTTGCGTTTTTTAATTAACTTTTCCACATCAATGATACCTACTTATTATATCAAAGCGATTTATTCTTCTGTATTATTTAGCAGACAGAGGCTTTAATTCAGCTTTCAATAAATGTGCTTTCTTAACCTCACTTAGTGTAGTAAGGTAATTATGTTTCGTCATAAAATTATATTTCAGAAGCCTCCAATATAGGCGAACTAGTTAAGACGCGAATTCATCTTGCATTTTTACTTAATTATTACACTGAATATCCCACAATTTATTTTAATTATAACATTCAGGAGAACAATTCAATAGATAGGTACATAAACAAGAACATAACCCTACTTTTGTTCGGGTTCGGACGTTGATTGAATGAAACAAACAGAACTAGTACTGTCCATTCAAAAATGGACAGAACTAGTTTTGACTATTAAATTTTTTTCGTTGTTATGGTTACACACCTGCAGCATTTCGTCAAATGAATCTAGGCTATTACACCGTTTTTGGAAAACTGTTTTAAATGAATTTGTAAGTGAAGAAGCACTACAATTTTTATAATAGTAGTTTATAACCGAATAGTGCCATAAAAACGATTTTTAATTTATAGTTACAATATTTCGCGCGAAAACGACTCGTGACGTCACTGCGATAGTAAATAATAAAGATAGTGCACAGTAACCATAGTAACACTGTACAATTAAAAATATTTAAGATTGCTGTGATTATTACATTATCAGTGTAAGTATGCAAGTTAGTAAAACTTTATTTATTTAAAGTATTTATCCTAGGTAGATTAGTACTTTCTGCTTTTACGAAACCGTCTTCCATGATGCGAAATCAATAAAATACGGGATATAAGTCTATAAACGTGATAATAACTTCAAAATAACACACAGCACAACATAAACGTAGCTAGTTTACAGACGAAGTGACGTCACGCCAGAATCCAACATGGCGAACAGCGTTTTCGACTTTTGAAGAACAGATTAAAAAATAGAATTTTTAAAGTTGAATTATAAAATTTATAGTGCATTATTATGAATAGAAATCAACATTTCTCGTTTGCTTTTTACAAAATCTATCAAGAATATGTATTATTAGATTTTTTCTTACATGGTGCAAAATACCCTATTCTACAAACTCTACGCGGGTTAAAAAATCAAAACAGCGAATCATCAAATCTAGCCCAATTGCTGAATGATATTCTTTTCGAGTTGTTGACCAATATATGAGTGAGGTGAAGTGGCAAACATTAAAGAGGGTGCATCAGAAGTCACGACAGCTGCATAGCAACTAGAATTTGGGGGGTGTGGGATTCACTTCGCCCCAGTTCCGAATGTGCGTGAGCTAGCCGTCTAAATCGACCGGTGCATACCTACTCCGTAGCATATACAGGGTGTATCAAGGAAAACCGAACATTGTGCAAATTAGTTATAGGATCAACACTTACTTTGGCCACATTTATGAGAATGGGTACCATGGTAACACTGACTAATCATTGTTTAATAGCAATAATAGCTAGTTATGAATATATATTAGATATCGTTTCCATCGAGATAATATTAAGTGATAATAAGGCCGCGTTGTCAACTCATCATTTCGACACTGGACATTAATTTCTATTTAATGAAGTTCAATGAAGTCAAATTGGAAGAAACGCAATATCAGTGAAATGTGTTTATTAGAAAAAACAATTCTATCAATAATTTGACACTTAAAATTTAAGTAGTACAACTATAATATGAAATTGAACTAATTTTGAAATTTTTATTTATTATTTTTTATTGTTTAAAAATTTATAGATAAACTTGTCGCCATGTTTTTGTCTTATGTACCTTAACTTTTGTTAATTGCTATGGTTAGTAATTAATGTTTATTTTCATAATTATTGTTTTGAATTTTCATATTACACTTGAAAAAGTCTAAATCTATAGACGAAACGTCGTACATTAATAAATCTAACTTTTTGTCCACAAGCCTGCGATTTTTCTTATTAGCTAATAATATTAATAATTGTACAAAAATAAAACGAAAATACAACTCCATCTCTTTGGAAACATTTCATTCAAAAATTGTCTGACTGGTATAACGTATGCGCGTTCGTAAATCAGTGACCCAATGTCTTTAGGTTCAACACGAATAGGCGGAGATATTTGATCTCGCACCATATATTTAAATATTTTTGGGAATTTAATGTCCCATTAATAAAAAAAGTCCAATTATGTTGTAATCATTTGAATATTTTCTTCGGTAGTATATACATTCATTTTGCAAAAGAATATTATCTGTCAAATTGAAAAACAAGATTTCAAGGCTCACTCTGATCCAGTCATTTTTTCCCAATGTTAATTTCCCTATGTGCACCTTATGCGTTTACATACTGTATGTACAGTTTCCTGTGATACACTCTGTGTATACCTATAATATCAGACAGACAACATGTTCAGGGCTGACAACATTAGAGGTATTATTAAACTGTCAAGCTACTACGAATTATATAATCTGATATCATTGTAATTATTCTATTATACCTACATAGTGATTATTAATTACAAGCTGTACCGGGTACGCGCCCACGCGTTGCACTGACTCAGTCTGACTTGCGTGCGTTGCTGTCACGTTCAACAGATGGCGCTTCGGTTGCCGTAAAATATTTAGTATAGCGTGTGTTGATTTAACGTTCAACGGATGACGCTCCCGTTGCCATAAAACATTAAGTATGGCGTGTGTTGCTTTAGCGCCCAATAGATGGCGCTGTATTCAACAGATGGCGCTCCCATTGCCGTAAAATATTACCTGAGTACGCACGTTCATCTTCGTTTACCGAGATGAATGTTGTGTCCAAATTTCATGATGATCGGAGTTACCGTTCAAAAGTTTTTGTCGGACGGACAAATCTTGAGTTATATTTTGCAAAATTTTTCCTCGATAAATGGACTATCCAACAAAAAAAAATTCAAATCGAATCAGTAGTTCCTGAGATTAGCGCGTTCAACTAAACAAACAAACTCTTCAGCTATATATATTAGTACTATAGATACAGATAATTTAAAAAATCCAATCTGTAATAAACATAAAATGTCACTAATCAAAATTGCAAACTGCACACATACACACAAATCCACCTATATTAGACATCAGTGATGGATTAACGACGTTCAGTTTTGCGGTTGGCAGCATTGAATAGGATTGGCACTCCTGTCCACGGCCATCAGACAGCTGACGATCGACGCGTGACGGGCTGAATAAATTGTACCTCGTGGCGATATCAAATTAGATTAGTTTTATTAAAGGGTGATGTTATTATAGATATAGCTCGCGCCGACGATCAGATTGCTTACCCGTATCGCCGGCACGGTCGGGGAGCATTTAGCTGCCATACTGCTTGGTCCCGGCTCCTCTATACTCCTTAAACTTTACCGCCGCTTTAATAATGCTTTGATGAAAAACTGAGCACGCTTCTTTAAGGTGGTAATCTTATCTTGATTTAAAAAAGCTGCCGTGTACAAGGCAAACTTCCACGAAGTGTTCCGTACATTTCAGATTTTTCTGAGCCATATTTGTCGAGGTATAGTCAGGGAAAAGCAATTTAAAAACAATATTTTTTGAAAAAATACAAAAAGAAATTATCAATTGACATTACTATTATCTATACGAATATATAAAGCTGAAGAGTTTGTTTGGTTGAACGCGCTAATCTCAAAAACTACTGGTTCAAATTGAAAAAACATTTTTTTGTTGGATAGCCCATTTACCGAGGAAGGCTATAGGCTATATAATATAACGCTACGACCAATTGGAGCGGAACATCAATGAAAAATGTTGCAAGATGTATCTCAAAATTAGTCCGTCCGACAAATATTATCAGGTGAAAAGCCTTAACTAAATATTGCAATATTAGCGCGTTACGTTCGCAAGCCGGGATAGCTCAGTCGGTAGAGCGTAAGACTCTTAATGCCAGGGTCTTGGGTTCAAGCCCCACGTCGGCGAATATTTTTTTATTTTTTTTTACATTTCAATTTTTTAAAATTTTATTACGACTAATTAAAATTAAATAAATCTAATTAATAGCTCATTTGAAAATTGTTACAACTATAGGTACCTATATAAAAATAATTTTCCTACAGTGTTTTCAATTAAATATTTATTATATTAAAAGAAATTTATTACTTAAAAAAAGTATAATTAATACTGTTTTTTAACGACAAAAACTTTTGAACGATAACTCCGATCATTATGAAGTTTGGACACAACATTCATCTCGGCAAACTAAGATGAATGTGCGTACTCATGTCCCTTCCTTCCCCATTCGTTCTTTTGCACCCGGGTGAAACCGGGCGGTAGGCTGGGTACGAGGCTGGAAATGACGTCACTGCGGAGTCGCCTGCTAGCTCACAAGATGGATTTTAAAATTAGAACAGGGGCTATTTTTCCTCCTTAAGTCCTCTGCCTGCTCCGAGCAAGAACCAATCAGGAAACAGTATCTTGTCACGTGAGCAACATGAACAAACGCCCACAAACCAACATGGCGTCATGCTGCTCAGAGTCAGATAACAGATACGTTTCGCTCTGTGATTATATTTTAACTGTGTACCCATAAAACAAGCTTGTAAAGACGTCACATGTGAAGCGAGCACGTACTTAAAAGCAATTAAGAAAACCAGCGCTAGAAAACTAGTAGTCAAATCTAGTGGCAAATCCAGCCTCGTGTGCAGCGGCCTTAATATACTCGAAGATTACATTATAAATAGATATTATAAGAAAATATTTTTACAAGGCCAAGATCGAATCACATTATTCAAGTATTTCGAGATATAAAATATTTGTTTCGTATAAATTTTATTAGAATTCGATATTACAAATTCATAAGATTTTTTTCTGAAGGCGGTCGTAAATATACACCAGCAATGTTTTTATCAAAATATTGCTACATGTACGAAATTTATTGGGAAAAAATACAATAATAAAAGACAAACCAAATCAGATATATTATACAGTCTGTGCATAAAAAAATGTTTAAGTTATTTTACATCTTGCATTTATTTCAAATACGGATTCACGTATTTTATGGTGGAAGCGGCGGGTATATTATGGTGTAAGTAACGGGTCAAATATAATAAATTTTAAATTATGTATTTGCTTTAAATTATAAATAATTTAGTCAATGACCCGCCACAATTCTCGCAATTATTTACTACAATTTACGTAGCTTCGAAATCTATTTTTTTTTGGAGATTTAATGTAAGCGATTTTTGAAATTATTTTTTTTTGTATCTTAGAAAAATGTCAAAATGTGGTTGAATTATACGGACTATATCAAGTTATTCTCTAAAGTAAAAAGGCTAGTTATTTCAGTCTATTGACCGAAAAATTCTACTTTCGTAACTCGAAGAAGCACCATGGAAGTAGATGAAAATAAAAAGTGTTTAAGTATATTGGTTAAAGGACCCCGCACAAACCTTATGGGATTTGGTTCTCGGTTAAATTGATCGAAAATGGTTTTATTTTATAGTTTAAAGGTCACTAAGAAAAAGTGTGCATAGCCTAAAAATCAATAGATTTTTACCTGCAGATAGGTTTAGCGGGATTTTAGATATAGCGATATCCATTGAATTCACAATCTTAAAAAATCCTAAGCTCAAGAAATATGCTTTCAAGTGGGCCGAATCCGAATATGACATTATTATTTTATACAGGGCGACGCTTTCCAACATTGCCTAGTTTTCGACTATTTTTCTATTTCTAAAAAAAAGCACAAAAGTTGCACATGGAACATGTTTGTGAATTCAATGGATATCCCAGATCCCTATATGTCCAAAATATCTCTAAACATATCTGTAGCTAAAAATCTATTGGTTTTTAGGCTATGCGCCCATGGACTCATTTTCTTAGTGACCTTTAAACTATAAAATAAAACCATTTTCGATCAATTTAAATCCAATAAGGTTTGAGCGGGGTTGCACGCAAATACCTAAATTAAATTTGAAAGGCAAAACTAATACAGAAACAATTGCCAATATTACCAATTAGGTATACAGAACAAAACAATTCCTTTGGTACGTTTAGACAAAAACATCGGAGAGAGAGACAGAGAGAGTAGCAAATTCTAATCAATATCAGCTTTGAAACCATTGTTTATTTACTTATTAACGGTCTTCATCTAATTTCAAAGGTCAAACTATTGCAAACATCTAACGAAAGTTTTGATCTGACCAAAGCTGATCCAACTCTTTTATTTACAGTCACCAGTCAAAATTTTGCAAACATAAATCACAGAAATAAAATTGGCGAACAAAAATCTCAGAATCGTTTTAAAAATTGAATTTTAATCCTTTAGTAAAGGTTAGAGTCAACACCGCGACCTTGGTAGCCCTTAGTAAAGATTAAAATGTACCCTTAAAATTTTAGTACAATCAAATTATGCATTTAGTAGTAAATAAAGGATTATACTGATATGAATAAACTATAAAATGACTAAAAAATATTGGTAAAAGCTAACAAAAATTAAATCACTCTCGATACTATCTCACAGCAGGTTTTTAGGTTATATTTATTAAATTATTTTAGACTACGTAAACAGTTTAGATTTTATATACTGTAGTGTTATTAACGACTCTAATCATTAAAAATACTAAATTTTCCAACTCAGCGCACTTCAATTCGTTTATAACTGCTATGCAGGGTAAACAACTGCTAAATTCATTTTATACTCAGATGCAGCACTAGCGCCATTCCGGACGATTTTTGAACTGTTATTTCCAGCATTTAGATGGACACTTTTTCAACTTATCTCCCATATAAGATAGTCCTCCTTACTTCTACCCTGGCAGCTGCGAATATTGCGACCCGATTTTTTTAAATTGTGAACCTTTGTAGAAAAAATACGCTAACTACTAGCACAAGCGAATTTTTATATCTGCCGGTGAGTGTGTTATTGTCTCTTTCGCAAAAGGTTCTTCAGACATAGCGAAGAAGAGAGTGAGAACATACGGCAAATAGGGAGATGGCAGTGGAAAGATACCCGCACGCACGCACGCACACGCACTCTCACATATACGCAATTAGGCTAAGCCGTGTGCTCGGCCATTAACTTCCTTTTGCCGAAAGAAAGTGCTGCAATGCTTTCGAAATGTTACGTACAGCTCATTCAATTTTATAGGTCAACAGACCTACTGGTCGTAGGAGAACGTTTACTATTGTGAAATTTTCATTAATTGATAATTGATAATCAGTGATTAGCACAACAAATTAGTGAATTTTTACTATTAAATTTACTGTCCAGAACTGAACTAGTGAAAATTGAAATTATTATTTGAAATACTGGGTACTATTCACTTCCGGAATAGTGAATTCAAGTAAAATTCACTGTCAAAATAGTGATACCCCTGTTTTATACGTGTCGCTTGTAGCGCCTCCATACAGTTTTATAAATACTTATTATTATTCATGTAGATCGTTCTATATCAAGTTCCTTGTAAACCGATAAACAAACTAGTAATATAATTTATCAGGTAAGTTTATTAGATTATTTTAATTATATTTTCAAAGATTCAGAGTAAAGCATTACGTGTATACTATTGTTTCTTACTTTCTTTACCGATTTTAAATTATAGTCAACGACATAGGATCATAACTAACAATGAATTAAACTTACTTATGTTTTTTTGACGCGATCACTATTTCTTTATTTTGTATTCAATTTCTAATCGACTTGTAAAAATATAAAAGTTAATTATACTAGTGTATATATATATATATATTCACTTATATAGTTAGTGAATTTTTATATTCACTAAGTCATATTGTGAGTATTCACTAATTTTGCGTGCTACGATTCTAGCATTGACAAATAGTGAATATGCACTTGTAATTAGTGAAAAATCACTTATTCGGGTAATTTTCAGTATCAATTGATAATATACCAAATTTTATTATAATCGATTCAGAAGTTCTCAAATGAAGCCTGTTCTGTCATCAATGTTTCAGGTAAATAGTGCAAATAATCCGCGTGTTGTGTATTAACATTTTTTCTAGGTATTTACACAGAAAGATAAAACGCTACAATAAAGTTTCAAAACTCGCTAACAATATAAACATCATATACTAGAACTATAAAATGCATCTATGAGTTCGTACGATGACAGTAATGACACTATTACATAAAACATATTTGTCCATGCAAACATAACCTCTATTTGCATGGTGACGTCAAACAAATGAAAACGATGTTTTATGTCACGTGAATAATGAAAACATTTTTTTATATGCATTTTTACATACATTTTTGACGAGAAAACGTCTTCCAACTCTTTCCAGTGGTTGAATTTTCTTGTATTATAAAATACCATTAGATTTCAATCGATCACAACTACGAGACTAATAATGCGTTAACAGCGGTTGCCTAAAAAGTTCAGTGTTGAGCGAAAAGGAAATGAAAAAACCCAAACGTCTACGGATAGTATACAGGAAACAATATTCGATGTTAACACGAAAAATTTACGGTACCGACCCGAACTGCGCCTTTATTTAGTTTTTTATTTTTTACTTTTGACCTAAATTTTTAAAATCTCTATTTTTCCAATTACAGATATGTACCAAAGGTAAGACACTTAAAGAAACATGCAAATTTCTATCTATTTTAAACCACGATTTTTGTAGGCTTCCATGTTTGATCTAAAATTCAGCAAATCACTATAATATTATATAAGACATGTTTGTAAATAATTGATATTTTCCAACACTAAATCAATGTTTGTTTTTTTGTCAGCACGTGTTAGTACTGATTGTTTGTTTTAATAATAACAACAAAAAAAACAGTAAAGAATAAATCAAATTTGTTCAACAAACCTTACGCAAATTAAGCAGTTCAATATAATCGGTAGGTACGTACCTGAAACAAAAATATAATAAAGTTATTAAATACGTAGTAATTAACGTCCGTGTTTCGACTTTATGTCATAACAGACGTCATTCGCACCATTACTATTTTCCATCTAGCACACTTTCCATTGTTTTCTGCATTTTTAAACTTCAACTTAATTAATAGCAATGTGTGAATGAAGTAATTTTCAGGAAATTAGGATACGATAGGCAAATTTTGAGTGACAGGTAATCGACCATGGCTTTGAGTAAGGAACCATCTCGATATTTATCTGGAATTATTGAGAGAAACCAATGAAAACCTTAACAAGATGGCCGGTACAGGAATTGTCGTTTCTCGCTATAAATAGATTCATAGGAAGAATTTTATATAATAATAGTATAGATAGGCGACATATTTCTGAAGTTATATACAGTACTAGCGGTCCCGGTCGGTTTCACCCGGGTGCAAAAGGACGAATGAGGAAGGAAGGGACATGAGTACGCACATTCATCTTAGTTTACCGAGATGAATGTTGTGTCCAAACTTCATAATGATCGGAGTTACCGTTCAAAAGTTTTTGTCGTTAGAAAGCAGTATTTATACTTTTTTTAAGTAAGAATTTCTTTTTAATATAATATAAAACATAGTTAATTGAAAACACTGCAGGAAAATTATTTCTATATTATAGGTACCTATAATATGTAACAGTTTTCAAATGAGCTATTAATTAGATTTATTTAATTTTAATTAGTCGTAATAAAATAAAAAAAAATTGAAATGTAAGCAATGTAGAAAATAAAAATATATATATATATATTCGCCGACGTGGGGCTTGAACCCAAGACCCTGGCATTAAGAGTCTTACGCTCTACCGACTAAGTTATTCGGGCTTGTGAACGTAACGCGCTAATATTGCAATATTTAATTACGGCATTTCACCTGATAATATTTGTCGGACGGACTAATTTTGAGATACATTTTGCAACATTTTTCATTGATGTTCCGCTCATATTGGTCGTACCGTGATATTATATAGACTATAGCCTTCCTCGATAAATGGGCTATCCAAAAAAAAAAAAAAATTCAATTCGAACCAGTAGTTCCTGAGATAAGCACGTTCAACCCAAACAAACAAATTCTTCAGTTTTATATAATATTAGTATAGATGTGATAGGACATGGGGTATAAAACGTATTAAGTATTTTAAAATAAATATAAATATGGTGGAATGTCAGCGAGATGCCTTTTGAGAGTGTAATTGCAATTATTTTCCGTCATCTAATTTAAATCCGCACCGCTTCCGTTCCCGTCCCGCGTCGTTCTGTGGAAGACTTAAAATGGAAGATTTTTGTTTATAAAAAAAATACGGAGCTCATTTCTAGGAGAAACTTTAAAGTCGTCAGTCAACCGAACAAATAAGAAAGTAATGTTTGAAACGAAATGAGCTGTATGCAACTTTCTACAGACAAGGTAAGAGCCTGTCGCAGTTGGTTTTTGTATGAGGTCAATGTACCTTAACTTTTTGATGGGATATTTAACCTGTACTTTGCAGGACTACGAACATTACACGTGCTACGGTTCCACCTATCTCATATAAAACAATGGTCAATTATATTACAGATAACGGTCCCGCCCGGTTTCACCCGGGTGCAAAAGAACGAATGGGGGGAGGGGAGGGTCATGAGTACGCACATTCATCTTAGTTTAGCGAGATGAACGTTGTGTCCAAATTTCATGATGATCAGAGTTACCGTTCAAAAGATTTTGTTGGACGGACAAATTTTGAGTTACATTTTGCAACATTTTGCATTGATGCTCCGCTCCTATTGGTCGTAGCGTGATATTATATAGCCTATAGCCTTCCTCAATAAATTGGCTATCCAACAAAAAAAGTTTTTTTAATTCGAACCAGTAGTTCCTGAGAAAGCGCGTTCAACCAAACAAACAAACAAACTCTTCAGCTTTATATAATAGATTATAGTAAGGCATCGAGGATAATCTAACGCTATTTTTATACGACTTTAAAAATGATCTGCTAGAAGTTTGCGTCGTCACGAACAGATGGCGCGCAATGCAAGGTATCAAACTTTCGGCCGGTGTGGTGTATACTATTTCTCTTCATCCATCAGTCGTAAGTACGCTTATTAAATACATTCATTAATTAATTACTTATTAATTATATAAAAACTTAGATAAATTCCAAGCAAGCAGCTTTGAGGTTATACGTAAAAACACGAATAACAGCTGTTCGCGACTACTAGCTGAAATGTAATAGGGTTGCTATGGAAACGACATCTAAACAACAGTTGATATAGGATATTTTTTCTTTACTGCCGCCCGAACGTACGTACTTCCCGCATCAGTGCGTGTAATCCCTGCACCAATGCGTAAATGTTAGACTTTCTGCCTTACAATTGATGCCGAAAGTATGTACTTTCGATCGAGGTATGAAAAAAACATTTTTAAAAATGAACCTAGTTCAAAAAAGGGCCACTGAAAAATGTAAATTAACAAAGTTTTGAGGTATGCACCAATTTAATTACTATATCACGTTTTAAGTAATTAGGTATATTAAATTGGTGTCGACCCCAAAACTTTGTTATTTTATACTTTTTAGTAGCCCTTTTTAGAAGGAGGTTCAATTAAAAAAAAGTTTTTTATTTTTAATTTTTTAATTTAAATTTATACATAAGTAAAGATCTATTTTTTGGTGAAAAATATTTATTTTCTAAAAAGTTGCTGAACCGATTTTTCCAAAAATATAGGACCAACTTTGGGACATAATAAGAACCTCCTCTTTTTTTTACATGTCGGTTAAAAATCAACGTTAACGCGAGTGAAGCCGCGGGTAAAGGCTAGTACTTGACATAACAGTTGAAATACGGGCACCTACTGTAAAATAATTAAAGTTGTTGAATTCAGATCTGCATGCGACATTGCGTTTAACACAAGTGATTCCCCGATTGATTGAGTGACATCATTTCATGTCAATTTTTAAATTAATGTTCACCTGCTCCGCAATTAATATGGAACGTTCGACAATAGATGGCACCACTGTACGTTGATGACGTTCTATCATCGGGCGAGAGAATCGGTCCCTTTTCAAACTCCATGTGACAGTTATGAATTTTTTTGTTTTTAATAAATTCAGGACTCAAGTAGGTACCTAATTGGGCTTTTGAATGAAATTTTTTTTGTCATAAATGGAAAGATCGTATATAACTTTTATAACAAAACTATATTTCTTTTTTTTATTTTCGTTATAATTCAAAAGTTATATCAAATTAAAAATACATTTTTGTACCCAGTTCCGAGAACGCGCCGACATTTCCCGAACATAATGTGACGTCATAATGTTAATTTCTATTATCATCACATGCAATTGACACAGTGTTTTAACACTTTTAACCTCTCATTGATTGAATACAATCAATATATTAAGAAATTTATCAAAAATGTCGAATCTTAAATGTTATCGTGCTTGTTAACAATATTTTTGTATACTAAATTTATAGGATAGTTTTAGTCAATACACATGTAGAAGCCATTGATAGTATACTGCGTATATACATTTTAACAATATGACGTCACAATTGTCAAAAACAATTTTAGTGCGTTTGCAGTCACGTGATTTTTTAAAATATTTTATCAATTTTAAATTGCTTGTAATTAATTTAAAAAAAGTTTTTAGAAAGTTTTTCGCATCGATTATTATCAATATTATTTATAATAAAACTTTAAAATACAATAAAAAAATCGTAAATTATTTTTTTTTTCAAAAGCCTAATTGTCTCTGTTGAAAGTAGCGATATTCTTTTGTCATTAGCAAGTTTGACTGTCAATTTTCACGACAGCTGTCAATGCAGAGATAATGAATACATTTGACATTGATTTAAATGTCAGATCATAGATCTTACACAGTTTTAACTCCGCAAATGAGGAATTATTACCCACGACGGAACGGAGCAGATATATGCGTTTAGGGTGAGAGATTGTTTGTTTGTGTGTTTGTTTGTTTGTGCACTCGATGTTGCCATATATCTCGAAAACGTTACAACCGATTCAGATGCGGTTTTCTGTGAATGATTTGTACTTCATCTGCGATGGTTCTTAGATAAATGTTACGATGGTAACTCGTCAGGGGGCGCTGCACTGCAAAAAACCGAATGTTTCCAGCTATCGCGAAAATTAATTGTACAGCAACGTATGGTTGGTTACCTATACCACAGCCATTTAAAATTGTTCAACGCGCCTGAAGAAGTATACTGTGATGTACTTAATTGTACAGCCCTACAATTATGTAATAATTATTAGTTACCTAATACTTTAAGAATATTTTTTGTACAATTTGAATGTAAAAATTTATATGAATAATGTTCTGTGTTTCATCGAATAAAGATCAATTATTTCAAATTAAATATATACTAAATTATTAACGCTATTATACCTACTCTGGTTCTTAATAAAGATGCTATTATTGTTATTATTATTATTATTATATTATTTAGAAGAAAGAACATTACAGTGGCGACGAGGATGGGATAATAATATTTTGCAAGAAATCTCTGAAAAGTTTAATACAAAAATATAAAACAAAATTAAAAATTTTGAAAAAATCCACGACGGATGTAAACGTTGTAATAGAAAAAGGTATAAATAAAATTTTAAAATCCCCCGACTTAAAAGAGGTAAGTAACCAAAGAAAATACGTCGGGGGCTGCCGTTCACTGCCCTGAAATGAACAAAAATATTGCAATTTTAGAGTAGGTACATTGAAATCACGTTGGGTACGTATATAATTGTAGTCTTCAATTGATATTTTCTTATTTTCAATTCAGGGCAGCGAATGGCAGCCCCGGACGGATTTTCTTTATATATATATATCAATCCATATAAATTAAAAAGTGGCTGAAGTTCTCACATCCCTTAAAGCCAATTTTTATTAATAGCAGCTCGGCTGTTTAATTTACCCTGGCAACATTTTTCCCTGAAAGAGGACTTTCTGTATAAACTTTGCATAAATTATTCTAAAAAAAAATATGGCTTACCTATATATTTTTGATGCAGAGAAACTGCGGAAAAAGTCCAAAAGTCCGCATTAAACGATTGAAATAATATAACTAAAGATTGATGGAAATAGTGTTTACAGTAAGTGATTGAATTGCGGTGAAATATAGTTCAGCAAATTTTGTGTTCGTCAGAATGGAAAAAGTTTGTTCAGTTCGCTCGCGCCGCTACATGCTTTTATGCAGAAAACACGAACACGAGAAAACTATATTATATAATAAATTCATAGCATCATTTATTTTTCTAGTATGCCAACATCCTCCGCCCGATTGCATATTCACAGCTGCGCTTGAGATAAGCCGTTATGCTAACTTATGAAATTAATCCATCTGACTTATGCCCTTATTCACCAAACACTATTAAAGATAGAAGTTCCTAATTTAAAATGTCTGACACCTCGAACATGACGACATATTCGAGGTGTCAGACATTTTAAATGGTTCAAGTAATTTGTCAGAGAACATTATTTTAGCGTTTTGGTTGAAGTTTTTAAGCTATCCAATTAAAAAAACAAACAGTATCTATACATTTTTTACATGTCGTCAAAACGACATCTTTCGGAAAATTTAGACGGAAAACGCCCCAAAATCAAAAAAAGTCATAGAGGAAATAGGTGTCAGACTAGGCCTAATGAAGCCATATACAAAGTTTGGGGAGAGTATTTGTCAATAAAATTTTTGCCGACGGGCACTCGACTATTACTTTCAATTTACCAAGCAAATTATCAGGTAGAAAAATTAGTTAAAGAATAAATACACACTATACTATACGTCTTGCTCTTTTTGTTTAATATTTTGACGTTCATCCAAAAATCCGACCGATGGCGTTAGTGTAAACGTCAAGAAAAAAAGTTTCACAAAATAATAATGTTTTATCCTAACACAAAAAATCCACTAGCTTTAATGTTTTACAACTACGCAGGTTTGTGCTGTGCTGGTCGGGCAGGTTTATGCTTGACAAGTGTGCGCGGTCGTGTACGAACGAGTTGAGAAAGTGATACGAGGGTTGTCAGCAGGGGCGGATCTACACAACGACCCCAAAAATTTAATTATCGTCATAAATTTTAAATACCTTATATTAGACATTTTCATAACTATGAGAAATAATCGTATAGTAATATTTACTATAATAATAATGATTATAATTATAATTGGTGAATTTTGACCATATTTTAGCTTAATTTTGATAATTTTTTGGCTGAATTTTGACAATTTTTTGGCTGAATTTTCACCTTTTTTTAAGTAAATTTTGACAATTTTTTTGATGAATTTTGTCACATTTTTGGAAAAATTTTAACATTTTTTTTGGGCGAATTTATAGTAATTATTTGTTTGGTGAAATCACCATGTATCAATTCTGATTTTGATGTTTTTAAAAATAAATTTTAAACCACAATTTTAAGATTCTTCATTTATCAAAAAATGGGGCCCGATTGAACTTCAATAAACCCTATGCCCTGAAAATTCTAGATCCGTCCCTGGTTGCCTGTATTTTAATACATAATATAGCAAACCCCTTCCGGTAAATATGTACGCGCCGGCTATATTCTTCTCTGTATGGCATCGATTGTAAAGTATTGTTTCCATAAATCATGCATACTGCTAAAAATAGAACACAATATGCAAGTAACCTGTACAAAATAAAACACGAAACTTTTGCTATGAGGAGATTACAATAAACGAAGAGCTTTATCCTTTTGCTTTTAAAATCGTCTGTGTTTATGATTCTGAACGTAAATAATCTGTCGAGTACGATTATCGAAACGACTATTTTATAATTTATAGATTTATTGAAAATATGCAGTTTTTTAATCTTTTGATTTTAATTGCTCTTATTTGAAACGTTGTCGTTAAGCTATCGAGTTTTAAAATGGTATATAAAAAGTTAAAAACAGGTTTATTTCCAGAGGCTGTACCGGCGGTATTTTTATTCTATTCTAAAAAAACATAGTATATACAGAATGATTTTTAAGTCTTTTTTAATAGCCTGTAGAAATCAAATAGACGAACAATTATTTTAAGTAACTTTTTTTATCAAAACTCCAATATAAGCGAGAAACAGCCGTACAAAGATTAATTAAACTTTGTTTAATTAATTCAAAAGCCCGGTTAACACACTCGAAGAAAAGATAGCACGAATCGGAAATGCATCCCAAATAATTCTCGGAAAATCCTTATCGCTACTACAAGCATGGCTACGACGCACGCATTTTTGTGTTCAACAAAACGGGGACAACTTAGAACAATTTCTGTAAATACTCGACAATGACATAACATATTTCCATAGTGACATAACATAACGCCAGGACTGACCTCAAAGTTTGACAAAATTTAATAAAACTTTGAAAGTACGTTTCTCTTTCATTTTTGAGTTTTGATAAAAAAAATACTCGTAATATTTATTGGTCTATTTGATTTCTACAGGCTGTTAAAAAAAAGAATCAACTTAAAAATCAGTCTGTGTAAAGATTTTTTTTGTTATTTATGATAAAATTATACGGGATACATAGCTAAAATATTAAAACAATTTTTATTACTAGAACATTATTTATTGGTCAACGTTTCGGCAATATTTCTTCAGGACCTTAAAAATCTTTAGTGAAAATTTGCAAACTTAAATTTAATAATAATAATAATAATTAAACTAATTTAATTTTGTTATTTATGTAGGTACTACTTAAAGGGATGCGCAAAAACGTCACATTTGTTCGTGACGTCAACTCACCGAGCTACTAAATGCGCCTAAAAAATTTTATTTTAAAAATGTGTCTTTCAAATCCCCGTAATTGTTTATGAATTCGCTGTCAATAAAAATGTATATCCGCGGATACGGATCTGAATACGGATATTTGGTTTCAAGATCCGCGGATACGGATACGGATCTTAACTTTCTTAGAGTACGCGGCGGTAAATATTGCACATCGACCTTTGGAAAGAGACTATCTGTTATGGGAAAATGTTATTGACCTCTTTAAGAGTTAACTCTCATAACAGATTGTCTCTTTCCAAAGATCGATGTGCAATATCTCATTATAAAGATAGTTTTTTAGTACCTTTGAGTTTTGTACTATTGGTATGGTACTCACTACGATAAATGTTTGCAATATAAAGGTGCCAAATACGATTTAAAAAAATAAAAAATAATCTGAATGGAATTTAACAGTTTTTCATTATTACCTAATCACCTATATACGAGCCCCGTCCCACTTCAGTTGGCCCACTTACAAAAAACTCAATTATTAGTCCTCAATTAACAGAAATCGAAACACTAGCGTAATATAGGTATTTTTTATTTTGTACCAAATATTTTACAGACTTTTTACACACCCTAAGCCTACTAGATAATATATTCTTACTAAGATAAAAAATTAAATAGAAAACCGAATAAAATATGCATTCAGACAAACTAAAACTCGAAACGTATTTCAAAAGTTACCATTGGGTAACATCACCTTTATTGGTTATAACGGCCATTATTCTTCGAGGCATAGTATTAACTAAATTCTGGCAGTCTTGTGGAGTAAAGTTATCCCATATTTCTTTGAGTTTTTGTCTTAGATCTGAGACCGATCTAGCGGGAGTAACACGTAAGCGTTTTTTCATTTCATGCCAAAGTGTTTCAATTGGGGACAAGTCAGGGCTACTGGAAACCCACTCTAAGAGTGGAATAGTGTTCTCTGAGAACCATTTTTTAGCTTTTTTTGATGTATGGCAGGCAGCTCCGTCTTGCTGAAAAATAAAATTCTCTCCAGAGACCAAAACTTCTTCCATTGTTGGCAGCAGAGACTCTTCTAATATGTTTAAATATTTGTCTGTATTAACAATGCCATCAATAAAGTGCAGTTTTCCTACACCTCTTGCAGACATTGAGCCCCATACCATAACAGATGCTGGAAATTTCACTTTCCTTTTTAAACAGTCGGGATGGTATGCTTCATTTTTTTGACGAATAACTCTGCTCCGACTGTCACCTACACAAACTTCAAACCGAGACTCATCACTCCAATGTATGCTGTTCCACTGTTCAAAATTCCAATTTTTGTGTTCTTTTGCCCATTGCAATCTGTTTTTCTTTTGTTTCTGTGTCAACAATGGCTTTTCCTTAGCCTAAACAAATTACGTATGTTAGTTTTTTGCAAATTTAAATTTAAGACAGCGGATTAAAAATATGAGTAATACCTTGTACGTTCCAAATCCTAACTTCTTTGCTTCCCTATGACATGTAGATCTCGAAATACGTCTTCCCACAGTATTGCTCCAAAGTACGCTCAATTGTCCGTAGTTAGCACGTCTGTTTTCCTTAATTATTCTTTTCAATGCCCGTTTATCACCGTCTGTTAGTTTGGTTTTCTTCACGTACCGGGGCTTTGAGGCGATTGAACCATTTGTTTTGTACAGTCTCACAATATTTCTAACACTATATTTTGATAAATTTAACAATTTCCCGATTTCGGAATTTGATTTTCCGGTTTTCCACAAGTTAATAATGATTACTCTAAGTTTTTGGTCAATAACTGCGCCTCTACCCATTTTTAAGTTAAAAAAATATTATACTATTACTTTTTGACACTTTTGACAAATTACTATCAATAAATAACAATTGTTTTATCGTGTTTTTACATAGCCACCTCTAATATCACTTAACTTCTTACATAGTCTAATATTTGTTATGTTGACGCATAAAACGCATTATTTACACCCATTTCGTTTTTATGATAAAAATTAAATATATTTGAATACATTTTACTTAATGTTATGAAAACAGCTTTTAATATGAATATTTACAAGAAAAAAATGTAAAGTGGCAGTTAGTTTAACACTTTTTTGAATAAATCTTAAAGAAATTGAAATTTCAGTAAGTGGGCCAATTGAAACGGGACGGGGCTCGTATATATAAAATTTCATCTATGAATTGAAAATTAGTAAGGTAAAAGATCCGCCAAAAACTAACGGATATACGGATACGGATCTTTCTTCTCCCTCGGATATCCGCGGATACGGATACGGATATCCGGCTATCACTAATACGAACACAATCGTCAGAGCTGTACGAATTGTCTATACATTTCATGAACAGACGACTTATACGTTATAATTATATACATTGTCATAAAATTTATAAAATATGACATACAATTTACAAAATTCATATCTCATTGCAGTCATAAAATATATATCCGACGTAGTAAGTAAAATTGACAAGACTGTTAAACGTGCAACGGTAATAAAAACTCCAAATGACTTCTAGTACTGTTTTCATTTCCAAACGTTGTCTTTTGATATATAAGACAAATGAATAACGTTGCATGTTTCTTTAAATATGTTACAAAACTCACAAAGTATTTCGCACAATAGAAATTATAAAATGTGTTTGGTGATTTCATTTATTTCGTTCCTCAAGTTGGTGTCAAACAACAGGCTTTTATGTCATTAAATAAATAAAAAGCACACATGTATTTTACACTACACACAAAAAATCAAACTTTTTTTAAAGCTTTTTTAATATCAAACAAGAATACTCACGAAGGAAGGTGTCAAGCAAAATATTAATTCCCATACTAATTATTACAAAAGACGCTTGTCTAAATATTGTTTTTTACATAGGTATTCGTAGTATTTTCAGTTTAATTTTTGAAGTAAAACATCTTTTGGCACGCTTGACTTGGGGAGTAAGCTGGTAAATGCCTGACGAAAGCGTTTACGGAAGTGCATCATCGGACGAGGCGAACGGTGCGTGATATAAGTTAGTGAAGATAGTAAGAGAGAGAGTTACGTTTTGTATATTGGAAGTTGAGAGGGAGATATAAGTTAGTGAGTGCGACAAAGACGGAGCATTAATCGAAATTCTTTTTTTTTTGACAACTATTTGACAATTGTTTTTGTATCAAAAATACATTTCATCGGATTTTGCAACATTTGGTAACGGGAAATAATGTAGGTTAGTTAATGAATCCTTTTAAATGTATTATAAATTATGCTAATAAATATATATACATATTTTGCATATTAATTAATCAAAAATTATATTTTAAACATTTCGTCTTCGTAGATAATTTATGTGCTACAGAGTGAGGTTATATTGTGTCGTTAAATCAGGATGTCTAATCAAAATATGGTGATAGATTATCGAATATTATTGTATCATTATTATATATTATATATGGCAGGAAGAAGTTTTACTTCAGTCTAAAGCACACTCGCTTTTTTATTATTATGGTCCTGGGGGGGGGGGGGGGGTAATATTAATTAATTTTTGCACAAGTTTCTATGTCGAACACCACGTCCTGTATGAATTTATGGAAATATTTCACAAAAATAAAATATTTTTAAATGCGAGAAAACGAATGTTAAAAATAATTAAACATTTTATGCTGAAGTGTATTAAGCAAATTTTAACTTTCAAAATAATATCAGCGAGCTTTTCTAACCGTAAACAAGTTGTTTTGATGAATAGATTGAATATACCGTCCTGCCTCGAGTCTGCTTTAGTATACGTAAAATGTGCAAGGCAAGTTGTAATACGCATTCCTTGACACAATTCTGTTGAAATGTGTGTACGGAGGACATTTCGTAATGTTTTTAATGCGACCGAATACATGTCGCAACCATAGAATAGTTAAACAGCAGAAGGTCAAATCATACTGCAACGTTTTAAAACTAGCGGCCCGTCCCGGGTTTCACCCGGGTGCGATAGATATAGTTCTGCAAAATGTATTTCGTTTGTAGCCCGGTGCTAATGCAAGATTCTGTTTTCGCGCACTCAAAATTTTGTTGGGAATAGTATATTGTGCGACTAGTGAGAGAAGGAGAAGATTCCATGAGCGTAAAACGCACGCGAGTGGAATATTCTCCTTCGATCAATGGTCGCACATAATATTTTATTCAACTAGCACGAGTAATATGTAATCGGGGCCCTGATAAAAGAGGGAAAAATAATAAATCACTTCATTGATTGACGTACCCACTGGCCTCGATGCACACAAGATGGCCCTGACTTTCACTGAATTGCGATGCTGTTTTCATATATACAATACCGCCTACCACGTTCCTATTGGTCCAGAAGCTGTGCAGTTTTTTTTCATTAATTAACGGCTTGGGCTTACTACTGCGTTCCTATTGGTCCAGAAAATTCATTATCTCACAGTACGGCTCATTAATAGCACTCTACGCGTCAACATGAAGTAATTTATTATTTCTCCCGAGTTTAGCAGGGCCCCGAAATTACATATTACTCACGCGTGTTGAATAATAGTATATTGTGCGACTAGTGAGAGAAGGAGAAGATTCCATGAGCGTGAAATTTGCCGCACGAGCGTAGCGAGTGTGTAACACGCGAGTGAAATATTCTCCTTCGATCAATAGTCGCACATAATACTTTATTCAGCTAGCACGAGTAATATGTAATCGGGGCCCTGCTAAATTCGGAAGAAATAATAATTACTTCATGTTGACGCGTAGAGTGCGAATAATGAGCCGAAACTGTACGGTAATATATTACTGCATAGTTTCTGGACCAATAGGAACGCGGCAAACTTTTGCCGCGTTCCTATAAACGGCACGGGGAGCGTCATCTATTGAACGTTAAAGCAACACACGCTATACTAATTATTTTACGGCAAGAAATCTGAAAAAAATGTAGGTATGTAAAAATTTACATTCCAATCGAATTTAATACTGTATTTGAAAGAGTATTCTTTAATTTATTTATTTCTTTATATTAAAATGCGTTAGGAGGAAACGTTTGTGTTAGATACGTGAAAACATATATACATGCGTAATTTAACCCTTTACGACGCACAGAGAAATAATGTTCTCATCTAAATTCACATTATAGTAGACATCAGAACATTTCATTTCTGAAATTTAAATATTCGCTAAGGGAAAATGCTATTATTTTCCGGGTTGCATTATGAAGTTGAATAAAATGTATACCGAATTTACAAATATGATTTTCGTATTGACGTGAAAAGTTGCATTCGACATTTCTGAACGAAGACTGTCTGAATATTGGAATATTTTCTTACGGGCGGAACAAAAAGTTGGAATTTCACACCAGATGTGCTTTTATTATGTCAAGCAGTAAACATGGATTTATTATTTATTTATTCACTTACAAAATCTATATATTATGTACAAGGTGGACAGAAAAGATTGATGTTGTGCAATCAAAAATGCAATAAAAATCAAATCAATCTTGCTTAACTGAAAGGCTTTATGGAATTTTGAAAGTAATCGAAATAAACCAGAAAAATTGTTTCACAAGATACAATTGGGCGTAAAAATATTTCTAAAACTGTATGATTTCGTGACAAAAAGATGGGAAATGGCTGAAAAGAGAAAAATAATAATAATAATAATGCGTTTACCGTCCGTTTCTCGACTTTATGTCATAACAGACGCCATTCGCACCATTACTATTTTCCATCTACCACACTTCCCGTTATTTTCTACAATATTTAATTTTCAACTTAATTAATAGTAATGGGCGAATGAAGGAATTTTTAGAAAATTAGGATAAGGTAGGCAAATTTTGAGCATAGGAGTTTGACAGGTAATCGGCCATGGCCTTGAATAAGGAACCATCTCGATATTTATCTGGAGTTATTGAGGGAAACCATGGAAAACCTCAACAAGATGGCCAGTACAGGAATTACCGTTTCTCGGCGAGAGGCAGTAATCACATCTGCCCCCGCCGGGATTCGAACCCGGTACCTCCCGAATGCGAGTCTAGTGCTCTCACCGCTACGCCACCCCGCTCGGTAAAAGAGAAAAATATTGAGCGTGTTTTCAAAATAAAAATCAAATATACTAGATATATTTAAAAACTTTTAAAGGAATCCATCAAGAAAAGTTTTTCTTATGGTAGTTGTCCACTTTAGAAGGCTAAAAAAAACATTTTTTTTCTCATGTTCCTTTATTAGATATAGATATAAACTTTTCTTACAATATTAAGTACAAAAATAATTTTGTTTCTTTAATTTTAATTTTTTAATTAATATCCAGAGAGCGCCAAAGTCGAGCCCTTAAAAAATGATGTTCCATAGCCCGTTACAAAATGCAACAAAATTCGATGAAATGTATTTTTGTTTTCATTTTAAACGTCAAACAGTTGTCAAAAAAAAAAGAATTTCGATTAATGCTCCGTCTTTGTCGCACTCACTAACTTATATCTCCCTCTCAACTTCCAACATACGAAACGTAACTCTCTCTCTTACTATCATCACTAACTTATATCTCCCTCTCAACTGCCGTTCGCCCCGAACGATCACGCACCGTTCGCCTCGTCCGATGATGCACTTCCGTAAACGCTTTCATCAGGCATTTACCAGCTTACTCCCCAAATCAAGCGTGCCTAAAGAAGTTTTACTTAAAAAATAAATAAATTTTTTGACAGTGGACAAGTACCTTAAACGAATTTCTTAATATAAAAATTGTAAAGTATTTACATTATTAAAAATAAAATAAAAATTAATAAATGTGTCCGCACAGTGGGTCTAGAACCCGGGTCTTTGGGGTAAGGGACGGGCGGCTAATCCAATGGTCATAGCATGCGAGTAGCGTCTCTTCATTGCCCATAAACTCCACGCCACCGTGAGTTCAATAGATTCACTTAAATTACAAAATCTTCCAGTGAAGCTCTTAACGTAAAGAAAATAATTACCAAGTCTTTTACACATTCAATATCGCTTGCCGGTTTAATGTCTTAATTAAAATGTTAAAAATAAACTTAGCTGAAGTACTTCTTCTACTTGCATTAATATATCGAATCTAATTTCAGTCCGGAGCTTTACATAGTATTATAAAAGAAAATTAAACGCATATATTTGATTAAAATCCAAATTAACTCAATTTTAGCGCCTTCATTTCAACCGCACGCTGCGCTGAAAGTAACATACTAAATTACTTCTATATAGAAGGTGTGTATAGAACAGTTTGTAACTAACTAGCAGAGAGAATGTAATCGCCTTTGGTTTGCTGCGTGGGATCCTTTACTTTAAATAAGAAAGTTTTACAAACAACCGACAGTCGATGCATCATATATATTAATACGCTAAGGTTAAAGATGTTTGCCTCCCTTTTTAGAAAAAAACCTCACAATTTCTCCACATAAATTATATTATATCATTTTACAGATAATTGCTTGCTCTACTGACATCGACAACTAAACAATTTATTATTGCTTTTGTTTTTGTAAATTAATTAAAATACAGCAACGCTGTATTTTGTCTGCCATCTGACGGCATTAATTTTGAAACAACGTCAACACTTCGATCTGTCATCTGACCTTCATATTGTAATACAACAGACACAATACTGCATACTGCCATCTAACGGCTTTAATTTTGAAACAGCGAGCAACGCTGAACAACGTCACAGCAATGCTGCATGATGTCATCTGACGGCTTAGCTCAACGCTTTTGCTACTTGCGCCTCTATATGACAATTTTAGTAAAATATTTCTTCGATCTGTCATCTGAGCTTCATATTGTAATACAACAAAAAGAAGAACGTTATAAGCAGTGTGCAAAATTAGAAACGAATTGAATACCTGCAATCATATTTAAAAAATAATTTTGTAAAGTGATAATTATTATACCTACTTATTTAGTGCGAATAATTCGCACAGGTCACACTAGTCTGTTTATTAATACGCGAAGAAAAAACTTTGTAGCCCTTTCTAAGCACATTACGCGCACTGAGATTTGGCATAGTTAAAGTTCATATATGAAGGAGTACAGAAAGATAATATTTAGATATAATAACATAACATAACCATGGAACCAGATCCCAAGCCCAGTATACCTGTCCAACCTCCTCAAATGGCAAAGGCATTTGGCCAAAAACACATGCATTACTTGTATTAATTTTTACATGACGTGGAACATATTACGTAGGTAACCATGGCAATGAATAGCAAATCGTCGTTGGTTCTGTAATACCTCTAATGTGCAAAAAACAAAATTTGCAGGAAAGGCCAAAAAGTGGTTATTTCAGCAATGGATGGTAAGAACTAGCAATTTCAGAGGTATATTACAAATTCATACTTATCTTCACTATACATGTTTAAATAAGACGAAGTATTTTCTTAAAAAATATTTAACGTTAATTTCGGATTTATTGGCACATGCGGGAGGAATTATTTGATACAACTTTTCACATTAGAGTTATTTCCCCTTGTTGGTTACTGTAAAATTAATTTGAAGGTATTACTAGTGTATAGAGCTCCGTTTCCTGAATCTTTTCATCTAAAAAAGGTAAAATCTGCCAAATATGCACATAAGAGGATAAGAGCTATTACGGAACCAACTACGAAATATCATATTGAATACTAGCCATTACCCGCGTCACCTCACGCGATATCAGAAATTTTAATTTCTTTATTATAATCAAACTTCAACATTTTTTAAGTTGGAATGGTTCCGTTGCCCAATTGGCTGGAATTTTTTCCTGACTGCAGCACTGCTATCATGAACTGAAATTTTGGCTTTAATAGGGGGTACCTTCAGTTTATCTCAGTGTCTAGAGTGTAGATCGTGCTGTAAGGTCAAGTCAGAAATTCACCAACTATAGAGGCTTTGGCTTTTATGTTATATATGTGCTCGTATCCAGGTTCAATGAAGTCTTTGAGCGCATAAGAAGAAGGAAGGCAACTGTCCGGGTTAGAATGGGATAGGACAGGACATTACAGGCCAAGGATAATGGTAGTTGTGTAAGGATATCACCGGGCAAATGTCGTCACTAGACTCGCATTACTGATTGCAGATATATATACAGCTATACTCTTCATGTATATATGCATACCATATATCCTCTCTCTATTTCTTTTTATTTCGGTAACTCGTACCTCCAGAAATGAAACGCTGTAAATTTACATATGATCAGATAACAGTCTTTATTTACACAAGATTTTTTTTCGAATCGAGTCGAGTGTTTAATACATACTCGATCGAATAATAGCTAAAATAAATTTTCTCTTTGCATAGTTCCAGTCGGTTAGTAATAATTAGTAAATTACACCACACGGGCTAAAAGTTTGCGCGTCATTATGCCCTCGGCAGTGCGAGGATATCAAATTTTCGACCAGTGTGGTGTATACTATTTTTCTTCATTACTCGGTCGTAAGCACGCTTATTAAATACATTAATTAATTAATTACTTATTAACACTTTAACGGACACTTAAAATTTCAAATTTGTTCCAATTTTGACACTATAGTTTTTAAATTTTTTCATATGTTTGAATTACTTTTAAAAGTTATGTTGTGACAATATTGCCTTAGTAGATATTTGTACGGTGACACAGAGCACACAGGGTATGTACCTATTCTACACTGGAAAATAGACTGCTACATCAGTCTGGCTATAAAACGTTCCGTAGTATACGACGGCTTCAGCCGTCGTGTCAAACTTTTGAAGTTTTGTTTATGACGGTCTAAGCCGGTTTATCCGTCAAAGTGTTAATTACATAAAAACACAGATAAATTCTAAGCTAGCAGCTGCTCGCGACTATAAGTTAAAATGTAATAGGGTTGCTATGGAAACGACATCTAAACAACAGTTGATAGGTGATTTTTTCTTTACTGCCGCCCGAACGTACGTACTTCCCGCGTCAGTGCGTGTAATCCCACCAATGCGTAAGTGTTTGCACTTTCGATTGAAATATGAAGAAAAAGTCATTGTGTTGAATAGAAACAATTTGTGATGTGTTTCCCCTATTTAAAGGCATCGACTGACAGATGGCGACGTCAAAACCCGTCTGCAGGAACCATCTTGAACGAAAAGTGAAACATAGCTACGGAGCTCAAACCAATAAGCATATAGCTGAAGTGATTTAATTTGTGGGTAAATATTTCCTAAAAAGTGATTGTGGTAAAGAACAAGCTGAAAGACACACACTCTTTTTTTATTACTAGATGGTACTCAATTTTTCGAGTACTCGCACATCCCTGAAGGACAAGGCAGTAAGGCAGTACTCTGTTGGGTATAACGTCAAGAGTACTAACGTTATTCCACACCGGGGACAAGCATCGCGCCAAAAGACAAAGAGAAACATTTAATGCTGCGATAATTAAATTTTTACACTGAGTAAATTTCTGCATCGTGTCTTTCATCCTCCTGAGGCCCGCCATACCGTCGAATGAACCCGACTCTCTCTTTCTGTACAATGTCGCGTCACACAGTGGCGCAAAACACAAGAAAACACGTTCAGAATGAATAATTTCCAAGCTCCAAAAATAGCACTACTTTATTCAAAGAAAAATATTTTGAGGTATAACAAGGATTAAATGTAGTTAAGGAAGTACCCTCGGTACGCAGTAAGTCAAAGAATTTCAGTCTTCTACTTGAGTAACGTAGTATATAATTTGGCAACATCGCATGCCTTGCCATAGTTACAAGTGCTTATGTACGCAGCATAAGTCAGCACGCGGTGTCAAATTCGCATTAATTTATGAAAATGCTTTTCTTTATTCCTGTCATTTCGGAAATAATAATATACTATCATTTTTTTGGAATACTATGCTTTTAGCATTTACTCAATTTACGTATGTTTTTACGATATCAAAACTGCTGCATTTACCTTTGAATGACGCGCCACAAACTATAATATTGCGGTGTTGCCATGTTTATGAATTGCTAAAAAGCTCGGCTTTGTTTTAGATATTTCTATTAACATGAGCAAGCTTTATACGTTTTGGAAAAAGAAAAATGTTCATAGAATATTCGTTTATATTTCCTGAAAATTTTATCAAAATCTGTTTGTCAATTCCAACGTAATAAATGATGGAGTGCGTCAAAATCACAGATTTCCATAAGACTCCATGTTAAGTGCAGCGAAATAAAATTATCAATATCTTTTTTCAAAGTCAACCAAAAATCACAAAAATTTAACTGAGTCATTTTTGAAAAGGTTTTGACATATTTGTAAATTTTCGTAATTTTCTGTTTGTTAATTCATTTATCGAGGGTACTTCCTTAATCTAAAATTTTGGGTTTATGGGTAATGTCACATCCTCTTCAAAAAGAATAATAATTGGTCTGGAAAATGTTCTGAGGATTTTGAAGTAAAACTTCTTTACGCACGCTTGACTTGGGGTGTAAGCTGGTAAATGCGTGACGAGAAATTTACGGAAACTGAGATCGGGCGAGGCGAACGGAAGTTGAGAGGGAGATATAAATTAGTGAAGATAGAAAGAGGATGACAAATACTTCACTGGCTAGTGGCGCTATCAGATGGCCGAAAATATAAGCAGTACTAACAATAGAATGACACATACTTTACTTGCCAGTGGCGCTATCGGGTGACAGAAAAAAGTAATATTTTGTTCAATATATTAAATATTCTACGTTTAAAGTGAATAAAATTGTAAATTCATTTTAAAGTTCATATTTTGTGAATTTTCGGGAACAAATTATGGCAGGAAGAAGTTTTACTTCAGTCGTGTGGTCTAAAACACACTCTGTTTTTTTAACACTCCTAGTTGAAACAGTTCAAAGAACTGTGGCTTCCGATAGTATGCTATCGATTTCCAGAGAAGACAGCTAGTTTTATCTTTATTTCATGAATAGTTCAAAAGATGCAAAATAAGTAAAAAGAAAAACAAGCAATGACTTATAATAAAATTATAATCCGCACATAGAACTTGATCATTTGTCAATAAAGTATTATTTTAAATGTATTTTTGCACGATCCCCTTTAAACTAGCAGCTTTTCATGTCTGGATATACAGGGTGTATCACAGGAAGCCGTACATAGGAAAAATACAAATTAAAATCTTTGATTAACGTCTGAATAGAACTCTTCAAGTAAATAAAATTGTCGACCAAAAAAAAAACTCTCTTAATGCTCACTTAGATACGGAAAATTTAAGTAATATTTATGATATTATTTTGAAATAATATTTTGTTTTTTCAAATAATTTTTTCTTTATGGGTACTTTGATATCCATGACTACGATTTATAAATTTTGTTTGTTATTAATTTTTCATTATTTTTTAATCTTTCAAACTTTCAATTTTACGTACAATCGATTAGTTAATAAATAACTTAATATTAATTATTTTTTATATTTTTTAGATATTTCTGAAGAAGATCCAAATCCGGATCGAAACGTCATCTTGTGTTATATTGATTTGTAATTTTATCATTTTTTGTCAATATATCGTTTGGTCGACAATTTTATTTACTTGAAAATACAAATTAGTTAAGATCAGAGATTGCTTTGCTCTCTATTCAGAGGTCGTTACCATGGTTTACATAATGAAATCTATTCAAGATGGTGGCACAATCTGGATGAACCTAAAGACAAAATCGCTAAAGTATGTTTCAATGTGACTCCTGTAATGTTAGACAAAGTGAGACAACATTTTTATAACAGATTAAGTTTATTTGAACATTTGCTTTCATTTTGATTTTAACTGTTTGGTTTAATTATTAATAAAAAAATATTTTCTAAACTAGAGTGACCTGTGCGAATTATTCGCACTAAATAAGTATAATAATTATCACTTTACAAAATTATTTTTTAAATATGATTGCAGGTATTCAATTCGTTTCTAATTTTGCACACTGCTTATAACGTTCTTCTTTTTGTTGTATTACAATATGAAGCTCAGATGACAGATCGAAGAAATATTTTACTAAAATTGTCATATAGAGGCGCAAGTAGCAAAATCGTTGAGCTAAGCCGTCAGATGGCATCATGCAACATTGCTGTGACGTTGTTCAGCGTTGTCTCAAAATTAAAGCCGTCAGATAGCAGAATGCAGTATTGTGTCTGTTGTATTACAATATGAAGGTCAGATGACAGATCGAAGTGTTGACGTTGTTTCAAAATTAAAGCCGTCAGATGGCAGACGTTGTTCAGCGTTGCTGTATTTTAATTAATTTACAAAAACAAAAGCAATAATAAATTTGTTAGTTGTCGATGTCAGTAGAGCAAGCAATTATCTGTAAAATGATATATAATTTATGTGGAGTAATTGTAAGGTTTTTTTCTAAAAAGAGAGGCAAACATCTTAAACCTTAGCGTATTAATATATTATATGATAAAAAATTGTTGCATTAATAAAAATAAATTCATTTAATATTAAAGAATTTATTTTAACTGATTATTCATTATTAGCAATTATTGTTATTAAATAATGGTTAGTCAGCGTTACCATGGTACCCATTCTCATATGTGGCCAAAGTAATCGTTGATCCTAACTAATTTGGACAATGGAGTTTTCCCTATTTACGGTTTTTTGTGATACACTCTGTAAATGCAATTCATAAGAGCAACAGAGACAGCGAGTAGGCGTTGTCTTCATAAACAGTCCGCATATAATTCCAATACGACCGAACTGAACTGTCAAATATATTACAAATATACCTACTTATTACGAAGTGAAAATCAGCTATTTTGCAGAAAATTCATGCAAAAAATGTAGTATGCATCTCGACTGTAATTATTTTTACTAATGTTTCGACTCATTTGGTCCACCGTGTGTATTTAGAATAAGCAAGAAAATATACACGTTTTACACATGTTTTATTTTTATTGTGTGTATTGTGTTGAAAATCACTGAGGAATTGAAAGAATTAACACTCGAAGCGTGACTAAATTCATGTGTCTACATTCTACATTGCGTTTATATT
This sequence comes from Xanthostigma xanthostigma, assembly GCA_963575645.1. Classification (NCBI taxonomy): domain Eukaryota; kingdom Metazoa; phylum Arthropoda; class Insecta; order Raphidioptera; family Raphidiidae; genus Xanthostigma; species Xanthostigma xanthostigma. Next base: position 5,021,019 of record OY754469.1, on the reverse strand, counting down.
AAGGAGGTTGATGCGTTACAGTCCCAATCAAAAGTAAGTCGAATTCGAAATGGGAACTTTTCCATAATAAATTTTTACAAAAGGTTATAAGTCGATGATAGCAATAAATTATTGTTATAAAGGCATAAATAATTTTTTTTTTAATATTAATTAATTATTTCAGTATTTTACTTAATGGACTAACTTTTGAATTTTTGGTACAAAGTTAGGTTAGAAAAAATTAATTTATGTAAATATCAGTATTTTACATATTTTTTGCAGTAAATAATTAAAAAAAGAAATTAGAAGTAATAAAAATTAAAATTAAATCATTTAAAAGTTGAAAATTCAGTTAAAATTGTTAAAATTGTCAAGAATAAAAGTCTATAATCGAAAAGTGCTAAGGTAAATAATTTTTTTTTATTGATTAAAAGTCTCCTAATTAAATTGAAAAAAAAATTAAAATATGCGTAAGACATCGATGCTTTACATAGTTAGTTTTCGGAACTGCTGACATTATTTGGTTATTTGCAAAAAATTAAAATGTACCGTTTGCATGCTAGGTTGACATATTTTCCATAAGACTACATGCAAAAGTTTTTTTTAATTTTTAACTTTATAAATCTCCCAATGATTTTGGATTTTTTACAGAAAATTTGTCATAAAAAAATCTATTAAAAAAACTTTATTTCAGATTTTTTTCATTATCTTCGTTTATCGCCTCAACCTCCTTAAAGAAATTTACAGCATGAATATAGTAGTAGATATGACTTGATTCTACCAGTAAAGTAGCTACGAAAAACAAATGTTTAAGGTAGTTCACTCGCAACAGTCGTAGACAAAAGTATAGCGTAGCTAAGTACATTATAACATTTTTGTTTTGAAATACGCCAGGAATTCAGGAAAGAGGGTGTTTATAAATAGAACGTAGAGAGATACAATTTAAATTTATAGTCAAGATACATCCAGTAAAATTCTTAAAATGTCACCCGGCATCCAGTTCAATCCACCACATATTCTACCCGTACTCCCACCATATTTAACTTCACATTCTATTATGTGTGTGTAAGCATCGTGTTCCAGTGTTAACACTAGTAACTTGTTACATAGATGTCGCCACACAAACGTAACGTCGTCCCACAAAAATATCGCGCCAATTACAAGGATTTACACCCAACCAAACGCGCCTATGGATGTTTCAAATCAAAAAGACATTTAATAACTCAAACACTGAAAACAAAACTAGCAGTGTTTCCGTTTGGAACGCGGCGATCGTGTGACCAATCGCGCGAAACAAAAATAAAACAATTGAGTGTAGCATTTTATAACGGGTCATACCCGAAACGCACGAACGGCTACGGCTGGATTATAAGAAGGTCGTAACGAGTTAGATGGGGTAGAAACATATTATACCTACTAGTGTGATACGTGTCCGTTTGTAGGTTGTTATGCCCGCACCATGGTTAGCACATGTTATGACCGCTCTAAACCGTATCCATGGAAACACACTAAAAATTACGGTTTTTACCATTCCAACCCACAAGTGGGGAGTGGTACTAATTTAGGCCAAAAATAACTTTTTTTTTAAATTTCGTAATACCTATTTTTGACGTGATAACGTCTTATAAATTGATGAAACACCAATCTTATAAATTGATGAAACACCGGCTGCATGCACGAAAAAGTGTCACGTTCCGAAATGTGTAACGTTCCGAAATGTGTCACGTTGCGCCTGACTTAAATATGATATTCGAGCGGAATACGTTATCACGTAAAACTATCGTCCGTAAACCGATTTTACAGACAACCATTTTTTTTTCTTTTTGTTTTCATGTATTCATTAATCTGCAACTTTTTAAGGCACTAAACGATTATTGGCCCGTTTTATATTAACCGAACTTATAGAAAAAGTCAAGCTGAATCGATTCCGACAATCCGCAACCCTCTATCACCTTTTGTTTCAGAGATATGAGCGTTTATTTGTGATTATTTTAGAAAAACTTAAAAACGCCGTAACTTATAAACGACGAATGATACAGTGAGAGTGGTCGGAATCGATTCAGCGTGATTTTTTCTAAAATGATAACCTCAGTTGTAAGTCGTTTGTGTACAATATCTAACAGATTTCTCAATTTTTTTAAAAATTGAAAAATTGAAAAAAAATTGTAAAAAAATTCGCTTTGTTTCGTTTGATATTACGCGTACTTATAAAAAAGTCATTCTAAATCGATTCCGACCATCCGCAAAACACAATAACATTGTTATCGATATCAGTTCTATACTTGAACGCCGAAGAAGTGCAAGTACGTTATGTCTTGCTTGTTTATTTTTGTAATTTTCTAAAGTCTTGTTCCATCACTGGCCTATTATGAACAAGGCTAATTAATAAATCCATATTAAACTCCATATTCACAATGAGCAGAACAAGGTAGGTATAGGTAAAAACGTGCGCGCACATCTGTCGTCGTCAACAGACTTCTATTAAATGACGTGGTCCACTGCATCGGACCGACCGCCGTCACGCCGAAAGGCGACGTGCGGGTATCCATTGAGTTTTATTGCAACGGTTACATGCCCGTCGCGTTAACAAACACCAACACTAACCTATTGAACACTGCGCGTCGGCCCGTCATAAAAATCGGGCCTCAATCCGTTGACGTTGACAAGAGGCCTCAACACTACATAAGGCTTCACTTCCAGATGAACACGTTATGATTACTAAGAACCAGAGGTGCTGCAAGGCACGCTACCAATACTGCGTAAAGGACAAAGAGGCGTTTGTTATTTACCAAGAATGAAGCTGAATCTTTCTTTCTCTAATAGCTGTTGTGGATTACCACTTATTTTTTATAACCATTACTAGCTTTTACCCATGACTTCGTCCGTGTGTAATATATATTTGATTAAAAAATTCAAGTAAGATTAATTTTAACAATGTTTTTTGTTTTACCATCTTTCGCTAAAACATAAAGATTTTGTGGAATCGATACACGTAAGCAGGCCGTGCGAAAAACATGTTTTTTCTAAATGAATGTCAGCTATCTTAAAGAGGTTGATTCGTTACAGTCCCAATCAAAAGTAAGTCGAATTCTAATAGGGAACTTTTCCATAATAAATTTTTACAAAAGGTTATAAGTCAATGATACCAATAAATTATTGTCATAAAGGCATAAATAAATAATTTTTTTAATAATAATTAATTATTTCAGTATTTTATTCAATGGACTAACTTTTGAATGTTTTGTACAAAGTTAGGTTAGAAAAAATAAATTTATGTAAATATCTGTATTTTATATATTTTTTGCAGTAAATAATTAAAAAAAGAAATTAGAAATAATAAAAATAAAAATTAAATCATCAAAAAGTTGAAAATTCAGTTAAAACTGTTAAAACTGTCAAGAATAAAAGTCCATAATTGAAAAGCGCTAAGGTTTAATAATTTTTTTTGTTGATTAAAAGTCTTCTAATTAAATTGGAAAAAATATTAAAATATGCGTAAGACATCGATGCTTTACATAGTTAGTTTTCGGAACTGCTGACATTATTTGGTTATTTTTCAAAAAATTAAAATGAACCGTTTGCATGCTACGTTGACATATTTTCCATAAGACTAGGTACATGTAAAAGTTTTTTTTTTTTAATTTTTTTAATCTCCCAATGATTTTGGATTTTTTACAGAAAATTTTGCCATAAAAAATCTATTAAAAAAACTTTATTTGAGATTTTTTTCATTATCTTCGTAAAACGGCTCAACCTCCTTAAGTGTTTGCCCCTGGGCTTTGTTTATAACAATTACGAAAGGCAAATTCGTTGGTATAACTCGTGGTATTAAAACACTGCCTGCTATCGCGGCGGATGACTTAATCAGTCTACAATGACACATCGGAACAATCAATCATTATCATATTAAAGTGTATTTGCATTTGAATTCTACATACTCCGAAAGCTAATTTTACATTTAAGCATTGCAGAATATGACCCTTCACTCTAGCGGGAGCTACTTTATGGGCTATGTGCAAGGAGGCGGAGTTTGTGGTGAACACTAGGACAAACTTCAAACTCAACTTTTCCGTATGTTAGTGAGCAAAGTTTATTAAAAGTGAAAATAGTTACAATTTTATGAAGTTTTTTTAATTACAAAGAAAACATGGGCAAAACTAGGCGATTTAGAAAGGCTTGTTGTGTTCCGTGTTGCGCTGATGGCGATTTAAGTAAAATAAAGATTATTGGCACCATAATTTGACGTTACGCTGTCAGTGTAAACAAATTAATTATTTATATATTGTACGTCATAATTGATAAAATTTTATGTTATGCTATTTATATAACTGTTTACAATCTGAATTTTATTGTATATAAAACTAACAGCAGTTTTCCTTATTACATTCTTTTTGATGCCCAACTAAAGTTTTCGACATATCACCATAGAAACATGTCACGATTTTCATAAAAAGTGAGTTAAATAACTCTCTATTACCCACTAGGGGCGCTAGTAGGCTTCGTGCAAACAGCCTATAAGCATGAAATTTTTCCTATTCGTTAACTAGAGTTGATTTTAATTACTATAAGACTTCTTTCTTCAGTTAAGCTTTTCTTCTTCTAGAGGTATACATTTCGCTTATTGCACAAAATGACACGCAGAAGATATATATAGAGAAACAGAAAGCAGATAATCCATCTCTGAACACCCACAAAGAAGGCAGGCAAAGAAGGATAACATGTTTAATGGCATCAAACCCTCACATCAGGACTACTGTTCAAGGAACTGGCTAATCTTGCGCAACAAACCCCTCAACACTCCTCCACTTCAGTACGTAGGACGAAGAAAACAATTCTTTTTACGTGTCGCCGAATCCTACAGATTGCTTACATTTTTCATTCATTTTTTTACATTTTAGACTTCCAAGGGAGTAGCCTAGTGGTGAGAGCACATTTGGAAGCTGCTGTGTCCACAAGAAGTGATATTACACCACACAGGCAGAAAGTTTGATATCTTGCACTGCGCGCCATGATGCCCGAGGCGAACAGCGCAAAGCTATCAAACTTTCGGCCAATGTGGTGTATACTATTTTTCTTCATACCTCGGTCGTATGTACGCTCATTAAATGCATTAATTACTTATTAATTACAGACAAATTCCAAGCAAGCAGCTCTGACATTACACGTAATAACACGAATGACAGCTGTTCGCGACTATTAGCCAAAATGTAATAGGGTTGCTATGGAAACTGGAAACGACATCTAAACAACCGTTGATAGGTTATTTTTTTTATTGCCGCCCGAACGTACGTGCTTCCCGCATCAGTGCATGTAATCCCATCAATGCGTAAATGTTAGACTTTCTGCCTTACAATTGATGCCGAGGTATGAAGAAAATTAATAATACGTGTACACGATTATGAGATATAGGAGCGTAGTTAGGAAGCTTTGATAAAATGAACAGCGAATAGAGAAGGTTTCACTGTACCACCGCAACGTATTTCGTGCTGCAGAGGTAGAGCTTTCGTGAGCCCAGAGGGGTTCGGATAAAGCTGCACACGCCGTTGCTTAGATATTACGCACACACAAACACCTACACACACACACAACAGTCACGGAGAGGACCTGAAGCTGACTTCAAAAGAGCAAGACGCTGAAGTCGTCTTTTACCAGGCAACGTCTTCCAGCTAAACTGTAGTCTGTGTTTTGTCTTAGTAAAGCTTACGACATGTACCTACACGTCAATAGATAAACAATTCCTTAAAGATTAGCAAAACCAACAATAGAGAACCAGCCCACATTTATTTTTTCGGTTGGGATTTACATTAGAAATAAATAATTAAGGTAGTACGAGCACCAAGGCAACTTTAAATAAAAGGCTTGATTTTTTTATATTTCGGTAGATTGATGATATGTTTTCATTGATTTCTCTAAAACTAGTCGGTGGAAATTAAAAAAAAAAACTATTTAAATTAAAGTTAAAACCTCTTAATAAACTATTGAAAACAAAAAAAAACCCGATGTGCCCGACTAATTAAAAAAACATTTAATTGAAAAGATTAAATATCTTTTTAATTAGTCGGGCACATCGGGTTTTTTTTTGTTTTCAATAATTTACTAAGGTTTTAACTTTAATTTAAATAGTTTTTTATTTAATTGCCACCGACTGCTAGTCCGCCTCTGTTCTAATACAATGAACTTTTTGATAGCTGATCAAGGCGGCTGTTTGTAGTTGATAGTGCAGCTTTTGCGTGACACAATTTCATAATGTTTTCATCAAATCCCTTTAAAACTCCGTTGATTTTTATTTGTCTGATGACATTTAATTTCTAATCTGTAACACTTTGTCTATGTTTTACAGAGAACTATCGCCTTGTAAGCACCTGTAAAACTCTTGAACGTGTGCCATCAAATTTTTATGCTTCTTTGACCGATCTCACATTGAAGCCAAGGGCTTACCTCAAACAATATCTACGAACAAACGATATTATTATAACTAAAACCTAAAAGTTAATAATATATGACTTAACTTTCTGAGCTGGTAGATTTTAGTCTAAAGCAATAATATTAAATAACATTGATTTCAAGTAGGACTCTTTTTGTAGAAGTTTTATTTATACTACTACTAGCGGCCCGGTCCGGTTTCGTCCGGGTGCGATAGATATAATTCTGCAAAATGCATTTCGTTTGCGGCCCGGTGTCTGAACTAAATTAGCTTTGAGAAAATTCTACCAGATTTGCTTCTGAACTAATAGCTTTGAGCGAATTCTAACAGATGTCGTCACTTGGTACTAAAGCAGGTTTTTGTTTGCTTCTGAACTAATAGCTATGAGTAAATTCTATCAGATCTCGTTGCATGTTACTAAGACTAACTAATATGTAGCCTGTATCCATCCTGAAGTTCCATTCTAAATATTGATGAAAAAAATTTTAAATTCGAATGAGTAGTTTCGCAGATTGCCTCCTACATCCAAACTTACAAATTTTACGTCTTTAAATTATTACTAGTGTGACCTGTGCGAATTATTCGCACTAAATAAGTGTAATAATTATCACTTTACAAAATTATTTTTTAAATATGATTCCAGGTATTCAATTCGTTTCTAATTTTGCGCACTGCTTATAACGTTCTTCTTTTTGTTGTATTACAATATGAGGCTCAGATGACAGATCGAAGAAATATTTTACTAAAATTGTCATATAGAGGCGCATGTAGCAAAAGCGTTGAGCTAAGCCGTCAAATGGCATCATGCAGCATTGCTGTGACGTTGTTCAGCGTTGCTCGCTGTTTAAAAATTAAAGCCGTCAGATGGCAGTATGCAGTATTGTGTCTGCTGTATTACAATATGAAGGTCAGATGACAGATCGAAGTGTTGACGTTGTTTCAAAATTAAAGCCGTCAGATGGCAGACGTTGTTCAGCGTTGCTGAATTTTAATTAATTTACATAAACAAAAGCAATAATAAATTTTTTAGTTGTCGATGTCAGTAGAGCAAGCAATTATCTGTAAAATGATATATAATTTATGTGGAGAAATTGTGAGGTTTTTTTTAGAAAGGAAGGCAAACATCTTTAACCTTAGCGTATTAATATATATGATAGCGTATGATAGCGGTCCGCGTTTCACCCGGGTGCGATAGATATAATTCTGCAAAATTTATTTCGTTTGTGGCTCGGCGTCTGAATTAATAGCTTTGAGCAAATTGCAATAGATGTCCCTATTTGGTACTAAGCAGTGTTGTTTGTTTGCTTCAAAATTGTGACACGGGAACGTTATATAGATAGATAGATTTAGATCACTCAATTTAAGTTGCGATCAGTTGGTGCAGATCAATCGGCGCATTGTTATTTAATCAGGCTGTATACAAGTGTGCGGCAAAGTCAATCATGCGATACCGTGCACACTTGACCAAGTATGCAACAATCGAGCGGACAATAGTGCCCCGAGTTGGTTGGCTGACAAACGAGCTAACGATTCTAGCGGAAGAGAATTGCGAGCAACTGCTTATGTATAAAATATAGAGATAGGAACAACTGAATAGCGATCATGTTTTGTATTGTTTTATGCAAGCTATGTGCATAGCGTGTGCCGCGAAAAACAAGGCACGTTTTATATGCAATTATAAATCACTGGGTGACCTAGTTTGTGATTTTAATTTGCAATAGTGATGAGTCCACATGACTCTTTATTGGGAGCTGCCTCCGTGCGCTCCGCTCACTAAAAAGAGTCGCTCAGAGCGAGTCGTTCAAAGGAGCAACACTAGACAGTATGCACTACACAAGAGTGCAGACTGCAGAGGTGTGAACTGTCATCATGCATGCTCAGGAGTCACAGAATTGCACAGCACAATACACACACTCAGCTCTGAGCTCATTTTAATGTGATTCTGATCTTATATTATTCGCATTTCTGATAAACTATAAAGTATAATAAAAGTTTAACAATAATAATGTTTAAATCTTTGATTAACGTCTGATTAGAACTCTTCAATAAATAAAATTATCGACCAATTTTTCAGACAATATATTAACAAAAATTATTAATAATACATTAACGTTTCGATCCGGATTTGGATCTTCTTCAGAACGGATCTAAAAATATAAAAAAATAATAATTGCATTCAAAATAAATAGAAACTAATTATTAATTATTTTTTTATATTTTTAGATCCGTTCTGAAGAAGATCCAAATCCGGATCGAAACGTTAATGTATTATTAATAATTTTTGTTAATATATTGTCTGAAAAATTGGTCGATAATTTTATTTATTGAATAATAATGTTTATTGTTACAATATTATATCTTTGTCAACGACGTCAATGTGAATGGTTTAAGTCACTGTAAGCTTAGTACTAGTGCACTTACAGTGTGTCACTCAACATTAAATGACTCAGCAAAGATAACTCCGTACGTGCAAAGTTCACTAGTGCCTCTGTGCCCTGTGCTGTGTGCGCTCTGCAAATGTTCGAATGCAACAGTACAGAACAGCTCAGCACAGAGCAATGGCGCTTGGAGTGACACATCACTAATTTGCAAACAGCAAACAATGCCACCTGGCGTTGCGGTTCCGAAGCTTGAGTGCAAAGCATCGCCATTTGACAATTGGGGTGGAAATTGCGCTTTGGGGTGATCGCCAAATATAACACAGGATTGAACTTCTATATACAGTTTCTTTTCTCTGACGGTGGACACAGTTATGTTCCAGGACCGAAATAGTTTAACCCATCCGCCTCTGTAAACAGTATGTAAACGCGTAAGGTGCACATAGGGAAATTAGCATTGGGGAAAAATACTTGGATCAGAGTTAGCCATGACTGCATTAATTATTATTTCTATTGAATTATCGTGGTAATCTTGAGAATTTCTATTTTATTTTGATTTATTATTATTTTACTTGGCTTTTTTAATAATAAAAAGCTCTTATAAGTCATTATTTTAATTTTTCTGTACAAAAATAAAACAAAAAAACAACTCCATCTGTTTGGAAACATTTCATTCAAAAATTGTCTGACTGGTATGACGTATGCGCGTTGGTAAATCAGTGACCCAATGTCTTTAGATTCAACACGAATAGGCGGAGATATTTGATCTCGCACCATATTTAAGTATTTTTGGGAATTTAATGTCCCATTAATAAAAAAAGTCCGATTATGTTGTAATCATTTGAATACATTCTTCGGTAGTATACACATTCATTTTGCAAAAGAATATTATCTGTCAAATTGAAAAACAAGATTTCAAGGCTCACTCTGATCCAGTCATTTTTTCCCAATGTTAATTTCCCTATGTGCACCTTACGTGTTTACATACTGTATATATTATTATTTTAAAAATATTTTCGTTCTGTATGGGCGGAAGTCTTACAGCTATAAAGACTATAATTTTTTTTTAAGACCTTAAATGTGCAGAATTTTAAAAGTGCTAAAATGTAGATGAACACTATGTTAAAAACGATTCAACAGCTTATTTGGCAGGTATATGCTGTGCCCTGGGCGAGGTGATTCTACAGTACTTATATAACGTTGTAACTTAACGGCAAAACTTGGTAGCAGTTTAATGTACGGTAGAGCAGTCAACTGATTTACTCAGCTGTCGATACGATTTATTGAAGAACATGGATTTCTGGTCTCCTGATAATACATCGCCTACAAACTTCTGTGCTCCGTACACTTTCGGTTTTTACATTCGATTCACAGTTTTGTCTTATATTGCCGTGTGATTTTTGCAGCGAAACACGTCAGTATTTGTAATTGACTTATTTAGTTCCAATTAAAGTTTTAACATGTAAGCATTTGTGGTCTCCTGAAGAATACATGGATTTCTGGTTTCCTGATAACATAATATCGCCTACAAACTTCTGTGCTCCGTACACTTTCGATTTTTACATTCGATTCACAGTTTTGTCTTATATTGCCGTGTGATTTTTGCAGCGAAACACGTCAGTATTTGTAATTGACTTATTTAGTTCCAATTAAAGTTTTAACATGTAAACATTTGTGGTCTCCTGATAGATACATGGATTTCTGGTCTCCTGATAATACATCGCCTACAAACTTCTGTGCTCCGTACACTTTCGATTTTTACATTCGATTCACAGTTTTGTCTTATTGCCGTGTGATTTTTGCACCGAAACACGTCAGTATTTTTATTAGACTTATTTAGTTCCAATTAAGAGTATTCGTCCCTACAAATACCCCCTGCCCCTTCATCTCAAATCTTTTTCCCCTCGCCTAAAAACGGTTCGCGCTCTCCCGACGCTATTTTTAAAGCTAGAGGGTTCTGGTAAACGCCAAACGAAAGACAAAGAATCAGACTTCAGATCCTTCAGGCGAATTTTTTGAAAAAAAATTCCTGAAAAAACTTACAATCTTTTGAAAAAAATAATAAGTTACGTAATATTTCACACGTAGGCGAAACTGTTTTTCAAAAAATTCGCCTGAAGGATCTGTAGTCTGATTCTTTGTCTTTCATTAGGCGTTTACCAGAACCCTCTAGCTTTAAAAATAGCGTCGGGAGAGCGCGAACCGTTTTTAGGCGAGGGGAAAAGATTTGAGATGAAGGGTGCAGGGGGCATTTGCAGGGACGAATACTCTTAAGTGCTCGCTTCACACGAGACTATTTTTCAATCTTGCTTTGTGGATAGATCTGGTGCGCGCGCACTGACAGTTCGAATATAAACACAGAGCAAAACGTGTCTGTTGTCTGACTCTGATCAGAATGAAGCCATGTTGGTTTGTGGGCGTTTTTTCAAGTGCCCGCGTGACAAGATACTGCTTCCTGATTAGTTCTTGCTCATACCTAGCAGCAAATCTAGCAGGGAAAATAGCCCCTTTTCTAATTTTAAAACCTATCTTTTGAGCTAGCAGGCCAGCCCGCAGTGACGTCATTTCCAGCTTCGTACCCAGCCTAGCAGCATTTCTAGCAGCGTTTCTAGCCTCGTGTGCAGTGGCCTTAACAGCGCTGTAAGAAACTATGAATAGCAATCATGTTTATGCATGATTATGTCTTCGCGCCATCAGCTCTAGCGATTTGTAATGCATGACGCTGTACAAAACAAATGGTGCGCTATTTAAAAAAAAAGGACATAACTACTCCAAGTAGCGTAAACTTTTATGCATTTTTCTACTTCACTTTGCACCTATCCATCCATTATTATTATTCTTCAAGCTTCTACATATAATTTTCCACATTGGAATTGCAAAAAGTTAGAGACTTGTATCTTATAAATAAAGTAGTAAAAATAACATGACATGTAGACTGTATGATCAGAATAGATAAACAATGGCATATAGACGTAGGCGCCTCTATTATATATACTAAAGCGCGGGTCACACTGGTTGGTTGCCAGCCGCGAGTTGTGGAAGCCGCTACTGTCAGCCATCAATCAGCTTGGTGTGAGCATAAAATTCGCCGCTGGCGCCGCCGAGTATTTATCAGCGGCTGGTGAAATTGGACATGTTCTATTTTGGTAGCCAGGCAGCGACGACTAGCAGGTCACGTGACTCACTCGCACCCGCTATCACCAGCGAGCAGCGCAGTCTGACCGAAGCAGTGCATCATAGGCGAGTAAACCATCACGTACCACGTGGTTTATGTTCGATGATGTTGTGACCGGATTGGCAGCCACTACTCGCGGTAGACTAGCGAGTAGCAGCTGTAGTGTGACCGGGCTGCCCGCCGCTGCTTGCTGGTGCTACTGTCCGCCGCTGATCAGCAGCGGCTGACAAGCAGCCTAGTGTGACCCGCGCCAAAAATTTTTGTGTAAGAGATATCCATAGAAAACATATTACAATTTCAGGTTTTCGTCTGGGACTGCTTTATTCAATAGCCTTAAATGAGTCATATATATATTCTGTCCAATGACTAGAATGTTCTTTGCGTTTTTTAATTAACTTTTCCACATTAATGATACTTATTATATCAAAGCGATTTTTTCTTCTGTATTGTTTAGCAGACAGAGGTTCTAATTCAGCTTTCAACAAATTTGCTTTCTTAACCTCACTTAGTGTAGTAGGGTAATTATGTTTCGTCATAAAATTATGTTTCAGAAGCCTCCAATAGCCGAACTAGTTGAGACTCTAATTCACCGTGCATTTTTACTTAATTATTACACTGAATATTCCACCATGATATTAATTATAACATTCAGGAGAGCAATTCAATAGGTAAACAAGAACATAACCCTACTTTTATTCGGGTTCGGACTTTGATTGAATGAAACAAGCAGAACTAGTACTGTCCGTTCAAAAATGGACAGAACTAGTTTTGAAAATGCGCAAAACTAGTTTTGCTCATTTTATAACACTCAATACCCGTTTAAATGTAAGATTTCGGGTTTGGGCAATATTCGTCGTTCAAAACTAGTTTTGCGCATTTATTTCGGTTATTGATCGAATTCGGGTATAGACCGTAACATATATAGGTTCAGAATCCATACTTAATATAGTATATGTTACGGTCTATGACCGAAATAAATGCGCAAAACTAGTTTTGACCAACGAATATTGCCCAAACCCGAAATCTTAAGTAGCGTATCGATTTCGCGCGGCATTTTTGAAATCGCGGATATGTAATTTCGTAGATGACCTTCTACGTTCAAACTTACGAACTATCTCTTTATAATATTAGTACAAATTATGAAGTAAAACATCTTAAATTCTGAATATAGAGGTATATAGTTGGTTTTAAATCGCCCATCTCGAAAATAAGATTCATTATTCATGTGTCGTCTCTTATAGAACTTATCCACTCTTTTCCTGTAACAACAGTTCTTCTACGAACAAGTTGAACGTTTGAACAGCTGCATCAATATGAAAACTTGAAATACAAAAACTTTCTATAACCACTCAAGTGCGCCGACCTAGTCACGGTTTCTTCGAGAGTTATTTCATTTTGATCGATTTGGAAAATTATGTCAAATTATAGCCGCACTAGCGGTCTTTGGCAGCGAAATAATTAGGAGAATTAAAAATCTCTTATATAAACGCTATTAAATCGATTTTGTTTTTTATCAGACTACAACGAAGCCAAAATGAAGGGTTATGAATTTAGCAGTCTATGTATTATAACAAAACTGCTGTAGTCTGTGGCGGAAATTATTTATTTGCAATAATTAAATGTTTAACAAACAGTAAACAAAACTAATAGTTCTAAATTATAAAATAAAAGACTAAGTAACAGAGAATAAAGAGTCACCAAATTATGTTCAAAGAAATATTTATAACACACAGGAACACAACACAAAGTTTATCAGCACACTTGTCTATTCACTATGTCATTTATTAAAAACCGGATTTATAATTGCACTCACTAGAGTTAATTTATTTAAAATAACTCACTAGAGTTATAATTTATTTACTCAATATAACTGAATTTATGTCGTAACGCCAGAGCACTGTGTCAACACAACGAACAGCTCCAATAACTGACTGACTGACTTGCTCACTCTGTTTCCTTATATAGTTTTTCGGTCCAATCTTCTAGAATGTTTGGGGCGAATCGAGTTCCTTTCCTTTACATGTATGTGGGTCTCCAAGGTCGAGCGTTCGTTACCTGCTTCCATTGTTGTTGGTTGACCTCCAGGTATTGTATAGTTTTTTCTAAAAACTCCGCATAGGCGAATCACTGGGGGGGGGGGGGATGCGCAACATAATTCTTTAGAGTTCATAGCCGTCCCAACTGGGGGCGCAACAGTATGTTTGTATTTGCGAATGTTCTACCGTAGCGCCTAAACTATACATCCGATTTTGATAAATAAGATGTCAATCGATTCCTTATTATGGCATGGGTAACATAGGCTACATTAATATTTGATTTTTGATCCCAGAGGGGAGCAAACTGAAAACAAATAAATACGTTCAAAACAAAATTAAATAAAAAATAAGGTCAAAAACTAAAACTCGACTACTGAAAAATATGAAACAAGAAAATATTCTCAAGTGAGGATAGCCGTGGTCGTATGCCAACTCATATATATGAGGCCCTTCTTGTATAGTGTGATGCACTTTGCCCTAGAACTTATGATCGCTTACTACTGTTAAAATGTAATGTTTTGTTAGGATAGGTGGCATATGACCACGGCTATCCTCAGATGAGAATATTTTCTTGTTTCATACTTTTTAGTAGACGGGTTTTAATTTTTTTAACTCAACCGTTTCGCATTTAATCCTGTTTACTAGTTGGTCTTCTAGCAGCGCCGATTCTTCACCAACCATCTGATTCATATACATACTCAGATTTTCTTTAAACTTTAAATGAGATTAACTTCAATTAAAAACTTGCACGCGTATAACAAATTCTCTAGAGCTATACACGAAAACTTAGTTTGAAACTAACAATTAATTAATTTGTAAACATTAAATTATTTTATAGATCGGCTGAAAATTACTTAAATCTTGAGTAGTTAGTTTTGTTTCGAAATTTATAGTGCGACTCGCGAATATTTATGTTTTAAAAATACAGGACTTCACAGCGTAATTATATAGCCTATAGCCTTCCTCGATAAATGGGCTATCCAACAAAAAAAAATCCATTCGAACCAGTAGTTCCTGAGATTAGCGCGTTTAACAAAACAAACAAAATCTTCGCTTTATATTTTAGTATAGATAGATGTGTTTTTCAGCATATTTCAATGAATAACTTCATGTTTTGCCAAAATATGGTATAATAGAATCTAATAAACAATATTTTGGCGAAACAAGCATTGAAATATGCTCAAAAACATATCTATAGGTAAATGTCAAAACAGTACATTTTGGACTTCTATATTCACCCAGCGATGTGTGCGACTATACATTGTGTATGTAAAAAAGCAAATAGACACTGTCTTCTCTTGTAGCAGCTATTAAATTAATAATTACTAGTGTGACCTGTGCGAATTATTCGCACTAAATAAGTATAATAATTATCACTTTACAAAATTATTTTTTAAATATGATTGCAGGTATTCAATTCGTTTCTAATTTTGCACACTGCTTATAACGTTCTTCTTTTTGTTGTATTACAATATGAAGCTCAGATGACAGATCGAAGAAATATTTTACTAAAATTGTCATATAGAGACGCAAGTAGCAAAAGCGTTGAGCTAAGCCGTCAGATGGCATCATACAGCATTGCTGTGACGTTGTTCAGCGTTGCTCGCTATTTCAAATTAAAGCCGTCAGATGGCAGTATGCAGTATTGTGTCTGTTGTATTACAATATGAAGGTCAGATGACAGATCGAAGTGTTGACGTTGTTTAAAAATTAAAGCCGTCAGATGGCAGTATATTCTATCCCACCGTTATTATATCATTTGTTTTCAAATAAATCAATCATCTATATTCTATATTATTAATTTGTAAGCCACCAATAAATTTTGCATTGCTTCGTAATATTTAAGAATTATTACGAATTCATATTTTATGAAATAAATCAAATAGAAAATCCGTTAAAAGAGTAAATAAAATAAAATTGGTAGGAAAATATAATCAAACGAAAAATATTTTTGTATACTGATAAATGTACGAGAATAATCGCAATAAATTTCTTTGTTGCTGTCAGCAGAAAATAAAACTGATTGCCGGGTATTTTTATGCGGCTATAAAATCATTAAACCCTGCAGTGCACACGAACCGATCGCGCTGTAACGTATTGAATGGTGTTTTAAGTTGAAACACGACGAATTAAAAGTGATTAAACCGAATCAGTTGGTGTAATTAATTCAGAGCGCGTAATGCAATAACTAACGATGTCATGATGACTGGAGTGCGATTTGTATCTGTCCGTTCTGGTGCTGCGCCCCCCCGTGGCGCCGCGGTCGCTAATGGCGCATTCACATCTACAACTGTTTAAAGATAGTATAACTCGACACAATGTACAGAATCCAGCTATGTCTTTATCGTTAGACCTATAGCGACGTTTCGACAAAGCGACTTTATTTTGGGTAGTATTTAAAGGAGTGACTGTAAATTACAATTTTGGGTGACAAAAATAATCAATTTGGGTTACTGTATTACTAAGTGAGCGACTGACTGCGCGTGACGAGAAAATAATAGTTGGGTGAGTAAATTATACTAAGTGAGCGACTGACTGCCCGTGACGAGAAAATAATAATTGGGTGAGTAAATTATACTAAGTGAGCGACTGACTGCGCGTGACGAGAAAATAATAGTTGGGTGAGTAAATTATACTAAGTGAGCGACTGACTGCCCGTGACGAGAAAATAATAATTGGGTGAGTAAATTATACTAAGTGAGCGACTGACTGCGCGTGACGAGAAAATAATAGTTGGGTGAGTAAATTATACTAAGTGAGCGACTGACTGCGCGTGACGAGAAAATAATAGTTGGGTGAGTAAATTATACTAAGTGAGCGACTGACTGCGCGTGACGAGAAATCAACAGAACAGCAACTTACAAACATCCATTTGAGTTACTTAAAACACAAAATGGGAAACTTCATAATATTTGAGCGACCTAATATTTGTTTGAGTGTCAACGTTACGTCCTGCATTTTTTCAAAATTTGGCAAATGATTTTTTTAATTGAGCGGCATTTTGTTAAAAGTTAATTGTTTGAATAGAACTGCGTTTTCTAAAAAATATATGTTTAATTGACTGTTAATTAAATATACATTTTTTTAGAAAACGCAGTTTTATTCAAACAATTAACTATTTAATTCGCATACTCGTTCACCCCGGAATTTTTTTTAAAACTCCACCTTTGCCCCATCGCGTTTCACTGCGAGACAATTCGCATACCCCTTTATCAAAAAAAGTGGTGGTTTTCAATCTTCATGAAAATGTGAGTTTTAAGTTGTAGTCTCAAAGTGAAAAAATAAAAAGTAAAAACAAAAGAAGATATCTGCTTCAAAATTACCGAAGGCATTCTAGTCGCTCACTTAGTAATTTAGTCGCTCACTTAGTAATATAGTCGCTCACTTAGTAATTTAGTCACCCAACTATTATTTTAATATCTCGAGTTATTAAAACAGTATCTCATCCTCAGTCACCAATTTTTTTTTTATTCGACCGTTTTATAATTCCCCCTTTATTTTCTACTTTTTAACCGACTTCAAAAAGATTTCTGCACCGTAGTGTTTAAGTCTTTCTCCCGATATTTGCTCGCAATATAGGGGGTATTAAATATATGATTTTTATCGTGTTTTTAGGAAAGATACAAAAAAAATTCGAAATAATTTTTATGGTGCGATTTTTAAAATTATCTTAAAGTGAATGTGAGAAAAACAGTGTGAATATGTCTTTAGAATTACCAACTTTTCATATTAAAAACAATTAAACTGCACACCCTCTGTTCTTCTGTAATAGAAGTTTTAATAGTTTTTTTTGACTCGCTACATTCTAATAATAAAATATCGATTAAGGGATGCGTTTTTCCATTAATAACTTTTTTTATTTAATTAATACATTAACTGAAGAAACGTGTAAGTGCGGTTTTTTTATTTGTTTGAAGAGAAAATCAATTAACTAGATTAAAGAATGCACTTGAAATATGTAGTATTATAAGTACATTATTTAATCTAGTTAATTGATTTTTCTCTTCTTCGGTTAATATTTTAATTAAACAAAAAAGTTATTAATGGAAAAAGGCATCCCTTAATCAAACTGGCCTCCCTTAAGAGGTACGTTTGATATTAAAGATAATATTTTACAAACAATTGATTTTGAAGGAATAATTAATTATTTTACAAATTTGATATGTAGAAAAATTCTTACTAGATATACAAACTTATGAAAATGGGGGGTCTACTTTTACAAATGGACCCAGTGCCTCTAGAAGTCTTAAGACGTCTCCGATTACAAAATAATACTATAGGCACAATATGTTGACATAATGATGTAGTTTATACAGTGGACGTCAAAAACTGCAGATTAATGATTAATTGAATAAAAGTAAGGTCCTCTAAAAATGTTACATTTTTACTTATTCAACAGAACATTAAAAATAAAAAATACTGAAGTAGGTATCTATATGATAGAGTAAGTACGCTGGATACATAAAGCGTGACTCACAGAATTACAGATTTACAGACAAAGCGAGTACATATAATATAGGCGCTTCCAGCTATTGCTTGGGTCGCGCCTAAAAATGTAATACAGTAGATACGTAAAAAAAAATTTTAAAAATACTCTTTTATGGCAATGTGGATTAAAAAGTAAAAAGTAATTTTTAGTCCACATTACAATGAAATAGTTTTTTTTTTTGTTTTTTTTTTTTAACTCTAATTTTTTCTTTATATAAAATTCCGGTATTCATATGTGTTCGTAATTCTTCTCCTTCGAAACGGCTTGACCGATTTTGATGAAATTTGTTTTTTGTACCTATGGGGTCACATGGATGGTTCTTAGCTAGAGTTGGGCTCGACAGGTAGCGCTGTTGTCGAAATCAAGAATTTTTTTTTTAATTTTCCGAACGGATTTTTTTTCGATATCTCATATAAAGCATATAATATCAAATTTTCAGCTTCCCAGCACCTCTCAACATTTTTTAATTCAATATTTTATTATTTATATATGACTTATTAAATAATAACGTTTCATTCATAACTGACCGTTTAAATAATCTGCGGCAAGTCCGGACGAAGCCGCTAGTGTACCTATATACTTACTATATATAAAATTCTCGTGTCACAGTTTTGACCGCGCTAATCTCCGAAACCACTGAACCGATTTTAATGAAATTTTGTAAATGTGTATAGGATAGTTTTTATTTCATATCTTGTACAAAATAACGGTATTTTCTCAAAAAACCTGTTGTAATCACACGTAACGACATCTGATATAATTTACTCAAAGCTATTGGTTCGGAAGCAAACAAAAAACTGCTTTAGTACCAAGTAGCGACATCTGATAGAATTCGCACAAAGCTATTCGTTCAGACGCAAATCTGGTATAATTTGCTCAAAGTTATTGGTTCAGACGCCGGGCCGGAAACGAATTGCATTTTTCATAATTATATCCATTGCATCCGGGTGAAACCGGGACGGACCGCTAGTTTTCTATAAAAATCGGCCGACTATACATTTCCCAGGTAGAAACGGCTCGGATATATACTATCACACGTTAGGCATAATCCTCTGAGATGCGTCGTAAATTACAAAGGCGACGCCGGTTCCAGTGTTTTATATACGCATGTCAGTGTGTTTGTAGAGGCGATTCCCGTACACTCCCTGCCACAGTCCTGCTGCAGCAGGAAGCGACTCGTGGGATTGCGAGAAAAGAAAAACGAGAATTAAAAAAATATATACGTAACGTATGTATTATATATAAACAGTGTAAACTCCATTTAGATAGATAGATAGATAGATATATATTTTGTCAGTCGAGATATACAAAATCTGTTTGACACGTCAACAAAATATTAAACATTATAAATTACAACGTATAAATTACACAATATAAAATATTACAGAATAAAATTATTGGCAACATAAAAATTCTTCTATGCTATAAAAGACCCGTTCTAATAAAAATGTTTTTACATTCCTTTTAAAAATGAAATATGTATTATTTTTACACCTTTCAGGTAGTCTATTGTATATATAGGCTGCGTAATTTTCTGGGCAATACTTAAAAACGTCTTTCGTCGCTAGAGGAATTTTAATTGATTTTTTTCCTCGAGTATTATGACCATGTCCATCCTCTGCCAAGGCGTCACTCAACAGAACGACAAACTCCTTAAAACGTCGAAATTATTTAACTCTAGTCGGTTTGCCTTGATGCACTCAACGACAACAATACGTCATCATATAAACAGTACTTGTTTGTTATTTTGTTGATTTGTTGTCGG
This sequence comes from Xanthostigma xanthostigma, assembly GCA_963575645.1. NCBI lineage: Eukaryota > Metazoa > Arthropoda > Insecta > Raphidioptera > Raphidiidae > Xanthostigma > Xanthostigma xanthostigma. Next base: position 5,000,773 of record OY754469.1, on the reverse strand, counting down.
CATCATGCGTACCGAAGTTTCTAATAAATTCGTTCTGAGGAAAGAAAGAAAAATAACAAAATTTTAACTAATTAATTTATTCCAAACTCTGTTAACTTTGGCGGGCGTTTTTTGCTATGCCAATATTTGTTTAGTATTTTATTAAGTATCTTACGCATGGCTTGGGATGTGATGGAATCTTCTTCATTAAACAATAGGAATTTTTGGATAAGTTTGGCGGCATCAAGTGCTTGTTGAATAGTTGGTGTTGGTTCAGAATCGTCCTCTTTACGTCTGTAAATATTCGCTGACGCCTAAATATGAACATATTTCTTCGTAAGAGAGAATGGCTGTTGTGCTATAAAAAGGGTATTAATTTATGGGTTTTAAGATAAACCAACCAAATTGTAAAAATTTCTACGTTATAGGGAGTTTTTCGTTATAACGAAGGACGTTATAAAGATAGGTTACAGTATATTATATCTATTTATTCAACTCATGCGCGTTATTCATGTTTTATCATGCCTAAAAACCGAACCCTAAATAGCCATTTACCGACTGGTGACAATTACTTGTCATAACTCAATGAAGATTCCTACTAGCTCGGCCATTGTGGAGTAATGAAAATAAACGTAACTTATTTTCTGAGTCGTAACGAAATAGTAGGTAACAACAACTCCGTTGTTACCCATTGAGACTAAAATTGAGAGGCCGAATGTTTTCGACATGGAGTTTATTCATAACCGGCTAACCTCAAACCAAAACATTGAATCGTGCTGTTTGGTGCTGTTAGT